>OX122883.1:64886675-67536567 GCA_944738645.1 Eristalinus sepulchralis
GTGGCGGCGGCGGTGGCGGTGTTTCCCGTCGCGTCGCAGCTACCGTTGGCTTCGACGGAGCGTGAATTAGGGGTTCATTACGTCCTTAGAAGGCACTGTGAAAGGGCGCACGGAGGGATGGCGGGTGGTTGAAAGGGATTTTCGGATTATTAACCTGGGCGATGTTTCGGAGGCTTATTTGAAATTCCATTTTCAGTCGCTACCCACCGTGTGGAGGCGGCCCAAAGGGGGGTACCGTGTGTCATATCAGCCGTAGTTTGGAATGTGATTAAAGTTCTCTCACATCTGACTTTGCTTTGAGTTCAAAAATTAAGGAACTTGTAATGCGACTAAGTAGGGAGGAGTGAGAAGGTATGTTGCGAAGATAGAACTTCCCTCAGCCTTCAAGTGACACGATGAGCCTTGAGATTCAAGACTCAATTGTTGAATGCCGACGTTCCTCGAAGTCTTCCCAAAGTTGAAAGTCCCACAAAAGTACCCTCTTACACACTTACTTAATCAGACCAGCGACCTAATGGATGGTTTGAGCTTGAGCAGGTTCAGCCCACCAGCCTTGATCATCCTTAGCGTCATGCGGACTTTGAGGCCATCAGGCTGGAAAATATGAGATTCCTCATTTTTAAAGCAAACTTTTCAGAGGCGAGCTGGAAAAAGTTGAAACGGTTCCCTAATGATTGAAATTTTTGGGCCTGCTTGTGTTGTCGGCGTCTGGAGGAGGAGCTTCACCAACGAACTTTTTGGGCTGCACGACTGCAAGCGCCTAGTCAAGCGTCTTCGTATACAACGCTCAAGATGGCTTGGTCATGTAGAGGGTGTGGACGCCACTGCCCCGGCCCGAAAAAGTTTCAAATCCAAGCCATTGGGATATCGGAACAGAAGAACGGCCTAGGTTGAGATGTCGCACACAAGTGGTGAAGGACCTCAATTAACTTGGAGTGCGCAACTGTAGACAGCTGGTGAAGGATGGTGCTGTCTGGAAAGTCATGTTGGAAAGGCTGCAATGCATGAATGACGTGCTAAATTCTCCCACGACCGAAAGTCGTCGCTAGAAATGCTTCATTGTCTCAAGGGAACTTGTTGCCTCTTGGTCATTTGTGAAAAACAAAAAGACTTCAACCACGTCTTCGATCTCAACGCTCATTCTAGCTGCTAGCTCTTTGGCTAAAGCAAATCTAGCAAAGTGCACATTTTGCAACTGTCACTTTGTCCTCTATCTTCGCCTTAAGCTGGAGGCGAAAGTTTCTTCATCCCCATCCACTTTCCCTCTCGTGAAGTTGCGAGAGTTCTAAAAGATTTTAAAGATTCCCTGTTCGGGTGGCTGTCCTAAGTGAGCGGTGGAGCGGGATTGAATTTGGTCGATTGTTGGGGAAACATGTTCTAAACTGGAGTCTTGGGGTTGTACCTCCACTCTGGCGAAAAAAAACAAGCTTTTCCATCTGTCCTACTTTCCAGGGCTCTTCCCAACCGTCCCTAAAAGGGGAGAATCTTCATCACCCATCTCCTACAAGCCCACGACACTGATGTCCTCTCTTGAGTCAATGAAAAGCTATTAACCCTGATCTCATCTTGTATCCCAGAAGCTTAACATTGACCAACAGCACGCAGGTCCACTGGCAATCTGATGGCGTGTCTCACAGAAGAGTGCAACCAATCAAAATGTAGGTAAGAGGAAGATCGTTGCACTTGCTACTTCAAAGGCATTCGTCAGATTCCGGCATTAGGCTGTCTTGTCGAAAATGCGTAGCCATGGCTTCTATCAATGTCAAGTTGTTGGATTCAGGTCTGATATTCACCATATTAATGCTGGTGTTCCTCAGGATTTCCTTTTGTCCCCGATAGTCTTCCTCATTTTCATAAATGATCTCTTGTCTGTCACTTCTCCACCCCATCGTTAATGGCAGTACTCTCAGCTAACTTCTAATCCACTCCACTGCTTAACTGGCGACAGGACCGTCAGCTTTTCATATTCGTTCCTGGGCTCTCGGCCCTCCTCATCGGCCATTTACTTGCGACGGCAGCGTATCTTCCGATCTTGACAGCATAATCGATTGGGGTTAAAAGAATAGAGTGAATTTCAATGCATCCCAGTGCTGTCTACTGTCACATAGGCAGTCTCAAAATAACCAACCGATGTCCAAGAACGGCTCTTGCGTTGTTGAAAGCGAATGACTCTTCGTCCTCAGCATGAGTATCGTCAAAAATGCAACGAAATGTCGTCTTTTCTTAAAACGATGTACTCCTATGATGACATAAGGCTCCCATCTGGTATGGAAACCCTATCTAGTCTGGAACTCCCATCTGGTCTCGAACTTCCATCCGGTCTAGAGCTCTTTTCTGAGCTCTGGTCTAGAGCTCCCATCGGGTCTGGAGCTCAGATCTGATCTCGAACTTCCATCTGGTCTGGAGCTCCTTTTTGAGCTCCCATCTGGTCTAGAGTTCCCATCGGTTCTGGAGCTCCTATCTGGTCTAGAGCTCCCATCGTGTCTGAAGCTCCTATCCGGTCTTGAGCTCCCATCGGGTCTTGAGCTCCCATCGCGTCTGGAGCTCAGATCTGATCTCGAACTTCCATCTGGTCTGGAGCCCCTTTCTGAGCTCCTATCGGGTCTGGAGCTCCCAAGACCTCCCTCCACCTACTGGTGGTGAGCAATAAAACAAATTGGGATCAGTGATTTATTACAAAACTGACGGGGCACTATAATCCACAAGGGACCGGGGCCAGGACCAGGACCAGGGCTCCCTTAGCAACTACTCGTGTTGTGCGTGCTACTGTTCTCTTGTAAGGGGACTGTCTTTTTGCAGACACCGTGCGGCGAGATTTAGACTATTAAGTGTTGTTAGCAACTCGAAAGAGGTGGTGCCGTGAAAAGTTCCAGGTATTCAGTTCGGGAATCGGGACTGTGACCTTGGGTCGACACTCATAACCACTACCCCACGGAAGACACTCGCCTTCACCACTCTTTCGTGTGTATTTCAACATTTCCCTTTCTCCCTAGCCTCTAATACACGTCTCGCAAGGAATACCCATCCCTTCGCCGGAAAGCTCCCTTCTGAACGTTCCTTAACTACACTAAACGATGGAACTCTAAGATGAATAATTTCTCTTCGCTGCAATCCATAGGTATTTAGACCGGAGCCCGTTTCCTTTCCGTGCTGTGACATAATTCCGGTCACTTAAGGGCAACAAAAAAAAAATCCCCTCAGCGTGTGCTTTCTATGAAAGAAAGAAATCAAAGCCATGTTGGTCTGCATCGTCGATAACGTGGTCTGTATACCGAAGGGTCGGTTTTTCTCTCCTTCTCGAATCTGGAGACTGTGAAGCTCTGAGACACTTAGCTCTGTCCCAGATGTGGACAAGTCAGCGTCCACTGGGTAGAGTTCTGGCCCAGCCATGTAGTTAATTGGACATTGCCCCGCCACTGCATTCAAGTCTTGGCATAGCTGGTAGACTGCTCAGCAGTCCTATCCTCTATTCACCTTCTAGACAGGATCATCCGGCGCCAAATTTTTCTTAAGAAGGAACCAAAAAACTGCTCTGCCGGCTAGCTCCGGGTACACAAGAATAAGCTAAAGTACCCTGTAGGGAATAATTTTGGTCCTCTGAGTTTTTAGTTTTTAGCCAAAGTCAACAAAGTCATCTGTGAAGTTGATGTTTGCCTCTGACGTAGACAAAGTCCACTCCAGTTTACGCAAAACACCGGCATTAAGTTGTCCTCGCACTCAACCTCCCCCCAAATGACACACCTCCCGACTCCAGTGTCAGCATGTGGTCTCAACCCCATTGTGAAGCACTCTTCAGCTTTTAGCCAAAATTTGCCACTCCAACGCATCCTTCTCGCCGTTCGAATGCCGACTTTTCGTGTTCTGAGCAAATCACGGCAAGAAACTCTCCATGGGGAGTCAGCGCCCCCTTCATTAGTCTAATAGCTCGGCAGCCACTTGATTCGGTTGATGTGCATGCTGCCGCATTTCACACTCTGCAGGCCGGCTATAAATAGAGCGAAAGACGTGTGTCAAGGGGATGTCCGCGCCGCTACAAAAACCACCTGTACGTGTGGCATATCTTCGGAGCCGTAAACGGAAGATTCAACTTAATGGCGGGCAGGTGAGACAATGCAGTTTGTTTGCCTGCCTGTCTTACTGCTTACCTGTCAGCCACGATAAACAGTGGTCGCCCGACTTCAAAAGCACATTTGATCGTCCCGTCCCACCCACACACACATTCGGTCAACAAACGTCGCATTCCCTGACTGACGGCGTCGTCCACCCACGCCTCGCGTGGGACAGAGATGCGAAGACCTCCGGCCCCGTTGCAGTGCATCTTGGGAAAATAAACGAAAATTCAGAGCGACGTGTAGCAGACACAACGGCAAGACCTTGGCATATAGAAGCGTCTAGGTGAAATTGCATGCTTGTGCGTCGTCGTCCTGACAAATGCCCGAGTGCTGTTGTTGCTGTTGCTGCTCATCGTTGTTTTGTATTTATGGTTGTGCTCAACTTGAACTTAATTATTGCGCGGTCGGTTGTGATGAATAGCGGGGCAGCCACCACCACCACCATTCTTCCACGCAATCCATCCGGCCACTCAGAGCGGCAGGGGGAGGAGGGCTAATGAGGAATTCTAAGTGAAATCAGAATGTTGTCCCATGAAAGGACTTTTGGAAGTCATTCGATGTTCGAAAGTCACTACGAAGGGCAATGCGATGGCGGATGACATTCAGGAGTGCGTTGGAGATTCTGTGTGGAGGCGTCGTGATGCAGGAGTTGTGGGGGGACAGTTGAGTGGTCTGTGCTAGGGTGGTATGACGCAAAATTTGTTGATTCAAGTCATTGCCGGCGGAAGGACATCAAAGGAGTGGGCGATAGGAGATGTGGACGGGCACAAGCTTGGAAGTGTGTCTTGACTGTTGCAGACTGGAAGGTTTTGCAGGTAGAGGAAGCGTTTAGTTTCAGTTAAAAGAAAGGTGCCAGGACTCTGTTGTATAAGGTACAAGCATCCGCAGTGTCTGTAAGAAATCCGCGTCCATTTTGAAGATTCGTAGGGCGTACAGACAGGACACTACACCTTCGCCAAGAAGCTACAGGGAAGCGAGCGGAAAGTCGCTTCCGACGCCTGTGGAAAAGACGAAGACACCGCAGAGGACTTCCTCTGTCGTTGTCCGACCTATTCCCGCGTCGATTTTTGACGCTGAAAGAGAGACAAAGGACGTCCTCCATCATTGACCCACATATTCTTGCGTTTGCGTGGCTGTTCTCTATCTATTTTTGACATGCTTCTTGTTCCATAAGCCCTCTCTGCAGGTATTTCTGCGAAATGGGTCTTCTTGAGTCTGACTGCCTTAGTGTAGCGTCAGAAAAAAAAAATAAATAACTGTAAACGGCCACCAGGAGTCCTCTTCAAGTTCACAGAATATTGCAGGAGAGCGAGATTAAGATACAAATTGAACGCCTCAGGCCCAAAACAAACGTAATCCCCTTCGAATTTCATTTCTTCTGTCCTTGCGTCGTGTCACAATGTCTCTCAAACGACAGCCCATATCTCATCTTCCACAGCAAATAGACCTTCCACTTAAACTTTGCAAAAGTTCACTAACAGACGAAGTATCACACACAATGGCCCGGTGGCCCCCCGAGAGACAGAGAGGGCCTTAAGTTTCCATTCCATTCATCATTTTCTTCATTTCAAGAACTTCAAGAACATTCCCGTGTTTTTTTTTTTCGTTCGCCCCCAAATCCCCTCCAACGGTCTGAGGAGAAAAAAAAGAGACGAACAAATGACCAAATGAAAGAACAAAAGACGAACCACCCGCACACGGCCCATCCACCTCCACCCGCGGCGCCTTTGTCTCATCACACGGTCCAAAGGATCGCGTTAGCGGCAAACAAATGAAAACTTATTTCGAATTCATTTGCTCCCCAGAAGGCGGCGAATATAAGTTTTCATCCGTAGATTGAGCGGATTGCGTGCGCTCTTTGTTTCTGCACAATCCCTCCACACCACCGCGCCACCGTCAACTTTGCCAGATTAGCGAGTGACGAAGGACTGATTACAGTGGAAGGGGACGTGTTGAAGGGATATCCTGAAATTGGCTTATCAGCCGACGACGCACACAAACGCGAGGAATAGTTTCAGTCAACTTCAGCTTGATGAAAAATCAACAAATTCGGCGAACATACGCGGTTCGCCCGGTGGTGGACAGCGCGCCCATCAGTCGTCGGCGTCGAACATTAGCATGCAAATTTGGTCGGCTGAGATTATGCGGTGTCAACTCATAATCGATTTCTTTTGTCCTGATTAAATTTTCAGATTGGGCCGGCTGGAAGGGGGTAGCACGAACAGGGACTGCGTGGAATTCAATTAGGCGCTCATTAGTCTGCGACAGAAATTGACGGTGACGGCGTCGGCGACGGTGACTGTGAGACAGACCCTGACAGTTTCATTAGCTTAATTGAAATTAAATAAATACCTCGTTCCCTCCCCCCCCCCCCTCCCCCTCTCCGCCATGCCACCCACGACAAAGGAGCTAGACTGGTCGATGGCTAGTGAAGAAGGGGTGACCTAATGCACGTGTCTGAGTGAGGGAGGGGATGAAGTCTTGAGGAGAAAATGATGACAAGTTGGCTTTTGTTTAATTGATTGACTTGAAGGCTTAAGAGCCATCATTTCAGAAGACGCAATGAAAGTGTGTCAAGAAAAGCTGCCAAGCGTCTCGTTGCGCTTTCATTGGTCATAAATGACCTTCGATGATTTCTTTTTTAGGACGCTGAATGTTGTAATCTTCCCAAGACAGTAGCAGTTAGCTTGAGCTACCACTGCACAGTTCAACCAATCATCTCCCGGAAGTGCTTTAAGGTTCTACTTTTGGCGAGGTTTGTTAGCAACATATGCTCTGTTCACGTAGGGGATCATATCATCGCCGTCTAGTAGTTTACCATGTGTCTCTCAATTGCAGAAAAAAAAACTGCATGCTCTGCATCCCTCACAGCGTTTGGATGTTTGGGCAGCGAGTTGTCATGTGCAAACAGGGACAGACGTACAGGCAGACAGAACCTGTGAGAGTTGGTAGTTCCAGTCCCCTGGCGATCTTGTTATTCAGGAACAAGCATTTGCGTCCATCTTTCTTTGGTGGAGATATCCCGTCGGCTGCTAATTCTTCTCCTTTTAAAGGTTTTGCTTGCTGGTGGTACAACTTCATAAGCTCGTCTGCAAGTGTGTCTTGCTATGATGAATGCCGTCTCTTCAAAAATGATCCTGAAGCCACTGATAGACCGCACTGCGCAGAGACTGTACGCTGCCGTCCTCATCCATCTCAGTCGATTTGAAGTGAGTACTCTAGCCCAAATTGGAGCTGCATACAGGAGAACTGAATGGACTACTCGGGAGAGCTAGGATTCAGTGTGCATCGGGTCCTCCTTGCACAAGTAATGCCTTCGTACAGTCATACCATATGTGCTTCTAAAGGAGGGCCTACTTACTTCACACACTTCTTCTTCTTGTGGCGCTACAGTCCGGGGTGGATCTGGGCCTCAACCAACATGCCTCTCCAGCCTCCACGATCTATCGGCAGTTGCGCATTCCAAATTGGTTGAGGTCCTTCTCCACTGGCGTGAGTCCTCTGTTGCGTTGCCCTTATGACTCAGAGTCGAAAACTTTTCCGGTCGGAGCGGTGGTATCCGCTCTACTTGGGCTAGCCATCTTAAGACGCTTGACTAAGCGTATGCCGCCGTCCAACAGGAATAAAAATCGCACGCAAACTAAACGACTTCCCTATCTGCCTTAAGTAATGACAAACGTTCTGCAGGATGATCAATCTGTCATACAAAGCCAATTTAGTCCTTCGAGAGAGGTCTTTATTACACAATTGCCTCTTGCCGCCAAAGAAACAGCGATTTGCAAGAGTGATTCTGCGTTTGATTTCGGTACTGGTAGGGATAGGAACAACAACTTTTTACCGCTGAGCCGATGTAGACGAAGTCCCTGACTACGTTGAAGCTTCTGCTGCCTAGTGTGACGCTCTGTTCAAGACGCTGATGTTGCGCTTAGTTCCTTGATGACAGCATGCACTTCGTTTTGCCCTCATTAACCACCAGACACATTTTAGCCGCTTCCGCTTCAATGCCAGCAAACGCCTCTCTTCGTTCGCCCAATCACGTCAATGTAGCCGGAGTAACTAGCAATTAAATTGACTTTTGGAAGATCGTGCCTCTGGAGTTGACTTGTGAGTTACGCACGATCTTCTGTAGGATAATGTTAAAGAAGTCACAGTGCCGTCGCCGCCTTGTCTAAAACCTTTTTTGACATTGAAGGTCTCGGTGAGTTCGTGACCGACGTTGACGGAGCAGCGAGAGTTCTCCATCGTCATCCTACACAGTCTGACGAGTTTGGCAGGAATGCCAAAACTAGACATCGCACTGTATAGCTCGTCTCTATGTACGCAGTCATATGCGGCCTTGAAATCGACGAATAGGTGGTGCATGTCGATATGCACTTCTTTTCCGTTTGGTCCCGCCATGTTTCGGTCCGAACCCTGCCACCGGATAGCTGTTTCACTTTTCTTTAGAACTTTCGAACTTCATTTCTGCCGTAGCACCTCTCCATCTCTTCGACCGCACGTTTCTCATGCTCTCTCTTTTGCCTTCTGAGAAGCCGGTTCTCTTCCCTTTCTTTTCTGTTCGTAGAGCTCACGAATAGCTCTCGTTGTTCGCTTCGGCCTTGCCTTATAGACCCTCCGGTTTAGCTACATACTCCTGCCTGTACTTGTCGTAGCAACGCCTCCATTTTGTGACCCACAAATTCCAGATCGGCATTTTGGAGTCACTCTTATATTCAAAATCGCTGAATTCGTAGCAACTCCACGTCGTCTATGTGTTTTATAACAGCGACGATCGTTGGCAAAGCTTCCATTCCATCTGGAAGCGATAGGCCATCTGAACGAACAGTTGAGGTCTGAGGACTGATCCCTGTGGAACTCCTGATGTTACGTTGCAGGAGCGTCGGTGAGATGCATAAGTTGTAATGGGGTCCATGGCTCTCTTCATTCGTTGGAATTCATGGCACTAAGACCCCCCTCTCTCTCTCCAAAACCTTTTTTTAAATAGCGTCAATGGCAAAGTTTGCCACAGAAGCTATCCCATCCACTGTTGACTGATCTTTGGTGCTTGGCTTCCTTCTGATCGATATGAGCTCTCATTTCTTCCTCGAACCCAATCAAACGCTAACCCCCCACCCTCTAATACACATACAACGCCACAGGAAATTATTTCATGAAGCGAATCACAGGTTCTCAAGGGAACAACAAAACCGCGCTTAAATCAATTTCACTCGTCTCTCAAGCACAACCTTAAGACTCTAGCCTCTAGATCATGTTTCCCAAACAATCGACCAATTTCAACCACCCTCCACTGCCATCGAGGCCCAAAAATGCCAACCCGGTTGGGTGGTTGTTAAAATGATGACACAACAAAGCAATTCATTCCAGTGCTCCCCACGGCTTTGGAAGGAATACCTCCGTACGCGTCCAATGCGAACGAAGTCGACCCCATAATTTATCCAAGTTAGGGGACAAAACTTCTCCATGCAGTCGTCGTTTCACCATCACCCCCCACGCCCCCGACATGTTGTCACACAATATCCTATGCCGCAGCCATCAACAATGGAACGTGGTTCATAAATTGATTTCCACCCCACCCACAGTACGTGTGCGGCTCGGTTGTCGGCGGCGAAAAGAAATCCTTTCGCCTCCAATCAACTCCACCAGCACACAGCCAAACAAGCCGTCCACCCACACAAGCGCACACGTACATACGAGACGCTGCCAACAATTACCCGGCTAATTACGATTAATGCGATCCTGTGCCCCTCCTGCCGCAGCAGCGCCTTCCACGGAGCCACGCACGTTCGTATTCATACGCTGCGCTGCTAAAATTAGACGCGCTCCTTGCCGGGCCAAGCCGCCGCCCTTAAACCGCTTAAGGAATTCCTATTTGATTTGGATTGCGTGACATATATGCCTAATGCGGTTCATCCTGGTTGCGGGTGACGGCGGTCGGGCGGGATTGGGTTGTACGAACGGGAAAATCGAACGTCCTTGATGGGCAAGTGGAAGGATTTCTGGGCCGAGGGTGTGCCGTGATGTTGGCCTTGCGTGTTCGCCGAGATGCGATTCGTCGAACATGAACACGTAACGCTTGTCAAATGTCAAGTCCCTCTGCCTGGAGTCCTTGTTGTTTTTTTCCTTCTCTCCGCGTGCTGTCTTGGGAGCAGGACGGAGTGGATTGGGTTCTTGGGTGTCGAGTCTATTGGACCTGGTGGACCGGTCTTGACAAATATACTCGACGTGTGGCGGATGTTCGATGGGGGATTTTATTGTGTGAACGGAGAGCAGCTCCTAATGGGCTGACGTAATTTTGGAAATTGAATTGAATCGTAGGGCGGATACGAAATTATACATTTTATCCGATTTGCGAGGAGAAGATGATCAGAGCGGGAGGAAGTTTGTAGTTGGTGGCTTCGGGAAGGGAATTGAAGGACATGGGGACTCGTAAATGGTTGAGGAGATAATGAGACCCTTGTAATCGGATACCAACCACAAGTGGGCCGATGGGCTTCAGAGCGGAAAATCACATTTAAGTTTTGTCCTTCAATCGGAATTTCCTTCAAAGTTAGTCAAGGGTTGGGCATTGTATAAATACCAAGGGCATGACCTCTCGGCGATAGCTGCGTCGGCTATCCACATTCAGAAGGTTATCTGGTGCATGTGGTAGAACCAGCAAGACCGAATGCTGCAACCGAATGTAACGGTCACAGACGAGTTCCATTGACGAGTTCCATGACACTCTTTGCTTTGAAGCCGAGCCTTGACAATAATTGAATGGCACTACAGCCCACAAGGGACCAGGGTCTTGTTTCCACAACAACTACTCGTATTGTCCGTGCTCACGAGTGGAAGGGACCTACAGTTTATTGCCGACTCCGAAAGGCGAGATTGAAAAGCTTTTCACAGACAATTGACACTCGTTCAGTGTTGTCAGCAACTCGAAAGAGGCGGCGCCGTGGGAAAATGCGAGGTGCCCGGTCCGGGAATCGAACCTAGACAATCTGCGTGGGGGTCGGGCATTGTTCTTATCAGTGAAGTCTAATAGTTTCGAACAATACGCCCCAGCTCTTATTCCTGTATATGTCTTTGAAATGATGAGCGGGATGATGTTTGCGTCCTGGCAAGGATGGAACTGAATGGAGAGCAGACCTGTTCAACCAAGGAAGACATGCGAGAATTGGGTGAAGACTGATTGGTCCTCTCTTTTGGTTGCGCAATTCTTGGCCTCCATAACAGAGGCATGTGCTTGTCACTGAACTGGGTTCTTTTTGTGTGGTGAGGGAGTTAGCCTCACGCATAACCTATAGACTGCAAGGCCAGGTCCATTATTTGACCCTCATACCATACAACGGACGTTGTGAAGGCTATCCAGGGGGCGCCATGAGGAGGCTGTATGTCAACTTGACCTTTGCAGGGACAAGGATAATGTTGCCAGCTCGCCATGGTAAATACGATCAAAGACGTTGCCTCGTGTTCACAGGCCCATGTTGGTTGAGGCCCAGGTCTCCGGACTGTAGCGCCACAAAAAGAAGAAAAGAAGAAGAAAAAGTTTCATAAAGGGCAGACTTGTGGGATAGAATTCATGCCCTGCCAAAGCAGCAATGCAGCATTAGCGAGTCTATGCGAAAGCAACTGCGTCTGATAGACGACAGAAAAGAAGGAACTGTGGGACGTCCTTATGACAATGGTAATTAGATTGCCAGTGGTCCTGTGTACTGCCGGTCAATAGGGAACTTCTGGTATTTAAGATGAGCTATTTGTCAACAGATTTTCATTGACTCAAGAGGGGACATCAGTGATGTGGGTTGTTAGGCGGTTGGTGATGAAGATTCGTTCTTTTTAGAGACGGACTTCTGGTTAAGAGCCCTAGAGAATAGAACATATGGAAAAGTTTTTTTTTTTTTTTGCCACAGTAGACGAACAACCTCAGCTTTCACTCCTCTCAACCTGAGAGGCCCTTGGCAACTTGAGCTCTACCACCCGTTTGTTTTGTTTTTGATACCCTTCACTCTGCGATCGTATCAGAAGTGGGATACCCGTATAGAGATCTGGTGAAATTCCTGCAGAAGTTGTGTAGTCCGCTCCAGTGGGCCTTCTCAGAGAGCCATCCTGTCCTTTTAGGAATTTGATCTCCAACTGTGGGTGAGTGAAAGAAATTTGTTGATACGGCACAGTTGTCTAACCTTAGCCTAGAGGCGGCGAACCTGTATTTTAAGATAAGACGAGGCGAACAGGTCCTTATAAAGGCTGATTTTGTAAAAGCTATAGAAAAGTTTTTTTCAAAAAAAAAGAAAACACATAAAATTCAGAAAATTGCATAAAATCTTTTTACCACCAGACCCATTTTAGCCGCTTCCGCTTCAATGCCAGCAAACGCGTCGTTGACGGCTCGCTGTCTTCGTCCAATCACGTCAATGTCGTCGGCGTAAGCTAGCAATTGGACTGACTTTTGGAACATCGTGTCTCTGGTGTTGACTTGTGAGTTACGCACGATTTTCTCAAGGATGATGTTGAAGAAGTCACATGACAGTGCGTCGCGTTGTCTAAATTTTTTTTTGACATTAAGGGTCTCGGTGAGTTCGTTTCCGATCTTGACGGAACCTTTCGCTAAAACTTTCGAACTTCATTCCTGCCATGACACCTCTCCACCTCTTCGACCCCGCGCTTCTCACGCTCTTTGTGCATTAAACAAGATTTGTTTTCAGTTTCGATGGTGGTAAGTAAACAATTTCTTTCAGTAGGTGCGAGACATTCGTTGTAATCTCTAGAGTCTCGAGCGATAGATGTAGCTTAAGGGAGTCCACACATCGTAGCGGAATGCGACACATTTGTTCAGAAGTTTCTCATGCTGTATGCCTCTCTTTTTAAAGATGTTTCGACTCCGCATACCGTTCCACTCTGTACATTGCTTGATTTATTTATTTTTTTCTTCAAATGCTTTAAATTAAAAACAAAATACAATTACTAACGGGTTATATGTAAATCTACACAAACTAAATATAAGACAACTTTAAAAACAAAAATATTTCCTTCCACTATGCTTTGCTTTCTTTTGTTCTCGCTGTTTTATTTGTCTCACTAGATACTCTTTAACGTAGTCTTAAGTTTCGTTTTCTTACAATAAGTAACAACAAGAAAAAAATATTTTTAAATAAATATACAATAACTTTCGCTCAAGAAACAACAACAAGCAAAAAAAAAAAATAATAACAACAAGCAAAAAAAATTTGTATTAAATATATAGATAAAAAAAATGTATAAATAAACATCAACAAAATCTCAACAAACTACAAACAACAACAACATCAACATCAAATTTCTAAAAAAAAATTTATATCAATATATAAAAATACTTATATATGGACACAAGCTACACACCTCTTCCGGAAAATATATATATATAATATTTTGCAAGAGCAACAACAACAAAATCAAAAAGTTTAATCCACACAAACATACTGTATAAGAAATAATTTTTTTTAATGGAAGAAGAAACTCAAAAAAAAAAAAAATAAATCCACAAGAGATAAACTAACCCCCTCTCCTTCAGCCTTCAGAAAATATATATCTAGATACATGAAACTACCACTCCACGCAAAAATACAGACAGTAAAGCAACCAAAAAAAAATATATATCCAAAAATAAAAAAAACTAACTACTTTTTACCTACTACTCTACTACTACTCTACTACTACTACTACTACTACAACTCAAAAAATAAAACCCACAAGAAAAAACCAACAACAAAAAAATGAAACAGATTTTTTTTTAAATTTTTTTTTCTCAAAAAACAAAAAAAAAGTCCACAAACAAAAAAAAATTCCCCACAAAAAATCAAAAAAAAAAAAAAGATGTTTACTGAAAAAAAATCCAATATCGCTTGTTTGTCTGTGTGCAGGGTTTACGGTCGTGACGTGTGATGATGGGCTGAAGAGAGTCTCCCACCCCCATCCGCCCGGGTACCTTTATTCTTCTTCCATCCCATCACCATCGAAACAACAGAAGCACCCAACACAACGGCGAGAGATGGATTCGTTTCGACAAAGAAATCATCCCTGTCTCCTCCCACTCCCCAAATGAAAAGAAAAAAAAACGAAAAAATTGCCGGTCACCTTGAACAGATCAGAATATGCGCGCTCTCTCTCTCACTCTCTATATACAAACGTTTTGACATATGAATTCAAAGAAAACGGATGAGTTGCTTGTGTGTGTGTAGTTTGGAATTTCGGTTTTCACAAGGGATGCAGTGGGATTGCCGAAATCTCGAAGATTAGAAACTCACGATAGTTCATAGAGACTCAAAGAGATAGAAGAATGAAGGCAATCTGAAGGATGAGGAGGGTGGAGTGGTGGATGAGGAGCAGGAGGAGGAGGTGTGTAGTAGCTTCTTCATAAAAACGAAAAAAACAACTAATTTCCCTGCAATAAGAGAAGACATTTGCAATGGGACCTTATAGATCCGCTGCACTGACAGTCTAGTCCTGAAAGTCGAGAACTCATCTGATCTGTTCAAATTGTACACTCTGTGTGAAAGACGATGACAGAGAGAAGGGAAGAGAGAAATGAGTGAAGAGAGTACAAAGGAAGGGGATGTAAAGTAGATTGGAGTGATGGATTTGGAATGAGAATGACATCGTTGGATCCCAAGGAGACTGAAGGGAGATGAAAAGGAGACAACGACGACGAAGACGACGAGAAGGAAAAATGTGATTTAAGGTCGTCCAGCTGGTGGTAAGTTAACGGATACTTGTTTGTAATATCACTCTCTGGTCATAAGAAATTAGTTTGCACCATTTTTATTTTATTTCCTGTATCTACCATTTTTTTGTTGTTTTATTTGTGTTTCATCGTTAGAAGTTTGCCTAAATTTTGATTTGTGTTAAAAATGTTGTGACGATCCCATTCGTGTAGAGTTTTGACTTGAATTCTGGAATCAATTTAGTTTCTGACTAGTCCGTGGATTTATGTATCCATAAGCGAGGGAAAATTAATAGATTTGCAAACGCAGTCAATTGGGATCTTCTGTCCTCTTCTCTTAAGAAACTGTGCCTAGGTTTCATTCTGCCTATCATGACATGTTCTTGATGAATATCGAGTTTTGGGGAACAAGTTGGGTTTTCCAAGGCATCTGCGGAAGCTGTGAACTCCGCTGTCAAGCCATAATGAGCGTAATGATGAATCAAAAGTTTTGATATTTGATAGAACCTTGGGAGTTGTATGAAATGCTACACGAATAGATAACGAAAAAAAAGGGTCACGTGACCCATCAGCGGGTTGAAGTCAGTATATTTTAAATTCTAAATCCTCATCCAAACTATTGTCCAAGTTTTTGTCTCAACTCTTGTCCAATTCCTTGTCCAAACTCTTGCCGAAATACTTTTCTAATTCTAAGTCCGCACTCTTGTCCAAACTCTTGCCCAAAATCTTGTCTAATTCCAAGTCCAAACTCTTGCCCAAACCCTTGTTTAATTCCAAGTTCAAACTCTTGTCCAAATTTTTGTCCCAACTATTGTCCAATTCCTTGCCCAAATTCTTGTCCAAACTATTGTCCAATTCCTTGTCCAAACTCTTGTTCAAATTCTTGTCCAAATTCTTGTCCCAACTATTGTCCAATTCCTTGCCCAAATTCTTGTCCAAACTATTGTCCAATTCCTTGTCCAAACTCTTGTTCAAATTCTTGTCCAAATTCTTGTCCCAACTATTGTCCAATTCCTTGTCCAAACTCTTGCCCAAAATCTTGTCCAATTCCTTGTTCAAACTCCTGCCCAAACCCTTGTCTAATTCCAAGTCCAAACTCTTGCCAAAACCCTTGTCTAATTCCAAGTCCAAACTCTTGCCCAAACCCTTGTTTAATTCCAAGTTCAAACTCTTGTCCAAATTTTTGTCCCAACTATTGTCCAATTCCTTGCCCAAATTCTTGTCCCAACTATTGTCCAATTCCTTGCCCAAATTCTTGTCCAAACTATTGTCCAGTTCTTTGTCCAAACTCTTGTTCAATTCCTTGTCCAGACTTTTGCTCAAACCCTTGTCTAACTCCCTGTCCAGATGTTTGTCCAACCTCGTTTCAATTTTTTGACCCAGTCCAGCTAAATTCCTCTTTTAATTGTCAGATGACATCGACAATGCGACTGAGATCGATCCTGCCTGAACCAGGAACCAGGAGTCGTCCAAAGTCATGTCTTCAGTTTTAGTAAAGTCGGCTAAGATGGCTCAGCAACCTCCACCTATGACCGAATCGTTCTTCCCAGCCCCATTTTCGAAGAAAAAAAAGAAGAAGAAAGGATGCCACACTTTGTGAATTGCTTACGCCTGTTCCTTAGGCCTGTTCTCTTGAACTCCAGATGCAGTACTTTGCTCTGTTGACTTAGCCACCGATATACATAAAAAAGCAGCTCTTCAAAAAAGCTGATTTTTTCGCCCAAAATCTTTCTCCAATTCCAGCTGCTCGAAGGGCAAAGCTGCAAAGCGGCACCGAGGCGCCTTAAATTTCACAGTCAAATGGTCCTTGAAAGCGAATATCCGACCTGAGTGGGAAATTCCCTCCAGGCTAGGGCGTGACATGCTAAGCTGTTGTGATCGACGGTGAGCTGTGTGTTCGTCAATAAAGGCTCACACTCTCCGCTGCAACCCCATCTGTGTGCACAGTTGGTAGACGGGGTCATGACTGTTATCCACTAGCATACCAGTCTCACGGAGTCCCGACGGGTGATTCATTTTGGCCAAAGGTTATTTATTTTGGCCTACACAGCATTGACTTTTGAAAAGTTTTCAATACTTCCCTACTCATTCAATCCGCAGAGGTAATGAATGGATTGGGAAGTGACTTTCTGTCAAGTTTCCCGTTTTTGGAAAACAGATGTCGGTATCAAAAAAATTGGTGGATGACCGCTCTGGGAAAAGTCATGCAATTCGACACCTTTTGCACTTTTTTGGGGCTGGTTTCGCAAAAGACTGTGTCCACGTGAATAATCCCCACCGCTGACAAAGCCAACACAACTCAAGTTATGTGCAAAATGCATGCATTTCCCAAATGGGCGAAAAAGAGGTTGTCAATGAACTTAAAAAGAATTGAATTCTGGGAATCTCCCAAAGCTGCCATTGGAATCATTTCAATGGCAAAATCCAAGCTTCGCAAAGGATTGAAAACTTGGTCATATCTCTTTTGCGATGTGTGTTTTCTTAAGCTCTACTTTCGAAACCAGGAAATGAATGACCCTGTGATGCTCGAATCAGGTCGTTCAAATCAAATTCTCTGTAGACGGCTCTGAAATACTTTCCTTATGCTTTCCAAATCGAACTGTTGACCCCTTGGTCTGGATCTACAATGCGTCCCTACAGTGCGTTGGGGTTTCCGTACTATTGGACAGATGCAGCACCTTGAAAGAAATGAAAAGAATTGCGGAGATAGGAGACACAGATGTCTTCATATTTCTACGCTCCAGATGACATGGAACTTCAGCAAGATGTTCCAAAGAGGTTGAACATTTCATTTAAACGAATTTCTGCACGAAGCGACGATGAAGTTGACACTGACGATGCCAATTCGCTGTCCATGATGATTGAGGAAGATAGACAAAGTCCACTGAAAATCCCCTTGACTTCATTGAAACCGAAATTTTTTTAGATCTCACCACAAGAGATGATGAGTTTTCACATCTGCTTCTTGAACTCTTCAGGGAGTAATCAAACATCTCGAACGTGCCCCTCTCCCCCCACCACCCTCATGCGCACCCATTCAGCAACATCTGTTCTTCTGTATCACCCGAAGGAGCCGAATTACCAACTAACCACCCTCTTCCACTCATAACCACACATATGCGGCCAATTTCTTCATAAAATGAAAAAAAAAAAAGAAAAAAAATAATTTCCCATACCGGGAATCGAACCCGGGCCTTCTGGGTGAAAGCCAGATATCCTAGCCACTAGACCATATGGGATACACACGAAAGCGCTTGCCACTCAGCCACTCATGTCTGCCACCTAGTCACGAACAAACACCGCACAAGTATGCAGGCATTCGGAATATTTTTCCGTGATGGCTCAGAGGTGGCAACGACGTCGGGGGAGGAGGTGAATTGGTTGTTCATTTCGTTGTTTTCTTTTGTGTATTAATTAATCTTTTGATTGCATGCAGATGTGTGCTGCTGAGTGAAGGGTGCGGTAGGTGTGTGCGGAATGAGATTGAAATTGAATTGTCACTTCAAGTGCGCACATCACCTTGTAAGTGAGATTCAGGGCGGTCGTTCAATGTGACTGCGACGACAAGTCTTCATCTGATCATCGGTGACTGAGGGACTTTAGAGACAACAAGCAGAGATGATCAAGCCGGCAGGGAAGTCGAATGTGTCATTTTGACATTTTGAAAAGTACGAATTTCGAGATGATCTCCAAGTGGGCGAAATGGGCCTTTAGTTAAGTGTGCCTGATACAACTCCACTCCACTCCAACAATAGTGGCGCCAGGCTGATCGAGGATCATCTGTCATTCAATCGAAAAGCAGTTGGCACTATACCACACAAGAGACCAGGGCTTAGTTTCTACAACAACTACTCGTGCGGTGCCTGCTACTGTTCTCTTACAAGTGGAAGGGACCTACGGTTTATTGCCGATTTCGAACGGCTTTTCATAAACAATTGACACTCGTTCAGTGTTGTCAGCAACTCGAAAGAGGTGGTGCCGTGGAAAAATGCGAAGTTCCCGGTCTTGGAATCGAACCTATACCTTCTGCGTGTGGGTCGACGCACCTACCCACTGCGTCACGGAGACCCCAGTTCAAGCACAATAAAATAAACAATGTGATTGTTTTGATGGAGGTCAGCTCGTGAATCGCGCTCCTTGTCCATCGTTTGTGTTGCCTATTCACGCAGATGCTGACAGAGCATCGTTGACCTTCACTTTCGAATCTGAATGTGATATATTGACGTGAGGTGTCAGTGAAACGCTGCATGCAGTTATACGTTCTGCCGGTCCACAATGGTCTACACCTTGAAGTCCGATAAGGTCGATGGCGCTAGTTCCACTATCGTAGAGCGCATGGATACAACTGCTCCGGCCCGAAAAGTCTTCGAATCTGAACCATTGGAACAACGCAACAGAGGATTGCCTAGGCTAAGGTGTCACACACTACTGGAGTCTGATCGTACTATGAAAGGCATCCGAACAAACTGCTGGTTTGATGCGATGTGGGTAGTGCTGGCAATTGCTCATGGGACTTGGGGTGAGCGGTCCATTTTTGAAGACCTTCCTCGTCCTCATTTCCATTAACCATCAATGGTGTCGTGAGCTTAAAAGAATCGCATTCTGGGAATCTCCCAAAGCTGCCATTTGAATCATATCAATGGCAACGACCAAGCTTCACAAAGAATTGGAAACTTCATCAGAACTCTATCGCGTTGTGTGCTTTCTTAAGCTCTGCTTTCGAAACCAGGAAATGAATGGTCCTGTGGTATTGGATGTTTGAAGCAGGTCGTTCAATTTAAATTCTCGCTTTCCAGATCGCACTGTAGGCCAAAGGGGTTTCCTTTGGCTATTTGAAAGATGCAGCGCCTTGAGAGAGATACAAAATAATGCGGAGATAGGAGACACAGATGTCGTCATCTTTCTTTTCCCGTGGTCTGTGGTGATGGTCTTTCTTAAAGCAACTTTGTTGGAATGAAGGTTTCGTACATTTCAGAGAGATGGTCAGAGTGTCCTGTTTCAAGTATGGAATTCTGCGGCAGTGTCAGTATTCTATCGGCTCCAAGTACTACCTCCATTACCTTTTTGGAGTGAATGCGTCACAGAGACACTCGCTGTTGAGGAGAACTCACGCGTCACGGTGTAGAATGATTCGCGAAAAATCTGCTCAATAGCAAGCAGATGGTAGATGAACGCATTTCGATGCATTGTTGGTACCAGAAGCGCTCAAGCGATATTAGAGAGACTGTTATGTCGAAGATGACCCTTTGCGCTGGACACTGTGGGTAACCTCTTCTCGTGAGAGAGCAATATCAAGTGCATCAGAAGTATTTGCCGGAGAAGCCAGGCCGTGATTCAAAGTTGTTCTTCCACGCTGCGGCAATATTATTTCGCCTCTTAATGCAGGTGACTGTACTCTGGGATGGTAACATTGTCCAAACATTTTAAGCAAGCGCCGTATTTATCTTGTCTTTTGCTGTCAGGTGGCGGTGTAACGACGTTATCTATCTTTTGTCAGGGCAAGTGACTTCGAATGACAGAAACGCTCTGAAAAATTGTGTTTTTATCCATTCTTTCCTAACGATGTCCAGTCGTCGTTGTGCCAGTCATGTTTGTACATCGTTTCCATACGGGTAGCCAATGCATTCCACTTCACAATGTGGAGGATGGAGTGAACGAGACATGGTATGTTCTGCTGAGGTGATTCGGGTTCGGGTATCTTCGCTCTTTTTGACGATCTCCTGTTGGTTATCTTTCTTCTTAACTTCCCATCGCGTGGAATTCAGTCTCCAGGAATCTCTAGAAATTCTGAGCGACTGGTATCTCGCTGATGCCTTTCAAACCGTCAGTCGATGCTGGTTTATTCCTGAAGACCTGAAGACTTAACGTATCCCCAGAGAAAGTAGTCCAAAGGTGTGATACAATCTAGACGGACAATTAAGCGTTGAAAACCGTGTTTAGTTAGGTGTGCAGCTAAATAATTTTTCAACATTGTGTCAGGCATTGCGTTACTCCCTGTATAGCTTGTAGCGCCGCCTTGCAAAAACCAGAGCTCTTCGAGACGTGTTCTTGATTTTCCGGAAGCACATAGTTCGTTAACATATCCACGTTGCAGAGAACGACGGCGAAGCGATTCGTCACCGTCTTTCCGCACACTCTTAGCTACATCTGCCACAGTCTGTTCACTGGATGTGGTCTAATCTGTCGGGACTCAAATTTGGAATTGGCAATCGTGGTCCCAGTCTCCCTTTACGGCGCAGAAACTTTGACTTTCCCAAAAGCGGTTGAGGGAGCCTTTATTTTTTTCGAGAGAAAAGTTCTCTCGGTGCGATATTTGGTCCTCTTAGCGTTGATGACGTCTGGAGGAGAAGATTTAACGATGACTTTTATCGGCTGTATGGTGTGATGGTCAAGTGTCTTCAAGATACACTCACCATGTCGAGCGAACTCTTCCGACCCAAAAAGTCTTCGAATCTAAGCCATTGGGACAATGCAACAGACGACGGCCAATGTTGAGATGGCACACACAAGTGGAAGAGGACCTTAACCAACTTGGAGTGCGTAATCGGAGGCAGTTGGCGAGGGATGATGTTGTCTGAAAAGCCATGTTGATTGAGCCCCAGATCTACTCTGGACTGTAGAGCCATAGAAAGGAGAATAATCATTTCTCACAGAACGCTGAATTCCGTACTTAAGAGGAACAATTTGTAGACGCTGCATTAGTCTGTATCTTCGTACAATGATTTGCCAAACAATACTAAACTAAAATGACAAATCAGATCGATAGGAGTCACCGGTGGTCCTTCAAAAAATTCCTATCAAAAATCAAACCTTTCAATGAATCACCCTTTATTTTGCTTACATACTCCAGCACATCCTCTGCTCATTTAATTGTCCTCCACAGACGTGGAATTTAATTCGATCGCTAAAGCTGCCACTCCATTCAGCATGTATCCCCCCTCCCACCCGCCCAATCACCGGACTACTGTCCATCACATCTGCGGCGAGTCTCTGTTCAGTCGTCCACTCGCTCAGCACTCTAACACGTCATCAGATCCACTTTTATGATTTCACATCGCGTAGTGTGTATCTACGTTCAATTACCGATATCATCTATTGCATCTCAAAATTTTTATTATTTCCTTTCATTTGCCCCCCTCTCCTCCCCACCACCTTACCACCGCGCTCATGTGGTTTAACATTTGCCGTCACACGTGATACTCTCGTTATCCACTCATCCGTTGGATAGCAACGAGAAAGAAGGCAAAAATGATAATTGCCCTCAATGAGAGTAAAAATGAGTTTCAAAGCACATCAAGGTTAAATCTACTAGAACACCGCCCCGCCACACACACACATGCACCGTGTGGGGTGTTGAGGTGGAACAGCGTATATTCGGTGTGCGGTGCCACATCTGTGTGTGTTCGACATAATTATTTGTTCTCCGGTGTGTTCTGCTTCTTAGACAAACATTGTTTTCCCCCCCCCCCTCTCTCTCCCACATCCTCCCCACCCCCCACTTCCTGCTACTCAAGAGAACGTGTAATATTCTATTGACTGTGCTCCAATAAGACATCTCGCATTCGCACGTTTTCAATCCGGTTTCAGATGGCTTCCCTCGCCGCCGTCCCGCAGAATGGGACAAAAAAGCCATTTGGTGGTGACAACACTGTGTCGTCGACTATGGTCTTGTGCACGTCTCGCAGTGGCCGGACAACGATTTATGGCGGTTTGTGTTTTGTCCGAACGACAAGAGGCCCTCGTTTGGTGGTGGACGCCGCGTTTTATGGAGTTTTATGAGCGAAAACAGATTGATTTCAGATGAATGTGATGTCGGTCAAGGACTCAAATCAGAAGCACTGGAGTTGAGAAATTTATCGATGTCTATCCTCGGGCAAGGGGAAGAGTGAGTTTTAGATGTTCTCAAGCTGATTCAAGCCACAGATGGGCGTTCTGCTTGAAATGGAATTGCGTTGAATGAGACGTGTTATGGGTCGCGAGTTGAGCGGAAATAAATGATGTGGGAACCGCGATGAAGGAGACTTCTTGATCTTGTCAGCTGGTACAAATTTTGAACCACCTTGTGCACCCTGACTCACTCGAACTGCAACCAACTTTAGACTGCTGATACTTTTCAAGCCGTTCACGACAGTGTGTTCAAATTTGGACACTTGACAGATAATTTCATTGGTTACGATTTGTGTCTCAGTTGTGTTGGAAAATTTTTCAAATTTTTGGAATTCCAGCGTGAAAGTGTGGTTAGAGCCCTCCAGCAGCCCAATGTCAATAAATCATTTGTGTCTAGAACCAGCTCGTTACCGCGATATAGGCAATGCTCCAAAACGCAACATTGTCAGAAATGTTTCGGAAAGTGAAGGCTCGAATAGAGAGAAATCTACGTCGGAGTGGAATGAAAACGGCTCGTAAGCTCAAGACGTTCGTTGAAACGAATGCAACCTGTACTGAAAAATAATCCTAGGCCTAAGCCACTGAAGCTCTATAAAGTACACGATCGTACACCGCGCCAGAAAAAAAAAAACAAAGGAGTGGCTGCGCTTCCACGGGAAACTGGTAAGTTGCCGAATTTCCGTTTCTTCGGATGAGTCGCCATTTACTACCGAGCCAAATGTCAACAAACGAAGTGACAGAGATCCGCTTGCCGGAGTGGTCCAGACAGAATGCAGCGCCAATTGTGACGGCTTTGGCCGTCATAACTGCCGATGGTAGGTCTGTGCGCGTATTTTCGGACCGTAGCGTCAAAATTAATGCTACCGCATACCGTGAAATTGTCTTAGAGGCTGTATTCAAGTTTTGGGCAAACAGACACTTTGGTCGGAGACCGTGGACATTTCAACAAAACGCGTCTCACAAGCGTTCTCCGATTGGTAAAAACAGGAAAAGTCTCCCACTATTCGTTTCATCGACAAATTGGATTTCGAGTTCTCTGGATGCAAATCGATTCAATTTCTCTGTCTGGAAAGGCGAAGGTTCAACAGAGGACATCCTAGACTGAGATGGCGCACACAAGTGGAAAAGGACCTCAACCAACTTGGAGTGCGCAATTGGAAGCAGCTGGGAAAAGATCGTGCTGGCTGGAGAGGCATCTTGGTTGAGGCCCATGTCCACCCCGGACTGTAGCGCCATCCGAAGAAGAAGAAGAAAGGCCCAGGTTAGCAGTAAAAATTTCCAAAATTTTGGACCACCCCAAGCAAACACTTCGCTGGGAGTGAGTCAAAACATCGCAGAGCCACTTGCGGGCAGCGTGCGATGCTTCTTCATCCGTCTTAAGGCCATTATTCGTGCCAAAGGGTAAAATATTGAAAACTCCTGATACACTTTGAAAATTCATGAATTTTTTAAATTCGTTGGCTTTGCCACAACAAAGTTTTTTTCAAAAATTAAAAAAGTTGCACTTCGATTCATTCATCCTTTTCATTTTTACAAAAGACCCAATATGGGTTAGGGAACAATAACTCAAGGTTGGTACGGAGTGGTAGGGAGTGAGGCCCTTCTAATACCTCTGCCTTTCTAAGAGTCACCTTATGCTCTGATCCCTTGTGGGCTGGGGTGTCAGCTAGTTCTACGTTTCAAAACTGCAGATCTACTTCCTGTTCTTCGACGCTGCGGCAATATTATTTCGCCTCTCAGTACAGCTGACTGTACTCTGGGGTGGCAACATTGTCAAAAAATTTAGAGCAAGGACCGTTAAGGCCCAGGTCCACCCCGGACTGTAGCGCCACTAGAAGAAGAAAAAGAAGGACCTTTAATTTCGGCTGATAAATGACAGAAAATAGCGAGCTGTTGGAATAAGCCCTCAAGCCAAGTGTTGCCTTCTTAAGTCTTCAGACTTTCACCGTGGCTTCGAAGTGCGTCGATCTCTACCTAGGTCTAGACTCGATACGATCAGACTCCATTTTTCATCTTCCATTTATCACCACTCCAATTGAACTCTGAAGCCTGTAAGAAAACCTTTTCAAACCCTCTGTTTCGAAGCCTACATTAAACTCTAGGTCTCCTTCAACCGCTCGTGAGCTCACAATTTCACACACAAACTTCTACAAAATTTTTATTCTGTTCGGGTTCCCTGTGTACAGTGGCGCCATCTAGTAATTTTGATTGCAATCCACTTCAAGTTCCTTCGCATAAAGCTCAAGATTCTGAATTTTCGTTGGTGCCGGCAAAGATTGCTTTCGAATTGGAGTTTGGGCTTCCGTCGTCTCTGGTAAGGACTTTCATCTTGAGTACCGCCGGTGGTTTTCTTAGTTCTCCTCACATCCTTAGGTCGGTAGTCATTGTGACCATCTGTACTGACGTTGGAGTAAAGAAGAACGTGGACAAGTCGGAAATTATGGTCCATTCTAAAACGCCTGTCCAATGTATTCTGCATGTTAGTGGAGTTCCACGGAAACAGGTGGCTTAAGTTTTCTTCGCGACTAATGGGAGGAGTAGTGCTGAACCAAGTTGAATCACTTTTTGAAGGAGCTTGGAAGATCAGCACCAAGGAATGGCGATCCTGGTGTCAAAGCAAAGTTATCGGCCTTTTACTCGGAGTCCGTTTCTAAATTTCACCTATGGGCATAAAATTTGATTAATGACCGAAAGTATAAGGTCGCGAATACCCGCTTCCGAAATAGTATTTCTCCGTACCGTTGCGGGAGTGCAGAAGTTACTGGCAGGGATAGGCTGAGAATCGCGACAGTACGTGGAAAACTCAATCTTGAGCCCTCTTCGAAGAGAAGGGCCCATGTTTGGCCACGGGGTGCGGTTAACCCCTTCATCACGACACGGTAGACGACCACTCGACAGACTCTGGACCAGGTGGTCAAATCCATAAACTCGCCTGATTTGGCTTGGGAATAGCTGTGAATGAGTCGATGACAGAGAATCGAGTGGCTTGGTGGTCTCTCGTGCTAGCACTGCCCTCGTGACACCTTTAGTGGAACATGTGGGTTAACGAGGATGTTGATGATGATGATGTATCCGCTGAGATCAAATAATTTTTCGTCCAAAATCGTTGTCCAAGCTGATCAAGCTGTTCCCAGCCTCGAAGTGCAAAGCGATCATGAAGCGGATGATCTTGTATCTGCTGTTGGACCTCGTACTTGATTAATCCGAGATCTTAATGCAGAACCCTCCCTAGGCTCATGAGCTGTTGAATGTCATGGAGTTGTGATTTGAGCCTCACACTCTTTGCCACAGCAGCCACATTTGCATCCAGACTGGGTACTATTTTTAGAAGTTAGACTTCTTTGCTGGTCTCACAGAGAGACCTCTACATCTGTTCAGATTTTGAAAGTCATTCATTGACCACTCAGCATAGTTGACGTTCATTGAGAAGAGGAATCCCATCACTTACTAATCAGCCCATCGCCCCTGAGATCCCTTCCTTCCATCGTTGACAGTCCTCGGCTGGACCAGTCATCACATTTAATCCTCATTGACTGCGTCTTTTGTTACTGGAAATTCAGTCTCCTCAGTTCAGAAAGTTTGAGCCTTAGATATCTTCCATCGTTGACGTCTGTCATCAAGTCCAAGCTGTTTAACTTCCGCGATGGCTTAGGCTCTATATCGGAGATTTGATCTTTCTCTCCTTCTCCAAACAAGAAACTCCACCTCCAAGCCTATCTTTTCTGGGGGATTGGAGTTCATACGCTATATGTGGCCGATCCAGAGCAGTCGGCAGTTTTCTTGCCTTCAGAACTACATTCACAGCTCGTAGAGTTCGCGGTTACGTCTTGTCCCCCATTCGTCTTCCTCACAGACAGGGCCATATGTCCGACGTGGAATTTTTCTCTCAAAGTTGGTGCCTTCTAATTTCGAATGTGCATAGGAGAGCTGGTAGAACAAGTGCACAATGTTGCTCCATTGAGTCAGTTTTCAGTAGTTATGACACCGGTTCTTCTTTTTCTGTCCACGGCGCTACAGTCCAGGGTGAACCTGGGCCTCAACCAACTTGCCGCTGCAGCTGCCCTCGGTTGCGCACTCCAAGTTCACTGAGGTCCTGCTCCACTTGTGTGCGCCATATCAACGTTGGCCTTTCTCCGTTACGTTGTCCCAATGGCTCGGACTCGGACTTTTCTGGCCTAAGTGGTGGTGTCCGTACGCTCTTCATGATCTACCCATCTCAAGCCTTGTATCTTAAGGCAGCCTATAAAGTTCGACGTTGACTTCAGACTCCATCAACGCAAACAGGACGAGAAATCACACTCAGACTAAGGGCTTCCTCATTATTCTTCTTCTTCTTCTTGTGACGCTACAGTCCGGGGTGGACCTGGGCCTTAACCAACATACCTCTCCAGCCAGCACGGTCTTTCGCCAGCTGCCGCCAGTTGCGCACTCCAAGTTGGTTGAGATCCTTCTCCACTTGTGTGCGCCATCTTATCCTGGACTCGAAGACTTTTCTGGTCGGAGTGGTGGTGTGCGTGCGCTCTGCTTGGCCTAGCCATCGTAAGCGTTGTATTCGAAGACGCTTGACTAGGCGCATGTCGCTGTACAGCCCATAGAGTTCCACGTTATATCTTCTCCTCCAGATGCCATCAACGCAAACAGGACGAAAAAAACTCACTCAGATTAAGGGCTCCCTCATCCACTTTAGTATGATCCAAGTTTTCGCGCCGGATTGGCCAACCCATTGAATACAAGTTAGTCCATTCAACCTTTAGGCTTGCCACTTCACTTCACTCCACTCCACTCCACTCAACTGCCCTCCGTTCCCAACCAATTTTCATTTGCGTGCTGTAATTGGATTTTCTCAAGAAAAACATCTCACGCTGCTATTTAATCAGAATTCATAGGTTCCACCCTCCACCCCCCACCCCCACTTCCTCCACCTCGTCCTATTCCATTCATTCTCGCTAACCCCTACGAAAAGAGTAAAATAATCTTGTTGTTGTAAGAAAATTAAGCAAAAAAAAAAATTCTCTCTTGTGTTTCTTTTCTTTTTTTCGTTTCTTTCTTTCCTGTTTTCCATGGAACAACTACATCGTGTTTTCTTGTTTTTCTTTTGTTTTTACTTCCAGTCAAGGAAATTGGCAACGGTCGTTCACCATTGCTGCAGGAGCCACTTTATGGAACTCGTCCTCAGCCATATAGTGAGTACCATTTCCACACAACAACAATTTCCAATAAACAATAACAAATAGAAGAAAAACTTTGTAGAACATGCCTAACACCAGATCCCTTCACTCCTGTAACCCCTTTATCGGTTGGTTTTCAATTCGTTTTGCATGATCCTTTATCAATCCTTGTCGCGCGAATTATTCGCAGTGGCAGGAACTCTCGTTCTTCTCAAGTGCTCCATGAGATGCTGGTGCATTCTCGTCTCAATTTTTACATCTCCTCGACGGCACAAAAACAAAAAGAAATCCTTTGTGACAGTTCAGGGGGCGTTCGGATATCCTTTTTGCGCTTCAATCTGTCTCTCTGTGTCCACGGGCGGCTTTCTTTCTGTGACTCTTGGCTTTCGGGGCAAAATATCCTTAGGTTAAGAGCCCTTAAGGGGGCTATCCTCACTGTTTGTGTTCTCCACCACCACGAATGAATCAATTCTCCATTTGTTGTGCATTCTCTATGAGGTGGTGAGGGGGGGGGGGAGTTTGTGCCATTAAGTCTTATCAACTTCCTCCCTCTCCCCCTCCCCCTTCACGAACACAGCCATCCTAAAATGTACAGCGACAAGAAATGCCCACTTTCAATTGTCCTCTTCTTGATTGTTTTGCTCCACCCGCCAACTCCTTGGAGTCGTTTTCCTTCCGAGGACTTCATCTTAATTTTGCACCCGGGACTTGAAAGGCTCCGACCGGAGGACTCACCTTTTCAAAGGAGGCGCATCATCATCGATCGCCTCGTTTACCCAAACAACGTCGTTGACAGGAATTTTTGAATCTAATGACGGTCTGAATGGATTCGTTGTGAGCGCCTGGAGCGCACCGAAGGGCGATCGGAATCCCACGGAAGAATGTTTGGTTTGTTTTGTTGCTTCGCTCAGGATTTGCGGAATGCCAGCGTGGGGAGAGGTGAACTATTTAATTACGCTAAG
The DNA here is from genome assembly GCA_944738645.1 of Eristalinus sepulchralis. Classification (NCBI taxonomy): domain Eukaryota; kingdom Metazoa; phylum Arthropoda; class Insecta; order Diptera; family Syrphidae; genus Eristalinus; species Eristalinus sepulchralis. Next base: position 64,915,486 of record OX122883.1, read on the forward strand.
TGCGAAGGCGGAGACGTCACCAATTGAGCGTGTGGGCGGGTGTGTGAAGAATTTATGATGGAAGGGGGTGGGGGGGGTAAGATTCCTGTGGAGATAGGCATGTATTTGGTCGAGTTATGAGTGATAGTGTGTACACCTCAGTCCCTCGTAATTAATTGTCCACTCCAAGGGACTATGGAGTTCCAAGCTTGTTCTGAACATGAAACCGCTGGGGAATCCTTGGACTTCCAGCGAGTGTCCACGTTATCTAGTGGTCTTCTCATTTTTGAGATTTTCCTGTTTCTCACGTCCTGCAGCATAGTCTCTTGACCACGCACTGCATTCCAAAATGTTCAAGGCCAACTTACAAGGAGGATGAATGTACAAAGGATACGTCCATGGACTGTACAACAATGTGAATATGATCCAATCAAGCTCAGACTATGTCCTTGTCCATTGCCAAGAGAACTGAATAAGAGGGAAGTTACTCAGTGTTTGGAACACCTCAACGCCTTCATCTGGACAGACTAGGTAGTTAGCATGTTCAGGCAGATTTAGAGGTTGTGGAGGATGCGCTCCTAACTAAGCCACCATTGCCTAACTTCTTCAGCCACTTTTCACGTCTTGAGTGCTACTCTTGTCTCTCGAGTTCAGAGGCCTACAGTTCATTCCCGACTTCGAACGGCAGACTTGTCAAACTTTCCATAGACAATGAGGCAATCTTCGAGAGCTGTCAGGAACTTGCCTTGAAAAAGTTCCACCCCTTCAGTCCAGGGCTCAAACTTGGGACCATCAGCCTGTAAGTCGACTCACTTATCCACTGCACCATGCGATGCCTTCCATTTCCAGAAGAATCATGAACTCTCCCTTTTTCATGCAGGAAGGGAATGTCCAGAGCACAAGGGAGGTGGACAGCTGGACCTTGAGACGGACTTTGTCTATAAGAGACAGGACATCAGTTTCTGCGTCTCCATTTGATGACATCCTCGATTGGTTGCCCCTCCCTTGAATCCGATTCCCATCAGCTTTGCCATCGAGTCATTAATTTTCAATTCAGGTCTTCTGGCGTATCCTCAGTCTTGCCTTGGCTTTGGGATATCACAGAGATGTCCCCAACCTAGTTGAGTACTTGGCGTTTAATTTAAGAAAAGGCAATTTGTATGGTTGAAGCGGGAGGGAAGGAAAGACGATCCGTCGGGCATCTTCTCTGCGACTGTCTGACGGTAATGTCATCTCTACGAGGTAAGGCACATCTTGACTGGCATCCGCAAGCGGGATGGTTTGAAGGGGTTCAAGCCAAACAGGAAAACACTTTCCTCTACAGCTTCCCCTCTGTTTAGGGCAAAATGGAGCCGGGAAAGTCGTTTCCAGAGAAAAAGTTCTGAGTGCGACTTTGGATGGCGCCTGGAGAAGAAGATTCAACGACGAACTTCATAGGCTAAACAGCCACATGCGCCTGGTCAAGGGTCTTCGGATACAAGGTGCCTAGGCGAATGGACACCACTGCTCCCTGCCGAAAAGTCTTTGAATCCGAGCCACTCGGACAACGCAACAGAAGACGGCCTAGTTTGAGATGGCGCACACATGTGGAGGAGGACCTCAGTCACCTTGAAGTGCGCCACTGAGGGCAGCTGTACCGGTAGGTTGGTTGAGGCCCAGGTTTACTCAAAACTGTAGCGCCATTGAAAGAAGTAGAAGAAGGAGGCAGTAGCCTGTATCCGAAATTTTACTTCAGAAGTTTTAGGGTATTGGAGAGTGTAAAGGACGAGGGGCTTCGTTCTTCATTTCGAAGAAACCCTGAAAAGGGAGCTCGGACGTTCCGTGACAATATGGCGGTCTTTGAACAAATTGGACTGAAGAAACTGCAGCTTCAGCTTCCTGCCTTCCCAGTCATAAGATTCAAGAAAAGATGTCTTAAGCAGACTGAAAGTGCATTACAGAGAGCTCTTCGTTTCTCAAAGTTTGGTGAAGAGGTCCCACCTATGGCAAATTCCGCGGCATCATCAGGACCAACTGATTGGTTTCAATGTGCCCTCCTAATGCCATCCCCCTGAGACCTACTTCTGATGTTCCGCTGATCTAGATCCACGCTGATTTATGTATCAGCTCAGCGTGTGCGAGGTCCTCTAACCAAAGATGGCCAAAAAATTTAACTTTTTGGGCCCAGGGTCTGGATACTTCAGAAGACCTTAACTGAAAACCAATTTCCCCGTGGCAATGCTGATGAAAATCGGCTCTAAACACTTCTCCAGTCCACGAGAAACCAATGGAGGATGTCAGCAAATGGAAGCGCGACAACTGATGTCCTGGCTCTTACAAACAAAGTTTGTCTGAAGGTCCAATCGGCTCTTTCAGCCCTTCTAACATAAAAAGAGGAATCGTTCCTTGTAGCAAAGGGTGGTGGACCTTACCCAGAGATGCCACAGTCAAACACCAGGTCTCTGGAGCTGCCAAGGTCCAACTGTCCAGCTGCTACAATTTTCACACCGCTCGTTTGTTGATGTCCTTCTCCACTTATGTGCGCACCTAAGATGAAGACATCCCACCAATGCCTTGGATTCACGGAGACGTCGCTTCGGTGCAGATTCAATCTTCCGGTCTTCGTGGCTTTGCCATCAGAAGCATTGACAAGCAATGCTGAGCTACCGCAAGTACCACTCCGGTATCCCGGTAGTCATCGCAACTCCTCGTGACCTTGCTTGAACTCGTTCCTCATTTCAAACAAGGATCTTGCCACTCTCCCCTTTAAGCTCAAAAAACCTCCCCTTCCCCCCCCCACAGCTCAGTCCACGGCGAACTTCAACTCAAATCTATGACCAGTAGAGCAAATGAAATGATGACCATTTGCAGTCATGTCCTTGTTCGAATCAATAAAAGGCCACACCGCGTCGTCGTCTTCCACGCTATTATTACTTTTATCGTCTTTCCACTTGTGTAAATATTGTTCATTGTTGTTGCCGCCGCAGAGCACCGCACAGCAGAGCAACGCTGTGAGAAAAAAAGGGGCGGCACGGTGTGGGGTGGGTAGGGCATCAACACCGTTGTGTAGCATGAAACTTTATCCATTTCAATTGAAAATGAAAAGAAGTCAATTAAAACTTTTCGCTGCGTACGTTTTCATTTTTCTCCGGCTTTTCGTCGATTTTGCCTTTTTTGCTTTTTTTGTTGTCGTTGCTTTTGTATTTTTCCCCTGTGTTCCTGTTTGGGCGCTGTGTCTTCGACAGGGTAAGGGAAACAGAGGATACGACGAGTCCTTTGTGTGCGAGTACAGAGTACAAGGACTTGATTTGCCTCCCATCTGAGACAACAATGTGCAGAAGAAGAGGAGATAGTGGCTGCGCGACGACGGCCAAGATGGGAGTGTATCGTTAACGTTAATTAAAAGGAATATTTAAGTTTGTAAGAGACCGGTTGGCAAGGGAGGGGGTGGGGTAGAAGATGATTACATTGAGTGCACGAGCAAATGGAAATGAATCCGCACTGCACTCGAAGGCGACTCGTTAAAGGTGAAGATTGTGGCGGTGGGCGGAAGAAAATGTGCCACTGGAGAGAAGCTTTAGGAGAAATATCGAGACAGGACATGGAAACGTTGTAACGATGCCCATGGGGAGTCATTTCCTAGAGAAAACTCAAGTGAACCAACACGCGATGTTGAAGAAGTTTCACCGTCCAATGGAGAAGTTGAAAATGTGGACTGGACTTGAAAGAAATTGACTGAGCTTCAGGTGTCCTTCCTTGATGCAACCTTGAATCAAAATGAGGTGCTGCTCACAGAAATCTTTCCAGAGCTATTCTATGCTTGACACGTCTATTGCCTCGTCTATTGTAGACGAAGTCCTTGGCTACCTCGAAGTTTCGAAGACGCACATGTTGTGTGTCCTTCCTTGGTGACAGCATGTACTTCGTTTTGCTTTCATTAACCACCAGACCCATATTAGCCGCTTCCGCTTCTAAGCCAGCAATCGCCTCATTGACGGCTCGCTATGTTGGTCCGATCACGTCAATGTCGTCGGCGTTAGCTAGCAATTGAACTGACTTTTGGAAGATCGTGACTGACTAGACATTGCACTGTATAGCTCGTCTCTATGCACGCTGTCGGCCTTGAAATCGACGATAGGTGGTGGTTACCTATTTTCGCTGCTTGGGTCTTTTCCAGGATCTGCCGAAGTGTGAAAATTTGGTCGATGGTGGATTTCCCTGGCCTGAAACCACACTGAATTCTCGTAATAGTCTCGTAACCAATGAAATTATCTGTCATGTGTCAAAATTTGAACTCATTGCCGTGTTAGCAGTCAGAAGTTGGTTTCAGTTCTAGTCTGTCAGTGTATACATATACATGCCCGTCAGGATCTCGAACACAGGCTAAGTGATTCATTGACCTCTTGCTCACAGGCGAAGTGCTTGTCAAGGGGCGAACACTCGGGCGTTTGATAAGTTCTTCACTACCGAACGCTTGGCCCAACCATAGTCGAACCCTTTTGAAAAATGGATTTGCTAGAGGACTACAAATGACATCTCCATGGTGGCGATAACCTCCTCATTTGACCCACCCAGCTGCTCGGCGGGTGACACCCTAAAATTTTGAAACAAGAGGATGTCCCACGATTCCGAATCCTGAGAATGTGGCGGATGATGGCAAACGTTGTGACAGTCGGTGCGTTGTCATGTTGGAATGGGTCTGTTTTTTTTGCGCCTAATTGGTCCTCTTCGTATCCGATACCGCAGAGAGGGCTTTCGTTGTGGATCTTCATGTCCCTCCATCGATCTTCTTCTTTTGCTCTGGTCTTCGATCTCTGCCTTAAATGGCTAAGTACATTCTGCCATCTCCGACGCAGGAACGCTTGGTCAATGACTGTCAATGATCTGAATGCTCAGCTATGTGTAACCGTGTTCGTCGAAGCAACCAGCTTGGAGTTCTGTACAAACAAAGTGGCCTTCTGACTGGCACTAGAAACGATTTTGCTGATCAAGTTGATGGAGATTGCTGCTCCATTCATAATCACCATTCCTGAATGAAAAACAGTCCTTGTTGATAACCAGGGGTCTTTTCAAGATCGCTGAAAGGAAATTATTTTAGAGGGGACCATTCCTCTCCGGTCGGGGAATGTCTGCTCTTAACCTGGCGATCATTTCCCATAAATTAGAAAGAAGGAGGGGAATCCTTCCAAATACTTGGCTTAGTGCCTTAAGCCGATCCTATAAAAAGTTTCGTATTTTCTCCTTATTCCCAGACACTTTGAGATGGTACACTCCGAGCCTTTTTCTAAGGCGTCAAAGTTTTCTCTTCTTTCCTTTCTAGCCCAAAACTCTTCCAGCGCTGTCCAAGTTTGTCCCTTTTTTTGTTCCCCCTCATCAGGTCACATACATGTATCTCACTCCCGGTTTCTTGTTAGACATAGTCGGCAATTTTAGGTGGATTTAGTGGGAGGCTTTGAAGGGTGTCTGGCTAATTTCCTGAACTGCTAGGGCGACCTTGACAGTCTTGTGAGATAAAAGGATAACCCTTGTCAAAACTTTTCTTCGTTCGGCGACGCTGTATCCCAACATTCGGTACCGAACCGCACTGCAATGCGGAAGTGGTCACAGACAATGTTCGCCCCCTTGTATGTGTTTACATCCAGGACGCTTGACACATAATTGCAGTTGGATCGACCATTCGATGGCATGGGGAGTGTTAAGTGGATAAGGGCTTGTTTTCTTACTCACCATTTCTCGTCATTCGTTTCTTGGTTTCAAGTTGATAGCGCTGACATCTAACACCTGTCAGCCTCAGCTGTCATCTGAAGTGTCAAAATATTTGTTAAATGCTTGCCATTTACGATAATCGATCACTTGACAATCAAATAACGGATTAAAGTAAATAAATCGTACTACAAAAATGGTGCTTCAAACCAAATCAATTTTGCATTACGCCATGATTTGTTGTCGTCATAAGTGACCAAAATTTGAAGACAAGGGAAGCCTTACTGATTTTGTAAGGATTGTGCATCATTGAAGTACCCGATCAGTAGAAAATATTGTCGCTGTAAGTTTATGTCTTGCTGATGCTCCGAATTTACCGATTTCCCGGTGTTCGCAAAAGATGAACTTGTCACACATCACCTCACTGAAGCGGCCTTCCTCGTGAAGTTAAACTGACGCTAAAATTGAAAACCGATGATGGCTTAGGAAGCCCTCGAAATTTGCGGAAAAGTGCCTTAAAATTGCTCAAAGAGAATAGATTGCTTCAATTCGTCCTGAAGTGGCCATTTGAATTAAAGAGACTTTCGTCCTCAATGGCAAAGACCAGACTTCACAACGAACTGGAATTTTCTTCAAATATGTATCGCTCTGTGTGTTTTATTAAGATCTGCTTTTGAAACCGAAAAAAGAATGACCTTACACTTTGTCAACTTCAGTCTTTTTGCTAGCCGCTTGAGCATACCGGCACTTATAGCCTGTCTCCGTGTCCTTTCTGCTCGCCGCCTGGTCACACCCGCACTCTATGATCAAGTTCAGAATCGTGCTGCTTTTAAGAGGTGACGTTGCAGATCCATGAAAGAGAAGTACTTCCCGGCCAAGTTTTCAAGTGTCTGCACGAACTCGAGTCTCCTGAACTCTCTCAACGGCTTTAATTTTTCTCAGATTCACACCGCCGAATGGCAGCACAGTGTTCCTGCCCTAAGTTTCCCCAGTGGTTCCCCTTAAACCTTGTCGATGCACGCAGCTACCAGATATCTGGTCAAACATTTGTCTTGACCAAAGTTAAACTATCCACACCACCACACCTCATTTCCCCATGCCGACTCTTTACATCCTGAGAAGCTGCACACAGCTGAACGAAATGAAAGGACAAGCGATCAAATCAATTCGTTCCACACCGCACACGCAATTCCACGGTAAACAAAGCGAATCCCAAGACGACAAAAACAACCGTAGCAGCAGCACCCCCACTTGTTCACTTTCATTCGAAATGAAAATCCAGTCAAACTGGTTCGCGCTCCATTCCCAGTGCTTGACAAGAGCGAATCAATTCAAGCGGAACCTCCTCCTCCACCGCTGTCTCTCACTTCAGGTGGTACGAGCAGAAATGGGAAACTATCTAAACCAGCAACACCCGCACGAGTCGGTAGCCGCATCAATTATCAGCTAATCGTCCTACTTACGCCCGACGAGGAGAAGGTGGAGGCGGAGGCGGAGGTGGAGATCCCTTTCCTTATTTTCGCGCTCAATCACCTCGCCTGCATACGAACGCTTCTTGATTAGATTCACGTTCCTCGCCCCTCGTCACTCCGCGTCCGCCCATTAGCCATGACAAATCGAAGTCAAGTACACCAATTTACTTGTGTACGAGTGCGAGTGTGTATCTGTGTTCTGAAAATGGGCCCGTAATTGATCCGAAAGTGCGCGCTTACCTTGTGCGGCCACACCGTTGCACCGCGTATCCATCTAAAGCATTCCGATCCACGTCCGATATCCAACTTGGGCTGTTTGTGTAGTTGCTGATGTTTTTTTTTCTGTATTCTCTCTCGTCGTTTCTTGATTAGAATATCTAATAGATACAGAGCCCGCTCTGGGCTATCTCTCGGCCACTACCTGCATGGCGATGTTCATTGAGGTTTTGCAGCGGTCTCGGCGGGTTGGGCGGTTTCAGCTGTTTCAGTAGTTTCAGTAGTTTCAGCGGTTTCAGCCACCTCCTGGCCTCATTTTCTCGCGTTCTTGTTGCTTGTTGCTAATGCGCACAGATACACACGGATACGCGGGAGTAGTACATTTGCTGCCACACACAATTGATGAGTGGATTCCGTTTTTCCACACTTTTAGGCACGTTAGCTATGTTTTCATTTGTGGACTAGATTGTGCGGGAGGGGTTGGGGGAGGGGGGGGGGCAGCACATGCCTTGCTTCGTAATGAATGTCACGTATCTGCACCAGTGGAGAGAGATGGTGCTTAGTTGTGTGCTCGTAAATGCCTGGCAAGTGGTGCTACCTCATTTCGGTGGGTGGCGGGGTTGGTGTGGGCAGGAGAAGAGAAAATTGTTTTCGGTCGGAAGACGAAAATCAATTGGTGGAGGTAGTTGCGTCCTTGTTGGACGTGCCCACCCCTTCGCGGCCAAATTGGAAACTTTTTCGAATGCACCTTGAGCGCCTTCGTTTTGTTGATTTATTCGTCTCATTAAGACGAAGATGCTCAAGGCGGTTGACTGACAGCTGCTTTGAAATTAATCAATCACGCTGCAACTCGATAAGTGCCTGTTGTCTCGTCGCTGCGTCCCTATCCTCCATCCGAAGGACATTACCTTATTTATTATGCCAACTGAATGGTGGAAAAGGGGAAAAGATGAACATGGGGGGAGGGGGAAGGAGCACATTTTCACAAACGACTAGAGTGACAGATGGACACTTACAATTTCAGTGATGGCACTTCTGTCGGAGGAGTGAAAGACATATCAATCGACTGACTGACGATGTTGATTGCTTGCGATAAGATGGGATGGATGAAGTGATTGAGGGAAATTTAGATAATGACTGCGTTTGCATGTCGACAGATGACGATAATGTGACGTGCGTCTGATGGCATCGCGTTTGTCCATCCAATCGTGTCATAGACTCATTCATTTCCGGGAGTTGTTACAGTAATTCCCTCTGTCAGGAAGTTAATGGAATTCAGGGCGTTTGGGCACTTAATCTTAATTGAAATCGGAAACTCTTCCTGATTATTTGGCATTTCTTTTTGTCAACCTCATCATCATCATCTGCCTTAGTCTGCATGGTTCACTAAAGTGGTTGGGAGGGTAATGCTAAGGCCAGGCCGCTTGATCCTCTCCCATCGAATCTCTTACATCAGGAGCCATTCCCAAGCGCAACTTAGCGAGCCCATGGGGATTTTGGCAGCGTTTTGATTCAAATTTTGCTCCAAGATATAAGTCCACCAGCAAAAATGCCCCACAGCTCTACAGTTTTGCAGGAGAGCTTTCGGATGTAATTGAGGCCTTAACCGAGCCAGCTGAATCTGAACATCAGTCGTAGGACCTATTCCCTTTTTCGAAACCACCGTTCTAGACGAAGCTAGGAACTGCAATTTTGTACATCACGTGCAATGATCGTCCTTTCTTGATGTGAGGAGTGGTTCTGATTCCTCTTCAATTGTCTCCCATCCTCAGTCTTACCAATTCGATATGAGAGTTGTGCTTACTTTGGATCATCCGGTGCGGCAGTTTTTCTAAAGTCCAAATTCTGATCACAGTCCAAATTTCACTATAAACTCGTACTTTCACCGAATTACTTTGAGTAGGCTCTGGCAGTCCCTTTGCAGTGCTAAGGGGTCTATTGTCAGTCGTGTGGACATCGAGATCTGAATCAGACTGTGTGGATCCTGAATGTTGGGTGTATGCCTTGCGTCAATGAGCACGTGTTCGATTTGGTGATCCTGTGAGCATTCACGCTGTGTCATCGCCATGCCTGTCCATTCATCCGAGTCTGCTCGCTTTTCCAAATCAATATGCTTGATTTTTCCGTAGTTGGCTCGTTGCGCAACCACAAGATTGTTCCGAGAGAAGGTGTCACGGTCTGCTGCCTCTAGGATATTCACTTGCACACGATACATTTCCAATGCACGAAATCAGCATCGCATTGTCGTTGTGCTACGTTGAAAGTAATCAACAACCTTTTGCGATTAAAGCCAGCGTTGTTGGCCAGATTTGTGGTTCTCACCTCAATTTGGATTACCCTCTCTGACTTACCTCAGTTAGGAAATTTCAATTTTATCCAAATTTCAGTTCATTACTCTTCAAAAGTGTGTTTGTCACGAAGAGGGCATCGAATTCCTTCAGAACCCAAAAATGTGAAGTTCGATCGAAATTTTCCTGTCCTGGGTCTAATCCAAATTTAGGCCTAAAATTTTGAATTAGACTTCTTCTGATCCACAGTGCGGATTCTGATCAAAATTTCGACCATAGCCTAGATTATGAATCAGACTTCGGAAGAATCAGACTGAATTCTGATTCACATTTCGACCACAATGCGGAGTCTGATCCAAATTTCGACCATAGTGCGGAGTCTGATCCAAATTTCGACCATGGCCTACAGTTTTGACTAAAACTTCGGAACAGGCGGTCTGACTTTTGGGTGTTTGCTGAAGTCTGATTCACATTTCGACCACAGTGTGGAGTCTGATCCAAATTTTAACCATTGTGTAAATCTGAGCCAAATTTCTACCATGGCCAAAAATTTTGAATCAGACTTCAGACCTGGTGGTCTGACTTTTGGGTTTTTATTGAATTCTGATTTACATTTCGACCACATGTTTGATATAAATTTCGACCATGATGCAAATTCTGATCCAAATTTCGACCACAGTGTAGAATTTTGATTCAGACATCGGAACTGGCGGTCTGGTTTTGGGGGCTTGCTTAATTCTGATCTAAATTTCTAAATTCTACGATCTTAATTCCGACCAATAATTTAATAAGCCTGGAATCTGATCCAAATTTGTGTCCATTTATCCAACGTTCTGATTCCATTTCTTTATTTTCTACACATCCTGTTATAATTTTGTTAATTTCCTTAGAACTCAATTTAAACTCCAAAAATGTGTGACAAAGGTCAGAAGCCCAACTTTGCAAGAGCTCTGGATTTAAAAACTAGAACACTTAGTCTAATCCGAGTTTAAGTTATGTTCACATTTTGTCACATTACCAGACTCCAAGTCCGACCTAAATTTGTCTCTTCTTAGTGCTATACGAATTCTGAACACGATCACAAAACTGCAGATAATTTAAAATCCCATCAAAAATATTGAGCCCGTAAGCGTGTTTTAGATCCAGATGATAGAACTTCTACTCTTCCTCTTTTAGCCTAAATTTTATCCAAATTATGTCTACTCTACTCTGCTTTATAAAATTAGGCCCAATTTGTACTCTGAATAAACAGTTAAGGCTTCTTCGAATATTTGTCTTAAGTCTCAAGTATTGCTTCATGTGCTAGGATTGTACAAATTCTGATCAGAAATATTTTAGCCTATTGCCCAAAACTTTTGTCAAGTTTTTAAACTCGGTTCTGTTCACTTCAATGTGAAACCCTTGCTGTAGTCCTTTGGATAGTCAACCCTTGGTGTAGGTTTACTCATTTATGAGCTATTGTCCTAAATTTTTTGACCAAAATTTTGACCTCCACGAACATTCTTAAGCCCTGCTGCTAATTGTTATACAAGAGATGTGCTTGATTTGTAAAAGCATTCCGAGAGTTTTTTTTATGCTGGCTGCAAAAATCGGCATAAAGCCGTTCAAACTGTGAATCAAAAACTTACTAGTCTCAAGACGTCACTCAACACTGGACTTCGACCTCAGATCTTGGGTTCTCTTATCTCCTCGCCGCCATCGAAGTCGATCGCAGAATTCGTGATGAGTCGAAGAACGAACACAGCACTCGAATGACTCAATGGAGAACACCCTGTCGTCGTCGCAGTCGTTTTTTATGATCCATAAACCAGCTCCCACTGATCCTAATCGACAACATACACACAGATCTCAGTCGCTAACCCGCCCATCACTCAGTCATTACATCCACCGGACATTGGAGTCTTTAGCACCTCCGTGGCACACATGCGATCAACCGGAAACTGGTGGAAAGGCCCCCGAACAGGCTTTTAACGATATGTTTGACACCAGGCATTAAGCGACAGCCAGCACGCAGGGGCCTAGTAGGCTGCCGCTGTCGACGACGACCGACGGTCGTCGACTTATGTCGTTTGCATACCCAATGAGCATCTACTCGGCACAACCGTCATCGTCGACCCACAGTCGACTGGACGTCTGGCGTTTTTCATTCCTGCCAGGCGAGTGGGTTGGTGGAGGGGTTGAGGCGAGCGTGGGTAATTGAACATTACGGTGAAAAGTTTAATTACTTGTTCAAGAGAGAGCGAGAGGGGAGGAGGGAGAGATGCTCCTTTCCAGTTTCTTTTCCCGGAATTAGTTGAAATTTCAAATGGAGGTGATTAGGTTTTATTGGCAGGAGGGGGGGGGGGGGGGTGGATGCTGGCAAATTAGGTTTCACCTCGCTGCTCAGGGGCTCGTAATTAATTCGTACAACAACTCCCTGACCGGAATACGTAATTGAAATGGATGAGAGTTTTGATTAACCAACACCCTCCAGCGTTGCCAGAAGGCGGGCGCTGCTATGGCTCCCGGGAGAAGATTGCGAGGAAAAAAGAAAAACGGGGTGGCAGCGCACATAGTTAAGCCTATCGAACAAAGTGTCTCCTTCCCATGCCCCAGTGACAGATTTAATCCTGTTCGGGGCGGAATGGAAGGCATTCAGTCAGTCGTCGCGCACGCTGCCGTAATCCGTGGCAATTAAAAACAGATAATCCTTTCAAATGTATTTCGCCATTCTACAGATTCATTGGATGACTGCTCCGATGGCGGTGAGCGGATCAACTCTTGACGTGGTGGTATTCGATTTATCCTTTGTTTGGATGGACTGAATGGATGGGGGGTGGGGGAGGGGGATTGTTCGCTTTTTATGAGCCTTCAAATGGGATCACGACGTCGATGAGAGGAGGAGAGGAATGCGTGAAACATTTATGCAACCAATTTTTTTCTTTTTTTTTTGAGACATCCTGTTGGCAGAGCAACTTGTTACAAGTACTGGGGGATGGCGGTTGACTCGGAATGTGAGCAGGATTTTTTCGGTTGAAGTCGATGGCGTGTGAAGCAGGGAAATTGTCGGAATTTTAAAGAAAATGCCATAAGTGCTGGATATTTACAGACTTCTGGGTTATAACTGGGATGTGACACAAGATTTTTTCGATTAGAAAGCCCCATGATTTGACCTTCAAAGGAAGACTGCCTCGGCATGCCTTGCAGCTCGTGGGCTAGCTTGAAGGTGAAGGTGGCTGTTGCTCTCTCTTGACATGTCGTTGGTCATCATGGCCAAGTTTTGTGTCCTTATGAGGCATTCATCACTCCCCTTCTACAAAATCCTGCACCCACCCTTGCCCCATTCTCTTAATCTCTGACTGAAGACTTGTGTCAACATTACCCAATTTGGCAGGGGACCCTCAAACTTGAACCCCAGCCATGGGTAGGTGGTGATTTTTCATTTCTTCGACTTCTGTTTGGTATGCCTTGACTCCTTGAAAACATTTGGATGCCCTCTACGATGATTTCCTATGGGGTCGCTCTTCAAGGGATCTAATGCCTCTGATTTTGGACAGAAGCATAGGGCTCCCTCACTCTGTTCTCTGTTACTGATCCAAGTGAATCTGAAATTGCCTATTTCCAGGAGAATCGATCGTCTCCAGATGTTTCTGGTACACCCCCTGGGACTGGATTTCACCATTCAACCCTCCATTTCCCATTCATCTCCATTTGACATGTGGCACAAAGGCACTTCTTTGTTGATGTTCCTGAAAGATATCAGTACTGCTTTGACTCATGACTAGAATATTCTGAGCTTCGTGTTCCCTAAAGTCTAGAAATTCCTCCACATACGTTACTGGTTATCAACTTTTGCCAGCGTCTGTTGTTATTGTAGAGCCTGATTCACTGTGTGGTTTGATTTATAATGCAGAAGCAGAGACATAATTTTGAACGTGAACTTAAAACTCGTGTCCTCGGTTAAAAGAACAATTCCTGGCATTTTTTGTTTTGGTGACATGGTATCATGTGTGGCCACGACTACGCCCATACAGAGGGTCTACTTTGCGACGACTGATATTGAGAGAACATCACTCAAAGTGCTATCAATGGGAATTTTTAATAATTGAGTGGCACTACAGCCCTCCATGGAACAGGGCCTAGCTTCTACAACAAATACTCGTGTTGTGCGAGCTACTGTTCTCTCACGAGTAGAAGGGACCTACGGGTTTTTGCCGACTTCGAACGGCGAGATTTGAGAAGCTTTTCATAGACAACTGAGTGTTGTCAGCAACTCGAAAGAGGTGGTCCCCTGAAAAAATGTGAAGTGTCCGGTCCGGAAATCGAACTCAGACCTTCGGCGTGGAGGTCGACCCAGTTGCCCACTACACCACGGCAATCACTAACCAATAAGGTCGCTAAAAAAAGTTCTCTCTTATCATTCTTCGATTTCTTCAAAAGACCCGAACTGGTGACCAACAAATCATTTTGCATCCGCCGAAAAAGTCAGTAGTCTCAGTTAGCAAAGTCTGGAGACTGCGACGGATGGGGTAAGACCTCCACCACAATGATGTACAAAAATACATCACATCATATCGCACGACTACTTTGTCCCATCTCTCTGGTAATTTGCGAATGCTATTCCTAAAAAATTGGTGCTCTGTGACATCGATCAAGGAGCTAGTCTTTGATTTCTCCAAAGGACCCGAATTGAATTTGAATTTGAATTCATAAAAAAAGACAGTAGTCGGAAGGAGCAAGGTCTGGAGAGCACAACGGGTGCCGTAAGACCTCCCAAAATCACCTTCTCATGTCTTTTGGTCTTTCTGACCGTTTTTTCCAACAATGCACGGCTCAAACGCATTCGTTGTAGTCGATGACGTTTCCCATCCTGGTTTTAGCGACTCATAGGCCCGTTTGGCCACTTCATTTGACATTCGAACCGGTGGATGTTTTTTCTTTTCCGTCAATGAAGATGATGATATGAAGAGGCTATCGTTGATCATCTTCAGCCACGCTCTAGTGCAACCGTTCTTTTCTTTAGTGGAGTTCCGAGGTGAGAAGAGTCTCGCTTTCAACTCGTCCATCACCCCAATTTGCTTGCTTTTTCAATAAATCCAAATTTCCTTAACCGATGGAAAATTGTTTGCTGAGTCACAGCCAACGATCCAGCACTGTGCGTTTGGTACGGATCTTGATCCAGTAAAGCCTCCAATTCCTAATCGTTAATTTTTTTGGTTGATTAAGCCACTGCTTGCCTTCGACGTTAAGACCACCGCTTTTGAAGCGTCGAAACCACTCTCTGTATGGTTTGTCGGTGGACGCAGGTTCACCAGAAACTTCTACAAGCTGTCGATGGGCTTCAGCTGCACCCGTTCTTCATAAAGGTGTGATGTCTCACGACTCACGGCCCAGTCCTGTAGGAAAGCGTGCAATTAGGCCTTATCCCAAATCACTTTCTCTCAACAAGTCCATTGTATCACGCGCTCTCTGGCTCATAGAACCATCATCAACCAGATCTCAGCGAGGCCATGTGCTTGAATTTCAAGAAGCGCACATCCTGTTAAAATGGCCAAGCTGCATAGAACAACGAAGAATCGGTCTTCACGAACACTCTCAACATCAGCGGCTTTCATTTCCCTACTTCGTTCTGGATGTGGTCTAACCAGTCGAGTATCAACCACTAGGTCGATGTCGACCTCTCACAGAAAGCCGAGCTTAGTAATACAGCTTGAAGGTGCTGCCGTGGTGTGAGTCTTTCGACGATGTCTTGCCAAAAGATTTTGAACAAGAATGCCAAAGCAGTTTGCCTTGATACAGTGTCTCCTCCGTTGAAAGGGATGATTCTTGTGGCCTCTGACTTCTGAATCTACAATCTCACACATCGTGCTGGTCTTGGGAGGGTCTTGTACGTCTGTATATCGTCCCTGAGTCTCCAACTCGTGCGCAAACTTCTCTCCTAGTTTCTTACTTGCCGAATTTTGCTGTTTTTTCCGATTTGTCGTCATTTGTTGTCGAGCAATTTGTCAGCAGACAAAATGACAGAGTTTACTTACTTACTCTAGGTGGCGCTACAGTTCGGGGTGAACTGGTGGGCCTCAACCCCCCAGCGTCTCCAGCCTGCTCGATCTTTAGCTAGCTGTCTCCAGTTTCGCACGCATAGTTGGTTGAGGTCCCTTTCCACTTGCGTGCGCCACCTGAGTCGCGGTCTTCCTCTACTGCGTCCTCCCTCGTGGTGGAGTCGAAAACTTTTCGGGCCGGGGCATTGGTTTCCAGCCGTTCTCCTAATTTCATTCAGGACATTTGTACACAGTTGAGGTGAGGGTGGGCACCCGAGCTGTACTGATGCCACTGATGATTTCATTTTCTACTACCACAGCTTCCGGATCTTCGCCTTCTTTCTTACTCAGTGCAACTCGTTTGGTCATGTCAAAGTCCTTCTGGAAGTCGATGAACAACAGGTCTAGAGGTGTACGCCCCGATATAGACTGCTCAATTAGTGTGAACATGGTCTACGGCAACTTCTATCTGTCTGTCTGTTCATCTGGTTGGTTTCCTTCTCTCACCCTCTCCCCTTGGATACATCCGATCCCCGAAATCTCGCAACAAAACAGATCCCCTCAAGGCCCGTATAAGAGGCCCAATCTCGCTTCCCTTACAGAAGCTCTTGATCCTCCATGTGTCCCAGATGCTTTTCGAATACACCACATCCCCTCCCGTCCCCCTCTCAGTCTTGCATAAAGAACTCAGCTTCCAGTGATAATCCATGAAGGGGAAACACAGGCGAAAGGAGCAAATTTAATTCACTCCCATCCATCCATTGTTATCCCTTATTCATAGGCAGGATACGAGCCGGGGAAACTGACTCTTTCAGCTTACAGCGCGATGAAAAAAAAACACCATCCATTATCCGGCTTCGCTGGTGTGCAGTCCACTTCTCCCACTGCCTCCCTCCCACCCACACATCGCACAGCGAGATGCATTATTGAATTTAATTTTTTTTTTCGCTCCGAAATTATGCATGGAATTGAGTTGCACCCCGCCAACGCTCCGCGTGGCTCCCTAGGGAGGGCGCAAAGAAAATAAATAAATGAAACCAGGTCTCCCACAGGAAGTGCAACGGGGAAAATAAAGTAACCAATTCTCGTCGGAGGAGGTGCATCCGGGTAGGGTAATGGAATCAGGCGGAGAAAAAAATGATTTAAGGCTGCTGGAGGAACCAGTCGCGTCTAATCTGTTCGCTTCTGTGCTGTAAATGCCAGGATGAGGGATAACTGCTACTGCTTCACTTTCTTTTCCTCTACTTGGCTGCCGCTCGCCCCTTGCCAGTATTCAATCATCAGATGGGAGCGGGAAACCGAGCAGCGCTCCATCGCCACGCCTGACGATAAGAAACTTGTTCCGGAAAAAGTTATTTTTCTCTTATTTTGCGCTCGTTATGAGTTTTTTTTTTGCTGCTCTCTCTCAAAAATCCAGGAAAATGAACGGTATTCGCGTTGCCAGTGGCGTTGGGTTATGTGATTATGACGAGGGGGTGGAGCGTTATAAACGTTTTCATGGGGAATAAATTTGTGACTTTCTGGAAGAAGGAGGCGTCGTTTTCGAGCTTCTCGAGGTTGTGAACGTGGCGTTTGAGTGCGTTGCAGGCTTGACACTGAAAGTTGCTGTCGCTACGTACTCAAATTTCATACATTTTGAGGCGCCTACTGGGCATCTGATGTGGATTTCCACAAGTTCCCTCCTGCTCACATTGCGGTCATTGACGCGCTGTTCATAGAGAAGCCGAGCTGGCCACTTGCCATCGCCTTAGTCTGGCACATGTCTCCCTCGGCTGGCAGTTCATCACTGCTGATAGGGGAGCATACAATCTCTGGGTCGTTGGCACCGGGGAGTATATGTGGACTCTGTCTGTTGTATGTCTCATAATGACCGTCACACACGACGGATGAATGACCAAAATCTGTTCCAGGATCTCAGTTTTATCCTCAAAAAAGCGAGAAACGCATCAAATCGGATTTGATTGGATTTTCATTGTGTGTGCAGTCGTCGTCGACACATCAATGGGCTCTTCCCTCGTTCTTGACGACTTTGAAAAGAAATGAAAGATAAGTGCAGCAGCGGCGAGATTCACCGGAGGAGGATTCAGTGGATTTTGAGAAATCCTGTCAAATCTGTCGAAAGCACAGTTCCTTCCAAGGGATCGACGCGCATAACACAGACAGACACAAGGAGTGGCAGAGTGGCAGAGAGCATCGAACAATAGTGAAGGATTTTCAGTCGCTTTTGTGTCAGTTTCACTTTTTTGTGTGGGTTTTGTGGACATTGCATTGTGTGGGGTGAGGAAGGGGGGAGGGACGGGCATTTGATGAAAAATGCAATTTTACGAGATATTTTCTGTTCACGCATTTGTGGGCATTTAATTTAATGCGGTCTTAGCTGGATCTCATGACTCAGAGGAAATTTGATGTGCCTCTTGGACTAGCACATTTCGTTACAATGCCAATTTATCAATTTTAACGGATTCTTTGACTACGAAGCGAGCCGTTATTGCAAATGGCAACCATTTGACTAATTTTTGAACACATCAAATGACAGCTGAGCTTGGTGGGGGTCAAATTCCAGCGCCTCCAAATTGAAACCTCAAACTGCATGATCTAATTTTTGGCAAGAATTGCGCACTCAAACTTCGATATTTCCCTTTCCTTCCCCACTTTCTTGAAACCCACATCATGAACCATCTTCAGATTCAAGAAAAAAGTGGTTTTCGTTCGCACTCGTTCTGGAATTTGCATGACCCTACCACCGCCCCTCTGATACATTACCGTCTGACGCGTGGACACCTACAATCCAGCTCTGATGTCCGTGCATACAAAATTTACTTTCCATCCACTTAGGACTGCCTCTTGTCAAAATTTAAACCAAGAGAGGATTATGGAATCTTCACCTTAAGGACGGAGAAGGTGGACAGCATTACGTCTCGTTGCTCTCGTTGTCGTCATAATTTTACGTCAGCTAACCATGCAAGAAGCCTTGCGACCCTTATGGCCATGAACTACATTCTGACAAATAGGTAGAAGGAGCAGGGAGCTTGCATGTTGCAGGGAGCTTGCATTGACAGTTCTGGACTGGCGCTTCACTCCGATGTCGCTTAGACATCTTTTCATCTCGAAGCTTCGCGTCTTAGGGGCCATAGACTCCTTCGTCCACCGAGCTTAATCTGAAGCATACTGTGGATGGGTAGCAGATCGCTGATCGTGGCGATGGCGGTGGTGTGAGTCGGTCCACGTTTGCTGCAAATTGGCATCCAGTCAGCCCCATTATTCGGTGGAGTAGAACCAAGTGAGGGAGAATCGAAGTATATGCTGCCATCAAGGCAGAAGACACAACATCGACGTCTGGGATAGAGCATCGCACAAGGCAGCAGAATCTCCGAGGTAGGCAAAAACTTCGTCTACCTCGGTTCAGAACAACAACATCAGCACCGATCTCAAACGCAG
Source organism: Eristalinus sepulchralis (assembly GCA_944738645.1). Taxonomy (NCBI): domain Eukaryota; kingdom Metazoa; phylum Arthropoda; class Insecta; order Diptera; family Syrphidae; genus Eristalinus; species Eristalinus sepulchralis. The sequence goes on from OX122883.1 coordinate 64,934,578, forward strand.
AATCAGTCTTGCCAATCGCGCTGCTTCTTTGGCCCCTTTTTGGAGAGGAAGAAGAGTTGACGACGAATTTTATTGCCTGCACGGCGGCAAGACGATCGCTTGAAGGGACAGGTACATGGATACGCGTAGATGACGATGATGTTGTTTCTTCACTCCATTCCATGTGTCTGACGGATGGGCATCCAACATGCGGCCGTATCTCCTCCTCATTTGTTCCTCCCCCAAATTACACTAGGGTACTTTTCCACTTCGCCTCGCCGGTATCTTGTTCAGATCTACACCAGTCTTCGCCTTGAAAGGAGCACCACAGTGCCTGTATGGCCTGGTTAGCTGTCTTCAGATACAACACTTAAGACGGCTAGGTCATGTAGAGCGTACGGACATCACTGCCCAGGCCCAATAAGTGTTCGAATTCGAGCCATTGGGACAACCCAACAGACAACGGCCTGGGATGAGATGGCGCACTGAACTAGGGTAGAACCCTCAACCCACTTGGAATGAGCAACTCAAGGCAGCTGGCTAGAGACGCGTGCGAGTTGAAGATTCATGTTGGTTGAGGGCCAGGTTCCCCCTGGACTGTAGCGCCATAGAAAGAAGAAAAATAAGGAAAAGTAGAGTCTCTGCTCCGGTCAGTCGATTTGAATTTCAGAAAACTTCCGCAGGATAGAACAGTCTCTACTGTTTCGACACTTTGTTGGTTTCTAGTGTATAATAATTGAGTGGCAACTACAGCCCACAAGGGTTTCCCCAACAACTACTCGTTTCGTGCGTGCTACTGTTCTCTCACGAGTTAAAGGGTCCTACAGTTTTTTGCCGACTCCGAACGGCGAGATTTGAGAAGCTTTTCATAAACAATTGACACTCGCTCAGGGTTGTCAGCAACTCGAAAAAGGTGGTGCTGTGAAAAAATTCGAAGTGTCTCGTCCCGAAATCGAACCATCTGCGTGTGGGTGGTGCCGTGAAAAAATTCGAGGTGTCTCATCCGGGAATCGAACCTAGACCTTCTGTGTGGGGGTCGACGTGCGAGTACTTACCCACTACGCCACAGCGACCACGGTGTCTAGAGTGTAGGGGCAGTGAATCAGTGGAACCTTATTTCTTTGACGTCCAGAAGACGCTAAACAGCGTCAGAGACCTCTCTAAAGTGCGCTTGTTGTTCGGAGTGAGCATAAGCTGCACCAATTGCACAGGCAGCTTACTTATGCACAATTGCGATGGTGACTGTCTCAGCTTTCTCGACAACTTGTCAGTACGAGATCATAGATTTTTCTCACGTTATCCTTGGTGGCTGCCGGATGCTGTGGTGTGGCTCATCATCAACCGACGTGTGCCCACTTTGAAGCTCGGTCAAGTAGATTTTGGAGAGCCGTCATCGAAAGGGGGATGTAGCACTCGTGGATTTCAAGACAAGAATCAACTCGCCGACTGACTTGTCCTCTTTTCCCCTTTTTCAAAAATGCCCGTACACGACTGCTTCCACACGCCTTCAGGTGAAATTCTGTCGGTTCTCTTAGCCTACGACATTCTACTTCGGAATGATAGTGTCTTGCGATAGTGGCACCATCGGGTGATTCGAAAACACCCTTCTTTCATCAATTGTATAATCTCTGTGTCGAGTGGACGGAATGACGTCTCTCTGTCAACGTAAGCCATTTGCCTTCACATCCTCGCCTTCTGTGACCTTCATTTCAAAGATTTCGACTTGAGAGAAAATCGCAAACTGTCACCTGCACACGCCTCCACGCGCGCCATATATTCCATAAATTGCAACAAACGTTTGACAGCTCGCTCTAATTTCTTTCCTGTCACCTGGCCATGTCACGCAAACTGCGACTCAGTTGACAGTTGTCATCCGCAGCTGGCTGAATCAAGTTCAAGGAACAAACGTTTTGTTTCCTCAATATTTCACACTAGACGCAAAGGAAGACCCATGACATCTATAAATCACACTAGAACTGGAGCTCCTCCCTCCCCCCGCCTCAACATCCCACAGAGCCATTCTTTATTTAATAAAATTCATAAATCAGCAATAAGTCCTCTGCGGGGGCGAAAGCCAATATGCATCGGCCAACCAATGACGAGGAGCAGGATGTCCTGTGAATGGGAAATTATTGACACATCCGCTGTTGGAGATTGAGGTTCCCCGTCTTTATTGGATTAACAGAGAAAACCAAAAAAAAAAATCAAAAATTACTTATGCCCCACATCGGATGGGTGTCCTTTTTGTTCTGCAAAAAATTTGTCCTCAACGGGAATCATTCAATTCCGGGTCGACATGTGTCAGATTTCGGGCTTTCCCCCTGTCAGGCGGTGAATGACGGCACATTAATTGCGGACTTCCGAGCATGAGAGAACCGATTCGGACAGGCGATGGATGAGGGCAACTTTCACATTTCAATTGACGACACTTTCCAAATTCTGTGGCAGTGCAGCGGGCTCCCTCCAGTTGTGCACTTTGCCACCACTCGACACACACATCCTCTGCGTGTCCTCATCAATTCTGTTTGTCTGTTGTAGCACTCAACTTGAATCGATTCGCCTCCTCTAATGGCAGTCAGATGCGAAATGCCAACCACGCACCCCGGCGTCTTCGTCTTCCAAACAAATAGATCTGGAGATCCATTAAATTACATGCGAGTGTAAATAAATTCACAACAGACGGTCGCTTGATGACGATGATGTTGTTACTTCACATTGTACATGGATGGGGGCATCCCACATACGGCTGTATCTCCTCCTTAGGTGTCCCCCCCTAAAATGGCACGAGTGTACTTTTTCTTTTCGCGTCCACATCTACACCAGTCTTCGCCTTGAAAGGTGTACCCACATCCCTGGCATGGCGACTGATGTAAGTGCGCGCGCGCCTTCCACGGGAGAGAAATGCAATTTGATGGAAATTTCTTCTCGGTTTGCCTTTCATTCCTTTCCGCGAGAGAAGATGTTGACATATGACAGCATTCTAGTGAAAGTACCATTCCCCCTCGTGGATTAATTGAATCTCAGCGTGTTACGTAATCCACACACACACACACACACGGCCAACGGAGTACGGCTGAGGCATGCAAATCACCTTTTGCCATCCACAGATGACATAGATGCAGCTGAAGGTCTGCGCCGCTGTGTGGTGGCTGTATCTGCACTTTTATTACGCCTCTCGGCGGAAAATTATGTTTCGTTGCGTTCGACTTTGGATGTTAATGAGATGTCGTCGGCTGGGGAGGGGGCGCCCAAGTGCCTCGGGCGGTAATGTGCGCGATGCACGACGACGATTCGGTCAGATGGGCGATGTGTGAACTAGACCTCTGCTGCTGGATAATGTCGCGATGAAAATGAGGGTCATGGGGCTAAGATTGATCGAGCTGGCGTTGCTGGATTGTGGAGAGGTGAAGATTTACTGCGGCCGTGGCTGGGCCTTGGACGTTTGTAACTTGATTTTGCGCCACGTAAACGATCATTTAACGGATGCTCTCCCATGAAATTTTCATACCACATCACTGCCAGGAAAACTTGAGGATTTGTCTCGGAATCCCACACGTTGTCGCCTCCCGGCGCCGCAACAAAAGTGAAATCATGCCTAGAGTCGTAAAAAACCCTAGTGTTGACACTTAAGCTCGACCAAGACATGGTCGTAAAATCTTTTCGTCAACCAGCTGAGTGTGGGTGTGGCTGCAATCAAAAAATGCCTCACAAGAGGTGTGCAAACGATTACCGCCCCACCGTGTGTCGATTCCTTTTAATTTGTCGCCTCCGCCGAGAATCAGCTGAATCCACAAATTTCACCCCGCCATTGCCGTTCATTTCAATTGCACTTGACAATTATTTTCGCATCTCGCCGCCGTCGTTCCACGCTGCATGTCCGCATCGCGAATTGACGCGCAACCGACATCAAATTAAGGGAAACGCGCGCAAAAACTGTCGCTGATGCAGCTGGACAGACTTCACGTTGCCCCAGCCTTGTCGTTCTGTCGGTGGTTTCAGTCGTAAATTAAAAAACACGACAAATCCCAAATTGAATTCAGAAATCATCTCGTGAGTGGGGGAGAGGAAAAAAAATTCATTAAATTTATTGCAGCCATGCGGATGCACATCAACCACTGATTTATGTACGCCACCCCAACCCCCACCTCGCCAAGGTGTGAAGACTGCCCCACCCACCCCAGCAACCCGGGCGGGTGCCTGACGCTCTTTAATTCAGAGCAGTAGACCGCCACAAAGCGGCCTTTAATTGCGAAATAACGTCTCGCGGGCCGCCCCCAACCCTCCATTCTCACCGCCACCGGCAAACGTCTAGATTGTCAGTCAATCCAATTTCGGGCCAAGATCCACAATCAAAAGTGAATTAACGGCAATAGCAATCAGTTTTACGACAGGATCAAACTGTTTCGCGGAATTGATGATGACAAGGATGTGCGGATCAAGTGGGACGGGATGTAGCAAGGCGATCGAAAATAGTCCGAGACTGAGTCAACAGCGGCCCAGCCGGTGGAAAATTTTATTGACACTGTGTCTGGCGAGCACCGCTGCCTGTGGGGTGGGTTAGTCATAGACAGCGGCGTCGACGACGATTCTTGGCGATCGCTGTGAAATTACCCATCCCGGTGTTTTGGCTTTCAGTTGCGCAATTTGTCACCACTGAATGGGCGGTCTTGTCGCTGCAAAATTAATGAAAACATAATTATCTGGCTAGAGACCGGTGCACCATTCGCCCACTGCAGGAGCGCACAGATGTGGTGACTGTCGTGGACTTTTGGAATAGTCTTTGCGAATGTTTCTTTCTGTTGGTGTGAAGAATAGGCGATGGTGAGGCCAGGATCCTGGGAAAAGGAGTCACTGTTGGCTGCTTTGAGCGAAACATCCTTCTCTCTCTCACAGACAGCTATTCAGTGATAGTTCGACTGGCAGAAGAGGAGGATTCAACAATGGGATGGCTGGGAGTGGGTGGAAATCAATGCTCCTGCTCGGAAAATCTTCGAATCTAGCATCCCTCCAAGGTGGTGGAATGATGAGCGGTCCAAGCCTTTTTGTTTGCTCTCCACGTAGATATCGATGGAGCTTAGGGTAGATTTCCTTGCGCTGGCAGTTCACAACCTGTAAGTTAATCCTGACCTGCCTGAGGCTCTGGAGCAGGAGGCTGTGAAATTTTTGAATAATTTGGTTCATTACGCGTCCCACGACGAAAGAGAGGATCCAACAAGGCGGCTAGCAGGATGAAAGGTGAGCTCCGGAAACTCGGGTTTTGATTGGGCATGGATTCTCAGAAAACGTGACCCGCGGCACCGTCATCCTGGTTGACCCTGGCTGAGATCTGTAGCAAGATGTGGACGGTCTACCAGTCACACCTTGATGCAGACTTTGTGTGGGATGGAACAAGGTCAGCAAGACCACCGGGATGCCAAGCTCCAGAAACTCAGTTCTTGATTGGGAGTGGCCTCTGAGCCAGGGTGTCCAGCGATACGAGCAGAGTCACACCTTGATGCAGACCTTGTGTGGGATGGAACAAGGCTAGCAGGGACCCGGGGATGGTAAGCTCCAGAAACTTGGTTTCTGATTTGGCGTGGATTCTCAGGCAGTCTGATCAGCGACACGAATAGAGTCACACTTTGATGCAGATCTGGGGACTGGGGATGATGGTGAATAGTGGTCGCACAGGGGCATGCTTGCAAGTCTTCTCACCGCCGCTGACTTGTCCTAAGCTATACCTCCCCTACAGGTGCACTCAATCATGCAAAGAAAGGATATGTTGGAGAACAAAGACATTTTGCCCTAAATCTGGGCCTAAGGGGGATCTTGACCCTCTTTCTCCGTCGCCACAAATCTCTTCAAAAGGCATTAAAAGATTAATCTCAACTCATTACAGTGCAAGTCACAACTCAACACGCATTCAATTACCGAGCACTTAACCAGAACTGACCTCCGTCGGGCAATTAAGCGGCGAATCGTCGTCGTCGTCTGACTCATTCGAGCGCAAATCGACGGATGTGTGCGCTTGCATAACATTTAACATTTACTGCGCTCACGCGGATGTATGCATGCGTGTGCGCGTGTGAGTGAGTTAAAGTTCGCAAATACTTCATCTGACGAAGGAAACGATGTTTCCCAGCGCTGGCATACTTTCCATTCCCCGCCGCCCTGCCAGATCCTCGCACAACCAATTACGTGGCATAATTAATTTCACTCCATGACGTTGATTTATCTGCGACATTTTTTTTTTTCATTTCCCTCCCCGCCCCTTCCGCCCAACGGTGCCGCGCTGTCAAGCCGTCAGAATGTAACAATAAACATTTTGCCGCAAAATTTAATCGACTATTGGAAGCCTTGTCATCACAAAATGGCACTTTTCTGCCCTCCCTCACCCTCCTCCGCACACACACGCACCGAGATCCGCTCATTGTCTGTGCGAGACGGCTGAGTGTCATTTAGTGCGGTTGCCGCCGGGTGGGATGGGGGCGATTTTGGGGGCTTTTGTGTTTATTATTAATGCCAACGCACGCATGTTTGCGTTTCAGTTTTGCATAATTGAGTCGCTTCTCATTTGAATCCCTTTCGAATGTGTGTCAGTGAGGGGACGGGGTGAAGAGTGGAGGAGTGCTTTGTGTGGGATGGGGGGGGGGGGGTCTTTTCTTTTCAGTGGCTTAGACTCTGAAGTTTGAATTAGTTGGAGGATGGCTTCGTCGACGCTGACCTGAATTTTGTTTGCATTTCAAAGCCCGCAGCGTTCCAGTTTTTTTCTTTCCTCCAACCCCCCACACCCCTCCTCCTCACCGCAAATTTCGATCAAACTTCGGGCTTGTCGTGGAGATGTTGGCCAGCAGCTGGGTGCCGGTGGTGGAGGGGGGGAGGCTGTTGATTTAATCAAATAAAGCTGTTCACGTGGCAGGAGAACGGCCGCTACTCTATGAGCCATGACCTTCCATAACCTGGTTTGGGCAAAGTTTCGGGTTTAGAAAAAGTCGAGAAGAAAAAAAAAGGTTGTCACAGTTTGAGTGCTCTCGACTGGAACAACGATCGAAGGGGCAACCGCATGGAAATCATTATCCTCGACCAGGGGGGTAGGGGAGAGTGGATACCACTTTGGTCTCCCTGGGGAGGAGCGACCCTTAGGAAAAGAAAAAAAGCAAAAATGGAAAAAATGGCCAAAAATTAAATTTAGCGCCGATGAAGGCGAGAAGAAAGTTGATCGCTTTGAAGGCTGTGGCGGGAGGAAATTGAAGGTCAAACGTCCACGGCGAGTGCTCTGCTTGAAGGGCAGTTTGGGAAAATTACGTTATTTTCCTTCTGAGGCCTCCTTTGAGGTGGTTGCGGGAAAAGTTTTGGATGGGAAGTTCTGGTCGCTGCAGTCAGAGCGCAGCCAGCCGATCAAACTGAACAAAAATCCGTACCTCGTGACGAATCTGTGGATGAAATTGCAAGAAAGGTCTTCCACCGGGCGTAGGATTGATGGCGCTGGCTACGGCTCTGACTGTGGCTGTGACTCTGACTGTTGCTCGAGCACTGGCTGTGGCTGTGGCTCTGGCTGTGGCTGTGGCTCTAGCTCTGACTGTGGCTGTGGCTCTGGCTGTTGCTCTAGTTCTGGCTGTGGCTCTGGCTGTGGCTCTAGCTGTGGCTCTGACTGGCTGTGGATCTGGCTGTTGCTCTAGCTCTGTCTGTGGCTGTGGCTCTGGCTGTTGCTCTAGCTCTGTCTGTGGCTGTGGCTGTAGCTGTGGCTCTGTCTGTGGCTGTGGCTGTAGCTGTGGCTCTGGCTGTTGCTCTAGCTCTGTCTGTGGCTGTGGCTGTAGCTGTGGCTCTGGCTGTGGCTGCGGCTCTGGCTGTTGCTCTAGCTCTGTCTGTGGCTGTGGCTGTGGCTCTGGCTGTGGCTGTGGCTCTGGCTGTTGCTCTAGCTCTGTCTGTGGCTGTGGCTGTGGCTCTGGCTGTTGCTCTAGCTCTGACTGTGGCTCTGGCATTGGCTGAGGCTCTGGCTGTTGCTCTAGCTCTGGCTGTGGCTCTGCCTGTGGCTGTTGCTGGGGCTGTGGCTCCTTCTATTATTGTGGCCATGATGGCGATGGTAACTCGAATAAGAACCGCATCAAAACCAGCAACGTCCACTTTGGATGCCACTCTAATGTAGAGGGGGATTCAGTCAAACACATTTTGCCGTCCTTGTGTGTAAAAGGCTTCCACGCCCCCTCTCATTCCACATCTCACCCGTGGATCTCAAAAAATAAAAATAAACTTCGGGTTTACCTCCCCCATCCCCCATAAATCCCAAAGAGATGGCACAGGAGATGGGTTTCCCTAATCCATCTCAATCCCTCACCACCACCACCACAACAACAACAACAAGCACCATGTAATCTTCCACATCTGGGTGCCTAATCTCTTGGAAAATAGTCTAAGTCCGTCGTAAAGTTGTAAATCAAAGTCGAATTACGCAAAACTCTTTTTTTCCGCCCCCGTTTGGAGCCGGTTGCCCCCTGCCGTCGCCCATTTCTTGATCGCCGTCCATCAGGGTCTGCTACATTTGCATGTGATTTATCTCACCGAGGGTTTCGCCTCGCAACAGAAAAAGTGCCCCGAAGTTGGGAAAGAAACATTTGTGTAATCAGTTTTGGAAAATCTGCAAGATGTGGTCTGGTTTGTTCCCTAACGACGACGTGTCGAGGGGGGTGGGGGGGGGGGGGGTTTGTTGGGAAATCGCTGAAATACCGGAAATTGCATATATGCAAGAGCGCAAGTGTGAAAAACACATGTGTCCCGGACGAGCGACCGCCGAGACGAACGAGACTCGTATTCCTTCTCAGCCGTGGGAGCAAGTCGCGCTCTCGCGGGCCACAGCCGTTGTCGCTGTCACTTTGCCGTCGCTGAGGTTTGTGCTGGTGTTGTTGTGCATTAGTCACTTGTGTGTCGTTTCACTTTTAAATTTGCCGAGAAAGTTAAATCAAAACAAAATTCCACCGCAACCGGAGTGAAGTGGATTTCAAACTCAGCCAAAGCCAGGTCCAGTTTTCCCGGTCACCCGTTCCCTCCTTGTGCCGTGCACACACATGGACATTGCGCAGAGAAACTATCGGCGAAGGCAGCCCGTTTTTCGCTCGTTTTTAGGAGCACATTAGCCAAAGAACGAGATCAACTTCGGATGTGGTTCCCTGTGGAGCCTGTGTGTTTCACTTTTACTTGAACTTGCTGCAGCGCTATGTGACGCGTTGCCTGCAGTGGTGACTGCCGGTGCTGGTGCATGCACCGAGTCAACGGCCTGGGGAAGGTGAATGGCTGCGAAGTGAAATTTATCGAGAGGGAATTTGTATCTATTTTCTCGAGCGCATTCATTTCCTTCGTTCGCAGCACACTGCTCCACCGATGCCGTCGATTTCTCCTTCTTCTCCATTGATGGCTGATGTTTTACCTTTGCCGCTGACAGTTGTCCTGAACAGGGGGCGGTGCAGGGGGGTTGGATGAAAACGGAGACGGCAGTGCAGATCGATGGCAAACGCTTCCGTCGTTTCGGATGCATTCAACACGCGTTCGGTCGTTAGTGCCACTATCAGGAATGACAAGATGTATCTCTGCGAGTGATTGTGAACGGGTGGTGATGGGTGAGATTCATTTTTCTTCGTGTTTTTCACAAAAGATGCTTTCTGATACTGCTGCTGGAGACATTAACAGACGGTAGCGGTAGCGGGTGGACTATCCATTTTATGTCCTCGTTGACAAAGATTGACGTTCGTCCCAGCTATGGCACAATAGTGAGTCTGGTGAACGGTAAGAAATCACTTTTCTTGTTAACGAGGAGATGTGTCGTGTATGCCTGGTGATCGGTGGAAGGGACTTGGAGAGGCTTTTGTCCATGAAATCATCTTGGATATGTCTCAAGATAGGCTCTCGTTGAGAACATTATATTAAGCTGCTTTAAGGTTTTCGATTCCATGGACTTTTGAGCTGACTGAGATTTATCCTTACCACGTCTTGGATCGTTATTTTCAGTTGCCCTGAAGTTTCTCAATTTGTATTCAAAGTTACACGGGAATGAAGTCAAGTTCTTCTGCAATCAAAGGTTTGGTCCGTTGAAATGTCACTTCAGCAAGGACTCAACCGGATTTCCTATATTTTCCGAACTCCTGTTAGGTACAGGACCGTTTGATGATGCTTACTAAAATATTAACGAAGCCTTAAGCAGAGTCCTCAAGTATAAGTTCAAGTTCTTCTCCATAAGTTGTTACCCAAAAACTGGCGCCCGGTAAGAAACGTTTGTGGTGCTCCTAAATTTACAACTGTTATTGAAATGCAAGAGACTATTTTTCGTCCCGTTAAGAGGTTTCGGGACACTTAAATCTGGTTTATCGTCTTTAGGGGTCTTGATCGGTGTGAAGTGAGTAAAAGTGGCGCCCTATCAAAAACTGTCTTTGTAGAAAACAGCCTGCATACATTTCTATTGATGATGAGCATGTCATAAGTCCGTGAAGAAGGAAATTTTCTGACTGATCAGAACTCCGCCTGAGAAGTATGCGAGTTTTTGTGATTTATGCGAAAAATTGGCGCCCTTTCAAAAACTCCTTTAAGCAAATCGATAAAGTATGAATCAGGCAGAATAACTGCCCGCGTTTCCAATGTGTCCAAAAATAGATATTCACCTTAAAAATCGAAGAAAAGTGAAAGTGGCGCCCAATCAGAAACCCTTGCAACAACACCTCGGATAAGTGTCTGATAAGTGGTCTTCTATAGGTCACGCTTGCGAAGAGTTTAAGTTTGCTGAATCCTGACGAATCCTACTAAACAGTTTGTCAAGTTCAAAAATTTGCTAGTCCTCCCTGTACTCAGATTAGGTGACATTGGTCCCCGTCATTATCGTTCTCCTGTTAAAAAACCGACAGAGGGTCTTCCTTGATGATGAAAATCATCATTTCTTCATCATTCTGGAGAAGTCAGTGTAAGTATGCAATCCAACAGCCAGTTGTTAGATCCAGTCATTTAACAAGCTTGAACTTCTTTCTCGATATAACTTGATCCACTTGGACACTCGGTCGTACGGGTGTATATAATGTGGCTGCGGACACTTGTGGACGAATAGCTGCAACCGGATCAAATGTTTATTCTCTCTTTGCCGGTGGAGAAGGTCATCAAAGAAGCTCTTTTTTCTCAATTCAGGATCCATGAGTCATATAGACATAAAGTGGTGCCCAGCCGAAGCACTCTCAAACATTGATAGAACCTGATGGAGGAAAGGACCTTTCGTCAATGTCCTTTACATGACTTTGAATCAAATGTTTTTTAAAGAATCTAGAAAAGACCATCTCCTTCCGTGGATGTTTCAAAAACTGTCAGTTCTCCCTTGAGTTGTTCCTACATTGAAAACGATATCCAATCGGGCCTCTCTTAACTAAGAACCAAAGCAACACTTGTAGGAATTCAAGTGTCAGCAAAGTTTGGTGCAAGGTGCGAAATATCTACAAACACGCTGCCACAGCTGGGCCTGTCCCAAGTCCCACTTTTAATTTCTGTACAAATGTCTCCAAAAATAAACCTCAACTCCTTGTACAATGACTGTGACCTTAAGTGGAGCCCAATGAGAAGCTCGAAAAATTCACAAAGTGACCTTTTTCTCCTCGTACAACGAATGTTACCTAAAGTGGCTCCCAATGAGAAGCTCTTTACATACGGTTTCTTAGGACAAGTGTACAAAGTGAGCTTCTCCTCGTACAACGAATGTAACCTAAAGTGGCGCCCAATGAGCAGCTCTTGATGCGCGATTTCTTGGGAAAAAATCGCGGTTGTCGTTAGTTAATTGCCTTGTTTCGTACATCGAAGGAAGGCTAAGCCACGGTTAGATTTGATTTGGGATCGAGGCGCATGTCTCTCTCTCTTTCTCAGTCGGGTTTCTGCGTAAATAAGTAATTCGGAAACAATTGCCTGAGAGTTTCTAGCAATACATAAGGTATGTGGAGTAAGCTCGCCTAAATGGTCAGCGAGTAGGTCCCTACACGTCTCATGCCATTAAGTCGGAAACTCATGCAGAACAATACCAAAACTCTAAAAATACGGGCAGGTCTGGAGAAGAAGGCATCTAAAGCAAGATGACTGCCTCTCCGTCAATAATGCACACCATTCCTAAATAAATCGAGTTATACATAAAGTGGCGCCCGATAAGAACCTTTTTGATAAAAAGTCTCGGAACCATCGTTTCCCAACTTTTTAGGTTGATTCACCTACAAAAGTTTATTTGGTTCAAAAAACTGTGTTTTTTTATATTATGACTTCCCCCGGCTTCTTTGGGAACCTCCATGGACCTCTTCCATAAAATTCGAAAATCCCTTTCAGTTCGAACTTCCCCACCAGCAGTCCGCTTTTGTCTCAAAGACCCTCCAAATTTGTCAGATTCTTAGCCCAACACACCTATGAAAGACTGCCTCTGACACAGTCCTTCATCAATCAATTCCCTTTCCCCCTCCCTTCACACCCCCACACATGACCCCTTAACCCCATGCGGGAACGGAGAGAACTTCCCACCAAATTGTCGATGAGGTAAACTTTCCGAAAACAAAACTTTTCCACCCCTCACCGTATAAGTCTGACGTCCTCGTCACTAACGTCCACAGCGCCGTCGCTGAGCTTCGTCTAAAAACTTTTCACCGTAACATATCGACAACGACAACGGCAACGGGGGTGGTGTAACAGGGGGTCTTGTAAAATCTTCACACCGCCTCCGCCTTAAGGTTGCTATTTCAATTTGCATAATTTCATCGACCGACACGCCCCCGCAAGCGCATCTTGCGACTGGAACTTTGCCTTACAGTTAACCGTTCCGTGAACGAAGCACCGAGCACCGCCACCGTCTTCGTCAACAGAGGCATCGGAAACATCAGAAGCGCAGCCACCGCGCGCTGTGCATCGTTAAAGTGCATGAATATAATGAAAGCCGCAAGGACTCTGAGCGATGGCGTGCTGCGGTGGGTTGATAGGGGGCGGTGATGCAGAGCGAACTAACCAACTCGTCAGAAGTAATTATTTCAGTTGACTTGGCCGGGCGTACAATGGTATTGGGCGAGGGAGCGCGAGGAGCGCGCAAACTCCAAACAAATGAAACTAAGAATCCAACGGGGATAATCCAGTCGGTGCTGTGTGTTGTGCATCGGCGTTTCGTTGAAAGAGGGATAGAGGCTTGTGGCGAAGGACGAGGAAGATGTTTCGTGGTCTCATTCTCAAGTGTTCCATGTCCTTGGGGTGAAGACAGGTGATCCTTGGTAGACTTTCGATTTTGCTGCCACCACATGCCCATCAAGAGCCGTGCCGCTTAACATGGTTGCTGGGGCGCTTGCAGGCATGGGGCAGTTTATTGAGCAGTATCTTACTAGAGACGGCTAAGGACCGAGCTTCAGGCAGCGACTTGCTCTTTTTAAGGACTTTTTAAGGACCGTGCTTACAGCAAATGTTTGCTAGAGTCGCTTTTTGGTCAAGAGACTTGCTCGCGCCAGAGGCTTGCTGGGCTAAGTACTGTGCTCCTTGCAGACTCCTGACGGCCAAAGACTCATTTGCGGCAAAGATTTGCTAGATGCGCCTGCTTCCTAAGGGCCGTGCTTACAGTAGATATCCGCCATGGCCGCATGTTGGGAAAGAGTTTAAGGCAGACGCTTGGGGTGCTCGCTACAGATGCTTGCTGTAAGAGTCTTCCGGCCGAGGACCGTGCTGGCTACAGAGTCTTGCTAGAGACGTTTGCTTTCTAAAGGCCATGCTAGCAATAGATGCTTGCCAGAGACGACTTTTGGTCAAAAGCCTTGTTTGCGTCAGAGGCTTGCTAGAATCGCCTGTAATCCATGTTGCGGGCCGTGCTCGCTGAAGAAGCTTAGGCTTAGGAAAGAGCTTGAGGCAGAAACTTGCTAGAAACGGCTACCGTGCTTCCTAAGGGTCGTGTTTAGAGCAGATAACCATCTGAGTCGCTAGAGTCGCTTTTTGGTCTCGCTCGAGGCTTGCCATACTAAGAACTGTGATCGTTGCAGAAGCCTACCGGCCAAAAGCCGTGCTTGCAGGAGAGACTAGAGCTAGAGGTGCCTGCTTCCTAAGAACCGTGCTTATCGCAGGTACCAGCAATGATCAAGAACAGGGCTTACGCTTGTTAAATACATCTTCCTTGCTTTCGTAGAGCGGTACATATCGAAGAAGCTTGCTAGAGCCGCCTACAGGCCAAAAGTTGTGTTCGTCGTTCAGGTTCTTCCTCCGAAGTGAGTTTAAGTAATCTTCCGCCCAAAGACCATGCTTGCAAACAGGTGCCTGCTAAAACCATCTGTTGGCCAAGAGCCGTCCTTGAAGCTTGCTGGACAATGAGAAGTCGCTTGAAGCTTGCTGGACAATGAGAAGTGCCGAAGCGGCCTGCTAAAGACGCCAGTCGCTCAAAGACCGTAATTGCAGCGTGCGTGCTTACAGCAGATGCCTGCCATGGCCGTATGTTGGTCAAGAACTGGGTTTACGGACGAGACTTGCTAGGGGAAGAGACGTGGTCGCTGCAGACGCTTGCCGGTTGTTAAATACGTCTGCCCTGCTTTCGTAGGGTGGCACTTATAGAAGATGCTTAATAGAGCCGCCTGAGAGCCAAAAGTTTTGTTTGCGGCTGAGGCTTGTGGTCTTCCTGCACATGCTTGTTTGAGATGTTCTCCGGGCAAGAACCGAACTTACAGCAAATGCTTGCTAGAGTTGACTTTTGATCAACAGCCTTACCATCAGGCAAAGAATCCTGCTTGCCAGAGGGGCTTATCTGGTCTAAGAACCGCGCTTGCCTCCTTCCTCATTTTCCGCAGATTTTATCTGACCTGTACAGCAGGGTCATTGGTGCCCTCTTCCTAGTCCGTGGCTCCCTCTACAGCAGCTGTTCACACCCAGCTGCGTCATATGGGTCACATTCCGCACCTTCTCCCCCTCACCAGCACCGCAAACCCCCGGAAATTCTCCTCAAAACTCCACGTTTACGTAATCCACAAGAAAATATACATTTCCACGACACTTCAGCAATTTCGCAGAAAAACTCGGTGAAAATGGAAACTCACATGCAAACGCGGCCTTGCATGCCACGCGACCTCTCAGCGGCCACTCGGCCCAAATCTTCAGTTGGTTGAGCTCGCTAAGTGCTCGCCGCCGTGCAGCGTCAGCACACTTGCACACTTGCAGTCGGAGAGTGTGCCGGATGACCTTAAACTTGCGGCACATCGCGCGCGTTTTGAAGGCGCGATCTCGTTGCTACGTAAACAGCAGCGCTTCGAGGGCGTTTTGTTTGCGTTCCTTTGCCGATTTAACTGCGGCGCGAGCAATTAATTAGATCGGCAGGTGTTCGTTATGATTATGTGCGCGTATCCTCAATCGAGCGATAGGTGATGACATAGTTGCGTGAGCGCACACACGTTCTGTTGGGGGGAGGGGCGGCGGAGAGGGCGATCAATGGAATATTGTTTAAAAACAAGACCTCTAGGCCTCTGGTCATTGTTTGTGCACCACGCAATCAGTGGCGCGGGACGGTGAATTGTGTAATGTGGGCAATGAGCCGGAAACAGAGGGAGAGAGAGAGAGCTGTGTGGACAGGCGTTTGTTTGTTTTTCACATTTTTGGCACTTTCGAGGGAGTTGTTTTTGATAGAGAGAATACTTTGTGAAGGGATTTGCTCTATGAGGCTGTGGAAGGCATCTGGATCCGCCCGTGTGTTTATAGAAAGCTTAAGAAAAAAATGAGGCTTGAGCTGAGGCTAAAGCTGGCTTTGGTACCACCGTCCGGAAGCAAGATCCACCAGTGTACAGGGGAAAATGAGTGACAGGTTGAGATTTGGCTCTCGATAGACTGCATTCAACTCTCCCTTGGGGAGTGTCGCCAAAGATGTTGGTGGTAGTGATGCAAATTCGACAGCATTCTTGACGTTTTTGACACCACCAATAAGTGGCCGAACAGTTCGCAACTAACAGCGTCGACGTTGGCAGTGGCAATTTCTTCAATTTCTTATTTGTGGTATTTCACTTTCGGGCGGGATCTGCTCAGTTTTCGGAACAATTTTGGTCCATAGTCCAATTTGACCAAATTGGCTGTTGCGACGGCAAAGGCGTGGGTCGCCAAATGGAATCGTTTTTGCTGCAGAAAAAAAGAATAGTCCACATAGTGGAGCCCTGTGAACGTTTTCCCTCCTCCAGGTATTCAGTGAAGATTATTCTTCAGTGAGGACCTTGTTCCCAATCAATTTGTGTGCTCCACTTCAGACGAGAGGACGTCGGCTATTGCGTTCTTAAGATTCAAGACTCACTAAACTGTGTTATCCGTCCGCAATACATGGCCTGGCCATCCTAAGTGTTGTATATACACCCTGACCGCCTCGAACTGCAACCAATTTCAGACTGCTGATAATTTCGGCTCACTTGGTCGTTTTTCGAACGTTTTACGGAGTTTTCTGAGCGAAAACAGATTGATTTCAGATGAAAGTGATGTCGGTCAAGGACTGAAATCAGAAGCACTGGAGTTGAGAAACTTATCGATGTCTATCCTCGGGCAAGGGGAAGAGTGAGTTTTAGATGTTCTCGAGCTGATTCAAGTCACAGATGGGTGTTCTGCTTGAAATAGGATTACGTTGAATGAGACGTGTTATGGGTCGCGAGTTGAGTGGAAAGAAATTATGTGGGAACCGCGGTGAAGGAAACTTCTTGCTCTTGTCAGCTTGTACAAATTTTGAACCAGCTTGTGCACCCTGACTGGCTCAAACTGCAACCAACTTTAGACTGTCGTTGAAGACAGCGAGTTCAAATTTAGACACACGACAGATAATTTCATTGGATACGAGCCCTTTGAACGATTTGCGTCTCAGTTGTGTTGGAAAATTTTTCAAACGTAAAAGTGTAACTGCCGTTTCTTTGACTGGAAAACTGCAGGTAGCTATAGTTAGAGCCCTCCAGCTGCTCAACGTGAATAAATCATTTTTGTCGTGAACCATAGCTCTTTACTGGGATTCGGGCAGCTCTGCAAAACGCCATGGGGATGGTCATAAAAAAACAGTAACATCAGTAGAAATGGGTCGAAAAGTGAAGCGAATTCCACGTCAATGTGGAAGAAAAATGGCTCCTGAGCTCAGCACGTGCATTGGATCGGATGCAACCCATAGTGATAAATGAGCCTGGACCTAAGCCATTGAAGCCTAGCCCAAAGTACACGATCTTACACCGTGGCGATAAAAAGTTCGAGTCGAAAGAGCGAAGGAGTAGCTACGCTTGCCTGCGAAAGTGGTGAGATACCGAATTTCCTTTTTTTCGGATGAGTCGCCATTTACTATCGAGCCAAATGTCAACACACAAAATGGCAGAGATCACTCACCGGAGAGGTTCTAAGTACAATCCTAAGTCTAAGTACCCTCAAACGGCCACACGAAAGCAGGCAGCACCGATGGTGATGGCTTTGGCCGTCATATCTGCCGATGGTAGGTCTCCGCACGTATTTTTGGACTGTGGCATTAAATTTAATATCGTTTACCGTGAAATTGTCTTAGGGGCTGTATTGAAGCCTTGGGCAAACAGACACTTTGGTGGGAGACCGTGGATTTTGAAACAAGACTCGACACAAAGCGCACGTCCACACTTTATATCTCGGCACAGCGGATTTGAAATTCTCCCGATTGAAGTCCGTTGGTCGTTTTTATCGTTTGGGTTATTTTGAAGGCGAAGGTCGGCATTAAAAATTTCTAAATTTTGGATCGTCTCAAACAAACACTTCACCGGTAATAGGCCAAAATACCCCGGGACCCGCCCCAGGTTGACATATTGAAAACTTCTGCTTCAATTTGCAAACTGATCGAGTGTCCAAAATTGTTTAAAATTTTAAAAATAGATAAAAACACTTCAAAAAGTTGTGTGTGCAGAAACTGATGTCCTGTCTCTTAGCGACAAAGTTCGTCTGAAGGTTCAACCAGCTGTAGCTCTGGATATTCCATTTTGTTGCAGATCGAGCCATTCATCCTGTGATGTGACTTATTGCGAGACTGCATGGGCTTAGACGTACGTCTGCTTATCCTTCCGGTTTCGAAGAAAGTTCTGCGACAAAAAATTGACACGCATGTGCAATGAACCCTAACTCTTAACTCCAAAGGTGGTAGCACACGTTGTAGGAGTCTTTACCTCTTCAGTCGAAATAGACGCGAAGTCGCAGCGGTGGAGCTTATAGGCTCTGATTTTGGCTGGACAAGGGCCTTGCCGTGACGTAGTGGTAAGTGCGTTGACCGCCACGCAGAAAGTCCAGGTTCGATACCCGGACGGGACATCTCGAATTTTTTTACGGCACCAACCCTTTCGAGTTGCTGACAACACTCAAAGAGTGTCAATTGTCTATGAAAAGCTTCTCAATCTCGCCGTTCGGAATCGGCAAAAAACGGTAGGTCCCTTCTGCTCGTGAGAGAACAGTAGGACGCACAACACGAGTAGTTGTCTCACGACAACACAAAGGATTGCAAATTCTACCGGTGACAGTTCATTGGATTTCTCTGTCTTCTGGGATATTCTGAAGGCGAAGGTTGGCACTTAAAATTTTTAAATTTTGGACGCATGCAGAACTTTTCTTTCAAAGAGACTAAAGGCTTCCATGTTCGCTTTTGGTAGAGTCCAAGTTTCCGCGCCGTAAAGGAGGACTGGAATGGTGAAGCCTTTATGCAAAGGCGGCTAAGTCTTTCAACAGAGGGCTCTACGCAGTTGATCCTTGAGTCTAAAGAAGCAGCGATTGACAAGAGTGAATCAGTGAAAGTCGCGGATTGCGTGGCCGAGGTAGTTGAAGACACTCTTATTACTCAATCCTTAGCAGCAGTGATTCTTCACTAGACTTTTGCAATCGGCATCCTGGCAATGTTCATTTCGACATTTTAAGGTGTCCTTGCCAAACATTGTCTGGCGACAACCACTATTTAGTCAAACGGTTAATTCAATCTGTCGAAGATACCATTCCAGTTGTACAAGCTGTTCAGTTCATGCCCATGTGCCAAGAACTACGTCCCAATGACACTGTCAGCTCGTAGCCCGCACGAAACTCTCACCCTTTGTGGATGCGCATCAGCTTCTCATCATCACGCGGGGATTCTTATTTGCCCAAAGGCGGCTATTCTGCTTGTTAACCCGAAATACGACATTTGGCCAATTATGCTGATTTTGGAAAAAAATCACAAACTGCCCGAACGCCCCTTTTCATGAAATGCTTCCACAGTCCTAACGCGCTGCTCAATTGTGTACCTCTCCATGGATGAACTTGTCAAACACTGAAACAAATCAATTTGGGCAAGACACTGGACGTTAAGTTGTGGCTCATGGTTGGACCACCCTTTGTGACATTTCTTGGCTGTTGACTTCCCTTGAGCACATCCTTAAATACGTTAAAGATTATTGCCGCTCTTCAAATCAAATTTGTCTACATTCAAACCCCCCTCCCCCTTCAACCAGTGAAACGAATGAATCATTCCATTCCATTAGTCTCACAAAAAAAAACGCAAATAATCACAATTTCAAGAAGTCACCGCCTCATCCATAACGTCCTTCGACATTACTCTCACCCTCCTCAGATGGATTATCTCGAAACCATTCATTAAAATCCACTTCCACACCCCCCCCACTGCTCCACATCCACCCGCACTCTGTCATATGAGTTGAGTGTCTTCAAGACGTGTGGGACCTTTTGTGTTCCATACACAGTGGTTGGGGGAGGGTGAGGGTGAGGGGGAGGTGGATGAATCTGTTATTTCTCTTAAGTGCTTTAATTGTTGGGAAACAACTTTTCTGACTTCCGTACGAAAATTATTATAATTATGAGTCTGGCCCACAGTGGGGCGTGTGTGTTGGGAGGTGAGTTTGGGTCACCTCCTTTCCTCATTTTTTTTTTTTTGTTTTACACTCTCTCTCACGACACTCACATTCTCATCATTTGCACATCCCCTTTGAGGACTATAATGAGATCAAGAATAATGTGGAAAATCCCTCGCCTCCCACCACCACCACCACCACCCCACGCCCCCGTGCAGCAGTAAGTCACATATTAAAATTTATGAAAAACAATGAAAACGGTTGTGGGAGCGGTGAAAGGCAGCAACAAGGTTAGCGAGTCAAATAGGTCAAGAGTTCTACAAACGGTACCATTAGAGGAGGTTGGTGTTTTTCTTTTCCTTTCCTCTCCTCTCGTTTTTGTTTTTAATCAAAATCCTGAAAGGATCCTTTTCGTGTTTTCTTTTTTCTCTCATGTTTGTTTTATTTCGGTCTTCTCATGTGCTTCTCAAATCAAAAGGCGAAAGGATATGAGGTCTTGCACAAGTATCGGGTGCTGCTGTGGGTGGCAGCAGTCGCAGGTGAAATGAGGAGACTTTGTGGAGTTTGGCTAAGAGCTTCTTTTTTTTTTTGTTTGCGTGTCTGTAGGAGACGATTGAGGAGGGGGAAAGAGACTTCTTCAACATCAGACATCCTTAAATGCACGTTGTAAGAAAGTAATCCATTATTTTCACAAAAGATGGCTTGAGTCCTCTGTATATCTCTCTTGCCTCATTGACTTGCAAAAGATGCCGTTGTAAAAATGGCAGTTTAATCTGGAGGAGCTTCCTTGACGGATTTTCATTTGAATTTCTTTAGTTGCGTTTGATCGCGTGTCAAAAAATAAACCTTGCCAGGAGAGGAATGCTCCGTTTTACAGCCGACGAAGATGCAGTCAGTCTTCTTCTACTTCTTGTGGCGCTACAGCACAATCTGTTGCCAGCTGTGGCCAGTTGCGCACTTCAAGTTGGTTGAGATCCTTCTCCACTTGTGTGCGCCACCTTAGCCTAGGCCGTCCTCTGTTACGGTGCCCCCATGGCACAGATTTGAAGATTTTTTGGGCCGGAGCAGTGGTGTCCCCACGCTCTACATGGCCTAGCCATCTTAGGCGTTGTATCCGAAGACGCTTGACTAAGCGCATGTCGCTGTACAGCCCATAGAGTTTGTCGTTCAACCTTCTCCTCCAGATGCTATCGACGCAAACAGGACCAAAAATCACACACAAAACTTCTCTCTGGAAAAGACTTAGGGCTTCCTCATCCGCTTTTAGTAATGTCCAGGTTTCCGCATGTAGTTGTTCCTATTTACTGCGGAGCCGAGGTAGACGAAGTCCTTGGCTACCTCAAAGTTTCGAAGACGCACATATTGTGTGTTTCTTCTTTGATGACGGCATGTACTTCGTTTTTCCCTCATTAACCTCAAGACCCATATTAGCCGCTTCCGCTTCAATGCCAGCAAAGGCGTCATTGACGGCTCGCTGTGTTCGCCCAATCACGTCAATGTCGTCGGCGTAAGCTAGCAATTGAACTGACTTTTGGAAGATCGTGCCTCTGGTGTTGACTTGTGAGTTACTCACAATCTTCTCAAGGATTAAGGCAGTCAGTCAGGTGGTTTAAAATGTTTTTGGATCTGATATGGTAAGAGTCAGCCATCTGGTAATTTTGAGGTCAAAGATGAACCACTTTCCAGAAGATCAATTTTCCAAAATCTTGACAAAATTATGGGCACATGAGCACTTTTTAGATTGCATAGGAGCTCGTTAGTGCTCAAAACCCGCCTGGAATCATTTGACACGAAAACAAACCCCTATGTCTGGGTGCCACACGGGTCTGGATGAACACGGAGAAATCTCATGGACCGACTTCCTATCTGAAATCGCTACTGAATCGCAACCAAATCGATTCATTTTTGAAGCGGCTGTTAACTTTTCATGATTCCGTGCTACAAGATCAAATGGAAACGCTCGTGGCGGAGTGACAATCAGCCGAAGCAAACGGTGTCCAAGCTAGAATTACCTGCAAGAATGAGTTTTCGCTGTGTTTGGTGGGCACTTTCACTTAGCCCTCAGTGAGAAACTGCAGAAGGAACAACAGGATCTAACCTCTACTTGAGGTTAAGCGATCGGCCAATTTGCAAGGTCGAGGGCACACCACACGGGAGACTGGCTCAATTCGTAGATCGAGGGCACTCCAGAAGGTGAACTGACTCAATCCATCGAACGGAGGGACTGGTTCAATAGGTTGAACAGGGGCATACACACAAGGTGGCACTCTCCCCCTCTCCTATGGAATTCAGCAGAAAATCAACTGCTATTGATTATTAGCGGGGATTTCGGATTGCATGATTATTGTAAACACAAACATGGAAACGCCTGGAAAATTTGTCCCTCTTCTCGTAGAGACATCTCTCAGTAGGTCCTCAATAAGACTGATGGCTGGATCAGGAACTGTGGCCTAGAAGCATGTTAATAGAAAACTCTGTCCTGCACACTGTCAAACGTGTACAGTAACTGGTCACCGCAAGGCTGACACCAATCAATCAGAGTCTTTCCATAGCATCCAGCTATCGAAAAAAAATGTGATTCAATATGAGGTTTCATTTTAATTCTCCAGTCATTTCCCCGTCAAGAGTGTGCGATCCTTGAATTTTATACCGATTTCTTTTCAACATCTTGCCAATCACTGAGAGCACAATTTTTTCCAAATATGGATACCGAGTGGCTAGATATAACGACTTGGTTTTGAAAACTGTATTCACTCTTTCAAAGAGAAACGGAAATCAACTTTCTTGGCTTTTATCTTTTCCTCCCACCCTACTCTCCTAAAAGTAATCCTAAACGCAGAAAGCAATTAAAGTGTCCTCCGTGGCCTTCCTTCATTAGATATGACATCAAAAATGACTTCCCGTTCAAAGCTGCTTAAATCCAAAGGAGATGCACCAGTGGATCACACCCCATTCCATTCAGACGTAAATTTATGGACTTCTACTGTTGCTCCTGCTGCTGTTGCGATCCTTTCAGCAAAACGCTCTCTACTGTCCGTGGACTGATTTATGACCAGAACCTTTATCGTGACGCAGGTCTTCGCCCTCCCACGCCTTCAGGGCAGGCAGCATCCGCATTTCATTTTCAAACGCAATAAATGTCAAGGATACGCGCTCTGCTCGGAGAAAAGCAACAGGAAACTCGTTCAAATTTACAACACTAGAGAATTTTTAATTCAAGAAATTCCATGAATACTCAGCAGCACCCCCTCCGCGCACCCTCTGTTCAGAGAGATAAACACATCTCCTTTGCTCTGCCTTAATTGACAAAGAAGCTAATGCATCTTAATGACGTCCTTAAACTTTCCTGTTTAGCATCAGCAAGCCGCAGCGTAAGCACATCGCACACACACACACAGGCACATAGATACACTCCTGAAGAGCTCACATAAATTATGTAAATTTATAATTTAATAAAAATAACAACAACGTCTCAGCTTGAGATGAAGGAGAAACTATGAAATGAAGCCGACGAAGGAGTCGAGTCCTCTACTCTTGTGTGAGGGATGAATGTGTTCAGTGTGTGTGTGTGCGGGTGGGTGGATAGAAGCATAGACCAACAATTTTAATTTCATCGTTAAAATTTTAAACAAAAAATAATTAATCAACAAAAAAAATGTCTCGTCTTACAAAAAGAGTTGGAAGGGTGTGGGGGAGGGGAGGGGGCGGACTATGAAGGGTTGTCTTCATTCATCTCGCTGCATGGAAGTCAGTTTTTTCTCCTCTTCGCTTCCCAAAAGGGACACACACCACAGGCAAAGGTGTACAGGGAAGAGAAAGAAAGAAAAAAAAAAGAACGACAAGAAATCTTGGCAAGGATGTGAAAGATTAAGTTTGGCGGAGGACGATCGTCAGGATAATGATGATGGTAATGGTGGCGATGATGGTTGAGAAACTCTGTACGAGAGTGGTGGGCGAAGAGACTTCTGACTTTCTTTTCACGCAAACGACGAGCTGTGGGCGGAAGGGGACGGACAAAGCACAGCAATTTGTTATATTCCCTTTCATGGAATTTCGTCTTTTTTTTGTCGGCCCCTCCCAGACCCCCATTTGTGTGTTGTTTTCAGAAGTTTTTCCACGCGAAAGAGTTGTTTTGGGTTGCAAAAAGGTGCTGAGCGCAACGTTCACTTTGGAGAGGGCGCTTGAAGGGCGTTCTGCGGGTGCTCAGAGGTGCCATTCCAAGGTGATTGCTATTGCCATCCCTCGCTCGGATGACGACCACTGACGGCCAAACGAATGTGTGCAAATCAAGAATTGCGATTCGCCGGGAATGAGTTTTGTAACTTTTGCCATTTGGGCGGTTTGATGCTGCTGCCATCAACACTGAAATTCCCTCTGATGTGGATAATTAAGGAAAATTCTGCACAGCCGTGTGACTCGACGAGAGATCGCGGAATGGATTTGGGTGTGCGGTGGGGGTGGTTTGGTGTTCCTTCGTCCTCGTGAGCAGTTTTTTTTTGTACAGCCAGGGAAATCAATTTTCTGATGATGTGGTTCGGCTTTCACTTCCCTGACCTCTCCACTCCAATCTTCCAAGACAGAAACCACGCACTCATCTTGCCGCCATCCGTCCTTACGATCGTGTTCAAAAAGTCCATTCCCGTTCTCATACCCACACAGCTGACGGAGTCTCTGCGCACTCCATCCATTCGGCTGTCAGTTCGAATTGCATTCGACCAACGTCAGTGGGTGAAGCGCAAAATTTATTAATACGACTTTAATTGCGGTTTTGAATTTGAATGTGCGTCCGGCAGTGGAGCGCGTTCAATTGGAAATCAATTAAAATTGCATCCGAGGCATTTTTCTTGATTCAGTTCATTTCGAGCGGACGTGTGACGCTAATTTAAGGCATTCCTGGTGGGATGCACTTAAAATACCAGTCCGAGCGTGTGCGGATGCATGGATGAGATGCATGAGATACGGCTGCGGTTTTACCGGAATGAATGGAGAAATGACATCAATGGAAGATCGAAATGAACGGCCATTTGGCTGGTGGGGGCAGATGCAGTGAGGTTTAGCAGGTGGCCTCCAAGTGGGGAGAACGTGATGTGTGAGGGAAGCACTTGACTTGGCAGAGGAGGGCTTTAAAGTGTTTCCAAAAGGCGTTGGTGTGCTCGAGTGCTGCATTATTGAGCAGACGCTTAAATGTGAAAATCTCGAAGCTAGAGTCCTGAGCAGCATGTAACGGCCTTAGTAGCACCTGCAACCTTGAGCAGTCTTTAAGGTCCTTTGTAGACGCTGGATTCCTCAGTCCTCAGTAAAGTGCTAAATATTGGCTTGAGTTCTAAGTGCCGACTCTTAAGTAGAAACTGGACCACCATTAGCAAGCAGTATCCAGGGTCCTTAGAAGAAATTGGAGGGCTCCTAAACAGTCCCAAGACTCCTGAGTATTCGCAAGGCTCCTGAGAAGTTGCAGGCCTCCTGAGTAGTCAGAGGGTCCTTAAATAGTCAGAAGGCTCCTAGATAGTCGCAAGGCTCCTGAGTGGCCGAAGGGCCCTTATTCGCTTAGTTCCTGAGTAGTCGCAGGGCTCCCAAGTAGTCGCAGAGCTCCTGAGTAGTCAGAGCGCCCCTAAGTAGTCAGAAGGCTCCTAGATAGTCGTAAGGCTCCTGAGTAGTCGCAGGGCTTTGTCGGTTTGCTCCTCAGTAGTCGCAGGGCTCCTGAGGAGTGAAAGGGTCCTGAGTAGTCGCAAGGCTCCTGAGTACTCGCAGGGGTCCTGAGTAGTCAGAGGACCCCTATATGGTCCCAAATCTCTGCTGACCCGCTGCAGGACCCCAAGGCATCAGTATTCCCGGGTAGCCAGCAGCATTGCCTTTGCGTGTGGCTTGTCGACATTGACACTGAATCGCGGTCAGATATCCGGACGATCCAGATGCCATCAACGGAGGTCGCACAACAGACAAACTTTTGATCTTCCTCAAAAATGAATGAAATTGAATTTCCCATTAAAACCACCATGCCCCGACCCATCACACCCACCTAGCGCCACACAATCGATAACATCTCGAAACAAATCCCCTCGACATTCCATCCAAATTTAATCTGACAAGCGATTGCCGTCAAATTACCCAAACGACTCGGGGAACACGGACAGAACATCTCCGCTCCGCTAATTCGATATTAACTATAAATCTGTTTTAATTATCCCTCCCCCCCATTTAGCATCACCCGCCCACTGCCGCCGCACCAGCCACCACTGCAGTGCCAGGCAGTCGTCGACGATCGCAGATTTTTCTGTGAAAAGTGCCTCAAAACTAGAAAACCACATGCAAGCAAGCACTGGCACGGTCGTTCGTTCTCACGCCAAAAACACTCAAAAATCCATTAAATTCTTCGTAAACTTTTCGAATAACGCCACGCCACTGAACGCGAAGGCAACCGAGAGAATGAGCGCCGCCATCGCCGCCGCCGCTGTTGTCGCACTCACTCTCTGCCAGGTATCTCCGCCAACAGCAGCAGCAAACTCGCGGGGAAACTTGGGCAACTTCTAAGCAAATATTGTGTGTACAACTGAACGAACGCGGAGGTCAGATACGCTGCCGTCGATGCTGGAGCCGGTGGGGGGGGGGGGCGTTGCGCCGCGTCCACACCAAAAGGAAAACTACACAACTGCGAGTGATTGGAAATTGTTTGCTGCGCAAACAGCGAGATGAAATATTTGTGTTTTCTGAATGGTTTCATGGTTGCGCTGTGTTCGCAGCCGAGAAGACTTAGAATGATTGACTTATCGTTACATGAAGGGGGTAGGGGGAGTGGGGTGGTTGCTGGAATTAGATGGAGTTGCGGATCCTTTTGTGGGGGCATTTTGTGCGACTGATCACCATTTTACATGAGTCATCACGAAGTTCGTGAGAGTTGTCGTCAGAGATGTTCCCGTCAGCAAGTGCTCTAGCCGGATAGGCTTCGGAGCTCGTGAGAGTTGTCGCGGCGGTTGTCCTTTTCAATCACTCCGACAAAGATGTTCTCCTTAGCGCCCTTCATCATACTCCAGATTGACTCCGAAGGCACCGTCCAAGAGGTCATAGAAATCCGCTTTAATGGGCTTTTCAGCGGCATCGGTAGTGGCATGAGCACATATCAGGCTAATGTTGTAGAATTTGCCTTGGATGCGGATAACAGTCAGGCGACAACTTGCCTTCGATCTTATCCTCTTTTCCACAACGAATCTGCATCCTAATACGTGCCACCGCTGAAATACACGTCGCACTCCTATTTTTCGTATTATATGTACCTCCTCCTGTTCAGCAGGTTTCCTGGTCCGCCTCAAACTGCTCGAGGATCAGTTCCAGTTGATGAGTGACGCCTGGAGAGTCAGTAGATCTCACATTTCAGGAGCACACTCATCGTGGTCCTTTTCCGCGCCATGTCGTCGTCCATGGTGGTTATATCTTTATCCGAGGCAGCTTACTCTCTCAGCATTCCGCAACTCCGCCTCAGCCCTGCGCATAACCGCTAGCTTGATCGGGCAGTAGATGTCTTGCCATCTTGCCTAGGTCGAAGACTTCTTACGTTAGTTCACCATCCAATGGATGTTGTGGTGATTATCCAGGAGAGGGTGCCACAAGGAGGCCGCATGTCAACTTGTCTTTGGCATCACTCCAGGTTGGGTGCAATCAGGAGCTTCACGCTGGTCCATGTCCCCTCAAACTGAACCAACTCAATACGCAAATCCTTGAGGGAATAACGGTGTTTCTTACCATTGTGATCGTTATGCTTTCAATTGCATCTGTTGCTCATTTTCCTGCGCCAAACTGAGCCAAACTGAGCGAACGGCTCTGCACAACGATCTTCATTGGAGAATTAACTTCATGAAACGGTAGTTTTTACAGTTTCGCGGTTCACCATGAAGATCTATCGCTCATGCACTCATGTAAAACGGCCAAAACGCAAAACAATCTGCCCGAACGCAACATTTTGAAAAGAAAAATTGAGAAGAGCTTCATTTGGCACAACTTGCTTAATGAATGACAGTCAATCTGGCAGACGTCACTTCAACAGTCTCCTAGGAACTGCAAAATTTCCGGATATCCCTATCAACGACCCTTCCCCCCCACAAGCAAAGCTCCAAACTTGTTCATCGCCCAGTGATGACTTTCAAACGCGCGTCCATCGAACCAACAAGTCCGTTGCAAACCCCTCGCAAAAAGCTAATAAACCAAACAGCCGGTTTATGGTCATTCCAACTTCTGACCACATCCGAACTGCAATCACTGGCAATGGAGAAGTTTTAATGGGAAATTGATCTGGCCACAGCTACCGCCCCGAACTCAGCCATCACAGTGCTTATCCGTTTCCGAAACACGGCCAAATAAAATTCTATAAATACACGAGAGCGAGTAGTTTGCTCGGGAATGACTCGAAATAAATCATAAAAGCATTCCGAAGCATAATTGGATTTCTCCCGGTGTGCGGGGCGGGGGCGAGGGTATGGAATACAGCGCCAGAATAAATCAAGAGGCGATGTGTAAGCCATAAATATAGCATTAGCCTGTGTTACTTGTATCTCCGTTTTGAATTCACCTGCCAGGAGTGGCCTAATCCCCCTGCGCCACGCCACCCCGCAGGGAATCTCGACCAGCCTTCCGGTGGAAGGGTGGTGGGAGTGCGTGCGAGGCCCGGAGAAGGAGAGATGAAGAGATTCCTCTTCATTAGAAACGGATTGAATTGTTCGCTCGTGTGTCGCTATCTTTGCTCCGACGACGGCACCAGGCCTGGGTGCGTTGCTGGCAATCCCTTTGCGCGGGCGGCAAGTGCTGCCTCCCCCCCCACCCCCACCGGGGAGTGGTAATAAATATCTAATAAATGAAAGATATTCGCTTATTGAGAGCGAGCTGAACGCGGGGGGTCGTACCGGGCACGCTGTGGAGGGTGGTTGCGAAAGACATTTCTTTTGTTAGGGATTCCTCGGGAAGCCTTGAAACGATTTCGAAATGAAACGATGGAATTTCATGTGTATCTGCCGACGGAATGTTCGTTCGACGGGGCAATAAAATACATTTTCCTCCCTCTAGGGGAGGGGGGGGGAGTCTTCGAGTATGTGCCTGCGACATGGATTACGTGGGGATGGCAGGAAGTGTTCGGCCTCTGAGAAAATTAACCTTTAATTTTTTAGGGGGGTTTTTGGCAACATTTTTGACAACGCATTCAAATGAATTATGTCTGAGGGGTGGCTAGTGTGACGGTAATTGGAAAGAGGCAATATGTCAGCGTGAATGATGGATGGGGTGCTGTGAAATGGAAACCTGACACATGTGGTGAGAGTGAGAGGAGTTGTGTACTCGACAGTTGGAAGCGGTGTAGGAGTCTAAGTTGTTTGCAGAAGTTTCTCAGTGTCATCAATCTCTCGTGGCGTTCAACTGGCTGCCTTTGAATGGAGTGGAGGTTGACATTTTGCGGTCTGTAGTCATAAGCCACGTGCCATCAACGTCAAGCTTCACCAGAGAGCTCCAGAGAGCATGGAAGCAGAGCGTTTCTCCAGCATGACAGACGTCTTCTGATGGGGCCTGGAGTGTTGATGTCTTCTGGAAGTGTCACATATGTCTTGGATCCACTGACGGATGCATCTTGTTGTGGATAAATTTACAGGATAGCTAACAAAAATCCATCTTAACGACTTATCAGGCTATTCCTCTGTCACGTCACTCCTACAAAGCGATACTTTCATGAGGACATGCACAACATCGGTCCTCAAGTGGTGATCCCTTGGGGGTTGTCTACTTGTATTTTTGAAAAGACCTCTGAGCTCCTGCGAGAACATATTGAAGTGCAACTTGATCCTAGATCGAATACGGATAAGTCGAAATGCATGCTACCGACATGAACCCCGATCCGTCGAACACCACCTGCGATAAGATGTGACAACTGACAGCTTTCATTTTGAGGTAGTTGAAGAGTTTGTTCACCTCGGGGCGAACATCAGCTCCAACAAACTTCAGATTGATGGAGATCCGACGTGGAATCACCCTTGACAACCGAAGCTACTTTGGTCTGTCGAAGCAGTTAGTGCCAAATTCATACTCTACAAGACGCTGGTTGTTTCAATACGACTTTTGCGAGTCAAATGTCAAATGAGAGGAGGAGGAGGAACTTGGTACCTGCAAAGAAAATATTTTTTGGTTCTGTCTCCGTAGAAGGCGAATGGCGGAGAAAACAGCTGTTCCAAGGTTGTGGATACTCTTGGGCAGGACTGGGTCATCCACATGGAAGGAAGAAAGATCGCATCCAGGTGATCTGGTGGTCGAAGGCGATAGGCAACTGAAAGCTGCTTGCACTGGACCGACGCAGATGGAATAATGCGGTTGTTTAACCTCGTAATTGGAGATGGAGAGCCTCCTGACTAAGAGCCTCCAGATTGAAGGTGAAGAGCCTCCTGGTTGAAGGTGGAGAGCCTCCTGTCTGGAGCTTGAGAGCCTGCTGACTGGAGCTGGAGAGTCTCCTGACTGGAGTTGGAGAGCCTCCTCATTGAAGGTGGAGAGCCTCCAGGTTCGAGACTTAGATAAGGATCAATCCTGTGACATAAAAACCAAATTATTGCGAAGATTCAGGCTGCATTAGAGTTCTTGATGACTGAAACTAGAACCGTAAAGACAGGAAGCCTTCCCTAGATCAGGCTTAGACCCCCATGCCTCACTGGTTTGAACTTAAGAGTGCTACCAAGACGCCTCCTCCCGAGTGGAGGACAAATCACTGATTCAGTTAGACATTTTCCAAAATCCGCTTGTCGTCGCGAATGCGAAATCTTTTAAAAATATCGTCGCTGTTCGTAAGAGAGTGAGAAAAGGCCGAGCAAGTCTCCCTTTTTCATAACTTAGATCTGCACCCATATTAAATTGAAATGACTCAGGAGTTGGGGACAGAAAGGGCTCTAGAGCAGTTGGAAAGGTTGAGGTGGCTTCGGTTGGCACTTATCGAAGACCTTTGTGATGCCACACCAAGGGGTACATTGGCTAAACCTAGATTTTGACGAGTCAACTGAAGATATTCAGGTCTTCTCAAATATCCATCCAGCCAGGGCGTCTTGAAGGTCTCTGAGACTATCCAAGAAGAGTGTACACAGATGTGAAGGGACTAGTCGGTGAGGGGTGGTCTCCACTTTTTCCTCCTTTACACAGCTTCTAAAAAAGTCCCCATATGGAGCTCTGAGTCAGATTGAGTTTTCACCCATTAGGTTTGACTTCAAAGCTTGGACACTTTTCTTGAGAGGTGTTGAGAGGTGCATGTCGCCTTGAAAATATCTCATACCTCCGCCCGGACTCATGGGGATGCTGCAGCCGCACTCGTCACCGGACCATATCTTGCGGTTGTATGCGCAAGTGGGCAGGCGGGTCAGGTCTACCGCCTGCCCACTTCATCTAATTTGACTTATTGGCTGACATCGATGACTGGCGTACCAAGAATGACCTTTCAGTCAATCGTCTTGAAACCGAGGTTGTTCTCTCTTCACAACGAGGAGGAACCTGACTAGTCTGACTCAATTAGTATTTAAAGCCGTCATCACACCCTTTTCCGTTGAAGGTAGACTCGTGGGAATTAACACATTGAGACGAAAAATTTCAAGTCGCTGTCAGTCTTCTGGCAGTGGAAGGGAGTTTCTGGCGAAACCTGGGGCATGCCACTAAAAAGAGCTCTCCTCTCCTATGCATCAGTCGTTTGGTGGAATAAGCTCTCGTGCAGGTATGTGATTGCTGGCTTCACCAATTTTTAAAGAACGGTTTGTCTTGGCTGCACAGGGGCTCTCCAAACACACCTTGCTCTGGTCTTGATGCCTTGTTTAATCTCCCTCCCATTGAAGTCCACATCCAGAACATCTTTCGACTTAAACGGAGTGGTCTTTGGTCTTAGATGACCTTGCTTACCCCATCTAGTCTCACGGACACTCCGTCTGATGCGAGGTTACTAAAAATCCAGCTCCGCAGCTCATACAGAGTCGACTTTCCTTGTGTCTAGGACTGGCTCTGGCCAGAAAATGTGTATGTACTCGAATTTTTACGGACGACTCCAAGACGGTGATGGAGGGATCTGGAACTGGGGTCACACACCTCTTTAGGTAACTTCGCGTCTTTTTTTCAAGCGGAAGCCGCTGAGATGCCAGTTGCCACGAACTAGATTTTGAAGAACAAGTAGAAGGGAAGGGGGCGAAGTAACTGCATCTGTAGCGACAGTCAAGCTGTGCTCAAGGTCTTACTCAACCCTCTAACCACTTTCTAGAATGAGGAATGCAAGTTTTTTCTTAATTAGGTCGGTAGGCTAAATTCACTCTGGACACCACGAGACCCGCTGATAAAGACACTCATGCGGCCTGAAATCTCCTTGGGACTGCCCGCGTCCATTGTCAGGTCGAAAACCTAGACTCTTTCCCTAGAAGACCAAGAAATCAAATTAAATGTAGATCACTGCCTGGCAGTAAAATAAACCAGTCTGAGCTCTCCAGTGCAGTGTTTCCCAACCCCCAACAAAAACATGCCTTTTCTGCAACAGGTGCACGATTGTCTAAAGTTTCCGTCATATCTCAGTGGACAGTTAAAGACGCTTCGGCGAAAAGTGAACTGATTGGCCATTTTATGTAAAGACTTATAATGGGACTGACAGCTCTGGAGTCTCGTGAAACAGAGTTCAGGACCTTCTGAGTTTTTTGACTCTGGATAAGAAACAGGATATCTCGTGATTTGGAGGTCGAAAGGGCCGACTTGAAGCTTAGCTAAGAGTTTCCGAGTATATTGTACAGGCTTGGATTTCTTCTTCTTCTTCTTCTTCTTGCGGCGTTACAAACCGGGGTGGACCTGGACCTCAACCAACATGCCTCTCCAACCAGTTGCGCACTCCAAGTTGGTTCAGGTCCTTCTCCACTTGTGTGCGCCACCTTCGCCTTTGCCGTCCTCTGTTGCGTTGTCCTAATGGCTCCGATTCGAAGACTTTTCGGGCTGTTCGGAACATGGGCACCACTGCTCCGGCCCGAAAAGCCTTGGATTTCCCAGCTGCAAAAACCCGATCTGGAAACCTTATTCTGAATAGTCAAGATTTTGAGGCACCTGTGAACGATTTATGAAAGTCCGTACTAGACCGATCATAGAGCTGAGGATATTAGCCTAAAACGAGGGCTAGATTGCGCCTTAAAAGGTCAAGGGAGGGTAAATGTAGGAATGCCATCTGAAAAATGTGCCACCGGTTTTACAGATGCTAGACGCTGAACATTCCCGAGTGGACTAACATGGCGGGCTGTGTCTAGTGTGGGCTAGCAAACTTATGAAGGTTCCACAACAGCTGGAAACTCTTAATTTTTGCATGGAAAACTCATCTCCAATGATTAGGTTTCCTTCTGGATGAGTACGGTGTACTGGTGGTGTTTTACGTCCATATTCCTTTGAGAAAGGAATTGACCAGGCCTTCACCCTCAACTTCGGACGTCGTAGATTGGTTGAATATAAGGCTGGTCGATCTCAAGAGCTTTGTATAAGGCTTAAGCTGGTTGGAAGGAAAAGGTCACACTCGCCCCTCGTGGATTTGCAATGAACCTAATTTGGCCTAAGTTGGGCTGTAACTTGCGTTGCTTTTCCTTCTTGTGGCGCTACAGTCCGTGGTGGACCTAGGCCTCGGGCAACAAACTTCTCTAGTTGGCACGATATTTAGCCAGCAGTCTGCAAGGTGATTGAAACCTCCGTGGTGGCCTATAGCGTCTGTTGCATTGTCCCACTGGTTCTGACTCAAAGAATCTTTGGGCTGAAGGTTTAGGGCCTTGTCGTCTTTTGGTGTTCTTGCCGTCCGTAGACTAAGTGCGCGCCACTGAGTTCGTCATTGAATCATCTCTTCCAGATGCCATCAACGTAAATCGGTCTAAAATTTGATCGCTGAGACTTGAAATGGATCTGTGTACCAAACTAAGTTCATTTTTCAACCTGAAGGAACATACTTCAGTTGACTTCCTCGTTGTAGGACTGTTCCACATACCTCTCTGAGCAATTTTAACCTTCCCACGTTCGTCGTTAAGTCCTGCCCGCGGTCGTCGTTAAGGTCTGTAGACCAGTTGTGTCATTTACGAGCTAGATTTGCCTATGTTGCAGTTATCAGAATTGTTGAAGCTCTGCCAACACGCAAAATTGATGTTTAAACAAATTCCACGCAGCACACAAAGATCAGCATAAGCACCGTAAACCGAGTCATTGCTCCCCCTCTCACATTGACACACTGAATTCCTCAGAACGTACACTATGACCATCCCCAACAAAAAGTCTCTCTGCCTCTAGCGCTCACCTCATTCGTGGGGACAGAGTGCAATCGACGGGCAAGCAAAGGAAGCGAACCCCTCCGTTGAAAAGTTTTGCGTTTGTGTCTATCCGCAGCAGTGTATCTCGGATCGTAAACTTCCAACTAATCAACCGCGCAAACAAACTTTCAGTCAATATTTACCAGCAGCCTGTTGGTCATTAGTGGAATTAGCCGTTCGTCCATTGTCTAGTTTAATCAACCCCTACGCGCCAGCAAATGACAGTCCGGACGTTGCTTTCGAGTTGGCCAACCCCTCCGCCGCCGGTCCGTACACAATCAAATATTATTATTTCCTAATGTCGCCACCTATTGACAGTCAGTGGCGAGGGTGACACAGTGACGCGGGCTGCTGCTAAAGTGTGTTCCTGGTCGGGGGCGCACCTCCTGTGCTGCGTAGGAAACTGCCACTCGGCTTTGTTGTTGATTTAGGATTGCCAGCGGAATGAGATGCCAGCTTAACGATGAACAAAGGAACGATGAAGAGGCGCACACAGATGGCGTGCTTGGTGAACTGTGATGGGGGGGCTGGAGTGCGTGTTGCTAGGGGCAAATGAGATGTGTGCGACAGGGCCATTGAACTCGTAACTGCCATGCTCCCTGACAGGAAGAGATGCGTTCGCCTCCTCTCGAAGTGATTTTGATTAGATGTAGCAGTTGGCTAATTGAACGAACGAGTTCTGTGGAGGCATTGACGTTAACTAAAGATAGGGTGCCATCATGGAATTAGAGAAATGATGAACTGGAGGGGTTTGTTGGAGGCCTTCTCATGACCTGGTCGATAGCTTGCAAGATAGCTCTGACTAGGATTTAATTAGGTCCTCCACCTAAGAGACCTTAACATGTTCATCTAGAAGCGAACGCGAACGGTTCGGAAATGATGAAAGACCTCGCATTGGGCGCCACTTTTAACTTTAAGAAAAAAAGTTGTCCAAATTGGTTGGCGATAGATTTCGTTTATCTTCCTCAAATAAATTGATTGAGAAAAATTAAGGTTGAAATATCGCCAAGCAAGTCTTTGGCTTAAGGTGAAATTCCTGTGGATGTTCCCAGACAAAGTTCCGCAGCAAGTTCATATGCCACGAATCGACTTCACACAAGTGGTGACCGCCGTTAAGATGTGGTGCGTAAGTGCGTTTATTAACACACAGAAGGTCCGAGGATCGATTCTTCGACCACCTCTGTTGAGTTCTTGTCAACACTCAAAGGCCCCTTCAGTTTGACCAAAAATGTATAAAGGTCTCCAGTTAAGGTTTATGATTTTTACGGGACTTGATTTTGTGCATATCTGGATTTTGGGCCTTCTGAGAATTTGAGCCATTTGGAATTTTGGGTACTTAGGGATTTTGGTCATTTAGGGGTTCTTCACTTTTCGAGATTATGAGCGTTTCGGAATTTGGGCCTATCCGGCCTTTGGGCATTTCGACACTTTTGACTTTTTGGGATCTTGGGCCATAAGGGTTCTTGGGCATGTGGGGTTCTTGAGCCTCTTGGTGTTTTATCCGTTCGGGATATTGGGAATTTTAGCCTTTTCTGGTTAAGGGTATTTCTGCACATTACGAAAATTAAAGCCTTTCGGGCATTAAGGAATTTCGAACCAAGAGCCAAATATTGACTTTTTTCAAATGAAGGCATTTTGAGCCTTTTGGACTTTTTTGGAAACTGTGCATTTTGGGACCTTATTTTGAACTATTCGGAAGTATAAACGACCCGGGATTTAGGCCTTTCGGGATTTTCGGGCATTTAGGGATTTTGCGCTTTCAAAGGTTTTTGGTCATTTGGGATTTTTGAGCATTACGGGTCGAGATTGTGTGAATTTCGGTATATTTTTGGTATTTCCGTATTGGAATATACCTGGACAATATAGAAATTTATCGTTTCGGACATATACGGACTTAGAAGATTATGAAATATTGGCCTTTTCGTATTTCAGCCATTTCGAAATTTTGGTTCTATTTGGTTCTTTTGAAATTTCTTGCATTTCGAGTACTTTGTGATTTTATATTACGGACATTCGAAATTTTAGGTTTCGGAATTTTGGGTATTTTTGAATTTTAGCCTTTTTGAGATTTTGACCGTCTGAAATTTTCAGCGTTTTGAAATCTTGTTCTTCATAGAATTTTAGGTTATGAGTTATGAGCTTTTTGTATTTTGTCCTTTCGGGATTTTTGTCCATTTCGGTATTTTGTAGATATGGCGACTTTGGGCATTTCGAGCTTGTGGACATATGGTGATGTGATACATTCTGGTTTTCATGCGTTTCGGAAAGAGGGATATTTCGAGATTTCAGTCATTTTTGGATTTTGGCCTTTTGAGATTTTAGGCGTTTTGGAATTTTGATCTTTGAAACTTTCGAATTTCGTTATGGGGATTTTGAATTTCGAGATTTAGTCTGTGCGCTGTCTTGGATTCATACATCATGGGAACACGAAGGGGTCATATTTTCCATACCTGTGTTATTTCCTGTTTCTTGTTGATAGCCTAGTAGTACTTTTTTGTTTTGGTAACTGAAAAGTCCTGCTCTCTGTCAGAAATTGTTGACCACAAGACTTCGTACCATTAAATCACTGCACTTGACGTCTGCACCGAGTAGGAGGTTTCGAATTCTTCTCCAATTTGAAAGATATTTTAAACTGAATAAAAAGGACCTCTAGGCAGGACCAAAAATTAATTAGTTCTTTTAGGCTTCCTCCATATTTTGCCCCCTTCTGTGCTTTCATTGTAAAGCAGTTCTAATTTCCTTCTTCAAGTTTGCATAGTGTTGCACAATGGACCACAAGCTTCTTCTGCCACAAGGGTGCGGCTTGAAAATAGTATGGTGATGACCCTTTCTCTCCGCACTCTTCTGCAGTATAGAGGGAAATCAATTCCCATACAACAAATATTTCTCATCAAGTAGGCGTTTTTCGCGTGAACATCTTCATGGCTCGCCTCCATTGGGAATACTACCGCTAATCAACGATATAATATATAATAATCACTACCCTCACTCCATTTACCTTAAATTCTTCTCGGCAATGTCTATCAAACTCAAATTCCCAAGAGAGACAGTGACACCAATGCTCTCCCACAGTCGACTATTTTCGATTTCCATCACCGAAAAGTCTCTCTTATCTTGTGGCTTCGTTTGCGAACTACCGCCTGGTATTCTGCTACATTATCAGTATCAGCTCCTCCCCCTCCCCGCTCCCCACGATATTCTTTATCATTCAAACATTCATCAAACGAATGCGCAATCGAGGCAGACAGACAGACAGCCACAGCCACAGCCACCGCCACTTCACCGCATCTGAGCGGGGGTTGAGTAAACAGAAAACCGAAGAAAACGTTACTCGTTAAAAAACAAACACACCGCAGTACGAGTATCTCATCGCTAGCCCACTTAATATCTGGGTCATACTCATCGGTTCTGACGTCGCTCCTGGTTCGCCCTCCAACATCGCGTCATTCCTTTGGTTTTACCCAAAGAGATGTAAAGCATCATCCCCCAGCGCTCGGCATACACATCGCTCCACCACCTCCACCGTCCTCTCAGCCGTTTCGTTGATGTGCTCTGTTCACTCGTATCTCAGTGCAATCGGCATTTGTATTTCATTAAGAGGCAGAACAGCCGCTTACGACGCTGACGCTGACGGCTGAAGATGACGACGACAACCACGCCGTCAACGAGATGGGGATGAGATTGAGAGAATGCGCCACCGACGACAACGCCGACCACTGTCGATGATGATGTCGCTGTCAATGAATTGAATAAACGACGATGACAACGACTAATTGGATAAATAGATTCGCCCAGCAACAACAACAGTTGTGGGCCCATCAGCGCGGCCATCAATTAGCCTCTAAACGATGAGCGACCCAAATCGATTTGTCTTCAAACGGGAAAAAAAACACCAACAGAGGGAATCTCTTCCCCTCCTCATCTCCCCCCCGTTCCGCATCCCACCGCTGGGACGCTGGTGAATCGTTCGCTTTATTTTGGAATTTATTAGTTTGAGTGGTTGTGGTGTGGATAAATCAAAACCAGAACATCGCACGCTCATCTCCCTACTATCGGTTGGGAGCTGGCGTCGGCTTCGTCTTTAATGCCAGATGCTCATGCTCCAGCAGCCGAATGTTCTTCGTTTTGGTTTATTATCTGTTATCATGGATTTCTAATTGCTTTCAGCGAGATACCAACATTCATAAAAATGCTAAACGAATTCGATTTCGAGTTGGTAGCCCGTGCGCGGCCCCGATCTTCCCCCGTCCTCAGGGATTTTTTTTGCGTGCTCTCTATCATTGGTGTGGGCTTTTTTTTTTGTTTTTTGTTTACATTCTGTTGGATGCTTTTGAACAAAGTTCGTTCATCTCGTTTGTTGGCATTTTGGAATTATTGCATAATTGGGGATTTTTGAACAGTGTGTGAGTGTAGGGTGAGACATGGAAGGGGAATGACAGAGCATGTGAGAGGGTGTCTGTAGGGAAGTGGGATTCTTGGAAGTTTGGCGAAAAATTTGCGTTGGGATGCATGAGGTACATGAATTTGGGATGTCTCTGGAATATCTCTGTAAAGGTGCATCGGATCCAAATGTTTGATTCGTCACATCACACTCATTTCAAAAGATCTGTCGACTGATATATCATATGTTGGTGTAGCGGGTGATTCATCGTGAGGTTTGCTTTTCAATAAGCCTCTTTTGACAGATCACGTGTGACTCCTGTCAGACTGCTTTGTCATTTGCATTCAGAATCGTGTGGCAAGTCATCGTGAGAAAACTCAAGCCACAACAGACTCTGCAAATTGTTCAGCTGAAACACGAAATGCAGCGCTCTGTGGGAAATGTTTTACGGGCGACTCAAGGGACTTACTGCTTCGGCCACTCCCAAACTTGAGTCCCAACTTACGTTAGTGGATGATTCTTGACCGATTAGGCAACAGCAAGCACACTGTAGCTGAGAGTGTACCCGAAGACCGCGATGAAACGATTCGTCGTCATTCTAAGCTGCTTGATTTGTGTACCGGAATGTGGGCTTCTTGAAATTCAAACACATGGTCTCGGGAAGCTCTGGCCAGCTCACTTCATTGGCCACCTACATAGATCGGGCGATAGTTAGACCATCGGGCTATTTTCTCGGGGGATGTGTATGATTCGATAGCTCTTTGAACTGCTGTTAAGGCTGTCGCCAGAAGCCATTTAAAGGACTCCCACTGCCAAGTTAGTCCTTAGAATGCATTCGCTCTCCTTGAATGAGAAATGTTGATGTCCCTCTTCACATGCAAATCCTGCGCAGTAACCCAACTTCTGTCCACTCAAGACCATGGAACAAACCCTGTTTTGCTGTCGAATAGAAATGACCACAGCTCCCAGCATTCAAATTGACACATAATGCAGCAACGAATCTCTCAAATCAATCCTCCCCTGGAAAAAGATCGATTATCCACCGCCGGCTTCCAACCAAAGCCCTAAGTCACCCAGTAACCTCCTGATCCCCCCTCCATCCCCTCTACACATCAAAGCCAAAAGCAAAGATGGATTTTCTCCTTAAGCTGACCGAAGACGTCCTGTCAGCCGGCTGACAGTTGCCTTACATTGTGACATCTTCGTTAATTTTTGATGCAATTAGCGCGACTGCCTACGGGCTAAGCCCTGAGATAAGACACGGATTCTTCAATTTCCCAAATGACTCGAAATCCACCACCCGCCACCCACATCAAAGGACACACAAGCAGTATTGTTTGGACAAAAATAGACCCAAGAAGGTCACATTACGCGATCATTTAGCGTGCGACATCGAAGCACTTGAGCGACGACAACTTTTCCATTAATTGGATAACACATCCACCCAGCGACATGTGACTTTGATTGATGGTGACTGACGTCGGCCACCCTCAACCTAGGTCAGGACGATAGATTCTGTCACCCTCTCGCTTGCTCGCTTCGTGATGAACTCATTTGGCAGCGGCCTCCTCCTCAGAAATCATAACAATTTTTCTGCGGTTTATCTGCGTCAAGTGACAGCGCGTGTGACGAGTGCCTTGGCAACATGACTCATCCCGGCGATGTTTGAAAGGAAACTATCAAGTTCTCGGCTTGTGACATGGTCCATCTGTCGAGCGCAAATAGCCACCACAGGGTGGGTGAAGGAGGCCCGCAGGCGACGGAGGGGTCGATAGTCTTGACATTTCCTCAAACACGGTGTTCGGGGCGGTTGGACGGTTCGCAACTTATTCGGCTCCTCATCGATATTCGCATTTATTTCCATTCGGGAAATGCGGACGTGAATCTGCTAGATCCTCCCCTTCCCCTGCCAGAGGTGTGTGCACGTGGAATAAATTCGAATTCCTCGGCCAGCGAATGGAAATTAGCGTGCGACGTGACGGAACGGCGACGGTACACGAATGCGAATCGGAACAGTGAATGACGGTTGGGGAGGGACTGGTGGGAGAACAGTGTGGGGGGGGGACTTAAGGCGGAAAGGGGATTTGACTTTTGACACATTTGACAAGTCAAGAAGCTTGTCCCTGTATCATCGTGACCACTAAGAGCTTTATTTTCTTTGACGCAATCAGGGACTTCGCCTTCGCCGTCTTTCTTTCTTGACATTCTGATCCTTATGACTGTTAGTTCGTCTTCCAGTTACGTTTCCAGTTTCTTTGGCAGTTCCTGTTCCATTTCTTCTTGCATTTCTATTTGGAGTTTCATTTCCAGTTTGTGTTCCAGTTTCTGTTCTAGTTAATGTTTCAATTCGTGTCTCAGGGCATGTACCAGCTCTTATTAAGCTCCTCTTCCAGTTACAATTAAGCTCCTCTTCCAGTTGCAATTTAGCTCCTCTTCCAGTTACAATTTAGCTTCTCATCCAGTTACAATTAAGCTCCTCTTTCAGTTCCTCTTACAGATACAATCCTTGTTCGTATTACAGTTTCTGTTCCAGTTCTCGTTCCGTTTGTTTCCGTTTGTAATCGGGTTCTACATTCCTTTTTCCAATTCCTATTCCATTTCCTCTTCCGATTCCAGTTCATTTCCACTTTCTGATCCAGTTCAAGATGCAGTTTCTGTTTCGCTTAATTAAAACGTTCACTGTTCCAGTTTCTGTTCTAAACCATGTCTTAACTCGTGTTTCTTTTAAATGATTCAGGCCGTGTTTCAATTCCAGTTCATATTTTAACTACCGAACGGATGTTCAAATCTGTCTTAAGTATTCCTCCGATTCTAATTTGTGGAACAATGCGGTAACTCGAATTTCAGTTAATTTTGCACTTCGTGTTCCAATTCCAGTTCGTATCTTAGATCGTATTCTAGCTCATGTTGAAGTTCCTGTTTCAGTTCTTGTTTTAGTCCTCCTTCTGGTTCCTGTTCCAGTTACAGTTTCACTTCCTGTTCCCCTTGCAATTTGTGTTCCTATTTCAGTTTCCATTTCTGTTCCTTTTTTGTTTCACTTCGGGTTCTTGTTCAAATCTGTTCATGTTGAACTTCGTAATCAAGTTCCTCTTTCATTTCGTGTTCCTCTGCTTCTTCCAGTTCATGCTCCCATTTGTGTTTCAATTCGTGTTCCAGTTCAAATCAGTTTGTGGTTCACATCATGTTTCAGTTCATCTTGCAGATCGTGTTTTTTTTCTTGTTTCAGTTCCTGTTCCAATGTGTTTCTGTTTCGTTCCATATCGTTTCTTTTCAGCTTTACTTTGTTTCATTCCATTTCAATGGTACCCACTCTCTTTCACCTGTTCCACTTTTCATTAATGTTCCTGTCCCACTTTGTTTTTGACTGCAAATTGTCCCCCCTCCTTGATAGACGCTTCAGTTTATCGCAAAGCAACGTATTCGCTGCTGGCTACATTCATTTGCAAAGAATCAAATCAAATGCCCACAAGGTCTTACCATCAGACTCACTCTGTCCTTCAGCTTCTCTGATTGCACTCAAATCAGGCCGTGGGTAGTGTCCCCCCGCACACCGAAGGCACCGAAGGCGTTCACTTGATCAAAACACAAGCCAGCCAGTAATCACCTTAAATTCCCTCCCAGATGGACGATATGGTCCCATAGGTCATCCTCAAGAAGAAACACCATAATCTCTGGCAAATTACAACATCCCATCCCACCCTCTGCCCCCTCAAGCCCACTCACACACCAGCACCTTTCTGATTCATTTCCATTCTCAGAAGCATCGCCAGTCAGTCCATTTCAATTAAATCATTCCTCAGGAAGTTTTCCTCTCATTAAGAAAATTCTTCAAGCCAAGCCCCTCTGGCCCCGCTTCAGCGGCCCCCAAAGTACCCAGCACCACTCAGTCCAACTGACACATAACAGATATCTCTTGGTGACATTTTCTAAATTGAATTTACCGCTACAAGTGATTTACCGTGAGCCATCTGTGAGAGGAGGGCCTGGCTGACGGGTGGCGCGGGTTGTCTGCGAGCGTATACATCCCCTCGAGGGATGCCATCGGAGAGTGCTCTCTTTCGCACTCCTCGTAATCCGCTGGCGACACAAACCAAGAAAGCTGAAAAAAAACTGAACTAGAAGAGACCTGAATGGCTTAACGAAGAACCTCCCCCTGGCTGTGATGACGGCGGAGGCAGCGGGCAGGAATTCAGGTGACTGTCGCGCTCTGCTGTGGGTTTTAAAAATAATTTATCGAATTCTTGTTCCTTTGGTCATGCGAATTGTTAGCGGGACGATTTACAATTGCATCAAGCACTCGATCGAATGGGGCGGAGGCATGTTGGCCATTCGGTTATTTTTAGCCGGTGTTGGGCTTCGCTGACCGCATTCATTGTTCGACGTCTTAAAAGGGAATCGGTCAACTGAGAGGCGCTGGGCAGTAGCAGTGATTGGTTGTTTCGCTTCCGGCGTCGTCACTAATTACCCGCGTACTGCTCCAAAATGTTCGCACTTTGCCGACGCGATGGCCATCGCCTTGGCTGCGTCCGAGGATTTATAACTCGACGATTATTTATCTTCCAATGCTACAGACTCGCATGAATCGCACGCCACATGAATCTGCAGCGGCGGCTAGTTGTGGCGGGCGGCGGGTACGCTCCGCGTGCAGGGGATTCATAAACTCGAGAATTATTGCCTAATTTTCCATGCGGTGTGACTTTGAATGCTGAATTTAATGAGGGCCTTCGTGAGGCAGCCGCTTTGGCTGGCTGGTCGCGGCTGTGGGACGGCAGCCGCTGCGTGATATCGCCTGTGGCGGATGATGACGACAAATTATGCGATGTTGTTGCTCATTTTTTGAAGGGAAATTTACTCTCGAGTCGATTTCACTTTGGCCAAAGGGGAGAAGGGGAATTTTCGCGCGTGCGAGGGAAA
The DNA here is from genome assembly GCA_944738645.1 of Eristalinus sepulchralis. Lineage (NCBI taxonomy): Eukaryota > Metazoa > Arthropoda > Insecta > Diptera > Syrphidae > Eristalinus > Eristalinus sepulchralis. Next base: position 64,977,927 of record OX122883.1, read on the forward strand.
AGATGAAACGCGAGCAGGTGCTGTTCGCAGTCATTGTGTGCAGGCAGTACTTGAGGGAGATGTGAGCTTCAAGATCCGTTCTCCTTCTAATTTCCGACATTAATGTTTTTTGTCTGGAAATTGTCTTGGATGCAGTTTGAGTCATACGAGTATGGCGCTACAGTCCGGGGATAACATGAGACTCCACAATCAAACCTCCCTAGACACCTAGACATGATCTTTCGTTGGTTGAGGTCCTTCTCCACTTGCTTGCGCCAACGGGTCCATGGTCATCCTTCATGACGGGTTTCGGAGTTTGAGACTCTTCGGACTGGAGTGCTGTTGTCCATCCAAGGCGCTGAATCTTCTCCAGAAACCATCAACGAGAAATGGCCAAAGATGAAGGCTCTTCAGACTGGAACAGTGCTATTCTACATGGCCTCTGTAGATGCCTGACTATGACCACGTCCCTGTTATAATATTTATTGAGTGGCTCCACAGCCCTCCACGGACCAGGGTCTAGAGTTGTAGTGACACTGCAGCCCACAAGGAACCAAGGTCTAGCTTCACCAACAACTACTGTTCTGTTTTGCTTGATACTGTTCTTTTACGAGCAGAAGGGACCTACCGTTTATTGCCGACTCCAAACGAGGGGATTTGAGAAGCTTTTCATAGACAATTGGCACTCTTTGAGTATTGTGAGAAACTCGAAAGAGGTGGTGCCGTGAAAAAATGCGAATGCGAATGCGAATGCGAATGTCCGGGATCGACCCTAAACCTTCTGCGTGTGGATCGACACATTTACCCACTAAGCCACGATGACCGTCCCTGTACTCGTGGTTGAACTGGGCTCTTGTGTTCGCCAGTGGGGTCTGCACGACCACCTCAAGAACAATTTTGAAAAATTTACATGACGTCTTGGCTCCTCTTGACATCGAAGGTGTCGGCGACTTAGACCTTCAAAGAGCAGCGAGAGTTCTCCATCTTCCGGCCCTTTATTATTTTTCTGACAGATCACACGTGATTCTTATCAAAGTGCTTCGTCATTTTTGTTCAGTGTCGTTTGGCAAGCCTTCATGTGTAACGAAAATGAGCGTTGTTTCAGAAATTTCTTACCATTCCCAAAATTTCAGCCCTAGTTCAAGTCAATGGATGATACTCTACGGATTAGATCATAGCCAGGGCATGGTGAAGCGACTATTGCATTTATAGCTCAGAGTGTGCCCGAAGACCGATGATTCGTCGTCGTTCTCAGTGGCTTGGCCACGTAAACGTACTATGAATTTCCTGAATTTCGAAAAATTGGTTTCGGGGAGCTCTGCGTTCAGCGAAATAAAGCTAAGAGCCATACAGCTCACAACAACAGTGAACCTGTTGAGAAATAATTTTGACAAGCACTTAATTTCATGTCTAGCAACCGTAACTTGGCCGCTTAGATCGTGCCACACTATGGGACTTGTATCTCTGGGGATATGCCACGTCAAAGGTCTTCATTAATGAGCTAGCTACGATTGAAGCTCTGGACGCCAACATTACTTAAAATCACCCAAAATTGGATTTTCTAAATGGACGACCTTAGACATAACCATGGCCAACATTTAGATGATATCGTTTTGGATTCGTAAATGCCTTGAATTGTTCTTTTAAACGACGGCACAAATTTTAAGTTTACTTTTAAATTTATGTGACTTTTTTGAGAGTAGAAATCATACCTCGCCATGAATCACCAGCTTTTTTGTATCGTATTTTTTAAAGTGGCTTTGTATTTATTTCATACATTTTTTATTAATTTTTAACAAATTTTAGAAAACAAATCTCCAATCTGCCACCCTTCAGTCGGCCTAAATTAAACTGTTACGGGTGGCCTTATGATTTTGACGCGAAGTGTATGGGTCTTTTAGAGGTTTGTCAGTTATTCTCTCCCAAAACTGAAATTGGCAGAAGCACTTATCACTCCTTCACTAGTCTACGGGCGTGAATTGTTCGTTGATCTTTATTATTTGTCATTCCAAAACTAATTAGAAAGCTGTTAACGTGGAAGAAGGTGAATCTCTTAACCTTCCCAAAACAACGTTGCATACTATTAGGATGTGACCGAGAGGCACCACCAGAGTATAGATCCCAATTGTGTTCAAAAACGCGTTTTCAAAACGGGGTAGGAAGCTAACGCTCAAAGCAGCTGACTGGAAATGCCTGAGACAGTTCTAACCTATCTAATTCATAGCTGACTTCAAGGAGTTCAAACAAACGATTTTGATGGCTCCAAGCTCCTTGTCAGCCTTAGAGGATGTTGGAGCCTTATTTTTGGCATCATGACTTGTTACGGCGTTGTTGCTTTGTTCGCTCCTTCTTCGTTTAACGTTCACTTCCAGTCTGAAACGCCGTCTCCAAACAGTCAAACATCAAGGGACGTGTAAGGCATAGTTCCTTGATTTCACATTACGAGTGAACATTTGATGTCCAATGGGACTCAGCAGATATTCCAGCATCACAGCGCATGTGGGCAGAACTATATGACTTCAGTCGTGTCTCATCACACCGTCCCCTTCTTTTCAATTCCAATTCAAGATGACCAGATGCGCTCCCTTTCCTCCCCCTCGCCCACACTGCCCGCCATCACTAGTCATCATTCATATCTCTTTCCCATTCAAGGATCAAAAACAATCTCACATTACAACGCAATCCACGCCTGTTAGATTCCATCTACACGAACAGCACGATATATCCTTAATTACGATCTCCGTCTCTAATTAATGATTATCCCTCCGTCATTCCCATTAGTCTCCGCACCAGTCATTTACATTACCCTTTACTTATGCGCCGTCCCAAGTCGGCGGCAGACTAATGACTTCCCTGTCATTCCATTCAACAAATCACTGTGTGCTCGCAGTCGTCGTGCTCGTATGTGGGACACGAGGAAAAATCTGCAAAACGTTCTCGTCCGTCGCCGTTGTCTCGTACACTCGCCCCCCCCATTTCCCCGGTGTTCGGCCACATGTGTGGGGGGGTAATGCTCCTGACGTAATGACTGACAGAAATATGATTGATGGTGGCCATCATAGCGACCGAGTAACGGCAGCGAGCAGTTTTTTTTTTTTTTTCGCATATGGATGATGAGACACAGAAGACGGGAAGGGAAAGAAAAGAATGATTCTCTCTCCCGCCGGCTCAGGTATCCGTCTTTCCGGAAGCACTTCAACAACAGAACAAACAGACTTGAGTGCATCTCTGCAAGTGGCTTGGCTGTGGACAGCTCCGGGATTCGTTCGTTTCGTGCACACAAAGGAGCAGTCCGCCGGACATACTCTTGTCACTTTTCTTGACCCTTTTGAGATATCTCTCTCTCCGCCTGAAAGGGAATATGAAGGGAAGACGTCTCTTTTAGTTTCGTGACATGTCGCATTTTGTGCATTTTCTCTGTCTCACTTAACGTCACGTTTTTCTTTTCTTTTTTTTCTCCTGTGACGCATTATACGCTCAATTTTGGCATCTGTTCCAGAGCTGACTACATTAAGAGAAACCAGAAGAACAATACTTCCTGAAATACTTTCGCTTCTGCGTCACGAAAAAATGTGTTTTCTCAAAAAATCAAGACTCTAGTCAGGGTGCTGCGAACACATGACTAGAGATCAAATATTTTCTGTGAACACCTTGGCGAGTGTCGATTTCCTTGTCACCGAAATGAAGAGATTCATTCATCACATCACATAGCATGCTGTCGCATAAAAGACAATGTACGTAGACAAGCAATTTTTCGAACTCATAAATCGTGACAAGAAATCTTACGTGATGCACAAATTATTCAACATGTTGACGTGAATGGAAATGAAGAAAAAATATAAATGACTCAACTCAGTAATCGAGAGAAAAAAAAAACAAATTGAGCAAGTGAGGGACACGCTCACTCGAAGAGGGTTTCGTTTTTTTTTTTTTTTTGAATGATTTAGTCTATTTTGATAAATTGAGATTTGGTTGGATTAGGTTATAATTACTGCTCGTGTTAAGGGTGATTCATCATGAGGTTTGATTTATAATGTAAAATAAAAGACATGAATTTAAACGCGATATTGAAATTTTTATCGCCGGTTGGAAGAACATATCATGGCAATGACGTTTTCCAAAAAAATATCAACTAGATATTGCCCACGACTATGTTGAATGTGGTCCATTCGGAAGGTGAGATTTTGGGTGACTCACTCAGATCTGGAGTAGTATTGACTTTCAAAGCGTCAATCGAAATTGGCGTATACCTAAAGTCCAAAGCCTTTACATATCCACATAGAAATGTGTTGAAAGATGTGATGTCGCATGATCTACGTGGTCAGTTCAAGGTAGCAAACCGCGACATAAAGTGTTCGCCAAAATGATTTCTCAGCAAAACCATTGTTTCACGCGCTATATGAGTTGTAGCGCCGTCTTGTTGAAAATAGAGTTGAGTCTTTGACCCATGAGCTTGAATTTCAGGAAACATAAAGTCCTTTAACATGCCTAAGCTGCTAACAACGACACGACGTATAACCTCAGCTATAGCTATTGTCTCTTTAGAAGACGCCAGATGTGGTCTATCCGGTTAAATATTATCCAAAACCGTGAACTGGAACTTGAATTGTCAATGGAACGGGTGTCTGATCGATGAATCATTTGACTTTCATTTTCGCTTTTTGTTTTTTTTCCCGTAGTCTGAATATACCGTTATTCTAAGTACGAGCATATAAACCTTTTTATGGAGCTTTCTGCTCCGCAGACAGATGAATGTGTTTTTTCTGATCAGATCTCCAGTTTCGGGGTTTCTGTATTTATTGAGACAAGAGTGAAGACATTTTCTCTCGAACGTCGTTATCTTTTCCATCTGAAAAGGGCACATTTTGAGGCACACTAGGCAGCCATACAACAAGTCTGGCCGGACTAGGGTCGTGCTTCTTCACTGGGGAGTCAAGTTGGCTGCTGAAAAATAACCTACTTTCCGTAGCGAAGACATTTTTGACTTTCGTCAGGTCTGTAGTGGAATGGACATTTCACACAGAATGACTAGATATCGCGCTAAGCTATCGCAACTAAGGGTCGCCCATGTGGGGTCACGATAACGAACTTAAGCCAGAGCCCTGCCGTGGCAATTGAGCCCATCAAATGATGGTTTTACACTTCTGGCAATTGATTTTCAGCATCCAGTCACTGGATCTGTTTAACGTCACCTTGCAGAAGTATCCTTCGGCCTGTACGCAACCAATGCGTCTGTCAATCAGTTCGCCGGTAAGAAGCCCATTTTTCATTTTGAATCTTTTGACTTTTTGGCCCATCCTGGTCATCGTACGGAAGCAGCCTTTTAACAAACGATGCTGAAGGCCGTCTCCAAGTCAACGAGGCAAGCCGCAGTGCAATGAGTCTTAAACCTGTTCCCCTATGTGTCCCAGACCAGGGGCGGCGCCTATATGGCATCATATTTCACGTCCTAAACCCAGTCCTCCGTCCACTCAGGACTATGTCTTGTTGACCATCGTCCCGAAAATCTGACTTATGCAGGGGAGGAGGCTTCTTCTTTTTCTTCTTGTGGCGCTATAGTCCGGGGTGGACCTGACCCTCAACCAACATCCCTCTTCAGGCAGCACGATCTTATACTGGCTGCCTCCAATTGCGCACTTTAAGTTGGTTGAGGTCCTTCTCCACTTGTGTCCGCCACCTTAGCCCATACCGTCCTTTGTTGCGTTGTCCCAATGGATCAGATTCGAAGACTTTTCGGGACGGAGCGGTGGCTTTCATACGTTCTACAGCGTTGTATCGGCAGACGCTGGGCGCAAGTCGCTGTACAGTCCGTCGTCGTTAAATCGACCAACAATTTTAAGGAAATGGAGAATTTTTGTCCCTGTGGGGAAAGGAGATTGCTCTACGGTCAACTGCCGGTGGAAACCTGCCGCCAGAGGGTGTCCCGCAAGAGAGAGAACATCCAGACAGAGACCTTCTTCTATTTGATTGAACACGCGTTACTCTAGTCCCCTCCACCCCACCTCCTCCTCCTTCCGAACAAAGTCCATTTCAAGACACACGCTCACCACACCCCTCCATTATGTCCATCATCGTTAGCCAAGCACATTGCAATCACAGCCCTGCTCATTTTACTCAAAGCACATTCATTCTCGAGCCCAAATGACCATTTCATCAGAACCTCAGTGCACGCGTTCACGTCGCGTACACCTCCTGCGCTCAATAATTAACGGGATTGCCGAACCTGTCCCGGTGCCGCTTTCAATTTATCTTGCCTGCAAAGTGGCCATCTGCGTGACAAGATAAAACTTCCTTTCAGTTTGCGGGCACTCACCCCTCACACTCCGCCCCGCCCCCACCGACTGATAAATAACGACAACAATGCCAGAGCATCTATTACCTCCCCAGTGGACCACCCTCACCTGGAAGGGAATTTTTGTGCTGGGCGGGTGTATGAAACCAAACTTACTTCAGTTATGGTCGATTTTGCTTTTTCAGCTCTCCTTCTACATCACTTATGATACCCCCACCGCGACCCGCCACCATTCTGACTTCGACATCGTCGTCGTCACATGAATAATCCCAGAGAGTGGGTGGGGTAGGGGGGGGAGATGTAAGGGCACTTGTATATTAAATCGATAGTCGCGCATGACGATGGTGGTTTGGGGTGGGGGGAGGGGCAAGCTCGGGCAGCAGAAGCAACAGCAGGACATAAACATTTGTCTTTGTGTGTGATACCAACCCCCAGACGTCTCATTCAATATATCCTGGCTGCTTGCTACTCCGGGTACGCCATCGCAGTCATTACGTCTGAAATATGTATGCGAGCGTATAAATTACCCTTTGAAAAAGTTCCAAGGTTCAGTGGCGGCGTCAGTGAGGGGGGGGGGGGGGGGGGCGCTGAAACTGTACCCTCGCACAGGGTAATGAGCAAGCAATGATTGCTTGTGTGGCGAACACAGTCGTCTCCCCACCCCGGCCACCACAAATGTCCTGACATTTATCGCAGGCCTGATTATCAGCGGTGGTTGCGATGGTGATGGAGAGGGGTGGGGGCGGGGGGGGAAGTGGATACGGCTTGTGCGATTTTTATGCCCATGTCATCATTATCTGGGCGTTGTGTCGCATTTGTTCGGTTTTTTGTGCGTTGGACGTGCTGGCACGTTCAGCGAGGGGGCGGGAGGGTTGAGTCCCCATGTGAAGGGTGGCAAATATTTATCTAATCACAATTTGTGCGGGTGCGCTGCTCAGTATGCCGTGCTTTGCTATCATGCGTGACAACACTGTTTGCTGATCAATTAGCCGCCGTGCCGGCTTATCTGTTGTGCATCTGATTGACCACGAATGGTGGGGAATGTGTGTAAACCTCCACCCCCTTCCACCTGTATTCTCTCTCTAGACATCCTTCAATCCTCGCCTATCCCAGCACTGGAGAGATTGTGTTGATGGCTGCCCCCCAAAGGCAGACACAGAACGCCTCTCTGAATTTGAATCACAACCCCACCGCCGTCTGTGGTGTGGTATCTCTGGCAAAAACTTCTTTATCTCCAACGAGTGTGTGTGTGTGTGTGTTCCTTGTTGTGGCAGAAAGTTGCTCTTCAGATTTTCTTATTTCCTCGAAATTTATGCACGCTGGGGGAGGGATTGATGTTTTATTTCATTTTCTTGTGCCGTGTTTTTCCGTGTTTTTCATTTGAAATTGAAATTAGCAACAGATGGGCTTCACCAACCCGCCTGGAAATTTGTTGGCTTGTTCACAAAAAAGGCGATGTTTTCAATTGAATTCTCCATTCCAGTGTGGGTGTGTGTGCTGTGGGCACAGTTGATGGACGGAAGCAGTGGAGGAAATGCGACGCTCTATGCAACGGATGATGCACATCTGTTGGGTGCAGTGCAAACTTAACCGTACCTCCGGTTTATGTCTGAGCCGATAAGTTGAAACGGAAATTATCAATATATCGTGTTGCTTCGTTAGGCGTTTCCTCTAGGGGGGCTGTCGATTGACCTAGTTCACCGCAATATGTCTTGGAATTCAATTTGCTGACAGGATGTTGGCACGTTGTTGTAATATTTCAACTTACGAGGACGCGGGCCAATAAATTTTTTGGAAATGTGCTGAAGCCGGAGATGCTTCAACGCCTTCTCCTACTCCTGGTCTGCAATGAGGTTTTCGTTGCGGCGATAATCCTTTTTTTGGACTCAAATGTCAGCGGGGCGAGTGACTTCTTTAAGTTTGCTAGACAGGGGAACATCAGTTGTTGGGGCTCTTTTGGGCGGAGAGGAGTTGTGAATCGGTTAGGTTAGGTTGAAGTGTCGACTTGAGAAAAGTTGCTGATGCTCATTGTTTCAGATGATGTGACTGAATTTATGAATCACTTGATTCACTATTGTAAGTGTATGCGAAATCGCTGATGGAGACGCAGACCATTTGGCGGTGGAATGGCGGCTACCAAACCCAGGTTTTAAGGGAACCTGACTGGTAGTGACGGCTTCTGGTGCCACGGGTGGTCAGGAGCCCCTGGAACTTCGGTATCAGCCTGACCGTGCGTCTGGTCTGAATCAGGTTGTTCACCCTTATGTCTCAGGCCATGTGGTTAGGGGACTTTCCCGGCTCAGTGTGGAGTTGCATTCTCAACCGAGTGCTGCGACCAATAGAGCGGCAGGGAGGTGTTAGATAGACCTTGCTCCATACCGAGGTGTTGTGACTGTCCCTTATGCATGATCTCTTTGGGTACTTGGGTAACTAAGGCATCAAGTCTTGCGTTACCTACGACCCTTGGGAAAATGGACCCCGTGACATAAGCCGCGTATGGCAGCTGATCACGTAAAACCAAATCCCAATCTGAGGCTCATCCTGATACCACAGGCCCGAAGAATTGTGTGCTGCCTGGCCCTCTCGATGCCTAGGAAATATATCGTCATTCATTTCTCGGTTCCGAAAGTTGGAGCTTGATAGTATACACACGGCGACAAATTTTTGATGAAAATAGGTTTATATTTATGAGACCTCAAGTTAATGTTGACCCCATCCAGTGCCGGTTAGTTTAGGTTAGGTTAAGGTGGCAGCTTGCACAAGGTTGCTGAAGCCCGCTTAGTTCACGAGTGGGATTTTTGTGATGCCACATCCTCTGTCGGATTCGTCGTCCTCTTGTTGTCTAACAAATGTAGGTCATTTATTACTTGGTTTCAAAAGTAAGACTCCATTATCAACACACGGCGATACATTTGTGATGGAAATCTTATTTCGTTATAAAGTCTTGACATCGCCATTAGCAAGTCGATTCAAATGGCAGCCTCGAGATGATTCACAGCATGTGAGTTTTTTTTATCTAATTTTTAACCACTTTTTTCGGGCATTATTCGCGCAAATACCGTCTACTTCGATGCCCTATAAAAAAAAACATGGTGTCATATTGTATGACCTTGATGATCAATTCCCGGCGCCAAAACATAAAATTCCGCACACAGGAAAAAACGCAATCAGGCCAAATTTGATCGCTTTGTGTGACCTGTTGCCCCGCCTTGTCGAAACTACAAACCGTCCAGTTCATAACTCTCAATCACCTCCCAAACAGAAACTCGGTTATCACTCGACCATCTCGGTCCGAATTGACTGTAACTGTCTGACCAATGACGCCCTTCGATCATAGAGCACGCCAAACAGTCTCTTTGTCTGGCGTCAGCGGCATCTCTTCGATTACTTGTTGGTGTACTGAGCCCCACACCGAAGGAGGCATGTGCCTCATCACTAAAGAAAATTGTTTTCGAATACTCAACTCATAGTTGTTCCACCACCCAGCAAACTTATCTATAGTCAGCAAACTCCAATTCTTGCGAAAGTCGAATGCTGTAGGAATGAGGATGAAAGTCGATACTGTGATGCACGACACTTTCAACTGCCACGAAGGCCAGGAAGACGATCAATTTGGATCCTCAGAAACACTTGCACTTACAGCAGCAATATTCTCGACTGAGTGTGGACTACAATAATGCAAAGGTCTTATGACATCAGAATCCCATCCACATTCGTGCGTTTTTCAAGCGACCCATTATCGTAAATGGCACACTTTCAACTAATATTTCTTTACTTCAAATGACAGATAAGCTTGATAGATTTCCAATAAGAGCGCAACAAATTTGAAACTTCAAAATGAGTGACCCCGTTGAAATCCTTTAAACTCGTATTGACTGAGATAGTTTCGCTCCTTATGCAATTTCTCTGTCTTTCCTACGCTGGCATCGTCTAGTGTTCGTTTAGTCTGTTGGAGAAGCAGTTGCTCATAATTGGAAGTGGAGGTAAGGTCCCTTCTCATCTTCATCTCGGCGACCCCAACAGAAGTCATTGTATGGGATGTCCAACCTTCTTGCATGACAACCCATTAGACAGTGTTGTAGAGACAGTTATTACAAATAGGTCACTTTGGCTTAGTCTAGGAATGTCCTTTGTCCAGCGACCTGGCCATCCAGTTGACTCCACCTGCGGTTGGCACTCTCGATGGCTTTCTTTGTGCTTCCTGATTAGTTACCAGTGCCAGTATTCCCCCATTCTTTCTCATCCACCAGCTCCTCCATTTCCCAGGATATCCTTATGATAAGGCACCACTCCTAAAGAGATCGACGCTAATGTTTAACCATCTGAAAGTCTGTCAAAGAAGGTTCCAGACTCTTCACGACAGTTTGGATGAATATGTACCAGTTCTCAGCTCCATTGACAAAAAGCTAAAAGCCCCATGCGGGTCTTGATTTCTGTCTGGAAGAGAGTGCAATGGTTGAGAAGATGGAGTGAGGTGTCAAAAGGCTGTTTCCTACACTTGACGCGAGCCATCTCCAGAGAGGTTCCTCCCTAAGATGAAGTCCATCAGCGTGAGTCGTTTTCCGGATACGCATTGCGCAGCCTGTGTTTTCCGATGACTCTAGCGAAGATTTCTCTTGATACGTCACTCATGTGTCTCCATTCCCTCTCCGTAACCATCACTGTGTGAGATGTCAGAGGTTTTTATTCACCCTTCCCACGCACTTCCTAGATGACGGTCATGTCTGGTTTTTAGGTACGGGCACTAATTACCAAAGCACGACCTACATGCAAAGTCGACTTTCCCGGCACTCAGAACTGACTCTGGCCATAGTTCAAGGCATGACAGGTTCGTAGTCAAGTCTTACGGAGGGTTGCAAGATCGAAAAAAGCCGGGTGCTGGCGCTTTTTTTGGAGGATACCAAGTGGACATCGGACTGTGCACCTCGTTAGGTAACTTTGCTACAATTTTCCAAGCAAATGGCCACAGGAAGAGCAGATGGGAGAAGCAGTGTGTAGCGACAACCTTGCTCACTCCTTCAGCCACTTCCAAGATTGTTTAGGAACTGAAGACTTCCCTGAATCATCACCATGGGATCGCAGAAAATAAGATCACCAATGAACTTGTCAGACAAGGACCAAGAGAGACACTCTTAGGACCCGAATCTGCGTCTGGGACGCAAGCGTTCCTGGCTTTCATCGATGTCGGGGCTCCCCATAGACCACATTCTTAAGTTTCATGCCTCCCCAGAATGACGAAGGCAGCAAGCTGCCTTACTTTTGTTCCAATTTCCCTGCACTTTCGTTGCCTCTTGACAAAAGACTTGTCGGCGATATCAGATCACTACGCCTCAGTGAACAAGGGCTAAGCGACAAAACCCTCTGGGACGCCTGTAAAGACGATGACCACTTACTCAGTCACTGCCCCACCTACATCCGAATCAGGTGGCAGATTTTTGGTGGTGAAGGGGTAAGCGCCCCACCCTCCACTTCCACCACCATCCTGGCCCGAGAATCACCATCGAACCTGATTCCATTGAAGTGGGTTGTAAAGAAGTTGAAAACGTTTTCAAACCTGAAACTGGGCGTCGTAAATGCTCCACTGATCTGAGCATCGTGACCACAAAATCCAAAATTTATGTTATGTCCTGCGAATCATCTCTAATGGGTCATCAAACCGTTTTATTCTCTCCCTAACGAACAGAGCTATCGCATCAAATTCTATCCAAACAACCCCCACCCGCTCCCCCACGATCTACTTTCATTTTCATGGCTCTTCGAGATAACACGATGTTTCACTCCACTATGCGATATCAGCCCCCCATCCCCTCCCAGACCACTGTGCGACGATCTCTCGGGATTAAAATTTGAAGACAAGGATGGGACGGTGGGAAGGACTGGCAGCAAAGAAAAAAGGTCATCACTTTCCAAATGGTTCCTGCTCGTAAAAAAAATTATTGATTCCTGATAGTTGATTTGTCATTCAGGGTCTCCATGATCTCCGAATTCATGCCTAGCACCATTCTTCCTCCCCCTTTGTGGAGGGACACAAACATTTTACAACGCAATCCTTCCACGCAGCAGAAGATCATAAACTCCCGCCCCCCCCCCCCCCCCCCCCCCCTCTGCGGAGGGATGAAGTGCCTTTAAACTACAACTTAATCCTCCACTCCGATAAATTCCCAAAAACCAACTACACACCCATCCGGTGTGGGGAGGCGGGGGGGAGGACATAAACCGCATCTCGGCAGTCGATAAAAACTAGGGTATATTGCCACTTCACCCCTCACTCCGACCGCCCCGCTCGCGTGACGCGTGGAGCGGATATAAATCAAACAAAAATTAATTTCAAACCCCTCGCAGGCGGGGGGGAGGCGCACACACAGAGAGAGAAGTGCCAGGAGTGCTTAAGGGAAAATCCACTCGCCCCCGCACCCTTTTCTTGTTCACCGCAGCCCTCGACATCTCAGTCGCTGTCGTCGGTGGGAGTGCGGCTCAATTCAAGTCGGCGCACAGAAAACACGAGAGAAACGTGTAAATTCTGGAGGGAATTGGCGCGCGACAAAGGTAAGGGATGGAAGCCTCTTTTGGCGGAGTGACGCGCGTATCGTTAAAATGTAAATGACTCTAGGGTGATGTTGCGAACAAATGGCGCACCGTCGGTCGTTCCATCGTTCTAGAGGAGCGCAGCAACCCTTGCACACGTTAATATCTCATTTGAGCCTTAATTAAAGTGTGTTGGGGGTGGTGGGCGATCAGGGGGACCAGGGTAACAATGAGCGCCGAAAAAGTTCCCAAAGACACGACTCGACGACGATCTTTGCGGAGATTCGAAGGTGCTTGTGTTAATGGCGCCGTCACACTCTCTCTGTGTGTGCCGTTGGCAATTGAGTTGAATGGAGTTCCTGTTGGCGATTAGCGGAGCCTGATTGTCTTGTTCTTGCAGGGAGAGGTGCCAAGTGGAAGGCCCATCAGATAATGGACTCCCACGTGTTGGATTTAATTAACTTGAAGTGATAAGGGTGATGGGGGGCGGATGAAGAGTTGCTCAAGAATGTTGTCAATGTCAAGAAGGTTGGTCTTTTGATTTTTTACATTCTCCGCCACAAACCTTGTCTCTTAGACGGACGGGGCATGAAACAAATTGAAATCGGGTCACTGCACTTATGTCTAAGGACTTGATACGCCGTCAGCTTATGAAATATTTTGACTCCCAGAAGCTCCCCATTGACCGGCACTTCGCAGTTCCACTGGCAACCTAATGGCGTGTCTCACCGAAGAGTGCAACCAATTTTTGCCCAATGTAGCAGGAAGCAAGATCGTTGCGCTTGATTTTTCAAAGGCATTAGACAGAGTCTAGCATCAAGCTGTCTTGTCGAAAATGCATGGCTATGGCGTCTATGAACCTCTCCTTCAATGGATTGGAAGCACAAGTTGGATGGGTTCAGGTCTTTCATTCACCATATCAATGCTTATGTTCCTCAGGGCTCCATTTTTTCCCCGATAGTTTTCCTCATTTTCATAAATGATCTCTTGTCTGTCACTTCTCCACCCCTTCGTTGATGGCAGTACTCTCAGCTAACTTCTAATCCAATCCACTGCTTCACAGGCGCCAGTACCCTCAGCTTTTCATATTCGTTCCTTAGCTCTCGCCCCTCCTCTTCTGCCATAAACTGGGGACGGACTCTTGGTTGGTTGGAACGATCACATATATGGATGAGATCACCAGAAAGGAGGCACAAGGATCCCATTTATTCTGGAGCTGCCATCTAGCTTAGAGCTCCCGTCTAGTTTGGAGTTCCCCTCAGATCTGAAGCTCCCATCTGGTCTGGAGCTCCCATCCGTTCTGGATCCCTCGTCTGGCCTTGAGCTCACAACGGCTCTGGAATTCCCATCTTCTTTGTAGCTCCCATCTGGTCTGGAGCCTCCATATGGTCTGGAGCTCCCATCTGGTCTGGAGCTCCCGTCTAGGCTGGAGCTTCCGCTTAGTTTGAAGTTCCCACCTGATCTGGAGCTCCCATCTGGTCTTGAGCTCCCATCTGGTCTGTTGCTCCCATCTGGTCTGGAGCTCCCGTCTGGTCTGTTGCTCCCATCTGGTCTGGAACACCCGTCTAGTCTGTTGCTCTCATCTGGTCTGGAGCCGCCGTCTGGCCTGGAGCTCCCATTTGGTCTGCAAGTCCCATCTGACCTGCAGCTCTAATCTAGTTTGGAGTTCCCATCTGCTCTGGAGCTCCCATCTCATCTGGAGCTCCCGTCTGGTCTTGAGCTCCCAACTGGTCTGTTGCTCCCATCTGGTCTTGTACTCCCAACTGGTCTGTTGCTTCCATCTGGTCTTGAGCTCCCAACTGGTCTGTTTCTCCTATCTGGTCTTGAGCTCCCAACTGGTCTGTTGCTCCCATCTGGTCTGGAGCTCCCGTCTGGCCTGGAGGTCCCATTTGGTCTGGAGGTCCCATCAGGTCGGGAGTTCCCAAGACCTTCCTCCACCTACTGAATAGAGTTCAACAGCAAGCGAAACTTCTTGGGACTCATCACAACACTGACGAGGCACTACACTCCACCACGGTCATGACAAGGGTTTCTTAAGTTACTACTCGTGCTGTGCGTTCTTTGTTCTCTCACCACGGGATCTTTAGTTTTTTGCCGACGAGGAAGGGAGAGATTTCAGAATTTAAACAATTGGGTGTCGTCAGGACGCCTTCGACGTTATGACCATCGATCTTCACTGTCCCTGTCATTGAGGTTGAATGGTTAGTTCTTCGTCACCGTTATACAGTCTGCAGAAATCATTTCTCCACGTCCTCAGCATCGACTATGACTCTACTACGATGTTCCCTTGATCATCCTTACAGGCTTCGGTTCGGACTTTATAACCTTGACTGGTTAGCTTTACCCTTTAGTAAAACTTCCTGAAGTAACATCCCTCTATTCACTGATCGCGCGCTTCTCATGCTTCGTCTGTTTTCTCCTGAGAAGCCAGTGTTCGTCTCAAATGCTGTTTAGTTAAAAAGATCCGGACATTTTCTGATGATGACTGAAGCCCAAATTATTGCTAACAAATGTCACACACTTCCAAAGCAGTCGGTAATTGCTTCCAAGATCACAACATGCGGTGGCGCCATCTATTGAAAATGGTCCGAATTAATGTATAAACCAAATAATTTGGCTCAATGACAAATGCAAATGTTGAGATTCCAAGTCAAACTGTCAGACTGATTTGACGGCCGACAAAATGGTCGCCAGTTGAAATAGTGTTGCCAACTTAAAGTTTTGAGGATTTGAATTGCCTAACCTAGCCACTAGCACTGCGACCTTAACGGTCTATTCTTTTCTCCAATTTGAAGTTTTAGTGGTGCTTTCATAAGTATGACAATTTTGCCAGATGGCGCGCTTCTTCATCATTCCATGTTACTGTTGCTTTTTGGACCGCTCTTAGTCTGGTTTTGACAAAGCAGACTGTTGTTTCATTGCTTCCCTCGCCTAGCCACAGTGCTGGGAGATCTTTCCACGATCCATGTTCTCTGCTCTGTACAGTGGGAATTGAAAAGAAAACAGTCAGAGATGGTGTCTTTTTGCAAGGACACTAACTTTGGACTGAGTTTATAGCCAGGCTTTTGACACTCCTATTCAGTCCTATCAGAGATCGCCGTCAGGGCATAATTTCAGTTTGAAAGAAACAGCGCTATAGCGGTCAATCAGAGCCTAAATTGGCAAGTGGCAAACTTTACTCTATCGACGCTCATTTTGAACTTCATTTGAACCTCACGCGTCATGTCATTGGGTCTGAAATGATTGCTTCCCAGTATTGCCAGCAGAATGAAGTCCTTTCATCGCTCGCTGCTTCTACAACAAAGCGCTGTCATCATGCACCTAATCCTTATGTCACCAAAGTCATCTTCACTCAACGTTGTCATTCTTCCTCTCCGCCCATCAGCAACACCCCCCCCACCACCCACTTACCACCCATTTCACAGTGAAGCGTTGAGACTCAATGTTTAAACGTCACAAACCCTCGCCCACCCGACAGTGCCCGCCTGCCATAAACTGAGACATAAATCATTTTAATTACGAGATGGCAGCAGCATTAGAGTCACCCGATGGCTAGCCACAACACCTCCCCACAACCCCTTCCCAGCACACACACCACACGTGAAGAGAAGCAAGTTAATTAAAAAAAAATATAAGGGAAGCGTTGACAGCTATAATTTCGTCCTCCTTGTCACTGAGTTTGACTGCATTTGCAGCAGCTACCACTATTCCCCCCCACCCTCGCTCCTTTCTAGCATCTGGAGCGTGAAAACGGTGGAAAAATAATGGGGGGGGGGGGTTGAAAATCAAACATCTTCAGCACTATTTACTTCCATTTTTTGCTTTGGCCGGGTGAAGAGAGCCTGGGATGAGATTGGAAGCAAAGTCAAACACTGTGTCCTTGGACGGAAAATAATTCATTATGTTATTATTGATCCTCTCTTGGTGTCTCCTTCGTGGTGAGCCATCGTTTTGGGGAGTGCAGAAAAAAGAACAGATTCATGAAGTCTGCAGCTAGCGGATTGTCATTTTTAATTGTCTCTCTTATCTCTCTCTCTCTCTCTCTCTCTTGTGCCTCACGTCACAGTCACAGACTTCGTCCTTGATTATGACGAATTGCTATAATTAGTTTTGTTTTTTAAAGTTTCTCCCGTTCTCCCTTTTTTGGCCTTAAGCCGATTGTGTTTATCCCTTGCCGCGGCTGATGGAATTCGAGACAAGCCCGGTACGGTAATTAGAAATTTTGATTATCCTTCAGGGAAAGGATGGGCAACTAAGGGGAAAGGTGAAGAGAGTTGAATCGGAGAGGACATGATTTATTGGAGTTTCAAAGTTCTTTGGATTTCAGTTGCGAGGGATCCTTTGGACGTGCTCATCGATTTTGTTTGCGAAATTTTCTCGAGGGGTGAGTAATGGCAACAAGTTTTCTGCCTCATTTAACTGCTGGAAAATGAATTCTTTTGAAGTAGTCGACACAGAGAGAGTGAGAGAGATAGTGGGAAAGGGAATTTTTCTGGCCTGGAACATCGTTTGTTGAACTTTGAAGATGTCTCAGGAAGGACGTGGATAAAGTTTGTGTGTGAGACGTCACTACATTGGCGGCAAAAAAGTCTTTAAAATGCATTACTATAAACCGCCCCCCCCCCCTTACTAAGTCCTTTTACCTTGAAACAAAACAAAAAACAGGTCCTTGGCAGACAACATTTGCCGAAGTTTTCATTGATCCTTTGCAAGTGATGTGGAAATACATTACTTAGGACATTACGTCCTCCCCTTCCCTAAACAAAGCCACGCCCCTTAAAATTGTCCAGCAAACAAGTGATAAAATCTGAATCACGGGGGGCACAAGCCACACGACGTGCCACCGTAAATTTGCAGTCATTCAAAGGGCCAAACTATTTGCTACATGCAACGCTCAATGTAACGCCACGTAAGCATGTAAGCAGCAGCGGCAGCATCCCTCCTCACCACAAGCACCACACCGGGACGAGGGAGGACTCACCTATTCAAAGGCCGCTCCAATGTCAACGCGCGCGCACAATCTGCTGCTTAATCCACAGGCCAAATATTTGCGGTTGGTAATAAGTGGCTTTCCAAACACACACCCTGCACACTGGCCGACATTATCGCCGTCCCCCCATTTCCCCCGTCTGACAGCTACATTCAATGGCTTCATCTTTCGTGCAGTTCGCGCTGGTCGGGCTGATGGCGTGGGGGGGGGGAGGGGAAAGAAAATGAAAGTTCACAGGTGCACAACCGTCAAGAGGGGTGCATCATTCTTCTTCACCTTCCATCCCCGCCACGTGGAGGAGTGAGAGATGACTGCGAACAGTGCGAGCGTGTGTGTATGTTTGTGAGTCGCATCAGGGTCTCATCTCTTGTCAGGATGACAAGTCAGGTGTAAGCGAGGCACCGGGGCGCATGTTGGCTTAGGCGGATGACATGACATTGGATGTGACGCGATAGAGACGAGGAGACGCGCTCTGACAAGCTGTGTCGTACTCTCAAAGGATAACGTTAATCATTTACCGGGTCTTCCTCCATTTTCCGCTTCTTCCTCTGTGCCCATGGTGTGTGCATGCCCGTGTGCCTTAGGGTGTCAGCTGTGCAGCGACAGGTGAAGGGATTCCCATGTGAGCGTCCGCTTAGCTGCTCACGTTTGACTTTCAAAAAACAACAGAATTTTTTTTTTCTGATCATTTGACATTTGAGTATGTAGCCGCCCCCTGCCCGGTACACGCCGGAATTTATGGTTCACATGTCGCATGGGACTAGGGTGCCCGCGAATGTGGCCACTCTGGCGATGGGGGCGACACGTCCTGCCGGTAAATGGTTCCATTTGACTTGACGAATTTTATAAATTGCTTCTCAATGACTAAGTCAAATCGGGGCGCTTAGTCGCCGCTGGCTGACCTCTCTTGCGGCGAAAATGCAAGCGTGCCGATGTCGCTTGTCTGATGTGGCAACCGAGCAAATGGACGTGTGGTATCTTTGGGTGGACGGTCCCGTGCTCATGCCACGAAGTGACTTTCATTTTTTTGGGTGATCCTGTGACATGCCACGTCGATTTTTGCTGGATTTGCTGGGTGGCTTCTTAACTCCACTGTGGGGAATGATGTAGCGAAGGGGTGAGTGGTGAGGAGAGGACATTAATCTAAAAATGGGGATGTTTGGATGACGAGTAAACAATTTGTAGGTCCTTTTTGAGCAGAACGAAAGAAATTCTTTAAAGCTTAGCTCAAGACACGCGTTAAGTACGCGCAATGATGAGAAAGCACGACTTCCAACAACGAACTGTACTGCATCCCAGAAGATGTCTGTAACAATAAAGTGTCCTCCACAGGATGTGGAGTATTCAGTAGAGGAACACAGCAGTGTTAACAGTTTGGCTAAGTATGACCACTGTGGTCCTGACCCATTTGGTTCAAGACACTAATATTCCATAGCCTGTGTCCTCCTGTCAATAGTACGCGCAAAAGGAGTGTTTACTGATGAGCCTAGACCCAGATGATCTGACGGCTGTAGTGCCCCTCAATTTCTAAGCTAAGTATGGTCCTCCTGTAGCGATCTACGATGCCAACCAGCAACACTGAAAGGCGATGAGAGGCAGACCAGATCTTTTCCAGTCGCAAGAAGGTGGAAGGCATAGCTGTAGGTCCGATCCAAGGAGCGTTTGGAGTACCTTGGGGTTATGTTGGGCTCTCCTAGAGGGAAACATAATTTTATGTACAAGGTGGACTTGGTTATGCCCACTGAGCCCTCACTAGTATCCGGTACGCAGCTCCAAGTTGGGCAAGAGCACTAACTTCAGAGCGATTGAAAAGGATGATGATGTCAGCAGACGAACTCTGCGCAATACGGACTCTATCTGTGGTTTCAGGAACCTTACTGATGAGGCAGCGTTCGTTATATCAGGAATGCTAGCCATAGACACTCCTCGGCGGGTGTACCAGCAAAGAGCCCGAAGACGGGTAGCAAGCCAAACTTTTACGAGGAGAAGAACGATCAGCATCTATAGCAACGTGGCAAGCTGGATGCGATGCCTCCTCAAAGGGTAAATGGACGCTTATGCTCGGTTCAGTCGTCGAGACCTGGAGAACAAGATAAGCAGGGAACAAAGCCTACGAAATCTAAACGGAACTTCTTGCCTATAGACGACAGGCACGAATTTTAGACAGCAGGGGCCCTAATGACAGACCCTATCGGATGCCTTTCCTTCACAGTGCAAGGATCGGTAGCACCTTTTAGTGCGATACGCCTACAGATCACCAGTGATCCTGTTGCCACGGAATCCGTGCCACCGCTTTCGAGATTCAAGATATAAGCTGATGGTGGAGCAGAGTCTCAAAAACTGGTTTTCGGTGACCTACGCACTGGAAATGAAGACATGTGCAAAATATGACAGTTGATCCAGTCAAAGTGTCAATTTCGCTTCTCGAGTCATGCACCGGCAGTCTCAATCAAAAATGCTCTCTTCTCATTTCTTGCTCTATTGCCCTTTCACCTTTGACCACCACAAGAAGTCCATTGAAGGTTTTCGTGTCTTCCCACGGTTTGTAGGGCCATCGTGAAAAGAGCCCATCTTCAGAACTTGATGACCCTTAGACGACCGTTCGGACAGTGGGAATATATCTTGTCGTTGACGTCAGATTTGCTGTCCTGACCAACAGTGAATTGTGAACCGATTTACACTGCCACTCAAGTCATCTCCTCTGACGGTCGACGATCATGGGATCCTCAGAGAATCGTTTTCTGCTTGCATTGCAAAGCCTTCCAAAAATGAGCATCAGGACAAGATAGAGCTTCTTTGACTGTAGCTTTTGTCGTCCTTTATAACTTCCTCGTTGGTAGGATTTACTTGCATCATCATAATCCGGATCCCATTTGATCGCCTTCATCTTTGGTTTTCTACTCTGAACGGATCAACTCCAAATAGGAACTTGTTACTGTGATCCCAGAGGCACGTTCGAGTCCGTTCGACAGCACCTTCACGTGGATGACATCGACGTGATTGGACGAACACAGCGAGCCGTCAGTGGGGCGTTTGCTGACATTGAAGCGGAAGCAGTTTCAATGGGTCTGGTGGTGAATGAGGGCATGGACACAAAACAGTCGTCTTGGCAGCAGAAACCTCGAGAAAGTTAAGGACTTCGTCTGCCTCGGCTGCGCTGCTGTGACGACAGCATCAGTGCCGAAATCAAATGCCAATCACTGCTCCCTTGGCCTCAAGAGGCAATTGAGTAAAAGAGCCATCTCTCGCAGGACTAAGCTGGCCTTGTATAACAGCTTGATCATCCCACTCTGCCTTTACGGCGCGGAAACTTGGACGTTACAAAAAACGGATAAGGAAGCCCTTAATCTTTTCGAGAGTAAAGTTCTCCGAGTGCTGTTTGCGTTAATGGCGTCTGGAGGAGAAGATTGGACGACAAACTTTATAGGCTGGTCTCGCCTGGCCAATCTGTTATGGCTCCTGCTGCTGAAAGGTTTTCGCCTAGAAATAGGCTGCAGATTCATTATGGAAGGTGGGTGTTGATCATGACGTGGCTGTGATGTCCGAAAGTGTCAAGGATCTCGCTATTAGAAGTTCTGGTTTGAGTCCGTACTGGGGCGCCTGGGTTTCAATGTTTGTTTCATTTGCTCCGGTTTTCCTTTTTTTGTAAGCTGTCCCTTTGGCGGCGCGATGGAGAAATACCTGGTCAGTGGTAGGGTGATCGATCGAACAGACGTTCCTACAAGGTGCACGACAACGACGACCATCCGAGGAGGATGAGGCATGAGATGTGTCGGGTGGGTGCAGGATCAGCGAAAAGTGGGAAGGATTCTGTTGCCTTTTAAATTTTCCTTTGGCGAGTTTTGTTTCTTTTCTGGTTTCTGCTTCCTCGTGCTTTCTCGACACATGCGTGATCTCTCCCCTGTCGCAGTTCTTGGGTTGAGAGAAATAGAAGGAGGAAGGGCAACTGCTTGGCGCCTTATTTAACATCCTACTCACGGGCGTGCTTCTTTGAGCCATCTTTCGTTTATTTCCAATTCGGCATCCGGGAACTTCGAAGGCAACAAAACGTCTTCGGATACAACGCTTAAGATGGTTAGGCCAAAGAGAGCGTATGGACACCACTGCTTCGGCCTGAAAAGTCTTCGAATTCGAGCCACTGGAACACCGCAACAGAGGACTAGTGGCCTAACACCCACTGCACCCGGACACAATCGAATCAACTACGCCCCCAAATAAAACAGAAAACCCCTAGCGGCCACATCCCATTCCACACACGGTCGAACATATTGTTTTCCTCCACTCTTCACAGAGCCAACAAGAAGAAAGAAAATTCAAAGACATTTCGTTTCGAGATTAATACACTCACTCCCCGTGACAAATCATCCAATTCTGACGAAAGTGATATCGCCTCGTCCTGTCGGGCCATCGCCACACAGCCCTTGGCCCTTTGTCATCATTTATCTGTGACGACGCTATCGTTGAAGCGCCACCACCGTTCCATCATCGTTTCTCCCACGCAACCACGCAGCGCCACTTCAACACAACACACGCACCCACACACACATATGTACGTGCGACAAAAATGTGATTCGTATAAAATATTACGCATCATAAACCGCGCTTATTCCAGGGAAGCTCACAGGCGGCAAATCACAACCCATCACACGAGGACGTTATTAATCCTGAAAAATTTAACATTATCCATCAGATCAGGAGCGCATGGCGTCGAGCAGCGTGCGTCCTCATCGAGAAAAAAAAAATATGATGTTCGCACCCGATAGAGAAATGTCCTCAATTATTTCAATTTTCGTCCTTTGCTGGGCACAAATACCCAAGTCTGCGGGTCTCACAATCGGGGGGACCATTCCGTTGCCTCTAACATGATGAAGCAGTACACAGCGTATAGGTGGGCACGGCAACAAGGGGTTGGGTGGAAAAAAATGAATTTTAACGAAATTGCTTTCACTTTGTCACACGACAGAGGGCGGCGGCAAGAGATGGTGTGGAAATGTCCTCGTTGCTTGCTTGTTTTTTTGGTTTTTTTATTCTCCTCCCCCCAAAGACGACATCGTCGACCATTCGCGTGGAACGACATTCTGACTTTATGTTCGTTTTTGTGGGCAAGGGGTTCATTCATCGCCGTTGTTGTCGTCCTTGCCAACGTTGCTAATACAACATTTCCGGTAAAGCGGGGCTTGGAGGGGGGTGGGAGGGAAAATTAAAGCGAAAAGGCAACATTCGTGAGTCCTTCTGAATGCCTGTTAATTCTAATTACCCACGGGATTCCCACCCTACAGCGAGGACTTCACAAATTCAAATCTAAATGTCGCCGAATAAATTAATATTAAGTGGAACTAAACAGTTTCTCGTTTG
Organism: Eristalinus sepulchralis; assembly: GCA_944738645.1. Classification (NCBI taxonomy): domain Eukaryota; kingdom Metazoa; phylum Arthropoda; class Insecta; order Diptera; family Syrphidae; genus Eristalinus; species Eristalinus sepulchralis. The sequence goes on from OX122883.1 coordinate 65,001,068, forward strand.
GCTTATGACAGGTTTTAAGCCACTTTCGCCTGTGTGTCCTTTTGTTTGTGTGCGACTTAAGCCTTGTGGCACGCGAAGTCAGCGCAATGACACAGTGGGGGGAGGGGGGTTGAGAGAGAAGGCTGAGAAGTGGATGAACAATGAATGGGAAGTGTAACTAATTTATGTTAAACGAGTGCAATTGTGGCCAACTTGGGTGTGTGTGTGAGTTGCAGGGATTGGAAATGTCAGGCGCACAATAAATAAAAGAAATCTGTGAAATATCGCCTTTTGACGGGTCATAAGGGGAGGACAGTACGTTCGTGACTGGATATTTAAATCCACTTAAAGTGGTGCAATTATGAAATTACCATCATCTGTGAGGGGATGGTGGAGAATGCGAGGGGAGGAGAGGGGAGGCTCTTTGCAATGATTAATTGGAGAGGTCGCGGATGTCTTGATGATTGAGAGCTTGAAGCCAGAATTCTGCAGAAAGGGTAACAAAGCGGCTTTTACTTTTTCTCTCTCTTTCTAAGGGTCAGAGCCAGAGCAATTACTGCCTTCCATCGTTGACGGTCCTCGGCACGCTGCTTCCAGTCATCAAGGCCAAGCTGTCTTACGTCCGCGATGACTTGGTCTCTATACCCGAGGTTCGGTCGTCCTCTTCTTTTCGAACCAGGAGGCCCAAATTCGAAGACCCTCTTCGCTGGAGCGTTGCTGTCCATGCGTTCGATGTGGCCGAGTCTGTGTAGTCGACGAATTTTAGCCTTCCGGGCTACATCCACATCCTGGTACAGATCGTAGAGTTCGCGGTTATGTCTTCTCCTCCATTCATCTTCCTCTCAGACGGGCCCAAAAATCCGACGTGGAATTTTTCTTTCGAAGGCACCAAGATTCAGCTCTGCAGGCTTGCTTATCGTCCAGCTTTCAGCTCCATAAAGCAGGACTGGCAGTATAAGGGTCTTGTAGAGCATGACTTTGGTCCTTCGAGTCAGGAGTTTTGACCCCAGTTGTTTCGACAAACCGATGTAGCATCGGTTGCCAAGGGTTTTTCTTCGCCTGATCTCCACTTTGATGTCATTTGTGGAGTTAACGTTTGCCCCGAGGTAGACAAACTCCTTTACTACCTCAAAAGTAGCTGTTGTGTGACGGAACGTTTCTTAGTCGACAGCATATACTTTGTTTTCCCCTCGTTGATCTAAAGACCAGCTCGTTTCGCCTCTTCTTGCAATGCCGCAAATGCCTCCGCTACGGCACGTTGGGAACGCGCGACGATATCGATGTCGTCCGCATATCCCAACAGCTGGACTGGTTTGTAGAAGATAGTGCCTTCCGTGTTTACCTTGCCCCGTCGCACTATCCTCTCTAGTACCAAATTGAAGAAGTCACACGACAGCGCATCTCCTTGCCGAAATCCGGTGCAGGTTGCAAACGGCTCAGATGTCCTCGAGCCGAACCGCACGGTGCATCGCGTATTTATTAGCGTGGTGCGACATAACCGGGATCCCGAATTCGGCCATCGCCTCCAAAAGTTCGATGCGATGAATGCTGTCGTATGCGGCTTTGAAATCGATGAACAGATGGTGCGTATCGATTTGAAACTCGCTGGCCTTCTCCAGGATTTGCCGGGCCGGAAGCCGCACTGGTACGTGCGGTGCAAAACGGCTTTAGACGTTCACACAGAACGCTGGATAGGATCGCTGAGCGGGGATATACCTCTGTAGTTGTTGCACGAGGTAGGATCGCCCTTTTTGTCGATGGGGCATATGGAGCTGATATTCCAGTCGTCGGGCATGCTTTCGTCCTCCCAGCATTCGGCAGGTGATCTGGTGCATGCTCCCTACCAGTACATTGCCGCCAGCCTTGAAGAGCTCCGATGGTAAGCCATCTGAGCCTGCGGCTTTGTTGTTCTTCAGCCTTTTAGCGAGCTGTACCGACTTCCTCAAAGCTATGTGGGGAGACTATTTCATCGACTGGATCAGACACTGTTTTGAATTGCAATCGACCAAGTCTCTTCAATTTTGTGCTCAATGATGAATGTCAGTGTGACATGAAAGAGTGGCTTGCTTGGCAACACAGGACAAAGATGAGAACCAACCACACAGTCTGTCGGTAAGAACATTCATTTTCGTGCACGCCTCCTTCCTCATAATCCCGAAAGCAAGGCATAACACATGCTCGGTGCTCGGTATAAGACGACAAAAACCAAGCCCCCTGTTGCCAAACAACCGTGACGCTCCAAAAGGACACAGACAAGCCAAATCCGATTTGAATGCACACACTCCACCACAATCGTCCTTTGTCATGGCGTTGAGTCCTGTCTTAGTGAGCCCACTTGGTAAACGTCGCCGCGCGCTTCGAAACGAATGAGGTTAACAGCAAAGCGATTATCCTTAGCTAATCTCATTTTAAGGAACATAAGCTAAAGTCATGGCGAAGTGTGCACAGCACCTGCTTGCTTTGACACATCGTGGTGTTTTGTGCGTTTAGTCTGGCTTCACGCACCACACCACCCTAAGGAGCCTTACGTCTGCATGACACACACCTTTGTCGGGGCGAATTAATTGGCGTGTTCCTTTTTTTTTTGTTTTGCCACGCATGGCGCGCAAGGAGTCAATCATTCACTCAGGCGAGGGGTTGGTGTGATTTTAATTAGATTTTCAATTTGATTGAACATCACCTCTCCTCCCGTGTGGCTAATTGATGGGAAAGCTTCATCGTGCCAGCCACCACCCACCGCCGCCCCTCTCACTCATCACAGGTTCTTCTTCATTTTTTCGGGCGAAGTGGCAGAAGGTGGGTAGTTCCTTCGAATAGTTGGCATAATGACGAAATTTTATTGGCACAAGGATCAGTGCCAGTCATGTCCTAAACGCCATTAAATCCCCGTCAGTATTTAAATCTCTTGAGATGCCCCCACAAAGGATCCAACCAGCGAACGCGACCAGTGATTGGTTGGTTGGGGGAGGTGGGGGGCGTTGTGTCCTCTTTTTGGGCTCGCATTCGAGAGGGATATTGAATATGTGAGTGAAGAATTTTGCTTTGATGCCGCCGAGCGAACACACAACGGTTACACGAGGGCTCTCTGAACTTTAACCGCTGCTCTCGTCCTGTGCCTCGGATGTGCGATCCGGTGAGAGGAGGGCGATGGAAAATCAAATTGAATATGTATGCATGACGGGTGAATCAGAGGGGGAGGGACAGCATTTTTTTCGCATCAGAATTGTAGTCAGAAGCGAGAGCGACAGTCGCTTCGGCATTAATCTTTTAAAAGACAATAATATGCAAATGGAGGATTTATTTTCGAATGATTCTGTGTACGGATTGGATGGCATGGGCGGCGGGTGGCGGACAGGTGAACAGGCAGATGGGGATATGCGAGTAGTTCCCCACTAAATGTGATGTGAATGGAGTGGTTTTTTTTTGGCTGCTGCGGCGGCTGCTATCGATTGGGATTATGGGAATTTTGACAGCTTACTCTGATTTGAATCAATTCACTGGAGGCGACGGCTGAGGGTATGGTGGGATTTGGATAAACAAAAATCTGAAAACAGTGTGGAGGGCAAAGAGTTGTGATTTTTGCGAAATGGATTAGAAGGGAGTAATGCGGTGTGATGGGGAGGGTGGAGGGCTGTGTGAACTTGAATCTTTGGCACTCTGACAGTTTGGTGGAAAATTAACATTTATCCACTTTGTCATTGAGGGCAGAATGATGAAGGGTAAGAGGTGGCTTAGCGGTCATCATTGTTGTTTGTCACAACGTAAGTAAACGGAAGTTTTCAGCATTTCTCGATTGGTGTGCTCTTCCAAGATCGATCTGGATTTCTTTCCATGATCGTTCAGATTTCGTAAATTTTTTGTTGGCGATTTTGCCCTTCAGCTGGACAAAGGTGCAGCGATGAAGGCGGTCATTGCATAACCGAAACAAAATTCTCTTCAAACGACCCTTATGCCATCAGTGTCCATCCATATTTAAGGCATTTTTAACTCGGCGCAGGATAGCCTTGTGTTTTGAAGGATAGTCACTAAAGTATCGGCTGTCATAAGACTGGCTCCTCCCCCCCTCCCCGCCATGCTTGAAATTCAAAAGGACTTCACGAGCCACACATTTTTTTTGCTGACCAAATGATAAGCGAAGCATCCATGCAGCAGCTCCGTTGAGTGTAAATTTGATTCTCAGCCTAGTGCTACAGGCCGCAGGTACAGGGAAGGCTCCTATCTTTGTCGTTATCCTGTATCTCTTTTTATCCCTGCACGAATGGCTCTGCTCCGTTGTCGTCCAACCACCAATATCTGTGTCCACTAGCCTCCCTCTCCAATCCTGCATAAGAACATTTCTTTCGTTTTTTTTCCTCTTGAAGTGGATCTACGCCTTAGTCAACATGATTCTTCAACTAGCATGTTCTACGGCTAGGCGACTCTAGTCTCATACCCCCGACTTATTGCGGTTCCAGTCTTGGTCATCAGAGAAAGGGGAATACCTCGTTGCGTTGAATTTGAAGACCTGGCACTTGGTTATCATTCGATCTACACAACCTGGCCATCTGGGACCTCCTCAGATGCACTGGATGTCTTAGAGTCTTCCAGTACAGCTCTAAGACTGATCAGGAGACGCGATAATTTCCCGCAAAGCCAAAACAAGGTTTCACCAGCATGCTTTTTTTGGAGCGCGGTTCTATCGGCCTCTATGCTGATGAGGTCAAAACTAAGGAACACTTTGGCTTTGCGATTTGCTTCCTGCAAGCCTTAAACTGTAGCAACTGTTGTTTCCCGAACACAGTTAAAAATGAATAGTGTTCAGATCGATTTTTGCTCATCTCTTCAGGCATTCAAGTCTTCGCCTCAAAAGGCGGTCCATCCACATTAACGCTCTGAACGATCGACTGTCGTTTCATGAAGAGCGCCGATGGTAACCTTTTAATGGTATGCCCTCGTATCCTCGTACGCTATTGTGTGCGGCTTCTGAGAATGTGCAAGGGCTCCCTTTAACTCTTTCCGTGCATCCTTCTTTCACCGTTCTGTGCCATGGGAACTGTGAAGTAAGGAGAGCAGGAGGACAAGGGATTCCAGATTTTACCCCCAGAATAATCTCAGTCAGACAGACGCTCAAGGAGAGCAACTCTCTATGTACAGATGTGTGTCCATCCAAGTTCTCACTGGCAGCAAGAATGACAGCGACATCATTTTCAGAAGAAAGCTGCAAGCTAAAGCGATGGCACATAATGTCCTGACTAGTGTGGATTCTCTTATCTTCGGCTTCAAAGAGGCAGCCAGCCAGTCCTGGAATCAGTCTGGCAATAGTCTAAAAATTGATCACGGGACATCTGTAGTTAAGATGAATGAGCAATCCACTTTTTGCCAGCGTAGTGTATCAGGTTCCAAGACTGTGAGTGGAACTGCTTAGGCGACAAACAAGCCAGACGATGTCTCTGCTAGGGAAAGACGACCACTTAAATAGATCTCCCAATGCACAACCCTGTTCAAGAATGTTCTGAGGACTGCCTGTTACCCGACTCATTGGAAAATAGCTGTGGTACAACTGTTGCGCAAACAAGGCAAAGGCAGCTTCATTCTAGCAAATCTCTGGACGATTAGCCTTCTTCCTCGCATAAGGATGGTCTTCATGAGAGCTCTAAACCATTGAGATGAGGAAAGGGCGATTATCTCGGAGAACTAGTTCAGCTTCAGGACGGGACACGATACCATTCATACCAGGCCCAAATTGATCCTCGACATCTAATGGATTAAAAATAAAAGACTGTTCCCAGATACCCACCGGATTGACACGGAATTAGCCTTTGACACCCTCTGGTTAGAAGGACTTTTTCTACTGTTGGCCTGCCTTGGCATCAGTTAAGCATTGGTGTGTAGGATCTATGACATGATCAGAGAAAGGGACTTCGCTAGGACGTCACTTCTATCTCAATCTTTTAAATAAAAAATTAGTTGCAATGGAGGGCAACAGAATCACTAGCGACCTTGGGGGTTCCATGCCGCACTTAATTGCGGACGCCGATGATCTGATGGCGCACAGATCACGTCCAAAGGTCGAAGTAATAAATGGATGAGTCCCACGTGACTTTGAGGAAATTCAACGACTTCGCGACGACTGGAAACTGATGATCAACTACCGGAAGGGCAAAACTATCCTTTTCGGAACATCACTGTCTAAGGCGGCGCTGTCGAAATGACACGAAAAGAAACTGCCACAGGGACAAATGTTGTTGGCATTTGGTTGGATCAGTGCCTGAATGGAGTTGAACAGCTCTGACTCCAGCAGCCTAGACAAGAAATATTTCACAGTGGGAGTGTTGAGGGAAAGTCATCTTCATTCGCAGACTACTTAGTTGTCCTCAAAACCCACCCAGACGGGACTTCGGTGTGCACTCGAAACGCCTACCCAATGCACTCCACGTGTTAGAGGAGTCCGACGGAAGCAGGTTGAGAAGTTTAAGTATCTTGGGGTTCTTTTCACGAGTGATGGGAGGAACAGTGCTGAACCAAGTTGGATCAATTTTGAAGCAACTTAGAGCATCAGCAACAGATGTCAAGGCCAAGTAATGACTGTTAAGCTCAGTGCTTGCTGCTACTCTTGCCGTTGGTCATGAAATTTTGGGTAATGACCGAAAGGATAAGAAGGCGGATATAAGCTCTAGAGATGAGATTTCTCCGAACTGTTCCTCGGGAGCTACTCAACGGGATAGAGTGAGGAAGGCGACAGTGCGTAGGAAATCCAACGCTGAGCAACGCCTTCTTTAGACGGAAAGGTATTTACTTCGTGGGTTTGGCCACGTAACACAGATGTCCTCCTCATCACGACTTTCGATGGGTGCCTTTGATGTCATTTCATCAGGTAGGCGATCGCTTGGCAGACCCATGGTAAGGTGGTTGAATCAAGTTCATAAATTCGCCTAGTTGCGCTTGGGAATAGCTTCGTATGACTTAGAGTCGATGGTGGAGAATCAAGCGGCCTGGAAGTCTTTTGTGCGTACATGGCTCTCGCGAACCCTTTAATGGAACATGCGTCAGCAACCGAAACTTGTTTTGCTTTCAAGTTGATAGCGCTGGCATTTGGCACCTGTCAAACTGAACTGGCATTTGAAGAGTCACAATATTAACAGAATGAAAGAAGAGGAAGAAGAAGAAGAGGAAGAAGGAGAAGTTGTTTTACTCAAGCACCCAAACATCAAACTTGTTTCTGTAATCAGCACTCAAGCAATAATTGATAAGCGTAACTAAATGAATACCTATATCTGTAGCCACGTTCAAGCTGCTTATATAACGGTCTTGCTCAATTCAAGCAAATTGTCTCGGTGAACTCTGGTTCCAACAAGACGACACTACGAGCCATATATCGCGCGGCACAACGGACTTGTTAAGACATCTTTGAAATAAGTACTTAAATTCTTCTTCTTCTTGTGGTGCTATAGTCCGGGGTAGACCTGGGCCTTAATGAACATGCCTTTCCAACCAGCACGATCTTTCTCCAGTTGCGAACTGCAAGTTGGTTGAAATCCTTCTCCACTTGTGTGCGCCACCTTAGCCTAGGCCGTCCTCTGTTGCGTTGTCCCAATGGCTCAGATTCGAAGACAAGCACTTAGCGCATCACTCAAAAAGTCCCGGGACTAACCAATAAAACGTATTTTCCAGACAAAATCGACTTTATTCATTAACATAGTGTCCTTCAAGAGTGATTCAGTCAGTCCAACCAATCCAAACGTTCCTTCGTGCTGTGCCTCCTGCGACTCCTTGAGTGGAAAATGCGGGTTAAGAAGATAATGGTAATGACGAACTTCAGCTAGCTTGCGTATAACTTGTGACATCTTTGTCTGCCTTTGAGACCTATTCTCAAATTTACCTGAAAGTCTAGAAATTCTGTCAGTCAGAAAATGATGCAATTTAAAAAAATCTTAAAATTAATAATAGCCCAGATTCTGATGCGAAGCTGTCAGTCCTGACTCCGACTACGTCCTGAATTCTTTGAAAGAAGTCACTTCATAAGATTATAAGCCCCTCTCTCAAACCTTGTCCCAAAAATCAACTCACCTTTAACCCTTTTCCATGCCTCCCACCCCTCCCCCTCCCTTCTGTCACCCAATCCCCTCAGATTCATCCATCCCCAATACACATCCTTATAAAATTGACAATTCAATTTTTCCGAAATCTCGAATGCAAAACGAATCCAGATAAACCGCTTCCGTTCCCCACTGAATATACTTTCCCTCTCCCTCCCCTGCACCCTTCGCCCTTTGCCCACTATCATTCTCATTCATCCATTCATTCGTTTGCCCTCGGTGGCCGGTGGTGTGTGCTGGTGGTGTGCTGGTGATGGTGGTCATGTGATGCATGCAAATCCTGTATTTATTTTTTATGTAAATAAATTAATTTAATTCTTCAATTCCTTTTTTTGTTTTGTTTCTGTTCAAATTGAAATCCTCACAGTGAATGTTTGTTTTTTTTCTCTCTCTCTCTCTTTTCGATTTTTTGTTTGCCTTCCCGAAACTTCCTGTGCACGCATGTGAATCCTTTTTTTGCACAACAAAACCGAAACTCATCCACCTACGCTCACACATGTACACGCGCTAAACAACAAATTTGTAAATTACATCCTAACTCGCCCACACACACACTCTCACAAACACACACACAAATGCAAAAAAAAAAAAAAAACGAAAAATTGAAAATACAGTTGGCCTCATAACAACTTATTGTCAATTTAAAGAGCCACCACTATTGGGACCAGGCGCTGGCTTTCCACCTTTCGGCCCACCGGAATTTCATCCCACCACCCCGGAGAATTGGAAGGGAGCACCCATACATCCGACTGGCCTGATGAAAGAACCACCAATAGCCGCAGGACGCAATGGACCAGTTAATTTCGCTGCAACAGGACAACAACAGGTGAGTGCCGTTTGTTTTCCTTTTTTTTTTTGTTTCGTTTTCCATTCTTTTAAAGTCAAATTTTTTCCTTTGTTTAAAAGCATTGGGTGGAGGGAGGAATAAAGAGAAGTGTCTGTAAAGCACTTTAGTGACACTTGGTTGCGCATGAGGTAATCGAATTTAAGGCGACGCTGCTGGCGTTTGCTTTTAATTCCCCAAAGTTTTCCATTCGACTGAAGTTGGTGTGAAGCTTGATGATGCGGAGAGGACGAAATGACTGCGCTGTTTGATGCAGCGGGGTGGTCACAGACGATTTAAGTGATGCTGCAGTGCAGTAACAGTTTGGCTGGAGATGGCAGTGAGTTGCAAATGGAAATGAACAGGACTATGGATCAATCTAAAATTGCAGGGAATGGTTTGTCTGTTTTGGCTTTGATACTCAGTTGGCGAATAGCTTCCTTCCACAGATCAAATGGTCCGCTTCCCTATAGCCTCTTGGGGATAGAAGCATTTGAAACGAGATTTAAAATTTTCGAATTTTCATACAGGGCCCAAATGGTGAATCCTTCTATTGAGACGTCAAGTGAAAGTTGACCCCACCCAGCCTCGGTTAGGTAAGGTTAGGTTAGGTTGACGTGGCAGCTTGCGCAAGGTTGCTGAAGCCATCCCAGCTCACTAGTGTGATTATTGTGATGCCGCATCCTCCGGCATTCTCGGACTCATTGTCCTCTTGTTGCCTATAAAATGCAGCATCATTCATTATTTGGTTTCGAAAGTAAGATTCCATTATCAACACTCAGCGATACATATTTGATGGAAATCTTAATTCGTTTTAAAGTCTTGACCTTGCCATTAGCAACATCATTCAGACCGCCTTGAGAGGATTCACAGCATACAATTCCTTTGATCTAATTTTTAACAACGTTTTTCGAACATCGCGGACGGTGTCTTTGCCATAACTTGAGTAATGTTTACCTTCAGTGCATCCTAAGTTCGGGCATTATTCACGCAAATACAGTCTTTTTCGACGCCCTACATAAAACAGTATAACGGTGTCATATTGCCCTACAAAAAACAGTATAACGGTGTCATATTGTATGACCGCCAAAATATGAATTTCCGCGCCCGAGAGACTTCTCACGCCATAAAGCCAAAATTGGTCGCGTTGTGTGGCCTGTTGCAACCCCTTGTTGGACCCACAGGCCATCCAAGTCCATCTTCAATCGCCTGCCAAAAAGAAACTCGTTGGTCATTCGACCGTATCGCTCCGAATTGACTGTAATTGTCGGACTAATGACGCCTTACGAGGAATCAGCGTCCAAATACAGTTCCGGTTTGAAGGTCAAAGTCAATGTCCAACGATAGCACTTGTAAAATATTGTCTCAAGTTTGGGCGCTACTTAAGGAGTCTCTAAACAAACTTCAAACGCCTTCCATCTCATTTTCTTTGCCTACAGGCAGTGCCTCGAAACATTGGTTCAAGGAAAGGGTTGCAACACGGTTGAACGGCACGTGCAAAATGTTGAACAACCATTGGGCGCCACATCTGTGTTGTAGAGACAGTGTTCCAAATTTGACCGCCTTTTCAAGCGCCTGACTACAGCCAATGCCTCAAATAGTGGGTGCAGAGTTAGCGTCGGAACACGATCGGGCGGCACGTGCAAAATGTCGTACAACGATTGGGCGCCATTTTGACGATCCTTTATCGCTTTTTGTTTGACTAAAGGCAGCGACTCAAAGAGTTGATCAAATGTAAGTCCCGCACCACTATTGGATGCCATGTGTAAAATGTTGAACAACGTTCGGACGCCACTCCAATAATATCCAGACTGTCTTTAAAACCGCCTTTCAATGCATATAACCTGAATACAGATAGTGTGGTCAAAGTGTGAATCTAGAATGAAATTTTCGAAAGTATGGTCAACAACGGATAGGAACCAACCAGGATGTCGAACCAGACCTTAGTCCTTTTTTCAGAAATTTGCTTCTTCTTCTTACTAGTATTTATCACTCAACAAGTTGACTCAACGTTGAACTGAAAATGGAGGTCAAATTTGATGAGAGGAGGAGAAATATGATGAATCACGGTCGGGCGCCATTTCTCACACAATGAGTTGGTAAGAGCTGGTTCATCATAGGGGTTCGGTGAAAGCATCAATTTTGTGGTAAACGACTTTGTGTGGTTGTCAAGCGATCCATTGTCGTAAATGGCAAACATTTGACTGACATTGTGACACTTCAAATGACAGCTGAGTTTGGCAGGCGTCCAACATCAGCGCTACCAGTTTGAAAACGTAAAATGAATGACCCTGTTCCAATCCTTCAAACTCGTGCTGAAGTAGACAGTTTGGCTCCTTGTGCAATTTCGTTGTCTTTTCTACGCTGGCATGGTCTAGAGTTCATCTAGTCTGTCTGGAGAAGCAGTTGCTGACTGTTGCAAGTGGTGCTAAGGTTCCTCCTAATCCTCATCTTCGCGACCCCAACAGAAGTCATTGTTTGAAATGTCCAACCTTCTTGTATGGTTACCCATTAGACAGTGTACAGACAGTTATTAGAAACAGGTCGCTTTGGCTTTGTCTGGTGATGTCTTTTGTCCAGGAAACTTGCCATTTAGTTGACTCCACCTACGGTTGGCACTTTCGTTGGCTTCCTTTGTGCTTCCTGATTAGTTTCCTGTGTCAGAATCCCCCCATTCTTTCTCATCCACCAGCTCTTTCATTGCCCAGGATATCCTTATCACAAGTCCCCATTCCTTAAGAGATCGACGGCAAAGTTTAATCATCTGAAAGTCTGCCAAAGACGGTTCTAGGCTCTTCACGACAGCTTGAGTGCCTATATACCAGCTCTCAGCTCCATTGACAATGTGCTTGAAGCCTCATGCCGGCCTTGATCCCTGCCTGGAAGAGAGTGCAATGATTGAGAAGATGGAGTGAGGTGTCAAAAGGCAGTTTCCTATACTTGACGCGTGTCATCTCCAAAGATAAAGTCCACCAGCCTCAGTCGGTTTCCGGATACGCATCGTAGTGCCTGTGTTTTCCGATGACTCCAGCAATGATGTCTCTTGATACGTCTCTCTTGTGTCTCAATTCCCTCTCCGTAACCATCGCTGTGGTAGATGTCAGGGGTTTTCATTCGCCCTCCCCAGGCACTTCCTAGATGATGGCCATTTCTTTTTTTAGCTACGGGCACTAATTGTTCATGCAAAGCACGACCTACATGCAAAGTCGACAATCTCTGCGCTCAGAACTGACTCCGGCCAGAGTCTAAGACATGACAGGTTTGTAGCCAAGTCTTCACAGAGAGTCAGCCTTGGTAGATATTTTTGGAGGAGTTGATTGTTTATGCCGCCTGGGTGTCCATTAACTTTCAGAGCATTCAGTGCAGTCAAAGGAGTGGACCGAAGGGCCGTCGCTGACCTCTAGACCTTGATAAGGCTCAGCAGAATTTCTTTGTTGCTTAGAGCTGGCCAGCGGGCAACAATGCCATGCATCAACGTAGGTCTTCCTTCTGAGAGCTCATACCTCACATGGGGGCCAATTCCTGGACCCGCCGTCTCTCTAAACGTATTTTTCAAGGCACTTCGAGGTGTTGACAACACTCGGAGAGTCTATGAAAATTGTGCTTGTTGCAGATGTCACTGATTGGAGGCGGCAATAAACTGTACGTCCACGTTCCCTTTACGCTTGTGTAGACTCTAGCGTCCTTCGCCGAAGCTTCATTTTGAATTTTTAACAAGAAACTTATTTTTGGTCCACCCTGTAGTGTCTGACGAACCGATACACCACACTCCTGATTCATGTTCCCACAGTCACGTGTCCTTGCAGAGCGCCACGAGCCTATTCTGTCGGCGTGATTTTGAATAGCATGCTGGACGTCAATCTCGTTGCACAAGTTGAGTTTCCTCGAGGACGATGGTTGTGTCAGTTGGACCACTGAACAGTGAATGCCCTCCAAGTTCATGGCTACCAAACTCAGCGCAGAAACTTCCGAACACATCCTTTCAACAGTTTCAAGGAACACTAGTTCCTAGTGCCCCCATTTTGTGGAGCACCCCCCCCCCCCACACCTCCCCAAAACCATTTCAACTAATTAAGCCCACATTTTCGATTCTAATTATTTTTCTCATTTCATTTGCAGGGCGCCGTCATGATGGTGTATGGACTCGACCAGGAAACATCGAACACAGACAAACTCTTCAACTTGGTCTGTCTGTATGGGAACGTTGCCAGGGTGAGTACATTTGAACATCAAACCCAACCCCACCGCGAACCCCTTTGAACGGAAAAGATTTACCCCTGGGCGGTGTCCTGTCCTAGTTTTCGCGTTCTTCACCCGCATGCAGGGCGGCCCTCCTTGTGTTGGTCTTTGCCGTTGTCCCGCGAGACGCGCTGCCGAAACGAAATTAGCTGAGAAACATGAAATTTTGTCACCTGAAGCGAACTCTCCCCGAAGCGTTCCGCAGCGAAGATGATGGCAGACACAACCGGCGAACCGTGACGGGATGGATGGTGTTCTGTGCACACATCAACGTGCATATCCCTCGGAGAGAGAGAGACGGATTATTCCATCAAAGAATGGCGTGTACGCGTCTAGTTCCGCTCTAAGGACTTGATGCGATAACATCAAGCGATGTGAAACGTTTTGCGGTTAATGTGAAAGGATTACGTTAAATCTGGAGTGAGAGAGAGGAGGGAGATGTGTGTAATTTTTTATCCTCGAAAACCGCATCCTTTTGTGCGCCAGGATGTGCGGCACTTAACCATAAAAAGTTAACAACTTGCCCTTTTGTTAGGTGTCCTTGAGAGTGTGGAGGCGGGCGGAGTGTGTAGGCGACGGATTGTTGTTGTGCGAGTCCTCCGGACAGAGGATTACCGAAGAAGAACGAGTGACAGAGAGAGAAAGAGAGAGAACTTGGGTCTATGCTGATGAATTAAGTGACTGTAAATAGGTGAACGGGAAGAGCAGGAGAAGAATGTCCTCGGGATGTGTGTTGATGGTGGGAGGGGGGTGGGCGAAGGAACGGAAAGCGGTAACTGCTGGTAAATGAAATGTAAATGGTGGCAAGAGAGATAGAGAGAGAGAGAGAGAATGAGAAGATTGGCTTTTTCATTGAATTAAATTGTTTAGCTAGGGTTTTCTGCTGATCCTTCAAAGGATTTGTATTTAATAGGCTTTCAAGGCATGGGTGAGTCATCCCGGGGGAGGGTTGTTTCTTTTATGAGACCAGGGGTGTCCCAAGCAACTGTGAAAGGTCTGTAGGTCGGGTGAACAAGCTGACAATCGGTAGATGACCTCTTTTGTGATGTAATTTGTGACGGTTTTTTTTGTTGGCCTTTGCAAAAGGATTGACAGTGACATATTGTCGTTGGACTTTGATGAGGTTTTCATTTACACGGGTTATTTGAATGGCTTATGAATGATTTTAGCATTTTTTTTCGAGATCAAATTTATGGACAACTGGTGGATGTGGGTTATGTTTCAAGGACACACATAAGAATGGCATCTTCTTTGAGTTAAAGCAGTCATATCGGTGAACTTTCAATTTCCAAATTATCCCTCAGCACAAAGAAGATCCTTTGGACCACCTCCGCTTCAAAAAAAGAATCCAATTACTTATCTCATCTTCAAAAAGGATGTTCCCCACCTCCACTGACCCACTTTCTCTGTTCCAAAATTGTATCCTTCTGTTTGACTAATCACGTAATAATCTCCACGATGGAGACAATACCCTTCGCCATCCTCATCCTGATCGATCACCTTATCCCTCATCGTCAATGAGTTACTTAGCTGTCGGCCACCCCCTCCCCGCCAAAATGAGAACGTGATTCCCTTCTTAATCCGAATCCCACCCTCGTTCTGAAAACGCTAGCAGGCAGGAAAAAAAAAAACACTGAAAGCAGGGCAGCGAAATGCATTAATTATCCCTCAGAGCAGGACACTGCATGCAACTTCGATTAATAAGAGCCATCCGTCCATCCATCATCGGGCTTATTCGCCGGCCGAGGGGGGGTGGTGGCGAGAGAGACGACTTCAATGGATTTCAACTTGCCTTCTCTTTGATCCGTTCGAATTGCATGTAATGTCCTGCAATGAATTACTCCTCGTTAATAAAGGACGAGAGTTTTGAACTTGCGCTTGAATAGTCCTCATTTTGCTGCACTCACTGTTCGTCTCTTGTGCATCTTTCATCAACGGATGAAAAATACATTTTTCAAGGAATGGAGAGACTTTCCGTACTGTCCGAGAGCACAGTGGAGTCCTGATTGAATGGCTATCAATTTAGACGTCCATTCATTCGCAGACGATTCTCCATCAGGTCTGGCCACGAAAAGTGATATTCACCGCCTCATGCCACCCCCACACCCCCCACCACCCTCTGTTTTCATTCAACAAATATCCACGACGCCAACACAATGGATGGTTGTGAAAGAGAGAGAGAGACAGAGGGGTAAGAGGAAGGATAAGACGGTGACTGCATGAAGCTGATGATGAGCAATGATTGGGGGTGTCGATGAATGGGTGCAATACAGAATTTGAAACCCTTCAAGTGCATAAGCGGCACAACACCTCCACCCACCACCTTAGTGGCTGAAGAAATGTCAATAGATCCGCGAACAGTGAGTTTGGTGGGGAGACGTGTGGCGGATGGGTGGGACGGAAATGATGATAACTGCGTCAGCAATGACCTGGTTGTTTGCGGAGCCGCGGCAACACGTTGCAGCGACAGCTGGGCGACTGTTTAATCACAACCTCGACCGCGACACACCAGCTGCTGCCCCTGTTGTCCGGAGCAGCCCTCCAGACCAGTCAGAGGCTAATGGGGAATGAAATTAATAAAACAATGCCACGCAAACAATTGCAAATAAAATGAGTGGTGCAGTGGTGGAGGAAAAGGAGAAAGAGGAGGAGGCGGAGGAGGAGGCGGAGGAGGAGGCGGAGGAGGAGGAGGAGGCGGTGTACAATTAAGAAGCTTAAATTACCGTGTAACTGCTGCTGACAGGTAATTGCGGTGAGTTAAGTTGAATGTGTTGCTACAAGTCGTACGGATTGCGATGGGGGGGGGGGAGCAGTGAAAAGGGGGAAAGGGTTGATTAAAAGCCCGCTTTTGTCATTTGTCTCGCATTCTCCCATTCGATGCGGTTAACGTCCGCCGCACGAGAACGACGTATGTGTGTGTGTGTTGTGCTCAAGGATAATTGGCTTGAAATCGATTATAATGAGCATACGATGCGGCTGTGGGGATAATATGGAGCTTAACTGCAATAATGCCCGTTTAATTGTTGTCCCGGAAGGATCTGAAGTTGCAGTTCTGCCGGTGAAAACTGAAGCGGACATATGTGGTTGCGGATGCAGCACTAAATTGATTACTTCCACGTCTGCACAACCTGCTTCTTTTATACTCTGGTTCAGGTTGGGCGAAATTTTTTCAATTTAAAGTAAAGGGGGCTGGTATTTCTGTAAGAGCGGAATGGAAACTTTAAATACCTCGATCATTAGCCATTTCCCAAGCTCAACCAACTTGATGCAACCATTCATTCGACTTGAGCTTAAACAGCATTAAACACTGCTAGGAAGTGGTCTCAAGGTAACGCTTTCTGTTCGGAGTGAGCAAACTTGGCACCCAATGCGCAAACAATTTTCCTGTGCCCAACATTTTCTGTAGGACATTGAACTAGGTCTTTTGAAGTGCCTACTATTCATACGTCTTGAGTTTAAATATCACTAAACGCTCGAGGGAAGTGGTCTCAAGGTAACGCCTTCTGTTCGGAGTGAGCAAACTTGGCGCCCAATGCGCAAGCAACTTTCCTGTGCCCAACATTTTCTGGAGGACATTGAACTAGGTCTTTTGAAGTGCCTATTATTCATTCGAAATAAGTTAAAATAGGACTAAACACCCCTGAGAAGTGGTCTTAAGGTAACGCTTGCTGTTCGGAGTGAGCAAACTTGGCGCCCAATGCGCAAACAACTTTTCTGTGATTAATATTTTTGGCAGGATAGTTTCACTAGGTCTTTGGAAAGCCTGCTGTCCTACTTATCTCACGCACCTTCTGGGATTTTGTTTTCGCCACCGAACATGTGCATTAAGCAACAATAAACAGGGTGAAGCCTTGAAGTTCGTTAAGCCAATTTTTTATGGTTGCCATCACAGAGGAGTAGTCACCCCCTCTTCTGTTTCTCTGTCCCAATTGTTGTTTTGGAATATGCCTGATTTCAGACACATTCAAAAAAAAAAATTAACCTTCCGGTTAGATTCAGGTGATAGTAGCTATCCTCGAAAAGTACAACACGATGTATTGACCCAATCGGACACTGACGCTGATTACTTATTGGAGCACCCTCGTATAATTCCTGTTCCACAACACACATGAAATGAAATCGCTGATGCACTCGCCAAACAGGCCTCAAAGCTGTTCACACTCCAACCCAACTTGTTCAAGTCCCCCTTAGAGAGTAGGCAGCATGTAACAACACCTTCCAGTCATCAGATTAAACACCAAGTTTCCAAAACCCTCCCAACTTACCGTTCCACTTCCCATCCAACATCGAAATTTACTTTCTGAATGTTTGTCACACGAAAATCAAAACTTCTGCCATCGTTGTGTCGTCGACTGATCCTCTCGTTGGCCGCCGCCCCCCTCCCAAAATGTCCTCGAAAAACATGAAAACACATGTCAGAAGCGCCTCTCGAATGAGCAATTCCCACTATCGATCAATTTTTCCCTCTCCAGCACATCCCTACCATCCACCTCCCACTCAAGACATGTCAAGAGCATATTACACCGTTCCCAATGGCAGGCAATTTCCGATTCTGTAGTAATAATCCTCGCTTCCAGTTTCGTTCTCCACCCTCCCCCCCCACCTTCCTCTTTCGATTCCGATACATCATCAGATATCGAATTGCAATCCGTAAGATAAATATTCGATGGCACAAAATCCGAAATATCCTTAAAGACCATCTCCCGTCCCCGCCACCGACCCAATTACACAGAGAGAGAGAGAAATGGATACAAAGGAGCATTTTAATGCGGTTCCCAGCTCGTAGTTCTATCAAAGAAATCCTGACAAGTGGTGTCTGTTGACGCCTCCTGCACACTTCCGCCTCGCCGCAGATACTACATGGCCAAGCGGTGCCTCGGCGCACAGTTCTATAAGTCATCATCGAGAAAATTGTCACAAGTGGCTAGAGAAACATTCACAAAAGGCGCATGGGTGGAAGGGTGTTGAGCGGGAGGCGCTTCCATTTGCAACAATCCTTCTCGAAGCGGATTCAGGTTACCTGGGTTGAGTGGTGCGTGTGCGGGGCATGGCTGGAGAGCAAACTATAGCCTCGTAGAATGCCATAATCTATTGGCAGCATTACTGCCAGAAACTTCCGGAAGGAGGGGAGGGGGGAGGTGGAGACGGCACGTTTATCTCAGACTTTATTAGGTCGTCGCCTGTGCAGTCCCTGGAGGAGGTGGTTGCCTATGAAAGGACGAATGATTTACTTTCATTTGAAATGCAATTCATGTCAAAATTGTTTGATTTTCAAATAGTTCTTGGGGAAATTTTATGTGTGTGTGTAGGGGGAGGGGGGAAGGGAGAGGGTGTCATTATACATTTCTTATGACTTGTGACTAGTGCTGAAGTGAGGCACTGGGGATAGGCTTGGATGATTGTGGTCAGTTAGTTGTTGGTTGTCGCATTGGATTGCGTTCTCTAGTCTTGTAACTCCATCACATCATCCTGCCCGTGTAGCAGGTGACTAAGATGCGTCATCGAATGCCTCCTAAAGACTGAATGTTGGACTCCTTCTTAAGCACAGGAAGGAGGAGTGTGGAAGCTTAATCGATTCACCTACCTACTAGCCCATTGCAGGCATTATTCCAATGACAAGCTACCCACCAGAGAGCTTTGACATGTTGCACACGAGGAGCCTTAAGCTATAAAAAACAAAATCCGTTTAGTATACGACAGTCAAGATGTCCCTAAGGTCCAACAGTGGTCAGCGTAAGTGCTTTGCGACAGGTTCTAAATTTTCAGTTCGTCCCTCCAATGTCTACAGAAATTGTGGACCAGACACTGCGCCTCGTTAACTTCTCCTTTCCTAGGGTCAAGAGCGCATTCGAAAATCGTCTAGAGCACTGTTTTGCTGTAGGAATGCGATTTGACGCAAATGTGAACTACAGCACCTTATGATACACTGGCTTCAGTTCAGCAGAGGTTAAGGTACGGCATGCCAATCTGGTGGATGGCCCAGCTAAGAGCACACACTGCACGTTACTGAATCGAATGCTAAGGTAAGCCAGCCATCGAGGTTTAGCCATATCTGCAGAAACCTGAGAAGCAAACCTTTTGCGATGCTAGGCGCACTTCTTTTCCTCCCATCACTAGATCTTCTGGGCAAGGACGTTGTAGGCCGTGCGGAAATAAGACTCAAGTCCATTGGGCTATGGTCCGAACTGAGGTATGACCCTAAGATAGTTAATCTTTCTCTCACAAAAATACTGCTCTTAGACCTTCTCCTCTTTGAGAAAGAGTTTTCAACCAGCACACGGGAAACTTCAGATTCAACCTCTTGACCCTCTATATATTCACGGATGGGGTTTACTCCAAAGGCCTTAATTTCTGTCTCCCCTTTAACCCACCTTAACACTGTTCAGGCAGAGATTATGGCAATCAAAGAGGCACCGCCTGAACTGAGGGACAATGCTAGAGAAAGAGTCATCTGTTGAAACAGACAGGCTGCAATGAAGTTCCGTGGAGGCCGTATTTTCCATTCAAACACCTCCCTGACGTGGCGCCTCTCTCAACGAGATGACCAAGTATTTCAAAATTCGCCAAATGTGGGTGCCTGGACATAGTGGAGAACTGCGCAGCCGATGAACTTACCAAGTACAGCACCAAATCCCGTCTAAATCCCTCAAGGCACATACATTAAGGGACCAAAGCAAAAAGTGGCCAGAGAACGCCCCATTTGTCTTATAACCAACACTCACGAGCCACAGCTCAATTCCAAACGCTGTGTCTCACTAAAATGCGTCTACGGACCATCACAGGTGTCAAAGCAGGCAACAGTGCCATTGGACACATGCCTCTTGGCACGGCATACCTCACACTGGCCTCTTCAGGAGCTGCAAATTCGACGAGGAAATAGAACCCATCTGGCAGCTTCCTTGTGCCTTTCAAGCTCTTCCCAGATCAGATGACTTAAATGTCATCGACACGTGGGACATCTTATCAGCTGCAAAGCGAGCTCACATTGATCATAAAGGACAGGCACGTCGTCTTTATGTGCTCGACCTAAGCGTGGTTGCCCACTGACAACTGGTCGCTTCAATCGTACCTAACCTTGACCTTAGCGACTGTTTTATGTCTCTTGATCTGAATGTACCTTTATTCATAACCATCGCATTATAGTAACCATATAATAACCATCGCATTATAGTAATGACCACGTTTGCTGTACCCTCTCATGGAGCGGTGCCATCCCCATATAGAGCCTCCGTCCTCATCCCAGCTTTAGTCTCTCCTTTCTCAGGGTCGCAGCACTTTCATCATCCCAACAGCATAGCTGAACGTGTAAGTTGGTGATAGTTCCCCCAAATGAGATGAACAGCCAGATATCAGACCCATCGCCGTCTCCTCTAAGACTGACGCCACAGTTCGGGTTTGGGCGTTTGCCGACATGCCTGCGCCGTCTCTCGCCAGATACCATTCACACAACAAGTTTGTTGAGGTCCTTCTTAAGCTGCGTGCGCCATCTCAGACGAGGACCCCCCCCGATGACTCTGATTTGAAGACATCTCGGGCTTGAGCTTTTCTGTCCATCCGCTCTACATGGCACAGCCATCTCTCTTCGCATGCTTGACTGGGCGTATGTCGCCGCTGTGATCTCAGACGAGGACGTCCCTGATTCCAATACATCTCGGGCTGCAGCTGACTCTTGTATCCACCGATGCGTGACCGATCGCATGTCGCTGTACACGAGAATCTGAATACACGCACGCCTCCATACAGACCGTTGTTTACTGTCAACGCAAGCACATCGTATATCTAGTTCTGCTAAATCTCTCCCGCTCGCATGCCATGCACTCCACATCATTGCACTGCCTTGAGCGCGTCACCCGTTCGCCCCTAATGACCCCGCGAACACGAGCGGCAATTGCGTCAAACCTCTTAACCTATCCCTGCGTCAGATATCTGAAGCCACATCGTCCTTAACCTCAAATCAACCAAGCAGCCAGCAAAGCCAACAAATCTCCGCATCTCACCACACAGCCCCGAATAATGAATGAAAACTCAATTATCCCTCTCAATGAATTACTTACGGAATTTTATTTACTCGACCCGAAGGTCGATCTTAACTGCCGCGCAGCGCTGCAGTGCATTTCAATTTCACAAATCCATAAAAACAAAACGACAACAATAACGAAGCGTGCGGGGAACGCTGCATCTCGAGCGCTCTGTTTGTAAATTAATTGAAAATCCATTTCAGAACTTTGTTCGTATCGTGTGTTGGTCTGTGGCCGGGCGCTGTGTTTTTTTTTTTTTGCTTTTCTATTAGTGAGCAGTGCGCTCGGAAAATTGCATAAAATTGAACTCAATTCAGTTACGGTTACCGGTGGCCGGTCGACGCGCTCACATTTGATAGATACACACGTGCTCCGATGGATCTTTAATTTAGATTTAGATTCATCGAACCTGAAGTGCATTTGGCAGAACAGTTTATAACAGATGCAACTAATTGGTTTGTTTGTTGTTGTACGTGTGTGTCTGCAGGGGACGGGGGAAGGAGGGTGAGGGTGAGATGATACCCGATGGGACTGCTGCGAGAGGGGATTATGAATGGAATTCACTTCTTGTTGACCCTGATGGAGGATTTGAGATAAGGGGCAGTCATCTGAAATTGGGTATTGGGTGGGCGTTTGAGGGAGTTTTCTTATGAAAGGCAGATCAATTTGGAGTGAAATACCGGCGCGCTGATTGCGTGAAGCTTTGATTCTCCTACTGTACTCAAGTTACAAGATGCCCTGCCTTTTATAGCTTCATTCATTTCGTGGTTGCAAATTGGTAGCACTGGCAACTGACACCACTCAGCATCATCTGTCGATTGAAGTGGCAAAACGTTAGATGACGGTCTGCCATTTTTGAAAATGTATCACTTAACAATCGAACAATGCGCTAAATTGGTGGACACTTACAAACTTTATGGGCTTGACCTACCGCAAGCGGTCTGATCAAGCAAATAAAGAATCATGTCCTCCAGACGTCGTCAATGCAAGCAGGACGAAAAATCCCACACAGAAAGTCTCTCGAAAAGACTAAGGGCTTCCTCATCCGCATATGTAACGTCCAAGTTCCCGCGGTGCAAAGGAGGACTGAGATGATCAAGCTGTTAAACGAAAGGACAACCTAGTCCTGCGAGAGATGGCTCTCTTACTCAATTACCTCTTGAGGCCAAAGAAGCAGACTGATTCCGCATTTAATTTCGGCACTGATGCTGTTGTCTCTCCTTACAGCGTAGTCGAGCCAGACGAACTCCGTGACTACCTCGAATTACTGCTGCCTAGTGTGACGCTCTTTCCGAGACGCCGGTGTTGTGCGTCCTTCCTTGAAGATTGCATATACTTCTGCTGCCACGACGGCGATGTTGTGTGCCTAACATTTTGCCCTCATTCACCGCCAGAGCCAATTAAGCTGCTCAATGACAACTAACGCCTCCTTAACGGCTCGCTGTGTTCGTCCAATCACGTCACCGTAGTCCACAGGTTGAGGTTGAACGGACTTTTAGAAGATCCTGCCACTGGTGCAGACTTGTGGGAAGTGAAAGCGGACAGATGCCTGTCTTGTCTAATACCTTCTTTGACGTTGAAGGTCTCCGTGAGTTCGTGACCGACCTTGATGGAGCAGCGAGTGGTCTACATTGTCAGCCTACACAATCTGACGAGTTTGGTGGGAATGCCAAAACTAGACCTGGCACTGTATAGTACGTCTCTGTGCATTCTGTCATATGCGGTGTGAGACAGACGAATAGCTGGCTGCTGTCCATCTGAGTCTTTTCGAGAGACCCCGCAGTGGGAAAATTTGATCTGTCGTAGACTTTCCTGATTCAGCAACAGTTGCGCAGATTCACACGAAAGAGTGGCGGGGAGGAATCCCTTCGGTAGTTGGCGCAGTCTTATCGGTCTCCGCGAACAGCGAACCGACGCCCAATCACCTCTCCGAACCGGAAGCTTTGTTTGGCTTCAGTCTGGATGTTACAATCATGTCCATAGTGAGCTTAGTCAGCGTCTCTACCACAAGTCTTCGGTTTTCCTGGACTGTAGCCCAAAGTTTAGATTCACTTTACCCACAGCAACTCTCCATCCATTCGATCGTGTGCTTTTGAGGATCTTCCTTCCTTCCTGTCCTCGTTTAGGTTTCTCAGTGTTTCACTGCCTTTTGATGTCTCATTGCCTTGTGGGCCTCCTGTTTGTCTGCATACGCTTGCCTTATGTTGTTTCTTCTGGAGGAGGAGGATGTTGTCGCATCGGACAGCAGCTTGGTCACATTTCCACTCTTCTTCTATTAAGAGTGGAGGGGAGGGGCCGAATTTCTGGAGAACTCCTGCGATTTTAGCTTTTCGTCGTCAAACCGTGTTGTCTTGTCTCGAGCCCGTGCGTCGTTCTTTCGATCTCCGGGTTCTTACTTTGGCCACAATTCGGGTCAACGTTGCCACCTGGGAAAGTGCGAACACCGAGAATACTGAAGGAGTGCCTGACGTCGATTGCAACGTGAGGACTGATTGATACAAGTCGGAATGTCTTCGGATCCCAATCAGGGAAAGAGAAAGAAACTTGTTCTCGGTGGTTGGAAGAAGAATACGTAAGTCTGTTAAGACTGGAGGACCCTTGTAGATCAGATCAAGAGCAAGGTACAACAACTCCAACAGAGTGACACGAACACGTACAAAAATGACCAATGTCGCCTAAGCATGCCGCTTTTCCGGGCAATGTGGAAACGCAGATGTGCGAGGGTTGAACGCGAGCACCAAACTTTTCTGCGCACTTCAAATTCGTGATGGACGACATGTTAGCCGACTGAAGGAACTCGGAGTATCCGCTATTCGCTAGATATTTATGCATTTCGTTAATATTCGGCTTAAACTCAAAGAGAATTCTTACGATCATCGGACGTCTTTCCCCATCCAGTTGCGGTGAGCTCAGTGTCGGGCATCACGTTACAGAATGTTTTTGCCAAATGAACAGGTCTAATGTTGTCGCTCAAGGGTACAGCTTCGAATTGCAAAAGTGCAATATCATTCTCGAGACTCTCGCTATTCCAATGAGGGTGGATAATTGTTTTCACTATATTCCTTTGGACGATTCCCGTGGTTGTTATGCTTCCGAAATTCAACTTGATCAGAGATGAGTCAACGCTGAGATTTGCAAATTGAAATTCACGTCCAATTGATTAGCCTTAGGAGGACTTACCCACCAAAGCAGTGAGCGGCAGTGACGACCCAGGTTGAGGAGATCAGTGAACCACCGCAAAAGAATTGCCTGATGCCGTAGATATCCGCGACGAGTGCCACTTGCCATGGGGCATCCGTGATGGGAATTGCTTTTCCTCCGACGATCCTGATTGATTTGTTAACCGGAGGATCAACGTTGTCCACGGCAACACCCTGTGGTTCTGTTAGGTGGAAGGAGAATCCCGCGGCAACGCACAACACTAATATTATTAGGCACTTCATGGTTGATGCTACTCGCGTTCCGCTTAAAACGCACTCGTGCCTTGGCTGCACGCGACAAGGTCTTTTATACTCCGCAATCGATCCCGATTAGCTGGTATTTTCACAAGAATCGATAAGCTGACTTGTTCAAGAGTGCAACGGCGATAAGTTATAGAGATGCAAATTATTGCAGATTCGCGGAAAACTAGCGGCAGTGAAGAGCAGTGATAAGCAACCGTATAACCGTCACCCTATACGTACATTGACTTCCTGGTTCTTCTCATTTCTTGGAAATTGATAACTCGGAGAACGGCTGCGTGGTACCTAGTAATGGCTTGAGTTTGAGAAACGCTACAGTGCGGGGGAGCGCGATTAGAAAGGGCTGTCATTTCATTGATTGACCAGATGATAAAGCGATGTACCCTACAGCACGGCATCCGCGGTGTACCTCAGATGCGATTGCATCAGGAAGGCGATTGCCCCACAGACCCAGAACGAGGTGATTGAAGCGACTTCGAAAATGTGCCTATGTGCGCTTCCGAATGGTTCCTAATGAGTCGGTGAAGGAGGATGGAGCTGTCTAGAGGTTTTTTATGCATGCCTTGTGGTGGCCGTGCCGTAGTGGTAAGTGCATCGACCGCTGCGCAAAAAGTCAGGGTTCTACTCAGCATTTTTCACGGCACCACCTCTTTCGAGTTGCTGACAACACTCAAAGAGTATAAATTGTCTATGAAAGGCTTCTTAAATCTCACCGTTCGGAGTCGGCAAAAAACTGTAGGTCGCTTCTGCTCGTGAGAGAACAGTAGCACGCACAACACGAGTAGTTGTTGTAGAAGCTAGGCCCTGGTCCGCTGTGGGCTGTAGTGCCACTCACTTATTATTGCCTCCGCGACCCCTTTAGTGAAACATGGCGATCATCGAACTTCTTCCAGGAATTGCCATAAAGCGAAGATCTCGTCTACTGTGGACCTCCCTGCTCTAAAACCACTGATGCCTTCTCATAATGCGACAGAGAGGGTCTTAAAGTTGATGTTGAGGCGACTGATCCCTCCATAGTTAGCTCAGTCGAACGGGTCGTCTTTCTTGTGGACCAGACAGACGACACTGGCTTTCCACCGCACAGAACCAGGTCACCTCCAGCTACGTTCAGTTCGTTCGCTCTGATCGACTTTAGTCTCGAAAGTTAGAGTCTTGACCTTGTCTAAGTCGGAAGGAAGGAGTTCTTGTCAATCATCGTCCAAATTGAGTGGAATATTTTTGCCTAACTGCGGAATTCGGGCCGTGATCTGGGTGCAGAAATGATCTTTCCAGATTCTCACGATCGAATGGGACTCTTCAACCAGTTGTCCATTTTGGTCCCGACAGGCTTTGTTCCAAACTCTATCCCCCGGAGAGTTATTTTTCGATCCCGCAGCTTTTCGAGCGCTTTCTTTTTTCCTTCTGCGAAACCTTCTCTGTTCGTCGAGCTCACGAACCGCTCTTGATGATCTCGGAGCATCCCTGCATCAAGCTTCTTTGATGGCTCCTCCTTTAAAAGAGTTTTTGAGGGACTCGATTGAGGCCAAGGATCCCAGCGATCAGTTGCCTGTCTTGACTCCCTTGCTCGATCTTAGGACAACCTTTCGTTTTTTTTCTCTCCCTTAACCCCAACTTTTTTTCAAGTGAACAAATACTGCCATTTTGTATGAGGCTTAGATTGAAATTGATGTCCTTCGTCCAGCCAATTGCAACAGTCCGTCCTTTATGACTGAACATGAGAAGGCTGTTCAATTTTAAGACATTTCTGGTTCCCTAAATCAAGAGTCAACGGCATCCTCTTTTCAGGCCAAACTTCACGGGAGAGAGAGACAGAGACAGCTTCCCGTGCATACTCCGATAAATTACCATCTTCCCTCAAGCATTTAAAAGCGCCCCAGAGTGGAACATAATAATTTAAATTTTCCACTGTCACCGGGTCCAAGTCCTCCCTCTCAATGCCGAGGCAGGCAAAACAGCACCCAGGCAACAATGTGCAGCAGGCATCTCTGCGAGCCTGTCTCTCAATAAAAACGTCCCGACAAATTGCAGCATTCCTACACGTCCACGACCATTGCCTGCCAGAAGCAGCGCGGATCCATTAGAAACAATGCACGGTGGGTGGCCCCCCTCCCCGACGTGTGAATCCATACGAAGGAATGGCAACAAATTATTCCCGCAGTCATTCTCCGGGGTTGGAGCACGTACTCCGCACAACTGTCATGCAGCGTGTAACGTGTATTCCAACAGCAGCGGTGGAGAGTGGTGCGTGTGCAATTAACAACACTTCCATTATCCCTTTAAGTTGCCCTCATCCGCGCCGTGACACACACACACAAGCACCCGCAGACTGCAGCTGGAGCTGAGGAGTCTCCCTGAATGGGCGGACGACATCAGTGAAGGGGGAGCACATAAAAGTAACCATTTATGATACAAAGGAAGCTAATTTTCTTGAACTGCTCCTCGTCGTCCTTGTGAAGGTATGCGACGATCCTTCCGGAAGGGACTGCACACTGCACAGTGCTGCGGAACTCCAGGAGTCATTTCGTTTAACTCCTTAATGAGATTCTCATTTGTGAGTGACGGCGGGGCTGGTGGGTGGCACTGCCCTTCCCCTGAAAGGCGACTTCAGGCGGCAACCGCACCCGGGTCGGTAGCAAGAACCCGAGCCATTAACGGAGATGCTGGAAAGATTTCCCAGGGACATTAGCACGTTGAGCAGCTTCCTGGCAACAGATGGCAAGTGTGGGGAGAGAGCTGAAAAAAAAAATCACTGAACCCACCCGCGCCACTCATGTGTCCAGAGACCAGCCATTTAGGAAACTTCTTGCCTCGGCCATGTTGATGGAGGCGGGAAGTTCCCTCTGAAACCGAATTTGAATAACCACCATCGTCCAGCATCCCCAGGCGTGTGCTTCACCAAACACACTCACCTCCTGGGGTCCTTAATTACGCGCGTTCACACGAAGTGCGCTGTAATTGCGTTCCTCGCGCACCTGTCCACGCCTGGAGGATGGGCCGCCCCCTCCACCGTGGATGCAATTCCATTCTGTTGCAATACGAGTAATTCCCCATGATCGATTTCCAAAAGAGGGAAGAGGAATTTTTCGATTGCAAATCATGAGCCAGTGCGTGCGCCTGTCTTAGAGGCGATTTCTTGGCAATTTCGCATGTGGCTTCTGTTTGCGGTTTTGCCAACTTTGGCAGTTGGACAAGTTTGCCTGTGGAATGCTTCGGGGCATTAATATCTACCGCCGCTGTGTGGCAGCAGCAGCAGCCACCGCCACCACAGCAGCAGTGCTCTTGTGGCTTGAGATTCATTTGAAATTATGAACGGAATGTGACCGACGGCAACGTGCCATAGTTGCGCACAAGTTTGCTGCGAAGTTTCGCAAAATTTCTTGTCTACAACTTATTGGGGCGGCGATGGACATTTGGCGGCTGCTAATGCTGTTGCCCCTTCACATGGCCGAACTGGAGTTGGATGGAATTTGCTTTGTTGGAGTGAATTCACGCAGGTGGCCGTTGCTGAATGCTGGAGAGGGGGAGGGGGGGTGGCAAAATTTGTTTTTCGCATGAACACCCTCCACAGCTGACTGAGGTGTTATGCTACGTGACTGGAACTTTGAGTAAACATTGCAATGGATCGCTGCGAATGATGAGTGCTTGGGGGGGCAAACTTGTATGTGCTCCGAGGGGAGCAACGTTCTACTCCTGCGGCGGATTTGCCAAAGTGACCTCTGAAATGAATTTGGAGGTTGTCGGAGGACCAGTGGTGCCTTATATCGTTCCCCCGAAGAACTGAGTGAGTTTTGGGGTATCACTGCACGTGTCGATGCTACCGTGAGCTCTTCCCAGAAGTGACTCCTTTCAGTATTTGGAGGCGAAGATGAAGGAATTGTGAGGGAAAGGCGAAGCCAATCGTGTGAAAGGATTTGGCACTGCAATGCAAATGACGCCTCTTCGCTCAAAGCGGAGAAGCTCAGAAGTCCCTTGTGTTTAGCAATATTTCGCATCTAAAACAGAAACAATGTCGAATTTGGCTTTATTTCCATTCATTATGCGGAGTTATGGGTCCCAGAGGAGAATACCTTTCAAAAATCCTTGAGTGCATAGCAAAGCGACTGAATTTGGTGCCCACTTGTAGGCGCAACCATACACTTAGCTTCTGTCAAGTCTTCACTTTCGCCTTCAATCCCACTTCCATTCTCGACCAGAAATGGGGTCGATCTCCATGGATAGTCACTGGAGGTTGCTAATGAAAGACCAAGGAAAGTAAGTCTTTTGCGGGATGGTAGCGGATCAACTCATGAACAGCGATCGCCCAAGATCGAGGCAGTGGAAGCTATCTGGGCAACACTGCGTTTATTGCATCCACATTAACTCTGTCCGTTTTCAAAAGATGACGCCCCATGCAAGTTGTGGCAGATCTTGGAGGTCAAGATCCTGAAAGAGAGATGAAGGCGAATGGGCGCTACAGCTGCTGCGCTCAAAGCCTCAACAAAGCACTGTACCGGGAACTGCCCAACCAGTTGTGGGTTTACCTCCTCATTACTTACATATAAACTCAACAGGCGGCAACTATGTTACATGCCTCGTAAGCAGAAGGACCCACAGTTGACAAGCACTGTCAACGATCAGAGGACAATGCTTGTAGAGTGCGTGGTGCTTCTGACATCCCTTTAGAGACCACTTTTGAAGGCCCAGGACTGCTACAGAGCATATATTCCGCCATTTTAAGAAGTGGAAGCATTGCATTGAAGCCTTTGTTCTTCTCTTCTACTCTTGATTTTTGTCCCCGATTGCGGTGAGTGCTTTTGGAGCAGATAAAACAACGAATGGCTGCAAACCCGTACTAAGGCGCCTACGCCTAGCACGTCCCATACATATGAAAAACACAGCTCCAGGCCAATGAGTCTTTGAATCCAAGCCGCTGCAGAAGTCATCCACGTTCTAGATGAAGGCCTCAACTGAAAAGGGACGTCATTTAGAGGGGTGCGAACTTGGAGGAAGCTATCGGGAGAGGCATGTTCGTTGAGTTTCAAGACCGTGAAACGTCATCCCCATCGTCGTAGCACAGATGAGAGTGTGGCTGATGAGGGCGTGAGCGATATCAACTCGCTATCCATCCCAAGAGCTCATCATTTGACACACTAGCTTGAGGAGGAGTGATGGGAAAGATCTCGACGTCCTCAGCTGAGGACGTGCGACTATCCGGTGCTCAGTTTGGGCCTCAGGTGAAATTGGATTTTGGGCGAAAAATCATCACAACGAGGCTCATTCTGATCTCGGCGGCTGAGTTAACGAACAAAATTGTCGCGCATGAAGCTCGGAAAAGCCTCATATTTGCGCGCAAAATTCCCAAATCGTGTTCTCAGCCGTCGTCGCGATGTCAATTGGCCCTCTCGGAGCTGGGATCTTACCTGTTTTGTGAGAAGTGGTAGGGGGTCCATGTTTGAACCGATGCAAGCACACCAACCCTCAAAGTTAGTCCTCATGCCTACATACAGATAAGATACGCTTCAAGCACTGCATTCATTACAATGAATTGCATTCCCCCTTAAAAATTGCACTGATCCCTCAGAACTAATTCTACAAAACCCAACAACCACAGCGAACCCTCCCTAGGGAGATATTTGGAAAATAACTTCTCTCAACAATTGGCTTCTAACTTCACCTATCAGTCCAGATGGACTCCCGGCAACCACAAACTCTCCTAAGGGCTTTCAAATTAAGATTCCAATGAACTTCACAAATTTCCTCGAGACCCTCAATCCTATGGGCATCACGTTGACTTTGTGAAGGATGAACTCTTTCCCTCCATACACCATCCGCAGGAAGTCACTGACCGATGTCTATGTTCAGTCGTTTTCCCCGGAGTTTGAGCATCTGACTGAACATCAAGCAGATAAAGAAAATTAGATCTCCTCACGCATACGAAAGAACATCATCCATCAACATTCCCAAATGAGCATCCTTCCCCCAACTATTTCCTCAACACACTCTCACTCCAGAGATGCCCTCTGGTGAGTTTCATCTTCGTTTATCTTCGAATTCAATCCACACCCCCCATCCCACCGCACACCAAACTCATCTGAGTGCATTCCTCTTTTTGGCTATCAATAAACTCACACACAGTGCACCTCTTATCGGGGGCGGACTATGAACACAGAAAATCAAGAATTTACTGCCGCTCCGCTGTCATCACTTTGCCCGCACTAGCGCCCATCGGCAGATTCATCTCGCAAAACCCGTAAAGCAGATGTCTTCTGAGCGGCCAGTTCCATTGGCGAAGACCACCCGCAGCCAGTGGGCCAGAAACTCGCAGATATCACGCGAAACGGCGAAACAATGATTTGATGGGCTTTTAATATGAATCTTCCTGCAATCGCCACGGATTCCTGCTCATTAAGTCCAGCGGCGGCGAAACGGCCAAGACAAAGGGGCGCACGTTAGCAAATGAGAGATTACTAATGGGGCGCCCCATTGGAGCTCTGGGAGTCAATGTTCAAGAAAATCTGCTGATTTGGGTCTAAGATGCCAGCCGACGACCGGGGATGACACAATCCGCGCCACGACATATTCTGAGACAATAGGCCCGGTTAAACGAACCGAAAGGATATCTGTTGGGTGGTGGGTGAATTTTGGGATGGTTGGGGGGGTGGTGGCGACTGAGGGAGGGGGAGAATGTGACTTTCTCTTTTCGAAAGGTGACGTCGTGTGTCTCTCTGTCAAACATATCCAATTACTGGTCAATGCTGGCACGAGCACCAACTTGGCGACTCTTACGTCACACTCCCTAAGAAGTGGGCAAAAGTTGGCTGCCACCAAGGCATATGGCTTGAGAAAATTGGAGAAATTTAACACCAACCCGTTCGTTCAATGTCAACCGCATCTGGCAACACTCCACGCGGCGCCCACTATCGCAACACCACAGCCAGCCAGAGCGGAGCATAAATCAAGTCTCGCCCTCGTTCCCGGCATTTTTCTGACAGCCTGTCATCGAGAGAAATCCACGAAACACTGCGCGAAACAAGAAACGTAGGGAAACTGTCAAGGGAGGGCAGAGCACTGCTCACGACAATGCCATTTGAGCGGGAGTTGACTTAGAGCGAGAAATCGTGCCACCTGCTGGCAGTCCTCCGTGTCGGCAACCCCACCGGAGGCAATGATAAGTCAGAGTTTGAGTTGTCCCCCCCCCCCCCCCCTCCACTTCAACAGCCCTACACCAAGACCAAAGGACGAGGACGAGTAGCTATTTGTGGAAGAGATGAACCGAATTGGTGGTGTCCCGTCCCGTTCCGTCCCCCTGGGAGCACTTAGTTCCTTGAAGGCAATGATTTTTGATTTTCGTATGACGGAGGAGTGGGTTGAGCGAGAAGGTGCTTCCGGCTGCCTTTTGAACAGGATTCCATTTATTTTGAAAGCTGGACTGTCTGGTCTTCCATTATCCTTCGGATGCTCGACTTCGTTACGACTTCAAACGATACACACTCGTATTCGTACCGTTCTGGTTGTAGGTGGTGGGATGCTTTGGGAAACGCAATTTCATTTATTTTCAATTTAATTCATCTTCGATGGCAATTTTCAAATGAAATAAACACATGCTCGAAGACTGAGAGGGGCTGCATCCATTAGTTGAGTGAAAATGATTTGGAAAAGGCCCATGGGCACCTGCAGGCAGGCATGCATCAGAGTGCAGAGCGTGTGGTCACAACGAGTTGTCGGACGTTTCTTGAACTGTTGGATTTTGCAAAAACCGGTTTTTAAGTTTTGATTAAAAATTAAGTGAATTGGGGTCTACAAGGAGCCTGGGCCCAAATTTCTCACTCAAACTTCGTGATAACGGCCTACTGAGTGCGACTTTTGAATGCTTTGTTCAGTACTTTCCCTGGTGCCTGTTGGTCGTCCAAGTCACTTAGTGGAATTATATTCAAAATTCTCTTTCTTTCTTTGGCTGGACTCACAGTCCTGAGTGAACCTGGGCCACTTCAGCAAGGTCTTCTGGCAAATCTGGCAAATGCTTCCACCTACGCACGTTCAACTGACTGAGCCGCATACGTCGCTGGGGCATGGTCCTCCCTCCTCTTAGATTAGATAAAAAATTTTGAAAATACATCAATTTTCGAATTGCATCGGAAGTTTCCACTATGTCCTTCTTTGGCTCAGTTCCTTGAGATGGCCAAAGAAAGCATCGCACGCTGCACGCAAGTGACTCTGCGGTATTTTGACTCATTCTCGACGGAGTGCTAGTTTGAGGTGATCCAAAATTTGGTATTTCTTAGTTCCAACTTCACAACACCCCAGACGACAGAGAAATCCAATGGATTTGCAATCCATCGATGTCGAAAAGATGAAGTGTGGAGCAATCTTGGTGGACGCGCACTTTGTGAGAGAGTGCTGAGTCTTGTTGCATTGCACACGTCTCCGACTGAAATGCCTGTTTTCTCTCGGTTTCAATATTGCCACTTAGACAGTTTCACGGTATACGGTCGCCTTAATTTTGACTCCACGGTCCGAAAATATAACCGAAGGGCAACCCTGTTACGGCGGCCCAAACAATCACTATCGGTGGTGCCTGCTTTCTGGTGGCCGAAGGTGTAAGCTACGAAGGAATTTTATGGCAAGTAAGCTCTGTCAAAGGAAAATTCTTCGTGTGATTTTCGGTCACGTCTGCATAGATGGTGAGTGGAGGAGGAGATGTACGGTTGTTCAGCTACATCGTCATCGAAGAGTGAAGATCCAACGATTGAGATGGCTAGGTCATGTAGAGCGGATGGAAACCAATGCTCCGGCCCGAAAAGTCTTTGAATCCGCCGCCAAGGGACAGCGCAGTAGAGGAAGGCCACGACTTAGGTGGCTCACGCAAGTGTAAAGGGAAAGGGTGGCTCAACCAACTATGCGTGCGAAACTGGATACGGCTAGCTAAAGATCGGCTGGAGACGCTTGTTGGATGAGGCTCAGGTCCACCCCGGACTATAGCGCCACCTTAAGTGAATACGTAAGCCTTGTCATTTTGTCTGTTGATAAATTGCTCAAAGTCGAAACAAATGGCGACACATCGGAAAAAACAGAAAAATTCGTCAACTCACCACTTTCGCGGAGGAGCGTAGGAACTCCTCCACTCTTTCAACTCTAACTTTTTTCCTGTTGCGGTGTTCGATCTTGTACACTTCAATGGCTTAAGCCAAAGCTCATTTGTCAGTATGTGTTGCATCCGCAACCAACGTAGTCGTTGAGCCCACAAGGCATTTTCCTTCCACTGGAATGTGGATTTCTCTCATTTTGAGCCTTCACTTTCCGAACCACTTCCATCGATGTTGCTGGTTTTTTATGACCACCTACATGGTCCTACATGGCCCCATTTTCAGAGAAAATGGTGCCACCACTCAAAATTTCGTTCAAAAGTCTCACTCTTTGTGGGTGTATTGGGGTCTCGACAATAACGTACCGGCGTTTCGAGGCCCAAGTCAGGCAACTTTGTCTATTAACAGAGCCGCGGCTTGTCCAAAGTTCTTGTCCAATTCAAGCTGCTTGATCTACACAGCGGTTAGGCACGCATCTTGAATTTCTGAGTCAATTGGACCCTTTGGAGGAGCAATCCGAGATCTCTGTGAAGGATTCTTTTCGGGTTAGTGCGTGCAATTTTGAGGTCTTCAGATGAGTTGATCTCGTTGTGGGCCATTGAGGCCACGTTCTCATCTGTGCTTGGATGCCGATCATTTCACTGAAATCTTGTTATCAAGAAAAATAATGTTAGAAAAAGTAACACTGGATGGCCGATTCTTTTGTCCATAATCCAAAGCAGATCATAAGCAATCTGTCTACGGAACTTTACTCAATTGTCTGCAGCCATCTAGGAGATCTCCTGCAACAAACATCCAACCAAAACCACTCAAGCTTTCGAATCAATCGACTCTCTGTCAATCGTTCGCACTTACAGCAATCCCATTTTAAAATACAGCAATGTCTCATCTCGTTATCCCGTCCATACGACTCCCATCCACTTTACCGCCGCACTCTTCAGCCCGATTTGATTGTCTCTCCGAATCTCTCAGAAAAAAACTAAAAAAAGACTAGATCCAACTTAGCATCCAGTGGACATCATATTGCGTTCCTTGTGGCGATGACGGTGGATCGTGTCCCAAAGGACACGCCACTGGCTGAAGGGAATATTGAATTTAGAGCGACACCACCCTCCAAGGACCTCCTCCCCGCCCTCCTGCACACGAAGCGTGGAATGAAATAATTTAATTGATGGAAGTTTGTGTGTGGTGCCGTCTGTCGCGTGAGGAATTTCAATTGAATCAAATTGATTTACCAGTGAATCCTCAACCCCACCCATCCACCCACTCACTCCCACTGTGTGAGTGGTGCTTTCGTTTCCAATTTGTGCGTTGAATACCGACACGTTCGCCGTCGGTGCCTCTGATTTGTATATTCACGAATTTAATTAAACTCAAATTCATCTTCTCATGTCTCACGTCTCACGTCCTTTTCACTGTTTCTTCTTCGTGTCCTTTGCAGATAAAATTCCTTAAAACCAAAGAAGGCACAGCCATGGTACAAATGGGTGACTCAGTTGCGGTCGAGCGTTGTGTGCAGCATCTCAACAACATTCCCATTGGCAGTTCGGGCAAAATCCAAATAGCGTTCTCCAAACAGAATTTCCTATCGGAAGTCATAAATCCGTTCTTGCTTCCAGATCACACGCCCAGTTTTAAGGAGTACACTGGCTCAAAAAATAATCGATTTTTATCGCCAGCACAGGCCAGTAAAAATCGCATTCAACCACCGAGTAAGGTAAGTCATCCCCACCGGTAACAGTCGTCCAGCATCCCAGATTGATTCTCCTCCTTTGCAGATTCTTCACTTCTTCAACACACCACCCGGTCTCACCGAGGACCAGCTGATAGGCATATTCAATATCAAAGAAGTTCCAGCCACATCGGTGCGATTGTTCCCCTTGAAAACGGAACGATCCTCGTCGGGACTGATCGAGTTCCCCAATATCGCCCAAGCAGTGCTAGCGATCATGAAGTGTAATCATCTGCCAATTGAGGGTAAAGGTGAGTTCTTGATGGATTTTTGTTTGTTTTTGTTCGACGCGAGAAATTTGCAAAAGCTCTGCGGATCGACAAATGAGTGGACGCTCGCTTGAAGATCCGCACGAGGGAAATTTCCAAAAAAAGAGGAAAATGTAAAATTCAAGGAGAAACGCAACAAAACATTCAAAATTTTATCAATAACACTGAAATTCAATTTTTTTCTTCTTCTTATAAAATTTTATCAAATTTTTAGTCCCCTTTCCTTTTCTGACACTTTTACAGCGGGGAAGAGCTGCTTTTGCTTGCGAAAATAGGTGTTTCCTTATCCGTATGACAGGGTGTTTGAATTTAGAAATGGGAAGTTTTTGAAATGGAGTGAGGACCCTTTAGGAAACTTTCTTACCAACGTCTGGCCTTTTGCTGGAGCCAAACTTTTTAGGGGACATTTGGAAAGTCACACGAAATCCACCAGTCTCTGGAACGTGGCGGCGACTTAAGTTCAACCTCATCAACCTCATCACCATCATTTACAGTGACCTGCATGTTCAACTAAAGGGGTCGCGGGGACACGGTACACACAAGAGACCTCTCACGCGGCTCAATCCTCCGCTATCGACACGTCTTCATCAGGAACTATTCGCAAATATAAACAAGCGGACTTATGGACTTGTTCCAACCACTGTGCTCTGGTTCACCGCTTAAGGCATCAAAAACTCATCTAAGCAGAATCATGCGAGTTGTGGAGTTGATCACACTGCCTCGTTCTGGGTCTGCCGAATGGTCGCCTGTCTGATAAAATGACATCTAAAGCACGCATCAAAAGTAGTGAAAAAGCGGACATCCGTGTTACGTGGCCAAACCAACGAAGTACAGCCCTTTCCGTCTAAAGAAGAAGCTGCTCGACCTTGAATTCCCCACGCACTGTCTCGCCTTTCTCACTCTATCCCGGTGAGTAGCTCCCGAGGAACAGTTCGAAGAAATCTCATCTCGACAGCTTATATTCGCCGTCTTTTCGTTTCGGTCATTGCCCAAAATTTCATGACCATAGGCAAGAGTTGCAGCAAGCACTGAGCTTAAGAGTCATTACTTGGCTTTGACATCTGTTGCTGATCCTCTAAGTTGCTTCAAAATTGATCCAAATTGGTTCAGCGCTGTTCCTCCCATCACTCGTGAAAAGAACTCCAAGATACTTAAACTTCTCCACCTGCTTCCGTCGGACTCCTCTAACACGTAGAGTGCATTGGGTAGGCGTTTTGAAAAAGACCATGAATTCACCTTCATACCAGCATCAGTACATACGGCCACAAACCCCATCGAGTGCACACCGAAGTCCCGTCTGCGAGGATGTGAGGGAAACTAGGTCATCTGCGAATGAAGGTGACTTGCCCTCAACACTCCCTCTGTGAAGCATTCCTTGCCTATGCTTCTGGAGTCAGAGCTGGGCCTGCATGTTCACCTCCATTCAGGTACTGATCCAACCAAATACCAACAACATTTGTCCCTGTGGGTCATCTTATAGCAGTTTCTTTTCGTGTCTCTTCCAAAGCGCCGCCTTAGACAGCGGGGTTCCGAAAAGGATAGTTTCGCCCTTCCGGTAGTTGATCATAAGCTTCCAGTCGTCGCGAAGTCGTTGAATTTCCTCAAAGTCACGTGGGACTCATCCATTTATTACTTCGAGCTTCAGACGTGATCTGTACGCCATCAGATCATCGGCGTCCGCAATTAAGTGCGGGATGGAACCCCCAACACCGCTACTGATCCTGTTGCCCCCCGTTGCAACCCACTTTTTATTTAAAAGACTCTGATAGAAGTTACGTCCCAGCGAAGTCCCTTTCTCTAATCGTGTCATAGATCGTACACACCAATGCTTAACTGATGCCTAGGCACGCACATTGGACAAAGTCCTTCTAACCAGACGGTGTCGAAGGCTATTTCCGTGTCAATCTGGCAGGTATCTGGGCACTGTCTTTTTTTTCGTCTTCAATTGGATGTCGAGGACCGATCTAAAACGCAAACGAGGAGCCTTAAAAAAAAACCTTTTGGTATTGGAAAGTCACAATGTTAACATTTCCTGGCGCAGGGCCAAGAACGCATTCAAAAGTTGACTAGAGCACTGTTTTGCTGTAGGAATGCGATGAGGATGCAAATGAGGACTACAGCCCCTTATGATACACTGGATTCAATTCAGCCGACCTTAAGGTACGGCATCGCAATCTGGTTGACAGCCCAGCTAAGAAAACACACTGCACGTTACTGAATCGATTGTTAAGGTTAGCCAACCATTTAGGTCTAGCCATATCTGCGGAGACCTGAGATGTAACCCTTTCGTGACGCTAAACACACTTCTTTTCCTCCCTTACCTAGATCTTCTAGGAAAGGACATTGTTGGCCGTGCGGCAATTAGACTCAATTCCATTAAGCTATGGTCCGAACTAAGGACCGCCCTAAGACAGTTCAACTTTCTCTCACAAAAACACTGCTCTTAGACCTTCTCCTCTTTGAAAAAGAGTTCTCAACCAGCAAATCGAAAAGTTCAGACTCGAACTCTTGACCCTCTTTGTATATTCACGGATGGGGTCTACTCATTAGTTTCAGTCTCCCTTTCAACCTACCCTAACACTGTTTAGGCAGAGTTTATGGCAATCAAAGAGGCAGGACTGAGGGACAATGCTAAAGAAAGAGTCATCTGTTGAAACAGACAGGCTGCAATCAAATCCCGTAGAGCCGTTATTTCCATTCAAACACCTCCCTCGGGTGGCGCCTATCTGGCAACGAGATGACCAAGTATTTCAAAACCCGCCTATGTGGGTGCCATAGCACCACATCCCGTCTAAGCCCTTCAAAGCACATACAATATGGAAACAAAGCAAAAAGTGGCCAGAGAACGCCCCATTTGTCTTACAACTAACAACCAACGCTGTGGCTGACTAAAATGCGTCAACGGACCATTGCAGGTTTCGAAACAGGCCACAGTGCCATTTGGGCACACGCTACCACACGTGATATCCCTTACCATGACCTCTGCAGGAACTGCAGAGTCAACATCGAAATAGAGCCCATCCCTCATCTCTCTCTCTCTGCAACTGTCAAGTTCGAGAAACTCTCAGGGAGATACAGGATTATTCATTGTGAGGTTTCATTTATAATGTAAAAGAAAAATAATTTCTTTTAAAGTGAGCTTAAAATTTGTACCATCGGTTAAAAGACCAACTCGTGGCGGTTACTTATTGTGAACGTCATAATTTAAATGTTGACCATGATTACGCAGGAGTGGGTCTATTCGTAAGATGAAATTTTAGGCGACTCGTTAGGGCATAGCGACTCGAATCTCGCGGATAACGCGATTAATATTGGCTTCCAACGCCTCTATTGTAATTGGCTTATTCTTCGAGGCCTGAAACTTCAAGAATAGAACCATAGATCCCCAGGGGATATACTCCAAAGGTGTCATGAACAATCTAGATGCCTAACTTACAGTAGCAAAGCCTGAATGTAGACCTCACCAAAATGATTTCTCAAGTAAATTGCGTTTATGCGCTGTATGGCTCGTAGCGTTGTCCTGTTGAAACCAGAGCTCGCCGAGGACATGTGCTGGAATTTCAGGAAGAACATTGTCCGTTAACATATCCATCGCGAACTCTCTTAGCTACAGTCCTTCACTATGTGCTGGATATGGCCAAACTGGTCGAGTATCATTCACCAATGGTAACTGAAACTCAAATTTTCGAATGGAATTGACAATTGTGTGGAAAAACATTTCTCACTTAATGCTCATTTTCGCAATCCAGCTGAACGATTTGGAGACGCCGTTGTGGTGTGCGTCTTGCCATGATGACTTGCCAAACAAATGCGAATAAAAATGACAAAGCATCTTGGATAGGAGGCATGCGTGATTTGTCAAGAAGCCCTTTTCAAAATGAAACCTTGCGATGAATTGCATAACCGTCTAGTCGTATAGTAGTGGGTTATCTTGTACTCCTGGAAAAGTGAAGCTTGTGGTATGGGAACGAAAGTTTAATATAAATTCTTGATGCCCCTTCTCCTTTTTCCTGTAAATCGGTCAAGTTCAATTTTAGGATCGTGTGGTATTCTCAGCGAAGGTATCATAAGTTTGGCGTTAATTTTTGAAGAAGTTCCTAAAAACGTTACCAATTATGTGGTAGTTCGTGTAGATGGCAATTCCCTTCCCACGGAGGTGGCGCTCATAGTCAATTTCAACGCAGTTTTCCAAACTACCCAGGGGTATGCTTGACCAGAGCTCCTAATGAATTAGTATTGATGCCGGGGGATCGGATGGCCCAACTGTGCATTCCTCTCGACATCATGTAGGTCGCTGAAAATGTTGGTAGACGTTCTCCGAAAACTCATACTCCCTGAAATGTTTCCTTTCTTCAGCTTTCACTGTCCTTGTCACATCTTTTAAAGCACACCTCAGAAAGAAAATTGACTTCTTTGATGGGTCCTGCAATCGTTCGTTGTCCCTCCCATCGTCAAGTGACTTGGCATTTCACCGACCCCACCACCACCACCAGTGGCAGCAGCATCACATCTTCGAACATTAAACAAATTTATTTAATTTTTCCGCATCTTCAGGATACCGCTCACGTTCGTCGTTTAAGATGAAACCGATTTCTTCTCTCGAGGAGCAGCTAAACGGAAACGAAAAACCGTATCCCAGGCACTTAGAGCGAGAGCAGTTAAAAACAGCAATTAGAATGATTTATCGAAAGCATCTGCAGAACGTTTTCCTTTCACACCTCCCCTCACCACACCTCTGACGCAATGCGATTAATTGAACTTTTTAATGGTTGTCATCTCATCCCCCTTCCCCCCCGTCCGCCAATCGAAGGTGGTCCTGTGTATGTATCCTTTCGACGCTGAGGTTTCCGCCTTGTGCCCCCTCAAAACTTTTCTCAGCAACGTCGTCATTATGAAATGCGCGCTCTGCCTGCCGTTTTAATTTCGAACCGTCAAATACATTTCAAAACAACGACATTACATGGTGTTCCAGTGGCCCGAGTTGGGGGGTGGGGATGGACATTTTCCGATTTTGAAGGCACTTGCCTGCCTCAGTGTGTCCAACGTGAATTTTAATGAGCCCGTCATTACATCGAACCCAGGCCGGGCGCAGCACACAATGACACAGAGAGCGGCCGGAACACGAGTGAAAATCTGTGGAAGGGATCCTTTGATTTGGGGCTGGTCGGCTGTTTTCGGCTGGTTATGGCCACGCCATCCGGGCAGGACATTGCCTCGGTGCTCGTAACGGTGCGGCGGCGGCGGTGGTAGGCCGTGGAGGAGGGCATTGTATGCCAAATGTCTCGATAGCAGCGCAATAAAGGTTAAGTAGTAATTTGCTGTTATGCGATCGTTAACAACATTTTTTAGTGCTGTGCGCTACTCCCCTCGGATTCGCAGGCCCAATGCTGCTGGGAAGGAACTTTAATAAATTAGTGGCTGTTGAAATGCTTCTACTTGGTTGGTGCCAGGGTTGGCCCGGGGGCGGGGAAGGGGATGTAAATATCGCCCGACATCTCTGGAGAAAACAGCAGCATCCTCTCTCAAAGCGTGGGATGAAATATAAAACGAGTTGGCCGAACCAAAGGGCGGGGTGGGGTGGTGAACGATTATTTACCGGTGGGCGGGGTTGGGCTTTTATCGGCGGATTTGCGAGGGCTATTGAAAATGTTTTATTTTTACGATTTTCAGGGCAAGGAAATATGTTGATTACGTTTTCATTATGGTGGCCGGCTTTGCCTCGAGTGCAATGTCTTGTCTGGACGTGAACGGTGTGGGGGTGGTACACGACCTCCCTGAGCCTTGTTATGCCATTCGAAGTGACTTTGTTCTTCGAAATGGTCGCGAGCGCGAGAGTGTGTAGAGAGATTACTTTGGGAAGCCGACAAAATTGATTGGAATGTCGAAGTCGTTTGCACATCAATACCACTGAGGATGGTGGTGGTCGTCGTTGTGTGTGTTTTTTTTGACAAGGATTCGCGCTTTAGTTGCCGTAATCGAAGTCAATTTTGTTCATGTTATGTGCTGTTGAAGATGGTAGTCTTTTGGCTGGGGAAAGAGGTTTGGGGGGTCGTTAAGGTTGTCACTTGGGTTTAAGCAAACGATCGAAAGATGAACATTGAGGACGATGAGGGCAGGACATTAGGGAGCATTTTGAAGAGATGACATCAGATAAATGATGATCCTTGTGAGGGAATATGACGCATTAAGGAGGTCAAAGTAAATCAAGGAATAATGTTGTGTCAGCTGCTTGGGGTTTTTTAACGTAATTTGATGCGGTCATGGGAAGGGGAATGTGAGGAAACCCCCCCGCAATGATTTTGAATGATTTTTTATTCACTTGGGCGGATGTGAAATAATTTCACGAGGAAAACAGACAACGTGACCCAAGGTAGAACAGAAGATCGGTAACGTGTGCTTCAGCCTAAAAGTAGGCAATATTTTTTTCCTCTCACTTAGCAGTTTCAAATGTCCCTGGTGGGCCATTAAGTTTTGACTATGTTTGTTCAATCTTATATAATACCTGTGGTAATACAAATTGAATCTGGGAATACTATACCTTGTCTGAAAGGTGACATCGTGAGCTCCACTTTGTTGGCGGATGTTATAGTAATCGGATGTTTTTGTGAAAAGTTATTTCCGTTTAAAAATCTGTGAAAGTATGAGCGTGAACCACCTGCGACATTTGTCAGTTAAAAAAATCTCGTAAGCAATGAAAGAAATTGTAAATTTGACTGATGCACTTTCGCCTGTGATTATTCGCTTCAGAAGGTGGATTGCAAATGGAAATTTGGTCACTCTTAATTCATGTCCGATCAAACGCATTGATCCTCTTTCTGTATCAAGCTGTCTTCAAACAGTTGATGTTTGGTGATGATTGCTTAGGTCCTTATATGCTTTCTGTCTATGATTTCATGGACTTATTCAGCTATTGGCCAATCAGAGCAACAAACATCAAAGACGATCAAATTTTTTATGACATCAATGACTATCTTCCTCTGAGGATAAGAATTTGTATTTTGAACCGTTTAATACAAGTTGCTTCAGATGGATTCAAGTTTTATATGCTCAGTAGTAACGCTGGTGTTCCTCAAGGCGCTGTTTTGACTCCGATACTGTTCCTCATTTTTTTAAATGGTCTCTTGTCTAGTACTTTCTAATTCATTCTCGTCCTTTGCTGATGACAGTATCCTCAAATTTTCGTAGTCGTTCCATGGCTTACACAAATTTGGAACGCGTGTGAATGATCTTCTTCTTCTTCTTGTGGCGCTACAGTACGGGGTGGACCTGGGCCTTAAGCAACATGCCTCTCCAGCCAGCACAATCTTTCGCCAGCCGCCGCCA
The DNA here is from genome assembly GCA_944738645.1 of Eristalinus sepulchralis. Taxonomy (NCBI): domain Eukaryota; kingdom Metazoa; phylum Arthropoda; class Insecta; order Diptera; family Syrphidae; genus Eristalinus; species Eristalinus sepulchralis. The sequence continues at coordinate 65,044,049 of OX122883.1, forward strand.
GTTGCGCACTCCAAGTAGGTTGAGGTCCCTCTCCTCTTGTGTGCGCCACCTTGCCCAGGCCGTCATCTGATGCGGTGTCCCAATGGCTCAGAGTCGAAGACTTTTCGGGTCGAAGCAGTGGTGTTCATACGCTCTTCACGGCCAAGCCATCTTAAGCGTTGTATCCGAAGACGCTTGACCAGGCGCAGGTCGCTGTACAGCCCATAGAGTTCGTCGTTAAATCTTCTTCTCCAGACACCATCAATGCAAACAGGACCAAAAATCGGTTTCCAGGATCTGCCGTAGTGTGAAGATTTTGTCGATGCTGGACTAGCGTGGCCTGATGGTGCATGTGTCCAACCAGGTCATCTCCAGCTGCTTTAAACAGTTTTGCGGACAGTCCATCTGCTCCAGCAGCTTTGGGGGGACGTAATTCTTGCCGGTCATTCCGTCTAACAACGAGGTTTGGGCCATCAGCGATAAAACTCACTGGTGACAATCCGGAAATGTATAATGGTGCAGCGCTGACCCATTTTTCCTATAATCAACGGGATATACAAGTGTCCTTGACTTGGCTTTAGTTAGCTGCGGTCCATGTAAAAGGGGCTTCATTGGAGTTGTGATTCTAATTATTCTGTCAAGGGTTCAAATTTGTGCACCTTTCCTTCGCGAGTGCACACTGAGGCACAATGCATCGCTGGCAGCCGAAAACATAAACGAAAACATAACGATAATGTCATTCAACAAGAAACGGTGGAACAGATTCGAAGAATTGCACACAATATGGAAGGGCATTCCATTTCATATGTGGGATCTTCTGCCTTACGACCTTATACCACAGGGTACGTGTATCTAAGAGTCGTAGATAAGGCAGGGAAACGCCTCAAGTACCAAAGTAAGCCCGTGCTTGAGGGACAGCTAATTCGTCAGGCTTGAGAGCGAGGCCTTTCTAACACCTCTCCCTCCCCTCTATGGTTCCCAGCATTCGGATGCAGTGTAAATAAGCACTAAGTCGGGAGAAGAATGAACCGCAGGGCTTCAGTCAGCACGGTACATTAACCTCGGCTCTGCACACAATTTTGGGTATCCACAATTTAGTGACATAGAGGGAACCTACCTAGACTGTAATGAAATCACTCCCGTATTATCAGAATATATTAAGCTTCTGGTCAAGCTGTCACTTCCAGTCATGTTCCCTCAAAACCTAAGTCTGACAGCCGCCATCGTAGCAAATCGTCTCTGAATCAATCAGCGATTCCGTTGGCACTAAATAAATGTGATTTTGAACCATGTGACAGAAGTCCATGACAATAATTCGGCGCATATCTCAAACAGGAGAAAAAAACTCCCCAAGTGGGCCCTTTGCCGGGTCTAACGCATCGAGCAGATGCCCCTTTATTGGCACCGTATAATCTCATTTGATGAATTGTAGACAGATCTGCTCAGTTGTTGGATGCAAAAGAAAAACCAAGCTCAGCCGTCCCAAACCTAGTTTGGACAGTGGTGGTGGACATCGACGGGCCACTTGTGTATCATTTTTTAAACCTGGGAAAATGATAAATTTGAAATTGGCCTGTGTTGGCATAAAGGCATGATCCGATCCTGTTGCATGACAACGCCCGACCCCATTCCATGCACACACACAGAATTTGAAATTCTTTCACATCCACCGTACACCTCTGGTACGCCTCTGGCATTATTTTCTCAAGAAAAAGTTTTCAAAAACCGTTCAGAGGTCATAGAACATATTTTTGGTGTAAGAGACGTCACTCCTTTCCGTGCTTCACCATGTCCCTCAGCTTAGACGATACCATACGTTTTCCACGACAGTTTATGGGGTTCCAAATGTGCCCTCGGTTGTGCAGCCACTTTAAAGCGTTTTCGTGTTGCCTTGGTTGAGAAGACCAAGTTGAAAAATATAATTTGCCACTGTGGCGCGTCGACACATCCAACCAGCTTGGCAGTCACAGTGCCAGACCAATCCAAAAGAACTCAAGTTCCACCCCTAAATTCCACAATGTCTAAAAAACGTAGAAGGACTTTTGTATTTTACAAGACGAAGACTCAGAAGTGAAAGTTTTTCAAAACTTCCTTCCTCCCTCTACAGCCGTCCAAAGGCCATGAATTTACACCACAATCTCCGCCAACACCGTCACTTTTGTGTCATGATCCTAAAGGCGGCGGCAACTTAAAGCTCCAGCCCCACTCGTAAAACCGACCCCTTCACCCATTTCCAGGGTTCAAATGGAATGCGTTCAAGTAAACGAAACAGAAATCTCCAATTACATTCCCTCATCTTTCCGCCCCATTCCATGGCGTCGTCCTTATTACACTGTTGACTAATGGCTTGAATTCTAAAATGCCACCCGTCTCCCGTCAAGTTATACCATCCCCACCCTGCCGCACAAAATCCGTAGACTTATCCCAACCAAAACAGAGAAGAGAAGAAAAGAAGGAAAACAAAAAAAAAACTTTTCAAATTATTCCCCAACACAGCGAGAGACGGAGAGCCATCGTTTATTGAATTTAATGCCCCGAAACGAGAGGATGATGCCCCGTCGACCATCCGAGTCCCGCGTCCCCGTCGGCCGGGCATCATCCTTCGGATCCCTTTTAAGCACCTAACCAGAGCCACCGAGAGCGTTACACGACAAACAACACTGCCTCCTCTCGCCGGGAATTGTATTCTCAGTTATCGATTAATGATTGGAACATTACACACGAGTGGGTTTCGTACCCTCGATGAATTATTCCGCAGTCCCTTGGGAGCAGCGAGTGTGCGCGGCAGCCGGAATCATACGCCTCCGCCACCCATTCAATCAACCCCCCAAAGGGACTACGAAAAAGAACGGAATCATCGTCGTTAACTATCGAAAACGAGGTTCAATGGCCTGAAATGCATTTAAATGCAGATACTTTGACCAAGTTCATTAGATAATTGGCACATTAGTTGCTATTCCTGTGTGCTCATGTGTGTGTGTGTTGATGAACCTCTGGCGCTGTTCCAGATCCTCACATCCATCCGGAGGGTGGGCATTTTTTCACGCCTTTCTTTTGCATTTCGATACTCAAATGGTGGTGGTGGTGGTGAAGACGATGGAATAGCAAAGTTTTTGATGGTTTTGCTGATGAATAATTTCTTGGCAAGCAGTTGCTGTGGTTTATGACTGATTTTCAGGAATTTCTGAGCACTTAAGCACTTTCAGTTCCGATTCTGTGTGAATTTGGGACGAATGAATGGGGAATTGCATTTGCATCCTTTTGCTTGATGCATTTGAAGGAGGAGTAGGGTGGGGGTAAAATTGTTTAGCGACGACGGTTTTTGGGTTAAGACTACGACAAGGATTATGGAAAGGGGAATTGTGAAAATTGATGTTCTGTCATTGAAATCGGAATTTTTTGTTGTGTTCTTGGGTGAGTGGGCAGATGGAAGAGTGTCTGAGCATAGGGATGAGCATTTCAGTGAAATTTTCGACTGTTGGTTGATGGTTGTGTTAAGAACCCGGGACTAACGAAAACAAATGTTTGACTTTGGTCTGGAATCCTGTAAATGCTCGTATTCCAGAAGTGACACAAGAAGTTTTACATTCGAGACACCGCGCCAAATCTTTATCAAAATACGTCCAACTTATCAAAAAGGATCAAATTACGCATTGGGGGTACACATCAATTCGTTCCGTTTTCAAAAAATGGCGCCACCTACAAATTGTAGCCAATCTTGGAAGCGATTACCTACTTCATTGGAAAGGTATGACAATTGTCAGGAATAATGAGTGTCCAGCAGCGTCTGTTTTAGACAGCACCATTGTTTCTTGCCTCTCCGAAAATGTTCGGACTGGTCTTAAATCAACAGTATTTGCAGGAAGTCTTGATTTTCTTTTTTTAATTGAAAGACACAGCAGATGACGTTAAGGACGATTGAAGAACCAGATGGTTGAAGAAGCTTCTGATGAATCTGCTTCGACCGAAAAAGCATGCGAAGAGTGTTTTCGACGCTTCAAAAGTGGTGATTTGAGCGCCGTAGACAAAGAGCGTCTTGGCCAACCCAACACGTCTGAAGATGGGGAATTGCAGGCTTTACTGAATCAAGATCAGTGTCAAATGCAAAAATTGAATTGTGGATAGTGACTCAGTAAGCCATTTCCGTTCGGCTGAAGAAATTTGAATTTGGGTAGCAAACAAGTTGAAACCGAGAGGTGTCGAAAGGCGATTTTTCATCCGCTACTTAAAAAGCTATTTGACATCAAAGGAAGGGATTTTTGAACGGGTTCATGGCTAGAGAAGAAAAATAGATATACTTCGATAGCCCCAGAAAGAAAAATCATGCCATCATCGTCTACATCGGCGCCAAAGAGGGACATCCACCGATTCAATGATCATACTGTGCATATGGTGGGACCCGACCTTCTTTTACTGGCGCTACAGTCCGGAGTGGACTTGGGCCTCAACAAACATGCCTCTCCATCTAGCACGATCTCTTGCCAGCTGCCTCCAATTGTTCACTCCAAGTTGGTTGAGGTCTTTCTCGACTTGTGTGCGCCATTTCAACCTAGGTCATTCTCTGTTGCGTTCTTCCAATGACTCGGATAAGAAAACTTTTCGAGCAGAAGCAATGGTGTCCACACGCTCTACATGGCCTAGCCATATTAAGCGTTGTATCCGGAGACGCTTGACTAGGTGCATGTCGCTGTACAGCCCATAAAGTTCGTCGATAAATCTTCTTCTCCAGATGCCATCAACGCAAACAGGACCAAAAATGGCACGCAGGACTTTTCTTTCGAAACGACTAATGGCTTCCTCATCCGCTTATATAAAGTCCAAGTTCCGGCGGGCCTAAGGACTAGGATGAACAAGTTGTTGTACATAGCCAGTCCTTTGAGAGAGGGCTCTATTACTCAATTGCATCTTGAGACTAAAGAAGCAGCCATTGGCGAGGGTGATTCTGCGTTTGATTTCAGTATTGATGCTGTTGCCCCTATTTACCTTACCGAGGAGCCGAGGTAGACGAAGTCGTTCACTACCTCGAAGTTTCTGCTGCCTAGTGTGACGCTCTGTCCGAGACGCCGATGTTGATGACAGCATGTACTTCGTTTTGCCCTCATTAACCAGCAAACCCATTTTAGCCGCTTCTGCTTCAATGCCAACAAACGCGACATTGACGGCTCGCTGTGTTCGTCCAATCACGTTAATGTCGTTCGCTTAGGCTAACAGTTGAACGAACTTCTGAAAAAACGTGCCTCACGTGTTGACTTGTGAGTTCTACGCGATCTTCTCAAGAATGAAGGTGAAGAAGTCATATGACAGCGCGTCGCCTTGTCTAAAACTAGTGGTGTACTGTAAGCTGCTAAAGCTAGGCGTAACCTTGGATGGAAAACGTTATCGACTTCAACTAATGCGTTCGAGACGAGAATTGCGTGCAAAAACGGCCAGAAACGACCAAGAGATCTGACGGGATGATTTTGCATAGCACTTGGCTCCAGGTGACTGTAAACGCTGAAATGGGAGGTCTTATGTCACACACCGCATTTTCCAGGCTTACCTCCTTCCAACTACTGTCTTTTTCGACAGATGCAAAACGATTTGCAAAGGTCTACAGTTCAGGTCTTATGAGGAATTCGAAGAATGTCTCAAAGATTGGAATGATGCCAGAGAGAACTAATTTTTTAGAGATGATTTTCGAAAATGGTCTCCGTGGTGTAGCGGGTCAGTCGACCCACACCCCGAGTGTCCAGGTATGATACCCACATTTTTTCACAGCACATCCTCTTTCGGATTGCTGATAATAATCAAAGATTGCTCATTGTTTATGAAAACCTCAGCGTTTGGACTCGACTAAAAAGTTCGCCCGTCCCCTCTACTCATAAGAGAACAACAGCACTCACAACTTGAGTAGTTCCTGAAGAAGCTAAGAGCTGGTCATTTGTGGCTGTAGTTCCACTCAATTATTAGAATGCCAAAATTCGGAAATGGCTTAAGTCTCCAAAATAAGTAACCCAAAGTGGAGATGGGAAAAATGGCAAAATGCAAAGTTTCAAAATCTCCAGAGTCGAAAATCCTGAAATCCCAATCAAGTCATAGTCGTAAAAAGGCAAAAATCCCGACATCACACAACACAACAATTCTACAAAAAATCGAGATTCGTGAATTCGGCATTTTCTGAACTCAAGCTTCCGCCTTCCAAATTCGGCACAAACCAGGGTATTGTAGGGGGGACACATGTCTCCGTACCTATTTCTCCTATTATGTTTGTAGAATTTTGTTCGTGAATTGTGTTTTGCGGAACTTTAAGGATATCAGGACGACGCCTACGGCTAATTATTCTTCTTAAGAAATCGAGCTTGGAAGCTCCAGGCTCAATATGATTATGTCGGGGCTGGTGAAATCGCAGAGGAGGGAAACATTAACACGAGTTCCAACTTCACATGCGTTCTTGGCGAATAATCGTTTATGCCCTGAGACCACAAACTAAATTCATATCGACTCATTGTTCGAAAATCAATATCTTGTCCTCTCCGTCGTTCAGAAGACGGAGTGGATGAACTATTGGAGAATCTGCTTTGAAATCATCTTTTCAGTTCCTATTACCCCTTGCGGGGCCCAGAGTCTCTACTACTCCTACACGCCATCGTGTACTGTGCCCCCAATGAGTGTCAGGTCTTTTCAACTCTTCTTCTGCTGCCAAGAACCCGCCTCTACTGTTCTTCGCCATGCATTGTACTTCTCCGTTGAGCCCCTCTTCTGTCATTTTGAGTTTAAGGTTTCTCTGCATCGGAATCTTGCATTTTTGAAGGATAGGACCAATCGACTGCCTCTCGTACCTATGGGCTCCTGATCTGTTATTTGATGAAGCTGTTCGTTTGAGATACACTTTGGAATGGAGGCGGTCTATCTGAGGGCCACGCAGAATTGTTAGCTTCAGTTACCTCAACCACAGTACCGTCACCCTTATCCAAGTCTAAGTAAACTTCTGTCTCCAGTTGGAATACAAAAAGCTAGCATTCAAGCTCAAAATATCAGACATACATTGGATAAGGATATATTTCAGTTGTTGGGTGGCCCCTGGAAAGTAAATCGAGTTTTAACTCCAGAAAGTCACTCCTAACCCTTGTCCTCTTTTCTCTCATGTCACCACTAAGCTCTTTCCGAATGTTCATTTAGCTTGTGGGTGTTGTCTAAGCTCTCCGCACAACCGCCAATACGATACCTTAAACACAGGGCCACCTTGGAACCGCTAAGACACACCTAATTTCGAAGAAGAAACTAAAGCTCCGTCGCATAGTTCAACAATTGGCAGCCACGATGTCATGGTTGAAGCACCTCCGACTCAATGCTTCATTGACCTTGAAAGGAAGTGAATTGACTTTCTAAACAGATTTCCACAACAGAATGCAAGAATTTCGGCTGCTGTTCGAGTAGCTTTCGAAGTCTGTTCACCGTTCCTTCCTTTCAGGGAACTTATAGTTTTCAAAAGGCTTCGCTTCCTGCCTCGTAATCATTTTCGCCGGCTTTAAAACTTCGACAAAACTAATTTGAAAAATGTCACACGCTGCGTACCTAAGTTTCTCACCCCTCAACATGCACAGCGACACCTTACAAAACACAAGCCGACATCACTTAAGCGCGTCTTGCATCCGTCCCTATCCAAGTGGCTGCCATTTAATTAAAAGTCTCTCGGGGTCGCCCCCTCTTCGATGGGAAATCATATGTTTTCTCACTTGCAATCCATACGTGCCCCTCCCCCTTTCACAGCCACGCAACAGTCGTCCTCGATGAGCACTGAAAGGATGTTTGTTCAACTGCACACGTCTCCCCGGCCCGCACCACGCTCACCACAAGGAAATAATTAAAATCACTGAGTTTCCGCTCCAGATACAGCAGAAAATTTGTATTCCACATCAAGCGTCATCATCCACATCATCCAGATCCAAAGCAGCAGCAGCATCAGCCACCAGAGCTGGGTCATATTCTTCCCACCCCCACACCCACGCCCACACCAGACACCCGGTGCCTCGCCTCGATTATTATTTATAGGACTTCAAATTGAAAGGTTGTTGGTAAAGTGTAATTTATGAACAAAAAAAAATACGGAACGGAAAACAGGACACAGCGCCTCATCCGATCCTGTAACGTCGTCCAACCCTCATCAGCCAGGCAGTCGACTGTGTCAACGTTTGAACAGAGTTAAGCCCGAATGAGAAACAATTCGCAATTTCCGGTTGCAACTGCTCGGGGGGACGCGCCAGGTTGTGACTGAGTGCAACATGCGGCCGGAGGGGGAGGGTGGGTGACATGCAAAGCAACACATAACGCCCCGTTCCGTTGGGAAGACTGCTGCAACGGGTGTGAAATTTGTTGTGTGTAATCATGTCCCCATATGTTCCCCGTTTTTGCGCTTATTTTCCATTGGGCTTGAATTATTGACATTTGCGACGCTGGTTGGCATTAATTTTGCAAAAATTCGTTAAAGTGTCACTCGCCTGTGAATAGGAGTCGCCTGTGAAAGGACGACGGGAGAGATGGTTTTCTGGTGTCCATAAATCGAGATTAGGGAGGTAATTGATGTGATCCGTGATGCAAAACGAGTATTCTTTCAGCGGTGAATTTATTTGTGGCTTACACTCAATTATTCCTTCCTCCTGCTTGACTGAGGGGAATGAGGAATCGTCGTCCTTGACTTTCGAGAGTGACACGACAAGGGGAGAAGTGGAGCAAATGCACGAGTGAGAGTGTGGAATCGTAAATCGGTAGGCGATATCGGAAAAAAAACATTCCTCACGATTGACGCTGATTTTCGAAATGCAGCTGAAAGATTTGGAGAGGCCGTTGTGGTGTTATCAAACGATGACGAAGTTATAATCCGAATTATGAAGATCGTAGCGCTCTCACTTTACTGAATTCCAACTGACCCGCCTGTGGGTCTTGCCTCTCTGTCCCAGAACAGTTCATCCCTGAAGCCGATTAAGTGCTGGTGTTCTTAGATTTGTGTGATCCAGGAGTTCTTAGGCCAGCCTCTCCTTCGCGCTTGAGCTCTAACGTTTATGGCTTTCGCCTTTTTAAAGGAGTTCCAAGGATCTCTCCTTTAAACATGACAATACCAACTGAGGCTCAACCTTCCTAGAGATGGGTTCTTTTATCTAAAGGCTTCAGCAAATCTCTGAACTTCTCATTTTATCGAGCTCTGTAACTCCACTTGCCATGCGAAGTATCTTCATCTCAGTTGCCGTCATTTTGCTCTCATACAGTTTGTACGCTGTCCAACATTCTGAACGGCGGCGGAGAGCCTTCCTTGCAGCTGAAAAAGATGGCTGAGTTCTTCCGCCACTTCATACAGCCTCATCATCATTCGTTATCACAAGGTCCTTCGATTTTGATCATTCAAATAAATGTCTGGTCGGTCTTTTTCTGGTTAATGCGTTACCCATCCACTCCAGAACATCCACGCACACATCAACTGCTCGCTGCAGGGAGTTTGGTCATCACTTATGATGGCTCCCTAGTCTACAAAAAATATTTATGCACTGCACATTTGGGTCCATGACTTTTCCCTCAAGTAGTTAGTCAAGGACAAAAAAAAACAAGAAAGGACTTAAGACGCTCCCCTTTGGAACACCAACTTTGAGTGGAAACTTTGCGGTGACTCCAGTAGAACATCTTTCTCTCGTCTTTGCTCTCTCGTACATGTCTGAAACTTCTCGTTTTCCTAGCCGCCCATATCTGATCTTTGGGTTGTCTAACAAACGCTTTCTTAATACATTATTGTTCCATTGTGATCCTTATACTTTGGATTACTTCAGTTTTGTGTTACAAACCCGCACTAGTCATCAGATAATCGTTTTATGAGACCCCCTCAATGATCTTAATGGGGTGTGACATCTGCTTGCTAGTGCTTTCCCTTCACTGATAGGGCCTTCTATCGCCTCTCATTGGTTTGGAATTCAAAATCATGAGCCGATGTTCATCTTTTTCCAGAACTCGGAGGTTATCTGGCTGACCCAACCGTTCTTCGTTGTTTGAAGTCCTTGACCCCCTTTTTTTGACTTTTTCCACTCCAAAGCCTTGTACTCGATCATAGATGGGAACGGCTCTTGAAAAGTATATCCGAGGAAGCCTCTTACAGTACTGTCGCTAACTGTGTGTAAATTTAGCATCTACCGCAAGAAGATGACCTTGTGCATCGCCAGTGATGCACTCCTCTAAGCTGCTACTTTAGGAATAATTGAGACCTTGTAAAAGCTGTTCAAGTGCCTGGTTGATATCCGCAGCTAAAAAAAAATCCCTAATACAGACCCTCCATTCTCGTTACGTGCACTTTGACCAAGCTTTGAAGCCTCCTTCCTGAAGCTCACTGCTTCCGCTTTATCTGTTCACTGGAAACGCCAAGCAGTGATTAAACTGCTGTACAAGCGAGCTCGTAGCAACGAATGCCACATGTCCTGCACTCTACACTCAATATGATCAATTTTTACGATGTTGGGATGGAGATAGCGTTTCATCCTGTCAGTGAGAGCATCGTCTTTCTTATTACCTAGGTCTTGCCATCTGATTTTTGCAGACGCCCTTGCTTGTTCATTTTCGTTCGTTGCCTCCTCCATCAAAATTTCTGTCAGGAAAAGGCGGTGTTGCTGGGCCATTACCTCTTCTAGAATGAAGATCGTCACAGGATCAGTAAAAAGATTAGTAATGCCTAGCGGGGCAGTGCCACTTCTGTATGCGTTTATTTCCATAATGACAAAGCTTTTTGAAACGTAAAGCCTTGTTATAGTCTGATCTCGATTACGATACCGGTGCTTTCTACTATAAAAGTAATTTATCTCCTTTTGTCGCCCTTCAATACAAACGCGGCTTTCGGGGGTTGCTGCAGGGATATGCTTAAATCGTCTCTGCACGGGGAATGCCAAACAATACCGAACAAAAATGACAAAGCAATTTAATAGGACTCACTCGTTATGTCAAACAAAAAGCATATTAAAAATCAAACCAACTTGCATGACATCAGATCCTGTACCAACTTCTGCTAGATGTCCTACTGGCTTTCTTTCTTTGTAATTATTGGTCCTGTGAATTGTTTAGACTTTTTTCGAAACCTCAGCCTCTATGGCAGTGTGATATTGTGAGATATTCATGATTGCTTCCATCCCTGCTGTTGTCTTTGAGTTTTAGTTACTAGTTACATCACTCGCTGTACCTTGTACTTTGTTGAGCAACTTGAAAGATGTAGTGCCGTGAAAATATGCTAGGTGCCCCGTCCGGAAATCGAACCTAGACCTTCATTGTCGACGCACTTACTCAATAAACTTCTTGCCCCTGACCTTCTAGCCAGTCTTTCTGTTTTTTTTTTTTGGTCCAGTTAAGAGAAATCCGCGTGGAGGTAAAAGAAAACTAACTCGTAAGCTTAACGGATGCAACCAAAACTGAAGAACTAAATTTGGGCTCAAGCCTTTGATGTGCAAAAAAAAACACACGATCTCACACCGCATGAGGGAAATGTCGAAAGAGCGAAAGAATTGAAACTTCTTCTTCTTCTTCCTTTACTGGCGCTACAGTCCGGTCCGGGACCTGGGCCTAGCACGATTTCTAGCCAGCTTCCTCCAATTGTACGCTCCAAGTTGTTTGAGGTCCTTTTCCACTTGTGTGAGCCATCTCAGCCTAGACCGTCCTCTGTTGGATTGACCTAATGGCTCGAATTCAAAGGCTTTTTGAACCGGGGCTTCATAGTCCAAGCCCAAGCCCAGGTAGCCTCAGTCCAAAAAGCCTTTGAATTCAAGCCACGTAGACACCATGTCTGTGTGGCCCAGCCATTTTAAACGTTGCATCCGAAGACGCCTTACTAGGCGCATGCCGTCTGGTCAAGCCCATAAAGTTCGTTATTGAATCTACTCCTCCAGACGCCATAAACGTTAACAGGAGCAAAATCCGCACCGAGAGAACGTTTCTCTCAAAAAAGCTAAAGGCTTCCTCGTCCGTTAGTAGAGTACAAGTTTTGGCGGCATAAAAGAGGACTGGGATGATCAGGGTCCTATACAAAGCGATATTGAAGCCTTGGTCAAGCAAGTATTTTAGTCGGAGCCGTGTGCAATGGAATAAGGCTCGGCACTCTCTACCAATGCGGACGTCAACCAAAATTGTTTCACACTTCATCATTTCGACATCGGTGGATTGCAAATCCGTTGGATTTCTCTGTCGTCTGAGGTGTTTTGGAGGTGAAGGTTGACACTAAAAAATACGATATTTTGGTCCACCTCAAACAAGCACTTCGCCGGAAATGGGCCAAAATACCGCAGAGCCATAGACAAGTCGCACTCTTTCTTCAGCTATGAAGGCTTTTATTCGCGCCAAAGGTGGGCTCATTGAACTGATCAATTGAATTTGAAAATTGACAAGTGTTTTCCAACATTTTTTTTCCTTGGCACAATGAATTTTGACAAGAAATGCAAAAATGTTAGTATTTTGAAAAAAGTTGGAGTTCGGGTCATTCAGTCTGTGTAGTGCGACCTTTTTCGAGCTTCTCTCTTTGCACGGTTGACCCGTGTTGCCCGCGATTGTCGCAAAGTCTAATAGCTTCCAATCACTAGAATATGGCTACGTTCCATAAAAGATTAAATCAATATGGCGCCGTGGGAGACCGTTCGATATGCTCGCAGCAGAACGACATGAACAACAATCCATACCTGTGCCAACAACCCTTGCAAGGCATCAATCGTTTGCTTTGCTCTGTACCGTTGATATTCGATATGAGTTTCAAAAGTGCATTTGAGCAATATTTGACATGAGTCTGAAAAGAACACTTACACGACAAGCGTGGACGAGGTGATACTTGAATTTAAGATGGGCATCAACCATCACTCCTAGATATTTTATGAGGGGGCTAGAAACAATATTGTATTCGATTTCTTCTTCTATTTGGTTTTAGGTCCACATTTCCATCCTTGCCTACGAGCTGTTTAAGGGATCAGGGGGCTTTTGAATGCCTTTGTGAATGTTTTAAAAAATGTAACCTCTTCCTTTAAAGTTCGTGGTTTGTAAATTGAATGATGTCCGTTTTGCTGGGATGCATGAAGAGACCTTCCTCATCAAGGTCAAATAAATTCTTCCTAAAAACACAGGATCCCAGTTCACTAGGGGCAAGAACCTTAATACACACTTTGCTAAGCAGAAAATCCAACAAATTCCTCTTCCATCACCGAAATCCACTCAAGAACGAAATGTGTCAAGGAATTTAGTTGAATAGCCACACGCCCATTCCACAACGTCTCCCCATTCTTCATACCTTTGAAACAGCCAACAACCGTCTCTGGGCCATAAAGCGACACACTTATTCAGGCTAACTCATAGATTCCATCTTAAAATTGAAATAAATGAGAACTCCCCCCCGGCAAAAGAAAAACAAAAAAACAACACGAGAACATTTCTGTGTTCACCCTTCAGTAAGCAATAAAAGCCACTTCCCCCGCCAATGCGCACCCACCGCCCCACGAAATGCAGAAAAGCGTGTGCCAAACTTAATTTTCCCTGAAAAGCCGGGCAACGTCCTTTCTATCATTTTATTGGGACGAACTTCCATAAAACCCATAAAAAGGGAGCAACTTTTTGGTCATCCATTGCGTCAGAGAGGGGGTTGGTTGGGGGGTGAAAAAAAACGCAAAACACACGAAATGTCAAACGGCGTTTTATGGATTTCCTAATGACAAATGATAATTAAAAGCAAATGGACAGCACGACGACGACGACGATGACGATGGCCAGCAAAGACCGGACAAGTATTCGCCTAACAAGGCGCACTTAAGCCATGCAATCTATGGGATCCTGTAATTGCTTTGCTTCCTTCATTTTATTCCCTGCCAAGATGGCGAACGCGATGTCCAGCAGGCAGTTTGTGGAGGGCCTTGTGTTGGGTTCGCGTTTTCATTTTGACTGATTGTCTTCATTTGTCATCGTCATCTTAAGTTTGGCTTGGGGAGGGGGGGTGCACGGAAGATGGCGATTTCTTAAGTCACTTCCCGTGCTGCTGGTGTCATTTAATTAAAAGCGATTTGCTCAAATGTTGTGTTTTGCGGCGGCGGAACTAGGAGTCGACTAGAATTGAATTGAATAGGGACACCTGGAGGGCGTCAGATGGTTGTGGGAGTGAGCAAGTTAATCTATTAGAGTGCCTGGCTGTCATATGCTTGATGAGAGTTCATTATCGTTTGGGCAAGATTTTGGCGGGAGAGATGAACGACGTCATTAGGGCAACAGATTTTCTTTTTGAATCTATCTCAGGGGCTGTTTGAAGGTAACACTCAATCAACTCAGAATAAATATGAACGTTTGGATAGCGTTGCTGGGAAGTGAGATTGGCCAGATGATGACGAAGTGTTGGCTAAGTGCGTCAACTAAGAGGATTGATGCTCTTGATGAACTCAGCGTTCATCTTACTTTATACCAAACGTAAGCACACGGTGTCCAAAAAATGGTTCCAGATTCGGCAAACATGTCTTTATAATGGTGCACTGTTTGCTGAGAGTTCCGTCAAACTCCCGAGTATATTCTCTTTGGACGGAAATGAAGGACTTCAAAGAAGGAGCCCTCAGTACTCCGGTGTCCTTATCATTAGTTTTGAAAAATCCTAAATCGGCAGGCAAGTTTGTACTTTTTGTTTTGTACAGCGGTTCACTTTCTACTCCGACAAACAACAACTTCTGAGGGCGACACTTATCCAAGTTCTTTAAGACTAGCCACCTGTTGCAGATGTCAACAGGTGGAGGATGCTTCCAAACTTCTCAACAAGGTTACCTTATTTTTTGCCGGGTTATCAAGGTGCCGGCTTTGGCAGCTGCCTTTCTGTTGCCCAATTCCAATTGACTTCATTCAAACGACTCAGTTGTGCACAACAGATGAACAAATTGACCGTTCTTCTAGCCATCCCAGCAAACACTCAGCAAAACGTTGTTTGCCTTCAATCTAGGCTTTGAAAGCATGTCTATCACCGGCCTTTGACGAATGTTCGCTTGCTTTGGATAAAGAATCGATTCACAAATGGGTCTATTGCTGCATTAAACACAAATTTTGAACTTCTTTGAGTAGCCCGCTAGTTTTAGAAGATTTCAAACTGTCATACAGCTGATGTGTAATGCCATTATGTCCTGACTGATTTCTCCTTCTTTTAACAACCCTACAGTCCGGTATGGACCTGGGCTTCTAACAACGTGCCTCTCTAAAAAGTACGATCTCTCGCCAGCTGTCTTCAGTTGCGCACTCCAACGCAAACCAAAACTCGTACACAGAGAACCTTACTCTCGAAACGGCTCAAGGCTTCCTCATTCGCTTTTAGCAGCGTCAAAGTTCCCGCTGTGCAAAGGAGGATTGTCGAAAACCTTTTCAGACATCAAAGGTCTCGATGAGTGCGTGACCGACCTTGACGGAACAGCGAGAGTTTCCCACGTCAGCCTACACAATCTGACGAGTTTGGTAGGACTGCCAAAACAAGACTTGGCACTGTATAGCTCGTCTCTATGCACCCTGACATATGCGGCCTTAAAACTTACGAATAAGTGATGCGTGTCGAGCTGTACTTTTTGGGTATTTTCCAAGATCTGCTGTTAAGTGAAATCTGGTCTATTGTGGACTTCTTTGGCGTGAAACAACTCATGTGTACACACTCCACGGCAGAGAGGATCTTGTATGCTAAGGTGGCTGATCCATCGATAGTTGGCTTAGGTAAAGTTGCATTCTTTCTTTTGGGATCGGACAAACGACACTTTCCTCCGACCCGCTGCTTTAAACCGTTCTGCGGACAGTTTGTCAGCTCCAGCAGCCTTGTTTGACTTCAGGCTCGATATTGCTATCTTGACGGCGCCTATGTTGCTGGGATTGTATTCTTGTGTACCGTCAGATTGATGGAACATATTGCCTAAAGCGGGATTTGGCCCAACTGTAGTCGTAAAGGAGTCTGAAAACATGATTTTTCCAGATTCTCAGCATCAAATGAGACTGTAAAGGCTTTAGAACAGTTTTTCAAAAAAAAAAAAATCAGAAAAATGCATGAAATCTTAATTTGAATCGATAGTATGGTCCATATAATTTGATGTTTGAAGATTATTTCATGCAAATGTTGACCTTGACTGCGCCTCAAATGGTCCATCCGCTTAGTCCAATTTTGGCATACTCTTTCCAACATTTCGGCCGGTATCTCACGAGTAAATGCTTCAATGCTGTCTTCCAATGCGTCAATTGTAGCAGGCTTGTCTGTATAAACATGAGCTTTAACATAGCCCCACAAAAACTATTCAAAGGCGTTACATCACACGATCTAGGCGGTCAATTAGTCGGTTCCGAACGTGAAATAAAATGTTCACCGAACTCGCCTCTCAATAAGTCCATTGCTGCGCGTGCTGTGCGGCATATGGCACCGTCTTGTTGAAACCACATGTCATGCAAGTCAAGGTCTTGCATTTTGGGCAAAAAAAAAATTGAATATCATCTCGCGGAAGCGCTCACCCGTTACGTTACGATTCGCATGATCTTTGAAGAAGTACGCTCTAATGATGCCACCAGCCCATAAACTGCACCAAACTGTGACTTTTTCTTTATGCATTGGTAGCTCTTGCAATGCTTCTGGCTGATATTCACTCCAAAATCGAAAATTCAGCTTTTTTTCGTACCCATTGAGGCAAAAATGAGCTTCGTCGCTGAACACAATTTTTCGGTAAAAAAGTGGATCTTGGCAAACTTTCCAAGAGCCCATTCACCAAAAATTTTACGTTGCGGTAAGTCGTTCGGCTTCAATTCTTACACCAGCTTTATTTTGAAAGGCATCACATCTTAATCCTTCCGCAAAATTTTCCACGTTGTTGCGTAACAGAGGCCCAATTGCTGCGAACGGCGACGAATCGATAATTGACGGTCATCATTAACACTGGCCGATACAGTTGCGATATTTTCTTCAGTTCGCACTCTACGTAAGCGTGTTGGTGGTTTAATGTCCAACAATGTAAATTTGGTACAAAATTTAGTCACAATAGCCCGAATAGCCGCTTCAGTGGGTCGATTAAACTGACCATAAAACGGAAGAAGCGCGCGATTTTGATAATAAAATTCAATAATTTGTGATCGTTGCTAGACCAAACTGAAGATGTTTGACAGTGAAACAAAACAAGAAACGTGCGTCAGCTGTTTAAGCCAGTGTTGCCAAATAGATAATAGCTAAAAAATCACCCTTTATTACTAGTTGTCCATATTGGTCCCGGCAGGCTTTAGTCCGGACGGTATATCCAGCGGAGAGTTCTTTCTTTAACCCCACATTTCTCATGAACTTTCTGTCTTTTTCTTAGAAGGCAGTTCTCTTCCCTTCTTCTCCGTTCGTTGAGCTCACTAACAGCTCTCGTCGATCGATATGTTAGCGTATGGGAACCCTGTTTGTTTCCGCGCACAACTTCTAGGTCTAGAGTTATGATTGTGCTCTCTAGAGTCCCAAACATTGATGGAAGCCGTAATCTCTCTGGTTGTGGGCAGCCCTTACTCTTATTTGAGTCCTGGGAATACTTTCTCTGAGCCTTGAAATTCACACATTTCCCGTAATCCCGTGATCCCATGATGACGTAGCAATAAGTCTAAGCGAATTCAAAGTGACAATCTAATTTAAGGAAGACTTACATTCCTGAACAATCTTTGAAGGGTTGAGAGAGGCCTCAGTTGAGAGAAGCTCTCAGAACAAATGTGAAATGTTCCAGCGCATGTAGAGGAAAAATGTCGATTGCGGAGTGTGGCGGAGGTGTGAAAAAGTATATGGAGTTAAAAACGCTATCAAGGAGTAAGCTAACTTAGGGGAGTCTGTGTTTGCACGAGCAGTTAGTTGCTTTTCAATTTCCTTGGTCCCCAGCAACAACTGATTTCACACCACTAGGCCCATTTATACTAGAGTCAAGGTAAAGCAAGACAAGTCGCACCAAACCACCAAGTGAGATCTTTTCTTGAAGAAAAGTCATCCCCCCATGCTAGAGAATGAGGCCTTTCTATGACAAGTGTCGTTCTATGCGTGAGAAAGACATCTAAGCGATTGATGCCCCTTTTTCCCACTTCGGACAGCAAACGCGCTGTTTAAGCGCAATTCAGTGGAAGATTCTGCGTCCTTTCGTGACCGATGCCACGACACCTACCGGTTGCCGGCAGGTTCATACAATCCTACAGAGCAGAATGAAGAACAATGTGTCAGATCAGACGGTATATCGCGTCATAAGAGTGTAAGTTTCAGTGGCACCAAGCCAACCGTGGCAAGAGAATAAAGTCTTTTGAACAAGCTGTCTTGTGTTCCTTAAAACCTGGCGGTAAATGGGACTTGTTGCCATCGGTGAATCGCGAACCACCAGGTAGAGCTACGGACCTAGCAGGACGTAGTATAGACCTGGAAGAAGTTCGTTGACGGCATTCTGTCAAACCATTCGCTGAGTTAAAGGAAAGGAATTCAACGGTATTTGGGGACTTGCTATTTTCGACCTGTTTCAGAACTTTTGATTTCGGGATTTTGTCGCCAACTCAAATTTAATGAACTCCAGCGATGCTGTCTTTCCCTGCAATCAGATGTGGACGTTGTACGTAGATGGAGCCACTCAATCTCAAATAGAACTGTTCAAAGGGGGGGCTGAGGGGGTTTGACTGCCTTGTAGCCTTAAGTTGTATGAAAATTAGTCGAGCGGTGTTGGAACCAAGAGCAACCAACGAGTTTGTAGATTACATTCCACCAGAAATGTGGCTTTTGGTACAAAGGAAGTTTTCGTAGACTGGGGACATAGAAAGACCCCTGACGAATACAAACTAGGGTTGCCGCTCCTCTTTTCAAAATCAGGAGTAAAGAAGAGTGCTCCAACTGGTTACCCGCCTGCCAGACCTTGCGTGCTACAACAGCAATGAGCAGCTTCGCGTGGTCGCCGTGGCGTAGTGGCAAGTGCGTCGACCGCCACGCAGAAAGTCTATGTTCGATTCCCGAACGGGACACTTCGCATTTTTTCACTGCACCACCTCTTTCGAGTTGCTGACGATACTCAAAGAATATCAATTGTCTATGAAAAGCTTCTCAAATCTCGTCGTTCGGAGTCGGCAGAAAACTGTAGGTCCCTTCTACTCGTGAGACCAGTAGTTTTTGTAGAAGCTACGCCCTGGTCCCTTGTGGGCTGTAGTGCCACTCAATAATTATTAATGCGCAGCTTCTGAGCTTCGTTGTCATTTCTTTCCCGATTTGCCGCCTGCCGCAACTCCACTCTTCTGAATAGCTAACCATCTCCCAAAAACTTACTTCTCATTGAGTAATGATACAAAACATCTCCCTTTCAAAAAACCGCCAAAAATAATAAGGCTTGTGCTCACACGAAATATCCACTCTGACAGCAACGACACATCACCTAAAGTATTCATAAGCTCAGCTCCAGTTGAATGCATTCTTCCTCCCAATCCTTCCGACAGAAGAAAAAAAACCCGAAATTCTCCAACATTCATTTTCACAAAAACCTGTTCGGTTCACACGAATCCATTGCTCAGCACAAAATCAAATTAATTCCTCCCCAAGATAAATATTTTATCAAAACCGTCAGTCACCATAAAATTTCACTCTCTCTCTCTCTCCCTCTCTCTCTCTCTGTCTCTGCTTGTCGCCTGCTGTGTGATATCCTCGTACATAACCATGACATTACATGTTTCATAAGCCACCTTTTTGTGCTGCTCCTCCCGCCCGTCCCCACCCGTGCACCACTGTGCACCAAGCTTCACTCCGTCCATTCAGCCATTGTGTGCTGACTTCACTTGGTGATAATCAAATTTTCGTCCTTTCCATCTCAATTATGCGATAATGAAGCGTTTTATAGGATTTTCAGGCCCGTTGTGCCCCCGAAAACAAGGTCAATTCTGACGAATCTAAGGCTAATTGATTGGCTTTAAGCCAAGGCTGCTACCGACGGGTGACAATGACAAGGACAATGCCGAAGACGGCAATGGCGGACAGAAATCTCGAAAAAGGACACTGCGACGTTTGAGAGAAGCCGCAGGGTGACGGTGCTCTTTTCTGCGGGAATTTATTAAAAATTCCCTTCTTTTGTCTTTGGCGGCCCCCCACTCCCTAGGTTTGATGAATTGACTCCATCCCTTGTTTCATTCATTACAGGCCTCGTTGATCATTAGAAATTTATTAAAACCGAACACACCGTTAGACTCCTCCTGTATCTGCCTCTCCGATTCAGTCGGGATGTGCGTGCGCTCGGAATGGAGGCGCACCACAACCACTGCAAGCACCTCGTAATGAATTCATAAATCATTTGCATAATGTGCTGGAAGTTTAAATTTAATTTATTTTCCGTCGTCCCTACTGGTGCTGCTTTTTTTGGGGCGAAAAATCTGCCACAGAACATATTCAAAACCGACAAATGCTCGGGTGTAATGGTGTGTGATGAACGCGCGTTAAAATTTGTGTGTTTTGGTCTTTTGGTTCGTTTGGTGATGCGATCGTGAAACTTCACGCATGAGCGGTGCTATCGACTGAAGGTCGGTCAGACTGAACGTTTCTCACTGCAAACAAACATTTGCGAGACTGTCATGTTAATTGGCGTCATAACCTTCGAAGGACGGTAGTTATTAGTATTTTTAATGGTGGTCAGTAAAAGTCCTTAGAATTTAATGGGTCAGCAATTTGCGATGGTGGCGGTGCGGACGGGTGGCAGTGTGAACGGGTGCCGGTGTGGTGGCATCGAGGGTAATTGTCCAAATAACCCCATAAACTTTGGGGGCCGGTAAATGGCTTGACCTGATGAGCAAATAAATTAAAGGGGACAGCGGTATGGCTTTTCGAATGAACGCGTGGCAATTAAGTTGAGAGCTAATCAAAGTGTTGAAGGTCGGCGCGGGAATGTTATGAAAATTGACGGGTATAGGCGGCAAAGAACCAGTGAAGTGACAGACAGGGCCGTAGTTGACTTTGACCATGTTAATGGGAGGCTTTGGTCTGGTCAATGAGTCGTTAATTTCCGCGAGAGGATCCCTATGATGGCCTGCTTTGATCTTGATACAGAGGATTCCCAATTTCTTCTTAAACAACTCACCCTTGATTCCCTTTAAAATTCTCTCCAATCGCACTTATAAGCTTTCCAAATTTTCTCGAAAACCACTCAAAACCTGAGTTTCCATCAAAGAATTTCTTAAGCTTTAGAGGGTTCTGAAAATCAGCCTTCGCTAAAACGTCGAGCACACTTAGAAAATGTCACTTCAAAAAAATTCATAAAAATCGAAACGAAACCTTCTTCAGTGTGAACTGAGCCCATGCGTGTATTGTTTTCTTTTATTCAAAAACTCGTGTCTATCCCTTTGCTTGGAGGTTAGCATCTTTTCATGATCCAAAGAGCCTTAAAACCCTGTCACGGAAACGAGACTACTGCCTTTAAGGGACTCTTCTGCACACATAGGGTTACGTTAGAGGTATCGTTTCAATTATGTTAACTCTCGAGTACAAAAGGTTATAAGCTAAGGCCTACAGACAAGAAATAATCTACAATCCTAGTGTTGCATTCATGACTTCTGTAGAACAATGCTCTGAACGCTTCCTAATTGGCAAGTAGCTGCAAGACGTCTTTATGGTTCCACTCGGTTTTGAAGAAATATGTGCGAATCAATAAATTGGACAGCGCCACTGTCCGTCCACTAGGTATAACAATAATATATAATTTCTTAAGTGTGAGTAGGGAGACCTACAAAGGGGCACCTACAGCGGGCAACCTGCAGAGGGAGACCTAGGGGCCCTGCAGTTACCGACAATTAGCAATCTATGTGTTCTCAGCAACTCGTTCGAGGTGACTCTGGGAAAAAATTCGAAATGAACAGCTCAGACGTCAAACCTGTGACCTGCAGCGTGTGACTGGATGTACTTATCCACTATGCCACGGCGGCCTCTCGCCCACTTAAATGCAACCAATGATACCGCACGTCTCAAAAAATTGTTCACAAACTTTTTGTTTGTTGTCAAGGTGGTGCGTCAGTAATGGCTGGATCTTGTGCTCCAACCAACGTTGATTTCTCTGTTAGCACGACCATTTATTAGGTGCCTTTATTTTTACATGCCAAGTTGGTAGAGTTCCGTCTCCACTTGTGTTCTCCCACCTAAGATGACGAGGCCCGTTGTTGGGTTGTCGCCTTCTTCGGCTTAGAGGTGCATTGTCCAAACGCACTCCACATCATCTCGCCTGTCAATAAGTTCATGCTTCATACAAAATCTCTGTGTGGCACTTGCTCTGTCGTACGTAGCGCTTCAACTGTAAGTGCTCATTTTGACTGACATGGGTGCCAATTTTTACTTCAAAACATTCGCAACTACGTGTCATTCATGTTCTTCAGTAAACAACCAGAAGACCATTTTTAGATTTTTTATGATGAAACTGTTTATTTAGGAAAGTGTACTTCTACGTAAATTAAAGCTTATGAGTCCAACAACATGTTCAATGTGGGTCCACAAATTGCTGAAGACGAGACACGACGATGGTAGGAATACCAGCAGGAGAATTCGCAGCATCTTCTGGAAATTCAACATAATAAACGCAGGTCTAAAGGGTTTTCTAATAAGGCCTTGACAACGTCTTTTTTAAAATTAGAAACAAACCATTGGGACATTTCAAAAACTCTTTCATCGACTTGAAGTACAATCAAAAGATTTATGAATGGAACTCGACTTTGTTCATATAGCTACAGCTGGCACGTTTGCAGTGGTCGATTCGTACTTCTTCTTCTTCCTCTCTTACTGGCGGAGTGGAACAAGACCTCAACAAACATGCCTCTCCAGCTGGCACGATTTGTCGCCAGCTGGATTCAAGTTGGTTGAGATCCTTCAGCACTTGTGTCCACCATAGCAGCTAAGACCGTCCTCTGTTCCGCTGTTCCAATGGCTCGGATTCGAGGACTTTTCGGGTCGGATCAGTGGTGTCCATACGCTTTACATGGCCTTGCCTTGCCCTTAAGCATTGTAATCTACGTCTGATTTCAATATTGATGCTGATACTTCCCGCAAAGCCGAGGTGGACGAAGTCCTTAACTACCTTCAAGTTTCAGCTGCCTAGTGGTACGTTCTGTCCGAGACGTAGATGTTGTGCGACCTTCTTTGATGACAGCATGTACTTAATTTTGCCCTCATTAACCACCAGACCCATTATAGCCGCTTCTTCTTCAATGGCAGCAAAAGCGTCATTGACTCACTGTGTTCGTCCAATCACGTCAATGTCATCGGTGTAAGCTAGCAGTTGAATGGACTTTTGGAAGATCATGCCTCTGGTGTTGACTTGTGAGTTACGCACGACAAACGTCGCTTGTCTTAAACTTTTTCTGACATTGAAGGTCTCTCTATCAGCAAGAGTTCTCCATCATTAGTCTGCACAATCTTACGAGTTGGGTAAGAATGCTACAAACAAGACATGACACTGTATAGTTTCCCTTTATGTACCCTGTCATATGCGGCCTTAAAACCAACGAATAGGTGATGCTCGTCGATCTGTATTTCATGGGCCAGGATCTGCCGTAGTATGAAGATTTGGTTGATGGCCGACTTCATTGGCCTACAACCACACACTGCTCACTTACTCTTCATAATTGCGTGATTCGTGGCACCATGACCAAGTCCATGCCTTCCAATTGCGGCCAAAAATGATAGGTGATCATGGCGCGACAACGCTGACCATTCACGATAACGTGATGATCGTTATTGTTGGCGACAAAATATGGCCGTCATTCAAACTGCGCCCAACAGTTAGTTTTTGTGGATGAAGTGGGAATTCATAAACACTTTCATCTGACCAATAACTTATTGCCGAAGCCATTGACCCAAAAATAAGTTTCGTCACTGAAGATAATTTTGGCCTGAAAGTTATTGTTGTGGCGCACTTTCTCTAGAGACGAATCAGAGACCGTATGTCACTTGAAGTGGTCCATCGGCTTAAAGTCTTAAATCAGTCTCATCTTACTTGAGTGTAAACCAAGATAATAGTAATAATAGTAGGGACAGGGCCTTCTTGTTCTTTCGCAAGTTGTTCGGCTGCACTTGGTCTGTTAAGGGACCTCACATTACACGTGCAGAACCGAAAATCGTTGTCCTTTGTTCGTCTGCTGGGGTCTCAACATTGGATCCGTCCGTATCCGAGGCATTTTGTCTCTGAACTCTGTTATTTTGTGTGGTGAGGGAGTTAGCCTCACGCACAATCTACATACTGGTAGGCCAGTCGCTGCATGCATTGGTTCACCACACAACGGATGTTGTGATGGCTATCTAGGGGGCGTCACGGGGAGGCTGTATGTCAACTTGACCTGTGCACGGACGAGGATAGCCTTGGCAGCTCACCATGTTAAGCGCGATCAAGGACGTTGCCTCGTGTGCATAGGCCCATGCCCCTGGGCCTTACTTATACAAAAACTACTTGTGTTGTCCGTGCTACTGTTCTTCTTTCACAAACAGAAGGGACCTACAGCTTTTTGTCGATTCCGAACGGCGATATTTGAGAAGCTTTTCATAGACAATTTATACTCTTTGAGAGGTGTCAGTAACTGGAATGAGGTGGTGCTGTGAAAGTGTGCGAGGTGTCCCGTCCGGAAATCAAACCTAGACCTTCTACGTGTAGGCCAACGCACTTACTCACTACAGCACGCCAACCTCCAAGATCCCTACGCAAACTACGCCACAATGTAGTCTGTGTGATGCTAATTCTTGAACACGCCGTGGAATTGACTGATTTTGATCATTTGCTACAGACGGTAGCGACGTTTTTAGCACTTCGATCAACGCGTTGTCTCGTTGACGCGTCAACTTCACACAACGAAGTGAAGACTCACATTTTTGCACTTAACTTGATATTGCTAGTTACCTACGATCGACATTTGGAGTAAAAAGTCTTAGGTTTGGGGACGCAATGAACAACAAGCGGTTGAGCGTCAAATTTAGGCGGCAGCTGATCATTTAATGAGCGACAATTCCTCAGCGGTTGAGCGGCTTGTTGTGAAAATACTGTTCCCAAGTGAAGTTCGCACAAGTCGGCTTACAATTTGGGATCGGCAAAATCAGCATTTTCCTGTTGTCTCTCCAATACCCAATTAACGAACTCCCTTCGCTGTGTATGGTCAGCTGGCTTCAGTTCCTGAGTCAACTGAACTTTGTATGCATGAAGATGCAAAGCTTTCGTCAAAATTCGCTGGATAGTGGGTTTGGAAACACTAATTTGCTGAGCTCGGTGTCGAATTGAGATGGATGGAGTTTGAGCGACATCAGCACGTACTGCTGCGATATTTTCGGTCAATCGACGTGGTCGAAGGCGCGTTGTTCTCTTTGCATTAGTTACAGACCCAGTTTCAGTAAATTTTTCCATTAATCGCTTTACGGTTGACTCTTTAGGAGCTCAACCACTGCGTGGACACCACCATATAGCTGCTTATGCTTAAATTCTTTTTTTCCCGCTCAGCACTTTGCCACTTGCCACTCGTTGCGTGGGCAGGGTCTTCAAGTTGCTGTCATCAACATTGAATTTCTGTAGAAAATTCTTAAAATTTCTTTCGTGTATTCCTTTAAGATGAAAATGTTGAGTTTACTGAGTACATCGAGAGTGACAGTTTGAAAACTCCGTTTACGAATCAAACTCAAAGCTATGAAATCCCTGTTGGGAAACTCTTTACCTTAAGAGGGATGAAATCAATTTAGAAGAATGGATAACGATTTGTGGATTTATAAATGAGTCCCCGGAAATGTCTTACGGTTGGAAGTCGATCATCATTGATGTTACAATCAACGAAGACTTAATGACGACCGCCCACTGGTGGTCAGTTGAGAGGATTGCCATTTGTTAAACCCTCGTTTGAACTGAAATTGTCTCATACTTTGAACACTGTAATCAACCCAAAGGCAAACCCTGAAATCCACTTCACCCCACTACTTAATCAAGATTTGGCACAGCGTCCCGCTCCGAAATACTTCAAGAAATTAAAAGTCTATGAGCTTATTGCATTCTTGAGTTAAACTGATCACGAAAATCTTCCCTGTCTTGGATAATTTTGAGATTCCAGGATCTCGAGACATCTACCACTGAAAATCCATCCTTCATCATTGAGGCAAACAGATAACATAGTCAAATCCTTGTATCCTCCTCTGCGTCTTAAATTAATTTCATACCACATGCTGCCCCCCAATAGACAACGATTGCCGAAAGCTCCTCACAAGCGATAGAAATTGCTGCATCGTATAAATTAAACGGTTGCCCCATTTCGTCAAGCGTTTCCTGCGATTGCCCATTACATTTGATGGGCTGCCTTTAATTTTGACGTTTAGGCATTACATGTTCTCGAAATGATTCGCTGGCTGCGTCAAAATATATAAAAACACACTCGTTTGTTTATCACGTCGTTTCATCTGTCCAACCCCTCGGTGAGCAATTCCCTGAACCCAGCTGTGTAGGCGAGCAAAAGCAAAGCTACCCAATTCAAGCAAACCCCCGCTCCACCAATCCCATCCTCTTCTCGTTATCATTTATTAAAAAAAAATCTTAAAATATGTTTTTTTTCGTTTTTTTTTTCTCTTTCTCTTTCATCATTTTAGGCACGAAATTCCCCTTCATAATGAAGCTCTGCTTCTCGTCGTCAAAAAGCATGAACGGGGCATGGAATAATGCGACCAACGAGGGCATGATTGAGAAGGAGAATGATAGTGATTTAAAACCCGACGTCTACAATTGAGATTTAATTAAAATTTTATAAAAACAAAAAAACAACAACAAATAACAAAACAACAAAACTACAAAGAATTTTTTTCAAATCAACAAAAATATAAAAAAACCATCCCCCCGCATGAAATAACAAAAAACAAAAAAAAAATGGAATATATAGTATATATTATATATGGACAAAAATATCCTCAAGATTTATCGCATAAATTCTTAAATCTTTCAAGATGCAAGATGCAAGAAAAAAGAAAACAACAAATAAATGAAAGCAAACATATAATACATATATACATAGCAACAAAAACAACTATGTTAATTAATTTTTTTGTTTTCACTTGTTTACGTTTATTGTTTTTTTGATTATTTTGTTTTTAAACTATTTAATTTTATTGTTTTTTGTTCTAGTAGATTATTATTAGTATTTATAAAATACACAATATTATATTATCCCATGTTGTTGATTCATTTTATTTTAATCATACTTCTTCTCTCTTCCCTTGTATTCTTTGTTTTGTTGTTCTCATTCTTAGAAGGAGAAAATTTAAAAATTGTTTTTTGATATAACTGTAAAAATGAAAACAATATGCATTGTGGCCCAAAAAAAACGAAGAATCTAATTTAATTTGTAAAAAAAAAGAACGATAAAGAATTTTGTTGTAGTAATTTATTAAGTTTCCTTGTTTTTTTTTCAATTATTTTCATAAATTTTTTAGACTTAAATTTATATTTAAAAAAATGCTAAATAAAATTTATTTAGACTAAAGAATAATGAAAACACAACAAAACAACATAATTATAGAAAAATGTAATGACATACATATTTTATTTGACAATATTAAAAAAACAACAAAAAAAAACAAACTGAACTATCATACTTAAATGGAATTTATTAATCAATGGAATAAGTTACTTAAATCAATTCAAAAAAAAATATAAACAAAAAAAAAACACATCATGAATTTATACTAAACAACCAGAGAAGAAGAATAAATCACATTGGTTAGACTAGTATTATTTTTTTAATTTAACCTAAAAAAAAATAATAGAAACTTAAAATAAAAATAAAGAGGACTATGACAAAGTGAAGAGAATGAAAAACAAAAAAAAAATAATTAAATGAATATATTATTTTATATATTTAAGTAACTATACAAACAAAAACAAAAGACATATTTTAAAACATTTTTTTTTCTCTGTCCCCTCTCTCTCTCTCTCTCTCAATTTAATCCTCTCGTGTTTTTATACGAATTTATTTTTTCCTCATCACTTAAAGGATACGTGCATCCAAGCAAAACCAATCTATGTAAATTACAAAGCAATGACTTACAGATAAAAATTCTTTAAATCTCCGTTAGACATTGAAAAAAAAACATTTAAAGAAAAACACATATGTATAAAGAAACTAAAAAATAAATATTTTGTGTTTTTTTTAATGTTACTGTTTTTTCGTAACGAGAGAAAATGTATTCAAACAAAACAAAATGAAAGTAATTCAGCAATATCAGAAACAACCATATCAATGTGCGTAAGTTATGCTAAACAAAACGAAAAACAAAAGGATACGTTTTTTATTTCGTTTGTAAATTCTCATTTAGATGAACTTTTTTGAAAAAAAATAACAACTTATAAATATATATTTAATAATAATAGCGGTCTTGGACAGGGAGAAAATGTGCAGAGTGATGGTGTTAATTTCATTTTAATTTTTTGTTTTTTTTTTCCAAAAAAAAGTGTTTCCTTAATATTTTTTTTTTTTTGGTTGCATGGAAGAACTTATGATGTAAAGTGTTTTGAGTTTGATTTGTCATTATCAGGCAGAGCGTCAGTGATGGATGAAGGAAGTGTTTGGAAATCTTTGAATTTCTTTTGGAGAGTTCCTTTGCGTCTAATGAATGTCATTTGAGGCAGTTCCTCTTCAAGTTAAGTTTATCTTTCGACAGAGGCGATTCCCAAAAAAAAGGCAAATAGCAGAGAGAT
The DNA here is from genome assembly GCA_944738645.1 of Eristalinus sepulchralis. Taxonomy (NCBI): domain Eukaryota; kingdom Metazoa; phylum Arthropoda; class Insecta; order Diptera; family Syrphidae; genus Eristalinus; species Eristalinus sepulchralis. The sequence goes on from OX122883.1 coordinate 65,072,698, forward strand.
CAGCGATAAATTCTAGTTAAGAGGCTGAAGTCTTTAAAAAAGTGAAACATCTTAAGAGGTGACAGCTTGAGAACTATCCAGATTATCGACTGTAGGGAGGTTTTTGTTTTAGAGAATTCAAAATACACTACAATCTACGGACAAATGCCTTACGATCACAGTTATCCACCATAGAGGGTCATTTGGTTTGCATTTCAGAACAAGGAGCCCCTGTGATACAAAGACCATCAAGATTGTCCACCATAGAGGAATATCTGTTTCACACCGACCTCATGTCGGGACTGTGATTAGTCGTACGCAAAGAGAACTTGGATGCTCGTAAGGAGAAGTTTAACTTCAATCTGAGACCACTAGCAATTGCAATAAACCCAAAGTGGTCGTTCTGGAGTGTATTCACACATTCGCCAGGCACCCTAATGCCACCAACAGCAGAACATGTCTCGGAAGTGAAGAAGCGAATAAATCATTGACGCTTCTTCATTAAATCATTTTTCCAATTTTTGCACATTTTCCACAATTTTGATGGTCATCTTAACCCGAAAGCAAAGGAGGTCTCCTTCATTTGCTATCGATCCCGGCATCATCAAAGTAAAACGAATGTCTTCGACAGACAACAAACTTTGAAACGTTCATGACACAAAAGTTCATAAATGTGAACATGCCCACCAAGCTATTGGCTTAAATTCAGCAGTTCAATAAATTTTCAAGACAAATGTGGTCGAATGCGAATTCTCTTCATCGCCTATAGCGGGAGATTAATTTATTAAATATTTCAAAATTCAGTCAAACACTCATTGCATGCTCTCTTCATCAAAACCCCAAAATACTGCATCCACTACAGGGGAACCAATTTATCGATTCCCTTTCAAATCGCATTCATTTACACATGTTTCCTAAACAGTAGACGATATCATGTCTGCCAGGGTTAAAGCCTCACAGTCTAAACATCGGCGTAAAGCTACAAAATACATCTCAAGCATGCATTCGCTACCCTGACCAATTTGAGTCGGGCGCTTTGTTCACAGAAAGTGTTTCTATTCGACAACAGAAGCGAATGTTGTCAAACTTTCTACTCTCCAGATCTCCAGATGACCAAGCAGTTGCTGTGCAAAGAACAAGCTGCATGTTGCAATCGATGAACTCTTGTTGACAGATTTTTTACCCATTGAAGGTTGTTGCTGACTGACCAAAACCCATCCTTCCGTCGATATCTAAATTTTAAAGATTTTCACCCAAAAGTTAGTGAATCGCAAATCGAGCAAAACTTCGCCAAAATTCCACCTTAAAAGACTTAAAGTCTGACCATCAACACAGCGTTGAAAGACTCTCTTCTTAAACCCCAATTCTGCCACACTACTGTGACAAAAACAAACACATCACAAAAGCCACCCAAGAGGATTGATTAGTCATAGGTCGATTGCTTTCTCAACGATTGTGACCTTCACAAGAACTCCCAAAATCTATTTGATCACACAAGACAGAGGGGAGAAGAATTGCAACATTTGAATTTGTAACCACCTCACAATCAGAATGTGACCACTCGTCATGCAGTTGGTAGGATGAACTCGGTGTAAAGTGGGCATTAGGAGACGCCAAGTGTGGCGATGACGGCTAGAGCGTTTTGTCAGCACTATGAAAGTAAGAAGCTGTTGGAAAAGCTTGGAGCAGAAAAGGGCAGAAGACGGGATTTTTTGACGATCGACGACAGTGATCGGAGTGTCGCCGTTCGTAGATCGTTCGTGATCCTCATTGTGAGCATGAGAATGAATTATTTTACAATTTGATCAGATCATAAGCGGAGTGTCCTGATATTGAGGTTGGAAATGAACCTTTTTGAAATTTTTTTCAAATAAAAAAGTGAATATTTCGTCAAACGAATGTCAAGCTAAAGCTTCCTTCCCAAAGATTCATTTCCTTTTTTCAACTTCAATTACTCTGCCCAATGGATATGCTTCTCTTAACCAAACCAATGATGACCTTAGCCAGTCTTGTATGCTCTAGTTTTAGAGAGACGTCCTCCCAGTCTTCTGGAGGAAATAAATTGTGGACGAAATGTTTCTTCTTGCGATAGCCAATCCGATTGCCATGAGTGACATTCTCCAGTTTGGCTTGTCTGACTTTTCGAAAAGGTCACGGCATGTATGCCAGTCACAACAATCACACGCTTTTCTCACATTTTCATTGTCTACTAAAGATTTCGCTGAACACATAGAGTGCTGTGCATATCTTAAAGTTTGTTGGATATAACTTCAATGAAGACTGACAGTGAAGCGATTTTTGAATGAGTTGGCTTAACTGTCCTAAGTCAGACTTAACGTGTCTATCTGCGCGGTCTGCTATGAAACTTGATCTAAGCAGGCGAACATTGTGACTTTTACTTCAGCTTGACAGCAGTCTTAAGATGGGATACCAATTCCTAGATGCGACTGAAAGATGTATCTATCCAAACAACCTCACCGATCAAATCTACTGATGTTGTGGCAGATTTGACTACTGGTAGTGACTAAATTCTAAAGTCTCTTATCCACATTGTGGCCACTCGCATTTTTAAACAAATTTCCAAGATCTGGATCTTCCCTTCGTCGACTGACGTCGGCACTGGTCACTTCTGCCAGATGTTCTGCTCAACGGCAAATTATGCATGCAATACGACCCAATCTCAAATCAATGCTAAAAGGAGGAACCTAATTCTTAGCTTGACAACACCTTCAGGAAATTGTTTCATTGAGTGATTTCCTAAAAAAATGTTCAGCATTTCGAAATTTTTATACCATGAGCTAACTCTATCTTCAAGGCTTAGCAATCCCAAGCACGCTGCTTCCAGTCACCGAAACGCCCTAGACCACTTGTCATTTAAGTCTTGAGCAGATCCACAAAATGCAAATTTCGCAATTTGCATCCCTTAATCAGTTTCGAGACTTTCAACTCTCTCCAGCGCTTTGCTGAAACTTATAGCCCTGTTCCATCGTTAAACTCCATACTGATCAGCTGTCAAATTGAACAAATTTGGCTCCTTTCTGATTGACGCACAAGCACAAACCGCAAATCACTTGTTTCTCTCTTTCAGTCTGACCTACACTCACTTTTAGTCATTCCATGCCTGGAAAGAACGTCAAGTACTCCAAAAATACAAGAGACTGTCCATCTCTAAGTGACTAGTGATGTAGACGACCCAGAGTGCAAGGAGACACGGTATGACTGACTATGTAGCGTCGATTGGCGCTAATGGCGTATGTTTTCAGTGGCTACGATGTGAAATTTCAAACTAAACTCCCTTTGTCTCTCTTGAAATTAAATTCTCTCTACGCGTCAGCCACTACTCGATTTGCAGATAGCCAATATTTTCAATTTTTTGGTGCTCAAAAAATGTGTTCAACTGTCAGAAACGGTCACGAAATGACTTCACGGAGTTAGAAAACATTGCAATTCTGACATATTGTCAAACGCACTTTGTTTTCCCTACGTGATGGAAAAGGCGTACAAAGTGACATTGAAGGCAGGGACAAGTACCACTTCTTCCTTTTAGACTGCTTTGGGCGTTTCCTCAGTTACCAATCGTAAGGATATGAGTTACGCAGAGTCACGTCACGAAAACGAGTTCACTGACTCCAGCTGACGTTGTTTTCTTGTATCATGTAGGAGAACTTGATTTTGAACTGAAGACTTTCTTGAAATTTTGAGGATTCTAAGAATTTTTGTGAGGAATCTTGAGAAGTGTTGCGTCACTTTAGATCATTCGAAACTATTGAGAAACTCAATATATACCAGGGGTTTTAAGGAGCTCCTTTTTTCGAGCAAAAATATTTGCTGAAGTTGGCTTAGAACTTTTAACTTCTTCAAGGAACGTTTTCTGGTGCACCGTTCACGACATAAATTTGACCGAATTTTCAAGTTCAAAGGGCTGTTTTCGACCACTTTACCTCTCATTTGATGTTTTCGATTGTTAAGTGACTAGTTGTCTGTCTAGTTAAGTTTGAAAATGACGCGATTTTATCTGTTGCAGTTGGATTTGGTTAGGAGATTGTGAGGAACTGACTTCTGATTCGATGCGCACAGCTCTGGAGTTTACAGTGAATGCAAATTGGAATTTAATTTGCTCAGTAGATATAAACTCCGAAAAACTCTCTATCGAAAAAAAAGACCCAAAATTTCTTTCAAAACCCATCACTGACCAACAACCCCTTCAAATCTTTGAGAGAGAAGGAAATGAATTTAAAAAAAACCAAAAAAAAAAATAAACAACTCAAGCACTGCGCAGAGAAAAGAATGAAAACAAATTTAAGGAAAAAAATATATATATAAATAAAATATCAACGAATATAGATTATAATTAACTTTTAAGCATTTTATTTTTGTGCAATTAATGAAAGAAAAAATGAAAAAAAAAACTACAATTTATCTCATAAAATGATTTCTCTAGTGAGTAACTCGATAATTTAGAATGCATTCTGTAAATTTTGTTCTATCTCTTTCGTAAATTTAATTTCATTCATTTTTTGTTTTCTGTAAAGTTTTTTTTTCCTTTAATTTCATGTAAAAACAAACAAATCAAATATAACTATCTATAGGAATTGGAATTTAAATGCTGAAGGTAGTATACAAAGCATATGTATCTCTAGTGTAAAACAGATGGATGAAGTAATTTCATATTTTGGTTGTTGTTAAAAGTAGGTCGTTAAACAAACAAAAAAAAAAAAGAACGGAATAAAATAGAAAATGTTTTAACTTCTCATACATTTGTTAGTTATTTTTTAGTTGTCTTTGTAAAATACTAGTTTTTAAGGAATTTATCCCGTACTTAAAATTTGAGAGAAAAACAAAGGCGCTACGACCTTCTTCTTTTTTTTTCTTTATTTTGTTTCTCTTCTTTATGTTCTTATTTCATTTGAATATTCATTTCGTTTTTATTTATTGTAATAATTTTGTGTTTAAGTTTTTATTTGTAAAAGATTTTCATAGTTTTTATTTGAATAAATGACAGATTTTTTTCGATTTCAATTTTTGTTTGCATTTTTTTTTCTTATTTTTACGAATGCATCGCATCCTATTCCAATGGAATTGAAACACGCACGAAGAGAATTGTTATGAGTCTCATTAAATTTTGTTGCTTCACTAATTTTACTTTTCGAAATTTTCTCCCTGTTAAAAATCAAAAACAAAAAAATTTAAGAAAAACCAAAAAAAAAAAAATCTCCTGAAAATCAACATATCGAACGTTTTTTGTCATCAACTAATTTTTATAAGCAACCGTGCTAAGTGAATAATCAATAAAACAAATCTTAGAGTGCACACAGAAATTAAGAGAATCAATTTTAAATAATTAAGTAAACATAATTTAGCGTAAATTATTTTTATTTTTATTTAATTCGCTTTATACGTTACGTGTAAACAAAAAAAAACAAAAAATAATAATGTAGTAGTATTCCGATAGATTTATTTCTTCACAGTGCTAACTTGCTGGCGGAGGGCTGATATCTCCGCCCCAGTCGCATTGATCATTGATCTTAAAAGGAAATCATTGTAAATGAAAGGTTGTCAGGTTTTTGTTTTTTTTATTGTTTTCTTAGAAAAAGATTCCTAACGATATGATAATAAAAAAGAATACAATTGAATGTTAGTTTAAGGCAATTCTCATGCGAACAGAGTGTACTCCTCCCCGTTGTGGACTCAAACTCATAACTTGAGTGAGGTCCCTGTTTTTTTTTTTCATTTGATGCTTATACCGCAGATTTGAGTTATTCTTTAGGTAAATGTGTATGCGTTCAATAGTTCAAGGTGAGTGTTTCCAAGTCAGTTTGCAAGGATAACCAATTTTTTCCCCTTTACAAAGATCTTAGAAATGTATCTTGCTAGGATCTAGGAACCGTTTACACAAATTGTTGAGGGTCCTTAGAAATGTTGCCTGAAGAAGAAATCTGAAAATTTCGTTTTTTATGTGGTTTGTATTTAGGCTAAGTGGCTTATGCATGCCCTCAATCCCAATGAGAGATGAGGTCATTTCTGGCCCCCTCCAAATTTTCAAACCACTCGAAGCCATTGACAAAGCATCACAAACCGGAAGGGTTAACATTTCTGAGTTCAATGCAATCCGTATCAGAGACAATGAACAGTGAATTCGTATCCATCATAAAGGAAAGGCCCGTCATCATCCCTTTAGCTTCTGCAAAAATCTTTGGGGCAATGTGGAGCCTCTTTGAGTGCTTATCATTTAGACTTCTTCTGTCCACGGCGCTTCAGTCTGGGATGAACTTGGACCTCAGCCAACATGCATCTCCAGCTAACACGATAGTTCGACAGCTGCATCCAGTTGCGCACTCCAAGTCTGTTAAGGTCCTTCTTCACTTGCGAACGCCATCTCAACTTAGGCCGCCCTCTTTTGCGTTGTTCCAATGGCTCGGGTTTGAGGACTTTCCGGACAGGTGCAGTGATGTCCATACACTCTATGTGGCATTGTATCCGAAGACGCTTTAGCAGGCGCATCTCTTCCATTCCAACCCATAGAGTTCGCCGTTGAATCTTCTCCTCCGGACGCCATCGAAGCAAAAAGGACAAAAAATTCACATGCAGAACGTTTCTCTCGAAAAGAAGGCCTCCTCATCCGATCTTAGAAGCGTCCGAGTTTCTTCGCCGTAAGGAGGGACTTCAATGATCAAGCTGTTTTACAAAGCAAGTTTAGTCCTTCGAGAGATGGCTCTATTACTCATTTGCCTCTCAAACAATTGGCAAGGGTGATACTGCGTTTGATTTCAGTACTGATGTTGTTGTCCCTATTTACCGCCGAGCCGAGGTATGTAGACGAAGTCCTTGACTGCAGCGAAATTTCTGCTGCCAGTGGTATGCTCTATCCGTTCAATCAGACAGTGCTCATTCACCATTCCCTCAACCAACGTTACGAGGATGCCCAAGATCATCTGCGTTGTTATCCCTGTTGTTGGAGGGCTCTTATGTCAAAGAAGGGTTAAATTGCTTTTGGAATGTGGGATCAGGTGCGGTTGTCTCATTCTAGAAAAAAACAGGTGGAACTTAGGTTCATGTCCATGTAACAGAAAATACATTTTTTGCAAACTAAGTAGTGGCAGGGACAAATGTTGATTGCATTGCATCCATTTCACTCTGAGGCGAATAGACATCTAAAATCTAAGGTAGACAGTTGTGAGATGACTTGTTAGACGGCCTAGAACTTGTGACATAACTTGTTAGATGACCTAGAAGCGTTAACATAACCTTAGGCAAAACCGTAAACAATACCTCAGCCTCTTCTGAAACAGACTGCTGTTGAGTAGATGCTAAGTGTATCGACTACTACATGGTACAATGCCTGTAGATTCTACAAATTTATTGTTTGAATTCACAAAAACCGTTGATATCTTATCCAAAGCGAGTCGAGCAGATGTCTGAGTGCCAACATTGTGTGAAGAGGCGTTCGAAACTGAATGTCAAAATCAATCAAATTCGCTGGGAATCGCTGAATATCAAATGTGTCGAACGTCGTCGAACAGAACAAGGCAAATTTTATTCTCTGCAGTACTTTGAAAGTAAGAACGTTTTTCTATAGCTGCTGGGAGCTAGCTACGGACGGCCATAAAATTTAAATGAGTCCACTCAATAATTTCATTGCCCTTCCGCGACGTTGATGGTAAGTGCGTTGTCTCATACCCTGCAGGCTCTAGGTTCAATTCCTGAACTGAACGTCTTGCAATTTGTCATGGCGCCACCTCTGTCAAGATGCTGTCAACACCGGTAGTGGAATTTCTTTATGGTGCCAACTTGGTCAACACTTAAAGAGTGGCAAGTTTTTGATATATCGCCGTTTAATGTTGTTTGAAAAGACTTGGCTTAACCAACATTTAGTCCTGTTAACAGAAGAAATGAACGATGCAATGTGGATTTATGAAAAAATTCGAATCAGATCAAAAGTCTAATCAGCTCATGTAGAAAGCGTCCAGGTTCCCGAACTGGAGTTGATTTCGCTCCTTTTCGAAAAGCTGTAATTGGACGTTCTCTAATGTTGTAATTGGAAACGTAAACAATATCCGAATCATAAGTAAAATCGAGTTTGGTAGCAGGTTTCAATCCCAATCTGGATTTTTGTAAGCTTTGCAATTTTTCAGTGAATGTCTGTTAGTTCAGTGTCCATTCTAACACACATTTCGGGGGAGGGAGTTCCAGACTTATCTCAAAGCCAAAGCTCCACCTCTCCTAAAGTGCTGAAAACAATCTCAGACTAGTTCTCAGTTTCTAAAATTTCGCCATTTAAGGTCCACTTCAAACTGCCGGTCTTTAGCATAAGTGATTGTTGGGAAAAAATTGGTCCTTGTGGGCTGTGACCATCACTAAATTTTTTCCCCAAAATAGAAACCACAAACCTATTCGCATTTTCTTCATAAATCGGCGAATGAATCTTTCCTAGACAAAACCTCAAACTTTTGGTTACCAATTTTTGATACCTGAGTGACATTACAGTGGACCTGGATCTTAACCAACATGCATCTCCAGTTTGTAAGATCTTTTGTCAGCTGCATTCAAAGGATGATGACAATCCAGACGGCATCACGAGGGGGCCGTATGTCAACTTGACTTGTGCGGTAGCAGAGATAGTGTTGCCAAGTTGACTGCTGTCAATGACATTGTCCTGTGCGAACAGTTCCATGCTTCCCAATATCAACTACAAGAAATGTTGCGAGTCTTTCATATGTAAAAGTCCCAAGAATTCCAGAAACCCAGAAGCTAAGCTTCACCTGCGCTCAGTGTCTGCTGATTTGTCGACAACTTGTGATATTACTGCAGCCTGAATTTTCCCATATTGTAATCAAAACTGAAACAATTTTAACTTCTCCACTTCTTCCACTGGCATCACTGACTCGAAGACGACGGTGAAGCTCAAGAAAGTAACGTAGTTGCAAACGTACTCGTATGTATGTTGTTTTTCAATACCAAAGCGTGGAAAGAAAGTGTGTTCCGTATGAAAGGGAAAGATTGTCTTCTGAACTTTGTACTTAGGAGCTGTCTGTCAGATCCATTCAGTAACGAAAGAGAAGAGATTCGTTCAATAGAGGATCACGAAAACTGAATGTTCAATAAACTCAATTTTAAATTGCTTTTAGCCAACTAAGACAGTCCCACCCACAATTTAATGAACATGCTCCATAACTCTTTCTCTCTCCTTTCCTTGTCTTTCTCTATACTTTCGGCCCGTGCTGTGACTTAATTCCGGTCACAGTCTCTTTATCGAGCGCCAATTGCGAAAAAAATGTTTCTCTTTCTTTCTCTCCCTGATTCCCTACCTCCTTAGAGAAATGTAAATTTTAATTTAAATGAAGCTCAAAAGAACGTAGGAAAAGGATGCAGGAAGTATATGGCGATACCTGGATGAAAACCAGTGAATTTCAATAAGCAATGAACTACAAGAACGAACTAGTTCAATTAAAATATTTGAACTAAAGTGATCGCTCACTGAATTGAGATGAAAAGAAAAAGAAGCTCGTAGCGCAAAGTGATTTGATGGCTTTTGTCTTAATACTAGCATACACGTTGGAGTGAGTAAAGTTAGGCACGACACCACCTCTTTCGTGCTCCTGCCAATACTCAAGGAGCACTAATTGTCCCTTAAATGTTTTCAAAAACTTATGGGATAATAATAACACAGAAGATACAAGCATTTGGTGAGGCAACTAGGACCCCATCCGTTCTGGGAAGCGCAGCACCATCGAATTTATTTAATTTAGGGATAAGTTTAAGTTTGAATAGACATTCATGCTGTATTGATGTCACCAATTGCCTGTGCTTACGCCCGATGTGTCATTAAAAATATGAGGACTATAATATTCGATCTTCTTCTTTTTCTTCTTGTGGCGCTACAGTCCTTCTTGTGGCGCTACAGTCCGGGGTGGATCTGGGCCTCAACCAACCATATTCCATAACCACATTCGATCTCCAGTCAGAAATATACTTTTTTCCTTCATTCCTCATCAGGGAAAACAATTCAGGAAATTAAACTAGAGAACTCATTTGCAATTGAGGTCCCTTACTGCCAAATAGTAAATTTTTCAACTCGATTAAAAAACAAAAGCAGACAACATCGACTAACTCGACCTATAATGAAACGCTTTTGCAATTTGTATCTCAAGCATGTATTCACACATCTCACAAGCAATCAGGCAGGCGACTGCCTCTCCGTCCTTGAACCGAATCCAAAACCGACCCGAAACAATGTGAGTTTAAAAAGTTAGCTTATATTGTCGGATTCGAGTTTTACAATCTGTGCGTTCTGTACATCCGTACATTCGGTTCGTTTCACAAGCTCGGTTTGATGCAAATGTGCACACACTCCGTTTGACTCGGCAAAGGTGTAACTTGGGTACACTGGCGTTGACACACCTCTTAGGGTTTGCTTGAAGATGACGAAAAATCGAGAATCATTGCCTTTATGATGCTGATGCAGTGCTTTTTTTATGATGCGACGATGCGTTGGTTTTATACTTTCAAGCGACGTTTAAAAACCAACTTTTCAAACTCTTATGACATTACGTGAGACTTCATGACACTTACGCTAATACCGTAATTTTCAAGCTCAGTCTAACATAAAAAAAGCATCAAATCGTCTTTTCTTCTTCGACTGGCGCTACAGTCACCAGTGGAGGTTGGCCTTAAAAAACACCCTTCTTCAGCTGACACCGCCTCCCTGCAGCTGTGTCGAGTTGCGCGCAATAGGTTTAACTGAAATTCTTCTCCAAAAACGAATGTCACAGATTTGTTTCACTCACATAAACAGACTCTAAGGATCGCCGCATGTGCAAATTTTTTTACCGAAAAATCAATTCCGCGCAGCTGCTAAGAGATAGAAACTGCTCATCTGAAAGGAAATCTCAGTTAGGACTCAAATCTAGAGGTCTAGAGGCATGTCGGTAAACAATTTTTTTTTTCATTTACCTCAAGGACTTGAAGTCTTCTTTACTGCCAAAATGAAAAGGAACATTTTCAAAGTTTTGCATTCATTTACACACTTTAAATCATTACAACGAACTACAAGAACCCCGTCAAGAAACAAGAATGAATCCTTATTTTTATATCTTACACACACACATACACACACATTCGTGTCATGCTTATGTCCTTTTTATCAGTCCAAACAAAATATATATATACATATAGAGATAAGTATTTAAAGTTAATCTATCTAAATGTCACAATTTTTCTTGACTCTTACTACCTTGTACACCGATTATTCTTAACAAAAAAACAAAAACAAAAAAACATATTTACTAGGTACATATGAATATACATCTTTGAACAAAGAAAAAAACGTAAATTTAGGCTTAAAAAGGTGTCAATTTAAAAAAAAATAAAATTCAGAAACTTACACAACACACAACACATGTAAACACGTTACATTGTAAAATAAGATAAAACACCTTTAGACAGAACTACATCAGAGACATCCACTCACATGTCACCACACCACCACACCACTACACACTTAGACAAAATAAAAATGTTTAGTCTCATTTTAAAAAAAACGCAGAAAAATACTGGTGATAATTTTCAAAAATAAAAAAAAAACCAAAAAACAAATCTATATAAAGAAATTTTAAATCAATGGAATTTCCAAAAAAACACAATTCTTATCGAAATTGAATGAAACGAATTATGGGTAGTGTTGATGTTTTAGAAGATTTTGAGTTTCTGTCTATTTTGCATTTGAGATGTTTTAGTTTAAATTTGAAAAAAAAAACAAAAAAAAAATTGATGTTAGCAAAAGAACACACAAACAAAAGAAAAAAACCTAGTAGATGATGAAACTCTTAAAGCAGGCAAAGAAAAATACATATTATTGTGCAAATTTGCAAAAAAAAAATTATTACGAAATAAAAAAACTTTTAGAATAAATTTTAGGTGTAGGATGTTTTGAAGCCATCTATTTTACTGGAAACCAAAACAAAAACATAAATAGACACTACAAGCTACAAGAAAAAACAAACAACTAAAATGAAAAAAAAAATCTACATTTAACAATAAACAGAAAAAAAAATACATTACATATATACATAAATATATATATATATATTTTAAGCATTAAATCCATAAACAAAACAAATATCAAACCCAAAATGAATGTGAAACAGCAAACAAAAAAAAATACAAAAAAACAATATATATAAAATATTTAGAAGTAAAAACAAAACTAAAACTCTTAAACTTATATACATGTGAACAACAAGCGAAACCCAAAACAACAGCAACCATACAAAAGTCTATAAAAACAAAACAAAAAATTATGATGAGTCTCTATAAGATAAGCATACATGCGCATACATACACTCTTTGCAAAATAAAGAAAAGGCAAAAAAGAAAAGAAGAGAAAATATTCAATTAATACAAATATATATCTATACAACATAAAAAGACTTTGTTTCATTATTTCTTCTCCTTCCCCTCAACACCACAATCATCACTATCTCGCAACAACAGCAACAACAATCGTTTTTTTTTTTCAAATTTATTTCACTTTTTTTTCTGTTATCCCTCAACTCTGATGACTACTCGAATCAAAATGAACTATACTATGGATCCCTCAATTCATTCATTTGTTTTTTTTGAAAATCTTCTGTTTTTTGTATTTTTTTTAATTTAATTTTAAACCAAAGGAAAAGACGATCTACATAAAAAAAACAACAACATCAAAACCAAGAAAACTGCACAAGGTAAACGAAACAGAAAAATTTCAAAATCCACAGTCAAGACAGCAAACGAATTCCATCATGACAGGGCATCAAGACAAATCAGAAAAATGTAAAAAGAAACAAAAACGAAACCAAACATGAGTGGAAACATACACAACACGCCCTCACTCAATTGGCTTCCAGTGACTAGAGAGCTTCCCATGCATTGGAAAACATAAAATTGATTGATTTGAGTTGATTGTAGAGGATAAGTTAGTTTAGGGAGTTCCGTACGACACAGTACTCGAACAGTTGAAAACTAGTGACATTCAGTGTAGGACTTAATTTTTATACACACGCAGTTGATTAACCACTTTATGTCGGTGACAGTGACTTACAGATTTCCTAATCATTGGGTCGCTCACTAAGTAATTTCGTTTTTTTTCGTGAATTTAAAACACGACTTTTTGTACTTTCTAAACAGTGTGGTAAGGGTGGCGTAGTGAGGAAGTGCGTCGACTTACACTCCAAGGTCCCAGGTTCAATTCCCTGACGGGACAACTTGCATTTCTTCACAGCACCACCTCTTTCAAGTCGCTGATAACTCTCAACGAGTTTCAATTGTCTATGAAAACCTTCTCAAATTTCGCCGTTCGGAGTCGGCAAAAAACTGTAGGTCCCTTCTACTCGCGAGAACAGTGGCACGCACAAGAGAAATAGTTTATGTAGAACTAGGCCCTGGTCCTTAGTGGGCTGTAGTGCCACTCAGTTATTATTATTAAAAAATTTTGTCACCGTTCGGATAAGAGATTGATTACACGCTCACAAATTTATTGATCCTTGCTGATTAAAAGACTGGTCCAAGTGGTTTTGACGTCCTGACTGGAGGTGAGGGTGCTCCCATTCAAAAAAATTTCCAGAAATGGAAACTACTGATGGTCCAGGGGGGCCAAGTCTGAAGAGTATGTTGACTGTGGAAACACATCCCATTCAAGCTATGGGCGAGTCTCCGTACTCGTATGATGACAGCTAATCTCAGAACCCCTGTAACAAGCTTCAAAATGAATACTAGACGTTTCGTACACTTGTTAGTGGTCACGTTTGACGAATTTAATCTTACAGCAATCCCCCGAGTTGTTGTTTGACAATTTTCATCGACCAATGACTTATATTTTTTTTTGCTAGGACGTGGTGGATCCTTGTTGAATTGAAATGTTGCCATTATCGTTCGGTCAACATATTTTCTCCGCACACATCACTTATTTGCGCCTTGCTTGGACTGTATTTTTGCCCTTTTGGCAATAAAACAGTACTCGATCTTCAATCTTCTACAAGGCACCGGACAAAAACTGTTCCAAATTTGTTCACAAACAAACCCTCCTACAATATAGAAGATGTTCGAATATATAACGGTAAAGATGAAAAAGAACGAAGCTGACAGCTGTTGTCTTCAAACGAAATTACTTATTGAACGACTTAAAACGTTGAGTACTGGTTTCCACAGGTGGAACGTTGATGGTAAAATTATGTGTCGTTAGGTTGTAACACATAGAAAGTAAATTTTTTGAAAAAAATTCAATTTTCCCAAATTTTTTTAAGAAAAAATTTGAAAACCAACTTTTTCGTAAATGAAACGCAAGTCATTAGTGATATTTCAAAAAATTTAATGTCGGCCTGAATTACAATTAAAACATTTATGAACAGGACTTGATTTTGTCTTTATGGCCACCACGGGCACATTGGTAGAGGTCTATTCGTTGGCCCCAATTTTCAACGACTCGGTCACACATTTCCTCCGAATCAGCCCCAATATTGCATGCAATGTTGACACTGAGCTCTACCAACGTTATTGACCTGTTGGCACAAACGAATGACTTAACGTGACCCCACAGAAAAAAGTAAGGCGGCGTTAACTCGCACGAACGATGAGACCAATTGAATACCCGATTCTTGAAATAACACGCTCGCCATACCTACTCTTCAACAAATCTATTGTAGGGTGTGCTGCGCGACAATACTGACCATTCACTATAACATGATGACATGATGACGACAAATTGTGGCCGGTGTGAAAACCCCATTAAACGACGTGTCTTCTCCAGAACCCCCAATCGGGGAACGTTTGTCGCTTGAAATGGTCCATCGGCTTAAAACCTTGAGTCAACTTGATCTTGTATGGTCGTAAATCAAGATCCTTGTTTGGTCTGGTCGGGACACTACGGAGTTGTGCGAAACAAGGTTGCCAATGAACTTGCTAGGCAAGGAGTCAACGAGGCATTCATAAGGCTCGAACCCACCGTGGGACAGGCCGGGTTAATGATTAGGGGGCTCCGTCGACGGTTGGGTCTTCAGGCAGCACAGCCAAAGATGGCATGACACTTCAGGAGCAAGTGCATCCTCCTAAACGCCAGCAAGAAATCCGCGGCTTTTCTGTTTTCTTTTGATGGGAAAGACTGCAGACAACTTGTTAGCGTACAAATGTTACACTTCATCCTCCTTAAGCAATTAAGTGCGAAAAATTCCCCAAAGTTCGGCGAAAGAAGTCGGCACTAAACTCTAAATCTGTTCGAGCTGCATTGATTGTTCATGGAGTCTCTGTTGAACACTTAAACTCTGTTTTTTTATTAACACAAGAAAGAAATAATATAATCCTAGCCATTCATTGACTGCCTCGTATCCATAGAGACGAGTTGTTTAAGCAGCTCAATCTTTACCCGTTCTGGGTACCAGGTCATAGAGGCCTTTTAGGAAACGACAGAATTGATGATTAAGCCAGGTATGCGACAATGCTTTCCTTACTTCTAGAGTATGAACGCCTAGATATGTCCTCCATTCACTTCACGTGGACTCACGTCATCCACTTGATCATAAAGAGATGATGGAGGGAAGATCAGAAGAAATCTGACCCTAAACGCTCTAAACAGCTTCATTCCTTGAAAGTTTCGGACGTAAGTTTGGTTGTAGAAACAATAACCGCTGACTGTCCGATCGCAGCGCACGCTAGTAGACTAAGTTCTTCCGCGAATGATTTCGCCAAAACTGTATGAACTAGGCACCGTCCTTGCGTGTCTCAAAAATAAGTACTTAGGCAACTAGTTCTTAGAGGCCTGCTCGACTTCAACTACGTTCCTTCCACCGGTTTTCCGGTATTCCTTATTGCCTTCAAATGATTCTAGCTAGTTCATCCCACCGAACAGCTCAGATCCAGTTTTAAATGCACTTTCTTATAAAAAATCCAAGAAACTAAGACAAAATGCCTAACCTAGACGTTATCACCGCTTGACTGAACCATTGAAGGCTTTCCTCAGCTCGTTGTGTGATGCACCAGTCGTGGCTTAACATCCGCAGTTGAGGGGTCGATGTAAAAGATTAACGAGATTGCCTTTGGGCCTAAGACCAATCTGTTTCAAGTAAAGGAATGCCTCCGGAGGTACGAAGACGTTGCGTCGTACTCTTTCAAAGTACATTGGATTGGGGTGGCAAGCGGCGGAAATCAAATGGCTGACCAAGTTAATCGCGCTTGCAGTGTGGCTGCGAATTAATTTCATCCGAAAATTGTCCACTCAAAGCAGGTTTGTCCTGTTGCAAAAGACCTCATGGGAGTTAGACATTCAGTACTGAGACTAAGGTGTCCTATAAGACGAAAGCAAACCCTCTCGACCACTCGTATTATTTCAATGAGGATTGCAATCACATTAAATCATTCGCGCCGTCCATAGGCGAGCATTGGCCGGACTAGGGCCATGTGAAGGATAAGTTTCATCCTCGCATCGAATCGAGAGCAATGCTCCTCGAGTTCCGGCCAGCTTGGCTTCTACATGTTTGATCAAGCCAGATCCCTTGCAATCTGATCACATATCTTCGTGCCAGTGGCTGCCCGTATCCTCCAACCACTGATAACTTTCTTCAATTCTCTTCAGTGTCCGCTGACATCCTTCAACACCGGCGTTCTGAGCAGAACGGTTTCCGCCTTCTAAAAGAAAACTTTCAACTTCAAATCATTGCAATCACGCTGGCTTAATTCGAAGTCAACCTGCATGAGTGTTGGGATGTCCTCAATCTTTGGCTCTGATCTGTTCACTTTTAAGTCGTCTGTTCAGAGAACTTATGAAATTGCTTACGTAAATGTCGAACAGGATCGGCGACTTCACAGCTCCTTGTTGGAGACAAGTTTTTACTTCAAGTACACCCACAAACCGTTTGCGAGTACACATAGTGACTAATTGACGGGAGATTGCCAGGAATGACAGAATCCTTTCCTCACTTGGATATAGATTGAAACATACAATGGCTGCTCGTTTGCGATTTCGTCGAACATCCTTTTGATTGGTTCGAAGATTGCCTGGAGGATCATCTTCGATATGAACGGGGGTTGCACCTCTTCGACGGTGATGACATTTTCTGCCAAGCCTTTCTTTTCAAATCGCCAGTCGTCTAGCTCACTTCGAAGCTTGTGGTTGCAAATCCAGATGCGGCTTGCTAGGGGCCTTATACACTTCCTGAAAAACCGCACCTAGTGCCTCAACTCATGACGGTCTTCGATCACGAAGAAATTTTCGTCAAGCACTGCGTCGTCTGGATCAATGCACGTGTGTTCGTTTTCTTTCGTTCTGGGGAGCTTAAGACACGAAAGATCGCTGTTCTTTTCTCTTCTAAGGATTCTACTTATTGGCGGACAGCACGAATCCTGTCTGTCATTCTGAGCAACCAACGTTTGAACATCAGCAACGTCAGAGTGCTAATTTTCTCATCTAGTCTGCCAATAAACCGTCCAAAAGGAGAACGTTTGAACATTAGGATTGCTGAACTCGACACTGAGTCCGCAATGAGATACAAATGAGTGTTCAAACAGTTGCCCGTTTGTGTGATTGTATCCGTCAGAGGTAGTCGTGCGTCACACAGCATAAGATCCCGAAACGAACAGCTTGTGGGAAACGACAAAATCTCCATTGCCCTCAATACGAGTCTATAACAGCGGAAGAGTCCCTAACAGTGGGAACAGAAAAGTTCAAAATTGTATTATTTCAAAAGCTGTTTCTGTAAAACTTAATTTTGTTAGTCCAAGAAAGATCTCTCAGCTGGAATGTCCATGGTTTTACAAATTTGTCATAAGAAGTAAGCATTCAGTTCACTAGACGAATTTTGCCTGTTTTCAAGAATGCTTAACCCCGAACTTTAATGCCGAAGTACCTTCAAAAATAGAAGAAGAATGACACGCTTAGCTCTCCATAAATTCAAATGACTGATTTAGAGTGTTTCTATAGCCAAAAACAAAATTTTAACGTTCGCGTTGGGTTGACGACAGTTTAATGCATCAAATCACCTCTAGTTACATTTTCTCAGGGCGACTTAAACATGTCCATTTGAAGGTGAGCAACCCAAACTTGAACTAAAACGTACCCTCTTTACGAGATATTTCCAACGACCTCAGGCACTAAAACTTTCAAACTCCTCACTTGACTTGACTTTGATACTTTTGCCAAGTTCTCCAGGGAAGCTGTGTGCTTGAGGAAAACCATATCAATAGTCAACGGCCCCCTACACGCAATGAACACCGTCCCCTACAAAGTGACTCTGTCAAAAGACCATAAACCAAAAGTTTGCGACAAGAAACACTCGCGCCACTTCTCACTATCAACAGCCTTAATTTGATGCAGCTTCACTTTGAAAACTGCAAATTCTAAATCATGCACCCAACTCTATGATACAAAGAACATACCACCGCTATTGCTATACTTAGGCTTACACGAGACTTTTTTAACGCCTTTTCGATGACCAATTTAGAAACCGGCTTTTTAGACTTTTGTACAAATTCGGCCTACACTCGAACGAGGTGACGAGGAAGTTTTTTTTCATAGGTCTAGCTTTGCTGCAGCTTTTTAGGCAATCTTGCGTAGGTCAGGGAACACCTGCTTAACCCACCGTTTGTACTCTATGTATACAGCCCACCCACTTCACTTTAAGACACAAAACACTCATCATCACGCATTTAGGGAAACCAACATATTTTAGGTCTATTTTATGAGGGGAGTTGGATAATCATTTAGACCATAGCTTCTAGTAGACTTTATGTTTGAGAGAAAGAGAGAGAGAGAGAGAGAGAAATGAAGAGTGATAGAAAGAGTAAGGGAGAAAGAAAAATAGAGAGAGGGGAAGAAAGTGCAAAGAAGCAACTGCTGACAGGAAGAAGGTAGCTATAAGGAGACAGAGAGAACAAATAGAAAGAAAGCAATTAAGAAAGATGTGCATAGGAAGGGATAGACAGAGTGAAAAAGAATGAAAAATTGTTAGTTTATAGACAGATGAAGATATAAAGAGAGTTAGAGACAGAAAAATAGAAGAATAAGAAATAAGAATAACCACGCATAGAGAGAGAAAGAGAGACATACAGATAGAAGCACAGGAGAACACTCTTACTTACTTATTGCGGCGCTATAGTCCGATGTAGACTACTTGGGCTTCAAGCCAAAAGCGTGTCCAGGCTGCCTTCAGTTTTTCCGGCACAGTTGGTTGAGGCCCTTTTCTATTTGTGTGCGTCACCTGAGTCGAGGTCTTCGTCTTCAGGGGTGGATTCAAAGACTTTCT
Source organism: Eristalinus sepulchralis (assembly GCA_944738645.1). Taxonomy (NCBI): domain Eukaryota; kingdom Metazoa; phylum Arthropoda; class Insecta; order Diptera; family Syrphidae; genus Eristalinus; species Eristalinus sepulchralis. Next base: position 65,091,942 of record OX122883.1, read on the forward strand.
ATGAGTGCGCCAGCTCTATATGTCCTCACCATCTGAATCATTGGATCTTGCGTCTTCTCGTTGTGTCAATGCTGTTGCACAGTTCGTGCAGCTCACTGTTAAATCTTTTCATTCACTCACAGAAGAAAGGGACATTACAGGAAAAAATAAGGCCCTTTCTTTTTAATTAAAAAAAGACCATGATCAACAGTTTAAATTAACTTTAGGATTCGGTTCAGCATTGTGACTGTTAAACAAGTGCCAGTTGAGTCCGGTTTAGGGCCTACGAACGCACTCTTTCCTAAAAATCGAACCTAGCCGATACTCCGATTGTTTTGGCAACATTTGACAGACGTGCTCTCTTGAATGGCTCTCGAATTTGGCTAATAATCTTTCCAGACTTACTTGTAACAAAAAGTTTGTATGAGAAAGAAAGATCACCGTTGCTGCAATTGATCCCCAATCTTTCGATCTCGAGGGTGTTACTACAGTCCACAATGCGCTTAGGCCAAGCTCCATCAGCAACTACTCCTACTTTGTGTTTCCCACGAGTAGAGGGGAATCTACAGTTTATTGCCGACACCAAACGAACAAGTTGGACTCTCTTGTCCACAATCTTTGAGTGTTGTCAGCATTTCGAAAGATTTAGGTATAAAATTGGGAGATGCATGTTCAGTTCGGAAATTGGCCTGGCGCCTGAGTCGATGCATTTACCTTCTACGCGATGCCAATCCCTGAAAGTAATCTTGTTGTTAGCTTTATTCACGATAAGTTCCAGGACTCACTGAGAGAGCCTAAGCTAAGGACTTAACGGCTGAATCCTTAAAGGAAGCCATTTTCCTCTTCATTGTCATTGATGAAAAATAAAATTCTTGATGAAATTCATTTTCAAATCCTTGACTCAAAGTTAAAGAGGTCTCAGATCCAAACAGTTCTTTAGTTGTTTGTCTTCCCGATCAACAAGCTGCTCCAAACAAACCCATGGTCCAAACTGAATCTACTTCCCGCTGCGCTGTTGATCCCAGGGTCAAATTTTTCCATTGGCAAGGCACTGTAGATTATCAGAAGGGAGGACGGATGTCACAAGACGGAAAGTCTACGATCCAGGCATTGAGCCTAGACTCTCTGCGTCTCCAGACGCGCGACAGCACCAACCGATCTTCTTTGATTTAAAGGCCTAGAGGTTTCGGTTCGTTGGTGACAGCTTTGCTTACATTTTCGATGAGAAATGGCAAATCTGATATTCCTATCTTACCTACCAACCTCCTGGAGCTTTCCATGATACCAGTGGTATAATCAATCATCCGACATCATCCAACTTTATAAATAACGTCGACAACTAATTAAAAAGAGGAGGCACTGAAGCACTTGTCCTACGATCCTATGTCGCCAGTAAACTGAACTCAAACCTCAACTGTTCAGCCCAAAAGACGAAATCGCCCACGAATTCGCACCGCCACCGAAATGACCATACCATACTGTCGGTTACATCCACTCGTGAAAGGGCAATTTCAAGCGAACACAAGTGATTGCTGAAAAACTAGACCCTAGCACCTTGTAAAATGTATTTATTTACCTTACTCTGCAAGAATGACCCAGTTTCAATTAAAATTTAATTTTAAAGTATTCCAAATTCCCCCTAGTCCTCAATTTATTTGCGGACGCTGTGAAGCACGCTGTGTTTGAATTTTAAAACGACAAATATAAAATCATGACAAATGAGGGTAATTAATAGACCACAAGTCGCGACCACATCATCGTCCATCAAACTGTACCCAGTGCGCCCAGTCTGTATCGCAGTGCATGCATGAGAAATCGAAATTATTTCCACACAATTGATTTGTTCGATAACAGTTTTCTGTTGCCGCATTTTGCTAAGCAAATGATGAATGTGTGAACAGGGTGAATGTGATGGCTGTTTGGATTTCTGCTAAAAAAAACTGTTCGTGAACTACGATGAAGAAATTAATTTTGAAATTGCTCTAAATTCTTCCGTAGTCAGGCCAGGGAATGTTGAAGGGATTGGTCCTACGCCATTGCAGCTTGCAGTTCCCTAGATTCCGAAATTATTTGTTCCTTGTTCCGGGAGTTCAGTCTTCATCATCATCTCGAATCGATCTCCACAGTGAACCTTGAGCCTGATCAATTTCAGCCTGCCATTGTTGACGGTCGCGATCACCCAAAATCCTTTCCATCTCAAACCTGAAGGCTTGTGAGTGGAATTTGAAGACACTCTTAGCTGGATGATTGCTGGCTATTAGCTCGATGTAACTGCGGCAATAAAGTCAACGGTTGTTTGCCTCCCGGACTACATTCACATCATGCCACAGGTAGCACAGATCGCTGTTGCATACGCCTTCCACGTATACAACGGACCATATCCAACGGCAAACTAAACTTTCAAAGATATCAAGAAACAAGAGCCCTCGGAATGGAGGAAAACATACAGGTGGTAGTCCCTGCATTCCACATGTCTATGCTCATGGAAATATTTCACTCGTGGTGGCAAAGAATGGCTTTCCACTTTGTGGATCCTATTTTTCCGCGACGGTTGAGAGGATGATAATTTTAAGGGAAAATATTTCCAACCTCTTCAAACTTATTGGCTTCTGAAAAAGTTATTTCTACTGGGCCACTGGGCTTTATTGTTTGCCTCCAGTGGCATGATTTTTTGGATCAAACTTCAAAATAGTTGATATTTCAAGTCCTGTCCCAATGGCTCAGATCCAATGATTCTCCGCAGCAGAATTGTCTGTTATCCAGCCTGGTGTGGGTATCCAACGGATTATGCGCCTGCATGAACCACAGGGCATCCAAGAAGACACTGAAACCACCACTCCACAGCTGTCAGATCTCACAGTTACAGCTCTCTTTGGATACAGTGGCTTCTCGACAATGAGGGGCGGTCTTTCGAGTGCCAGATGTGGCAATTTTGCTCTTCAATGGAACCGTGAAGATGAAAAGATGATTTTTCGCCTAATTCTAAGTGCTCTAAGGCCAAACTTCGCGCGTCTTAAATTCTGAGTCAATTTAGAACTTTTAAGCGATTAAACCGAGATCTTGGTGCAGGATTCTCAATGTTCTTCTTCTTCTTCTTGTGCCGCTGCAGTCCGGGATGGACCTGCCTCTCCAGTCAGCACGATCACCAGCTGCCGCCAGCTGCGCACTCCAATTTGGTTGAGGTCCTTCTCCACTTGTGTGCGCCACCTTAAGCGTTGTATCCGAAAACGCTTGACCAGGCGCATGTCGCTGTACAGCCCATTAAATTTTCTTCTCCAGGTGCCATCAACGCAAACAGGATTGGGTCCTCACACGCAAATCTTTTCTCTCGAAAAGACTAAGGGCTTCCTCATTCGCTTTTAGTAATGTCCAAGTTCCAACGCCATAAAGTAGAACTGGTGGTGTTACTGGTTAAGGTGTTATATAAAGCAAGCCTAGTCCTTCGAGAGAGAGCTTTATTACTCAATTGCTTCTTGAGCCCAAAGAAACAGCGATTGGCAAGAGTGATTCTGCGTTTGATTTCAGTACTGATGCTGATGTCCCTCTTTACAGCGCAAACGAGGCAGACGAAGTCCTTAACTACCTCGAAGTTTCTGTTGCCTAGTGTAACGCTCTGTCCGAGACGCCGATGTTGAGTGGCCTTCCTTGATGACAGCATGTACTTCCTTTTGTCCTCATTAACCACCAGACCCATTTTAGCCGCTTCCGCTTCAATGCCAACAAACGTCTCATTGACGGCTCGCTGTGTTCGTCCTATCACGTCAATGTCGTCGGCGTAAGCCAGCAAGTGACTTGTGAGTTACACACGCTCTTCTCAAGGATGATGTCAAAGAAGTCATATGACAGCGCGTCGCCTTGTCTAAAACCTTCTTTGATATTGAAGGTCTCGTTGAGTTCGTTGACGACCTTGACGGAGCAGCGAGAGTTCTCCATCGTCATCCCACACAATCTGACGAGCTTGGTAGGGATGCCATAACTAGACATGGCACTGTAAAGCTCGTCTCTGTGCACACTGTCTTAAGCGGCCTTGAAATCGACGAATAGGTGGTGAGTGTCGATTTGCACTTTTTGGGCCTTTTCCAGGATCTGCTGTAGTGTGAAGATTTGGTCGATGGTGGACTTCCCTGGCCTGAAACCACACTGATAAGGACCTATCAGGTAATTGACGAAATTGATAGGAAGTTGATCTGGCCCTCATCTATATCAGCCATATTTTTGCTGCGGTTTGGCAACGTGCTTCTAAATAACTTAAAATATAGGGGTTACGCAGGATAGCTAGATCATTTATCCCGTTCAAAGACAATAGAATAATTTATACTTACCCTATGGGTACTTCATAAATGAGAAAGTTACATATGTTTACCTAACGAAACCCTAAAAATGCCATGCAAAAATGTTCTTAAAAGAAAAACAAAAAACAGGAATCTGATCAATTGATGCAATCGATAAAATTATAATAATTTTCAGGAGCATAAGATATTATTTTTTTTTACAGAATTTTTCTTAGTTGTTAAAAATGAATTAAAATAAAAACGAAAAAAGAAACAATGAATTTTATTTCTTTAGAAAAAAAACTTAACTTTCTACATAACAACAAGCTTGAATAGACATTAAATTAAAAATAAATCTGTACAGTTAGTGAAATATTATTTTCTCGAATATTTTTAACAAACTTGTACAAAATTTAAAAAAAATAGTGAAAATAAAACAAATGGCCAAATAGTAGATTATGCATATATTCATAGAAAAAAAATCAATTATTCTTTATAGTTGAATTTATTTTTGATTTAAAAATTTTCTTTTTTTAAAATATAAAAAATAAGTGACAAGAAAATTTAAATATTGTATAATAAATAAAAATAAACCAGTCCTATTCGCTTCAAGGCAGTAAGTCACTCTGGATAGGCGCCTAGGATGACCTAGGATTTGTCAGGTTTGTATGACATTCATTTGAGTCTAAGAGTGACTTTATGTCTAGGATTCTCAAATTTACACTCATACACACACACAAATACACACGAAAAAAAGAATGATATATAAATAATATAGTATACAATTAAGCAACATTTTAGGGAATAATTATAAATACAAGTAGACAATGTATGACAGTCGCGAAGGAGGTCAACCGAAAGAGTCTGTCCTACTTCGTGGCGAAGCACACTCTAAGTTATCTGATTTCTTGTTTTTATTGTACTTAAACTTAAGGCACAAAATAAATATTTCACAGAAGTTTTGTTAAATTTTAATTATTTTCATAAATTTAAAAAAAATTAAAATAAATGAAAATCCTAACGTCAATTTAATGAAAATTAAAGAAAAACCAAAAAACAAAAATTTATGCGATAAGTGTAGTTAAAAAAAATTATATATATATAACAAAAATATTGAGAGGGAGTCTATATATGTATATCAAAAAATCTCATTTGCTGGGCTTTTTTTTAGCTGAGTAAGTGAAAAAAAGAGAAACAGAGAAAATTGTTTTATTAAATTTTTGCAATATTAAGTAAATTGAAAAAATAAATAAATAAAACGCAGACGCAAACTTTGACCAGAGGTGAAATTATAAGCGTTTTGTTAGATAATAATGTGACAAAATATATGTGATTTGCGAATAAAAAGAAAACTTACAACACAGATAAGAAAAAAAAAGAAAACAAACACAACACACGATGTAGTCAATTTAATTGTTTTTTCAATTACTAGATGCATAAGTTTTAATTATTATATATAAAATTTAACGGTAGTTGCTTGATTTGATTCTTGTAAAAAAACAAATGGAATCATAAATTTAGTTAGCAGAAATATATTTATTTTTTTTTTCACTTTTATTTAAATTTGTTTCACCTTAAGACCAATCATTTTGAAATATTTAAAAAAAAAAAACAAAAAATATATATATATACAAAAAGAATATAAAATCCTTGCCAATATAGTGAAATTTTTCGAAATAAACTAAAAGTTAATGTATAAGTAAATATTCTACACACATGCATGTTTGTATAGAGTATATAGTTCAAACTAAGAAACCAAAAGAAAAAAGCGTACACAAAACAATTTTTTATATGTAAACTGTTTACACACATAATCCACATGAAGGAGCGTCGGTGCGTTGAATGTCTGAAGCATTGCCAAGGGACGTCTACTTGCGATATGATGGGAAATCAATATTTTATGAATATTTTAAGATGTTCTCGTCGTCGTTGCCCAAGTCATTTTACGAGACGCTTCAGAATCGAAATCAATGCAAATTGACAAGAGTTTGAGTGGTCATTCGATTTGAATTGAATTCAATCACACGCATAACCCCAAATCAATTTGAATTAGATGTGCTTTTGAGATGGGCAATAATTTTGTGTAATTCGTTTTTGAAACGCCCATTGTGCCGTCCTAACACGCATGAAATGCATGTGTGCTTGAATTGTTGATGAAGGTGTGTTCGATGAGACGCACTTTTGATTAGTATGTCAATTGAATCAGAGGAGAAGAGAGGGCTTAAGTAATCAATTGATAGCTTTCATTTTCTACTGTTTTCCATTTTTATCTTTTTCTGATTGAGAAGGATTCTGTTCTAAATTTTGCACTTCGGTTCTAAGGAAAGACTCAATCTTAAACATTTTCAGGCCTCCTTCGGGACTACATTCATTTAAGAAAAGTTTTCAACAAGTGCAAGCTCCACTCACACATAGAAGGTTCCGTTCTACTTTTAAAGAGTGTTTATCTTAAGTGAAATTGTTTGTTTTTAAGATTCGCAGACTGTTAGAAATAGCAGATTTGAATAATCATTTCACAGGACTCAATCACTTAGGCTTGTTTCATTCAAGTGCGAGATGCTGTGCAATAGAGATCGAAAGATATAACAACAGATCATTTCTGCTTTAGGTGTGTGCCTGAAAATGCTATCTCTCATACTCATTCTCTCATTGTGTTGTATCCTCATTCACGTTTTGAGAGTCTAGAAAAGCAGTCGTTTCATAAAAGAAAGTCGGCGACCACTGCTCCATGTTTAATGACAACAAAACATAAAGACCACAAGTGAAACCAGGAAAATCAGAAAAAACACACGATTTAAATAATTTTACTCCCCTGCTTCTACTGTTAATAAAAGTTTCCGTCCTGCTGCCTTGCAAGACTAGTGCTCCAACTTGCTCCAACTTTCGGCGCAGGAAATGCGAGGGAAGAATAAGAGGGACGTCATTTTGAGAGAAGAAATTTCCACTGTCTGGTCGCCTTATCTGAAAAGGCCTTTAAAGAGACTCCAGCTGCAAATAATAACTTTATGTAAATCCCACCGTCGCCGTAGCGCAGTGGTAAGTGCATCGACTGCGGCGCAGAAAAGTCTGGGTTCGATTCCCGGACGGGACACCTAGCATTTTTTCACGGCACCACCTCTTTCGAGTTGCTGACAACACTCAAGGAGTATTAATTGTCTATGGAAAGCTTCTCAAATCTCGCCGTTCGGAATCGGCAAAAAACTGTAGGTCCCTTCTACTCGTGAAGAACAATAGCATGCACAACACGAGTAGTTGTTGTAGAAGCTAGGCCCTGGTCCGTTATGGGCCGTAGTGCCACTCAATTATTATTATTATTAAATCCCACATATACGAATTTATTCCCCTGTCCAGTAGATGACACATAGCCCCCCCCCCCCATACATAGCCCCATTTCCTTCAAATTTGATCACTCTGCTGTTATATGTACACATATGCACATGGTCGTGCATTAGTTTTTTTTTTGTTGGATGTTGGGAAGCACTGCACTACAGCGCTCACACTCTAAAACTGGTCCATTGTACCACCAGGCACTAACCTCCATTTAATGTAATTTCTTGGCCTTCCAAAGGAAAACCCGCAAGCGCTTCTGTGATAGAGAGCCCAGGTTATCAGCTCCTCCACGTCAGCGCCAAACAGCCGCCACTTGATCCGAGCCATGGCGAGACATTGGCAGAGAAAGTGCTCTGCAGTGTTTTCACTTTCCCCCATAGGGTGTCGTCACTAAGCCCAAGCACGCTGGCTAAGTAAAGTGTCCCGGCTGTACGCCAACAAGTCGTCTGCAGTCTTTCCTACCTAGAAATAACAGAAAAGCCGCGGATTTCTTGCGGACGTGTGGGAGTAAGCACTTGCTCAGCCTACATCCTGGAGAGTCATGCCACCTCTGGTTGTGCTGCCGTCGACGGAGACCCAACCGTCTCTCGATCTCTCGAAGACAACTTACCGATGAACAAAGATGTGAAGTCTTTCCCTGTCTCTGTACTTTTGTTGATTGTTGTGAGTCTGTTTAAGATATCGGGAAGACTGTTGGGAGATGTTCGATTGTTTTTTTGCTCTGGCCACAATAACTGCAGATCTCTGTGGATTTGAAAACAATTTTGTTCATGCATTGCACAGCAGTGTGAGGTTAACCTTGTTCTATCTTGGAGCTTCCTTAGGAAGGCCTTAGTGCAGACTTCCTGAATTTGTGTGAAAGTTAAATAGCTTCCTCGGCTTTCTAAGGCTGGTTGCTTTGTATCGTGATCCAGGTTCGAAGGCATTGATCCATGGGAGTGTCAGCATTACTGACACTGGTACTTTAACAACTTTTTTTTAATCGTCTGTTATCTCGTTATCTTTATAATTTTCACGTCCTGTGTACTGCCAGTGCGTTTAAACATTCCCAGGCATCCTCTTAGAATTCATAGTGTAATATTTTAGCGTCTTAAGAAGTGCACTGGTTATCTGAGAGCTGAGCTCTCTGTCCCTGGAATGGGCTACATTTTGGTTCAACGAAACTCTAAATCATTCAACGCACCGAATCTCCATCAACCAACGTCTACAATACATAATTCTGTTGTCAAAAAAATAATAATAATAAATAATCTTATCCTTATGACATTTACAAGGAAATAACTACAATGAAACATACAATTATTAGCTAAACAAATAAGAAGAAAGTAAAATATACAATAAATACCAGCAACCTTCAGCAGATAGAAACCTAGGATATAAATGACTTTTTGGAACACTTATACATACTCTATATACTGTAAAGTAAACTCTATATACATACCTAAAGAATTAAAATATATACCAAATTGTATAGCTATCTCCGGCTGAACTGTGCATCAATCACCACTCACCACAAAACGCAACCTCCACCACCAACAACTACCACCACCACCACCACCACACCTTACCACCAACGAACACCAACTGCAAATGGTATTACTTCAAAGAAAAAACAATTTAAAACAATAAATAAAAAAATACATAAAATATATATTTTATTAATGCAAGTAAAAAGAAGAAAACTAAAAAAATAATATTTATATATATATATATAGCAGCAAAATCGATGTCCGCGCAAATAAACTATTTCTATATATTTTTAAAATTACAAACAAACCTTGTGTTCGATGTTTTTGGGTTCTTTTGTGTCGAATTTTAAGACGAGCATAAGTCATTTTGTAAAAAAAGAGAGAATAAATTATATAGTTTAGTTTTAAGATTAAATTTAAGGCATCCGCATGAAAGTCAAAACAGATGCCTTAATGTTAAACAAAAAAAAAACGAAATGATGATAACTAAATTCTTGAGAGAAGAGAAACGAAAAATCAAACACACCTGTGTATATGAAATGTTTTTTTTAAGTTTTTCAATTTTACTTTGTTAAGTTTTCTGTTCATAAAATTCATCTGTGTACAAAAAAAATATTCTATAGATTTATCAAAACAAAATAAAGAAGAAGAAAAAAAATGAAACCTTTTTCGTTTCCTCGCTTTAAATGGAATTCAAGTAGAAGATAAAAACAAAATGAAAAACAAAATACTTATAGAGTCGATATTATATTATTATACATAGAATATGAATTCATATTAATTATATTAATTGTTAGTTGCATTATTGAAGAGTTTTAAAACGGAGAATGAAATTACATTTTAATCACAAAACCAAAACAAAGCAAAAAAACAAAAAAAACGCGAAAATTTTAAAATAAATCTGGCGGACAAATGCATGCGAGTGAACAGATAACCACACAGACAGTAAAAAGTGTGTGAAATTGTAACTAAATGCTTAAGTTGTATGCAACTTAAAATACCGATGGACGTGTGAAACAAAATGCAAATTATACCAGCGATAATATATTATACAAAAAAACAAAATTATTAAAAAAAAGGTGAATATATTATATTAACAAAAAACAAAAACACAAACAATTTATTAAGTACTAAACAAGAAACAAAAATTAATAAAAACAAAAATGGAACAATTGTAAGTGAAGAACAATTAAGAAGACAACTCTATAACAAAACAAAAAAAATCAAGAAAACTTATTTAATAAAAACCTTAAATAATAAATTAATTTGTTTGGCATTTTTTACTTTTTTTTCGATATTTCCAAAAGGCTCCTACTCAATTTATTCAGTTGTACAACAAGAGACGCTAGTCCTCAATATTGGGAGAACAAATTAATTCCTGTCCGTATTCCTATTGAAAAAAAAACTGAAATAAACATAACTCAATGTATTGTTAATCGGAAGCGACTACTTTTGTCCATCTCTCGGGTAATTTTTCACAAGGGACCAAAGCCTAGCTTCTTCAACAACTACTAGTTTTGTGCGTGCTACTGTTCTCTCACCGGTAGAAGGGACCTACCGCTTTTTGTCGAATCCGAACGGCGATATTTCGAAGCTTTTCATAGACAATTGATGCTCTTTGAGTGCTGTCAGCAACTCGAAAAAGGTGGTGCTGTGAACAAATGCGAGATGTCCTGTCGGGAAATCGAACCTAGACTTTCTGCTTGTGGATAGACGCACTTACCCACTACACCACGGCGACCACCACAGTCGGGATATAAATTGTAATGTAATATAAATTTACATGATGGTCCATAAATAGGGTTAGTTTTAATAAAACATACACATATATCATATCTGATGAAAATTTGAGTACCTTATGAAATTTAAATTTTGACAACACTGATATCATTCGATCCGCGGCATGCGTTCATTTGGAAGTCATTCTTACCACCTTTGTTCACTTTTTGTTCGTATCTCGACTGCAACCTATTTTTTTTTAATGAGTCTAGAGTTTGAAGCGAATTCGCGAAAAGATGAGATGTCATGCTGGTGCACGACACTTTCAACTGCTGCAAGGGCCAGGAAATCCATAAATTTGGATCATCAGCAAAACGTGCACCTACAGCAGCAATATTTTTGACCAACAGTGGACTACGATGATGCACACACAGGTCTAACAATAACAAATCGTTTTCTTCTTTTTCTTCTTTTAATGACGCCACAGTGCGGGATAAACCTGGGTGTTAACCAGCATACCTTCCCAGCTAGCAGGATCTGTGGCCAGCTGCCTCCATTTGGGCACACCAAGTTGGTTGAAGTCCTTTTCCACTTGTGTGCGCCATTTTAGCATGGGTCGTCCACTGTTGCGTTGTCCCAATGGTTCGGATTCCAAGACTTTTCGTTACCTAGCCATCTTAAGCGATGTATCCGAAAACGCTTTACCAGGCCTGTTCAAGCGCATAAAGTTCGTCGTTGAATCTTCACAGCCAAACGCCATTTACACAAACAGTACGAAAAATCGTACACAGAGAACTTTACTCTCAAAAAGACTAAGGGCTTCCTCAACCGCTTTTGACATTGAAGGTCTCGGTGAGTTCGTTGGCGACCTTGACGGAGCAGCAAGAGTTCTCCACCGTCATCCTTCATGGTAGGAATGGCAAAATTAGACACGACACTGTATAGCTCGTCTCTACACTGTCATAATGCCTTGAAATCGACGAATAGGTGGTGAGTGTCGATTTGCACTTCTTGGGTCTTTCCCTGGCCTGAAACTACACTGATAAGGACCTATCAGGGTGTTGACGAACGGTTTCAAGTGTCCACACAATACGGCAGAGAGGATCATCATTAAGCCATGCTTAGATTTCTTCAAAAGACCCAATCCCCCCAAATCGTTTTGCATCCTTTGAAAAAGGCAGTAGTCTCATGGAGCAAGATCTGGGGTCGTTTCTGGCCATTTTTCATACAATATACGGCCCAAACACAACAGATGTAGTCGACAACGTTTCCCATCAGTCGTTTCGTCTGGCTCATAGTACACCACACCTACCACACCTTCGTTACTAAAAGCGGATGGTGTAGCCCTCTTTTCGAGAGAAAAGTTTGCGTGCGATTTTGGGTCCTGATTGCGTTGATGGCATCTGGAGAAGAAGATTTAACGACGAACTCTATGGGCTGTACAGTGACATGCGCCTGGTCAAGCGTCTTCGGATACACTGCTAAATATGGCTAGGCCATCTAGAGCGTATGGACACCAGGACCAGGACCTCAATCAACTTGGAGTGCGCAACTGGCGAAAGATCATGATGGCTGAAGACGCATTTTAGTTGTGGCCCAGGTCCACCGGATGTAAAACCACAAGAAGAAGAAGAAGGAGAATACACCGCCATCACTTCAAATCGTTGCACAGATTATCGAGCAACAACTGGAGATGATCTACTTCTTAGTACCAAAAGTGGGACATCCAGATCAATGTCAATAAATCGGTCCTAATGTCCCTGCGGAGATAAGGCGAAGAATCTACGAGTGAATTTTATTATGAGTTTGAAGTTTAATCCTGATCCTTCAGAAGGACAGTTTCGATTTACAAAGCATTCATTGATGCGACATAAGACCGTACTGGAGACATAGACGAAGCTGTACTACTCAAGCAGCTCTTACAGCCTATCATAGCGTGTGGCTTTCCTATGTAGTACGGCATTTCCAAGTCCAGCACGGAGAAACTATCGATCTTCGAAAGTGTGATATAACGAATCTGCATCGCTTTGCATAGCTTAAGAGGTAGGTCACTCAATAAGCCCCGGGACTGGTATACAGGGGCCACCACTAAATGATACCTGTCAAATTTTTATGACAACCTGACTTTTTGGTTACAAGTTACGGTGCTTCAACTGACGCTACTCTTGCGATGTTTAAAACACTGCTTTTTGAAGGAAAAAATACCGTCCAAGCTTAGTAATGGCTTGAAAGATGTTACAGGGACTCTGCTCTATCAAAAGCAACTATTTGTCGCTAGTATGCTGACTCTAATCGTGGCCGAACAGGCACCAACGATGCTTAACGCTCTGGAAAGCCAATTGAGGTTGTTACACCTCAAAACGTCAAAAAAGTACACAAAATTGTTTCGGAAACCGCAAAGTGAAATTGCGTGAGATAGATGACAGAATCAGAAGGCAGTGTGTACACTATTTTCCATGAACATTTGTCCATGAGAAAGCTGCTTTCGAAATGGGTTTCGCGTTTGCTCACAATGGACTAAAAACAACAACGCATCGATGACTCTGAGAGTTGTTTGGAGCTGTTTAACCAGAATAAACAGAACTTTTTGCATCGGTATGTCACAATGGATAAAACATGGACCACCACCACTACACTCCAGAGTCAAATCGAAAGCCTGAGGAGTGGACAGTAGCCGGTGAGAAGCACGCCCAAGGCGTCCAAAAACACAAGGTCAGCTGGCGAGGTAAGGTCACGGAATCTTATTCCTCGACTATCTTAAGCAAGGCAAAAGGATCAAAAGCCAAGACTACATGGCATTATTGGTGCATTTGAAGGAAGAACTTACAAAAAAAACGGTCCCGTATGAAGAAGAAAAACAACCCTTCCACCAAGACAATGCACCGTGTCACAAGTCGTTGGCCACAAAATTGTACGATTTGGGCTTTGAATTTCTTCCACACCCACCGTATTCTTCAGATTTGGCTCCCAGCGATTTGTGTCTCTTTTCAGACCTTAGAAAGATGCTCGCAGGAAAAGAATATGGCTCGAATGAGGAGGTTAAGCTGAAGCCTATTTTGAAGCCAAAGATAAGTCGTTCTATAAAATAGGTGTCGAAATGTTAGAGCGGCGTTTGACTGATTGACTCTCGAAGGAAACTATGTTGATGAATAAAGTCGAATTTTTTCTAGGAAATATGTTTTTGTTTGTCAGTGCCGGGACTTATTGAATGATGTGTTAAAAAGGTGAGATAAACTGGCCACAGGTGTCTTCATTGTTCGGGACAGCGCTCCTGTTGAACACTTGGCCCAAGTTTGCTGCTGTGCTAGATTGTGTTTTCGACTTAATTTAACACCCACCCTACAGTGCAGTTATAATCCCGTTGATTATTTCTTGTGTCCTAATTCGTGAATGTGGATTTTCAAGGGTATGCATATTTTTCAGAGAAGGAGAGTGCATTGTTTTTGAGAATATTGTATATTGAGTATATTGACAAAAAAAAATACATTTTCAATTAACTCGTATTTTCCTTCAAATCGATATCGAGAATATTATTTACGTCCCTCAGGGTCATCGAATATCAAACATTAAGAACTGAGTAAACCTCCCAACACACTCAGAGTTTGCGTTTTCATGGCCGAAGAAAACAATTTGTAACCAACTCTAAGAGCAGTGTCAAAAATGGGACAAAATCCCATCAAAGGACTCCCCCCTTCAACTCATTTTTTGTCCCCAGAGAGGAAGCGAATCCAATTCCCAGCAAAGAAAAGAAAAAATCGAATGATCCAAAAATGAAAGAAATTCCCACATCCCCCGATGGACTTAACAACACAATCCGCAAAGGCCAAAGTGTGACTGTACTGTACACCTCGCCCTCGTCATTGGCTCCTCAGTTAAACGAAAACTTTGGATCAAAATACCTTGAACATTATCCTGATAGACACTTGCAGGAACTTTCAATGAAGACGCAACTTTCCCTCAGTCCAACTGCACCGGGCCACAAGAGACCCTCGTCACATATGAAAAAAGTTATCTTCAGAAAGTAGTTTCAAGGGTCTGCATATTAAATTCCACTTCACCTATTCGCCGCACCGCCTCCACTGGCCCACACAGTGCTCTCTGAGAGGCTGACATTTATTTTAAGAAACATCAAATCTTGGTCAAGTCACAAACTTGACCCCGAATGAAGGATGACACTGCTCTCCTGTCGGCGAAACTTTTCAAATAAAATTCTTTGCGAGACTGCTGCACGAGGAGTGAGCAACAGTAAGTGAATAGGTGCGCTGCGAGCATCCGTGGCGCCCTTGTGCTGTAACTGCGCTCCCTTGTGCTGTAACTGTAAGTTAGGAAATCTACCAACAGAAGTCATGAGTTTTGTCCTGTATCTGCGCATCGATGTGTTTTGTGAATTCCGTTTGAAGGGAAACGTATGAAGCTGGCTCGGTTTTGCTTTGCAGTTTTACAGTAAAGGACGTTTTCATATGGTCAGTGAATTTTTAATGATTCTTATTTTCAAATTTTGACTGATCTAGGGGCTAAGGTCACTGGAAACTTGTCCAAACAGACAGAGTGTTTTGTTCTAAAGAGAGAGCTACCCTTGTGGGCCCTTCTTGCACATATTGAGGTGGTGAAAAACATCTCAAAATCTCAGGATGTCCCTAAGATCGATAAAAATTAAATCTCTGATGCCCACGATTGATGCATTTACCTGAACCTTCATCCTTAAAGATGGCAACGCGTAAATGCGTTTTCTATTCACTTTCTGCAACGTTCACAGTAGAAGAAATTTGGAATACCTCAACGACACGCAAAATTGTCACTGGCACAGCACCTCGTCTCGTTAGCATCGCTACTGGATATTTGGCTCTCCTTTCAGGCTTACCAGCAACTTGAATCTCTTCACAAAGGGTAATTCATGGTGAAGGGTGTTTCATAAAGAGGTTTGATTTTCCATATTCTCTTTCTGACAGATCACGCGTGACTCCTATTCAGTTTTGTTTGGCAAGTCAGACTCACAGCACAGTAGCGTCATCAAATAGTTCAGTTGTATTAGGAAGATCAACGTTTTCTGAGGTATATATTTCATGAAAAAAAAGGAAAAGTAACTGGCTAAATTTGGATTGAGACTCACCATGCACGAAATTGTCGACGCTGCTTATGCCTCTGTCTTTGGGGTGCAAATTAATTCGGTCCGTTTTCAAAATATGGCGCCACATGCAAGTTGCGACTGATTTTGGAAACGTTTGCCTACTTCATTTATCAGTTACAGCTAGTGTGTATCAGCACCTGTTTTAGACAACAGCATTGTTTTATGCCTCTTCAAAAATGACCGGATTCGTCTTAAAGAAACAGAATTTGTGGGAAGTTTGATTTTCTTTTACAATTTGAAGATAAGCTCAGCTGAAGTCAATTGAATGCTTGTAGAAGTTTCTGCTGAATCTGCTCCGACCGATAAATCATGCCGAGAGGTTTCGATTGTTCAAAAGTCGTGATCTAGCAAAGCAAAACAGCGTCTTGGGCAGCCCAGAAAGTTTAAAGATGAGGAATTGAAGGCTTTACTAGATCAATATCTGTGCTTAACGTGACTCAGCAACCAGTTTCCGTTTAGTTAAGGAAATTTGGATTTATTCAAGAGCAAGCGAATTAGCTGCGAGTTGAAACCGAGAGCTGTCGAAAGGCTATTTTCACCTCTTAGCAGCTACTTAATAGAGATCAAAGGAAGGGATTTCCAAGAAGAAAAAGAACTATCGTTATGCCATCATATTCTCCATTGACGCCAAAGAGACATATCCACCAGACCAGATAAGTGTACTGTACTTCCTCTTCTTATGGTGCTACAGTCCGGGGTGGACGTGGGTCTCCACCTACATGCCTCTCCAGCCAGCCTAGCCATCTCAAAAGTTGTATCGAAGACGCTTGATCAGGCGTTAAATCTGCTCCTTCAGATGCCATCAACACAAACAGGATCAAAAATCGCATTCAAAACTTTTCTCTTGAAAAGTCTAAGGCCTTCCCCTCCCTTCCCTTGGCATCCACATCATAGTCTGTACAATCAAGGCCACCTCCCGACTAAAACGGAATGGTCTTTGGTTCAAATCGCACTGGAGTCTTGATAACCTCCCGCACAGCATCTCCCATGACACAAGTCTCATATATATCCCATCTGATGCAGGGTCACCAACGATCCAGCTACTTCGCTTACACAAAGTCGACTTTCCCTGCGTCCAAGACTGGCTCCAGAAACTGAACCGGGAAGAGAATGTAGTCAGATTTTCACGGACGGCTCCAAGACGACGAAGGGGTCTGGGCCGGTGCTTTTGTGAAAGACAACAACATTAGACTGCACACCTCTTTAGGTAATTTTGCATCGGTCTTCCAGGCTAAAACTGTTTCGATCCTAATGGCCACAAACTATATTGTGAAGAACAGGTTTACGGGGCGAAGTTTCTGCGTCTGCCCTACGAATGCCTCCGTCAAAAGAGGCATTCGTAGGGCTCGAACCCACCTTGGGACTACCCGCTTCCTCGGTTAGGGCTTTCGTCGATGGTTGTGTGTCCCAACAGCACAACCAGAGATGGCATGACTCTCCAGGATGCAGGCTAACCAAGTGCGTGCTCCCGAACGTCAGCAAGAAATCCGCGGCTTTTCTGTTATCTCTAGACAGAAAAGAGTGCAGAAAACTTGTCGACGTATAAACGGGACACTTCACCATCGCTATGCGCAAAAGTCTATTTGGACTTAGTGAAGACACCCTTTGCGACGCCTGTAGAGAAGGTGAAGACACTTCAGAGCACTTTCTCTGTCAATGTCCCGCCTTTGCTCGTTTTAGGTGGCGGCTGTTTGGCGCTGATGGGGTGGGAGCTGAAAAGTTAAGCTCTTTAAGTCTGGTGGTCTTTTTTCGGAAAACCAAAAAACTACAGTCAACGAAGGCTACTGCCTCATAGTACAATGGACCAGTTTTTGAGTCTGAGCGCTCCAGTGCAATGTATATCAACCTCCAACTAAAAAAGGGCTTCCTCACTCTTTGTAACGTTGGTCTTGTGTGTGCGGTGTACTGATCTGCTAAAACCAGACTATACCATTAATGGGAAACGTTATGGACGACAACTAATGCATTTGCGCCGCGTATTGCGTGAAAAACCGTCAGAAATGACACGAGGGCATCCGAAGGTGATTTTGCAACATTTTAACGTTCGGCCCCACGTAGCAGTTGCAGTCGAAAACTAACTGGCAACTCTAAGATAGGAGGTCTTACCCCACCCAACATACTTTCCAAACATAGCTCCGTCCGCCTACTGGCGTTTCCGAGAAATCCAGTTGGGGGTCGCCAGTTCGAGTCTTTTGAAGAAATCATAGAATGGCTCAATGATTGGGTCACTGCCCAATAGATGGGATGAAAATTACCAGAGAAATGGGCAAAAGTGGTCTCTTCGGACTCACGTTTTATTTTTTAACATGCAGCTTGAATGCAGCTTGAGCCTTACGTACTAGAATTGTCTTCGAATTATTTTCATAACATTGAATATCATAACATTGAAAAGACTTTTCCTTATCAAAAGAAAAGTCTAAATGGGTCAAATCGCAGCAACGAAGCCGCAAGTCGACTCCGAGGGAGTGGTTGATAATGTGATTTGAAAATTTGGTGCTCAATAGATTGATTGTGGCATTGACTGTGTGGATTGTCGCGTCATCTTGGATAAAGTAGTGGTAGCCCGAATCCATTTCTTCAGTTTATGTAAGCACAACGTCGGGAAACAGGCTCTGTAACACCTACCGTTGACTGAAATCTGGTTTCCAGCCTGTTATTCGAACAAGAAATGTTAACAATCCCCACCAAGCTGTCACTTTCTATGGATGTACTGACGTCTCGACAAAATTTTGCAACATATTTCTGAACTTCCCGACATGCGCTTAGTCACAATGCTTAAGATGGCTGGGCCATGTAGAGCGTATGGGCACCACTGCTAAGGCCAGAAAAGTCGTCAAATCTGAGCCATTGGGACAACTCAACAGAGGACGGGCTAGGCTAAGGTGGCGCACACAAGTGGAGAAGGACCTCAACCAACTTGGAGTACACAACAGGAGGCAGCTGGCGAAAGATCTTGCTGGCTGGAGAGGCATGTTGGTTGAGGCCCAGGTCCACCCCGGACTGTAGCGCCACAAGAAGAAGAAAAAAAGAATTTCTTACCTCAGTATTCTGAATTCTCACATACAAGCCCCAACCTCTTACCACGGTCGAATAATTTTCCAGCATTTTTCCTTTTGCAAACCCTTTTGGAAAACCATGGCCCCCAGAGCTTCCAGTGCCAAATTTGTTTGGCTCCTAAGATTTTCTATCTTCATATAGTCTTAAACATTCAAGTCTCATTATAGAACTCAAAGGGAGACAAAAACATTCCCTCAAAATTCAACCTGATCCTATGAAATTGTCCTTCCCTTGAAGTAGTTGCCTTAGAGAGCATTTGTAGAAAACTTGTTCCTTTTATATTTGCTGTACCCCTCGGTGATTACAATCCCCAGGATGCAGTTTATCCAGTCAGAAGTCACCAGGCGTAGCCAGAGTTAAACCGAATGCACGGGACGAAACGAAACCGCCACCTCTCCCACCACCACCACCACCACCGACAATGGTGCTGGATGCTACAAATGACAGGACACATTCCGGACTATCGATTGCAACGGTTTGCTACCTCCTACCGACCCTGTATGCGGCGCTTTTACTTAAATTTAAATTTCCTGGCCAAACACATACCAATGCTGCTGCATTTGTGATTTTATCACAAGGAAGCTTGCATTAGCGTCTGTGTGTGTACATTTGCCTGTTTGAGAGTGCACGCCTGGAGCGAATCGAATGCCCCATTCTGTACGCTGTGTGTGCAGTTATTGAAAGTATCGTAATCCCTAGATTCATTTTCGTCCTCTTAACGACATCTGCAATATCGGATTAAGGACATTTGTCCCGTGTTCCTTTGGTTATCCTGCAAGTGCACATAAAAAAAAGAAGACTGCTTCCGGCAAAAAGGACCCAGTGCCAGTGTGGTGATTACCGTTGATACATATTCCATTACAAAAAGTGTTGCCACACGTTTTTTTCGTGAAGCGGACGTGTATCCTTTTTGAAGTTTGATAAGTGCATTTACTTGTACAGTGTGGCTTTTGTGGGGTGAATGAAGGGGGCTGAACTTTTATGCTGCGGTTAGAGACGAACAGCTTGCTCGAGATTGAATGTCAGATCGATACGTTGGGCTGTGGGTCAGAAATGAAGTGAGACGCGGGACTGGTTGAATGGTGATCCTTGGATTATCCGTGCAGATGTCACGGCAAAGTTTTTAAATTGTTTTCACACATAAGATTTCAACGAAAAGAGGGTTTTATTGGGGGATTATCTTCGATTGCGTGACGTGGAAAAGGCGGCGAAGCGTTGTCCATTTAGAGGGGCTACATGTTTGAGAGGGAAGGTGTTTGTGGGAGTTTAAAATAAGGGTGGTTTTCGAAACATCGAAACATCAAAACTAAATTATTCTGACTATAAGTGGGTTTAGCTAGTGCTTTGACCATTTTTTGGTTTTGTGCTTAAAAGAGGACAATTACTCGTACCTGCAATACAAGGAGAAAATCTTAAAACAGGTTCACGGCATGCCGATAGGTAACCCACTTTCGTCTACCATCGCCGATTTGGTATTGTAATTGAGTGGCACTACAGCCCACAACGGACCAAGGCCTAGCTTCTACATCAACTACTAGTGTTGTGCGTGCTACTGTTCTCTCACGAGTAGAAGGGACCTACAGTTTATTGCCGACTCCGAACGACGAGATTTGAGAAGTCTTTCATAGACAATTAGTACTCTTTGAAAAAGGTGGTGCTATGAAAAAATGCGTGTGGCGACCACTATCCTCGTTCACTCTAAAATCAGCTCCTTTCGCCGTGAATGCGTCTACAACTACTCGTTGGGAACTGGGGATGATATCGATGTCATCAGATTGTCTCAGTAATTGTACTGATTTGTAGAGGTTAGTGCCCCCCGTGCTAACACCTTCCCTCCTCACTATCATCTGCTCTGCAATATTGTAGAAGGCGCATCTCACTGCCGAAATCCGGTGAAGGTTTGAAATGGTTTAGAGGCTCTCGAATCGAACCGCACGGTGCATCGCTTTATGTTAGCCTGGGGCAACACAACCGAATCAGTTTTCCCGGCATCCCGAATTCGGCCATTTTAAAGCTCTTTGCTTTGAATGACGTCATATGCGCCCTTTAAATCGATAAAAAGTCGCAAGTCTCTTTCAGGATTTGCCTCAGTGAAAGAATCTGGTCTATAGTCGGTTTCCCGGCATGCACTGGTATGTGGCGATTACGGCTTTAGGCGATCACACAGTATGTTGGACAGGATCTTGTAAAGGAGAATCAGCAGGAGAATACCCTGATAGTTCTTATGCGCGGTAGAATCGCTTTATTGTGGATAGTACATGTGGGGCTGGTATTCCAATCGTCGGGCATGGTTTCATCCTTCGGATGATCTGGTGCACCCTCACCACCAGAGCACTGCTACCAGTCTTGAAGAGTTCTTATGGCAAGTCATCCTAACCTTTGACCTAATTTTCATAACACATGAGAGCAATTTGAAGGCACTGTTGTGGTATGAGCAATTCCATGATGACTTGCCACACTATGTTCCCCAAAAATCACAAAGCAGTTTGATAGGTGGAACGCGTGATCTGTCAACATAAAGCCTCTCAAAAATTAAACCTTAAGGCGAATCACCCTTAATAAAAAGAACTTTGCCGCTATCGGGAGTACATATAAGTTCAGTTGATATAACATCACTTAAAGTATTGTCCGTCGGTAGCGACTTCTTTTTCCCATTTGTCTTTTAATTTTCGAGTACCATTTCTATAAACACTCAGACCTCTCTGGCATTGATCCAGTCATTGTGACATTCTTCGATTTCGAGCCGAACCTGTTTTTTCCTTTTTGGATGCGCCCAAGGATGTGGTAATCTTCCGAAGATGCCAGGAGCCCGAGCTGCCAGCATGCACAATTTCCAACCCGTGATAATCGATTACGGGAAAAAGCTTGCTTTCTAATCCATACTCTGCACTCGTTAACCACCCTCCCCGCTGTACTGCCGTTAGGTATTTCTTCGCGGAGATGGTAAGCGACTTACGCTCTGCTCTTTAGGGACGGCCTTTCTGCTTCAACCTGTCTACGTTGTAAATGAACCTTCACAATGAATGGGCATACCTCATTCCAAGCCTCTACAGATCTCATCGTGTAAGGGATCATATTATCGGCGCTTGCTAGATTCACCAACAGCCTCCTCAGCGTGCTCTGTGTTCTCTTCGAAGCTTGGGCACTGTGGACATAGCGGCAAGCTGTTGTGCCCAAACCTTTGCAGATATCGGCAGCCACCGCGTCCAGAAAGGAACTGTGAGAGGTGTGAGCGGTAGTTGCACTCCAGGTCATTGAGACCTGGATATCAAGATCCGCAGGGGATCTTGATTGCTGTTCGCGATTGTCCATCAAAATGATCTCTTGAACGCATGAGACACAGATGGCGCCCATCAAATGCGAGCATTTAAGCAGTATTTTCTTAATAATAGAGAACATGCGTCCATCTTTGTTTTTTATAGTTGGCGCGCGCTAAAGGGGTTGACACTACCCTTAAGTGACCGGATTCAAGTCACAGCCGGGCCGAAGGTATAGAGGAAGAGGGGGAGAGGAGGTACCGTGGGAGGGGAGAAGGTACTGTGGATTGTAATGAGAGGGGAATATTGAGCTGGGAAGAGCATTCCATATTCGTATGGTGCGGCTAAAGAACGAGTCTCTATACTTAACTGTACGTTCGAAGGTGGGCTTAAGGGTGAACTGTTGAGCATTCCTAGCGAGGCGTGTTCCGTGGGTGGAAGGGTGGAAGGAAGGGGAGGAATGCAACTGGCTAATTCGTTTGAGCATTCTTTGCACAAATAGCGATAAAACAGTGACAGAGACGCGATATTACGACCGTGTTCTAACGAGTCTATCATCTTCACAATATTGTTATCTCCTATAAGTTTTACCGCTCGCTTTTGCATTCTATCCAGTAGTCGCAGAGAGGTCTTGGGAGCACCAGACCAGATAGGAGCGTAATACTCGAGCTTAGGACGGATGTAGGCCTTGTAAATTGTAGCCAGATCAGAGGGGGTAAAGCATTTTTTGCATCGTTTAAGGAAACCTAGACATTTCGCAGCATTTTTGGCGACCTCAAGATCGTTCGAACAAAGTGTTGAATTGTTTCACATACTGAGGATGGACAATTTTTCGGTTTCAACAACGCAGGTTCCGTCCATTTTGGGAACGCTTGAGTGACAGTTGACAGCACTGAGTTTTGGAAGCATTAAATTCCACTCTATTTCTTGTACCCCAAGCGATTATGCTGTCAAGGTTGGAGTTTAATGTGCTTAACATACGCTGCCGTTCCAAGTCTACGGCCGAAGTGCAGGGACGTGAGCCAAGGAACGAGTATGAGAAGCTGAGGGTACCGTCATCAGCGAAGGAGTGAATAGGATTAGAAGTAGTAGACAAGAGATCATTTATAAAAATGAGAAAGAGTGTCGGAGACAGAATGAAACCCTGGGGAACACCAGCATTAATATGGTGGATATCAGACTTGAACCGATCCAGCACGACTTGTTTTGAACGGTTCGACGGGTAGAAGCACGCATTTTCGACAAGAGAGCCTGATGCCAGACTCTGTCAAATGTTTTCGAAATATCAAGCGCAACGATCTACCTTTTGTGGAGGCATACCATCTGGCTTGTCTCATTGGCATGGATGCTGCTCGTTCTTCTCCTTTTTAAATTTTGGCTTGGTGTCTGTCCGGGGTTCTTCGGTAGTACACCCTCATAAGGTTGTCTGCAAGAATGTCTATGGATAACTTTCCTGATACGAACTCCACCTCATCATTGTGTCGAGCCTGTACGCCGACGTTATCATCCGTTTCAGTCGCCCTGAAGTGAGTGCTCTAGTCCAAATCGGAGCTGCATTCTGAACCCAACTGACTACACGTGAGAGTAAGATTCTGCGTGGTCGGGTCCACCAATATTTGGAAGGATTCGAAAGAGTGCTCCTTGTACAAGTGATGCCGTCTTGCTGGCATACTCTGCGTGTTCCCGGAAGGAGAGCCTATTGTCCAACATAAGTCCTAGGTACTTCACGCTCTTCTTGGAGCTAATTGTCTGGTCTCCAAGTTCCAGACCGGCATTTTCGAGCCACTCTCTTACATTGAAGATCGCTGTATTCGTAGCAGCCTCCACGTCCTCTATCTGCTTTGCTACAGTGTTGATAGCGATATCGTCAGGAAAGCCGAATATTTTCACTTCATCTGGAAGCGCTAGCCGTAGGAAGCCATCATACATTTTATTCCACAGTAGAGGTGCGAGGACTGATCCCTGCGGAACTCCTGCCATTATGTTGTAAGATCTTACGCCATTGTCGGTGTTAAACATAAGTTTCCTATTCGTAAAGTAGTCCATGGCTATCGTCATCAGATGAGCGGGTGTGCCAAGAGCGATACAAGACGAACGTATGTGTAACCAGCTCGCTGCGCTAAAGCTATTTTTAACTTCTATTCTAACTATTGCGCAGTACCTCTTTGTCTGCCCTCTCCATCTCATTCTCTGGATAGCGTCCGCTGGCAGGTTTACCACAGCTGCTATTGCATCCACTGTTGATCGACCTTTTGTGAAACCAAGAGGACTAAAGTCCTTTGCCTAGTGCATCCAATAGACGAATTGGGCGGTGCAAGGACGGATCTCCAGGTGATTTCTTTCCTTTAGGCAGTGGTACTGTTTCAAGCGCATTAATTGTAGTCGAAAACGTTTCTCATTACGTGGTTTTAGCAGCTCATAGTACAACACACCCTTCTGGTCCCATCATATGCCGAGCATGACATTTAAACAGTGGAGTCGATGTAGTCGATGATGAAAAGGGTTCAAGGGTCTCGAACGGAACCCAATTTCCTTGCTTTTGAAGAAATTCAAATTTCTGTAACCGAACATAAACTGGTTGCTGAGTCACCGCCAACTATTCTGCGAGCTCACCTTGCATTTGGCACGGATGAGTTGGCCAAGACGCTGTTTGCCTTTCACCCTAAAATCATCACTTTTGAAGCGTCAAAGCCACTCTCTGCATTATTTATCAGTTGGAGCAGATTCCCCATAATCTTCTACAAGCATTCCCTGGGCTTCAGTGGCACTTTTTCTCCATTTAAAAAATGAAATCAAAACTTCCCGCAAATTCTGTTTATTTAGGACAAATCCGTTCACTTTCAAAATGACAAAAAAACAATGTTGTTGTTAAAATTATTGCTGACATATGTCACAGTTCCAATGACGTAGGGAAATACTTCCAAGATCAGCCACAACTAGCAGGCGGCGCCATCTTTTGAAATCGGACCGAAGTAATTTGTAACCCCAACAGAATACAAGCTAAACTTGAACTTAAGTGTTCTCGGAACTTATTCAATTCTGGTTCCACTTCACTGCTCTCAAACCTTTTTTTGGCATTCTGTGCGTATGGTCTTTGAAAGGGTGCAGAAAGAAAATCAAAATGAATTGCATCAAATTCTTTCTGACCACCTGCAAATCCCACTCATTTCCATTGAATAAGAGATCTTCCCTTCAAGTACCAAGTTAAGCCATCCAAATTCATTTGAGCCCCAAACCCATCCAAGAAGTTCTAAGTCCTGCCTCCCTGCCTCCCCCTTCATTTGAATGCCTCCGACGTGGGCTGCAGAAAGAAAAATAATTGAGTGCGCACTAATTAAAAGGAAAAATCTCTTCCCGGCAAGACGGAGCACCACGACGAACGTCTCTTGACCACTTTCATTAGTCTAATTGCGAACGCCAACCTGTTCCATGGGTTTGCTGCGTCTTCTTCGTCAAGCTCCAACTTCTGGTAAAAGAAAGGAAGGGGAGAGCGGGAGATGGGAGGAAGGAGGTCTTGCTCTGAATTTTTCATAATGACAATAATTCCCGACATGCCTCTATTCAAAGTTTGGTCCAGACTGCTGGGCCCGCTTCCCTTGTGGCGATCCACGGCGGCGGCGGCGGCGGCAGCGGTTGTACGAAATTAATGAAACTGCCCACGGGAGGCGGAAGGTGGTCGTAAATCTCCGCTCCTCAACCACTCACTCGGTGGGCGGAGATGGGAAGAGGGCGAAAAAAAAAGATTTATAACACAAATACGTTATTCCGTATGTTAAACCCTGTCGGTTCGCATCCTTTCAGCGGCCGAATGAATTAACCAGCATTGTCTATGCGGTTGACCCTGCCACCTCCTGGGACCAGGCGGTCCTGGGGGGCCTGTATTTGAATAACCTTTGAACGTCTCACCCTGATGTGGCCACAGTCGGGTCATCTGTAAAGGGTCAGTCCGGCGATGGACTGCTGAGAGCTCATTGAATCAAATGAATGTTATATTCATGTGATCCAATCTATTAGACTTTCACTACACATTTCGGGTCTCGGTAAGTCCTCTTGGTTGGGAGGGGAGAGGGAAATCTTCAGGTGTCCAGAAACGACGAGGATTAGTGGTGGACTCGGTTGACATGAAGATGGATTTTATCTTGTGGAAAATTACGGCATGAATTCTAAGATTTCGTGGGTTTTTGAATGACTGAAGTTGTCTTTGTGGTCATTTAGGGCTGATTGGTCAATAGGAAATTGTCGGGAGTAGGATAATTCAAACTGAAGGGACTATAATGTGTCAAATCAAAGAAATTAAGTTTACTAAGGAGGATAAAATAACATCACTTACACTGTTCTTCTCCAATCTCGCCGTTCGAAGTCGGCGAAAAGCTGTAGGTCCCTTCTACTCGTGAGAGAACAGTAGCACGCACAACACGAGTAGTTGTTGTAGAAGCTAGGCCTTGGTCCCTTGTGGGCTATGGCGCCACTCAATTATTATTATTATTAGTAATACTGTTCTTCTGAGTTTTTGACTGGATTCGCGGAAACTCATAACCAGAGTATTCAGGTAGAGCGATGGACCAAAAAATAAATACAGCAGTAACCACTTAACGATTTGCTCTATTTCAGTTATCTTAAATCTTCTTCTTCTTCTTGTGGCGCTACAATCCGGGGTGGACCTGGGCATCAACTTACATATCTCTCCAGCCAGCACGGTCTTTCGCTAGCTGCCGCCAGTTGCGCACTACAAGTTGGTTGAGGTCCTTCTCCACTTGTGTGCTCCACCTAGCCTAGCCATCTTAAGCGTTGTATCCGTAGACGCTTGACTAGGCTCATGCCGCTGTACAGCCCATACAGTTCGTGGTTGAATCTTCTCCTCCAGATGCCATAAACGCAAACAGGACCAAAAATCGCACGCAGAACTTTTCTCTCGAACAGACGGCTTCCTCATCCGCTTTTAGTAACGTCCAGGTTTCTGCGCCGTAAAGCAGGAGAGGGATGGTCAAGGTGTTGTACAAAGTTACTTTGGTCGTTCGGGAGAGGGCTTTATTACTCAATTGCCTCTTAAGCCCAAAGAAACAGCGATTGGTAAGAGTGAATGTCGAAATGTCTGCTGCCCATAGTGACGCTCTGTCTGAGAGGTCGATGTTCTGCGTCCTTCTTCGATGACAGCATATACTTAGTTTTGCCCTCGTTTACCACCAGTCCCACTTTAGCCGCTTCCGCTTCGATGCTAGCAAACGCTTCATTGACGGCTCGCTGAGTCCTGCCGATCACGTCAATGTCATCCGAATAAGCAAGCAGTTAAACGGACTTATAGAAGATCGTGCCTCTGATGTTGACGTGTGAGTTACGCACGATCCCCTCAAGAATGATGTTAAAGAAGTCGCATGACAGCGCGTCGCCTTATCTAAATCCTTTTTTGACACCGAAGGTCTCGGTGAGTTCGCTACCGACCTTGACGTAGCACCGAGAGTTCTCCATCGTCATCCTACACAATCTGACGAGTTTGGTAGGGATGCCAAAACTAGACATGGCACTGTATAGCTCGTCTCTATGCACGCTGTCATGCGCGGCCTTGAAATCGACAAATAGATGGTGGGTGTCGATTTGTACGTCTTGGGACTTCTCCAGGATTTGCCGCAGTGTGACGATTTGGTCGATGGTGAACTTCCTTGGCCTGAAACCACACTGATAAGAACCTATCAGGTTGTTGACGAACGGTTTCAGGCGTTCACACAATACGGCAGAGAGGATCTTGTAAGCTATGTTAAGGAGACTAATCCAATAATAAGTTGGCGCAGTCGAAGGGGTCTCCTTTTTTGTGGACCGGACAGACGACGCTGAAATTCCACTCATCGGGCATGCTTTCCTCCGACCATATCTTACAGATGAGCTAGTGCATGCGCCAACCAGGTCATCTCCAGCTGCTTTAAACCGTTCTGCGGACGTCCATCCGCTCCAGCAGCTTTGTTCGACTTCAGTATCGATATTGCTATCTTGACCTCGTCTAAGTCGGGGGGATGGAATTCTTGCCTATCATCGTCCAAGTTAAGAGGAAAATTCTGCCTAACAGGGGGATTTGGACCGTCATCGCCGTTTAAAAGTCTGCAGAAATGATTTCCAGATTCTCAGCATCGATTGCGACTCTACTAAGAGGTTTCCGTTTTGGTCCCGGCAGTGTTCGGTGCGAACCCTATATCCACGGGATAGCTGTTTCATCTTTTGTTAAAACTTTCGAACTTCATTCCTGTCATAACACCTCTCAATCTCTCCGACCGCACGTTTCTCATGCTCTCTCTTTTTTCCTTCTTAGATGCCGGTTCTCTTCGCTTCTTATTCGATGCAGCGTTGCCTGGCAGGCCTCCTGTTTATCTGCATATGTCTGCCTGCACTCATCGTCAAACCATGGGTTTCCTTCTGGG
The DNA here is from genome assembly GCA_944738645.1 of Eristalinus sepulchralis. Lineage (NCBI taxonomy): Eukaryota > Metazoa > Arthropoda > Insecta > Diptera > Syrphidae > Eristalinus > Eristalinus sepulchralis. The sequence continues at coordinate 65,120,559 of OX122883.1, forward strand.
TCGTGGCGTGAAACCCAGCACATCAGTGGCAGTTTCCTTGATGGCTTCTTGACAGCGTTTCCATTCTTCTTCTATTATCATTGCTGGCAGCGTCGAGCTTTGGGAGAGTTTCAGGGCGACTCGGTCGGCAAAGATCCCAGCAATCTGTTGCGATTGTAGAATGTTCCAAAGTCTGGGCTGTTCTGGAAAGAGAGGTGTGAAGAAGAAGAGAGAAGAGCCAAAGACTGGCATAATGTAGACTGGCGATAAGCTCCACACGAAACCTATTAAGGTCACTGAGCAGAAGTCTACAAGCGGTTCTTGAGGCAAAATGACCGATCGAAATCCTAGTCTCACCAATACAAATATCATTACAAATTGCACGAGGAACGCTTCCCTTAAAGGGCCAAGTCCTTCTTCAACCGCTTTCAGATATCTACGCCGAAGAACATGATGTTCATGGTTAAGGTCCTTTACAAAACCAGCTTGGTCCTTTAAATTGGGATCTAAAGGGGAGTTCAAGCACAATGCACGACCTTACCGTATAGTTTTTGGCTCAACTTAATCTGCCATTTCTCCGTTTCGGTGTTTGACAAATTCAACCAAGGAGAGGTACGCGTTGATCAGCGCGTTAAGATTGTTGATGCCTCATACAAAATTGACCGTTCAAATCAAAATGCGTTTCGTACGCTTCGTAATTGGTATGGTCAGCAAATGTGTTCACAATCAGTAAAATTGTGTGAAAATTTCAGTAAACCGCGCCTGTAGGAAATGTGAATGCCATTATGTTGCAGGTGGGTTAGCCACAGGAGCAGCTTCGATGAGGAGGAGTAGGACGGCGGCACGCCACTAAACCACTAAACAAGGCCGGAAGGTTGTTCGCGGAGATAAGCTGACTATCCTATCTTAAACCCTAAATAACCTTCTTTCCTTAAAACTAAGCGTTCCCCTTTTCCTATACTTACTACCTAGCTTCAACCTGCTCTTCTAGCATCGTTTCCTGAAAAAGATTCATTAAGAACCGGCGAGTGCCTAATGTACATAGTTGGCACAAGTCGCCATCCAACCCCTCTTGTCACAGTTGACATGACCTTTGCTATCGCTTTGGCGATCCTGCGAGAGATAACCCCTTGGCGGAGCCGTTATCCACGGCTCAACCCTTCACCCCGTCTGCTACACCAAGAAGGACGGTCTCTCCAATATCCCACACACGACTGACAAAAGCGAAACTACATCATCATAAATAAATGTACAACTCGGTTCGAATTCAACTAAGTGATCAGATGCATTTCATGCGATAAATGGGGTGACAGAGTCATCGGGTCGTACTTCTTTGAAAATGAGGTCCGGCAAGTAGAACGTACGGACCATCGGATAAAGGCGATCATTTGGCTGATCAAATAAGGCGCCACCATTGTGTTTTTGAAAGCATTTGTCTATTTCATTATGAAGCTGTAACATATCAGTAACATTCCTTTTGCCACTTTGAAAGCGTTCGGATTTGCCTTAAATGAACAGCATTTCGGGAAAATTTTGATTTTCTTTTTAAATTGAAAGAAAAGTGCAGCAAAAGTGCAGCTAAACTCTATCGAATGATTGTCGAAGTTGACGAATCTGCTCTGACCAATAATCATGTAGAAAGTTTTTTCGGGGCTTCAAAACTGGTGATTTTAGGGTTTAAGGCAAACGGCGTCTTGGCCAGCTCAAAATGATTGAAAACGAGGAATTGGAGGCTTCACTGGATCAAAATTTGTGCCAAACGCAAAGTGAACTAGCAGGATCATTGGAGGTGACTCAGCAACCAGTTTCCGTTCAGTTATAGAAATTTGGATTAATTCAAAAGCAAGGACATCGGTTGCCGTACGAGTTGAAACTGGGTTCTTCCAATTTTAAGTCCGCTTGTTATTTCGAAAGATGGCTACGGTAGTTAATTGCCTCTTACGTCATTCCCATTTTGCCGGTTCCGCTTCAATACCAGCCAGCACCTCTTTAACAGCTCGCTGTCATCGTTCAGTAACGTCAATAACGTCTGCGTAAGCAAGCAGTGCCTCTGATATTGAAGTTTGAGTTCGCACAAGCACTGGCTAACGTAATTCCTGAAGACCTGACATTTTGATTGCACCCAAAGAAAATTGTCCAAAGGCTTGAAATCACACGATCTAGGTGCAGCAGAGAACGAAAGTGCTCAACAAAATTGTGGCTTGTAGCACAGTCTTGTTGAAACCGGAGCTCACCGAGACTATGTGATTGAGTTTTAGGGGCCTTACACCGTTAATATGCCCATTGTGCTGACAACAAAAACGAACCGATTCGTCGTGTCCTCTCAACTGCTATAGTCTCTTCACTACATTGTCCATCCTGTCGAGTATCATCCACTTATGTAAGCTAGCACCCAAATTTGCACACTAATAGTTCAGTACGTCGATTATCATTGAATCAAAAAATCTTTTCAGAAAACGCTGAATTTCGTTATAGAGCTGAACAATTTGGAGATCCTTTTTCGTGACCTTGCCACAAAATTCTGAACAAAAATTATAAAGCCATTTGACAGGAGTCACTGATGTCTTTAAAAAAAAAGACTTTAATATCAAACCTCAATGATGAATCAAAAATATGCCGAAAAACCTCGGAGCCTTTTTTAGCTATGTATTTAACATGCTCGTTACATATGAGGACAATTAGTTAACCGGGCAGAAGCATATCCCTGCGAAACATTCATTTCTTTTGACAAAAGGACGAAGAACGCCTCATTAACTGAAAAATCATTAACTCAGCTGACTTCTGTTGCCCCAGTTGACAATCTCGTTAAAAATTAACCACTCTGTCCCCTCGATCTCTCACATGAAGTCAATGAAATGAGACCTCTTATCTCGCCAATCCATTTCCGCATCAAGGTACGGCGTCAGGACAAACTATTAGACTCTAAAAACTAGTTATCCACTCGTTAAAAAGAAAAGCTTCAACTCGTCCCTTCTCCCGGCAACATCAGCCATTCCAGCAAATTCCAACTCAATTAAAATCCTTAACTAAGCAAATTGCGAACACATCCGGTCTATAATCTCTCACTCGCCACTCATCCTTTTCCGTCCCCTCCCCGCCCAGCAGAAGCGTTGGGAAGTTTTCCTGTTGACAGAGAAACTTTTGCTTGGAAATTAAAAGTGGTTTGTAACTGTTTTGTAGGATTTCTCGTTCTCCAGAAAATACTGGGAACAGCGCCCGAAATTGCGAAGCGACACAGATACCCACATCGTTCCTCATTCGTCTTCGTCCCTCGTAACTTTTCGGGGAGCAAAACTTTTAAGACACCACACTGCGGCGCGCTCTGAGCCCGGTAGCAGTGTAAAGATAAAGCACTCTCTGGAGCCGCCATGATTGTAGTTACACTTGACATTTTGCGGGTCAAAGTTGTCCCGCATCCCACGCATCAATTAGGAGCGCAGTTATGGTTTGTGTGAAGAGGGTGCGACCGGGACCACATGAAATCAATCCCGCACGCAGATGGCATGTCTCGACTTCATCCACTTAGAGGTAACAAAGGTCCTCGGTGCGTGGTGAAATATGAAACGCGCTGGCCACAGTGACATGGGAAAACTCATCACTTGCAGTGCCGCGCTAATGGCAAAGAGCTCTGATGACCGCGACGGTAAGTGTCTGCTGATGCATGTGGAATCCACGAGATTTCGGAAGGTGGAGGGGGAATATTGACCTCTCAATTATTTGACGCCCAAAGCACGAGGACAGTGTGCTGCTCGCGTTCCGAACATCCTCCAATCTTCGCTGTCTCACTCCTGTGGGGGTGGCATGGGATGGTACGATAGATTGCAGAAACACGAACAACGCATGCAGACACTCGCTCAATGATATAACTAATGGTGATGGCCAAAGGAACAGCTTTCGCCAGAGTAGTGGGGTGGAAAAGTCATGACACGGTCGTTGGAGATTTATGGAATTCATGACTAGAGTGAACTCGGAATTCGCAATCCATCTGAATTCGATTTATCACCATGGATGTTTGCGGTACTCGTTCTTTGTATATTTGGGGGACGTAAAAGCTTGTAAAAAGAAGCAGGTGATTCAACTCTAAAAACCTTTTTCCGGCTCTGAATTGGAACTTAAGGTTCTTATGACCGACTCAGAAGATGTTTGCGGGAAAAATTTGAACACACTTGTGCACATTCAACGAAGTGGTCGACACAAGACGGATGGAAAACACAAAACTTGTCAATTGAAGAATTCTGGCCAACTCTCGAGGACAGATGTTTTGATCCTGCAAGATTTATTTGCTAGCGGTCCTTTTGATCTAAATACACATAGAAACTTAGAACATGAAACAAAAAAAAACTAGAAAATGCACTCACACATAAAGGTTTTCGTCTTCCTTGGAGTTTTTTTTGTTGAAGTTTGGGAAACACTGCACTGGAGCGCTCAGACTCCAAAACTGGTCCATTGCACTACCAGGCAGTAACCTCCGTTTATTATAGTTTTCTGGTTTTCAGAAGAAAACTAGTAGACGCTTCTGTAATAAAGAGCTTAAATTTTAAGCTCCCACCCCCTCAGCGCCAAACAGCCCCTACCTGATACAAGCAAAGGCGGGACATTGACAGAGAAAGTGCTCTGAAGTGTCTTCATCTTCTTCACAGGCGTCGTAAACAGCCCAAGTTAAAATATGTGCTTAGTGAAGGTGAAGTGTCCCATTTGTGCGCAGACAAGTTGTCTGCATTCTATTCTGTCTGGAGATAACAGAAAAGCCGCGGAATTCCTGCTGGGGTTTGGGAGCAGCATCCTGGAGAGTCATGCCATTTCTGGTTATGCTGTTGGGAGACCCAACCGTCGATGGAAACCCTAACCAAAGAAACGGGTAGTCCCATGGTGGGTTCGGGCCCAACGAATGCATTTTTAGAACCTTTCATTTGACGTGATCCCGTGATGTCCCGGTACCAAAATAAGGCTTAGCGAATTCAGTCTGCCGACCAAATTAAGGGAGGAGTAGTTAAAGGGTTGAGTTAGGCCTTAAGCACAGGTTGGCAGTCACTGCAGACGCAGATACTTTGCCCCTTCCACCTGTTCTTAACAATAGAGTTGTTTACCATTGGGATCGCAAAAGTTTCCCCCTGTGAAGTCTAAAGTTGTCGTCTTCGACAAAAGAGCCGGCACCTGATCCCTCCGTCGTCTTGGAGCCGTCCGTGAAAATCTGACAACATTTCCTTCCCGGTTTAGTATTGGACGCGGGGAAAGCCGATTTTGTATAAGGGACACAGCTGGATCGTTGCTCCACTGTGAGTTGAAAGACCAGAGCAGAGCTAGACATACTGAGAAAGGCCCCTGTACAGCCGAGACAGACCGTTCTTTCAAAATTGGTGAAAGCAGCAGTCACGTATTTTCGCGAAAGTTTGTTCCAACAAACGACTGATGCAAAGGAGAGAAGAGGTATTATCATTGCCGTAGGTGATAGACCCCAGGTTTTACCAAAAACTCCCTTACACTGCCAGAAAACTGACAACGCCTTGGAGGTTTTCGTCTCAGTCTGTCTTTTCCCAAGAAGTTTTTCATCCAGGATAACACCTAGGTATTTCGCTTCATTGGAAAATGGAATGCTGACACCTTTTAGTACTGGTCGAGTCAGACCCGTCAGATTCCTCCTTCTCGTGAAAAGAACAGCATCAGTTTTAAGAGGATTGACTGAAAGCCCGTTCCTACTACACCATCAGCTAATATGGAAAATATTCCTGGAGAAGGTCATACCTGACGAGTTCAATCTCAGTGTGTTTTATCAAGTCCCCAAGGATGACTATCCCTGTAATTAACTACCCTCAGATCGCTCTCCTCGGCCACGCATACAAGATCCTCTGCCCCATTTTTTTCAAACGCCTGAAACCATTCGTAAAGAGCAAAGTTTCACACTGCTGGAGATCCTGATAAATATCTAGGAAATGCAAGTCGACACCCAGCACGTACTTGTCGATCATCTAACAGTCTTTTCAGCTGCTGTCCTAAGGGGATAAAATTGGTGGAACGAACACGGCGGGCTGTCATCAAGAGGCACATTTTTTAAGAACGAAACTGCAACATGTTGCATTGAGTCCGTAAATCTCGCTATACGATGGATTTCCATAAGGGAAAAGAGACGGACTTACAACACAATTTACAAAATTCACGTTTTGTTTCAAATCTAATTACACAACATGTAGCTATTTGATCTTTAACCTTAAATCATGCCTTGAATATTTTAAAAGAACCGTCATATATTCTGCTTTTAAAAACTACCTCTCCGACACGATCATACCCACTAAAAATTTCTACTTAAAATTTGAATATATATTCTGACCGATTGTAAAGAAAATTTTTGTGACACTAAACAATAACGACTGAAGTCAGTTTTTGCAACTTTTCAGAAGAACGGTTTAAATGTGAAAATTCTTTTCTTAGTTTTTTCGATTTTATAAAAAAAATATAGCTCAGATCGTGTTAAAACTCAATTATGACATAAGTCTGCTTTGGTTGCTATTATTTGTTGCTTTCTAGTGCCAATCTTGTAAAATTTTAAAGACATAATGGAAAGAGGAGAAGAACATCGTAGTTGGCGGTACTTGTTTGAGCTCAGTATTAGGCGGAATGGCTTGAATTGGAGTAGTGCTGTAGTCGTCGCCGAAAGAGCCGCATCAGACCTAGCTGAATCATAAATAAGACCCCTACATAAATAGAATTATCCCTGCTACCTCTTTTTTTTCCTCCTGCCTTATCGATGTAGGGCCTGCCTTATACCCAATTCACAAAGATGCGGTCGCGCGCTCCTTTTAGCTGCCTGGAAGTTTGTAGTGCGTGCATTGCCCCCGGGACCTCTTTTACGGAACATGCGGTTTAAAGATGATGATGTGACAATAACGATGACTCGGTAGATTTTAATTTTTCGTGAGCTATAGCGACCATAGGTGGTCGTCGTGGCGTAGTGGATAAGTACATCGACTCACACTTCAAGGTCCCAGGTTCGGTTTCCGGACGGAAAAATTAGCATTTTTTCACGGCATCACCTATTTCGAGTCGTTGACAACACTCAACTAGTACTAACTGTCTATGAAAAGTTTTTCAAATCTGCCCTTCGGGGTAGGCAGAAAACTGAAAGCCCCTTCTACTCATGAAAGAAGAGTAGCACGCATAACACTAGGGGTTCCTAAAGGAGCCAGGCCTTAGCTCTTTGTAACTGTAGTGCCAATCAATAATGATTGTTAATACTGAAAGCCATCGGGGCTATTTAAAAAAGTAACGGTTTCCCATTATAATATGAAGACTTCTTAATTTTTGGCTGTCGGAAATGTGAATACTGTTCAACTGTCCAGACACTAACTGAAAATCCAATCCTCTTGACTATTTGGGGAGGCATCAGTGGCAGTACAACTTAATGCTCATCGATGTATAAGGACTTGTAATCTCATTCCGTTGTGGCCTCTGCAGTGTATCATCATTGTTTGGATCTTTTAAAAAATTTCTGACTGTCCCTAGATTTTGATCGGTTCTTAAGCAAACCCCCAATTGGAACAAGTTTCAATCAGGGAATTGATGGTGAACGGATGGATATTCCTAGCGAAACGTGTATTGCAGGGAAATACTTTGAGTTGTCTTTTGTTAAAATGGCGGTAAAAAACTGTCTTAGCAATATGAACGCGATCGACTTGGCAATGTGAATTGTGAATTTGAAATTCTATCCAGTGGGTGAGGAGACGTTTTTGCAGATCCAGACCAGATAGGAGATTTTAAATAAGAGAGAAATGGGTCGATAAGAGGTGGGTAAAGAAAGCTCACCCTTTTTGGTGTTTTCGACTGTTTGTCGCATTTTCTTGAAGGACTGGCTGGACAAATGCTGTTGCCCACTTACTAGGAGAGAGCCTCCTGAATAGAACAGACAGAAAAACTCACGCAGATGAATAGCGGGTACGCCATCTGGGCAATTGAACTTCTACACATTGGGAATTTTAGGAAATCCCGCGACTATACGAGCGCTAAAGTAGATCTGTCAAAAATTAACCCAAAGTTACGCTCTGAGGCGGTAACTATCTGCTATCTGACAACGTTGAGCTGGCTGCTAGATATGCAGCAAGCAGATTTCCTTTATCTTAACAGTGACAGCTTCAATGTCGTTGTTAATGAGAGTAGGGATCGAAGATGAGACTTATAAAAGACCAGAAGTAGTGCTACCTTTGGGAGATTGGAGTAGTTCTTGTCTCAACTTTTAGTCATAAGAGCGTTTCACAAATCTGATCAACGCATTTCGGGAGCGTTAAACTTTTTTCCGGTAATCCTTAGAGGTTGTGGCTTTTCAGAAACTCATCCCTGAGTCATACCACGTCTTTTGTTTGGGTTTAATACCCTTCACTCTGTGGGGGAATGAAGGATTTTCCCCCAAGCTTTGTGGAGGGAAAAACATTGCCCTTAAATCATAGTTAAAGTATAAATTTTGTGAGTGACTATAATCAAGTGTCCGAGACTGTGTGTTAATGTAATGAAAACAGTTAAACAAACTTTTAAAATTATAATCTTAAGTCTGATAATTTTCACAGTCCGTCCATAAGGTCATTTTTCTAAAAAAAACAAATCTCCTTGGAGTCTACTCTTTTGCCCACCACTGTACTTTGAATGTTTGTTTTAATGAAGTTCTCTCCCCCCCCCCCAAAAAAATGGTATCCTGCAACCACAGGAAGTAGTTATTTTTTCACTTTTTCTGCATCCATCCCAATCTCTGGTCAGCAAAGCAAAACAAAACACCCCCACCGTATCTGTCCCAACAAAAGGAAAAGAATAAACACAAGCAAAAATCAAATGAACAACTTTAGAACAACAGAAAGGACAACATCATTCTGTGGCTTTGGCCCGACCCGCCTGCTGTTAACCGGCTTGAATTCTGGTCTGTTATTTCTGCTTGCCCGGCTCAAAATTGTGGTTTTCGCGAAACAATTTCCACCCCAAATAGCACTCGAGAGTGTGTGTCTGGGCGAGAAACTACGAAAAGGACATTCGCACAATGCAGCACAAGAGGCACTCTGAGTCCGAGAAGGGATTTTCGTTTTGCGAGATAGGATCTTCGTCGGCACGATGACCAACGACGGTTGCTTGCATGCGGTTTCCTTGTATCATTGCTTCTCACTTCGCTCTTTGTGTTTTGATGTGTTCGGTGTTGCCGGGTGGGGTGGGTGGAGATGGGCAGGCTTATTTTGGCTACACATACATTTTTTCTCCGTCATCCGTTAGAGGGGGTCCGGGAGAACGGATGAAGACGGCAACGAGAAACACATAGAGTTGACAGAACAACAACCACCAGCCATGTCCGTTGTTGGTTTTATAGTGCAGCGGAAGATGTGTGTATGTGTACGCTTTCCAAACTGAAGCTTAATTATGCAGGCTTCAGGATTTTTGCTTTCCCTTTGGATTGCACTGAAAAATTAAGAATTTATCGCAAAAAGAAAATCACTGCCGTTCGGGTTGCTGTCGAACTTCTGGCAGAAGGATGGTTCCACCATGCTAATCTCATCCGGAATCATACAAACGGAATTGCGGTACAAGGACGAAGATACCGAAAGGATATTTCATCGGATTTGGCATTGTTATGGCCGAAACATAATTTAATGAAGATCTGGCTTACTTATCCTTTGAGTCCCAATGTGCCACGAGCCACGGAGCTGAATGCGTAGTGGGACAATGGGACCGTTAATCGTGTGTAATCAAATAAGTTAAAGTGGATTCGCAGAGGAAAGGACACTTTGACGGCTACGGGGTTATGGTTTTCATTGTGTAGTTTTTTTTGTAACTGAAGGAGGAAGAATTATTTTTTTCTTTATCTCGAAGAATACCGAAGAAGGCGTCCAGCAAAAGTCTCTCGAAATCTAAGAAATAATTCAGTGCTTTAAATATTTAGGTATTTCTATAGGAATACTCTTGTTATCTTTTCAAATGTTTGCGATGCTGCTAAAATTTTGATTCTTTTGGGTATTAAGGCAAGATATGGTAGGGGTGCTTCGTTGTGATGATGCGTGCTACTGTTCTCTCACGAGTAGAAGGGACCTACAGTTTCTTACCGACTCCGAACGGCGAGATTTGAGAAGCTTTTCAAAGACAATTGATACACTTTGAATATTGTCAGCAGCTCTAAAGAGATGGTGCCGTGAAAAAATGCGAGGTGTCTCGTCCGGGAATCGAACCTAGACTTTTGCGTGGCGGTCTACGCACTTAACACCACGCCACGGCGACCACAGAATATAGTCATTAGAGCCCTGAAATAATGTGTCGAGCAAGAACAAATCGTACCTGACAACCAATCTGGTTTCAGGGCGGAATGGAATAAGACCAAGTCCCAATGCACAGATGCATGCCTGAGAAGGTTTTTCTTTAGTTAGTAAGTTAGTTAGACTTGGAATAAGTAAAACAATGCCGATGATCTATGATATGATTACAGGTAGGAAGTTCCTTGTTAAAAATGGCAATGTAACCTCAACCGCAGTATTTCACATAAAAAAGTGGGTCGCTATAAGGGGGGTTGGTTCGCCGATTCTGTTCGCTATACTCGTATTTACTAGCGATTTTTTTTAATTGCCATGCTGCAATTAATACCGTACGCCGATGATCTGCTATCATGCAGATAAGGCCCGAAAGTTAAAGTAATCAACAACTTGTTGCAGCGTGATTTCGACAAAATTCAGCAACTTTGCGACGACTGGAGATTGAAAATCAATTTCCGAATGTGCGAAGCTATTCTCTTACGATCCCGCTGTCCAAGGCCTCAACACGAAAAGGAACTGGCGCAAGTTCGACATAGTTGACCCACTATACAGTCGTTGTTATGACATTTGGTTAGAGCAGTTTCTGCATTACAGTAAGCATGCAGCTACAGCTCCAACAAAATCCAAGAAAGCCCTCGCTGCGGTTGCTGAAAACAACCAACTTGATCCCAGAGAAGCTGATCTGCTACTGGCCTTCATACGCCCAATTATGGCGTACGGTTGTCCAGTGTGTATCCCAAATGGAAAAGATGTGGATTTTCGAGAGTCAATGTCCTTGGGCCTGCCTCCGGTTGTATCCAACACCCGGATCCGAGTACACAGAATTCTATCCCAACGAGGTCTTGTACAGCGAGGCTAATCAGGATAGATAGATGACTCGAGGGCACATTGCACAAGCGATAACTTTATACAACAGCATGATCTTTAAGTCTTTTTACCCCAACTTAATGTACTATAAGAGACTGCGTCTAAACGGCTTCGTTCCTCCCAAAGCGTTTCTCTATTTTGGCTCGATAAGGCTTATTCAGGATAGGGAAGGATGTTTACATCGCAGGTCTTCCATGTCGCACGCCTTAACATGCTACACGAAGACGAGCTGTATCTTACATCTACTCCAGAAGTGATACAACCTACCATCGAGGCGAATACAAGCTCAACCCTTACAAAGGAACACCATCGGCACACATATCTGAACATCCCGATGTTAAGACGGGACATCGCTAAATTGTAAATAATTTAAATGTACACATTCAAAACTATGTAAGACAATTCATCCATCGGGCCCCTGTTGTTGAGCCGACACCTATATATCCATTATAGTTTTAAGCTTTAAAATTTTAAAATTCTAAATATTGTTCAATAAAGAAAAAAAATTGAGAAAAAATAAATCGCACGCCTTAACGGGCCAGACGTCACTTGTAGCCACGAGGACCGCTTACGTAGAGTAGAGCGATTTCTGCTGGAGATAACACAGTCTGCAAGAGAACGCAAATTTTACTAGTGGCGGCATCAAAACCAGCTTCCGTCACCGTTCGCAACTCTGGTTGATTTGTTTATGGCCAACTAACAAAGCGTTGGAGCGTTAGGGTGGAGAAGTTTAGATTAAAAAAGGTGCCCAATAGCCTTTGTATTGTATATGTTTGTATATGTCACGCATATTAAACTCGTACCTGTTGTGTAGTTGAGTAGTTTTAATTTTCAGAACAGTTTTTAAGGTTATTCTATATTCAAGGCCCGCTGGGGAGATTATGTTACTCCATTCTGTTGCTGCAGTTACTTGCCTGGTTAGGGTGAGGAATAGTAAGCGCGGGTGGGGTTGGGGGGCATCCTATGTATCCTATGATGTGAAGGTCTATGCTTCGTTGGTTTTGTCACATGGCACGGATTTGAGCTTCATCACGATTTCCGTGACGTGCCTTAGATGTGATTCCATCAGGTAAGCGACTGAACCGGGGCGAGATGGTTGGATTAAGGTAATAAATTCACCTTGCTAAGCTTGGCAATAGCTTATGAAGAGAACGAGTTGCAGGCGAAAGATCTAGCGGCCTGGATGTCGTGTTTGGGTTACCTCAGTGTCGTGTTTAGTGGATCATTCTGGTCAATGAAAATAGTGATGAAGATGACTTAACTATGTTCATTTACATTCAACCGTTGAAATAGTATTAGGAATTTGTTTGGTATTCCATTTTAATTGCTTCGTTTCGAATTGTGTTTGACGAATAAAACCCCGACCTAAGAAACATAAAACTATCCATAATAAAACAATCAAATCGTTCAATAAAAAGTTATAAGCTCCAATCAATCCCTTACACGGCCTTCAACGAGCACCAAATTTTCAGACTCAGCATTCTAAGTTTCAGAACAGTTTTTAAGGTTAGTTGAAGTTAGGTTGGGTCATGTTGTGTAAAACAGGACAGTATTCTGATTTTAGTATTAAAATTAACATACAAAATAAATTAGATTCAAAAGTTAAGCAAAAGATAGTGGCATAGATTAGCTAAGAGCACCTGCGAAGGGTCACTAAGTTAGACTTACGAAACGTTGTTCACTCAAATTAAATTAGTTTTCTAGTATTTTTGTCTAGAAGTATTGAAATAAAAAAGGAATTTGAAAATGTAGTTCGGAAGAAAGAAGTTTTAGATCAAGCAAAAAACTGCAAGAAAGTTGAAACCGATTTCTCGTTGAATACCTTTAAACTAAAAAGAACAGCCACTGTGATATGGTTTTCAAAGCAGTACACAACATCACAATAACAGTTCCCTTCACTTTTTAAGGTCACCTCATTTGTAGACTTTTCCAAATCTGTTTTCAAATATCAAGCACTCTTTAGGTTTCTGAATTATATTTCGCTGTTAACATCGTTTAGAAAAAAAGAACAGCCACTGTGATATAGTTCTGAATGGAAGAAATGAATACATCACAGCAACAGTTCTCTTATTCAAAACGATAAAAATAGGAATGTGGCCGTTGATTTAGGAACTCACTGCACAGAATCTCAGATGAAAATTCTCATCGAGATATAAAGGAAAATCACTGTGATATGCTGTTTATATAATCATATCACAACGATCGTTCCTTTGATCTCAACGAGAGAAGCATTATTTCAATTAGATTGTTTTGGCAAAAAGACAAGAATTTAGGATGTTTTCCAACAACGAACTTCAATGGTTGTCTAGCTTTATGAGAAACTCAGTCACTTAAGGCTAGACCACCAATGCAGTTAATTGCTTCGGAATTACAGAGAAAATACAGCACTTCAGCACTCACATGAAGTCGGTAAATGATGACTCAGATCATCACCACCGAAAGCACCTGTAAATCACTAGAAACAAGTTAAAAATCACTTGAAGACACTAGATCCCTATTTGAAACACAAGAGAACACTTCATCCTAGTAAGGATCAGCACAATTCACCATATAGATCATTCAAAAAACGAAGACACTAAGTCACTAGCAATCCCTGTGAATCAAATACAAAGATCCCAAGGAAGGTTTTAAAATGGCCCGATGAGAGATCAGTTTGCTTCCAAAAATCAGTGAAACGGTCTGTCGAGTGATCTCACATCGTTGAAATTGTTGAAAATTTTAAAATTATAGCACGAGTGTTCGGTCTAGTCACTTGGTAACTTGAAAAGGGACTATCCCAACAGTCGCTGTTTAATTTTAAAATTCATGCTGAAGCTGTGGATCTTGGATGACATCGCACACTATCACAAAATGTCGTCGTTGCCAATTTGGCACAAGAACATGAGACACACTTTGCCCAGTGATGTGAAATTAAGAAACCATCAACATGGACAAATTGCGCCGAATGCTCTCGCCAACCTGTTGATGCTGATCCCCACAAAACACACACGGAACCACTGATGAATAGTCCAAAGACCATGAGACACATTTCACCCAGTGATGAGAGCACTTAAACCATCATTCTGAACGAATTGTGCCGCACGATCCATGGAACTCACTGAACTGAACTTTTGCTGCGATGCTTTTTGAAAAATCATGAGACACATTTAACCCAGTGATGGAGGAGAATTGAAACCATCATCCTAGGAAAACTGTGCCTCACGAGCCTTCAAATTCTAACTCACCACTACCACCATGCCGCCGATTACTGAACTCAATTCAACGGCCATTACAAGACAAACTTCACCCAGTGATGATGGAACTCAACACACCAACTGAACGAGGTTCATCGTATAATGTCCGGATGCAGATGTCCTGATCGATGGAAGACGAAGACACAACTGATGGCTTTCGGTGATCCGCCGACGGCTTATATACCGAATCGAAGGTCTGACTGATCGTTGCGGAATGCATATTGCACTAATTACTGTCCCCAAGGGGCGGATATAGTACCTGCATCGCATACCTGGGCGCACATACGCGGAAGTCGGGTCGCGATAACGACAAGCCACATATGCGTGTGCGTGGAAAACCCCTCGCCCAACTGACGAGGGCAATAAAATGCTCATTAAAACAATTGAATTCCGCGACGGCTTAGCAAGGGATGTGTTAAACATGCGAAGGACGCGTTCAAAATTTTAGTGGTTTATGACAGTGTCGAGAGCGACCGTCAAGGATTATGAAGGTTTTACAACCGTTTCGCAGTTCGCGGAAGGATCACGGTCTCGCAGACACAATTAGCTGAAGCCGTGGATTTGCGAATTTTCTGCTTTTTGAAATTTTTTTCGAAGTCTTTCTCAAAAGCGATTCTTGGAAACGGGGATTTTGAAATTTATGGTTTTTGTTTTGAGGTGCGTTTTAATATGTTCGACTGGAGGGTATTGCTAATGTATGATCTGTGAAAAGAAATGCGTGGAATACTCTGAGTTGAATGTTTCCTTTTTGTGACGTGTTTTTTGGACTCAATTCAGTGACTTTAAGGCATTTTTGTCTGGAAAAGGTACAGTTAGTAGTCCCTGGCGAAAAAGGTACAAAATTTAGACAGTTTTCCAACAACGAAAGTCATAGATTGAAAGGATATATCAATAGTTAAGCTGTTATTTGCATCAGATTTGACACGAATTTCTTAATAAGATCACAAGTTCTGCAAGTTCTGAATATCAATCCAAAGGTAAGTTTAAAACATCAGAAACGGGTTTCAATGTAACAGAGACCAGTTCAAGGAACCAGAAATGACTCGAGTTGGTTGGAAGTCAATAAAAAACACGGAAAATCGCTGACATTTAGTGACCAGTCATAATTATTGAAAATATGTTTTAAGTGTCAGCATCAATTGAAGATACGAGAGATCTCTTCAGCTGAAAATATTCAACAACAAATACTGTTTATGCAAATTTTGACAATTTTCGGATATAAATCTGTAGGTCTCCTTCATTTCTCAGCAACTAAGCTCTACTCTACTTAGTGACTTATACCTTGAATATAGGCTATAGGCAAGTGAAAATTTATCATTCTATTATTCTTTCTTACAAGAGCTGTCACGTTCCACATTTGTTCGGTTCTAACCTCTAAGTAATGAAGATATTTTTAGTTTCATCAACTAAAGTGTGGTATTTCCAGACATTAGTAGGCAGGCAACGACGGACAAGCTGTGGTAGTATTTAGTTCAAAATCTGAACTTTGCTATTAAAATTTTCTGCAAGAATTTTGCAATAAAAATTCAGTAGAATACAATGCAGTGTTCCTTGTCAGAATCCAACATCCAAGGAAACAAGAATATCGATGGCTCATCAAACAAGATATTCTAGCACCTCCAAACACAATAGGCATTTCTTTTCGCATTTAGTTGCAGTCCTCAGTACTGTCGAGTTATTACAAGATAAAGCTAGAACTCTATACAGCAGGACTACAACCTACGCCTGGTTGCATCAAAGTGAATTAGGTCTACAGATGTTGTGATACCATCACAGTACAATGCTTGCTAGAATGCCATATTTTTAAATGTTACTCTAACCTCCAAAAGTATTAGAGGACATATTTCACCAAATCCCTGCCACATCTTCTCCGCGTAGCAAGAACCAAACAAAACATGCGTCTCTATTACACGGATATCTCGTTTTCACCATACGAAGGGCTCCAAATCGAATCTTAGTTGAGGCTCAGCCAGATAACTTTCGAACAGAACTGTAGAGTCCGGTAAATAATGAGCTTCAAAACTAAAGGACAATTTTTTAAAAGCTATAGGAAAGTTTAAAAAAAAACACAAAACTCAGAAATATGCATGAAATCTTTATTTGAATCGATATGATTTAATGTTTGAAAATAATTTCATGCAAATGTTGACCTTGACTGCGCCTTAAATGGCCCATCCGCTTAGTCCAATTTTGGCATACTCTTTCCAACACTTCGGCCGGTATCTCACAATTCAATGTTGTCTTCCAATGCGTCAATTGAAGCGGGCTTGTCTGTATAAATATGAGCTTTAACATAGCCCAAAAAAAGTCTAAAAGGGTTAAATCGCACGATCTAGGCGGCCAATTGACCGGTTCCGAATGAGGAGTAAAATGTTTACCGAACTCGCCTCTCAATAAGTCCATTGTTGCGTGTGCTGTGTGGTATGTGGCACCGTCTTGTTGAAACCACATTTCATGCAAGTCAAGCTCTTGCATTTTGGGCAAAAAAAGTTGGATATCATCTCACGGTAGCACTCACCATTCACAGTTACGTAACGATTCGCATCATCTTCGAAGAAGTACGGTCCACTGGTGCCACCAGCCCATAAACCGCACCAAACTGTGACTTTTTCTTTATGCATTGGCAGCTCTTGGATGCTTCTGTCTGATACGAAAAAGTGGATCTTCGGCCAACTTTCCAAGAGCCCTTTAACCAAAAATTTTACGTTGCGATAGGTCGTTCGGCTTCAATTCTTGTACCAGCTGTATTTTGAAAGGCATCACACCTAAATCCTTCCGCAAAATTTTTTACGTTATTGAGTAACAGAGGCCCAATTGCTGCGAACAATTGATTTACAAATTTACAAAATTAAAATAAAATTAATTAAATTTTACAAAATTTATATACAAATTTCAAAGTACTCTTTTTGGAAGATAACTCTTCAAGATCTTCAAATGTTTTAACTCTCGCAGCTAAAGGCTGATGATTCAAATTTTCGTATCCTGGGTCCAGAAAGGAAGAACATTGTCTTAATGATAAATTGACACTGGTCCAATCTTATTCAAAACGTTGCTTGATTTCTTGACTTCTTCATCGTCTTTTAAGAATCTTAAATGGGTTTAAATTATTTTCCAACGCAATGATATGACCATTAGAACTCCAGAGTTGGTATCCCCGCAAAACACTGTTGTTACGATTTGCAATAGGCTTAGGCTTCCTTAATTGCATATCGATTCTATCCAACTTCTAGCTCTTGTGCTATAAATGCAATGGCGATTATTCAGTATACATCTCTTACTATACTAAACATCTCTTAATAGATAGCTGATCATTACGTTAGCAGTCCATATGTCGTATTCCAACGAGGGCAACAAGAGTGCGTTAATGATGTTTTTGATTTTGTTTAGCTTCAAACGCCTTTTCCCAACTGAAAATTATTTCAAATGACCAACTACTCTGCTGTGTTGTTAAATTAGCTGTTGTAAGTTTTCGTCTTCTTCATCTTAAAGTGCACTATTGATGGCCAGTTGAAAAGTGTGGGCTGTACATACTACGCTAGATCTCCGGACAGGGTAGGTGTCGTGGGGCTGTACGACAACGATATTTTTTTTTTGTTTTGAGTGTTCAAATAGTGATTCCTTTCTTCGTACTATTTTCGTGCCGTATTGCGCATTATGTTGACTCTCCGACATTTTTTAAGAACATTTTGACTCTGAGAAATTGCTAATAGACAACAATTAAAAGACGGGCATAGAATCCAAAAGATGAATCAGATCTAAGTTCAAAAAAGAGAGCTGCATTCTGAATGAATACACTTTTACTTCAAGACACCATTGAACAGTTGTTAAAGGATGACATGGAAATTTCGAATATAAGATCAGGATTGAACCACGCTCCCAATGGAAATGCCAATGGAATTTGTATTTCCTGAACGTCCCGTTGAACATTTGATTAAGAGCAGATTTGGGCATAAAATAACGTAATGACTAAATGTAATTAATAATAACAATTGAGTGGCACTACAGCCCACATGAGACTAGGGTATAGCTTCTACAACAACTAGAAGTTGTTGTGCGTGCTACTGTTCTCTCACGAATAGAAGGGACCTACAGTTTTTTGCCGACTCCGAACGAGTCGGTGCCGTAAAAATATGCGAGGTGTCCTGTCCGGGAATCGAACCGAGACTTTCTACGTGGCGGTCGACGCACTTACCACTACACCACGGCGACCACGAAATGTTAGGCATAGCCTTATTAGTCACGGAGGAGTTTTTTTTCATTGCGAAAAATTCCAGGTCTGCTTAGAGAACTGCTGCATACGTTGACTTTCCTGTAATATTGCCACAAAATAAGAAATGCTGTTGTACGTAAATTTTATTTAGCCAAAAGGTTAGAAAAGAAGAGACCCCGTGATGCAGTTGACGAAGCCCAAACTATTAAGCCCAAATTATCTTCAAATGAATGCTGAACACTGGATAACCATCCCATCTGTGAATATGCTTCAGTTTCACTTGCGGAGTCAAGACTTATCACCTACATCTCCTTCTTAAATTAACGCTACAGTCCTCTACCTCAATCAACATACCTCTCAATTTAGCAAGGGCTCTAATTGCCTCCTGTTCCGCAGACAAAGTTGGTTTAGGAGATTCAGCAATGCGGTGCAGATGTCCGCTGTCGCGTTATTCCACTGATTCTTAATCAAAGACTCTTCCGGCCGGAACTGTGTTCTCCATACGCTCTGTATTTAATATGGTATTCTAATCGTTGCATCCATAGTCACTCGACTGGGCGCATACTGCCTGTAAAGTTCGTCGTTGACTCTTTTCCTCTAGTCGCTACCAGAGGAACCAGATAAATTTGCTCGCGAAAACGGGGTTTTTTCATCCACTTTTATAAAATCCATGTTTCTTCGCAATAGAACAGGTTCCTAAGGAAACTGTGCCTCTTATGTGCAAAGAAAAAGCAGTTGACAAGGGTGCTTCTGCGCCTGATTTCGGTGCTTAAGCTGTTGACCCATTAACTACAGGGCCCAGATAGAGGAAATATTTGTTACCTCAATAATTTTGTTGCCTATTGTCTGAGACTTCCTTGAAGGCATCTTTGCTTTGCCCTCGTTTACCCCCAGATCCCATTAAGCCGCATTCCTTTCAATGCCAGCAAATGTTTTATTGATGGCTCGCTGTGCATCCACCATGAAAATATCAATCACGTAAGGAAGCAGTTATTTGTTGCTTTTGACTTGAGAATACGTTTCGCTTTGTCCTAAATTAAATTTGACAAATTAATTTGTTGACGGAGCAGCTAAAGTTGACCATCGTCCAAGTAGGCCTGAACTAGACATGGCAAAGTAAAGCTCTTCTATATGGATATGCCATACTAATCATATGCATATGCACTTTAAAATACAGTCTAGAGTGAATTTATGTAAAATCCTGACATCAGCCGGCTACTAAATGTCTTTCTTAAAGTTTTATGTTGATTTAACAGAAAATCTTAACCCTTAAGTCCCTGAGATCGTATACAGATGGTCTTCGGTTTAATTCTAGTCTATTCTACCTAAATTATCTTTTACCTCTCCTCTCCTAAGAAGTTGTTTGCGAGTTATATTTATCTCTACAACAGTTAGGGTTTAAGTCCTGTGAGCAGAATCAATCTATCAAAAATTTTATGCAAAGAGGTTGAAGAATTAACTGTAAATTTTATCAGGGACTTCATTGTTAATTGAATACAACTTTTCTGAAAGTGGCAATGAAAAGGACATTGTTGTTATATTAACTCTACTCGTAAGTTACATCAAGCCCGAGTGTAGAAGCTAGATCTTTGTTACTCCTGGAGTGCAGCATCGTCCAATTTATGCTTTAGGATATCTCTTGAGCACTCAAAAAATTTTAGCAAAACACATCAAATATCACTCTGTTTCAGATACCAAAAATTACACCAGACTTTCAACCATAGTTTGAAGGCCACTTTCTGAATCAGTCATATTTTCAGATCACATAATATGTGTGGTTCAATACGTCAGTCTGATGAACTAGCTAGGCAATGTTCTAATGAGTTCGGCCCGAACCCTCCTTGGGACTACCCGCTTCCTTGGTTAGGGCTTCCGTCGATGGTTGGGTCTCCCAGCAGTACAACCCAAGATGGCGATGCAGGCTGACCCAGTGCATGCTCCCGAACGTCAACAAGAAATCCGCAGCTTTTCTCTAGACAGAAAAGAGTGCCGAAAACTTGTCGGCGTACAAACGGGATACTTCACCTTCGCAAAGCACCTTAATATACTTAGACACCCTTTGCGACGCCTGTGGAGAAGGTAAATACACTTCAGAGCCATTTCTCTAGCAATGTCCCGCCTTTGCTCGTATCAAGTGGCGGCTGTTTGTCCCTAATGTGGTGGGAGCTGAAAACTTAAGCTCTTTATCACAGAAGCGCCTGCTGGCCTTTCTTTGGAAAACCAGAAAACTACAGTAAACGAAGGTTACTGCCTCGTAGTACAATGGACCAGTTTTTGAGTCTGAGAGCTCCAGTGCAGTTGTTTCCAACCTAAAAAAAAAAAACTTATATTCCAAGATTTGTAGTAGTTGTCCAACATTTTCTTTTCTCCCAGTTTCGTGAGTGAGCGATAAAGTTCAGAGTGGGTCTTGGTCTTTATTAAAAACTCTCTCCCAATTACTCGGTCTTGTAAAAAACTCATCAAGTGTTGATGTTAAGAGATTGAAAGTTTCTTTCCGTCTACAAGCCCAACCGAAGATAATGTCTTGCCATCGAGTGATGTCATTTGGAGTAAGTAAGAAAGCTACAACGTTTGAGTTAACAAAGACATTTCGAATTTTTTCTTTGACCAAAATTATGTTTCTGTACACTTCGTTAAATTTGTTGTTCAACACTTTTACTAAACATCTCTCTTTTCAAAATCTCTTCTTTTGCAAACAAAAATTCTTCGAGGTCTTATTTTAATTCTTCTGCACCATGTGTATTTCATATAAGGAGAGAGATTATCAAGCAGTCATAGCTTTAATTTTGGAAAAAAGATTTTCATTCCTTAATTGCGATCTATACCTATACACAGCAGAAGTTACAACGTATTTTTAACTCTACCGTGGGGTCTGTTTTTGAATTCACTGCGAAGCCTAGGATGACCACCAAAAAAGATCCTCTTTTCCTCTTATCACTCTTATAGACAGTGCATAGTTTATCTTACAACAATTCTCCGCAAAAGCCTCCTTCCCCAGACGTTGCATTATATCTCTTTTACTAATGAACTAATAAAGCTTGTCCCCCACCTTAGCGCACCTTACACATTGTGCGTCCGTCATGCGCGATGAGAGTCCAGGACTTTTTGCGTCGGTATGTCACAATAGATGAAACATGGATCCACCACTACACCCCAGAGTCAAATCGGCAGCCAGCGGAGTGGACAACAGCCGGTAAGCCACCTCAAAAAGATGCTTGCCGGACTAAAGTATGGCTCGAATGAGAATCGCGGAAACTGAAGCCTATTTTGAGGCCGAAGATAAACCGTTCTACAAAAGAGGTATCGAAATATTAGAGCAGAGTTTGACTGAATATATAACTCTTGAAGAAAACAATGTTGACGATTAAAGTCGAATTTTGTCTAGAAAATGTGTTTTTATTGGTAAGTCCCGGGACTTATTGAGTGATGTGTTATTTTCACTCCTCTTCCCTTCATTTTCGTGTTAAAATTGTCAATAAAATTTCGAAAATAAATGTTAAATCTTCGAATTTGTAATTTTTAACAAAATTAACAACTTACGATATTAGAAGAAGAAAATTCAAACCGTTCTAATGTGACCGTTATTACGTTTGCATGCTTCAGAATTTAGTACAGAAAGTACTGGAGTGCTTCAAACAAGGCTAATTATCAATGAACTAAGTGTGGAGTACGCTGAATTAGGGAATTTGTCAAAATTTCACCAGGTAAAGTTAGTCGGTACCGCTATAACTTGAATTTGTTTGAAATTATTAAGGCAAATTCTTTCTTTCAGTACACACACCATTCCATTACCATGTTACTTCTGCACCGATCAGAGGCAAAAGCTAAAAGGTATAAGATAAAACAGCTGTGAAGGATTTTTGTGGGTTTTTTCTATCTCTTTTCAACATAGAGAAACACGCATTGTGTGGACAGAGCCATGTAGATACACACATAGTCTTAAACTCTAAACCACCTATAGGTGGTTTGTGACTCTGATTTAAATGTCCTTACCCAATACAGAAAACAGAATTATCTTTCGTTATCAAAATGTCTGTTTTCAGTGTCCTCCACCAGAGTGCAGTTTTGTATGCCAAGGTTGATCTGTTTGCAAATCAATATTATTTCGTAGCATTGCCTGATAAGCATACAGAATATACTCACTGTGGTGAGTTCAGTTAAAACATTTTAATGATCGAACGCAGGGCTATTTTGGGTTATTTTTAATGTGGTGTTTTATAGCATGGTTCTGTCTTCTGTCTTCTTCTGTCTGGACATAATTTGTCTCTTGTCCGTCGTTGTGAATTTGCAAGGCTGACCTAATAATTTGCTAAAAAAAAATGCTTTGGAAATTACGAATACTTTTGTCCAGCTTAATTTGGACTAATTTAGTTATTTCTGTTTTTTTTATACTTTTCTAATGGATGATATAATATATTTTTTATTTTTTAAAGTACTCAACTTTATCTACAAAATAAAAAATAAATTTTTCTTACTGGACCATATTGTGACGTTCTTTTGGCATCTATGTTTATTTCAGTATCATTCGATTACGAATACTTTTGTCCATCAGTGTATTCTAAGAATTTGTTTTTGGTTTTATTTAATCAGTAAAAATGCAGCAGGTGGGACTACCAGAATACGTTACCTAAGGTGTTCACTGCGTCAATCATCCGTCTAAGCAACCAAACCAACCTGTGTCTGCTGAAAATTTGCAAAAGGCTTTCAAATAAAACACATTCACTTTAATCGACGAGTTCATTTTTTAGTTTATTTCCCTTTATTGAAATTAGAAAAAAAGAAAATATATTTTACATCATTTTACATACATTTGAAAATATATATATATATGTTTGCATGTATAAAATTGGAAGATAAGTTTCCTGGAAATATATCTAAATCAAAAAAAAAAACAAAACAAAACAATTAAACATCAGTTAAGTACCCTTTAGTTGGAAGAAAAATAAAATAAATTTTGTAAATTTAAATTCAAATTCAAACAACAAGAAAACTGAATCAACTTCCCACACATCGGTTGTCCCGACGTGAGAGTCTCTTCTCTTCGAACGTGTTCATTTCACATTCGTTTTTCTTTTATTGAACTCCATTCGCTTGTGTATTATTTACTTGTTTGTTTGTTTTCTTTTTCAATTTAACTCGTCGTTGTATTAACAAATTAGCAGTGAATTATAGTTTGTGAATAAATGTTAATATGTTTATATGTATATATATATATTGTATGGAAACATTTTAAATAATTAAATGTTTGCCTATCCTTATTTTTTCTCTTTTTGTGTTTTTCACATGACACCTAACAATAAAATCGCATGAATGATTTACTTTCTTGTTCTTTTGTTAATTGCTATTTACAAATGTGGCATTTACGGTCAGTCCTGTTGTCAAATGATGCCGGAAAGGGGGAATCAAAAGACGTATCTTGTGAGTAGTGGGAGTACGCAACAGAGACTGACGTGTGTGCCTTGTGTTCTTTATTCAAAATTAAACTTTTTTTTTTAGAGTTAAACAGACAAATTACGACGACCATTGAGCGTGTATTGTTTGGGTGTGAATATGATTATGCTAGATGCAAACAAACACGATTTTACAAACAAAACTGAAAGTTAAACAAACGACTAAAAAAATATGCAAATGAAGAGAAAGAAAATCTAACAGAATCTCCCAACCCAAACTGAGAAGGAAATACTATTGTTTGTTCATAGCAGCAATGCCAGACTCTGTCGAGGAGTGCATTTGCACACTTCTCGAGAGTTGACGCAACAAACTGTTTGACGCAAACTGTTTGACGGTTTTTCGAAACGATTTCCTAACTTTTCTGGTCACAGCTCGATTAACAATATTTTCATCGGAAAACATTGAACGGCTTTTATCTACTCAAGTTTGGAGGAGAGAGTTTTGCGTGTAGTTGACTGAAAAATGTTGGAATCGATTTTGAGATTAAAACAACTTGAATGAGATCGGGCTTATCGACCGGGTGGCACACAGTAAATACAATTAGAAAACTGCACTTCAATCCATATCGTTTATTTGATGACAATCTGATGTTAAACTGAAAGCGGAATTTGTATATTTTTTAATTCCTTGCAGATCAAATTTCCAAAATTGGGTCTTTACTTGAGAACGTGTTCATCATCTTCGAAATTAATTCCTTCAATTCAAGCAGATGGATGAAGGAAAAGAAAAGTATGAGGGCATCTAAAATCGCATGCTCGGCTTTTTTCCTTCACCTTCGTCGACTAGTCTGTTGTTTTCAGAGTTAATACCCAAACGCACAGGAACATGGGACTTAATTCGTGTGAAGAAGAGATACTGAAGAAGTGTGACGGCTGTGTAAAAATTTGAAGTCATGAATTCGAAGTCATGCAGACTTTGTTGTTCGTTCAATAAAGGAAATCGAGAAGATTCATAGGCTTGTGGAAAAGTAACGAAACTAAAATGCCGCCTTATAGGTTAAAATCTTTGACCTTTTCAAGATACAGTCCTCTGCTCTGATGCTGATATCTTAAGTAAGCTGTTGCTTGAAGAAAAATTTTTTTGTTATAACCGGAGTTTGGTCTACTCTAGCCCGTCTATGCATAAAAAACCAATAACTGTCAAATTGATCATGTATTTGGATTTCTTTTGGAACATTGCCTGAGTCCACAGATGTGGTAACCGCTCAATAGGAGCTCAGACACGCAACTTCACTTGGTCGCTTGTCTGAAAGATAAATTATTACAATGAAAAAGATGGCAGTAAAGTTCAAATGAATTTATACTTCATATTTTCAATTTTAAAAATCTGGTTACATGACTTTTGAGACATAGAAGCATTGGAGGTTAGGTTAAGGAAATGTCCTATGTGGCTAACAATTTATCCCTCCGAGATGCATTCAGTTTTCAAGATAACTTCCAATTTCAGTTTGTGCAGATACAAGCGGGAGTCTCCTGGATTATTTCATTCTTCCCTCCGCTTCGGAAAAAATTGAAATTATGAAACAAGTGCACGTAATTCAATCTGATGTAGTGTGGATTGACACCAGTTAAATAAGAAAAATATCCTAACGCATCTGGAAGAAAAGAAACTAACCAACTAGGCAGTTAAACTAAAATGGTAGACACTAATAGCCGAATTTGGCTCCTCTTATATATTTTTATGCTTGCGTTCTTGTACCGTTGGCTTATGCCTGGTATGGTATGCAAACCATTAGGATAGAACTTATATATATGACGAAGCTTAAAGACTTTGCCTTCTGCTTGTAAGGGATTTCTGGGAGAGCTGAAAACAGTTCAGTGTAGAACAAAAACCTGGTAGAAAGAAGAAGGCAGCACAACAAATAAAAGAAACTTCATAACAAATTGATGGAATATGTGCTAAAAGATGGCTGTTTAGTGATACTAAAAAGTAAATCAAAAAACAAATATCTTAATCCATTTCCTAGAAATTAATTCACTTTATGCACACAAAATTATGTCACAGCAAGGACAAAGTAATCGCCCAAGTGTTTGCCAAAAGTAATCAATTCATTGTGACAAAGTTATTTTTAAGATGTGCCACAAAAAAATGTCCCACACTCGTTCATTGGTGTGGATTCGTTCAACTGCAGTCTCACATAGGACAGACAATAGAAATTTCTCCCTAAATAACCTTTCTTTTAGTGACTTACTGCCATAAAATATTAAAGTTTGATCTCTAATTCTCTAGGATTGTGGCAAACCTCTATCCCTGTGTGCTATCGTTTGAAATTAACCATAAAAAAGTATACAAAAAACTGTACACGCAGCATTTTAGAATTATTGATGCAGATTCATAAACATGAATCTGGAGTGAGATGGGTATTCAATTCCCAGAATTTGAAAACAGGGATGCTTATTTAATGAATCCCCATTTTTCAGTCAACTAAAATATATGGGTAACTGTTAATTAATGCTTGTCAGCAAATATTACGGGTGGGTTAAATTAAAATAATTATAATGCCTATTTACACTAAATGGAATTAATAACATATTGGTGGGATTTAATTGGAATTTCTGCCTGCATATTCACTGTTTGTGTGTGTGTAAAACAAGTGGTTCGTAAATGTCCACGCACGCGATGAAAACAAGCAAAATCAAATAAATTCTTCAGCAACTGTAATTAGGACGTCATCATTTCACACTTTCAAAAGGACGAATTTTGTAGCATTTTTTTGTACTTCGTGTAATTGATGAAAAAAGATGTAACACCACAGCGAGTGGTGCTTCTTATGTTGATTGTGAGACCAACAATGGCTGTTGTTTAGATCAATTTTGTCCTAGTAAAAGGTAGGTTAATCGCATTTGCTTTTTCTATTTGCACATTTTCCCTAATTTATGAATTGTCTCATGTACTCAGACACCTTTTACTGAACGTTGCTTTATTTATAAAGAGATGTTGATTTGTTGTTGCGTAAGAAAATTGTTGCGCAGGTTTTCATTTAAAGTTTAGCTATACGATTAGTGAATGTGTGTTATTTAACGGTTTAGGGACAACATTTGAATGTCTAAAATGCCAAAAGCTGAAATGCTCAAAATCGCGAAGACTTAGAAACATCAAAATGAAAAGAATTTTATCAGAGGAAAAGGTAGGGAGTACGGACCTCCTTACTTGAGGTAAAAGATTTGGTGAAAATTTCCATCATACGAGTATTCGATTTTTTTTCACAAAATTATCTAATTTTATGGCTTCGGCGTTCTGGAAACTTTGGGATTTTAGGAATTTCCAGATTTTCATATCAACATATTGGCTTTTTAGAATTTAGGCTTTTTGGGATTGGTTATTGATTCTTAGACTTTTCGAGATTTTGAGTTCCATTTAGGTCACGTAATTTACTACATGCCTACAGTTTCAAATAGCTCTCATAGGTTGCCTCAAATATCTTTTTCTAAATAAATAAAGTTTGGAGTACCTTCAGGAATAAAATCAAAGCCAAAGGGGGTATACCTTTATATTCATAAAAATTAGAAGCCAAAATTGGAAGTCAATAGAGTATCACAATGTTCAGGTAACTCTTTGTTGATTAAGATCTTGATTTTCTTTAAATACAAAAATAAGCACAATGTGAGACTCATAGACTGTAGACACATACGCAGAAGAATTAAGAATCACCAAAGAAGCCAATTCGGGAAGTGTCGAACGAGTCCGACAAAATGAATGCTTCAAAGATCGGCGAGTTAAGTTTCGAAGATTTACATAGTGCAGTGCAGTATACGATATGACCAACATGTACCAGTCCCAAAATTTAGTTTGTGTTCAAAAGTCAAACCGTGTTGCTTAACACATATCGAGCGCATGAGCACCTGTACGCGATCCAAAAAATTATTGTTCAAAATAAGAATAGATACAGAAACTATGAAATTATGAAATTAATCCTGTTAGACAGTTTAGTTTGGTCGACTGTCAAGCTCACGCTCGGAAACCTTATGGGACTCCTTTTCTAAGACATTTTTTGGTGGATGGAGATATTGCTAATTTATAAAATTTAAAACAATCCGACAGGCTGAGTTTCTTTGGTAATGGCAAGCTGCCGGTATTGAAAATAGATATGTTTGTCAATTTATAAACCATGTACAAAACATTAAAGCGACCTATTTGTTACAGAAACGTTTCATTTGAATTAAAAAAGCTAGTGCTTTCGTTTTGCAAACTAAGTGAAACAAATCAGAGTCAGATCCAAAAATTGTGGGATACACCATTTCACTTGACTTCTCTAAGGAATTTTCTGACACTAACAAATTGTAACCAAGATGTAAAATTGCAAATGTCAAATGAATAAAAAGAAAGACCAAATTATGAATTGTAAACACCTTAAAAGATCCCAGAACAAACTTAGAAATGGTACTTAAGTCGAAAAAAATTAACACAACCGAAAGTGACACCCACTCATAGTTAGTTGACATCCCACTCATAGTTGTAAGCTTCTTTCGTATCTCCTTTTTGCAAGGAGTCACATCCAATTTGAATCCTTGTTCGGCAATAAATTAGATCGGTAATTGCAGAATTTAGATATTAAGGTCTCTTATTAGGTTTTTTTTTCTAAAATACTTTCAGAAAATTAGGTTACAAAATGCAACTGTAGCCGGATTCCACTGGCGCGTACGACTGAATTGTCAGTTAAAGTGTGAATTTAAGTGTTAAGCGGGTGGCGACAAAATAAAAGAAAATGGTTTTTTAAAATGCCTTTCAAGTAACGATTTATACACTGCTGGGTTTCTGTTTATACTCTCCGAATATGTGTGGTTGTGTATAGCATTAATTTGAAAGGATGTCCGCAAATGACCCTACAATCCAAGTTAAACTGTTGAGGTGTAAGAAAATGTACTTATTCGGCAAATTACGCAAGTGGCTTAAAAAACAAATTTGTCTGACAAAGGGGAGAAGTCTATTAATAACTGTGAAAAAGTAAAGAACCGAATTGAAAGAAATCTTAAAAACGTTTTTTAAGTGTGTAAAGGGACTTAGTTTTTACAAAAACCAAACACGTTGTATGTGCTGTATGTTGCACTATGCTTCCACAGCCTGAGGGGACCATTAGTTTAATAATGATGACTTCGCAGCTTACGAATCTTGCACCAACTTCTGCCGAACCCCATGTACAGTGTTTTTTTTTCTATTTTTCTTTGCGTATGAAGTAAATATACAGATCAAGTTTAATGTTGAGAAGCTTTTTTTGGGTATTTTCGTATTTCGTTCGAGCGTTTTAAATAACTTTTCAGAGGTGGTTGTATGAAATTTTCAAAAATGGCAGAGCTTAAATTCGAGCTTAAATGTGTGACTAACAACAAATAAATGAAATTAGAATCTGTCCAAGTATTACATTTTGCGAGTTTTTTCATCTGATCCGTGCGTGGACCGCGACTAAGACTATAAATGAATTGAAGTAGAAAAATGTCTACGAATTGCATGAAAATTATGATTTAATTCCACATTCTACCTACAATGCAAATAATGACAAAAGGAAATATGAAAGTCAAACAATACGTCACTAGGACTTAACTAAAGAAATACTAATAACCGAAAATGAAAAGTAAAAGAAACCTAAATTCAAACTAAACACTTCCACTACACTAACACTACACGTAGATATAACAATTTATTATTTACAAGTTCAATAAAAAAATTATTTTTCTCTTTTAATTTGTATATATATATATATAAGTTCTTTTTTTTCGGATTAAGTTTTGTTACTGTTTTTTGTTTGACTCTCTCACTCTTATAACAAGAGATTGAAAGTCAGATTTTTTAAAGTTTTTGTAGTTTTTTTTTTAAATTTCAGTTTTCTTTTTCCTTTGTAATATTTTAGGCATGTTTTGTTTTCTTATAGTTTTTAACTAAACTCTTAACTGATACGCAAACATATTCTGTGTAAAATTTTCAGTTTCAGTTTTGTTCACCAAATATGAATTGAAAAACAAAACAGAGAGACGAAGAGAAACAGAATTGTGTGGCCGTTGTTAAAAGTGGCTTACAGTGGGGGTAAGGGGATTCGCGGGATTCCCGTTGCCCTTTGATATCTGCAAAATCATGTTTAGAACGGAAAAAATTAAAAATTCAAATGTTCTGTTCTCTCTTGTCCAATTAATGCTATTCAATTTGTTTACTTTGTTGTAAAGTAAAAAACGGTAAAAATTAAATTATATATGTATCTATAGGTATTTTGTTGTTAATTAAATATTATTTTATTCATTTATACCCAACTGAAGAGAGTGTTCTTGATTTGTTTGTTTTTTTTTATTTCATCCAGCATTGTGGTGGTTGGCTTGAATTGCGTCGCTTGTTGTTGTGTTGACGTCTCTCTCCTAGTAAATGGAAATGCAAATTGTTTTATTTTTAAATTTTGTATTTACAAGACGTTTTCTGAAGTGGTTGACGATGGTGGTGACGCTGCCGGCGCTGCGGTTCGGTTCCGGATTATTTTGAAATTGTTAATCTTGATAAAGTTTTCTTGTTACTACACTGCGAATACAAATGGGATGAGATAAGAAAAGAAAAAGAAAAGAACAAAAAAAATTGAGTTGCAGTATTCACTGGAGAACAAACTTTTAATATGTGATGAGGTTTATGAATCTTTTCACCTTTTCATTTTTATTGCCTAGTCACTCGCGCATACGCTGAGGTCTGTTGGTATGATTTGTATCGTTTGCAAATTGCAAACCCTTTCAGTGATAGTCCAGAAGTTGCAACCTAGATCGAAGACAAGGCCCAAAAACTATGGATGTGCTAAACCTCAAGCTGACCAAGACGTCCTGATAATAACCTATTTCTTAAGCTTCCATCAAGTTCTCCTATTTACATATGTGGGATTGTAATAAGTTCCGTAGGTAGTTCACGATAGACAACAGTTGAATTAGTATAAAAGAATATGGTTTTTGTTATGCTTAGGCCTTTACACACTTAGTCGATAGATCAAGCCGAAAAGTAAATATTCGCCAAATCTGAGAATGGGTGTGCCAGCTTGAGTGATGGATCAAGTTCCTTCTTGACTGTTTTCGTCACTTAGCTATCTTAAGCAACAAGTTCATATATATAAGTTACTTAAAGAATAAATATAGCAAATCCTACTGTAACAATAAAATGTTGGAACAACGAACTGGTAAACTGAATTAATAATAACTCAAAGATCTCAGAGTGAAGATTAGGATGATGACACACAAAAAGTGGCAGCCCTCACAGGGTCCTAGCTTCTTCAAGAACAACTCCTGTTGTGCTGACTTTTGTTCTCTCATAAGTAGAGGGACCCTACGGTCTATAGCTGACTCCGAAAGGCGAGTGTTGCCAGCAACTCAAAAAATGGTGATGCCGTGAGAAAAAAGTGACTAGGTGTTCAGTTCATAAATCGAAAGTGGAACCTTCGACGTAAAAATCAACGTCGACGCCAAGGCGGATACAGGTACTCTGCTTATATGATTTACCGGAATTTTATAAGAAGGGTATGTCACGATGCCCTAAACAACAATTATGACGTTATTCTGCTACGAATTGCTAAGTTATACGGGAGGAATGCTGCAAAACGTGACTAACAATGCGTAGTAGACAATTAAAAACTCATTAATTCAGGTTGCGAACAAAATAACAATTTAAAATAGATGATGCTTGAGCTCTTATAACGCCGTCCACCTCTACAAACATTCTATTCGAAAACCTGAAACATGAACAAAAGCTTGTTTAAAAAACAAACAGGCGGCTGAACCAAAAGAAACCAAAAGTAGTTTTTCTGGACATTTTTGAATTTCGTTTCAAAGACAACAATTACTTAAAATGCAAAAACGATATCTTTTAACAAATACTTGGTGTTAGACTGTCTTCTTATTGACTGTTTTAAGGAAAGCATCCTGTAATGTTGTGATATTCAAATATGTCGATGATATTCACGTTTATCGACAACCACAGCAAACTAAAAAAAAGTTACTTTCGGTCATAAACAACGACAAGGAAAAAATTAATTCAATGCCGAAAAAACAGAAATCAATGCCATTTCTTGACGTGAGAAGCTCTCGAGAAATGATCACCTTTGCTTCAATTTGTATATAAAGGATGCAGCGACAACAGAAAGGCTTGTCAATTATAGATCAAAGCAGTCCATACACATCTTGATCAATGCTGCGTCTAATTTGTAGAGCGAGATGTTTAATCTCAGCGACAGGAGGGTTCTCATATAAAAAAGATGTCAGTTAAATTTTAACGAATAGTGGCTATCCTGTGGAACATTAATGTAGTTTTTAAGCTACAAGAATGAGAAAAGGGACTGTTTTAAAGCTGAAATACATATATTCGAATATCATCAGCCAATTTTCAACAAATTGTTGCAAGTAAAGGCAAAAACGCAAATAAAGCTACCAATCCCACCAAACTCCACTCCACCGATAAATAGATCAGAACGAATGGCATCCATACATATGTACATCAAAACAATTACAAAGGAAATGGAGAAGAAACGTTTAGCACTTGCTGGGGACAACGAAACAATTTGTACGACATAGACTTGCTGGTCACAAGTCGGACATAAACAACAAAACTTCGAGAAAGTTTAACCGACCATCAGCCAGATTTCTAAAATTTTCAAATTCCCCAGACGAAAAAACACACAAAGAAACGACAAACCCTGGAAACTCTCCCTACAAAAAGGAGCAGTAGCAACATGACACACCAATATCGAATATATCTGCAGTATATTCGTCACTAGTAATAAAACGAACCTTGAACAATTTCCCAAAATAAAACTTGTTTTTATTTTTTCAATTTGTGCACGCTAAAGGGATTATTTAGTACCCTTAAGTGATCGAAATTAAGTCATAGCACGGGCCGAAGGTATAGAGGAAGAGATAGAACAGAGGTACCGGTGCACATTGGTTTTAAATACCCGTGGATTGTTGTGAGGGGGAAAAGTTGAGCTGGGAAGAGCATTCCATCTTCATCCGCATCTGATCTTCTTCATAAGAAAAATAAGAACCACAGCCCATAAAAGGGCAGGGTCTTGTTTTTTTTTCTTCATCAAACCCTCGTGGTATGCTTACTACTGTTCTCTTACGAGTAGAAAGGACCTACTGTTTTACTGACTCCTAACGCGAGACTTGAGATGGTTTTTTCTAGAAAGTTAGTACCCTTTGAGTGTAGTCAGTAACTCGATGGATGGGATTTAAAGTTTTTGTCCAAATCCTCACGATGATGTTAGTATCGGTGTTGTCAGCAACTCGAAAGAGGTGGTGACGTAAAGATATAAAAGATGTTCAGTCCCGGTGTCAAACTTGAGATCTTTAGCTTTGATACGTCACGGAACCCACACAACGCAAAATACATATTACAGCATAATTCAGCAGTATTCAAATCTAGTCACATTCATAAAGACGAACTATGGGCAAAGTTACTGATTGCTCCTAACTTAGCGATATGCAGTATCATATTATATCAGATCAAATCTCTAGTAACACAGGTTAAGTTGAAATAGCGCCTTCCTGTGACGCCTCTGTAAAGTCTTAGAAGCATCCCCTTAGGGGGCGAACCTAGGCAGCGGCGCCTTGTCCAGAGATCTCTACACAGTTCTTCTGAACCTTCTAAAGATTAAAGTAGTCCTCGTCAAAAAGTCCTGATAACTTTAGATTCTTCACATAAACAGTAATTAAACTTGATCAAATCCATAAATAGACGTTGTCGTTTCTTGCAAAGCGCGAATGTAAAACCGCTGTCTAGAAGATCTAGAAAGGAAACCCAGTCAAGTTTCTTTAAAGCTAACTTCTCTTTTACAGCGAACTCGATATATTCTATTTCTCTGAAGCGAAAAAAAGAATCTGATTCTGAAAACGAGAAAAACAATTCTTAATAACGAAATCTGTACGAAATTTTCTCATAAGAAAGAAGATATTTACTTAAAGATTTATCATGAAGAAGTTTAACTGCAGCGAACAATAGCGATACTTGTTGACTATCTCTCTTACAACTTTGACATCATATACGCTTTCTATGAATCCTTTATTAAATGGAAGAATCTCACTTGCCCCAAAAGCTACCTCAGAAAAATTGTTTCAACAAAAATAGAAGACACAAGAATAACGTCACAATCAGTACTGACGAGCTAAGATAGTTTTAGTTTTGGTTTAAGGTCTCCAAACGTTCTCCTAAAGATAATAATAATAAATAACTGATTGGTGTTGTTCTCCAACGAGTAGAGGGGACCTACAGTTCTATGCCGTAAGGTGTTCTGTCCAGGAAACGAGCCTGAGACCTTGGTGCGTGAGTCGACGCACTTACCCACTACGCCACGGCGCCCACTGATCTCCTAAAGATAGCAACAAGAAATTGTTAAATAAACAAGTTTTGTGACTATAAAGCCTATTGAACGTATGAACGAGTTAAACTTCATGTAATCCAAACAGTCAAAGCACAAAAGGTCAATTCGGATATACTAAATCTGAAAAGAGATTTATTTCTCTACAGGAAGAAGGCGAATGCCCTTTAACGTCTCGAATTCAGATAACATAAACTTTTGCTCGTCTATCCAGAAGCCGGTTCGAGTTCCCTAAAAGACTCTTTGCACGGTTAAAAATAATAGATTCTTACAAAATTGAGAGCTAGTAAGAGTCATACATTTGCCCAGGCTGCCAGGATTCTTCATTCTCTCGTAACCATTGAAAACTTCGATATTGCAGTCTGTGTACACTTTAACTTGTTCGCTATTTGCAAACTGCAAACAAAACTTGCAGTTATATCCCATTGGGGGATGCTGTGCGTGTTTGCACACAAACAACCATATTGCTGGATATTACCCTAGCTGAGAATAGTAGCGTGAAGAAATTGCTAACACCTTAGGACAGCTCTCCCGTCTCGGGGAAACTATGATAATTTTGGGTTCCAGAATAATTTCTAGGTGTTTCTATAGTAGCAGTAGTCGAACGGACTATATATTGGGGTATGATTAAGATCACTTTGTTTCCTATATTTTGAATATAAGTGTCTGGCTACATTAAATAACTGACTTGGGACGACCTGAGTATTCTTAGTTCGGTTGCTAATATGGTCCTACGTGCAGAGCAGGCCAACAGATCATATCCGACTACAAAAGACTGTTCATAGACAATTGACACTCTTCGAGAAACTGTTAACGTATCGAAAGTGGTGTTGCACTCCAAGAATCAAACCTGGGAATTGCAGCGTGTGAGTCGAGGCATTAACCAACGACGCCACAGAGCCTACAAACTTGTCATCAGTTAAAACAAAGGAATTGAGTGAAGGTGCGGTCGACAAGCTTAATGCCGACTTTAGCCGCAAACTGTTTTATAATCCCGATATCAGCAATTTGAATAATATTTTGAATCTGTATCTTTAAATTCGTTAAGAGTTCTCAAGGCGATGATTGCAAAATCGGATATTAAATTCTAGCCAAAAGAATGTGTGACACGCTTTCATCTTTGCCGTCGGACTCATGAAATATGAAATATGTTTGTGGCAGAATTTAAGACCTTTCGTGCAGCAATCTCCAGAAACGAAGTGGTACAGCAGTTGCTGAAGTTTTAATGTTAACGGTGGCCATTAGACAATTTAAGTCTACAACATATGCACGTCATCGAGGATTTCCTAACCAACAGTTTCGTGACGAATGCCTTTGTGGAAATTAATACAGCCTAAGAAATATCAAATTCGCCTAAAAGATGAATTTTTAAATTTATAACACACTCCCTGCAGGAAGGTACATAAATAAACAAAGAAAATCAACACTGCCAGCAGTAACAGTATTGAGCAAATTACCCACACTGCGAAGTCCCAATAGCCAAGAGCAAAATCCCCACGTTTGTTTGGGGCAAACCACTCTTTTCAACAAAAACGCTTTGGACATCACATTTAAGACTGTGACTCTTGGCAAAAGCGATTTTTTATTAAATACTCTGCTCAAAGCAACATCTGCTCGTGCAAAAGCCACTTGTAAGGCTGTGCAATTGTTCCTAGCAAATAGGTCCAATGCAAGTTTCAACAGGCGTAGTTGGAGACGCATTCATTGATTGTTATCCTCACTGGACATTATTCGTCACTCGAAACTATTGGTGCGTTAGATCCTGGGAGACCTGAGCCGAAATAGTCATAGAACCTATTCGTTAAGCAATCCAGATCAGCAGAGATTTGGACAACATAAGTGGTCTGGTACGAGTACGTGTGAAATTACCGAATAAGTAGAGGAACGAATCAACAGACGGCAATCACGTCAAACAGAACAAACAGTTTTCGAAAGCTCTCAGAGATTGGTTAAGGAAGGTTTTTTGTAACCGAAACCTAGCTTTCTGGGGAAATTTATGACATTCTTATAAGTACATTCTAACATGACAAAATATCAATTTTTAGGTTACATAAACAAGATTTGGACTCATTTGTGGTGATCACGGTCTGAAGCACGCGAACAGACCTTATGCCTTAATCTTTGGGTGGATTGGTTAAAATTGGAACGCAACTTCTTCAGAAATTAGTCGCTTTGTAATTGCTTATGTTCTAATAGTAGTAGAGAAGACCTGCAGTTTTTTGCCGACTTCTAACGGCGAGATTTGAATTGCCTTCTATGGACATTTAATAAATACCCAAAAGAAGTGGTGCCATAAAAAATGCAAGATTTTGAGTTACGGAATCAAACATGGACTCTAAACCGTGCCAGTTGACGCACTTACCCACTACGCCATGGTGGCCTCACGAATCATATTTAAATTTTCAAGAGAGATACAAAACATAACAGACATACTATTCAAAAGAATAAAGGCACACATGTAACCATGGCACGGGGCTACTCAATGTAGTGTGTTCTCAAACTTTGAAGATGCTCATTTATGCCGCAGAAGCCTTTGAGGTCATGAGAGCCCTAAGAACCTATCTCCTATCCTTTGTCATTAAAGCCGTCCATTTTGTAAACGATGAATCGGGTCGGAAGGAAATCTATCTTTTGCGATAGTTGATGGATATAGCTACGAAAATCTTATACATTTCTGTCAAAGTTCCGATACGAAATCAGATGAAACAGAATTGGAACATTAAATGTGAGAAGAATCCCAATGATTGAGGTTATAGAAGACGAACCAGTTAAGACGCAATGAAACCTGCCACCTAGCGAACAAGACAAATCTTCTGCACAAAAAATAAACAATTCATTCGTGGGACAACTTAGGCGGGCGACCACCGAGAGACGGACAGGCAGACAGAGAGAGAGAGAGAGTGGAAAATAATAAAGAAGAAGAATTTATGTTTTTTTCTTTTGGTTTTTCGATTTATTTGCAAAATCAATTCATGTTTCTCTTTTTTTATCTTTTTGTCTTTTTTTTTGCTTGTTTTTATTTTATTTTATTTTTTTTTTTTGTTCCTTTTTTGTTCTTTCTTTTTTTTGTCAAAAATTAACTAAAAATTAATTTGTATACACGAAAGGGGTTAAAAGAAAATGAGTAAATTATCAATAGAAAACTTACAAGTAATTGTCGTCATAATCGATCCCTCGCTACTGTTGTTTTTGTTGTTGTTGTCGTTGGTGGTGGTGACTGTGGCTGTGGTGGTGGTTGAAATGGAATTGGAGGTTGTTGGTTTGGTTGTTGGAGTTGAGGCAGCAATTGCATCAACAGTGGCAGCAGAAACAGCAGTAGTAGCAGCAGCAGCAACGGCGGCGGCGGCAACTGTGGAGACGGCGACATTGGCAGCGGAGGCAGCAATATTATTTGTAATGGATGCAGTGATACTCTTCAGTTTATGTTGTCACGAGCATGCAACTTCTGCAGTTGTGGGCGCATTTGTGTTAGCGGCTGATGTTGCGGTTGCTGTTGATTGGTTGCTTGTTGCATTTGAAACAACTTTACCGGAATTATTTGTTGTTGTTGTGCTACTAACAGCAGTAGCCGACGATGAAGAATCATCAAGTGAACGTGGGGGGCTCCTGTCGCTGCCATTCTTGAAGACTGGCTGCACCGGGAGTGGCAACGGCAGCTGCTTTATCGCGGACGTCAGATATTGTGGCGCTAACTGAGTAGTTGAGGTTGGTGTGGTAGTGATGTCACTATTCACCGATGACGCATTTGAGTTTTCTTCGTTTTGCTAATTATATACATATACAATGTGATTGAGATTAGGAATGTAAATTTTACACAAGCGGTTTGTACACAAAGAGACAGAGGAATATAAACACTTGAGAGCTTAGGCCTGACTTACTGATTCACTAACACGACTGCGCTTCCCGCCACTATTGCCACTGTTGCTATTCTGCGATGGCTGCTTTTCAAGCTCCGATGATAGGCGCTTTCTATTTGCTAAAATTGAATTATTAAAATTATTGTGACTCTCCATTGAGCGTCGTTCACGTTTCAAGTACTCTCCGTCGAGGTACAGACTTAGCAGTTTGCGCTTGACATGACGCGCCTCAATGGTCATGCCTTCTTTGAGCATTTTTATATTCACCTGAAAGTGTATAGAAAGGATGTGAGAAGGATGTTCTTCCTGTGGACAGATTGTTTGATGTGCACTTACCCCATGTGAAATAACATGCTCGGTGAAGTTTTGAATATTCTCGGTGAGATCAACATTTAAATTCTCGGTGCGTTCGAATTCCAGACCAATGAACCACATTGAGCAGTACGCCGCATCGGAGACTGGATGTTTTTCGGAAGCACCCGGCGGTTGATTGCTATTGCCGCCGCTGTTCTGACACTTGCTGTCACCTTTGCGATATTCAAAGCACTTCGGATTGACGTGTGCTAGGGAGATGTGTTGGTTACGCTCTAAGTTTCCGATGAGGAGACGAATTTTTGACTCAACCAGACCACACCATTCCAGGTGGTCTTCAGCGGTTTTTGAGTTGACAAGAAGCACTATGAAGTGCCGATACCTGGAACAATCAAGCACATGAGTAATGACGTCAAACAAAGGGAGTAAAAGGACGACTTACGTGTAGAAAAAACTAGGAGCCTCGAAGAGGCGTTCCCATTTGGCTCGACCCAACATAATTTCATCTGTTGTAGACATTCCACGATTGAATTCAGTCAAAATGACCTTTTTTGTTGACTCTGAGACGTTGAATGTGGAGTTCTGTTGGGGGTAGGCTGGCGTTATGATTGGCATTAAGTGATATCTGTCGGCAGCGTTGACACGTGGATCCCAAACCTAAAAGAAACGTTGAAACACCACATGAATCTCCAGTGTGTGAGTTTAAGTGTGTCTGACTTACGGGAAACCGAAGATTTATATTTTCTGGATGTTTGAGCAGCACTGGATTTGGCCACTTCCACCTGGAGAAGACCAGGAAAAACTTATGCACTAAAGTTGCGGCAACAGCATTCGGATAGAGTTGACAGGTACGGGCGACCAACATCGCCCAAGTCACACCTCCAAAGTATCCCAGCGAATTGGAATAGATTCCATGTTCTAAAAGTAAAAAAAATGTAAGATGTTAACCCACCCAGGAGCTCATGTCTGCACACTCACTTTTAGCCCACAATTTGATGGACCTCAATGCCAATCGAAAGTTTTCAATATTCGGAACTAAGCTGAGAATCTCGTCCGTGACACGACAACCGTTCAAGCTCCTCACCGATCGCGGATCAAGATTCTTCAGCAAATTATCATCTCGCAAATCGAAGTCGTCCGGAATCTCCTTGAGGGACAGTCTAGCGAAGAGCAAATCGATTTCAATTCCATCAAAATTCATTTTGATCACCGGCACGAATGCCTCCTCGACGGCTCGGCACTCGGTCACTTCGGGCTGCTTTTTGAGGAGCTCAAAAAACGATGTGAAGTAGTCGGTGCGTTCGATGTTGCGTGGTGCGACGCACAGCGCATCAATATCGGCGCCCTTATGATGCACGCCCAATCGATACGAACCGAAGGTGTAGATTTTTCCGCCCAGCTTTTCGGCGGCAACCTCTGGCATATTTTTCGCAATTGAAACATCTTTGACCCACTGCTTAACGAGTGTGTTCAGCTTGGCCAGGATCTCCATTCGATGATTCAGTTCGTCTTGTGTTTCGAAGACTTTGTACGGCTCCAGAGCTTTGCGCAGTTCATCGGTTTTCTGTATGTCCTCGGGACGTGGTTCGGCCAAACTGATTGCTGACGTCATGCCGAGAGTCTTTGGAGGCAGCTGTGTCTTGTTGCTGCTAGACGTTGACCCACAACTAGATGTTGAACTCGAAGAGAAGGATTTGATGCCATTCTGTTGAGTGGTCTGAAGTTTTGCGTCAGCATTCCACATGCTGATTGTTTGTTGTGTGTTTTCTTCTGCTCTGTGTGATTGTATAGTTTGTCCTTTTTATTTAATCTGAAAATGAGGAAAGTAAAAATACTTAATTAGTTATTACAACTTTGAGGTTATGTTGAGAGTATGGTAAAATGGACATTGCTACAATTGGCGAGAAAGGTGGTATATGAAACTGACTGTAGTCCGGACGGTAAAGAATAATAAATTTGAAAGATTGAGCAACATCGACTGCTTGGACAATTATACTCGAACTACGGGGGTCTTAGGTTCTACTTTGTTCGTCAAGATGAAGAGGAAGATGTCAAAGAGCTTGATTCTGATAACAGGAAGTCGTACAATAGGACCGTCATTGATAAGCAAGGCGTATGAAATGGAAATTTCAATTTTTCTGACGAATTTTTAACACATGTGCATGTACAGATCGGATTAATGCGCATTCCGCATGAAACACGGAAAAAAAACTGATCACTGACAACATAAGATTAACTGTGGAAATAAGGAATGCGGCGAATAGCAGAAGGGTAAGGTACATAAGCTTGAAGAACTTGACCAAAAAAATGCTTAGAACACTTGAAAAGATGAAACAGGACAGAACCAAGGGGAATCGCTTTGGATGACACATATTCTTTTCTTTGAACAAACTGGGAGTTATTCAATCTTTGATGTTGTAATGACCGGGTAGGACAACAGTCAGTGGAAAAAATCTGATCTAACCTGGCATACATCATAAAGCACAAAGAGAACAAGCAGGAAGGTAGGTATTTTAGTAAATCTCTGAATTTAAAACCAAGAAGCTAGACTAGGTCTGTATTGAACTCATGGAAGAACTGTTTCTTCGGACAATCGATGTACACCGGGAACAAGACGTTTCTAGGAATTCCAAGGACAATCAGAAAAGAAACCGCACATCTTGGTTGCTGAGACAATCCTGAACCTCACCGAGAAGAAGAGAAAGGTATGTGCCAAGAGGGCCATAACGAATGTTGTGTTAACCAGAACAAAAAAAACTTACTTGGCAGTTGGAAAAAAGACTCAAAGTTAAGATCCAATCGGATATTATGAAGCACGTTATGCTTGTAGAATGTAAACAATAAAGTCTGTGGTAACACTCAGCTGAGTTCCGGGAAATGGTAAATTAACGAACGGGATACACTAAAGAGAGGATGGAAATAGAAAAATCGATGTTCAAATGATCAGCAAGCACCTCTCTAAGTTTTGACGTGGGAAAGTTGAAGACAGGTTAATGGAAAAATAGTTAGCAATTGAAACAATTGAAAACATCAAATAGAAAGGAGACCATCGATAGATACATTGCGTTAATTAGGAATTTTAGCAGCAAATAGGAATAAGCATACGCCAGATTCTGGAAAATATTGGAATGACAGACGTCTTGAGATGAAAACAAATTGCGCAATGCACGTTGGACTCACAAGTTTTTTGGTCTTACACCCTTTCGGGGGCACTATCAACTCGAACTGTAAGTACTATATACATATGCGCAGATGCGGGGCAGCCACAGGGTTATCTACCTACATAAGCATGACTTTGAAGGGCTAGGTTAACGTTTTAAGCAGTCGAACGAAAGCTGTAAAAGTAGCAGACAGATATTTCGATCTGAGAAGCGTAATCAAAATAGGTGTCAACAGAAATAACGCACCACCAAACTGGAGACCTGAAAAGACAGTGGAGTATAAAAAGATCTAAGGAAAACTAAGGAGATAGGGAGAAAGGGCTAAAAAGTATTGCAACGAGTCGAGGAAGAAGGCAAAATGGTGGGAAAGAGATGCAATATGAGGGGCATTTGCAAGACTCGGCAATGTAGAGACAGACCTGTGAAGGCAGTGAGCAGTAAATACGTGCATATATACAGGATTGCTCCCAAGTGACTGGAACAACAATAAAGGAATGAGTTTTAATAATGCAGTGCAGGGAGTGAGGTTTCGCTATTAATGTAAGACATGCATGAGTGAGTCCTGTGGACACCATGTGCTCACTGAAAACAGTTCATCAACGTTGTATAGGCGACATTTCAGTAGCTTCTACAGTCACACTAGAAATTACAAGTATTGAGGAATTGAGAGCAGTTGACATTTGCTGAATCCTTTGCGGATTGTTGTTTTTTATGCCTCTACCAGTCAATGTAAGAATGAAGTCCGTCGGTGCACTATAACGACAGTGTTTCCAGTAGTTAACCTATAACGTGAAGGTTGTTCCTAAATTGTTTCTTTAACTAATCCATTGATGCACTTTCGAAATAGAGGTTAGTTTGTGCCAATAGGTAATTCAAGTCCTTAAGGTGATTCCAATTAGCTGCGACGCACAACGACATGACTGTAATTGGAGAAAATCAAGGAACAGGTGGGAGGTCCTTCTCAATCTACTAAGAGAACAAAATTGAAATCTTAAAACAGAGTAGCAAAGAACAGTGAGTTGTTAAATCGCAAAATGTGTATCGTCAATGTCTCTTGCTTGTGTGACCCATATCCAGAAAAAAACCAAAGTTTAACCTTTGTAAGGCTCACACAACCGAAACCTGAATACAGCTCACACACCCGAGCGGAACTTCGCTGATGGACAAATGATTCCTTAAAGTTCCCTGAAGGCCAGGAGTTATTTCTAAAGAAAATAACCAATTCTACTAAATATACAATAAAACTAGTTGTATTCCGGGAAGAGTCAGAAAGCATATCAATTTCCAATAACAACCTCACAATGACACACGATTAAAATCACACAAATCTTACAATCAGACAAAAACGCCTCACTCTAGTGAA
Source organism: Eristalinus sepulchralis (assembly GCA_944738645.1). NCBI lineage: Eukaryota > Metazoa > Arthropoda > Insecta > Diptera > Syrphidae > Eristalinus > Eristalinus sepulchralis. Next base: position 65,163,581 of record OX122883.1, read on the forward strand.
AAATGATATTTCCGAAGTCGAAGCACACTTGCAATGTAAACAAAAAACTTATTTATTTGGGTATTCACACGAACACTGGCAGCGTCTTCTATGCAATGATTAAACAAAACGATAACGCCACATATAACTGATAAACAAGTGGCATTTCAAAAGGGTTCCAATAGTCATAACCCCAGTACGGCAGAAATTAAATAGCAAACACTGAGAAAGAAAAAAGTTTAATAAAATCTGCTGACTCGTCATAAAAGCCACAGTCCCTTTCCACCGACCAACAACCACCTTGAAGGGACTGGAAACGAATTCACCAACAAACCGAACAAAAAGCGAACGGAAGGAGGAGCAAGAACATGCGTTTTGTTTTGTCTGCCGTAGTCTACAAAACAAGAGGAAAAAAATATGTATATGAAAGCTAAATACAATCCACGATCGTGTCGGACACTGCGAAATGCCAGAAAAATAATTGTATTGCGATGCGAGCAGCACAAACCTTTTGTGTTTGTAGTCCTCCGGATTTATCGTATTTGAAGCGCGTCAAATTTAATCGTTTTGTGTGCACTAACTTTTTGTCTTTCTGCACAACTTTTCGAGAAAAATTTTCGCCGTCGTCGTCGTCGTCGATTTTCGTTGTGGGTCGATGGAACTTTTACGTTTTCTCCTCGCTAACGATAGATCTGCTTCGGGACTTGCATTAACACTTTGCGTTACAAATTTTCTCAACTGAATCAACTATTTCATACCGAATGTTGTGCCGCGGTTTTTCTATTCACTTTGAAACGTTTTAATTAATAATTTGCGTGCGCTGTGTTGTGAATTTACGGATAAATTTTATGTGGAAAAAAACGAATAATTTGCGAGAGAGAAAAAAAAACACACAAAAGCGCTTGACGTTAACCGCTTACCAAGATGGCTGTTCGAGAAAAGATGTTGTTTCGTTTCATGTTCGGTTCATTTTATACATTTGTGACACTGCCAGGTAGGAAAGAAGCGAGAGATGGAAAAGTAATTAATTAATTACTTAAAAGGTGCGGTAATTATGAATGTGGATGCAGAAATAAATTGTTTCTTATTTTTTTAAATGGGGAAGTTTTTATCGTTTTATGGCATGCTTCATATTTTTTTTTTAAGAGTGGGATGTCACACTCAACTGTCGATAATTGGTGTATGGAATAGTTTTCAAATGTAACTTTGCAGCCTGAAGAGTTCTGAACTTTCTTGATTAGCACAGACAGCAGTTTTACGAAACCACAATAAATAGATAATACACAACCGAAGAAGTAATGTCCAAGAACGTCTTAATTGAAGGATGAAATTGCTTACTGCTGATTTATGGCAACAGGTGCTTGCAATGCAACGTCTTATACAAAATCTCGCACAATACACTCGTATTTTGTTCTGATCTGAAAAAGGTACTTAAAAGTAGTAAGTGTATAAAATCTTCCCAACTTCAGGACAGTGAATTAATCGAATAATTCACCTGGAGCCTTATCTTGTCACATCTGAGTCATATTGTTGTCATAAGTCTGGATTTGAAAAACAGTTAAGCGGACTGAACACCAGCCACAAAAGCAAAGACACGTAGGCAAGGCAACACCTTATTGGTATTTCGTCATATTTCCTCACATTTAAGTTACGGCTTAGCGGTCAATGGACCAATCACTCGTATCATTCAGCTGTGGTCTTGTGCCTCCTCTTAACTTGGATATTTTCCTGTATGCCTTAACCAACCGTAGATTATTTAAAACAACTTTTCAAGGATGTAGTTGCAAGCAATGAGCTATGTTAGGGATTACAATAATTAAGAAAAATGTCTGAAATTTACCTGTCCGTCTAGTAAAATCATAAATCATTTCATACATTTCGAGTTCCACAAAGAATTTCACCAGCTACCAAGCACATTTGCAACACCCTTTGAAATCGTTCATTTTCACATCATTCTCTGTTCCAAAACTAATCCCATTCCAGTCTTTACCATTCTGATATAAAATTCCAACAACTCACACTGGAAGCTGTCAACAATTTTTGACAACAAATAGGCCATAGTCTCAAAACGAAAACAAAATCCCAAGCAATCCAATCTAATCAACCCCCCCACAATAAAATCCACTTTATTGAATTAAAAATCGACACGGCAAAACCCAAACATATGTATGCTGTTGAGCGGCATTCGTAAAGGCCTCCCAATGCTGGGAGCCCAGACAATTTAGTGCCGCCGTCAAGCAAACAATCACAATCCTCCTGAAAATCCAAATGAGACATGATCCCGTGGGTGAGGGAGAAATTTGCTGAACGCCGTGCACGATGGGTAGCATCCCGAAGTAGCAGCAAACGTTCCGACAAGGACTCCACACATTCGGCAGCCGACTTGGCCGCTGGCAGTTCGCATCTTCAATCCCAACTTAGTGGACAGGGCACTTCCACTTCTACACAAAAACATTCAAAATTGTAAGTAAGCCAAGTGAAAATCAGCGTTTTTGTGATAATGCGAAAAATTCGAGAGATCTTCAACAGAAGGTTTCCTCTCAAACCCCGCGTGTCTCTGTGTATACTTATGTCTCATATTCCAATGCAGAAAATCAAATGCCGCCGCCGAGGAGGAGGTGAAACCAAAGGAAAAAATTCGACTGCGGATAATCAGTCCGAATGGGAGAGTGCTGGCGTTTTATGTGGATCCAACCAAGACACTGGTTGACTTGAAGCAGGAGGTTCTGCTGGAGCTCTATGAGGAACGTGGAGAATTCTGCTTCGATGTGGCGGATGTCTGGCAGTTTGGCACTAAGTATCGGCTACTGAAGGCCGATTCCGTTGGTCACGAGATAAACGAGCAAGTTTCCATCGAAACCCTAAATGTGAACGATCAGGACACGTTTGTCTTGCAAAAGCGACGTCTGAACACGCAGATGCAGCTGGCTCCAAAAATTTCCGAACCCCCAACACCAGCCGATATTCTAGCTGCGACGTCCAATGTTCCAGCCTCGAGAAATCAATTAAGTCTGGTGGACATAAATGAGATTTTTCAGCAATCCGATGTAAGAATTTTGTAAATGAGCTGGAGTGTGAGATAAATGTGTTTTTCTTTTTCGTCTTGTAGCTGCAATTCGATGTGAGGAAGGTTATTATTTCGTTGGCACAAGAGGCGGCTTGTGTCATTGGAGCGGGACCTTATGCGCCGAAGTTAGTGGGCATTCTCAAACAGAAGTTGGCCAACAAAAGGAGCAATCAAAACGATACATTGCAGTGCCTTATTGACATGGGATTCCCGAAAGAAAAGTCTAAATATGCTCTGAAGATACACAAGTAAGTTAATAGGTGATGTGACTTGTTTAACTTTGAAGCAGATGCCGACAATTTGGCGAGTCGCTCCTTCAATGAACATTCAAATTTTGTGCCTCCAAATATTCTGTACCGCCTTCCAAGTTCCGGGACAAATTCCAACGCAAAGTTTTCAGCTTCTCAATCAACATGAATCTCCAGTTCGCATGAACTCTTGCCAGGTGTGTCCAAACTCGCGATCATTCTCCATTCTTTTGTGCGCCATCTCAGACGAGGACGTTCTCAGTTGCTTTATCACAATGGCTCGGATTCAAACAATTTTCGGACCGGTGCAGTGTTATCCATCCGCTCTACATGACCTAGCCATCTTAAGCGTTGTGTTTGTAGACGTCTGATTAAGCCCATTCCGACGTACAGTCTATAAAGTTCGTCGTTGAGTATGTCCTATAGATGCCATCAACGCAAGCAGGACCAAAAATCGAACTTCCTCCACCTTATTTAATAACGTCCAACTTTCTACGCCACGAAGCAGGACGGGTGTGATCGAGGTGGTATTACAAGCCAGCTTGGTGTTTCGAGGGACGGCTTTTTTACTTAACTCCTCTTAAGTCCAAAGAAACAGTCGATCCTGATGCCATTTACTGCGGATCCTAAAATACGAGTATGAAAGTTCACGACTACCTCAAAGTTTTTGCTAACCGTTGTGACAGCGTATACTTTGTTTTCCCCTCGTTTACCGGTAGATGCACTTCAACCGCTTTCGTTTTTCAATAAGAACAATCACGTCATGTCACGCTGTGTTCATTTAATCACGTCAACGTCAACAGCTGAAAGGACTTTTGGAAGATCCTGCCGCTGGTATTGACTTGTGAGTTTCGACAATCATCTCAAGGATGATGTTGAAAAAGGTAGTGTCGCCTTGTTTGAAACCTTTTTCAATGGTTTTAGGTGTTCACACAACAATGCAGGTCATGTACGCGATGTTAAAAAAGCGGATGCCACGATAGTTGGCTTAGTTGTATGGGACTTCCTTTTTGTAGACTAGGCAGGCTTCTTGACAACGTTTTCATTCTTCTTCTACCCTATGTGCAGGCAAGACTCGGTTTGAAAATTTCCTGGAGATCTGAGCCTGGTGCTTACTCTGGCTTAGTCTAAATCATAAACAAACAAATAAACCTGTTTTATGTTTCATTATCGGAATTAATTTTATAGCTTATGGCCGAAGTATCATTCAGGATGACTCTGTTGGCGTGTTAAGCTAACTTCGTGTTCTTTTCTAGGCTTTCCGACTATATTCAGATACAAAAGAGATCTATGTTGTTGAATTATAAACGTTCTTTCTCAGTCCTTACGTTCCGTCGTTTTGTCTACAAGTCATTTACAGAAAATGAATTAAACAAATATTTCCTTCTATCTGATTACGTTACAGCGGTGTGTACACAAAAACATTGGAATGGCTTCTGCAGCATCAAAGCGATGACATACCAAGCGATGAAGACAGCATGAATCGATCAACTAACTGTGCGGTTTTATCGTTGGAAAATGTATTTACCCGCAGAGCCCTCAATTCCATCCCGCACATGATTCTATTTCATGAATTTTTTTTTTCAGACAATTGCAACAAACACTGAGGCATTGCTAGAAATCGTTCGCATCTACAGTCACCGTGAAATGCCTCCGTCTCCCGAAACTGTACAGGCTCTAGTCGAAATGGGTTTCGAGGAGCACCACGTACTGAAAGCCTTAAAGAGAACCTGTAACAATAAAGCGGCAGCCTGTGAATATCTTTGCGGAAATCGAAGCGACAGTTTAATCGAGTTGCGTGACGGTTTGTCAAAGGATTCACCGATTTTGAAAGCGATTCTCGCCTTGCCCAAAGTCCAGATGAGCTTAGGTAGTCCAAAAGTATTTTTCGGTAAGTCATTCCATGGAAACTGATGACACATTAATCGAGTTTGCGCCCTTTCAGCTTTTCTAGCGATCTTAGAAAATGAAAACTCCGTACGGATTTACGGCGGTGACACGGACACTACCACAGTCATTACACATATCCTGCAAAAGTATCACGAGGAGAAGCACGCTCTAGGAATCAATCAGTTCTACAATCCCCGATAGTGATAGGCCGGCGATTCCTGGCCACCTCGCTCATTTGATCTCCCACCAGAATCGTTTTTTCTGTTTTTGGTTTTTCCTTCGAATACAAACCCTCAGCGTAGTACAAAGAGTTGTATTTTTTTTGTCACCTCACATTCATTCTCTTGAGATTTGCATGTGCAAGAGAATGGCAAATGTGTTGTTAAAAAACTGTCAAAAGATATATTCGGAACTCTGTACCGTTCCCGGATAAACGGACGCATTTACTTTAAAGTTCATTTTTTGACTTGCATTCCACGAGTCGCAGCGCACACTTGTGTAAGTCTTTAGTTTAGATAAGACGAATTTCAGTTGTGATCGTGTTTTATATTAATTTTTTTGTATGAACTAATGACTGGTTATTTGTAGTATTTTATTTTAAGGTTTAGAGGCGCAGAAAGCTACGGGTTTTGTGCACGAATGAGAGGCTTTAGTTTGCTAGTAGTAGAGCAGGGTCTTAGAGTGATACTACATGCAAACTCATTGGTTCCTCTGAGCCATCGCACGTCAGAAAAGACGAAATGAGACGCAATGCATAAAAACGAAGATAAATGTGTAATTTTTGTATCAACATCTTGTTTTCATCTTTGCTCTCGACAAAGGAGGGCCAACGATTGTTCTTGCATGTGAAATTCTCGTAGAAAAGATAACTCTCTGAAAAAGTAAGCAACTTTGAGTTTTCACCTGCTATCAAATCTGACTGAGTGTATGTTGACTAGTTTTTTTACTTTTATAAGATTTGTTGTTAGCTTACCCCCACTCGTTTTAGAAAGGGTCAGTTTAAAATAGTAGTACTCGAGCATACCTATTGCTTTTAACTGAAAACCGTTAGATGGTAAAAAAAAGTTCTCCTAAGTCTAAGAAGCAAATCTCTCCATATCATTAGCTCACAGTGTTTTTTCCATTTTGATGACCCTAATGCATCACAGTGTGGTCGCCGTAGCGTAACTTCTCAAATCTCGCCGTTTGGAATCGTCAAAAAAATGTAGGTCCTGTCTACTCGTGACAGAGTAGGAGCACGAAGTTGGGCCCTGGTCCCTTGTGGGTTGTAGTGCCACTCAATAATTATTCTTATTTAGAAGAATGTGTTGTTTTAACCATACTTAATTTTGCACCAGTGATAAGGTTAATGTTGACTGATAGTCGTCGGTTCCAACAAGTGTATGGAAGTTTTGAGAAGCGGCACAAATTTGTATTCTCTGGGATTTTTCTTTATAGCCCGTCACTTATGATGATAAGCTGACCCGTCAGCAATGAACTTCATGAAAATCTGTTCGATGAGAGCGGTGCTCAAAAAACAACGAGCCCAGTCAAAACCGTTTCCGATACTGAATTTCCCACTCTTAAAGCAAGGTTGCAACTTAATTTTCCAAAAGAATCTCAGATGGAAATCGATGTGAATAACTGTGAAATATGATATTTCAATGTTTTTTAACTTTTAAAGTAAAATTACGTTCGATTTTTCAATGTTTGAAATTCAGTGTCTTAAAAGTTTGAGGAACGACATTGCTGCATTTCTTTGTGACCACAGAATTAATCCATCCTGCTGTGGGAGATACTACGCTATCCACTTTCTTACCCTTATGCACCTACCTGGGATGAAAAATGCACTGCCTTAAGATTTTCGTTTTTTAATTTTTCAAATTCAATATTGTTGAGACCCCTTTTCTTCATACGTCAAGGGTGGACCTGGGATTTGCGCTTTTGATGGTGTCCAGACTTCTGCGACATGGAGTGGAACAGGTATAAACAAGGTGTTATATAGTGTTAACCTAGTCCTTCGTGAGTGTATTCTACCGCTCAACTGCCTCTTAAGCGCAAAGAAACAACGGTTGGCAAGAGTTTACTTAGTAGTCGAAGTAGATGATGTCCTTCACAACCTCAAAGTTATAGCTTCCTAAAGTGACGTTCTGTTCAATGTTGTGCATATATATATTACCCTCTTTCACCGTTCACTCAATTTTGGCCGAATTCGCTTCGCTTCCCACCTTTTTTATGACATCATATTGCCTCGAACCATACACCCAGACCCACTTAAGCTGCTTCCGTTTAAATACTTGCCGACTGTGTTCGCCCAGTGCCGTCAATGTTATTCGAGCCATTAGTTGGACGGACTTTTGAAAAATGGTTCATCTGGCATCGACGTGTGTGTTTCGCACAAACTTCTCAGGAACGATGTTGAAAACGTCGCATAACAGAGCGTCACCTTGTCCAAAACCTTTTTTGACGTTGAAGAATTCTGTGAGTTCGATACAGACCTTTAGGAATTAGCAGCAAGAGTAGTTGTTGTAGAAACTAGGCCCTGGTCCCTAGTGGGCTGTAGTGCCACTCAATTATTATTATTCATTAGATAGCTGCAGCTGTTCGCTAGTTTGTGTTATATTTTTTTATGATTGAATGTGGAGTTTATATCACTAGTCGGACAGGAAACCTTGCATTAAACATTGACGTCATCTCCCTCGCAGTCGATCTTTGCTAGTCTAAGTACATTCTTAGCCAAGTCAATCTCTTTACCCACGAGCGGAAGTTTTTTCAGAAAAGTATTTCTGAAAACAAACATACCTGACACTGATGATAACTAAGGCGGCGCCTTGTCCGTTAAAGATCTGGTCACAGACAATGCGATCAGGATAAACCTACTCCCAGGGAGAAGCAGAGAAATATCGTCAGAAGTCATAACGTCAAAGTGGTCGGATTGGTCGAGTACAGCCTAATGTCTGGGAATTTCAGTTAGTTAAACCATTAAACTTTGATGTAACCTAATGAAAGAGCAGGCAGTGATACTTGCTCAAACAGGGATACTACCACATGTGGATATTCCAGTTAGCTTTGAAAGGAGTAAGCGAAGCCCAATAACAAAAATACTGGTTCGTATAACAAAAGTCGGTGCTTAGAAGTTTACCTTCAGATGGGTTTCCCCAGTGGGCACTACGGTACTAGCGCCCATTCCATTCCTTCTAGACCATCTTGAACTTCGGTTTCGTAGCTGCAAAAGACATCGTTGATGTGAAAGCATGATCCACCATTTCGCTAATCATTAGTTTTTTTTCAATTTTCATCTAGATTTTAAGCAATTTTTTTAATTAACAACGTTAAACGGATTTATAAATCAATTTCGAAAGATATCACACAGATTTCGTGATTTTAAGCGCGGCCCTCTAGCACTGTAAGGAATATTTAGAAAAACGATCAATATTTATCGAATTTATTGATTATGCTAGTTAACACTTCTTGACACTACGACGACGAACGCCTCATCATCGGAGTGGCAAAGAATGATTAAAAACCAAAGAATACGCAATACGCCATAGATTAGACTTCAAATAGAACATTGTATGTATGTACATAAGTAGGATGAAATATTTTTCAAACAAAGCAACAAGTAAATGAAAGAAAAACAAATACTTAGATAATTAAGGACAATCTTTGCATATTTTTTATAACATTCAAATCAATCGGAACGTATTTAGAATAATGCCTGTAACTCGAGCAAGGTAGTAGACTTAGAAGAATATGTGCTTACGTCATTTGTAAAAAAAAAGAATTAATCGATTTATGTATTTTAGGTGAAGGACAATGCCAAAGAGTAATAAATAGAAAATAAATTTATTTAAACAATTTACGTTGGGTTTGTTTTATTCATCATCAGGGTATATCAACAATCGATCAAATATTCTGCCTATCAAATATCGCGGAATATAATAATAAGAGAAAAAAAGTTGTACACATTTTTTGTAGACTTCAGAGAAGCTTTCGATACAATATCCCGCGAGGCACTCTTTTACAAGTTATCCAAAATCGTACACTCCGCAAAATTATTCAAATCCTTAGAGCCTTATATAACAACAAAAGAGCATATGTGTGGGATGGTGAACAAATTTCTAAGGAGTTCGAAACTACAATGGGCGTTAAACAAGGCTGTATTTTAAGCACGCTCCTTTTTATATTATATATCAACGACGTAATAGATGATGTAAGAGATGGAATACAACTCTCTGGGGTACAAATACCCGCTTTGATGTATGCGGATGATATCGTCTTTATGATTGACTCGATCCAAGGCATGCAATTGATGATAAATAGACGTTGTGCATATTGTAAGTGCTGGAACCTCCCTATCTAGGCACCCTTATATCGTCATCCTTAAGTTTAAAAACGCATTTTGAAGAAAAATGAACTGAGGCTAGAAGAGCTATCTGTGCGATCTGGGAACGCTATTCCAAAAGTAAAAATGCGCTACAAAGTACAAAGCAAACTGTGTTTCAGTCAACTGCAGCCTCTAGAGGCGTTCAATATATTCTCGTTATCGGGGTGAAGCGTCTATATAAATTGACTTATTTATCAAGTAATACTATTATTTTTGTGCATTCATGTAAAATTTCATATAAATGTGATTATTAATTCGCGTTTAAAACAGAATCATAATGGCAAGTGAGACGATGATGAAAATTTAGCATCGCGCAGTAATTAAATTTCTCACTAAGCAAGGAAAAAGTTAAAAAGAGATGGTGGCTGTTTACCAGAGTTCCGCACTTTCATTATCAACTATGCAAAAGTGGTCAAGTGAGTTAAAGAGAGAGAGAGCATTGAAGACGGCCCCCGCTCCGCCGCCCTGGCTACTACTTGTAACGGAGAAAGCATCAAAGAAGTCGTAAAACTTGTTCTTGAGGATGCCCGAAAAAAGGTGAAAATTATGGCAGAGATCATCAATCTTTCGATTGGTACCATTTACACGATTCATCATGACCATCTTAACCTTTCAAAGGTCAAGGTGGGTGCCACGAACGATCACAGCGCCTCAGAAAAAAGTAAGAACCGCATGCTGTAGAGAGCTTTAAGAGATGTGTAGTGATAACGCGGATGGTGTTATGGATCGAATTGTTACTGGGGACGAAACATGGGTCCACCACTATGACCCTGAAAGCAAACAAGAGTCAAGCAGTGGCAAAAAATGGAACAGACCCCCCCAAAAAGTTTAAAGTCACTCCGTCTGCCGGGAAGCGTATGGCCACAGTTCTTTGGGACTCAAATGGAATCTTGCTCATTGAATACAAAAAAAAGCAAAGTGAAATCATCAACGCCACATCCCACGCTTCCACTTTGCATAATTTGTGGGAGGAAATTAAAAAGAAAAGACGGGGTAAACTCGCAGCGGGTGTGTTGCTTTCTTATGACAACGCTCGTGTTCACATGGCGCGAGTTTCCAAGGTTGCTGCGCGAGATTGTGGTTTCGAAGAAATCCAACACCCACCCTATAAGCCCACTTGCCCCTAGTGACTATTTCCTGTTTCCGGATTTGAAAAAATGTCTTCGTGGAAAAAGATTTTCGGATGATGAAGAACTCAAGTCGGCAATAAATGGGTATTTTGCAGAGAAAGAGGAAATTTATTTTTTTGAGGGTTTAAAAAAGCTTATCTCAAGTTGTAACAAATGCATTGATGATAGGGGAGATTATATTGAAAAATAAAAACAATTTAAATTAAATTCGCATTTTCTTTCATATCGATATCGAGAATATATTGAACGCCCCTCGTCGCTCAAATCTGGGGATACAAAGCTTATGATGCGCCACGTTCCTTTACTGCGTGCTAACGACAGAAGGATTCCGCCTCGAGGAAATGTAAACCAAACAGAGTCCGTTTCCGGATGCTATGTAATGCACAATGGTTCTCGTTGATTCCAGAAAGGATGCCTCTTCCTCGACGAGTGTTGAAATTGTTGACGATCTTGGCGTCGTAGCTGAAGCATCGATCTTTTTTTTTTTTAGAAGATCATAGAAGTCATCCTTACTATTGTCGTCCTTCTCCTCGAATTTTAGAAAGGATTATCATAAGTTCCCTTACGGGGTTGACTTTGGAAAGTTTTGGTTTCTAATAAGGGATTAAGCCAAAGTGTATAAGTAGAGCAAAGTAACTTAAAATTGTATATGTTAGATCGGCTTCAACAGTCTTTATACCTTAACCATCTTTCAACAATGTTGGAAAAAAAATAATTCCATTGGAGAAACGTTGCCGTAAACCAGTTAAGGAGTGAAGAGGAGAAAATTCCAATTGCGGGAGATTAAGTCTGAAGAATGTACCACTAGATTCTTTCAAATTACGAACATTTTAGTTAACACTTCTTTCTTAAATGTATTTTGGAGTTTGCACTTAATTTTGTCTTTTTGAAGTGTTTGTAGTTATTTTGTCTTTTAATACAAGATAGTAAATGAATTGATGAATTGGTGGCTGGGTGTTGTGGGAACAGGGTAGGCACTGATTGGTATCAACCTGGCGATGCCCAGCTGTTGTAACTGTTTCCCACACATCAACTGTGCTTATAGTACCTCCACGTTGGTAGCCACCGGGTACTGGTTGTTGTTCATCCGAACTCAACTTGCTAAACCTATAAGTGCGACCTCCGCCCAAGAGGTATAAAAAAGGGCCCGGTCCTCCAGGTTGGGGGTGTGCGTCGGGGTAACTGCCCGACCACATTGCAAAATCTACAGTTACGAAACGACCGAACGCCTCGGATACGGATGGATACAATGTTGACGACCCCCGCAAACGAACAAAGGACAATGATTTACGGATCTGCACGTGGAATGTGAGGTCCCTAAACAGACCACGTGCAGCCGATGAACTTGCGGAGGCCCTGGACTGCTATAAAGCAGACATTACCGCAATCCAGGAAATGCGGTGGGATGGGCCGGGCAAGAGAAGAGTGAGAAACTGCGACATATACCACGGCGACTGCTACAGGGAGAGAGGGAAACGCTTATTTGGATGCGGTTTTGTTGTTCGAGGCAGACTTAGGCAAAAAGTCTTAAGCTTCCAACACGTAAGCGAACGCCTCATAACAATCCGCATCAAGGCTAAATTCGGGAATATAAGCCTCATATGCGCCCACGCCCCGACAGAGGAAAAAGATGACAGCAGTAAAGAAGACTTCTATCACCTCCTAGAAAGGACATACGATCGCTGTCCCAGCTACGACACCAAGATCGTTCTAGGAGATTTCAACGCTCAGCTGGGAAGAGAAGAAGTCTTTGCTAAAGTCATCGGAAGACACAGCCTGCACGCCAACACCTCCGGAAACGGACTCAGGCTAGTTGACTTCGCCTCGGGGCGAAATCTCTCTGTGGCCAGCACGCGGTTCCCACACCTCAACATTCATAAAGGGACCTGGCGATCACCTGATCAATCAACCGTCAATCAGATTGATCATGTTGCGATCGACGTCAGACACTCCTCCAGTATTCTCGATGTCCGAACCTTCCGAGGTGCAAACATCGACTCGGATCATTTCCTTGTTGTAGCCAAGGTAAGAACCCGGATATCGAGGGAGCAACGGAGTCGAGACAGGCCAAAACGGTTTGACGTCGGAAAGCTACAATCGCAGCCGATCGCTAGAGCCTTTACCGATCGATTCTCCCTGAAACTGTCTCAAAGTTCGACGCTGCCTGCACAAACAATAGAAGACAAATGGAAACGTTGTCAAGAAGCCATCAAAGAGGCCGCCACTGATGTGCTGGGTTTCATGCCACCACCTAAGAGGAACCCATGGTTTGACGACGAGTGCAGGCAGGCGCATGCAGCCAAACAGGAAGCTTACAAGGCAACGCTGCATCGAACGACGAGAGCTGTTTGTGAGCTCTACAAACAGAGAAGAAGGGAAGAGAACCGGCTTCTCAGAAGAAAAAAGAAAGAGCACGAGAAGCGCGCGGTCGAGGAAATGGAGAGGTGCTATGGCAGGAATGACGTCCGAAATTTTTACCGCAAGGTAAAACAGTTATCTGGCGGTTACAAACCTCGGACTGAAGCCTGCCGGGACCAAAATGGACAACTGGTGGTAGAGTCGCAGTCGGTGCTGAGAATCTGGAAGGATCATTTCTGCAGACTCCTAAACGGCGATGACGACACAAATCCCGCTGTTAGGCAGAATGTTCCACTCAATTTGGACGACGATGGACAAGAATTCCGTCCCCCCGACCTCGACGAGGTCAAGATAGCAATATCGAGACTGAAGTCGAACAAAGCTGCTGGCGCGGATGGACTATCCGCAGAGCTGTTCAAAGCGGCTGGGGATGAGCTGGTTGGGTGCATGCACCAGCTCATCTGTGAGATATGGTCGGAGGAAAGCATGCCCGACGAGTGGAATCTCAGCATCGTATGTCCGGTCCACAAGAAAGGAGACCCCTTCGACTGCGCCAACTATCGAGGGATCAGTCTCCTTAATATCGCATATAAGATTCTCTCTGCCGTATTGTGTGAGCGCCTGAAACCGTTCGTCAACAACCTGATAGGTCCTTATCAGTGTGGTTTCAGGCCAGGGAAGTCCACAATCGACCAGATCTTCACACTGCGGCAAATCCTGGAGAAGTCCCAAGAAGTACAAATCGACACCCACCATCTATTTGTCGATTTCAAGGCCGCGTATGACAGCGTGCATAGAGACGAGCTATACAGTGCCATGTCTAGTTTTGGCATCCCTACCAAACTCGTCAGATTGTGTAGGATGACGATGGAGAACTCTCGCTGCTCCGTCAAGGTCGGTAGCGAACTCACCGAGACCTTCGATGTCAAAAAAGGATTTAGACAAGGCGACGCGCTGTCATGCGACTTCTTTAACATCATTCTTGAGGGGATCGTGCGTAACTCACACGTCAACACCAGAGGCACGATCTTCCACAAGTCCGTTCAATTGCTAGCTTATGCGGATGACATTGACGTGATCGGCCGAACTCAGCGAGCCGTCAATGAGGCGTTTGCTAGCATCGAAGCGGAAGCGGCTAAAGTGGGACTGGTGGTAAACGAGGGCAAAACTAAGTATATGCTGTCATCGAAGAAGGACGCAGAACATCGACGTCTCGGACAGAGCGTCACTATGGGCAGCAGACACTTCGAGGTAGTTAAGGACTTCGTCTATCTCGGCTCCGCGGTGAATAGGGACAATAACATCAGTACCGAAATCAAGCGCAGAATCACTCTTGCCAATCGCTGTTTCTTTGGGCTTAAGAGGCAATTGAGTAATAAAGCCCTCTCCCGAACGACCAAAGTAACTTTGTACAACACCTTGATCATCCCTGTCCTGCTTTACGGCGCAGAAACCTGGACGTTACTAAAAGCGGATGAGGAAGCCCTTGGTCTGTTCGAGAGAAAAGTTCTGCGTGCGATTTTTGGTCCTGTTTGCGTTGATGGCATCTGGAGGAGAAGATTCAACCACGAACTGTATGGGCTGTACGGCGGCATGAACCTAGTCAAGCGTCTACGGATACAACGCTTAAGGTGGCTAGGCCATGTAGAGCGGATGGACAACACTGCTCCGGCCCGAAGAGTCTTCGAATCCGAACCACAGGGACAACGCAACAGAGGACGTCCTAGATTGAGATGGCGCACACAAGTGGAAAAGGACCTCAACCAACTTGGAGTGCGCAACTGGAAGCAGCTGGCAAGAGATCGTGCTAGCTGGAGAGGCATGTTGGTTGAGGCCCAAGTCCACCCCGGACTGTAGCGCCATCCGAAGAAGAAGAAGAAGTAAATGAATTACCTTTTCCGTTGATTCTTCATCAGCCACAAGGCGTACGTGAGCGTAAGTGATCATAATTTCAATCTGCTTCAAAAGTTGAAGAATGCAACCCCATCTTACGCTGCTTAGAACGAAGCGTAGTAAAGTGAACTGATGTCTCGCCGAAGGATCCATTCTTTCGCGTAGATAACTTCTAATCAAAGTACCGCGGATGCAACCAATAAGAAATCCCTCGTTATTTCAACATACACAGCAAATCAATCTCATACCTCCTCTTCATTAAAAACACAATCAACTTAGTTAAAATACAATTTTATTCTGTAACAAAAAAGATCACT
Organism: Eristalinus sepulchralis; assembly: GCA_944738645.1. Classification (NCBI taxonomy): domain Eukaryota; kingdom Metazoa; phylum Arthropoda; class Insecta; order Diptera; family Syrphidae; genus Eristalinus; species Eristalinus sepulchralis. The sequence continues at coordinate 65,178,829 of OX122883.1, forward strand.
CTCTCATGTCTTCTTGGTACTTGGAGTCTCATTTTTTACAAATATATATATATTAATTCATTTTCGTAAAATCTGTGTTCTATTTAGTTTAAACAATGTTACAAATGTACATACGATTGAGTACCATAAGAAAGGAAGGCCGACAGAGTAAAGGCAGCGGTCCTTTTAGGTCAGATTTCGATCTGAAGGAAAATTATGTTCAAAGCAACTTGTCTAACTAAATCATTATTTCATCGTCGATCTAGAAAACGTAAAATTTAAGGAATTCAAAGTTTTCGTTTAAGGCTGACTTAAGATATTGTGATGTGTGGGTGAGTGTGTGTTCAGAGTGTACTCAAGAAAGTGGTTGTTATTCAATTGAAAGTTTGACTGATTAAATGATGTTTACAACTTGTTGTGTATCCTCACAGAATATGCATATCATTCTAACTAAGACCAAGATAAGAACTGTTTCTGAAAAGCGTTTGAATTTGGAAATTTACTTCATTTAACACGAAAAGTTTTTCTAATACCTGCGTGAGGAGATCATAGTTGGATGGTGTTTGTCTGTTTGTATGTTAGCATCTGCCAAACTTCTAAACATGAGCGGTTACTAACGACATAGGACGTTCAACAAACTGACTCCAAATTAATAACATAGTGTACAATCACTTCTTAATCGGTTATTATCCCAGTAACGTAATTAAAAGTGGCACTTGGTACTAGGTTTTTGCCACCAGTATCTTCCAATACCGAGAGACAACGCGGTAAGGAAAGACACAAGGTTCTTGTGGCGTACGAAACTGGTAAGGATTGCAGTCAGCTGAGCGACCGTAGATGAAAGCAACTAGCACAAGACGAAGTTGAATAAAAAGGGATGTTGACTGAGGCCCATATCCAACCAGGATTGTTTGTTTCAAACCCAAAAGGAGAAAAGCATCGATAAGTGTGCCGCAAAACCGAAAGATGATACTCCGTTAGGGCAAGAAAGATATTTCAAATTAAACGTTACTGAAGACAGGATTGATTTGGATCATTTGCTGTTTTAAAAAGTGCTGAGTACTGACTGAGATAGCAACGATAAATTTATTGACACGCAGTCGGGAAGATCTTTTCGATTACCACCCACTTCTTTTTGCACTTGCTCAGCAGTTCTTTGGGTCGTATGAAGACCCTAAAAATGTATCGATAAGGGATTCCCTTTAAACGGGACACCTTTTTCAACAGGAATTCTGTTCCTGAATTGTTCAAAATATATAAAAACAAATTATTAAATAAGTGTAATTTAATTTTAGTTTGATTCGGAACAGAGGACATAATTAAGGAGTAAGGAAGTCATACTTTTCATAAAGCGTGACCTAAGTCTACTAACACAACCAACCAACTAATATAGAAACTCACTTTTCAAAGAGTTTACACAACACAACAAAGTCCATGTCTTTTAGCGATTCAAGATTTGTATCATCTGATGAGACAACGCCCAGTGCTATGCTTCTACACTTCTACCACTTCGACGTTCCTACAGAACAATTCTTTCGGAAAAGGCTTCAAAAATTTCACAGAAGTGAGGTATATTCATAGAACGCATCCACGCAGAAAGGTTTGGACAATGTTAAGTAGGACGGTGTTATGCTAGCAGACTGGATAAGTGATTTGTTCCAATATTGTTGGCTGTGTTATAAGTGTCATTGAGGAATGAAGATTTCAAGTCCGCCCTCAGTTCAGTTCGCTCAACATTCTTTTCAGAAAGCTACCTCCTCTCGATATGCATATAAAGTGAATCCTTTCGAAATTAGAAACTCAATCGAAGTCTATATACAATCCATGTGTCAGTCCTCTACACAAAATCTAATAAACACTTGAATCTCCCTTGTCAACAGACGATACGCTAACTAAATTTAGATACAATTTATTAAGTCTTTTGCGCAACTTATGGCACTTAACCTTTACATAAGTAATCTACAAAAAAAAAATCAAATCAATGAGGACTCTATTCATGTCGAGAGAAATAAAAGTAACTTAAAACCTAAGACTTCGGACAATAAAGCAATTCATATGACTTCAATTAAAACGAACACTTAAGACTGACTTACACAATCTAATCTTACTGCTATAGACTTCATTCAATATGAACGATACATGTAAATACAAAGTAATCTGCACCCCCTTGCTTGTCATATCCAAAAGCAACATCTTAGATTGGGGTAGATTAGGTCTTTCAATGGCACCAGGCTAAGTTTAAAATTTGTTCCAGTTTGGCTATGAAAAAAAAAAAAACTCACGAAGTGCCTTGGAGCACCCCTAGAGCTGGACTTCATACTTCATTGATGAGATGACCCAGTGCCAGAATGAGTAACATGTTTAGAAACTAGTGCGATATGTTATTTAAAGAACTAACTAACAAAATTACATAAAATAGTACAAGAAAAAATTCAAAGCAAAACATTAATAAATTAAGGAACCTGAATGTAACGATTAATACAGTTAAGAGATGTGATGTGTTGTTGGTGTGTGTTTTTTTGGCTGGAATTCAACAATATACAACAGTTGGTGCGATTATCACACAGGCACACAAACGAACAGACGCACAGTCGCACAGACTACAATTCGTTCTCCATGTTGGAGCGAACATTCTTGAGGACGTTGTGCGTCTTGAGAATTTGACTTTTGATCTCCTTCTCGACCTGCTCTTTTCTTTGGTTAGCTGTTCGCAGTTTGTTATAGGTGTCTTGTAAGGCACGCTTAGTGCGTATTAGTTTCGAACGTAATTCGGCGTTTTCTTGATCTACCTTGGCACAATCGTGGGTGATTGTTGTGATTTGTGTGTTAGGGACGACGTCATGTGATCCTTCAACAGCTTCTGCAAAGTACATGAAAATCTTAATTTGATCCAAACAAAGATTGAGAATTCTGCCATCTTACCTTCGTGAATCATCTGTTTGGACTTCAGTTCCACAGTTTTCATTTTGGATAGATGTGCGTTCGAAAGTTCTACACTGGACACCCGGCCTGCGTCGGATTCAATGCCCAAGTCCGGTGATGAGTTGTTCACTCGCTGATTACCCACAGCAATGGGGGCGGTGCCCACTGGCACCTCTTCTGATGTGTATCCAGACTGAGAGATGTCGCTTCCATGATTTGAAGACTTTCTCTGAGACAGCTTCTGTTGCTGCTCCAGGGCGTTCATCTTGGCAGCCAGCTCCGATTTCTGGAGCTCTAGACTTTGAATTTGCTTCACTAGCTCCTGAGTCTGCGTCTCTAGTTGCAGTTTCTCGTTTAGGGCCTTAGTACGCTCTAAGACTGCTTTAGACGCCTGCAAGGTTGTCTCATCTAAGCTCTTCTTTAAGGCACGCATGGATAATTCATTGTCGATCAGAGCCTGCTTCATCTCAGCCTCGTTTTCTGTGTAGTAGTCTATTGTGCTCTCTGCTTCGGCGAGCTTCTTCTGTAAGCCATCCAACTGTCGAATGTGCTCCTCGTATTTTCCCTTAGTTACCCAGTCTTTGGCTAGAGTTTCATGGTGCTTCTCTTCTTGTTCCCTGAGTCGTTGCTCCATTTCGCTGGTCAAGCGCGCTTGAAGTTCATCCAGCTTTCGCTTCTCTTGTTCGCAAGCTTCTACCATATCGGCGGCGTGCTTCTGTTTGGCCTCTTCGATCTCTTTCTTGAGGCAGATGATCTGCATCTCTGAGATTTTGGCTTCCACAGTGAGATGGTCGTGCTCTTCTTGGAGTTTTGCAAGCACGCTATTTGTCTTCGCCAGTTCCTGCTCTGTGATCACTGGCTTCCTATTTAAAGCGAGTTCGCTTTCAACGACCTGATTTCGTTCTCTGATCTCGTTCAGCTCTCTTGCCATTTCGATGACTCGGAGACTCTCCCTCTTCAAACGATTATCAGCCTCCACTAGCTGACACTGGATTTCAAGAATTCGTTCGTCTTTCTGAGAGAGCATGTTCTCTAGCTGAACGATTTTCTCTTGAGTCTTTGACTTGGAACGGCTCTGGTTGAGCTCGCTTTCGCTATCTGTGCTGCGTTCGTCCTTGCAGTTCTTTGGTGCACTGGTCTCCTCAAGCCCAATTCGTGCCAAGGACACCTTGCGGTCTGGCTCCGACCAAGCTTCGGACTCTGAGTGGTTTTCAAACGCGATCGGAAGACTTCGTCGATCCTTCTTGACATCGTTGTTTTTGGTCTTGTCTAGCTCCTTCTTGAGGGCCTTCAGCTCGGCTTGCAGATTTTCAATGGTCTCACTGCGGGGTTCTTCGTGGGAGTTGAATGTTCGGTTCTCCTTATTTGCCACGCTGAAGTCCAGAATTTCAGACAGATTGCTGAATTGCGCCAAGCTCTGGTCCAACATAGAGAGTCCGGTGATTGAGAGTGACATGTTGTTGAGGCTCTTCGATAAGTCCAAGCTGCGATCTACAGCCTTGCGCATTGCACGGCGCCTGTCAGCTGCCAGAGCACCCAGGACATCTTTATGTTTAAGAAGAGAGTCCAAGAACCCAGCAAGTTCCTCGAGGCGAGCTGTGAGAATGCTGCAAACGTCAGCACATTCCTTACGCCATTTGTCTGCCCGTTCGGCTTCATCTCTCGCTTCCTTTACTTCCTCTCTGAGTTGCCGTATAATGCTATCACTGTGGCTTTCGTTAGTAGCTCCTAGACGCGCAATGAGTACGTCGACCTTCTTTTGCAGAAGTTTGTTGCGTTCCAGCGCATTCATGTACTCCGTGTCGGTGAAGGACTGCTTCAGTTGTTCGGCATCCTTGCTCGGACTGTTTGGCAGCGAGTTGGGCTTGTTGACCAGCTTTGTAAGACGCTCTATTTCGCGATTCTTTTCCCAGAGTTCCTTGTTCACTAGGTTCTGAAATGGAACGATGTGATGGATGAGAGTGCAAAGGCAAGTCGATAGACTGGTGTGAGGGACTTACCTGTAAGTTAGCGGTCTTCTTCTTAACTTCAGCTTTGAGTTTACGGATTTCAGCGTCTTTCTGCTCGACGACTTTGTCGATTTCACAACGCAAGCTGGCTGATTCCATAAGACCTTCAGTGTCACTGCGAGAACGACACAAACCAGAGCACTCTGTGGCATTAGAAGATATCTGAAAGAGAAAATGTGGGTTAGGGTTGACCGGAATGTGTGAGAGGTATAAGGAACTTACTTCCTTCAAGTGAGATGAGGAGCTGGTGTTCTGAAAAGTAAGAGTGGAAGGTTTGGAAAACGTTTTTTGATCAGATTCTCCCAGGGGCACTTACCTTCTTAACTCGTTCATTTTCATCTTGTAAATTCTTTATGTTTAGCATAAGCTTCTGAATGGCCTTGCACGCTGACTCATGTTGTGATGTGCGTTCTTTTAACTTCTCTTCTGTCTCTTCCAGCATACAGATCTTATCGGCTAACTGTCGTTTTTGTTCTTGTAATTCTTCGCGTAGTCGTTGGGACTGGAATTAGAGGGAAATAAAGTGTGAATGGTTGCGAACGCATTGAAAAATTTTGAGTGCTGTCTGGTAGATTGATTGAAAACCTTCACCAAGTTTATTAACGAATGCTAGGCGTGGATGGATTAACATGTTTATAGGATTCATTGTTCAAAGTAACGAGCGAGCGATTGATTTTGTAAATTAATTTCATACGAGCGAACGGTTGATTCAGTTCAAAATGCAATAAAAATATTGGAAGATGGTTTCGTAATATTTTAAGGAGAATAGCAGAAATATAGCAACATTCAGGGAAACTGCGCCTGAGAAAGGGAAAGTGTAGTCTCAAGTTCATACAGGACCCGACTTTGCATTCAAATCTAAAATCAAATAAATAGGTACATGTGACCAAAAGAATGTAGATAAGCATGCCACACAAGTGTGATTCAAAGTCAACACAGAGTGTAATATCAGCTGCAAATGTACAAATATAAGGGACAAACGATTTCAAAGGTTGCGCTATTGTATGAGAAGTACAACCAACTGGACAATGCTCAATCAATTTGTTTGCCATCTCACAGTGGACAATGAGAACGTCTCAGAGAATGTCTGAGTGTTTCTTTTAAGTACTGCACAATCAAGTGCAAGCGTAAGTAATGTATTATGAACTGATAACGGTCGTAGATAATCATGCAAACCAAGCAAAGCTCGTTTACCGGTTATATACTCAGGACTCACAAACATTGTTGAGAATCGAGTCGTAGGTCATTCCGAAACATTGCCCGAAGTTGGTTTAAAGCTTATCATTTCTTCATTATTCGACACACTGTTTAAGAGTATCGATGCTTCAGACTGATCTATTGATCAAATGATTACAACCCTTCCACGTCGAATTTTTAACGGGTGTCCAAATTTGTGGGAACAAATGTCATAAAAATTAAGCCAAAAGAAATTCACATCAACGCTATCCCCCGTTGTAGACAACTATGTGACTTATGTGTTGAAACCCATTAACTTAACACAAACTATTCTTTGTGTTGAGGTTCGTCCTAAATATTCCCATCCACAATTAACTTTTGCCACATGCCTTCAAATTTACAAATTCGCATACAGTAGTTTTAATTCCTGAAGTGCTGAAAATCGATTATGTTTTGCGAAAGATGACAAACAGTGATGGACAAGAATCGGTACTCTGCTCTACGTTTTCCTCTAAATTCACGTTGACGAAATTTTGGGCACCCCAATGGCCTATGTCCTCGCTAGGCCATGTAGTATAAACACCACTGCTCCGGCCCGAAAAGTCGTCGAATCTGAGCGATTGGGACAACGCAACAAAGGACGGCCCAGGCTAAGGTGGCGCACACAAGTGGAGAAGAACCTCAACCAACTTGGAGTGCTCAACTGGCGAAAGATCATGCTGGCTCGAGAGGCATGTTGGCTGAGGCCTAAGTCCACCCCAGATTGTAGTGCCACAAGAAGAAGAATGACCTATATCCGTTTTTCATGAAAACATATATGCCAACTATAAAGGGCTGTCTATTCTTATTTGAAGACAGATATAATCTCAAAATAACAATGATAAGTGACTAAAGATGGTTACGTATGATTTGATAGATGCGAATTCACCTAGGGACGTTCAGCGTTTTAAACAGAAGAAAGGAGAATCCTTTCCAATCCAATCCACTAGAAGCAAACCGTCTCCTTTTGTGCTGATGAAACAACAAAACACATCAACAAACCCAAGACTTCATAATTTATTTAGAAACAAAAAGGTCATAATATCAAATAACTGCAACAAAAAATAAAACGTTCACGCCATGTCTGTTTATCAACGTTTCCACACATCTACTCTCAATCTCTTGAAGTAAACGCCATCTCCTTGAAATATAAAAGACGTAATCATTTCAATCAATTAATGCATTCCCCACGAACAAAAACGACAAAATATACCTTCAACTGAAAGGTATTTGAATAGTCATTTAGGTCATTGGACGAAAGATTGGGTTCCATTGACATATTGCTGACAGATTTATAAATTATACTTGAGTCACTGTTAGTCTGACGCATTTGATGCGACGATACGTTGAAGCACAGTTTCTCCTTCAGCTCATAGACCGCCTGATAATCAACGATCTTGTCTCCGCGCAGCCTCTTTTCGACACGACTTGCAAGGAAATGTGGGAGGATCCTCGAAAGAATCCCAGCTTCTGCCCGTTGAATGCGAGACTGCTCCAACTGCGCTATAATCGCTTTGAAAAATCTATTCTCACGCTGTGTTAGATTCTTTTCTGTGCAAAGTTTTGTTACTTGTCTCTCGTAGTCGCGCAATCGATCGAGAAGCTTTCCCAGATTTTTTGTTTTAGTAGTCAACGATGACTGTTTTGGGTGATGATCATGTGAGTGATGAGATGATGATTGCATGAGGAAGGTGTGTGAAGGGTGAAAGAGTGAATACCACAACCACATGAATATAGGTCAAGTGCGTAGGCACAACTTACTTGCATGCCAGCAATTGTTTCCTGCTGGCACTTTATCGTATTTTCGTAGATTTTCAAACCTGTCAGTTCACGCATGTAATTCATCTTGAATACCTCAAATGCTTCGGTAACTGATTTGTTCTCCTCGCGAAGGTCTTTGTTACACTGACGAAGACCTTGCAATGATCTCTTTAGGAACATGGAAAAACAATAAGACAGACACCGAATGAAGTCAGGTGACAGGGTGCTACACCTAAATCGATCTAAATATAATACTGTATGCCTTTGGCTTGTCGTCGTCCTCGAGCCAGTTCAAGGAACTCAAGTGGATGACATGTGAGAGAGGGGGGTGTGACAACGTGTCAGTTCTGCTTTTAAAAATAAACCTACCTCGGCGGTGGCAATCTGTTTGTTCTTGTTGTCGAGTTGTTCCAGCAGTTCAGAGTTTCTGAATACGAGCTCCTTTACTTTGTCCTCATACTCCTGGATAGTTTGGTCCCGTTGCATTAATATTTCGTCTAGTTTATGAATTTGATTCTGGAAATCGGTGATCTTCTCATCCGACTGCTTCACAACGCCTTCAAGTTCACGTATCTGTGAAGGAAAATATGCCCAAAAGAGAAACAAGTCAGTGCGTCTTCTTTAGAACTATGGAATGTTATATATTTTGCAAGCAAACTGAAGCAACAACTTTATGACACAAATACACACTTTCTGAACGGCATTTATATTGCTGGACACATCGGATCGTCCCAGTAGCTCGTCCATCAGTTGGCCTGTCTGTGATTTTTCCATTTCCTTGTGTTCAGCCTGAAAAGGAAGGAAGACGAATTGTGAACTCTGTTTGAGAATTATGAATAGCCTGCCCCCGTCAAATGTGACTGCACCTACGAGGTAATTGAATTCACCCTCGAAATACGTCACGCACCATCTACACTCTTCACCCAAATCTCCGCATGTTTGTCATGTGGAACGCTGTGTTTCCTGTCAAACATAACTCACTCCCATTCACTCACCTCTAGACATTCGATTTTATGATTTAGGTCATCGATGATTGCCTGGCTCTTCATTTCTGTGTCTTTTTGGATCTTCTCCATTTGATTTAAGGCTTGAGCGGCTTCCTTGAGAAGATCTTGTTTCTCTTGGATCTCTTTTCGTAATATTTCCATTTCCACCTAGATTTAGAACGAAGACAAGGTGAACACATAGAGATCGTTAAGCTTTTCAGAGCGGAAAATGTGTGTGTACCTTAGTATCGATTAACTGCTTCATTAGAGTCTCTTGGCCATCGGAATTGTTGGACTGATTGTAGCCCGGGATGGTGTCCTCAATGAAAAAGAGGCGTAACTTCAGATTGAAGTTTTCCTTACGCAGCGTGGCCATTTGCTCTTCGAATTCCCGCACGGAACGACCCTGTGCAGGTGATGTACTTCCTGTGTATTGTTGTAAACTGACACATGGTGATCGATATCCAATTGCATCTGAAAGTAATGGAGAAGAAAAGTGCATATGAGAAGTGTTTTTGAAGATTTTTTCAATTGCTAAGGGCGTAAGGCAGAGACCATCAATGCGCTGTTGAGAGATTTTCGAATGGAATTCACGTCGAAACTTTTGTTCGCTTTTGCTATCCATTGTGTGGTGAAACGACAATTTTTACGAATGCAATGTGTGCGGGCACAAAGCAAGAGTTTGAGGCGGGTATCAAGAGAGTATGTTTTTTTTTTAAGTTTTATTGGTTGACGTTTAAGGCATGATAAATGAAAAATCAAGTGAACAAGGTGAATTTGGCAGGCGGGGGCATTGAATAGGCTGATGAACGATTCTCCCACGGATCATTGTGGCCTACATTATTCTTCGGCACTCTAGGAATACACTTTCCAAAAGCTGTTTATGCCCTATGTAGGAGTGAACATAAAAAACAGGACAAATTCGATGAAAAGGTGTTGAATTCCATTAGATTACGAGTGACACCTAACTCTCCTACCGTAGCGTATTCTAGGACAGCATCTTTATTTGTATGAAGAAGAAATGGTGTCAGAGGGACGTATGTATGCAAGTTTTACTGGCTCTTCTATACACATAAGTTTAAATTAGTAACATGGTTTCACTCCTCAATTTTTGGTTAAGGAAAATGGTGGAAGGAAGGTTGTATTTTTGGGCAATCTTTAGCTCCTCCTGCAATTTGATTTTGTGCATAATAATAATAATAATAATTGAGTGACACTTCAGCCCATAATGAACCAGAGCCTAGCTTCTACAACAACTACTTGTGTTGTGCATGCTACTGTTCTCTCACGAGTAGAAGGAGACAGTTTTTTGGCAACTCCGAACGGCGAGTGTTGTCAGCAACTCGAAAGAGGTGGTGCCGTGAAAAAATGCGAGGTGTCCCGTCCGGGAATCGAACCTAGACTTTTTGCGTGGCGGTCGACGCACTTACCACTACGCCACGGCGACCACGATTTTATGCATAGAACATTGAATTATTCAATAAAAGTACATAACTGAAAATGGAGGAGAACAAGTTAAGTCACAGAAAGAGTAGAGTAAGAGCGGCTAATTACGGTTGTTATACAACCTTGGCAAGGGTTTTTTAACTGAACTGAATTTCTTTTTAGATCAGTTAGGAGTTTCAACGAGAACAGAACCACGCCTGACAAATTTAGCAAAAATAAAAGAATTTCCGTTGATCCCAATTTTTACAATCACCCCCATCCGATCCGATCCTGCTCTATGGTGAGGAACATGAACTCTGTTGTAAGTAGATGAAGAAGTCCTTAGTCGGTTTGAGAGAAAAGCGATCTTGGGACGTCTGGAGGAGAAGATTCAACCCCGAACTGTATGCAACGACATGACACTTAGACACTTAGATAGGTGTCTTGGGATCAAACGCTTAAGATGGAAATGGTTATGTAAAGCCACCTTGCCATAGATTTTTCGGTTCTAATCCGAAAAAATGAACTCGAATAGAATATAAATGTGGCAATATTTTCATCCACTTATTCCATTGAAGAGGAAAATATCGTCGGTATTGATACGGTTTTCTTTACAACATATTCTTTGTGACAAAATTTCACTTTTGCTGGAGTATTTTCTATAACCATTTTTTATTCAGTAATAATCGTTATTTATCACATCTTTAACAAACTGTTCACTTTTGCTAGGAGTTGTTAAATTTTCAGGGAAATGATTGAACTTTTTATAAGTACTGGTTGACCTGTATCGGATCTGCCCCGATTCAATTTTACAGCAGAGCACTCTGGCCACAGAACAAAAAAGTGTGACTTTTGAAAACGGAAGACTTGAGCCCGTTACAAAATAGAAAATACCATTAATCTTCTGTTATTCATAATTAAAGTACAAATTTGTGTTTCTGTTGCTCGTTGATTATTCAAATAAACAAGGTAGACACGACTTTTCCTAAAGCACACACTAATACTCACTTTGCCGTCTAACTCTTGACATTTCCCGTCGCAAGCGATCCATTTTACACCACGAATGTTACTTTCGAACTAAATGTCCATATGTTAAGTAATGTCAAACAATAATTACAATCGACGAAATTGTGACAAAGTTCCTAGAAGTAATTAGGACGCTTTACGAGTGTGCATTACGCGTGATCCATAGGTAGGTCTGGTAGACTCAAATTCGCAAATCATCAACTGCAAAATGTGTCTGCTTTTCATTTCTGAACACAAGATGCCGCCTCATCAGGCTCATGAATGCGAAAAGAACATTTATTCAGTCACGCCAGCAGTGACGCACGCCGTCGAAAAATTTGAAAAATTTTCTACAGAAGCCGTCCAAAATTCTCAAACAGTTCTCCGCCAACGACAGAGAGAATTCATAAATAACAACGAAATAAATGTTCACCAATCATCACATAACATTTCCGAAGATAAGAGCATCCCAGTGGCTGGCGGCGCACCTGAGAAAATGTATGCGTGGGATTTGCTCGAGCATCACCCCCGTTTTTCTTCAATATTTCATCTGTCCGAAGCGTTTCTTTTGCATTCACTCGTCGAATGCAAATGACGACGACAATGCTGAATGAAAATATAAACGCCTTTCCGGATTCCATACTGTGCCCATTCTGGCAGTAGTCCAAAAGTGTCCATGATGCGTGCAAGATTGGAAGTCACTCAGCAAGCAAAAGTGCAGCCTTTTCCCATGGCGATATACGACGATTTTACGATCAGGTCCTAAACGTTTATTCATGCTCGTAAAATTGTCAACAAATGGGGGACAACTATATGACTTGACGCCATATATAAATAAGAATTCAACGATCGATTGTGCAAGAAGTGAGAGATGCATCCCAAAGGGAGAATGCGATGGGTTTGAATTTGCAACAAAGTGTGAAACCGAATGTGGGGCGCAGCAGCATAGGTGCATGCGGATGTTCGCCACTTGCTGAGAAACAATTTGCCAGGAGCAATGAGAGGAGATTTATGTTATGTTGTCGTCTGGCGTGTGTGGTACTTACATGAATTATCCATTGTAACATCTTGAAGTTGCCCGGGACTAGTGCTGGAAAGAGAATGAAAAACAATTGGTTAGACAATAGCAGAGATTTTTGAAATTTTTTAAATGTCAAGCGAATGCAATGAACGTCATGCTCAATAGCCGTGGACATGACATTGTAAAATTAATTTTTAAGTGACATACAGATGGAGTGCAATATATACCAAATTTCTCAGAGGATATCATGCAGAGGAGTACTTGAAGCGGAATTGCACAGCGTTCCGTAAGAAAAAAGTAGCAGTTTTTTGTTATAACAATTCTTTTCCAAGTTCCAATGTTTGCATATGAATGTGGAACAGCTCATCTGGCGGATGACTATTTCAGCTTCGCAAGGAGCACTTCAAGTTGGATATACATATATCACAGGGTACTGAATGTTGACCTAGAGCTTGTCAACCGGCTTAAGGAGTGAAAATAATGATGAACCCTCGCCATATGATAATCCAGGCGCCAAATTTGTTCTTCAGACATTTAATAAATGAGTCTATATGATATGTAGCGCCGTTATCCAACAGATCTTTAACGTCGACAATGGTTTTAAAGAAGTAAGATTGGACAAATCAGTAAATATGCTAGTTGGCATAGTTACTAAGCCAAGGACAGGTCTCTTCCTAATGCTCAATTGATGAACACACGACCTTGGGAGGTTAATGTCACTGCAACTGAACATTTGTCCATTTTTAACCGCTCGATGGAAAAATTCTTTGACAGTGTCCCTTTCACCTGATCGGCGTCATTGTCTTTTTGATAAATTAAAATTCGCCTTGACCTGTAGGATAAGTGTGTTGACTCAATCCAGCGATTTTGGGATGACTTACGAAACCTGTCAGAAGTGTGAAACCATCTTCCGTTGCACAGGGTCTCAAGGAATACGAAAAGAAACTGGCGTGAGGTTCGTATATTAGACCCACATGGGCGGCCATTGGCTATGAAGAATGGAGTGCGATAAATTGCCATTATGTGGGATCATTGCATGCGTGTTGATATATAGCACATTCAGCTATGGTGGGAGCTGTTGTTTTAGGTTGTTTTACATGAGCCAAAGTAAATCCAAAATGAAAGTGATCTGTAACACGGCCCTTTAAAGGTCAATTCATGTTGTATTCCTCTCCGCTGTGGCTCAACTTAAGTCCTTCGCAAATGAAAATGATGAGGATATCTGAGGCAGAGTGTTCGTGACTGCCATAAGATGTAAAGGCTCCACTTCTTTCGAGTATTTATTGTCTATGAAAAGCTTCGCAATCCAGCCGTACAAAGTCGGCAAACAACTTTAGGACATTTCTTCTAGTGTTAAAACAATAGCATGCACAAGACGAGTGTTCACAGAAAAAACTAGACCTTGTCCGATGTAGAGTCCAGTGCCACCAAATTTAAAAATTTCATCATAATTGAATTTTAAATTAATTCAAGATGCTCGAAAAGTAAATTAATTCAAGCTTTTTGCAACAAAAACATCGGCAAAAAATATTACTTCTGACCACTCACAAAGACTTTACAAGAAACCTTACGTTCAGCAAAATCATGATGTATGTGCGTCTATTAACCAATGACAAGTAAAAAAGTTGAACCACATCGGATTGGAAAACACACATCAATGTCAAAACGGGTAAATAATTAAGTCATGCACAGGCATCTCATCGCAAAACACGTACCGATAAGATCGATGTCTACTAGTTTATGCTTAACGTGCATTGTCTAATCCTCTTCGGAATCGGAATGCAGGCTGTGATGTAAGAAAAGCGTCCCAATACGACTCGTTTGCGTCAAGATCTGACTGAGATATACGTCTTACATTAATGATATCGCATCGATATGCATGGAGTGGAGCTTCAAAACGTTGAAACAAAATGCATTGGGACATTTTGAAATACACGTCGTTGGAGTAAAAAACATTGGACAACAAGAATTCACCATATCAAATCTTTATTCAGGGGATGTCGTTTTCTGTATATAAGGGGTGATTCATTGTAAAGTTTGGTTTCTAATGTAAAATAAAACGCATTACTTTCAAAGTTAACTTAAAACCTTTTTTATTTATGCGAAAACATTCGGGTTTTACTACATCCTACTAGGGACCAAGGCCTAGCTTCTACAACAACTACTTGTGTTGTGTGTGATACTATTCTTTTACGAGAAGAAGAAACCTGCACTCTCTCTTCTCGACTTCGAACGGCAAGATTTGAGAAGCTTTTCATAGACAACTAGTACTTTGGAGTGTTGTCAGCAACTTGAAAGAAGTGCTGCCGTGAAAAAATGCGAGGTGTTCCGTCCGGGAATCGAACCACTGCGACCAAAACTTTTATTATTTGTCAAAAAAAAAAAAACAATTATATATATATATATATATAAAACAATTATATATATAGATATCATATAAATGTTGGCCACGACTACGTCCGCAGTGATCCATTCGAAAAGTAAAAGTTTTAGGCGTCTCGTTCAAGCATAGCGACTGGTAACTCGCGGCTGACATGAGTTGGCTTCCAAACCGTCAATCGCACATGAATTATTTCTGAAGTCAACTGTACATTTTCTTAGAAAAAATTGTCAAATGGTGTGATATTTCATGATCTAGGCTGTGAACACGAAAATTATTGTTCACAAACAAATACATTGTTACACGCGCTGTATGGTTTTGAGCGCCCTCTTGTTGAAACCAGAGCTCACCAGCACATGTGCTTGAATCTCAGTACACACATAGTCTGTTAACATGACATGACCATTTACGAATGGTGTTGGAAACAGTGGTTTCATCCGGTTGACTATGCATATCGGTAAGTTCGAAAAACATTCCTTACAGAACGCTGAATTTTGGAAATACATCTGAAACGCTCTTTTGATGCCAATCTTTCCATGATGGCTTGCCAAATTATACTGAACACAAATAACAAAACGGATTGACAGGAGATACGTGTGATCAGTCTAAAAACGCGTGTTGATAATCGAACCTCTCGATGAATAACCCACTAAATAAAATGAATGTTTATCATAGTTGACGTTTTTGTGAGTATCGCGATGTAACCAGGTTAGCAACCTGGAGTACATAGGCTAACTAATGGGGTTATTAAAAATCTTTTCCACAGGCAAGAACGTTTTAAAATCATCTTGAAATATTGATAAACGTAGAAGATCTAAAAGACAATCTTGCTTTATCCCCGTTATTGACTCAAATTATCTAGATATTTTTGCCTTCATCTAGGAGGCAGACCAGGAGGTAGACTAGGAGGCTGACTTGGAGGCAGACTAGGAGATGGGTCAGGAGGCAGACTAGGAGGCAAACTAGAAGGCAGACCAGGAGCTAGATTAGAATACAGACTAAGAAATGGGCTAGAAAGCAGACTGGAAGCCAGACTAGGAGGCGGACTTGGAGGCAGACTAGGAGACAGACTGGGAAGCAGACTGGAAGGCGGACTAGGAGACAGACTAGGAACATCCCGTTGGCAACGGGCTAGGAGGAAGACTAGGAGATGGATTAGGAGGCAGACTAGAAGGCAGTCAAGGAGGCAGACTCGGAAGCAAACTGGCTAAAGCCGAAATCATCCACAAGTCTGAGCAACTGCTCGCATATGCTGATCACATTGGCGACATTGAGAAGAGGGGCTTTTGTGAGCATTGATAAGGATGTGGCTCAAATGGGTCTTGCAGAAAGGCAAATTCTACAGAAAATTGTCCACCGACACCAACATCTAGGACAACGTGTCATAAAAGGCAAATACAGTCCCGACGTTCCTTGAAATAACTTCGTGCATCTAGGCGCCGCAGTAGGTTGTTGGAATGAAAAAGAATAACCCACATCAATTGATGTGTTGTTGTAAGAAGACATTGAGAGTCTTAATTAGTCAGTGCCGCTGTATTGGGGAGAAAGATGGACAACTTCAAGTGCGGACAAAAACAATCATTGTCTTTTCGAGTGGAAAGTGCTTCAAATAATATTCGTTCGAGGAATGTGTAGGAAGGAATTGGAAGAACAACTCCATGAGACGTTTAAGGACTTTGACCTAGTCAAACTAATTTAATTGCCTGCACTCACATGGTTAAGTCGTGTAGAGAGAATGGGCACTAACGATTTGACTCGGAAAGTCTTCGTGTTGAGCCCCCAGCTAGTAGAGAAACGTCGTCTTTGATGGAGTCATCGACTCAAAAGGGACTTCTATCAGCTGGGTGCACGAAACTGGAGACACCTCTCCTAAGACCATGCTAGTTGCAGGGGATAAAGATATTTGCTACTTTGTTTTCCTTATACGGACTTTGTATGACTTCCCATATTTTTGTCAATGCTCATAAGATGCTTGATTTGTAAGGTGAAGCGTTTCTGTCGATGCAGTCAAAAGAGAATAACTGGCTGCCCTTTTCTAAATAAGAGCATGCGACGCTTGGTAGCCCAATTAAGAAAAACACGCTTCCAATGTCGGTTTAATAGATTGGTCTACACAAGAGGACAAAGAATCAAAGCAAAGTTAACTTCAGCGAACAAACTTGTCATTTTAAACTAATCGTCCACAAAGAGGTGTGCACTAAGAGCGAGTCCACAGAATTTTTATATCATCGAAGCTGCGTTGGAAAACAAGACGTGGAAACGTAAAATACGGAAAAATCGAAATATGCGAAAAACATCCGCTGACGTAAGATGCTAAAATTCGTCAAATCTGCGTCAGCACATATGACAATAAACCACGCTATGAAGATGGTCAACGTCGCCGTGAAATAAGCAGGGTATGTTTGCCAAAATATTGTAGCATCGGAATAAACATAAGTCGACTGAATGGCATCAAAATGCAACTGTGTGCATTCTGGGAGATTAAAAGAAACTCAGTAATCAGTTTGGCATGGAAAATCACGTCTTAAACCAAGTCAAACTGCAGGTGCTCTCAATACAGCCCGATGATGGAGGATTCCAGAAAAAGAAACAAATACACAAATCACGCCTAATTTCGCAGCACATCAAATCTCTCATCTCGACGCCAGTAAACAGATTTCATGAATGCGTGTGATCTCATGCCTGAAACTCTTCATAATTCCTGACGCGATCGAAGGCAAATGTGTTCCACGAGCCCGTCTATAATTCGGAGATGATATCACGCCCAAATTGAACAACCCCTCGTGGGTCATAAACATTTTCCTTAACATTTAAATTGGCTTTTGCAAATTCAATTAAGCCCATGCCAAGAGTAGTTCGTCGAGAATGTGCATTCAACTGTGACCACTTCAAAAAAAAACATCAAGCCCAATTAATGCTTAATTAGGTTCGCTCCAGGAGAGAGGCACAGCACACATTCTAACGGCATGCCTGAGTGGCATTTTGTCAAATCTCAAACTCCAAGCAAAATGGCCGGTAGCAACAGCTACGGACAGAGTGCAAAATCACTTTGAATTTGAAGGAGGAACCTGGTCGTCGTCGGTTGCGTCTCCAAGCGGATTACACACCTACAAGTGCGTCGCACTGTGGCGAGTGTATACAAATTTAGACTGCTTCGAGACGGGCGCGTGTGGTTGTGTCAACGTTGATGGATAAGGAAGTAAGTTCATTGAATCGGCGCGGCGGTGTCTTATTTTAGAAGAGCTAAATATGGGAATAATGTTGATTTTGGGTGGAATATGTCTAAAGTTTCCATGGGGCTGGGTTTGGTTAGTTGCATGGGATATCTAAGAGGTTGTGTGAGGCAGTGGCTGATGAGAAGCATGAAGATGAGGAATGACGAAAGTCCGTGGTGGTTAAAATGGACGCCTGGAGATTCTAGGAGACAGTGAGCGGCAAGATCAACGGAGGCCTTAGACAGTCTATAGAGTTCAGCAAATTGAATTAACTTTCTGAAGGAATGAGCGCTATGGACTTGCCACGATGAAGCGTCTGGGAAGTTGAACTGATGGCGCAAATTATGACACTATGTAAAATGTGCACCCTGCGGGTGTCTAAGTGCTAAGAAAACACTGTTGCTAGACGTGGCGCTACGGTCCATTACGAAATTTCCGCATACGGCGACCACAAAAAAATTTGAAGATGGACATCTAAAATGGTCACACATCACCTCAGGGAACAAAGGCATTTGCTTTGAAGAAGCACTTTAATTCAACAAGACTGCATTGGGGAACCTTGTGGGCGGGCAACTGAAGATATGGCGCAGTGCATAAGAGGTACTTGACGTGTAAGGAGTTACCCTGAACTTTGATGTGACGCTGTGATAAAATGTCAAAAGCGAATACGCCGGTGCACGATGCTGCATCCGGAGGACGGACGTGACGAAGAAGACCATTCACCTAATCTTTGATCATCAAAAATTCGATTGGGCAATATGCCGGGTGTGGCTGCAAACAAACGCATCTCACTTCAAACACCTTTCACCTTACTGATGATCCCTGAAATCTCTCCCTCTCGGGAGGGTGTGTTTTCGAAAAAGATTCAAACATCAAAAAAGATCTGCCTGCCCTAGGGAGCAAGTTAAGCAAACTACCACTTTGTAATATAAAAACAAAAACATCATTCACACTGCACTGCGCGTAGCATGCATGCAAGACGTCCGAGCGCGGCCGATGCGCGATGTTATGAAAGCGGCTCTCACGTGCAAACCGACCGCCAGTCAGCCGCATATGGTCCAAGTCAACACCTCAGAAGCCGCACAATGCCACCGTATATGTTTACAACGAAATTAGATTACATCTCACTGCGCTGAGAGTATCCATCGCCACCGGAGTGAGTGACGCAAGAAATGTATCAACCGCTGCCGCCGCCGCCACCGTCGCTTCGCGAGCACACACACACACGCCTATTCGTGGTTTTAGGGCCGTCGAAAATTAAGATTTACGAATGGATAAATGAGGATAATATAAAAGAGATTACGACCAGCGAAAGGCGAGCGATGAGGAATAAATCAGGAATTTCCGATTAAAAATAGACCCCAAAGAAGGGGGCGTTAGAGGCACGAGTGTCCGCCCTGTCGCCGTGCACCGTGCCGTGAAATGTCTTACGTAAATTTGATGCATTTTATGGCTGCCTTGATTTGTTTTCATTTTACGAAGGAAACAATCAATAAAGCCTATGTTGCGTAATGAATTTGTTTTGTGGTCGGGGAAGATGTGTGCAAATGTGCACGTCAACGCGCGCCCGACGCGTTGCACAAAGACACTCAGTCTGGGGGCAGATGACGCAGACGAGTATTGAACTCATCGTCGTCCATCGCTCAGTCTCCACACATGGCCATCTCGATTTAAATGAAACAATCTGCAACCTTCGACGTCGGCGGCGGAGAGTGAGGAGTGAGCGAAAATAAACCGTCTGAACAGGGAGTAATTAGCGAGAACACACGCCCAATTATCTGCGGTCTGTTCTGGGGCAATTCTGACTTTGGCAATGAGATCCAGACTGCGGAGTATTTGGCGTTCGGTGTGGCGGTGGTTGCTGAGCCAGGAGTTGGGCAATTGAAATTAATTTCTTAGTCATAATTTGTGCTGAAGAATGAGACTATCGCTCGTAAATCTGAACTGAAATTAAAAGTGAAATATAGTCTTATCGCGAAGAACATCGCGAGGTGAAGGTTGAAAGTGAGAGGAGTGGACTTCTAGAAGAAGTCAGCCAGGAAATGTAATTTTGTGTTTCTTCGAAGTCACAACGTCTGGGAAGAACTATACTTTCGCAGTTCAAATGAAGTAAGAGGGCGGGTTCTACAATTGACATATTTGCTATGTAGATGACCGGCATGCTGGGATAGCAGTGGTGAGCTACAAAATGAATTCTTACTTCTGTTTCGTAAACCGAGACATGTCTGCGAGGAAAAAACTAGCAACACTTCTCTACTCAAAATTCTATGTGACGTAGTTCTATCACTGCAGACCATACAATAACAATTCACTCTAGTCACCCGCTTTTCAACTCCCCATCCAACACCAACGGATTGTTTTCATTTCGGACAAATACATTCCACTTCAAAATCTGTCGTCGTCAATCCGTCAACACTGAATTACCCGCAAAGAAACCACAAAACTTGTGTACACCACCTTTCACCAGCAAACCGGGAGCATAAAGGAATCACAAAACACCGCTTCAAGTAGATGTGGTGCATCCTTAATTGCACTCCAACGTCATTCTGGCGACTAGAAAAACATCAGGCCGTAAACACAAAATCTCAATTTATGCTGACCATCGGCGGCATTGGTAACGGCACTGAATTCAATCCCCCCGGGATGCATTTGAGGCCCTTCAATCCAAACAAAACGCAACAAGAGGGAAAGCGTCTCGTAAATTTGATAATTAACGATACCAGCTGGACGCGGTGAGAGATCTTGGTTTGCCCAGCCCATCTGGTGGTCGAAAATCTATACAAAAGCGACTGTTAGCCAGAGCGCAGCGGCCTGTTGTGCGTGTATATTTATCCTTGCCCAAAACATCAATATTTTTTTGTTTACACATTGAACCACAAGGTAGAAGAATCACAGAGCAGCAGGCACAAAGCGACTGTGACACAGACGCAGGAGTTGCTGGCTGACTTCAAAAAACGAAAATAGACTCGAATCATCATGTGATCAGGGTTCTTTTTGTCGAATCTCAATTGTGCAGTCGACTCATATTTGGCCTTGTCCGAAAATTACTTCCAACATGTGTTTTAAAAGAAATTGATTTTTATTTGTGTAAGGTGATGTCGTTTCTTACGCATTGGATCTATTTTTAAGAAGTCTAGGACTAGGTGGATGTTGTGTAGACAGGAAATAACTGAATTGGAGTTGTCTACACAGAGAAACAAAAAAGAGTTTGACTGCAGACTGCTCTTTTTCCTTAATATGAAACGTCTAAAATTGGAAATCAAGAAAGAAAGTAACACTTGAAACAGCTGTCCATCAGTTAAAAGGAAGTTGAAATGAAGAATGACCCTGTGCACTTAGACATTTTAATAAATGCTCTGCGCAAGGTCGGTCATCTGGTGGTTATTAAGACTCTTGCAGCTGTCCTGCTCGAAATTTTGTGAGAAAGCCGGTGCATCACAGCGTGGCCCGAAGAGTCCGTTTTTTTTTTAAACAAGTCCTGACCGAAATGAGGCATCTACCGCTAGCGAACGTCCCAGGTTTGTGCATAAAGATAGAAAGACGGATATTCTAAAGGACCGCAGCACTTGATCCTCGCCATCGCTACGCTGAGAAGTCTAAATTTTCATTCAAAAAGTGTGTTTCAGGTGAGAATGTGGGTCTCAATTCAACTCGCTCAACAGTTTAACATTTCCCGCACTAGTCTAAGTAGAATTCTACACAATTCGACATGAATTGCACCAATAATTGACACAAACAGGTGACCGTCCAGATCGCTTCGCAGTTTTGTCCTTGAATTGGACAATGATTTTGTGTGAAAAATCTTCTCTTTTAACAAGTTGAATTTTCATCGGACGGTCGTAATTTCAATTCAAATTTCGCTTTGGGGACCCGAAAAACTAACATCGTCAAGCCAATGCACCCACAGAAATCGACGGTTTGGTGAAGATTGTGGGCTTGAGCTATCATTGGATCATTTTTCTTTGAAAATGTAGAGGCCGGCATTAACTGTCAACTGTGGACGTTACAGAGTCAGGTTAACCAAAACGCTTTCTACTTACTAACTCTTGGTTCATGCCACAATCGATTTCAGTTCTTAAATCATGTTATCATCCATCTTGGCGATGTCTTATAGCAGCTGTGGCGTCTCGACTTAAAACTGTTTTTTTTTTTTTGTGGGGTCCGAAGAAAGACCCATTATATGGTCACAACCCAGAACTGATTCAACCATTGGGTTTTAATGGGTTTAGAGTATAGGGATTACTTGGATAAACACGGTCGTAGCCCAACAAAACAAAATCTTACGGTGTCAAATCGCATGATCTTGGTGGCCAATTGACGTCACAAGAATGTAACATTAAGCCATCAGGAAACTTCTCACGAAATGAAACCATAATAAGTCGTAGTGTATGACTTGCTTTTGGAACCACATATCATTTAAGTCCTAATCTCAAATCGCCGCCAAAAGAAAATCCGTCACCATTGGACCACATTGCTCCGTATTGACTGTAACCGTCCACCTATTGGTATATTCAAAGAAATACGGACCAATGCCACCTTCTGTCCACATAGTACACCAAACACTCACATTCTCACCATTTGATCAGCAGTGGGTTTTTTGAGTTCCATATGCAAAAATTTTGTTTGTTTGAATGCCCAATGACTGAGAAATGTGTTACATCACTAAAGAACATACCTTTGGAAGAGTGGCTACGTTTGAAATAAGTTTTAAGATTTAAACGCTATAAAAGATTGTTAAACGATCTATTATTATAAATGGTTAACATTCAATTAATGTTCTGACACAAGTGACAGGTTTGACAGGTGTCAAATGTCAAAGCTACAAACTGGGACATACCGGCTGATACAAAAAACGAAACCTGTCGTCTTCCAGTGTTACTCGCACTTGTACTTTTTTTCTTTACTTGCACTGTTTATACTGCTGTTCACATAGTTCGGGTAATAATGAACAGAACATGATTTTATGCCGGCATCAGAGATTCTGTTACGGATGACTGCCATTCTGGATCCTCAGAACGTGAATGAGGATCCAATACAGAAATGAGCGATCGGGTTTTAAGGCGCTCCCTTAAGCGCGTGGTATTAAAAAAAACAATTGATTATTTTCAATAAATATCTCTATTCGCTGGGTATGAGGGTAGGTATAAACGGAGTCTTTACTGTGTGAATCCGTAGACAGTTGACGCGTCACAAGCACCAAATCTGTGTCAATTGGTTGTCATGTCTGCCTTTATCATGCTCGCCCCTGAATAGAGGATTTTAACAGGCTGGATGTCTTTAACCTTCATATCAAGTTTGGAGCCGTATTGTACAAACATCGCGAAAACTCTGAAACTTTCATGCAATTTGTCACAGATCCCAAACAACCTGCAGCAAAAATCAATATCGGAGAATCTGAAAATGCTGTTCTTTTGCTAAGGAACCGAAAAAATGCTAATTGATCCTCGCTGAGCCACAGACTCTGAAAGTGCCGACAACTTTTGCACAAATTGGCATTCAGCCTCTATAGTCAATAACAAACTACTAATACGAGATTTATTGTCGAGCTTCTTATCGCCTCACTACTGAAATTGATTGCCTTACTATACATGCTACAAAGCCACGTCCACAACCGCAGCCATAAATCAGATTCGCATTATATCAAGACAAAGAGGACAAAACACTTGCATACACAATCACATAGGAGAGATGCACGCCGAGCAAATAAACACATGCAACAATCAAGAGAAGACCAGTTGAAGTGTATGCTGGGAGGAGTCGTGAGCTGCACTTGCGGACGAGTTGCACCTTATAAGGGAACCTCACTCGGAGGTAGACTGAGTAATATCTATCCAAGGTTAGTTGGAGAGATTTCGGTTGTATGTCCACAAACAAACGGATTTTTGTTGAGCACACAGGCACTCCGTCTTATTTAAAAAGGCTTTTTAACATCCGGCGTGTTATCGTTCGCTTTTGAATGTTCCTGAGGGGGAAAGGCGGCGACTTCATGAGCTTATCTTATCGAGGTTGCAAAGCCCGGTCAAAAGAATGCGTTCATTGCGAATGTAAGCCCCTTATTTAAATATGGACTAGTGGCAGGCAAACATAATTGAGGACTGATTTCATTGTTTGTTTCACATGAGGGGGGGATAAAGAAAAGCCTGCAGTCAGAAATTCGTAATCGATATGATTACGTCGTGGAATTTCAATAAATACACACAAACAAACAGATTGAAAGAAATGTGTCATTAGCAGTAAATGTGTCGAATAGTCACAACAAACAGAGATAATGAACAGAAAAATATTTGGTCTATTTGACGTTTGAAGCACACATGTGACTAGAGAGGTATTCCTTTTCCCAAATTGTCCACAGATCTGAATATCATGGCTCTGCAGTCGATAGGCGACAAAGTTTTAGGTTGTTCAAAGAAGTATCCGTGTCGTGCGCGACATTATTCTCTTAGTGACTTACGGTTTATTGCTGATTAATTTTGATGAGAATGTTCAGTTTGTGGAGCAGGGACTGATACACGCAAGACCACGTCGTTGATAACGCTTAACCAAGGAAGATGCCAGTACTATCCCTGTTAGTGCACAATTGAAATTGGAAAATATCCTCCTCGCGACACCCCCTGGAAAGCCACGACAACAAACGATTGTCAGCCAAAGCAGCAGTGATGCTTCTCTTTCCTAGGGGAAGGCATTTCACTTGCAGCTTGTGCGTGAGGTTAAATCCTTCACTACGTGAAGAAACAACCACAAACCTCGAATGCGAATGGATCAACTATGAAAAACCCTTGCAAACGCACAATGGAATACGATTTTAGATTTTGAACGTGCAGAGCACATGCAGCCGAAGACATAACAAGAAGCTACTACAAAGCAAACCTCACCGTCATCCAATGAAATGCGTCAAACGTCAGCGTCAGCGCTTATTTCTTGTTCCACGGGGTTTTCTTGTTACAGGCAGACTTAGTCAAAAAGTCATCCTGAATCCCAACGCCGCAAGCCAATCTGCATCAAGGCTTAGTTCGCGACTATCTGCCTGATTTACTTTCAGATGAGTAGAATGATTATGACAAGGATCACTCCTACGATCTCCTAGAATGGCACAGCTACTGCACAAAGAGTTGAGGAGATCTCAACGAACCGCTTGGTAAAGAAATATTTGAAATTTTAAACAACCCATCGGGAAAGAAATTCAGGCAGGGGAACTTTCTCTGCAGTTGGCATGCCATTCCCATATCTCACATCCATAAAAGGATCTGGCGGTCACCTAATCAATCAATCGTCTACCAGATTGGTTTTATTGTGAACTAATTTCACTGACGCTTTTCTAGCATTCTCTGTTTCGAGGTACCACCGGACATAAACTCGGAGCACTTCCATGCTGTAGCCAAAGTAAAAACCCGGATATCAGGAGAGCAATAGAGTCGAGAGAGAATAGCAGGGCTTGATTTTTGAAGGAACGTATCCCTCTAGTCCCTCTGAAACTCGATTAAAGTTAGACGCTGACCGATTTCATTAAACAACCTAAGAGAAACCTAAGAGACGACTCATGCAGAAAAACATACGTCTAGCCAAACGTCTACGGATACAACGCTTAAGTTTGCCAGGACAGAGCAGATGGACAAGAACAGAGTAAAGCAGATTCATAACTCTGCTCGGGCTCTGCGGGTATTTAAATGAGAGTCATTCGACAGCGCAAAAGAAGAGGTCTTGTCTAAGCTTGGGCACATAAGTAGACAAGGACCAAACCTAAAGAAAATTGAAGGAAGCTGAAGGGGGACCGTTGAAAGTGCAGAGACATGTTTGTTCCACCTCAGACTATAGTGCCATCCGAATAAGAGGACAATTGATTAAGTAAATCCAGGACCGGTGGCATCTGAGTAGACGCACTTGGCCACTTCACCAAAACGGACTCGCAACATATCAAAAAGTTAGAAAATACAATCGTAGAGGGTCATTCATTTTTCGGTTTCGAAAGGAAATCTTGAAAAAAAAAAAAACACACACCGATATATTTTTGATAAAAATGTAAATTCCCTACAATGTTTGGGCTTTGCCATTCATGTGGAAAACCACTTCATTCAATGGGCCGTCTCGGGAAGACTCGCAGCATGTGATTATGGTAGTTTTTAATCACTTTTTCGCACATTTTGGGCACAATCTCGGTCATAGTTATTAGAGTTTTGGTTTTTCATGCGACTAGATTTTGGGGCTTACTCGCTGTCATTTTAATAGTCCCAAAGAAAAAAAATTCACGGTTGCAAATCGCATGAACTTGGTGATCAATTGTTGTCGCTTATACGTGAAATTGCGCGACCATGAACTTCCCTAGCAATATAGGAAAAATTGGTAATGCTGCTTGGTTTGTAATACCCTCTTCCTGGAACCACACATCATTGTAGTCATAATCTCGATCTTTTAATGAAAAGGATAATGGGCGACATCTTCGGAAAAATACGAACCAATGACACCTTTCGATCATAGAGCACACCAAAAAGTCACTTTGTATGAATGCAATGTCACGTCTTGAGCAGTTTTGGGTTTTGTGAGCCCCGAATTCGGCAGTCTTGTGACTTTATAACTGAAAAAAGTGTGTTCCACAAAACGGTGATTATTGTCAGTTGTACCAACATCCAACAAGTTGTAAGTTGTCAGAAAGCAATTGCTGGAATGGAGCTGCAAATCTAAATTATAAATGATCATAGTAAAGGGTACGCCACATTCAACTGCTGGGGAAGGACGCTTAATCGATAAATTCGGATCATCAGCAGCATTTGCAATTAGAGCAGCGTTATTTTCGACTGACCGTGCATTACGAAAGGTCCTTACAACATCAGTAACGCTTCTAAATTTCTTCACAATTTTAGTCGTTCGATAAAGACAACCATAAATATTGCGTGATTAGCAAATAGTGGCTACGTTTGGGTCACCACATTTTTAGTTAGTTTTAAGAATTTCAAGGCCTTATTAAATTGTCAAGGGAACCAGTATCGCAATTGGCAAACATTCAACTAAGGTTTTGACACTTTAAATCACAGCTGAGTTTGACAGGTGCCAATTGTCAGCACTACCAGCTTGAAACAAAGAACTGAATGAAGTTGTATTAGTCGTAATAAAAACAACTATTATTTGGTTTCAATGCAATTTGTGCCAATGGTTGATACAAAAGTTGTTATGCTGAAAGTTGTTTGGTACAAAAACTAAAACTAGATCGGCAATTCATCTGAAAACTAAAAGTGAAATGTAAATGATAGCCTTATACTTCTATAAGAGAGTGACAAATTTGACCACCGTTTAATCTAACGACGACAAACGTGAAACACAAAATGCACCTAGATGTAATTTTCCAACCAGGACGAGCTACGTGACACTGCTACATACTCCTAATGAGACTAGGAGGTCACCCACAACGTTTACACAAGGGCTAAGCAAAACAAGACTCAAATCAAAAGAAAACAATCATATCGTCCAAGCAACGAGTAAATGAAAACAAAATGCACAAAATCAACGTCAACGCCTAATCTTGCCTAATCAGAGAACTCCCCAAATCCAACGTCAACACTTGGGCAAACTGAATTTCAACGGAGGCGTTATTTACACTTTCGCCCAGAGATTTTCAATAAATGACTCCACTGAATGCCTGAATTCTTCTGAATCAACTTACCAGAATTCTTACGAAAGAACTGCTTGTACAAACAACACGCCTGTACTCGTATCTACGGCTGTTATGGTAAACATTTCACTCGCACGCCCGAGCTGTCTGTCTACTTGGGGTTACCACCACCACCACCAGCAGCACTGATTTGACACAAAGTTCTTTCGCACTCTGGAGGGTTCACTGCGTTTACACTCGATAAGCCCTACTGGGGCATTCCGGTCTCGGGATAATATTCCACTTCGATATCCACTTATCAAATAGGAGCGCGAACACACGCCGAGTGATAACAGAAGGTTTAACGAACTGCCGATAGTTTTTGCATTTTGACCGGTCTCGGCTACGTTCGGCGGGTGAAATGCGCCTCCAACTGCTTGGGCATGACTTTCGTTTCAACAACTTTGCGCTGTGGTGGCGGGGGAATTTGTTATTTTGAGGGCGTAAGCCGTTATGCACTTATGTCTATCCGCAGGCCAGTCACGTTTCAGTCGAAAGGCCCGAAAGAGAAGTCTGCATGTCTGCGGCGTGATGTGCTGAATGAGAGTTTTAGTTTTGGCACGAATGCCAATTAATTTCGATTATTACATGAGAGTCGATTGTTTTTTTTTTAGTTTTTGAACGCTGTCTGCATGTGATAGCCTGGCAATTAATTGAAAAGAAAAAGATGTACAATGTGGTGTGACCACACCCTTTGGGCTTTTGAGAAACGATAAGACGACGTAAGAGTTGGAGTTGGACTCCAGGAAATGCAAGGTGCATTGAGGGATAAAGATGTCTTGAATATTTATACCACACAGTCTCGGGCTGGAGTTGCGTTTGTTGTACAAATTGGGGAATTTCTGTGTACGCTAACTGAAAACCAAACGAAAGTTGAGTAAAATTTAATCGACGTTTTGGTTGTCATTCATCGGATGGTAACAGATGACGCTTGTGAAATGTAATGGTGAGATCGCTATTGTTATTCTGTGAAAGAGGAGTGAACTTTTGTTAAATAGAGGCGGCATTATGGAACACATTTTCATTGGTTTGGTTCAAGGGCGTGTACACAGAGCTTAGTAGCCGCTAAATATCTTACGAGGAGGTTGCCAAACATAATAAAGGAAATTGACGGCAGCAGAGGTTATGCTGTAATATACCTTAAGGAAATTCTATTTTCTTCCTTTCCCTCATGGTTTTTGATGCATTGTTATTAATATGGATGAGTCCTTCTCTCATATGCTAAACTAGATACGTACTTAAACCTGGCTTAGATAAATAATCTTCTGATCCTGAATTCAACAACTTATTTTACCCTGACTAGCTTAAACTTATTTCATGACTTTCGTATCTCCTCTAAAGGTTATTCTCTTAAGTTTCTAGCTTTAAGTCAAATTAGATCAGTACTGAAATTTTTAAGCAGCAATTGAATATATGATTTGCGACATATACGAAGTCTCCGGGTCTATTGTCACTAAATGTAATATATCTGGAAACACTAATTCGGTTAAGTCAAACAAACACGTGTTTGAGAGCTTAGACTTGGTTCCAAAGATCGGTCTTTATTTAGTCACTATCCATCCAGAGGGCGAGTTCCGGTTCCGCCCAGTAACCTATTTGAAGACTCCATATACATTTACACCGAAGCCTTCAAAACAATAAAAAGTGGAGGTTGTAACATTTACTTTAAAGATCTCAATCTTGGTCTATCCTACAGACTCCTCATACACTGTAGACAGGCTAAATTGATGGTCATTCGTGAAGCAATGACCTTAATGAAGTCGAACGGATAATCAGATAGTTTTAAAGCTCTTGGATTCAGTCTCATTAAACTTCAAAACGATCATTGATTGTCGCGGATCTCTACACGGGATAGGTGAGAAAAATCTGTTGAAAGGTCATAAAGCCATTAAAGGTAACTGTAGAACTTTTGAATTATGCCACAACGCCTTCGTTACTGCAGGAGCACAAATACCTAGGTTAACATAGCTCTGGAGATATGTAATCTAAAATTACGAATAGACGCGATCCACATGATCAAATACAGTCCGCGTTTTAAAAGAAATATGTCCCTTCCTGTGCCCTGAAGGCTCAAGATGGCTTCTAATAAGGCAGGTTACTGTCTGATCGGCGATCACGCTAGCATTCTAGGCTTTCCCTCGATTTCTGCAAAAGGTGAATGGACGAGGAGAGCGAAAACCGTCCTACATCAACTCTTTTCCTGCCCGACTTGTGTGTGCTCCAGAAGCAAATACCTGGGAAACTATTTTCCCTCAAAGGCCTGCAGGTCTGCACGACCTTAAACGCGCTTTGAGATACAAAAACATGCTGATTGAAGGTGAGAGTGAGTGAACGTCGGAACCAAATTCAATACACAAGATGCAGCTCCCACTAATCGACCTGTCGACGATCAATTTTGCCAACTTCCGACTGGGGCGGAAGTTGTCAGGAGGTACTGGATGCAGTGAAACATCAACCGCATGATAGCTAAGAGTCATCTTAAAGGTACCGGCTAATCAAAAATGCTCGAACATCAGAGAAATGTTAATAAAATGTAACCAGCAATGAAGTGTTTAATTACGGGTGATGAAAAATGAATAAAACACGAGTGTATTCAGTGTAAGGGATCAAGGGTCTGTGACCAACCTCAAACTAACTTTAAAACTTAAATCGACAGCTAACAGGGTTATGTTGAGTGGTTTGTTGGTAAGACAGGAAGGGAGCTGCTAGAACGATGTACATGAAAGAACGACCAGAAGTGGCCAACAGGAAGGTAATTGTCAGACGTCTTGGATGATAAGTTGAAGGAGCTCTATTAGGAATCGTTTATGCACCCACTGTGTGCCGGACCTTGAACTCTTTAATTACCTCGTTCATGTATTTCGGTCTCTTGGTGAGCCGCTTAAAATAGCTTCCTTAAATCTTTTGATGATAAATAATAGAAGTTCTATGTCGTTCAACTGAAGTTCTACATCGAAGGAATTGAAAGAATTTCCGAAAAAATGGCCATCTATTCTAATCGCTAGACTCCTTCAATGACGACCGTCAGAAATAGTTTTGCCCAGTTTGAACGTCGTCTGCACTAATGATTGGTTACCACCGGGAAATAAAAACATAACACCGTACTGGTAGACCGCCAAGCTGCGCGTGATAGCTCAGACAGTACACATTTTAAAAGACCGGTTGGGTCATATCTGCGCAATGGGCGCCGCGTTTGCTAACTCCTGACAGCACTTTAGTGCAGCGTTTGAAGCAGTTTAAGGAGTTTTTGTGTCGTTGAGTGACTGTTGACAAAACATGAATCCACTGGTATACACATAAAGCCAAGGAACAGTGGACTTCATATTGGCGTGGGCAATGTTACAAACTACTGTCCCATGGCTAATATTCAACAAGATTTGGCCCCGTGCGGCATCTTTTTGTTTCCAAACTTGAAAAATATAAAAGCGTAGAGCATCGTTCAGTCAAGTAAGTAAAGAACTAAAAACTCAAACTATATTATGAAACACTTCCCGCCACTTTATTGTAAAATATTTGTTTTTCTTTTCTAGACCAAGTACCTAACGGAATGCCCTCGTAGGAATGTCCATCAAAGTCATGTCGTCATGGTCATGCACAGACTGAACTTAATGTAAACTGGAGGAAACCGGGAGCTGAGTTGACCAAACTTCTTGCCATTGCTAAGCCTCATATCTAACGAAAACAGGTGTTCTAAGTCATTCCTAGTTTGAAAACGTTTCCGGGCATCTAGGTTTAGACAGAATTTGTATTGAAAGTGAAGTATCTTAATAGAGTACTACGTCACTTGAAGGGCGTCATTCCACAATGCAACACGCCACGCCCCTCAGTAAGATCTAGTTCACGCAAGACATCTCATAATTTCGTCAAACGCCCAAAAAATCATCATAAAGCACAATAAATCGCTGTGTCACTTGGGAAAAAACGACCTCAGAAAGAAACGCACACTCAGGCGTTTCGTTGATTCGCTTAGTTCGCTGTAAATCAAAAATGATGAATGCCCTGAGTCATTCGACACTTGACGACATCAAAGGGAAGTTCAGTTGCCTCACATGCTGGCAACATTTAATATCAGGCCGACATGCAAATCAATTAACCAAAACTATGATGCAACATAATTCATAAACAAAAAGAAAAAAAAAGGAAAATTTAAAAAAAAGAAGCTTACCAAAACGGGCTTAAAGTTGTGCGCTTAACCGGTGTGGCGTTGCTTGAGTAACTTCGAAATATTCCAGACATTTTTCTCTTTTTCTCCCAAACAAAATTGCAACACAAAATTCACAAAAAAACACAAAAATATGCAATTGAACTAAAACAACAGAAAAAACACAAAAGAACGAGAATTAAAACAAAGCAAATTGCTGGTGCCTGTTTTCTAAGATTCTCTGGTTTCGGAAAGAAACGCACACGGGAGAGAGACACACTTGCAGCTGCTGGCACAGGTCCACTCCCGGGTGTACGAACGTTTATCAAACTTCCAACTTTGCAAACTTCCTGCTTATCACAACATTTTTGCAAAACAAAAAACCAAAAACACACTTTCTTTCTCTCTCTTTCTCTGTTTCTCGTGCCTTGTGCTGGTGGTTCCGCTTAATCAAAATATTTTTTTGTTTTTTCTTCTCATTTCACTCTCCGAGACGGGAATGCGCAAGTAGCCGCTTTAAAGTTAATCAAATTCCATCACTAACAGTCACTTGCAGTGTCGGTTGGTTCCTTTTTGATGGCACGACGGTGTGGTCTTGGTGGTTCCTTTTTCTTGTTTCAGTGGCGACAATGCGATGAGTCATGATTTTCGGTGGTGCCCGCACGAGAATTCTTTTCAATCGTATTCTCTATCTAATGAATGTGATGCACAACCTGAAATAAAGTTTATTTGTGAATTTGTCGAAATCACACGCAAGGCGCGCGTAGAGCTGGCCAATGGAATAATTTTCGGGCAATGCAACGCGCGCTATGTGCCATGTGCAATGAGCAACGTGCGATGGGCGACGATCGGTCGGTCGGTGTGTGGATGATGATGTCGCGGTAAATTAAAGTCTCAATGAATTTGGGTCAGACCAGGGCTGTGCCTTTGAGAGGAGACGAGGCATCTAACAATTGGCTGTCGGGCGCCAAATTCAACGCACAATTTACGATTGAGCATTGAACGGTGGCGAACGCATTTCACAAAGCAGACGACGAAAAAATGTGATCAAGATTTAATTTTGAGTGTGAGTAAAGACGAAGCAAGGATCTGACGGCAGGTTTATTTTTTTCACTCCTTCTAAAGATTCCTAGACAGTTTTGGCTGATTGAACGGATCTCACAAACTCCTGACACGTCTTTACATCAGAACATCTAGTAGAAACCATCGTTGTAACCTTACAAGGAGATGGGATTTGTTTTAGCAGTAGGGCGTAATTTCAAATCAAGCTCAGGACGATCTCCTGTAAGCTTCGACTATTCTTTAAAAGGAGGATTTTTAGGACCCCTACATTTCTAGGTTTATGGTTATGATCTTGCTAGTTGTGTAAAGCTTATACACATCACAGATTAGTACTAAAAAAGAACTGACACTTTTATAAACCAATCTCCAGGATGAATCACCCTTTGAGTGTGTCTAGGAATACAATGCCTGATAGTTGTCGAAGACCGAAATGCCTTCGATTTGGCCACCAGATGCCCGAAGACATGTTGAAAGGCGCACACTGTGTCTGCTCTAAGTTCTCGTAAGTGAAGAATAAACTCAAAAAACAAAACACTCGTTACTGAAACGATCTCTCAAGAGATTGTGTTCATTCTATGCTCACTAGTTGATTCCTTTTTGTTCATAAAGTCAAATTGCTTTCAGCTGTCAAAATTTTTGCAAACCACAGACACTTCACAATATCTACTTCTCCTTTAATCACATTCCATCCAGACATATCGAACAAAGAAAAATCCTTCAAAACAAGATTAGTTCACTCCCTTATCGTCAGACTTTGCGACCTACATAGCACGACGAACAAAATAAATGTACATTTGAGCACGATATCTGAGTCTTCAGCATACAATGTAACTCAAAAGGAGGACACAAAATTAATAATGCACTTTTCACCTCACACCGCATACTTCTGAGTTCCCAGGAAACATACCTCCCCCCCTCCACGTCACACTCATTGGCAAGCAAACAGTCACACTTAAACCAACAACTTCTCATAACATTCCCTCATTTTCATCTTGTCCTGTCTGTAACACAACACAAGTTCCCAATTTTTCGCGATGAGATATGCATTCAAACGCCTCTGAGTAGAGCGCAAAAAGTATTTATATTTTTTTGCAACACAAAAGTGGAACGGAAGCCCGGCGCATTTAGAGAACAAAACGCACTAGTCTCAGACGTTAATTAGACGAGCTACGGGCTGCGGGTATTTTCGGTTTTTGGCACATTTAGACGTCTAGAGAGATGCGTCGAGATGAAATAAATTTTGAAATGTGGACTTACGTGTGAATTGCTGCTGAATTTGAAAATCTTTCCACCGAGAAACACAGCACTTCGACCCCGATTGGGTCTTTTGTTGTGTCAACACGAATATCCATGGTAACAAGCTTTGCCTACGGCCATGGACGTTCCTCCGTCCACTTTGTGGCCACTAGGAGAAGGTCGATGAAGAAAACTTCCGCCAGTGTGTCTACGTGTGGCGTCGGTCAAATCAACAAGTCACAGTGTCATGGGAAGAAGAAGCAACGACAAAAAAAAAGTTTCGCAGCACTCATGACACGAACCGGGCTATAAATAACGCACCACCTTCCAAATAGGGTGCTCTCCGAGTGGGTAATAAATTCATTTGTGGATTCGCACATTCGCTTCGTGGCTGGAGCGAAGCGCTTTGCTTTCATTTGTGTGCCCATTTGTTGTTTGATGCACAAAGCGGCCTGTTAGACGGGAGAGTTATGAAGGATCGAGAACGTACATATATGGCAGTGACTTTGGTTTGTCAGTCAGTGCGGCAGGAATTGTGAAATTTTCAGTTGAAGGCTTCGAGAGAATTGATGTACGTTTCCGTCTATTACTTGGATGGTGCTGACACACAGAAATGTGTTCTCTTGTGCTTAGAAATTATGGCACGACCGTTTGAAGAAACACGTAGCCTTGAGCAGCTGGAGAGGAGGAATGTATTTAGCAGATGTGAAGTGTAGAGTTCCATTGTTTCAATTATATACGACGTGGCATCCTGTTGGAAGCACATACTGAATCGAAGCCACTTATCTTTAATCTTGAACAATTGATTATTATTATTTTACAGAAATAAAGGTCACCAATGTCGTTCTCGAAGGATTAAAATTCCCTTTAAACAGTGGAGAGATCGCCATCTCATCTCCCGGTTTGGCATCGTACCCATTTGTCATTAATCTGAAAGGTTCTTATCAGTTCGGTTTCAGGCCGGGGAAGTCCGCCTTTGACTAAATCTAAAATCTGCAACAGATTCTAGAAGGAAAACCCAGGAGATTCAAAGAAGGTCCAAAAACTGTACGGACTGTAGACAGGGATATACGGAGCCTAAAATGGCCAGGCCACGTATAGCGGCTCCAGCCCGAACATGTGGGAACAACGTAATAGCGGACACATTGGCTCACACAAGTGAAGAAGAACCTCAACAAAATTGAAATGCAGATTGGGGGCAGCTGGTTAAAGATCGTGCCAGCTGGAAGGGCCTGTTGGTTAAAGCTCAGGTCCATCTCGGACTCTAGATATGAAGAAAAAGAAGCTACATGCAGTGTACATACATATATTCTCGGTTGAGATAATTTTTATTTGGTACACGTGTTGGGTGCATTAAAAAGACCAACTAGGGCTTTAAACAAGCATAAGATTGAGGTTGAAGCCACAAGGGACCCTCTGGAAAAGGTTACCCTTGCCGATCGCTGTTTTTTGTTGGTAAGGCAATGAGATAGTAGCGCTCTCTGTCGAGAGATGAAACCGACTTTATAGGACAACTTTGTACAACACCTTTTTATCCCCGTCCTGGTTTCGCAAAAGTGAATAAGGTTTCGAAAGAAAAGTTGTGCTACAAAGTGCCTAGGATGGATTAGCTACTTTTTTTTATATTTTGCGTATGCTAGAGGGATTTTTAGTTCCCTTAACTGATCGGAATCATTTCAAAGGAAGGTCAGAAATTGTAGACGAAAAGGAGAGAAGATACCGATACAGATGGGACCCAAATGTCTGTGGATTGCAATGGGAAGAGCATACCATAGTCGTGTGTATAAAGTACCACACCAAAGTACTACTCTAAAGCTTAGAATACACTCGAAAGTGACGCTTACCCTTTAAATACCGAGCGAAAGGAGCGTGCCTAAGGAAAGAATACCGGCCCGCATCGGCGAATTTACAGAGGTTTGCATAAACGCTCGTAAAAAACGAAAGCAGAAGTGCTATTGACAAAATTTAAAGTGCGGCATATTGGCCACACTTGTATTTCTGTGAAAGCGTTGACAGCTTTTGAACACGAACTACACGTTGGACGGATCAAAAGAGAGAGAAAATCATTTAAGGCTTGCTGTGTCGATGCGTAGGTGCCACTTGAGTTCTCTAATAACCATCATAAACATCATAAACATTATGATTACGGTGCACAGAAATTATACCGTGTAGACGGGCATGCAAGGAATATCTCTGCTTTATCGCTCAAACGTATACAGACCGGCCCTAGACAGTAGAAGAAATAAAATCAAATTAATATTTTTACCATGTGTTGCATGAAATTTGTACACTTGCACTTTTTTCACGGACCTCTTGTGATGAGTACAACAAGGCTCTAACAGAAGCGCAACGAACGGGGGCATACCAATTCCCAACTGCAGGATGTCTCCTTTGCAAAATCCTTTAATTCAATTTTCATTTCTATCGCCATATAAAATGATAAGGGAGAATCATTGAACAAACCTCAGAAGATCCATCGACATCCTTCGGAAACCGCAGTTTGCCTTTAATGCCGAAAGTGTACTTGATATGCAACTACAAGTAATATTCGTCTGCTTTTCAATGATGACATCTTGTCAGAGTTATGAACAATTATTACAAAACAAATTTCTTGACACACACAAACCTATACGAGTAGTCTAGCTTTAATTGACTACACAATTGAGAAGCTTTGTCATAATGGACAGAAAGACAGACACTGAAGAGGTGAAGTCATGAAACTGATAGTGTCTGAGTGAAAATGAAGTTAAATCACTATTCTATAAAGCAGTTGAACTGAGGTCTGCATAGAATTGAATTCTCGTACAGGGTGGCGCACGAATCGTGCTACAAAAACCAAAACATTTTTTCCGTCGGTTGTTTTTCGGTTCGATTTGACAGTCACAGAAGTCACAAAATCAGCTTCAATAGTAAAGACAATCATTCCCAATAATTGTGAAATACGACGTAGTTCAGGTTGTTGCCTCCATAATGCTTGAATCGTTTCAGAATTATTGGCATA
Organism: Eristalinus sepulchralis; assembly: GCA_944738645.1. Classification (NCBI taxonomy): domain Eukaryota; kingdom Metazoa; phylum Arthropoda; class Insecta; order Diptera; family Syrphidae; genus Eristalinus; species Eristalinus sepulchralis. The sequence goes on from OX122883.1 coordinate 65,215,827, forward strand.
ATCCTTAACAGATCTCCATGAAATAGTGCAAAGAGGTCCAATCGAACTCCCAAAGCTTCCGAAGAGTATCTATCGACGTGTGGAGCCTAGCATTATCCTGATGAAAAACATCTCCTCTTCTATTGCCCAAAGACGATGCCTTCTGAGTAATTGTTTCCTTCAGGCGGACAGTACATGATTGAATTAAAAGTTTGGCTTTAGGAGAATAACTCGTCAGTCCTACCAAACATTGATTAAAATCTTCCTGAAAGTCAATTCTGACCTTTTTTCACAATGTTGGGGGTACAAATTAATACGGACGTCGAATGGTTTTCAAAAGATGGTGCCGCCTGCAAGTTGATGCTAATTTTTGAAGCCTACCTACTTCATTTGAAAACTGTGACATTTCTCCGATCTGGCTTTAATAAACAGCATTTGCGGGAAGCTTAATTTTCTTTTTTAATTGGAAGAAAGTGCAGCTGTAGCCCATCGAATACTTGAAGAAGTTTATGGTGAATATGCCCCAACCGATAAATCATGCAGCGAATGGTTTCTACACCTCAAAGTGGTTTTCTTAGCGTCGAGGACAAAGAGCGTCTTAGCCAGGCGAAGATGTTTAAAGATGAGGAATAGGAGGCTTTACTGAGTCAAGATCCGTGCATTAAGCAAAGTAAACTCGCAGGATCGTAGGGGGTCACTCAGCAAACTATTTCCGTTCGATTGAAGAAAGTTGGATTTATTCAAAAGCAAGGAAATCGGGTGTTGAAGTCCGGAGATGTGCGATTATTCATCACCTCAGAAGTATTTCTTGAAAGAGGAAGGGATTTTTGCCCTCGATCGTGACAAGAGATGAAAAGTGGATATACCACAACATCTCCGAGAAAACAATTACGACTAATGCGTTTAAGTCGTGCTTTGCCTGAAAAAACGGTTAGAAACGACCGAAAGGCAAAACGCTCGACGCCATGTGATTGCAACGCTCAAGATACTACGCAAAAGCGATGAAATAGTAGATCTTACCCCAACCGCCGTAATCTTAAACCTTATTCGATTTAGGACGTTCGTTTAAGGTCGTTTTTGAAAACTTTGAAATGAATTGAAACAGTACATAGATGGTTTGCTAATTTTGCAATTTAAATGAACTCTATACTACAAGGTCATAACGACGTTTGTTTTGACAGTTTTCTTTGACGTTAGTACAAACTTTTGACTCTTGACTCTCTCCAAAATATAATTATTCCTGCTACTCTGAATGCTTTGGAAGTAAGTTCTCACTGAATGCCGCGGGAGACAAGGCAATTCTTCATCTTTTTACCGAGGACATATTTTAATTGGAGGAAAAAGAGAAATATAATTAATTGAGTGGAACCATATTGTCCTTAAGGAGTTTAGTTTTTAAATATTGGTTTCTAGTTACCATTATGGCGGCGGAGTTACGAGTAATCAGTCAACATTCCAGAAGATTTTATAAAAGTTATTTAAAGGAATTTATCGTCTGTTGAGTTACAATGCCCAGTATCAACTGTAGGAACTTATGTTTTAATCAAACACTCCACCCGAAGGCAATGCATTTGTTCGAACGTTTTTTTAAATTTACCAAAAACATGCTGCAAAGTCCTCGGTAGCGGTAATTTCGAAAAGTTTACTTTTAACTCCTTACAAAGTACAAATGAATATCTTGAAGTGAAATTTAGGATAGATGTCGGTCCAAAATCCAAATCTAAAAGTAAAAACCTTTTTTCTCTATAGGAATCTTTGGCAGAGACGTCGGCGACAGAGGTGCCAACTTAAAGACAAACACATTTCCCTGATTCCTAGCGGAATCAAACAAAAATATGTTTACCTAAATTCTTCCTCCCCCCTTTGCCAACCTCTTATCGATTTAATTTTAAATCTAAAATAGACCATATTACTCTTTTTATCCGACAATCGGCTGTCATTGAAGGTAGCAAAAAATACGCCTACCATTTCATTTGATTTATTCAAAAAATACACAACAGACTCCCTCACAAAAGCAACTTTACCGTTCTCCTGAGTGACTAAACTTTCCCCGACGACTTTTAAATAAATAAACCCCGTCCGTAGCCCCGCAGCACTTGACCGGTAGAAGCTCTATATTCTAAAGTGTTGATAACAGTTTCCTGTTAATTTAAGTTCAGAACAATTCAACACCATCCACAGCCTCACCCACATCTTTCCAAACCAACCGCATTAATCACTGCCGCAGCAGGGGGCGCCACAGCAATATTAATCAAGATCTTCATTCCGATCAACTAACTTAAACAAATCCATCGTCTCTTCCAGGTCCACCGCGTACGTGCGTTGCACTGTTCCCTCACACAGATGCGAACGATTGTTTTGCCTACGCTCGACTTTCCGGACGGGTGGTGCATCCGAATAACTGCCCACACTAATTAATCTTCTCCCCAGTTCATAGCTTCGCTTAATTCGTTTATGCTGTCTGCTGCCCAGGATGTCCTGCATCTCTTGCCGGTTCGTCTTCTGAAGAGCGACCATTACACCGAGCACATGCTGACGCTTAATGAAAATTGCACACACACTGGGGGCTGGACTTTGAGGCTTCTTCTTGTCGGTGGGGAACTTGTGGATTATATAAGAGATAAGCAATGTGTGCAACGCCCAATTGGACATGAGAAGTGAGCCGGAGGGCATAGCCACGAGCGATTGTTGCTTCAATGCACCACTTTAGTTGAATCAATGCGGCTTTTGTGGGTGAGCAATAGACAGAAGTTGTGAAATCGCTTCAAATACGACCGTCTATCTAGTCCCAACACACCCCATGACCAGGGCCTGGGATGATGATGATCTTTGGAACGAATGGAATATTTTCAATCGCTCTGCTGGATGTGACGAAAGTCAATTAGCGGGTATTTTTGAACAGTGTTTGAACAGGGCTTTGGAGGCGATAAGACGAAATTCAATTGATAAGGCCACTCAAACATCGACCGTCTTAAGGGACGTGTAATGAGCACTTAGGCGTGAAGATAACGCACTGGGTTAATGGCGGGTTTATGTTTTATTGCGTAAAATTGAAATTGAAAATGTCTCTGTTGGAGAACAAGTACCAGATTGCCTTCGTGCGCACGAACACATGCAGGGGGCGAGGCAGTCATCGACTCTAAGATTCGATTTTGGGTCAAAGGGGACCATTTTTCAGTGTTTTCAAAATTGCATTTTCGTAGGGAGGAAAATAATAATGAACCATGGTGTGGAGGAAAATACATCCTGTGACGTTCTTCAAATTCAAAAATTCAAGCCGGAAAATATGACGAATATTGTGTCGAGTGCCGCGGGGAATCTAAACGATTTAATTTAAAGCTCAACTTCTGTGTACAAAAATAAATTCTGCAGATTCCAAAATTAAAATTTTCTAGATCTGCTGGTTGAATTCTAGTTCCCTTCAACTTCAAAATTAAAATTTTATGAACAAGCGAATGAGTACTGAGGACGACGCAGTTAAGAAAGTCCTCGGGGAAATTCCTTTCATGTTTGAACACAATTAAGGAAGGACGGCTCAGAAATAGATTTTCCGTGTGTACGAATGTCTTAGTCATCAACGATAATAGGCGCGGGAATGTCCGTATTCAGAACATTTTTTTCCGCTAACTCAGACAACTTAATCGCAACAGTGTCCTTGGTCTTGACAATCAAAGGAGCGATCAGAATGAAATCAATGCAAAAATACGACATGCTCACATTAGCATTCTTATGGACAGTTCAAAACCGATAATCTTCTCAGGACATAGCTAGTTGAAAGCCGTTGCTGGACACCATGCGATAACTCTGTGCTCGATCCATAGACAAAACCAGGTAGCTGATGTTCTGACAAAACAAGGATCTGATGCTGTCAGCAGCTCTAGCTACTCCATTGCGTCACTTTGTCACTTGTGAGGCGAAAATATAGCCAATAGAGAAATCGCTTTTGGTGTAAGTTTGACCACTTAGGACTTACAATTATCTCAGGTATCAAAAAAGAAAATGAGTCTCATCAACCACTGCATGTCCAGAAGATATGGCGGTCGAGTGAAACAACATCCCTCCGTACACCTCAAACCTTAGTTCAAAGAGCTTTGAAGTCTTAGGAGGGTTCTTCTTTCACAAACTTTAAGACATTTGAACGGAGTCTTTAATGTTTTTTTGCTTTAATGTTGAGTCCAGTCGAGCGTCGAGTCGAGCGTTGGGTTGGTTAGCTGGACTGACCTGGTTCCAAGAACTGAATATAAAGCAATTGTTTTCAACCCTATTTCTGGGCTGTATGGCGGCATTTGCCTGACCAAGCGTGTTCGACACTCAAGTATGCATGTTGGTTGAGACCCAGGTCCATCCGGAATGCAGCGCCATTAAAAGAAGAAGAATTTCTGGGCAATACAGTGGGAGCACTAAGACCTAAGTGGAACGTCGCAAGGCTAATCGAGATGCTAGGTTCCCAAAAGCCAGCAAACCAATCCATTCCTTTATTCAATTCAATTTTCGTCGACAGAGCAATGATATTCTTAAGTCATTTCACCTGGCAATCGTTTTGAATTCGTCCCAAATTTCCATCCCACCCGGAAACAGGCACCACACCATATATCTTTCAAACACCCCATGGCTAGACACCATCGAAAGGCGCCCCAAACTGTGGAGGTAACTCGATATTGAATCACACCTCATCTACCTGTCGCTGCGGTGATATTTACCCACACACACACACAATCCAGCCACCCATTGGGTCTGTTTATTTCCCTAGAATCTTTGCGTGCACTCCCAAAGGGCGGTGCAGACTCCCACTCCCACTCAGTTGAGAATCTGTGTCACTCCATACAGGAGCCTATTTGTGCTGTTGGCAGTTCATTAAGTGGCTCCAATAAGCCTTATAAAGTCATTCGTGATAACCTCGATAGACAAGGGTTCCCATACCTATTGACGCCCTGCTGCTCCTCTTATCTGTTCCTTCGCACGTCGTCGTCGATTAGTTTGTTTTCATTTCGGTTTACTGAAATTAATCCAACTGTCGGTTGAAGTTTGTTCAAAAATTTGTTCATCTCGCCCTACTTTTGTTCGTCCGTCTGCAGGCACATCTTCGAGTTGAACAACCTCAGCAATCGCGTTCATCGACTGCAACGAGCGTCAATTAAATTCTATTCAACCGCTGTTTACGTCTAATTGATGTCTAATTCGAGTAGTGTGTTTTTGCATCTTTAACGATTCCAATTGGAGGCCTCCAATTGCACAACGGAGCTGCAAATCAAATCCACAGGAGTGGGGGCGTCAATCACACATCGCAAGTGGTTCTCGATTTTCCCACACACGATATTCTTCTCGATTAAGTGCGAAGCGAATAAGTTGACGGCGTGCAATGATGCATAAATTCGTAAACAACAAACAAAGTCACAGCACACCCCCAAAATGCGCATGCATGGCGTCAGAGAGCGCGTCACTCGCACTTTAGTGGTTGATTGGTTTTCGCAAGCACTTCACAATAGGCCGTGCAAAATGTTTCCAATTGCCTCGGTGATCTCTTTAAGGTCACATGTTGTGTTGTTGACTGGAACAAAACATTTCCGTGAATAGGCTGCAGTAGACTTGTTGCGGATTAATTGAATGATCAGTCGCTGTGTTGGGCTGTGTGTGTGAGTGATGTTGTTGCGTCGTGTGGACGCATGGATATCTCCACTCCCATTAATTTTCTTTTTGACAGTCTTCCATCGCATCGGCGAGGCTGGTGATTGAAGTGGTTTGGGGACAATTGTACACTGAATTCAATTGGGATGCTGGAGCTATTGTGGAGTGGAATGAATCGAGTTCAAATTGATATGTAAATTTGTAGATCGAGAAAAGTGTTTTATTAGATCTTTTTCGATTTCTATATTTCTAGAGGAAAGACCTGTGTTGATAATAAGTAAACTGCTGACTCAGACAAGGTTTGAGATTGTTTTTCGAGGTTTTTATTCTTTTAACAATTTTAGCCCTTCAAGCAGTCGTGACGTTTTCTTTTAAATTTTCAGAATATATTTTAGATGACAGAGAAGTCCTTATTAAATCCAACTGTCGATTGTAGCTTGCCAGTGTCACTGTCCAAAAAACAAAAGGAGAAAAGTCAATTATGCAGTTTGCATAGAATCAAGGCCTTCAGCCACGACACATGTTGCGAGGAATCAAAACTTCCAGTCAAAACAAAGCGGTTGAGACAATTCTGTGAATCCGATGTAGTAGAATATCTGACAGTGGTCGTGATGTCATCGGCTTGTGAAACTGAGTTCTTATCGGATCGCTCACGTATAAGAAGGCGAATTTAACCTCAGGGTTGTAGTTTAATCATTTTTTTAAAAGCAAATTATGCGCTGTTAGCACAAGTGATCGTTAAATTGAAGGCATGCTATACATCAAATTTCATAATTCTGCTTAAGTTGGATCAATCCGCTACCTTTAAGAGATTGTCTGGGCACGTTGAGGATTATTATTCTCCTAAATGAGTCCAGCATCACAGTACTCAGAAATAGATTATACCCATTCCCTGTACTTTCCCTGGACTTCGTGTCGTACACTGTGCCATGAATCCAGAAAGAGATTGTTCGAAGAACCAGAAAAGTCTATAACTACTTTAATTACTGAAGCTTTTGCTGTAAACTGCATTATCGACAACCACGGATGCCAACCTTACAGCAGCAGCTGTGGAGATGAAAAAGGAAAAATAGTTCACCACTTTCTTCCCCCATTCCAAGCTCTCACAGATTAATGGAAAGGACGGCCAACTATTTTCAAGAATCATCTAGTAGAACTGTCAAAATGAAGGTCAAAGAACTAAAATACAGTTCCTAAGGCAATTGATCTGGCCAGAAAAGGTGTCTCTGCGTTTCACATACGACTGCTAAACAATAGGTGAAAAGGTACGAAAAGGCAAATATTTGGTGCTGTCTGTAAGGAGTTAAAGGACATACCAACGAATCCTTCGATGTGAATGCAATCCCAAAAGCAAGGATCCATTGATTACACTGGCTCTACAACATCGATCGGATGGGAAACAAGCCCTTGCTAAAAAGGTCTTCGAATCTCATTCTTCAGATGGACGGAATAGGGGAAGAATGAACCTACGGTATAAAAACCAAGAGATCAGGGACGCAGGAACACTTTTATGATTGACATAAGCACTGGCTAAAGCTCTGCATGGGTTGCTGACCTTATGCATATGCCTAGCTTATAAACGTCTAGCAAGGGAATGTGGAGATGAATACTACGTGCAAAGGATAAAGTACACGTCAACGCTCCGTTTGTGCGGGTGTGTTGAATCCAGTTACAAGAAGTTTATAAACTTTCTTCCACCTCCACACAACATTGTTGACACCTGACGCGAGTGGTGTACAAATGAACTTTACATACAAACATACCTCCTCCATTCTTCTCAAGAGACTATGCCGAAGTGTCACTAACAAAAAACGCACTTCTCTGATTTGTTTTTTGTACAAAAGCAAAATCATTTTTATTTTTCAAATTTCTAGCATAGAAATCTCTACAGAATAATACCCCCATTGCCAAGCCTGCATTTTACGAAATTCCTCTACATGAAACAAACTGCTGTGTGTGGGGTTGAAAAAGTTCATCTACGCGAGCAGTATGTTATCCTTTTGTTGACTTTGATGATTAATGCGCCTACTCCGCTCATACGGTCGTTGACTCACTTGTGAGTAGACCGTTATGACTGTTGACTCCAACACAAACTCACATACCCTGATGAATCACAACTGTCACAGGCATTTAGAGAAAGCAGGTAGCTGTGCCTTGATGTTTTGATTAAAACGCGCTGGAATGTAAAGGATGAGATTACATTCGCTGTGTCGATAAGGCCGTTTAGAGGGTAAATAAATACATTTGACCTCATACCTCATATCTCCCATTGTAATTCAATAAAATCTCGAAATCTAGACAGTCCCATGGACTGACCCAAGAGCATCATAAAAGCCATTTGTCTCCCGATTTATGCGTGTTCCCTTTAAAACCGAAAACAATGTTCATCCTATTAAAAATCCATAAAAAAATCTTTACAGTCCTTTAATAAGTCCGCATTTGTTTTGGTCACTGTGCCGTTATCTGACAGATTCAAGGCGACAGACGTCCTATGACTTCTGGTCATTTGTCAAAATGTAAAGGCGACATTTCCTCTACCGAATTTTATGTTTTCTGACGGTGAATAATATTTGCTTTTGAAAATCGCTGATGTTTCGTTAATCCAATGCTTGGGGGACAATATTAATTGGTGTCGGCTCGTGGTCTGAAGTTCAAAAACATTTCTCGTGTCATTTGCGATTTAAAGTCGTGTTTCCTGTGCAGGAGAGGATAATCCGGAAATGCACACAAAATTGAGTTGCGTTGCATGGGGGAGAGAAAAATTATTGTGGGTGGGTTTGTGGTTATTTTTGTGGTACGATCTTGGATGTTCTATTTATTGATTGTTTCTAGACTTCTCAGTGACTTTTGAAGGGGCAATTTTTGAAAGGGAGCACCACTGGAGGTGAAGTTGTTGAATGGATTCATTCAGTCATTCTTTCTTTATCTGATAACTTGTTGAATATGATTTTGGCCTACATGCATATATTTCATACATTGAGAAAGAAGTTTCTATTATTAGATTTTTGATTGAGTTTCCCAGGTCACTTGCCGCCTTTTTGGCGCTACAATCCGTGCGTGGGCACATTCATAGACCACACGTGACAGATATCAAATATTACCATTGAACAATCGTTTATTTAATTTTTTGAAAGGTACTCAATAAATTGCAATTAAATTTAATTTTAAAATTAAAATTCGGTACGCATCTTCACGTAGTCAATATAGGAGGAAGGACACTATTTTAATCAAACCTGAATAAAACTTTTCGAAACGCAGATTTGTCGATTTTAAGGCCGCATATAACCGCGTATATAGAGACGAGTTATACAGTGCCATGTCTAGTTTGGCATTCCTACCAAACTCGTCAGATTGTGTGGGAAGACGATGGAGAACTCTCGTTGCTCCGTCAAGGTCGGGCAGCAGAACCATCGAGGAACTCAAGCAGTTCATCTACCTTGGCTCCGCAGTAAATAAGGTCAACAACATCAGTACCCTAATCAAACACAGAATCACTCTTGCTAGTCACTACATCTTTGGGCTCAAGCGGCGTATGGACACCACTGCTCCGGTCCGAAAAGTCTTCGAATCCGAACCATTGGGACAACACAACAAAGGACTGCGTGGCTGTCGACAAACTTACCACTACGCCTCTGCGACCACTAACGTATAGTATTCAATCCCTAAAAACAATGAAAATATATTACAAGACTTCATAACACATCCAACATAAACTTTTAAAAAATTCTGAAATTTTATACAATTTTAGAAAAATTGCCAACCTTTGAGAGTTTCGTTGAAACAATATCAAAATATGCATTTATAATGAAAAATTATATACAACAGGTTTATGACTTCCAATTTCAACCAATTCAATTTGACTGTGAGTGGAGTCCCATGCACGGATTGTATCCCTTAAACTTAAACATAAACGAAATAAGCCCAAAATCAACTTTTAGTCTTATTTTGATTCGAAAATGAAATGAACATGAAGATAATTTGCATTCGAACCAAAGTCAGAGCCGTCAGGACAAGAAGCAGGGAGGGGACTACCCCCTTACTTACCCCCTGATTTCTTATTAGATATTGTTTGAAATTGCAGAATTTGTAGTGAAAAATCATATTTTCTGAGTTGCATTAGGCTAAAAAAATAAAATTTAGACAAAAGCGATTATTTCGTTTTCAATTCTTAGTTCAATTTGATGCTTGGCAAATTTAAATACCAATTTATAGAAACTTGCACTTATGTGTCTACATATTTGTAGATATTGCTTGTAATAAATATTGTTAAAAAAAAATACACCATCTATAAATGTGAGTGTACCTCGTACTTGCCAACTATTTTTTTTTTCTCTCTTCAAATTTTCTTGGACAACCAAAAAATGAGTTGAATACCGAAAACGAACAAATTCTATTGTATATAAACGATTGGGCCTGCGGTGCAAAATACAATTATGAGGTTAAATTGTAATGTAAAAAACATTTCAGAAAGTGTTTGGGAAGATTATTCATGCATGACTATTACCGTCAGCGCATAAAAGCAGAAACGGATATGAGAATATGGTACAATTCCAGAAATTTTGGATGAGACTACTTTATTACGCCGGCTACAAAGATCCTATTGATGTGGAAAACCGCGTCCATATCATGGATATGCTTAATCTCTCACAGAAGAGAAATCTGCCAAACGCGTTTATTTGTGCTATGGAAATAAGATTATAAAAAAGTGACATTACTACGGGCACAGGCTTCGATATAAAAGCGATATAAAAAATAGCTAACTTCTTTTAATTAATAATAATAATTGAGTGGCACTACAGTCCACAAGGGACTAGGGCCGAACTTCTACAACAACTACTCGTGTTGTGCGTGCTCCTGTTCTCTCATGAGTAGAAGGAACCTACAGTTTTTTGCCGACTCCGAACGGCGAGATTTGAGAAACTTTTCATAGACAAGTGATACTTTTTGAGTGTTGTCAGTAACTCGAAAAAGTTGGTGCCGTGAAAAAATGCGAGGTGTCCCGTCCGGGAATCGAACCTAGACTTTATGCGCGGCGGTCGGCGCACTTACCACTTCGCCACGGCGATCACCATATTGTCCCATGTCTTTTGCAAACAAAAAATATTCCAACCTATAAGAAGGATAGTCAATTTCTTTGTATACATAAATGGTTAGTATACATGCAATCCCATGTGTCAGAGGAGATATTCAATTTAATGCTGAATCCGTATGGCGAATTGTTTATAAGCATTATGCTATGTCAGCAATTCGAGAAACAACGCAGAGTCGTGGGAAGTTTTTAAGTTGTTTTCTTGAGTTTTTTTTTGAAAATCGGAAATTGAAGGAATGGCCCTAGAGACTAGCGTAGTCGACGCACCTATCCACTACACCTCGGCTGCGACTAAAAGTCAATTAAGAAAATAATAAAAGGAGTTATCCATGAGGAGTACATAATTAAGATGTTTTACAGTATTTACTCTTTTAGATTAAAATTCATTTATTTACGGTAAATTAAATTATTTTTAAAGGGCGTTGGACCACAAAGGAACATGCTCTAATTTCTTTAGTAACTATCCTTTTTTAACGCTCAGAGGGGACCTGCAGTTTATTACCGACTCCGGACAGCACTCACATGTCCGCGGGAACGCGAGAGCACTAGTTCAATTAAAAAATGCCAGAGGTTCAGTTAAAATATAGTACATGGGACTTATGAAGCCGACTCACTTATTTACCAAGGCGGGAAATCAAATAAATAAATACATAAACTCACCACAGAGGACAAATGCTTGGATTGGCTTACTGCTGTTGTAGAAGCTATGTTCACAAATATAGGGTTTTTTCCGACTTCGAATGGCGAGGTTTGAAAAATTTTTCATTGTAAATCAATACTCTGAGTGAAGGCAGTAACTCAAAAGAGGTGATAACGTGAAAAAATGCAACATGTTCAATCCAGAAATTAGACCTAGGACCTTTGGCGTGTAAGCCGACGCCACCACACCGGACACCAGAGTCGATCTGAACTTTGATGTGACGAAAAGGAAGTCATGTCAAAAAAAATGTCAAATATAGTGGATCTTCAATGACCTGAACTCACAGAACACATCATAAAAACATCGATTCACAAGAACTTCGAATTGAAATGTTCAGTCCCGGATTCGAACCCAAACATTGGAGAATATGCGGTCCGCTTAAAATGTTCACAATTGTCACATAATTCATTTGAATAATTATTTTACACAATAAAATGGAGAAGTCACTGGAAACTCCTAGAGCAAATTTGAATCAAAACCCGGCTAAAAAAACACAACATATCGTTTGAATTTAAAAATTAATATCCCAAACACAGTGAAGCGGAATTCCAAACTTGAAAAGCAAACATAAATCACATGACTTAATATGAGACCTGGATTGCGTTTGAAAGAAATACATCGGTTAACTACATCGTCGATTCCATGAAACGCATTGCTGCCCCAACGCGAAAAAGATCATTCCCCTCACGAGAGAACTGTGAAGATGGCAGAGATAATCCCCACGCCCAAAATATTCTCAGTCATCGAAATAAAGATTTGCTTTACCATTTTCGATAATTATTCCATTGGCACGTTACTCTATCGCATTTCGTCCGCCGAAGGATGCTGGTGGGGGATGATGGGCAATGATGATTCATAGGTTATCCTTGAACACATCACCGCCCATCTCACCCACTCACAGCCTTCGTCGGAACAATTTGTTTACATTTTGCAGTCCTGCGCCGTGACGCAGGAGAGAAAAATAGAAAAAGAAGACAACATACATTTTACTGAATGAACAGCCACTGATGCGAACTTCTTCTGAGGCACTGGAATTTTTCCTATTTTTCCGTTTCACTTTAACTAAAAAACTGAAATGCAATCTTACTCACTGAACAACTAAATGAAATTAATAAAGTCCAATTGACGTATCAATGTGTGCTGACGGTGTCGTTTGTCTGATGGTCACAAAGCAGCACAGCCCGCATCTACATATGCATTCGCGCGACGAATACAATCCACTTGTGTACGGCACAACGGATATTATGCGAATTCAGAAAATTGATAAGAAAAATTTCAAGAAACACACACGGCGTTCCAAAACCGAAAACTCTTACGACGACGGCGAAAAAAAAATATGATTTAAATTTAGAATTCAATTTGTTGTCGGTTTTTTTTTTTATGAAAAGCACAGAACTAAATGCGCGCGCGAGATAATAATATTTCCTCCCTTCTGGGCAACGCAAAAGAAAACAACGTCTAGTTAAATCAAAAGCGAGAACAGAACTGAATTTGAGAGGATGATACGCATCTCGCAGATGCCTCGGTTTCTGTTTCTAATTCCGATTCAACTCTGCTCTGCTCTGCTCTGGTGGCGCTGTTCTGTTCTGCTCTCAGATCGGGGGAAAAAAATAAACGCTCGTTCTTGTTGTTGCTGTTGTTACTGATTGCCACCCTCTTTCATGCAAGCAACAGAAAAGAGCAGCACCACAGCCCAACATGGGGAACACAGGAGAGTGTATGCGTGCTTTTTGAAAAACGAATAAAAAAAAACGAAAACAGACGCAGCGGCGGTATAGAACTTGACAGTGCCAGAGAGAGAATTGAGTCGAATAAAAAAATATGTGTAGCGGTCTGTCTTTTGCCTCACCATGTGGATGACACCAAGCCGACACACACACATGCATTCGATGTTGGAATGTTTGTGCATGTGTGAATCTTATCCTAACGCTCGATTTGAATCGTTTGTTTCAGAACACAGCTGCCTCCGACTGGGTGATTCTTCAAGTTGTTGTTGCTGTTGGTGCCGGCATGTGGATTATAATCGAAACCCTCGCGGCGGGAGTCAATAGATTGGTAATAGACGCCGCCGTCCTGAAGTAGGCGGCTGGACAAGAAGAAGGATATGTGTGGAGGAAATGTTACGAGGAGCTGTTTAGAAGTGTCGTTGTTTTTTTGTTATCTGGCCGCTGCAACAATGTGTGACACATGCTTGGTCATAAATTTGATGATACACCGGGGTGGCGTGTGGCATGAGACAATTCAGCGCTTGCTACCTGATGGAGTTACTTTTTTTTTTCTGAAATTCATTGACTAATGCACCGCGTTGACATGTTTTCCTGCATACAACTTCAAGAGAATTACGCTGATAAGAGAGTAAGTAGATAAAGTTGAGGAAGGGGTTTTTAATCAGTTAGACTGACGCGGCCTGTTCCCTGAGTGACTAAACCAATCTCGCCAAACAGTTTTTGGGTGCTATTTTTTTTTGTATCCCAACACTGCACTGGAGCGCTCAAAAGCTGGCCCATTGTACTATCAGGCAGTGACCTTCATTTATTGTAGTTTTCTGGTTTTCTGAAGAAAGACCAACAGGTTCTTTTATTATAAGTTAAGTTTTCTTAACTTCTTAAGTTTTCAGCTCCCACTACATCGGCGCCAAACAGCCTTCACCTTTAGAGACAAAGTGCTCTAAAGTGTCTTCACCTTCGCCATAGGCGTAGCAAACACTGTCTTCACTAAGCCCATGCACTTGGTCAGCCTGCATCCTGGAGCGTCATCTGAAGGATTTATGGAATTTGAAGAAGGAGCGGAGTGAGCTGTTATGTATGCTCTCAACCAAGAAATGTTCCCCCCCATGGCACTGCATCAACTTCACAGTGAAGATTTAACGTAAATCGCTGTCGAATGTATGTACGTCCGACGCATGGACACCAACTTTCCAGCTGAGGCGATCTTCGAATTCGGGAACGGGATAAATACAAAATCTCCGTTAAAAAGACACAACTATTGCGAACTCCAGACGTCTCGGGCTTCGTGACTGGAGGCAGCGTGTCTAGGAACGTCAAAGATGAAAAGCAGTTATTGTTCCGCTCGTATGCTTCATAGGACACCACCCTGATAAATAAGTGTACTCCCCAAGTCGAGCAATTCATGAACGCCTGTCACAGAATGGCTCAGTAAAAATCAAAGCTTTGATCCTTGCATTGGGTTTGTGTGATAAATAGAGCCTACTTATTGAAGCCACAGCTAGAATATGAACATCGGCTCCAGGAAGGCGGTTACCAGTGTACCGCGTGGGACCACGAATGACAAACGTTGCAAATCAGTTAGCATTTTTACGCATTCAAAAGGTATGAGATGATTAACAATGAATTGGCAACCTTTAGTGAACATTTTAATACCTAAACCTCAATTTGTAAACCTATAATTTCTACAATATCTGCTCAATCTCCATATTTGCTTGAAGCATTTTTAATTTTTCAAATTCAAACTTCTAACCGCCAAACACAAATCAGAGAGCATGTGTCGGATGATGCTACTTTGCTGTGTGAGTGTGATGAACACTTTCGTGGTGATTTCTCCCTCACTCTCTTTCTCTCTCTTCTCCCCTTCATCTAACTGGATTAGTGATTACCGTAATTCCTCCCAACATTCCACCCCAATCATGCATTGACATTGAAATGCACACACAGGGGTTGCGGGAATCCGGTTTTGTTACGATTTTCCGTCTCGGAAGCAACTTCAAGAGACGCCTGTATCGATACATTGAACAACTGCAGAGCGTAATGCATTTCCACAATATTTGCTTGCTTGCAAGCCGTTCTGCTGAGGCTATGAGATCATGATATGAAGCTTGTGAGTGCATCTGTGCGTATGTATGTGTGCGGTGTTGTTGTCTCACTTTGCGAGTTCTCCTGCATTGCAGTGAATTCAGGGTGCGAAATGTGATAGCCTACTAATTGAAGCGAGCGATTTGAATCGTCTTGAAAGTGATCGGAGAGAATATGTGTTTATTTTTCGCTGAATTTTGATGCTTTGCATATGTATGTATATGAATATAGGTGTGCATGTATGTACATCAGTTTTAACAAATGGTGGTTTTAGGAGTTTGCATATTGTGCGTCTCATTCAACGACGTTTTTATGGCGTCAAAAAGAAAATAAATTAGTGGTGTAACTAGCCAAATAAGAACCCTGGTACATCAATAGAGAATCGTGGTCTCTGCTCATGTCAGTCATCCCGAGTTGCAACTGAAATGAACCAATTGATGCGTTCCCGTACCCACTCTCCAGAGAGTTGACAATTTTCCCAACCTCCCATGTAAGAAATTTCGGTGGGCAGGTTGCGAAGGTGCACGAGTACCCGGTTAGTCACTAGTAAACGGACACTTTCTCTTAAAAAGGCTTTTATTAAAAGAATTTGTTGTTATTTGCACGAGGAAATAAATTCCAACCACAATTCGAGGTGTATCAAATTTGTTGATAAAGCTTGACTGAACATTTTACCATCGAACTGCATCAAAAAAATGTTAAAAAGGGCGTTTTTAAGTTTGTAAAGGAAAGAAGAAACCAATTGTTGTTGCTGCGCACACAAACCTGTTTTTTTGTAACAATAATATAAAAAATTGAAATCGAATCTGAGAAAGATATAAGTTCTATACATGGTATTAGTTCAAAAATGGTTGTCGGGTATTGGAACACAATTAATGTAATATCAAGTTTTAGTATCCGCCCAAAGATAATCCTTTTAAACATTTTTATCCTTGAAATTAACACCTCACCCAATAAGTCCTGAAACTGACATATAGGATTTCCCACTTACAAAAATCCATTTATTTTTAGGAAGTACAAACATTTAAATGATACCTTTTAAATTTTCATGACAATCTGATTATTAGGTTACAAGTTTTAGTGCTTCAAGTGACGATACTTTTGCGATTTTTAAAACAATGGAAAAAAAAATTCGTGTGTTGCTTAAACACTGCTTTGCGATGGGAAAAAAATACCGTGGAAGCTTAGCAATGGCTTGAAAAATGTTACAGGGACTCTGCTTTATCAAAAACAACTATTTGTCGCTGGTATGCTGACTATAATCGCCGGCGGTACAGACACCAACGATGCTGAGCGCTCTGAAAGGATAATTGTGATGGTTACACCTGAAAACGTCAAAAAAGGACACAAAACCCTTTTGGAAAACCGCATAGTGAAATTGCGTGAGATAGCTGACACCTTGAAGATGTCAGACGGCAGTGTGTACACTATTTTGAATAAACATTTCTCCATGAGAAACCCGCTTTCGGAATGGGTGCCGCACTTGCTCACAATGAATCAAAAACAACAACGTATCGATGATTCTGAGAGCTGTTTCGCCAGAATAAACAAGACTTTTTGCGTGGGTATGTCACAATTTATGAAACACCACTACACCGCAGAGTCAAACTCGGCCACTAAGTTCTTTCTTAAAAATTTTTTTAGTTAAATAAGTCCAGTCCCCTAGTGATTGAATAACTGTTTAAGATTAAGCTTAGCTTAGAGTGCCCGAAAGCGGCCAGTAAGTTAGTCATGTAACGTAGATAAGACAGTAAAGCTAGTTTAAGTGCTAGCTAATAAGATTTTTCTTCATAAATAAAAAAAAATGCATTGAAAAAAAAAAAACACCGCAAAGTCAAATCGGCAGTCAGGGGAGTGGACAACAGCTGGCGAACCACACCCAAAGCGTCCAAAAACACAAAGGTTGGCTGGCAAGTTTAAGGCATCTGTATTTTGGGGTGCGCACGAAACTTTACTTTCCGACTATCGAGTATCTTGAGAAAGGCAAAAGGATCAACAGCGAATAGTACATGGCATTGGTGCATTTGAAGGAAGAAATTGCATAAAAATGGTCCCATATGAGAAAGAAAACAAATTCTCCTAAACCAAGACAATGCACCGTGTCACCACCACCAATGAATTAGAAGCTTTAGAACTGCTGAGCTCAATTTTTGCGTTCAAAATGGCGCATGAAGCACAGTTTGATGTGATTACAAATGAATAACTAATGAAACAAAAAGAAACTAATAAATGTTAACTTTAATAAATCCATTTTAATAGGTTCAAAAAGTGAGGGCCTGGTTGGATATTGCATCAAAATAGCCAGGTACAAAAGTTTGGTGGTCGGGTTCTGTTGGAAGGCATTCTATCGTAAAACAATTACTCATATTTTTTTGTCAATATTATAGACCATTAAAGAAACAAAACATAACCAATTTATGATTAAAACAAATAAAAATAAAATTCTTAATAAACTGAACTAGTTACAGATCTTCACAGTAGCAAAATGTGTTAGGTGGCCGGTTACCGGATAGATTCTGTCAAATCAATTAATTTATGTCAAAATTTTAAGATAAAATTCGTAGTTGTTTTGTCATCGGATGATGATATGTAAACAAATTGATGAGAAAAGGTAAAATTGGTTGGTCAAATTCCTTAAGCTATATGTGTCATTCCCAGAAAACAATAGGAACCAAAAAAGCATCATTATTTTGTTAAAGTTCGTTATTTGTATTAGACTCAAGAATTCACATTATTTGCATACATACATACATACATATGTACATACACTTTTTTATATTTCAAATATGGCGTGATTTCCACACTTGTGCAAATGCATTGGAATGTTCTTTCTTGTGATTTCTCCTCAATTTAAGTTTTTTTCTCCCCCTCCGTAAAAAATGAGAGACAAATCCAACGTTGCAGTCGTTTAGAACACCAACACACCACCATTGATTGCATCGAGCAACGGTAGTTGCGACCGAAATCTATGAAGATGAATACGTGCAGCAAACCTCATACATTCCCATCACATAACCAAACCACGCCACATTTTGCCTTTATAAATGTCGCAGATTACGGTTGTTTGGATCGGCATTCGTAACTATAAGACAAGCAGGGAAGAATTTTAAAAATTGATTTGAAATTCAACTTTTGATTATTTTGAACGATATCTATTTTAAAGAAGTACTGGTTTTGTATTACCTATGAAAAATACAAGGAATGCAAAATGTTGTGTTTTAGTCTACTAAACAAAACAAATGATATGAAACATGGTTTTCACGGCATGTGTTTGGATTGGGTAACCGATTCGCACACCACTCCTAGAAGCCGTTTCCGTTTTTTGAGCAGTGACAAGAAAGGACATATTACTACTTCTTTTTCTATTTCCTCTTGGATTCAATTGACAGCGTTTTTTATACACCCGTATCCGTGAAGACATTGGAGCTTTTATTATCAGATGCTCCTAATAAACTATTTGTAGTAATATGAAGCAAAACTTGAGAGTTATGACATTCTAGCTCATTGCGGTCAAAAATAATAAAGAACTTAGTGTTTTAAAAGTATCTTCCGTATGAGGGAAAATAGTTTCTTATATTTAAGTATTGGGGGAAAAATTTCCTTCGGTATAAGGTGAGAAAATGTTTTGTACCTATTAACATACTATTGAAGCAAATTGTTAATGGAGGATTACATTAACAATTTGATATGTGAAAATAACTCGTATTTGGATGTAACATAATCCTAAAAGGGCATTGTGGCTGGTTCTTGGTCACACAATAGAAGCATTTTGCCTGAATAGGAGTACAGTTTTTTAAAGTACTCATCAATCTTAGGGTAAAGGCAATAAATTGTAATATTCAGTATAATAATTGTACCCTGGAACATAAATAGTGCGTCGACCGCCACACAGAAAGTCTAGGTTAGATTCGCGGACGAAACACCTTACATTTTTTCACGGCACCACCTCTTTCGAGTTGCTTACAACACTCAAAGAGTGTCAATTGTCTATGAAAAGCGTCTCAAATGTCGCCGTTCGGAGTTGGCAAAAAATGTAGGTCCCTTCTACTGTGACCTTTAGTGAGAAAACAGTAGCACGTACAACGCGAGTACTTGTCGTAGAAGCTAGGCCCTGGTCCCATGTGGGCTGTAGTGCCACTCAATTATGATTAACATGGATATGCATATGGTACATACATACGCATGTATACAATCTCTGCTCTTCAATTAGAAAAACCATAAATTCAACTTTAAGCAGCCATCGTGGTCAAAATGTAATCGAAAATACAGACATTTTAAAAATCCAGGGATTGGACATGTTGGGAATTAGCGGTCAAGATTGGTCTAAGTTGAATGTTTCTTTTATTTCTTCATCACTGTTTTGGAAATTCGCCATTTTTTCATGAACATTTTCATAATTGAATAAACAAGTGAGAAAATATGACTTTTTTAAATTGGGTATTTAATTCGTAAAAGTCATTCGTATTGAGTAAATATTATGATGAAGCTAAGATAATGTTTCGCACTGCGAAAAAGAAGCAGTATGAAAAGTGTAAAGACTTTCTGCAGAGTTAAATATTTGTCTTTTTTTAATTTTTGTTTTGTTGTTGTTGTTATTGGTAAGTTATATAAAGTTTTCTTATATTATTTGTGCTAATCATTAAAAAATGTTAAACAGTTTAAAAAAGATAAGGGCGTGGTTAGATATTTCTTCATTGACATTTTTTTGTTTATTGTTTACTGCTTTTATTACACTACAGAATTCACAATATAAAGTTTAATTCAAAAATGGACCAACCTATGACACATACATAAATACATATGTATGTGTCTGAGACGTTTAACTTTTAATATTTTACATATGAATTCCCACAGTGACTATGAACATTTAATGCAGAAACTATGGCGACACATCCAAAATTGCACTCGCCATTTTAACACGCCAACACACCGTCATCGATTGCACCGAGCAACGGTAGTTGCGAGCGAAATCTATGAAAACCACGCCACATTTTGCCTTTATAAATGTCGCAGATTACGGTTGTTTGGATCAGCATTCGTAACTATAAGACAAGCAGGGAAGAATTTTAAAAATTGATTTGAAATTCTACTTTTGATTATAGACCGCCACGCAGAAAGTCTAGGTTAGATTCGCGGACGAAACACCTCACACTTTTTCACGGCACCACCTCTTTCGAGTTGCTGACAACAATCAAAGAGTATCAATTGTCTATGAAAAGCGTCTCAAATGTCGCCGTTCGGAGTCGGCAAAAAACTGTGGGTCCCTTCTACTCGTGAGAAAACAGTAGCACGCACAACGCGAGTACTTGTCGTAGAAGCTAGGCCCTGGTCCCATGTGGGCTGTAGTGCCACTCAATTATTATTAACATGGATACATACATACATATATATACAATCTCTGCATTCAATTAGAAACACCATAAATTCAACTTTAAGCAGCCATCGTGGTCAGAATGTGATCGAAAATACAGACATTTTATAAATCCAGGGATTGGATATGTTGGGGATTAGCGGTCAAGTCTGGTCTAAGTTGAATGTTTCTTCATCACTGTTTTTATGAAACTTTTCATAATTCAATAAACAAGTGAGAAAATTTAATTTTTTTATTTTAAATTTGGTATTTAATTCGTAAAAGTAATTTGTATTGAGTGAATATTATGATGAAACTAAGATAATGTTGTACTTGAACTAGGAGACCAAAAGAATGTGGCACAAACCCTTAAAATCCGCTCACAACAAAAACATCCTAACAACTGTTAAATTTGGGAAGATATTTGTGATGGTATGGGCTGTATATACGAGTACAGCAAAGGCGTCGGAGGCATAGTCTTCGTTGAAAATATTGTATGATAGGCGCAAATCATTACTTGAGCATTTTACAAGCTTTGTTTCAGAAAACCGCAGTTTAATTTTTATCAAAAAAACGATCCAAAGCACAAGCAACTTGCGGTGAAAACATGACAGCTGCACTTAACATCAGATACCCCAACTTAGAGTCCTGAGTCCTAAACCCAATAGAAAATCTCTGGGTACATTTGAAAAAAGAAGATGGCAAAAAGGAACCAAAAGACTCGAAACCAATTGATTTAGATCATCAAAGACGAATGGGCTTACATTCCCAACGATTATGATTTAAAAAAATTAACTGGCTTAATGTCAAAGTGGCTAAAAGTAGTTACTGATGCAAAAGGTGGTCACACCAAATACTAAAATTTCGTCCTTTTTGAACAACACAAGCACTGCGAAAAAGAAGCAGTATGAAAAGTGTAAAGACTTTCTTCACGGTTAAATATTTGTTCTTTCTTTAATTTTTTTGTATGTTGTTATTGCTAACTTATAGAGTTTTCTTATGTTATTCGTGTTTAACATTAATAAATGTTGAACGGATTTGAAAAGTGAGGACGTGGTTAGATATTGGTTCATTATTGACATTATATTTGTTTATTGTTCAATGTTTTTATTACACTACAGAATTCACAAATGTAGTTTAATTCAAAAATGTACCATCCTATGTACATAAATATGTGTCTGAGACGTTTTTGTTTTAACATCTTACATATGAATTGATTTGTACTCTTGTTAAGATGCTTTGTTTTTATTTCTCTATTATTTGAGAATTCATTTCCACTGCATGAAAAATTAGTGACTATGAAAATTTAATGCAGAAACAATGGCGACACATCCAAAGTTGCACTCCTCATTTTAACACGCCAACACACCGCCATCGATTGCACAGAGCAACGGTAGTTGCGACCGAAATCTATGAAGATGAATACGTGCAGCAAACCTCATACATTCCCATCACATAACCAAACCACGCCACATTTTGCCTTTATAAATATCGCAGATTACGGTAGTTGGGATTGGCATCCATAACTATAATACAACCAAGGGTATTTTTTTAAAAATTGATTTTAAATGCTATTTTTGATTATTTTTAACTATATTTATTTAAAAAAAAAGTTTCTGGTATTTAGTTAAAAATATATATAGATACATACGCACATATCTACGTTATTTGTGAAAATGAATAATACAAAGAATGCAACATTTTGTGCTTTCGTAGACTACTCGGCATGCATTGGGTAACCCATTTGCACCCAACCTCTAGGAGCAGTTTTTCTTATTCAGCAGATATAAGCAAGGACGTGTATTCAAGTTATTCTGTTCTTGCCCTTTGAATACAATTGACTGCGTTGAATATAAAAATAAACTTAATTGGATGTGGCATAATCTTAAAGGCCGTGGTTGCATGTTTTGTTCACATAATAGGAGCGTTTTTGTCAGAATAGAAGTATTAAACACAGTTCTTGAGACGAATCCTGGAGGTCTTCTGGCAAGAAGTGGCAACGAACAAATAGCTGCTGCGAGCTTCGGTGCAGAGAAACATCTTTAAAAGTAGAGATGTATAAGCCACAACCTTTTTAAACCGAAAACGGACATCGCAAGTTGTGCGTAGTCTGGAGATGGTCAGTGAAAAAGAATATCGACAGACCAGCAAATCCTGGCCGGAAGTGACTAGCCTAACTTAAGAAAAAGTCCCGTGGAGCAATCTCTTACAGTATTTAAATGTGTTGCATGTTGAATTTGTTTCTTTTGAAGATTAAATAAATATGTGAACAAATACATATATCATACATAAATATATTTTTAGAGTAGTAGACAACAAATTGGTTGTTCCTATGCATCCTTTACAGTCAAAGAATTCTTCTCTTTCGTCTAAGAAAACTTATACTGTTAGTTAGAAGTAGATAACTTTGAGTTGTAGTTGTATTTAAGGACAGAAATTAACACAATGAAATGCTTCTGTTTGATGTATTTTAAGGGTTTTTGAATAGGGACGTGGTACTTTCACTAATCATCAAATTGTCAGTGTTACATCAGGGTAAAGCACACGAAAGAGCAATGTCTGGAGATAATAAAAATGTTCTACCGGAATTCGGAGTCGGTGACCGCAATTTTAATAGCCCCAG
The DNA here is from genome assembly GCA_944738645.1 of Eristalinus sepulchralis. Taxonomy (NCBI): domain Eukaryota; kingdom Metazoa; phylum Arthropoda; class Insecta; order Diptera; family Syrphidae; genus Eristalinus; species Eristalinus sepulchralis. The sequence goes on from OX122883.1 coordinate 65,239,002, forward strand.
GAGAGGCAAGGAGAGTGCAAACATTTGAGTTTATATATTCGTTGTAAAATGTTAGTGAGGGGTGGTCAAAGTGTTGAAAATAGCCATTTATTTATTTATGTAGGCGTCCGTAGCAAACGATCGAAATTAGTCAATTCCACGGCGTTCTCAACAATTGGGCATCACTCACACCACATTACGGCGTATTTTGTGAAAGAATCTTGGTTTACACCCTAACAAAATCAAGAGGACTAAGGAGTTGAAGCCAATGGATCATTTGAAGCGAGGTACATTCTCCGATTGAGTTCTGGAAATATGTGCCATGATGAAGTATTTCATCGCAACATCACTTTAGTGCAGAAGTTCATTTTTGGCTCTATGGTTTCGTTAAGCAAAATTTGCGTTATTGGTCGGCTGAAAGTCCACATATACCTCATGAATCACCATAAAAAATAACTGTCGGCGTAATTGGCCATACATTTTCGTCTTCTATAACGATCGTTACGTTTGTAAATGGTCAGCGTCATCGCGCCATGACTACCGACTATTTTTGATCCGTATTGGAGGATATGGGCTTAGACGACATGTGGTTTCAATAGGATGTTGTCACAAGCCACACAGCACACTTTACAAACAATATAATGAAGCGTATGTATGGTAAACATGTTATCTCAAGAAATGGGACAGTCGATTGCGATTTAACGCAGCTTGACTTATTTCTGTGGTTAAGTAATTGGTTAATGCCAACAAGCCGATCACGTTGAAAGAATTCAGAGGCAACTCTGTCTCGCGAAATAGTAACCCCGATTTGGACGAAATGTGTAGCTGAGTCGATGAAAATTGCGTCCAACGAATCGATCGCTGCAAATGTTCCCGCTGTGGTAATATGAATGCAGTAGAGATCCATTCATGAATGTTTTCATTGTGCTTTCGAAATCTCAAATAATTTGCGTTTTATCTACAAAGCAAAAAGTTAACAACTCCTTACTGGAAAAGTTTTTCATAAGAAGGTTAGAGATTTTGGATTCGAAGGACAAAATTTTAGCTGACACCTTTTTTTTTTTTATTGTGAGTGCTCCTTTGTTCTAAATTAATATGAAAATTAGTAAATGTGTTTTCCTTCACAAATAAATTACAGTATTGAACAAGGATAATGAAGAAAGTAAAAAGAAATAATTTTGGCTATGTTTTTTTGGGCAAACATTTCTATGACCGATGCACAGCGACAACATAAAATAAATTGACTTTCTATAACAATATTGTCGAATCTGACTGTCAAATGAAAATATAAGCGATACCTCAAGAACGAAAAATCTCAGTTTTTTTTATGACATCACTAGATCTTTAGAGGCAACATATAACACTTGTGCGGCACCGAAAATTCAAACGCATTAGCCGATTTGTTGTGAACAAAATAAAACGCCACCACTGTCCTCTTTATGGTCTGAAATAATTCCCCACACAACGAATTGGCAGCTGGTCGTGGTCACGCGTTCGTGTGCAGTTCTAGTTGTACACATCTTCGCATCGTATACTATTTTATTTCCGCTGCGTGCGGTGTGTCGCGCCGAAAATATGTCCGCTCAATACCGGCGGAAAATTCACTTTATGTTGTGTGTTGTTTTCACTCTGATTTTATTTTCTTCATCGTCATCGTCGTTGTCTTCTTTCCTTTTTGTATATCTCAGCTCGTTCTTGTTGTTCTCGTTTTTCTTTGCAGTTTTCTATTTCTTCGGTGTTATTATTAAATGCTGGCAGACGGCCAGATTTCGCATAAGAGTGTAGCCTTGTGTGTCTAATTTGATATTTCTTTCAATTGAAAAACTCGAGACCGTACGCTCTCGGCTGGGGCTTCTTGTATGAATTATTCGATCGAAGGGAATGGGGCTCGCTCGGCGAAAACCAATTTTTTTTTTCGTTCGTTTGTTTGTCTCGCCTTCATCTCGTTTAATAATTTGAATAAACGAACGCGACCCGGTTTCGTTGTGACGATTGCATAATTTCCAAATGATTTAGCACGAATTTTGATTTCCGTAGCCAAACCACAGCAATTTTTAAACTTGATGTTCTCTGTGGTTGAAGGAAGTTGTCTGATTGATCAGACAGGGATTCGCCATTAAAGCATTGGCAATGTTGAGACTTTTTTCGTTCACTCTCTGTTGACACGCGATTGGAGCATAAAATTCCTTAACAGATGTTCCCGCGCAATGAGACAAGATTCGAAAATCAGACGGTGCGTGTGCCGGGGATTCGTTTGTTTTTTATTTGTATTTTCTAATCGCCCGCTTAATTGTTCCTATAAAACTAAAAAAAGAAATACGTCTGCCTAGGAACTGAAGATGGGCCAATGGGAGATTGTTTGAATCATCCCTAGAAAGCAATTTGGCGCTGGCAGACATTGTGATGGCCTCAACTTCAGTGCTAAAGGTCTCTAGAGAGAAAGTAATGGCCGAGCACGATGGAGCATATGTATCTCTTCAAGCAGCAGATAGAAAATAAAAGATCAGCAAAATGCCCCCAGAGCACAGAGTTGCAACACTCGGTCCTTGATTCTTGTTGCTTTCAACTACTCTCCATTTCGTGCGGTGAACCTTCCAGCCATCAAATACCTACAGGTTGGTGTGGATGACTGAATAAGATTGCTGAAACTCACTTTGTGCACTTATCTTGGTCTGCTCTATTGGCGTAAAGGATCGATGAAGTCTCAACAATCCGAAAACGATTTATTTACAAGTATCGTCTAAAAAATCCGCGAGCTATAGCCCGAAACCATCAACAGAACGCAGAATTTTGAACTCGCCTTGTTTCAATTGCGACCATGTAATGTAAAGCTTTCCTTACAAATATTATACTAGAGCCAAAAACACCGGAATGATTGGCAAGAATCATTATGCGTTTGATAACGGTGATGACGCTGTTTTTCTTACTTGATTTGAAGAGGTGGCGAGGTCCTCGACCATTTAGTAGGAAAACTTTGAGTATTAGCACACTCTTCTGAACTAAGACCATAAGACCCACTTACCAGATGGAGTTTGATCTGAAATATAGGAAAATTATCCAACGCAGGAGCCAGTACAAAATACAACCTTAAACTGTAGATTGGGCATTGATCAGACGAACTGGGCGAATAGTTAATTCAGTTTAATTTTCGTATTGTGTGGAACCTATGTATATCAAAACACGTATAATCGTGCTAATGCATAAGAGAAGCAAAAGACTTAGCGGGATTTAAGAAAACAGATGTTAGAAAACTTGATCGGTGAAGATGGAAGATTTTAGCCAAAACTGAATTAACTTCAATGTGACAAGCTAACAAACGAAAAAAAACTATCTGCAAGTCTGGACCAGGCCTCGTAGAATTTAAGAATTTAAATGGTTGTTTGGTAAGAAGACCGTGTCATCGGATCTTAGTTTTATTTGAAATAGATACACCCTCAATGTTCTTCCGAACAACGGTTTCAATGAGATGACAGTAAATAAAACCCAAATCACAAATTTTGGAACACATCTTTGCTGCATTAATTTGACATCTGCGAGTATGGAATAAGACTTGATATCTTTCTCCAGATTCACCTTTACCAACTTCTTTGAATCAGTAAAAACCAAGGTGAATAAGGTTTAACCCTAAATAAGCCTTAAAAAATAACGATGGGACACGTTTAAAACATTTGGTAGCAATTATAACGTGGCTGCCCCGACGTAGTGGATGAGTGTATCAATTTCCCTCCAGGAGAAGTTGCTGACAACATTCAACATCCTGATAAACTTCTAAAATGTCAAAGCGGAGTCAGCGAAAAAATGGTAGATACCCTCTATTTGTGATCAAACAACAACGTTCGTAGAACACACAAAACACGAGTAGCTGCTGAAGAAGCTAGGCCTTGAAGTCGTGCCATTTTTTTCTAATTTTCCATAAGGTGTCATGTATTCAACGCACGCAACCTTTATAAAAGAATAACACTCCTCTGAGTTTAGAAAAGTAAAAATGGAAGTACGACGAGACATTATAGAACAAGTAAGGACAGCTATATTTCCTTATATTTGGCAGGAGATGTTACTGCTTTTAAGATCTGCAACGATTTCAAAATCCGAATAATCATCTCTTTCCCTCCCTGTAGCAAACGCTGCAGCAGATACGCAGTTTTTTATTTAAATTTTTGGCCGACCTATTCTATAGCCAAGGCCCTTAGCATGTTCATCAGCTGCACTTGGTGTGCCAAGGGACCCCACATTGGGGTGCAGAACCAAGTCCATAAGAGTAGATTCATTTGTATTATTCATTCTGTTGTCTCGTAACTTATTGTTTTGAGAAAAGGTTACACGTTTTTATTTTAACTTTTAAACGGAAAGCTGGTTTAAATCCGGTGTCGTTAACCGCTTTGAGCATCGCCAGGAAAAGATATGGCAGCAAATTATCCTTTTGTAGGGCTCATTCAAGACCGTATCCATTCCAGGATCTCAACTAGATCACTATTTTTTCCCATTTATGGGAGCTCTATTTGAAAATTAGAAGTTCTTGCCTAGCGTCTATGTGAAAACGGTTAATTTTTTCTAACTTCTAACTGTATTTGACGGTTTGAGCCACTTCTCACCATATTATCTAAACTTGTTAACATTTGTAGAAGGAAAACATTTTTAAAAAAGTTAATTTTAGTTATATCAAGGCCATTTAAGTTTTATTATAGTTTTGGATTTCTTTTAGAAATTGTTTAATACCTATTTGTGTCTATTGTATATAAGAACTGTTGACATATAATTAAGTTGGTAATGCTTACTGCTCTTTCTTAAATGACTGGAATAAAATAACAACGTGTTCTTCGGTTTGTTTTTTTTCTGCTTTTTATTTTTGAATAATTCCTCCAAAAACTAACAACAACTCATTCACGGAAATTTTGTCGTATTCCGATTGGTGGTGGCAAAATCATACTTATCTTCAGAGAAGGCTTTTGAGTTACATTAGACGATTATTTTTATAATTTTAATGTAATTTGGTGGACGTCATGGTGTAATGGTTGCCTCGAATTTTTTACGCACAACCTCCTTTAAGTTACCGATAACAATTAATTGTATATTAAAAGCTTTTTAAATCTAGCCATTCCGAGTCGCCAAAAAACTGTAGATCCCCCCCCCCCCACTTATGAGAGAACAGTAGCAAGCAAAACACGAGTAGTTGTTGAAGAAACTAGGCCCTGATCACCTGTGGGCTGCAGTGACACTTAAAAAGTAGTGTTATTAATGAAATTTGCTATATTTGAGTGCTATACAATTTTGTCAATTCATCTTTAAGTAACCCCATTGTAGTAGGTCACAAGTTCCAGTATACTTTTCTCTTCTCTACTTTTATCTATAATAAAGTGACTTAATCCAATCAAAGAAAACTCAGAGGTAGCAGTCATTATTCCAATTTATTTATTCAACAATTCAGTTTAAAAGAGTTTGTCTTCAAAAGGATATCAATTCGTCAATTATTTATGATACTGCGCTAAATTCCTCGTCACAGTCGTCAATGTGACAACATTTTTTCGTGATTGAGAAACAAATATACAGATGTATTGCCTTTAAAGCAGCCAAAAGAAAATATTTGTTCTTAGTTTAGTTTAAGCATAAGAATGTCCTCTGGCAGCAGACAGAGCACAATTCCAAAGAGGCTACGTGTAGACTTTAAGACTCTAGGAGAGTTTCGTGATAGATTGCAGTATCAAAGACCTTGACAGTTTATAACTCACCTCATACACAAAACAACCCTTTATGTACCTTTATGTTAATCCACCAAAAGTCTCACATTACCACATTGTTAACCCTCTGTCGAGAAAGGATTCCTTCAGTCGACAACCCCTGGAGACCCATCGCATGTACTCATATTCGTTATGCACGCTTGCAAACCATCACTTTGTGAACAGAAATTCGCATTCATGTGCAAACGAAGCGAAAATTATGTACCGTGTGTGAGAAAATCTGGTGGCTGTTATCAGAAGCGGGTATTTCCGTTTTTTTCCTCTCTAATGGATACATTGCGGCACGCCTGTCGTCTGAGTGTATCAGTGGAAATTTCAATTCATTGGTGGTCTAAGGCATTTTTTGTTTCTTTTCATTTAGTGTACTTGGCAAACTAACAAAAAAGTGATGGTGTCAGGTTGCAAGGCACTGCAGGGAAGCGAGAAGATCAATTTATTGGGTAGCACTCTCTGAGGAGGAAACTGAACGAGAAGCAATCATTCGCAGAGTTGGGTAGGTTATTTGAATAAAAATGAAGAATGAGATTTTCTTGAGTAATTTACATGTGCTGTCGTATGTGGAGTGTTCGTGGAATTGGAGATTGCACGCAATTCAGATCCTTGAACCAGTCAATTGAAGATTTGTGAACACAAGTAGTTAGGCATCAATCGCATCAAATAAGCATGAAAAGATATGAACCGAAATATTCTGTTGTTGTTTGTACTCCGTGGGGGGTACATTTTGGATTGCAACAGTGACCTGTGAATTTGTTTCTATTGGCAACGAATAGTACAGATACAGTAATAGTTAATGTGTAGGACTTTAAAAACAAATTAAATAACGAATTTAGGCTTAGATATTGGATGTTTCGGTAGCGAAGTGTTGCCACACATACAGTGCTCCATAAAATTTTGCGTACAGCTAAATGTTATCAGCTTTCAGTAGTTATAGTAAACACTGTTTAAGTAACGGTACTGAGGTAAACATTGTGTTTGTCTCGAGATCGGCGTGTGAAAAAGAAAGTGACGAAACTATTACAAAATGAAGGAATTGAGTTTACATGAAAGACAACAAATTATTTATTTGTTTTTTGAATGACAGTAGTCATATGGTCAAATTGCGAAGCAGAGGTCAAGAAGCTCCTCAACCATCTAGAGGAGACCAGGGCCTAGCTTGTATATCAACTACTCGTCTTTAGCGTGTTATTTGTCTCTCGTGAGTCGAAGGGACAACCTGTTTTTTTGTTGACTCCGAACAGCAAGATTTAGATGAGTACTTCTTGAATATTGTCAGCATCTCGAAAGGAGTGGTGCCGTGAAAAAATGCGACGTGTCACGTCCGGGAATCGAACTTGGACCTTCAGAGTGTCAGTCGACGTACTCATCCGCTACGGCGACCATGGAATAGTACCTTTGCAGGCCAATTTTATTTTTGTTTTTAAATAAGCCCATTTGTCCCCGAAATCTCCTTACTGTACACATACTTTTGTCAAGCACTGTAGTTCTGAAATATCTCTGGTAATAATAATGACCTTGAACTTCTTTTTCCATCATTCGAATTACGTGCCACCGTAAAATGTTTAAAATAAATGCCATTTCGAAAAATTAAAGTCATATTTTACTTAATCGTGCAGTTTACACGAAACAATTTGTTTGTAAACTGCACACTAAAAACAACACTCGTAAAGAAGGCATCGTACTCAATGATTGAAGTAGGAGCCTGTAGTTGAGAAGGTTAAGTCTCTCCAGACCGTCCACATGTATCGTACCCATCACAAGATATATGTACCTCTGCAACTTAATAAAGCAGATCTGTAGAGAATTGTAATAGATTTTCAGATGCTATACAAGTGTGAGAAGTTAAGCGAGTTGCAGAACGTATGTATCTCTCTATCTTCCAACAGTGAACACTTTGGGCAATTCGGTCTAAATATATTGACCCTACACTTTATATAAGAAGTAAATTGAGCGCAATATGATCCATTTTCCTTAATTCGTAGAACTCAAATAAGTAAAGAAAGCGTCTTAAGTTTCTAAGGATTGAATTGTGTACTTATAAAAGCCTTAGGGAATGATGAGTCCATTCTGTTAACAACAACACCCTGGATAAGAGGTCTAAGATGCAGAAGGCACCGACCTCCTGAACTTACTCTTATATATGGTGACACCTGCTCGGTGGGTAGTTCTTTCAAACTTTGCCATTAATAATTAATAATAATTGAGTGGCACTATACCCCACAACGGACCAGGGCCTCCTACGAGCAGAAAGGACCTACAGTTTTTTTCCGACTGGAAACGGCGAGATTTGAGAAGCTTTTCATAGACAAGAGGGTACTTCTTGTTGTCGGAAAATCGAAAGAGGTGGTGCCGTAAAAAATTACGGTGTTCCGTGCAGGAATCGAACCTAGACCTTTTGCGAGTGGGTCGACGCACTTTGCCACTACGCCACGCCGACCACTAACTCTGCCATTGTCAGCGATAATTGGTTAGGCAGCGGTCAATCGAATCGAGACAAAAGCTCTGTCCGCAATTGTTATCGTGTTTGGGTTATTGGCATCTGGCCGAGACGAACTTTATAGGCTGTACAAAAGAATGCAAATACAATCGCATACACCAATTTGAATGGTCAGGTCACTCTCATCTGGTGAGAAACTATACCAAAGCCTTCCAATCCGAGCTATTACGGCAACGCAACAGAAGACGAAGTAGATGATCGCAATTAAAACATGATTTACGTAATTTGAGGCTACAAGTTTGAGATATAACGTCAGTCCCTTTATTTTTTGAAGTCTTAGCCAGTATTTTCAACTGCCGCCATTGTCTTCCCAACTCCACAAATTGCTAACATCTTTTAATTATTTAATTCTAGTTGGAAATAGTTGTGATTTGGATGCTGCCCGACTAAAACCAGTTCAGCTGAGTGGTCTTGGATTATTCTCACGCAACCTACCGGCGTTATCTAAGGATCGTAGTAGGAGGCACAAAGTATCCTTAACTTTGGTAAACATTTAATATTAAAATAGTAGGCACGCAAAGAAAGTCGTACATTTTTCTTGTAAAGTAAGACAAGTTTGCTGAAATTAGTCTATTCGCTGTATTGCGAGAGTCAATTCCGTTTGTCCAGATGTCAGTTATTTCTTCAAAAATCTCTCAGTGGCTCTTAGTGAGCCAGTGTTTATATCAACCATCCATGTAGCGTAATGAACAGGTGCGTCATCGTATGTTCGATTCCTAAGTCTCAAAGGTTTATCTCACATTTCTTCAAGGCAACACCTCCTTCAGCAACATGTTGAAAAAACTAAAAGATCTCCATTTGCCTATTAAAAACTTCTCTCTAAGTTCCCTTCCCACCCTGCGCTGGTGAACTGTAGCACCATCCAATTTGTTTTGTTAACCAATCGTAATACAATAAGTAAAACACCTTCCAATCCAAACAAGAACCTTAGTTTAGAATCGTTTCTTGAGTAATTTCTTTATTTTCTAAGCAAAAGTTTCATAAAAAACGCAAGGTAATTGAAGGCCTGAAAGTACATAACAATTGGACAATTCAGTCCCACCGTACCTATATAGGAACCAAATGTTTGGTTTTACATAGAGCCCCAATACCAGTTCATCCAACGATTAAAACACTTAAAGCCCTTCACCTTCTTATAAATAGAAATTAAATTTTGCTTTCCACACCCAAACAATGCAGAAAATTATCAAACAATACTCACGGAGCAATTGCGATATCAGGAGCAGGACTACTTTCTTCGGCATTATCCTTTGCACCTTTATCAGCGTTTTCAATTGGTTTTGTATTTTCGTCACACATTGTTAAAAAAGTTCAAAAGTCAATAATTGTAATAAATAATTGTTAAGTTCTTAAACACAAAAACGAATGCACAAATAATTCGAATAAAAAAAATATATTCCAACTAAACAAACTATCGGTTCAGATCGTGTTCTTATTTCAAAGAAAACTTCAAACTTCAACCGTTGCAATGCAGCGAGATGCCATGTTGTATTGAGACTAGTGGATGTGATTTCGCAGAATTGAAATATTTTTATAAGGGCATGTTTGCATTCTGTAAATGTTGGTGTTTTTCGAAATGTATTGTAATATATCTTATGAAATATTTATTTTTTATCAAATGATGAAATGCATAGTTAAGTTATAAGCGAGGAAGTCTCAAGGTTAAACGGTAACAGAGTGAATTTTGCGTGCTTAGATGGATTGTGGGACTTACTTTCTTCTGTTTTTTTCATTTTTGCGATAAACTCTTATTCGAAGTACTCACGAATAGGATTTTGACCATATATATAGTAAAATTAGGATTTTTTGGAGTACGTTAGATTTTGCCCCACACCAATATAGATAACACTACAAATCATCAAACATAATTACAAAAAGTTAAATACAAAAAAAGTCTTTTTTGATTTGATTATAAGCTATATCTCCAGGAAAATAAATTTGTCTTAATATGCAAGATATATACGCTCAACATTGTAAAAAATTCTTTAATATGCCTCCTCTATCACCTTTTTATCAGAAAATTCAGTTAAATGTAATCATGCCTATTGGATACACTTAAATTCAAATCTACTACATTCCTCGTTTTCCCCAATTCCATAATGTCCCTTGGTAAATAAAAAAACGTCAACAAATCGCTGTCAACGAGAAAATTTCTGTCAAAGTTTTTGCATCACTCACGTACAATTTTTTTAATTTTACAATCAAAAATCACCGCCTGTGAGAAAAAATTAAACTTCAGTGCTTTGCCCCACACAAAAAAATCGTCTTCAACTGATTTCCAACTTAAAAACATTCCCAACCAGTGGATAATGTAAATCAAAGTGCTATCACCCAAGCACATATCGCGAAATTATTCAACCGAACGAGGCAGGCATACATTTTACCAACTAATTGATATTGTATGTAAATTCTCTTTAATTTTGGATACAAAAAAATAATATACGAACGTGGGACTTCAGTAGCGATAAGGCCTTCGTACAGCCCATCGTGCGGGTGTGCGTGATAAAGAAATAGAAAAAGAAAAGAAATATAATAAAGCAAGAAAAAAAAAAAGAAATATCGGAAGACATGTCCCATCGCAGCTCCTGTTGAGTCATTCATATTCCACTGCTCCTCCCTAACTCCCACCCAACAGTAGTGTGTGCATGTTCATTAGAGTGCGAAAAAAGAAGCAAAAGTTCCGCCATAATTGTGTGCCTCTCCCCGAAATTAGAATTGCCTTAGTGCCATTGAGTGCTGGCTGTGCAAGTGAATAAAATGTTTGCCTCGCTTAAAAATAAAATTAAAGAAGAAACTGGATCCGATGTGGCGGTCCTTCCAGCTACCGGTGTTCGCGGTGTATCAAATAACAATCGCATGCGAAGTCGGTTCTCCTCGACAATCAGTGTTAATTCCATGGATGATGCGGCTTCTCAGGCAACTGGAAATGATCATGTAAGTTTGCTGGGGTGGGGGTGTATTGTGGTGTTATAGCATGATAGGAAATGTATCTCTGATTGATTACGAATTGATGGCGATGAGTGTGATATGATAGAAAAGTGCAAAATTAAATAAATTTCGTTTCGTGAACATCCTTGACTTGTTGTTTTCCCACTTCCTCCGTTTCCAATCTCCAGTCAACCTTGTGCGTTGAATAAACAGAGTCAGTGCCACCGCCAAGAGCTATTTAACACTAGCATGTACATATGTGCTGTGGTGTTTGCTGCAGATACACATTATCTGATTAGTTTAAAAAAGTGTGTCTGGAGGACAGTGTCAAGCGTGATTTGATGCAAAGTGTTCTTCGTAGACAGTTAAACGTTTTATGTGGCGTTCAATTTGATTTATCACGATAAGCAGAATGGGTTTTCTATACTATTATCTTTTAGTTTATTCTACTTTGAGGCACATGCCTCTGTTTCATTTTTTCTACGTCCAAAGTTGGTGTGAGACAAAAATGTTATCGTCTGACGATTTAATGATAACTACTTGACAACTGACAACTCTAAGGAATATTCATACCTTGGAGCAATATATTCGTATTTATCCTTTTTTTGGATTCATTTTGCCGTAATCTTAGTTTAGAGATTCAGGAGGTCAAAAGGGACTTTGAAAGCATTCACTTTTGTCCTGCAGCAACCCTAATAGCTTTTGGATAAGTTTGACAATCTTATTCTTCAGCATACTGTGAAGTTTAAGTATGGTTTCCAAGAAAAACAAAATCAGAAAACTATAACGAGCGAGTCCTCAACTGTGAGGGAGCCTTAGCATATTCTGCCCTCCTTGATGATCAAGTTGGAGATCCCTAGCATTCGCGGTCATTTCATGTCTATACAGTACGTTCAGTCTTACTTTCTTTATGGAAAGTGTTGTTGCAAGTTGGGATTCGAAAATAGATGTAGCATGCTAGTGTAGTCCATGATGTAGAACTTTTCTTTGAAAATTATCTACTTTAAGTCACCTCCACTGTTCCATGTCAGGAATTTCCCTCAACCACCACATGGTAGTGATGCAGTTCAAATAAACAATAATCTTGTGGGTTGGATTTTCCTTTTGAAATTGGAGTTTTTCCAGAGCTTGGATGTAGACGTTTGGTCGAAGACATAGTTTGACAGACCAATTCAATTCTTATCAATTTACTTTCGTTTCGCTTACTTTTCAGTTCGCATATAAGCTTCCGCAATGTGCCACCGTGCAATTGTTTAACTTCAAAGCTTTGGCATCAGTGCAACCTATCACGGTAACGCGAGCCTCATCAAAATGTTGTTTATCTCCAGGTAATGTGTTTCACTTTGATGTTTGAATGTTTATCCTTCTCGGGATTGTATTTTCTCAAACCCGGTTGACTGAAACAGAAGAAAGATGGCCTCTTCGACTGCACCAACTATCTAGAGATCAGCCTCCTCAACATCGTTTACAAGATCCTCTCTGCCTTATTGTGTAAACGCCAGAAACTGTTTGTCGACAACCTGAGAGGTCCTTATCAGTGTGTTTTCAGGGCAGGGAAGCCGCTGCCACTTTCAGGTTGACCCTGGAAAAAACCCAAGATGATCGACGGGCGGTATCTATTCGCCGATTTGGCATTCCTACCAAATTCGGCAGTTTCTGTTGGATGACAATGAAGAACTATCGCCGCTCCGTTAAGGTTGCTACCCAACCTTGAATGTCAAAAAAGCTTTTATAAAAGGCGATGCACTGTTATGTGACTTCTTCAATATCACTCGGGAGAAGGGCGTGCGTAACTCTGAAGTACGATTTCTAAAGGTCCGTTCAACTCCTAGCTTACGTGGACGACATTGACGTGATTGGATGAACACAGTGAGCCGCTAATTAGGCGTTTGCTTGTGTTGTCAGTAGCGCAAAAAAAGTAGCCTCGGAGAAAGCGTCACAATAGGCAGCAGAAACTTCGAAGTAGATCGGGGTTTTGTATATCTCGGCTCCGCGACAGATACGGAGAACAGCATCAACGCCGAAATCAAACGGAAAATCACTCTTGTCAATAGCTGCTACTGTGGGCTATAGAGGCAAGTGAGTAATAGACCCCTCTCTGGAACAGCTAAGCTGGTTTTGTATAACTTTCTATGATATACGGCGGAACGCGCCTCTTCAAGTGTCTTCGGATACAATGCTTAAGAGGGCTAGGTCAATTAGAGCGTATGGACTCCACTGGTAAGGCCCGAAAAGTCTTCGAATCCGAGTTATTGGGATACTGCAACAGAGGATTGTCGTGTTGTAGTGGAAAAGAACCTTAATCGAGTTGGAGAGCGCAACTGAAGGCAGCTAGCGACAGATCGTGCTACCTGGAGAACCACATTGGTTGAGACCCAGGTTCACAACAGACTGCAGCGACATTGAGAGAGGAGAAGAAGTTCGTTAAAACTATTTCGATGTTTATACCTTCTCTAAAAATATCGTATCTTGAACTTGGAAAATTAATATTCCGTGAGATTTGCATTGGATACATTGCACATAAAGGCTATTTAAAAAACGCGGTTAAAACCAGCAGGAACCTCCTTCTCTTATTGTGCTTTCAAAACTTGCTTAATGCTATGCTAATTTCGTGAGAAAGCTGATTGGTGATGGATTGCTTTCACTCCTTCTTATCTCTATAGCTTAAGGTTAACCAATTCTTCTCGCTTCTTCTTTCGAATTTCTGGGTCTAGAAACAGACTTTTACAACTGGTAGAAGAAGACAGTAATCTTTTTTTATAAGAAAATCTAGAACTAATCTAGAAAAACATTATCACTGAATGTCCTTATACCTAGGGATTCAGTTTGAATTATGTCTATCTGCTGCTTTCCCGCTTATTTATCTATGAAATGCTATTCAATGATTCAGCGCTTTAGTGTCTACTTGACTGTCGCACATGTTACCGGAGATTCATCATCAGTAGGTTGGCAATCTCATGTATAGACACACGTTCAGGTAGTCGAACATATTTCCATTACTGCACCTTACATCGTTTGGCAGACGTTCGCATGAACATCTAAAGCAGCGTTTGTAATTGTGCTACTTCCTCACAGAGCTTCTACTCAAATGGTCTGGTCCCTACTATACGACCACTTCAATCGATTGTTTTGCCTTCCAAAAACATAGGAGATGCCCCCAGTTCAACAAAAAACAATTATTCCAATTCATTATCTGAAATTAATTTATTTAACAGACATTGCCTTCCTCTCATCTCAATTTTCTTTCTCTCCACAGGATGTGCAATCCCTTCGCAGTCACTGCAGTGATTTGACATCAAAACTCCAAGATCTCACGCAAAGACTGCAGAACCTACAGGATGAAAAGAATCGGATTGAAAAATCCAACGAAGTCCTCCTGGAGTCCATCAAAGTGGCGCAAATCCAAAAAGACCTCTACTCGGAAGAGCAGGAAAAGATTCAGAACATGCAACAAGCTGAAATCGAGAAACTCAAGAGTCTGCTCTCCTTTCGCGAGCAGGAAGCTGTTGATCGTTTGGCGGCGATCCGACAAAATCAGCAGCAAATTGAGAATTTAACCGGTGAGCTGGAACGATTGAAAATGCTTGAACCCATGGTTGAGGACCTTCAGGTAAGTCGAATTTAATGAAACCTCACAAAGTATCCCAGTATTGTCGGTTGCGGTGTTTTAGTTTGCTTCGAACACCTACACACACATACAAACACACAGACACACGGTGCACTTTACACTCACCTGGCAAACCATTTTACACTTCCTTCTCCCATTTTAGTGTATTTTTGTTTGTGTTCTGTGCTTATCAGTTTATACCGCTTATGTTGTGCTTTAATTTGTCCTGGGTACGTATGAGCCACATGTAATACGTCTGCTCACGTCTAACGAATGTTCCACCTTCTAGGACGAGCTGGAGCGTTTCAGGCACTCAGCACAACTGGGGAAAAACAATCTGACCACCACGCTGGCCGCAGTGGAAGAGGAGAATCGCCACCTCAAGATGCGTCTTCAGATCGTTGATCAGGCCCGCATCGACACCATCCTATCACTAGGTTCCGACGAGAAGATACAAGCCCTCGTCCAGGAGCGTAAACTTCTAGAACAGCATTTGGAGGAAGCCCACCTACAACTGTCCGACATAAAGAGCTCCTGGAGCGGCCAAAACCTCGCCCTCGAGACACAAGTTAGCCGACTGTCCAAGCAAGTGGCCGAGGAAACGACGGAGAAGCGAAAAGCCCTGAAAGCCAGAGACGACTACGGAGAGAAAGTGAAACAATTGGAGTTCGATATGGAGAAGCTGAAGGACGATCTCCATCAACGTGATGCGAAGGTGAGTGTTCAGCTTATCACGCAGCCCCTATTCAAATCCAACCCAATTTTCAGATCAAGCTGCTCGAAGAAGAAATCGATGAGTTGAATTTGGCCCTCAAGGAGAGCCGTGACGACGGCGAACAGGAGATACTAAGCGTGCGAAACAAGCTTGTGAGTATTAACTGTGCGGAATTCTAACTTGCTTACACTTGTTGAACAGCAACCGCTGCACACACTAAACAAACCACACATTTTTGACTAACCCCAGGGGAACCTGAATCATTCTAACGCTTTCACACTTCAGTCGGACCTAGGATTAGTTTCTATTTTTGTTGATTTCGCTTAAGTTTATCGATTTCGTTTTTGATACATTTTGTTGCAATAAATTTAATTTTAATTAACGTTTCTTTTGTTTTATTTTTGGTTTGTGTTCGCCGTGGCGTGGTGGCAGATAAGCTGCTTATCAGAGGTTCCCCCTCGTATTTGAAGAATGATTGAACCACGTAGACAAATGGTGAATTGTGTGTAATGTGATTGCTGTCAGTTTGCTGGCGACTGCGATAAGGCACTTGATTGCTGGTGACTTGGGTAAACAATTGCACGAAATACAATGCTTTGCTGTTTGGTTAATGTAAACACAGCGGTTCTGTGTGCGAATTTATATCAGGTTTCAGTTTCAGTGTTGGGACAGAGCGAGGTATAAAGGTGAATGGGGCACGATGTCGATGGTAAATGTGTTCTTTAAAGTGGAACAAACAACGGTCTGCTTGTGACTTTCATATGACGACACCTCTTGTGTTGTTGTAGGAACGTAGCGTATGACCCACTGAACATTAGAGACTGGGCTAGATTTGGCCTTTATTCTAAACAATCCCGCGCGTGTTTGTTTTAATGTTCGAGACAAAGTTGTCTTGTATCATTCATCATTTAGTCGACCGAAGGTTCGGCCTACTGCTACACCCTGGACTCGGTCTGATTCGAAGGGCGCTGCTTTTGCCGATAACATTGCATGCGAGTCATAGCAAAGTGATGCAGGTTTGCTAAACCTTTCCACAGGCCATAAAGTGTTTGATGGTCGCGGTTTGTTTGTTGGTTGGCACATAAACGCAGGACAACCACGTCGCACCCATTGCGATGCCCTGAATGGGGGAACTAGATTACTTCCAACATTGTCAGACTTCGGTGATTAAAGGCAAGCCAACCGAACCTGCAGACTTGTTGTTTTTCGGTATTTTATGGTGTGCTGTCATGTATGTCTGTCATATGTGTGTGTATACTGTTTCATGGGCTGAAGATGAGATGTCCTCATTTAGTTTTACTCCCTTCCTTTTTGTCTAGCTGGACAGCAAAGTCGGTATGTGCGCTTTTGTACCTAAGCCACAAGCACAGGTGGCTAAAGTTTGACAGCAGTTGTCTGTTATAGTCTTAATCCGGTTTTCCAGTCTCTGAAGGTCTTTTTATGGGATGCGCCCAAGGATGTGGTAACCTTCAATCTGCCAGCATGCACGAGCCCTTTCTGCTTCAGCCTGTCTAAGTTTTAAATTAATCTTCACAATGAATGAACATACCTCATTCTAATGCTCTACCTTTCTCATCATGTATGGAATCATATTATCGGCTCTTGGAAAGTTTACCAACAGCTCTCCTGCGCAAAGTGGCTAAAGTGAAAAACGGCATGCTCTGCGTCCTCCTCGAAGTTTGAGCATTGTGGGCATAGCGGCGAGTTTTCATGCCCACACCTGTGCAGATATTTTCCGGTAACCGCCGTGTCCTGCGAATCTTGGTATCCAGGTCTCGATGACGGGGATGAGAACATTTCTATGGGTAGCATTCCTGCTATAATGCCTCATCAGAAATGGTCCTGAAACCACTTATAGTTCAGTTTCAGTCGCCCTGAAGTTAGTGCTCAAGCCCAAATCGTAGCTGCATACAGGGTAGCTGAACTGACTTCAGGTAAGAGTAAGATTCTGTGTCCATACCCGGGTCCACCAATATTTAGAAGGATTCGAGAGAGTGTTCCTTGGACTGGTATACTCTACGTGTTTCCTGAAGGAGAGAGTCCAACATAATTCCTAGTTACTTCACGCACTCCTTGGGCCTAATTGTATGGTCTCCAACTATAAAGTTGGTATATTCCACCCTCCGTTTTGTGTGCCGCAAGTTCCAGACTGGCATTATCGATTTACATTTGAGATCGCTGTATTCGTAGCAGCCTTCACGTCCTCTATGTGCATTGCCACAGTGACGATAACGATATCGTCAGCAAAGCCGAATATTTTCACTCCATCTGGAAGCGCTAGTCGTAGGATGTCAGCAAACATTATATTAGAGGTCCGAGGACTGATCCCTGCGGAACTCCTGCCGTTATGTCTCTGAAGTTCTGTGAGAAATATTTTGATGCCTGTGAACACATGCGTCAATCAAAATTCTTGGCTCAAACACTTTAGATATCCAAATAACCGTATAACATCGATGACTATCGGAATGAGCATTCAAAGAAGAATCTTAAGAACCCTGAGGTATAGCCGTTAAGAACATAATGGGTCAATCAATACGAACTACAGATGTGCCGCGAGCATTAATTTCGAATTTTGAACACACTGGTGCACAAACCCTGTCAGAATTTTACTTTAATCGACTATTAGTCCTTTACCAAGCGGACGTCAATTAAATATGGTCTTTATCCGGAATATAAAATGGTTTAAGAAGTGGCGAATGAACACCGGCTCTGTGGCATCCTTTACTGTATATTCGGATCTTAGTGTATACGACACACGTGTGTTAATAGCCACCATACCTACCTAATTACCTCCCCACTCACTATGCCAGTGTGGTGTGTATTAGACGAGATGAGGATATAACTCTTAACCTGTTGATCAATAATGGACCATTTGCAAGTCATTGAAAAGGAAAGCACAATAACTTTGAGTTGCTTCAGAGTCTCAGTAGGCTAGGTTAATAATATGAACATTAGTTGGTAAGACAACATTTTTAGAGGTTTCACTTCACACTTTAGTAACCTAAGATCCACAATCAATCCTAGTTGAAAGTCAATACGTATACGCCACCGTTAGCTGCCAATACTGCGATGATTCATTAAGTTATAAACCCCTTTACAAAGTTCGCATACAGTGTTGGAATAAGGAGTAATTTTGCTTGTTGTGTGTGGGGTTGGCTAAGACAATGTAGCTTGTACGGCGTATACGAATTCTGATTTTTATGCAAATTTAGTAATACTAATAATAATAATAATTGAGTGGCACTACAGCCCATAACGGACCAGGGCCTAGCTTCTACAACAACTACTCGTGTTGTGCATGCTACTGTTCTTCACGAGTAGAAGGGACCTACAGTTTTTTGCCGATTCCGAACGGCGAGATTTGAGAAGCTTTCCATAGACAATTAATACTCTTTGAGTGTTGTCAGCAACTCGAAAGAGGTGGTGCCGTGAAAAAATGCTAGGTGTCTCGTCCGGGAATCGAACCCAGACTTTTCTGCGCCGCAGTCGATGCACTTACCACTGCGCTACGGCGACCACATTTAGTGATACATTTAGTAATACTAGCTTAGTTTATTTTGAAGTGTCGGCTTAAACAAAGTTGCTGAAGTCAACTTTTTGTGGAACCTTTGTTATATCATATGACTAGAGGATTGTCGTTTTCCTGGTTCTCTTAGTGCCTATGAAATATACATATATTTTTTCAAACTCCAACTGGTTCTGTCAGTTTATTTCTTTAATAAGTTTCTCGAACATTCCTGTACAGCTTCCAATCGCACTCCTTCACACCGTAACAAAAGATCTGCAGATTCTCAATAAGTAAAAGACGGTTTTCTTCACATCCTCGTCTAGGCAAACAGTGTTCATTGTATGGAACGCCTTATCTGCCACCTTTCTGGTTTTCTATCAGACATTATTTACTCTTGCCTGATGAGTAAAAGACTGAATTTCGGCCATAATTGTTTTGAAACGAGTATACTGCACGTTCTAGTTCATTCCTTTGCACGGCAGGGCACGGTAGCTTCAGTGATCGGAGCTTGTGATGTAGATTTGTGAACAATATGAAATTTCTACTTGTGCAGGATACTTTGCCTGAGACACGGTATCCTTTAAAGACCTCCGATCTATGCTGCTTCCAGTTTTCAGACGAAGTGCTTTGGCATCTGCGCTAGCTTAAGGGTCAAACAAAGGATTGATTCTGTTTTTATTTACTTTAAGACCAACTCAAATCGCCTCTTTCTTAATGGCCGTAAAGATTTCTAGAATGCACACTGAGAGCGACCTATAATAAATGTTTCATATCCAACAAGGCTTTTTTTAAAGAAAGTGTCTTCCAAATTGACAAACGCCTTTGCGCACCACGTATCAGGTTGAAGAAATCACACGACATCGGCATCGCCTAGTTCGGAGAAACTGCTCCCAAATTGCACTTATTGGCGATGAGTCACGACTTGAATTTCTTTGATCTTTTCTAGGATTTTTTCTCGATGTTAAGATTTGGTCGATTGTCAATTTGACGTCGTTAAAATTAGCGTGTTGAAAAAAAGTGAGCGGGCGTAGTGGGTAAGTGCCTCGACCCACACCCCGAAGGTCCAAATTCAGTTCCGGGAGTTGTGGACAACAATCAAACAACATTCAAAGAGTGCAAATGGTCTATGAAAAGTCGGCAAAGAACTGTAGGTCCCTTCTATTCGTGAGAGAACAATAGGACGCACAACACGAGTAGTTGTTGTAGAAGCTAGGCCCTAGTCGCTTGTGGACTATAGTGCTAATCAATTAATATTATCTTATAAATGTCACCCTGTTGATCAATTATAGACGAGTAGATGCAACGATTTGCCAAACATTTGAAGGCAAAGTAATGTGAGCATGGTCGAAAAATGTTAAGTTGCTTCTAAGTTGCTGGTGGTCGCCGTGGCGTAGTGGTAAGTGCAACGACCGCGGCGCAGAAAGTCTGGGTTCGATTCCCGGACGGGACACCTTGCATTTTTTCACGGCACCACCTCATTCTAGTTGCTGACAACACTATAACACTCAAAGAGTATTAATTGTCTATGGAAAGCTTCTCAAATCTCGCCGTTCGGAATCGGCAAAAAACTGTAGGTCCCTTCTACTCGTGAAGAACAGTAGCATGCACAACACGAGTAGGTGTTGTAGAAGCTAGGCCCTGGTCCGTTATGGGCTGTAGTGCCATATTATTATTATTATTGCTTCTAAGCCTCAAAAAGCTAGGCCAATGGTGACCACAATGTCTGATAGAATAACATTTTAAACGTCTTAATTACAAGTTACATGATGATACTAAGGCCTCCCACCTTATAGACTGATTTAATAATAAATCCTAGCTGGTGGGGTTTGTACCACGGCCATATGTTAAGTATACGCCACCGTTACCTACCAACTACCTACCAATTGCGACGATTCGTAAATGCGCAATTCTGATAAAGTCTCATATAAATTAATTTTTTGTCTTCAATTTTGAATTTTGAGTTAATTTGCTGCTGCTGTCCTCACTAAATTTAAAGCATTTTCTTGATTTTATTCGACTTTTGCACACCAATTTGTTTGAGATACCGCACCACTAAAACTCGTTTCTGTTTAAGATCCAACCTCACTTAATCGTAAACATTTTCAAGACATTTCATTATTCATTTACATTTCACATATGAAATCACCACTCTCTTCGCAGGAAGCACTTGAACAAGAAAAACACGAACTAAAAACCCGCCTGGCAGCCGCCGAAGAACGCTTCACAGAGTATGCAGAAAATTCAGAGCAAATAGCTCAGTCTTTACGTGCACAAAATGCCCAATTACACGAACAGCTAACCGAAATATCAAATTGTTTAGAAATAGAGAAAGAAGAAAAGCTAACAGCTCTTTTAAGAAATGCAGAAATCTCACAGAGTGAAGAGATTCTGAAAAAAGAGCTGCGAATAGAACGCGATGAGTCCAATGAACTCCAGGAGAAGACCGAAGAGCTTCAAGTTGAATTGAAGGAGAGAAATCTAGAAATTTCCAAACTGAAAATGGAAGTTACCGAGCTACAGACTGTGATTCAAAGTCAAAAGGAGAAACTAACTCATGTCGATGATATCAGCACCGAACTGAATGAGAAGAATAAGGTTTGTAATGGCATCTAGCTGGAGGGAGTTCTTAACTAATTTCGTTCTTTGTTTCGCAGACCATAAAGAATCTTAACCAACGACTGGCGGATATAAAGAAAACCGTTCAGAGGGAAATGCGTGGAAGCAATAGCAGCAATAAGTCATTTGATAATGGGAATACATTCGATTACCATTCTGGGAATGGAATCTACCCGCATTCTACGTCAACCCAAGATGGGGGAATTGTGATGGATGAAGTGAACTTCAAGTATTTAAAACATGTGATTGTCAAGTTCTTGACAAGCAGAGAGGTAAGTCGATGGTGTTAATATTTTTGAAGTTTATCATTTCCATTGATTATTGGAGTTATGTATGAACTTGTTTGTAAATGTTGCAAGATTTGTGTGTGCGTCCCAAAACTTCGATCAAATTCATGAAAAAGCCCTATACTACTCACTGTAACAGAGCCAAATACTTCCGTGACCCCCTACACTGGAAGTCTCACAAAAGACCCTCAGCACCTTCAAATTAGAGTTGAGAAAAGCTTTGGTTCGGGATTCATAAAGATTTTTTTGTTGCGAGATCGAAGAAGCTCCCGCTGCATTTCCCTTTAGAAAGGTCTTAACATCCATGTTTTCTTTGAGAGAAACAAACGGAACTTAGACCGTTACTGCTCCTTAGGGAATTCCACGTCCCATGCAGTTGCATCTCCAATGCCATTAAGGCTCCGTCAGCGTCAGGGATACTTTAACAGATACATCAAATACATACGTCCTTATAAATGGTGACGCATAAAGGGCACAAGGCTGACGCTAAATCGCGACGGATGTTGGTGCTCAACCCTGCTGCTAAGTGCAGTACCTAACTCATGAACGAAAGTCTATGTTTTGTTCATACCGAAAGTAGGTAGGAGTTCTCATTTAAAGCCGTGTGCTATCTTTTCTCCGAAAAACTCACTTAAGCTCACATATCAGCACGCAGATTGATCAGATCAAGCAGACTTACCACTGCCCGACATGCCTACATAAGATGTAAAATTTCAGAAACATCTGTTCACTTCCTAGTAGGCAATTCTATTTTAGATCCCTCAATAATACACGATCAATCATCGTTCCATCTAAGGTTGACTTGGAGCCTTACTCACGTTTGCTAAATGCCGCACAGTGTATTTGCACGACGGATCAAAGATGAATAAGGGTGTCGGGAATGATCTTTATTCCGGAGAACCGAACGTGAACAACTCCTTCAATTTCCCTGCACACTGTAGCGTATTTCAGGCTGCAATTAGCCAATTGTATTATGTGCCCCGACAAGTCAGAATCTTTTAATTCCAGGACGTATGCATCTATTGTCTCACCTGGCTTATAAATAGATTTTCTAGTCTCACAACATCCACAGAATGTGGGTATCGTGATACCGTGGCATTCAAGATAAAAACAAAGCCGACGAACTCACCAGAAAGCCTCATCAAAACTCAAGGTCAACTAACCACGATTGAGAGCACGAATCGTATATGTGCAGGACATACTTTCAAACTGAATTTGAGGGGCTCAATGAGCTTGATAGGATAGGAGATATTAAACCACAATAGGCAAATATACAAACAACAACTTCAGCACAAGTTAAAGGGAAAAGAAAGAAGTGGAATGGTCCCCCTTCTCGTCTCTTGCATTTTTCTAGGAGATGCAAACTCTAGTTTGGGGCATATTTCTACGAAGGCTTCAGCGACAACCTAAATATTATCAGTCTGTAATGAGAATAGAGAAGTAAATGTCTATAGTCGTTTTTGAAAGTTTTTGTCAGGTAAAAATTCTGGTCTCTTTTGGACAGAAATCCCGACCTCGACAAGTTAGAGTACTTAAACCCCCATGAACTCGTCACATTTTCAGCAGCTTAACCATAAAATCAAAGATCTTAATTGTAGACATTTCAATTATCCTTTTACAGGTTGAGGCCAGACATTTAATTCGAGCAGTAGCAACTCTACTGAAGCTAAGTAAAGAGGAAGAGAAACTCCTGCATGACACACTGAATTGGAAAATGAGTTGGTTCGGCTCCAAACCCGATCACGGAACGGGTCAGAGAGCCTTTTCCATACCACCAAGTTAATATTGATCAAAATTCAAAACTTATACATTATTTTTGTATTGTGTTTATATGAAATTGAAAACCTATCGATATAAACGTATGAACAGCTTTACTTTTATTACAACATAAACCACAACAATTACTGAACCAATTGTATAGAAACAAATAACAAATTATAAAATAATGGAGTAACCGAAAATCGGATGAGGTAGGCGGAGAAGTTTCGTCGAATAGTATTGAATTATTCTAGTGCGTTGAATTATGTGTTCCAATATTGTATTTATTTCGTAGATGACAATAAAACAAAGTAACACACATCACTTGTTATTAACAATGTAAACCGTATAACACCATATCCAGTTAAAAGACAAATTGAAGAACATACCAAAACAACAAAGAGAAGAGAATAAACCATTTCCGAGTGTATTTGATAACATTTCTTCGAACCTGTAGTTGAATTTGAATGAAGACAAAACACATTCCGATAGCATTTAACTTAAGCAATGTTTCCGATCTCTATCGCCAATTTGAATATTCTTTTTTGTTGATAATATTATTATTGTTTACATCTTTAAGCCTGAACTAATTTTAAGCAAATTTTGTGTTAAAGAATTTTTTTGTATTGTTTATTTTGTCTTAAGAAACAACTTGTACTGAGTTCAACTAACAATAAAATACTTTGTCAGAAAAACTATTCAAAATTTTGCATATTTTCCGCCTAACTTATGACTGATAAATGCTGGTTTCCTCTTTTGCTTGACGCTCTCAACAGCCACAATATCTAAGCCCCGGTCTACACGGTTTATGTTTATCGGATAGTGGGTTGCGCGTTCAAAGGAGCATGTAGGCTCTAAGCAGGACCAAAAATTGCGCACAGAACTTTACTTTCGAAAAGACTAAGGGCTCGCTAATCCGCTTTTAGTAACGTCGAAGTTTTCGTAAAAGAAGACTGGGATGATCATGCCGTTGTACAAAGCTAGTTTAGTCCTCCTACAGGGGGCTCTATTACTTAATTGGTCTTAAGCCCAAAGTAGCAGCGATTGGTAGGAGTGATTTTGCATTTAATTCCGGTTCTGATGTTGTTATCTCTATTTACGGCGAAACTAAGGTACAATACATCGAAATTTCTGGTGGCTGGACGTCGACATTGTGTGTCCCTCCTTGGAGACTTCGTTTTGCTATATTTTACCGCCAGACCCATTTTAGCCGCATTTGCTTCAATGGCAGCAAACGCCTCATTAATGGCTCGCTATGTTCGTCCAGACATTCAACGCTGTTGATTTGTAAGTTGTGCACGACATTCTCAATAATGATGTTGAAGAAGTCACATGGCAGCGCGTTGCCTTGTCTAGAACCTTTTTTGACATTGAAGGTCTCTGTGGTTCGTTACCGACCTTGACGGAGCAGCGAGAGTTCTTCATCGTCATCCTATACATTAACACTAGCTTTCAGTTAAACCTCTTTGAATTGAAGTTGAATTTGGAAAGAAACCATTGAATCGAAAACTACCGAGGCGTTCTCAGTCTGCTGGCAGTGTAAGCTCCTTTTGGGAAGACCTTCGGCCTATCATCAGGAAAAAAATCCGGTTATGGTAAGGCCGCTTCTATTCTGTACATCAGTCCTTTGCTGGCAATAACCTTCAAGGAATTGTCGGTCTTAGTGACACAAGGGATTTCTCCAGAATGTCTGGCTCTGTTCTTGTTGTACTTTTAAATCCCTCTCTGTTTTAGATATTCACATCATGGGATTGAACTCTCAATGCCATCTTGGTGTCCTCTGGTTCAACTCTAGAGCTTCGATTTTGCACTGCATTTCCTTCGACCCTAGTCTCGTGGCAACCCCATTTAAAGCACGGATACCCATCATCTGCATACACAAGGTCGACTTTCCCTGCACTCCGGCAATTGGGTCCGAGCAGAATGTGAGCCAGGAAGGATTCCAGTCGAATATTTAAGAATGGTTCCAAGTTTGCTAAAGTGTCTGGACCATAACATTTGACTACACGGGTTGTTGAGTAAATATAGGCTAGTTATCCAAGCGAAAATCTATGCGACCCGAATTACCGCGAAGAAGAGGTATTAGGAGGGGAGTAATTGTGTAGCGACAGCTAAATTGTTCGTAAGGTCTTGCTTGACTTTCTTACCACTTTTATTATTATTTAGGAATCCTAGACAACTCCGAATTCGATAGGTACTCTGAATTACTTAAGATTTGCTTGGGTCCCGGGTACTACGTAATCGTGGAAAGTGATCGCCAGATAACGATGAGCAGATATTCCTCGGGCCCGAAGTCGCGTTGGGGTTGCCGGCTTTCGTGCGTGGAGCTTCCATGGATGGTTGGACCTCTCGAGACCACAACCGACATATTGTCTAGAATTGGAACTTGCATTAAAGCGGAGGAAGGAACTTCATGGCCTTATACTACAAGATTAATTTTCTCCGGTCCGACAAAAAACGCAATACTAAAAGCTCTAGGTAGAATTAGTCCATCTTGGCAGAAAAGCATCGCTTTCTCTACCTCTGTCTTTTTTTGGACCACAACTCCACGCTGAGACAGTGGATAGTTCCAATAACCGTCTGGCTGAGACAGCTGGATAAACAAAATTGCAACAAATCAATCAGCACAATAACATAACCTGCGCACCTGAAACAGTGAGGTGAAGAAAATCTCAGTTCTTCTCGCGATTTTGGATTTAAACTACATCCAACACAACACTCTACCTACCACAACTTGTAT
Source organism: Eristalinus sepulchralis (assembly GCA_944738645.1). Taxonomy (NCBI): domain Eukaryota; kingdom Metazoa; phylum Arthropoda; class Insecta; order Diptera; family Syrphidae; genus Eristalinus; species Eristalinus sepulchralis. The sequence continues at coordinate 65,265,369 of OX122883.1, forward strand.
CACAGACTGTAAAAAAAAAAACACTAACATCATTTGTCTTATCTTTTATTCTTTCAAGAGTCCTCAACGTTAGACTCTAAAGTTAGATAGTGCCAAATAATTGTTAGACAAATTCGAATTTCATAGTAAAACAACACCCAGCCAACATAATAATCAAACTTTCTTCACGATCTGCACGACGTCCTCGTCGTTGAGTATGTGTTCAATGCCCACCTTCTGCGGTTGATGCTTAACCGATGATCCCCACACAAGCGCACTGAAATTGGTGAACAATTTAGAGGTGAGCTCGGAGGCCAAACCAACACCAACACCAACTTACTATTTGAATTCCTTGGCGATCGATCGATGCAGTTTGTTGCAAAAGTCTTCGATGGAAGTTCTCTCATTGTGCAGGACGATTGGCGATGTATAATCCGGTAGTTGACCCTTAGGCTTTGTGTAGCTAAATGGCAAAGAATTATGAGTACCTCAATTGCAGGAATAGGAAGGCGAACTCACATTCGGACAAGCTTCAAATATTCCCACATCAGCTCCAGCAGATCATCAAAGTTCCACCGGTGATGAGCCGAAATCGGAACGCAGTGGGGGATTTTGTAAATTACATCAAGTTCCTCGATGGAGATCTGATCGATCTTGTTGAGGAGATAAATGCACGGGATGTAGATCCGGTTCCCCTCAATCACATCGATAAGGTCATCACTGGTTGCATCGTATCGAAGCGTTATGTCGGCATTGTGGATCTTGTACTCCGACAAGATGGTCTTGACGAGGTCTGCATCCAACTCTGACTGGGGTACCATACAATTGAAGTTAACGCCACCTGAAAAAAACATTATGGCTATGAAGCTGAACGCTAATTCTGGGAAATGAAGCCGCTTTACCCTTATCCTTCTTCCGGAAGTAGATATTTGGAGGTTTCTTGTTCAATCGAATGCCGAAACCTTCCAATTCATGCTCCAGTAGTTTCTTGTGACCCAAAGGCTTGAGGACATCCAACACCATGAAGATTAAGTTGCACGTACGTGCAACAGCAATAACTTGACGACCACGACCCTTACCATCCTTGGCACCCTCAATGATTCCAGGTAAATCAAGTAACTGTACAAGACGAAGACGGTTAAATATATATACTCAGAGAAAGGAATTTTATTACAAACCTGTATCTTGGCACCCTTGTATTTGATGCATCCTGGGACAGTTGTCAATGTTGTGAACTCGTACGCAGCAACTTCAGAGTACACACCAGCCAAGTTGGATAAAAGCGTAGACTTTCCCACTGAGGGAAAGCCTACAAAACCCACTCGAGCATCTCCGGTCTTTGCAACTTCGAATCCTAAAAAGAAATTAAAGACATTGACTCAGAACTCCCATCACACGGCTGAGGATTATAACACCAACCTTCAACAGTTGCACCGCCACCGCCTTTTGGAGAAATCAATTCTCGTCGGAGTTTGGCCAGCTTTGCTTTCAGCAAACCCAAATGCCCCGATGTTGCCTTGTTTTTTTGCGTCCGGGCCATCTATGTGGGCAACATAAAGGTTAGCTTTTTGCCGACTGCACTTTGTCAATGAGAAACTCACCTCAGCCTCAATAGCTGCGATTTTCTCTAAGACCGTACTCATCGCGATTGATTTCGGCAATCAATTGGTTTTGTTAGAATTTTAAAACTCCCAAAATATCAACTAAATTTGTGAGCACACAAATGATGAGCAGGTAATTCGCGTGGACAATTTCACTGGTGACAGCTGTCACTTGAGATATTCGACCAATGCGGATTGAACTGTCAAAATCGGTATATTCGGTGGAAGGGATGGTATAACTCGTTTCGAGAGTCGAAAAGTGCATCTCCAAAAGGGGGATTTGTCAATGCACTTCTATACAGTTATTTTTGAACAGGTTGTTGTTTTGCAAGAAAAAATAATAAAACCGAATCTTAAATGACTTCATAGCGATGGAAAAGTATGGTCGAATGCGAAAAAATGGTAACTAATCCCTTAGGAATCATATCCCTTAGGAATCATATCATCATATCTATTTCAAAATCTTTACAGCTCCTAAGGAGTTAAATTCCATGAACAAGTTCGTTCGAGAACTCAGTCAGAAGAAGAATGAAGGAGAATTCCTGAAGGCTCATGATATGCTTGCAGCAAACACGAGTCAATTTCCAAACATATCTCGTCTATCCCTCAAACGTCCAGCACCACCGAAACTTGCTCCAATATTCAACAAAGAAAATTTTCCCCGTAAAGCCAAAAAGACAGCGGGAGCGTCCAACAAAGTAGGGGAAATTGAATATCTTCCGGTTCCGTCATCGTCATTTGCGTCGGTTAAAACGTCTGCAGAGACCTTGACTCAATCCACAAGTGATATGCGTTACAGAACGGGCAGAGATTTGTTGGTCATTACAGGAAGTGTTCAGTTTGTTTTGAAGACATTCAAACTCTATCCAGAATTGTCAGTGTTGTATGAAGTTTTTGGCAAGTAAAGGCCGATGTGTTAGAATGGGGCAAGGTGTAATTGAAGATATTTTCAGGAAAAGTGATGAAGATGCGAAAGGGAAAGATACGGTTTGAATACATGATCGTGATGAGAAGCGAAAATGGACCAGTTTTGCAAGGTGTTTTCTACGATTTTGATGATATTGTTCCTCGCTTTATGTGTAAGTTAATTCATTATTTGTTGGTTAAGTTGAAGGAGGCTAGTAGTTGAAATGCTTTGCAAGAATGACGAGTAAAAGTGAAATTCTCAGAAAAATGGTGTAATCTTTCTTTTACATCTGTACTGGTTTATTTATGAAATCCGGCTTCAGAGGTACACCGCTTTTTGAGAAGGTTGAGTTTGACAAACACAGCTTCCAAAGCATTTCTCTGTGAGAAGTACAAATTGGCCTAGACGACATTACGTTGTGTGTTATATTGCTCTTCCGTATGTGAGACTCACAGTTTTATATTGTCATCACGTACAGTGTAAGGCTGATACCAGCTCTATCCCCAAACATCCACCTGGTTCTGATTTTTCCTCCTAAGATTTTGATGTAGAGATTTGTAAGAGCAGTTCGAAGCGTCCGTGTATGAGTGTACAAGTAACTGTAGTCATGCGTGACGCCACTGGCAGATCTGGTGATTACCTCTTCCTTCAACTTTCTGAAATAGAGTTAAGGCCTGAGCCGACTTGCTGCCGCCTTCTCTTTTTAACAGCACAAACGATACTTGAAGTTTCCGCTTATTCATATACAAATTATTCTTTGTTCTGTCAAGCAAATGAAAAGATTTTGAAAATTTTATCTCAATCAATGCGTAGTGCTCTCAACCAGTTAATGTTCATATACGAGATCTTGTGTCTCTTTTTGGATCATGAACTCTAGGATTGGCGCCGCCTCAATCATTAGTAATCCTAATATTTTTGTTGGTCCGCGTCATAGTTTGGCGGCAAAAACTGTCTAAAACACAACGGTCAGCAAATTTGCAAAATTTACAGATTTTACGGCGTAATAGGTGTCTTGCGCACACCGGTTCTAGATACTATCGTCGGGTTTACTACATTTCCAGTCTTCCTTAGAAAAGTACCTGTTTGCTACGGTCTAAAACTGCAGCCGAAATATAAGTTCGAACCAGGCGATTTAGTGGGTCGCAAGAGTCAAGTTCTACACAAGGTCATAATGGTAAGCCAATATGTTTCGGTAGGGTATTAGAGGTTAAATTATTGTTCCATAAATAATACTTCAGTGGTGTTCGAAATCTACACTCCAAAAGTTTATAATGGAAAATGGTATCACTACTTGAAGGGAGGTATTTTTGGACCCATCACACCACACAATTCAATTATGAATAATTTTCGTACAACGTCACCGATTTGTGTGCTAAACCTAGTTTATTTAAGGGTGTCAAAGGTCGATCGACGAAATTTTGCGTCGTCATCACTATTTTATCGCTTTTATGATTAATGATTGCATTCGTCCCCTTCAAAAATTTACCCGTATACTCGCTTCGCTAGGAATGCCCACCCGTTCACCCTTAAGCCCACTTTCGGGCGTACAATTAAGTTTAGAAACTCGTTCTTCAGGCGCACCACACGCATATGGAATGCTATTCCCAGCTCAACTTTTCCCCCTCATTACAATCCAAAGGCATTTAAAACCAATATGCATCGGTACCTCCTTCCCTCTATTCCTCTATACCTTCGGCCCGTGCTGTGACTTCATTCCGGTCACTTAAGGGTACTAAATAATCCCTTTAGCGCGCTCCAATTATAAGAAAAAACATCCTTTCGGACAAACATGCTGACTCCAGAATTGTGATTTGTTATTATAATGCACTCGAATCCCTCGTCAAATCACAATAAAGTGAAACTTTGTCTGGGTTCCTAAACACAAGTTGCTGAGATGTGATTTCTCCGTCCTGTTGCGGAAGTTACTTGCCGTGGTGGGATGAGAACGCGAAAATGCTGGGGAACTCAATGTTGAACAGCTACTTCTTCTGATGGAAAGGGATATGTTTCGTTGGTTTGGCCACTTGGTACAGATTCCTCTTTCGCCTTGACTTCCGAGGCGTGCCGTTGATGCAATTCCATCAGGTATGTGACGACCAGATTTAGGGTGATGTGGTTGGATCAAGGCCATACATTCTCCTGGTTTCGCTTAGGAATAGCTCCTGATGATTTAAAGTCGATGGCGGAGGATCCATTGGCCTTGATATCTCTTGTGCGTGCATTGCCCTGCGATGATGATACTTTTCTTTAAAAATTGTCGAGTCGGACATTTTAATTAAGCATGTTCGAAATGTCGTTTTCCAGGCATAGTTGACATTCTTTGCTTTTCATCAAGATGCTTGCGTTTGTCTTGATTTAAACTACTTGGTCTTGAAGGGGATTTTTGATTTCCTGGTACAAGTCATATTGGCGTCTCACAATTAGTGCTTTACTAAAGTTGTTAAGACAGGACGGTTATTTTTGCAAATTGTTGCATTTTTGAAGAATTACTAATCCTTCTTCTGATCTGATCTCATTTCAGCCAATTCAATCCGCTGTATAGGACAATTCACACGACAAAATCGCTTTCACATACATAAGATCGCAGAACTATCATCACCACCCCCAGATGAAGTGCTTTCACGGATTCAGAACGTCTCCGGATTCGCCCTCTTGCAGGTGCAGTCAACAAAACTCTAATGCAATGCTATAAATTCTTCATATTTATTTGTTTAATACGATAAATAAGATCATAGAAGAACAGAAGAGTTTTCCTTAAAATAAAGTCAACAATGGAACTTACAATTCAAATATATAGATATACGATAAATTCTTTACATCCAGGAATATAGAGCTGCACTCTGTGTGTTAGCTAAAATAAATAATCTTTGTACTTTAATACTTTCTTGTGAAATTTCTAGTAAAAAAAAAAAAAAACAGGTCAGATCTCCTTGCCGGAGAAGGCACTGTACACAGATGAACGAGATTTCAACGCTAAGTCACGCAAAAGTGTGTTTGTTAGGAATTCAGAAGTCCCACAGCATTAGCGCGCTGACCACAAGTCCACCGGCAATGGCTGTGAGGTAACCCAAATGAAGAGAGCTGGACTTTTGCTGGCGGTACCTGAAAAGGGAAACTGATTGGTGAGGATTCTGACATTTTTTGTTCTTCTCAAAACTTACATCATCTTTGAGCGTGGAGAGAATGGTGATGGGGGATTGACTCCTGGCACATTACTGTCCAGGTACACGAGGACGAATGAAAATACGGAGAATGCCAGCCCACAGAGCAGGGGATTGATTTTGCTCTGAACTTCTGGTTGCTTCGCCCATTCTAGTGCATCGCGAAGCTTTTTTTGTGTGATTGTTCCAAGGTCTCCAATGATATCGTCTGTTGTCATAGGCACTGTAAAAAAGAAGCAAAATATTACTTGAGTCAAACCCATGTACACACATTGTAATGAACTTGCGAATGAATTTAAATTAACTAAGCATGATGTAACATGAGACGATGTGCATGCGTGCATGATGCTATTTGCATATATGAATGATTCATAGTTTGAGAATAATTTAAAGTGGATATTTTGTTTGTTCAGAAAGAAGGGGTAGACACATACGAAAATAAAAAAAAGGAACTCATGAGAAAAACTAGTTTTCCATTTTTTCTATCAACATGTCTTTGACTTGATATCGTGCAAAAACAGGAAGTTAACGGTCTATGATATATTATTATTTGAACTCCAGAAGAATAAGTTCCGAGTAAAAAAAAAAAAACTTTAGCGATACAAAAGTGGAACGACCCTAAGCCGCTATATAGTCCGGAGACCTGAACCTGGGCCTCATTTTGCCAATTAAGTTGATCGATGTCCTTCTCTAAGTGGACCTCAGATGAAAACGTCCTCTGCTGTGTTGCGCCAGAAGCTTGCTCTTGAGCTTTGTCGTCCATATGCATAGCCTAGTTATCTTAAGCGCTTTATTCGTAGACGCTTGTCTTTCCTTCCATTCCCGCAAACTAGCCGAAAAAAAAGGCACGCATGGCTTTCCTCTAAAAACTGCAATATCTTCCTAACCCGCTTTTAATAATGATTTTGACAGTGTTGTTGCTGTCCCTATTTACTGCGTAGACAAACTAGACGGACTCCTTGACAACATCAGAGTCTCTGTTGTCCATTGTGACGCTCTGCCCAAGAGCGCTATGCTATGAGTCTTTTCGTAATGACAGATTATATTTTTTTTCTGCACTTGTTTAACGCCAGCCCCATTTTATCCGCTTCCGTTTCAAAGCCACCAAAACGTCTTATTGACCTAGTTCTTGGTTTTAGTTTATATCAATATTAAACTTGTTGGCGCTATTGAAAGGGGTTTCCACTTTTGTGAACGTTACTATGCTTTACAAATTGATTTAACGAGTTTTATGCCGGGTTTTAATGATCCACGCCACAGTGCCTCCAAAACAGCTACTCCTAAGGATAACATGCTAAAGATCCACGATGTCGTACATCTCGATAATGGTGGAAAGAAAGTGAAACGAGGGAATTATCGCCACCGGGTGGACAGGATGGGAGGACTTTTAATGCATACTGGAAAATGTGCCAATGTTGCTAATTCTCTGTGGACGTTTATATCCAAGAGCCTGTGAGTGGATGTAAGAATCAATTCGTCATCATCTCATATTATTCACAAAGAATATCTTTCCACTTCATTTTCAGATTCTCAGCCACTGTGTTATTCGGGTTTTACCATAAGTGGCTGGAAGCCGGCATTGTCTTTAACCAAATGACAAGGGTGCTCAACGTCAAGAACACTCACCACTTCTCTAATCTCTTTAAACGAGTATCGTAATTATATAGTTCGGGCACCTCATCCGACACTGTGTGGGAGGTACATTAGACAATAGATTTTCAAGGTCGTAGTCCACATACATAGGAAGCCACCTATGCGTGCTGTTCATTTGTTTTTATTAATTACGTAGCACCATGCACATCTGCTACAATGCAATGTCGTCATTTGAATTCGAAATGAGTGCATACTATAAACTCAATCTTCGCATACATAGTATGTATGTGGGGTAGTCAAAAAATACAGCCTTACAAAACAAACGCCCACGTTTACTTAATGGGTGACTTGGTTAAGGGCCAAGGTACATCGTAAAACTGAGTGGGAAGATGTTGTTTGCCATAATTCAACCGATTGCACAATCGACCATCTCGTCATCACTTACATCTCCTTCAAGCTCTGTCAGTGCTGTGAACGGAGAATGCTATTTGCTCAACTCAAATAGAGCCGACAGAAGCCAAGACACACATACGTATGTAATCATAAAACGATTTCTATTTTTGGCAAGTTATTTCTCTTTATCTATGACTTCATTGCACTGGTATACGTTTGAGCAAATGAATATGATAGTCAACGTATTCAAGAAAAAATAAATAAGGAACCACCAACAGCCTTGAACTAAAAACAGAACACCACCTTCACGACGAAGGAATTAAAAAGAAAAAAACACGAAATTTATTGATGCACGCAGCACACAAGACAGTCGTCATTTTCAAACCACGAAAAAAAGAAACGTATTAACTGAATGTTTACTTACTTGATGTATAAATTTTGTATCCGACTAAAATGAAGCAAACTGTTGCCACTAATGTCCAGAGAATACTCCTGCTGCTGCTCTTCGACGACTGACTGTAATTGCAATTGAAACTTTTCACCGTCTCATCAAACACTGTTGCACCTGACGACGCTGTAGTGTACTTCTCCGATCGATTCAGCCCAGCGCTTAGAATTGGCGATAGTGAATCGAATAGAGATGAACTTATGCCTCCATTCGCAGTGGGACTTCCTGCGCCGTTCATGGAGTGACCGTTTTGAGCGTTTTTTCGCAAGTAAATTGATGGAGAGACCATTTTCGTAAGTGAATCCAATGAAGAGTAGTCGTGACCGTACACTGTTGCTTTATCTCGCAAAGCTTTTCTGACTCGGAGAATGCTTGAAACGACTTGAGGAATTGTTGATTTGTAAACAAACAAAAGTCATATGTTCTCGATGATTTATGCAAACTTGTTTATAACTCATCAAATGTACGACGACGAGATGGAAGACGCAGAAAACATGGAGAAAAAAAATAACTCCGGTGTAAACAAAACAAAAGACAAGAAAATTGATGACGCAATTGTTCAGTACGGCACCGGATGGACGTATTTAATAGAATAGTGTGTGTGCCGTCATCGATGACAAGTGACAGCAATGCATTCAACGGAATTTCTTCTGTGGGGGGCATTGTTCGAACGTGTTGGGCGTTTTATGGGGTCTGTTCGTTTTGTGGGTGTTTTTTTTTTATGTCTGACACATTATTGGGGGACATTAAATTCTTTATATATCTTTAAGATGTATGAAGATGTTTTAATGCGCTTTTAGTACAGTCAATAATATTGCTCTTTAAAAATGTGTCTTGCAAATACTTTGAAGTTCTGTTTTATGAGTGAGGTTAAACGAAATAATTTATTATTGATGCAGAATAAGAGGAATATGAGTAAAAATAAAACTACAAGTGATGTACATTTTGAAGATGTAAATTGTTTTTAAAACAGTACTTTTTTTTGTAAAAAACTGTTAGATAATGGAGCTGTCATTTATGACAGATAATAAAGTTTTATTCGTGTACCCAAGAACTGACCCTAATCGCTACACCAGTACCGAAATCAAGTATAAAATCACAGTTGTAATTTTATTGATCTACTGAGGCAAGACGCAGATATATGGCGTTGTTAAAAGTGCGTAATTGGTCGCCGTGGCGTGTTGGGCAAATCTGTCGATGCACATGCTAAGGGTCCCAGGTCCCAGGTTCAATTCCCGGACTGAACACCTCGCATTTTTCACGTAACCTCCGTGAGGTGCTGACAACACTTAAAGAGTACTAATTGTCTATGAAAAACTTGTGAAATCTCACCGTTCAAAGCCGGCAAAAAACAAATCCTTTGCTGATGATAGTAACCTTAGCTTTGTATAAGCCTTCCTTGGCTTAGGTCCCTGCTTTTCGGTGGTAACCATTCGGTTTGGGTTGTCTGCGTATGTTAAGCGCGCTAAAAGTCCGACGGTTATATTCATACTGTTTACTTGGAAGCCGAGGTAGACGAAATCCTTCATCACCTCGAATTTATAGCTGCCTAATATGACGTTCTGACCAAGTCGTTGATGATGTGCGTTTCTTCTCGATGACAGCATACACTTTCTTTTGCCCTCATTTACTGTTAAATCCGCCTCTGCCTCAATACGGCATTGACGGCGAATCACGTCAATATCGTCCAATTGCATGGATTTTTGGAAAGATCGGCCATCTTGTGTATGCAAGTGAATTCTAAACGATGTTGAAAATATCAGATGAGAGGTCTCAGAACCGTCCTCGCGAGTTTGTCAGGAATGTTAAAACTGAGCAGTCCACTGTCCCTAGTCACACTCTTATATGTGGCCTTGAAATCGACGAATAGGTTGTTAGTGTAGGTTTGCATCTTCTGGATTTTATCAAGGAGTGTAAAATTTCAATTTTGGACTTCACCGGCCTGAAACCGAACTCCCAAACCCCTATACGCTTGTGAACGAATGATTTCAGGCGCTCACACAAAACGACAGAGAAGATTTTATACGTGATACTTTGGAGAAACATCTCTCGGTAGTTGACGCAGTTGAAGAAATCGGGCAAATAAAACTGAGATTCCACTTGTAGTGGACGAAAAATCCAACTGTTACAATTGCAACTGCCTTTATTAAAAATTCGTTCCTGCCAGTGAAGGTCAACGTATTTATATCAGAAAAGCATTTGACTTTGGAGACTTCGGGTCGTTCAACCGATCAGCTGGCTTGCACTTTTCTAAGCCAGAACGAGAAAGCACTATTCATTTCATGATGGCACAGTGTGTGGTGCAAGAATTCTGTCATTGCCTTTTTTCCCACTTGTCGAGAATGCTTACCCCCGCCGAAGGCAGCCTTGATGCGGATTGAAAAGATTATGTATTTAAAGCCTAAGACTCTGTCTTTGCTCTTTTTAGCAATCGCTGTTGTAAATGTAGCAGTTTCTTGACACCTTTTCAACCGGCTCATTCTATGGCACCTCCTGTATGATGTCCGACTTGTAAGGTTCTTGGTCATCCTCTGGTCTGTTAATGAACCTCAAATCCAAAGAGCAATACCGAAAACATTGTCCATTATGCGTTTGCAACGGTCGTCAACAGAAAATTCGTCCGTATCCGAGGCATGTGGTTGTCTCTAAACTGGTTTATTATTATTTTTTTATGTGGTGAGGGGACGGTGGTCACGCACAACCTAATACTGGTAGGCCGATTATTTAAACCTTCAGCGGAGGGGAATCTCTGCATACATCAGTTCATCACAGAATGGGTGTTTTGATGAGTATGCAGGGGGCGCCACGAGAAGGCTGTACGTCAGTTTGGCTTGTGCACCGGCAGGAATAGTGTTGGCATTCACAGGTTTTGTGTAATCAACGACATTGCCTACCACCTTTTGATTTGGATTCAATACATAGGGCATGTATATATTCAGTCCAAGTTTGAGGACACCGCTTCTATCTGGTGTGGTATTCAAAGACCTCTCTTCATCTACTGGATAGAATCTAAAAGCGAGCACTAATATTGTCAAATCGATCGACTCTTGTTCTACATCGATGAAATGTCCCATCAATCTGTAATCCATCAACCCATCAATCTGTATTCACTTTCAGTGCACGCATCGCTCGGATTGGATAGCTCATCAGTTCGTCTGTAAGCCCACTTTCGGATGCACATTTAAGTTTAGAGACAAGTTCCTCACCACACGAATATGGAATGACCATCTAAACTAAATTCTTTCGCCCCATTTCAATCCACAGACATTCAACGCTTTTGAAATGCGCTCCGTGAAATGCCCCAAAATACTTTTTGCACGCGCAATTTATAAGCAAAAAAATAACTACGGGCATTTTCAAAATTTGTAGAAAAAAAGCAGAAGACACTCAACTTTGTTCAGGCTGTGTCTTTATATTGGCAACGCATCATTTTGTATCTCACCGCAGGACACACTGTTTCATTATTCTCGTGACAGACTGTAACAAGCTACAGCCAACCCCCAAGAGGGTTCGAATAAAGCACATAAACAAAAGCATGTCAACAAAACGAAAGCTTTCCAGGGCACCCTTCACAGTTACAGTGTCAGCGTAAGGGACGAACGCGTTAGAGCGCTCGCAGACGGGCAGTTCTTGCATTTATTAGATTATTTAGTTACATAGCGTAGTTTAAGTTTAATCCTTTTGCTTACAAAACACAAAAGAAACCCCTCCAACCTGGTGCCACAAGGGAACCCGATAATAACGCTTCAAACGCTGCTGCCTGAAATTCGCTCATAACAGGTGAGTGAATTCGTTTCATCAGTGAGTGAGTATCCAAAGTCTAACTAGGACACTGGTTTGTCGCGGCACCAAAGGTGCACTTATTGATTTTGCACATGAACTATAAATACCATATTTACGACTTGTCCTTTATCTCTGTGTCTACACCGTGTACGGAGTGTTTTTCTGTTAACAACTTGTTCGCATTGCTGGTGATTGCTGCTGATTTCGTAGACATCCGGAGATATCGGTGATAGAGTTGAAATTGATTGCAGGAAGCAATCAGCCATAATTTACGTGCGCTATTTATTGTGACTTATTTTTGGGGTACGCTGTTGCTGGGAGGTAAGAGAAGACCCGTTTGCAAGGCATGTGTGTGTGTGTTGGGGAGATTTAAACAAAAGAATTTCAGAATAAAGTCGGTGATTGATGATGTCTGTCGGGATTTAATGGCAGTCCGCGGCAAACAATTGAATAAAACTTTTAATGACTTTTTCGAATTATTCAACAAGTAACGAGCCTGGTTTGACACGCCAATGTGGTTCTGGTTGCTTTAATTTGAATTCTTTAAAATCTTTAAAAGTACATGCGGTGTTGTGCACAGCAGATGTTCGCCGCTCGGGCAATATTTTGTGCCGATGCTTAAAAGTTCTTGACTTTAATGAGCGAGAGTTCAACGTTTCTACTAAAGTGTGGTTTTGAAAAAAATATCATTTCTTTTTTATCTTAATACTTGTTCCTCTATGTTTCTGGATGTTGGGAATTACAGAGAGGCCATGTTCCAGGTTCATATTAAGCCAATAAATTGAATGTGTGAATATACCAACAGGTTGGCGAGTCGACTTTTTTTCTGCACCTAAAGCATTTCAATTATGTGAGAGTCTCATCGTCCTATTTCCCTTCTCTACCTACTCAAAAATTTTCATTTCGTATACCCTAGTAAGTGTTCCTGTTGTGCAAATTCCATTCCTTAAGAGAGTGAATTTAATTCAATGGACTCTCCCTCTTACCGTTGTCAGGCAGTATATTTTACTCAAATCAGATGACGCTGAACAAGAATATCACTTTCCCCTACATAGGCTTGGGTCAAGATAGTAATATAGAGGCTGACAAGGCTTTTGGATCTGACTATCCACAGCAGCAGTCTAAGTCCTAAACATCGCTTGCAAGATCCTCTCTTCCCGACTTTCACATTGGGGCATGTCGTGGAAACGATCGCAGAAATGCAAATTCACGCCCACCATGAATTCGTCGACCTTAAGACCGCATTTAACACAAAGTGACTTACGACGCAGAAACTTGGACGCTACTAAAAGCGGATGAGGAAGAAAAAGGAAGGCGTTGATGGCATTTGGGGGAGAAGATTTAACGATGAACTCTATAGGCTGTACGGCGGTATACGCCTGGTCAAGCGTCTTCGAGTACAATGCTTATGATGGGTGTTCTGTCTTCGAAATCTTCGAATCCCAGCCATCGGGACAACGCAACAGAGGCCTAGGTTGAGGTGGTGCGCACAATTGGAGAATGACATTAACCAACTTGGAGTGCGTAATTCGAGACAGATGGGGAGAGAAAAACTTTGGTTGAGGCCCAGGTGCATCTCGGACTGTGGCGCACGTAATGGAAAAAGAAGAAGAAGAGTAACTAACGGTGCAATGTCTTTTATAATTTTGGCTTTCCCGCTAAACTCGTCAGGGTGTGCAGAATGAAGATGAAGAACTCTCGCTGCTACGTCAAAGTTGGTAACAAATTCACCGAGACCTCAAAAATCAAAAAATTTCTTAGGATAAAGACATCATGACTTTTCAAACATCATTCTTGAGTATATCATGTGAAGCTTTACATTCAAAACCAATTCTGTACCTCTCTATGTTTGAATTTGTCGGACACTAAAACAAGGAAATGCCAAATTAAGTTGGGCAAAAAAGCCTGACAGTATGGTATGATCGTGCATTATGGTTGGACCACCCTTTAATATGCTGTCATTGAGTTCCACACGAAATCACGATCCATAAATTTAAATTGCAACAAAGTGTTTGTTTAACACGAAATATTTGTTTAAAATTAATTTTTTTCTTTAAATTTCAGCTTCTTCAAATGTTCTACTGAACACAACCATCATCAAGAAACAACATCATATCAAAGAAAAATCATGTCGTACAACCCACAGAGTGCTTTTTTAACTTCAGTAGCCGTACTTTTAGTCCTTGTGACACTCTACTTCACAACAAATGCCCTTAAGCGCAATTATGAAATAAATCAATTGAAACAAGAGGAGGAGAATCGCCAGCGTGAACACGAGCGACAGCAACTAGAAGAGTTTAGACAGCTTTTGGCCGAGAAGGAACTTCGCCGTCAAGCAGACATATTGGCCAAATTTAAAGAGCACCAGAACTACTGTTTTGATCTGCAAATATTCGTAGCAGAATTTCACGATGAAGAACACCTGAAGCAAGGGACTAGAGATCAATCAAATCAAACAACAACTATGCAACAATCCAAAAAGACTTCTCGTAAAAAGGACTTGAACAAAGTTCAACAGACCAAGAAAACCACTTCAACTGAGCCAATTATTTATCTCTTTGTACTGGTTCTACTTTACCTTTTGCTTAAAGCTGCATCGGATATTAATCAGCATTATAAGGAGGTGAGTTCGTTTTGTTTATATATTTCAGTTTGATATACGAAGTGTATAGTGTCACAAAAGTTTACATACGGTTTTAAGAATATTGTTTGTTTCCGTACCAAGACAACATTCGATTTTTAATTACAACAGATAATTTGAGTCACTTTTTGATATTCACAAAAGTGTTGTTAAATTATGAATGTTTACATACTTCTCAGAAATGTGCTGGGCAACCATTTAGTTTTTATATTGGGAGTGCAAAATTTTATCCGTTTTATTTATTTCTTTCTTTGTTTTCGATGCTAAAATCACCACTTCTTACTTAAGCGTCGAAACAACTTATGCTTGATTTATCGTTCGGAGCAGATTTACCAAAAATTTCCAAAAGCATTTTATGGGCTTCAATTCAAGTTCAGTTAAAACAGAAGATCAAAACTTCCTCCAAATGCTGTTTATTTAAGACAAATCCGAACATTTTCGAAAGGGCAAAAAACAATGTTTAAAACGCAGGCCTTTGTGGCGGTAACGGCTACTGTAATTTTTATTTATTTTCACTCAAAATGTAAGCTTAGCTTAACAAAACTGTAAACTGGTACAAAAAAAGTTTTGATTATTAGCACTTTTGCAAGTTGTCGACACATCTTCTTCCAAAAAGTATGAGAAATGACACGTTACGGATCCGGCATTTTGGAAACGAGTTATATTTACCGGTGAGTGTGAGGACCACATTGAAATACGGCGCAAAGTGGTGCCGCATCGGAAAAAAATACGTTAAATGAAATAATTTTCTAAGCCAAGAGGTATATTTGAAAACCGATTTTACATATTTGAAAACCTAAAAAGCCAACATTTTGTTGACTTCTAATGAGCTGTTTTGGTGTACGACTGCTCAAAGTTGGGACTTTGAAATTTTAAAAATTGGACGTTTTCTTTCAAGAATACTAGATCTGGCATAGTTTTTAAAATACGCCACCTTGAAACATGATGTTATATTTATTTGAAAGAGCATACATTTAGCTTTCAAACTGCATCAACAGTTTTTTTCATTTTGACCGCCAGTTTTTTAGACCAGGCATTTTATTAAGCCCACCTTTTGCGGAAAGTACGATTTCCTTTCTTATGCGTGTATTGCGCGAATACCATGGGGATGAACAAGGATACTTTTATTATTGCTTAATGTAATATTTTAGCTTACAAAAGTATTGTAATAATAAAATATATTATTTTAAAATAAAAATCATTTTATTGCAATGTCGTAAGATATACATATATATATACGTCCGGTTTATATAGTGGAATAGTGGGGAAATATAGGAAAATAGTAGGTAAATATAGAAATAACTGAAATTGAAGCTAAAATTTCACTTCAACAAGTACCTGATCTCACTGTAAATAGGCTTATGAAGACTATAGATTGCACTATATTCCAATCGTAAGAAAACGTTAGTCTTACGCTATTGACCAAGTGGGGTTGTGATGGATCTTCTGAGCAAAGTAAGCAAACATTTTCAAATTTAGATTTGAATCCATCAGATTGGTGTTTATTCATGACATTGTTGGTACCGCTGCAATTATGTTTATAGTTGAATTTGGAAAAATCTTCGATCCTCTTCAACACGATACTACTAATAATAATAATTGAGTGGCACTACAGCCCATAACGGACCAGGGCCTAGCTTCTACAACAACTACTCGTGTTGTGCATGCTATTGTTCTTCACGAGTAGAAAGGACCTACAGTTTTTTGCCGATTCCGAACGGCGAGATTTGAGAAGCTTTCCATAGACAATTAATACTCTTTGAGTGTTGTCAGCAACTCGAAAGAGGTGGTGCCGCGAAAAAATGCTAGGTGTCCCGTCCGGAGATCGAACCCAGATTTTCTGCGCCGCAGTCGATGCACTTACCACTGCGCCACGGCGACCACGATACTGTAGGACGGTAAAATTACAAACGAAATTCGAAATTTAGATGAAACATTGCAACTATTGCAACTAACAATAATGTAATAAAAGTAAAATATGAATTGCATTTGGCCATGATTGGTGGTAAACTAGAGAAGACAGTAACAAACTCATTTTCTGCAAGTTCATGTGGTATTTGTGGCGCGAGACCAAGAGATGAATGACGCGAGACCAGCAGAGATGAGGACCCTACTAAGAACAAAAACAAGTAATTAAGGAGCTTTGAAATTAGGCATTGCCCGTCTACATGCCTGCATTAAGGTCATGGAATACTTACTACACATAGTTTATAATTTAGTGATAAAAGCATAGACAACAATAAAAACGCCTATCCGTCAAGAGTGGGGAAATGGAGTTAAAGGTAGATATTGTATAGCAAGAACCTGGTAAAACTAATGATTGTTACACTTTTCAAAGATTTTTCGAGAACCCAGCAGAAGTTACATAATCAACGGCAGAAATAGATGTGCAACTTGTAAAAAATTCAGCGTCATCCTAATATCGAGCCATTACTAAATTGACGCGGAGAAATATAAAGCTTATGCCAAGAAAACCGCAGCTACGGCTATAAATTTGTATCCCTGGTATTATATGCAGATTCGTAGAATTCTATTTCACAGAGTAGATATACTATCATCAGCAGCGGTGCATAATACTGCCGAATTAAAAATTTTTTCATTCGGCGACGAATGAAGATGTAATTCATCAAATGCTGGTATCATCTGGTCTCTGGTTGACATATTTTAGGCCTGAACCGAAAATAAGGGATTCACTCCCACTAGTTAGTAAATAGTAATGAATTTAATTTTTCTTTCCAGCCTTTTTTTAAACCGCAATTTATTGTCGTAATACAATTAAATAAACAATCTGGCTGAGTAGAGAGTATTACCCCGCCCCATTCCACTTTGAAACAACAGTACCGTTAACGTATGATCTAATAAATGTGTCAAAAACCGATCGCACGACGACATCGTTTATGTGATTTGGGTATATAGAAACTCAGTGAACGAATAATTCCAATGCTCAAAAGTGTCGTAGCTGAATAACGCAGGGGAACTTTAAAATGTTAAAAATTCCATTTGTGATCAAAAATACTTGAAATGTTGACAATGGCGCGCGGTGAGTGTACTCTGAGTCAAAAAAATGTTTGCAAGGGGTACACGCTTCTCTAAGATGGCCGAGAAGATGTAAATGACGACGCTCGCCCTGAAAGCTACAGCACAACAAAAATCGATGTAAATGTTGAGAAAGTGACAAAAAAATCACAACTTGAGAAGTTGCTGAAGGTATCGGCATATCGGTGTGGCAGCGAAGTTTGTTCCAAAATTGCTGAATTTTGACCAAAAGAGTGTCGCATGAACAGCGTTAAGGAATTGGAAGGAACCCAGAAGAGGACGGCATTTTGCGACTATAGAGGATATACAAACCAAACAAACCGAGTCGCCGAGAGAGCTCAAGGGCATACCAGAAATTCTTATATGATTGGAAAAAACGCTGGCATAAGTGTATTATATCTGAGGGGGACATAATAGAATTTGATGAATAAATAAATATTTTTTGAGAATTCACCTTATTTTTTGAACAGATCTCGTACGCCATCACGATCAAGTTAAAGATCTCCTTAAACTTTAGCAAAAATTGGTTCAACCTATGGCATAATCTCATTATATTCTTTCATTTCTGACACAATTCTTCAGAAACTTAGAATGAAAAATGAACTTGAAATTTGCATCAAATATAATTTCTACAATCAAACTTCGCAAAATTAACCGTACTATTGTATAAAATTACGATAAACAAGCACTCTAAAAACTGAACATTTATTGATACTGAAACGCGATATCCATTTGAGTTTTGAATACAAACTTATTTCTAAAACATTCTTTTCTCTTTTTACAGCAAGCTAAAGGAGACAAAGGGAAAACACGTCGATGTTCCCTGCAAGTGTATGCTCAAATGAAAAACGATCGACGTTCCTCAAGAGGTACTTTTTATGCAAATATTTTGAACTACATCAAAAAAAGAAAAAGCTCTTAAATGTGATTCAAGAAAAAAAAATTATATACATCTTATTGTTATTTGTATTTTATTTGTAAATATAAAAAAATCGTAAAACTTAAGTAAAAAGTAAAAACAAAAAAACTGTCTATATATACATTTTTTTATCTTTTTCTCTTTCTCTCTCTTTCTCCTTGTTTCCCCCCTTCGTATCCAAATCATGCAATTGCTTACTTGTGTGTGAAAAATCAGTGTTTTCACCTTTAATTGAATAACTTCTCGTAGTTTAATGTGGCTTAATGTATCACAAATATTCTGTGTGTGTTTAGAATAATAATTGCCATGTTTTTTAAGGTTTCAATCTTTTTTGCAGATATATTTTTACTAATCGCACATCAGATTTGATTTTGAAAGATTTTTTTTGGAAAACGATTTGATATTTTTTCACTTCTGAATGTGAATTTTTTGATATATACATTTTTTTTTGATATTCTTTATAAGACAGACCATATACATGTACACAAAACATATATCAAATAATTATATTCCTATCTACATACATATATTTAGCGAAATAAATGATTTATGGTTTCTGAAACCGTGGTTTTTGTAGAAAACTAAGAATTTTTAACTGGTTTCATCAAAATAAGTAAATGTAAGGATTAATTAATTGTAGATGACTTGTGAGTAAGAACCCTTCATTATTAGATTATATTTGGCAGTTAGTTACCACATCTAGTAATGTTTACTTTCAATTTCTTTTACTTCTGCTTATCCACTGACTTTTATTCCGTATCGGACGTTGGGACTGATACATCAAAATCTAGACTGTACTGGAAGGTATCATCTACAACTGCAGTAGTTGCCGAAGCAGCTAGGACGTTTTTTGTTTAGGCTGCAGTGATGGACTTATATGACACTATCTCTTTAACTCTACTTCTTCCTTTTAAAACTTAACACTTTATTGTTGAAAGAATTAAATAATTATAGAGTATAAAAAGAGTAAGTCAATGACACTAAACACGAAATTCTTATTTGTAGAATTCGCTTAAAGTTTTAATGAATCCTTAATAAGGTTAAGAAAAGGTGAAATTATAAAGGGGTATCCAATAAGATGCTTATACCGTTTATTAAAAGAACATTTTTATAATTTGTAAACATTGCTAGTACATGTTCCTTACAATAATGAGAGGGTTGGGATTAGTTAAAAATTTGATAGTGACAGTTAGACGATAAGGGGAAGAAAAGAACGAAAGAAATTTATTAAATTCAAAGTTGTCAAGTCCCAATTGGAAACTCTGTATACAGAAAAATATCGTTAAAAAAATGGAACAAAAATACGCACGTTTTGATGTCAATACATTGTTTTTAATATAATCGATACAAATTTGCTTAAAAGTTCACAACGTGGAAAAGTGAGGTAGTCTTTTTGAAAGTGCTTATCTCTAGAATCAAAATGTTTAGTACAGAAATGCTTCACCAGTTCAGACATATAAAGTTTCGACTTTGCCCATTTAAAATATAAAATATTTCCGCTTAATATATTTTCTTGTATCCCATGCCAAAACAATGAAGTGTAGGAAACTAGTGCCCCGCACAAGAAAGTAGACTTTCCTAAAGGGAAATTAGTTCGCAATAAATGGGAACAAAGACTCTTAGTGGACTGTACTATAAAAAAGTGTGAAAAAAAGTCCCCATAGCAATCATTGGATGAAGGATATTTATTAGGCCTGTTTTACATCTTTAATTTGAGTTATTAAAAAAAAGAATTTATTAAATCAATATTAATGGTGAAGTAGCTAAGAAGGATTAACCCCTAAGTTTCACCACAGCTGAGGCTTGTGTTAGGCGCGGGGCTAGGTACAGCAATATGTGTAAATACAGAGATGAGTAAAATTTACTTTTTTGCGTCTTTTTCAAAACTATCGCTGCTTAAAAAACAAATTCTCTGATGAGCTAGCCAGTTGTATTCTTCCCTTTCAAGAATTTATCCGCAATACTCGGCTCGCTAGGAATGCCCACCCATTAGACATAAAGCCTACCTTTATACGTAAGGAGACTCATTCTTTAGCCGAACGACACGAATATAGAATGCTCTTCCCAGTCCAACTTTTTCCCTTCATAATAATTCACAGACATTTAAAACCAATGTGCACCGGAACCGTTTCCCTCTCTTACTCTATACCTTCGGCCAGTGCTGTGACTTAATTTCGGTTACTTAAGTGCACTAAGGGTAATTCCTTTCGCGCGAGTTGATAAAAAAATTAAATCTAATCCCAAATGAGTGCGCCAAAGCTTATTGGTGAAGACCCTTCATAAGGACCTTTGGTAAAATAAAGCCGAAGCCCGAAGAACGCCGAGCCAATGTATTGGCGGCAGGTAAATATAAGTGGAGCAAGTGTGAGTTACCTTCGAGCATGAAAGGTTTCGACGCCTCCTGGTTTGATACTTCAAAGATATGTTGCTTGATATCATATGCCAGGGTACGATGATACAATTCTGCTCCCATTTAACGCCTACAGGACCCACCTCCATTTATGTCCCAAATTTAGACACATACAGGAAATACATAGGTACATAGAGGGTATGAAGGACGATCGGCACAGAGAAAATCTAAGGAATAGTCTGGAGAATAAAAAACGAGAAGCTCAATCAAGGAAAAGCTTCACGTCAGTCAACAGAGTAGGAAGCTTTGTGATTATAGACCAAATTTTGAATAAACAGGTGTACCTTAACATCCTGAAAGCAAATTTTCGAAAACGTGCTGTAGGCTTGGATGGAGAGTATAAGTTCTATTAAAATAATTCATTTAAACACAAAATCGGCCTGCGCCAAGAGGCCGATAGTAACATCACCCCAGTCTCCTGATGTTGCTGGAATCTCTGATCAGAAAATGAGAATGCTAGTAGGAATCAGTTTACAACGCTTAAGAGGGCTGGGCCATGTAGAGCGTATGTACACCACTGCTCCAGCCCGAAAAGTCTTCGAATCGGAGCCATTTGCGCAGTCCACGTTGGTTGAGGTCCGTCGCCGTACATCCTATAGAGTTGGTCGTTGAATCTTCTTCTCTAGACAGTATCGACCTATACAGGACCAAATATCGCACGCAGAACTTTCTCTCGAAAAGACTGAGGGCTTCCTTATTCGCTTTTAGTAGCGTGCAAGTCTCCGCGCAGTAGAATAGGACTTAAACTATTGTACAAAACCAGTTAAGTCCTTCGAGAGAGGGCTCTATTACTCAATTGCAAAGCAGCGATTGGTAAGAGTTCGGTAGTGATGTTTGATTTCGGTAGTGATGTATTGTACTATATATTGTACTATATGTACCGCGGAACCAAGGCAGACGAAGTTCTTGACTATCTCGACGTTTCTGCTGTCTAAAGTCTAACAAACTTTATGATGAATTATCCCATAGAATAGACTTGATACTTTCAGTACATCAAGAAAATTCTGGCATACTTGCTAGACACTGCCAAATTAGAACCCATAGAGGAAGACTGTGAAAGGATAGGGATAACGATAGCGTTCCAGAGGAGGAGAAACCACCAGCAAAAGTCAGCCCAGCCAATTAAACCTAACCTAAATTAGTGAAGCTGTACTGTATTTCTTAAGAACTGTAGTGATTTCTAGTAGCATATTCGATAAATAGTACAAATTAGCTGTGTTTGCAGAACCCGCGATCATACATAAGTACGTGTATTAGTTTTGATGAGAACTTTGTTTTCGTTCTGGAGAAACAAATTAATGTAAGTAAAGCACTCCAAAAAAACACAAGATATCAATTTCACAAATACTTTACTGCACACAAAACAAAACGCTTCTTTTGTTTATTTTTTTCTCTCTGAAGCTTAGCCTCCAAAGAATCGGTATGTAAAATTACTCAATCAAACAACAATTTCACTTCCATTTCATTTCTTCCACTATTTTTGTTCATTTTAAAGAATTTAAATGTTGTGTCTATTTTTGCTATTCTGTACATTTGTGTTACCAATTTTTCCGCACCATAACGTTCAAGGATACAAAAACTATCTCAAATTGAAGAAAATCGGCTGCTCACGATGAACGCCCGATCGAAATCCGTTGATCGACCAGTATTGCAACGCTCCAAACGTATCTATCCAAAATTGAGATCATACACATCTGTAGACGAACGGTCTAGCTGTTCGACTAGCACCACAGTTATTGAGGAAACAACTTCAGTTCAGAATATTACACCCATGAATTTGGTTTCACCCAATTCCAGGCCAAAGAGCCTCATTATTTCTGGTGAGTACAGCACATGCGCTGGCATATGGTTTGTTCAATTCTCTTTTCCATAGAATTCCCCTCGTCAAGGAGATGCTCTGTCCCGGCGGCGGTGAGCTTGCAGCAATTGGGTGCACTTAATCGTCGTAGGACATCAATCGGCACTTTGGCCGAGGATGCGCTTAGTTTGGAGACTAAGAAGAGACATCGAATGATTCAACGACACTAGGTCTCAAGCAAGCTTCTAGTGCATACCCTTAAGTCTTAAAGTAGATCCACTTTTGTTTGTTGTATATCCGTCCTTTACGTTTTTTTTACTCATATTTGACTTTAGGGAACTTAAACTTTACTTGACAACTTTAATGTGCTAAATAAACAAAATCTACTCTCTTCTTACTATAGTTGGTGGTGTTTCATTTTCTTTATTGTTTTTCCTGACTCCGGTACATGTGGTGGGGTGTGTTGTGACTGTCTTAGATTTACTATTCCCGGTCAGTTATCGACTCCAACTTATCTGGAGCTAATCCAAAGCGTAACCAGGCGAGGGTGTGAGCTTGATATTGACTAGCATTCCCATGCCTGATGGCGCATGTAAATACGTCATAAAGGGGACATTCGTACCACATGGAAAAACCATCAAAACATTGACCTTTCCTTAATGGAAGTAGCTGCTCAACACTGAGTTTCCCTCTCACTGTCTAGTGTTTTAGATAACTTTGGCTACTAACTAACAGCATAGAGAAATGTTGGCAACTTGTACTCACGCCCATTGTGCAAATTTCATGACCACAGGTGAGATCTTCCAAGATGCTTCAAAATTGATCTAGCTTGGTCAATCTTAAAAGAAAGTTCCTCTCATCAAAAATACCCACGGATCGGGATACTACGGCCTGATGGGACTCAGCTAACATGTACAGTGCATTGGATATACATTTTACAAATTATCATAACCTATTCACATTTACCTTCATTCCCACATCAGGACTAACACCACAAGCTTACCGAACAGTAGCTGGAGTTCCGTCTGCGAGATTGTGGGGATAACTAAGTCAGTCTTGAAAAAAATGCCTTCCCCTAAAAGCTCCCAATGTGCAACATTCCTCAATAAATATAATGAAAAGAAGAGGTGACACGACGCACCCTTGGGGAAGTCCAACGCCCCCCGTTAAAGGTATTGGCTTATGACCGCTTACCGCTGATACAGTTGGCGTAAAAAATATTAACGGCAAGTAGCAGAGGACAATCAATCCCATACTTCTGTACAATATTCCAGAGTTTTATCGGTCAGTTAAGCAAATTCCCAAGCTTTCTTAAGCACCATTCTTAGATTGAGAAGGTGGTCGGTTGTACTTTTATTCAGCCTTATTCTGAGATTCGAATAATCTTTCGAAAGTTAATCGAATACGAACAGATTGTATTCGAGATTCGAACGATTCGAAAGTTAATTTTTCAGGCTATTCTGACATTCGAATGATTCGTTATTTCCCCTCGTTTACCTTCGGTAAACTTGTAAGTAGAAATATTTTGTTGCATCTTTAAATTTTATGAATTGCATCGTGACTTTATTAATTTATGTAGGTCGCAATCGCAATTGTTTTTATTATTAATAAATAAAACAATTGCCATTGTATTTTACTGTGGTTACGATTTTATTCCAATTGAGTATGAAATTTCTAACAGCTGATATCTTAAATGTCAGATTCATTGAAGTGTTCATTCGATAATGAATACTTTTCATTCGAAAGTCAGAATGCGAAAAATTCATTCCAATGAATAGATACATTCGAACGATTATTCGAATCGTTCGAATCTTTAGTAGGGGTTTCCAACACCTAAACTTAGACCTTAGCGAGGAGACTTAAAAACAAGGCCCTCTAATTAGAAAACTCTCCCATGGAGCACTCTATCTCCCTTTTTCAAAAGCGAAGCAAACACTCCAGTCTGGTAATCGTCAGGTGTCTCAGTACATCCCCCGCCCACCTTAATGACACGAAAGGGCCACAAGACTACCTCTTTATCCATCGCCTTAAGCCTTTCTGACCGGTAAACTTGCCAACTTTTAGCGAAACTTGAATTCCTCCACCGTCGGACTATTCTCCGCGCACTTAAGGTCGGTCATCTTCAGTGCCCGAAGTGCAGTTCTGAAAATAGCGAAAGATGTTCACCTCATTGGAAAGAATCACACCATCTTTAGATTTGACGCCTTCAGTGATGTTGAGCTTCCATCCTCTGAGTATGCGAATGGTTTGCCAGAACACCTTTTTCGTAGATCTATGGTCGCTTTCCTACTTCACCCCCAACTCCTTCCTTGACCGTTCTTTGCCTGATTGCACAGCCAATTTGCAAGTTATTCGCGCCTTAGTGTACAGATCACAGCTAGCAATGTTCCCAAGAGAATCCAATTTCTGCAGGTCTTTTTCTTCTCATGCGATGGAACATTTGAAATTTGCTCAAGCCTTTCGTTTATGTTCCGTGTCCTGTAGTTTCTCCCACCGTATGCGTCTAAACGCCCTTGATTTTTGCCTCAGCAGGCGACATAAGATACAGTGTACACAACGAAAGGTGTGGATCAGTTGACAGCTCAGACCCTCTTAATACACAAACGTCACAAAGCATTTATTTCACAAGCGATGGTGACAACGATT
This sequence comes from Eristalinus sepulchralis, assembly GCA_944738645.1. Lineage (NCBI taxonomy): Eukaryota > Metazoa > Arthropoda > Insecta > Diptera > Syrphidae > Eristalinus > Eristalinus sepulchralis. The sequence goes on from OX122883.1 coordinate 65,290,684, forward strand.
CGATTTCTGTTGAAGAATCCAACAGTAGCAAGTGTATTTAGAGACTTGCCATTCGCACAGTAAAAATCCAGCACCTTCCCTCCATTCGCGTTCTCATAAGGATCACCTATCCTCCCAATCACACTCTCCCATATCGCTAAATTCACACCCTCATGAGCATTGAAGTCTTCCATCAGGGCATTGGAACCCATCTTAGTCACAACATAAGTAACTACTCCGTCCAGGAAAGCCGTTTACTCCAACACCAGATTCGGTAGAAGTCGTTGTCCGTTGCCATTTGGCCTCTGCACGCAGCGGTTAGTACTCACGAGGCGACTGCCGGGTTGCTTGTAATCTCTTCGGGCTAAGCCGGAACGGCTGTGATTTACTGCGGGTGCTGAAAAATGGATTTAATAAAAGAAATATCCATTGCAAGTGGTTGCAATCAAAGGATGGTGACGAACCACGAGCGATTAAAGTCCTAGATTGATCGTGAGACGGGAAAGGGATCTGTTTTAAAAGATCTGCTAAAAACTGTGGAAACGCTGAATACTGTGGGCACCTCGACCAAATAAAGTGAGAGTAAATTGACAGGAAAGGAGTTATCTTTCATCGTGGCAATGCTAGGTAACACGCGACTTGACTTATCTTGGTTGAGAACTTTTTATGCAGCCACTGTATAGCCCAGACATTGCACATTCTAATTACAATTTGTTTCGGTCTTTGCGAAGTCTCTTGATGGTAAAAAATAAACTAAAGATTATTTGGCCAAGATTTTGCTTAAAATGAAAAAGCTGCCCGGAACATGGCAAAACGTCATAGAAAAGGTTTTTCTTATAATTGGCGCGCACTTAAAAATAAAGGAAGAGAGGGAGAGGAAGATAATGACCAGTATGTACTCGATTGAAATTGGTTCTGAATAAAAAGAATTTGTTTGCTATGTTTGACATAAGTTTAGACAGTCCTCTTGGATTGGCTAATATTCCTGTTTGCAGTTCACTGCAGTGACCGGGAAGCCTCAGGAGTGTATTCCATTGCACACAATTTCTTGACTCGTCAGTTTTAATGTAGAAGGAATTTTTCGAAGTTGACCAAATTGCATACAAATCTATCTTTTACCCAAGTGTCTGGAAAATATTATGCACTCTCACAGCAACCATTTCCAAAGTTTGATGAACATTCTCAACGGAAGGCATTGCATCTATGCCTAGTCATCATCATTCATCCATTCACTAAATGAAAAGCAAACAAGAAAAATTGAAAGACAGTTTGCGAACCAAAAGTTTCGATCCCTTTTCATAAATTCAACTCTTCACACCCAAAATCCCGCAAAGTAGTCAACTAATTTTCAGAAAACAAAAATATCAGTCAAAAATTTTGTACAATTTTTTGTGTGATTTTAACTTGAAAATGGTAAAGGACAAAAATGTCGCAAAGAAAGGTGGCTCTACGAACTACACACTGATAACCATTGATGAGAACCATGTCCTCGAGTTGAAAAATGAAAGCTTGCTAGAGCGTCTAAGAAATACCGTCATTTTACTTAAAGGTATTCAATAGTTTGGCACATTAGCAATGGGATTCTTTATCTAGTTCTTATGTTCAACAGAAGCTGAAATCGTAGTTCATGATTTAAAGGAAAAGGAACTTAAGAAGGAAGAGGTAAGTGCTACAGTCAATCCCGCTCTTTCACTCAATGTTTGACTATCCCATTCATAGTGGCGAGCTTATCTCGCATGTGATCCTCTTCCAAAACCCCATCTACCTGACGACATAAGAAGATTCTTTAGCAAGGTATTTCATTTTGACTGTGAAGATGTGGAGCTGAGTTACAATTGGCAATTGGCGCAAGACGAACGCAGCATTTTGAATCAGGACATTGATGCTCCTGACTTTACTGGTCGCTCAATGCGTGTGAATAAGAGGGAATTTGGTGAAATCTATTCAAAGCATGTAGCTGACACTATAGAGGTATAGGAACGCTATTTTCAAAGGTTTTGGCAACGTTTTTGATATTTGACAGATAATCGAAAGAATTCAACATTTTCTTGACAAGCCAAACCAAATGGTGTCAGAGAGAATAGCTAATGACTTAAAGGAGGTAGGTACAAGTTGTGATCTTTTAAAATTAGTTTTGCAGCGATTTTTATATACAATACATTTGTATGTACGTATGTATTTAGGAAAATTTGTACCCTTTGGGCAAAAAGTGGAAACAATTTCCAGTATTACTATTAAAATATCTGAAGTAGTAACTACCAAAATTCTTCTTCTTCTTCTAGTGGCGCTTCAGTCCGTGGTGGACCTGGTACTCAACCAACATGCCTATCCAGCCAGTACGATCTTTCGCCAGCTGCTGCCAGTTGCGCACTACAAGTTGGTTGAGGTCCTTCTCCACTTGTGTGCGCCTCCTTAGCCTAGGCCCTCCTCTGTTGCGTTGTCCCCATGGCTCAGATTCGAAGACTTTTCGGGCCGGAGAAGTGGTGTTCATACGCTCTACATGACCTAGCCTTGTAAAGTGCTGTAAGTAACTACTAAACTCTGTTTATAAAATGTGGCACAGCAATTGTGCTACAGCGCATTTCTGGGCAAAGAAAATCCTTCAACGTTATATAACAACTGTTCTCATTGACAGTTATCTACTGTTACATTATCTTTTCGTTAAAGGAGTATGACCCCAAAAAAGTCCTTTCATGAAACTACACACCATGAAGTGTCTCAATAGTGGTGCAGTTCCCTGTCCTGGAATATTTCTTTTTCAATTCATGCCCGGTTTTCAATACCCCTTAAAAAACGAGAGCAGAGCAACAGCTATTATCGTTCGAGCTTTTAAACAATTTAGACAATTGAGATTTTTTTTTCTTCTTTTACTGGCGCTACAATCCGCGTTGGACCGGGTATAACGATCTCTCGCCAGCTGCCTCCAATTACGCACTCCCACCTGGTTGAGGTTCCACTCCATTTATGTGCGCCGTCTTGACCTAGGCCGTCCTCTGTTGCGTTGTCCCAATGACTTGGATTCGAAGATTTCGAAGATTTTAAAGACAGAGCACGCATCTCAACCGTTATACCCGAAGACGCTCGACCAGACGCGTATCGCCATATAGCCTATAGAGCTCGTTGTTGAGTCTTCTCCTCCAGATGGTATTAACGCAAACAGAACCGAAAAACGCACGCAGACTTAGGGCACCACGAACGGATACCCGTATCATCATTTAGTTTACGGAACGGCTCTAGATTCGGAGCCTCTAATCCTGGAGCAGTCCAATACGGTTGGCATACGCCGTTAGTCGCTCCCAAACATGCGGATTAAGACCTCTGACTTGATGGGGAAGTACACAACCCACCCAAACCAGCGGCAGCACCTGGCCAACCATTACCAGAACCACTTGAAAACAGTATTTTGTACAAGACCACTGGTCAGACAGCACAACAACGAGCGATTCCCGGGTCTATCACCATGGAGCGCTACTTTTTCATCGGCATCAGATGAGAACAGAATTGCCCCGCAGCACCGCCACACTTAGCTCTACCCCACTCTTACATCGAATAGGGCACAGATGCACCCCATTCACATGCCCCACCCATCACCCGCATGTCTCGAGTACTCTGCGGCTGTTCCAAATGCTCTTTACGTTGAATTGTTGGGTTTCTTCCTGCAAACAAAGTAGAGAAAGGAAGAATGGGAAAAAGGAAAAGCCTCGAACTCTAGAAAAATTGACACGTTAACAACACTTCTACTCTTTAAAAGTTAAACTTTCCTACCTCTCTTTCTGTTCACAAAAAAAAAAAAAAACAAATGCAAAACGCACACGCACTCGATCATTTGGCAAATTCTTATCAACTATACTTCACTCTAACTGGCGATGCACCATGGAGGCATCCGACCAGAGTTAGCCTATTTTCTCAACATCATGAAATTCGCAATACCGCTAGTTCCTAATCCAAATAAGTCCAAGGTCATCGCGTCAGAACTCGCGAAAATTATGCTCGAAAAAAGGGAAAAACATAGACGGACTTACAGGATTCGAACTTCCTCGAACTGTTGGTTCCAAACAGGGACTTAACTTACGCCTCTAACAAGACTCTTGAGATAAGGCAAGCTAACACGCATAGGGAAGCGCTACCTCAGTGACGAAAACCTTTACAAATTTTAGGGATTCTTGTTCTTCTTCTATCTTAGGTTTGGACATCAATAAGGATTTGCCCAAGTCTTTGCATCCTTTTGATCGGTTAGTCAATTTTTAATTTCAGATCATGAGCAAATCGTATGTTTACATAATTCACTTCATAGACAGTCTGACCAGCAGAGTTCTTTGTTCAGAAACCGCCTACATGGAGTAAGAAAAAAATATTCTCAAATTTGTTGGAAACTCATTCAATTTTCTAGTCCCATAGATGCCACTTCTGCGCAGTATTCATTCCATGGAGATGACTTTAACATCCACATTTGGACACTTCTCAATGTCCCCACTTATCTGGATCCTGTTGAGTAAATCGACCAAATATTTGAACCCAACATACCTCAGGGACTTGCTAACTTTCTTCCAGCACTCCCTTCAAGATAATCGATTTGTATGAAATCCGAGTTAAGTTGGTTGTGCCATTCAGTGTGCTGTGCGAAAACATGGTCATCCGTGGAACGCATTCTTATTTTGATAACTTTAGTCCAGACGCAAGATATTATTCCTTGCCGGGGACGGGTGAAGAAGAAAGCAGTAAGACACTTCTGAAAACATTCTAATGTGTAAAATAAAATATTTCTTTATCCAGACCTACCACGATGCTTAAAGAATGAATTCGAAAAGCAGACGTCAATTCAAGCCGAGATCAAGGCGAATCTCATCAGAGCAAGGGCTGAATTTGAAGAGGCTGAGCGGTAAGATGATGGTTTTGATAAGGGCTTTTATTCACTGATTCATTTTCTGTGTTTTGGCTTAAGAAATTGGTGTCTTCTGTCTTTGATGGGCTCGCAATTAAACCGTCCTTTTCACTGAACTGCCGGCGGTTCAGTGTTTCAGTGCGCATTTTGCCGGATCTACTTACTTCTTTACTTATCAGGCCGGCGACCCATGAAGGGTCAGAGCCTAAGCAATTGCTGCCTTCCATCGCTGACGGTCCTGGGCACGCTGCTTCCATTCATCAAAGCCAAGCTGTCTTACGTCCGCGTGACTTGGTCTCTATACCGGAGGTTTGGTCATCTTCTTCTTCTCGAACCAGGAGGCTCAGATTCGAAGACCCTCTTCGCTGGAGTTGGGTTGCTGTCCATGCGTTTAATGTGGCCGAGCCAGTGTAGTCGACGGATTTATGCCTTATGGACTACATCCACATCCTGGTACAGCTCGTAGAGTTCGCGGTTATGTCTTCTCCTCCACTCACCTTCCTCGTAAACGGGACCATATATCCGACGTAGAATTTTTTTTCGAAGGCACCAAGAATCAGCTCTGCAGACTTGCTTATTGTCCAGCTTTCAGCCCCATAAAGTGGGACTGGCAGTATAAGGGTCTTGTGGAGCATGACTTTGGTGGTTCGAGTCAGGAGTTTTGATCCCAGTTGTTTCGACAAACTGAAGGAGCATCGGGTGCCAAGGGTAGAACCACCTTCGGATCTCTATTGTGATGTCATTTGTGGAGTTAACGTTTGCCCCGAGGTAGACAAACTCCTTTAATACCTCAAAATTATAGTTGTCGATTGTTACATTTGTCCTAGGTGCTGTGTGACGGAACGTTTCTTAGTCGACAGCATATACTTTGTTTTCCCCTAGTTGATCTTAAGACCAACTCGCTTCGCCTTTTTCTTTAATTGGTTCAAAAGCCTCCGCTACGGCACGTTGGGAACGTGCGACGATATCGATGTCGTCCGCATATCCCAACAGCTGGACTGTTTTGTAGAAGATAGTGCCTTCCGTGTTTGCCGGATCATTGTCTTGTATTCCACTCAATATGGCCGAGTCAACGGAGTTAACTTGTGTTGAGACTGAACTCTGTTATCACGTCAAAAAGCTCCTATTAATTTATAGTGTCGCATGCGCCTTTCAAGTCGTTAACTCCCTGGTCTCGTTCAGAAATTTGACTTGGTGCAAAAGGTCGTGTTTAAATTAGAGCTCACCGAAACCGACCTTACGACTATGAATAAATATGAATGTCGACTTTACGTCTTACCTTTCAAAATGTGCATGTATTTTCTGTACATGTTATCGGTGTCCTTGGCTGTTCAGATTCGTGTGGCAATGGTGTTCCCTTAGTTTACCCACGGGGTCAGCCGTTAGCTGTAAAAAATGTGGTAGGATATCTTGGCAGTTGGTTGGACCAGTATCTATACTGCGGTAAGCATGTAGCTATAGCTCTGACACAAGGAAAGAAAGTTTTTGCAATTCCGGATTGCAAGGTTTAATTTCATTTCAATTGTAAAGCTTATTAAAGCGCAAACAGCAATACATTTTTGATGAAATTCTAATTTTTAACTAAGTTTTGACCTTGCCTTTAAAAATGAAAACCCATATCATTTAAATTTACGCCTACTTCTAAGCCAAATAATCACTTTTTCGCACTTTAAGGGCGTTATCTTGGCCATAACTGGAGTAATCTTCGTTCTTGATGTGCCGGGAATTATTCGTGTAAAGTTAGTTTTTGCATAACGCCTCACATAAAAAATCTAGCGGTATCAAATTGCATGATCTTAGTAGCCGTCATATGACGTCCCCAAAACGTTAAAATACAAGACCTAGAAACTTCGCGCTCTATAGACCCGTAAACAGTCGTGTTGTGTGGTTTGTTGCTCCGTTTTTTTTTTTGAAATCTCATATCGACCAAGTCATAATCTTTGCAGTTGCAGGAAAAAAAAAAACAAAAAAAAAAAACGGTTAGCATTCAAGCATACTCGTACATATGTCTTCTAAGTAGCTGTTTATTAATTCCGTCTATTGTCTTCTTCGACGAAATACGAACCAGAGACACCACATAAATAAATAGTCAATAGTGGTCCTCTAAAGAAGAAGCGAATATAAATGCAAAATACGTCATGTTCAGTTGCTGCAAACGCCTGGAAATCAATGAATTCGGGTTAGCCAATGTTTGGTCGGTCAATTTCTTCAACTTTCTTCTTCTTTCTTCAACGTCTTATTAAATTTTATTTCAGGGAGAATGCCATAAATGTTCCATGTTTTCCGTACTAGTCTTATTGTTTTGTTCATAACTGCATATTACAATGATGTAAAGGGTGATTTTTTAGCTATTGTCTTTTTGGCAACAGTTTTTTAAACAGCTGACTCACGTTTCGTGTTTTGTTTCACTGTCAAACATCTTCAGTTTGGTCTATAATTTAACCATGAATCGTCTAACGAACGAACAACGCTTGCAAATTATTGAATTTTATTATCAAAATGCAGAAAGTTCATCGTGCGCTTCTTCCATTTTATGGTCAGTTCATTTTTATCTCAATGGGTACGTAAATAAGAAGAATTGTCGATTCTGGAGTGATTATCAGCCACAAGCATTGCAAGACCACTGCATTTGAATTTATGGGCTGGTGCCATCATTGGACCGTACTTCTTCAAAGATGATGCGAATCGTAACCAAACTGTGAATGGTGAGCGCTACCGTGATATGATATCCAACTTTTTTTTTGCCCAAAATGCCAGAGCTGGACTTGCATGACATGTGGTTTTCACAAGAAGGTGCCACATGCCACACAGTACGTGCAACAATGAACTCATTGAGAGGTGAGTTCGGTGAACATTTTATTTCACGTTCGGGACCGGTCAATTTGCCGCCTAGATAGTGCGATTTAACGCCTTTAGACTATTTTTTGTGGGCTTATTAAAGCTCATGTCTATACAGATATTGTACGCAATGAAACATTTATGTAGGCCAATATTGGACTAAGCGGATGGACCATTTGAGGCGCAGTCAAGGTCAACACTTGCATTAAATAATCTTTAAACATTAAATTATATGGACCTTACTATCGATTCAAATAAAGATTTCATGCATTTTTCTGAATTTTATGTGTTTTTTTAACTTTCCTATAGCTTTTAAAAAATCACCCTTTACATCCCTTATGAAACAATTAACACTTCCATTCTTTTTAAAAGTATTCACAATTCTAAGAATTGATTGCGTTGTCGGTTGATTATGATGAGCACAGTCATCGCGTAATGAGCGAAAAGTGGCATTGTTTGAATAACCACGTTTACATCAAGTTTAAAATGCAATGTTCAATTGTTAAGCGATCCATTATCGAAAATGACCAACATTCAATTTATATTGTGACACATCAGGTAATAGTGTCAGGTAACGGCGTCAAGTGCCAGTACTACCAACTTGAAACCACGAATGAATGACCCTATAAATGGTTGACCAATGCTTTCTTTACGGATTTTTTATCCTTTTAATCCGATTTTTAGGCGGGAAGTTTGCATTATTGGAAAAATAGGATAATTCTCAATTGGAGGTTTCATAAATTTTGCCTCTGCAGTTAATTTTATTTGCCGTCTTTTTAAGGCGTTCGTTAAAGTTTTGTGAAAAGCAGGGCAAGTGTCATGAGACTTCAGCAGTAATTTTACATGATTGCGCCGTCTAGCTAAAATCTATGTAATTAGCCGACATTCTTGTTATGTATACAAGCTTTTGCTTGTGCAATTCATCGCGAATTTATTTGTTGAACATAATTTGCAAAAACTTACTAGGCTCATTATAACTTGTGCATTGAAGCCGTTATTTGTTGTGTAAAACTGCATGGCACCGCATCCTATAACCACAAATAATCATATTTTTGAATTTAGTTTAAGAGCAGAAGAAGAAGAGGCTAAAGCACGTCTAAGGAAAAAACAAGATCCGGAAAAGGCAAAGCCAGAAAATGACAAAAAGAAACCCAAGAAACCACACAAAGAACCTCAAATCGTGGAACCCAATCAAGTACCCATTGTTCGCGAAGATTTCCTTAGGCGAAATCAAAATGAATTCGAACAAGAAATGAACAAATATAATCCGAAAACTTTTCGTCTTCTTCCCGGTGAGGTACGATTTAATCTTATTTTCAATATTGAAATATGCCACGCTTTCAAAAGACTAGCACTGCCTGTTTTTTATGTGCTTTAGTTGCAGAGAGCAAATTTGAGAAAATTTAACATTATTGTTGAAATATGGACTGAGATCTGTCTACAAAGATCTTTTTTCTAAACAGTCCGAAAAATATCGGAATTAGCCACAGCGTTGTGTGCAAATGCGTAAACTTAAATGACGGAGGTGCAAAATTCGATTGATGGCACCAGCTCTTACGCCTTCTTACGAATAAAAACCCAAATTGTCTGTGAAAAGCTTCTCAAATTTCGCTACTTAGAGTCGACAATAAACTGTAGGTCCTCTCTATTTGTAGAGGAGATAGGCCACAACATTTATTTTCTCAAACCCATTCTTCACACAATCTCATTTCAGATAAATCTTCGAAAATATCAAATTCTCGGTGGAGTCTATCAACTTCAATCGCTCGAGAAACCCAGAGTGACAAACTTTCCAAAACTCATTATGACTTGGTACACACCAAATGTACGCATTGAAACTAAAGATCCGCCTAAGCTCGAGGGAACGAATTCAGATATTATGAAATTTTTCGAAATCCAATTCGATCTTGCCGAATGCTACTGCCATTGGGGTAAGCCCATACCTTGCATTTTCGAAGAGGCAAGAACCATCTCCGTTAACATGGACACCGACCCAAATCTCACTCGACTAGCAGTCAGCACGCCCATCATCATTAACGACTTTAACCTGCACGAGCTGTTCACTAAACCGATGGTATATGACTTCATTGAGCACACTATTCCGCTCATGATATCGTCCTTCAAACTCCCCGAAGACTTCCACGACGACGAAGATGATAAGAAGAAGGGAAAGGCTGCCGTAGTCCGGACCAAGTTAACCGCTGAGGAGAAGCTACGAGAAGCCGAGATGGCCTTGCAAGGGCAGATGTTGTCGTTTGAAGCACAAGCCTGCCCAGAGAGATTGTTTCCCTTGTTCAAGAAAGTCCTGCCGGTAATCATCATGCCGCAATCAGATCAAACGGAAACGACCACAAAGCAACACCCGTACGAAAATTTTTCTGACTTTATGGCTGCTTTGCAGGACATAAAGGACGCCTACCGGAAATCAACTTTTCGTGACAAATTTGGCAACCCGGTTAAAATAATTGCCGAAAGCTACGACAGGAACATCAGGCGACCTAAGAAGGAGGCGATATCCAGTCGGTACATAGTTTTCGAAGAGGCTGACAGTAAGCGGATGCCGTCTATTGAAAAATCTGTAGACAGTCTTCAATTGTCTGAAGACTCTGTTAGCCATGAGCCACAGGAAGCAGAACAACCAGTTAAAGAGGTTGCAAAACCAGAACCGAAGGGGAAACATGGAAAGGCATCGCACAAGCATCGTCTAAGCAAGCGTAAGTCACACGAAGAAACTACAGAAGTCGTTGAGGAAGGTGTGTTTGAATAAATATGTTTTCAAATACATTTTTAAGACTTTCCGTTCCACAGAGACAATCGATCCAACGTCCTTCAGCAAGTGGTCAACGTCCAACATTTTGAGGTCTGCTATTAACTTGGATCAAAAGCGTGTCACGATTTGGACAGATAGACTGGGTTTGTGGTGTTATTGAAAATCTCATAAGAATGTTCATGACTGCTGTTGCAGGCACATTTGGATTCGCTTTCGATCGATACCAGCATTTTCCCTTTAAGACCTGGACTCTTCAGCCATTTGAGGATGAGTATGTTTCTAAATTCGTGTGAACCTATGTTGATCATCCATGTTCTAGTCCTGAGGAAGTAGAATTAGCTATCGAAACGGAAAAAGTAATGTTTCGGTTTTATGTTACGTCGAAGGGGTACAGGGTGTGTGCAAGTGATTTCGTCAAATTTTACAAGAACCGAAAGATCTACTTTGAGATCAAGGAACCGATACAGGACTTAAAAGAACTTAAAAAGGTAAGATCGAATTTCGATCAATACATTTTTATCGTCCCAAATAATTGGACAGCTTAAAGAACGGGATAACTTTAAGTTATGGAGGCTAGCTTAGGAGTAGTTCAGCCTGTAAGGCCTCTACGAACAAAAGAGAAGGGAAGGCACCAGCTTCTCAGAAGGAAAAAGTGGTGGCAAGCGATGCGCGCAGTCATGGAGCGGAGAGAAGTTATAGCAGGCAATCGTTTTTCTTCTTCTTCTTCTTGTGGCGCTACAATCCGGGGTGGACCTGGGCCTCAACCAACAAGCCTCCTTAGCCAGCACGGTCTTTCGCCAGCTGCCGCCAGTTGCGCACTCCAAGTTTCTCCAGTATCCGAAGTCGCTCGACTAGGCGCATGTCGCTGTATAGCCCATAGAGTTCGTCGTTGAATCTTCTTCTCCAGATGCCATCAACGCAAACAGCACCAAAAATTGCACGCAGAACTTTTCTCTCGAAGAGATCAAGGGCATCCTCATCCGCTTTTAGTAGTGTCCAGGTTTTCGCGCCATTAAGTAGGACTGGGATGATTAAGATGTTATATAAAGCAAGCTTAGTCCTTCGAGAGAGGGCTTTATTACTCAATTGCCTCTTAAGCCGAAAGAAACACCGATTGGCAAGAGTGATTCTGCATTTGATTTCGGAACTGGTGTTTTTGTCCCTATTTACCGCGGAGACGAGCTAAACGAAGTCCTTGACTACCACGAAGTTTCTGCTACCTAGTGTAATGCTCTGTACGAGGGCAGGAAAAAGTTACCAATAGGTACAACAGTCATCCGGCGGATATAGACCTCGAACTAAAGCCTGCAGTGATTGAATCGAACAAGTGGTAGTTAAGTCGCAGTCAATGCTCAGAGTTTATAAAAATCACTTCCACAGACTGTTAAACCGATACGAGAACCCTAATACCTGCATCGCGCAAAATGTTCCACATATCTTGGATTAGAATCAAGCATTTCGTTCACCCAAATTAGACGAGGCCAGGATAGTGATATTAAGACTAAAGTCCTAAAATAGCTGCTGAAGCAGACGTATTGTCCGCGTCACCAATTGAGAAATCAGTCCCGTCAGCATCGCATACAAGATCCTCTCTGCTGTTTTGTGTAAACGCTTGATACAAATCGTCAATTATTCGACAGGTCCATATCGGTGCGATTTCAGGCCAGGGCAGGTCACCATCGGCTATAACTTCACACTGCGGCAAATCCAGGAAAGGACCCAAGACGTGGAGATCGACACCCACCGTCGTCGTTTTCAAGACTGCATATGACAGTGTGCATAGAGACGAACTGTACAATGAAATGTCTAGATTTAAGATTCCTACCGATCTCACTATGCAGGATGACGATAGAGAATACTCAAACGATCTGAGCACGATCTTCCAAGTCAAAAAGGTTTTCGACACGCTGCTATGTGATTTCTCTAATTTCATATTTAAGATCGCTTGAAACTCAAATGTCACCATCAGAAGCACGATTTTCTAAATGGCCGTTCAACTGCCTACGTGGACGAGTTTGACTTGTTTGGATGACCACAGCGATCTGCGAATGTGGCGTTTGCGGAAGCGGCTTAAATGGCTCTGACGATAAATGAGGGCAAACCAAAGTAGCAACTATCATTAAGGAAGGACGAACAACATCGACGTCTCGGACACAACGTCATAATGGCCGCAGAAACTTTGAAGTAGTCAAGGATTTCGTCACCTCGTCTCGGTAGGACAAAAACACCAGTCTCGAGAACAAACGCAGAGCTTTCCTTGTCAATCGCTGCTTCTTGGGACTCAAGGGGCAATTAAGTAACTGTGCTATTGCCCGAAACAGGATAAGCACTACAGCCCACGAGGGACCAAGGTCTAGCTTTTTCAGCAATTATGCGTTCTGTTGTTCTCTAACTAGTAGAAAGGACCTACAGTTTTATGCCGACTCCGAATGGCGAAATTTGAGAAGATTTTCATTGAAGCTTTTCGTAGACAATCTTTGTATTTTGGAGAGATGAGGTTTTATCACAGATCCACACAGATATTTTTGGTGCAGACACTGCCAGAAAACTTTTCTCTTTCCAAAGAAGTTTTTTATCCAGGATAACACCTAGGTGCTTCGCTTCATTGGAAAATGGAATGCTGACACCTTTTAGTACTGATCGAGTCAGACCAGTCAAGTTCCTCCTTCTCGTGAAGACAACAATTTCGGTTTTAAGAGGATTGACTGAAAGCCCGTTCCTAGTACACCAGTCATCGATAAATAAGATTTGATATGTTCTTCGAAATGTGGAAAATCTTCTGAATTGAAAGATTCGCTTACTGGCGACATATTATCATGCGAAGTCCACAGATTTTCAATTTCGGGATTGGGACTTAAAGAAGTTGAAGGAACAACATGTTCATCGTTGGTTAAATATTTGGTTTTGAATCGTGGATCGTTGAACGTTGCAATAGAGAATTCAGGAAATCCTTTTTTGAAGTTAAATCGTTTATTGACAGACTCACAAAAGGGGGTGTTTAAAATATATATTTCTTTGGAATCGTTGTCTTTGACTGCAAGTCTTATGATCAACGTAGCAGAATTGGCAGAAATATCAAGCTTAGCTTAATAGAAACATTTTAAAACGGTTGTCAAGTTGTATACCAGAATCCACCCTTCCATAGTCGACACTTGAAATCCGCCACGTTCTGGCATGTGGAGAGTGAGCGCAACTTTGTGTCCTTTTTACATCAAACCAGCACAAATAAGTTGCATACATAAATATTCAGACCAGTTTAAAAATTATCAACTTCCAAATGCACCTTATGTATGTTGATTTTAAAGCTAACGAACAAATGGAACTTTCAAAATACCCACAAACACGGCGCGACTTGCTCATACGTATGTATATCCTACAAAGAAAAATACGGAAAATACCGTTATTCACAGAAAATTTAACATTCGGCTTTGCTAAAATCGTCGGCCTCATTTCGCTGAAGCCGAATGTTTTGCCATAGTTGAAACTTTAGCAAAATGTTCGGTCGGACTCTATTGACAACGTTAGACCCCATACCTCAAACGTAACGGTGCAAGAGCTGCTACATTTGGGATTTGAAGTTCTTCCATATCCACCGTATTACCCCAACCTTTTCCGTAGTTTGGCATTTTGTCAGCGAGAGGTATTCCGAAACCGAACAGAGGTCATGCCATCTTTTGATAACTTTTTAGCATCACCGGAGACAGTGTGCGTGTGTTTACCTAAGTATGTTTTTTTCTATAAAATTAAAGCAATTCAAAAGTTGTTGCTTGAGAAGTGGTTATCTAACAGTAGAAAAAAAAACATTTCTTGGCTGAGGACATTTGATTTTTTCAACATTTTTTGCACCCAAAAAACATAAATTGTTTTTTTTTTTGTCAGAGACTTCAAGAAAAATTTCTTAATGTTTTCCCCGAACGAGATGCTGCCATGTACATTGAGGGTTACTTCAGTGAAAAGCACTACGCCTTAGAGTGTCATACATACGACTGTATGTCTCTCTATGCCAAGAACTTGAAGTTTGCATCTTCAATTTGGAACAAGTTGTCAGATCGCAGAACAATTGTTTTGAAATTCAGTGAACTTCGTGATGCTGCGCAGGATATGTTCGAAATGAAAATAAGTCCTGAAGAAGTTTTGTTTGTTGAGATCAAGGAATTGTGCACCGAACTGGAAGTAATTAGTCTGAGCTATACCCCAACTTGGAGGAATCTTGAGGTAATCATGTATATCCCTTCAAATTGAAAACTAATTTGTACGATTTTAATTTGTTTCAGTTTTATCCAGATTTAAATCATCTCGTAATGTCAACATACAACAATGCTCTGGACATGCGAATCAAGGACCCATATATTTTATACCATTTGAAAAACCTACTGAAAGCTATTCGTCCGCTAAGTTGTTCATAAAATTGAAACAAAAGACTTAAGTCAGGTCTTAAAACGAAAAATATTTGAACCAAAAATTTGGAATTGTATTTTTATATGAATAACAAAATGTCTGTCTGCCAAACTCTTCATATATATAAAGAGAATGGGTCATCGTGTGTTTATTTTTTTAAATCGTGGGCTATTTTGACACTAACAGTTGTTTTCTGCTCAACATTTTGACACAAAGACAGTATCGTACCTCCACGGGGGGAAATACCTTGCTTTGCCCTTGAGAAACTCTGGAAAATTTTGGAATCCTATTCCCAAAGTAAGTACTGTAGTAGTAATTAGCCCAAAACAGTGCACTTTTTGGAAATAGGCTTTGTCTTAATAAAGCACAATGAAGCAAGTTTGCCCACAACAGTTGTCGTAAGGTGACTGTTGTGGCCAAGAGTGTAAGCTCAATTCACGAACATCAACTCGTCATAGATTTCATGATTTCAACAGCTCAACATTTCACGCACTAGCCTGAGCAGAAATCTGCAGAAAGGTCTCAGATTAATCACTCCCAAGCTCGACTTGAGTAAGCAATTGAAGTCTCCTTGAATCGGGCAAGGATTTTGGGCGAAAAATCACATTTTCTGACGTTAAGCATTTTCATGACGGCGTTAATAAAACAAAATCACCTCATCTGGAGCTTGGAAACGTGCACGTTTTTGTTGAGAAGCCAATGTATTTACAGAGAATGACAATTTGTTGCCAATTTTGGAGTGATGTTTGACGTCATTTGACCATTTTGCTTCGAAAATTCGGACGGTAACAATGTTTCGGTCAATGGTGGGTTTTTCGGTACAATGTTAACTAACTTTTTCTTTACTGAAATTGAAGACTTGATTTTGAACGACCCTTTGGTTCATGCGGGCAATGTCGCACAGTCCATGCCAAACAGTTCATGCCACAAAAGATCTCAAAACCACCAATTTTCCATGTTATTTCATGTTATCGTCCGTCGGAGCGATGCGAATTGATCACCTAAGAGCTAGAATTTGCTTTTTTTTTTAGTGAGGAACGGTGGAGGATTGATGACAGAAATGATTTAAGTACTTAAGGCCAATATCATTCGAGCAACCCTTAAACTAGATTCATCAATAAGGTTTTGGTAAATTGAAATGACAGAATGCGCTGCTGCAAAGCCTACTAAAGCCGCATTTTGAACGATATTGCATTCCATAATTAATTGAATGTTTTGTCCTCACTAAAATAGTTATAATAAATAAAAAAATAGTTTTGTTTATTAAGAATAATAATTGAGTGGCACTACATCCCACAACGGACGAGGACCTAGCTTTTACAGCAACTACTCGTGTTGTGCGTGCTGCTGTTCTCTCACGAGTACAAGGGACCTATAGTATTTTGCCGACACCGAACGGCGAGATTTGAGAAGCTTTTCATTGACAATTGATACTCTTTGAGTGTTGTCAGCAACTCAAAAGAGGTGGTGCCGTGAAAAAATGCAAGGTGTCCTGTCCGGGAATCGAACCAAGACTTTTTGCGCGGCGGTCGACGCACTTTCCACTACAACACGGCGACCACAGTTTTGTTTATTATGTTGCATTTTTTAAAAGAAAGTTTGTATTTGTTCCACATTCCATGCGATAGTTTAATTTTGATAATTTCAGTATACATCAGCAAGTGATACACCAATCGGCAAATGGTTTGAAATGAACTTGAGACTCATTTAGCAGCTTTTTGTTTTGAAGTACCAGATTTGCAGTGGGAAATGTTCTGTTTACCTCCAGTTTGTTAAGCTTAACCTCTGAACAAACTTTTGTTGAAGTCTATGGCAACTTTAAATTGAAGAAGAAGATTTGAAAAAGTTCTTCTGGGCATTATGGTTCATAAAGTTAACGATAAATTTCGAAAACCTGAAAAAACGTTGTTTCAAAAATGTTAACAAACAAAATACGCATTCGTTCAAAAATTGCAAGCATAAGTGTACGAGAATTGGATAGAAGTATGTTACATGGAAATTTGGACTTCAAGGCCGCGGTATGTGATTGGATTTTGATTGGATGACAGACGTAGAGCCCTAAAATATATTTAAAAGCTACAAAATCTAATGTGTTCCAGAGTAATTCGCATTTGCCTAATTATTTTTGTTATGATTTTTGTAAACATTGCAAGCTGTTGAATTTTCCACTACTCTCATTTACTTCCTTTTCAGAAGAGTGATACACAGTCATTTTGAACTAAAAAAAGAATGCAGTCCTCTATTCTTGGCAAAAGGAACAATCGGAAGTGTTGAACAGAGATGTAAAAGAATGAAATTGTTTGATTTAAAAAATCAATTGACTTCATGTATCTGATTTTTCAATTTATTATTTCGTTTTGGAATTTTTTCAGAATTAAAATCAGAATTCAATTCTGAAGTCTGGACTGGATAATTCCTTAGACCAATCTTATGACTGAATCAAAGGAAGTGAAAAAACCATTGCCATTGATAAACGTGTACTCTTCAACTTAAGGGTAATACATCGTGGATTTTGATTTTGACAGATCTCGTGTTGACAACTCATGATCACTTCAAATTGTACAGCGCTGTTACGAAAATCTGCGTTCTGTAAGGAAAGTACGACTGACTAAACCACTATTTGCCGATACTATTCGCTTATTTGAATCGATAGTAAGGTCCATATAATTTAATGTTTGAAGATTATTTAATGCAAGTGTTGACCTTGACTGCGCCTCAAATGGTCCATCCGCTTAGTCCATTTTGGCATACTCTTTCCAACATTTCGGCCGGTATCTCACGAATAAATTCTTCAATGTTGTCTTCCAATGCGTCAATGCTTGTCTGTATAGACATGCGCGTTAACATAGCCCCACAAAAAATGGTCTAAAGGCGTTCAATCGCACGATCTAGGCGGCGAATTGACCGGTCCCGAACTTGAAATAAAATATTCACCGAACTCGCCTCTCAATTACTCCATGCTGTGCTGTGTGACATGTAGCACCGTCTTGTTGAAAGCACATGCCATGCAAGTCAAGTTCTTGCATTTTGGGCAAAAAAAGTTGGATATCATCTCACGGTAGCGCTCACCATTCACAGTTACATTACAAATAGCATCATCTTTGAAGAAGGACGGTCCTATTCTCTTTAGAACCCCGCTGTCCAGGGCCTCAAGGGACACGAAAAGAAACTGGCGCAAGTTCGGTATAGTTGACCCACAGGGTCAGCCGTTAGCTGTGAAAAATGTAGTTAGATATCTTGGCATTTGGTTGGACCAGTATCTGTACTGCGGTAAGCATGCAACTACAGCTCTGACAAAAGCTAATAAAGCCTTTGCTGCGGCAAGTCGGTTGTTTTACAGCAGCCAACTTTATTCCAGTGTGAAGGTGATCTGCTACATGGCCCTCATCCGGCCAATTATGGAGTACGGTTGTCCGGTGTGGTTCAACTTGAGTCCTTACAAGATGGAAAAGATGAGGGTGTTCGAGAGGCAATGTCTTCGGGCCTGGCTCCGGTTGTATCGTACACCTGAATCCAATTACAAGAAATTCTATCCCAACGAGGTCTTGTACAACGAGGCAAACCTAATCCGGATAGATAATTTTATTATTAAGCTGATCCGAGGGCACATTGCACGAGCGATGACTTCGGCCAACAGTCTGATCTTTGGGGCGTACTACCCTAACTTCATGTACCACAAGAAGGTGCGGCAAAACAGCTTCATCCCGCCCGAAGTATTTCTCTATCTAGACTCCAAAGGGCTGATACAGAACACGGAAGGATGCCCTATCATCTTCCATGTCGTACGCAGAACAGTGGACAGGCGGCTCCAATACGAAGCGGACGTCGCTCGTAGCCACGAAGAACTCCTCCGGTTCAGTAGGGCGATCGCCACCCGAGGCAGAACTCAGTCTGCCAAAGAACGTCACTTTTACTGGTGGATCCACCAAAACCAGCCCCCATCACCATTCGTAACTAACCCTGAAAGCTTGTGAGTTTTTATATAAATATGAAAAAAAAAGGTGTAGTATAGCATATAAAATATATATGTCACGCATATAAATGCCGTATACGCTATGCTGCACATATCCGTATTCGTACGGATATAGTTAAGTAGTTTTAATAGTACCCCTTAGTTTAGTTTAGGTCAGTCTTACTTTAAGCTAGGTTAAGTTCATCTCAGTTTGCCAAGTTTTTTTTCTATGTTTTCTTAGGCATTGCAATATATGAATATATGTTAAAAAAAATAAATAATTTAACGCCCATTATGCCCAAAGGCACTTGTAATTAGAATAGATATAGATTAGCTAAGAGCACCTGTGTAGGGTCAGTAAGTTAGATTTTAAACTATTGTTAGGATTCAATAAGCTAGTTTTAAGTATTTTCCTAGGATTAAATAATTATACTTCAAACATTTACTAATTAATCCAATGATGCCACCAGCCCATAAACCACACCAAACTGCGACTTTTTCTGGATGAATTGGTAGCTCTTGGAATGATTGTGGCTTATATTCACTCCAGAATCGACAATTCTTCTTATTTATGTACCCATTGAGCAAAAATGAACTGACCATAAAATGGAAGAAGTGCGCGATGAACTTTCTTAACAGAGCACGCATTTTGATAATAAAATTCAATAAAATTCACCCTTTACAATAGTTCTCTTAGGCTTGGTGTATTTTACGTTAAGATCTAGGCTTTAAAGGGTACGCAAGTAAACTTAGTTTGAATTTCGTTTGTATTTTGAGTGCAGTAGTAATTAATAATATTGCAATAAAAATTTAATGGAACTACAGCTCACAAGGGAATAGGGCCTAGTTTTATAACCAAGTACTCCTGTTGCACCTCACGAGAAGAAGACACCTACAGTTTCTTGCTGATGGCTCGCGTGCGTCTCGACGAGCTTTGGCTTGAACAAAATGGCGCTTTATAGCGCGTAAGACTGTGGACTGAGATTAATTTTGTTGAGCACTTTATTTCAAGTTTTGCTGCGGTATTTTGGCCGCCTAGATTGTGAAACGTCACACCTTTATATTATTTTCTCTGGGGATTTGTAAAAACGCTAGGTTTCAGATATAAGCCAGCTACAATTGACGCACCCAACATTATTCGTGTTGACAGTGGGATATCAGTCGCTATGCTTTAAACGAGTCGCCCGAAATTGGACCTTCCGATTGGACCACCTGCGACATAGTCGCGGCCAACATTTATATGACATCATTTTCGTCAAATAATTGGCATGTATTGTTCTTTCAATTAATAATACAAAGTTTAAGTCCACTTTAAAATGTATGTGTTTTATTTTAATTTATAAATCTCCCCCCATGATGAATCTCCATTTACTTATTTTCTCAAAAGAAAAGGAATTAAAGTTATTTAAAAAGTTTCAAACACACTGACGCTTAAAAAGCATATATTGTCAATGTTTAATTTCACAGTTGTCCTAATAGTATACCTGGCCATCTGGTACACACATAACTGCAGAAGAAGGACGATGAGTAGAGTTCGTCTATCAACTGCAACATAACACATCACTCAATAAGTGGATGCCACTACCCTATATGTCCCGGGACTTTTTGAAAGGCTTTTTGAAGGGTCTGTTTTTGGAAGAATTTGTGCTTAATTGTGGCAAAAATTTTAAAAATTATATTAAAGAAGACGAATACAAGAACTGTCCTGTACACACTGACAGTCCGATTTGACAGCTAGTAAGCACTCACTACGTAATGTTGGAATTAAAACCTCCAACAGATAATAGCAGAAAGAGGGAATTGCTTGTTCCCTCGAAGAATGTTCTCTATTCTGCGAGAAACTGTGATTATTTCACGTCCAGGGGAAAATATTTTTTAGTTTTGTTGTGATAGGAAGAAAAGCGGGCACTCAACAAACGGTAAACTGCAATTTTGGACGGTCACTTTTTTGATGTGAGTACCTCGCTAAATTAGGAAAATAGTTTCATGGAGTTGAGTAGTTCTTTACGAGTAAGATAAATGTTTCATGGGCGTATTTCAGTTCACTTTTTGACGCAAATTTTACTTAATTGTTGATCTAATCGATTGTGATCTAAGTTTTAAGAAAATTTGAAGAGTTTAAAATTGAAATTTCGTGCAAATTTGATTAAATTATCGTCAAACATTTCCTTCTTAAGCAGCCTTAAGAAAAGCTGGAAATTTTCGGTCTAGAAGTCAGAAAAGTCGTGAAATTCGTGCGTTTTATTTATCCGGAAATTGCAACAGCCTTCGCATGTTATTTATTTACACAGTTTATTGCTACGAATAACACACATCGCGATGGATAAATGTTTTATTCCCCAAAAATCCATCAAGAGTGCATTTCATAGCTCAGTCATCTCTCAACTCACAGAAATGGAGCACTCCCTCCTCAGAACGAAGAAAAATAAACTTTAGAGTGCATTTTCGAAATCTGCATTTCCACATTAACGCAAATATAATTGCATCCTCTTTTACGATGCCAAAGTTATGAGCACTCTTCGCCGCCCGCCACAGCCAGAAAACAACGCCAAAAATGCTCAGCAGGATGCGATAGGTCCATATTTAGGCCATCTTATCCAGATCTCCGACGTCTGCCTGCGCAGATTATCAAAAAATTCGCTCGCGAAAATGCGGAAACAATTTCGATAATCCTCTTGAATCGAAGCCGAACACCGACAAGCGGATTGGAATTCGAATAAATATTCATCTTAATTGGGTAGAAAAAGACGAACGGCGCGCATCGCATCGCAGACAACCAACTCATTCATCAACAAGGTAAAACTTATATCTACGTTCCAGCAGTCATCGCATTTCACTTCGCGGCGATATTTTTAAATGTGAAGCAACAACATCTATATATGGAACCAATTTATCAACAGAATTCGAAGAAAAACAAGCTGATCCCGAAACAAAGTGTATCCGAGAGAGCCGGTCTATCGGTGTGATCACCTTGAAAAGATCACGGGAGCGTAAAGCAATCCGCGCCCTCGTGTAAACACCACTGCGCGCTGTAAACAGTGATTCTGTTTACCTGTGAATGGGGTTGCACGAAATTATCGAATCCAGATGTAAGAGGTGTGTTTACGCGATGGGAGTCCTTGTAACTGGAACACACTCTACGTACCCGCTGACGACTGGTGACACGATGCGTTCTGTCGAAGTGAAACAGAAATTCCTCGATCGATCTCAAGTTTCTGTGTACATTTGCTGGAGGTTGAGTTTCCACAGCAAGTGGCCGAGGAAACATTTTGACGCCATAGACAAATTGATTTCGTGGCGTTTCTGTTTTCGAGGAAACACGACTGAGTATCGGAATTTGAAAAATAACCCCAAATATTTGTCTTCTTCATAAGACGTCGCCCATCAATGTCGTCATAATGTAAACAAAGACTCATTGTGAATGAGCTTTAGGAACTTGTGCAATCAAAGAACAGAAATGTAGTTCGAAATGGAAAACGGACACTTTCACACCACGACTGCACATAGTTGCTCCATGACAGCAGCATATGTTTGCTAGAAATGGGAATCTTCGGATTCCTGAGGGAATACCGTGCGGACCAGGGAAGTGAAACATATTCAACGAGGCAAGGAGGTATTTTTGTGTTTATCGAGGTGGGCTATTCCCAGCCCTGAGGATATTCTGAGTCTCTAATTATGTCGATAAAAGGTCAACGAAACGATTACAAAAGAGTTGCGTTCGTATTTCTCAATTATGGATGAAATCTGGATTGTTTTCGAAAGACAAAGGGTGCTGAGTGAATAGGAAAGCCTCTTCTAAATATAATATTGTTAATAGAGTTCTGATTTAGTAAAGTGGGGATAAGAAAGTTATAAACAGTTCAACTCTTTGAACTGGGCCGCTGTAAGGTACTGTCGGGTATTCAATGTAACAAATGCAAGTGCACCGAGGCACAGAGGCCTATCTGGTTGACAGCATCTTTCTTTGATTGTTAGACATACATACACATAACATAACATTAAGCTGGAAACCAAACCTTCCAAAACGCCAAACTGAATTGCTGCAAGATTGCGATTTAATGCAAACCTGGCCTACAAGTCCACATGATACATTGGAGGTACACTGCAGTAGTTTAGCCGACTTTACTTTACCGCAGCGCAATCCAGTCAACAGCCATGGATAAAAGTGCATATTGCACGCTTTTCAAAAGTTGGCCATCGTATGTATTTGTAAAGGCCTGAGAAGTACCACCTTCGCGACACGACCACCTGTCTGACTCGAACCAAAACTAACATCAGACTGTTATAATTCCCAAAACCGTTTTGACGCATGACAGATAATTTTATTGTTTAAAAGCCTTTTAAAGGATTTGCGTCTCAGTAGTGCTGAACAATTTTTTTTTAATCGGCGATCCAACTCTCACCTATGGTCATGGAATTTGGGTAATGACCAAAAGAATAGGGTGTCCCAACAAGAACGCAAGATTTAAATTTTAAATAAAACGCAGACATTTAAAAAAAACCGTGAATTCTTTATTATATTGTAAAGTAGACAGGATGCGCTTATGTGTGGAATAACACATCGGCCAGATGGCCGCCGCGGTCTTGCTGACACATACGCGATCTTTTAATGAAATTTTCAATAACCGTTTTGTATAAATGCTGCGGTATTTCATTGATGCAGAGTCCAATTTCCTCTTTTAAGGCTTGAGTCGTCATCAGCTTATTCGCATAAACCATCGACTTCAAAAAACCCCACAGAAAAAAGTCCAATGTTGTTAAATCGCACGATCTAGTCAGTCAATTCTGGTCTCCAAAACGCGAAATAACACGACCGGGAAATGACTGATGCAGCACTTGAATTGTTTCTCTGGCTGTATGAGATGTGGCGCCATCTTGTCGAAACCTCATCCCCTCCACATTCATTTCTTCAATTCTAGGCACGAAAAAATTGGTTATCATTTCACGATACCGAACACCATTGACTGTTTGCGTTTGCTCTGACTCATTTTCATAAAAAAAGGTCCAATGATTCCTCCAGGCCAAAATCCTCACCACACAGTGACACGTTGAGGATGCATTTGCTTCTCGTTAATCACTCGTGGATTTTCCTCGCCCCAAATGCGACAAAGCCATCAAGATGGAAAAGCGTCTCGTCACTAAAGATGATTTTATCGGCAAAATCAGCATTTTCATGTTGTCACTCCAATACCCAATTAACGAACTCCCTTCGCTGTGCATAGTCATCTGGCTTCAGTTCCTGAGTCAATTGAACTTTGTATGCATGAAGATGCAAATCTCTCGTCAAAATTCGCTACATAATGGATTTGGAAACACCAATTTGCTGAACACGGTGTCGAATAGAGGTGAATGGAGTTGGAGCGACATCATCACGTACTGCTGCGATATTTTCGGTCGATCGATCTGGTCGAAGGCGCGTTGTAGTATTTACATCAGGTACAGATCCAGTTTCAGCACGTTTTTCCATGTATCGCTTTACAGTTGACTCCTTTGGAGCATTATTGTAACCCTAAATTGATCGCAATTTGCGAACTGTAGGCGCAAAACTTTTACCATTTTGCGTTGTTCATTCGTGTAGCGCTCCATTTTTATTAACCTAATACCTTCTACTAACAAACAATAGTAATTATTCAAATGTCAAACAATGACAATTCGAATGGCGCCAAATTTAAATCTTTCGTTCTTGTTGGGACACCCGTTATATATTTCTAAGCATTTCGCCCAGTAATTGCATGTACATTTTTAAATGCTTTTTAATTGTTTTCAGACGCTTCTCAGGGAATATTGATAGAAAGTATTGAGTCTTCAAAAATTGGAGAGTTACTTATAAGTCAACGTGCAAGTACCTATGCAGACAGTGGTGCTGACAATTGTTTTTTACTGTAAACAGTCCTTCCGTGGCGTAGTGGGTAAGTACGTCGACTCACATGCCAAAGTCCCAGGTTTGATTTCCGGACGGAACACCTCACTTGGGCTGTAGTGCCACTGAATTATTAATAATCTACTTATAACGTTATCTGTGTGGTGTTCCCTTACACTTCATCACGTCAACTCGGTCTCATTACGCATTTTGCTGCAATTTACAGTAGTTCCCAATCTTTCAACAATTGATGAAACGACCAAATATGTGAAAAATCTGTGAAACCCGAACTGATATTATCGACCCTTCGACTTGAACTGAAGGGAAATATTTGGAAAACAATGTATTACATTAACGAGGAAGCATCCATAATTTAATGAAGTCATCAACTACTACCAAAGAACGCCACTCTGTGTTGACGAACTAATTAAAATTGAGAGAACGCAATTAGTTACTTAAAACAATGCATTTTTAATTTTTCTTTACATAGGACGAACTTTAAGAACAAGAAAGATTTACATACACAAAGGCAAAGGTCATATAACAAATGGAACTTAATTACCCATCCGCTCATCAAATTTAATTGACGCTTGACGATACATCCTCCCTTAGTTTTACTTCTGTGCGATCACTCCAGAATAAAGTTTCACTGTTGAATAGCATTTTCGCTTGCGGAAAGTTGTTATGCGAATTATGGTGCCAGATGTGTCTCGTTTTGATCCATTACCACAGAACAACATAAATTACAATTAAATTCGCTTAATGTCCCATAGAAACGGAATAGTTTTTTATAGTGTTTAAAAATATAATTAATTGTTGAACAATCTTAAAATAATTACGATTATCTATTTCTGGTTGAAAAAATAATTAAAAGTCTGCTTTTTTTATTTCCTCATAAATATAGTTAAATTTGATTTAACTAAGCTTTTAATTTTTTGTGCGATCATAATATTAGATATTTCTAATGTTTGCGATGAAAAAGCAATTAAGGAAACAATACGATCGTATGTCGAGGCTTGCAGCAGGTGAGTTTGAAATGTTTCATGCTTCATGATTGAAATTGAAACACAAAAAGGAGATCAAGGAAGTAAGAGCCTTTGAAGTGTTCATAAAAGCGCCTGGGGAGTAATAACGTGATTCCAGTGAAACTTCAAATATGCACAATGACACCATAGTCTCACTGGATTCGAGCAGCGTTTCTGCAATTACCTAGTACACGTGTTGCTAATAGTCACACGAATGCCAATTCGTGTCGAAACAATTAAATTGCTTAACGCAACACTGAAATCACTTTCAAATCATAAAATTGCGCCGGAAATATTTTTATTTTCCAATAAAATCTTTATCTTCTTCTTTAGATAGCGCTACAGTCAAGGGCGAATTTGGGCCTTAGTCAACATGCCTCTTTCAACTAGCACGGTCTTGGGCTAGGCGCCTTCAGTTGCGTACACCCAGCTGATGGCCCTTTTCATCTGGACACCTCATCTGAAGTAAGGTCTTGGTCTTGTCACTTGGGATTGGACTCGAAAATTCTCGTTGGAACAAACACTTGAAAAATGAGCTTGGGCTCAAGCTAGTGAAGTTCCAAAAATCACACGATCTTAGACCGCGACAGAAAAAACTTAAAAGGAGTTGATACGGTTGCACGAAAGCGGGAATGTGCCAGCACTGATGGTGCTGGTCGCCATAACTGACAGAGGGATAAAAAGAGAAGAGAATGAATAGAAATCAATTGTAACTACAGATTTTGGAAGCTTCATCATTTCTAAGACCAAATGTCTTCAAAAACAAAATAATCTCTTTTTATGTTAATTTTGTTTTGTGAACCTAACTTTAATTTAAAGAATTAATTTAGACAACAAATAAGATAAAGGGTGATTTTTTAGCTATTATCTTTTTGGCAACACTGGTTTAAACAACTGACGCGCGTTTCGTGTTTTGTTTCACTGTCAAACATCCTTAGTTTGGTGTATAATTTAACCATGAATCGTCTTACAATCGAACAACGCTTGCAAATTATTGAATTTTATTATCAAAATGCGTGCGCTGTTAAGAAAGTTAATCGCGCGCTTCATCCATTTTATGGTCATTTAATTTTTGGCTTAATGAGTACGTAAATAAGAAGAATTGTCGATTCTAGAGTGAATATCAGCCACAAGCATTCCAAGAGCTACCAATTCATCCAGAAAAAGTCGCAGTTTGGTGTGGTTTTTGGGCTGGTGGCATCATTGGACCGTACTTCTTCAAAGGTGATGCGAATCGTAACGTAACTGTGAATAGTGAGCGCTGCTATGAGGTGATATCCAACTTCTTTTTGCGCTAAATGCAAGAGCTTGACTTGCATGCCATGTGGTTTCAACAAGACGGTGACACATGCCACACAGCACGCACAACAATGGACTTATTCTCAATAAGTCGAGTTCACTGAACATTTTACTATAGCTTTTAAAAAATCACCCTTTAATACCAAATTGATTTTAAGTTGGTGGCGCTGGCATTAGACGCCTGCCAACCTTGTTACCTGGCATTTTTCAAGCTACCCTCTAAAAGAATACTAATTGTCTATGAAAAGCTGTTCGGAGTCGGCAAAAAACTGTAGGTCTCGTCTACTCGTGAGATAACAATAGCACTCTAAAGAAACTAAGCCCTGTTTCCTTATGAACTGTTTTGCCACTCAATCATCATCAGTTCGAATAATGCGGGTTCTTAGATTATAGGAACAACAGCGAAAATCGAACTCGCTCAATAACGCGTAAAGCAGTAAAAATTTCAGTCCGTAATATGCGAAGTAATAAAGGGTTTGCCAATAAGCCATTTGAGATACATATTTTCAATTTTTTTTATCAATTTGAAATACATTCAAAACATTGACCATCGCATGCACGTTTGCAGCGGTCGATCCAATTTTCAACGACTCGGCACACGTTTCGGCCGAAGGAGACTATTTGAGGTTTAGTGTTGGTTCTGAGCTGTCCCAACGTCGTCGAACTAGGTTTCCAATCGACTAGCCCATTTCCTAAGATAAGACGCTCACCGTACTAACTCTTCTGTAAATCCATTGTAACGTTTGGCTTGTGGCACCTGTTGAAACCACATATTGTCCAAGTCGATATCCTATGCTTCGGGCGATCGGCGCGATAACGCTAAGCATTCACAGTAAAGTGACGAAAACATATTACACAATAACGTCGTCGGGATGCACAACGCACCAAACAGTTATTTTGTATGGATGACGTGGTGATTTGAGGATTTTAACCCGACCAATAACGCATATTTTGTTTATTGCCGAACCCATTGAGCCAAAAATAATCTTCGTCCCTAAAGACGATTTTACGATGAAATTCATGATCTTGGTGTATATTTTCCAGGCCAAAACCTGAAAACGTACGTCGCTTCTAATGCTCCATCGGCTTCAATTCTTGAGTCGACTTCATCTTGTTTATGTGTAAATCAAGTGAAAAAATGCGAGGTATCCCGTCCGGGAATCGAACCTAGACCTTCTGCGCGGCGGTCGACGCACTTACCACAACGCCACGGCGACCATCAAGGAAATCAAGATCCTTGCGTAAAATACGCCATAATGAGGTCTGAGCGATGCCCACTTCTTGTGAACGCCGTGGAGTTGACTGTTTTCGATCATTTGCTACGTTTGCACTTTGACCAACTCCTTGTTTCACTGATGCGGCAACAACCCACAACGAATGAGTAGATTCAAATTATTGCAGGGCGAGAACTACCACCGAAAATCTGAGTTAACGCTCTTAAAGTTGCGGTCACCAAATCCGAATTTCGGTGGAATTTTTTTTTTAATTTGGAGACGTTGCTCGTTCGTGCACTCTACCACTGTAAAAATGTTGAGTTTGTTAGATAAATTGATGTGACAATTATAATGATTACCGAAAGAGTGCACTAAAAAATCACATTCAAAGCTGACAAGTTTGGAAAACCCTTCACTTAGCGGTAATTCTGCAAAGAATAAACGAAATGATTCTCTCGGAAGTGATTTTAGGTTAGTATTAAGCTGACATTTGCAATAGACTTCAGCCTGAGCATTGACTGTCTACAAATCTGCTCAAATTTTGCCATTTGCAGTCATACTTTCTTTCGCAAGGCAACTATAGCACCCCCATCAAGAATACTATCCGTAGAAGCACTGCCCCTTTGAAAAAATGTAGGGTCACCAAACACATTTAAAAATTTCCCAAAAATTTCAAAACAAATTGGTCTATCAGGCAGTCAAATTCCATTGAGTGACCCCACAAATTCACTTTTAGAATCGTCTCCCACTGACATTCCGTTTTCCAAATATAAATAATTCACAATTTTCGATCCGCATTTTCAAAGGAATACTTAAACGTGTAGTTTCCTTTCGCAATTTTATGGCTCCGACGTTTAACGGTTATGTTGATTTATGACCCAAGAAGGAATCCCCCAAATTAAAAACATAATGTCTTCGGTGACCATGACATTTCGAATTTGCAATTTAAAACGGTCGAGACCGTTGTATCACCATCGTGTTGTGCCAAAGCGTTTGCTCTCCCCCCTTGCCCGCTATCGCCGCCATCATTTGACTGATTAATCTATCCACATTCTTGAATGAACTAAAACAGACCGCACATCCGAGTAGATATTGTAATTAGCAACTTCCTACTGCGTACATATGTACTTCCCGGCTCACACACACCCGTACTTGTTAGTGCTTTCTTTTTCAGAACAAATTTCTTCTGTTTTTACGATTCCTAGAAGTCGAATGGAAATTATTTTATGTGTTTTTTTCGAATTCTGCTGACGTTAGTTCCGAAAACGGGGGCCAGCCCATCCAACAGCCGACAGATACCCCCAGCGTGGTTCTGCCGGCCTGTCGATTGTGGTGTGTTTTATCCATGATCACATGTGATAATCTGGTAGCATCCGACCTCGTTTCTTCTTCTTCTTCTTCTTCTGTTTGCTTTTGTTTTTTCGGTTTGGCTGCGAGGCTGATGAGAGCCGATTGTACTGGTTTTGTTTTGAGACACGAGCACTGAAGATGCTTGCTTGGCCGTGTAATTGAATGGCATTTGGCTTGTGAAATAAATTTCATAAATTGCTATAATTGTTTAAATACATAATTTACTACTCTGCATGAGATGCGAAAGAAGGACGGGGGAGCAAGATTGTTGAGATAGATTATTGGTCAAGGTTCGTTGATGGCTAATAGACCAGACGGATTGTTCTACTTCAAAGCACGACGACGACGGCCTGCGGTGCTGTGAGTCAATCCCCAAAAATTACACAAATTTGCACAATCGACGTATGCATACGTCACGTTTGGCATTCACGCATGTGGTAGCGTCATTCGTCGACCTTCTTTGGGAAATTCCAACTTTTACCTTCACTTTGCGAGACCTGCTGCTGCCAGATGTAGACAACACCACGGTGCACAAAGGCAGACAGTGTCAGATGAGAGTGAGGCGGCTTCAGGATTCTTTGTTCGTTCCGACTGCCAGTGGGGTTGTTAATGGGCTACAGCCGGTATACCGTTGGCGACGTTCATGCTTTCAGTCAGTTGAAGTGGCAGTTATCTGATGCATGTGCCATCAGGTCTGCTTGAATTTAAATCTGAATGAACGTTTTCAGAGTTGGGATGAAATATTTTCAGGTTGATGGCGGTGAATAATCCCTTAATGGGGAAATGGAGACATTTCGAAATTTAACGTTATAGATGGGAATTCTAGCCAACATTAACAGCTTGCGTGCGAGAATAAGATGATTACTTATCGCCGAAAAAAGTGGAAGACGTTCAGAAGCCATGTAATGTTCTGTAATGTTTCCGCATTTCAAACGATTTCCGTTTAAAATAAGTACTTTTGACTGTTGTCTACAATGCGAACGTTCCATTCAGTGATCGAATCTGGGACCTTTTCCGTGTGAGGTTCAAACTCTTCAATTGTTTAGAAACCTGTGTATCGCTGAATTTAAGGCACTGAAGCAGCTTTTAAACAGTATTTTGCCACGTGATGAAAAGTGGATGTATGACTGCTCTAAAAGATCTGGTCAGGGGTTGAATGCAGACAAAAACCCCAAAAATATCCCCAAACTTGGTCAAGGTTTACAAGTTGAAAATTTTCGTTTCCATTTAATTGTTTTGCTCACTGTGGTGTAAATGAAACAAGTATTATTCATTGTGACTGTCGCAACGTCCTGAACTTGACTGATGCTATCCTTAGGGGATCCTTCTTTATTATGACAATAGAGTATTGCTATATAGAGTCATTCACTTTGCTAGTTTCAATATGATGCTACAATTTATTACCTGCCAAACTAAGCGGTCAGAACATTCAACGACGATTTTTATAGACTGTACGATTGCATGCGCCTGGTCAAGCGTCTTCGGATACAGCTCTTTAGATGCCTAGGCGATGTAGAGCGTATGGACACCACAGTTCCAGCCCAAAATGTCTACGAGCCAATGGGATAACGCAACAGAGGAAGGCCTTGGTTGAGATGGCGCTCACAAGTGGAGGCACACATGTGAACGCAAACAACTAGAAAATCTCAATTGCAGGCAGCTGGTAAGAGATTGTGCTAGCCGGAGAGGCATGCTAGTTGAGGCCCAGTTCCACCTCAGCCCCACTGTAGCGCTAGTGTTAGGTCTGTCTAGTGCTGGCTTTGACACCTGCCAAACGCAGCTGCCATTTGAAGTGTCATGACATAAGTGCAATATTCGCTTAATGAAGATACTTTCTGCGTATGATAATTGTTCTCATATTCATTCGGTTGAAAAGAAAGAGTTTACGGATAATAAGTGAGTTTAAGTAATTTACTATAGATTCCTACATACTGATAATCATGTTTAGCTCGCAGGAGGATTTTGAATATCATGTTTTGGACTCGTTGAAGTTCCATTATTCTGTATTGCGCTATATTTCCCCGCGGCGTTATTCCGTACTGTATATAGAATAGTATAGAATCCACAAGGAAGTTGTTTAAGAACCTCAAACGATGCGCAGATGATAAAGAGCATACGTTGACTACCGGATTCGCTTGCAAAAAAACTTTATAAGAAAGTCCCATTTGAAGTTGTAGTCTACTTCAACTCCAAGATACTGATACATGGTGACTGTATCGATATATTCTACGCACTTATCTGTCTGAGGTGTTTGGTGGGACTCGTGCAGGCATTCAAAACTATGGAACTGTATTATAATAGACGATCTTATTATATGGGTAGGTCGTATGTGTATTATTTTCGTTTTCCTTTAGACCGTTATCGTGACACCAACGCAGAATATTGTTGAACTCCGATTGCATTGTTTCAGTTGCTCTGTTTATATTTTTCTTTTCACATTTATAGCTGTTTCATCAGCATATTAAAATCTAACGTTAGCTTGCAACACCGAAAGAAAAGAAAGAGAGAGACAAAAAGAGGAGAGACCCAAGGATAGATCCTTGTGATACACCCAACTGAACTTTGTAGATAGTGCTTTATTTGTTGCATATTTTCCCTTTAAAACCTCTGTCACAGAGATAGCTCTCAAACCAATTCAGTATTCCACCGCGAATTCCTATCTGTTCCAGCATTTGAATAATATGTGCGTGTCAAAGTGTGTCTAAAGCTTTTTTTGAAATCAATAAAAATCACTAACGAGTGATGTAGTGATAATGCCTAGTGACTAAATGCGTCGACTGACACGCTGAAAATCTCAGGTTCGATTCCGGTACAGAACTTCTAGTCGTCTTTATGTCATTTACGTCGTCTTTTTGGCCTGTCAATTTCTGCCGCAGACATTGTTTAATTGTACCTATACAGCAAAATGATTGTGTTCAAGATAACGTTATTCCTCGTCAGTTGAAAACCCTTGAAGTTGGTTTTGTTAAGGGGGTCTCTTTTCTGGCTGTAATGTAGGCCGATGTGATCTGAATCTTAAAGTTGTGAGAAAGACAAGAAACGATTCTCTTTAAATTTGCTGACAATTTTGGTCAAATTTTGCCAGAATTTCTCATACTGTCTCTCGCAATCTTTGAACGAATAAAATTATTCTTATGATCACTTATTAGTCACCTCATAAGTCGTACAGGTTAGCCATTATTCGTCAGAATTTCCCACACTAGCTTACCATGTTTTGGGTTCAACTTCTCATCGCTGAGTCTAAGTACGTTGTTCAGCTAATGTGTTGTTAGCAATGTGTTTGGACCAGTTTGATATGAAGGGGCTAGCCTGTTGCTGTATCCTTCCGAAGATAGACGCAGCAAAGATGGTCATTTTCTCAGTGGATTTGCTTTTATAACTGACCGCCAACTGGATTTTTTCGAATTGTTACTCAACAAATATACACACTTCAATCAGAGAAGGTTATGATGACAATATGGTTCACCATCGAATGGGTCAATTCACTTTTCAAATCTTCAACCAGGGGAGGTATAAGTCGACTAAATAAATTAATCGTTGAATACTCTCTTACAGATACCTTTCTTTTAAATAATGTCAGGACCATCCCCTGGCTAGGCCTTGTAGAGCGCATGGACAGCACTGCTCCGGCCCGAAAAGTCTTCGAATCTGAGTCATTGGGACAACGCAACAGAGGTCGGCCTAGGCTAAGGTAGCGCACACAAGTGGAGAAGGACCTCAATCAACTTGGATTGCGCAACTGGCGGCAGCTGGCGAAAGATCGTGCTGGCTGGAGAGGCATGTTGGTTGAGGCCCAGGTCCACCGGACTGTATCGCCACAAGAAGAATGAAGAAAAAGAATCATCCCCATTGGGTAGGTATGATGAAGGTAAAAGCTTGTTCTATCGAATGGGGACTCAATAACTCAATTGAATCTTGAACCCAAAGTAACAGCGATTGGCAAACGTGATTCACGTTTATTTTCGGCACTGATTATCCCTTTATTTTGCAAATGAGTCAATGAACAACGAAACTGGCCTCCCTCTACGACACAGTCATCTAATTCATCCACGAATCAAATACTTACGATGATTAATGCAGTTCAAACGTCAGAACTGTGACTAAGAAAAGGCAAATGAAAAGATAGGTCCAAGGAAGTTGACAAAAACATTTCGCCCAATTCACGTAACACGTCAGACGTCACCCGCTTTCGGTTTCAAGACTAGCTGCACATGAAAAGTGAAAACCCAAAGGTTCCTTTATCGAAGAAAGGGAAGGATCACTGATGTCCAACTTAACTCACTTTTAATTCGACTTGTAAAAATGACATCGAAAGCAAAAGTCGAAACAAATTTCGTTTTGCTGCCAAAGGCCCAGCATCTTTCTCGTACTACAGCAGTCGGCGTCTTACCGGCGTCAATATTTATTCGACGTGACAAGGTGATTGAAAAGGGAAAGTGGCATCGGAACGAAGCGGCTTCTTATCGAAACCAAATTTATTTTTACGAAATCTCAGACTCCAACGAGGGCTTCTTATCTATGCTAAGTGGTTGACTTCTTTCGAAATAGGGGGCAAATCATTTTCGGTTTCCATGGCAACACATTATTCATTTGATTAGCGCCGTATTGCGTCGCTTCTCATCCTCCACCTCGTTGCAACTCTTCCCCGCTGTGTGATATAAAAAAAGCAAAACACTTCTCAACGTCAATGCAAAGGTACCCCAAACTGAGAACACAGGAAAACGACGAAATTAAATGGAAACCGATATGCAAACGCATGACTCCGCGTTCGTTTTAAGCTCAAATGCCTCTCACAAAGCCTCATTATCAGCGCTTTCCTTCACCCGGACAGCAAAAGTCATCGTCGCACTCGGATTCAGCGCCCCGGGGGGAACACCTCAATCAGTGCGACGTCACTGAGTATTTTTAACGAGCGTTTATCACCAACGGTCGACCTTCAATCCGCAGCACTTTGAAATGTTCTCACAAGCAAGCGACCACGTCTAAGAATAATTTTTACGACAAATAAAATCGCGCTAGAGAGACTCCACGAAGCGTTTACTCGTGTTTTTTAATATCGGCAGCCGCCGATTAATAACGCTTGAAAATACTTCACGCCCGTAATTAGGTCACGCTGCTTGCTTGCGTTTCCACCAGCAAATCGCCACACAAGGGAACTCCGGCCAAACAAAGGTCTACGGACGTAAGCCAATAAAGCATGAATCACAAACGCTATCGAAACACAATTAACACGCGCTCTGCGACGAATGTGTGTTGTTTCGTAACGCGGCACAGGGGGAGAGCTGCAACCGAGATTCATACGAGCCGGAGCTGGGCTGAGGTTTTGCCAAAAACCTAGACGTTGCGCAATGTTTGCGCGCGACTCCAAGGCGGCGGGGCTCAAGTGACCACATCAGAGGGGGATGCGAGTGAGCTAAGAGGCTTGCTTGCGGTGACCAGCGCTCGCGAAAATAAACTCCTATCGTGGCGATCTATCTTAAGTCTGAAATTTACGAGCATCTTACCGTTCATTCTCGAGAGGTGATGAGCTCGCCTTTATTGTTGCGCATACAGGGACAAACGTAAACAAATTAATTAACCCGCTTCAGGTTTTGTGTACAAAACTGGTGCTGTGGCGGCTTAAGGGGCGAGTGGAGGAGCAACAATGCAGGCGAACAATGCCGGAGACGGACTTAAACTTGTTTTCGCTTTTTACTTGGACAAGTGGTGATGAGTGGCTCCCCTAAGCTGCAGGCGCCCTCATCCCACACACGCTGTGTTGAGATTGGCTCTTGGGCAGCAGGTTTTTGGGCAGTTTTCGGGTTGAGACGTGTTGGCTTTATTGTTCCTGTTTTTGACACTTTGACATGTGGAACAAGCGACAAAACGTCTGGTTGTAGGTCAGACAGTCCAGTTTCATTCTTGGAAGTTTGAAGAAATGAAGACAATTGTGACCATTTGGTGGTTAAGAATTTGAGACATACGCTTAAGTCAGAGGTCTTGGCATAGTTGTGGCTTATGTGTGACGATGTTTTTAGTTTCTAGTCAAGTTGAGATTTCTTTAAAATTTTCAATACGATTTTCTTAAAGACTTTGGAACGTGAACTCTTTTCTTTGAAGTGTACATTTTGTGGAATTTTTATTTTTAACTTGGCACGTGTACTTTTGCAAGCAGCTACAAGTAATTTGTTTTGTTTTTTATGCTTTCTGAAACTTCTTTTCTGCTGCAAAAATCTTGAAATCAGCTGCAGACATCCCTCGAAAACAAGAGTTTATGAATGGTTCAATGTATTCGAAAAGGGTCGGGAAGGCATTGAAAAAGAAACGCGGTCAGACCGGCGATTAAAAAACGTCTAATGACTAGGTAGAAGTTGCAGAATCTATAAGAGGAGAACCACATGAGAACAACATGTTTTGGAAATTAAACAAAAATTTAGGACAAATATATTGCATTATGTGGGACTACTGTGAAAGGATTAGTTCAACTTTGAAAAGCACTTTTGCAAGAAAATTTTCTTTATTCTTGCTGTGCTGTAAAGGGTTCGACATCTTTATGTTGACACTGACAGTTGCTTCCCCCTTGGTATTTGCCATAAAGTCATACTTCACAACGTTGGGGAAGTTAAACACGTATTCCAAAGTGAGTATTACGAGTATTTAGACAAAATCTGCCTGTCTCCAAGAGTAGTATTTTCTTCTTAAAATAAGTAGAAATAACCAGTTTGTATAAGAGGTACACATTAGTTCAAGTCCAAAAGATGGCGCCACCTTCAAGTTCTAACTGATCCTGGAAACGATTACCTACTCATTGGAAAGGTGTTACGTTTGTTAGCAATAATTAGGGTGCATCAGTGTCTGCTGTAAACAACAATATTGCATTTTGCCTCTTCGAAAATGTCTGGATTTGTATTAAACAAAGAGCATTTGCAGGAAGCCTTAATTTCTTATTTTACTGCTAAAGCCCATCGAATGCTTGTAGGAGTTTATGATGAATCTGCTCCGACAGAAATTATACAGAGGTGTTTCGACGACTCAAAAAGATTTTAGCGTATAAGATGAGAGGAGGCTGACTGGAGCCTTTACTGGATCGGGATTCATGCCAAAGTGAAATTGCAGAAACGGTTTAAGCGACCCATCAAACGAGATCTTTTTGGTTAAAGAAATTTGATTTTTTTCTAAAGCAAGAAAAGATTTTAAAAGTTGAAATGTAGAGATGCCGAAAAGAACTGCTTCTTCAAAAACATCAAATGAAGGAAATTTTGCACCGGATCGTGACTGACACCGGATCGAGATTAAAAGATGATATACTACTATAACCCCAAGAAGAAAAAATGTTATGTAAAGCCTTGTTAACCCGTTTCTCGGACAGGTGTGGTGTACTATGAGCTGCTAAAACCAGGCAAAACCATTGATGGGAAACGTTATCGATTACGACTAACGCTTTTGAGCCGTGCATTGTGTGAGAAACGGTCAGAAATGACCGAAAGGCATGACAGAGTTATTTTGCAACAAGGTAAGGCTTGGGCCAACGTGGCTGTAGCGATAAAAAAAACTCCCGGAAAAGCTGAAAAGGGGGGTTTTATTCCACCCGCCGTATTCTCCAGACCTTGCTACTTGCGACTGCTAACTTTTTCAATGGATGCAAAACGATTTAATCCGTAACGATTTGGGGAATCGAAGAATGGCTCAATGAATGGATTATTGCCAGAGAGGACTCATTTTTAGGAGAGATAGCAGTAGTAGTAGCTTCCGACGGCCAGAACTTTAAGTGATTTATTTTTTTAGTTTGTGCAATAAAAAAAGATTTTGAACACAAAAAGCGGACCGAATTAATTCTTAATGCCAATACTTGACAACGTTGAGATGGATTGAAATTGTTTCTCAAATGATGATTTTACGCCTTTTGACCTTTTTGTGGAAAACCGTGACGCACCGATCTAATGCAAGCTATCTGGAGAAAACTTAAGCAATTTATGGACAACATCATACAATCCGAAATCATTACCTTATTGATGGGTGGGGTTGTTTATCTGAATTCATTTTTAAAAGCAATACTTTAATTTGAAAACTTGTTCTTGACACGCTCCGCACATATTGCAAAATTCATCATCATCATTTTCGTTAACTCACATGTTCCACGAAAGAGGTCTAGGGGGCAGTGCACGCACAAGAAACCTCGATCCCCCGACATCGACTCTTAACTTATCAGGAGCTATTCTCAGTTAGCTTATGAGCTTTATCCTGCTGAGCGGTCGTTTACCTTTTGCATCTAAGGCACGTTTTGGAACTCGTCGTGAATAGGACATCCTTACCACTCACCCCTTTCCATCTGGAAAAGTACTTGTTTAACGCTCCGTCGTGTTTCGCATCTTATCCCGGTGAGGGACGGCAGAAACGGCACGGAGAAATGTCATCGCGGCAGAATTCACCCTGTTCAAAAATGACTTAGATTTCGAGTTTAATGCACAATCATTTTATGATCTAACGTGTTTCGCCATAATTCGAAGAAGAGTGAAGCTAACGGACTTGTAAGCCGAAGGGATTTAAAATATATCACGTTTGCTTTTCTTGAATAATAAAGATAGAGGACAGTGAAGAGGAAGAATGGAAACTATGACGAAAAATTTACGCAGTGCGTGGTGGAAGTAAACAATGATTTCCAATGATCTCAAAATAGACAACCCCTTGTGATTTTGTTTTCCAAGAAATGTGTAGTTAGCATGTATCCCAAGATGAATTTAATGCCAGTGAAGAAGAATACCTATTTCTTAAAGTTGCAAGAGCTTTACAGATTATATAAGTTGAAGGAATAGCTTTTTTTCCTTCTCCTTTAACCCCTCGTTTACGAAAAAGATTCAGTACTTAGAAAAGCTTTCCATCTAAAGCGATTGCTTGTAGCGTAATAGACATTTTTAGGTCCTGCAGTTAGTTTGATCTACGAAAAGTATGCTATACCCAGTAGTGCATTCATAGCTGAACAATAGGTATTTTGATGGATTACCACAGTAGCAAGCACAACCCGAGTAAGTTGATGAAGAAAGTGCCAACAAGAAGGGATCGAAGCATAAGCCCTGATCCCTTGTGGACTGGTTCTACCCAATTTCAGATATGGGAAAGCTCTTAAAAATTCGACGCCTACCCTTGGAAAATGGCTTATGAACATAACTTGAGACACAATTTGTCCTTGAAAGAACTTGCAGAGCTCCGTTCCGGCGATGAACTTCAAAATTTCGTCTCT
The DNA here is from genome assembly GCA_944738645.1 of Eristalinus sepulchralis. Lineage (NCBI taxonomy): Eukaryota > Metazoa > Arthropoda > Insecta > Diptera > Syrphidae > Eristalinus > Eristalinus sepulchralis. The sequence goes on from OX122883.1 coordinate 65,329,468, forward strand.
TTACAGTACTGGCGGCAGAACGAAAAGTAAGAATTGACTCCAGATACTAGACTCACAATACATGAACTGTATGCGTTGTGCCAAAGTTTGAAAACATGCCGGAAGGCAGAGGGTCGTGGACTACAGAGATTCGACCACATCAACTGCAAGGCTGATGATCCATGCAACTGAAAACTGCATCTTTAATTGACAGAGTGCGTCATTTTCATGATATACCACTGTTGAGGTACAAGCTCTCTAAAATCTTTGAGGATAAAATTGATTGCAAGCTTTTTGAAAAGTATCGAAAGTAAACAGTGTAGAGACTTCTGATCCCGTTGAACTGTCATTGACCCTCAAAACCGCATTCCACAATCAAATTTCATTCCCAAAAAGTAGAGCACAACATTTGAGACTTTTTCTTTCCAAATAACTGCCAAATTTGTTTCTTTTCTCAGTTCTTCTACTTACGATACATTTTCGTAAAAAAAAACACGACAACCAGTACATAATTTTGCGACATTTGCTTTTGTCAGGCGTTTACAGAGAAAGTGTACAGATTTGCTTTCACTTTCAGCAATCGCACGCTACCGTGGCTTTGAAGCAACGCCCATCTAACGTCACCTGAAGGTTACCCGCTGCGACAGTGAGTCGAATGGAAGTGAAGTCAAACCGTCTCCCGATCATTTACCGAACAATCTCCAGCAGACCAGCAGCAACTCATGGAACTGTACTAACATCAGAATAGCCGGAGCAACGCTTTTAATTCAGCAGATCAGAATGACAATGAAGGGGATTAAATTTGAATTCCGAAACGAATTTATTTTTAGCCCTGTGACGACAGTCAGATGAACTTGCAGCCGCAACGTGTCACTTGTTCAATTCTAAAAGGAAAAGTGAATGAACGATCGACCGATAGTACGAGCGCCACAATTGCGCACAGTACAAGGGACTCGCCGAAGTCCGCCTTCAATGGCCGTGAGCCTCTGTGTGCTTATGTAAGTTTTACGAGTTCAATGGGATTTTGAAAATAAATCACAAGGATCGTGAAAAAGCACATTAAAATTATTGTTGACATCTGAAACACTCAATCATTTGTTTCGTGCGTGTTTCGGTGGCGACACGTTTTCTTTATTGCGAATGGATGTCGGGTTGTTCTTTAAGATTTGTTGTCAGATAACTGATGTTTCTTTCCCGCGGTTCCTCCCAGTGGCGCCAGTATTTGTCTTTTTTTTATATTTGAAGACCAAGACTGATGGTTTCAATTTAAGCTAGAATATTGTTTGTTTTTTTTTCGCTTAGCTTTAGCCTTGATACTACATATGAATAAATGTTTGGGTCCTGTGAATTATGGCAACAACTATTGTATAAACTTCTATCAGGACTCATACTTACGTAGCGTGTAGTAACATTTTTGTTGCCATCGGCTGTGGTTGCTGAGATTAAAATTAATATTGGCGACAAGCAACAAGAGAGACAGATAGATGTTTATGAAGACAATTTGGATTGGGATGAAGCCTATACGCCTTTTTTTTTGTCTAAATTTAGTCATTTTGAATCGAACTTCGCTACCACAGGCTTCATGGCAAAATTTAGCAACTACGCTCAACGATTCCTCACAACAAAGTTCTTCACTTTCTCAACATTTTCATCGGTTGTTTATATGCTAGAGCGCCCAGGGCGAGCGTCGGCCGTCACATCTTATCGGCCTTCTTTGAAAACCTTGTATCTCTTGTAATCATTTTTTTCACTCAAAATACATTCACCGTATGCCATTGTTTTTGGGCACCTAACTCAATTTTTACTACACAAAATTAAATGCAAATTCTTTGATCCACTTTTTTAATAGCAGGAAATATTCGAACACATAAGACACTTCTTCTTCTTCTTCTTGTGGCGCTGCAGTCCGGGTTGGACCTGGGCCTCAACCAACATGCCTCTCCAACCAACACGATCTTTTGCCAGCTGCCGCCAGTTGCGCCGTCTTCTGTTGCGTTGTCCCAATGGCTCAGATTCGAAGACTTTAATCCGCTTTTAGTAACGTCCAGGTTTCCGCGCCATAAAGTAGGACTGGGATGATCAAGGTGTTATATAAAAGAAGCTTAGTCCTTCGAGAGAGGGCTTTATTACTCAATTGCCTCTGGAGCTCAAAGAAACAGTGATTGGCAAGAGTGATTCTGCGTGTGCGTCGTTTGTTTAATTTAGAAGCTATTTGCTTTTTTTGAGGTTTTTGGGAACATCTGGCTTCTGAACTGGCTTGGGTGGCTTAAGTTCAACTTTCACGAGAGTTTTCCACATGTTGAAGAATTGAACGACACTATTTTTCCTTTAAGCCGAAATATGTTTTTGAAATACACGTAAACTGATGCCACCAGCTGTACGTTTTACTTTTTCTACTTCTTTTTATTCCGTGCTACGTTTTGTTTAGTAATATTTAACCTTCTAGAAATTGTACGTGTTGTCGAATTAAAACATGACAAACACATATTATTAGATTTGCACTCCGAAAACTAGTTTCTTTTTTCACTACTTTACTTCGTTCAGTTAAGGACTTCCTCTACGAGTTAAACGCAAACGCTATTTATAGAAATAATTATATTAATGTAACTCTCACACTTTCTTAAGACTGCGTCGGACAACGTTCGGCATTTTGTCAAACAGCACTGTATTCCAACCATACATAAAAATTAATAAGTAAAAACTTAATTTATATTGTCACATTAAAAAACGAAACCTTAAACGTTCGAGTGGAACTGAATACTGAAACAGTTTATTTGTTTTTACAATTCCTCTCATGATTTGGACTTAAATTAAGCTATGTGGCATGTATCGTAAAAGAGTGACATTTTATTTTGAATTCAGTTCCAAAAGTATGCAGTTCCAAATATGCCGCCCACTCAAAGCAATACACACAAGTGCTCCAACAACCACAAATTCTTACGACTCTAAAATGAAAGTGTCCACTCTCCAGACTGACTGACTTACAAATGTCAAATGTCACCTCAGCCGCCAAAACATCGTCCAAACGAAATTGTTATCCAAAACGCCCTCTACACAGATTTCGATCATCTGCGTTGATCTTCAGTCGAAGGTCGTTCCATCACACACAGTTCAGTCAGTCGTCATCATTCGAACTGAAGTTCCCAATTTTCAGCATCATTATGACGCACTTTCGTTGATATGTACACTCAAGACCATCTATGATCTAATCGAAACCTTGCATGACTAAGACATTGTTGTCCGCTGAACATGCGAAAACCCACTACAACCGGCCATCAAGCAAGACGCACAATCATCCAAAATTTGAAAACAATTGTTAGCAAACATTGCTGACATTGAACTGATTGGGCAATTCAACGAAGTGACATTGAAGTGCTTCATTTGAAGCGGCTTAACTAAGAATGACACGCAAAGCGGACTTAACAAGAACGTCACCATGGCTACCCACATTCACAAGGACTTCGCCTACCCGCTGAACCGCTCACTTAAACCCTCACATCTTCCAAAGAGAAATGAGAGTACAGCAAAAACGAGTTCAAATGGAGCGCAACTCCTGCCTACTGCTGTTTCTTTTGTCTCAAGAGGCAAACACGACGCTCCAGCTTGATCATCTCGAGGTGCGTCACGTTACCTTGACTTTGAAATGCGATTATAATCCGACTTCCTAATTAAAGAAGTCTTATTGATTCGTGTCAATGAACCAGTTAACCAAACAGGTTCTGTCTATTCGCATCGATTACTGGAAGATGAATATGAGCACTGGCATGCGCTCGTTTTTTGAAGGAATTGGATGTGTTCAGCTTGATCGGAGTGTGCTCGGCAGAAGCGGTCACAGGGGCAGTTGCCAAAGATCACAATACCACAAATGTCTGTCTGATGGGGGTAATAAAGAAAGGTATTTTTTTGTGGTATTGGGATCACGTCTTAACTTGTTTACGCGGGAAGATCTTACACAGGCATCGCATTCCTGGTCACAGTCACTTATCCGGAAGAGATAAATCTGATAAACGCACAAAGGAATGAGTGCAAATAAAGGAATATTTAACAATTGAATCATTAAGCCGGCTAAATGGCTGTGAATAATAACAAGGGTGGACCCAGCTTAAAGAGAGACAAAGTTGGATGTGCAAATGTGCCAAAAGGAATATTTGTGGTTTACTTAAGTGGAAGATGAGACGTCTTTGTAAATTCGAAGGCAACAAAGGTGAGCCTTACTTGTTTTCTTTAACTCAAATTTGAGACAGAATTACGTAGCTTAACGAATATACATAAGCCTTGCTCATAACTGTGGAAAAAAAATTGAGGTTAAGAAGTGTGCGTAAAGTGTGGCCACTTGTTTACATCGGAGTCTAACGATTTTTCCATGTGGAAGCATTAATGGGGTTCTAGGTTCGGTTAGGTAATTTACATTTTCTCATGCCTTCAATTTACTCTGGACGCTTCTTTGCAACCTTATGTTTGATTTTTGACCAGACTTTCTCACTTGGATTGAGATCTGAACAGTCGAAAGGCTAACTTATACATCTGTTAGCATCAGAGACCTAGGAACTGTCGAAACATTTAACTTCAGCCGACAAACGTGCCCCAAAGAAAACGCGGACTGTGCTATCTACCAGGAAAGTGATGTTTTTCCAGGATTCACAAGATGTGATCTGTATCGCCTACCCATAGCCCCTCAAAGGAGGAATCTTAAAAGAGCTCTTGATTCATACTCTGCATAAAATATTGCGCATGATAACGCTGTCTGTGGGGTGGGTGTACTGTTTGATCACTTCGGACAATGAAAGTAACTGTGAGATCACTCCAGAGCAGTGTTTGATGCGCTGAAATCGTTTCACTCCAATCTTAAAGACTTTTTGACCTTTTTCTTGAACGTCGACGAAACATGAATCCTTAGGTACGTAACAGAAACCAAGGAACATATAAGACAGTGGACTTAACTAAGGCGAAGATTGTCCTATCGGCTGAAATGGTGGCAGTCACCATTTTCTGAGATTAACAAGATGTGATCTGCATCGACTCCCTGAAGTAAATCAAAATGGTCACAGGACTCTACTATGCCTATGCTATTTGACCTCTCTAAGGCTAAAAAAAAGCAGTCCAATTTGGCAACAAAAAGGGTATTCCTTTACAAAAGGCACCACCGCACCACGGCTTCAAACTGCTTCCTCAGTCACCGAAGTATCCAAATTTGGCGACTTGTGCGACTGCTTTTTGTTTCGATATGTACATAGAAATGTCTTTCGTCTGGTAGAAATTTGATTCATGACATCGAAAGCCTTTCTTTCAGACCTCTAGAGGGGTTGAGAAATAAATCGCCACTTTTCTAAAATATTCATTTTTCTTTTGTATGTTATCGGAACGCGTTCTTTTTCTACGGTGGGTGCCATAGTTCGTTGTTGGCTTGAGCCTTCACCATCATGGTTCTCCAACTGGCAAGGTCTCTGTCGTCAGCTGCCTCTTGTCTTCCACAATGTGTTAAGGCCCTTCTCGACTTTTGTGCACGTAAGTAAATCTACGGCGCTGATCCAATGACTGGGTTTGAAAGAACTTTCATTTTGAAGCTATATCTCTCTCTCCCTTTCTCTTTGCATGGCCCATCTTAAACGTTGTATCCGTAGACGATTAACTAGGCAAAAATCGCTGTACAACCTATAGAGTTCGTCGTTGAATCTTCTCCTTCAGATGCTGTCAATTGAAACAGGGCCAAAAATTGCAAACAGAACATTTCTCCCGAAAATACTAAATGCTTCTTTATAACGTCCAGGCACAAGAGAGATTCTATCGTTTGCGTGAGTAGAGAATAGGCGAGTGGTCCAGAACACCCAACTTTTCTTTACTCTTATTTTTTTTTTTTTTTGAAGATGTTCCTACTCACCGCGTAGCCGAAGCAGATGGATTCCTTGACTCAAAGATTCCACTACCCATTGCGGCGATCTGTCCGAGACTTCTAATTTGTACCTAATTTACAAAAGAAGATATACGCTTTGGTGTTCCCTGGAGAGCCATTATAGCAACATTTGAATGGTGAACCATTGTATGCAGCAATCCCTTCCACTGTCCCCCGAGGGTTGAGACCTGGCCAACTAGTAGTAGGTTGTGCATGAAGTTAACGCCCATACCACTTTAAATCGATGCGTAACAAAGGAACAACCAAACCTAGTATTGCAATATTTCAATATTATCATATTTTACTCTATTCTTAAGACATATGTTTTGGGGTTGAAAGTGAATTTGTCGGTTTCGGTTGTCGTCTGGCTAAACAAATCCCTTGTGTGCATGACGTATTTCTAAGGCTAAAAGTGCTTAAAACGTTATTTAAATCATAATGATTTTGTTTTTCAATATGAAAACGAAATCCTAAAAAACCCGATCCCTGAAAAGGGCTTGCAACCTATACAACCCTGATTTAAATACTGTTAGACGTTGGCCGTGTTCTTGGTTTGAAAAACCTTCTTGAATAAATTTGCAAATATTTGCTTTTTTGAAAGTATATTTCATCATCAACCGAGTTTTAGACTCATGAAAGAGACGCGGTTTTAAAATGTGAACATACTGCCATACATTCTATTTAATACCCCATCAACGACTCTCACTCATCGAAAATTATTCGCCAGCTACCCCAGAAGAGAATAGTCATCGAACTCGATCCGACTAGCTGAGCCAGGCCCCTAACAAGCAACCGCCTATCGAATGATAATGTATCCAAAGCACGTTTTCGAAGGCGGAATGAGCACATTTACTCGGTATAACCCCAGCACTGAAGTACAGCTGTGGTCGCACGAAGAAATAACTGCGAATAATGAATCACCTACAAATGCATGAGGAAATCTCGTTTCAGCAACTTACATACGCTTGTTATTCTTTTCATTATCACAATAATTGGAACAATTACCTAATAAAATATCGAAACATCTTAACGTTGAAATCATGTCCAGACATTCTGATTTATCCAGTTGGTAGAGTATCTGTGCTGGCAGACCAATGACATCAGACAATTTATTACTTTTGTGCAAGGTATGTGTAATTTTTTTTTTCTGTGGATCTTGTTGGTCCTCACTGAATCAACAAAGCGGACGAACGCAAAGAGAACTTAAGTTTTGGCACTTTCATGGACTTGAAATTGCCGCTTTCATTATTGGCCATGTGGACACGAAGGAAAATAGAAGTGAAGTTCTTGTTATGGTGCTATGAGTCTGATTAACATGTGCACATGGTACTACAGTCCACAAGGACCGAGGCGCTACTAATTTTTCGAATGAAAGAAAGTCTAGTTGCTGCTGAGTCCCGAACGGTGAAATTTGAGGAAGCTTTAAGTGCTCTTAGAGGTGGCAACTTAAAAGAATTAAAGATGAACAGTCTAAGGATCGAAGCTGGGACTTCAACGTGTGAGTCAAACTACATATCACCTACTTCGCGGCGGCCACCCATCTAAAGAAAATCGTTCAAGTTAATTTGGGCGCCGATGGGCAAAAATTAAAAAAAAATTGTTTCTGTGTACAATGGCTTGATTGTCAAACATTCCAATTCATCATGAAGTACAACGTCGTCCAGTGACTACGCGTTCTGTCGCCTCAATTTCATTAAGAACCTACCTGAAAGTTAACCTTAAGGGCTTAAATAATTTCCGGATTGTTGGCATCAGAACGGATCTTCACGGCTTACAAAAAAATCAAAGTCAAGGCCAATTGCCATCGCCAAATCGGCTTAAAATTCGGATCGGTTGTGGCATTAGCTGTGTGACATGGGTTGCGTGGCATGGCACACCAACCGGCATGAACCGGAAGCCACCAAAATTCATATCCCCACCTTTAAGTAAAGAAAAAAATCAATAACAATGGCTCACCATTGACTAAAACGCTGTTCCTAGCCAGTAAAAAGTATCAATGACGCCACCACTTTACAATTCCCCCAAAATTGTTACACTCTGTGGATGCATTGGTTTTTCGAAAATAACGTGTGGGGTTTTCGAGCGTCAGATGTCGAAATTTATCGCTGACGTAGTCAGACAAGATGCCCAAAGACTTCTTCAATGCAAGCTGCCTTAAGGCTCAAACTGCGAAGCGGAAAGGAAGCAAATGGTCGCAATTGTTAATTCAGATTCGAACCTTTGAAGCGAATAATCCAAGATCTTTGTGCAGAATTTCCCCCTGCCTGATATGTTGAGCTGTTAATATCGATGGCGAGTTATGTTCGTGAATTGAGTCTCAGACTCTCGACTACAGTGGTCACATTCTTATCTGGGCGCACTATTTGACGGCGGAAACTAAGAACATTACCCACTAGCAGCACAGTCTCACCAACTTTTTTCCAAAAACTTGTGCATAAAGGTCGCGGTAGTGGTTTATTTCGCTTAAACATTTATTCTTTCAAAAAACGAACAGTTTTGGTTTCACAACACTCACTTTGGACATAAGTTTTCAATCTTTGATTTGAAAAAGTCTTCGAATCCAAGCCATTGGGACAGAGGAAGGCCTAGGCTGAGATGGCGCATACAAGGTCACACAAGTGACCTTAACCAACTTGGTGCTAGCCGGAGAGGCATGTTGGTTGAGGACTACCCCGGACTGTAGCGCTAGTAAAAAAAGTAAAAAGAAGTTTTAGTTTTCTAATAGCATAGGGCCATTCATTTCGTGCTTTCAGGTTTATAGTGCTGGCATTTGACACCTGCCAAACCCAGTTATCATTTGAGGTGTCATAACATTAGTTGAATATCCAATGACGCTTGCTATTGCTAAAATTTGGAAAAACTCTGAAAAGAGAAGATGAATTACTGAAGTAAGGTCTATGTATTTCGGTCAGTCGAAAATATTGTTGCTGTAGGTGCAAGTGTTGTTAATAATTCGAATTCATAGATTTCCCGGGGCTCACAGGAATTGGACGTATCGAACATCTAACTATGGCAAATTTCTTGTATTTAGATTTCCATTCCCATCCTTATTGAGTTCAACTTACGCAGCAATTGAAGCTCACTGGCTCACTTACGGACAGTAAACAGCGATTTTTCCAACAACATTTTCTTCAGTGATGAGTCACATTTGTCGCTCGGTGGGCATGTAAATTCACAAAATTGCACAAGAGCTCCATAAGGTGCGGTTGCAACCAGACAAAATTGGTGTTGGTTGTGCTCTATGTTAGTAAGGTGTCACTGGTCCGTAGAAGATGCCAATAGGCGTACGGTCGCAGCCAATTGAGAGAAGTGTGGTGGAATTATAACCGACTACTTAGGCGATATACCGTGAAATCCCTACAAGACAGGGCAACACAATTATGGCTTAATTGCCTCAAAAGTTCCCGAAATTTCAAATCTTTGCGGTTGGCGAGCTGATTGTGGAGTACGCAAATAATACCCAAACTTAAAACGCTTTAAAAACCAACATTACCCAAGTAAAGACCGAAACACCATCCGAAATATTCGAAATCATGCCTGTTGCGAATCATTCCGAACGCTCAAAGGAAATGAAAAGGTAGGTGCCAACACTGACTCATTCTAAATCATCACCCACAGATTTAAAGATAACTCCTAGAGTACACGCGTAATTAAAATCCATGAGAAATGAACAATTCCACATGCGCTGCGGTATGGCGCCAGCGATCGTGGCAAAAATGGCGCACGTTTCCATGCAGCGCCGTATATATTTTTTTTTTGCGTACTAAAGTGTATTGTTTTACGAGCCTATTGAGAGGTGCACACGTGCGTGTTGTTTACGCCACATTTTTTTTAGAAAATAAAAATAAATATTTGCAACGTGACATGTCTACTTCAAGGGAATTGGCTTTACAGCTGGGTAAAACTATTAGAATATGTATGTATATGAATTAAATGAAGAATTGTTTTTATTCAAGCGACAATTAACTGGATTGTGCAATTGTAGGGCTACTTCAAGTCTCGCGTTTTTTTAGTTTTTGGACTATGGGTGGAATGATATCTCTCACAATTCAAGGAATTTGGAGGGACAGGGACAAGATTGGGGTGTCTCTGTAGGCAGAATAGTGAAAAATAAGATTCCTCAAATGATCTATTGGGAGTACAAATAATTTACTTCTTTTGGGCTACTTTTTCCCATCTTACTGGTAATTTCCATACGCCGTATCTAAAAAATTAGTCCTCTCTGGCATTGATCCAATCATTCAGTCATTCTTTGATTTTTTCAAAAGACTCGAAGTGGTAACGCCCTAAATCGTTTTGCATCCTTCTAAAAAGCCAGTAGTCGGAAGGAGCAAAGTCTGGAGCTTACGCGGATAGAATAAGACCTCCTATTTCAGCGTTTAGAGGTTGCTTTTTACAGCTACAGCGTTGTCATATTGCAAACTCAACTTGTCAAGCCTTTCGGTCTTTTCTGACCGTTTCTCATGCAATGCACGGCTCAAACACATTAGTCGTAATCGATAACGTTTCCCATCAATAGTTTTTAGCTACTCATAGTACACCATATGCAGAGCAAAACCTTTTAACCGTGGATGTAGACGATGGTGGGATCACCAGGCATTGCGTAGAACTTTTTTTTTTCCTTTTTGGGGTAATCGTAGTATATCATCTTTTCACATCCAGTCACGAGCCGGTTCAAAAATCCCTTCATTTGATATCGTTCAAGAAGCAATTCCGGCGTGGAAGACCGCTTTTCGACATCTCTAGATTTGAACTCTTCAACTCTTTTTTGCTTTTGAAAAGGTCAAAATTTGTTTAATTGAACAGAAATTGTTTGCTGGGTCACATAAACCGTTTCTGAAATTTCACTTTGCGTTTGGCATGGATCGTGTTTCAGTAAAGCCTCCATATCTCCTCTTTAAACTTTGTGGGCTCATAAAGATATTCTTTGTTTCTCTACGCTTAAATCACCATTTTTGAAGCTTTGAAACCATACTCCATACCGTCGGAGCAGATTCACCATAAACTTTTACAAGGATTCGATGGGCTCCAGCTGCACTCTTTTTCCAATTAAAAAAATAAAATCCCAACTTACCGCTGTTTATTTAAAAAAAAAAAAAACTAAAATCAAAATTAAAAATTGACGCTGATACACAATAATTGTTGCAGACAGCAATCAACCATAATCGAAGGATGGAACTTGTACTTCGGAAATTGAAATACTTTCCATCCTCGGTATGTGTATCAACTCGATACTTAATTGGAACGTTCACATATTTGAAATCGCCTAATATACGTCCAAGTGACTACGTTTTGTTTTAAACGGTGCTCTACGGCACAACATACAGTGAATCTATCCGGATCGTGTGCCTTCAAGACTTCTCTGCACCTACTAGATATGATCCAAAATCGAATGATAAAAGTTATCAACATATCCAATTCATTTTAATTGAGTGATCGCTATTTCAAGTAAAGATGCTTAAATGACTAAGCCAGCTGCTCTCCTCGTTCAATAATTCAGCCCCAATAGGCGGATCATTTGGAATTCCCGTCAATTTAAGTCCTTTCTCCTACAAAAAGTTAAATTGAGAACTTCGTTCTTTATCCACCCTAGCCACTTCAGAAATCAAATTTCCCCGCAGACACTTAAGATCAATCCTCACCGGATCTCCCCCACTTCCTCTATCCCTTCGGCTCATGCAGTGTTTTTATTGAAGTCACTTAAGGCACCCCAGGCACAAAAAAATGAGTGAACTTTGTGGGCTCATAAAGATATTCTTTGTTTCTCTACGCTTAAATCACCATTTTTGAAGCTTTGAAACCATACTCCATACCGTCGGAGCAGATTCACCATAAACTTTTACAAGGATTCGATGGGCTCCAGCTGCACTCTTTTTCCAATTAAAAAAATAAAATCCCAACTTACCGCTGTTTATTTAAAAAAAAAAAAAACTAAAATCTGTGGCCAGCGCTACATTTTTACTTACAATCCACTTCTACTGAATCCAAGTCTCTATGTTGTTATAGAACTAATCAGGAAAGTATCCAGAGCATAGTGTTGAAAACAATCACAAATCATACCTAAAACAACATAAATAGACGCCGATTTGCATCACAATCAGGTGCGTAAAACCGTAAACGGACACTCTTCGTGAAACAATTATAAAGGATATGGTGATGCAGAAAAGATCCAGCATGCGCCGTTTAAAAGAAAATTTTGTTTATGATCCTATTGTTTTCAAGCGTATAAAATCAACAGTTTAGCAGGAAAACGCTCATTGACATGGCGCTACGAAAAACTAAGAGTTCATCATTGTAGATCCATCAACACCTACACCTTGAGCTGTTATAAAATGCCACACAATGAAATTTTATGGTTTTATTAGTTCCAGGAATGTTTGTGAAGATACATATGTACATGGATATGTACTGCCTGCTTTGGTTTTCCTAGAAGGGAAATGAACCCTTTCAATATAAACGGAGATTAAAAATATAATTATAATTAAAATAATTTCTATGTGTCTCTAATCCACAAGTAATACGAGCCTTGGTTCTTCCTGCACGGATGAAGAATTACGGTGGTGTGTTACTAAATTAATAATAATTATTATTAGACTAGACTAGAGCTAGCTTCTACAACAACTACTCGTACTCGACTTGCAGTTTTTTGCCGATTCCGAACGGCTAGATTTGAGAAGCTTTTCATAGACAACTGATACTCTTTGAGTGTTGTCAGCAACACGAAAGAGGTGGTGCCGTGAAAAAATGAGAGGTGTCCCGCCCGGGAATCGAACCTAGACGGTCGACGCATTTACCACTACGCCACGGCGACCAACAAGTTCCTAAATTGACTTTAAATAAAACGAATACATAGTCGATTGACTTAAGACCGTCTACCAGACTTGCGATTTATGCAATTTAAGTGGGGCGGCAACCCAAGAAATAACCAAGACAAATAGGTCTTGCAATCGACCACGCCAGTTGCCAAGTTAGCCGAGAGCCGAGAATTTCCCGTTAACCACACCAATATGCTCCTTCCTTTTGTCTTTTTTCCGTGGCAAACACTGAACGGACCCCAGAGGGCGGAAATTCAGAGAGGAAATATTTTAAAATTAAATAAAATATTTTTTTTTTAATTTTCCGGCTATGTACAAAGCGCTACAGAGCTCGTATCTGGCAATACTATACACCCTTTGAAAGGTCTTGACATAACTAAAAAACAATTATGCATGATTAGGTTAGCAATACATGATTAGTTTGGATATTGCGTTCAACAGCTGTAGACGTGTAAACTTGGAGTTCACTAACGCCGAAATTCGCGTTATTTTAAAGTTTTCCTTCGTTAAAGGCAAATCCGCTAGAGAAACGTTCCGTGAGATTAATGGTGTTTTGGGGGATGGTACTCTATCACTTCGAACGGCGGAGGAATGGTTTCGACGATTCAAAGCCGGTGAAAACGGCACCATGGATAAGCTGATAAGATAATAATTAAGCAAGGTTGCTCTCACACGGATATCTCTTAAGATAAAGCATCTTCTGATGATATGGTAAACAAGATAACGTGTGTAATATATAAACGGAAGATCAGGTCGATGTGAAATAAAGTAAGGATATAAAAGTTCACCTCAATGTTTACATAATTTACTTATCAAATGCAGGCGATAGCAGTTAAGAAAGAACGTAAAAGCGTTTTCCATAACGTTGAAGTTCTAGTCTGTTATAGACCACACTGTGTTGCGCTTGATCCCATAGAATCAGAAGCTTAATGTATTCTCCGAATTGCGGTATTCGCATAGACAAATACACTCCCTGAACGTTGTCAGTACTCAAAAGAGGGGACTCAGCCCCACTTAGACTAACTTAGATTTAGATTTTACGCAGTGCCAAGTAAAGCCTTCTTCAAAGCTTGACTGGCTTAATTCAGTTCACTCAGGTGACCGAAGTCTCTCTTTATGTAGAGAGACTTCCCACGAGTAGAGGAAATTAAGGATGCTTGCTCACTCCTTCTCGAGCTGGCAACTACAACAGAAGTCGTTATAAGGAAGACCCAACCTACTAACATGTGGGTTAACACCAGTAAGTTTTCGAATATCTGAACTTTTGCGAGTTCTAAATGTATGGGGGGTTCTAAGTATATGGGACATTCGTGCTATACTTTTCAAAAGCAGGGAGGTGAGCGGAAGTAAATCTTATCCCTCAAGATTGGGTACTTAGCCTGTTCGCGAATGCGTCTCAAAAGTTGTCAGTCACATCCTTTGTGAAATAAAGGGGATTAGAAAGTTGGCTACTCGATGGGTGCCGCGTTTGCTCACTCAGTTCTATTGAGTGCAACCGTAAGACTACTCCAAAACAGTACTTAACGTCATGTAAGTCAGGCAGCGTGCGACTTCTATTTGTTCCCAAAAGGCCAAAGGTTGTAAGTGGATTTATGAATCACATAATTCAAAATTACACTTGGTGCAATGGCGGCTACCAGACCCAGATGTTGAGGGAACCTGACTGGTAGTGACAGCTTCACGAGAGGCTATATTCTGGTGGGAAGGAATGTCAGGAAACACTGGAGCTTGGGTTCCGGTCAGTATTGTGATGACTGTGGTTCAAAACCCAATATAGCGCGAAGCGGTCGCCGTGGCGTAGTGGGTAAGTGCGTCGACCCCCACGTAGAAGATCTAGGTTCGATTCCCGGACGGAGCACCTTGAATTTTTTCACGGCACCACCTCTTTCGAGTTGCTGACAACACTCCATATCCATTGTCTATGAAAAGCTTCTCAAATTTCGCCGTTCGGAGTCGGCAAAAAACTGCAGGTCCCTTCTACACGTGAGAAAACAGAAGCACGCACCACACGAGTAGTTGTTGTAGAAGCTAGGCCCTGGTCCCTTCTGGGTTGTAGTGCCACTCAATTATTATTATTATTATTTATTACTATTAGCAGCGTGGAGGGTAGTGTAGTCCAGTTTATTGTTGACCCAGGACTAGGCCAGGTGGTTATGGGCCTTTCCCAAGCGCAATGTGAAGTTGCATTTTCAACCGGATATTTCGGCCCAGAGAGCGGCAGATGTTTTGGAAAGGCTGCGCTCCCTACCAAGTGGAGCGGTTGCCCCTTAAGCATGATCTCAATTTGGCACTTGTGTAACTTAGGCGCTTAGTCTTAACTTATCTAAAACTCTTGGGAAAATAAACCCCGTGGTACAAGCTTCTAAAGCAGGTGATCACATTAATCCAAATCCCAAACGTGAAAAAGTTCTTCCGCGATACAATTTGAGTTGTATATGGTTTATCGCTGGTGAGTACATCACCTTACACCTACGTTCGATTCATGAACATAATTCGAGTTGCTAACAACACAAGGAATACCAATTGTCAAAGAAAGGCTTCTCGGATATCGCCGTTCTACTCATAAGAATACAACAGCACACACAATACGAGTAGCTGCTGAATAGGCCAAACCTTATTTCCCTTCTAAATTATGCTGTCACTCAATGAACTTGGTTCTAATTTTAGTTTTGAGTGGATTATCGCCACTACAGAGACCCTCCTCTGTTGTTCAACTTCTGAGAAAGTATTCCTTTAAACGGTTAAATGAGCTGGGGGAACGCTGGGTAAAGGGGGAAAAATCAAATTTGTGGATTTACATGCTAAATACTAGCTGCAAAGTTGTAAACGAAGATAAAAGGTGACTTTTTAAAAGCTATAAAGTTTTAAAAAAAAAACAGAATTCAGAAATATACATCGATAGTACGGTCCATATAATTTAATGTTTGAAAATTATTTCATTCAAATGTTGACCTTGACTGCGCCTCAAATGGTCCATTCGCTTAGTTCAATTTTGGCAAAACTCTTTCCAACATTTCCGCCGGTATCTCACGAATCAATGCTTCAATGTTGTCTTCCAATGCGTCAATTGAAGCGGGCTTATCTGTATAGACACGAGCTTTAACATAGCAACTCAAAATATAGTCTAAGGGCGTTAAATCGCACGACCTAGGCGGCCAATTGACCGGTCCCGAACGTAAAATAAAATGTTCACCGAACTCGCCTCTCAATAAGTCCATTGTTGCGCGTGCTGTGTGGCATGTGGCACCGTCTTGTTGAAACCACATGTCATGCAAGTCAAGCTCTTGCATTTTAGGCAAAAAAAAAGTTGGATATCATCTCACGGTAGCGCTCACCATTCACAGTTACATTACAATTAGCATCATCTTTAAAGAGGTACGGTCCAATGATGCCACCAGCCCACAAACCGCACCAAACTGTGACTTTTTCCGGGAGTATTGGTAGCTTTTGCAACGCTCATGACTGATATTCACTCCAAAATCGACAATTCTGCTTGTTTACATACCCATTGAGCCCAAAATTAGCTTCGTCGGTGAATACAAATTTTTTTGATTTTTAATTTTTTTTAAATTTTGCTAATGAAATTCAATAATTTGCAAGCGTTGTTCGTTTGTAAGACGATTCATGGTTAAATTAAAGAATAAACTGAAGATGTTTGACAGTGAAACAAAACACAAAACGGGCGTCAGCTGTTTAAACCAGTGTTGCCAAAAAGATAATAGATAAAAAATCACCCTTTAGATCCAGAGTAAAAAGAGATGGATATACCAGCCTGTTAGAAAACACAAATATACTATAGCTACATTCCTGTATTTGTCTTCTATCCCCATTCTTGTTCCATGGCATTCGTCCACTGAAATATGTTTGACACCCATCGAACGATAAAATCTTTGTCGGCTCGCTATCGACTGTACGATAAGAACAGGGGTAAAGAGTTAAAAATAGAAAAAACTGTCAAAAGGAGGAAAATGCGATTACAAACAAATTCGATAATCTCTGACCTACACAAACACCTGTTCCGTAGAAGATTTCAGTCAAGTGGTCTTACAAGACTGATGCTCAGAGGGAGTGATTGTGCGGACATCTCTTCTTTTCTTCGAAGGCAGACAGAATGTCTTCCTCATCCTGGTAACTGAGACTTTTCTATTGTAGCCCTTGTTTTTTTTAATCTCTTCCCATCGAGACCCCAAAACGGAAACAACCATCGAATTTATCAACAATGTAAACACAATGTCTTTTGTAAATAAAATTATTGTTTATATTTCATATATAACGGTATCGATACAAAAGTAAATAATTTAGTCATATATGCATACAATTTCTACACAATTCTAAAGGCTACAAGTGACTTTAATCAATGACAATTTAAAAAAAATAAACAAAGATTTCATAGAAATAAAATTCAAAAGGATTCATTTGTTTGGCGTTTTTTTATTTTTTCCTTTTTTTTGGTTATCTTTTCGAAAATATACGCTAGGCTGCCGAATGAAGTACTTTTGTATGTACATATGTGTTGTAAATAATCTCGTCTCTTCTTCAGTTTACAATTGTGTATAAAAGTATCGACTATCTGTGTAAGTATTCAAAAGTTGAGCTGAATATGAAAAATGTCTATAATACTTAGGTCAAGAGATGATGAATAAAAGAAAAAAACAACAGTTGTGCTATATATCGAGTATTGAGTTTAGAATTTATGTTCTTTATGGTTTTAACACTTATTCGAGTCAGCAATTGTTTCTCCTCTAGGAGGTACAATTCAAGATTATTCATTAATTTAATTTAATTTAATTACACGTGTATTTAAAAAGATTGTAAAATTATTCGAAATTGGAGTACAATTTGCAGTCTTTCGTTAAAAATTTCGTTAACAATATTTTTTTTGTTTTGTTTTGTTTTCTCATTTACTTCTAATATTCGTTGTATGTGGACTTAGGGCGTTAAATTCTTAACGATATAAATTACAATAAATAAATGGAGCCGATGAGACAAAAAAGAATATTGGAGACAAACAGATTTTTGTTTTTTTTTTTTTTGATGGGGATGCGTTCTCTACAAAGTAAGATTTTGTTTTTTTTTTTTGTTCGATTACATTTGTTTTTTTGTTTTGTTTTGTTCACTCAATAAAGCAGGAGTCTCTCTTAGCGCACTAAATAAAAAAAAATAATAATAATCTTAGGCATCAACAAATTCGCCCATAAATAATCTATACGTTTTTTTGTTCGTTGTCTTGGCTTGAATAGCCTTTGATAAAATGGTGATATATATGATATTTTTGTCACAAAACATAAATTACAAACAATTATATGTATAACTGCCATTTCTTCTAGCTATAAATAAATGTCTTAAGCGAACGAGATATGAATGTGTGTGTGTTTGTGTGTGAATATGAAGTGTGTATAATGAATATGAATAATTCGTAATTACTCCCACGCCAGGCATAGGACACTGACAGCAGTGATACAGAGCAGCAGAGCAGAAAAAATAAACAAAACAAAAAAATTACGATGAGGCTCTATCGACTCAACTGTCGAAGAATAAGAGCGGCACGCGGATTGTGGCAATCTTCAAATTTATATTGGGCCAAAATAAAATTATTGTCATGTTCGTCATTGGTGTATGTGTGTGTGTGCGGTTTTTTTTTTCATTTTGATAAATTTCGCAACACCCAGAGTGTCAAGTGAATTTCAAAGAAATTCGTGCTCGATTGTCAACTAAATTATACCACAATCCACTGCTTATGAAGTTCACATCTTTGGAAGCTATTCAATTCATTAGATACTACATGTGTTTGCTTTTAAAGCACAGCTGGGGCTTGCTCATATCACTTCACACTCTGATCATCACTCATGCCGAAAATGGCGCGGCGTGAGAGTGTCGGGAGGGGATTAAGATATTCGATTAGTTGGCAAAAAAAATGATTGTTGATGGTCAACGACATCCTCTCGTCGTCATACGCAAACCGAACTCAATTCCGCAGAGTTCTCCTGTCAATGTCTGAGAGGATGTGGAAGATTTATGTGCATTGTGCAACGTTATTCGTCGTTAGTTAACTACGTTTACTTTCGTCTTAAGAACACTTATGTTTTGCTTAGCTTGTACTAAAATTGTATAGTAAGTCTTATATATAAAAATTTCTCAAATACTTGGCAGCGAGTAGTTTCTATCTTATGCAGAAAAAAAAAGAAAACAAATACTTTCCTTGCTTGCCTCTCTTCGCGGTCTCTAACAAACGGTTTCCATTGGAATCTTTGTCGCATTGTCCGATGCCACGGTGTTGTTTGTAATGGTGTCCCCGATCGATGGCAGGCCGTTCGATGAGCTTGAATGTTGAACAGCGTTTGTCGTGTTGGTCGCCTCCTGTCGGGTCTTCGTTGTCCAAATTCTCTTGATGGCGGCCCACACCTGTGGCTGGCAGCCGACCACAATGAAAATGAAGACTCCTTGCAAGGCGTTGATGAAATCGGTGAAATACCAGACGTACTTTGGACCTCCAATAAGCCATGACAAGATGTCAGCCATCCATGTCACACCCATCACCACCACAAGTTTGAGACAGACTTTTCCCAAGGCGGTTCGTTCAGTTGTTGACTTGACATCGTCACGCTTCCATAGTCCACAAGTCAGTTGCCGTGCAGTGGACGCAAAGAGAACAAGATTAACGCACAGCAAGATTCCAATTGGTCCAAAGAAGAATGCGAAAATCTCAAGATTTCCCTTAAACCAGCAGTGCATGCCAAATCCGGGCTTCAAAAAGTCCGACTCCGATGTATGCTCGAGAATGGCTGCCGTGGCAGCTATTGCCAATGACAATCCCCACGCGTAGACCCTGAACAATCGGAGTCGGAAGAGTTCTTGATTCTTCTCCAATGACGATGGTCGGAAGTCGCGGAACGTCCACCAAATGTTGAAACACATCGTGTTGAGCCAGAAGAACGCGGCCAAGAAGAAAAAATGTGTACACACAGCCAAAACAATGCAGGCACTCTCGTTGAGGGAATCCCGGGATACTTGTATGATTGCCAAAAGCAAATCACCGACAAGAAGGCAAAATATGTAGTAAATTTGGCATTGCCAATGTAGAACGTAATGGACGGACGGCATCAGGAATCCAGCCCCCAATGCAGCGGCTAAAAACAACACAGAAATGAACAGGCCAGCCGATAGGACAGCAAAGTGCACCTCATCGGTTCCCTCGCTCCAGTCATCCGCGGAAGTTGAAATATGATGAGAGCAGGTGAAAATATCCAACGACGCGGCTTCCTCGTCGCCAGCGACGGTGTGCTCCAAGCAGAATTCATCCGATGATATCTCCTTTCCTGATGTAATCGTCAACTTTCCACTCTCCGTATCGAACAGCTCCCGATTGAAACTGCTGACAATTGCGTAAGTCGTATTGCAGTCGGGAAAACCGAATATTCTCTCAACATCTGTTGTATTAAATACATCCCATTGATTCGACGATGACGGCGACGTTCCAATTGCTATCTGTGCATTGGAGTTCTGTTGATATATGCATGTTTTTTTGTGCTGGTTGTCGTATATCGCGTTCGGTGCACAGCACTTTCTTACTTTAGTCTTTTTCTTGGGGGCAGTAAGCGAATCGACGGCTTGTAAATGGCGAAAGCAAACTAGGGCAGCCTCGCTGTCGACGCAGTAATCATCAATCCCTACCAGTGTCGATTTTTCATTCAAGAAGAGAGATCCGTTTGAGAATATAACGATTTTGTCACCGCCGAAGATCGCCTCCAGTTGATGACCTTGGCATTCCTTCGGCCGTGTGCTCTCCTCAAATGACATAAAATTGGGACTTCCACCTTTTGGGCTGAACGATTGTGCGCGATTTATGAGGAATATCAGAGGAACCCAAGTCTTTGAGCTCCCCGCTACACATACTTGCGATCGATTCATGTACTCCCCGATGCGACAGCATTTGTTTATTTTCACTTTAGGTGGCGGACGACCAGCCTCAGAAACCAACGAACTGAATAGAATTATTCCAGCACAAATATGCACAAAATTTATATTCATTTTTATTTGATTTTCGTTTCTTTCTCACTTGTCTTCATTCGTGTGTGTCTCAAGGTATGCAACTGTGCTCACTGCCGAAGAAACACAATAGGAAACCGATTTTTTCTCCTTTGAGGTTTTACTTTTAATATTTGCGCAAATGTACATATGTGGAGCGTTTTCTTTTTTTTCGCAGACGTTGTTACTAAATACAAAAGATGAATGGAATAGGAATACACTACGGGGCCCAGTACTTGCGAGATACTTTTCTAATTTCGTTCAAGATCCACGACAAAATGAAACTGCGGACGAGCAAGTGATATAAGAAAAAGAAAACGAACAACGAAAAGGAAAAGTTGAGAGAATGAACAAATAAACACAGCTCTGAGAGCTGACGTTGATGCCAAACTGCTTGGGTTCGGAGATTGGTTTGGCAGGTAATGCCGTGACATAGGGTGCCCAGAAAACGGAATGGAAATGAAATTTTGATTGGCAGCATTTTATTTAAGCGCTATGCTGGGGAGTTTTCATTTTTATTATTTTTAAATTTCTTTCGAGATGGAAATTGTTTTGTGATTCTTCGCGATTGTTCTGCCACACATTTTTTTGTAAGAGAAAGTGACAAACGTTATGCAGAGGGTAGGACTAATTAGATCATAAAATTGTTGGAAAAATGGTGTGTGACGAAAAAAAAAAGGCGAAGATGGTTGTGGAAGTAAAATAAAGTAAATTTGATGGCGCTACAGACTACAAGAGATCAGGGCATTGCTCTGTTTGCAACTATTCGTGGTGTGAGCGTTATTGTTATCTCACGAGTAAATGGGACTCACAGTTTATTACTGAGGCTGAATGGCGAGATTTGTAGGACGCCCAGTCCTACTCTATGGCGCGGAAACCTGGACGCTACTAAAAGCGGATGAGGAATGCCCTTAGTCTTTTCGAGAGAAAAGTTTTGCGTGCGATTTTTGGTCCTGTTTGCGTTGATGGCATCTGGAGAAGAAGATTTAACGACGAACTCTATAGGCTGTACAGCGACATGCGACTAATCACGCGTCTTCGGATACAACGCTTAAGCTGGCTAGGCCATGTAGAGCGCATGGACACCACTGCTCCGGCCCGAAAAGTCTTTGAATCTGAGCCATTTGGACAACGCAACAGAGGCCTTGGCTAAGGAGGCGCACACAAGTGATCGAAAGTGGCGAAATATCGTGCTGGCTGAAGAGGCATGTTGGTTGAGGCCCAGATCCACCCCGGACTGAAGACAAAGAAGAAGAAGAAAACAAACCATGACAGTTTACTACTTTTTCGCATCTACGTGCATCCTTAATTTGTTGTTAAAATTTAAAAAAAATTCTAAATGTTAATCAAGAAGCAGCACAAGAGGGCTTCATGGACGGGGGAAGAGTTAAGAAATGGTCTCACCAAACCTCAGAAATAGTGAAGGACAAGACAATCTGAACCAATGGTAAGAGAAAAAAGAAAATCTTCAGCGATGGCTTTAGGAAAGGTACGCAGGCTCTTCAAAACTGTGAAGTTAATCTTGTTACCAACCCGCAGTAAATAGAAGATGCAGCACTTTCAACAGCTATTTAACGAGCCTGAACTCCAGTTGATGCAGTAGTCCTCTTTCTAAGCTTTAAAAAAGTAATATCCATTAAAAGACTAAAGAACAACAAGGCCGCAGTCTAAACTGGCTTATAATCAGAGCTTTACACGGCCGGTGAAGATATTCTGGTAGGGAGCATACAAAGGATAGAATTTCGAAAGACGAAAGCAAGCCCCACGGCTGGAACATAAGCTCCATATGCCCCATGTACAAAATGGCGATCCTAACGTTTGCTTCTTGTCATCGCCTACAATCGTCGTTTGTCGTTTTGTATTGCACTAATCGACGGGTACCAATGTGGCTTCCGGACGACCTTTACATCAACACTTGGCTCCAAATAACAGAAAAAAAAGTGTTTGCGTTGTGTAAAAGGTGCAATCATTTGTTTCTTGAGTCTTTGTCAGGTTACGACTCAACCCAAAAGTGGGTAAGGTCTTCGTGACCATGGCATGGTGGGTAAGTGTGTTGAGTCTTACTTAAGAGTTCTAAGCCTCAATTCTGAATTAGAAGTTCGAGTTACTACTGCTAACAATCAGGGCATACTTTTTATCTATAAAAAAATGTTCGCCGTTTAAACTGTAGTTCCCTTCCACTCGTAAGCGGAAAAAAACAACACAAGAATGAGAGGTGCAGCAGTAAACTCTTTCCCCGCCCCCATGTTTCTGTTGCCAACAGTCACATCCTGTCTGTTGGAGGAGAATTCATGTCTTATTACTTCTTGAAAAGAAGCACTTTGTTTTTTCCCCATTTACTTCTAGACCGCTTTGTTCCTCCCCTGCACATGTCGCTGGGATATAAATCAAGAATATCATGTCGTTTAAGCAGAACAGTATCTGAACTGACTTGTCCTGTTAATACCCGCCCTGTAGGCCATCTGATCCAGGACAAATTTGAAGTAATTACGATGAAGAAAATTTCTGTTGATGTTCCTGAATTACGCATTGAACCGTGTGCCTTCTACTACTAAAGAGTTTTATCTTGTAGAGCTCAAAACTTTGCAAAAGTTCACTATACCGTGAGCTACAGAGATTAGGTTTGACTGTTTCAAAGTCATCATCTTCTGCAACCGGCTTAATGCAGACATTCAGTTTTGCAGCTGTTCTAAACCAAATAACCAAAAATTCCTGAATTCTAAGCCCTTAAAGCCAAAGCTATGGTGTCTCCTTTCTAATTTTAAATTTCTTTTTTAACTTCTTTTAATTTTACTTTTATATTCCATCAAATGTAACGTGGGTGCAAGCCACTAACTAGATTCAAGGAATTTCAAAATGACATCACGTTGTCTGCAGCAGCTGTCAACATCGTACAAGTACACCCCCATAAATGTGTGATGTCGATAAACAACGTCTCTTGCAAATTTTTTACTTTTTAATTGCTCACCTCTTGTGTAATTGTTTACCGAATCTTACCGCTGCACTAGACTCTTGAAAATGAACTAGTTCTCACTCCGCAAAGTACTTTTCCACGGGCATACACACACTAAACATGCTTTTTGGAGTGCCTTTAAATTGATTTGACACCCCAACTGAATCTCCGCACTGCCACTTGATCTACACACGCGCGCATTGCTCGAAAGCCTCATCACCTCACCAACCACCTTAATCTCGGTATTAAATGAGATAACAAACGAAATTCCACCAGCAAAACAAATCTACATACCAGTGCTTTGCCGATATGTCTTGCTTCTTCAAGTACAATCAGGAGACAGAAGTGTACATTCCAAAGTTTACCGAGTCGTCGGCGGTGCACTACGAGATACAGGTGAAGATTCATGATGTCGAATGGACTCTGGAGCGAAGGTATAGGGACTTTGATCAGTTGAATGAGAAGCTGATCGTCGAGAATGCCATTTCGAAGAAACTCTTACCACCGAAAAAGGTTTGTCATTGTTTTTACCATTGTGTTGTCATGGACGTGACTCATGGATTATGTTTCCCCCACAGCTGGTAGGGAATAAGAATCCGACTTTTTTGGAACAGCGTCGACAACAACTTGAGAAATATCTTCAGGAGCTGCTTGTGTTGTTTCGGGTTACCATGCCAAGGTCGTTGGCGGAGTTTCTGGACTTCAACAAGTATGACATAATCTATCTGCTGCAGGATTTGGCGAAATTCTTTTGCGAGAGTGGGGATGCACTACTGTGCGTGAAAAAAGAATACTGTTTTTCAGCACTGGAGGTGTGAGATAGATGCAGGTTTCAGAATTCATCCCAAGTAACCCGATTTTCTTTTGCAGCTATTTGCGATCAGTGAACGACTTTGTCTCCCGTGTCCGGAAAATGTTGAAAGAAACAAATACGACTTCTCGCACGTCTTGGACTTCTGTTCTCAACTAGAGTTCATTAAGGCAACACCTGTCAAGGTAAGTGCGGCCAGGATACATCCTGCGATAGTTTAAAGATCTCGTTTTGCAGGATACCGGGATTATCGGCTGTGATTACAATTCAATTGACGTGCCAGTGGGGCGAAGCAATATCATACCGAAAAACCTCTACTTCAATCTGAACGCGTTTAGAAATCTGAAAAACTATAAATTCTACGGACTCTCAACCGAGAATATCATCGACATTGGTGAGTCGTTAGTCCTCCTTAAATCGCAGCCCTGACAGTCTTCAGTTTTGCAGCTCTCCTAAAGCCGAGCATAAAAAGCATCTCCGTGCACAACACAACAATCACTCGGATCAACCAAGTGCTCATGTGCGACAACATTCACAAGTCCGACGTCGACGGCTCTGCGCCGGCCGGATGCAAGGCCAACGCCAATATCTGGAGTAACGTCACCGTACTCAACTTCTCCGGCAATTTGCTGACAACAATCGACACCAGTATTAAAACAGTGCCAAACCTTTGCACTCTCATCCTCGATCAGAATCGTCTCAGTTGCATTCAGAATCTCAACGAGCTTCCACGCCTGCAATCGCTCAGTTTGGCTGCGAATCTGTTCGCAGAGTGCGTCAATTGGCATCTGGAGCTGGGTAATCTCGTCTGCCTGAATCTTGCTCAGAACAAACTGAAAAGACTTAACGGCCTTAGGAGACTCTATTCACTCGTTAACCTAGACTTAAGCTGCAATCACATCGACGACCTGGATGAGGTGGACAATGTTGCGTGCTTGCCGTTGTTGGAGGGTCTCCGATTGACGGGAAATCCTTTGGCTGGAAGTGTTGGTAAGAATCATATCTCACTCTCTCTCACTCTGTGTCCAGAAGTCCAGAGACTAGCTTTTGTTTAGATTACAGACCGCGAGTACTCGCCCGTTTCCATGGCCGAGCCTCGGAGATCTTGCTGGACAGCGAAAAGGGCTCCCAGAAGGAGCTGGACACAGCACTGGTGCTGTCCGCACTCCATCAGTCCAGGATCAGCATGAAGCGCCCGCAATGAAGTGCGTTCGGTATTATTTCAAGAATTGTATATTTTATATTATTTATGTATAATACAATGCGTGTACATAAAACGGAGTTATTGACAATTCTCTTGGTCAGCGCCTGGAGATTCATCAGCCGGCGATGTGTCGTTGGATACTCGGGCGGCTGGCTCACCGCCACTGGCCTCAGTCTCGGCGACTTGTTCGCCGTCGCGACGCACCAGCCCAAGCATGTCCAGCATATTCCGCTTGACCGTGTTTTCCATTGCCGTCTCGACACTGAGATACGCCGACTTGTGACCGCATATAGCCAAATGTCGGGCCATTTTGTTGCCGATCGCTGTTGAGAAACCGCACACGCAGTGCATCTCCTCTTCGGTGGGTAGTTCCAGGGCTCCAGGCAGGTTGTTGCTGCTGGAATTTTGGCAGACGGTCGAGTGCTGGAACATTGCACGTTCGCAGCAAGTCTTATATGCGCACTTTGTGCATTTCAATTGGCCACTGCAATGAGAGGAGTGTGAGGAGGTGCACGTTTGGGAGGTCTCTGATGGAGTGGGGGGGAACTTACAGGAAGTGATCCTCGTTAAGGATCTCAGTGTCGCATTCCGCACAGAGACTACCTGCTTTTAGGTAGATGTAGAGGTCCTTGAATTTCGACTGCACTACGTACGGGAGTTGCTCTTTGTTATGCGCTCGCACCTAGAAAAAGACGAGTGATCATGGTCGTCTGAGCAGTGATCGATGAATGCGTTTACCTTCGGAACTTCAATAAGGATCGAGTTGGCCAACAGTGGTTGAATGTGTTGGGCTTGCTTTGAGTAACTTTGATGCTGGTAAACCAGATGCATTTTCAGCAGACCTGCAAAGGCGGCAGATTTCAGTTTTAAAGGCGCTATCTCATTCTCTCCTCAGACTTACCCTTTTCATGGAAACAAAGGGCACACTTTGAACATTTCTTGGAGTCATGCCGCGGCAAATGTGACCGCAGATGCATGTAGTAAGCTTCGACGTTCTTCGGTTTCATCTCCCCCTTCACGGACACTCTGAATATCTGAAAGAGAGGACATGATTGGCCCCGAAGTCAAATTTGTACAAGAACAACTTACACTCAAGCACAGAGGACATTGTAAAAAGTTGTGCTGCTTGTGATCATCGTAGAAGTGTCGCACCAAGTCCCTGTGCGAGGACGACCGATACTCGCACGCCTCACAGCCGTATGGTAGCTCCAGGAAGTTGTGACTCTTCTGCAGATGCACCGTCAGCAAGTGCAGACTATTGTGCCGCTGCTGACAGATCAGGCAGTAGTACGAAGCTGATGAAGGAGTCTTTGTCTCCGTCGGATGACGGATCATGTTGTGCTTGGAGAGGACACTCTCGCTGGGGAACTTCTCCAGGCAGAACAAACACTGAAACTGATGATCCTTGCCGTCGATTGATATGTGCACCACCAAGTGCGTCTGCAGCTTCTCATTCGAGTCAAAACTGTCCCCACACAGTGGGCAATCCAACGTCTGACCAGCAGGGAAGGGTTCGTAGTTCTTTTGCGTGCCGCTCTTGATGCCGTAGTACATCTCCTCGAGACCTTTGAGATCGTCGTCGATCTGTGACTGCTGCTTGGATTTTGATTCTTGTGCTTTTTTCGTTGTTGTCGCAACAGAGGTTGCAGTTGCCGATGGTGTCTGATTGGAAGCAGCCTTCGGAGCAGACGCCTTCTTCTCTACTTTTACCACAGGTTCAGGAACCGCGGCGACGGGAGTGTTAGGGGTGACTTTGCGTTTTGGAAGCTCTTTCTTCTCGGTTTTGATCTTAGCGACCGGTGCGGTGGCGTAGTCCGCTTCGTTGATTGCTGCAAGACCAAATGGGAAGGACGATCGTGCAGCACGGTGTCTTGTCTTATTCAAAAACAAATCGCATTCACTGTTTCAACAAAAGCAAAAGCACGCACAAGAATAAATCGGATCGGAGGACGGGAGAACGGTTCATACTGACTTGGCTTTCCAACCAAGCTTGCAAATGTGTGGGGGGGATGAGGAAGAAGAGAGCGAAATTGTTTGTCTGCAAAAAGACACGCTAAACGCTGGGCGCAACGATTTATTCGTGAAATAATGTACGCTTTTGATTTTGTTGTAACAATAAATCGATTTTATTTTTTGCAAAAATATCCATAATTCCAGCAAAAAGATTTTTAAAAATATAGATAAGGAAATAAACAGCACAGAAACGTACTTAGACTTAAGAAAAATAAAAGTTAACTTTTCAGGATCACGCGTTAAATAAAAATAAGGCGCGGCGCAGCGCGGCCGCTCTCTACAGCGCCCCGGATTTTTGTCATTCGGAATGGTGTCGAGAAGACGCGCATGGGAGAGCAGCGCGCGTGCGTGCGTGGGTTTCTGTATTGTTTTGCGGAGAGGGAGGAGAAAAAAACACCATTCGGCCGAAACAGAGAAAATGTGTGTTTTTTTTTGTTTGCTTTAACTAAGAGGAGGAGGACTACTAACGTTTTTTCAAGCGTTTTGGCGTGGTCGATGTGGATGCTGGGCTGTCTGATGAGAGTGAGATCACGCTCCAGTCCCTGAAGGGATTTGTTGCGACCTGAAAGTGGTAAGCATTCGGGTGAGATAGCGTATGAAGACGGAATTTGTTTGCAACCTACTTGATACAGTCTCTGCGTTAGCGTTTCGCCGGTGTTCATGCGGGTCTGTTCGGCCAGGTGAGCGGTGATGTTTGTGAACGCTTGCAGGGCGTAGGTGCCGAACTGTTCCCGCCACACAAGCTCGTCGAGGAATTGCTGAATCATCTGCCGAGACAGGAGGCTAAGGGTGTTCTGGAACATCCGCGGAACGATGCGTCGCAGGTAGTCCATAACCGAGGAGTTCGTGTGCTGTGCTCCGGAGTCATTTGCTGCGGCTTGGACGATGTTTTTAAAGCCCATTTGATAGAGGGTCATCTTGTCGACTGTCAGGTCGATAGCGATTGTGCTCTCCTTGTTCACCCACCGCGAAAGTGGCTCCAGGATGGTTTGGAATCGCTTCTTGTAGTTGCGGTCTGCGTCTGAAACGGGTTCCACTGCACGGAGACGTATTGTCTTGTCGGTGTAGTCCAAGACGCCGAGGACTTCGACTTTGACTTGCCGCTGCTGTCCGTCTTGACTGGTGGTGCCAAGGGAAATCACTCCAACCTTGAAGGGATACACAAAAATAATCCAATTATAACATGCACACAATCTCTCGACCTACCTCAACATATTTGTCTGGTCCACCCATGAGCTTGCACTTCTGGTGGATGGCCAGTGTGCAGGCGGCTCGGAGCCACGTATACACCCCTTTGATGTACACATTGTCGACTTTGACCCATTGAACAACGTTCTGAATGTTTGTCTGGCAGGACCAGTGGTAGATGAGCTTTAAAATGCACGAAGGAGGATGTGGGGCGCCTTCAAACAGTGAACCATGGAAAACTGACACAAAGCGTGTTGGACAGCATTCGCTGATCCAGACATAACCTCCGGAGTAGGGGAACTTCGTTGCATCCGAATACACACCTAGATATAAGAGATTGAAGGAGATTAAGGAATTCTCTCAAAATTGTAGGTTATGACACGAACCCAATTTCAGTTCATTGCTCTTGTGGATTGTGCATCTTTGTTCGGACTTTAGAAGGCCCTCTTGTATCAGCCACTCGGTGAATTTGTTTGGTGTCAGCATCAGCACCAACTTAACCTTCGAGTCCAGCTTGCTCCTGGTCGCCGACATGTCCTTCACCTTTAGCCATGGCTTCGCCAGCACCACCAACGAGGGGAACGTCTTTCCTTGTAACTTACTCTCCTTCTCTGCGGCGGTCGTCTTGGGATCCTTCAATTCCGACTCAATGACAAGCCCGCCCACAGATGTGATTTCCGATGGGCGGAAGTTCTGTGTGGCGAGTTTGTCCTTGTCTTTCGGCGTATTAACGGTTTTGGTCGGCGGAGGTCTGACTGGCAGTTTCTTTGACGTTGTTACTGGAGACGGTTGCCGCGGAGTAGGTGTGGATTTCGTAATAGGCGTTGTCACTTGTGCCGCTTTTGGTGGAACTGCCGCTGTTAGCTTTTTCGTTGAAGCTGGTGTAGCTTGTAAATGTTTTGGAGGACGTCCCGGTCCCGGTCTTGGTAGAGGAGACATAACACGTTTGGCCAGTGGAATATTATCCTCCTCATCGTCTGTTGATTCCATATATAAGACATTTGCTGGGCGCTTACGACGCTCCGTCCGTTCAAGGGTTTTCGGAATTGGGGATGGCCGTTTGGGTACTGTGGCTTCTTTGATCTCTTGCAGAACTTTTCCCTTAAATGAATACGCCGAGAATACTTCACCATTGAAAAGTTCTTTTCCTTCGTTCGAGCCCATAAGATTTTTCAGCGAACTCTTGATGGCATTGTGCTCGTTGGCGACTTTCTCATACGCCGCCAATTGGGCCGGTGAGAGTTCCTCCACCCAACAGTCGAGCTCGAGGCTCATTTCAAAATTATTACTTTTCATTATGTGTACTTATTTAATAGTAAATTACATGGGAAAAGTAAATTTTTTTAAAAGAAAATATCGCACTTCCACTGCTCAATTTTTTTCCTGCACTTGCTGGCGGTGTTAAAAAAAAATGGCGACACGCGTTGGTTATCGGGGGCATGAACACAAGTGATGCCAAGTCTCGTTGAAGTTTAAAATTGTTGTGGCATCCAAATGCATAGTACATCGGGCAATTCGGGACAATAAACCACGAATTTTAAACGAAAAAATGTTTTAAATGCATCTGGCTTTATTGACTACATTAAATTTGAAGCATGTTTATAAAAACGTGAAACAAGACACCAAGAGTTTGGCATAACCAAAATATGTTTTTAACTGAACGTGATGCATTCTTGAACACTCTCATCAATTTGGACTGGTGTCAACAAACGTCACTTTAGCCGACAGACGTCAACATAGAATCAACTAAAGTCATAATTTTCTGTTAAGTTTGTGGAAGATAAAATAAATATTTGGAGCTCAAGTGAAAAGAAATGAGAGAATTAGATTATCGTTCCTCCTCTCATCGATCCCGCCACACATCACGTTCAAAATCCCGCGATCGTGACCGCGACCGCGACAGAGACTATTATTCACGAAGGAAGCGCTCCAAGTCTCGTTCAAGAACATCAAAATCCAAGAAGAAGAAATCAAAGAAGAAGCGCTATCGACGCAGCAGCAGTAGCAGTAGTTCCAGTAGTCGTAGTAGAGGTTCCATCAGATCAGCCGCATCCAGCGCTCGCAAGACTTCACATACAGTCAGTGCAGAGGATAATCCATTACCGGTCCAAGCGACGAAAGAACTAAATATTAATGTTGATGTGCCCGAGAAGAGTACACTTGACAAAATCGATGAAGACTCATTCACATCGAAGCCATTCTACAGTACGGCGGAGAGTAAGAAAATCGGCGAGAAAGTGATCATAAATCTGAAGGACGACACGATATCCGTCGAAGGGAAGGTTGATGAGGCGCCTGGAACACCAGAACAATCAGAAATATTTCATCCAAACGTAAGCAAGCAAAGTGAAGAGAAAGATAATTCAAAACATTCAAACTTTGTTTATTTGCAGTTCCTTGGGGATGATTCTCAGAAAATGGAGAAGTGGGTCAAGAAACTCTACAACTACAGACAAAAAGCCTATCAGGATTAAGAATCGAATAAAGTTTTATTAGAATATATCAGAACCGGTTTTTCTTGCTCGGATTAGAGCCTCTTCGGGGGTGAGAAGTTCATCTGCGGATGGTTCCAGAGGGCTTCCGTCTTCGGCTAATTTACCCGCTTTAAAGTCGTCGATCACTTTTTGAGAATACACTGCATTGTATAGATCCAGGCTGGTGAATTCTGATTGCACAACGTCTGGAGATTTGTATGAAACATAGGGCTTGAGTTTGCAGTTCTCCAGGTTGGGTACGATTAATTCCGGGATCATCTGTGGAATTGGCACGAATTTTCCATCCACATAGCGACCAGTGTCTCGGACACCACGCTTGTATATCGGCACGGGGGGGTTAAGTTCAGCTCGTTGGGCCTCTTTCACAGACCGTGTTCCTCGCTTGTTGTATGTGGGAAATTTACGGAAATTTCGTTTGCCTGCCAGGGGTGCGGATGTCGTGATGGATCTTTGTCCGGTTCTAGTGGCAAGCGAGATGATTTTATGTAATTTTTCCATGTTTCTGGACTGCAATTGATAATTTTTCTATTTTCCCTCTGCGTAATTTTGACGTTTTGGAGGTGTCAGCTGGTGTGTGGTGAAAATATGTAGTTGTCACTTCAATGGTCTCTTGATGGGGTTATGTTGAAAAAAAAGTCTTCGCAAGTCTTGATTTGACACAGAAATCACTGTTTGGGAAATATTTGTCTATC
Organism: Eristalinus sepulchralis; assembly: GCA_944738645.1. Taxonomy (NCBI): domain Eukaryota; kingdom Metazoa; phylum Arthropoda; class Insecta; order Diptera; family Syrphidae; genus Eristalinus; species Eristalinus sepulchralis. The sequence goes on from OX122883.1 coordinate 65,361,533, forward strand.
AGGAAAATTGCAGAGATCTTTTTTCAATTAAAAATTGACCCATTAACAGCACATTTTGCCTTTGTAAAGGAAGTGCTGGATAATTTCGATACAAAGGTGAATTTGATTTTTCCCATTTCTAGCTGTTGTTATCGATAACATATCCCAACCGAGATTCTCACCACAAATCAGGCGTATCGCACGTCACTCTTTCATTTAGCTTGTCACTGAATTGTTTATAGTTTGTTGGCGATTTCTTGATCTCAAGCAAAAAAACGCCGCAGAAGAAGAAAATGTTCAAACAACTCAACGAAAATCACAAATAAACACACAATGGGTTTCCTTGAAGATTGTCTTATTGTTTTTGCATCCCAGGTAAATGCCCAGCCTCCTCATCTCTCCACATCAAACTCATTTTAAGATGCTTTCAGCTGATATTCTTTGCCGGTGGTTGGTTGTTTTTCGTGAAGCAACTCTTCAAAAACTACGAAATACGCCACATATCCGTGCAATTGATTTTCTCCCTCACATTCGCCCTCTCCATCACTATGTTTGAGTTGATCATTTTCGAGATTCTCGGTGTCCTGGAGTCAAAATCGCGTTACTTTCATTGGCGACTGGGTCTGACATGCCTTCTGCTGATGGTTATCGCAGTCATCCCGCTGTACATCATATACTCTGTCATTCATAGTATTACATTTGGTAAGGCTGCAGCGCTCAGCGCTTTCTGATCGTTGAATTATGCGAATATTTCGTTTGTTCAGTATCCGAGAAATGGGTGCGAATCATGACAGTATTCTGTTATTTTGTGTTCCTCTACGGGCTGTGGAAGATCGGTGATCCATTTCCATTGCTTAGTGTCTCACATGGGATATTCACCATTGAACAGGTAAGACTTTGCTTACATCTATCCTGCAGATAAATAGATTCTCTCACCCCTTCCAGGGTGTATCGCGAATTGGGGTCATTGGGGTGACTGTGATGGCGATTTTATCTGGTTTTGGTGCGGTGAATTATCCTTATCAGAGCATGACATACTTCATAAGGTATTTATGATACAATTGCACTCGATTTCTTATCAATCCATATTCCATTTGCAGACCGGTGTCTCAGAGTGACATCATCAATCTCGAACGGCGTCTGGCCTTGACCGTTGACATGATAACGGCAAAGAAAAAGCGTATTGCGCTGGAGATGAAACGCAACAAGCAGAATAACACAAAGCCAAGACTGTGGAACATTCTAAGTTCCGTCCGCACAGACTCGGGGGGAGAGAGTGAGTTACGCTCTTAATGGGCTGATCTATGATCACTAAATTTTCTTTTCAGACATTGGCCAGCTACGACTGGAGATCGGTGGCTGTGAGGAGATCCTGCGGCAGGTGTTTCTTGAGATTAGCTCTCTCAAGAATATGCAGGAGCGACAGAAGTGGTCGACAACTCTACAGGGGAAGTACTTCAATGTGATTGGGCATTTCTTCAGTGCCTATTGCGTTTGGAAGATATTCATTGTAAGTAAAAACCAATCGCATCGGTCGTTGTTGTTCATTGTTCTTGTGATGCACTTAAGGGATAGCTTCCATCTTGTCTTAGCAGAAACACTGTTAGAGCCGAGCTGCATTTGTTATAACAGGCTATCAGTGTTTTCAAACACAACTATGCGAGTTTATGGACTTGATTCAACCGCCTCGCCTGGATTTGCCGAGCGGTCGCCTACCTGCTGGTATCACATCTAAGGCTGGACTCGAAAATGGTAATGAAGGTGACATCTGTACCACGGGGTTAAACCATCGAACCATTCGTGGTTAAACCTCCCATCCGTTTCAAAATTTGAATGAGTCATCTACCATCTTACCGTTAAGTTTTCGGAAAATCTGTATCACCAAAAGGTGAAGCCCGGCTTCTGTCTTTGCGAGATTGTCCCCGAGATCGAATGTTTTCGCATCCGAGAATGTGCTCTGTAATGAAATACAACCTGTGGTCATGTGGCCGATCGCGTTGCACTGATTTTAATGGCTCAAAGGGTTTTAAAAGCAGAGATTTAGGTTCGGTACATAAATTGGGTGCATAGTTGCATTGATATTACTCCGAAAGATAGCAAAAAAATTCATCATTCTCAGTCATCCTCAGTTCATTCATCTTTTCTACATTTCTCAGCCCTCACTGATTAAAATCATGAATGTCCATCCCACCTTTGCTTAGATAAACGGTGTGTATGGCATAAAACTTATTCTTCGCAAATTTGTACATTTGCACATCAATAAGAAAAATCAGTGAAGGACCTAGAATGGTTCCATCGATGTCTCGCAAACTAGACCTTGCACTATACTCCAAAAGCCTGGTCAACCCTTAAAGATTTTCCTTTTGAATGACCACTGTGTCCTCCCTGAGGAATGCGTTTTCATGAATGTAATGTTTGTTCTTACAGCATCACTCCTGCAAAGCACAACCGATAAGAGAAGACTTTGAAATGTTAGTGTAGTGTATCAATTCCATAGTCTTCTGAGTAATCAATCTTAATACCGACCGCTGACTTATCCTCAGAAGGTTAGAACACGAGTAGCTGAACATTTGATCAGCGACAGAGGTTCCTCATTATATCCGACAGAAATGTGTTATGCTAACAATATCACCAATTGTTAGACTTCATTCTTCCGATGTGTATCACTGCACGTGTTGACGAAGTTTTGTTTTTTTTTCTTGGATTTTTTCAACAAAATTTGTTTAGGTTATTTTAGGTTAGGTTGATGTATCAAGATTGCTAGAGCCCGCTTTGTCCAATAGACCACTATGATGCCACTTCACACCTAGAAACCAATCTCTTTAACTCCTACTGTCCTTGTCAGTTTGCTTCCGGAATTTCGTGATCTTTCCCACTCTAGATTCAGTTAGCTGGTCTAGGCTGTTGTAACAGAAGTTTCCGCTCGTAGTCGTACAAACTGATCCAAGAGATGGGCAGGTTTCATGGTAGTGAAGGACAGTCAATTTTTTGTTTTCATCTGGGCAATCCCTATAGAATTTTTTGTATGGGATGCTTAAGCTTCTTGCATTGTTTCTCATCTAACACTGTCCACATCACGTTTGCCTGATCCAATGAGGTCTTTGGTCTAGGAACGACTGAATTTTGGGTATAGCTGCCTTGATATGTAACACTTATCTTCAACATCCCAATTTTGATGGAATCTTTAGGTAATTTTGGTTGTATTACTGAATTTGGAGAGAATTGGAGAGAAAGAAGTGCTTCCTGTCGGCGGTCGGCCCAAAATCGTTTATGCTAATGCATTTGCTCTTTGTTTGCTTAGGATACTGTTTTTGCAAAGGAGCCCATCATAAGGTAGAACTGCATGTGATCTCCTTCATCATCTCTTCTGGATTTAACTCCTTAAGTGACAGACGGTGAAGTTTAACCACGCGATTTTGACGGTGTTATTTCCAGAACGGCCACTTGACTGTTTATGTAAAACACGGTAGATCTACTCCATTTCTCCTTTTACAGAAAACGAGCCGTTCCACATTTATTTCTACTTGAAAGACAGTGCAATAGTTGAGGTGGCGAAGTACCAAGGATGTACCAGGTGGGAAGCCAAAAACTCCTGACCCATCGGTGTAAATTACTAGAGCCCAAGAGACGCGTAACCAATGTTTATTGCTTGCCGTTGAAACATTGTGTTCCTTTCTAATTGACTGGTCCAACGAGCCTGCGCCTGCCACCCACCACCTACTACCTTCACTCCGGTTTCTAAGATCAAGCATTCTTGCGTCCGCGATGGCTTAACATTTATATTGCAGTGACCTTCTCTACGATTCCAGAAATTGGAAGCACTCTCATATTCGAGTGACGTCTTGCATTTACATATATTTTTGTGTCCCAGGAAGTAACATAATTTTCAACTCGTTAAACCATCTCTTTTCTTTTCTTTTTTCCAGTGCACAGTTAACATAATTTTTGATCGAGTGGGTCGCAAGGATCCCGTGACTCGTGGTCTCGAAATCGCCGTTCACTGGTGTGGATTTGACATTGACTTGGCATTTTGGAATCAGCATATATCCTTCTTGCTTGTTGGTTGCATTGTGGTCACATCCATTCGCGGTCTCCTCCTGACCCTAACCAAGGTGCGATCTGTCCGTCTATTCACCTTCAATTCAATTTCATACCTCTTCTTCTCTCTTTCAGTTTTTCTACAGAATTTCGTCGAGCAAATCATCCAACATTATAGTTTTAATTCTAGCACAAATCATGGGAATGTACTTCTGCTCCTCGGTACTGCTCATGCGAATGAACATGCCCGCCGAGTACAGAGTCATCATCACCGAAGTACTTGGCAGCCTTCACTTCAATTTCTATCATCGTTGGTTCGATGTTATATTCTTAGTGAGCGCCCTCACAACAATCGTTGTGCTGTATATATCGCAGAAACCCTGGAATTACGATTCCAACATAGATTAAGGATGTTTATGTTTAAAGTTAATAGTATCATTTAACTGTAATGAGTTTTTATCCAAAGTTTTTATTTTAAATCGAAGAAAGATGAAGATGTGGAATATATCGCACGCACGTATAAATGCTTAATTATTTATCCAGAGAAAGACATTAAAATATATTTGTTATTCACGATAATTGAACTCGGAGATAGTTTGTTTTTCATCTATGACGTGGTAATTAACGAATAATGACGTTGGTTATGATTGCATGGACCAAACACCTCGAACGTTTCACGGCACCATCTCTTTCGAAGTGCTAAAAACACACAAAGAGTACTTTTGTCTGGGGAAAGCTTCCCGAATCTCGCCCAATCCTACTACTTGTGAGAGAACAATAGCCCGCACAACACCAGTATTTGCTGAAAAAGCTAGGCTCTCGTCTTTTGTGTGATGTTTTTAAAAGAACAGTTCATGGGCCTTACATTTTGAAAAAAATATTATGCAAATGTTGCCCACTATTGAGTTCGAAGTGGTCCATTTGGAACGTCTAACTTTGGGCGACTCATTTCAGCATACCAACTGGTATCTCGCGGATAACACGAGGAGTGTTGACTTGCAATGCGTCGATCGTAGATTGCTTACTTCTGACGATCTAAGAGTTTACATATCGCCAGAGAAACAAGCCCACAGGTGTGATATTGCAGACCAAGGCTACCATTTGCCAGTGACAAAACGAGAAATTAAGTGCTCAACGAAATGATTTCTCAACAAGTCCATTGTTTCTCCTGCTGCATGACTCGTAGCGTTGTCTTGTTGAAACCAAAGCTCACCGAGACCATGTGATTGAATTTAAGGAATCAAATAGTGGGTTTTCATGGGCGATATTGGTTACCATTGACAGCTACATTCTGATTTGCCTCATTTTTGAAGAAATGCGGACCAATGATTTAACCAGCTCATAAACCACGCCATAGCGTTGGCAACTTCAACAACCGCAGAACTCGGACAGTCACTTTTCACAAGTCCCTTTTGAGTTCAACTTCACACCACCAAGGGTGTTCCCCATGGACAGGAATAGGTGGTAATCACTTGGCGCTAAGTCCGGACTATATGGTAGATGCGGTAAAACCTCCCATCCGAGCTCCCGGAGCTTCTGACGAGTCATCAACGAAGTGTGTGGTCTGGCGTTATCCTGGTGGAACACTACACCCTTCTTGTTGGCCAATTCTGGACGCTTCTGGTCGAGCGCCTGCTTCCTGGTCCACCTGGTCCAGTTGTTCGCTGTAGATGGTAGAATTAAACGTCTAGGCATATGGGAGCAGCTCATGGTGGATGGTCTATAGACGATTTGCCGGGTCGGAAGCCCAACTGGTACGTGCCGATTAGTGCGGTGCAAAATGGCTTAAGACGTTCACACAGGCGGCGCTTCTGGTCCGATCTTGAAACAACACCCATTTCCACAGAAAAATGGGTGTGGTCTGATCTATCTAAGAGAAGGAAAGAGAAAGAAAGAGACAGATAGAGGGAGATAGTCTAATACCCTAGCCCTTAAAGATGGGAAAGACAGGGAAGAAAGTGAAAAAGAGAGTTTCTTTAACGCCCATACCTTCTCCACGAAACAAGATCAGAGGAGGAGTGTGCCAAGCTAAGCCCAATATTTAAAACTAATCTTTATCTAGCCTACTTGCCTAAAAACTTAATCTCTCCACGACCGGTTGCCACTTTAAGAACTCGAGGCTGCCGGCTGTTGTTAGCGCAGATCGTCGTTCTACCTGTCAATCAAAGCGGGGCCTCAACAAGCATGCTTGTCAAGTTTGGACGACCCCTCACTAGTTGCCCTCAATTTTACAGCACAATTTGGTAGAGGTTATCCACATGTGTGCGCCATCTTAGAAGAGATCGTCCACTGTTGCGTTGTCCCAATGACTCGAATTTGATGACTCTTCGTGATGGAGCGGTCTCAATTCTAAGCGTATCCGTAGACGCTTGACTTGGCGCAAGCCATCGTACAGCCCATAGAGTCCGTGCCATCAAATCATTTCCTCCAGATGTCTTATAATTCTTCTCTTGTGGCGCTAAAGTCCGAGGTGGACCTGGGCCTCAACCAACAACCTCCAGAAGTCATCAACGGAAAAAGAACCAGAAATCACAAAAATCTGGACCATAGAGAAGAATGGAAATTATCAAGGTGTTCTACAAAGCCATCTTGAATTTTCAAGACAGGGCTTCGTTACCCAATTGACTATTGAGGCAAAAGAAACCGCGGTTGACAAAACTGACTCTACACTTGAGTTCGGTCCCGATGTTGTTGTCCCTTATTTTTGCGGAGCCGAAGTAGACGCAGTCCTTGACTACCTCATGATTGGGTGTCCTTTCTTTTGCCCGCGCTTAACACATGACTCATTTTACCTTGCTACAGTTCAAAACCAGCAGACGGCTTATAGATGGTTGCTGTGTTTGTGTTACCATGTCAATTGTCAATATCATCAAAATCGTGTTTGCACTGGTGACATGTGACTTTCAAAAATCTTCATGATCTTTCTCAAAATGGTGTCGAAAATCTGACATGACAGCGCGGCCTTGTCTTTGACATTCAAGGTCTCGTTGAGTTCGTCATCGACCTTGCCGAAGTAGCGAGAGTTCTCCTTCGTCATCCTAAGCGATCGGAGTTTGGTAGGTATGCCAAAATCCGATCAAAATCAAAAATCATAGCTCGTCCCTCGGTGTGATGTCAATTTGCAGTTCTCAGTCATTTACAGGATTCGGAACCAGAACAGGACAGGAAGCTCGAATTTCTCACTCACACCTGTATCCAATTGTAAACAAATGGCTTCAGATGTTCAAATACAACGTCAGAGAGGAACTTTCCTCAGATTGTTTGCTAGTGCGTTATCCCAAGTTGTCTGCAGCTGCTTCAAAGAGCTCTGCGTTTAGTCCGTCGGCAGCAGTGCCACTCCAAGCAGACGATAAGAAAGTCCAAAGGCATTCTTCGTAAATCGTTGTTGAGATTTCCATTTATGTAGACTGCGAGACATTACAATTTAAACGTAATGATGTCAGTTAAGCGTACACGAACGTAGACTTGCGAATGCTAAGAAAAATGCACACAGTACCTTAGCTCTGCTTATAAACCTCCAAAGAGTAAGTGTCGTGCAAATATTACGTTCCACTCAGGTGCTAATTTTGTGGAAGTAGATTTCACACTGAGTCACCTCACACATTGTTTTTCTGCCACTCCACACTTAAAACTTTCAGGACCCATTCCGCATCCTTTCGTCTATTCTAAGGTCTTCAGAAGGAACCAGTCAACTTTTCAAAGCATGTCATAATCTGCAGGATGACGACTTAAATCTCTTGCTCCTCAAATTCAATTTGTTTTCCTTTGTGGTAAGAAATGAATAATGTCATGTGACGCTTTTATTGCTTTAATTTAAGTTAAGTCATATAAAATTACATCAGACATCATGCCTGGTACCGAATTTGGCCATGAAACTGCTGACATCAGGAATAAAAGTGGCTGAGGATGAAATGGTACCTACATTGGCACACATGGACAAAGGCATGTATAACCGAAAACGTGGAAAAATATGAGAAGGCTCTTTGAATAGGCAAATGGTGAGGCCGCATGAACGACGTCGTAGTCGGATATCATTCAGAATTGGTCTTAGCAACGAGTATAACTTCACATTGTGTTAACAACTTGGGTTGAAACTGAATAGAAAAATTAATTTATGGCTATCTTAATGTAATGTAACGGGTTATTTTAGAGGTAGAAAACTTCAAATCGGCGACACTGTTGGCCATTTCGTCAGCTGTTAGCTGTTTTTGCAAATTTTGGAAAATCGTAGTTTTCTTCTTAACCTACGTATGGCGAACCCAAAAACTGCATTCGATAAATTTAATACCCACTGTAAAGCATGGTTGTGGATCGGTGAAGGTGTATGGACCTATTTCTGCTCCTGCGTCTGGAAGATTACATTTCATAGAATGAAAACTGGATCAATACATATATTTACTTGTACATTTAAGAACAGATTTTTTTCCTTTCTGCCATAAATTTAGGCCTGCATGGAAATCGCTGCAATTTTTACCAAAGTAATGAATACAAGATCGACACTCACTACCTTTTCGTCGATTTTAAGGCCGTATATGACAACGTGCATAGAACCGAGCTATATAGTGTCAGGTCTAGTTTTGAGTTTTCTACCATAGGATGACGAGTCATTTAATGTCGAAAAAGTTCTTAAATAAGCGACGCACTGTCATGTGACAACATCATTCTTGCGAAGATCGTGCTTAACTCACAAGTTACCACCAGGGGCACGCTCTTCCAACAGTCCGTTCAACTGCTAGCTTACGCCGACGACATTGACGTGATTGGACAGACACAGCGAGCAGTCAATGAGACGTTTGTTGGTATTAAAGCGAAAGCGGCTAGAATGCGCCTAGGTGGTTAATGAGGGCAAAACGAAGTATATAGGGTAAATAGGGACAACAACACCAGTATTGAAATCAAACGCAGAATCACTCTTGCCAACCGCTGTTTCTTTGGGCTCAAGAGGCCATTTAGTAATAAGGCCCTCTCTGGAAGAACTAAGCTAACACCTTAATCAACCCAATCCTACTTTACGGAGCAAGATTCTGGATGAGGAAGTCCTTAGTTTTTTCGAGAGAAAAGTTTTGCTTGCATTTTTGGTCCTGTTTGCGTTGATGGCATCTGGAGGAGAAGATTTAACGACGAACTCTATGGGGTGTAAAGCGACATGAACCTAGTCAAGCATCTTCGGATACAACGCTTAAGATGGCTAGGTCATATAGAGTGCAAGGACACCACTGCTCCGGCCCGAAAACTATTTGAATCTGAGCCATTCCAAAAGAGGACGGAATACGTTGAGATGGCCCACACATGTGGAAAAGCATGTTGGTTGTGGCCATAGTCCACCCCGGACTGTAGCGTCATTAAAAGGAAAGCACTTGAATCATAAGGCTTATAAAATACGATCCTGGTCTCTATATAACTGTCCCCAAGTTATGAAAACTCATTCACAAAGGCTTAGTCCATTTTTTCATACTCTTTCCAACATTTCGGCCGGTATCTCACGAATAAATGCTTCAATGCTGTCTTCCAATCGTTCATTGACGCGGCCTTGTCTGTATTGACATGAGCTTTAATGAGCCCACAAAAAATATTCTAAAGGCGTTAAATCGCACGATCTAGGCGGCCAATTGACCGGTTCTGAAAGTAAAATAAAATGTTCACCGAACTCGCTTCTTAATAAGTTCATTGTTGCGTCGCTGAACACAATGATGCACGCGATGAACTTTCTTAACAGAGCAAGCATTTTGATAATAAAATGCAATAATTTGCAAGCGTTATTCGTTTGTAAGACGATTCATGGTTAAATTATAGACTGTTATCTCTAGACATATAAAGAGTCCAGAAAACTTGTCGGCGTACAAACGGGCACTTCACCTTTGCTAAGCACATAACTTCTACTTGGGCAGTTTACGACGCCTGTGAAGAAGGTGAAGACACTTCAGAGCACTTTCTCTGTCAATGTCCCGCCTTTGCTCGTATCAGTAGGCGGCTGTTTGGCGCTGGTAGTGCAATGGACCAGTTTTTGAGTCTGAGCGCTCCGGTGAAGTGAAAAAAAACATTTTAAGAAAAAAGGACAACTTGATTCTTACACACTTTAGGCGATATGACAAGCAGCATTTTCCAGTTGAAAAGCAAATCTGCAAGTGTCACCAAAAAGATCGAGTGCAGAGGGCTATTATGCATTTTGCAGAACCTTGGCTTTTGCAGTGACTTTCGATTCTGGAAAGACCAGTCTACTAGAGAAGCATCCCCAGATTATTACACATTCATTACGGCATTCAGAGGCTAAGTTGTTCGTTTGTTTCCGTTCGGGAAAGAATAATTTGTACTCCTATGACCGCCACACAGCTTAATTTTTGATTCTTCAGAAAACAACATCTTTCCAAATGTCTTGAGCCCTTCTTTGACTCTGCAGCTTTCTTTGGCTCTTTTTAAAAAAATTCGGGCTTATCAATGGTTTGAGCACTAAAGGTACGGCATTCACCTTTCAGCTTTTCGTCACTCAGCTTGACTTAATTATTTTCCCTTTCAGCTCGAAACAGGCCGTTTTTAAGATTCACCGAATTCTCGAATCGATGCCGACGGCTTTTAAGCACCAAATACTTGTTTGGCTTCTTTGAGCCTGGTAATCCCTTGTTTTTTATTGCAAGTTTCAGCAAATAGAGCAATAAGTAATTTTTTAAAAATTTCACGTGCTGTCAAATTAAGATTTTTGAGGTTTGAACGGTGTGCATCAATTTGACTGCGTCTGTGGAGACTTGAAGGTAGTGTGGAAATAAGAAATTTGGGAATTTCGTCCTTTAGCTGGGTTGTAACAGGAATGACCAGTATGAGACTAGGAGTGCAAGAATGTGCTTCGAATTGAATTAATTAATTGATTGAATTTGTCTCTTAGCATGCTGACACATGAGATAAGTACGATTTTTGCGGGTAACTTCAAGAACCGTTCGCACTCGCTATTCCTAAAAAAATCGACTGTTAGGTACTGTATAACTGACAGTTTGCCACTTGTTGCAAAATACCTCTTTTATTAATTTTAAAAATTGCACCGGATAAGGCAATTAAAGCGCTGCATATTTGCCTATAACTCATCCACGGGTTAACAAGAATTTAAATAATTTGAACACACTTGGTTTAATTTAACAGTTAACCAAAAACACCGTTAACTTGCTTTAAATTTTGTCCTTTTTGCTATAAGTCGTCCCACTGTGCGCCGGCCAGAAGTTCTGTTTCCAATTTTATCCAGAAGAATTCTCATTTTTGCCTGAACCTTTCCCCCGAGTATAGTTAGCCAGCTTGTAAATTACTCTAAGGCCTACATGTAGGTACACACCTTGTTGTTTCACCGCGAATCTCATCCCCATTCCCATTTGTCAGAGAATACTGCTCAATTCATATGCAAATATGTCTGTACATATGGTAAGTGTAAGATCGCCGCGGTCTCTCTTGTTTTCTTTTTGGAGAATTTTTGAAATTCCAAAGAGCTCTGCGCATTCCGCTGTCATACAGGTGTTTCATTTCGAGTTCACACGCCACAAGAAATATGAAAACCAAAAAGGAACAAATTAATCTCATCAATAGTCGAGTCTCTCGTGCGTGTGTGTGTGTGTCTGTTGAAAATTGGTTCATTAACGTGTTTTCCCCACTTTTCGACACACGCCGCAGCCCACAGATAGAACAACAAAAGGAAAACACACATGAAAATAAATAGAACAAAATTACAAACCAACACAGGAGCAGAACAAAAGATAGCACACGGGCGAGAACAGCCGAAAAAAAAAGCAGAAAAAGAAGTTGCTAAGGCGTTGTCTGCCACCCAGTCCCATCAGAGTGTGACGCCAACCATTCCCCAGCGCGACTCACACTCCCCCTCTCCACTTTGGCAGAGATGATTTCATGAAAACCACTCCGAATAATTTCACGACGAGTCTATACGCAGATCTCTCTACTCCGCTTCAGCGAAAAAAAAAAACGAAAACACCAGAAGAAGAAGAAAAAAACGAACCGGAGGAATATGTATAATGGAAATAACAAACAAGCACAGGCCATGTCACTCCTTAAAATTTGCACGCTCACACATCCACATCCACGGCCGTCCGGCACAGCAGGACGATGTGATGCAAACAGGACTAACAATAAGCTCGACTAAAGCTAAACGAGCACATTATGAGGAGGACACGCATACACACACTCCGCTCTCTGGCGCTAGCTGCCTGGCTGGCTTCTCCAAAATATGCGGTTTGTTGGATGTTTGAGTGGAGAACGTGAGGGGCGATGGTGAGGAGGATGCGGGTCCACCTTTTGGGGGTTGCTGCTTTTCGGCACAGGAGTGCGCAACCCTCAAAAAAACCGACGGAGAAGAAGAAGGACTCGCGCAAAAAAAAAAAAAGAAGAGAGAACAACACACGGCGAAGGGAGCAAAGGAAAAAAAAAAACACAAACCGCCCAGAAGACAACAATAAAACCGGGCGCCACAACGATCCCAAAGAAGAGGGCGCTGTATGGGATGCGGGTCGATATCATCCGGAATTTACAATCATAGATTAAATTATAGAAAGGGGAAATGCTTCAGCTCCCCACACAAGGGTGTGTGTATCATGGGAGTGGAGCATGAAGCGTGGAGTGTTTAAAGGAGCAACAACAACAACAACAACATGAAGCGTATTGGGTGGGTGGGTGTGTACGGTGACAGGCGAATAACTCTCCGAAGGGATGATAATACAAAGCTGTGCGCCCGTATGTATACCGCTCAACACACAGAGAGACGACAGCGACATTCCACACGTAGGTGTCTTGCTCGACAGGCAGGTCTGATATTCAGTGTGGCGCGCGCGAGAGATTCTTCTTAATCCGGCTGTGCAACCACACCAACTGGACTAGGGAAGATACCACAGTCGTGTAGTGTAGACGTAGTCGTTCGTGTGTTGTGTTGTTTGTACAGAGGACAATCGTCGTTCGTCGCCGACAAAACAATCAAAGGATTACGAACATTTTCAGTTTTCTCTCGCTCGGTTCAAGTTTTCTCAAACAAATTGGGAAAAAAAACGAATTCTCAGGAAAAATTAATTTTTGCCGTGATTTTGACGCAGTGGGTGGTGACCAGCCGGGAGCGTCCTGCACACAGAGTTTAAAGTACGAAACGTCACCATTGCCGAGTGTGATTCGCTCTCGTCTCGAATTGAATTAATTAATTAATTTAATTACTCATCGTTCGTTGTATGCGTGTGTGCATGTGTGTGTTTCTGTATAACAACATATTCCATCCAAATCCGAGTGATTGAAGAAGAACAAGAAGTGGCCAGGCGCACGTGCTGATTCAATTGATTAAACTTTTTACATGTTACCCTGGTATTCCAGGCAGTTATTTATAGCCTTCCCTAATCGCACATGAATGTGATTCATAGGATACAAGTGTTTTTTTTGCCGAACCTCTTCAAAACAAACATTCCACCGAACAACACCTTAAGTACACATATTTAACCACCACGAGTAGCAGCAGAAACAATATAAGCAGAAGCGAACTAAATTAATTTTCTAAGCACAATCTGTTTAGCCTAGACGACACACCGTAGAAGAAGTCAAACAAAAAAAAAATGGGTTGTAACACGAGTCAAGAGTTGAAGGGAAAGAAGACCGACGATGAATCAGCCGGAGTGGGAGCGGCGGAGAAGACAGGAGAAGACGGTGCGGCCGAGCAGCAGACATCACCCACCATGAATGGAGATGCTTCCGCTGCTGAGATGGAGGCTGAGGCTGAGGCTGAGGCTGGCAACAATACACAGCAGCCGCCGCCACCACCATCATCAACATCTGTTGAGGATAGTTGTGGAATAAAAAATGTGCCTTCTTCATTGAAATCATCATCAGGGACAACTAAAACCACAACAACAACAACAATCATAACAACAACAACAACTGACTGTGAGAGTGAACAAAACGCGAAGAACAATGGTATTCAAAATAATAAGCAACAGTCCAAGTCCTCGCCAGCAGGTGATGTCACCGATGGAAAGCATCACCACAACAGTCTGCTGAATGGCGATATCAAGGATGACGGTCATAGAATAAAACTTTGCGAGAAAGCCGAAATAACCGAGCTGAATAATGTGGATATTGACGGGGACGAGGATGACAACGACGATGATGGGGATGATGAAGGTAAGTCGGGGTGCGTATGTACGAGTGCGTGTGTGTGTGTGTATTTTCGTTTTGTTGTGTCTGCTATTTGTCTGTCGCTCATTTTGTTTTGTGCTGGAGGTGTATATTCTGGAAGATGCATGTGATCTCCTTAAAAGTCGATTTAACTTGATTTTGGTGCAACTTAAGTGCCCATCCCCGTTTTCTTGTTGCCATTGTGCATTGAGTCACCGTTGTTTTTTGGTTTCATTCATGCATATTCCGGAATTTTCTACTGGGACTTGTTTTAAAATATGTTTACGCATTTTTTGTTTGTACTTTTAAAGGGAACATTTGGAAAGGTTTCAAAAGTTCACAAGTTCCTCTTGATAAAAGAAATACAAAAATCAGGGCGGAAGCAACTTTGTATTCCGCTGTTGCTTCCTAGCTGTCAATTTTGTATGGATATTGCGTTGGAAAATTGGAAATCAGGAGCCAGGGACTACTTTGAAAGAAGGTGCTGCTGGGCGTTATAGTCATTCCTTGACGGTATGAAGCACGACACGAAGTGTTTCCCTTTTAAGCTGTTTGCATTTCCTCGTGACTTTTTATGAATAGTTCGTGTGAGAAAAACAGGGTGGGCCAAATACAAGTTTCCCTTCAAAAATGCAATAAAATGAATAAAGTTATTTTATAAAAATTTTATCCATGTATTACGGCCTCACCAGTAAGGACAAATATTTCCAGCAAGATATATCGTCCTTCCGACTGGGCTGGCAGTATCGCATTTGTCACCCCAATTTTTCAAGACCTTGTTGACAGTTTCACAAATTTGCTCGCCAGAAAGTGGCCTTAAGTGCCTAAATCATGGCATGAGATCAATTCTTCACACGGACTCACATGACAGATTTCAAGAAGCCAACTGGAATCATCAAGACGTCTGATAACATAATTTGATGGGCAAAAGATCAATTGTGACATAAGCTGTGTAGAATGACGCATCATTATGCATCCTCCAGAGATCGTCTAAAGCCATATCTTTAATTTCAGTAAAAAAAAAGAAACAATGTCGGTCAGAGAATCTTGTTTCCAGACGGTAAAACATTCCACTCCACAATCCGCACCAAAGATTCCCTCTTAGTGGCTGTATTGGCCTTTACCAATGACCCAAATTTTTCTACCAATGACCCAAATGTTGTTCACCTCAAGCTAGTCTATGGCTGAAACAATGTCCAAGGGCTGAGACATTGAATCGAATGATCCATGTGCAGAGCTCCTCTCAGGCCTGTGAGCTGTTGAAATCAATGGCGAGTTAATGTTCGCGAGTCTTAGGCACTTGACTATAGCAACCACATTCTCATCTGTGCACCGTATGACGACGGGGACTATGAGTGTTGTTCACTAGTACACTAGCCTCATGAACTTTTTCCACAAACTTGTGCATAGCGACGTTGTGGGTGCTTCATTTTGGACAAAAAGTTTTCCATTGCAATACTCCTCATTTTTTGTTCGCAGAGGTATGATACTGTTTTTGGAGCGGGAAACAACTGTCAGTATCGAAATGACTATGATTAAAAAGAACGGTTTGTTGGCTATAGATAAGCTGAGAACTCGTCTTATTTCTTATTTAAAACATTGATTTGACGAGGTGAAAACCCGCCATTAACAAAACAAAATAAAAAACTAAATTTAAATTTGAATTTTACCTAGAAGACTTGGCTTTAAGTAACAGAAATTAAAACAACCATTGTTGAATGACGTCATTTTCACTGCTATTCTCTAAGGCGTATAGGGTGCTGAAGATGAATGCAGTAGGGTTAGCGGTTGTAGATCTGCCTTTAAGAAAGTCATGTTGCTTGGCGGAGAAGATCGATTTATAGTGGAATAGAATTTATAAATAGAATTACTAAATATTAAATTAAATTAAAACTCTTTGAGATTTGGAATGTAGGGGAGTTTGGAAACTTTTTCTTTGTAAAATGTAGGAGTTTTTTTTCAAATTGAGGGAAAGGCAACGACAAACGAAACAAAGACGCGCGGGGTTGAGTAAGTATACATCCCTTTCCAGGATTTTGGCTGGTAAACTATAGGGGCCGCAGGAAAAATCAGATATAGGGTTTTAAATCCCATTTTCAAAGCAGCACAAACATCAAATACAAATCTATATCAGAGAGGAGGGTTTCAAAAGATTCAATGAATTGTTTAGAAAAAGGTAATAATATTGTCATATTGTAATAGGGTCCTTTGAGAAGAATTTGGCCAATCGTTAATGAATTTGAAGAAGATTTTGGGATCGGATACTATACTTGTTTGCATCCGGTTAATGTGTCTCGAATAGAGATGATCACATAAGAGAGAAATCAACTTTAAGCGTGAAAGAAATTTGAGAAGTCGGAGTTTCATATAGAAAAAAGACTCGAGAGTTTGTTTCTTAAATTACGGAGCAATCGCAGATCTTAAGTAAACAATCAGCCAACCAGAATAAGAATAAATTCCTTTGAGGTGAATAAGGTACTGCATTTTTAAAAGATTTGACAACAGTTTCCATGCTCAACCGGTTAAAAAATGAACATCGAAGCGGCGTTTTCAATAGAAATTCTGAGGGTGGTGAAGTTCTAGTTAAGATCGTCATTGCCGAGAGACTCATTTACAATAAAATCAAAGAATGAGGTTCGACTCCGGAACTCAATTTTGTTCTACTTTCTACTCTCTACTAATGGTCTATGAAAAGGCTTCTTTAGTTTCGCCATCCGATAGGTATTTCTGTAAAAGGACAATAGCACCTACAGAACGAGTAGTTGCAAAAGAAACTAGGTCCCAATTTATGTATTTATTAAAGTTACTGCTTAAATAAAGTTAAGGCTGTGAGAAATGTCCAAATTGTATTATTTTAGAGCTACCATCATGTCATTCCGTTCGGAGTAAAATATCGTGCAGATGATTGTCTTGGTTTTACTGAATATATCAGCCTAATTCTGAGTAAATGTGTACTCGCGCTCATTAAGCCTTAATCTCTCTGTCTGTGTCTTTAAACTTCACATAACCTGAAAGTGGTGTAAAATCAGTTGCTCATCGTTTGCAATAGAAATTTGTTTTGCAAGATGACTCGGCCAACGAATTTTTTGCTTATCATGCGTTGGATTACTTGTTTAACAAATGAGAACGACGTACATATAAAAAACATTTACTTTCTTATTTAGGCTTACTCAAGTGCGTTACACCGATGACAGCGATCTTTCAACCATTTGTGGAGTATTACATTACGTCCATATTTTATTAAATCGATATAGTCGAAAGAGAACCGATTCTTTGGCGGGTGATTGAAGATTATAACTTGGACAATATTTTGCCCCAAGAAGAGGTTGCAGCTAACCATACAACGCTACAAATTATGGCTCCATTGCTCGAGGAATGGGTTGGTAACGAAGTTTCACATTTGGAAAACATCAGTTGGCTACTAGGATCATTTGATTATTTTCTGTGGGGCTACGCAAAAGAGCGTGTCTTTGCGAATAATCCTTTAAATTCAAACACATCTAAACAGTACTCAAGTTATGGTAGAAATGTGAGTTGAAAATAAACTTAACAGAATCTCAAGATTTGAATCTTTCTGCTATTTTTATGATGTTGTGTAACACACTTACTGTCAAAGTGCAATCTTTATAAAAAAAATTACATTTTCATAAAAAATGTATCGCTGAGTGTGGTATATTAAGTTTTTCTCTTTTTTTGAATGATTGACTTTTTACGATTGGCTTCACACTACGATGCAACGCATCTATGTCATGTTTTGTTATCAATTGATTTCTATCATCTTTTGGTAGCTAAGACTCCGTCAAAATCAAGGCAAAAAAACGAAGTGGAATAAAAAGAGGAACATGCTGTCAAATTGGTGGTGTTCTGTTTTGGGGTCGACGTGGTGTAGTGGGAAGTGCGTCGACGTCAGTCTAGGTTAGATTTCCAGGTGCTGACAACACTCATATCAGAATCAGCTGTCTACGAAAAACTTCTCAGATCTCGCCGCTCGGAATCAGCAGAAAACTGTATGTCCCCTCGTGAGAGAACAGTAGCACGCACAACACGTAGTAGTTGTTGTAGAAGCTAGACCCTGGTCCATTGTGGGCTATAGTGCCACTCAATTATTAATTATTAATATGTGAAAACTTACCATCTTGAAGCTGCAAAGATGAGAGGTGAATCCTTACGACATAAATGCTAATTTCAACCTTGGCTTTGACTTACATTACAATCCACAGGCACTCAACACCAATGTGCACTTGTACCTTTTCTTTCTTTCTTCTTCTATACCTTTAGTCCGTGTTGTGACTTAATCTCGGTCACTTAAGGGTACCAAATAATCCCTTTACCGCACCCCAACCATAAAAAACTTATTTAGCCATTACGTCTTACCATCACACCCCATATTGAACTTCAATATGTCTTCAGACGTCATTATTTCATCGTCTAGTACATGCAAATACACTTTGATGTATCACAGTGGCAGCACTCTTTTAGAGATCAAAGAGCGTCCGACATCAATGTCAAAATTTGCATGAATCTGATGAAACGGAGTTTGCTCTCTTCATTTGCCAACCCTTCAAGCGTGGTCATTAGCCAAAGAAGCAACAAAAAGACGACAGGCAGACAGACAGGCACAGGGAAAGGAATGGAAATCCATCAGCAATTCATGAAATGTTCATGAAATGCTGAGAAAATAGCCCAGCATGTGGGCGGAGAATCAAATACGTCAGTTCAGTTCAAAGAGTAGGCCGCAACCAGAAATGAATAAATGAGTTAATTTCGCTTTAAGAATACGGGCGAAAACCAGAAATTATGGAGGAGCACAGAAAATGTTTGTCACTGTGAGTCGTTAGATTAGATGAAACGCCGGACCATAATATGCCTTTTAAGGGGCCACTGCGCTATTGGAATACGCGCCTTCAGGACTTACATTCCTCACAACAAATTTCACATGCGCTGCAGGGACGTGGGGGTTGAAACCATTTCTTACCTCAATTGCGACTGCCAAACGCAAAAAGAAGAAAGAAACAGAGGGAAGTACATCATTTTGACAATCTAAGTGAACTCAGCGACATTAGTGTGAAACATATCAATAGCTAAAACATGGTTGAATCACAACGGTTTTAAAGGACATTAAGGGATACAAACAGCTCGACACACAGTATGTCAACTGGTGGCCTGAGTTGCCTATTGACAGCCAACCGCCGTAACCTAACTTAACCAGAATTCAAAAAACTATTTTCAGAATTTTTAAAGCTTCATTTCCAAAGGAGTCCGTCCGTAAAACGATTTTCATGAAATTCCGGATTTGATCTAGCGATCATTGCTTATAAATGAAAATTTTGTTTTGGGTCATAATGAGTGTTGGCTCCCTTATACGTGAAGTTGGAGCGAAATTGTAAATGTAATCATACCTGAGCACTTCAGGGAGTCTTTTAAAATGAAGTAGAGTCTTGTTTAGGTTTCAAAGGTAGTGATTGTGTTCCGTAAGTCCAAATTGCTTGGCAATTCAAAATTTCTGTCCGTAGACACTGATCTCACTTTACCCGAATTTTTAATCTTTGAGAAGAACTTGTCAAGCAGCAAAGCATGCAGGGCTGACAGGGAAACAATCTCACAGTCACTGGATGGCCCTCTGCGATACTTCATGGACTGATCAAAAACAAACGAAGGTGTTGAGCTTGTTTTCCTTCCCAGGGAAATTAACTTGAACCTTTCGCTCAATCTTCCAATACCTTGTTGCGTATTTTAGGCTGAACCATTGGCGATTAAGGAGAGACTTTACTGGTGAGAGAACAGTCAAATATCTTAAAGTGATTTTATCATTTGCTAAGGTATCCTAATTTGCAGATAGTGCCACCTTTAACAGCATAACATCCTCACCGTGCCAGCAATATCCTCATAAGATGACTAAGTACTCAAACATGCACCTCTTGTACTTGCTGAGACACTCTGAAGCTGTGAGGGCTCACTGATCACATTTTCTAGGAGTTATACCTTTCGTGCAATACGTCTTAACCAAGCAGGTTTTTAGCTGCTTGCCATATTAACAAATCTGATCTGGATCAAGCAAACATGCTGCGCATTGTTCCAAGCACGCACGCAAACAGCTTAAGTCATCTTTCTTGGTCGTATCTGTATAGGCGAGGGGGAGGAAGAAAGCGTCTTCTATCTCCTTTGTTCGTCTGAAATGAAGAAAAATCCACTTGGTGCTTGCTTCTTTAACGATCTGCGCGATCTGAAGGATGTAAGAATCGACATTTATAAACGACTCTAATTGGGTTTGGGTTATAGAAAAGGGGATCTTTGATGACAATTTGCATAAGCTGGCCAAATTGTGGTTTCAACTCGTTCAATAGGTCACGTCTACCTATCAACCTACAGAGGCAAATGAATAACTGCGAACCTTTGTTGAATGACGCACATTTCATTTATACCCGTAAAGGATGCTCACCTACAAACACAAACACACATAAACACATATATTGAAATGAGGAGAGACCGCGCTTGATGTTCGTGCTTCGAAAAAGTTAATAGTGCGTGCATATGTGCGGGGATACAATACGCGGATAGAAATATTGATGTTAATGCACGGCTTAGCCCAAGAATGTGGTAACCTTCCCAAAATACAAATAGCCTGGGTTATTACAATGCACGATTCTCAAACCCGCTATACTCGATTATTACGTACTAATTTACATCCTGCACACTTCGACACTCTCCCAGTGAATCTTCGCGGGGGTGGTTAGCAACTTAAACTCAACTGTGGGAGATATTCCTTTCTGCTTTGGCCTGTCATAGTTTCAGTTGGTTTTTCACAGTATATGAGCCTATTTCATTCCAGTTTTCTCGGGATCCCATCATGTAAGGGAGCATGCAGGCAGGACTTGGTAAATGTGGCATTTGTTCCTCCTGCACAGCACATGTAGAAATTTAAATGGTGTGCGTCTTCCTTGGCGTTTCGATCTTCTTGACACAGCGGCAAGCTGTTATGTTCAAACCTGTAATTTTCTTTTAGTAATCACTGGGAGAGTTGGTAGTCACAGTTTTATGCCAATCTTAATGTCCAGGTCTGATTCTATACGAACGCATTACACATTTTGTGAAGGCGGCCAGTCTAGGGTGCCACGTTTCTATGGATGTTGCTTGTTCTTCTCTTTTCGTAAATTTGGCTCACTGTCGATCCAGGGTTATTTGGTGTTACGCCCTCATGAATTTGTCGCTAAGGTTATTTCTGCTATGACGAACTCACCCTCGTCTTTATTGCGCCGAGCGTACACTGACGTCATCGCCTGATTCAGTCCTCCGGCTCCGAGTGCTCCATCCCAAATTGGAGCCGCGTACAAGGGAACTGATCTAACAACTAGAGTAGGATTTTGCGTGCATATAGGGAATAGCCAATATTTAAGAGCATTCGAGAAAGCGGTTCTTAAGCAAGTGAGGCCTTCTGACTGACAGATTCAATTCCTGTACTGAACTTCTTCTTCTTGTGGCGCTACAGTCCGGGGTGGACCTGGGCCTCAACCAACATGCCTCTCCAGCCAGCGCGATCTTTCGCCAGCTGCCGCCAGTTGCGCACTCCAAGTTGGTTGAGGTCCTTCTCCACTTGTGTGCGCCACCTTATCCTGGGCCGTCCTCTGTTGCGTTGTCCCAATGGCTCAGATTCGAAGACTTTTCGGGCCGGAGCAGTGGTGTCCATACGCTCTACATGGCCTAGCCATCTTAAGCGTTGTATCCGTAGACGCTTGACTAGGCTCATGCCGCTGTACAGCCCATACAGTTCGTGGTTGAATCTTCTCCTCCAGATGCCATCAACGCAAACAGGACCAAAAATCGCGCGCAGAACTTTTCTCTCAAAGAGACCAAGGGCATCCTCATCCGCTTTAAGTAGTGTCCAAGTTTCCGCGCCATAAAGTAGGACTGGGATGATTAAGGTGTTATATAAAGCAAGCTTAGTCTTTCGAGAGAGGGCTTTATTACTCAATTGCCTCTTGAGCCCAAAGAAACAGCGATTGGCAAGAGTGATTCTGCGTTTGATTTCGGTACTGGTGTTATTGTCCCTGTTTACTGCGGAGCCGAGGTAGACGAAGTCCTTGACTACCTCGAAGTTTCTGCTGCCTAGTGTGACGCTCTGTCCGAGACGCCGATGTTGTGTGTCCTTCCTTGATGACAGCATGTACTTCGTTTTGCCCTCATTTACCACCAGACCCATTTTAGCCGCTTCTACTTCAATGCCAGCAAACGCATCATTGACGGCTCGCTGTGTTCGACCAATCACGTCAATGTCGTCGGCGTAAGCTAGCAATTGAGCTGACTTTTGGAAGATCGTACCTCTGGTGTTGACCTGTGAGTTACGCACGATCTTCTCAAGGATGATGTTAAAGAAGTCACATGACAGTGCGTCGCCTTGTCTAAAACCTTTTTTGACATTGAAGGTCTCGGTGAGTTCGTTCCCGACCTTGACGGAGCAGCGAGAGTTCTCCATCGTCATCCTACACAATCTGACGAGTTTGGTAGGAATGTCAAAACTAGACATGGCATTGTATAGCTCGTCTCTAAGCACACTGTCATATGCGGCCTTGAAATCGACGAATAGGTGGTGAGTGTCGATTTGCATTTCTTGGGTCTTTTCCAGGATCTGCCGTAGTGTGAAGATTTGGTCGATGGTGGACTTCCCTGGCCTGAAACCACACTGATAAGGACCAATCAGGTTGCTGACAAACGGTTTCAGGCGTTCACACAATACGGCAGAGAGGATCTTGTATGCGATGTTAAGGAGACTTATCCCTCGATAGTTGGCGCAGTCGAAGGGGTCTCCTTTCTTGTGGACCGGACAGACGACACTGAGATTCCACTCATCGGGCATGCTTTCCTCCGACCATATCTTACAGATGAGCTGGTGCATGCGCCCAACCAGGTCATCCCCAGCCGCTTTGAACAGTTCTGCGGACAGTCCATCCGCTCCAGCAGCTTTATTTGACTTCAGTCTCGATATTGCTATCTTGACCTCGTCTAAGTCGGGGGGACGGAATTCTTGTCTATCATCGTCCAAATTAAGTGGAACATTCTGCCTAACAGCGGGATTTGGGTCGTCATCGCCGTTTAAGAGTCTGCAGAAATGATCTTTCCAGATTCTCAGAATCGATTGCGACTCTACTACTAGGTTTCCGTTTTGGTCCCGGCAGGCTTCGGTCCGAACTTTGTATCCACCGGATAGCTGTTTCACCTTTCGGTAAAACTTTCGGACTTCATTCCTGCCATAACATCTCTCCATCTCTTCGACCGCGCGCTTCTCATGCTCTCTCTTTTTCCTTCTGAGAAGCCGGTTCTCTTCCCTTCTTTTCTGTTCGTAGAGCTCACGAACAGCTCTCGTTGTCCGATGCAGCGTTGCCTGGTAGGCCTCCTGTTTGGCTGCATGTGCCTGCCTGCACTCGTCGTCAAACCATGGGTTCCTCCTAGGTGGTGGCGTGAAACCCAGCACATCAGTGGCAGCTTCTTTGATGGCTTTTTGACAACGTTTCCATTCTTCTTCTATTGTTAGTGCAGGCAGCGTCGAACTTTGGGAGAGTTTTAGGGAGACTCGGTCGGCAAAGATCCCAGCGACCTGTTGCGATTGTAGCTTTCCGACGTCAAACCGTTTCGGCCTATCTCGACTCCGTTGTTCTCTCGATATCCGGGTTCTTACCTTGGCTACAACAAGGTGATGATCCGAGTCGATGTTAGCGCCTCGGAATGTTCGGACATCGAGAATGTTGGAGGAGTGTCTGACGTCGATCGCAACGTGATCAATCTGGTTGACGGTTGATTGATCAGGGGATCGCCAGGTTCCTTTATGGATATTGCGATGTGGGAACCGCGTACTGCTCATAGAGAGGTTCCGCCCCGCGGCGAAGTCCAGCAGCCTGAGTCCGTTTCCGGAAGTCGTGTCGTGCAGGCTGTGTTTCCCGATGACGCCAGCAAAGATGTCCTCTTTCCCCAGCTGAGCATTGAAATCTCCTAGAACGATCTTGGTGTCATAGCTGGGGCATCGATCGTATGTTCTTTCTAGGAGATCATAGAACTCATCCTTGCTGTTGTCATCCTTTTCTTCTATCGGGGCGTGAGCGCATATCAGGCTGATGTTCCCGAATTTAGCCTTAATGCGGATTGTCATGAGGCGTTCGCTTACAGGATCGTAGCTTATGACTTTTTGCCTAAGTCTGCCTCGAACAACAAATCCGCATCCGAATAGGCGCTGCCTTCTCTCCCTGTAGCAGTCGCTGTAGTATATGTCGCAGTTCTTCATCTTCTTTCTGCCCGGCCCATCCCATCGCACTTCCTGGATGGCGGTGATATCTGCTTTGTAGCAGTCAAGGGCCTCCGCAAGTTGTTCGGCTGCACGTGGTCTGTTAAGGGACCTCACATTCCACGTGCAGAACCGAAAATCGTTGTCCTTTGTTCGTTTTCCGGGGTCGTCAACGTTGGATCCGTCCATATCCGAGGCAAGTTGTCGTTGCTGAACTCGGTTATTTTTGTGTGGTGAGGGAGTTAGCCTCACGCACAACCTACAGACTGGTAGGCCAGTCGCTGCATACATTGGTTCACCACACAACGGATGCTGTGATGGCTATCCAGGGGGCGCCACTTGGAGGCTGTATGTCAACTTGACCTATGCACGGACGAGGATAGTCTTGGCAGCTCGCCATGTTGAGCGCGATCAAGGACATTGCCTCGTGTGCATAGGCCCATGCCTCCCCATCCTGTACTGAACAGCTCGCATTAATTCATGGCACCACTTCTTTCGAGCTGCCGACAACGCTCAAAGAGTATCAATTGTCTATGAAAAGCTGCTCAAATCACGCCGTTCGAAGCCGGCATACTGTAGGTTCCCTCTAATCATGAGACAACTAAATGCCAGCTTCATTCCTTTCCGTCAGTAATTCACCCGCAATACACATTTCGCTGAGAGAGCTCATAACCCTTAAGCCCACAATATTACAATCCACAGACATCGGGACATCCTTTCCCTCATTTCCTCTTTACCTTTGACAGGGATAATGATTGAAATCAGAATGTAAGCAGTTAGACTTTTGACCGGGTATTGTTTGGAGTTCCTTATTGATGCTCCTCCTGTTTCATCATCTCTTGAAGGCAGCTTGTTGATATACTGACTTTAGTTGCGGCTAACACTACGTAGCACTTTTTTCTTTCTCGCTTGATATTGGGCCTTGAGTTCGGTTCTTGGGCTAATTTTCTCTCTCCTTAGGTACATAGTTCTCTCGACTGGTAGGGCCACTGCAAATCGAAATTTTATTGCTATAGGCTCATCCCCGAATCCTGCTGCATTAAGGAAAGGGCCTGTTGCGATGCTTGACGCATGTCTTTTGTCGATGAGAGCCGTTCTCGGCTTGATCTCTATTCACGTAGTACTGACGGGAGTACAACGAGCTGTTGCAAGTCAATGAGTCGGGAACTCTTTCCTGTTGCCACATTGTGGATTCTATGCTTTTGCAATCAAGTCCTCGAGTATGATTTTAACATCGTACTCCGGGAATGGTCCGGCAGGTCAAAAGAATCCTCTTGAAAATAGTTTTGAGTGGGGCTGGTAGGATCATAGTCGGTTACTTATAGAACTTGGCCTGAATAAAAAGTGGTTGATAATCTACGATCTCTGCTGCTTTACCACAACGAATTCACACGCTAATCCATGACAGCCTTTCGTGACAGCTGTAATGTGTGTTAAAATCAAAAAAAGTCATACTGAGAACAATAGCACGCACAACAAGAGTAGTTGCTAACAACTCTCTTGTCTCTTGTAGGCTGTAGCGTCAGTCAATTATTACGACCTCCTCATTTTCTTAATTCTTCACTAATGTACGCTTCATTTGCAAGAATTTGATTCAGCTGGCAGCTTGGCAGATTTCAAATTCCAAAAGCAGACTCCCAAATCTTTCTTATTTCTCACGTGGGTGCGTTCTTTTATCCGAGGCAGCTTGCTCGTTCGTAAAAATTCGTCTTTTTTCGTGGGGAGCCCCTAGCACAAGTACCAGATTGGTCCAAGAGAAGGTGTTGTCCCTAGAGTATTCGTTGCATGTACTATTTCACGGGGAGAATGTATACCAACTTGACTTGGAATTGTGTTAGCGTCTTGCCAGGTTGAGCGCAAGCAAACAACAAGTCTGTACCCCCATAATTTTAAATCATTTAAAGGCAGCAACTTCTTGGCTTTCGAAGGTACAAGCTCATTAGACTCCCCGCCCTTGTTGGAAATTGAAAATTACTATTCAGGACCGCCTCAAACTTACAGAGTGAAACCTTATGTCACCACTTACTCAATTGCTCTCTTTCGAAACGTGACACATCCGCCCTGCCAATTTGAAATAAGGAATGCGTTGCACAAGCCTTTGGAATTGGCTTTTCTCCTCAAAGTATCATTTCATCAACCCCCCGCCCATTCACCCTTCACACATCCTTAAAATACCCAAAAATTCCTTTCAACACAACCACTTCGAGTGCTCCCCTTTAAAATAAATCAATTTTTTATGCACTGCCAATGCAAACACACACAGAGCACACAGAACACACAGAGCAAAGATTACACAACTGTAATGCATGCACGCCATAATTCATGGCACTCGACTAAGTACACAAGCATTCATAATTACAAAGCGAAGACTTAAAAACTTTTCGACTTGCTCGCTGTTTGCGAATTTGGCAGAGTGACAGAGTCCAAACCTCACAAAGAAACCGGCCGGGGGCGCACACAAGCGCGCGTTGTCGCCAGTTACGATTCGATCCATGTTTTCTGGGTTGTGTCCTGACAAATGGAGCCATTGAACCAGCAGCAGCACAAACAGGCTCGTGCTTTATTGCGTTCAAATAGTTGAAGAGAGCCGCGCGAGGAAACTGATATGTGTGCACACATACAGTCGAGTGTAAGCGGAAAATTAGCATAATTCCAATTAACTACTCATTCGGCTGGGGCGATGCCACTGGGTTTGCTTACCGACGACGGCGACGGGGGCGGAGGCTGACATATCATTTTTGCGTGAGGGAGGGGTAATTTAATGAAAAACTGCCGTAGCAGGGAAATGTCCTGGTGTATAGCTTTCCCATTAGGGATATAATTTTCTTCATGCCTAATGCGGGTCCTCGTAAAGCGAGATGGGCGTAGGATGGGCCTACTGGGGGAGCCTTTTCGTCAGCGAATGCGTGATTAACAAACGTTTAGTCGGTTTGACGGTAATTAAAACGCTGCTCTTGACATAATCGTCCGAGTAGTGGCCCATCAACTGTTGAACGGCGTTGAGTGTTGAGGAAGTCATCGTTTTGTAAATAGAAAGCGTAAATGTGTGTGTGTATGTGTGCGAAAGGGGTTGGATTGGAGGACGCGATAGTGACACAATAGTTTTTGGCCTATATTTAGGTCCCAACGGTTATGAAATCGAAATCTCAACAGGGACAGCTGTAGGTGACAGATAAGCTTGGTGAAGGACAACCCATTAAGATTAAGAGTCCTATTTGGAATGTTGTTTTGTGGAGGTATTGAGGTGTGGTTGGTCAAACATTTTATAACGGTTATGCTAATGCTAAATGTGGGGTTGAAGTTTGGCTTGTCGTAAATTGGATATTTTCA
Source organism: Eristalinus sepulchralis (assembly GCA_944738645.1). NCBI lineage: Eukaryota > Metazoa > Arthropoda > Insecta > Diptera > Syrphidae > Eristalinus > Eristalinus sepulchralis. Next base: position 65,389,284 of record OX122883.1, read on the forward strand.
GGGGAAAATACTCACATGACAATAAAATGGCGGTTAAAAATGTACAGTAGAGAAATGGGTCCTTATTTAAAAATAAATAAGTCGGCTCTAAAGTCCACAAGAGACCGGGCCTAGCTTCTTCGGTAATTACTCGTGCTGTGTTATTGACCCGGGGACTAGCTTATTTGCCAACAACTCATGTTGTGCGTGATATTGTTTTATCAGTGACCTGCAGTTGTTTCTTCTTCTTCTTCTTGTGGTGTTATAGTCCGGGGTGAACCTGGGCCTCAGCCAACATGCCTCTCCAGCCAGCACGATCTTTCGCTAGCTGCCTGCAGTGGCGCACTCCAATTTGGTTGAGGTCCTTCTCCACTTGTGTGCGCCACCTTAGCCTAGGGCGTCCCCTATTGCGTTGTCCCAATGGTTGAGATTCGAAGAGTTTTCGGGCCGGAGCAGTGGTGCCCATACGCTCTACATGGCCTAGCCATCATAAGCGTTATATCTGAAGACGCTTAACTAAGCGCATGTCGCTGTACAGCTCATAGAGTTCGTCGTTAAATCTTCTTCACCAGATGCCATCAAACAGGACCAAAAATCGCACGCAAAACTCTTCTCTCGAAAAGACTAAAGACTTCCTCATCCGCTTTTAGTAACGTCCAGGCTTTCGCGCCAAAGCCAGTTTAGTCCTTCGAGAGAGGGCTTTTATTACTCAATTGCCTCTTGAGCCCAAAGAAACAGCGATTGGCAAGAGTGATTCTGCGTTTGATTTCGGTACTGGTGTTATTGTCCCTGCTTACGGCTCGCTGTGTTCGTCCAATCACGTCAATGTCGTCGGCGTAAGCTAGCAATTGAACTGACTTCTGGAAAATCATGTCTCTGGTGTTGACTTGTGAGTTACGCACGATCTTCTCAAGGATGATGTTGAAGAAGTCACATGACAGTGCGTCGCCTTGTCTAAAACCTTTTCTGACATTGAAGGTTTCAGTGATTTCGTTTCCGACCTTGACGGAGCAGCGAGAGTTCCCCATCGTCATCCTACACAATCTGACGAGTTTGGTAGGAATGCCAAAACTAGACATGGCACTGTATAGCTCATCTCTATGCACACTGTCATATGCGGCCTTGAAAACGAGGCATAGGTGGTGAGTGTCGATTTGCATTTCTTGGGTCTTTTCCAGGATCTGCCGTAGTGTGAAGATTTGGTCCATGGTGGAATTCCCTGGCCTCAAACCACACTGATAAGGACCTATCAGGTTGTTGACGAACGGTTTCAGGCTTCAGACAATTCGGCAGAGAGGATCTTGTAGGCGATGTTGAGGAGACTGATCCCTCGATAGTTGGCGCAGTCAAAGGGGACCGGACAGACGACACTAAGATTTTCTTAAGGGACTTCACATTCCACCTGCAGAAACGAATCATTGTCCTTTATACGTCTGCTGGGGTCGTCAACATTAGATCCGTCCATGTCGATGCTGTTGTCTCTGAACTGGGTTTTTTTTTTGTGTGGTAAGGTTAGCCTCGCGCACAACCTACAGACTGGTAGGCCAGGCCCAATATTTAACCCTCAGGCAGAGGGGTTCGCTGCATACATTGCTTCACCACACAACGGATGTTGTGATGGCTATCCAGGAGGCACCACACGAAGGCTCTATGTCACCTTGACCTGTGCAGGGACGAGGATAGTGTTGGCAGCTCGCCATGCTAAGTGCGATCAACGATATTGCCTTGAGCACACGGATTACTTGGAAGATATTTTCCTTAAGCGCTTGAATCCTTTCCAGGTTGTGAGCTCAACATCGGTCCTTCACAATTTTCCACTAAACAAAAGTCCAACGGGGCCAAATCGTAGACCCGAAAGGGTGAATTGGCGTCGCCAAGATGGTTAATAACAAAATTTGGAAATCTTATGCTCAAAAAATAGATTCGACATGGTGCCGTATCTTTTCAGTAAAAAAAAAACGATTTTCTTGACTCTGTTTTTGCCCACCGTTGACGGAAACGTGATTGATAGTCTAAGAGGCGAAGAATAATGTTCCAATGATCTTACCATTCCACAATCCTCACCAAAGTGTTATACAATGTGGTTGTATAGGCTTCTTTACAATCACGCTCAGGCTTTCCAAACCGTATGTCGTGATTTTATCTGTTGACATAGTCGTTGTGATGAAAATGGGCCTCAACAGAAAAAAAAACGTTATATTTCGCCCTTAATCGTTGTCCAAACCAAGCTGCTGTAACTAGGAAGCTCGCATCAATTCAATTGACAACTGGACCTTGTAAACACATAATCCGACACTAATGGTCGTGAGTTGAGTTTTAGACTCTCGGTCACAGCAGCATCACACCTACGAGGGAGCCCCTGAGTGTTGTCCGCTAACCTGGTATCTCACGAACGTTTTACACACAAATTTGAGCACAGCACTCGCGATGGGTTCTTCATTTCGGCTTAATCTGATTTTGATACATACGCACTGTTCTCAATATTTCCAACCCGTTTTAATATTTCAAAACGTTTTAAAAGCGACTCATTTGATTCTACGAACATGTGATACTGACATTATGTCAAGACTTCGAGCGAAGCGGCTGTCGCTATCGAAATAAATGTCATAATAATAATTGAGTGGCACTACAGCCCACAAGGGACCAGGGCCGAGCTTCTACAACAACTAGTCGTGTTGTGCGTGCTACTGTTCTCTCACGAGTAGAAAGGACCTACAGTTTTTTGCCGACTCTGAACGGCGAGATTTGAGAAGCTTTTCATTGACAATTGATATTCGTTGAGTGTTGTCAGCAACGCGAAAGACGTGGTGTCGTGAAAAAATTCTAGGTGTCCCGTCCGGGAATCGAACGTAGACTTTCTGCGTGGTGGTTGACGCACTTACGACTACGCCACGGCGACCATGTCCCACCCTGTAAATTTAACTTTTTTTTTCATTATAAAAAAATATCTAAAGTTACACAAATTGTGTGTCAAAAGGATAGGCGTGCCAAATTTATAATTATTTTTGAAAACGAAACCATAACAATGAGAAATATTTCTAGTTGCAACGTAGTTTCTTTGCCGAGCCAGTGCAATATAAACAAAACATGAGAATACGTTCCGTATTCATGTTATCCATCTAGATGTCCTTGAAGGTATGCGACATTTAAACCTCTTTACTCAATCTTTACCCTCAATGCGGCTACATTTCGCATAGCCATCACATCTTCGATCTAAATCTCAGTCAACAAACCTCTCATGTCGTCCTTTCACTCATCCTTTGGAAATTTTAATTTCGAGGGCGTATACGTAACATTTTTTTCTCAATTTTAATAAATTACGTGCTCCCAAAGGTCAGCCTTTCATTTGGCCTTTGACTTATTTCAAGTACCATCCCTGGACCAGCTTTCACTTGAAATCCTCTTAATATACGATTCATTGAATTTCATAAATTTATCATTGCTTGTTCAGCACTCAGAGTCTCCCCTGAGTCTTACGGATGACCCACTCGTCCGTCCCAAACCTCCGTCATACCGAGTCCGCAGTCCTTGATGAACATATCACTTATCAGGAATTGTCAGAAAAATCACGGCCCAACCGCAACATGAATTAGTTATTTGTGTATGAATGCTGAGCGGTTCCCCTGCTCAGTCTTGCGTGCGCGGGCAATTCGATTATAGAAATAATTTTCATAATCACACGTGAAGGTTGGTTGTCCTCAGTCTATATTTATTAGGCGGTTTACTAAATCCTCACGGAAGCCAAGGCACTCGTGCTGATAACTGTGTGTATGTGTGTGTAGGGATGGCTGCAGGTGGAATTTAGTGGGTCGTTTATTTCGTTTCCTTTTTCGTGGGAGCGGGGCTTGTGTTTCGTGGATGTGACTGTTGACAGGTTGGAACTCAATTAACGCGTTATGTCGTTTTGTAATCCACAATTTGCGTGACACGGATTGGAAGTGTATAAGAGGGAAAATCAATGAATTGTTTGGTTTTCCTTTCGGCAGTTAAAAGATGAGGAGAAAGTAGAGAGGCAAGGTCAAAGTGTCGTCGAGTATCTTTGAGTAGTTTTCTTAACCTGTTCGAGATAGAGGAGTCCGTCGAGAACTTGTTGCTACATATGACTTGATTTGAAGCTGAGAAAGGATTTCTTCAGACGATGAGGTCTTAGATTTTACTTGGAGGCAGGCCACTTAGACGTCACTGCAGCCCAAGAAAGAACAGAAGCCGAGCATGCTATTTTTCTTTCACGAGGAAAGGGGGCCTACAGTTTATTGCCGACACCGAACGGCAAGGTTTGAGAAGATACTCTGCAAGTGTTGTCAGCATGTAGGAAGAGGTGCTGACGTAAAAATTAATGAGGTAAGCACTCCAGCAATCGAAGCTCGAATATGAGCCAATGCACTTGTCCACTAAGTCACTTTTCTTAGGGAAATTGTTGAACTCTATTTGGAAGACAATGGGTCACTTGCTTGCGCCATTTCGTTCTAGGGCGGCGTCTATTATGTTGTCCCAAAGGCTCGGAATCGAAGACTCTTCGGACTAGATTTGTCGTGTCCATTAGCTTCACATAACGTAGCCATCTTTAGAGTTTGATCCAAAGGCTAGGGGCATACTCCTCTACAGTCTTCTTGTTCATTTTCTCTTGCAATCGTCTTTAACACAAACAGTATCAAATGTCGCACGCAGAACAATTCTCTCAAAACTCCAAGGACTTCTTCCATTTTCAATAACGGACAGGTCAAGAATGAACAGAGTATCTGCGAGACTCGCTAAAGTTGTTGAAGTTGTTCTCTTTGGGTGCATACTCTTGTAGAGAAGCATGTTGGATGAGTGGAATCTCAGTGCCGCTTCTTCTTCTTTGCCTGGCTCTACAGTCTCCGTTAAAACTGGGCATCAACCAGCATGCCTCTAAGGTTAGCATGCTCTCTCGCCAATTGCCTACAGTTGCGCACTCCAAGTTGATTGAGGTCCTTCTCTACTTATGTGTTACATCTCAACCTAGGCCGTCCTCTGTTACGATTTCCCATTTGCTCGGATTTGAAGACTTTTCGAGCCGGAACAATGGTGTCCACACACTTTTAATGGCCTCTTAAGCGTTTTATCCCAAAACGCTCGACTAAGACCTTTGGGAACTTTTGCTAAACTTTTCTCTCGAAAAGACAAAGGACAATTGCCTCAAGAGGTAAAAGCCCAAAGAAACAGCGTTTGGCAAGAGTGATTCTGCGTTTGTTTTCGGCACTGATGTTGTTTTTCCTATATGCCGCGGAGCCGAGGAAGACAAAGTCCTTGACTACCCCGAAGTCTCTGCTGCCTCGTGATACGCTCTGTCCGACACGTTTGTATTGGGTGACCTTTCTCGGTTACAGCGTGTACTTCGTCTTGCTCTAATTTATCGTCAAATCCATTTTCGCCGCTTTCCCTTCAATACCAGCAAACGCTTCATTAACGGCACGCTGTGTTCGTCCAATCACGTCAATGTCGTCGGCTTAGGCTAACAGTTGAACCGACTCTTGGAAGAGCGCGTCTCTAGTGTTGACTTGTAAGTTAGGCACGACCTTCTCAAGAATGATGTTGTCACATGATAGCGCGTCGCCCTTAAACCTTTTTTGACATTGAAGGTATTGGTGAGTTCGTTACCGACCTTGACGGAGCAGCGAGAATTCTCCAATCTTACACAATCTGACGAGTTTGACGGGAATGCCAAGACTAGACATGGCACTTTATAGCTCGTCTCTATGCACACTGTCTTATGCGGCCTAAAAATCGACGAATAGATGGTGCGTGTCGATCTGTACATTTAAGGCTTTTTCCAGGATCTGCCGTAAAGTCAAGATCTAGTCTGTTGTGAACTTCCCTCAAACCAAACTGATAAGGATCAGGTTAATGATGAACGGTTTCAGTCGTTTACAAACTACGGTAGAGAAAATCTTATACGCAATGTTAAGAAGACTGATCCTTTGACAGTTGGCGTAGTCGAAAGGGATCTCATTTCTTGTGGACGCTGAAATTGCTCTTATTGGTCATGCGCTCCTCTGACCATATTGTACAAATAAGCTAATGCATGCACTCAACCAGTTCGTCTCCAGCTGCTTTAAACAGGTTAGTCCGTCTGTTCCACTAGCTTTGTTCGAATTCATCCTCGATAGTGCTGACCTCGCCAATGTCGGGGGGTCGGAATTTTTTGTTATCGTCGTCCGAATTGAGTGGAACATTCTACAAAACAACGGGAATTGGGCCGTAATCGCCGTTTAAAAGTCGGCAGAAATGATCTTTGCAGAGTCTTTCCATCGACAGCACCAACTACTAAGGAAACGGTTTCTTCAATATGTAGCAGAAAATCCACTTTCTCGGTTGGGTTGAATGCCTTAAATCGATCATCAACACAGTGTGTTTTTAACCCAAGAAGTTCACCACAGAGTAAATTTTCTCACTGCCAGAGATGCTAATGGTTTATTTTTTTTAACTGGTTGAAGAAATGAAAAGTGGTCCTTTCGAGGCATCTGGTGGACATCAAAAGGACCACTTTTTTTTAGTCCTTTTCCAACTACTGTATACATCTTTTGAGATTATTAAACAGTATCCACTTTTCATCACATGGGATTATAGAGTTCAGATATGGCGTAGGTGCGCCGCTCGGCACTTTATTATTGTTCTTTTGTTGTGATTTAATTTTGCACAGTAAACCAGTTACATATGCTTCGGGTCACAAAACGAGAATGAATACAAGTTCAAATTATTCTGACTACCTGGAAAAACAAATTTTGTTGACCGATTCAAGTCCACAAAATCCACGAACCAATTTCAAATATACAGAAATTTTGCAATGTAGCAGACAGTATTTTGTTCGCCAATGACGAAATTCCGGATCTTTATTGCTTAAACAAACCGAGGCGCTTTTTGTCCATGTTTTAAACCCGTAAAGGAAAGAAGTATAAATTTGAACTGCCAACAGCATGATTTCTAGAAAAAAAAGAAATATAGTTGCAACTTGCGATTTAAGGGTTGATTATAATACGCATAAAGAGACCTGAGCTAGAGTCAAATTTTAACGAAATGCTTCGTTATGTTTGCACAAAGCACCGATATAGCATTAATGCACACATGCGCACAAATCAATAAGTCAGAAATTCTTCAGTCGAAAAATTTCATACAACGACCAAATAGTGTTATTGGAACAATTAGAACTCACAGTTTTACAAAGTTATTTGTGTAAAAAAATTAAAAATTTGTTATTCAAGAGAAAAAAAAACATAGTTGCTATGTTCGTTAAATAAATAGGGACCGCAAAACGAGTGGTTTCTCTAAAGTTACATTCCCAAAAATAATGGAACATGATAGAGACGAATTCTTCATTTATACTTGGATGAGTCCGTCTATATTTTTCTTGGTTTCTTATTTTCTTGTGTCCCATCTCTCAAATTCGCATGTGCGAGTGCGATTCAGAGCGCACTAGCTCATGCTTAACGAAACAACGAATTCATTCGTCGACGACAATTATAGTTTCGCTCATAGGGGTACCCATGCGCATTTGGCACTAGCTCATGCGCATTATAGTCAACCCATTACTGACAACACTAAATTGTCAGTTCCGTTCGGAGTCGGCAAAAAACTGTAGGTCTCTTCTAATCGTGAAAGAACAGTAGCATGCTGGTCGCTTGTGGTCTGTAATGGCACTCAATTACTTTTACTTGCAACGGGCCCCAAAAGACGCTTACATCAAACATAAATCCCATTAAAAATATAAATTTCACTCTGTTGTACAGATGTTTATTTGACAGCTTCTTATTGAGGATTAAATGCAAAGTCAGACAGCTTCAACTAACAATGTAATTTGATGGTTAGGTTAGGTTTGACCTGGTGGCTACATTAGTCCATGGTGAAAAACCCCATAACTGAGTAGAACCTTTAAAATCACCGTTTAATTTGTGAAGGCAAAATGATTGACTTGTGCAAATTTCAGAAACAATCGCGCTTAAAAAACTGTCACATTTTAAAGTGATTTTGGTATTTAGTAATTATAAACTATGCTTGAAGAGAAAGAGCAATAAATGCAAGCTCTCGTTATCAAAGGTAAAACCTGGATTGTCGGTAAGCAAAATTCTGTTTAGTGTTTAGTTGGATTGACAGCGAATTGTCTATTGTAAGCCTCTAGAATGTGGCTAATCGGCCAATTAATCCTCTACTGTGAATAAGTCGACCGTTTAATTGAAGTATAAGAGGGCTAGAACAGGCCAATAGAAAGAGAATTGTCTTTCACACTACAATGCTGCAATGCACTTATCTCAACAAATTGAAAGCTTGGTTGGGAAGCATTGATGCGTCCACCGTATAGTCCTAACCTTGAACCCTCTGAGTACTATTTGTTTCGCTCTCTGCAAAACTTTATTGATTTAAAAAAAATGGCCGATGAGAGAATTGCGAAAAATCTTTTGGCCAAGTTTTCTGCTGACAAACCACAGAACTTATCTACAATAACTACTCGTGTTGTGCGTACTACTGTTCTCTCACGAGAAGAAGGGACCTACACATTTTTGCCGACTCTGGACGGCGAGATTTGAGAAGCTTTTCATAGACAACTGATACTCTGTGAGTGTTGTCAGCAATTCGAAAGAGGTGGTGCTGTGAAAAAAATGTGGGGTGTCTCGTCCGGTAATAGAACCTAAACATTCTGCGTGGCAGTCGATGCACTTACCACAATGCCAATGCCAGACGAGGCCATCTTGAAATTTCAACAGCAATAGTGGCAAAATGTTGTCATCAAATGTGTCTGTCTCTCTCGTCTCTAAATAAACATTTGATTCTTTACTTAACAATGATATTCTATACGACCTTACAGTACATGTTTCTGGTTTGTTTCAATTCACAATATTTTTCTAAGATTCGCAACAAAATGTATTACTGTGTCAGTGGATGCTCTCAAGCATCACATCGCAGACACAATTGTTGCCCGAAAAAAGACACAAGTTCTTGTTGCAGAATAGAGCCACGGATACATCACAAACTGTAGTGCCACTCCATAAATGTTAAGAAATGTTGTTGCCTACGCCGGCAACGAAACCACTTTCCCCGCCTTGAAAGTGTTTCAATTCCATTCAAACTTGATGACCTTAACAATTTCAAGGAGTTGTTTTCAAACAGGAGTCGGATTATGGTTTGTTCAAAACGTCACTCTGAAAACAGCTTAAACTAGATTAAAGAACTCAATTCAAGAGTACCCCGTACCCCCCACTTTCCTGAACGTGCGGCATGAACCAGTCCACTTGATTTCCAAATAAAAACCCTCGTTTAAGTATTTCCGATCCGAGAGGATGCAACCTTGAGATCCACTTTTTACCCATTGACCGTAGGCAATTTGCTAAAAATGTCATGATATTGAATCAATAAAACCGCTTCAAGCAACACACAAAACTCACCACTTCCCCGCCAAGAGCTGAATCCCAGCAAACTAGAAATTTCCTGCTTAGCACATTTCATACAACTCACAATGAAAAGTGCTGCACGCCACCACACCTTCGCTGCTAAAAAACCCAAACAGAATAAATTTCCGTGTCAGATACCTACAAAAGGTAGGTGCTCACTTTGCCCAAATCGGTCGACACTCCTTCACCACACACCGATGCTCCTTCTCTTTCCAACACAAATAAGCTCTTTTCGCAAGTGTATTCCGTATAATCGGGTTTCGTTGCCTGCCACTCTGGCAGCCAGAGAGCCATTCCCAAAATAGGAATACATCAAATCCTTTCCTTTGTCCAATTAAGGGATACCAACTGATGGAAAGCTCGACGACTAACGGTATAAAGCTCCACATGCGTACACGAAACGCAATGCATTCTTGGACACCGAACTGTGTTTATCTCTCTCTCAATCGCTTGACAGGTTCGCTGCGAGTGTCTCTTTTGCTGCTCTCTTCACTCAATTATACCAATCCGCATAAAATTCACCCCAAAGAGAGCAAGGGAGACAAGTGCATTCTAACATGCATTCCCGCTGGCTTACTGATACGGCCAGCACGAGACCACGGGATTAAGAGTGAGTGAGACTGACTTCAAACGCCACACGCCACACGCTATCCACTGAAGAAATTCTGGGAAAATCTCAGGCGCTCATTCGCAAGCTTCATTCGTGCACTGCGAGACACAGAACGTCGCGAAGCAGTACAGTTTCTCTTTTCACTTGTGTTTCAAATTCAAAATTGAATTCGGTTCGAAGGGATCTGTTACACTGTTATTGTCAATCGAGTTTCGCTAGCATTCAAAATAAGTGCTTGTCCCTAACGGTTGAGAGATACTGATTTTGGTGCAAAAAAAAAAACAAAAATTCAGTGAATTTGTGACTTTTTTTGGCGTAAAAACTGTGACCACTTGGGCAGATTCCTTTGAAGCTAACGGTAAGAAATAGACTTAAGCCCTTGACCATGAAATTTTCATCCGCGATTTCCGAGGGTTTTGCTCAATTTTCTTCGGATGTAAACTCCTTCACCAAAGCATCACCTGATTCGCGTTTCATCTCTTGTTATATAACGGTGTGAAAAAAAAAGAAAACTAAATGTGTGTACCTACCGCCACACGCTGAAAAACAATAATTTCTGAAGAATTTCCGTCGAGCGAAACCATTCGTTACGACGAGGAGGAACTTTGCTCAAGAGGCGAGGGTCTCAGCCTTTGATGCGTCCATTGGCGCCAACTCTTACGGCTTTTGTTTCCCGGCCAGTTCTCGAGAGATTAACAAAAGGGAATGCAATAAAGCAAATTTCATGTTCGAGCTCGTCGTCGTACCCTTTGGCTTTGAGGGTGCACCTCATTGCTGGAATATCTAATTTCGTCGTGTTCGATTTGTTTTTCTCTGCCTTTTATTGAGTTGTTTTTCGAAATCACACACAATGGCCGCGGGGGTGGATGGACAAGCAAAGGCTTCAATGGTCCTCAGCATTATGTTATAACCTTTTCAAACGCTTCGAAGTGGGTGAAGGTTATTTATTTTTGTACCTACACTGTACAAAAAGAATGGAATACACTTTTTTGTTTGTCTATTCATTCTCGGTGAGGTCTGTGTGTGTGTGTGTGAGGGAATCAATTTTGTTGTTCTTCTACAGAGGGGGAGGGGGTGAAGGATGTTCCTCTCTTTTCACGGACGTTGTTCAGGAAATTAATTTTAATTTTATGATGGCGATCGTCTATCAAATAGCCATTGGATTTATTTATTTTTGGATTGGAATTGATTTTTGTCCTTTTTCCCTTTCATATCACATTCACAAAATTTTTCTGTGCTCCTTTATGGGCAATCTTCGTAGGAATTAAGATGAATGAATGCGAGATAGAGAGATAAAGTTTGGTCACTGTGAGGGGTCCCGTACACGAGGGGAGATAAAAATTGAAGAGCTCTGATTTTTATGATTTCGTTAAGGACAAATGATGAAACTTGATTTTTATTTGCCTACTTCGCGATGGGCTTGTGTCTGGCGGTATCGTTTGAATTTTTGATCGAATATTTGTCGGCAATAAAATCTGTCCTGAATGCCGAAATGAAGGCGTTATTTATTGCCTGCTGAAGGACTCATGGTCAGTAGCTTCATCAATTCATTTCCCTTTTGTTGAGGAATAATTTTGTTATCAGAGTTTTTTTGTATCTTCTAATCAAATTGAAGAGGGGTGCAAACATTTTTTTTCTTCTGTAATTACGGCAGAATCGATGAAATATGGATTTTCAAAAGTTCGGCAAAAATTCATTTCAGGCTATGAGTAAAATTTAATTATGATTCCTGAATTGATCCTTGGTCAAATCATGTACAAAAGCCTTAAGTGAAATCTAGTGGTACTCACGTTTTAAGAGCTTTTCTTATACTGAACAAAATATACAGCCGATGAAGATGACGGTAAGTCACACCAAAAACGACCAAAAACTTTGGAGCGCGTTAAAAAGAAGCCCATTCGAGTTGCAAGATGTACTAGTATATTTTCATTCTTTCCTCAAAAATTCAATTAAGTCTTTCTCTATCCACCTTATTTCGGGAACGAACTATCGTCAGATGGCTGACTGGTGTAACGCGTTTGGTAGCATTTAATGAATTCATCAATACTAAAGCTGCTTCATAAATGTACAATATTTAGAAAGTTTTTTTATCTTCAATAACATTTGTAAGAGTGGTCGCGGTGGCGTAGTTGGTTAGTGCGTCGACCCACACGCAGAAGGTCTGGGTTCGATTCCCGGACGGGACACCTAGCATTCTTTCACGGCACTACCTCTTTCGAGTTGCTGACAACGCTCAAAGAGTACTAATTGTCTGTGGAAAGCTTCCTAAATCCTGCCGTTCCGAGTCGGCAAAAAACTGTAGTTCCCTTCTACTCATGAGAGAACAGTTGCACGCACAACACGATTAGTGGTTGTAGAAGCTAGGTCCTGACCCTTTGTTGGATGTAGTGCCACTCAATTGTTACTATTATTAACATTTGTGAAAATATAATTCACCATCACTGAAATTAAAGACCGCTTGCATAAGTGGCAAGGTTCCATCTATGTATAAGTCGTTAGAGGACAAATATCTACTCGTAGCACCGCTAGTCAGGAAGCAAACACGAGTACCTCCAGTCGCATGACTTCGGTCGGCACAAACCAGGAGGAATTCTTTCTCTGTACCCAGAGATCAGTGCAGCATTTCAGTTGGTATTACAACGAACGCCTTTTACTTTGGTCTATCCCCGGCCCACAGTGTAGAATGTTAGGGATCCGTAATGGACCTGGCTGTAAACGAGGCAAACAAATGCTCTCGGACTGAGAGTCACTTTTGCCTGCATCACTAAAAAAAAGAAAAAAACCCTCTTTTTGAGAAGAAATTTCCACGTGCAATTTTTTTGATCCTGTTTGTGTTGATGGCATCTGGAGGAGAAAATTCAATGACGATTTCTATAGGATGTGCGGCGGCATGCGCCTAGTTAAGCGCTTGCAGATTCATCGATTAAGATGGCTAGGGGTTATGTAGAGTTGATCGATAATTTTGCTCCTGTTGGGAAGCTCGGAACAAAGAACACAACCTCGTGAGAAGGCTCCTTGTCAACTTGGAAGCTGTGTGGAATCGGAATCAGCTGTCGAGAGGCCTTTAAGCTTGAGAACCATGTTGGTTGAGGCCCAAATACACTACTGCAAGATAAACAATGTTTAGTAAATACTTCTGTGGTGGTTTTCTAACCACGACCGCGTCTTAAATTTGTATTCAAAATGTGCCTCCAATTTATTTTGTCTCAACAACTCAAACGCATTTATATGTTCTACTTAATTCTGTGTTTTTTAACTGTGGACTGATGCCTAACCTAACCTAACTCAGCCTCGATGCCGACTCTTGAATTAAAATGTTGAAATGGAACATCCCCTTTTGTTTTACTGTAAGATTTTGGTTTAATTTGAGTAAATTGAGTGACACTACATCCCACCTGGGACTAGCGCTAATTTCTCAAGCAACTGCTTGCGTTCTGTGTGATTTTGTTCTAAAGAATGATTCAACATTAGATTTGGTTTACAATGCAAAAATTCAACACATAAATTTAAAAGTCAATTTTAGTTTCTGTTATTGGTTAAAGGAATAATTCATGTTATCTAAAGGGTGTCCCAAGAAGACCGCAAGATTTAAGTTTTAAATAAAACGCAGATATTTAAAAATTATATATTATTTATTATATCGTAAAGTAGACAGAATGAGGTTATGTGTGGAATAACACATCGGCCGGATGGCCGCTTTGCTGGTATAAATGCTGCGGTATTTCATTAATGCAGCGTCCAATTTCCTCTTTTTCTTGAGTCGTCGTCGGCTTATTCGCATAAACCATCGACTTCAAAAACCCCAAAGAAAAGAGTCCAATGGTGTTAAATCGCACGATCTAGGCGGCCAATTCTGGTCTCCAAAACACGAAATAACACGACCGGGAAATGACTGATGCAGCAATTGAATTGTTTCTCTGGCTGTATGAGATGTGGCGCCATCTTGTTGAAACCACATCCTCTCCACATTCATTTCTCCAATTCTCGGCATGAAAAAATTAATTCTCATTCACGATACCGAACACCATTGACTGTTTGCGCTTTACCAGACTCACTTTCATAAAAAAAGGTTCAATGATTCCTCCAGCCCAAAATCCACACCACACAGTGACACATTGAGGATGCATTTGCTTCTCGTGAATCACTCGATGATTTTCCTCGCCCCAAATGCGACAATTCTGCCTTTTGACGAAGACATCAAGCTGGAAACGGGCCTCGTCACTAAAGATGATTTTATCGGAAAAATCAGTATTTTCATGTCGTCTCTCCAATACCCAATTAACGAACTCCCTTCGCTGTGCATGGTCAGCTGGCTTTAGTTTCTGAGTCAATTGAACTTTGTATGCATGAAGATGCAAATATTTCGTCAAAATTCGCTGCATAGTGGAGTTTGAAATAACAATTTGCTGAGCTCGGTGTCGAATTGAGTCGGATGGAGTTTGAGCGACATCATCGCGTACTGCTGCGATATTTTCGGTCGATCGACCTGGTCGAAGGCGCGTTGTTGTCTTTACACCAGTTACAGTCAAAGTTTCAGTAAATTTTTCCATTAATCACTTTACAGTTGACTCTTTTGGAGCATTATTGTAACCCCAAACTGTAGCCACAAAACTTTCACCATTTTGGTAAAACAATTTCACAATGAGAATGCGTTGTTCATTCGTGTACCGCTCCATTTTTATTAACCTTATACCTTTTACTAACAAACAATAATAATTGTTCAAATGTCAAACAGCGGCAATTCGAATGTCGCCAAATTTAAACCTTGCGTTCTTGTTGGGACACCCTTTACTTTTTGAAATTAATATCATTCTTATGTTGGGCTCAACTACTCGTACGTCTGAGGTGGTCCATTCCGAAGATCTGATTTTTGGTTAGTCGTGCGTGTACAGCGATTGGGATCACGAGTGGTGTTGGCCTTCAAAGCACTGATTATAGTTGGTTACTATGTACGACTTTATACACCGGAGAAAACAGTTCAAAGGTGTGGTGTGATCTCATGATCTATACGGCCTTTTTTCGTAACAGAACTTAAAATTATGTGTCTATTGTTTCTAGTGCTGTATGACAAGTAGCGCTGTATTGTTAACATCAGAGGTCATTGAGATCAAGTGTTGACTTTCAGGAGTCAAATAGTGCATTAATATTGGGCAATATTTGTTACTATTGACGGACACATTCTGATTTGCCTCATTTTTGAAGAGAGATGGACATATGACGGTAAACCACACCATACAGGTGCTTTTTTATAGATGTAGTGGGTAGCTCTTGGTACTCCTCCGATTGCTCATCAGCTCAAATAATGCAAATCTGTTTATGAGCGTATCTTTTAAGCCACATGTGGGCTTCAACACGTGTTTCCCCAGAGCCCATTCATGGAAAATGTCACACAAATGCATGTCCCCCGGCTTCAATTCTTGCACAAGTTGAAGTTTTGATTGCTTTTAGTCCAAAATCCTCACCCAAGATACGGCAAGCTGTCGAATATGCGCGACGACGAATCGATTCGTCAAAGTTTTTGCTTATACTCTCATCTACGGCAGAATCCGCTAACTGCTGGATTTGGTCTAACACATCAAGTATCAACCACTTACATATGAGAACTGGTACTCAAATTTGCAAATGGTATTGGCAATAGTTGTTTGAGTAGGTCGATTGTGCGCACCATGAGTTTCTCGAATCGCACGAAAAATATTTCACAGAGAACGCTGATTTTCGTGGTACACTTGAACAATTTAAAGAGGCTGTTGTGGTATGAGTCTTTTCAAAATGATTTGCCAAACGGTACTGAACTAAAATGATAAAGCGGTTTGGTAGGAGTCATGCGTGACCTGCCAAAAATACCTTTTGCAAATCAAACCTTTCGATGAATCATCCGATATTACAAGTAGAGAGGTCCTGCAGTATTTTTTCGACTCCGAATAGCGAGATTTACTAAGCTTAAGGATTATTAATCCTTGAGTGTTGTCAACAACTCGAAAGCAGTGTTGCCGTGAAAATAGGAGGAGTGGAACCTAACACGTTCAACGTGTGAGCATACCCACTACACCTCAACGACTTTTATTTACTCAACTGGATATCCACCCCCAAGTTCAAAATTTCTTTACAAAAACCTTCTTTGCTATGTGTGTGTGGTTTAAAGTGAATCTTGGGATGTGCTGTGTCCTGAAAACACTTTGACAGAGTCTAGTAGTGGCTGGACATGAACTTCTCGCTAAACCCGATGATTCAACTCAACTTCAATTCCAATAATGCACGAGGTTCTCCCTAGTTCCCAAGTCAAAATATCCCTCCCCCTTTCCTCTTCTTCATCTCAAAAAAAAACATCCTTCCAAAAGTTAAGTCGCCAAAAAACCTTACTAACAAATTTTACTTTTAGATGCCTCGCGCGCCTGTCATTAAACCAAAATATGCTAATCGCATATGTATCCCTCATCCGGCACGGATTACACACACCCCCCCGCGCACACATGTCTCATTTTTCACATCTTTAAGCATCTGTCGACCAATCTGAAAAAGGGTGAAACCATGTGATAATTTCGTTCACATTCCCCGCGTAGCTGCCCCTGCAATCCTTTGATTATGCTCACAATCACATCGCATACTCCCGCGTTTGCATACATTTCTCTCATACATAAGGATTGGCTCATCTTCTGCCTCGGAAATTGGAAAATGGGCGGCAGGCGTAGCGGGGAACATCCTTCTCGATTGAATGAGGATGTCGTCGTTCTGCTGATTCCTACTCCTTTCGTCCTCCTACAATGACTTGATATACAAGAGTCGACGTGGAGAGCGGCCGGGAGAAGTAAAGTTTGTTATGCATTTACATTTTTTAAGATCGGAAAAGTTGGTTGGATCCCTCGGGGGAGGAGCGCAGGAGAAGATACCGTCCTTCGAGGCTTATAAATTTTAATAACGGCTAACCTATTTTTTCCGTAGATTCGGAGTCAAGGTGACATTTGCTTTTCGACGGAGTTCAACTGACAGATGGCTTGGCTATGAATTTGAAACGGATTTTTTTCGAAGGAGGGTGGAACTTATGAAAAATTAGGAGCATTCTGATCTTGAGAAAATGTCTTGACTTTCCCACGATAGTCTTCTTTTTTAGCAGGATAATGACTCCGTCCCTCATCATGAATCATAAATCTCCTGCCACTCCTCATCTGGTCATTACTATAAACTGTCTCTGTCAACTGTTTCCTCAAGTTATGATTATTAATGACCACGGACGATGCGTCAGGCGTCAGTCTTATGCACATATGCGTCGCGAGAAGCAAACTAGGTCAGCGGGGCACAGCAAAGAGGAGATTCATCACTTTTTAGGGAAGCACTCAAATTCAATTTTTCATCTACCCAGAGAGCACTTTGGTAATTGTTTTGGCGTCGTGGATACACGCGCGCATTGGCTGTATTAGGGAAGCAAAATCGTGACCAGTGGATTTGTGGTTAAATCGATTTTGAAAAGAGCAAAGATAGTGCGGTGTGGTTGCAAAGGTTTGGGGTAGCTTTGCAATTCGCTGTAAGTACAAGTTTTTGTCGCAGTTACCCCTGGGATGGTGTTGAAATTCAATTTGTAGTGAAATGAAAGAGGGATTAGACACTAGTCTGGCAATAAAATCAACTACTTTTAGCTGTGAATCATTGAATTGGAGGAGATGAAGTCATTCTCGATTGAGATAGCACACACAAATAAAGAAACTTGCTAATTTCATTTAAGAAGAAGAACACTGTCATTCTCTCCTGGGGCTGTTTTTTGAGTGTATCTCGATTTTTCGCCGTCTATATCAATTCAACACCAGATGTGTCAGCTTAGCGAGGCGATTTTTAGACTTCGTCCTAGCACCTTCTGCAGGATCTGCAAAATGGTTGCCTACCTGATGAAGTTGCTTCCAAGTAAAGGCTCAAAAGTTCGTGCCACATGACCAAATCGTCGAAGCATAGCTTTTTACGTTTGAAGAGGTAGCTGCCCAACATTAAGTCTTTCGTACACTGCTGTGTTCCTCCAAAAGGAAGTAGAAATCACATCTCGGCAATTTTCTATTCGTGATCGTTTAGTATTCATATGGCTTGAAGCAAATACTTACTTGGTTTAAACACCAAGCTCGACCTATTTGATTACAAATCTCCCAAGTTGCTTCAAAATTGATTCATCTTGGTAAATCCTGCAGTAAGCTCAGTATTATTTTTCCCAGCACTCGTGAAAAGGCACAGGTTCGATTCCGGACTAAAAGCCTAGAATTTTTCACGGCACTACCTCCTTCGAGTTGCTTAAAACACTCAAAGAGTACTCATTGTCTATGGGAAGCTTCTCAAATCTTTTTATTCGGAGTCGGCAAAAAACTGTAAGTCCCTTCTATTCGTGAGAGAGCAGTAGGACGCACAGGGCGAGTAGTTATTGTAGAAGCTAGGCCTTGGTGCCTTTTGGATTGTAGTGTGACTCAATTATTATAATCCAAAAAGATGCTCGTTCCTATGGGTTTTATGAAATTCTCTTCGATTACTGTTTGTTTTTCTCTACCATGCGACGGATTTCACAAAATAAATTCCAAGTGACATCTCGCTGAAAAAAAATTAGCACTTCAATCACAGCGAACACCATTGACAAGGGCGATTGTTCCCGCAGTTATTAAAAAAAACGAGCCAGTGATTCCACTGGTTTGCACTGATAAGTCTTGTATTGTCCGATGTTGCTCATTGAACCAAATACCGTAGACTTATTTGTTAGCGTACCCATTTAACCAAAAATTGAAATGATTCTGTTGTATGCATACACAAGAGCGAGAAGCACGCCTGACGAGGTGAATTTCAGTATCGCTTGATTGACTGCGCTAATTACAAAATGAGTAATATGGCCGCCGTGGTGATAGTGAGTAGGTGCTTCGCCTTCACACGAGAAAGGATTTCAAAAAGATTACAAAGTTAAAAAATAAAGCCAAGTTTGTGTCTATGTTTGATGGTCTAGAACTTGTGATAATCACAGGGGGCATCAGTGTCAAATTAAAGCTTTTGCCACCATGACACCCTGCCGACAGTTGAGCCAAAATTTGAAGAAATTTAGGGACTCTTCATACACCATCCATGTTGTAAATGTTCTTCCTATTCTTGGGTTGGAGCTACAGTCTGGGCTGGACCTAAAATTTCGCACATCAAGTCGAATGAGGATCAATTGTATATGACATCCTTAACAGGGACATTCTCATTTCACGGATTCAAACACACTTTGGACTGGAGCTGTGTTGTCCATACGCTCTACAGCACCTTTAACCTTCTCCTCAAAATGCCATCATCGTAAAACAGAATCAAAAATCGCACGCAGAACTTTTCTCTCGAAAGGAACAAAGACTTTATCATCAGCTTTTCAAAACGTCCAAGTTTCTGCTTCATAGTGTAGAACCAATTGAAATATTGAAACCAAAATAATGGCGATAGGCAAGAGTGATTCTGCTCTTGATAAAAAACTTTCGTTGTCTATATTTACCGTAAAGCGAAGATGGATAAAGTCCTTGATTACCTTAAAGCTTTTGTTGCATATTGAGACGTTTCTTTAAACGCCGATGTTTTGCATTGGTTTCTGCCAGATATATTTTAGCCGCTTCCGCTTCGAATCCCGGGAAACGCCTCATTAAAAGCACGCTGTATTCCATGTATGCCCAATCACGTCAATGTTGTCGGCGTAAGCAAGCAGTAGAACGGCCTTTTGGAATATCGTGCCTTTGGTGTTGACTTGTGACTTAAAGAAGATCTTCTTATGAATGATGTTAGAAACGTCACATGACAGTGCGTCACCTTGTATAAAACCTTTTTTTTAAATGGAAGGTCCCGGTGTGAGTTCTCCATCGGTATACTACACAGTCAGACGAGGTTGGTAGGGATGCCAAAAC
Organism: Eristalinus sepulchralis; assembly: GCA_944738645.1. Taxonomy (NCBI): domain Eukaryota; kingdom Metazoa; phylum Arthropoda; class Insecta; order Diptera; family Syrphidae; genus Eristalinus; species Eristalinus sepulchralis. The sequence continues at coordinate 65,409,155 of OX122883.1, forward strand.
TAGGCACGCTATCATAAACATATTTGAGTGGCACTACAGCCCACAATGGACCAGGGCCTAGCTTCTACAACAAACACTCGTGTTGTGCGTGCTACTGATCTCTACTCTACTCCGAACGGCAAGATTTGAAAAGCTTTTCATGGACAATTGATACTCTTTGAGTGTTTTCAGCAACTCGAAAGAGGTGGTGCCGTAAAAAAATGCGAGGTGTCTCGTTCGGGAATCGAACCCAGACTTTCTGTGCGGCGGAAGCCAAAGCGACCACACGTTATCATATGCGACCTCAAAATCTATGTACATATATGTGATGGGTTTCGATTTGCACTTCTGGGATCTGCCGCTAATTGGAAATCCGGTATTTTCTGATAAGGATTAACAAATGCTTTCAGACGTTCGCACATAACGACAAGGAGGATCTGGTACGCGATCTCAAGAAAATTGATTTTTCATTAGCTGGCGTCGCTGTAAGGTCTTATTGTGAACCGAGCAGGTGACAGTGAGATAATACTCATCGGGTATGCTTCCCTCTGGCCATATATTGCAGATGAAGAGTTCTGTGAATAATCTGTCAACTACAGCAACTTTGTTATCTTTCTTGACCTCGTCCAAGTGCGGGGCTCTGAAATGGGATGCCTTTTCAATGATAATACAGATAATTTCAAACACTATGTGATAAGCTTAGAGATTTTATTTGAGTTTGCTTATGAAGTCAGTTAAACCTAACAAACGTCCTAGCTCTAAGGAGGATTTTAATCTACAGACAACTCCACTTTAAAAACACCAAAAACATGTACTTGTGGTGGTAATTGGTGCTGTACGTGCATCTTGTTCAGTGTTGATTCCGAAAGTTCACAATTTCACTTGATTTCGTTTTTTATAGAAGGCTTGAGCTATTGGCACCAAAAAGATATCAAAGGTCTCTATGATCTCTACTTAGTTTCGGAACACCTTTTGTCGACTCAATACTTAAATGAAATATTAGAAGAGCACGGTGGACGCAAAAAAAAGGAATGAAATGAAAACTGCAGCAGCTATTACACCGTGTGAGCTACGGGGTCTGGAGTTGTCATGCAATTGGTGCGGATCCTGCAGTTGCCAATTCAGGCTGAATTTCGGCATTTTTCTCACAAACTTTCCCCTTCATTGAAGAAATCACATGTGGATGGGTCCTTAAATGTTGATGTTTTTAGGTGAAAACCAAGTTTGAAGGTGCGCATTGAACTTGAGTCTTCATTCAATCACTGCCCAGATCTTTTAAAGCCATCATAAGTTTCGAGACATATGGGGGGCGCCACGAAAAATAAAATGTATGTTAAATGAATAATTTTTGTTAGTGGCGCCTCCTACATTCGTATAGCCCGGGACTTATTGTGTAATCTGTTATGATTACACTCAGTATAAATGGTGCATTTCGATGCCTTAGACTTTCTTGCCGTCTCCGACACTGCTGGCAATACCTCTTGAACAAACTGTCACTTGCGGGCCTTACTGCTGTGACAGCAGGATAGAATCGAAAGCAGTCACACAGGCAGGATGGAACAAAATCACGTAGTTTTTGGGGCTCGTGGAGTTCCCACTTGTCGTGTTTTTTTTTACACTTTTCTTATTCAAGATGGGGATCGTTTCATTGCCATGAAGGACACCACCATAATGTGTGCATTACTTTGTTGCCTTTTTATCGTGGAGTCCTGTTTCCGGTTTCACATGGGGTTCGTTTATAGAAGTATAGAGCTTGCGAACAGAACTTGCCAAAAATTATCGCAGTCCGAATTGAACCGTCAGCAGACAGGTTATACCAGGACTAGAGAAAAAATCAGACATACCACGTCCTTTTAGCACATTTTATGAAAACTTGTAAAGGAATTTTCCATTAAATGTTTATAACCTGCAGCGTCCGTATATATATATATATATATATATATATATACTGAATAAATTGACAGCGACAGTGAATGAGTGTGTTCACAAGTTAGGTTCAACGTTGTTAGAAAACTCTTTCTTTAAACATTTGTCATCCTCAGTCCCCAGTCATTGCCCCACTAGTCGCCTGTCTAGACTCATTGCACAGGTTCATGGTTGAATTCTCTCCCATCCTTCGCTATCTTCTCCATCCAAAAAAACAAAATCGGGACAAAGTTTTTTTTCCAATGTCGCAACCAACGCCCAAAACGGTTTATTGTCGTACGATACAAATCTTTCGCATAATCCCAACATTCATTCTGACTTTAATCGTTTTATTTCGCAGAAAGTTTGTCTCGTTAACTAGCAATTCCAAATCATTGTTATTCCTTGCGTTCTCCCTTTTCTCAGTCCCTTCAGCGTCTGTCTTTTCTCAACTCTTGTCAATCCCCTTTTCATCGTCTTCGTCGTCACCGAATCCTCCTCACATATCCCCTTGCCATGGCACTTATCAAACTGGGTTATTAGATAAAGCAGCTCTAATCCCATGTACATGCCCAGCTTATGGCTTATGACCACTGAACGGTTTTTCAAAGGACTTAATTTTCCAATAAGTGGTTCGAGTGTGCTTGGCGATTTCAAAACCGTTCCCTGACCACGTCTCGAACATGAGTGAACTCCACAACAGAGTGATCCAATCTAAGTCAATGCCCATCGTGGATGGAAAAATTGGATTTAATTTCGCTTGATGGGCGCTGGCCGCAGTTAACAAAACGATTAGTGGAAGTTATTAAGTTTGGTCGATTTGCCACCCGACCGATCTGCTGTGGTCTGCTGTGACTTGAAAGTATTTTCAGAAAAGGACAACGCTGTTCCTTTTTTTCAATCAAGAACGTATACACTCCGTTCCACCCTTTTATTGCCATGTTGTGTGGTGAGAGAGCACTCGTGGGGAGGTTTCCTTGTGATGTAGTCACATTTCCGAAAGGAAGAAGTTATTCTTCGGTTGTGTGGTCATGCATGGCATCATCACGTCTTGCAATACGTGCCTCATATGCTATTCTCGTACGATTCGGTAGACGACTTGTTCAGCTTGGTAGGCGCAGAATGGGTGTCTGGCACGAGAAACGACAAGTCCCCCGGAGATATTAAATTGGAGTTATTGTGGTATAAGTTTGTTTTAGGTAGTGGCCCCGCATTAAACCCAATTTGCACTAAGAGACGTTTTGACCTTGCAGCCTTCATTAGGGAGGTGTAAGTGTTTGCTTGCTGAATTGTTCAAGGTGCCCGGTAGATCTTAGAAAAATGTCTTTGAGGCAGAAGAATAGATTCCATCGTTTTTCTTTGTTCAGGATAGACCATCTAGTGTCTAGTCTATTTTTACACTCACAGCTGATTCGAAATTTCGACAGAAAGTCAGGATCAATCCTCCTCGGAATAATATGAAACACTTTCCATTTCAACAACATTCAGAAATAATTAAAAACTTTTTCTCAAAGTCGGTGCTGTGTCTTGGCGATGACAATTTTCCGCCCAGAGCTGCGATTTGACCCCTTTGAACTTGTTTGTTTTATGAGGAATCGTGAAGGACCGATTTCGCGGTAAAGACTCAAGCAGTTAAGGTCCACTGTGTTCATGTGATCCTACAGCCCCAAATCATCAACAAAATTTTAGTAATTGAGGTGACAGAATGCGCTAGTGCAAGGCCAGTCGAGAGAGCCACTTGAACAAGGTTGTATTTCACTTTGAAGGGAATGTATGTTCTTCGTATTCGGTCCCTTATCCAAAGAAGGCGCCACTGATGGCTGATCCTGGAAGCATAAACGTAAGCATTGGAAAGATCAATAACTCGTTCATGGTCATTCATTTCGTGGTTTCAAGTTGGTAGTGCGGGTATTTGGCATTACTTACGTATTTCTTCGAAAATGAGCGGACGGTCAAGCGAATGACAACTTTTGGCCGGCGATTGAAGATTGTGACTTGGTTCCAACAAGACAGGCCAACAAGCCTCACAACATGACCAAAAGTGGCTTAAGTGGCTGTTAAGTTTCCTTTTTGAATAATTTGACCATTTGATGACATCAGTGGGTTACAAGAACATGTGACTTGACACCGTAGGATTCTTTTTCTTTAAAGCTGCAAAGACCGTGCTTACGCAAATAATTCCCGAAAATATGACCGAGATATCGTCCGAAATGTGAGAAAAAGTAGGTAGAATTTAGTTCAAGATAATACCTACCATTTGAGATACACAAGACAGACTTTTTGGCAAGAACAGTCCAAGTCCAAGTACAGGGGACCTGCAGGTTTTAACCGACTCCGATCGGCGGCATTTAAAAAGCAATCATTTCTCCCTGATTGTTGTCAGCAAGTCGGAAGAGGTGGTGCGTGATGGTCCTGGAATCAATTCTGGACACTTAACCATTACGCCACTGCGACCTGCGAGGTAAGTACTACCTTGGCAATCTGGGCGACATAAGTGTAGGACAGATTCATAACTATATAGCTAGCACACATTGGTTTCTGGGGTTAATTAAGGAAGATTTTCCGCTCGGTGTCAAAATGGGCCCAGATATTGTCTAAATGTGTTTGTCCGGAGGCACCCAGCCACTCTAACCTAATCATACCTAACCTCCGTTCTCATCGTGTTCTTTTGCGGGTTGCGGATGAGATCTTTAATGAACTTGGGAGGGTCTTCCATAGCTGGTTATGCCTATCAAAAGCATAGCCATCAATCATTTATCCTTATGTATTGCGAAGTTAAGGTGGACACAGTCCTTGGCAACCTCCAAGTTTCTTGTAGCCATCGTGACACTCTGCCTGAGACGTTTATGTTGTGTGTCGTTTCTTGATGGCAGCATGTACAATTCTTTCGTCCCCGTTTACCGGCAGACCCATTTTAGTCGCTTTCGTCTCAATGCCAGAAAATGACTCGATTACGTTAATGTCTTTCGCATAAGCCAGCTGCTGAACGCAGTTTTAGAAAGTCATGTGTCTGATGAGAATAACGTACGATCTTTTAAAAAACGATGTTAAGAACATCAAATGACAGCGCGTCGTCTTGCTTTTGGCCATTTTTGACATTTAAGGTCTCAGTAAGTTTGTTACCAATCTTAACGGGGTAAGGAGAGTTCTTCATACTTATTCTGCATAATCTGACGAGTTTGGATGATAGGCCAAGACTATGCATGGCGCTGTTTAACTCATCACGATGAACGCTGTTTTATGCGGACAAGATCAACTAATAGGTGGTGGGTGTCGATCTACACCTATAGGATCTTCGTTCTCCATTTTCTTCTTCTTCTTCTATTCTAAAGGCGCTACAGTCTGCCCTCAAACAACATGCCCGTCCAATTAGCTGGTTAACCTCTAGTTTAGCACGCTTAGTTAGTTTGAAATTAAAGACTCTTCGGGCCACAGCTGTCGTGTTCATTCGCTCTACATAACGTAGGTATCTTAAGTGTTCAATCCGAATTATCCCCTGTATTTGCCTGAATAATTCTTGATTAAAGTTTCTTCTCCGGACGCCCTCAACACAAACAGAATCAAATATCACACGCAGACATATTCCCTCAAAACGACGCTTTTCATAGCCTAGCCATCTAAAATGTTGTATCCGAAGACGATTGATCAGGAGCATGCCACTGTACAGCCGATAAAGTTCATCGTTGAATCTTCTCCTCCGGACGCCATCAAAGCAAACAGGGCCAAAAATCGCACACAGAACTTTCTTCTCAAAAGGGTAAGGGCTTCCTTAACCGCTTTTAGTAGCGTTCAGGTTTCTGCACTGTAAAGTAGGAGTGGGATGATCAGGCTGTCTACAAAGCCAGTTTAGTCCTTCGAGAGAGGACTCTATTACTCCATTGCCTCTTGAGCCCAAAGAAGCAGCGATTGGCAAGAGTGATTTTGCGTTTGATCTTGGCACCGATGTTGTTTTTCCTATTTAACGCGGAGCCGAGGTAAACGAAGTGCTTGACTATCCCGAAGTCTCTGCTGCCTCGTGGTACGCTCTGTTCGAGGCGTCTGCGTTGGATGTTCTTCCTCGATGAGAGCGTATACTTCGCCTTGGCCTCATTTATCCCTAGACCCTTGTTAGCCGCTTCCGCTGCAATGCCAGCAAACGTCTCATTGACGGCTCGCTGTGTTCGTCCAATCACGTCAATGTCGTCGGCGTAAGCTAGCAATTGAACGGACTTTTGGAAAATCGTGCTGGCTTGTAAGTTATGCACGATCTTCTCAAGAATGATATAAAAAAAGACATAAGACTTGCCTTGTCTAAAACCTTTTTTGAAATAGAAGGTCACGGTAAGTTCGTTACCGACCTTGACGGAGCAGCGAGAGTTGTCCGTCGTCATCCTACACAATCTGACGAGTTTGGTAGGAATGCCAAAGCTCGGCATGGCACGATGTCATGTGCTGCCTTAAAATCGCCGAATAGGTTGTGCTTGTCGATTTATACTTCTTGGATCTTTTAAACGGTTTGCCTGAAATTGGTCATCTGGCTTATTGTGACCTTCTCTGGCCTGAAACCACACTGATGAGGTCCTTCAAAGACCGATGATGAACAGATTCAGGTGTTCGTCAGAGATGATTTCGTGCACGAGGTTAAAGAGTCTAATTCCTCGATAGTTGGCGCAGTCATCCGATCCGTTCTTGCGGATCAAGTAGACAACATTCATCGAGCAACACTCTTTCAGACAGATGCTTTCCTGAATGCGCTAAACCAGGTCAAGGATTTCGGATAGTCAGTCAGATCCGATGGGCATGTTTGATTTCATTTCTGATATTTTTGTTTTGACCTCGTCCATGCCAGGGGGATGGAATTCTTATCCGCTGTCGGCCAAATTGACAACTTGACAGCGGTCAGTAGGTCTTCATCGAAGAAATATCTTTTCCACACCCAAAGCATCAGCTGCTACCAATTGGATAGATTTTTTATAATTCAATGGACTTGTCCAGTAGATTAAAGTGCTTTAAACCTTCCACAAGGAAGGTTTCACGGAGATGTAGAATTTTGTGAGTATCGTGTCAAGATGATGCCTTACTGTTTGGGATGATTCAAAATATTTTTCTTTAATTCGTTACGCCCCCCCGCCATTCCTTACACAACATAAAGAATTCGAGGAAAATGTGCCTTGAGGTCTTTCTGCTTTCCAGTCAAACAAGGGAAATGCAATTGTCTGCCACAAACGTTGCATGCATGAAATTCTCCAGAATTTCTCGCAAATTCTTGTCCCCAAACCAGAATCTGCGGTTGAAAAGTTGAAGGCTGACAATGCTCTGCTAAGATATACATACATCACATTGTGGACACTTTAGACAAGTACTTTGCTTCTCATTCACCAGGGACACCCGCAAATTCGTCTCAAATTTTAACGACTTTTGTTTTATGCGCACTTTCACACTGAAATCTCTTATCGTACGCATTGTGAACACTTTGAAGACGCAATTACAACGCATTGCCATTCACACAGCAAGCAATCAAATATTCCTTATGACGCAAAATAAATTCATAATAAATTTCCAATTCCCATACAGTGGCGCCCCAGCCAAAACAAAAACATCGTTCGGGGACAGTTGTAAATGAGAAAAAAAGAAAACAAATTCAAATAAGATCGCTGGCGATTGCGTAAAATCATGTAACATCGTATCCATGCGATATTTTATGCGGTTCCGAAAATAATTCATGACGCCCGAAGTGTGCAGCCGCAGATAAATTCAAAAACAATACAAACACACTCAAACACACCACGCACACGCATTGGGGTTGTGTGGATGAAAGTAAAACAAAACCATCAAGTAATACTTCATTTTTATTTACGATTATCCCTGGAAGCACGTTTACTGGCCGCCATTACGCCTATCTATCTGCACATTCCTTCCGCTAAGCTGAGGGGCGGCGCTGGGGGGTGGCGTAAGGAATTTATTAAATATTCAAATCGAAATGTGTGCCAGTGCGAGTGTCGTAAATTCGTCGGCTCAAACAGGGAATCCTGCTTATGACCTGTTTGTCTTCATTTCGTTTTTCTATGTATTGGTGGGCGGGGTTGAGAGAAGGTCTACACGCACCACTAAGAGTTGTCAGCCGCCGCCGCCGCCAGGCCACATGCGGTGTGGAAAAGTGAAAAAGTGAAAAAGAGAGAAGAAGTCACAGGGATGCCTGTGTGTACCTCTTTGCCCCAGAAGGCTTCTGGGAAATTTATTTCCCGGCATATTCGGCTTACCCTGCGTTATCTCGGGATAAGGCGTTAATCTATACACATGCCTGATTACGGAGATCTGACTCTGCGTGATATCTTGTCTCTTGTCTGATGGCAAACAGCAACTTAAAGCCTTTTTTGCTTCATCTCCCATCCACCCTCACACACACCCACACAGACACATCCACGCATCCGAATTTGAGAAATAAAAGCGAGAAAGTCGGCACGAGAACTTGGCATTCCTGTATCCGTACAAAGGTTTTGATTAATGGCATAATCAAGGAGGAATGCAACTTTTATAAGAGTCAACCATTCCATTTACGGCCGTGGCCCCAACAATCTGTGAACTGTGTCCGTGGGAGAGGGGCGAGAGGGGGGACGAAAGGAGATTGTAGGCAACGTAATAATTAATTAAAAACGTTTTTCCAATCTCCTCTCCACCCTCTGCTGTTGGTTGTAATCCAGATGACAGGTCCTTACTAATATTAATCTGTCACCAAGGAATTTCACTTTATCTGTGTGTGTATCTATTTCTGTGTGGATTTTGGCAAGGAAGTGGTGGTGAGGGGTAGAATTGGTGATTCCTATCCGTAAGTCCTTAAGTCATAGGATAAACAAAAGCGTGTTTCGGAGTGTCCGTGAACAACAAGGAGAGTGCTGTGTACGTACCGCCTTTGTGTTTGACAGTCCAAAAGGGACTACAAGTGTTGGCATTAAAGTTACTGTTGTAAATTGAAAATTCATTTTGACGTCATTTCGGGGAGAAAATAAATTACTCCTTGTGGACTTATTTTGTGTACAATATCACGTAGCACATAGATACCTCGAGTGCTGGGGGGATTCACATTTTGCCAGTGGAGTCCATTCGCTGATGGTCCACAGCGGGAGTCTGGGGGGACTTCTTTTGCTGATGTTTTGTTAAGGTTATTTCATGGTTTTGGGAACTTGAAATGGAGCTGTTTGTTGAATGTTCAATGTTGAGGAGGAAGTGCTTGGATATATGCACGCAACCATTTGAAGGACGTGATGGTGAGAGTTTGAAAAGTTTAAGAAATCGAAATCTTAATATAGGGTGGGCAAACTGCTTCCTACTTGAAATCTTGACAGACAGTACCGGTATAGTTGCTTTGCGCTGAAACTTTTTCTTCTTTTTTGGGCGCTTCAAGTGGGGGTGGACCTGGGCCTGTACCAACATGGCTCTGCAGCTATCACGATCTCTCGTCAGCTGCATCTAGGTACGCTCTCCAAGTTGGTTGAGGTCCTTTTCCATTTGTGTGAGCCATCTCAACCTAGGTCGTCCTCTGTTGCGTAGTTCCAATGGCTCGGATTAGAAGACTTTTCGGGATATAACAGTGGTGTCCATACGGTCTGCATGGTCTAGTCATCTTAAGGGTTCTATCCAAAGACACTTGACCTGGCGCATGCCGTTGTACAGCCTATAAAGTTCGTCGTTGAATCCTTTCCTACAGACGCCATCAACGCACACAGTGCCAAAAATCGCAAGCGAAACTTTTCTCTCGTCAACCGCTTTTAGTTTTCGCGCCCAGGATGACTAGAATGGCCAAGCTTTTATATCAGACCAGCTTAGTTCATCGATAGAGGGCTCTATTAGTTAATCTTGAGCCCGAGGAAGCAGTGATTGCTAAGAGTGATTCTGCGTTTGATTTCGCTACTGATGTTGTTGTCCCTATTTACCGCAAACACGGTTGGCAAATAATAGAGACTTATTTCAAAAGTGAGTGCTGTAAGCTTAAAAATTTAATTTCTTGATGATTTGGCAGCGACTACTGTATTTAAGTTTAAATTTGGTATGCAAGCAAAAGCTACTCATGGTCCCTGTCTTCATGCGGTGTACACAGCTGAGAATGTTCCCATCAAGAGTGTGACACCTTATTTACGAATATCAACTCCTCATTGGTCTCAACAGAGACACGAGACTTAGTCTGCGGAGATTTCTGCACAAAGATCTCGGATTATTCATTTACAAGCTCCAGATGAAGGTGAGATATCATCCGTTGTCTTAACCGCTTCCCAGTTTGGGCGTAAGATCTGTTTGAAGTGATTATGGGCGAAAAATCTGACTTTTTTGAAAGGGGCATTTATTTACGTCAGCAGTCAAAATTTCCACTTTTGGCACTAAGAAAACTCACATACTGTTGTCGAGAAGTCAATGCCAAGAAATGAATGCCAAAAAGTGAATGCCGGGGAATCAATGCCGAGAAGTCAATGTCAAGAGTTTAGTGTAGATTGTGGACTGCTACAATTATTGCACTATCTTCCTTGGAAAATGAAAACTGAAGACGTGTATTTTCGAAGCACGTTCTGTCACCATCAAACAGGTCCTTCAAACATTATACCAAGGGTATAATCTGTTCCTCTTCATAAAGGTGGCTCCCCCAAGAAGAAAGAAGCCACCAAACCAGTCTGGCCGACTTTAAGCTATAAAACGCTTTCAAAGCCGATTCAGGGATGTGTAAGATATTCGTGGGATTGTAAACAATTAAGGTATCTTACTCAATCGCTGACGCAAAAGGCGATTAAATTGAAGAAAACGTGTAAATCAAAGGTCAAATTAGGGTAAAACCGAAACCGAAACCGAAACCGAACGTAAAGCCATTTTCGGAAGCTAACACAATACGACGAAAAATGGTAAGAACCCTGTCCTACATCAACTTCTATAAGTAGTGGAGCCAAAGCGCTTAGATTTAGGTTAAGATAATGTACAAATTTGGCACTGAAACTTGCGTATTGAAGGTTTCGTTTGTCAAAAAAAAAAAAACCAACAAAATTAAGTAAACTCATACTCAACCCACGAACGTTCGATAGTGTAGAGTGTAAGGAGCAGTGCATATGTAGACATCCACGAGGCAGTATAGTTTTATTTGAAAACTTCTTAATTGATATGCCAAATCAGAGGAAGGAAGTTCAATATCTTTGAATGAAACGAATCCAACGATGGTGTGCTTCTTTTCAATGAAGTGAACATCTTACGCACTTTTTGGAGCCACTCAATCCCGAACAGAACACTGAAGTTGATAGACCTGTTGTCGTAAATGGGGCGGCGAATAGTCCAATGTTGAAGGACGTCACTTTGGTGATTGCTTCGATAAAAGTTAGCAGGTGTGGATGAAATTCGGCCAGAAATACTTAAGGCAATGGATAACGAGGGAATCTTGTGGCTCTCTAGTGTCATTAAAGTGGCAAACTGAACTGATTGTTCCTCTTTTCAAAAACGGGGACAAGAGAAAGTGCTCCAATTTGAAGGGATTATCTCTTTTAAGTTTCTCCGGTAAGGTCTTTGTTAAGAATTGGACGCCTGTTATGGTTGAGTCCAGGTTGGGAGATGAACAGTGCAACTTTCGTTCCGGCAGAAGTACAACCAACCAGCCTTGTACTCTAAGAATCATACCTCATACCTGAGAACGATCTACAGTTCTTTGGTAGATTTGAAAAAAGACCTACAACCGAGTCCGTCGAGTGAAACTCTGGAGTGTTACACATTAGTATGGGATTGATGGTCTCCTGTTGAGTGGCATTCAATCTTTTTACACCAACTTCAGCAGCTGTGTTCGGTTAAATGGTAGTAAATTTATACCTTTCACCGTGGGCTTTCGGCTTTCCTAAGGGTAAGTCTTGTCACATTTTCTTTTTCCATTATATGCATATATGAATTGGATGTTGCCGCGCAGTCGAGGCATTTTACATTGGAAGATTTGCGGGTAAGGCATCTTCTTTTCGGTGACTTAGTTGCCCTCACATTCCCCCAGACGGAACTCTAGCATGCACTCCAAAGACTTGTAATCGTATCACTGATTCTGGAATGAAGGTAAACGTGGACAAGTCTTAAGTAATGTTCATTTCCAAGATACATGTTCAATGTAGTCCTACTGAAGCAGGCGGAGAAGATTAAGTATCTCGGGGTCCTTTCATAAATGATGGAAGGAGCAACACTGATCTTTCTTGTGGGATTGGCCCGGCTGGAACAATTTTGAAGCAGCCTTGTAGATCAGCAGTAAGATAGGCCGAGGTTGGTGCCAAAGATAAGCTTCCAGTTTTAAACTCTTAACAGTAATAATAATAATTGTGTGACACTACAGCCCACAAGAGACCAGGGTCTAGCTTCTACAAAAACTACTTGCGTTGTGCGTGCTACTGTTCTTTCATGAGAAGGAGGGACCTACAGTTTTTAGCCGACTCCGAACGGCAAGATTTGGGAAGCTTTTTAAAGACAATTGATACTCTTTGAGTGTTGTCAGCAACTCAAAAGTGGTGGAGCCGTAAAAAAAATGCGAGGTGTTCCCTCCGGGAATCGAACCTAGACCTTCGGCGTGGGGGTCGAACTCTTACTTATGGTGCTAAAAGTTGCATAATGTACGAAAAAGAAGATCGCTAACACAGGGTGATGAGATGAGATTTTTCCGGACTGTTGAGCGTGATATTCGCCGGGATAGGCTGAGAAACGCGACGATGCGGGAGGAACTCAATATTGAGCAGCTGTTTCTTCGAACGGAAAAGGCATTACTTCGTTGGTTTGATCATGTGGTACGGAAATCCCCTTCATCACGACTTTCAAGGCGTGCCTTACATGCAATTCATTCAGGTAAGCGACCGCTCGGCAGACCCAGGGAGAGGTGATTGAATCAAGTTCGTAAACTTGCTTGGTTACGCTTGGGAATAGCTCCTGATGAGTTTGAATCGATGGCGGGGCATTGAGTAGCTCGGGGGTCCTTCGTGCTTCCGCGACCCCTTTAGAGGAACATGCGGCTTAAAGAAGATTATGTTAATAATGATGAGCTCTTAATTGCAGTGCCGCTAAAAACAATCCCACAATTTCCACAAAGCAGTATCTGTCAAAATTGAGACAATTCCCTTGTGGAATCATCCTCTTCCCTAATCCGATCCCAAACTTATTTCACCGCAAAAGTTCCTGAACATGATTCCAAACATTTTCAACAGCTCTCGCCGTCCGAAAGCCACTTACTAAGTGCTGATGCATCTCAACCCTCCAACCGCAACAGGAATTGCACAAGTCCTCTGTGTAAATACCATTGAAATTCCAATCGATTTCAAAGGACAGAAAACGAAAAGTCTGCTCAAAGCCGCAATCAGTAAATACCTCGGCACAAGCCATAGTGAGACGACAGCAATTTAGTGAAAATCCCCACAGTCATATGTCAACCCCACTCCCCCTCCCCCTCACCCGCCACAGCCATCGACAGTCTGAAACTGTCAAACCCAAAATACCAGGCCGCTCGTGGGTGGCGAGTGAGGGAAAATCTATAAAGTCCATTCACTCATTAATATGTGATGGGAAAATTGAATTCCTCCTAATTCAGCTCAGCCGTAAATATCGAGGACTAAACCGAGTCCTGTACACTGGGTTGTACGGCCCCCAAAAACTAATTAGCATTGAAATCAATTAGGCCGCCAAGGGAGTGGGAGGGGGGGGGGGGGGTAAAATAATCACGAAAACGAAAATCAAAGGAAAGCACGGACGGATTAGACGAGAGCCAGTGGAAGTGGGACGTGAAAGAGAAAGCAACAAGAACAACAAAAAATCCTCCTGACACGAGGACGTGCGATGATGTCTGATTAAAATTTGCATACTCAGTTAGTGCACGCTCACTCTCATGCAGAGTGGGTGGCGATTTTTCTTTTCCCCACATTCCCGTAGGTTGGTGGTGTGTGTGTACTCACGTCGCTCATGGTGTGCATGCAGTATGCATTGCGAGACAAATTGGAACCCTAATGATGCGCAATATCTCTTTCTGCCTGCCATCGTCTCCAATCCCCATCCCCTCACTACCCCTAGCCCGCCCCCCGACTGTCTGTGTACCTAAGGTGTACGGTGCTCGATTTCTTTCCACAACAAGACATGCTTGTGTTTGCAAATTAAGGCATCAGCATTATGTACTCGGGATAAAGGATATAATGAGAGCTTCGAGCGGTTCGAGAGGGAGGGAAAGGTCCGCGAAATGAAAATCTGAATTGCAGACATTCTTCGGTGGGATAATATTTGAATATAATATCTCAAGGAGGCGTCAGGGAGCCTTGTAATGAGAGTTGTTTTTGCCAGCTGAAGCAATAAAAGTTCGCATTCGGGAAACGCCAGTTCAATCGGCGCTACACGTGAAATGAATGCCAGAGGATTTCAATTGAGTTCGTGATCTCTTCTCTTCGAATTGGATTACGGTGGTGGGGGGGAGGCAGGGCGCAAATTGATGTCATTTCCCAGAGAAGAAGAAAATTGCCTGTCAGTTGAGTTGAATTGATTGAAATTTAAGATTCACTTGGCTCTTCGCATCTAGCCAATCAAGTGGCTGCGGTGAAGATTGATGACAAAGTTAATGTGTTTTAAATGGCTGGCAATCGAATGGTTTTTGTTCGAAAATTTGACGGACTTTGTGTGGGCTCGTGGTGCGAGTAGTATTTGACCATTAAATGACCTTCAGGATGGTCGTTTCCTGTCGGAGATTTGTGAGAATTTTGATATTTCCTGGGCGAGAGGGTAAGAGTCGCGATGGATGTGGTGACTGAAATTTTGTCGAATGTTTGTCCATTAAAAACAGTCGCTTGCTCTAGTTGGACCGGGCGGTCACTGAAAGTGATGATGATGATGAAGACATCAGAATTGGAACATGTAGAACATATACCTCGTGCACAGTATCTCCTATGACACAAGTCTAATGGACATGCGGTCTGATGCAGGGTCACCAATGATCCAGCTGCGTCGCTTTTATAAAGTCAACTTTCCCTGCGTCCAGGACTGGCTCTGGCCAGAATCTGAACCGGGATGGGAATGGAGTGGGATTTTCACGGACGGCTCCAAGACGACAGAGGGATCTGGGGCCGATCCTTTTGTGGAAGACGACAACATTAGACTTCGCACCTTTTGGGTCATTTCGCCTCGGTCTTCCAGGCGGAAACTTTTGCGGCTATGTATATAGAAACGAGATTAGGGATTCTGCCGACGGTTGGGTCTCCCAACAGCACAACCAGAAATGATATGACTCTGAAGGATACAGGCTGACCAAGTGCATACTCCCGAACGTCAGCAAGAAATCCTCGGCTTTTCTGTTATCTCTGGACAGAAAAGAGTGCAGAAAACTTGTCGGCGGACAAACAGGATACTGAGCTTAAAACTTAAGCTCTTTATCACAGTAGCGCCTGCTGGTCTTTCTTCGGAAAACCAGAAAACTTAAGTAAATGAAGGTTACTGCCTGGTAGTACAATGGACCAGATTTGAGTCTGCGCTCCCAAAAAAAAAGGAAATGGTGTAGCCGATATTGGAGACAACGTTCTAATTTCCCAGGGCAAGAAATTTCAGGCAGGAATAATCTAGACGCAGGGGGCTAAACGCTTGTAGCAGAACAGAGCCCCATATATTCAGCGCTTGTTTCGGAAGGTAGGTGAAGGAGAAAAGTGGGTCTTTCCCAAAGAGAGAAATGAGAAGTGGAATGCCTGGGTCTCACATCTTCGGGCAATTCAATGGGCGCTCAATACTCTCCGAAACTGCGCCACAAGAGCAACTCAACACGAGCTTCTATTCCTAGAGGAATATCTGGTGACAAACTGCTGATGGAATTGGGGGAGCGGACGCGAGTGTAAACGGAGGAGATGGAGAAGCAACGAGTTGCGGCCTTAACCCACATCGAGGCAGCTCTTACACCTCAGAGGGAAAGATTCGATAAACGACGACTCCTCAGAAGGAACGGTTCGATGAACCACGAAGACGGCCAGTAGTATAAGAGTCCGGGGACTTCGTGATGATCGAACACGAGCCAGTCGCCACCGGCAAATTACAGAAACTGAAACCGTGGTTTGAAGGGCCTTGCGTCATCACAATGCTCCGCAATGACCGGTACGTAGTGAAGGACTTCCCACACATGCAACGAAACAAGCGTAAGCTCAACACCATCTGACAATATGAAGTGTTGGTGCCAGCTTCCGTAAAGGGTCGAAAAATACGGCAGCGATCGGAAACGTACAGACCTCGAGGGCGAGGTCACCGAAAGGATTGCCGAGATGTAACGCGGGTATATAAACCCGCGTCATCGAATTCATGCAGAAATTCCCTTATTCGGAATCCGAACAGAACGTTCAATAAAGCCAAGAACCATGGTCATTTCCTTCTTCTTCTGCATAACATAGCAATACAGAATGTTTGCTGAGTGACTAAGGAACATCTACCGATTTTTCTCGTCTTAGGGATCTAATTAACTTGGGGTCAAAATTTACACCAAGATCTTCAACTTCTTTCAGGCGAATAAGTCTAGACCTTGAGCCCAAGGAAGCAGCGGTTGGCAAGCGCTGCTTGTTGTCAATTACTGGTTGATGTACAGATGATGTAGATTAAAGCAATGATGAAGTATGATGGGAAGAAGGTTAATCCTTCTTGCTTGCTGGCTCAAGATTATGTCCCAGTCTTGGAAACTCCAATCCAGGCTTTGATGCCCAGAAGAACCTTTTGTAAAAAAAATGCCCCCAGTGGTACCACAACCACAGCCTGAAATAAGGCCAGAAAATGTTGGTCAGCTGTCGCCTGTACCCTCCAACACAAAAATGCACCTCGTCAGAAAAGATAATTTTTGTCGCTGTCCAATTCAAACAACTCTAAGGGCTTGAATGTGAAACGAACGATCGTGCGCCTTTATTTGCTGGGTCAGCTTGTTCTTGTAAGCGAATAATTCAAGACTTTTCTGTAGAAGGCTAGGGCGTTACCCGTTGACCTGTGGAAATCTTTGCTGATTTAATGTTCTCCATTTGATTCTCACGCTCTTGCCCACAACAACCACATTTGTGACTATGAAAGCCATGAGTGTCGTCCACTAGTATAACAATTTCTGCTTAACAGTCGCGGTGGAAGCACCAATCGTTTAAATTCATTTTTTTTCTCAAAATTGGCGTTTTTCGTGGCATTTTTGGATCTTCATCCTTGGTCTTTCAGAGATCTTAAACATTTCCGTATTTTGGTGATTTTGAAACCCTGGTTTTCAGCGACATTGAGTCTCTTTGGGGATGGAAATGTGGAAAGTGTAGGCGTTGGGGGATAGTATCATCGCTACCAAAGAGGCTTAGCGGTCACTCACGTATAGAAAGCTAGCTTCATGCGTTTTCAAAAGCAATACACGCAACAAAAAAATGAGAAACAAAACTCTCATCATCACACGAAAATTAGATCCCCATCTGCGTCCAAAAATATCACAATTCCATCCCCAAATGCAATTAAGCCAACAATTTCTCAAATAAAATTCCCAACCTCATGCCGTGACATTCTGAAAGTCATTGAACAATCCATCTATTCTCATGCGCCTCCCCTCGATTGTCTTCTTCCGTTTACTTCGGCACGTCGATTACTCAAGACGGAATCCATCAGACCGTGTGAAGACATTAAAAGGATAGTCTCCAGAGTTGTATCCACTTTCGGGGGAGCGCACAAAACACAATTCCCCCCCCCCCCCCTCCCACAATGCCATCGCTTGCGTGAGCTCAATGTTAAATAGGATCCACCTAACGACTTAATGTCGTTTCTCACTCAGATGATACCCGAGTCATAAATCATCATGGAAATCCTTAAGTGTATTCCAATGTCATTGTACTTTACGGCAGGTATGCTCCAATACTTGTCGGCACCTTTGTGCGCCCTTATCGATTTATCGACTGCTCATCGCTCAGGGGGCTGCGCTTGTCTTGTGCTCGAGAAAACTACAATATTTCGTGGGGCTATCACCTCGTCCCCCGCCCTCCACCTCTTCCTGCCTTCCCTTCAAACATGTCACTCAACAAAATTAAACACAATTTTGGCAACTTCCAGACGCAAAGGCGAATCCTTGGGGGGCGTGGGTCGTTCGGAGCAGAATGGATGTTGTTTGTGTTTCTTTTGTCGTTGATGTTGTTTCCGCTTCCCGGATGGAAAAACTTTTTACATTTGCAGAAGAAAAAAAAGTTTTTTTTCCATGCGCCGCCAAGGACAGCACTCTCAATCGGCGTGGACATGACGGCGAAAGTTGCTCGAGAATGGCCCACAATTCTTTTTAACTCTCCTCGGAGATGATGAAACTGGAGTCGATCATGGGCGGCCTTAAAGCCTTTGAGGAGACGCAAAATTAGTTGCTTTCAGCACCAGCAACTCCCATTAAATTGAATGATTCACCAAGTTTGTGTCTCGCCAAGGCCCTCTTTCCAGTCCGGTCCGGGCGATTGACTGAGTTAAAGGCGGTGAATTATCCTCGACAAATGGACTGTCCTGCCAAATTGCTTAATCTATGGAAACTTCAAAGCACAGAACACAACCCACACGACCGATGGACGACGTGGAGGACATTTTGAAAATGTTCGAAACTTCGCCCACACAAGCGCGTTGCTGCTGTCGTCGTCGCCACCGTCAAAGGTCCTCTGTTCGAGTTCCCATGGCTCGATGCAAAGGCATAATTATACCCTTAAGGCGCCTAAGCATACATCTCAATCCAGAGGACTTATCTGTGTGACATTGTAGCCGCTATGTGGGAGCGAGCAGATTCTGGAGGCAATCTGTTTCATACATTTTCCACATGGTTCGTGTGTGCCCGAGCGGTGGGCGAGTGCTTCGAAAGTTTTTGTGGTTGTGTTGGGTAGGCGGTCGCCCATTCAGTTATGACACTTTCTTGAAACTGTGTCATGCGATAATGGTTTTCAGAAATTCGAAGGACATTCCAAAGGGAATCGCTGACTTTCGCAAATTTGTTTTTGTTTCAAAACTTCGCAACGACGAGCGGTCTGTTTACATTTGTAGCATCGATGGAGGTTGTCTTATTTGTTTGGCAAACAGATACCATCTCTGGGAAAACTTAAACTAGATCAGCACGCTTCCACTTCTTTAATTTTATACTGCTCTTTAAGGCTTGTTATTTTGGACAAATAGACGACGGAGTGCAGTCAATAGGAGGTTGATTTTGTAAATCAAGGCAAACTATCTGTAATGATTACTCATGATGGCAGGTGACATAAGTCGAGTGGACATCCTCTGTTGGCATAGCTTGATTGTAGACTATAGTCGTACATCAAAGGAGCCCACGATCTATGGGGCACGTCGCTGCTGTGCGTTGCGAAATTTTAATTTTGGGAAATTTTTGTCGAAATTTGGATCTGCATGTATTCAATTTTTAAATTTAATACCCCACTAACCTGTCAGATCAAAGTTAGGCAATGTGATGCAGAGAGGCAAGCTGTTGAAATCGGTTAAAGTTGGTCGATCCGGAAAATACCTAACTTTACCGTCTGATGCCGCCACTATCGCATGAAACTATTGTATATCACTCGTTAATTATTAACGAATTTTCTCCAACCATCAAAACTTGATTGTTTTAATATAAACCACGTCCTGGTTAGTATAATAATTGAGTGCCACTACAGCCCACAAGGGACCAAGGCCTAGCTTGTAGAGAAACTACTCGTGTTGTGCGTGCTACTATTGTCTCACGGGTATAGGGGACCTTCAGTTTTTCAGCTAATTCCGAACGACGAAATTTGAGGAGCTTTTCATAGACAGTTGAGCCTTGCAGCAACACGAAGGAGGCAATGCCATAAAAGAAATTTCAAAGTGTTACGTCCGTCATTCGAACTTGGGCGTCTGAGTCGACGCACTTTCCATGCAGGACTACGTCACGGTCACAACAACACGTACTACGGAGAATAATGTGGCGAAAATCGGCGATCTATTTGAGCCAGTTGAGATCTTAAAATACCACGTGGCACTTTTAATCATAAAAGAATAGACAGCAGGAAGTTCTTTTGCGCGATGAGGGCTGCGTTTGGTCACTACAGGCAACAAGCGCCACCGTGGGATCACTTCAGAACAGTCTTTGACGATCGTTTTGTGAGCATCATAAAAGCATGAACTGACTGGTACACGCCAGACATAAATTAATACCTCAAATGGTGGACTTCACGCTCCATCTAAGGCGCTCTAAAGAGAAGGCGTAGACTGTCCTATCGACTGTGAAAGTAATGCCCATTGGGATTTATAACCTGTGGTCTTCATTGGAAGCCCGGAAAATGTCAAAATGGTAATAGAGCTCTATGGCATTGAAACATGGCGCCGATTTCATGTCAAATTGTATGGACTCATTCGATGACGAAAGTACCTATTGAGTACTCTGACAACGATAACTTTGAGCAACACCTTAATCATGCCTGTCTTGCTGTTTGCGTTAAGAGCATCTGGAGGAGAGGATATAACAACAACTTTATAAGATGTATGACGGCGTGCGCCTAGTCAAGCGTCTACGGATTAACGCTTGGGATGACTACGCCATATACCGCAGATGGATTACACTGCTCCATCTCGTAGAGGTTTTGAATCCGAGCCATTGGGAGGATGCAATAGATGACGATCTCATCTAAAATGGCACACACAAGTGGTGAAAGGTCTCAACCAAAGTGGAAGCAGCTGGGGTTAGACTGTGATGGGTGGAGAAGCATGTTGGTTGAAGCCCAGTTGTAACCCGGACTGTAATGCCACTTGAAGAAGAAAACTAAGAAATCTCTCGAAAGAAGAAATTGAATCTAAGGTGCTGTCAGGATTTTGGTAGAGTAAGGGAATTTTCTTGTGGTCGCTGTCGCGTTGCGGGTAAGTGCGTCGACCAACACGCCGAAGGTCTAGCTTCGATTCCCGGACGGGACACCTCGCATTTTTTCACGACACCACCTCTTTCAAGTTGCTAACAACACTCATAGAGTACTAAGTCTCTATGAAAAACTTCTCAAATACCGCCGTACGGAGTCGAAAAACAGCTGTAGGATCTTTCTAGCTAGGCCTTGGTCCCATGTTGGCTGTAGTGCCACTCAACTTTTATTATTATTACATTAATAAGGGAATTTTCTTCAAGACTGTTAACGTCTGTCTAACAACAAAGATATCCTCTTCTGTCCTTTGCATTTGTTGACTTCTACTTTCATCATGCTCAGGGGACTTCAGCAATACGCCTTGATGCACTGATCGATCCCCAAATCCATATAATAGCTGCATCATGAGATGCACTCTCAAGGCCATCTTCCATCTTAAAAGAAGTGAGTTTTGGTATAACACCACTCAAGTGTCAGGGACTTTGGACACCGAATTTCTTTTAACCCAAGTCTTACCGATACGCTCTTAGACAGTAGAGCCATTTGACGATAATTTCAGTTCCAATGTTTTATCGATGGTATGCTTCAGGATGTGGATCGTGGGAAGCAAGAGACAAGGATTTTTAAGCAAAAGTCTCTCTTAAAGATTTAAGATCTGATAGCCAAACAAGGTATACGATTTGGAATTCTGAAATTCAGACATTCAAAAAAAGGAAGTTGTGTACAGTTCGCAAATGGCGATCAATTTGGGACTACAATAAAGTCAACTGTAAAGTGATTAATGGAAAAGTTTGCTGAAACTGTGTCTGTAACTGATGTAAAGACAACAAAGCGCCTTGGACCAGGTCGATCGACCGAAAATATCGTAGCAGTACGTGATGATGTCGCTCAAACTCCATCCACCTCAAATTCACACCGAGCTCAGCAAATTGGTATTTCGAAATCCACTATGCAGCGAATTTTGACGAAAGATTTGCTTCTTCATGCATACAAAGTTCAATTGACTCAGGAACTGAAGCCAGCTGACCATGCACAGTGAAGGGAGTTCGTTCATTGGGTATTGGAGAGACGACATGAAAATGCTGATTTTGCCGATAAAATCATTTTTAGTGACGAGGCCTATTTCTATCTTGATGGCTTCGTCAAAAGGCAGAATTGTCGCATTTGGGGCGAGGAAAATCCTTGAGTGATTCACGAGAAGCAAATGCATCCTCAACGTGTTACTGTGTGGTGTGGATTTTGGGCTAGAGGAATCCTTGAACTTTTTTTTTATGAAAATGAGTCAGGTCAAGCGCATACAGTCAATGGTGTTCGGTATCGTGAAATGATAACCAATTTTTTCGTGCCTAGAATTGAAGAAATGAATGTGAAGGGGATGTGGTTTCAACAAGACTGCGCTACATCTCATACAGCCAGAGAAACAATTCAATTGCTGCATCAATCATTTCCCGGTCGTGTTATTTCGCGTTTTGGAGACCAGAATCGGCCGCCTAGATCGTGCGATTTAACACCACTGCGAATAAGCCGACGATGAGTCAAGCCTTAAAAGAGGAAATTGGACGCTGCATTAATGAAATACCGCAGCATTTATTCAAAACGGTCTTTGAAAATTTCATTAAAAGATCGCGTATGTGCCAACAAAGTTGCGACGGCCATCTGGCCGATGTGTTATTCCACACATAACCTCATTCTGTCTACTTTACGATATAATAAAGAATTCACCATTTTCTTTAAATATCTGCGTTTTGTTTAGAATTTAAATCTCTTCTTAGCTGTAGAGGAAGCTGAAACACCCTGAGATAAAACATGTCTCAGGTAGCGCTTATTGCGGTCAAAGAGATTCTTGGAACTTCCACATTTTTTGAAGCGGGAGTGCTATGTTCCGTTTTTGACGTAATCTTGGGTTTTACTTAATTCGAGTATCTTTAAAAATATGCCGTCATACGGAGAGTGGTTGAGACGCTTTACGAGTGGTGATCTTAGCGTCGAAGACAAAGAACGTCTTAGGCGGATGAAAAAGTTTGAAAATAAGGAATTGGAGGCTTTACTGGTTCAAGATTCATGCCAAATGCAAAAGTGACCTCGCAGAGTCATTGGGATTGGCTCAGCTAACAATTTCAGTTCTATTGAAGATTGAACAAACTTAATTGAAACCGAGAGATGCCAAATGGTGATTTTTCTGATTTCTGCGAACTGCTTCCTGAGAGACATCAGATTTTCGCACCGGATCGTGACTGGAGATGAAAAGTTGATATACTACGATAATCCTAAGGAAACGCTGAAATGAGAGGTCTTACCCCAGCCGCCGTATTTTCCAGATCCTGCTCCTTCCTACTACTGGCTGTTATGACGGATGAAAAACGATTTGGAGAGTCACTGGAGGGACAATGATTGAATCAATGCAAGAGAGGACTCAATTTTTAATAGTATTCGAAAGCTAGCAGAGATATGGGAAGATGCAGCCGTTTTCGAGCGGCAACACTTTGAGTGATGTATTCTTGAAGATTTTTCAATGAAAAATATTTTTGAACGCGAAAATCGGACCGTAGTTTGCATAACC
The DNA here is from genome assembly GCA_944738645.1 of Eristalinus sepulchralis. Lineage (NCBI taxonomy): Eukaryota > Metazoa > Arthropoda > Insecta > Diptera > Syrphidae > Eristalinus > Eristalinus sepulchralis. The sequence continues at coordinate 65,432,417 of OX122883.1, forward strand.
GAATGCCGATAAAAATTTACAATTTTCGTATCCAAAGAAATTGCCAATCCATACACACATTTAGTTTTGTGCCCAATTGTATGCACGAAACCCTATATCATACCCGGCAATAACACTTAAGCTAGCAGAAGGCCATGAATATGTTGGTCAACATATATAGGTCCGTACAGAAATATAATTTTATCGTGAAGCACCCAAAGTGTTGCAGGCACACATACAATCACGAATAACGTATTTTACGTAACTCACGTTTGTGGCATGCAATTGCATTTGCTTATGAATAACAAATAAATTGAATTCAAGTTGAATTCGACATTGTGTGCTATTGTGCAGAACTGTTTCTCCTAACTTCCTGGGATTCCTCCTTGATGGAACACCATTCCCACGTCCATTCAGAAGTTATCAATAATTTTTCACAAAACAGCCCCCAGGAAGCATGATGCATACAAGTTTGAATGTCCGCCGGGAAGGGTCGCACAAAAAACTACTCACCCACCCACCCCACCCAACGATCGATATTTCTTCTTGCAGGAGTGCTCCAATTCCCACAGCAATCTTCTGCATACGATTCCCCTCGTAATGACATTGATCCCCGGAACCACCCTGCCACGCACACCCAACCTTACCTTGACTTTTTCGCCTCAAAGCAGCCCAACCCGGTTAATGTCTTGCCATCATCAAAAATGTTTTCATAATGCAAATGACAACGAGGGGCAGCACTCAAAGTAAGGAATTCCAGCATCTTTTACTGCGAACACCGTGCATGGGAGTATTGAAGAGCGAGCGCCGCCTACCATTAGTGCCAGGTGAAGGTGTTTCAAAGCGTCGCACGACACCCGTGCGGCACTCATGTGAAATATTCGCTTCATTTATTTTTATTTTTGGTGCTTGGTGCCCTCTCCTTTCCCCCATTTCAGCAGAAGCCAAATTGGAATGCATTCAGGATACGGGAACGGGAATGCCTTGCAGGGACGGATGTTGCGGGATGCCCATATTTTGGGTTTTTTTTTCCTTTTTTTTGAAATTACTTGAAATTTGTGAGCTTTCACGAAATGGGAGGGAGGGCTGAAATTAATTATGAGTCATTTTGCGCGGAAGGATGAATGGGATTTCCCGGATGAGATATGGGCATGTGTCGCCCGCGAAGTCATAATTTATCCCTGGCAATGTAAGCCTCGCAGGCATATGGGTGCTAAAACTTTGCATTTGCGTCTTAGAGTAGCGATTCAATTGCCGTCGCTTGCTAGAGCGGGCGTGTGGGAAGGGAGTTTTGTGTTTTTTTTCTGAAAATTTCTTCCGGAAGGAATGTATTCCAAGCCAACAATCGAAAATTTCCACGTAAACATAAACATAAATATTTATTTTTATTTGTTTCGTCCTTTTAAATGGCGCGTAGCTATTCATCCGATAGCGTCGAACAAACAAACCGAAATGGAGGCGTTTGCAAATGAAACACGGCAACGATACACACACACACAGATGTGCCAGTGCCGGCTGTGGGTTCATGTTAATTTTCGTTCCACTCTTCGCTGGATGCGGAAATTATCCGGATTCGATTCAATTTGCATAATGTATGACGGGGGATGGCCCGCTGTAGGGGGCGGTCTGAGCACCATTCTCGCATGCGAACGCGAGCAAAACACCCCAGTGATCCATGTGTGTGTGCAATTTGTTTTTTTTTTTCTCGAAAGGGTGGTTTGTCTAAATAATATCCCACCCCCCCACGCTTCTTTTGCCAGCCCCTAGGACTTTAATGGTGTGAATACGATACGACCCAATTCCAGCGCAGCTTTCGTCCTGCCATCTCGCGCTCCCCTATTTTGGGTCAAAAACTTAATTCATCCTGTGGGTGGAAGGCGGTATTAATTGTTAATTAATGAAATACCACAGGCAGAGAGAAATTAGCAATTTTCGCCTTGCAAAGAGTGCGCCACCAGGTGACGGAGGGGGAGGTGTGAAAAATTGCAAACCGTAGACGATAAATTCACAACAAAACCAAATCATTGCGATACATTATGCAGAGTGGTAAGGCGAACGTTGTGTGTCCCTCGAATGCGAGGATTATCGCCGGAATTGTGCTTGGGCGTATCGTATCTACATATCTAATGGCTGCTAATGGCCATTGTGTAAGTGTGTTGTGCAAAGAAATTTATCTGGACACCGGTGCGAAGTGGTTTGGTGCCGTCCTACACGCAAACACGGACGTGTCTGCAAGTGAATTTATTTTTCAATCCGAAGATAAGCGAATCCTTGGGCGTGTAATTACGTACGCGTTGCCTTGCATCGCCGTTAAAATACAAATTGGCACTGTGAGCTAAAAGTTTTATGAACTATGACGCGGATGGAGGAGGTTGTTGATGAGGCATGTCGGTTGGATGTGGCATGAAGACATCGCAGCGATGGTGTGCTGCAGAAAAGGAGAACGTTTGTTTTTTCTTTGCGATGGAGGACGATATGTATTTTGCTTTTTTTTGTGAAACGCTTCGTTGCTCTGTTTGGGAAATTTCGCAAATGAATGAAATAAATTGGCTTTGGCATCTTCCCCGTGGAATTGAGGGGGGTAGAAATACCAGCGGCACAAAAGAGACGTCTATGGTTTCATGACATTCAAAACGAACTCTTTGTGGGATGTCATATAAACAGAACAAACAAGACGGAGAGGGTAGAGGATGGGTGGATGTTTTTTTTTTATTATGCAAATGAGAAGAGGATGATATCTTTGTTGAAGAACTTAATGTCCGTTTTTTCAAATTGAAAATGTGCACTGACACACACTTCTTTCAATTGGACGTGCACTTAACGCACTTAAATTCACAGTGCACGTTGTCTTCTCTTATCTAAAATTGAATGGAATTGAAGGCTGATACTAAATGGTTAAAATTTGAGCTTGTTGTTGTTGTGTCTCAGCATAAATAAATAAATTGTGTAACACTACAGACCACAAGGAACGGAGGTGTAGCTTTTTCAAAAACTTTTCGTGTTGTGCGTGTTATCGCTCTCTCACCAAAAGAGGGGTTCTACAGTTTAATGCTGACTCCGAACTGTGGAATTTGTGAAGCTTTTCATAAACAATTGTTATTCTTTGGTTCTTGTCAGAAACTCGCATCGTGGAAAAATGAGATGAGATGTTCAGCCGGGGAATCGAAATTGGGACCTTTGGCGTGTGAGTGTCGCGCTAACCTACTACGCCATGACCGAAACGTACGTCCACCCTTATGTCAATTGATGGAAACTAGTTACCGACATGGCAAAAAACAATTTAAGACTTATTTTGTATTTGAAGCGGAATGATTTTTACTTAAATTGAAAATTTGAGCAAAAACGCAATTTGTTTCCAAAAACACAGGATCGTTCATTTCAAAGTTTCAAGTTGGTAGTGTTGACATTTGACAACTTTCAAACTCAGCTGTCTACTAAACTGTCACAATGTTAGTTCAATATATGCCATTTTTTTCTGAATGACTACATGAACAAGAAATCTGAAAGTGCAACATTTCGCCAGCCATTCCTTAACACATTGTCTAATCACATCACGGGAAACAACAGACATATGAATATAACTTAATTCGTGGTGCTTGCTAAGAGATGGCGTGACGTGCATTATTCCATTGTTACTATTACATTGGAATACGCGTTGGAAAGTTACGTGATATATATGTATAGACCCAATTCATCATTCCTCACTCGATTCAACGAATTGTTCTTCGGCTGCTATCGAGAAAGTTCATGTAGTTATCTGTTCGATTAATTGCAATTCGAAACGAACAGAAAGTTGATCCCTTCCCACCGCATTGGTTATCCTGCCACAAATCTCTGCCAAAATGTTTTGCTTTCGATTAGAGTTTGAACTTAGATATTTTATCATTAGAGACATGTAGCGCCCGTAATGAAAAGCCAACAGTTGTAAATTGACTGCAACGGCCGTCCTGCTGAATTGATTGAAGGAGCTATGCGTTTCACACACCGCAGTCCCACATTTGAATTTCTAAATCGATTCGATACCGCAAACAACAAGTTCTCATTTTATCGTGTAATTGTCTGGTTGATTGGTAGGCGGTGGTAGTTCATGAACTTTTATGGTAACTACGAGTGAGGTTGGAAAACACATACATCGCAGGATAGAGGGTAAAATTTTCGATTTCTAACTTGAACGCGTTTACGTTTCTGACCATGCCCTTAAGAAATGACGATGACGAATTGAGTTGCAGTCTTTCAAAATGGTATGGTCATAAAAGAAAGAAATATGGGCAGAAATGGCTCGGAATGTAAAGACTCGAATTGAGCGAAATCCGCGTTGAAGTGTAAGGAAAGTGTCTAGTGAGTTCAACATTGTTGGAACGGATGCAACACACACTGAAAAAATTAGCTAGGGCTAAAGCCAATAAAGTTCCATAATTCACGTAATCTTACACCGCAACAGAACAATTTAGAGTCAAACGAGCGAAGGAGTTGTTACGCTTGCACGAAAGTGGTGGGTTGGCAAATAGGTTTTTTTTTCCGATGAGTCGCCATTCGTTAATGAGGAATATGCCAACAAACCCGAGAGATGTTTCGAAAATGGCCGCCAACACGGATGATGTTGGCTTGGGCCGAAATAACCGCCGATGCGACCGTCTTAAAGGCAGTATTGACGCCTTGGACATTTCAACAAGACTAGGTGCCGTTTCGTAAAACGCACGTCAACGAGGATTGATTAAAAATCAATGTTTCACAGTTAATTCTTCGTTGTTTTTTTTTTGTCTGTGTGGGGTATTTTAAAGGCGAAGGTTGGTTCTAAAAACATCAATGTTTGGACCATATCAAACGAGCACTCCACCGGGTACGGGCCAAAATACCAAAAAGCCTTTTGCGTGTAGCGTGCAATGCTTTCTTTTCCCGTTTCAAGACTTTCTTTACTTCTCGAAGTGTAAGATAAGACCTAATAAAATAAAGCGAGTAAACACTTAAGATGGCCGTGTAGAGCGTATGGACACCACTGTTCCGGTCCGAAATGTCTTCGAATCTGACTCATTGGGAAAATGCAACAAAGGACGGCTTAGATTTCTTCAAATGCACCAGTAATGCCATGAAGTATTCGCTGTTGATCAGTTTGTCTTTCTCAGGATAGTCGATGAATTAAATTTCGTTCGCATCCGACTCTTGTGTTTTTGGACGCTTTGGGCTTAGTACACCGGCTGCTACCCACTCCGCTTACTGCCGATTTGACTCTGAAGTGTGGTATATTCATGTTTCATCTATTGTGACATACCAATGCAAAAACTCCTATTTATTTTGGCGAAACAGCACCAAACAGCTCTCAGGATTATCGATACGTTGATGTTTTTGGTCCATTGTGAGCAAACGTGGCACCCATTTCGAAAACGCCTGTTTCATGGACAAATGCTTATGCCATGCGTACACACGGTCTTCTGATATCCTTAAGGTGTCAGCTATCTCAATAATAATAATTGAGTGGCACTACATTCCACAAGGAACCAGGGCCTAACTTCTACAACAACTACTCGTGCTGTGCGTGCTACTGTTCTCTCACGAGTAGAAGGGACCTACAGTTTTTTGCCGACTCCGAACGGCGAGATTTGAGAAGCTTTTCATAGACAATTGACACTCTTTAAGTGTTGTCAGCAACTCGAGAGAGGTGGTGCCGTGAATAAATGCGAGGTGTCCCGTCCGCGAATCGAACCTAGGCTTTCTGCGCGGCGGTCGACGCACTTACCACTACGTCACGGCGATCACAGGTTCACAACTGACAGCATTATAGTCCCTTATAGCAGCAACAACTATTTTCTTATTAACTTTTAATTCCTGTACGTTTTACATATAAATCCAGCATGGGCGTGCTGTGGATGACATTTAAAAGTCATCCAATTCAGATTACATTTCATCATGAGGTTTGATTTTCAATAGCTTTTCTTTGACAGAAGACGTGTGAGTACTGTTAAACTGCTTTGCTATTTTTATTTAGTATCGTTTGGCAAGTTACCACGGAAAAAATCATTCCACATCAACGTCTCCAAATTGCGCATCTGTATAATAAAACTCGTTCGCTTTGTGAAACCTATGTTTTGTGTAATTTGAGATACTTACGGTGCACATAATCGCCCAACTGAAAGAAATTTTGTCACTAACGCTCTCAAGTTGGAGTACCAGTTTACATTAGTGTATATTGTGGCTGGTTAGACCACATCCAGCACTGTAGCAGCTGTAGCTGAGAGTGTACACAAAGAAAAATCGATTAGTTGTGGGTCACACTTTGGAAGCAAACATTACTTGTGTTATTCGCGAGGTACCTGTCGCTTTGCTCAAACGACCCACCCAAAATTGAACCTTTCAAATGGACCACATCAGACGTAGTCGTAGCCAACTTTTACAGGATATCGTTTTCAAAAAAGAAATGCCACAAATTGTTCTTTTTTCCGATTGTATAAATTTTAGTTTCCCTTTCAAATTGATGTGTTTTATTTTACATTATAAATCAAACCTCACTATGTATCACCTAATATTAACTACTAAAAACAAATGACAAAAAAGCACTCCCATCCATACAAAATACAGGATTTGATTGAAATCCAAATAAGTGTGAGTCGGCACTCCTTACTCTGATCCACATCGATAAATGCCCGGAAAAAAAAAGTTTCAATTGTGAAACATGATTTAATTTTCTTAAAAAAGATTTCACGCAGTCTTAAAAAGATGTGAGCAGTCAGCTTCTCCCAGGTCGTAGGTGTATCCTTTCGCAAATCGCTAAAGAAGATCCGCTTAGCCAGTTGAAACTTTTCAAAAAGTCCCTGCCATTTCCGCAGCATCATCAGGAAAGTTCATCATCACGAGATAATGGATCATCCCTAAATTAACTATTTCACTGTTGCAAGAAATTCAAATTTCCTTTAAAGTTAAAGGTCGCCCGGACATCCGCCTAGAGCGTGGTCTATCCTCCGGATCATATTTCCCCCCGTTTTCCAATTTCTCATTTTGTTTTCTTTCTCTGTGCCATCATTTGAAAACAACAAGCCCACCGCATGCAACAAGATTAATGAAAACCGAGACGAACGGTGCTTGTCCAATCCTTCGGATATTGAATGCCAAATATTTATTGGCTCGGCATGTGTCTTGTATCTGCTTACACTTGTCATATCCTGTGGCGGTGCTGTGTGCGAGGGAAGTCTCAAAATTGTATTCAGTGCGAGAGCTGATTGATGGCCGGGATGAAATTGAATGGAACCGCCGGGTGGAACTGATCGAAATCTTAATCGAGTGTGTAGGTGTTATGTGGTTGCAGTGAAATCCGCATGAAATCGAACCGTCATGGGAAATCAACAAGCAATCCTAGATAATAACTCGGAATCTATAGTTGTAGTGGTGGCTATCTTGGCGAATGTGTGAAGTGAATGATGCGTCATCAGCTGCCCCACAATGAGTACTAATTGATGCGAGGAATATATAGTCCTTTAAGGAGTTATTGACAAATTATAGGCTCTCCAATAATCTCTGCAATAAACTAATGTGGTGGAAGGGGAGTCCACTTGAGAGCTTGAAAACAGAAGGTCTAAAATTGATGTAGAGAAGTTAAGAAGAGAATCGAATGGTTCGTGTTTGATTGAAGTTTGACGTTATTGGTACCAATTATTGCTTGTTAGGAACACAATTAAAGCCGCACATCACTAATTGAAACGTATCGGACAGAGTGTCACAGCAGAAATTTCGAGGTAGTCAAGGACTGCGGTAAATAGGGACAACAACACCAGTACCGAAATCAAACGCAGAATCACTCTTACCATCGCTGTTTCTTTAGGCTCAAGATGCAATTGAGTAATAGAACCCTCTCTCGAAGGAATAAGCTGGATTTGTACAACAGCTAGATTATTCCAGTCCTACTTTAACCTGGACGTTACTATAAGCGGATGAGGAAGCCCTTAGTCTTTCCGACAGAAAAGTTTTGCGTGGAATTTCTGGTCCTGTCTGCGTTGATGGCATCTGGAGGAGAAGATTTAACGACGAACTCTATAGGCTGTACAGCGACATCAATTTAAGCGAGCGCCTGGTATCTGGCGAGATATGCCCACAAAATCTCAAATAAATTATTTTGTAAAGTGTACACCGCAGTAGATCCTGGCATAGACCCAAGGACTGCACATCAACAAAACCGCATACGACAGCGTACTTAGTGACAAGTTAGGCAGTGTCATGCATAGTCTTGGTATACCTCCCAGACTCGTCAGATTGTGTAGAATGAGAGGTATACCTAAGATTTGGAAATAACTCACCGAAGTTTTCAATATTAAAAAAAAGTTTGAGACAAGGCGGTGTGCTGTCATGTGACTCCTTAAACATCATTATTGAGAAGATCATGAGAAGCTCGCAAGTGAAAATCCAAAAAACACGACCATCCAAAGTCTGTTTAGCTGTTGGCTTATAAGGATGATATTGATATAATTGACGTCAGTAAGCTGGCTTTGAAACGGAAGCAGCTAAATTGGGTCTGGCATTAAACGAGGGAAAACATGAAGGAAGGACATATAACATCGACGGCTCAAACAGAATTGCAGAATAGGCAGTAAAAACTTTCAAGCAGTCAAGGACTTGGTCTACTTCAACTCATATTTGACAAATGTTGCTTCTTTGACCTCAAGGGCCAGTAAACAAGATCCTCCTTTGAAAACCAATCTGGTTTTGGAAGAGTGTTTGATCATCCCAGTACTATGTTAGGAAGCCAAGACATGAACGTTATTATAAGCTGATGAAGAAGTATTTTTAAAAGGAAAGCTCTACGTGTGAATTGTAGTCCTATTTGCGTTGATGGCATCAGGAAAGGAGATGAATTTTATAGGTAGCCTGACAGCATCTGCCTAGTCAAGTGTCTACAAATATAACGCTGAAGGCTACGAGGTTATGTAAAACAGATTGTTAACAAGGATTTAGTCCAGAGTCTTTGAATTCGAGACATTGGGTTAACGCAACACGGGACGTTTTCGTCTAAGATGACGCAAACAAGATTTGCAAATAGAAACAACCACATTTTCAAAAATGTAAAATACTTTTGAATCCCTGCTTTGGATATTCATTGACCCCATGCACAGTTCCAGGGTTATAAGAATTAAGGTTCCAACAGGAGACGTGGACTATTCGTCATTACTGTTCTACTGGCCAGACATAAACTTTCCGAAAATCTTTGTAAAGTGTTCCATGGCGACAAACTATTCGAAGACAAGAACACAAGGTATGCGTGATTCCTGAACCACAGTCGAGGAGACTGCAAAGTTTGTAGTGCAATCAGTGAATTCCATGCATTGTGATTCATTCAATGGACTTCACTGAATGATCGAGACTTCAGCATTGAAAGTTCTTGTTCTCTTTGAATTCTGAAAACTGTACCCGTCTTGAGGATGAGTTTTTTGATTCGAAATCAAATGCGAATCTTTTCACTTAAATTACATTGCATTCACTAAAGTTACTTTAAACGGTCTACCATTGACGCGAGTCACATGCGTTCAGTTTAAGTCTTTGGGATTTGGAAAATGCAACGTAAAGGTTATGGGAGTTCAAAGACTTGTATAGTTTTTGTGACTTCAACATTTTTTTGATGGCATCTGGAGGAGAAGATTCAACCACGAACTGTATGGGCTGTACAGCGGCATGAGCCTAGTCAAGCGTCTACGGATACAACGCTTAAGATTGCTAGGTCATGATGTAGAGTGTAAGGACACCACTGCCATTGGGAAACGCAAAAGAGGACGACCTAGGCTAAGGTGGTGCACACAAGTGGAGAAGGACCGAAATAAACTTGGAGTACGCAACTGGAGGCAGCTAGCGAAAGATCGTAATGGCTTAATGGCTTGAGAGGCATGTTCGTTGAGGTCCAGGTTCACCCCCCATTGTAGCGCCACAAGAATAAGAAGAAGAAGTGAATAATGACGAACCGTTATCATTGGCCCACACTTCTTCAAAAATGAGGCAAATTAGAATGTTACCGTCGATCAAACGTTATCGCGCCACGCACAACAAACACATAGTCTCAGTGAGCTCTGGTTTCTAGGAGACGGCGCTACAACTATACATAGCATAAAACAATAATTTTGAAGAGAAATAATTTTGGCGAGAAATTGATTTCACGTTTTTCCACAACAAGTTGGCAGCCTAGATTGTGCAGTAACACAGTTTTGCACTTTTTTCTCTTGAGATATGTAAAGTCTCAGGTTTACAAGAATGAGCCAGCTTCAATTGACACTAACATTACTCGTGTTAACCGCAAGCTATCAGTCCTTATACTCTAACGAGTCAAGCAAAGCCTTCCAATTCCACCTAAAACATTGTCCTGGCCAACATTTACACGATACCATATCAATGTAATTGCCATGCATTTATCTTTTAACCGATAATACAAATTTTAAGCTCACTTTCAAACTTATGTGTTTTATTTAACAATATAAACCAAACCTCGTGATGAATAGATCGTTAGAAGGAGTTTCTGAGTATCAAACAGAGGTAAAAAGTTAAAATCATTGCAAAATGGCCAAGTGGACTTATTGTCAGTTTGAATTACATGTAGGTCGAAAAGCGAATTCCACAGACTGGCTTTAGGCCTACTTAAAGCGCTCGTAAGGGCACACTAAGTTGAGTTTATTTACAACAGTATAGATGGTTAAGCGAGATTTAAGTGTTTTTGCCTGATATCTAAGTACAAGAGCAATGAATTATATCACGCAAATGCATCTTAAAAAGGTTATTTATCAAAAGTATTCCACATTCCACAATTCACCCCATCAGACGATATGTGTATCCACCCGTCATTAAGATCTTCATTGAGCCCTCTCGTTACTTTCACAAGATGGTGACACATAGTCTTGTTATTCCGAAAGGACCACGGTCTTTCACATTTAATGTCATTTCGAAATTGTGTTTGAATGTGTTTAATGGCTCAAAATTTATTGTAATCGATAAACTATTACCGCAAAGCCTTCCAGCCCACCAGCGAGTCACTGAATTCCCATAAACTCATCCCCATCAAAATTGTGCATGTTTCAGCGTTTCTTTTTTCTATTCCCTTGTTGTTCTCATTCGTCCTCCATGGCTGTCCACAATTTACAATTATGACCTTCTTCTAGTAGAGTCCCAGCAAGACCAGGAAGACGTTCTCCCCAATAACTCACATGAAACATTACACAGTTCGGTTCGATAAAGCGAGGGGGGGGCACTAAAATATTTACGACAGCCGCTGACGATTACAAGGATTATTCCGAAATCATTTTGATAGAAAATGAACCATAAAACCAGACAAGAAGCCCAGCCATTTGTTGTTGCGGTCAGACAGTCTTTCGCTGGCCGGTGCACGGCGTGGTATATGGAATTCCGTGCTAATCTTTCGTCGTAAAGTCTTAATCGTATGCACAGGCAGGAGAGGAAACTAAACGTTCCGCCATTGGATAGTTACGTAATTGATTTATGGAAGTTTTATGATAAACGTGCAGGCATTCAGCTCGTATCTCACTGTGACACGTCCACGTCAGGGCGTGTATGGGGTGGAGTTTTTCTTTTCGCACTAAAGCGTGATGTGTCGCAAATGTGATGAGTCAATTGGCTCGTATGTTTGATCCACTTGTGGCGATGTTTGTCTTTAAAGACTTTAAGGGAGTGTGCTTTAATTTTAAGAGGACTTTAATAGAGTGGACATGATTTGGATGACACTTAAAGGATTGTCTTGAATTGATTAAAACCTGAGTGCTTCTGAAACCATTGTCGCTTGCTAATTTTCGAGAGAGATTTTCAAGTTTTTGTTGTCGCTTCACTTGGGAGCGAGGGGCATCCACGTGGCATTTCCATCTCAGTCTGTTGGTTGCAGTTATCTTTTTGCTGTTCCAAGATATGTTGACTTTTTCTAGTTTCTGAAAAGTCGTTCCTCAATGTGTGTTCTTGGCGAGGGTTCCACTCTCGTCTCTCCATTCTGGTAATGCTGTCGGCTTTTCTTCTGATGCCATGTGCGATCCATTTCCATTCGCGTCTTAATCTCTAACGTAATTGGTTGCTCTTTTATCATTTTCAGTAGATCCACGTTCTCGATGATGTTTAACTTGACAATTGTTGAAGTCTCTGTATGATGATCGACCAAGTTTCGCTACCACTGATTCGACACGTGAATAATATTGACTGAGTTTAGTATTTCTGGGAATCTGGGAACTTCTTCGTATAGATCGTAATTGGTCATTCTTTGTTTTCTGCTCAGCGCATCCTCATATCCCCGAGATATCATTTGCTCTGCTCAAATGAGTGCCCCAAAGTTGAACCTTCCGAATGGGCTACCTAAGACGGACTTATGGCCAACATTAACATGATGTCATGTTCAAGAAGTGAATGCCATGGATTTTTCTTTTAACCGTTAATAAAAATTTAAAGTTCACTCCCAAAGTTATGTGTCTTATTTTGCATTCTAAATCTAATCTCACAATGAATAACCCATTTCTTGATGCCAGTCATAGCTTTGCCGCCATTTGCCAAGCTTCACCTTTCTTCCTCCATGACCTGGCTCACACACCCTTGTCGTACGTGACACACTCTAATCAAGCGCAAAAAGGATTCGATTCTGTCCCACTTTAGCTGTAAATTGCAAATGGAAATTTTGTTCCTACTGGATAAAGAGAACATCTCTGTATCTGTAACCTAACAAAGAATACAAGTCTCCTCCTTTTGTACACCACAGTACTCAATAACCTTGCGGTGGTCCTTGAATGAATAAACGTGGACAAACAACTACCAAGTAGATTATTTAAATCAACCGCGACGTAGAAGTGAACATAAATCCTAACCTCCGGTTGTTGTACCCCACCTCCTGATTCCCTTAAAAACAGTCCTCCTTCACATAATCCCCATCCAGAGTTCTCACTCCCAGCATTATGAAATTACAATGAAATTGATGGCAGAACACGTCTTAACTTAGATCTCAATAGAATTGCCTACAAATGGATTGCAAATGTTATTTTCGCTGACAGTTGGCATTCATCCCTCATTCGGCTGAAACAAGAAACCGAAAAGGTCATGTGGTGCGCATTTCTATTCATGGAATAATGGCTCCGATCGCCTTCCGCCCGCATTAGCACCCATTCAAGAACAAAGCTACTCCCTGCAACTTCTGAAGAGGTGAATGAATGATAACTTGTAGTAAACGGCTTTTATCGTTCGCATAAAGTTTAATTTGAAAAGCAAACACGTACCCCGTCCCAGCGTAGAATGCATAAAACATAAGCCATCAGTCCGTTGTCCCCGACGGAGGGTGTTAAAATTCTATTCCCCGTTCGAAGCTGGAAGCACGAGAGCAGCCAAAGAGCTCAAATTAAATTATTGATTCACAAGATCCTCAGTTGATTCTTTTCAGTGGAGTAGCACGAGCTCCTCTTCGTTATCGGATCAAAGAAAATCCAATATGCCGTGCATAACCCGTCTCGTTATGCACAACTTCCTTCCGACTGCAGACTACAATTTATCTCGTGCCTGCAAAACACTTAATAACGCCTCCGTCCTCGCTCGTCAACAGGGATGTTCCTTTATGATTCCCTTCTTTCCTGTTCAATGTTTTTTTTTTTAATAGATTAACCTCTCTCACTCTCCTTCACCGCCACCGCTGGTGTAGTCCGACGTTATATGCGAACATCACCTGCACTCTGCCGACCGTGAGTATTCATCATCGCTGACACCGACACTCAACGGGTGCCGCAAAGTATATAAGAGGATATTCAGAGCTGCAAAAAAAAAACGCAGAAAAACGAAATAACGAGGAATCCACTTTATCGATCTGTGGAGCACTTTCCCACATCCACCATCCACCCAGCGGAGCGTATGCATGCACGAGGGGCACATACTCGGATTTTCTTCCATATGTTGGCCTGGGATTGGGGGTGGGGGTGGCCGGTGGTTGTGCCTGCCGCTTACAGGTATGTTGGAAAGTTTTCTGCTAGTTTCAGAAAGGGGCCGCCAGGAAGTGAATTTTCTATCGAAACTTATGAATAAGTTGGAGGGAATTTTTTGAAGAAATTTAAATTTTTAAAAGTGGTCAAGAATTCACGTGATTACAAGGCACGTTCCTGAAATTCGATAAAAGAGCGCACAAACTTTTGAAATAACCTCTTTCTTTGGGGGAGATTATCTTGAGGCAGTAAGGAAACTTGCGGAATGCTACCTGAGTGTGTTTGCTACTGTGTGTTATAGTCGACTTTTCGAGTTTAGACATAGGCCATAAGACATAAGACATATGTCCAGAATGGTCTTTTGTCATTTTGTAAGTGCACTAAGAGGCCAAATGTACAAAATGCCCTTGTAGGCAGCCAAGAAAAGCCCCTTATTCCCCAATCACGCAAATGGCGGTCCTACGGAGTGACCACTCGAAATCTTGACAGAATGTCCAATACGTCAATTTACGCTTGAACAGCTTATTTAAAAAACGAAGGCAAGCAGCGTAAAATGAAACTTTTCAAAAAAGTTTGCGAGACTGTTGTCAAACAGTGCACACATATGAGAGTTTGTCTGCTGTGGCCGAGAGTCCAAGACTCAATTCACGAACATCATCTCGCCGTCGATCCCATCAGCTCAAATCTGCACAGGAGAGGAGAAGGAGGCACAAGGACCAATTGATTCAGCTATTGAAGGCGCGCCATCATTTCCCTCGGAGTTTGGGCCTTAGAGCAGCTTGAATTGCACAGAGTTTTGGGTAAAAATTAACTTTTCTGACAAGCTGTATATCTAGTCAGAAAAATTTCTGCATCTGGAGCTCAAAAAATACGCTAGTTCTTATCGCAAGGCCAATGTTGTAGAGTCGTGACACAATTGGGCCATTTTTCTTAGACAACGAGCCTTGAAGCAACGCTTTGGTAAACGGCGGGCATTACAAGCCATGTTGAACGGATTTTCTTTTTAGTAAAATTGAAGACATGCGACCTCTGGTTCATGTAGGATGGCATGCCATACGACAAAAAAAAGAGAATTTGAACATCAAATACCCAAATTGTGTTATCAGCCATTTTGGCCACCTTGGAACAGCGATTTGACTGACCGATGTCAAGCCAAAGGCTTCAGCTCTTGAACTCTATTAGCGGGTCAATTCAAATCTTTATTCAAAATTCGCATCAGTGATGTTTTTGAGATGCTCAATCGTCGGACACGACGATGAGTCGAGGTCGAGTGCTCTTATGTCACACTACCGCAGAAACAGCAACGTTTTTCGCAGAACGTTTGTTTTAACACTTCCTACAAACCCAGTTTAAGACAAGGCGACGCACTGTCATGTAACATGCGTAACTCACAAGTCAGTACAAGAGGCACGATTTTCCAAAAGTCCGTTCAACTGCTAGCTTACGTCCACGACATTGACGTAACTGGACGAACAGAGCGAGCTTTTAATGAGGCGTTTTGCTGGTATTGAAACGGAAGCGGCGAAAATGAATTTGGCGATAAGTTAGGGAAAGACGAAGTATACGCTGGAAGGACACCCAACATAGACGTCTCGGACAGAGCGTACCACAGGCAGCAGCAAACTTCGAGGTACCGAAGTAATACGCTGAATTATTCTTGCCAATCGCTGTTTCTTAGGGCTCCAGAGGCAATTTAATAAAAGTTCCCTCTCTCTCCCTGCCCTTCTATCATACCGGTCCGGTAATGGCGGTTGAAGAAGCCCTTAGTCTTTTCCAAAGAATAGTTCTGCGTGCGATTTTCGGTACTGTTTGCGTTGATAGCATCTGGGGAAGAGGATTTAACGACGAACTTTTCAATTAAGCTTAATAGGTTGAGATAGCGCACAAAAGTGTAGAAGGACCTCAACAAACTCGGACTGGAGAGACATGTAGCGCCAGTAAAAGAAGATCTTATCTTAAGATTTTATCTTATCTTAGATCTTAAGACTTTATAAATTAAAGTTGGCTAGTGTGTTGTAATATCTCCTGCCTAAATTTACCCTTGAAACCTCTTCCCTTTTCGAAAAGCTTTTCCCCTTTCGACTGAGAAAGACAGATAGCCAGGGTACAGATCCTAGTCAAGGCACTCTCAATAAATATTTCGCCTACCGACGATTTCCTAGCCCCCATTGAAAAATAGTACTTGGGAGTCTAAAAAATATTTTTGCTGTCGATAAGCTGAGCTTACGTTTCCATCTTTTTACTTGATAGCTTATTTAAATGTTATTTTATTACTTGTTCATGTTTCTTTGTTTCTGTTTTTTTATTCTTGTTATTTTTTATCGGACTTTGGACAGAGGGGTAAGCAATGGATGGCGCCGTATCGAAGTAGTGTAAAAACCTTCTCTAACCACTGTTCGTAAACGTACTATCTATGTATCCATACAAATGCTAATTGTGACTAGATTGAGGTTGATACCGCCAGCACTTGAAAATTATACTAAATGTTAAATTCTACTATTAAAACTTCATTTTTAAAAACAGTTTCTTTCTTTTTGTCATAAGAAGATTTGTGAGAGTTTGGTTGGTTTTCGTCTACATTGGGCCATGCCAAGTGGACAAATCTGTCGTACGTCAACTTTAGTAGACCGTTCGTTCGGTTTGATTCCCGGACCACCTCTTTCGAGTTGCTGACAAGACTCAAAGAGTATCAATTGTCTGTAAAAGCTTCTCAAATCTCTTGTAGACGCTAGGCCCTGGTCCCTTGTGGGGGTGTAGTGCCGTTCAATTATTATTAATAACTTAAGTACATCATTCTACAGATATTGTCAAATGCAAAAGTGGTTTAGTTTGTCACATTTTGATTCAACTCCAAAGTTGCTCCGAAGTTGAAAACAATCACAAAATATCGATTTCATTGAAAATTCGAGCTTACAGTCAACAAAATACAACAAAATATAATTGTCACGATATTCCTCAGCAACAGCCTGAAAGTTCGTCTAATTTCGTTCTCTTAAAATTTCTCCCCGCTAAACATCTCAAGGCCAAGAGATTACATCAACAAGCCACAAAACCAGGCAGCCTTCAATAAAAGCAGCAAGCAAGTAAGGAATCAATGTCTGGAAGGAAATGCCATTAAAACTGTCCAAATGGTAATTAAGAATGACGATGGCCACTTAGAAGATATCATTGATGGACATTTAAGTGCCAAAAAAAGCCTTAAAATGACCGCTAATGTGTAGCTCATGTGTTATTAACTTCTCCCAACTGGTCTCCCTCATTCCGTAAAAGACATTACCTTGATGAACAAATAGCGTGTTCTCATCTTTTCAGGGTGACACATTGTCTGAGCGGGATATCAAATGTCGTTTTCATATTCATTTTGGTTAATTCCATAAATAAATGTCAGAAAGAAAGTCTTAATTTACAGTTTAAAAAAAACTCCAAGAACGCGCAACACAACAACTCAAACGCTTATAAAAAATAGAAAAGTTTCCGTACAATCGATTTTTTGTTTTATGATTCTTAATCCACCATAAAATAATGTTATCCATTCTTTGTGGAATGCATCCCTTTGAAAGTTATTTCCGTGGAAGTTTTTTTTTCGTAAGACGGTCTTTATATCGATAGGTATACAATTTCCGTGTGTCTCCTCAACACTCTCAATATATCCTAAGGCGTTTTCTTTAACTTTTTACATGAAATTTTGATAAAGCTAGTTTAAGATAATAATACTCGAGTGGCAATGCAGCCCACAAGAGACTACGGCCTAGCTTCTACAACTACTCGTGTTGTGCGTGCTAGTGTTCTCTCAAGAGTGTGGGGGACCTACAGTTTTCTGCCGACTCCGAACGGCGAGATTGAGAAGCTTTTCATAGGCAATTGATTGTCTATGAGTGTTGTTAGCAACACAAAGGAAGTGGTGCCATAGTGTCCCGTCCGGGAATCGAACCTAGACTTTGACGCACTTACCACAACGCCACGACTTCCGTAAATATTATTTGGTCCTAAGATTCTAGCCTAGCCTACTTCAACTTGTGCTTCATATTTCGAATGTAGAACTAATTCCACTCATTAGGCATAAAATAATCCGTTGGAACCGAGTACCTTTTCCCATCTCTCTGGTTATCTCTGGAGTCCTGCAAAGATCCGAACCGGAACCAAATCGGTTTGCATCCGTCGTGAAAGTCAGTAGTAGAAAGAAGCAGGGTCTGGGAAATACGACGGCTGAGGTAAGACGTTTCAGCTTTTCCAGATGGCTAGCTTTTGACCGCTAAAGCCATGTGGAGAGGGGAGTTATCATGTTGCAAGATTGTCATGCTTTCTGCCGTTTGTGGCCATTTTCCCTGCAATGCTCGGCTCAAACACATTACTTGCAGTCGATAAAGTTAAAGGTTAAAGTACACCGCACCATTGATCTTTGAACCGTAAATTTTTTTCTTTATCTTCGAGATAGACGATGACGAAAGACTAGACTTTGCATAGTATGCTATTTTTCTTCCTGGGGTTTTCGAAGTGTATCCACCTTACATCTTCAGGCAATATCCGGTGCAAAAATCCCTTCCTTTAATGTCTTTCAAGAAGCAATTCCAAATTGAAAATTCGCATTTCGACATATCTCGGCAATGATCCAAAATTTCTTTAAACAGACGAAAACTGTTTGCGACGTTTCTGTGAGTTCACTTTGCATTTGGCATGGATCTTGATCCAGTAAGGCCTCCAATTACTCAACTTCCAACTTTTTGAGCTGTCCAAGATGGCTTTGACTTCGGCGCTAAAATCTCAACGACGAAAACACTCTCTGCATAACTTTTCTGCCGGAGCCGATTCACCATAACCTTCTACCAGCATTCCATGGGCTTTAGCTGCATATTTCTTCCAATTAAGAAAGAAAAACAAAACTTCCAGCAAATGTTGTTTATGTAAGCCAAATCCGAACATTTTCGAAGAGGCAAAAAACAATGCTTTCATCTAAAACAAGCGCTGATGTGTGACAAAATGCCACACCATTCCAATTAAGTAGGTGATCGCTTCAAAGATCAGCCACAACTTGCAGATGGAGCCATGTTTGTAAAATGGAGATGGACAAAATTCCGTTCAAAATGATCAAAATGCCTAAAATCCTAAAAGAACAGAATACCAAAATGTTCGAAGACTCGAAAGGCTGAAATCGCGAAATGCCCAAAATCTTGAAATTCCCAAAATCTCGATATGCCCAAATATCGAAATATAGAAAATCCCGAAAGGCTGGAATCCTGAAATGACCAAAATTTTCAACTTCGGAGATGCCAAAAATTGCAAGAAGACCCAAATCCCGAAATGTACAAGGTTCCAAAAGGAAAAATTTTAAAATCAAAAAATTGTATTTGATCTGCGAAAACCGAATATTGTGAAAGTTGGCACTATCCGGAATCCTTCGACAATCTCAAGCAGGGCGATTGCAGGTGGCATACCGTGCCATCCCCCCATACCTACTTCTCTGGAATGTTTCATTCCGTTCTTGTTTGTCGTGGTTTTCGAAAATTTGGACATTTAAAGATATGGGCCCTACGAACATTAAGGCTTTTTCTGATTTTGCCTGAAGCTTTATTTTCTATTCCATTGTTATCGAAGTGCGGGCGTGACAAAAAGTATTTAGTATACAAACGAAAAACGAAAATTTTGGAAATGTGGAAATTTATTTTTTAACATATTTATTTCGATACCTTTCCAAACGGAATGGGGGCTGCTTTCTGGAATCCCTTAACGTAGGTCTCCGTGGCAACAATAAACTCGTCATTCGACACAAATTTCAGCCAACAAGTTCGGAAACAAAAATACGTCACACGGGCTGTACACGACAGCGGAGGTGTGAGCCTATGCGTTGTTTTTTTTTCTGAAACTCCCAATAATTCAGTATGGTCCCCATGACCATTTTGAAAGTTGGCTGTCTGCAAAACGGTCACGTGCCATGGGGATCGCACCTTTTGAATCTCAAAACAAGGTGATCTACCCGGCCAATAGAAATGCGTCCGCTTTCTTCGGAGCACGTTGGGTGAAGTCCACTGTGTCCACGTGGATTAGTCTCTTGTGTGTACCAGTGAATCCATATCAGAAAAGCACGTTGAAGCTCCTTCGCACTGCACTTAAACAGAAACAAACGCTGCTCTTGAGTGGTCACATCTTTGCACTTATTATACGGAACGAGCCATCGAAGCACCCATACGGTAAAGAACTTTCTGATGTCGAATATTTTATGCAGAATATGACCCGCGCGGCGTTTTGGAAAGTCAACTATTGTATATTAGGCATTTCGTGCCCCTTTAATCGGTGGTCTGCCAATACGAAATCATGGAGTTTTGTCACGTTATCCTCCCTTGTAGCCGTTTTCGGGATACCTGGGAGTGGCTCATTGAAAATCCACGTGCGACAACGTTGCGACGCTTTTATACAACTTTTAACAGTCGCCATGGAAAGAGAAGGCTCAGTGTACAAGGCATCCAAACCCTTTTTGATTTCTCTGAATGATTTTTCTTTTAAAAGCAAGACTCGAAGCCGATATCGATTTTTTTCCATTTCGCTAAAGTTCACAGGATTTTCCGCTTAGAGGTCGAAACAAAGTTCAATTTGACCAAAATTTTGACAGTAGCCTTCTACGAGGCACGTGCCGCTGTCAGGCGACAGGAGACTTAATAGTTACCGGACCCAAAGCTCGCTGACCAAGAGTTTATAAAGGCAAATGTTGACTCCATTCAATGTCTACTCAGTTCACGCATCTTTAAATCGAAATATTTTTGCTTACGATTAGGACTAGAATATTTTTGAATACATTTCTTTTTCTCACTCACTCCTTGTCACATCAATCATGTTGCATGTTGTGGCTATTCAAGGAGAAAAGCATAAATTTCTCTTTATCAAGGAAATCTATGGGGCACGCGAAGGAAAAGAAGTCACTTTCCCGCGGTCATGAATTCATTTCATTTGACAACACCCTAAAACCCCGCAACACAAAGCCCACCCGCTAACATCCGCCATTGAAATTATGCGCCAACCTTGCAGTATATTTGCCGCACCTTTGAATTTAGATGAAATTTAGCACAAATCACACCAACACATGAAACAGTGAAAGGATGCAGAAATCAGCAACAATCTCACCCAATCAGCAAATTCTCGTCATTTCATCCATTCGGCGGATGGGGAAGCACTTAAATGCAAACAAAACCACAGCGAAACACTCTCAAAAATTGAGGATTCAACCAACTGCCACAGAGGGACGTCCTCATTTTCACACCACACCGTCCGCAAGAGACCCGGAAATGCAAATGCACACACACTTCCGTTGGCTCGGCTGTAGCTCATCAGCTTTAATTTACCATCCCTGCGGTGATAATATTCTCTAGGCCTTATTTTATTCGATAGCACCGGGCGGCGCGGCAACTTAATTAAGTTGCAGTCGCATGTAAAAGCGGGGAAGGAAGGAAGTCAGCAGCACTTTGTCAAGATTTATAATTTAATTTCAGTTCCGTTGAACATGAAATACTGCTTTGGTTTCAGTTTGTTTTTTTTCATTTTTCGTTTTGGTCGGAGAGGGGGTGGAAGACTAGGATATTTTGTGTGGCATCACAATTTTCGAATCCAGATGCTTAATTAGTGGTGGAGGGAAGTTTTGCCGCTTTCATTCCCACAAGACTGGGTTTTCTTTTTTTGATGAGTTTGGAAAGTGCATAAATTGGAGGATGTCGAAACTTTGTGAGGGTCCTTGAGGGAAAATGAGTGCTGAGGATGCTTGAATTCATTTTTATTCGTGTCATGCCGTTGGGAAAAGACTTGTTCGCTGCCGTCCGTCGTCGCTTGAGTTAGAAATTACGGTACTTTTTTTTTTAATTTGTATTTGCTTTTGCCAAAGGAAGGCGTCAAATGAAGTGGCGTCAAGTGGTATTTTCTATTTGAAGTGAGTTTGTTAAACTAAACGATTTTTACATCTGTTTACAGACCCACAACCACACATCCCCCACAAATTGTACTCGGCAGCCGTGTTGGCCATCCTTACTTATGGAAGTTGAACTTGGTGGGGAATGGTTTACACTAAATCCTTAATCCCAATCTATCGAGTCGCAGTTCGACTGGAAATTTTGCTTAACCTTCAACTTTTAGAACTTTATATCAAGAACTCTACGACCAAGCCAGCTCTTAGATTTCGTGGGTGCCATAACTGGCATTCCGGAAATGTTGAACATTCCAGCATGATCGTCTCTATTATGCTACATACCATGACAAGCTCGGTCTCTCTAACAGACAGACAGGACAGACAGAAACAGTCACCATCCTCATCTTCACTGATGAATTGAAGACAGAAAATAGCATAAGAGTTGGAATCTTCTGCAAGACCCTAGAAATAAATTAAGCGTTCTGTCTTATCCAGCGTCTTTCAAAAACAACTCTTTGCCATAAAGAAAGTCACTTTGATTGTGCAACAATGGGCCTTCCTTACACGAAAATCACGTTGTGGACAGACAGTCAATCGACCTTCAAGGCCGTTCCAAGTCTAAGTCCAGAAGCCTTCATCTCCTGGACCGCGCACTTCTCTCTGAGAAGCCGGTGCTCATACATTCTTCTCTGCTCCTAGACCTTATGGACAGCTTTCTTTTTTTCAGTTTTGGTGCTCTCTATTCCCTTATATATATATATACACCAGACTGCACTCGTCGTCCAATCATGGATGGTATCATAGAATCCAACACATCAGTTGGTTTCCTGATAATTCGTTTTTTATAGTAAGTGCAGGCAGCATCGAACTTCAAAAATGTTTCAGCGAGACTCGATCGGCAAAGTCGATCTATACGCTCGCGATCTATTGTAGCTTTCCAATGTGCTTGCCTGTCTCCACACCCTTGCCCTCTCTCAATTTCCAAATTCTAACCTTGGCTTCAACAAAGAAATGATGAGGATATTATCTGTCGTAAAACCCACTCTAGTCCCCCTGCATCCAAGTTCATGTCTTCATTCCATAACATCTCAAAATAAACGAAACTCTAAGACCGCTTAAATTAATTACGCCGGTCGTCCAAGAACCCCCTTCAAACAATTCAAAAACTTAAAATCCACTAAAAGCAAAACCACGGCAATTACTTATCGTGCAATCTCCAACTAAATTTAGTTTGCATCGCATTCCAACCGCCCGCCGAGCTCCCACCACCCAACCAACCATCCGTCCTGTCAACAAATTACAGTCGTAATGTAACACCTTCAAGTCATCGTAGCACAACCAGTTCGACGGCCCATGAAACTAGCGAATATGGACGAGTTATGTTCGAGTTTTAATTTTTTACCGCCTTCCAAGGGGGCAATAAATCTTTTATGTGATGTCATCACATCCCAACCCATGTCAAAGTTTATTTCGGTTTCCTGGTTTTTTATGATTTCGACATGTTGCGTGGGACACTCGTGTTTTTAAGGATGTGGAGGGAATGGTGTCCTCTGGAACTTCCTAAAAATGCTGATGAAAACTGTGTGTCTGACGGCGAATGAAAGTTTCATCAATCACCGTTTGGTGGCGTACCTTGTTGTTTTAGGGTTATTACCGTCAATTCACATGATGCGTCCTGAGAAGGGGAGTCTGGTTAAGAAGGTACATCTACGAGCGTTATGGAAGTTATGGGTGTTATATTTAAGCCGAGGACCCTTGTCTGCGTTCGATTTGCTCCCTATGGGGGCCATTAACTTCTTGGGTGCTGTCAGGTTTGTGTCTTGATGTGATGGAGGCACTTAATGTGTCCAAATTGAAAGGAGAGGTTGTAAAATGTATATTTTTTAAATGCGATAACTAGACCCTTAACTTGATTGAATGCATTTTTAAGAACCGCAATTTGTTGATATACATTCCATTAACCATCTAGGGCGCAATCCTGGCTATTCTTCAAATCTTCTTAGGGGGGATGGGAAAATGTGGTTGCCAGCCTTAAACGATTCATCATGTTGTCAGGTGCGTTTAGGATACATTTGAAATCTCCTATGAAGCCAAAATTATTTTCATGATGCACCTCGAAGGAATGTATTCTTTTAGTTCTGACCTTCCTTTGCTTCACTACTTCCTTCTACAGATGTCCCCTCCTATAAGACTGCGAGTTGCCATAACTCTCCAACAGTGTTTCTTTCCTAAAAGAAACTTCCACTTATACGACTGTCGTGTTATTCTTTACCACTTTTATGAGGAAACATCTCGGTGTATCGTTAAAGTCACTTCTACACTGTAATTTTTTAATGATGGGGTGGTGTGCGTAGCAGATTTGTTTGCCTTCAATTTTTCTATGCCTGCTCAGTCTGATATTGAATTGTCACGGCAGGACGGTTGGCCAACTGCTTGGCATAGCCCAAAAGTTTAATGATCACGTGGCAAGTGCTTGTTTCGTCCTAACCCTACGCCAACCCGCTGCTTCTCGAATTAATGTTTAATTTCATAGAAAAAAATGGTGTCAGTGTTTCGGTCTATACGACATGTTGTGTAACACTATGCCTCTAACTCTCTCTCTCTATCTATCTATCTGTGTTCTCTCTCTCTCACTCTCTTACTCACTCTCTCTCTCTCTCGCACACTCTCTCTCTCTATCTATCTATCTGTGTTCTCTCTCTCTCACTCTCTTACTCACTCTCTCTCTCTCTCACACACTCTCTCTCTCTCTCACTCACTCTCTCACTCACTCTCTCTCTCTCTCTCTCTCTCTCTCTCTCTCTCTCTCTCTCTCTCTCTCTCTCTCTCTCTCTCTCTCTCTCTCTCTCTCTCTCTCTCCAACTTATTGAGAATATTCACGATTTCCGAATACGATAGCGCTGACAGTTGCCAGATTGCAACACTAGGGTTGCCCTATCCCGATATATAAAAGGCAACTTTCGTAGTTGCATTTATCATAGCAAACAAGATCCCTACATGAACATTGAACCTTATGGACATTATTGAATCTGAAAACTACCACCCGAAACATGAATAAGAAATATTTCAGCACCAACCAACTTCATACCCACTTCAAATCCCATTTATTTCCAATCGGGGGATTGTAGGGGGCATTATACACCCCTTATATGAAGTTTCGTTATTGCTTAATCTTCATCTAGGTGGGGACCATGATTAGGTTTAACATTCTGCCTGACAGCAGTATTTATGGGTTGTACGGAGTAGCATGCCCCCATATATTCGTACTAAAGTTACTATTATACGCGGCGAGTATGTCGTCGATTCTGTGCTTGGAGATCACACTGTTTGGTAATTGGGGATTCTTGATTTTAAAACCCGTGTACCCGGCCTACCTAACACATTTATTGCTTCCACACAATGAACAGATCTGGTGAGATAGAGTTCAGATTCAGTCAACAACATTTTTATGTTGACATTTTTTTCCTCTATTTTGTCGGGGTTTTCGAAACATTGCACTGAAGCACTCAGACTCAAAAACTGGTTCATAGTACTGTCAGCCAGCGACTACTTTATTTTCTTGATATTCCGAATGACCGATTCAAAGGTTGCTCAATTGTAAAGGGTGTCCCAACAAGAACGCAAGATTTAAATTTGGCGCCATTCGAATTGTTGCTTGATATTTCAACAATTATTACCGTTTGTTAGAAGAAGGTATAAGGTTAATAAAAATGGAGCGCTACACGAATGAACAACGCATTCTCAGTGTGAAATTGTTTTACCAAAATGGTGAAAGTTTTGCAGTTACAGTTCGCAAATTGCGATCAATTTCCAAAAAGAGAGCGATCAATGCTCCAAAAGAGTCAACTGTAAAGCTATTAATGGAAAAATTTGCTGAAACTGGGTCTGTAACTGATGTAAGGCCAACAACGCGCCTTCGACCAGGTCGATCGACCGAAAAAATCGCAGCAGTACGTGATGATGTCGCTCAAACTCCATCCACCTCAAATTCACACCGAGCTCAGTAAGTTGGTGTTTCCAAATCAACTATGCAGCGAATTTTGACGAAAGATTTGCATCTTCATGCATACAAAGTTCAATTGACTCAGAAACTAAAGCCAGCTGACCTTGCACAGCGAAGGGAGTTCGTTAATTGGGTATTGGAGAGACGACATGAAAATGCTGATTTTGCCGATAAAATTATCTTTAGTGACGAGGCCTATTTCCATCTTGATAGCTTCGTCAATAGGCAGAATTCACGAGAAGCAAATGCATCCTCAACGTGTCACTGTGTGGTGTGGATTTTGGGCTAGAGGAATCATTGGACCTTTTTTTATGAATATGAGTCAGGTCAAGCACAAACAATCAATGGTGTTCGGTATCGTGAAATGATAACCAATTTGTTCGTGCCTAGAATTGAAGAAATTAATGTGGAGGCGATGTGATTTCAACAAGACGGCGCCACATCTCATACAGCCAAAGAAACAATTCAATTGCTGTATCAGTCATTTCCAGGTAGTGTTATTTCGCGTTTTAGAGACCAGAATTGGCAGCCTAGATCGTGCGATTTAACACCATTGGATTCTTTTCTTTGGGGTTTTTTGAAGTCGATGGTTTATGCGAATAAGCCGATGACGTAAAAGAGGAAATTGGACGCTGCATTAATGAAATACCGCAGCATTTATAAACGGTCTTTGAAAATTTCATTAAAAGATCGCGTCTGGCCGATGTGTTATTCCACACATAACCTCATCCTGTCTACTTTACGATATAATAAAAAATTCACGATTTTCTTTAAATATCTGCGTTTTATTTAAAATTTAAATCTTGCGTTCTTGTTGGGACACCCTTTACTTCCAGACATCTGCCTACATTCACTGTCTTGCAAAGAATACCAGGGACAGGTGTTTTCGGAACAAGGAGAATATTTCACTTGCACTCATCGCGTCCGTCCCAAAAATCTTTCACATGATCTGAGGAAAAGCAGTACAATTGTAGATGAGTGCTCCGTAATGTCTTTGTCCCTCACATATGCGTCGCAGAGATTGTTTTCTCATCGCTTACCCGTAGCACACTTCGTCGTTTAAAGAAGGTTTATTTCTAGGCCGATAAGTATCCCAAAGTCTTTTCTGTTGAGAAATAATAAAAATGCCGCAGATTTTTTACAGGCGGTAGGGAACTTTCGTTCTATTTGACTGCATCCTAGAGTGTGATACCACTTATGACTATGCTTCCAAGAGGGACAGCCATCGATGAAAGCCCTTACCAGAGACGCCGTCAACGACAATGCGAGTTAGAGTCCTGAGATTATCCCCTCTGATCTTTGCCCGGCAAATTCATTATTGATTCCATTCCATATGATCCCGTAGTGACCTGGGACCCAAACAGATCTGTACCTATCAATTTCAGAGAAGGCATCGCATTCCTGAACTGTTTTGAAAGTGGTTAAAGGGTTAAGCAAGAATTTGAATACAGCTTGGCAAATATTTCGCCCCTTTCACCTTAATCACAGAGGTTTCCGCTTTGAAAAGGGATGTACAATTACCTTATTGTTTTGACTACTAGATGGCGCTTGACTTCTAAGTGCAGAAGTGATGCCAACACTCCTCATTCCCATATCCTCCTTTCCAATCTCAATAGAACAGTGCAAAGGATACAATTAAAATCAAAGTCCATGACTTTGTAAACAATTCTGAAGTACCAGTACTACAGATCGAAATGAAAAAGCATGTGCTATCCTTTGAAATGCCAAACTTGTCAACTGAACAAAGAAAAATGAAGCTTTGCTACTCTACCGATGTGTTATTTTCTCATCACTCCCTGCTATTTACTTTAGTCCTCTTCAATTATTTCCGTAACGAATCTATCCTTGACATAAATAATAGAAAACCCCGACACATGGTATATGCGTTCTCCTCCATTCCCTACCCTTGGGAAACTGACAGTTGCAAGTAAATGTTATGTTTGTCACAAGTGTGCATTCATTCTTTCAGTGCAACACTTGTTTTCATTCTCAACGTACTATTGAAGTGAAATCGAAATGAAATCTGCTTTTGAATTTTCTTTTCCCGAAAGCAATAGCAATTCAAAAAGCAACATATGTACGAGTACATAGGTATGGGTTAATAAATACTGTAGAGTTGAGTGCAAATTTCCTCGGGTAATGAAGTCTCTTTCTATTGAGACCATGGAGCTGGAAAATGTTTCTTGATTGGATTTCATTGTTTTCTATGTTTGGACATAATTGCTTTTTTTTGCACAATAGTGTGTGACTGTTATATTCATCAATAGATAAAAATTTTGGGGAAGGGGAGATTGTGTGATTGTGTACATTCACCCCATTTGCAAAACACAACAAAACTTAGTCTGTTTAAACTTAATCCTGCTAAGACCTTGGGGAATGAATCGACGCACTTACACACTACGCCGCGGCGACGCCAATTTTAAAAATTTGACTTTTTTTTTCAAGAAAATTCGATGTACCATATTTTTTAAAATAAGCCACCTAGGAACATTAATAATAATAATAATTGAGTGGCACTACAGCCCATAACGGACCAGGGCCTAGCTTCTACAACAACTACTCGTGTTGTGCATGCTATTGTTCTTCACGAGTAGAAGGGACCTACAGTTTTTTGCCGATTCCGAACGGCGAGATTTGAGAAGCTTTCCATAGACAATTACTACTCTTTGAGTGTTGTCAGCAACTCGAAAGAGGTGGTACCGTGAAAAATGCTAGGTGTCCCGTCCGGGAATCGAACCCAGACTTTCTGCGCCGCAGTCGATGCACTTACCACTGCGCCACGACGACCATAGGAACATTACGTTATATTTATTTGAAAGGGCGTATACTTAGCCTTCAAACTGCATCAACAGTTTTTTTCATTTTGATCACCAGATTTTTAAACCGGGCTTTTTGTTGTGGCCACCTTTTGCGGGAAATACTCTCATGTTTGGTGGATCACAAAAAAAATGATCCAAAAAGCTTAAACGTTAGACTACATTTTTCTATCGATAAATCCGGTAAAATTACAACTAAAACAAGGAACTATGGACCTAAATCGTGAAGAGATATCGAAAGGAGAGAGATTGAAAATGAAATTCCTAAAATACATGAAACAATAATTGCAACTAGTGCAATTAAAGTAAAACATGAATTGCATTTCACCATGATTGATGGTAAACTAGCGAAGGAAGTAACAAGCACGTCTTCCGCAAGTTTAAGTTTTATTTGTGGAGCAAGGCCAGCAGAGATAAATGTCTTAACGCTACTAAGAACAAAAACAAGCAATGAAGAAGCTCTGGAATTAGGAATTTCGCTCTACATACCCGCATCAAGACTTACTTACTACACATAGCTTAAAATTTGGAGATTGCAGCATAAAGAACAACTAAAACGACGCTGCCTATCGATCAAGAGTGGAAAAAAATGGGATCAAAAGTAGATATTGTAAAGCAAGGAAATGGTACAACTCTCGAAGATTTTTCGAGAACACTTCATCAACAAGAGAAATAGATGTGCGGCTTGTAAAAAAGATTCAGCGTCATCCTAGAAATAATATCCAGCAATTACTAAATTGATGCGGAGAAATTTGAAGCTTATGCCAAGGAAACCGCAGCTATAAATTTATATCCCTGGTATTATATGTCTATTGGTAGAATTCTACTTCACGGAGCAGATATAATATCATCAGCAGCATTGCCCATCGAATCATTGTCACAGGAGGCCTGAAAAGCCGAAATAAGGATTATTGGCACTATCGAGTTAATAATTCACTTTATGTTGGTATCATCTGATCCCTGGATTACATATTTAAGGCCCGAACCGAAAACAAAGGATTCACACCCACTAAGTAGTGAAGCGCAAGCCTTATTACACTAAATTTCGATTTTACAATTTTTTACAACGAAAGTATGGTATTAAATAGTATTTATTGTGATTTTCCTTTCCAGCATTGTTTTGAGACTAAATTGTTATTAAATATTTTTTTATGCAATTAAACAAAAAAGTGAGTTTTTTTTTAATTTTTTACTTAAGATTACTTCGTTATCTCTTCAGCAAGATAACTTTACGGTACTGATACTTTAATTTCATCAAGATCGATCAACGGGTTCAAATGTTACAGATTTATTTCCCCGTTCCCCATACAAGGGCACCACTATGCCACGTGGCGACATTTTCTATACAATTTTAACTTTCCACATTTTAAGGTCGAGATGCTATGCTATACTAAGATCTAATCGGTCAAGTATCATCCTCTTATGTAAACTGGGATACAAATTAGCGAACGGCAATGGCGGTTTCAGTTGCTGGATTATGCGCAACGTAAACTCCTCGAAAACATTTCTCACTGAACGCTGTTTTTCGCCATACAGCTGAACAGCTTGGAGACGCTGTTGTAAATAAAACAATTTGCAAGGAGTCACTTATGATCTGTCAAGAAACACAATTGAAAATCAAACCTTATAATGAATCAGCCGATATTTGGCAGCGACTTGAGCTCCTTTGTATAGTGACACTTAGTAACATAGCCAAGTACATATTTTGAAAATTTTCCAAAAGTTCCCACCCGTAACTTGAATGAAATATTTTGAATACACCAAAACCTTTTAATCATTTCTGTGGCCCATTGGAGACCTGCAGATGAGTAGACTGTCCCCATTTCCACCCAAAAATTCTTGTAAGCAGACTGAAGACGAATACTCGAAGAATATGTATTTTTCGCTGAGGGACTTTTTGCTTGAATGTTTTGATTTTGAAACTCCTGAACCTTTCCCTGCATTCCTTTTATGAACGACCACAGTATGACACTACACACACTTGACAGGCGTTTTCATATCTCGAGAGCTATTTACATCGGAAACTACTTCACCTTGAACTCTTAAACGTATGAAAAGGCACATTTTCATATCACAGATAATTCTAAAACGGAGAATGTGCTTTCTCCCACTTCCCCACCAGCACCATTGACCAAACGTCTTCACTCCAATTCAAATCTGCCTGCTTATCCTTAATTTCCTCTCAATTACATCCCGTCCCCAAACCCTGTGAAATTTATTTGAGTTTCCCATGAAACCCTTCTACAGGTCTCTCCCCAAAAGAGTTGATCCCGAAATCCCCAAACATATCATCACATTTCCCAATGGCTTCCGAGGGATGTTTTTATTACACAATCCTTTAATACGTCTCTAATTGAACTCATCCGATGCCATCACATAATCGAAACTGGTGGTGTGGACACGACATCCAGAGTGGCAAAAAAAACACACCATCCACATTCGCTGCCGAATTTCACTTTTCTTCCTCGAGGTTCCTTCTTTCTCGTCGACATCGACGTCACATGGGGACAAGGCGCCGCTTGAGTGGGAAATGTATAAATCAACGTTTTCCACGTTTTCCGTTTTCCGGAGTGCAACCCTGTCAAGGGAAAACCACTGTCGTCGACCGCCGAAGCAAAGCGTTTGATTAAATTTTAAGATTATCATCAAGTTATTCATGGCATTCTCGAGTAACCTCACATTGCGCAAACAAAACCGTTTCTCGTTTAGTCTAAATTATTTACTCCTCCTCCTCCTCTTCCTCATCTTCCTCCGGCCACCAGCCCGTTCCCCATTGGGTACATACTGGTGGTTGGCGTGGGAGGAACGCATAATGAAACACTTTAGTCGCCGATCAGTTCAAGTGGGTCCCTTGCCAATCGATAGCGCACAGCCCCCCCACCGACGTCCCCCATTACATATAGCCTCCAAATGCTTTGCATATAAATACATCGTCTAACTGGTCATTTATCTATTTCCAGCTAAGGCCGCAACAAAAATCCAAGCCGCTTTCCGAGGTCACAAGGTGCGAGCAACCATGAAGAAATCCGACGACACATCAGCTGCAGCAGCTTCAGCAGCAACTGCAGGCGGAGCTGCCACCACCGTCGCCCAGAATAAAAACAACAACGCCCCAGCCGAAGCGAAGGAGAAGTCGATGGCCACAGCACCACCACCACCACCACCATCAGCAGCGGCGGTGGACAACGCCGACCCAACCAAAGAGGAGCTCGAAGCGGAATTCGATCCCAACGACAAAGGTACGTAGTCGCCCCCTTACAGACCGACGACGGCCCTGTCAGTTCGGATTCAATGACACAAAACGGAAGTTGAGCCATGTTAATGCATTATTAGAACAGCACCGGGACCGGATACATATTTTATGACACCTATTATGCTTTGCGGGGCTGCGATGCGAGAGCACACACTCCATTTGCGGCGGCGGCGGTTTGTGAAACCTTATCCGTGTCCATCAATCTTGCGCCTATCGCTGCGACAGCTCTCATTTATGAACGTCGCCGGGTAAATGAGGTGAAAAGGATTCATCAAGCAGAATAGGCACGATATTGAGATTCATTCGGAGATTAGAGCAGCGCTGCCTCTCAAACAGTCGCAAAATGTGTTTGTTTGTGGCGCAGGGGCGCACATGCAGTCCCGTTGAAGGGGTCCTTTTTCTTCTCGTTCTTCACCCCTCCAGCACTCTTCTGCCAACGCCTGCCCCTCTTGGGTGCTTCTTGAAATTTTTTTTTGTTATTTTATTTATTTACTCCTCCTTTTGTTTGCACCCCTTATCCACCCCTCCCACAACACCCCCCGACACATGATATAATTTATTTTTTATTTGTCATGCGACAAAATGTCGACACACAAAGGTGAAGAAGATTTTCACCTCAATGGTGCCTCAAACTGATGGAGGGGTGGCGCTGCTGGTGATGGGGAGGAACACCACGATGAGTTGAGTAAATATTTTATTTGCAAAGGGGCCAGTGTGCGGGTGGAGGAGAGAGTGAGAGAAAGCTAGAAATAGAGATTTTTATAGTTGTGTCCGAGTAAGACACACTTTCACCCACCTACTTCGCCCACGCTCGAAAAACGTGCTGTTTGCGTGAAGGTTGTGAAAGCTATGAACGTTGAGGATTGAGGGTTGGCATTTGTTTTTTGTTTTTTTTCTTGCTTGGGTGGTGGGTGAAGTAAATGAATTTCCATTTGTTTGCATAAATGTTGTTGCCTCTTTTTCGTACTTCTTTTACATGACGGTCAGGCAACTCTCGAAGCGGAGTGTTTAACAGCGGTCTTTACAAGGTTGTTTAGGGTGAAAAGTGGTAAGGAATGACGTTTCATTAGGAACCCTCCCCCATCTCACACACCAGAAACTTAACACAAGAACAAAAAGTGTTGAAGAACGTCAAGCAATACACACAGTTGTACATGAAGTAATTAAAAGAGCGTTTTCCTTTCATCTCCCCGCCGACGCCGCCATTGCTGTCGACCCGTCGAAAATTATTCAAATAATGAGCCTGGGAAGAGCCTTAATTGTACTCCTTGTTGTCGCTGTTGGGTTTCATGGTTGTGTTCGGGTAGGTGGTTTTTCTCATTACGCCTCCACCACTAACCATGAGCTGCTCCGAGGAATTAGGTTGGAAGGTTTAAAGTTTTTCACTTTCTTTTTGTGCTTTTTCAAGATTTTCGGTTGATCCTTAATGAATTGGTAGCGGCAAGGGACATGAAAAAGAAACGAGCAAAGAAATGTAGACGAAAACGAGAAACGAAGAAATAAGGAGTGGATTAGGATTGAATTGGAGGCAACTTTAGCATGCAAATCATTTTTTCCTTTTTCTCATGCAAACGAGTTTAAGATTGTACTCCCGGGGGGGAAACGTTTTTACTTTTCTCTTTTTCAGCATGGCGGCTTTGCGCTGGAAAAAAATGTGCTTGTTAAAAAAAAACTGTCTCATTGGTTAGTTGTAGAGAGGTCCTTGGGATGAGCGGCATGACCTTTCTTTGAAGAGATCTTGAGGGAGTGATTAGATAGAAGAAATGACTGCTAAGGGCGTATCAACGACAAGATGCGTGCACAGAAAAAGAGTTTTTCACAGAAACTACCTTTTTGGAGCAGTCCTGACGATGTTGACCTTCACAGATCTTCTTTTTGTAGAAAACTGCACGAAAATAATTTTTTTTCGAGTTTATTTATTTTTTATCCTTTTTCAGAAATGACGAAGCAATTGATACGTTTCTGTATGTCTCAGTCTTTATAACAACCCTTTCCTTAAGGAATAAGAACCTCTGCCCCCAAAACTGGTTAAAATTTTGGGTTGTGTCCCCTTTTGTCAGAATTTATTTGTGATTTCTAAAGGTGGTAGCCGTGGCGTAGTGGTAAGTGCATCGACCTCCACGCAGAAAGTCTAGGTTTGATTCCCGGACGGGACACCTCGCATTTTTTTACGGTACCACCTCTTTCGAGTTGCTGACAACACTCGAAGAGTAGTAACTCTCTATGAACAGATTCTCAGATTTCGCCGTTCGGAGTCGGCAAAAAACTGTAGGTCCCTTCTACTCGTGAGAGAACAGTAGCACACACAACACGAGTAGTTGTTGTAGAAGCTAGGCCCTGGTCCCTTGTGGGCTATAGCGCCACTCGATTATTATTATTAAAGGGATTTCAAAGACCCAAGGTTATATAGAGGAAGATTGGGAGAAGGTATACCAGTAAACATTGGTCATAAATGTCTGTGAATTGTATTAAGGGGGAAACACTAAACTTACACTCCTTCAAAATGTGAGCTTAAGGGTGGCTTAAGGAGCATTCCAAGCGAAACGTGTACTACAGGTGAATTCTTGACGGGAAGGAAAGAAACTAGAACGAAGCACTTGGCCATCCTTTGTTAATATAGCGATCAAGGAGTGGAATGACTGGACATTTTAACGGTGTTCTAAATAGTCGATCGACTTGGCAATATTATTGTCTGCAATGACTCTTATTGATTTTTTCTGGGTTCTACCCAGCAGGTGAAGAGAAATCCTTGGATTACAAGAACAGATTATTTTTTATTTTGAGGTTGGGAAACACTGCTCTGGAGTGCTCAGACTCGAAAACTGGTCCATTGTACTACCAGGCAGACCAGAGTAGATAGGAGGTTGAGATATAGGCCTTAAATACGAGGTCTGCTAAAAAATAAGGTTAATTTCCGGGGGCTGCATACTTTCGATTATCGATTGTTTTTCTTTTGTTAAGTTGGCACACTCGTCTCGAACATATGTCTACAATTTCAGCTATAAAGGACATTTATTTTGCTTGTGAGAGGCATACAAGTTAGAAATGTTTTGCGTGTTCTGCTATCGCAAAAAAGGAATAAAAGAATTTGAATTAAATTTTGTGCGTAAATATAACATATAACATGAGTCAGAAACATGTTTACATGTAATACAAGGGTTTTCAAAGAAGGTCGAGAAGATGTGAGTTACGACGCTCGCCCTGGACGCCCCAGCACATCACAAACCGTTGAAAATGTTGAGAAAGTGATGAAAATTCTTATACAGAATAGTCGGATCATTTTAAGAGAAGTTTCTGAAGATGTCGGTATATCCGTTGGCTCATGCCATGCAATTTTTTCGAAAATTTTGGGCATAAAGCGTGTGGCGGCGAAATTCGTTTCAAAATTGTTGAATTCGCTTTTTCTTGTTTCTATTTTTTCGCCAAAAACGAAACCGTAATCATGCCTCAGTTACTGTATTCACCAGATTTGGTCCCTTTGACTTTCTCCTGTCAAAAGATTTAAGAAACCCATGAAAGGATAGAGGAAATACAAGCCGAAACGTTTAGAGAGCTCAAGGGCATACCAAAAAGTGCACATCAGAACTTCTTTGAGAATTAGACAAAAATGCTGTCATAAGTGTATTATCACACATCACTCAGTAGGTCCCGGGACACATAGTGCGCGCCATGCATCGTTTTTAGAACCCTAGACACTTCGCATCATTTTTGGCAACTTCAAATGCTTGATAGTTCCAAATAAGTATTTAGTTTATGCATACATATCGTACAGACCAAGGATAGAAAGTCTTTAGTTTTAACGACGCAAGTGCGAACGATGAATAGTGGCTGCTAATTTTATTGTCCTTAATGTTGAAATGAAAACTTATTTGATATTTAAATTTTGATGTACGATAAAATCCCGAAAATGGAAATTGAGTGACACTGAAGCACACCTAAGACCAGGGCTTAGCGTCTTTTGCAACTACTTCTGTTGTTTGAGTAGAGGGTACCTACCGCTTTTGCAACAATGACGGAATTTGAAAATTTTTCTATGCAATAAGTACTCTTTGTTTGTTGTCAGTTTTGAAAAGAAAAACCAGAATCGAACCTTAGACTTTCAGTGTGTTAGTTGGCACACTTACCTGCGACTCCATTGTGGCCACCACGAAGACTTTTTTCGTTTTTTTATTTTGTCTTTGAACCTACTTTCAAGTTTTCATGTAAATACAGCACATGACACAATGCACTTGTTAAGATATCATTTTGGTGATCACTAGCACAAGTTGCCTAGACTGTGCGATATTTCACCCTTGGACTATATTCTTTGCGGATATGTTAAGTCTAAGGTCCTCAGGAGCTATATTTGACGCGTTGAAAGCCAACATTACTCGTGTTATGAGCGAATTACCAATCGATATGGTCGAACAAGTGACTTAGAATAAGGCCATCTAACTTCTTCTATTTTTTGTGGCGCTACAGTCTGGGGTGGACCTGGGCCTCAACCAACATGCCTCTCCAGCCAGCACGATCATTAGCCAGCTGCCGCCAGTTGCGCTCTCCAAATTGGTTAAGGTCATTCTCCACTTGTATGGGCCACCTTAGACTAGGCGGTCCTCTGTTGCGTTGTCCCATTGGCTCAAATTCGAAGACTTTTCGGGCGGTAGCAGTGGTGTCCATACGCTCTACATGGCCTAGCCTAGCCACAGTACCGCCTGTAAAGTTCGTCGTTGAATCTTCTTCTCCAGATGCCATCAACGCAAACAGAACCAAAAATCGCAAGCAAAACTTTTCTCTCGAAAAGACGAAGGGCTTCCTCATCCGCTTTTAGTATCGTCCAGGTTTCCGCGTCATAAAGTAGGTTGGCACTTTCGATGACATCTGTAGGTAATGGTGTTCTCGCTACTTGAAATATGGAAAAAAGAGTGCTTCCTTAGTTAACTGGCTGTAGCAGACCCGCCTTATCTCTCTCTCTCTCTTCCTCTCTCTCTCTCTCTCTCTCTCTCTCTCTCTCTCTTCATCTCTCTCGCTCTCTCTTCGTCTCTCTCTCCCTCTGCCTCTCTTTCTCTCTCTCTCCCTAACTCATTGGCTTCTTCATTGCTTTAAACCTCAGCATGAAGTAAGATTACATCTAGCCGCTATCTGCTCAAAAGAAGGATGGTAAAGCTCACCAACTGAGACTTTGTCGATGGTAAGGCCTTCGCCGTCTATGTATAGAAAACCAGCCACCTCATGAAAACCTTTATTTTCTGTCTGGAAAACGCTTCAATTCTCAGAAAAGTAAAGTGTTACACGTTTTGAAAACGAAACCTTAAAAAAAGGACTGACAAACTGTGAAGTGGAACTTTGTAGCAAGGTATTCGAAGCCCTAAATCAGTGATGGGAAATTTTTAAATGTCCTTAATATTCAATGAAATCAGGGCTCAGCCTAAAATCTGACTCTAAACTCTAACAAATCACCTTTTCAATTCAAAATTTGTTTTTAAAGACTTAAAGTAATTCAATTTGTTCGGATTTCCCGAAATAAAATCTGCAGGCAATCGACCCATCGCCACACTTTTCATAGCTCATTTAAGAACCCTGCAGAAGACATTGCCTCAAGTACAAATCATAAAAACGCCAGAAATTGAATTCATTTCATAAGATGCCCATTGGCACATTCCGCATATCAATCTCAATAACAATTATCCGCAGCTCCGTCAAGGAGCTGCTAGAAATCCAATAACCAATCCATCAATAGAATATCTGCTATCAGAACTCAATTTGCAAAGGGGGCCGGCCAACAATGCGAAATATGAATGCAGGCCTAAATGCCAGCCCATCACGGATGGCGCCCGTCCCAGATGAACGCAGAACAATTTATTAATTAGTGTCCTTTGGCATCTGGCGGCAAACTTGGGCCTCCTGGGGAGTAGATAATGCCGGCGACTCATCTCCCATCATCGCTCCATGATGAGGGTTATTGGGGGAAACTCAATTTATCTCGTGCAACCTAAGCAGCACAGGAAGCATACAAAATTGGATGAATTTGTTCGCGTTCCTTGTTGTTTTTTTCTCTTCATTATTATCGTCGTTTGCCGTCGCCGCCACAGGGACGAGCGAAGATAGAAAAACAAAAGAAATTTATATTTGGACACAAAACGGTGGAAACGTGTACACAAAGCCATGGACCAAAGTCGCGCCATCCGTTGGATCAGGCGCGAGGAGAAAAAAACAAGACAGATCGAGGGCGAGAGATGGGGAGAAAGAAAAACATGAAGCGAAACGTAACCACCAACAGCTGCTGTCAGTTGAGCTCTATCCGGCGGAAGCCTTTTGATTTCCCCTTTCTTGTGTGCAAGAATGAAAAGGATTCGCCCCGCACACGGGACTGAATCAAAAACACGCTTCGTTCCAAGTCAATTCCCTTCACCTACAACGTCGACGTCGACGACAACAACGAGATTCTTGCATGTTTTCCTTTTTTTTGCCGCTTTTCAATTTCTCTCTTGTATTCTGTCAAGCGTTGCAGAAGTTTTAACGAAGCAGACTCGTTCTTGCTGTTGGTTATGCTTGATTTAATCTATCTATTCCATCTCTTTGTTTGCCTTTAAAGAGTATTTCCCTCGCGCGTTACGAGGCATTCACTAGGAGGAGGAGGGCGAGCTCAACAATACACCACCTCCTCTAGGAGCCGCCTCAATTTTCCATCTTGACACGTTCGCATGATAATAATAGGTCAAGAACAAGACTCAACCTAACGATTACGCTCGCCATTGTGTGCCACCACTGGTGAACGTCAACGTCACTGAGCATGTCACTGCTATCCTCACGGCCATCACGGCTGCTGCAAGTGACCGGGAGATGAGATGAGTGATGCAAAAGGGATGAAGTAAAATTGAGAGAGCATGTGGTTGGGATTTCGAGTGCATTCGAAACGTTCCTGTGAATGACTTTGGTTTTGCATTTGAACGCTTCAAATTTAAATTCAATTGACGGTGGATAAGGGGCAGCCTTTCATTGAAAAATTCAATTTAAAGGACAAAAAGGATTTTCTGAGACTTAAAGTACACAAATCTGTGTTTTTGTGAAGTCGAGATAAGAATTTGAAGGAGATTTAAAAATTTAAAAAGTGCTCCTTCTGAACTTTTGCTGAGGTTCGAGCGATTTCGTTTTAGATGTTGATGCACCTACGAAACTTAATGGGCAAATGCGGGTTACACTCCAACACGAAAGGTTTCGTTTTTAAGTTCACAAGCAGTCCAAGTGTGTGCAAAGCTTCGAATTGCATTTTATGTGGAATATGTTAAATTGTCCACATCTCTTAAAGATTCTTACATATAAAAGGTGATTCATAACGAGGTTTGATTTAAAATATAAAATTAAAGACACAAACTTAAATGAGAACATAAAATTTGTATTATCTGCAAAAAGAACAATTCCTGGCAATTGAATTTCTACAATTATATATTATGTTATACATATATATACTATATATTATATATATTTTCTAAAATTATATATATATGTAAATGTTGACCACGATTACGGTCCATTGAGAAGGCCCAAACTTCGTTTAAGTAAAGCGACTGGTATCACGGTTATTTTGACTTCCAAAGCGATAATCGTAACCGGCTTATTCCTGTAGACCTTAGACTTTTCATATCCCCAAAGAAAAAAACTAAAAATTGACTGCCTACGATCTAGGCAGTCGATTTACTAAAGCGAAACCCAAAATTAAGTGCTCGCCAAGATGATTTCTTAACAAGTCCATTGTATCACGCGCTGTATGAATTATGTTCTGCCGTATTGTTGAGACCAAGACTCACAGAGACAATGTGATTAAGTTTCAGAAAGCACATAGTCCGTTAGAATGGCGCTGTAGCGCTTAGCATTGACGGTAATATTCTGATTTGAATGATTTTGGTCTTCCCGTACGCTCTAGACTTCGGCAGAAATATTGTCTTGACTATGTGTTGGATGTGATCTCACGGTCAAGTATCATCTACAAATTTTAACTGGAACTTAAACTCCAAAAAATATAAGCAATAGTAGTAAGTAGATGTGACCAATACTTGTGCTGTTTGCTACGTTAAATTAAAAGAAGATTATTTACTGGAAGTTCATATTAACACGGTTTGGTTTTGTGTTCCAAAAACTGTAAAAATATTCAATACTCCGTCCGTCGGAAGCGACTATTTTTTGCCACCTCACTCGTAATTTTTGAATAATAATAATAATAATAATTGAGTGGCACTACAGTATACAAAAAGGGACAAGGGCTTGGCTTCTACAACAACTATTCGTGTCGTGCTACTGTTCTCTCACGATTAGAAAGGACTTACAGTTTTTTGCCGACTCCTCGACGGTGAGATTGGAGAAGTTTTTCATAGACAATTGATACTCTTTGACTGTTGTCAGCAACTCGAAAGAGATGGTACCGTGAAAAAATCCGGGAATCGAACAACGCCACAGCGATGACATCTGTAAAAAAATTTAGTCACTTCGGCATCCTTTGAATCGTTGGCCCATTCCCCGATTTCTTTAAAAGGCCCGAACTGGTGGCACCCCAAATCGTTTTGCATCCCTCGAAAAAGCCAGTAGTCGGAAGGAGCAATGTCTGGAGAATACGGCGATTGGAAAAAGACCGCCCATTTCAGCGTTTACAGGCAGTTTTTCAAACGCTACTACTACGTAGAGCCGAGTGTTATCATGTTGAAGCTTGAGCTTCAAATCGTTTTTCTTTGGCATTGAGATAGATGTTGATGGAACAGGTTCACCAGCCTTTGCATAGTATTTTGATTTTCTTGGAGTTTTCGTAGTAAATGTATCCGTATTTTGTATCCGCTTTTCATCTTCGGTCACGACCCGGTGCAAAAATACCTTCCTCTGATGTCTTTCAAGAAGCAGTTCCAGAGTGAAGAATCGCCTTTTGACATATCTCAAATTTCTTTAATCGAACGGAAATCGTTAATTGAGTTACTCTTAACGATTCTGTAAGTTTATTTTGCGTTTGGCATCGATCTTGATCCGGAAAGGCCTCCAATTCCCCCCCCCCCCAATCTTCAAACTTTCTGAGATGGCCAAGACGCTCTTAATCTTCAACGCTAAAATCATCAGTTTTAAAGTGTCGAAAAAGATTCACCATAAACTTCAGCTAGGCCTTTCTTCCATTTAAAAAAGAAAATCAAGACTTTGCGCAAATGCTGTATATTTAAGGAAGACCATTTGCGAAGAGGCAAAACACAATGTTGTTGTCCAAAACAGACGCTGATGCTAATCATTGCTGAAAAAATTACAGCTTTCCAATGATGTAGGTAATCGCTTTCAAGATCTTATTTAATTTCCAGGTGGCGCCATCTTTTGGAAGAGTTAAGACAATTGAAAATTGTACCAAAGTTTTCATATACCAGGCGTAGACTGTGCTGTAAGCAATGCGACTCAATAACTCTGATGCGGTAGTCTCAAAGAAAATTATATTTCAAGTGAGTCTATAATTTGAAGTGAAAACAACTATAGGATCATCCATTTTTCAAACTTTCAATTCTGTGATTTGATGTGTGAAAGACAATGTCATTCAAATGGTTCACAGGGGATTATTCTCGTAAACGATGTCAAATCGCATGATCTTGGTAGCCAATGGAGCTTATCACGCTACCATAAATCTTCTCTCCCAAAAGAAGGACATAATTGGACTTATTACACAGTCTTGTTGGACGCACATATCCTCCAAGTTCTAATCCTCAATCGCCGACCAAACCAAGATCAGTTGTCATTTTAACATTTTGTTGCTGATTGTAACCGTTCACACACTCCCCCCCACGAAATGCAAAACAATGACACCTGTCTGTCACAAAGCACACCAAACAGTCACTTCGTTTGGATGCAACGGCACCTCTTTGATCACTTGTTGGCTTCCTGAGCCCCATCATTTTTTTTTAAATTGGTGTTTATTGTCGGTTGTTGCGACTTCGATCATTCTTTGTGACTGGTCAGCGAACTTCATTTGTTGCCTTAGTTGAACTTTATAAGAATGGACGTTCAAATCCAAATGCAAAATACTCCAAAGTGAGGTGTACGTCACCGTCGACAAATTCAGATCATTACCTATAGTACCCTGACGGCAGTCTTACTTTTGCCTGTCAGTGCGTAACGATGATTTTTAGGCCTTAGGACATCACTACCGCTAGCACTGAAACCACAAAATGCTTAATCGTGTATTTCGATTCAAAGTCAAGTCGTACGAGTCACTTGAGTGGGACAATTTTACAACTAAGAGGCAAAATGGTTGCAATTAAATTCTATTCCGAATTGCACAGACGCACAAGCTGTATGTTCTCTTTGCAATGTTCAAGTAAAGGACGACATATCTCATTCCATTGCAATGTGCCTCATTCTCAGAGAAATATGTCGTTATTGCTTTGGGTAAGTGTTCCATCCAGGAGAAGAAGTATTCAAGTATCTGAATGGGGAAAATTGCTTGCGGCTTTCCAAGTACTGCATTGAAGCATAGAGATAAAGTAAATAAATTGGGTGGCGCTACAGCCCACATTGAACCAAGGTTTAGCTTCTTCAGTGACTACACGTGTTGTACGTGCTATTGTTCTATATAACAGGACATCCAGGATTTTTTTCTACGATTCCGAATGGAGAGAGATTTGACAATGAAATACTTTTTGAGTGTTGTCAGCAACTCGAAAGAGGCGGCGCCGCAAATGAAATGCGTGATGTTCCATCCCGGAATAGAACACGAGACCTTCAGCGTGTAAGTGGACGCACTTATCCCCTACGTCACGATTGTCACATTTGTTATCTTTCTGCTTCCTTAAACATTTCTGGAAGTAATCGATAATAATACCACTACTGTCCCAGTCGAAGGAATCTCTTACAGGCGAAAGAATTTACCCTAATATTTTCCTCGTTGAGCATGCTTTCATTCCGCCATATCTTACATATGAACTCGTACACGCGCCTCAAGCAAGGACATCTCCAGCTCCACTGAATTCTTCTGCGAGAAGTTCGCCCTCTCTAACAGCTGCGATCTCTACACTCTGTTTAAGTCTGCTTGTTGGGTTGGCACTACAATTCTGCGTGGCCTTAACTGACGTGACCCTCCAAACAAGATATTCAGTTTTCATCTGCCTTCAATTTTGCAACCCAAGTTGGCTGAGGCTCTTCGCCAATAGTTTGCCCTACCTTAGACAAAGACGTCTTCTGAAGCGTTGCTCCGATGACTCGAATTGAAAGAAACAATTTGACCGAAACGATTACAGTCCACATGGTTTAGCTACACTAAGCGTTGTATTCATATACACTTGACTAGGCTCAGGTTGCCGTTCAGTCTCCAGAGTTTGTCGTTGAACTGGCTCCTCCAGATGCCATCATCGCAAGCAACAACGGCGAGGAAACTTGGACGCTACTAAAAACGGATGG
This sequence comes from Eristalinus sepulchralis, assembly GCA_944738645.1. Lineage (NCBI taxonomy): Eukaryota > Metazoa > Arthropoda > Insecta > Diptera > Syrphidae > Eristalinus > Eristalinus sepulchralis. The sequence goes on from OX122883.1 coordinate 65,475,654, forward strand.
TGAAGCTATAAGTCTTTTTGAGATAAAAGTTCTGCGTGCGATATTTTTTGAGGACATCTGGAGGAGGAGATTCAAAGACGAACTTTACAGGCGGTACGATGGCATGCACCTGGATAAGCGTCTTCTGATACAACGCTTAAGATGGCTAGGTCATGAAGAGCGTATGGACATCACTGCTCTTATCCAAAAAGTCGTTGAATCCGAAACATCAGGCCAACGCAACAGAGAATGCCCTCGGTCGAGATGGTGAAGGACTTCAACTACCTTTGATTGCGCAACTAGAGGCAGCTGGCAGGTGTGATCGTGCTAGCTGGAGAGACATGTTGCTTGAGACCCAAGTTTACCCCGGATTGTAGCGCCATATATGGAAGAAGAAGATGCCATCAAAGCAAACAAACCAAAAAGGCCCAAAAACACAAGGGCTACCTCAAAATTTCAGTGCTATAGAGCAGGACTGAAATTGTTAAGCCTTTGATATGAGTATCGAAGACTTTATCACTCAATTGCCCTTCGAGCCTAAAGACACAGACATTGGCAAAAGTGGATCTAATCTTGAACTTGGTACTGATGTTGTCCCTATCTACTGCAGAACCGATATGATGGAAATCTTTGACTGTCTCAAGGCCTTTGCTGCCCTTTATGACGCCATTATACATACATCTTCCTTTCTTGACGATAGCCTGTACTCTGTTTGTCTTTGTTTTGCAGCCAAAACATTTTCAGCCGCTTCCACTTTAACGCCTGCAAACGCTTCATTGATGACTCACTGTGTTCGCCCAATCCGCGGAAGCTAGGACACTATTGGAAGATCATGCAGTTGTTGATGGTGACTTGCGAGTTTCGCACGGAATGATGTTGAATAGACTGCATGGCAGTCAGTTCAAGCCTTCATTTGACATTGGTCGCAGTGGGTTCGTTACCATAAAGGAGCTGCGATAGACCTCCATCTCGGCTTCCTGCACATTGTACGGTGTTTGGCAGAAATACCAAAACTGGACATGATACTTTATAGCCCGTCTCTATGCACATCGGTCTTGAACTCGACAAAATGGTGGCGATTGATTTTCTGGAGTTTTTCCAGGATCTGCTCAGTGGTGAAAATATGGTGTATGGTGGATAGATTAGGACCTATTCACAAAGGATTTCACTAGTCCAAGCAAAGCGACAGAGAAAATCTTAAAAGGATGGATGCGGCACTACAGCCCACTTCAGACCAGGGCTTAGCTTCTACAACAACTGCTCGTGTTGTACTCGTAAGTGCTACTGTTCTCTCACGAGTAGAGGGGACCTACAATTTTTTGCCGACTTCGAACGGCGAGATTTGAGAAGCTTAACATAGACAATTGATAGTCTTTGAGTGTTTTCAGCAACTCGAAAGAGGTGGTGCCGTGAAAAAAATGCGAGGTGTTCCGTCCGGGAATCGAACCTAGACTTTCTGCGTGGAGGTCGATGTAATTACTTTTTTTTTTTAACTTTTTATTGTATTTTTATTTCAATTTAAATTCCTTACTTATATTCTAGCTAAAAATACTTAAAACTAGCTTATACTATGTGAGCTTTCTCTTTTATATCTATCTTACTGACCCTTCGCGGGTGCTCTAAGTTAATCTACTTTACATTTATTTTGCCTTTCGGCCTACTCTATCTTAATTTAACTTAAATATGTGAGATTAGTTTTTACTTTGTTTGTCAAGAAAAGTAACTTGACTTTCTGGTTTTTACTTAACTTAACTTATTCTAACTAAAACTTAAAGTATTTACAAATTGTTAAATCTACTTATGCTATTCTTAACTATGTCCGTTGAATTGTACGGACGCGTTCTCCAGGGCGTATTGCAATTTATATGCTTAACATATATAAGCAATACGCCGTGATGCACCTTTTTTTTTATATATATTTTGTATATATATATATTTTTATTTGTTTTATTTTTTTTTTTTTGTTTTTTATTTTTTATTTTTATTTTTTTTTTTTTTTTTTTTTATTTTTTTTATTTTATTTAACTTAACCTAAACCTAGCCTATGTGAGTTCGCCCTCAAGGGTCAACTAGCAACTTCTATTCATTAGACGTTGATGGCGTCAAAAACCGATTTCGGTGCAGCCACCAATAAAAGTGGCGTTCTTTGGCCGACACTGCTCTGTCTCGAGCAGAAATCGCCCGGCTGAACCGAAGAAGATCCTCGTGGCTGCGAGCAACGTCCGGCTCGTATTGAAGTCGCCTGTCCACTGTTCGGCGTGCGACATGGAAGATTAAAGGACACCCCTCCGTATCCTGTATCAGGCCCTTTCCATCCAAATATAGGAAAGCTTCGGGCGGAATGAAGCCGTTAAGACGCACCTTCTCGTGGTACATTACATTCGGGTAGTAAGCCCCAAAGATCAGACTGTTGGTCGAGTTCAAAGCCCGTGCGACGTGACCCCTGATTAACTTAATAATAAAGTTGTCTATCCTGATCAGATTTGCCTCGTTGTACAAAACCTCGTTGGGATAGAATTTCTTGTACTCTGATTCGGGGGTGCGATACAATCTGAGGCAAGTCCTAAGACATTGCCTCTCGAACACCCTCATCTTTTCCATCTGGGAAGGACTCACGTTGAACCACACTGGACAACCGTACACCATGACCGGCCGGATGAGGGCCGTGTAGCAGATAACCTTTACTTTGGTATCGAGTTGACGGTTGTGAAACAGCCTACTCGCCCCAAAGAAAGTTTTCTTGGCCCTAGCCAGAACAGTAGCAATATGCCTATCACCATATAGATACTGATCCAGCCAAATGCCAAGATATCTTACTACACTTTTCACAGTTAACGGTCGCCCCTGTGGGTCAACAATGCCGAACTTGCGCCAGTTTTTTTTCGTGTCCCTTGAGGCCCTGGACAGCGGGGTTCTGAACAGAATGGTTTCGCACTTCTGGTAGTTGATCTTCAGCTTCCAGTCGTCGCAATAACGCTGAATGTTATCGAAATCGCACTGCAACAAGCTATTGATCACTTCGACCTTCGGACCTGATCTGTACGCGACTATATCGTCGGCATACGCAATTATATTTGGCATTGAACCCAAAAGATCGCTGGTGAATATCGCGAAAAGAATCGGCGATCCAACCGCCCCCTGTTGCAACCCATTTTTGATGTTAAAAACAGGTATCGACGTTACATTGCCATTCTTCACTACGAACTTCCTACCTGTGATCATGTCATAGATCATGTATAGCAATGATTTATTCATGCCGAGCCTGACCAACTTAAGGAAAAGACCTTCTAACCATACGGTGTCGAATGCCTTTTCCATGTCGATCAGACAGGCACCTGTGCAATGTTTTTTATTCCTATTCCATTGTATATCGGAACACAGCTTAGTCGCGGCATGTGAAGTATCATGCCCCGCTCTAAAACCAAATTGATTTTCCGGTATTATTTCCTTTTGCTCAACCCACTCTTTCAGAGCCCTTATGACTATCTTCTCAAATACTTTGCTTATGCACGGGAGAAGACTTATCGACCGGAGATTTGTTGGAATGGAGGTATCTTTGTCCCTTTTGGGGATTGGTTGTACCACAGCTGTTTTCCAATGGGCCGGATAATGTGCATTGCTCAGCGCATTGTTAAACAGGGTAGTGTATACATCCACCGCTTCAGGCGGTAGATGGCTTAGAACCACATTCGGTATTCCATCAATTCCCACCGACTTTTTCTTCTTCAGTGATATGAAGATATCCAGAAGTTCTTCCTTCGAAACAAGGATGGAGTTGTCTCCATCATTGGCGACGGCACTATTCGCCAAAAGATCGTCATTGAATGTGGTGAAACCAGGATTCTCTGATCGCCATTGACTTATTTCATTGCGAAGGTTGATATGGTTTAGCAAGGCTCTGTTCTCCAGTTCATGATTAGGGCAACGGGAATCATTGACCGTATACACTTTCTGGAAGACAGCACCGATTGCTTTCACCTTTTCCTGGGGATCCTCAACCACGAAGAAGTTGTCGTCAAGGACTGCCCCATCCGGATCAATGCCAACAGAAGTCAAGAGGTTTGCGTTGTCTGTCGTCCTGTCAAGTCGAACGATCTGAATATCGTTCTGATCTTTCCTCCGGAAGATTTTATTTACTTGCGGGAACATCCTCGGGTTGTTGGGTCTTACAGCCCGAATCTTATTACCCCAATGCAAGTTTACAGCCAGGTTGTAATGCTGTTTAATTAGTTGTTGAAGTACTTTGATCTCCGATTTCAGTGATCGCACTGCAGCGTTTTGCGGGTCGGTAAATCTCCTGTACAAGAGCTTTAGTCTTGACAGTAGTCTACTCTTTTGAACGTGAAGTTCGTCTATGGTAGCATTCCGATAAATGTCGCCAACATCGGTTAATACTACCTTCGGGATCGTTCTGTCCATTGAACGTTTAATGGCGTCGTCCATTCGTACAAGGTACTCGTCAACCTCTTCATTTGTCAAGTTTCTGTTCGTTGGGGGATTGATCACGCTCGAACGTAGTTCTCTGGTTAAGATTCTAGAGAAACGTGGCCAGCGCACCTTATTGTAATTATAAGGATTCCTCTGGACATATTCCTGTAGATCCTCCAGCTCGTTCGGGGATGTAATTACTACTACGGCAGGGTGACCACATCTTAAAACCGATGTTAACAAGAATTATGCATCCATTGTGGTAGGGGCGTCCCTTCTTATGAACTGAGCAAATGAGAAACACAGATTTTACTCATCGAGCTTTCTTTTTTTCATCATACCATTCACTTAACCAGATCTGCTGCCTTAAGAAAATCAGCTCCAGCAGTTCTGTTTCGCTTCAGTCTGAACCTTTCCGTCTCAACCTCGTCGTTTCTACACCCATCGCAGACTGCAGATAGTTAGGTTTAGTTTAATTTAGTTTTTGAAAGGAAGATCGGTGTAATTTGAAAGTGAGTACTGGTTTTTGACTTTCCCGAGTTAAGAAATAGGTTTTTAGCCAGTGTCTAGTTCAGAATATTTCGGAGATTCTCATTCATTTTAATAGCGTCGTTTTCACCGGCTTTGAATCGTCGAAACCATTTTTCCGCAGTTCGAAGTGATAGAGTACCATCCCCCCAACCACCATTAATCTTACGGAACGTTTCTCTAGCGGATTTGTCTTTAATGAAGGAAAATTTTAAATTCGGCGTTAGTGAACTCCATGTTTACACGTAACTGTTGAACGCAGTATCCAAACTAATCATGTATAGCGTCGTTTTGTAGGTTATGCCAAGACCTCTCAAATGATGTATAGTATTGCCAGACATGAGCTCTGTAGCGCTTTATACATAGCCGGAAAATTAAAAAAGGCGGAAGGGAGATATTTATATTAAAAGAACAGCCCCAAGTATAAACCCTTGCGGCACACCAACGGTCGCTGATAGCACCTGAGAAATCCGATCGCCTGCGACTACAGATTGCAGTTGTGGAATCTCTTTGCTTCATGCTTGGGCTTGAAATTTCAATCCCTCTCAAAAGTGTCTAGACAAAAGGTCCCGTTATGTCACAGTCACTCTCCATCTCTCCGAAAGCGAGCTTCATGTGCTCGCTTTGTGTCCTTATCAAATGTTTTGTGGCTCAAACCACAATCAGCTCCTTGAAAGTATGTCTCATAGACAGCTTTAAAAAGATTTCACAAGTGGCAGACTTGATGTAATCGATAATCCCCTTCTGAAGTGCCAATGGTGTCAATCATATAAACACCAGGATTATCCCTAATTGCTGAGGAACACGATGCGGTCCCAATAAAGAACAGTTGGCAATTTCTTCCTCTGGCTGAAAGACATCAATCAGTGTAACGAGATTATCTGCGACTTCGCCCTTGAGTCAAAATTCAAACAATCAGCCAAGCCCTGCTCCAACAGGCAGTAGAACAAATTCCTCCGATTACCATGAATAACGTTCGTTTAATTGTGCGAATCTCTCACAGTCCTGCCCCGCCTCTGGCTACTTTTATTAATTTCAAGAGTCATTCACCAACGTCCGTGACAAGGGAACCAGAATGAAACACACAATCCGAGTCACAGTCATTAGTAACCGCTTGTCCGCGGCATGTTTCTGGTGGAAGCCACCAAGGCACTCTGCTTTCTCGTTTGAAAAGCGAAAAAATCCCCTGACTACGCGAAAATGGTTACAAAGTTTCTTTTCTGTTCCCTCATCATGCGATTTAGCGCTTCGCCCCTACGCAGACCTTGGGGGTGTATCTAATCGGATTATTGGATGGCGTGTGTTGTACGTTGTGCTGCAACGATTTTTTCCCATTTCGCTTGTTCGCCCTCGTTTTGCTTTCGTTTCGGTATTGACCAGTTCTGAAAATGGATTTTTTTTTTTCACTTTCTCTCTTCATTTTAAAGCCGAATCGATAATGATTGCAATTTTAAAGTGAGCGTTTAATTAAATTAATTGAAGACATTTCCTTCACTAATAGACATGCCGTGCGTAGGGTGTGTCATTCGGCTTTGCCCGGATTGGATTTGGGGTGTGGTTGAACGGTGAAAAGTCGTGCTTTATCGATGGGTGGGTGATTTTCGGATCTCGATACAGCACAAACTAGATTGTGTTGTCTGGGTTGGCTTTTTTTTATCGAGCACGTTGGCCTTAATGAAGCCGTTTACCGCGTTTGAAAATTTAATGTCGAGGGCATTTGTCCAGACATTAAAAGGGCGTAAGTCATTTGTTTTGAGACTTAATTGACATCGTGGTAAACAAGGGGTTCTGATGTGAGAATGGTTGGTAGACCATTGGCGAGTCAAGTTGGAAAAAAACATGACAAAGGAACGGGTGGAATTCAGTTAAATCAAAGACACAGTGAGATAAGCGCCCTTTGAAAGAAAAACGCGCTTTACCAAACGATAACAAAACAAAAAATATTTTCGCTCTTCTAAACACTATGTTAAGGGTAATTCATTTTTCGGTTTCGGAGTTAAGGCTTCATGGAAGATACATTGCGGTACATTTTTGATGAAAATTTAATTTCTTTATAAAGTTGAGATATTTCCAAAATTGCAAAAATTAAATATGCTTCAAATATCCGCCTTGAAAGCATTCATAGCACGCAATTTTATTAAAATAATTTTTAATCATCTATGCGCACATTTCGGACGCTATCTTAGTCACAACCTGAGTAATGTCGAGTCTTAATGCGGGCTTTGAATGGCTGCAATTTTCTCGAATGACCAGAAGCCGAGCAGCAAAAAATGATTTACTGTTTCAAGGGCAGTAGAAAAACAAGGAATACAGTTTCGTCATCAATTCCTACCCTTATTTGCAATGACATCCCAGCTCTCAGTTCTTAAGACAAAAGTTCCCTTCTTACTGCACATTTTGTATCAACCTCGACGCTGCCAAAGGGCACATTGTCTAAGCCTCTACTTGAGAGAGTAAATTTTACCATTGAACCAATCGACTTTCGCACCCGTTCAGGGTCTTCTAATGAAGAGGCATTTTTTTAGTTGTAAATCGACTCTTCAGAATCCGACGAGAACGACACTTCTTACACTCTTTTTCGTTACTTAAAAAAATGCTTGCGGGAAGCTGTATTCTTCTGAAAAATACCCCACACTCGAAATGTCCATCAGTTCACCGATATACCATCTTTCAGAAATGCAAATAAATTAAATAATAGACAACAGACATAAATACTAGACAAAAATGCTTAAAACTAGTTAGACGAACCAAAATGATACATGAAACTTAATGGCCCTTGGCGGGCACTCTAAGCTAAACCTGAGCTTATACTATTTCTTTCGACCTATTGAATTACAGCATGAAATTAAGAAAAACAAAATTAAAAAAAACTTAATAACTGAACTAACTTAAATACTACCTTAAAATAACCGACTGCGCCCCATAAGTGGATACGCACTACCCTTTCTAACCCGGGTATAAAGGATTGGAAGATGGAGTTCCCTTTAACATCCCGAACGTCTCGACTGGATACCGCCGTACTGAACCGGAGGAGACCCTCCTCAGTTCGTTGTGCGACGGAACGGTCGCGGTTGAGTCGCCCATCCCCAGTTGATCTGGCGATATGAAAGATGTGCGGTACCGCATTTACGTCCTGTATCAGTCCGTGTTGGTCTAAATAGAGAAAAGCTTCTGGGGGGACGAAGCCATTGTGGCGTACCCTTTCGTGGTATTGGGGATTGGGGTAGTAAACCCCATAGATCAGGTTGTTGGTCGAGTTCGTCGCTCTCGCAATATGTCCCCGAATCAACTTCACCAGGAAATCGTCCACTCATATCAGGTTCGCCCTGTTGTATAGAACCTCATTGGAATAGAATATTATGTACTGGGACTCAGGTGTTCTGAAAAGGCGAAGGCAAGCCCTCTCAAACACCCGTAGCTCAGCTTGCACTCACGTTGAACCATACGGGACAGCCATAGGTGATTATTGGCCGGATGAGGGCCATGTAGCAGATCACCTTCACCTTCCCATCGAGTTGGCTGTTGTAAAACAGTCTCTTGGTAACGCCAAAAGCGCCTCGGGCCCTGGCCAGAGCAGCATCTACAAGTTTTGTTAAAATATAGATATTGATCTAGCCAGATCCCCAGGTATCTGACTACTGTCCTTTGCGCCAGTGGTTGCCCGTCTCGTCCAACAATTGAGAACTTTCGCCAATTCTTTTTTTTTCTATCCGCCGAAGCCTTATACAACGGCGTCCTGAACAGAATGGTTTCGGAATTCTTGAAGTTGATTTTCAACTTCCAGTCGTCGCAACCTTTCATGAATGAATCGAAATCACCCTGCGAGAGAGTAGTAATTTCCTCGATACTTTTACCTGATCTGTACACGATCAAGTCGTCGGCGTACGCAATAATAAGATCGCTCAAGTAAATGTTGAATAGGATCGGCGAAATAACGGCACCTTATTGGTGAACATTTTTTACTTCAAAAATATCTGTAAAGGTGACGTTGCCATTCTTCACGACGAACCTTCTACCGTAGAGCATGTTACACAGCAGGTACAGCAGTTGTTTATTAATGCCTAGCCGTTGAGCTTGTAAAAAAGTCCTTCTAACCATACGGTGTCAAAGGCCTGCTCCAGGTCAATCAAGCAGGCACCCGTACATCGTTTCTGGCTCTTGTTCCATTGGAAATCCGACGGCAGTTTCGACGCGGCATGCATAGTGTCATGCCCCGCTTTGAAACCGGATCGGTTATCCGGAATTATACTTTTGTCCTGAGTCCAGGTCATCAAAGGTCTATTTATAACCTTCTCGAAAACTTTGCTGATGTTCGGATGGAGACTAATTGACCGGAGGTTGCATGGATTAGACGAATCTTTTCCTCGTTTGGATATGGGTTGCACAAACGCGGTTTTCAAATGCTCCGAATAATGTGCATTATTCAGAGCATTGTTGAACAGGAGTGCGTACATGGTAACCACATCTCGAGGGAGGTGTCTTAGCACAATGTTTGAGATCCCGTCGATCCCGACATTCGAAATGAACGGGGGATGAACCCCTTTGTCGGCGACGGCATTGTCTGCCATGTTATCATCATTGAACACGACGCTACACTGAAAGACGAGAGCTGCTTGTGAGCTCAATGAACAAGAAGGTGGAGCACAGAGTCAGATAGAAAAAGAAGCCATTCGTAGAGATGGAGAGGTGTTAGCTGAAATCTGTTTGGCCGAAAAAGGATAATGTGAAGTACAGTCACAATGCTGGGAATATGTTAGAATCATTTCTAGTCATCATTCAACTGGTGAACGATGAACACAAACCCAAATACCAGTGCCAGGCATATTGCTCCACACAATTTAAACGATTAATAACAATGGACATGAATTCCATCCTCCTGACTTGACAAGGTCAAAACAGTGATTTGAGGTTGAACGAAGGTGGTGGAACTATTCTTTAAAGCAGCCAGCTGATCTGAAGATATGATTAGAGACCTCTTTGATTACGCCAACTGTCAAAGGATCAGCCTTTTCAAGATCCCTTTTAGCTGAGAAACGCCAGAGTCTGTTTCTGGACAACTGGATAAGCACTTATGAGTGAGGTTTCAGGTCAGTGATAGATCACAAGAAAAAATTGTTCGGTCTGCGATTTCAGAATTTTGAAAACAATTGAGGTCAAGATTACAATTAGTCAACCAACGCTTGGTATGTTTCAACAATTTGCAGTAAACATCCGGTAGTGAGTCACTTTTGAATATTTACCGGATGAATAAAGAAACGGGACATTACAGCGAGTATGGCCCGGAACTTAATGAAAATAAGTGGGAGACCGTTATTTAGATGAGTTTAAAATGTATTGCTCTCATGATTTCAACTCCCACTTGACTGTCACAGTAGGGAGTCATTGTCAAATAATAGATCATTTCAAAAGTTTTTGGACATAAGGGGGCGCCACTAACAAAATTATTCATTTAATATATTTTTTGTAAGTGGCGCCATCTATTTATATCCCGGGAAATTTAGTTTATTTCTAGTAACGCTTTGGAAAATATGATAGAAGCTCAGAAACAATTAACCAGAATTGTTTTCCTATTTCTTTTTTTATTTACAGAACTTTGTGATGCAGCTTTAAAAATTCAAGCCACATTCCGTGGTCATCTATCGCGAAAGTTAGCCGGTCACAAAGCCGATGAAGTCGAAGTCGACATTCAGGAGATAACCAAAAAGGTCGCCGAGGAATTGGACATAGACTTAACTGATCCAGAACTAAACAAGGCAGCTACTAAAATCCAAGCCTCCTTCCGAGGTCATAAAAGTCGCAAAGACGCAACCAATTAAGACAAAATTTACACTTTTATTAGCAGAAGAAGAGCAAGAAGGTATAAAATTATTCAAATGGAAATTTACAATTTAAAAACAAGTATTTCTTTGAAAACAAATTTAAACAAAAAATAAATCATGTCCATTCTCTGCCTGAATCCTTGGAAATTGAAGAAAAAAAACAAAACAAAGAAAGTGAAAAAATTTAAGAAAAATAAGCAAATATGTGAATATTTGAATGAAAAGAAAAAAAAACTCATTTTCCTAAAGTTGTAGACCATATATATATACATAAAATTAGAAATTGTAAGAAGGAGTCACTCATTTTTTTCGTTTAATTTAGCTTTTGAAGTAGGTCAAGGCAAACAAATCTCCAGGCAACACACATCCAACCAGTCTCCAACAATCAATCAATTCTTGAGCTTCAGATGCGATTCACTTTTTCACGTGTCCTTTTTGAATGAATTGAATGTTGTTCGCCGCGAGAATAGAAGACAACAATAAGGAAACACCAAAAATTAGTTCTTAATTGTATACATATGCAAAACAAAAAAATCAATCAGGCATGCATGCATCAATTTGTGTCAATTTTATCCAACTTTCCTTTCGGTTTGTCTTTTCTTTTTCTCTCGTCCTCACCTCACCAATTTGTCATTTTTTTGGAAAATCTCTTAAGAAATTTTTTGTGAATATAAACTGCACCAAACTGCTAGAGATTCAAACAAAAAAAAAACAAACACTCAAAATTGAGAGTGAAATATACGCTGATCTATATTTGAGAATCTTATAAGATAAAGAGAAAATTTATAAAAGAATTTTTACCAAAAAAAAAACAATTTTTGCCAAAATACTACTGTTATAGTTCTATTTTTTAATTTTTACTAATTATTTGTATTGTCTGTGTAACTGGTTAGTATACATATATCACCGATTAATGAAAGCAAAATATATTATTATTATTATTATAAAAAAAATAATGAAGTGAAAAATCCTAAAAATAAACTGCAAATGAAAAGCTTTGAAAATTATGTATTGTAATCCACGAAAAAAACACACACATACACACATAAATTTGAATAAATAAAATAAAAAAAGAAACACACACACACACTTGAGCTATGTACACTTACAGAGGTACAGAAAAAAATATTGTTGAATTATTTATTTAAAAAAAAAAATAACTTCGTAAATAAAAAACAAACATGCCTAGCAGAGGAAATAGTTTGAAAAACAAACATACACACGATCAAAAAACAAAAGTGAAAAAAAACACAAACAAACAGTAGCAATGTGAACCTTATTTGATTTTGTTGTGTACATGACAAATTCCTTGTCAGAAATGGTACTTATGTTAAAAGAATAGTAAGAAATAAAAAATTTAAAAAATTAAATAAATGTGTTGACTATTTTTTTTTTTTTTTTGTATAATTGGGATTATTTAGTCTCCTTAAGTGACCGGAATTAAGTCACAGCACGGACCGAAGGTGTAGAGGAAGAGATGGAAAGGACATACCGGTGCACATTGGCTTTAAATGTCTATTGATTGTGATGAGGGGGTAAACTTAACCTCGGAAGCGCATTCCATATTCGTGTAGTGCGGCTGAAGAACAACTCTCTAAACATAGCTGTACGTCCGGAGGTGGGCTTAAGGGTGAACAGGTGGGGGCATTCCTAGCGAGGCGAGTATTGCGGGTAAATTCTTGAAGGGGAAGAATGCAACTGGCTAATTCATTAGAGAATTGTTTGTTATAAAAACGATAAAATGGTGATAAAGACGCAACATTTCGTGGCTGTTCTAGCGAGTCGATTGACTTCGCAGCATTAGTATTACCAATAACTTTTATCACTCGCTGTTGAATTCAATCTAGTAGGTGCAGTAAGGTCTTAGGAGCTCCAGACCAGATAGGAGCGTTATACTCAAGTTTTGGGCGGATGTACGACTTATAAAGGGTGTCCCAACAAGAACGCAAGATTTAAATTTTAAATCAAACGCAGATATTTAAAAAAATCGTGAATTCTTTATTATATCGTAAAGTAGACAGGATGAGGTTATGTGTGGAATAGAACATCGACCAGATGGCCGCCGCGGCTTTGCTGGCACATACGCGATCTTTTAATGAAATTTTCAATGACCGTTTTCCATAAATGCTGCGGTATTTCATTAATGCAACGTCCAATTTCCTCTTTTAAGACTTGAGACGTTGTCGGCTTACTCGCATAAACAATCGACTTCAAAAAACCCCAAAGAAACAAATCCAATGGTGTTAAATCGCACGATCTAGGCGGCCAATTCTGGTCTCCAAAACACGAAATAACACGACCGGGAAATGACTGATGCAGCAATTGAATTGTTTCTCTGGTTGTATGAGATGTGGCGCCGTCTTATTGAAACCACATCCCCTTCACATTCATTTCTTCAATTCTATCATTTCACGACACCGAACACCATTGACTGTTTGCACTTGACCTGACTCATTTTCATAAAAAAAGTTCCAATGATTCCTCCAGCCCAAAATCCACACCACACAGTGGCATGTTGAGGATGCATTTACTTCTCCTGAATCACTCGAGGATGCTCGATGCTCCCCCCAAATGCGACAATTCTGCCTATTGACGAAGCCATCAAGATGGAAATGGGCCGCGTCACTAAAGATGATTTTATCGGCAAAATCAGCATTTTCATGTTGTCTCTCCAATACCCAATTAACGAACTCCCTTCGCTGTACATGGTCAGCTGGATTCAGTTCCTGAGTCAGTTGAACTTTGTCTGCATGAAGATGCAAATCTTTCGTCAAAATTCGCTGCATTGTGGATTTGGAAACACCAATTTGCTGAGCTCTGTGTCGAATTGAGGTGGATGGAGTTTAAGCGACATAATCACGTACTGCTGCGATTTTTTCGGTCGATCGACCTGGTCGAAGGCGCGTTGTTGCCTTTACATCAGTTACAGAACCAGTTTCAGCAAATTTCTCCATTAATCGCTTTACAGTTGACTCTTTTGGAGCATTATTGTAACCCCAAATTGATCGCAATTTGGGAACTTTAGCCGCAAAACTTTCCCCATTTTGGTAAAACAATTTCACAATGAGAATGCGTTATTCATTCGTGTAGCTCTCCATTTTTATAAACCTCATACCTTCCACTAACAAATAATAATAATTGTTCAAATGTCAAACAATGACAATTCGAATGGCGCCAAGTTTAAATCTTGCGTTCTTGTTGGGACACCCTTTATAATCTTCCGGATGAAAGGCTGAACCGACATACAAACCGTCCCACTTCGATCGACATCGATCTAGTTCCAAATAGGGCAGTGCTTGACAACGACCATTTTATAGTAAAAGATCCTCAGGAGAAGGCGAAGGAAATTGGAGCGGTTTTCCAAGAAGTGTACACAGTCAATAAATCTTTTTGTCTTGCTAAACCACTTCTAACTACGTAACGATATAAATCAATTCCATTTCGAAACGGAACTAAGATATCTCTATCTCGACTAATCTCTGATCTATAAGTCTTCTTTCGTGCTAAGTAAGGAATTCCAGAAGCTAGTCATTAGAGCTCAGCTGGAGATGACCTGGTTGGGCAAATGCAATAGCTCATCTGTATGATATGGTCGAAGGAAAGCATGTCCGATGAGTGGAATCCCAGCGCCAACTATCGAGGGATTAGTCTCCTTAACGTCGCGTACAAGATCCTCTCTACCGTATTGTGTGAACGCCTGAAACCGTTCGTCAACAACCTGATTGGTCCTGGAAAACACCAGAGGCACGATCTTCCAAAAGTCAGTTCAATTGCTAGCTTACTCCGACGACATTGACGTGATTGGACGAACAAGGCGAGCTGTTAATGAGGCGTTTACAGGCAATGAAGCGGAAGCGGCTAAAATGGGTCTAGTGGTAAATGAGGGCAAAACGAAGTTCATGCTGTCATCAAGGAAGGACACACAACATCGACGTCTCGGACAGAGTGTCACACTAGGCAGCAGAAACTTCGAGGTAGTCAAGGACTTGGTCCACGTTTGCTCGGCAGTAAATAGAGACAACAACACCAGTACCGAAAGTAAACGCTGAATCTCTATTAAAAATCGCCCTCTCTCGAAGAACTAAACTGACTTTATATAACACCTTGATAATCCCAATCCTACTTTATGGCGCAGAAACCTGAACACTACAAAAGCGGATGAGGATGTCCTTGGTCTCTTCGAGAAAAAAGTTTTGCGTGCGATTTTTTGTCCTGCGTTGATGGCATTTGGAGAGGAAGATTTAACGACGACCTCTAAGGGCTGAACAGCGACATGCGCTTATTCAAGCGTCTTCGGAGACAACGCTTTAGATGGCTAGGCCATTTAGAGCGTATGGACACCACTGCTCCGGCCCGAAAAGTCTTCGGATCTGAGCCACTGGAACAACGCAACAGACGACGGCTTAGGTGGCACACAAGTGGAGAAGGACCTCAACCAACTAGGAGTGCGCAACTGGAGGCAGCTGCCGAGTGATGGCTGGAGAAGCATGTTAGGACTGTAGCGCCACAAGAAGAAGAAGAAGAAGAGGAACCACCATCTGAAGAAAACAATCGCTCACAAGAAGCCAACCACACACGCCGATCGTCATTCGTTAGAAGCTTCCTGACGTTCGCTTCCTAGGTTCTTGTGCATCCACTATGAAATACAGACCGAATGATTTCTACACCTAGTCCCATGCAGGTGCTAAGGTGTTCGAAGGGATGAATTAGTTAGAAACACTTGGAGCCGATGAGAAAGTTCAACAAAGCGGTAGAAGGGATGTTGTTGGGGTCGTTCAGATAGTTTGTTGGGCAAATAGTTGCCCAGGTATTTATCTCTGAAGCACGCAAGGTACAAAGCAGATGTTGGAGCAGAAACCTCTTCGTCCAAACAACTTCTGCAGAAATCATTCGAGGGGACATCTAGTCCTTATCCACTAGTGTATTCGCCGATTCGTGAACGAATACTGCTCCTACGACCAGATTTATGCCTGATCCTCGGCTTTTAGTAGAGGAAAGACCAAACTTCCTGTGAAGACACATCTTTCGTCAATCAAATGGATCATGTCCACGTGAAGCTTCAGTTTACATGTTTCGCGAGGGATACAATGGTCTTCGTGCATATTACTCAGCTCTGCCTTTACTTCGAATGTCTCTGTGATCTGGCACCCAGCAGAGGCAGCCATTGAAAAGGCTCAGTCATCTCGTCTAGGAAGACGCTGCAATCAATGACCGTCTCAAAGTTTGTTCGGATTGATTTCCAGACCTAAGTGCTGCCTGAATGTCTGCGACGAGAAAGTCATCCTTCGGTTATCACTGATTGGGAGTTTGTATCAAGCCATATTGACGTTAGTTTGGTAGCTTCCGTTGAGGGCCTCGAAAGCGAACCGCGTGGTAAGCCGGGAGCGGTAACTGACGACGCCATTTAACCAGAAACGGTTGATGCTGTTCCAAGAAAATCGTTCCGAATGAACTTATTTCCCACGACTCTCGTCGAGTGGTCGACTCTCGACAAGTGGTAACCCCATGAATTGAGCGACACTCTAAAAATACGCCGCTTAGAAACCTGTCCATCGCTGATTCTAAGGCACGGAAATGACAATCTGTTGGACATCGGTTTGTTGCATGACAACACAAGACCCTCAAACGAAATTCGTCCGTATCCCTTGTCCTCCCGGGATATTTTTTTGACGGATTATCGCCGTGTCAGGAAAAGATATTCCGAAAAACTTTGAAATCCTTTTAGCGTTAAAAAATAAGCCTAGTGTCCGATGATGTGCGTCAGCTCTCAGAGATTAATCTAGAGAGTGACAAGAGAAACAATTCCCCACTCACTCTCAATTTCCTTTTATTTCATCAAGTTAAGTATGCTTTCGCAATTTCTTAGTGATTTGAAAGAATCTCGCAATGGCCCCGGTGGACATTTTCCTGTCCACCTTTCCCATTGACTCGATTTCTAGCCTACACTTCGCCACCGTGTTCAAGAACAGATGCTTCTTCGAAATATGCTCGATGTGCTCATCTCGTTTCTTCCATTTTTTGATCAACTCTGGATTGAATTCAGTAGGCTTGTGCTTGATCTCGAAGATTGGATTGAAGTGCTCGAACTTCTTTTCCAGCACATCCAGGTCGGGTGTATGCAAGAAGGGCTGGGTGACGAGGTTATACGGATCATAGTCCTTCGAGTACTCCATCTCCCGCAATTCGTGATAGTCGAGCTGAAGAATTGTGTTATACAGCGACTTGGGATGACCGAGGATACCGTGCGTCAGGTCGGCCATGTGCAGTTGACTCTCCGGAATGATCACCTCCATCTCCAACTGCTGCATGCGTAGATCGTTGCCGCGGTACTTTTTTGTACCCAGCCAGAGGATGGGTAAATTTTGACGTTCGATATGCTTCAGTTCCAGGATGAGGGGGGAATTTTGATGACGGAAATTTGACCGGTAGTTGTGCTTACCGTGGAGGAGTGCTCGCTCGTCCTTTCGAAATGTGACCGTTGATTTGTGATGGAGCTTGAAGTGTTCCGAGCGGAATAGCCGACTGATCTCGTCGTCAATAACGTCGTAAGCCCTTCGATGGTGGGCGATCCACACTATCTGGGTCGAGAACGCAAGGAAACTCTCGTGAAACGCCATGTCGAGGATGGACATGGATATGTTCACAATCGGCATCAGATGGTAGCACATTGCCATGTCACCGAGGCCGAGGAGGATCATGCTGTATTCCTTTGCCACGATGATACGGTATTGCGTCATGTACTCCGAGTAGATTCGTTTGATCTTGACGCTTTCAAGGCTTTCAATTTGAGCCCGCTTTCCAGCCTTTTCATCGCGTCGCACAAGGATGAACTCCGCCAGGAGGAGAAAATATTCGAAGTACATGATGAGTGCCTTTATGAAACGATCGAAATTCTCGGTGTGAACAAAGTTTATAAATTTTTTTGTCAGCATCTCTCTGGGGGCAAGGAACAGGACGACATTCTTGATATCCTCAAGCACAATGAAGTCTGAGTCGTGGGCGATTGTGTTCCTGGAGAATTCCTGCAGAAAGATCGGCTCCTCCACCTGATTCAGTGTTGCCTTGAAGGTAAAACCGTTTGTGTTGATCTCCGGGACTGTGGACTGTTCGTTTACCAGGGTTGTGTAAATCAGTTGCTCCTGACAGTCATCCCAGGAGAAACGTCCTGTCTTATATTTTGGAACAGCGACTTCCTTGTGAATTCGAATCATTGCGACCTCCCCGAACGTACGTCCTTCCCAACAAGCATACCGGTGACGAAAGTGAATAACAGCTATGAGAGTGAACTTTTTGAAAATCAAAATCAAAGTTTCCCGACTCCTTAGACTCGAGACAGATCTACATCGGGGCAGAGTGACCAAGCAACTCCCCACCGAGTTGTGTTTCCTTGACAAAATTGTGTGGTTGTGACCTTTGTGATTTTGCTCTCCTCGAGAAACTGAAGGATCTGCGTTTCACTGCTCTTATGGCCCAGCATTGTGGAGAACACTCTCACGCGGCTTGAAAACCTTTGACTCTCGGCAACAATTCCTTTAACAAATGCAACTTCGCCACCCTCACAGAAAAGCTCGTCCACCTTGCCCGTGTGACAGTTCTTCGGCTCCTTACGTTTCTCCGGATTCCGATCATGCTTCTTGTTCATTTCGTTTGTGTCGTAGAATGGTGGATTGCACAAGCAGAAATCAAAGACCTTATCCTCCATTGATTCGAGGAAGTCTTTCAAAATTACATTTTTGGTAGTTTGTGTGAAGATCTGGATGTGATGCTCAAGGTCATTCCGCTTGACATTTTCTGATGCAAACTTAATATTTGCGACGTTTGCCTCTAAAGCACTCATCTTCCAGTTCTTCGTTTTGGCTGCGAGGAGTGCATAAATGCACGATGAACCACATCCTGAGAACGGTAAAAACGTTGTACACACGAAATCTAAGCAGACATCATCTTACCAATGTCAATTCCGTGGACATTTTTTAATTCCAAGGCGTCCATAATGTCCTCGATCCATAGAATGTAATTCAATCGCAATGGCAGCGTTGGAATCAAGCTGTTTGGCGCGAATTCAACCTCCAAGTTAAAGTAGTGCTTTAGAAGTGTTGCTGTGAGGGAGCGCAAGGCCGCTTCATTTCGCAAATCGATTATAACTTTACCATTAAGGGCCTAGGGAGGAAAAACATTACACATGAGAGATTCCAGGTGGATGGAGGCAGGCACTCACCAATTTACACATTTTGCGAAAATCGGGATATTTGATGGCCAGATCTGTGTAGTCAGGGGCGGTTATGAAGATATTCCGTGGATGCATTCGATGTTTGCAGGACATTTTGTGAATCTGTGAGTCTGGTTTGTATCAAGAGCCGGTGATCTGGTCAATTTCCAAGAAGGAGACGAATTTTCTTTGTACATACTGTTGACGTTTAACGAAGAACTGTCGTACATAAATTGACGTTTTCAAATGTCTCTCTGATCCAGGGATGTAGGTAAAAGTAAGAAACGATTTTTTAACGCAATGCTTTGTAATAGTGACTGATACTACAAGAAGGAGGGTTGTTGTGGGTTCAGCTCAGTTATAGGAGATGCACTTCAGTGCATGATCAAATATTTTTTTTTGCAAAATAGGCCTCTTAAGGACTACAGTAAAACTCGAGAAAGTTCTACTGATGTTTCCGCAATATGACCAATTTTTATTTTTTTTAAGGAATTGAAGTAAATACCCTTTTTATAGAAAATGGACTCAAATTTTATCCCTTTGGGTAGTTTACCTAATGCGGGGGGCAAAGGGCAACACATTTCAGTGATGTTTATGATTTTTCATAGAAATGAAAAAAATTTCACTTCACTTTCAGTCGGAACATTGGTCTATGACGCAGTATTTGGAATCCCAGCTTAGTTTTGGTACACATTTTGTCATATTTTTGACATGAAAGTGGCTTAAATTTTGACTTTAAGATTTTACAGAAAATTTTGTAGGACAAATGGAATATGGAATCGACCTATGTGCAAAGTTTGAATAAATAAATTGAGTGGCACTACAGCCCAGAAGATACCAAAGTTTGGTTATTTAGAATGTTTAGAACACACGCGTTGTACAACATCAGCAAATATAGCATTCATTTCTGAGAAAATAAGTCTGTCAAGCTCACAATAGATGTGAACGGTAGGCAGGAAATCGCTTAAGAAATTTGTGTCTCTGAATAGCTCTAAGAAATCGAAAGGCGTTTAAATGTTGTCGGACGGACTGACTTTAATATTTTGCCCTTCACAAAAGAAATTGTTTCCACCCTTAATAGCACCTTAGCATACATAACAAACATACCCACCGCTTAACAAATCATGTGGTTGTCAAAATATAAACGCTGGTCTCTAGCTGTCACGTTTGTTTTGCAAATTGCCTTGCGTGCGGTGTAGTTTGTAATTTAATTCTGTTTGTCTTTCTTGAATTAAAGCATCTGAAAAGAAGTCTGCACAAAAATGTCTGAAACAACATCAAAGGACACAGTTCTTAAGACAGCAATGACATACATTTGCGGAGGTAAGTTTCCTCGATTCGCCTTAAATAACATCCCAAATCATGGGCCATGCAAATTCTAGAATGCCATCACGAAAACGAAATGCGCCCCCGGGATCCCATTCGATGCCGTGAATGTGGTTACAGAATCATGTACAAGAAACGTACGAAGCGATGTGAGTTTTGGAAATCAAGCCTTTATCGTCTGGTTACGATTGATCTGATTTTTTTTTTTTTTTGTTGCAGTGGTTGTCTTTGATGCTCGTTAAGGATGTGCCCTGATGGGATGTGAAGTTGGAGACATACTTGGTTTTGTATCACCTTTTTTGGAATAAAGATTAAGATTTTAAGGACATCTAG
Organism: Eristalinus sepulchralis; assembly: GCA_944738645.1. Taxonomy (NCBI): domain Eukaryota; kingdom Metazoa; phylum Arthropoda; class Insecta; order Diptera; family Syrphidae; genus Eristalinus; species Eristalinus sepulchralis. The sequence continues at coordinate 65,496,273 of OX122883.1, forward strand.
TTTGTTTTTCTTAAATATAAAACTACGTCATGGGAAGAGATATTTCTGACACAGCTTCAACTTCCATTTCCTTCCTTCAATCACATTTCCTTCAAATAATGCAATTGCCGGGTTGTGCACACATAAATTTCACTTTACTTGTGTACACATTAAATTGTGAAAATCATGTCCCAATTCCACAAGAGTGAATTTTTCCGTGTACACGACCAAATCTTCACAGCGTTCCGTTTCCACAAGGGTGAAAGTGAATTTTTTTGACATTTGCGTGTACACAGTTGGAAAAGTTTACATATTCACTTCCCCCTCGCATATTGTTAACCAAATGCGTGCCGAGAAAGGCAGATTGAAAAAAGCCAGCTACGAACAAAAGGAATACTTGTTGGCCTACATGGAGGAGAATCCAGATTTTGCAAACGACAGGTTTGTTTGACCAGCCGTAGATTCAAATTTCCACATTACCTCTCAAGCATTGTGTAGATTTAATTCATCAAACGGTGCACATTCAAAGGCTCACCGATGGCGAGCACTTTCCTCAAGACTGAACGAAATCGGCGGTGCAAATAAGAATGTAAATCAATGGCGCAAGTATTGGCGAGATCAGAAGTAAGCAAATCTCAAATGCTTCGTAGGTGTGATCCGACACATTCCAAAACTTTTCATTCAGACTCCATTCCAAAGAGCGAGAAGCTCTGATCAAGGCCTCCTATCCAAATACGAAGCCGCTAAGCAGCTTTGAAGAGCGCCTTATCGCACTGATATCACCCGCCGCAGCTGATGAAATCTGCCTTTCAGACGAGGATTTGCCTGTACAAGTGAAGAACGAGCTGGTAAGAAACATTTGCGTCGCCTAAGCCTCTGTGTACCGATAACTGTTTTTCACATTTATCAGGATGATGACATTTTGCCAGAGAACATCTCAGAGGTAAGCAACACAGGAACTTCTTCGACGGGGGACGACGAGATGCCTCTGATATCCGAAGTGAAATCTGAAGTAGTAACAAATTAAGAGACAAATCTTTTCTCCCAAAATGATTTCTTCTTCTTTCCAAGGATGTGCACTTCCCAGAAAAGGCTGAAACTCCGACGATAGACAACACAACAATCTCTATAGCGGATAACAAGCCAATAGCAATGGTTGAAGGGATACCAACTCCGGAATCTAGAACACCGATAGTTCATAAGCGGAAGAATGCTTCATCAAGTGGGACGCTGCAAATGTCTCTGTATGAGCGGAAGTTGTTGGGTATAAGGAGGGCAGAGAACGAATGGAAGAAGGAATATGAAGACAAACTGCTTAAGCTGCGCGAAAGAGAGTTAACGCTTCGAGAGAGAGAAATGACCCTCCGGGAAAGAGAATTCAATCTTCGGGAAAAGGAATTTGAATTGAAAATCAAAAATAATCAATAAATCGTATTTCATATGTTACAACTGTTATTACCTTGTTTTGAATGAAAAGGAGAGGCGGAGGGGTTTGCATGTATTCATCAGCTTTAGCGAGTGGGACTGAGTTCAAGGTTCTGTATAGGGTTCTTCGATAGAGGTCTTCATTTCTCAATTGTCCACTTAGTCCAACAAACATAGCGATTGGCGAGAGTGATGCTTTGTTTTGAGTCCGCGGTGATGCCACTGAATTCGTGCAGACAGAGCCATTCGCTATTCCCAAGTTGAAGTTGCCTAAAGTGACATTGCATTGCATCATTTTCAAAAAGGCATCAGCTTGTCATCGACGCAAATGTCAAACGGTCGCCTAATGGATCATCCCCACCATGGATGAACGAAGAAGGAGATACACAGCTTCCCAGCTGATCCATCAGCTGATTTCCCCTACATCATACAAACGTTTGACAGTTATTGACGAATTGTGGTGGATTTAGGTTTATTTCTGAAAGTTATTTACGAACCATCGAACATTTTTTCATGTTACCCACACTTGTTTACGTTTCCCCTCCAAAATTTGCAGCATGTCGACCATTTCCTGAATTTTTGCCCACAATAGTGTCAAACATTCGTAAATTGCCCACGTATTTCCTGTATTCGTCAACCATTATGAGATTTTATTCGGAGTAGGTTCGTAAGTAACCAAATAAATTTTCCTTGAAATTAGTATCATCTAAACCTTAATTAATTATTATATAAAGATTTTAAATTATTATTAAATAGATATTCAGTATTATATTATACATCCAATGGCTTGTGAAATATGTACAAAAAAGGAAAGGATGCATATTTGCAATTTCAAAGTTGAGCATAAGAAGGAATTTTGTATTTTTTTGCGGTTTTCGTTTCTACCGATATTTTGAATTACATATACTACTAAGAAGAATTTTATTATTAGTACCTTATTTAATTACAGAAATAAAGGCGAATTCAGTATTTTACTGTAAGGATTCTGATGAGCTTTAGAAAAACAACACGTCCACTCTTTTTTAATAATGGGCTATAAATTATAAAAAATAACTTACTCTTTTTGATTCTATACCACTACATTACATTTATTAAAATGTATATAGTAATGCCAATGTGTAACTAATTACAACCTAAAACAACGATGTAAAATTTATATTTATTTGTATATCACATGACTTATGAAAACAGAAATGAATATACGATTAAAGACATTTACGCATGTTCGGAATTTCATGTTCTTGTTTTGTATATTATTGATTTCATTTTTATTAATATTTCGACTTGGTTGTATTATAAAGCTAAAGCTATAACTAACGAAAAGACGTATCTACATCGATTCTTATAAAATTAATAATTTAGTGGAATTCAATATTTTTCTAATCACATCTACAGTATGACGAACATAATTATTAAATAACATATATATACTTAAAGTAATAGAGCGATTTATGATAATTTTTCATTTTAAACATAATTCTGTAGTAGCGTTTTGTATTCATTTTATAAGGGAAGCATTGTGATATTGTATGTATAAAATTATGTATGCAATTTTAATTTATAATTTAACAACAAGGTTTATTGATATGTTAATAAATTCAAATTTTTTACACATATATAATATGTTAAAACATTTCTTAAAAGTATGCCTTAAGTGCAACTGCTGCGTTACTGGTGCACCTTCTGAACACGCACTCCCTCCGCCATGTTCTTGAATTTTTTGGTGGTGAGAAATATTGCCGGTATTTTAAATTCACTTTAAATTTTTAATCAGTTCAACTGTGTAAAATGTCTTAAAACAACAAAAGATAACAAAAAAAAATTATGTTTCCACATTCCGCAGAATTTATCACAGGAATCAGCATTCTATGACATTAAATAAAATTGGCAAAAAATAACGACTTTTTTTTCATATTAAAACCCACCCCAATAGTTTGAGCGGGAAGGTAATCGGCAGATTGAGTAGCTCACACGTATTCTCATTTCGGAGAGAAACCCTGTCTGTGAATTTGGCTCTCTGATCAGCTGTTCAAGAAGGGGAAATGTTATAAAAAACGCTGTCAAATTTTCCCCAAGGGCGGGAGACGAAGAAGCTGTGTATCTCCTTCCTCGTTCATCCATGATCCCCACGCATCAGATGCACAAATGTCAAACATTTGAGCCACAAATTTGAGCATCATTCACTTTTCTGATGCTTTTGTAAACAATGTCGACAAGAAAGGAAAGGTAAGTACGAAACATATTTGTGCGTTGATCAAACAAAGAGACGTTTAAATTTCTTTCCTTCCCAGAGATCGTTTTAACGCACCGAAACCGAGTTATTAATCAAAACAAGACTCAAGTACGAGAAGGAGTTTGCATCTCGCAAAATATCTCTTTCCGTCCTTTGGGGTAAAGTGTTGCAAGACATGCGAGCAGAGTGTCCAGGTGATGACAACAATGTATTGCGTTTCAAAGTTCTTTTCAGAAAACGCTGTTTTTTTGGCTTTTTCAGGTGCACCATTTTCAAGGACTCGTTTACAGCGGAAATTTCATAACGTGATGGTCCATTATAAAAGAATAAAACATAAGAATCAGATAATTGGCAGGGCAACGAGGTTTTGGAAATACTTCGACCATTTGGACGATGTTTATGGGAGCAAATATTCCAGTTCACCTCCAGGACAACGCTTAAAGACACCACAACCATCGCCGTCACCAGAACCGGTGGTATGTGCCAATATGTTGAAGGTAAACAATGCGTTCTGAAAGCCAGAATTCATTCATTTACCTCATTCCATATCCCTCAGGATGTCCACCTTCACCCGGAGAGCACGGCAACTTCCATGGAGGAGGAAGAGCTGCCTATGATAGCCGAAGTGAAATCTGAAGTGTTAGGAAACGTCTTAATCAGCACACATTTGTCTACAAAACTCATTTCTTTCTACCCAAGGACGTAGACTTTTCGGAAAACAGTGAAAACTCACTAACGGACAAAACACCCACGGTCGTTGAAGGAACACCAACACCAGAATCCAGAAAAGGTAAGCCAAGAACGGAAACGGACTCCACCAAGAAGGTTGCCTCAGATGTCTCTCTACCAACGGAAGCTGCTGAGTATTAAGAGGGCAGACGACAAATGGAGGCAGGAGTATGAGGGAAAGCTACTCGAACTGAGGGAAAAAAAATTGGCACTTCGACAGAGAGAAATGACACTCCGAGAAAAAGAATTTGAATGGAAGATCAAAAATAATCGATAAATCTTAAAAGTGTGCCTTATGTTGTCTTACTCAAATTCAATGGTGAAGATAATTGGTGGGGGAAGGGTTTGTATGTGTTTGGGACGTGCTTCGTTGGAGCAGAGGGAAATCAAATGAAGGCAAAGGGAGCGGAAGTTAAAAGACAAGTTTAAAAATGTCGCAGAGGAGTTTAATTCAGTCATTCAGTGAATGATACTACAAGCCGCGTGGGACCGGGTTCTAGCTTCTCCAGGGACTACTCGTGTTGTTTGTGCTAGTGATCTCTCACGGGTAGATGGGACCTACAGTTTTTCGTCGACACCGAACAGCGAGATTTGAGAAGCTTTTCATAGAATATTCGGCCTCTTTGAGTGTTATCAGCAACTCGAAAGAGGTGGTGCCGTGAAAAATTCGATCAACAATGAAGGTTTACTGACAGATAATGTTCATCATAGTTCATCAGTTCGATTCTTTGATAAACCTCAATTGCGGATCCGAATTCATCACCATCATACATGGTTTCCTTCACGCAAGGAGATTCTTTGTGGAGACAGTTTCCTTCACGCTGGGAAACTCTATGTGGAGACAGAAGAAAGAAGATCAACAGAAAAGAGCATCTAAGCAAGCTCTGCACATGGATCGAAACTGGGACCTACACCGCCGATCAACCGTCATTATTCCGGTTTGTCAACTGTTGCTTGTGCGCGGACGATTCGTTGACATATTCCACATCGCCATTACCACAGATGGTAGTACGAAGAGGTCACCAAAGAGACAAGCGTCACATCTACTACCAGAAGTGTGGCAACCAGACCAGCAATCGGAGTGGCTACTGAGACCGACACGGCGAGGCTCTCGAACAGCCAAAAAATGCCGGAGCAACAGCGGACAAGGCGACGTATCTTGGAGTGAACTTTATTGAGAGGTTGGATCCAAAGTGACCCTTGTAAAGGCCAATTTTGCCTTTACAAGGAAACTGTTTAAGAAGCACCTAGAGAGACTGGAACTCATCCAAATTCACACTTGAGTAGTTTAGTTCCTGGTCATCGATATCGCGACTCACACAACTTGCTGAACGAAAATATTGTTACCCTGACATTCACATATGTCATTGGAATTGGCACGCTTCAATGCCAGCAAACGCCTCATTGACGGCTCGCTTTGTTCGTTCAATCACGTCAATGTCGTCGGCGTAAGCTAGCAATTGAGCTGACTTTTGGAAGATCGTACCTCTAGTGTTAACTTGTGGTTTACGCACGATCTTCTCAAGGATGATGTTAAAGAAGTCACATGACAGTGCGTCACCTTGTCTAAAACCTTTTTTGACATTGAAGGCCTCAGTGAGTTCGTTTCCGACCTTCACGGAGCAGCGACAGTTCTCCATCGTCATCCTACACAATCTGACGAGTTTGGTAGGAATGCCAAAATTAGACATGGCATTGCATAGCTCGTCTCTATGGACACTGTCATATGCGGCCTTGAAATTGACGAATAGGTGGTGAGTGTCGGTTCGCACTTCTTTTGTCTTTTCCAGGATCTGCCATAGTGTGAAGATTTGATCGATGGTGGACTTCCCTGGCTTGAAACCACACTGGTAAGGACCTATCGGGTTGTTGACGAACGGGTTTTGGCGTTTTAGGCGATGTTAAGAAGGCTGATCCCTCGATATTTGGCGCAGTCAAAGTGGCCTCCTTTCTATTTCCCTACTATTCCTTACTATTGCACTATGTGAGCCGCGCGTATACTTTACGACATTGCAACAAAACAGCAATAAAAACAATAGACTTTATTATCACAACACTTGCGTAACCTAAAATATTGCATTTAGCAATAATAAAAACTTCCTGGTTCATGTCCACGATATAGCACTAGAAGGAAAATCGTAGGAAAATTCACAAACATGTCGAAAAATGCCCGACATTGCCCCACTCGGCTCGTTCCAAACAAATCGTTCTCCCAAAGTGCAAAAAAATTATTTTTTATTTTTCCACCATCAATAGAGAATATTTCAAGCTTTCAGAAGAATGTGGTTTCTCGTTGAAGCCTCAACAAAAAGCCTGGTCTAGAAAATTGGTAATCAAAAACAAAAATCTGTTGATGTAGTTTAAAGGTTAAATGTGCACCCTTTCAAATTTATATAACATCACGTTCCAAGGTAGACCTCGTATTAGACATTCGGATGCGGATTTGGCAAAAAGTCTTAAGCTACGACCCCGTAAGCGAACGCCTCATGACACTCCGCATCAAGGCTTAATTCGGGAACATCAGCCTGATTTGCGCTCACGCCCCGACAGAAGAGAAGGATGACAACAGCAAGGGTGACTTCTATGGTCTCCTGGAAAAAGCTTACCCCAGCTAAGACACCAAGATCGTTCTAGGAGATTTCAACACTCAGCTGGGAAAAGAGGAAATTTTGTTGACGTCATCGAGATGCACAGCCTGCACGACACAACTTCCGGAAACGGACTGTTGGACTTCGCCTCGGGGCGAAACCTCTCTGTGGCTAGCATGCAGTTTCTACATCTCAACATTCATAAAGGAACCTGGCGATCCTCTGATCAATCACATTGCGATCGACGTCGGAAAATCCTCCAGTGTTCCCGATATCCGAATATTCCGAGGCTCCAACGTCGACTCGCATCATCACCTTGTTGTAGCCAAGGTAAGAACCCGGATATCGAAAGAGCAATGGAGTAGAGATAGGCAGAAACGGTTTGACGCCGGAAAGATACAATTGCAACAGACGCCCGGGATCTTTGCCGACCGAGTCTCCCTTAAACTCTCCCAAAGTTCAGCGCTGCCTGCACTGACAATAGAAGAAGAATGGAAACGTTGTCAAGAAGCCATCAAAAAAGCTGCCGCTGATGTGCTGGGTTTCACGCCACCACCTAGAAGGAACTCATGGTTTGACGACGAGTGTAGGCGGGCACATGCAGCTAAACAGGAGGCCTACTAGGCAACGCTGCATCGAACAACGAGAGCTGCTCGTGAACTCTACGAACAGAAAGAATAGGATGAGAACCGGCTTCTCAGAAGGAAAAAGAAAGAAAACATGAGAAGCGCGCAGTCGAAGAGATGGAGAGGTGTTATGGCAGGAATGATGTCCGAAAGTTTTACCGAAAGATGAAACAGGTGTCCGGTGAATATAGGGTTCGGACCGAAGCCTGCCGGGACCAGAACGGAAACCTCGTAGTAGAGTCGCAATCGATGCTGAGAATCTGGAAAGGTTATTTCTGCAGACTTTTAAACGGCGATGACGATGAAATCCGGCTGTTAGGCAGAATCTTCCACTCAATTTGGATGATGATTGGCAAGAATTTCGTGCCCCCGACTTAGACGAGGTCAAGACAGCAAAATCGAAACTGAAGTCGAACAAAGCTGGTGGAGCGGATGGACTGTCCGCAGAACTGTTTAAAGCAGCTGGGGATGACCTGGTTGGGCGCATGCACCAGCTCATCTGTAAGATATGGTCGGAGGAAAGCATGCCCGATGAGTGATATCTCAGTGTCGTCTGTCCGGTCCACAAGAAAGGAGACCCCTTCGACTGCGCCAACTATCGAGGGATAAGTCTCCTTAACATCGCATACAAGATCCTTTTTGCCGTCTTGTGTGAATGCCTGAAACCGTTCGTCAACAACCTGATAGGTCCTTGTCAGTGTGGTTTCAGGCCAGGGAAGTCCAACATCGACCAAATCTTCACACTACGGCAGATCCTGGAAAAGACCCAAGAAATGCAAATCGACACTCACCACCTATTCATCGATTTCAAGTTCGCATGTGACAGTGTCCATAGAGACGAGCTATACAGTGTCATGTCTAGTTTTGGCATTCCTACTAATCTCGCCAGATTGTGTAAGATGACGATGGGGAACTCTGACTCTGGTCAAGGTCGAGACCTTCAATTTTAAAAAAGGTTTTAGACAAGGCGACGTACTGTAATGTGACTTCTTTAGCATCATCCTTAAGAAGATCGTGCGTAACTCAGAAGTCAACACTAGAGGCACGATTGTCCTAAAGTCAGTTCAAATTGCTAGCTTACGCGGACGACATGGACGTGATTGGACGAACACAGCGAGTCGTTAATGAGGCGTTTGCTGGCATTGAAGCAGAAGCGGCTAAAATGTGTCTGGTGGTTAATGAGGGCAAAACGAAGTTCATGCTGTCACCAAGGAGGGACACTCAACATCGACTTCTCGGGCAGAGCGTCACTTAAGGACTTCGTCTACCTCGGCTCCGCGGGACAACAACACATGTACCGAAATCAAACTTTGGGCTCCAGAGGCAATCAAGTAATAGATCCCTGTCTCGAGGGACTAACATTTATATAACAGCTTGATCATCCCAGTCCTCCTTTACAGCGCGGTAACTTGGATGCTACTAAAAGCGGATGAGGAAGCCGGTAGTCTTTTCGAGAGAAAAGTTTTGCGTGCGATTTTTGATCCTGTTTGCGTTGATGGCATCTGGAGGAGAAGATTTAACGACGAAATCTATGGGCTGTAGCGTCACAAGACGAAGAACAAAGCCTTCAGGTCTTCTATTTCGAACCATTGAGGCTACGTAGCAGGGGACGTCCTAAAACAAAATGGCGCAAGCTAAGACCTCAACTGTGGTGTGCTCAATTGGCGATAGATCGTCGTGGCAGAAGAGGTTTATTGGTTGAGACCCAGGTTCACTCCAGACTGTAGCGCCAATCATCAAAGGATAAAAAAAACCTTCAATTTCGTGCCAAAAAAAAAGGATTTGGTTTACTACACCTGATATTTGAAAGCAACGGTTCCTTGGCAAAAATCAAACACATTATTCACATTTTTTGTTAACCAAATTTTATTTTTATACTTTTATTTGGAAATTTAAACTAAACATAAGAAAGATTCTCTTCCTCTTACTCTGTTGTTTTTATTATTTTTTTTTTCTTTTGTTTCCTTTTTTCCACATTACGCTATTTTATGTATAGTGTTTATCATATATTTTCAGTCGATAACTTCTGTATTTTTTTTTGTTTTTGTTTTTCACTTTATGCTTTATATTCGAATACAATTTTTTTTTAAATTAGTTTTTATGTTTTTCTTTTTCATCTATATGTACTTATTTTTTTTTTTTTTTGTCGAAATAGCGGTAATTAAGAAATATATATTCATAATGAAAACTTCATAACTTATCCTACAAACTATAACTATTTCAATAGACTTAAAGCAATTAATGGCAATATAACTTTTAAGTTACTTAAAAATAAAACAATAAACAAGGAGAATTTTTCAATAATTAATTAAAAAATGGCATCTTTTAGTGTGTGTTTCTTGCTTTTTTTTTCTTTGTTAAAATGTTTTTTTTTTTTGTTCTTTCGAGTAAAGCTTACAAAGTTAATCTCTGTCTTCTTCATGTTTCATTTTGTCTGTCCTCTCTTTGTCACTTCTGTCCGGCAATAAATGCGCTGTTTTGTTTTACAATATACACGTGCGTCGTCGTGTGAATGTGTTTTAAAAAATAAAAAACGAGGCAAAACATAAAATTTTTGTTTTCTTTTCTTTTAAATCATACTTCAGGTACTCCATAACTTAAAATAGAAAATTTAAATAGATAAATAGATACACAAATACAAATTAAAAAAAAAAAACGTGTGTTTTTCTTGGGATTAGGGGGCGTGGTTGTGTCTCCTCCTCAAAACTTTTCCAATGAAAGAAAAACCGAACAAAATCAATGTCTGAATGAGAGTTTGTTTTTTTTTTTTTTTTTGTGGTGGGGAGGGGGTGGTATGTGTTGTGTTGTTGTTTATTTTTTTTGGAGTGACTGTGTCAGAGATCATTTGCAATGCGTTAGCCGCTGGTGCACTTTTAAGCTGTACATTTTGTTAAATCTGCCACCGCAGTGCGAGCAATTTTGCGGGCGCTTCGTGTGCTTCCAGATGCGATGGAGGAGCAGCGTGGCGGGTGTATGATAGGGGAACACAAGCATTGACTTACGCAAATTGTTCGCGCAGATGGTGCAGCTCTTCTTGCGATCGACCATCTTCTTCAAGTACTTGTCCCGCAAATGGGCCATCACCACTTCCGGTGGTGTTTTGATCTTCTTTGGCTGCGCCTGCTTGCGATGATTGCGGCGGGAGTCGCAAAGCAATGAATTGGATGTCATATCGAGTGGAGTTGGTGATGGTGATGGATTTTTTAATGGTGATGTTTTCTGTTGTGGTTTTTGGGGGATTACCGGACGTTGTTGTTGACTATTACCGTTGACTAGGGATTGTACGGTACCGTTGGCATAACTGATTACCGGTATCACTTGAACTTTTGGCTCCTCTTCAATTGATCGGGGGGATGTTCGTAAATTGTGCTGTTGTGATTTATGATGTTGTTGTTGTGGTTGTTGTTGTTGTTGTTGTTGCTTAACAATGACAGCTGGACGTGATTGACTGGAATTATTTACAATTTTATTATTGTAATTGTTGTTGTTTTGATTTGATTGAATTTTTACACTTGTATTATTGTTGTTCATCTTGCTGTTGTTGTTGTTGTTGTTGTTGCTTATCTTTGGTGTTATTGTGAGAGTTATGTCTTCCTTATTCTTCAAATACTCAATATACTCTTCGGTTTCACTCAATTTCTGACGTTTCGCTGACATTTGATTAAGATTCACCTGCGAATGCTGCTGTTGTTGTTGTGGTTGTTGTTGATGCTGTGTTTGCTGTTGTTGTGATTGCGACTGTGATTGTGAATGATGATGATGATGATGATGGTGCTGTAGATGCTGTGGTGAGACGATTGGAAATAACAATGGTGTTTCGGCATAGTACTTATTTATGATATCCTTCACATAATTTTGGAACTGTGTACCGAATTTTGAGAGATTTTGATATTCCATTGTGGAAAATATCGAATTTGAATTTTCCTTATCACGAATCAGATCAAGGCGATGTCCTTTGTATACCGAATTATTATTGTTGTTATTGTTCATCAGATTTTTCGATGATTTTCGGCCGTTTGTCTTGTTGGATTTTTGATTTGTTTTCAATTGATTGTTGTTGTTGTTGTTGTTATGACTGTTGTTATTGTTGTTGTTTGTTAAATTAATTGGTTGCGCGGGAGGCGATTTCATTGGCTGCTGCTGCTGTTGTTGTTGTTGTTGTTCTTGACGTTTTATAATTGTTAACGCATCATGACTATTCACAGAGGACTTTTCCTTTTGCTGACTCTCATCCTTTTTGATCATATCAACATCATCCTCGTTATCATCGCGTTCATTCTTCTGTTTGATTGCATGAATTTTTTCTTGCAAACCAAAATTTCGACGTAAGAATGCGGACATCGCCTTTCTCTGGTCGGTTGCTGAATTGAAATTTTCACCATTTTCCATATTTCCGTAATCGTCTTCGGTGTCATCCGATGATGTTGTCGTTTCACTGCTATTCAAACTTCTCTTTTTCGAACGAAGATTCAAATTATGACTTTTATATGGTGTTTGCTGTTGTTGTTGTTGTTGTTGTTTGATATTTGGTGTATTATAATTTTGTTGTGTAAGTTGAGCTGCAGCTGCTGTCTTATTTGAGATGTTGTTGTTGTTTTGGGTGTTGTTGAAAAATTGATGTTGATTTTTCAGTTCAACGCCTCCCGCTTTATGAAAATCCTGAGCGACTGATGCTGTATTACGACTTATGGCATCCATTTTAAGAAGGCTAAAATAATGACAAAAAAGAAAATGTTAATTATTTTTTTTTTGTAGTTGACAAGGGGAGGGGATTGAAGGAAAAAATAAAAAAACAATTAAAGCGATAGGAAAAATATAAAATTTTTGGGTTAGTAACTTAAAATGTGTACACAAATCTACAAACATACTTGTATCTGAGGATATTAATATTGGCAACTTAGTGGTCAATGGAAGGAGATTCTAGTATAAATGAAACCATTTAGGACAATCTTGCCTGATTTAAGTTGTTGGAAGACCGACACTGATAAACATGGCTTTCGGTGCATTTAGTCCTTGCAAGTCTTATAGATGTCAATACATCTGTGGAAAGACATCTTCCTACGCATCCCTAACCATAGACGCAGTTGGTCACTTCAAGAATTTGAACTGTGTTTCGAGTCCCAGAGATCTTAAGGTGATTTAGACGGTGGCAAGTGCGATACACTTAGACCGAGTTGGTCTTTTTTAAGGGAGGTAGCCGAATACTTTCTGTCACATCTGATCTATGATTTTTTTGAGTGATCATTCAAAAGGATAATTCAAAAGGACTTTGTCACCGTAAGATGGAGGAGAAGAGACGCTACAGCCTCGTTTGAACACAAACAAAAATGTATCTTATGTTAAAATAAGGGCACTTTGAGTGTGTGTGGTGAATATATGCCATTACAGGTCTGGCGTTCCAAGATTTCATTTGACGTGCGGCAGGTCTTAATCAAACTGATTTGTCTCCAAACTATGTCTACATTAGCGTGTAGCAGGAGCTTGAGGAAGAGGAAGAGGAGCCTTTAAGCGCTCCTGACTAATCAGAAGATGTGCCTGGATTGTCTATGACCTGATATAGAGATCAGGGTAGATGAGTTTAATGAGTTGACTTCTTGAAGTCAAATGATTGAGACTAAGCTGGAGCCTTGGCTCAATCATTTAACGCATGATGGAGAAGCATTGCCACATGAAATGTCTTAAGAGAGACTAAGTTGTCAGGCCTAAATCGCTACGTAGAGATACCTTCGATCTATGAAGCCATCGATGGGTTAGTGGTCAATTGACTAAAATTCCCTGTCTGAGAGCATGATGTTTAAATTCTAACTTCAAGAAACAGGGCTAGTGTTGAGGGTCGTCTTTGTCAAATGTCGCTTGAGATAAAAGTGTCATGCAGAAGACACTTAAAGCCATTTGTTTAATTTGATTTGATTGAGATGTTTCCAAGATGACATAGAGTGCATTTGATGAGAGGACAATTTTTGTAAATGGAAATATGCAGTTCGGGGGTTGAAACTTTCTCCTGAACACATCCGAACACCTTCCTCCCTCAACTGATAGATCGTATTCGTAGATTCAATTGATCCTGCCCAATCGAATCTGAGATCAGATTTGTCATCTACATCAGCTTTCGATTTGATCATGGAACAAGCCGCGAAACTAAACCAGGTTTGAAGAAGCAATGGCTGTTATCTTTGATGGTAAGAAGAGAGATCGGAAGTTTTGCATTTCCTGGGAAAGGTCATTATTTTTCTTTTCTTTCGCGATTTGACAATTTCTCCTCACCACATTTTTGTAGGAAGAACAAACACAGACTGAAAGCCCCCCTTCAGGTTTGCAAATATCTCCAAGATCGCATTGCTAAATATTTGCAAATGTAACCAAAGTTTACTCGCTACAAAGAAGAAATGCAAAACAGTGTCAACCAATTTACAGTTCAGGCAAACGGGGCGTTTTGATGAATTTTTTTTTAAATTTTTGACCTTGGCCAGAATTTGAAACTTCTTGTCTGTCATGTCTTTATCCTTAAAGTTTGTTGAAGACCAGAAGACACCCGTTGAGGATGATTGTAAATCAAGACCGTGTTTGAGGCTTTTGGGGTTTGTACTAAGGATTGAGAAATTAACAATAAAAATGGGTGGCTCGAACCAAACAGAAAAGAGTAGAGTATGACGTGGATTAAATTTCCAAAAGAGAGGGATTTCACTCGATTTCCTGTGAGCAACTGAAGGCAATTGACGAGAGATCTGATGCTTACCAGCAAAGAATTTACAAGCATCAAGTTAAATTTTCTTTTAAACGATCTTGGGATAGTTTGTCGAAGTCCCTCTCATGTTCTGCTCAAGTCTAAGTGAACATTTGTCTTCAGGTTTCTCTAGGATCTTGTGAGCGAAGTGATAGGGAGAGAAAAAGAGACAAGGAAACTGAAGTGGAGAGAGACTGATCCTTCCAAGATTTGTTTCGTAGATGGGTTGCCAGAATAGATTTTCGAAAATCAAATTATTCGCCAACTTTTTGATTCTGCTCAAATTGTAGGAACCTCAATAGAGATTGGAGGATGTAGTTGTAGTTTAGAAGACTCTAGATCTTTTTTAAGATCTTGGAGCGAATGTCTGGATGTAGGTGGTCATTTTAACTGTCAGTATTTTGAATAGACACCCAACGAGGATTGTCAAATGGCATACATCAAGCTACAGGACGCTCCAATTGTAATTATTAGGAGCAAGTTAAAGAGTTCTCCTCTTCTGATCTTATTGGATAACGGTTAGTTTGTTAAATGAAATTAAACCCAAGAACAATCACAAGCAAAAAACAATAAGCCAAAAACGTCAACAAACTTAAAAAAAAAAAAACAAAAACATTGCATAACAATGTGAGAAAACACACACACGATCCAAACAAACAAACAAAAGAGCGCAAAAAAAAAGAAAACCGAAAAAAGGAAAATTATGATGCATAGTCTTTGTTTGTTTATACCGCGCATAGTCTTCAGGATCACTTCCATCCGCTTCTAGATATTGAAAAAGTCTTTCGGCACCACGTTTCTGATTTGCATTCACTGCCAATCCACCAGTGATCAGATCATGGGGAGGTATTAGTGAACCGTTAGCGCTTAAACGCCATCCGACCATAGACGTTGGATTAACCATGATCTCCTGTAGGGGTCCTGCACCGCCACCGTTGTTCATTGCGCTACTAGTGCCATTTAAATCGCTTGTTGAATATGCATTAACTCCGCTATTGTTGCTGCTGTTTGCTGTTGATTGGGCACTATGATTTGATGAGGAGGAGGGAGGTAAATTTTTGAAGAATTTCGAGTTTTGTTTTTTTTTTGGTTTGTTTTCGATATTTTTTTTTAGTTATTAATTGTAAATACGGAAAAGATTGAAGTTGTCAGTGTGTTTTTTTGCAATAGGATGGACAATATACATATATATAGAGATAACAGAGACCGATCCGAAATAAAGCCGCATGAATTTGTCAGTTTCTTTATTTTTTTTTGTTATTTGAAAAAAATAAATATTTTTCTGTCTCTTACACACACAATCTCTCTCTTTTATCGCTTTTGATTTTTTGTTTGTCTACAAGATACTTGATTTGTGGATAAAGGTGAATTCTGGGCTTGTGGATATATTCTATGTGCGTGTGTATCTTTTCTTTCATATTTTTACATCATAAATATATATATTTTTTTTATTTTTAAATTTAACCGAAGATGCATCTTTTTTTGTGAAGAAGAATTACATACGAGTAGTTGTTGATGCTGTAAGTGCTGTCATAAAATTTTGTTTGACTTTATGCTCGCCTGTGATCACGCCAGAAAGCAAATCCCGGGGGGAAAAACAATAAAAAAAAGAATATATGTTTTTTCTTGTTTTAAAACAAACTCGTTAAAAGACAGATTTTTTTTTGCAAATGAAAACAAAAATCATCTTTAACTTAAGCCAAATTATTTGTATTTTTTTTTTCAGTGGAGGATTAACGGAAGCCATGGTTGATGTCAACAATTTCTTTTTAGTTTTTCATTTCAAAAAAAGCGAACCACATATGCGCCAGAATGCACCTTAAATAAATTACAAATTACCGTACGCCAATTGATTGATTCAATTGTTTAGTAAAGAAATATGAAATCTTTAAAATTACTCACAAAGAATGAAAAAAAAAAATATACAGACAAATTTCATATAACATGCAACATGGCAACTCTGTTGACCCGCCGCATTTATGTATACTTTTGTAAACAAAAAAAAAAAAAAATAAACATAAACTAAAGAGAGAATAATAGTACATAGACGTTTTGTTTTCAAATATATTTACCCAAACGAAGTACTAGGATTCTGGAAGTTATTTAATTGATTATTTGATACTAAAGTGTTGCCAATTGTTCTTAGGACATTTAAATTATTATTACTGTTATTGTTAGTGCTATTATTTCTTGGTGGCCTATTATCATGAGGGCTGCATGCGAAAAAGAGAGAGAGGAAAGAATTTGTATTGCGTAAGACATTAAAATATTAGTTTTTTTTGTTGTTGTTTTTGATTGTTGTTGTTTTTCTATTTTGGTTTAGGTAAAAAAATGTATTTTCGAGTGGATTGTGGAAATTTCAAAATTTCACTGTGGTTTTGTTTTTTTTTAGGGCAAGAATTCATGCTTAGAGATGGAGACATTCAACAACTGGCAACTTGCAATGAAGCGATTAAGTCACTTAACACTTAACTCAAGCCACCTCTAGATTCTCATAGACACGGTCATGCGTGTTCCTCCATCTTGTGGAAATTTAACTTACCTCAGAGCATACTGTTTTTGAAGAACTTGCAGTGTGGAAAAGCAACTTTGAAGGTATGGATTCAAATTGGATGTTGGTCAAAAATTAAAGTTCTCAGATTTAGGGTTCAAGCTAATTGGTTTGTTTGAGGTTGCGGAAGGTATTGCCTAATACTTTGCTCGTGGCGTCATCATCACTCAAGGCGAGTAAATAATTTCTATCAAATATATAACGGTACTTGAAACGAAACCTTAAATTATCATACTTCAAGCAAACGCAGGACATTACATCATAAAAAAAGGAAAAATTTAACGTTCTGATGCAGATGTTCCCTGAAGATTTTCTATTTTCAACGGATATTTTATGTTCCCCTGAAATCCGCTCAGTAGAATCAGTAGAATGGTTGCACGGAACATGGTAAACGCAACAAATAACAGTGCACCAGCAAATCAAAGTTATAATTGAATAATTTCTGAGCGGCATACCGTAAGAGACGGGCATCACGCAGACAAACTGGCACGTGCGTGACATTACCTCGCGTTTGAAAATCTTGCTCTTATATTATATGAATATGTACAAAAAAAATGAACGTCTATTAGACACCGACTCTAGAATTATTCGAACTGACACAATATGGTTCGAGAATTTGGTTTGAATGATTAAAAGCTGGAAACGAATAGAAAGAGTGATGTCGCGCAACAAGTCTTCCTGGTTTCAGGGATTTAAATCGATTTTCGGACCTGGACAGTGCAAGGACGAACCAACAAGATGACGAATTGATGTAGTGGTGGCCTGAGTTTCTGTAGGTCCATCATTCCCGAGGCATTAAGCCAGGTGTTGTTAATAAAGAGGGTTTCGTTCGGTTTGTGTGAACTTTTTAGTGACAGCTGTTTCATGTTCATGATCTTCGAGAACAGTCCGCAGCCGTAAAATTGCACTACTTGTTCAAAAAAATTGAGGAAAATCTTTAAATGTTGAAAACGCTAAATAAGAATAATGCAACTGAACAAAATGCAGTGCCTTCCTCGTTTCTTGGACCCATGCTTTTGTCATCTGCCGTCGATGTTCTGCACCGATGCCGTTAAAAGTGAAGAAGTATTTGAAAAATCATTCTAGAAGATCGATGACGGATATTTAAAGAAAATTATGTGCTTGTAAGTTAGGGAAGGAAAGACTGGCCCAATCTTCCGTTAGTAACACAAAGGAAATGTAAGACATTTCAACTTGGTTTTGATTGCGACTAGTGCAGCTTGGAGTCGATTCCCAGACGGAACACCTTGAAAAAATCGCGGCACCAACTCTTTGGAGTTGCTGACAACACTATGAAAAGTTTCTCAAATCTCGCCGTTCAGAGTCAGCAAAAAGCTGTACGTCCCTTCCACTCATGAGAGAACAGTAGCACGCACAACACAAGTAGTTGTTGAAGAAGCTAGGCGCTGGTCCCTTGTGGGTTGTAGTGCCACTTCAGCTAAAACGTTTGATTTGTAATGTATTTTCTTAAATCCTAATTCTGAACCGAAAACAAGACAATAAACGTCATTTTTAGCGCCTACGAAAAACCTTGTCCACTTCAAATGTTCGTTCACTTCTCAAGGAACGGGGATACAGAAACCTTGAGTCCTGCTTTTGCATTTATACAAAGAGAGAAGCAATCAAATGTATGACATCTTATTCTTTTAAGCCATTTTCTCCGAGATTTTTTCTTAAATTTTCCGGGATAGGGGACAAGATAACTCATCCTAAGTGGCTTAAATAAGACTCTTCACCAAATA
The DNA here is from genome assembly GCA_944738645.1 of Eristalinus sepulchralis. Lineage (NCBI taxonomy): Eukaryota > Metazoa > Arthropoda > Insecta > Diptera > Syrphidae > Eristalinus > Eristalinus sepulchralis. The sequence goes on from OX122883.1 coordinate 65,514,870, forward strand.
TTAAGTCCAGTCAACCAGAAAAACTGGTGAAAAGGGTCGAGTATATCTGTCCAACATTACAACTAAGCTGTAATGAAGGCCACTATAGCTTAGCTATGCAAATGTTCTTTCTTAATTTGGAACCCACTTTGACTTCGCTACGGGATCACGGGAAATGAGATCGCCGATGAACTCGCAAGCGTCAGAGCAGATACTCTCACGACCAGAGTCCGTATTGGGGCTACTCGCGTCTTAAGTAAGGACTTTAAGTGATCACTGGGACTTTCGAGGGCACAACCGAAAGTGGTATGACTCACCAGAATGGAGGCAAGTCAGGTAAACTGCAACATTCTTCTTATGGAAAAGAATGGAAAAGACATTAAGATCTGAGTACTTTCTCTGATTCCATTTCTGCTTAGATGGGGTTTCAGAAACGCTGAAGTAAGGAAACGCTGAAGTAAGGAAATGCTAAAGAAAGGAGAGTTGATGATGCAGACTCCTACCATAGCATTATTTCGAAATACAAAGAAATTACATTACGCTCCTTCCTGATCTACAATGCGCCAGTTTTTGAATTTCAATACTCTAGTGCAGTGCTTCGAAACCTTGGACATAAGAGTTCAGTTGCCGTTATCTAAATCACAACCGATCCAGAGATATGAAGTCGAGTGAGAAAACAAAGTTGTCAACTCAATTATGTGATCGAGAACTCAAAAGAGTGTTATCTTACTGACTAGACCCTTTAGAACGTATCCAGCTGAACAGCTCCTTACAGAACATTATTTGTTGCCGCTAGAATACAAGAACAAACTTGTTTCATGTCAGTACATGTCGATAGGTTATGTCGAAAAAAACAGTGTTCAGTTCAACAGTGCTTGTAGCGATGCCAAAACGTTTCAACAAACAAGAGCGGTTGTGCACCGTGACAACTTGACGCCGTAGCACCGCGTCTAAACAAGGTTGCAGGATCGACTGCCAGAGTCCTGAATATTTCTGAAACCAATCATGGACACGACAAGTGTTAGAAAATAAATTTCCGTCGCCCATCAACGCGCGAATGTCTACGGGAACCAGAGCCCTTCATTTCGAAACCAAAAGGCAAATCTCAATCATCGGGATTTTCCTTAATCAAGTAGATCCTGTGTAAGCTACAGAACCTGCACGTGTATGCCAAGGAGACAAGACAACATCAGGCATCAGAACTTCACGAAATCTTTAAAAAATTCACAAAAATCTTCACCGAACTTGACGAAAAAAAGTCATCCCCGCGCCCCTCAACTTTGAATCCTTGCCTCAACAACCTCACAAATATATTTTAATTTCAACTCTAAGCATGAATTGTAGCACAGAATTTAGCTTTGAAACAATTTTTGAAATAAGTTTTGAAATTTCCCATCCAACTCCGGTAGAAGCCCATTCATGCTGACAGTGAGCATAACCACATTCTATACAACGTGACAGTTATCAACACAGTCGCTTACATTGAAACCGTTAAGAGTTTGGTTAGTAGAAGACAAAGAGAGAGAGAGAGAGCATTTTGCAAAGAGTGGGAGTACTTACTGCACATCGTTCATATGCGCCTGGTATTCGTCCTGGTTATCGGCTAGGAATGAGCACTTGTTGCAGGCCTTCTTGTTGTGCACCTTGAGGACGTGTGTGGCCAGTCGCTCGGAACGGGCCGCCTTGTAATCGCACAGCATGCACACAAACGGTTTTGTGTGCGTGTTCAAGTGCCTCTTCAGACCCCATTTGTCGGCCCCCGACCACGGGCAGTAGCAGCAGGTGAAGCGTTTCTCCCGCTTGATTTTAGCACCACTGGCACCGCCGTTGTCGTCGCCGGCGTTCTTCTCCTGCTTCATGGTTGGCATTGCGTCCGAGTGCGAGGCGGTTGCAACCGACTCAATTGTCTGGGCTATGCTGAGGCTTGTCGAGGTTTCCTGTCTGGGGCCGGTCATGAAGTTCTCTCCGTGCACGCCGCCGGGTGGGCCGACCTGTTGCTGCTGCTGCAGGAAGATGTTTGGTTTCTGATCGATCTGGTGGGTTTGCGGTTGGCCTGTGCCCGAATTGGGGACATTGCGACGCGTCTTGTTGATGTCGTACACCATTTCGCGGTGCATCCGTAGGAAATGCTTCTTCACGTGGTCGGCGCGGTTGAATTGCTTCAGGCAGGCGTAACACTGGAATGGTTTCTCATCCTTGTGGATGTTCTCGTGGCGAGTGTAGAGGTCTCGGCGATCGGTGGAGTATGGACAGTGGGTGCAGGCGTAGCGTTTTGGTATTTGCAGCTGAGCGTTCTGCTGATTTGCTGCTGCTGCGGCTGCCGCTGCTGCGGAATTCTTCTTCCGGCTGTGGGATGATGACGTTGACGGAGTGCTCGAGTGCTGCTGGGAGTGCTGGACGACACTGGGGGTGTTGGTGTTGCCGCCGTTGGTTGCACTGTTGTTGGGCGCACTTGTTGGACTCGTGTAGATCTCGATAGGCGGTTGATCTCGTGTCTTTGATGATCTGAAATATTTTCGAGAATTTTTTCATTATTATTTCAGTTTCGAAATGATTCGCGTTCATAAGGACAACGTTGTGCCGAAGTATGCGACAGGGAAGTGGCTCTGGAACGGCCAGAATGAAGAGTTCGCCTTTTCGTCGTGGAAGAGTGAGGTTTTGCAACAAGAACTCTATGTGGAGTCCGCCAGTGGGTACAAATTCAAAGCCACCATGGATCAGCTGGAAGAGGTTATCTTCCGTCAAGAATTCATCAGGCGTGAGGCGATTGCGGGCGGCGAGCTTGTCAGGCTAGAGGACATCAAGAACTTGGTGCTTTTTCTAGCCCCCAAGAGCCTGATGAGGAGCTACTTCATTAACTTCATCCACAGCAGACCTTTGGATTTATTCCTGAACGCATTGGTCATATATTTTGAGTATTTTTTGCGACTGGTTGAGTTTATTTTGATCCGAAGGGACGAGGTGTCGGGAAGATTCGCTCAAGTCGAGAACGAGGACAGCAAAAAGATCAAGCGCATCTTTTCAGAGAACATGTCACAGTATCGCCTTCTCCTGGCAAGGGAGTACAGCGTCCTCCTGATGGGGAACGGTGACATGGCACCGTACTACCACTTGAACACACTTGTGAAAATATCAAACACCAGCAAGGACCAGCAGTTCCATGAGGATGTGTTGGCGTTCGCCACTCAAGTCGTGTGGATTGCTCATCATCGAAGGGCCTATGATGTCATTGACACCGAGATGAATCGCCTCTTCCGCTCGGATCACTTCAAGTTGTCCCGGAAAGACGCAATCAAATTCAGTCGGTTTGAGCAGGAGCTGCTCTTTGGCGAGAACAACAAGAGAGTGAATTGTCGACGTCAGAACTCACCGCTAATTCAGGAAATCGCGGATATCGCAAGACGAAATTTGCCGGTTCTCTGGATTGGAGAGAAGAAATATCGAGGGAATGACCTTCGCATGCAAGCCCTCGAAATGGAGTTCATCGTCTCCGAAAGTGATCTCAGTCTGATCGGGGTCAAGCACGGAATACTGGGCACACCGAAGGAATTTTACAACACTCTGCTGGAGATTGACTGGGAGAAGGTGCGAGAGAAAGAGTACTCGAAGGATTACGATCCATATTTGCTGGTGACGCAGCCATTTTTGGAGATTCCAAAGCTGGATGCACTGCCCCAGGAGCACTTTGAGTCGTATTTTCGCATCAAGGATAATCGATTCACGTATGATCAGAATCTGGTCAAGAAGTGGAAGAGGCGGGACAAGATCGTTGAGAACATTAAGTCTGACGGAGGACTGCTGATCGATGTGGTGCAGAAGTGCAGGAATGAGCTGAAGAAACAGGAGCAGACGAACATTGCGGCCATAACTGCGGCGTTTTTGATTAAGAAGAAGTTAATGAGGAAGAAGTAGGTGATTAGGAGCTTCATACATCCCGAAGCGAAATGCAGCCAAAAGTCCGTCCAAAAACTGTGCAAAAAGTTAGAAATAAGATGATTAGGGAGTAGTAGGCGTTTGTCGCCAAATACGGTTGGAATGTGAGAATGTGGTGATTTGCAACCACTCGAGCTGGGTTTTTGTCTACAAAAAAGTAACTGGGGAGAGTGACAGGACTTGCGGCACAAAAAAAAAAAACGACTCTTGGAAGTTCCAGAGCTTAAGGGATTATTGAGGAATCTAGATATCTGTTCAATTTGCATAAAAATGTAACAAGGACGAATTTTGTTGTCTTACTTTGCTGATTTGTGAGTTCCATTGTAACTGCCGAGTTTTCCACTCGTCGGCCACTGGACAATCTCATCCGCTCCGCCACCAGGCACTGTCACAGGTATCGCTCCGGTCCATCGGGCCTCAGCGCTTGGATTGCCCGACACATTGCTGTTCGACGAGGATGGATTGACAGCCTTCTGTATTGTCTGTGCCCCCAGAATCGCTCCGCTCGAGGTGAAGCCGTTCTGCATCAATGCCGCCAATCCAAACGCCGTGCTCAGTTGATCCTCCGGCTTAAAGCTGCCCGCACTGGCCGCCGCAGCTGCTGAATCCTGCGGTCCGGTACCGGTTCCGCTACTGTTTGCCGCACCACCTCCACCATTGTGCTCGTACTCAATTGTCGGCGCAACTGAACGGTCAATCTGTGAGACAGCCGAGGGGGGAAGAGGGACAAAAATTAATTCTGATCTCGCGACAGGAAGGTGCAATTGATGATATCTTACAGGCAATCTTACCAAATTCGTAAATGAACGCTCGCCCTCTGGTGCTGTTGGGCCACTGGTGGCAACTTGTGCGACCGGTGTGCCCAGCGTATGCAAACCATTTCCGGTTTCTTCCCCATAAAGCTTGCGTGTGATTTCCTTGAACATATCTTCATAAGCAGCGTCCACATTTGCGGATGGTATTAGTGTTGCCATTTCTCATATAGCTTAGTCCCACTGCTGGTCGGTAAATTCTGTAAAGGAACAGAGCAGACACACACGGCTCCAATCAATAAAATGTTCGTTCGTTCGTTCGTCGTACGAGAGTGGAGAGTTCAGGGGAAATTAAGGAAACCAGACGACGCTGCCGCGGCAGATGATGCATAAACTGCCAGCGGCGACGGCGACGGCGAGTAGGGATGGAATGGAGGAGTGGAAGGGACTCGGATACCACCAGGGGTGTGAGTAACGGCTAGTATTCTCAGAATTTATAAACGCGCGCACATCATTCTCACCCACAATCACCACCACCAACGCCAGCACCGTCGTCATTGACGGCACCGTGGTCGTCGTCGTCCGTTCGGCGACATCGTCGTCATATGTAGCGCGGTATGTGCATACGCCATCCCATGGCATACTTGAAAATTCTTCGTTTAACCCTCACCCACACCCGATGTGGCACGCACGCACACATTCATAATTTTGAACGCCCTCATCTGTAACTCCCATTCAACAGGTCCGGATGGCAGACTGGGCCGGCAGGCAGGCAGGCTGGCTGCCATCGAAGCGGGCAGGCAGGCAAGGCATCAGCCACACCAGCCAGCAGCAGCAGCAGCATCATTGAAGATTACATCCGCCGCGCCGTGCCGATGTATTTGCCCTCGTCGTCATCGTCATCGTGTGTAGAGCGACTCTTCCTCAGGGGAGTGATGGGATTTTCACTCTCTGAACCCCCCTTATACCTCCCAATGCGTCACCTTGCCTCTAGATTACTCTCAAAATGAGATGAGCAAAACAACACACCCGCCGACCACGCCGACAACGACGGCGAAGACGACGTTATGGACGTGCGATAGTACCCGCACCGCAGCAGCAGCAGCAATCGTGGCGGCGGCGGTGGCGATGATGATGATGATGATGGTGAAACTCTCCGAAGGCCAAAGCCATGAGATCATAAAGTGTCTTTGGGTTGAAGGTAACCCAATCAAGCAAGCAACTCTCTACCTACCTACCTGCCTGTCTGCCCTGCCGTCGCCGCCACCACCGCCGCCGTCATCGTCGCCGTTATTGCTTCGCATTGAGACCGACCACCTGCCGAACCCACTACACCACTACATCTGCGCGCATATTTCAACAACAAAAAGCAAAAAAAAAACTAAGAAACGAAAACAGAAAAATCGGTTTTCGAAAAAGAGGACACGCCAAAGGATGTGAGAAGTGAATCGGGTCTACACCACTACTCCCCACACTCTCTCCACACACAGAAACACCCAGCAGAATCCCAGAATACAAAAAAAAAGAACAAATCCCTACCCTCTGGCGACTACACTGTCGAACAACAACAATAACACCGGCAACGACGACGACGACGCCGACGACGAATGGATGATCGTGTGATGCCTGTCACCCAAATATTTCTTCCACACAGGTCCCCTCGGTCGGTGTGGTTGTTTTTGGGATTCTGCAACCACCCTTCTTTCTTTTTCAGAAACGAGTCGTGGTGGTTCTTGTTTTATTTTAAATTTGTTTCTTTGTCTCTCCCTTCTCGCTCTCTCCCTCTTGGTCTCTCGCCCCCTGTCGCGTCCTCCTCTTTGGGTCTGCTTCTCCATATCCACCCACTTTTTTGTACGCTGCCCCAGATGATGATAATGCCTCATGCCATGGGTTTTTACGTGTTTTTTCGTTTTGGGTGTTATTTCACATTTTTTGTTTTTTTTTTTGGGGGGAATTTTTTCCAAGAGAGAAATTTTTTGGTTTCCTCTGCGTTTTTCTTTTATGAGATTTCGTAAATCGCCACCGCCGCTGCCGTCGCCGACAACAACAACAGCAGCAGCAGCTGAGAACAAGTGACCGCAGGAGAGGAAGATAAAGAGAGAGAGCGGAACAGAGCCAGCATCACTGGAGAGTGGTGGGTAGGGTTGCCAAGAACAGGAATGAAATTAAGATGAGGAAAAGCTGACAGAGTTTGCGAAAGAGTTTACGACCGACGATGGGTCGTTAAATCACTCCTCGGTGGCTGACAGACTTGACACAAACCTTGGCCAACCGGTTTGACGCGTTTTCAACTTGTGTCATCTTGTGACTGGGTGTGCGGTGCGTGATGCATTGAAGGTCGGCATAGACGAAGAGAAGGATTCGCATAAGTTGACCGTTCTTTGAATTGAGTGGGCGAATACCTTGTTTTTGGGAACGTGATTAAGATCACGAGTTTCATTCCTACTCTGCCTAAGTGTGGCGTACGTTCAGTTTCGACAAGGAAATCTTGATTTTTGGGAAATTTGCATACGATTTCGTACTTCTAATTGAGTTTGCCTAGAAGGTGCAGTGTTTTTATGAGGATTTAGGGACCATGGGGGAGTTGGTAGGTACTCCAAATCTCAACCCGTAGGAAACCAAGATAAAGTTTCTGCGTTTCACCGTTTTGTAAGTGATTACAGAAGCTTCTCAACTCAAGGGTGCACGTACATAAGTGATCCTTTGCTTGAGCAGAATTTTAAAGGATATCTCCTTCAGTTGCCTAGAATCCGATTCAAAACATGGAATAATTGTGAAAAGAAGGATATCAGCAAAGCAAACCGGAGAGGCACGTCATTGAAAAAATAGGAGTCACTTTAGACGATCTCCTCCTCTCTTCCGCTGTCTCGGCAACCCTTGCAGAAGTCATTCTATGGGAAGCCCAACTTTCTTGCACAGTCTACAATCAGCCGCACATCACTTCTCTGAAGTCCTTGATCCATGAAAGAGTGAATTTCGGCCATAACAGCCTTCAAATATCCCATCTGCACCTACACGTGCCGTTCATGGCAATGATAATAACTGATTTCAACTTAAAATCTCAGCAACAGATCTGTTCGTGTACTCTTATATTCAACTTTTCTCACACATCGATATTGTTCGAGTCATTTAAAGTCATTTGAACTTGGAACAGTTTATATAAGCAATCTCTAAGAGTTTGGAAAATGAAGGGCGCTCTCTTTTTCGCGAGAAATTCCTACTTTTTTGGCTGTACACGAATAAGACAGACAATGGACATTTTTGATTATTTTGAATTTTAGATCTTTTCGTGTGGATCAAGTGATCAATACAAATATCTCCCAAATCTTGTTTGTGAACGCTTCAAAATGAAAATTCACAATTGCAGATCGTTAGAGTTAGATGGTCATGCATTTCCTCAGGCAGTCATGGCTTGGTAGGAAAAAAGAATCCTTATGAATTTCTGACATCCCTTCAAAATTCAAAACTACGAGTTCATGTCTGTCCAATGTGATTGCTGTTTGTTGTCTCGTCCTTCATCTTTTGGGCTATTTTTTCAATTTCTGATCATCTACCTAAAATGACTCAGTGCCAATACGCGAACAGACAGACTGTTAGAAAATATCTCCATATTCGGTACATTTTCAAATTTGACAGTTTTGGTGATACTTTCCCATGCTGCTTAGATAACTCTCTCTATCCATCGATAAGCTACGAAAGGCGGTTGTTGGCTATCGATGTCTGGCAAGATTTTTGATAATTTAGCTCATATTTTGATCTGATCCAAATTCATCCGCCTAATGACTGCCCTGAAAAGCTCTTAAAACAGACCAATATAATTTTATCCCATTTTAGATCTATGAGATTCTAGACTAGTAAGCTTCAGACACATCTATTGTAAACGACTTTTTGTATCTCTGACCGTTGGAGTTGTAAAAGTGAAAGTTGGAGTATTGATTTCAATGAAAATTCAAGACAGTCGAAGTTGATGTCTGAGCAAAGTCTTTTGCCTCTTGATTTCAGAAAATTGTGTTTGAACAGGATCCTGGGGAGACTAGTGAATGGGTAGCCGTTTTAGGTCAACATGAAACGCTGTAGTCAATGTTGGGACGTTGCCGCCGAATGTTGGGACATTGCGAGCGGTTGGAGTCAAGATCACGAAAATCAAAATTTTGGAAAAGCAAGATCGCTACTAAAAAATTAGAAAACCTAAAAAAGTTTGGATGGAAGGCTCTCCACCACACCGCAACATATGTGAATGCGGTCCATGTACTAGAGGTTAAAGTGAATTTGTTAAATGATTCAGTCGACCAAGAAGCAGCTTTCTTAGCCACCTAGGTCTCAGAAATTAGGCTCGAACCATAGGTCTTGGAGAAGGGTAAGAATATAACGCTTCTGCTAAAAAGATTTAGAAAGGTTTTCTTTTTTCTCGAATCATGACATACACAACTGATATGACAGACATGACAGACATGGCAGACATGACAGACATGACAGACATGACAGACATGACAGACATGACAGACATGACAGACATGACAGACATGACAGACATGACAGACATGACAGACATGACAGACATGACAGACATGACAGACATGACAGACATGACAGACATGACAGACATGACAGACATGACAGACATGACAGACATGACAGACATGACAGACATGACAGACATGACAGACATGACAGACATGACAGACAAGACAGACATGACAGACATTACAGACATTACAGACATGACAGACATTGCCTTCATTGGCATTCAAAAATGGCTTAAGATGCCGTCTTACAGCTCACTTGGGGTCGTTGCCAAGCAAATTTTTTTTCAAAATCGATGTCCATGAAACGACGTCTCGACTTTGGTGATCAAATCATGAAATTTCGAATTTCAGGGACTTTCAATAGGACCGATTGTTTCCAAGATAAGGATATCTTCAAGTAAATAGGGTACAGATCAAACTTTTCAGCTTCACTTACAAGCCTTCTCTTACTCAAAGCGGTCAAAAGACGTACGTAGACCTCGATTGAAGAAATTTCGAAAGTTTCGCATAACAGCTTCGGTTATAAAATCTGTTCTGAATCCGATATCACTCGCCATCCAACCGTCGTTTCTTAGGGCTTAAGATGCAAATTGAGTCTCCCTCTCGAAGGGCCAAGCTGGCTTTGTACCGCAGCTTGATCATCCCTGTCCTGTTTTATGGTGCAGAAAACTGGACGTTTTTAGAGGCGTTTGAGGAGCAATTTAAAGTCCTGTTTGCGTTGATGATATCTGGAGGAGAAGATTCAAGGACAAACTCTATAAGGTGTATTGCAGTATGCGCCTAGTCAATCGTCTACAGACACAACCCTTAGCATCATTAGGTCACGTAGAGTAGATTGATAACACTGCTCTGTCCCGATGAATGTTTTAATGCGAAATTTTTCTTTTTTTGCAAAGAGGGATACATGTCAAGGTTCCTTCAAGATTCAAGACGTTTTTAGAAGTTCTAGGCGCAGAACGCATAATTCGATCATCTATTTATTACTGAATTCATAAGAAGTGGGGTATAAACTAAAGCTGCTGGCCAAAGATTTGATGAATTTTGGTTTATTTGATGGACAAAGGTCTTTGTTTATAGGAACTAGATGATCAGTCACTGCTGTCCGTCTTCAAATAATGTCATGATGACCACTTACGTCCTTAAGTCGACTTTATTCCATTTACGGCGTAGTTTTCGACCACAAAGCATTTAAGACCCCCCTCCCCCTCTGTCAATTATCCACCCAATCACGCACCACCCACAAAGACTTCAACTCAAATCTAAAGCACATCTAAGCGGTTTATGTTTATTCGTCCACTCCGACCAATGTGTTTATGGCATTCACTCAAAAAATAATAAACTCCCATCTGAAATATGCGCTTATATCTGTCAACGGAGTTCCTCAATTGCTGCGCAGCGCAGTATCCATTTACCACGATCGCACACACACACGCACCCCACCATCAACAGGCAGCGGCACACAAATTTTGTTTATTTATTCCAAAAGCCATTAAGAAAACGAAAAACAAAAGATGTGGCAACCCTTAATCACCTCCCACACCTCACAAAAACGGCGAACCGGAGAACTGTCGCTGACATTGATCGTGCACAGCATGATCTGTGGTGGCAATCAACTTGCGTTTCTGCTGCTGCTGTTGCTGCTGCGACGACGGCAGCGGGTGCTGCTGTAGTCTCTCGTGTGAGTATCGCGAATCTTTTTGTTCTGTCCATGTGCGCGCCCAGATCAGTGCTGCTGTTGCGGCGATGATGGGTGTTTCTTGGCGCTATGGTCCACTTCAAGATTTTCGATCGACGAAATGAAATTCAAAACAAAAGATAAACCAGCGCGGACAGTAAATCAAGGGGCAACCGACACGACACACAAAAACAACAACAACAAAAAAAATCATTTCTTCTTCAGGAAAAATCCGAGAAACGGCGTCGCGGATTGTATAAGTGAGGCCCCCTTCCAACACACATGCGCGCTCTCACACGCCCAGCGCCGATGCTAATTATACGAAGTGGGTTGCAAATGGGCTCCCCAGTCTCCATAGCATCGCCGAACCGATGCCGCAAAAACAAATTAAAAAAAAAAAAAAAGCCGAAGAGGAAGGAGAGGAAAAAAAACGAAATTAATAACCAGTCTGACCGTCAGAGAGGCGGATGGTCAGCCTCAGCATTTTTTTCAGTTTTTTTTTTCTGTCCGCCCTCCCACTTTAACTGGACCCTAGGAGTGACAACGACACATGACGACCGAGACGGTCAGCGACAACGACAACGAAAACGACGACGACGACGACGACGACTGGGCCAACGCGGGCGACGATGGGGAGGACGCGAACAGCAGCAGCGGTGTCAGTGGCGGTGCTGGTGATGATTTTAGTTTTTGTGGTGTGCCGTGCTTTTTTTTCGGTGGGTCGGTGGATTTTTTTTTTTGTTTTATGCTTTGGCCGGCGTTGTTGTTGTTGTTGTTTCCCTCATTTGCTGATTAACGCAAATCTTCATCTTCACTTCATCAGCTCAGCTCAGCGCGCTTCGGCGGTGGTGACACACACAGGGTGATTAGGAAACACGCGCGCCGCCATACACACATCGGTAGCAGTGGCGGCAATGGCGGTGGCGGTGGCGGCGGCTGCGACTGTGGAGTGAAAGGTTCCTCTCATCATCATTGTCGTGTCGTCGACGGAGACGACGTTGGCGGTGGTGACTGCGTGTTGTTGTTGTTGTTGTCGCCATCGTCGTCGCATTGACCAGTTTCAGTGGGTGGGTGGCGGTAGGCGCACATATCACACACATGGTATGTGGGACGCCACAAAGATCGGGTTGATTGGAACAGCGGCAGCAACGCGCCGCTTGCTGACGGTTATGGCGTTGATGGCGATGGCGGCGATGATGATGATGATGGTGGTGGTTGTAGTGGTTGTGATGGTGTGTTGGGGGGGAGGGCAGAGCGGGTGTCACAAAACAAGCCGCGACAACGCAGAGGAAGAGAGTTCAGGTTTTCCGAAATTTCGCAGTGGCATTTTTAATCACCGCCACACAGAGTCGCAGTTCCACTCTCTCGCACCGCCGCCTCCCACCACCACCACCCAGTCACCCACCCAGTGTGTCGGCCCCGTACACACCGGAATTCTCGCCCGCTGTGCCCCGCTCGAACCACGCGGCGACCACAAGATGATGTTGATCGGGCGGTGGAGGCGACAGCGGGCGGCGTGAATTTTCAAGATTTATGGGCTGAGGCTGGGTTGGGTGAACTCGCTTGGTGCTTTTTTTTTTTGCTTTTTGGATTTGTCGATTATTCAGATTTGTAAGAGATCTCTTTGTGGCGGAATGCGTGCGGCGAGAGGGGGCGGACAGATGGACGTGTGATCTTGTGTCGAAAGTGACGATCTTTCGTGGTGATTTACCGATGCATTCAGGTTGGAAGGGAGTGGGAGTGTAAAAGAAACCCGTATTCGGGTATTTCTTGGAAAGCGTCCTCTGTTGTCAAGGTTGAAAGAAAAATCCCCAGCGGATCGACGACGGTTGGTCATTAGTCACACGATCGATCACCAAAAACTGTACACCTATCCCTGATCCTAGCCGAATGCACCGCGACTAATCCCACAGTTTACCTGCCGCTGCCTGCTGCACCAGCCCGCACGCCTTCTGCTACCTGTGTGCGCAGAAATTCAGGGTGAAACGAATGCGATCACAAACAACACCCCATTTCAAGAAGGTGCAGGGGACAGGCAGTAAATGCAACAGCTACACACGCACATTCCGACCGGAGGAGAAACGTGTTATATATTTATTTTTTGTATGTGCTGAGCTGAGCGCTGGGCTTCCTTTGTACCTTTTCCGTTCTGTTTTTTTTTTGCCGCTGTGCTGAAATTGCCATTAATTTGGGCCGCTGCCGCCGTCGACAACGAGGATGACGACGACGCGCAACGACGTCGCTATGCAATTTCTGAGAAAAGGGACCAGGACTTACCAGCAAATCAAGCAAATACCTTTCTCGAGGGGGTCAGGAAGGGAAGAAGGAGTAGGAGTAGGAGTAGGAGGAGGAGGAGGAGGAGGAGAAAGAAGAGGAAGAGAGAGTGCGCGTGCATAAGAGGTGAAAAGTGGGTGAGAGCGGCAAAGGGATTGAAATTCATGTGAAAACGGAAAAAGAATATTGAATGTACTCCTGCGCCCCTATGGGGTGAGTAATTATGTTCAAGGAGGGATGAATGATTGTGGATGAGCGTGTGTGTGTGTGTACCTAAAAATACCCATCCATGCCATACATATGTACGTGCTGAGCACGATCGTGTCAAAAAACCCACATTTACAGACTCGCACACACATCGAGGAACACTGTGGAAGAGAAAACGATGAGGAGGAGGAGGGGTAGGAGGAGGAAGAAAGGGGGATGGATTGATGGAGGGAGGACAGAAAGAAGAGAAGAGAATGAAGAAAAAAAATCATACACCCACTGAAAAGGGATGTGACAGCCGCCTTATGGCGTCGCACAGCGTTCGCCACAGAGAAGAGCATTTTTTTCACCCCATCGAGAAGGGCAACAAATATACATACACACACACATGCATGTGTATGAGTTACCGCCGCTGCCACCAGGCCGGTGGGACAATGAACACATTCAACATGTGTGCGGCCGCCCCGCTGGGAATGAGGCGAAGGAGCCGAGGAAACGACAGATGAATCAAGCATTTGCTTGTTTTTGAAGAAATACTGAAATCGTGGTGGGGTGATCGTGGATGAGGAGGAGCGGGGAGTTAAAAAAAAAGAAGAACTGGGTGGCCACCCTTTGCACGATGATCCTTTGTCTTCGCGATCATGTTCCACCTGTCCTTTGACGACCCATTTTGTATATGACTGCTCTCTTTTTGCACTGATGCCACACGGTTCATAGGCATGTCCCCCTCCCTCGAACACACACAGACATGCACACAGTGATACGGTAGGAAAAAAAATTGGGGCAAAGGAAAGCGGCGAACAAAACAATCTTCAGCCGGCTGGTTCTTACCCTCCATGTGGAGGCTTTTTCATCATCTATCTCTCTCTAGCGCATACTCCCCTAATGCGCGAAACCGCGTGTGCTGAGGATGAGGGTCACACAACCCGACAGCGACATATGCAAAACAGGAACCGCCGCACCAGTCATTAAAAGGAAAAGCAGGACACATTAAATTCACATTCCCCACCCATCATGGGAGGCCATCCGCCCCCTCAAAATTTGGCGAACAAGAGAAAAAAAAAATTCTTTGACACCCACCTTCTTAGTGTTGACTCGTCATCCACACACAATTTAACTTTGAATGAACACCGTTTTGGTTAACAGGACTCTCTTGGCACAAGTCACTTAGTTTCACTTGTCCTAGGCAGACACTTGCTGCTACTTGTCACTTGTCGCACAATCTCGGACTCGCAGTTTGTTTGTAAATAAAAGAAATTCAATTGATTTGCACAGAAAACAAAACAAAACACCGCACACTCTCTCTCTGTAGTCGGCACTGTCTACTGTATACTGGTTCGCACACCGCACTCGTTCGCTTTCGAGCATGTGAACACCCAGCTCCGAACACGATGAAAAATTCCTTTAGACTGTCTGAGCGAATTTCGGCGTCAGGCAATCAACCCAACTCTCAATTCCACAACAACCCAAAAACAGAGGAGGAAGGAGGAAAAAAAAATCAACTACCCACCCGCTGCTGATCGTGTCGCACCATTGTCGCTGCGCCTCATCGTCAACATTGCCCGCGTTGTGTGGTGTTGTTGTCGCTGTCGTCGTCGTCGTCGTCGGTCGTTGATGTTGTTGTTGTTGTCGTTGGCGGTGGTGCTAGTGGTGGTGGTGGTGGTGATGGTGGTGTGGTGGACGCCAAAGAGCAACCCACAGCAGTCATCAGGCAAGCAGGCGGCAGCGGCGACGGTGGCGGCGGTGACTGCTGTTACATACGACGACGGCGGTGGCGGCGGCCCCGGCAGGCACAACTCAGGCAGGCAGGCAGGCAGGCTGGCAAGCAGGTCACAATGGAAAGAGGGCCGCCGACAGCACCAGCACCAGCAACAACAACAACAACACACGCCTGATACACTACACAACTGATGAAAACAAAAAAAAAAAACAAAGAGGGAGAAAAGCGAAAGAACGAGCGGACGCAAGAAACAGGAGGTGGTTGTGCGCTGGTGGTGGTGGTGGTGTCGGGTGGCGGTGGCGGTGTCGGCAGTTGTCTTTATATTTCGTGTGTAGGCCAGGCGGCAACACATGGAGGGCGAAAATATCACGCACCACCACCATCGATCTATCCCGGCAGAGCCCAACCACCTCTTTTTCATTGTATGCTTCCCCCAGCCTCTCTGTCTCTCCCTATCTCTCTCTCTCTCATCTGTTCACGATCCTCGCCCCCTCTCTTTGTCTCGCGCGCCAACTCATCCCCTGTCGGCGACGGCGGCGGCGTATATTCCCGTGCACACACATTTTTTTTTGCCGCGGTGCGACTGCTGCGACTGCCGCTTGACGGCTGTCCAACCGGCTTTCCCCTCGTCACTCGTGGACTCTCGCTCCTCGGAGCATTAATGAGTTCTCTGCGGATCTTGCAGCTCTCCTCTCTATCGCGCCCAGATCCCCGTCACTCCGGTACGCCAACGTGGGGGAGATTCTGACCTCGAAGTTGTTGCCCAAAATTAATGCAACAACTTAATGCGTCCCCGATAGGGGGTGGTGCTGTTCCCTGCGCGACTGTGACTCTGGCGTCGCCTGCGCCGCGGCCAGCGGGTGGCAGAGGAGATGAGGCGGCAGCGACGGCTATCGCCTATAACCCTACACACACTTTGTCTCGGGAGAGATCGCGACGCCGCCGCCGTTTCCGCTCGCACTCCCTCTCTCGTTCGTAGTGGTGAGCGTTTTTTTCTTCGTTGCTTTTCTGAGAAATTGGCAGCTGTCACTGGGTTGAATGAAAAACGCTTTAGCATTGGACAGAAGGTAGGTGGGTTGGTGTGGTATTATTTGTGGGTTTTGGCTGGGGAATTCCAGGCTTGTTCATCCATCAAGGGGAAGTTGGGTCGCCTCCTCTCCTCTCTTCACACTACATCGACAACCTTGCGCAGCCCAAGAGGCGTACACACGCGAACATAGGCATACTGTCGCGTATATGCAGTTCCTCTTGATCTCGTGCTCACACATTGTGGATTTCATTAATTAGCGCTGGCGACATCGCGTTGACAATGCACGGAATGACCGTAACCCAAGCGACAGCGACGGAAATTTTACCGCCCACGCAGACAGAGACGAGAACACGGGAAGAGGTTAGGCATTTCCCCGGTGATTGTTTGCCGACAGCGCCAGCTAGCCAGCCGCCAGCGCACAGACTGCGATGCACTAAGACGCTGCAGAATTGTTGTGAAAGAAGGGTGTGTGACGGCGTTGCCAGGTGAAAGGGAAGTTTGTGCATATCTGGAGGGTCGAAGGTCAGGATTTTGTAAAAAAAATTATTTTTAAATGGGTCCTTCTACAGGGTGGGCAATCTAGAGATTTTTTCAGTCACATATTGATTTCTGATCAAAATCTTGACACAGAGTCAGCTTTATGCCGCTGAGGGACTTTCTGCTTAAACAACGTTAGATGCGTTTTTTGTTAAGAAGTTTTTGGCCGAAATGAAGCAAGCTCCGCGTGTGGGTACAAGTAAGTTTGTGCACAAGGTTCGTGAGACAGGTATGACAGTGGACAACATTTAGGGTCCCTGTCGCACGGTGAGCACAGATGAGAGTGCGGCTGATGAGGCTGAGGCATTGATACTCAATTCATGAACATCAATCGATTTCAACATTTGAACATTTCACCCACTAACCTGAGGAGAATTCTGCTCAAAGATCTCGGATTATTCAGTCACAAGATTCAGATGACTCATCAATTAAATGTGCGCAACCATCCGCTCCGCAGTTTGAGCCTAGAAGCAGCATGAATTAGACCCGATTTGGGTGAATGAGCATCCTCTTTGGAGAGGCGCATCTCGGCAGGCACGTAGACAAAAAAAATTGGTGCACTTGGGAATGCGCAGGTTTTTGTCGAGAATTCAATGAATCCACAGACAGTGACAGTTTTGCGTGGTTTGTAGATTGGTCCATTTTCATTGAGATGTTGGGACCAATGTGTTGCCTCTTATAAGAAGACTGCAGGCGATTGAGAACGAAACATGCTAAGGATTTTCTTTCAGCTTAGGTCAGGGACCCACAGGAATCATTATTAAACAGCGCAAGTGGCAGTGGAGTGGTCATAAACTTCGAGAAAGTATGATATCGCATAGCAGAGCATGCGATAAAATTGAACTCGTTAACCTAGGACGGCAAAAGAGCAGGTCAACTGAGAAGTACAAGGCGCAGAACTGTAGAGGAGGTGTCCGGACAGCTGGGGAAAAGTTGAAGAGAGCTGAAACTTATTGCGGGACACCGCAGTGAATGGGGCGTGGGTGTCGTAGAGGCACTAGGCCCCATAAGGGGACGCAGGGAATAAGAAAAAGTTGGTGTTATAGAGCAATGTAAACTGACTTAAATTAAAGACATAGATTTGGACGACTTTTGTCTTATGGAAGATAGCGCGCAATCTGTCATTTTAGCATGATATTCTCTTTTTTGGTTTTTAGTCGTCTTGGCGACTGTAATTTCACCTCTTTGTACTTATTTTTGTAGGAAACACGTAAAGGCTGTTGTTGTACCAAAATCCAAGACCCAAAAAAAATATCGAAAAACGATCCAAACCAACATTATGCAAGCAATGCATGTGCTACAGCCGAAAATCATCAACAAGTTTCAGAGGTCTTACTGATAAATGAAAAAAAAAATGTTGTTCATTTTTGACTCACCCTGCCCTTAAGCGGCAAACTTTAAGAACGTGTGGCCTGGATTTTGTTTATAGTGACAAGTAACAAGTCCTGAAACATTTCTTGGAACAACAGACTTGCTTGCATTTCCCGATAAACTCTCAGTTTGGTTAAGTCGAAAAACATCCATTCACAGTGAAGTGAATTGACGCGAGTGAGTATGGCATCACAAAAAACCGAATATGGGACACTGACACTTGTTCAATTAGCTACCTAAGAGTTATGATCGTAACTGCCCATAATTACTTTTTGTATGTTTTTGTTGTTGTTATTGATTTTGCATAATGATCTGAAATGACTCTGTTTGCTGCCTGTATACTGGACGAAACTTATCGAAATTTTGAGTTGAAATTGATGAAGGAACATGAACAATGACGTGCAAAAGAGGAAATCTTTCGTAACATATTTATTTATAGTCCTACTAGGACTTCTTTTTTTTTTTATTTAATTGCGGATGTTTCCAGAACAATAATAAAAAAAAGCTAAATTTCATTCAAATAACCGAAAACCCAAAAAATCAGAAAAAGTCTACTTCCTTCATTCGTTCACTTCTGCACATTTTGGGTTATCCTAATGTATTGCTATTCTTCGGTATATTGTCCAGAGGCCTTTGTTTTTAATAACACAGGTCACTCTTTTTGCTGTCTTTTCATGCTTTCTACCAATTTTTCAATTGTAGAGTGGGGAATACGTTGCCATTCAGCCTGCACTCTAGACCCCACTTGATTGAGATCGCTCGGTGGTTCCTCGTACTGCGGCAATCTTTTTTTTCACGAAAGTCCTCAAATTTTCGATGGGGCTTAAATCGGGGCTTAGGCCAAAGCATCGTTTGAAACTACTGATCCTCAAATCATTTCTTTACAATTTTGGCAGTATTTTGGGGCTCCATCTTGCTGAAAAAAAACTTTTTCATCAATAGGATACGTCGCTTCATCCAAGAATTCTGGTAGATATGTCCATTAGATATCAAGATAATTTTCTTTTTTTCATCATGCTCATGATTCTTACCATTGGACCGATATGCCACCAAGTACAACATCCCCACACCATTAAACTACCACCTCCGTGTTTCATAGTTTACTTAACCTGATGTTTCTGAATACTGTCTTGTGGGCGATGCCAAAAGTATTCCTTTCCATCTGACTGGAAACGGTTAATTTTGGATTAATCGGACCAGACTATACGTTTCCAATCATCTATGGTCCAAGATTTGTGTTCCTTACAAAACTTCAACAAAGTCTTAATATTTTTGTCAGACAACACGGGTTTTTTCTTTCTAATTGCTGACACCAGATCGAAATGCTCTTCTAGCAATCCACTCGCTAACGTTCTTATTAAATGCTTTTGCTGCTTCTTTTGGTGTCTAAGTCTATTTGTATAACACCATACACGTTCAATAAGACGTGCATCTCCATCTGATAACAGCCTTGGACGGCCTAAACCGATGTTGTACCAAAAATCTGGAACAGATTCAAGCACTTATGATACAACGAGGATATACTTCGGACGGCAAAAAGCAATTGATACTCCTCGAGTGTCTCGAAAGAGAACACGCTACCTTCAGTGTGTGAGTCGACGGTTTCTGGTAAGAAATAATTATTGTTAGTTCTACAGAGTCCACCACAACCTAGGAATACGTGGTTGTTTTCCAAACTTTGGCAAATGTTGGCCGCCCTCATTCTCCACAGTACATAAGGACATAAGAAGAACATCATCCTGTCAGTCAACTATATCGAAGGCGATCGGAGGAGAAGACACAACCGCGATCTTTGCATGCTGTACCAAGTTTTGGATAAAGTTTAGTAGGCAAAAATAGCTCGACTACAATAGAACGGCCACATCGAGAAAATGAACATTAACGCTCCAGCTTTTCCAATGAAAACTTTGATACTATCTTCGAAACTACTCGAAAAAAATAATTTTGTTCAGTTTTGGCCCATCCTGCACCCACCCTTTACACCGCAGACTTTAAGAACATGTGGCTTTGATTTTGTTTATAATGACAAGTGACAAGTCATTTTGTATAAAACAGTCTTCGATTTAAAAAAAAAGCTCAAAAACAATTTCTCACTCGAAAACTCAAATAAAATTGCGGACAGTAAAAGCGGGAGCAAATATAGCGGTAAATTTTGATTTACACGAATTCCATGAACTGCAGGAAAAACGTGCAGAAGTGGAGGAATGTAGGAAGTAAACTTTTTTTTGGTTCAACGCAATAGAGGACGGCCTAAGCTAAGGTGGCGCACATAAGTGGAGAAGAATCTCAACCAACTTGGAGTGCGCAACTGGCAGCAGCTCGAGAAAGATCGTGCTGGCTGGAGAGGCATGTTGGTTGAGGTCCAGGTCCACCCCGGACTGTAGCGCCACAAGAAGATGAAAAAGTTTCGCTCCTAAGACAATGCTCCTTCCACGAACATGTTCCTTTTTTTGTGAATTTCCATCAAAATATTTTCTTTTGGAATGTTTTCGAAAATATTAACGAAATCCTCGATGCGACATTTATTCATCAGTCTTTGCTTTTTTCATGCTAACGAGTAGCAAAATGAAACAGCTGCGTTTACAATTGACCAGCTTTGCTAAAAATGCAAACGGATACAGGGTTGGTTGGTTGATACTTTAGCCGACAAGGGAACGACGTCTAGCTTCTGAACAGGCAGACAGGCAGAGTTTTTATTGAAGAAACAGACAATCTACACTCAGCTGCCAAGGCTGTCCTTCTTTTCTTGTGACCACAATCCCTCTGCTGCGTATCCGTTGATCGATTTTCTGATTAAAATACGTTTTAATTTCGATGCCAATTCTTCACCCATGGGAAGAGTGGAGCCGAGGAAGTTACAAACACTGAATTGTTTGATAGGAAGGTCAAACTTATACTATTCAGCTCATCTCTCCATCCATGTTACATTGAACTCTGGCAAAAAGCGCCACACTGCTTGGGGAGCATAGCTGTAGACATAAAAAAAGTGTCTTTATAAGAAACAAAAAAAAACTCCCAAATACAAGCTCAGATGTTAAAAATGAATGCAGTCAAAGAAAGTCGCTGATTGAGTGCTTTGATTGACCTACTTGTCAGACCAGCGACTCATCAACTGTCTGAACCTGAGCTATAACTACTTTCCATTCCTTATGGTCTCGGGCTTGTTGCCCCCAGCTCTCTAGCGTCTGTGATCACTTCATCTCTATGTCGTAGGTTGGGTCTTCCATTTCTTCTTGACCGCGGAGGCTGAGATTCGAAGATCCTTTTAGCTGGAGCGTTGTTGACTGACTGTAGTCGACTCATGTGCGTGTGTGTGCATGAGGCTTGCGACCTCCTTAGGGTCTGAATCTGAGCTATAGCTGCATATCATTCTTGACGGTCCCTAGTACGCTGCTTCCAGTTGTCAACATCTAGCTCTCTAGCGACCGCAATCACTTGGTCTCTATGCCGCGGTTTCGGTCTTCCTCTAATTTTCGAACCCGGAGGCTGGGATTTGGAGACCCTCTTAGATGGAGCGTTAGTGTCCGTTTTCTCGATGTGGCCGTGCCATTGTAGTTGAGCTATTTTTGCACGTAAAGATCGCGGTTGTGTCTTCTCCTCCATTCGTCTTCGATATAGTCGCCTGACAGGAGCCTTTATTCTGATGTTTTCCTTATGCCCTTATGTACTGTGGAGAATGAGGGCGGCCAACATTTGCCAAAGTTTGGAAAACAACCACGTATTCCTAGGTTGTGGTGGACTCTGTAGAACTGACAATCATTATTTTTTACCAGAAACCGTCGAATCACACGCTGATGGTAGCGCGTTCACTTTCGAGACCTTGCATTTTGTCACAGCAACACTCGAGAAGTATTAATTGCTTTTTGCCGTCCGAAGTAGATCCCCCTTGGATTATAATTGCTTGAATCTGTTTCGGATTGTTGGTACACCATCGGTCTTTCTCCACAAAGAGATCATTGCGCAGCTCCGAGAGGGTCAGTTGACATCGTCAAGATGACTGATAATTTGAGTAATTGGTTCCTAAATGATCGATCGGGCTGTTAGACAAAGCGCTTTCAAGCTCATGTCTTCAAATTAAGTTCCAAAAAAGTTTGTTAACGTGACTCTACAACTCTCACTGATCGAAACGTTGCTTCCAGCCTGTATCTCAAGGAATTTAGAAAATGATGCCACGACTCCACAATCTATTCCAAACAGTCGCTGTCTGCGGATTCAATGAATTCTCGACAAAAACGTGCGCAAGTGCAGCAATTTGGTTCGTCAACGTAGTCGCCAAGATGCGTCCCTCCAAAGAGGATGGTTATTCGCCCAAATCGGGTTTAATTCAAGCTGCTTCTAGACCCAAACTGCAAAGCGGATGGTGGCGCACATTCAATTGTTGAGTCATCTGGATCTTGGAACTGGAGATCTTTGGCCAGAGTTCTCCTCAGTCAAGTGCGTGAAATGTTCAGATGTTAAGATCGATGACAAGTTTATGTTCGCTGAACACTCTCGACCATGGCAGCCACATTGTTATCCGTGCTCACCGTCCGACGAGGACTATTAGTCCAATAGTATACCGGTGTCATGAACTTTCTGGCCTGCGTAAAACAGTCGCGGTGGATCCTTTTTTTTTAACTTTCCTTTTAGAAACGCACTGTTTAGGCTACATGTGTCATACATGGGTGTGTGACTGAAAGACTGTCTTTAGTGAGCAGTGTTGGATTCATGAGATGATCTAAGAAATGTTGAATTCATCGCCATCAATAGCGCGAAAACTAGGCCTCCGTCTTTACCTCCAACCATATCTGTCGCACGTCTATGCAACATAGAAGCGCACTCCATTGCTGTGGTTGCCCATTTCTCAGGCATGGTCTTTCACGCTGTCATCTGACCTGGGAATGAACTACGTTGGAGTTTTCAGAGCAATTCATCTACACTTTTGTGAGCTACATAGGTGCCCTGTCCATCGGAGTCTTTCGAATTTAGTTTTTGCTACAACTTCAGCTTTGAGGTAGTTCCCATGCAGTTCGTGGTCGTAACGTCTCCGAAAAGGTCCTTCCTCACATCGAGGGCCAGAAATTCGCCGTAAAACTTTTGTCCCAAACGGAACTAAGATATTGGAGTGCCTAAGCATTCAAGTTTCGGAGCCAGTTGTAAGGATTGATAACACAACGGCACCTTAAAATTTTTGACGGACTAAAGTAGGCCTTGTTGGATTAGAGCAGGAGCCTTTGTTTTTCTCTTCCTCTTGGCCGCTTCTATTGACAAATAAAAGTCTTTTCGAAGGTGAATTCGAGGACTGTCAAATTTGGCGAATTTCGCAGAGCTCCGCCAATGTGAAGTGCCTCCGACACACACTTAGAACGTGCGCCTTACGTTTTGAAGTTAAAAAATTTGAAGCTTTTAGGGTCTTATGAGAGAGAAGAAGTTAACATACACAACCTGCGAGTGAAGAGTCATCCCTTAAAGGATGGCAATCCCCAACCGTCAACAATTTTGACCCTTGACAGGTGTTTTTCTTTGAAATTCATCTCATGACTCTTTTACTCGTTTTCGCCGCGATGGATGTCCTTGAATCTTAACCGTAAGCAACATGTTCCTCCTTGCTATATTTTTGCCTAACAAAAATACGATCACCAACTAAAAAAATTTCCCGACTTCAATTGAGCAAAATTTTACAAAATTAATTTTCTTCACGCTGGCAACTCTGCTCGCGAAAAGCAATTATCATTTCAATCGTTATCTTCTTTACTACACAACTCATCGTAGGGCGTAAAGAGGGTATGCACTCAACCACTTGATCTCTCCCAGAGAGCCAGAGAACACACGAACCGATCACTGTGGGCATATTAGGCGGCAAGAGGGTACTTCACGTTGGCGGTCGTGTACGTGCACGAAAGTGTGTCAGTGTGGGTAGAGCAAAAAAGAAACGAAGAAGAAACCGAAAACGAAAAAAAAACGGAGCACAACAGAAAACAAAAACGGGAATGGCAATGAGGAAATCATGTCTCTCCTGGGAGTAAGGAGAAATGGGGGAGTTTTTTCTCTTCTGCCGTTCGTTCAATTATACCCTCTGTTGGGTTGGGTTGGAATTGGGACTGCGACTGGGACGCAAACGAGCGGGCAGACAGAGAGGCAGTATGACGACGACGACGACGACGCCGTTGCCGAGCCCGGGAGTATGAGAGGGAGCAGCCTGTTTGGTTTCTTTACGTTTTTTTTTCTTCCTCCGAAAAGGATGTGGTGGGATCACATGAGGTAGGTAGGTTTTAGGGTGTGTTGAGTGGTGTCGGCCTGTTGTGCATCCTTCTGCTTACACAGAAATCTTCTCTTTTTTCGGTTTTATTTTCACGCTTTAAGGCTGCTGGCGACGCGCCGACGAGAGTATGTACTCTGGCTGCCAGAGCGGCGGCGGTGGTGGGTGTGTGTGCGTGCGGGTGTGGGAGACCGTTTCGCCTATGTACAAAATTCTTTCGGCGATCTCGATTTACAAAGGAAAGCGTTTTATGTACATACACCCCTTTGTTTGTTTCGTCAATGAGTGAGATCAGTGGATCGTGGAGCGATAAAGGATGGGAAACAAAGGGCGAGCTGAATGTTTGGTTCGACAAAAGTTTGAAGACGTTGATCATCCCCCTGGCGAGGGAAGGATGTGGTTTTTGCGCGTTAGCGATGATTTGAAGGTGAAAATTGAGGGCGGTAAAGAAAGGAGGGGGGTTCTACAAGTTGAGTGACAAAATTTGGAAAGTGCACGTTTTGGTGGCAACAGTAGTTTGACGCACTTCATGGGCGCCTTTAAATTCGCTTGGAGAATTGAGGGTGGGCTTCAATAGATGCGGAATCGAATTAAAATTTAAATTGTCTTGAACAGTATGTCCCACACATACCACACATCGGCCGATGAATGTTTGGGATTTTTTTTTTTTTGAAAAGGGGAGAAGTTGTGTTAGAGTGCAGTCTTCTAGGAAAAACAACCTACAAAGTTGGATTGCCCTTAGATTTCGAAACAAGAAAAAGCAGAAAATGTCTACAGTCTTCTAGATGGGGCCGTTCCCTCCCCCGCCAATAAAATTGTTTAAGTCAAAAGACAAGCGAGCACTAATTTAAAGATACACAGTTAAGTTTGCCACTACTGAAGCAAGAAATTCCGTTTTTTTCTGAGCACCTTATGTACAGTGGTGTTCAGATAAATAGAACACCATCAAGTTCTTGGACATAACGTTGCTCCAGGACTAGCTTGTAAGTATGTGTGTCCACAATGACATTAATTTCGCAGTGCCATGACATCGACACCTACACGGATATGCTTCCGTCACCATGACCGTCTCAAGGGTGTACCTGTGATTGAACACTTGCTTCGCTATCCTCCTTGCATAATTTCTTCTGTCTGATTCCAACCTGTTGAAGGCTCTCAATCTGAAGAAGGCTAAATGCGTTGTCTTGTGATCGTTTGGAAAAGTACTTCTTTTTTTCGGGTTTTCTCTGCCGCCGTGAGTAGTGAATTAGTGCCTCGACCCACACGTAGAAGGTCTAGGTTCGATTCCCGGACGGGACACCTCACATTATTCACGGCATTACCTCTTTCGAGTTGCTGACAACACTCAAAGAGTATCAATTGTCTATGAAAAGCTTCTCAAATCTCGCCGTTCGGAGTCAGCAAAAAAGCTGTAGGTCCCTCCTTTAAGCTATGGAGTAGCCGCCTCAATCTCAGTACCGGAAACCCATTGGAAACCTTTCGTCAGATGTAAAGAAAGCTGTATATGAAGCAAACAGACCACGTGCAGCCGATAAACTTGCGGAGGCCCTTGACTGCTACAAAGCAGATATCACCGCCATCCAGGAAGTGCGGTGGGATGAGCCGGACAAAAAGAAGATGAAGAACTGCGATATCTACTACAGCGACTGCTATAGGGAGAGAAGGCAGCGCCTATTCGGATGCGGATTTGTTGTTCGAGGCAGACTTAAGCAAAAAGTCATAAGCTACGATCCCGTAAGCGAACGCCTCATGACAATCCGCATTAAGACTAAATTCGAGAACATCAAGAAGGATGGCAACAGCAAGGATGAGTTCTATGATCTCCTAGAAAGAACATACGATCGATGCCCCAGCTATGACACCAAGATCGTTCTAGGAGATTTCAATGCTCAGCTGGGGAAAGAGGACTTCTTTGCTGGCGTCATCGGGAAACACAGCCTGCACGACACGATGGACAAGAATTCCGTCCCCTCGACCTCGACGAGGTCAAGATAGCAATATCGAGACTGAAGTCGAACAAAGCTACTGGCGCGGACGGACTGTCCGCAGAGCTGTTCAAAGCGGCTGTGGATGAGCTGGTTGGGTGCATGCACCAGCTCATCTGAAAGCGTGCCCGACAAGTGGAATCTCAGCATCGTACGTCCGGTCCATAGGAAAGGAGACCCCTTGGACTGCGCCAACTATCGAGGGAGACCAGATCTTCACTTTTGGGCAGATCCTCGAAAAGACCCAAGAAGTGCGAATCGACACTCACCACCAATTCGTCGATTTTAAGACCGTATATGACTGCGTGGATAGAGACGAGCAATACAGTGCCATGTCTAGTTTTGGCATCCCTACCAAACTCGTCAGATTGTGTAGGATGACGATGGAGAACTCTCGCTGCTCCGTCAAGGTCAGTAGCGAACTCACCGGGACCTTCGATGTCAAAAAAGGATTTAGACAATGCGACGCGCTGTCATGCGACTTCTTTAACACCATTCTTGAGGGGATCGTGGGTAACTCACACATCAACACCAGAGGCACGATCTTCCACAAGTCCGTTCAACTGCTAGCTTATGCGGATGACATTGACGTGATCGGCCGAACTCAGCGAGCCGTCAATGAGGCGTTTGCTAGCATCGAAGCGGAAGCGGCTAAAGTGGGACTGGTGGTAAACGAGGGCAAAACTAAGTATATGCTGTCATCGAAGAAGGACGCAGAACATCGACGTCTCGGGCAGAGCGTCACTATGGGCAGCAGACGTTTCGAGGTAGTTAAGGACTTTGTCTATCTCGGCTCCGCGGTAAATAGGGACAACAACACCTGTACCGAAATCAAGCGCAGAATCACTCTTGCCAATCGCGGGCTTAAGAGGCAATTGAGTAATAAAGCCCTCTTCCGAACGACCAAAGTAACTTTGTACAACACCTTGATCATCCCTGTCCTGCTTTACGGCGCAGAAACCTGGACGTTACCAAAAGCGGATGAGGAAGCCCTTGGTCTGTTCGAGAGAAAAGTTCTGCGTGCGATTTTTGGTCCTGTTTGCGTTGATGGCATCTGGAGGAGAAGATTCAACCACGAACTGTATGGGCTGTACGGCGGCATGAACCTAGTCAAGCGTCTACGGATACAACGCTTAAGGTGGCTAGGCCATGTAGAGCGGATGGACAGCACTGCTCCGGCCCGAAGAGTCTTCGAATCCGAACCACAGGGTCAACGCAACAGAGGACGTCCTAGACTGAGAAGAGATCGTGCTAGCTGGAGAGGCATGTTGGTTGAGGCCCAGCAAAACGCAAAAATACAAAACAGCTATGGAATGTTGTCCAGGTTGAATACGACCAAGTACTAAGCCAATAACAATAATAAAAACAAAAAACCGCACTATTCCATTGACTTTTATTTCATATTTATGAGGCCTATTACCCAGGCCTATTACCGCAATGTGCAACACCATTCTTTGCAGATGCATTTTTAGATTCACCACCACATACTTTAACTGAAGTAAGAAGTATAGCGGGTTTTTCGAAAGGAAGGAAAGCTTCAGGCGATGATAGGATTCCCTTCGAATTTTACAAGAACAGCTCTCCTGAATTTCTAGCTGCACTCACAAGTGAATTTAATAGAATTTTCGAAACAGCCATTGTTCCAGGAAACCTTAAGAGAACGATAATCTTTCCATTGCATAAATATGGCAAACTTGATAGTCCTGCTAATTGCAGAGGCATTTCGTTTTTGAATACAGCGGCAAAGTTATTCAGTGCTATCATATTTTAAAGGCTTACTCAATAAAAAATAAATAACAAGATTTCAAAAGAAAATCAGGCGGGCACGGGACCAAGAACGATTTAATAGCTCATGAAGAGTTTTTTTATAAGCTACACAATTAAGGTTTGTCAAGTAAGGGCCTAAACATAGTGAAAGCGATGTATAGCAGCAACGTGGCTTATGTCTGCAATGGAGAGTTTGTATCGGAAGAATTTGGAACACAAATGAAAGTCAAGCAAGGATGCATCTTAAACACCTTATTGTTCATTTTATTTGTAAATGATAAAACAGAGAAAGTCGGAGAAGGGACCAAGCTTGGTGTAAGGATACCTGCACGAAAGTTTGCGGATGATATAATGTTCCTATCGGAGTCAATAGAAGGAATGCAATTTGTGATGAGTCGCCTATAAACCTACTGCAACAACAACAATTTATCGGTGAAATCAAAGGTGATGATTTTTAGAAATGGCGGCAGAAGATATTTCCGCTGAGAAATGTGGTCTTTTCGAGGGGAAATCATTGGAATACAGCACTGTGCAAAATGTTCGACTGCGTCGAACGCTGTGGCATAGTGGTAAGTGCGTCGATCGCCACGCACATTTCCGGAAGGGGACACCTCACGTTTATTCACGACACATCCTTTTTCGAGTTGCTGACAACATTCAAGGAGTGATCATTCTCTATGAAGAGCTTCGTTCCGTTCGGAGTCGGCAAAAAACTGTAGGTCCCTTCTACTCGTGAGAGAATGGGGCCTAATTTTATGCCTTGTGGCACACCGCATTTGACTTTTTTTCAAGAACTCAACGTATTAGCTACTTTTACTTGGATAGTTCTGTTAGTCAGATAACTTTTGAGCCAGTTTGCCAGGACTCCTCGCAACCCCATTCTGCTGACACTTTCTACGAGCTTTTCATGTGTCATAGTATCGAATGCATTGCTGAAGTCGATGGATGGCCTGCATTGAAGACATTTGTAAACTGCCCCAGTAGTTATTGGGTGCTCTTGCATTTTTGAAAGCCGTACGGCTTCGGGTGAAGTATTTTTTGTTTCGACAGAAAACAAAAACAAGTATTTCCTCCAGGTGTTTTTCAACGGCGGATATGATTGCAATCGGCATTTAGTTCCCGGTTTCGCTTTTTACTTCTCCCTTGTAAATTGGTCGAACTATCGACCTTTTCATCGACCTTGACACATGAGATACTACAGTTGATAATCTTAGTGATAACTGGGGTAGGACACATGGTATTCAGTTTGAGGTCAATTGGATTGATGTTATCTGCTGCAGGACCTTTCGCACAATTCAGCTGACTCAGTATCCTCAATATTTCCTTCTCAGTTGTTTCCTCTAAGAAGATGCTTTGCTGAAGTTGACAGCTTACGTGGTTTGACGTCTTTGTGTAGCAGGCTCCGGCGGTCATCATCGGTTTTATCCAAAAATATGGGACCAATACCATAAAATTAATTTAATTTACACCGCCCTGCTTTACAGTCTTGATAGTACACTCCGGTTGAAACTCTTGCCTTTTTGCCTGTGAACAAATGTCCTAGTGCCAGGAGTACCAAATAAAACTATTTTAGATTCGACCGTCCATAATATATTGCGCCACTTTGAAGGTTCCCAGTTCAGGTGTTCTTTCGCAAATTTGGTTCGTTTTAGTAGGTTGATTTTTGACAGTAGTGGAGACTGCTGGAAGATAAATTCTTCTTTACCAGCCTTGTCGCCACGGGTAAATTCAACTCCTCTTTCATTTCCCTAGCTTTCATAAACGGGGTACGTTTGAGTCATCGGCGGGGGTTAGTTTTGGTTTTCTTCATTTTGAGAGTATTTTTTGGCATTTGCGATCATTTTATTTGAACACCCAACAATTTCACTTAAAAATTTGTAAGTTTTACCCTCAGAAAGGACATTTTTTTGTATTAAGACACATTTCTCGGGAGTACGATTCACGCTACGACCCATTTAACTAAGGATGCTGCACTTTTGACATTTTATCTTTTGGTAACTACTACAACATGTGTTGATATAGTTTAAAGCCAAAAAAAAAAAATTCACAACCCAGGTGTACGCTTCGAAAACGGTCTTTAGAATGACGTAGTGCTATTATTTTGCACAATTTAAATTCGGTTGCTTTTCAGGTAACAGGACAAGATGCATTTTTTCATTATCTTGTTTATGGGTTTTATGACAGATGTAATAGAGATGTTGTGCAATAAATATGAAGCCCCTGCGTGACTATAGAAAAAAGTAATTAGCAAAATAGTGACAAAGTTGAACATGGTGCCATTATTTTGCACAGTGCTGTATTTCACGGCACCACGTCTTTCCAGTTGCTGACAACACTCCAGAAGGAAAATCAGTTCAAATCTCTCCGTGCGGAGTTGGCAATAAACTGTAGGTCCCCTCTTTTTCGTTAGGTAAGAATAGTTCGGAGAACGTTAGTGAGGTGGTTGAAGGCATAAGTCCCTTACTTTCTAGTTGCCAAACTCTGGTTCCTGTCGATAAAATTTTTCAAGCTTCTGCTTCATATAATTTTGGCAAAGGTTCCCAATGGCAACAAACCGTGTTCAATATGTTTGAGCCATGAATGTTTCACTAATTTATAAATTCAACAGTCATTAGATTCAGAAACAAAAATTCATTAAAATGCGAACATTTTCAATTGAAATCTGCAAAGTTGCATAATTTTCCTATTCAACGATGAAATGTCCTCAATATACAATTTCATTCACTGGCAAAACTCTACCAAGGTCCCCCACCCCACGCGAATTGAGTGCTCCGAAGCTAATATCTTCTAAAAGAAATTTTGAAGGGAACTTGTAGGAAAAACCAAAATCTGAACTATTCGTGCGACATTTAAAATGGCGCCTCCACCTATTCCACAATCGCCATGTTTTTTCTCGTTTTTTTGCAGTTTCCCCTACCTCCACTCCCCATTTAACATTAACACCCACAATCATCATCCCCCCACATCCCCCCATAGTCATCGTCGTCGTCCGTGTCGTTGTCGGTGCCATACACACAACACAGTAAATGCATTTGATTTAAAATAGGGAGCGAGAGGGGACGTGTGGTGGAACAGGGAAAAAGAAGAAAAATCACATCATCCACTGTGTAGAACAGGAAATGGAGAGATTTTCTCCATCCACCCAGCGCATATTTACGTCGGCAACAACAACAACAGCAATAACAAAACCCGGAAGTGAATTGAAATACACCCACTTACACCACCCCTAAAAAACCCGATTTACATCCTCTCTTTGCTCATACTCTTGATGTCTGTAGCTCTCACTCTCTTTCTGTCTGTCTCTCGCTCATACCCTCTCTTCACTGCGTGGCGTTTTTCACGTCCATTCAATTGATTTCCAATAAAACGAAACGAAAAATTGCTCATTAAAAGCTACACACAGCCATCACGGTACGCACACCCACCACTAGCACTAGGCAGCCGTCATCCATCCACCCACCTACAACTACAACTACCACCACCACCACCACCAGCACCAGGGACATAGCCAGCACACAAAGAAGCACTGCCACCCAGTGCATGGAGCGTTTAAAACATTTTATTTCCTAAATGTATTTCGTTTTGTGTGCTCTGCTCAGGTCCTGGACAGGAAAACATAGTTGCCAGCAGATACTAGTATCTCCTCCAACCCGAACCACCACCCAACCATACATCCCGACTGCGGGGTGTGTGTGGCAGAATGCTGTGTGCTGCACGTACACGTACGCGTCGCGAGTTAGCGAAGAGGAACCTCTCTCACTCTCCACCACCACGACGACGACAACGACGACGACGACGACGGCGACTCTGTCTAGGCGCACAAATTGGGAAAAAGCGGAATAGGGCGCATGACGCTGGTGGTGGAAGTGGTGGCCGCCTTTGCCTACGTTGACGACGATCACGATGAAATCACGCTTTTCTTAAGAATTCCTTTCAAAATGTCCACCCAGAGGGCCACGGGGAAGTTCAAAGATTCCCAAACGGCCGAGGGGACGGTGACGGCTTGCAACCTGCACTCAAGGGTAGTTAAGGCGACACGAATGACTGCACACACATCAAAGTCCGGAACGGTGACACGACACCACACTCACAGTCAGCGAATAGGGAGCAGCACTAACAACAACAACAACGGCATCCCTTAACCGTCCAACACCACGACCATCCCTCTTCTCACTCTCACCCCTCCCCCCCCCACCCCTCCACACAGACTGTGCCTATTTTTCAACGTGAAAATCGAAAAATCAATAAAGACGGCGAAAAAAAAAATTATGAGAACGCAAGATTTTCTTTCAAATTTGAAAAACAACGGACAAAACGGAAAAGCTACATACCATCATCAGTAAATACATTTTCACGGATTTTTGTTTTCCCAAAGAACTGCTGAACCGAATATTCCTCAAACGACGACGCACTCCGCTTGTCGGATATCCTACTGGTCTTGGACCCGCTGCAGTCCAACGCACCGCACACTCCACTGCGTGTAGCACGGAAAATCCCCCGAAAAATTGATGCAAAACTTTCGATTCACTTTGACGACTGCCAGTCTGTTGGTTTTTTTTTTTTGTATTTTTCAAAAATCAATCTTCATCCTCATCGATCACACACACTGTGGAGCACACTGCAAGTAGAGGAGATTTTGTGTTTTTTTTTTCTGGTGGAAAACTTATGCGATTTTCCGAAGAAAACGTTAAATACTGTGTTTGTGTTGTTCGCCTTGGATTTTTACAACTTTTTCTCGGTTTTGACTTTTGGCTGAGGGAGAAGAGGAAAATTCGCGTCAATGAACGACCGACAACGACCCGCACTTGATGTTTTTCCCGACTGTGTGAGAGGCGGACAGAGTTGGGGAAAATATTGTTTCAAACAGGGAAAATCGATCAATAGAATAATCGGACTGGATGGAGTGGAGTTTTCCTCTCGGCTGTGTGCTGTACTGGTGGTGGTGATGGTGGTGGTGGTGCTGGTGTGTTTTTGTTTTGTTGTCAGTGTGGCGGCACGAACTGGGGGACGGACAAGGAAAAGTTAGACGGAGACGAACGGGTCGACTGGCTGGCGTGCGAGACTGCACAGCAGTGGGCCCCCAATCAGCAAATGGGCGGCCGGATGAGTGTGAGTGAGATGGCGTGCGCTGGGGAACGATGATGTGAGTGGTGGTGTGTGGTTGTGATGGTAATGAAAAGCGCGCAAAATTGAGGAAAATCGTTGGGGTATTGTTTATGCGTGATGGTAGAGTGTAAACTGAGTCGGTGTGGAAAATGGTTGGGAAAATTCCAACCAACCAAAAGCCCCCCCCTTTCGAAGCGATGACAGTGACAGTTGTGCGAATGACAGTTGCGCTCGTTATCTGGTGTGTGGCGAGGCTGAGTGGCAGTTTGATGTGCAGTGGGAATGAAGTTGGTGGTTGTATTGGGTTGGGATACTTGTATAATAGCAGAGGCACAGACCGCGTGTCATTGATGTGGCAGAAGGACTGTGTCTGTGCTGTGGAACGAATGCAGTGGAAGGAATGTCTGACATAATCCACTTGGGACATTTTCCTTTTATTTCCTCTTTTTGTTGCAACGTGGCGTGGATGAAATTGGAAAACGAAGTTGAATTGGATTTCCGTCACGTCATGACTGTTCTTCTTCTAAGGATCTCCTTGTGGGGCCTCTACCACTCCTACGTGTCATCGTATGTTTTTTTTTTTGCGTTTGTTTGGACCAGTATCTGTATTTTGATAAACATGTAGATGCCACATGACAATTCGTTTCAAGGCTAAATTCGGGAACATCAGCCGACTTGCGCTCACACCCCGACCGAAGAGAAGAATGACAACAGCAAGGATAGTTTTTATGATCTCCTAGAAAGAACATATACAGCACAATGTACAGCTGGGAAAAGAGGACATCTTTGCTGGCGTCATCGGCTCAGTCTGCACGACACCACCTCCGGAAATGGACTCAGACTGTTAGACTTCGCCGTGGAGCAGGACCTCGCTGTGAGTAGTACGCTGTTCCCAGATCGCAACATCCATAAAGGAACCTGGCGATCCCCTGTTCAAACAACTGTCAATCAGATTGATCACGTTGCGATCGACGTCAGACATTCCTCCAATATTCTCGATGTCCGAACATTCCGAGGCACCAACATCGACTCAGATCATCACCTTGTTGTAGCCAAGGACCGAAGCCTGGCGGGACCAAAACGGAAACCTAGTAGTAGAATCGCAATTGATGCTAAGAATGTGGAAAGATCATTTCTGCAGACTTTTAAGCGGCGATGACGGCCCAAATCCCGCTGTTTGGCAGAATGTTTCTCTCAATTTGGACGATGAGGGACACGAATTCCGTCCTCCCGACTGAAGTTGAACAAGGCTGCCGAAGCGGATGAACTGTCCGCAGCCGCAAAATGACCTGGTTGTGCACATGCACCAGCTCAACTGTAAGATATGGTCGGAGGGAAGCATGCCCGATGAGTGGAATCTCAGCGTCGTCTGTCCGGTCCACAAGAAAGGAGACCCCTTCGACTGCGCCAAGTATCGAAGGACTAGTCTCCTTAACATCGCGTACAAGATCCTCTCTGCCGTATTGTGTGAACGCTTGAAACCGTTCGTCAACAACCTGATAAGTCTTAATCAGTGTGGTAACAGGTCAGGGAAGTTCACCCTCGACCAAATTTTCACACTACGGCAGATCCTGGAAAATACCCAAGAAATGCAAATCGACACCCACCATCTATTCGTCGATTTCAAGGCCGCGTATGACAGCGTGCACAGAGACGAGCTATACAGTGCCATGTCTAGTGTTGGCATTCTTACCAAACTCGTCAGATTGTGTAGGATGACGATGGAGAACTGTCGCTGCTCCGTGAAGGTCGGAAACGAACTCACTGAGGCCTTCAATGTCAAAAAAGGTTTTAGATAAGGCGGCGCACTGTCATGTGACTTCTTTAGCATCATCCTTAAGAAGATCGTGCGTAACTCACAAGTCAACACTAGAGGCACGATCTTCCAAAAGTCAGATCAATTGCTAGCTTACTCCGACGACATTGACGTGATTGGACGAACACAGCGAGTCGTTTATGAGGCGTTTGCTGGCATTGAAGTGACAGCGGCTAAAATGGGTTAATCGAAAAATGAGAGCAAAACTAGGAGTATGCTTTTAACGAGGAAAGACACACAACACCAACTTTTATTTTTTTTTTACTCAAATCCGTCGCAGTCCGGATGCTTGCACCAGCGCGTATTTTTTATTTATATGCCTAACATATGCGATCTATACGCCGTAGTACAGACGTTTTTTTATTTTTTTTGCGAATAAGCGCTACCTTCTCTTCCTGTAGCAGTCGCAAATATTCTTCATCGTCCTTTTGCACGGCCTATCCCACCGCACTTTAATGGGTGGCGGTGATATTTGCATTGTAGCAGTTCAGGGCCTCCGCAAGTTCTTCGGCTGCACATGGTCTGCAAAAAGACCCCACATTCCACCTGCTGAATCGAAAATCGTTGTCCTTTAGTCATTTTCGGGTTCGTCAACATTAGATCCGTCCATATCCGAGGCATGTCACTATCTCGGAATTGGGTTCTTTTATGTGGTGACTGAGTAAACATCACTCACAACCCACAGATTGGTAAGCCAGCCCTATTATTGGCCCTCGGGTTGCATACACTGGTTCACCGCACAACGGCTGTTGTGATGGCTATCCAGAGGGCGCCACGAGAAGCTGTATGTCAACTTGAGAGGCGTGGATAGTGTTGGCAGCTCACCATATTGGGCCCGAATTGTAAGTGAAGAGTTACCTCGAGGTATTTCGCTTTGGACACAATTTGGAAGGCTGGCAAGTTGGTAAGGGCTTTGCCTTCGCTAGGAACAATTCGCCAGCCGTTCATACATTCATGCATCTGATCTAGAGCGCATTGTAGACTCTTCTACCTTTTGGCTGCTGCACAACTGGCGGTGTCGTCAGCAAATGTCTTTAGGATAGAGAGTTGTTCTTGTGACAGATCACTCGTATACAGCAAAGTACCAAAAACCTTCCCTTGCTGTACACCAATAGTTAGAATATTCATTCCCATGCCTGACTCGGGAGATTCTAGCAGAGTTCGCTAGAATGCATGAATGAATGCCGCGTCCCAAACTTTGTCAAAAGGCTTGGGGGACATCAAGAAATGCGGCTGACCCACGATTGTCGAGTTTTGGTCGCAACTTAAATTCTGACCTTTTGAAGACCTTGAATGTTTCCACGTGCTCTCTGACTTGCTACTCCTAGTCTATGTGTAGTTTTCCCTATTTCGACAAACTCCACGATCGTTCCCGCACCCATATCTCCCACCACACACTCGATTTGCGAACACACCCCTTAAAGTTCCATTCAACTCCAACTCAAAATGAAATCAAAATTTAATCCATCAGAGATTCCAGAAACTTTCTTCACCCGTTCCGTAGCCCCCATCGCATCACTCAATGAATCCCAATTCAAATTGAAATTAATCCAAGGATAATATTTCATTTTCAATTCCATCGCATCGCACAACTCTCCCCCACACACATGCTGAACCGACGACGGGCGAACGTGCAAGTTGTCTCTGCCCGGGCTGGCAACTCTCAAGAGCACTCCTGCTCGTCCTTGTGCGCCCAACAATGGGTGAAGGCATCAAAGCCAGAGATGCTCGGGCGCAAAACTTTTCTTTCGCAGCGTCTTCAGACGGATTTGCCGCCTTCGTTGGCTCTCCCGAAGATGTCAGCGGAAATTCGAAACTATCTGCGGGACAAGTGAAACGCGGAGCGCTTTCCTACTTGCTGTCGCGTGTGCAACCACACCGACAGCACCCCTCTCGTTTATTGTTCTCTTGATTCTTATATAAGTTTGTGTGTATGTGTGCTAGGCGATAAGGATACAAAAAAAAAAAGAAAATGCGTATGACGTAGCTTTAGACTAAAAATGAAAAAAAAAACAGAAAGTTTGTTGTTGTAAGTCGTTGTTCTTGGAATGACTTTCAGAAGCGTTGTTGTGGTGCCGCGCCAGGATGTCGAGCGGCTGTTCATGATCTGCGTGCGAGTGCAGCCCTTATTGCAGCATCTGCCTGAGGAGGGAGGCCAGGAGGACGACACTCAGGCTGGCGAGGAGCTTGCCGACGCCACTGAAGCAGCCCAGGTTCTGGACAGTCACTTGGTATCGGATCTGGTCGGCGTACTGGCAGGCGTCGTAGGTGCACGACGCCAAGCCGCTGCTGTACGTGGAGGATGCCTGCACTGAGATGTACAGTGGCGGGCACTGGTGGATGGTGTAGTAGCCGTTGCAGGCGTTCGACAGGTCGTACGTCATGCTGTTGCCGGTGCTGGTCAGTTGCTGGCAGGAGATGTCATTCTGGCCGTTGGTGACGGGCGTGTTGGTGGCGTTCTGCATTGGGCGCTCGATGTAGCGCGAGGTGCACACAGTCAGGGTGACTCCGCTAACGCCAGAGATGCTCACCGTGCGGGAGGAGCCGGCGCCAAAGAAGTAGTTCGGGACCATGCGGTAGAAGTTGAAGAAGTTCGGCCGGATGTAGTCGTACATCTGGTTCTGGCCCCAAGTGGTGGCCACCCAGGTGGCTCCGCAGCGAGGGTTGATGATGCGGCGTTGAACTGAAAAAAGAAAAAACGCTTCAGTTGAGGCACGGCGAGGAAAAGGGGTCTTTGGGGGATGGGGACTTACGTTCCTTGATGCGCTCAACTACTGGTCGGCCCTGGGAGGCGGCGTTGTTGACACCCACCGAGATGGGGAAGAGATCCTTGCTGGGGTCGACGACGAACGAGTTGAAGCGAACTGCGGAGCCGCCGGTGAAGTAGATGAACCTGAGATCAGGGATCTGCTGGTAGATATACTCCAGTTGGATCTGGACGTAGTTAGAGTCACCCTCGTTCACGGTGGCGGTGTTGGGCACCATCAAGGCGATCATTGATCGGCCGCCAACGGAGTTGTTCTGCTGCTGGACGTTCATGTAGTTCTGGGTTAGGTTCTGCACGGTCTTCAAAATGAGCGGGAGGTTGAAACCGGGACTGTCTGTGGGTGGAAGAAGTTAGATTCAGAGATGGCGTCCCAAAACCTCCTCAAAGTCGACTTACAGTTGGACTGAGTGGTGACGTTCCACTGCTGGTAGACGTCGCTCATGTAGTTCGTAGTGTTGGCGATGATTTGTCCATCTCCGGCGCCAAGCAGGGTGATTGTGCTGCCGTAAGGTGCCACGTTGACACGATCCAGGACATAGCTGAGTGGAAAAAACAGTCAAACCTACCACCCATGGCAGAGGCTGCTCTCAAAACTTACCCCAAAATGTTCACAATTGTGTTGAATTGCCAGGAGACGTCAAGGAACACGTAGATGTCGGTCATTGCGGTGACATTCTCTGCGATGCTGCCAGTCTGAGGGTTCGAGGCCTGGCAGGAGAGGTCATTAAGGCTGTTAGCTGGGGGAAGAGAGTGATAGGTTAAGAGCACGGCCAGGACAGAGCTGTGACATCTCACTTACGCACGTAGTTGTAGAGGGCGTTTGCGGCGGACTGCGAAAACTGCTGGATGGCGGCCGGCTGAAGAGTGACGCGGAGTTGCATTTCAGGGTCGAGGACCTGAGAGAATGCGGTCGTCTGTGTGATCAAGTCAGACAGGGGAGCCACTGTCTGGAATTGGGCCTTCCTGTTGCAGGCCATGATGCCCGAGTTAAGGACGCCGGCGAGGGAGTAGTAGCTGGAGAGCAGCTGGCTGAGCTTCATGCTGGACGCTTGGCTCTTCCACTGGGCGATGTTCATGGCGATGATCAGGCCGTCCAAGTCGCCGCGGATCTCGGCGTCGGTCATCTCGAGGTTGTTGCGTTGTGAGAGGAAGTACCACTTGGCCATTACGGTGTCGTTCCATGCGCCACCAGCGCCCACAGATGCGGTGTTACCTGTTGAGACAGGCACTTGTACCAGAGCCACCTCGGAGAGGTCCCCAGCAAGGGTGGCAGCCCAGCGATTGTCGATCGTCGTAGTGCTCTGCCGAGCGCCAACCCTTGATTGTCGCGTGGACAAAGCGAGGAGCGTCTTCAACTGAATCCTCTGCGGTTGTAGACCGGTGGCTATTCCAGCAATGAGGTTACCAGCGGCCACAGCACCCCATGGGGTCCAAATCACGCCGTTCTCCACGGGGCACTGGCTGATTTGATTGTCATTTCCGTAACTTCCCACATCGACCTCACTCCAGTAGTCGAAGTCTTGGTAGGGATTGGCCAGCAACTTGTCGGTCTTCTTCTTCTTGGTGTCGACCAGCTCTACGTCATGCAGAAAGTTGGACTTGTAGGGGTTT
This sequence comes from Eristalinus sepulchralis, assembly GCA_944738645.1. Classification (NCBI taxonomy): domain Eukaryota; kingdom Metazoa; phylum Arthropoda; class Insecta; order Diptera; family Syrphidae; genus Eristalinus; species Eristalinus sepulchralis. The sequence continues at coordinate 65,554,164 of OX122883.1, forward strand.
GTGGGGATGTCACGGGCCACTCGATTGGAGCGATACTGCGAGAGTTGGTTGCAGACGGTGTTCTCATCGCCGCGAATGCGGAGATTGAACGAACTGGAGAGCATGAAGTGCATGGAGCAGCGCTCCTCCTGTGTCAAGGATGAGTTCGGGAACGTGTTCGCGTTGCCTTGGATAAGGCGAGTCAACATCAGACGGAACTTTGGAAACTGGAATCCGGTCGGACTGTATGGCAGAACGCCGGGAGTTTCCTGGATGCCGGGAGCCCTCTGAATACCATCCTGCCGGAAGCGATGCAACAAGCTCACGGCCAATGTTCGCATGTCCATGTTGAAGTTGGGGCTGTTCTCCACCTTACGGATGAGGTCAATGAGGGTGTTGATGGTCGAGGGAAGGCGGTTCGCTCGGTTCATGTAGTAGCTCGTGTTGTAGCACTCCACAAGGGAGGGCGGCACCTGTAGCTGGGCATTCTCTTGGGCCCACGTCGATCGGCTCGCTATGCTGAGGAAGACGATGAGGCAGGCAAGGCACTGCCTAATGTTCGGCATTTCGAATGTTTCTCTAAGAAAGTGGAAAGTGAGGGAGCTTATTAAATTTGTGTTTGGTGACAGGATCGAGGAGGGGGAGAGCGAGATGCGATATTTTTCCGGAAACCCGCGCACAATCATAAATTTCTCATAATTTTGTTGACCTCATGAATCACGCTTGCATAAGCCACTGTAAAACGCAAAATATTTCACAATCACATGTCGAACTGAAAACCCCCCTTTTGACTGCATAATCCCTGATTTCCTCGTCGCCGTCGAATTCTTTTCACATTTTTTGTGGGTTTTCGCCCATGGCCTAGAAAAGAAAAAAACTCTCTAACCCTTGCCACTACTTGCCCAACACATTTCTGTGGGCGCACACACACTCCCGTTCCCGATTGATAAGCAGAAGAACGAAATGAGATAATACCTTATCGATGAGTGCTTGTCTTATCGAAGAGTAAACAAAAGCGTTTCCAAATGTCCCGAGCGTCTGTTTGCGTATCAGCATAATACATAGTAGGTTAGTAGACACAGTGTAACAACATTGTCGACTTGCGAAAGATATTGCTGTGGGGAGGGGGGGGACGTGTGTGGGGACGTGCGTGATATAATTGAAGAGAAACAACAAGCTCAATCAATGTACTATTGTGGGACGTGACTCAATTTCTGACACCTACAGTGACAGTTGGGGAATGTATCGGTTGAACTGACCAAAAGTGAGTTTGCGGCGATTCTTGGAAATCGAATGAGTAACAAATCAATTTCTTCTTTTGATTTAGAGCGTCATGGGAAACGCCCAAGGAATGGCAGAGAGAGAGAGGGAGGGAGGGAGGGAGCGAGAGAGAGAGAGAGAGAGAGAGAGATAGTCAGCGCCCTGACTGAAATTCGAAGTGCGGTTAAGTTAGGTTAGGCAGCGGGGCAGTTGGCCAAAATAAGTTTGAATCAATGTTTGCTGGCACTGACACGGAAGCGGCTACAATGGGTTTGGCGGCAAAAGAGGCCAATCAATGCAGTCATCAAGGTAGGACACACAACACCGAGGTCTCGGACAGAGCCTTCCACTAGGCAGCAAAAACTTCTACCTGGGCTCCGCAGTAAATAGGGACAACAACTCCAGTAACGAAATCAGACACAGATTGGTAAGAGTGATTGCCAATCGCTTCTTCTATGGACTCAAGTGCTCTCTTTCGAAGGACTTGGCGGCCATTTCTTCCTTACAGCGCGGAAACTTGGGCGCTACTAAAAGGAGGTGAGGAAGCTCTGAGTCTTTTCGAAAGGAAAGCTATGAGGCTAATTTTGGTCCTCTTTGCGTTGATGGCGTCTGGAGGAGAAGATTCAACAACGAACTCTATAGGCTGCACGGCGGCATGCGCCTGGTCAAGCATCTTCGAAAACTACACTTAAGATAGCTAGGCCATGTAGATGTGTGGACACCACTGCTCCGGCCCGAAAAGTCTTTGAATTCCAGTCATTGGGTCAACGCAACAGAGGACGGCCTAGGCTAAGGTGGTGCACGCAAGTGGAGAAGGACCTCAACTGGTGCGCAACTGGAGGCAGCTAGCGAAAAATTGTGCTGGCTGGAGGGACATGTTGGTTGAGGCCCAGTTCCATCCCGGACTGTAGCGCCACAAAAATAAGAAGAAGAAAAATAAGACTTCTGTATCTGATGCATAAATGAGGAAGAAGGAGAAGATCCCTCACATCTCCCATGCCGCAGCACTGCTCAGGCCTTTCTCACGAAGGAGAATATTTTATCGGGTAATTTATTGTGAGTTTTGATTTTCAATAGGCTTTCTCTGACAGATCACGCATGCCAATCGCTGGCCTCAAGAGGCCCTCTCTCGAAGAACTGGCTTTGTTCATTACAGTCCTTCTTTACAAGGCGAAGACTTTGACGTTACTAGATGAGGAAGCCCTAAGTCTGCGTGTGATTTTTGATCCTGTTTGCTTTGAAGGCATCTGGAGGAGAAGATTTAAAGACGAACTCCAAGGGCTGAACAGCGACATGCGCCTGCTCAAGCGTTTTCGTACATGGCGAGGCAATGTAGAGTGTGTGGACACCACGGTTCCGGCAACAAAAGTCCTTGAATCCGAACTATTGGGAGAACGCAACAGACAATGGTCTAGGTTAAGATGGCACACACGAGTGGAGAAGAACCCTCAACTAACTTGGAGGGCACCATTGGAGGCAGCTAGCGAGAGATCATGTTAGCTGAAGAGGCATGTTAGTTGATGCCCAGGTCCACCTCGGAGAAGAAGAAGAAGTGTCTCACTCTGCTCAGGACTCCTTCAAAGACTCCTTTGTCGAAGAGGGCGTCTATCAGTTGGACCCACTGGTACACACCAAAGACTAAGGAACAGTCGAAAAAGTGAGCTTCACCCGGAAACCGAAGAAGCTGCAGACTGTTCTATCGCCCGGAAAGGTGATGGCCTTCGTTTTCTGGGCTTCACAAGGTGTGGTCTACATTGGCACCCAGGAGAAGTTGATAATGGGTGAAGTTATCTAACAGCGAAGAGCAGGAAAAACACCTCCATTTGAGGAAGAATAAAACTGTTTATCCACCGTGACACTTCGAACTGCTGTCCTATCCCCCGTACTCTCCATATTTAGATCCGTGTGATTTCTTCTTGTTTCCAAACACAAGTCACACACCGGGCACAAAATTTGAGTCAAACAGAGAGATTATCGCCGCCATGGAGGCCTACATTTTAGATGTATTTTTCAGAAGGATTATAGAAGGAAGCGCGTGGTTGTGTTGAGGGTATCAGGGAAACAAGAAACAAGCTTAAGTGTGTGTGTTTGTTTTTTTGGGAGATATGAACTTTAAGTTTGCAATACTTTTTTAACTTTCAGCCATTTTGTCGATTGTCAAGTTATTTACTTTTAGTTTGGTGTGGCATTTCAGCCTACAACCTGAGCAACGCTTTCCAGTTCTAAAATTCGGTCCAAAACAAGACTTCCACTAAAATTTTTGAATCTGACTTTAAGTAAGTGGCTTAACAGCCCACACGGGCCTAGCTTCTTCATAAACTACTCGTGTTGTGCATGCCACTGTTCTCTCACGAGTAGGAGGGACTTGCAGTCTTGCTTGCGGACTCCGAACGGCAAGTTTTGAGAAGCTTTTCATAAACAATTGACACTCTGAGTGTTGTCAGCAACTCGAAAGAGGCGGTGCCGTGGAAAAATGCAAGGTGTTCCATCCGGGAATCGAACATAGAACGTCGGCCACGGCGATCACCATTTTGGTGTGAACTATGGATACGCCAAAAAAAAAAACAAGCCGTGCATGTTTTGAGTGATGACAATCCTCCGTCGCATTCACTCCACAAAAACTCACTGTTTGGTGAGCTTTATGGGTTGGTGGAAGAATTGGTCTGTAAACTCTTTAAATGCACTTCTGTGCAAAACGCTACAGTCAATTGGGACTGCATAGAGCCATGATTACTAACTTTTTCGCTCATAAATTGCACAACCATGATGTGCAGAAGGTAGGGTTTCAATAAGACGGTGCAACATGCCACGCAGCTCATGCCACACAGTTCTTGCCACAAATGACTTACTAAAGGGGACATTTGGTAAGCGCACAGTTTCACGTTATGGATCCGTCAGTTGGCCACCAAGATCGTGATATTTAACGCCGATTGACCAATTTTTGTGTAAAGAGTGATTGTTTTAGCTGTTATCTTTTTGGCAACACTGGTTTAAGCAGCTGACGCACGTTTCGTGTTTTGTTTCACTGTCAGACATCTTCAGTTTGGTGTATAGTTTAACCATGAATTATCTTACAAACGAACAGCGCTTGCGAATTATTGAATTTTATCATCAAAATGCGTGCTCTGTTAAGAAAGTTCATCGCACGCTTCTTCCATTTTATGGTCAGTTCATTTTTGGCTCAAGCAAAATTGTCAATTTCGGAGTAAATATCAGCCAGAAGCATTGCAAGAGCTACCAACGCATCCAGAGAAAGTTACAGTTTGGTGCGGTTTATGGGCTGGTGGCATCATTGGGCCGAAATGTTAGAAAGAGTATGCCAAAATTGGACTTAGCGGATGGACCATTTGAGGCGCAGTCAAGCTCAACATTTGCATGAAATAATCTTCAAAGTATATGGACCGTTCTATCGATTCAAAAAAAGGTTTTATGCATTTTTTTGAATTTTATGTGTTTTTTTTGAAAAACTTTCCTATAGCTCTTAAAAAATCACCCTTTATGCTAAAGTCGGTTGATTCTTTGAAGCAAAATATTCGCCGCGTTATTGCCGCCTTTAAAAAGAGTCATCGAAAATTGGATCTCCAAGTAAGACTACGTCAGAGACAGTCATATGCCGGAAATCATACTTAAAGTAACTTTTTCCACCAAATTTTCGAAATGAAAAGTAATAACAAAGATTATCTCTCAAATAAAGCAAATTTCACGTCAATTCAAAAAATCCATCTTTGTCTTATTCTATTTCATCACAAGTTTTGCAAAATGTTCGTTTTCCTTTTGTGCACAAAGAACTTATCGGACCGTGCTCGTCTGTCATGCTGTTGACGTTGTATGATCGGTCGTTTGACACATTTCGAACTTGTTCATGGAAAAGATTAAGGCAGCCTGTGTAAGTGCAATTTGATCGAGTTCTAATATCACCGTTATTTTCGAAAGCCTAAGCCTTGAAGTGACGTTGAGAAGGAGTCCACAAGACAGGAATCCATTGCTTGAGCATGGTTTCAGTGGATGGGTTGGAAGCCTCTTTAAGAAGGTGGTTGGAAGAAGGTGGTAGTAAAGCACTATATCTAATCAGATATAGTGCTTTACTAGGCCAAGAATAGCCGAGGGCTGAATGTTCACTTATCATCAGATTTTTCTTAAATTAAGTACACAAACAGAGGTTCGATTCCCGGCCGGGACACCTCGAATTTTTTTAACGGCACCACCTCTTTCGAGTTGCTGACAACACTCAAAGAGTACCAATTGTCGTAAAAAGCCCACCGTTCGAAGTCGGCAAAACAGTGCAGGTCGAAGAAGTAGAAAGAGGTAGAAGCTAGGCCCTGTTCCCTTGTGGGCTTTAGTGCCACTCAATTATTATTATTATTAACAACTAACAGTATAGCAAAAGCTTGCAATCAAGTGTTGTATACATCCATCCGGAATTGTGTTCAAGTTTGTTTTTTTGTGGTTGGGAGAGGTTTTTTTCAACCCAAAATTTCAACCCAAAATTTTTTTAACCCAAAAGTGGGTTTGACAGGGTATTGAACACACTCTGTGATCACTGAGTTTCTTGCTGTCGTACCTAAGCATTTGAAGTGCTGAGCTAAACGTTAAGTCCCTTAGGTAGCAATAAAATTCAAACGACGTGCTTAACAAGAATAAATAATTGAGCTTTTGAAACAAACATACCTTGGTAATATCGGGCAATTGCGAAAATCTTATCGGTGATGTATACTTAAAGACACAGCTTAAACAGACATTTATTCTCCATGAGACTAGATATGAGTGTCTTTGTGTCGCTTAAGCCAGAAGACCCCTGATAATTTTTGGACCACCTTTACGCCATCTTAACGATACTTAACAAGATTTTTTCAAAATGCCATCAATTTGGAGTAGAAGCTGGGCCTCCAACCAAAAGCGTCTCTCTCTAAAAGTCTCTGGACAACTGCCCCCACTGTATACATCAAGTTGGTTGAGTCCTTCAGCACTTGTGTGCGCAATGCCAATTCCATCTGTTTTTAGAATAGCTTCCTTAAGCCAGAAATTTATAAAGAGACAGATGAACAGTGAAAACAGAAACCCAAACATATTTGAGATGCACAAGGTGTTTAGAAATGGTCATAGATGCATAAACGGAAGCTCTTTAAAGGTTAAGTCCACCCATTTATTCCCAGCACCTCGTCAAGAATAAACTTATTGCATTTTAAAATTTGGTACAGTGTACCGAAAACAATAGGTCTGGTCAAAAAATTTAGCAAAAATCACAAGGTTCACCTAGACGGCACTAAGAATTGGGCTTCATGCGTGTCATACTGTCCTGTATCTATGGAGGTACTTCGCACTTCGAGTTAAAAGAAACATTGTCTGGACTATAAGAAGAGACCTTCCAACACCACGTATTGGAGGATAGACGCAAGCGGCCTTTAGGGTCTGGATGCAGAATACCAAACCCTTCGAAAATGGCAGGAAAAATGGAACACCAGCGATAATGGTGTGGTGACATTGATTTTCTTTTAAGATGTGTTACTCAAGACATCCATTGACGTCTCAACTCAACTGAGCTCAGTCATTATGGAACATGATTCCTTCAAGCAGTCCTTAGGCGAATCAGAGACTTGCCCCTGTGATTCACGCTCCGAGCATTGGATTCGCACGTGTTGTGACAAATTCCATTGTACAATGAAACTCGGGATCTCAGAGCTATGGATATAAGTTACGCTGATGAGACCTGCGGTGTCATGTGCCAGGTGCCCTAGATTAGACAAAGTACAGGCACCATAAGGAACTTATCTAAGGACATATTGGGTAGACGACGAGCTAGAAAGAGGAACGCATTATCGTTCAGGGGAAACTCGGGGTCACATGTCCGGATCATACCTGCACCAACTACCGAGGAATCAGTCTCCTTAACATGTCATACGAGAACCTTTTTGCTGTTTTGTGTGAACGCCTAAAATCGTTCATGGGGAATCTGATAAATCCATATCAGAGATATTTGAAGAAAGGGAAGACTGGAGCAGATGAGGTCAAATCGGCACCCATTACGCATTCAGATGAGCCAAGTGTACTACACCTAGTTTAGGCGTTCCTATTAAACTCGTCAAATTGTGTGAGGTGACAATGGACAACTCTCCCTGCTCCGTCAAGGTCTGTAACGAACTCACAAAGACCTTCAATGTCAAAAAACGGTCTTAGACAAGGCGACAAGGCACTGTCATGGGACTTCTTTGACATCATCCTTAAAAAGATCGTGCGTAACTCTCAAGTCAACACCAGAGGCACGATCCTACGAAAGCACTTTTAGCAGCTAGCTTGAAAGTGGACTACATTGATGTCATAGCGAGCCAAAAAGCCGTTTGCTAGAATAGACTTGTCGAGCAATACCAGGTAGAAGTTTACAACTTCAAAATAGAGGCACAGCCTTTCGGAATACCATTGAACTTCAAGATATCCGTCTATGGAGCGGTTGCTGGCATAGAGGCACAAGGGTTCGAACTATTGTAGTTGTGGCGGTAAATAAAAGAAGGACTTTCATGAAAGAAGGGCGCACAACATGGACGTTTCAGACAGAGCGGCGCAATGCTCAGCCTAAAGCTTTGACGTAGCTAGAGACCAGCTTTGACGTAGACAGGAAAATTGACGTTTTGAACAAAGCATCACAATGGCCAGCCTAAAGCATTGAACCGCAGAAAATAAGGACAACGGCATCAGTATCGAAATCAAGTGTGGAAACGTCCTTGGAAATCGTTTGTTCATTGGGCTCAAGATACAATTAAGCAGCAAAGACAAGGCGATACCTTGCTGTATGGCGCATAAACCTCAGCGTTATTAAGAGTGTAGGAGGAAGCGCTCAAAATGTTAGATTTTTGGACATGTTTCCTTTGACGGAGTCAAGAGAAGTTTCAACGACCAACTATACAGACTGTATTGAGACGCTCGACTGCTCAAGTGTCATGTAGAGCGGGTGGATAACATTGCTCTAGCCAGAAGAGTTTTCAAATATCATCCATTGGGACAACGCAACAGAGGAGGTCCGTGTCTGAGATGGCGCACGGAAGTGTAGGAGGACCTTAATCAACTTGGTGTGCGAAATCAGGTAGTTCCAGCTGGAGAGACATGTTGCTTGTGGCCTATGTCTGTCGCGGGCTGTACAGGTTATCAAAAAAGAAGAGGAGAAGAGGAGAAGAGGAGAGAAGAGAGAATGGCTCTTGCCGTTGCGGCAGCGAAAAATTAGGTCGAGTTGGGTAGTATTCCACGATGAACAGTATTTGGGAAACCAACTGAAAATAACCCAGTATTCTGGTGTCACTAGAGGTCAGGGTTTTGAACTGACCCGTGCGGTTGGACCCACTTTAGAGAGTGTGGTGGTTACTGTGGCTCAAGTACAGTTGGAAGTAATTGCGACATGCCATCTCGGAAGCGTTCTTGTATCTTGACCGCATTGGACTGATCCAGGATGCGGAGGCATGTCCATTTGTCTACCACGTGGTGAGAAGGACAGCGGACAGGCGACTGTCGTACCTAGGTTAAGCGTTTTGTACCAATTTTAAGTTACTATTAGATAAAAAAAAAATGCCTTTTAAACAAAAACAAAAACTAAAACTAGCGACATGCCATCTGATTTGATCCATAGTAGGAGATTAGGCTGACCCCATATGGCTGGCTGGCTGGCTGGCTGGTTGGCTGCCTGGTTTATATGTTGGAGAAAAATTCAACCGGGTGTTATGACGTACAAACAAGTGTTAGGACGAGGGATTATCATTTAAGAATAATTAAGTGTCATCACAGCCAACTAGAGACGAAGCCTAGCCTCTGCATCCTCTACTCGTGTTGTGCGTGCCACTGTTCTCTCACGAGTAGAAGGACCTTCAGTCTTTTGCCGACTCCGTACGGCTAGATTTGAAAAGCTCTTTATAGACAATGAGTATTGTCAGCAATTCATAAGAGGGGGTGTCGCGCAAAATGCGAGGTGTTCAGTCCGGGAATCGAAGCTGGGTTCTTCGGCATGTGGGTCGACGGACTCATCTACTACGCCAGGCGACCTCTCTTCCCTAAGCATTAAAGATGAAGAAGACCCTTGGTCTTTTCTGACGAAAATTTCTTCGTGAGATTCTTGGTGATGTTTATTGCAGGAGAAGGTTTAAGAACGCACCCTACAGGCTGTACTGCAGCACGCGTCTATGAACACAACGCTATGTGGATGGAAGGCACCGCCCAAAGAGTCTGACGACCTCGTCTGAGCGATGACGCACACAAGTGGAAATGAACCTCAACCGTCTTGGAAATTGAAGGCAACTGGTGAGAGACTGTACTGGCTGGAGAGGCATGTTGGTTGAAGCCGAGTACACTTCACAATACCAGTTGAAGAAAAAGACTGTCGTTTGAGGCGAAAATTCAATCAGTGTTCTTCTAACTCAGGATGTATGAACCCTGCGGTGTCCAGCCTTAAAGGCGGGTGATGACGAAAATTCAAATTCACATGTGCTCTTTATTCCAGTCACAGTTTTGTCGAAACATTTTTTAAAGTGAAGCCCTTTTTCCACGAATGAATTTTTTTTCCCAAAGTCAGCATCTAACACGTGTCAGAGGTGTAACCAAAGTTTTTTATAAGGTGTGGTGGTCTTGGCTATCTTGTGCGCATGCACCTGCACACTGGCAATATGTAATTTTTGGAGCGGTAAAGTTTCTTTGAACGAACTCGAAAACTATCCCCAGGAAGTGTAAGTAAGGTATTCTTCGGTAAAGGAACATCGTTTGTTTTGAGCTGAGAAGCAAGCAAGCCAGCGAGCACAACATTACTGAGTTCCCCACATTTTACAAACAGACTCTCGTCGTGAAACGGCAAAAAAAAAAAGAATTTCTTTGCCTGTTAGTTGTCTTAGATTTGAAAGAAAAGTTCATCCAGCTGTTTTATGCTGAAAGCCAATTTATTCATATTTCAAGAACCACATGGCGGCAGGACATTTGAAGAATCCTTGTCACAGCAGCAAGAAGAATAGTGATTCTAAGGACCCCAGTAAGATCGCGAGGGAACAGCGCACTTTTTTGTTTCCTGTTGTTCTGTCAAGACTTAAGCAGATGTGTGACTTATCTGCAAGTCTAAATGGCGAGAGTCCACAACAGGACCTAAGCTGAGGATCTACTGACTCAGGCGTGTACTACGACTGCCCTTAACTGAGTAAGTATCAGTTGAGAATTTCCATCGCAAGCAAGGACCAACACATCTGGTGCTCCTCGACACAAGGCGACATCAAACTTTTGCGTCGTTTGTGACCAAATATCGGTTTAGTGATGGCGGTTTCTGATGTCATCCCAAAACTGATATTCACTCATTTTCATTCAATGTGTGCGAATTTCCAAGTGGATTAGTAGTCAGATAAGGCGCTCCAATCAGCACTGATACTGAACAGTGATTCGCAATCGAGCCAAAATGGCAATTTGGTTGCAAAAGAAAAAAACTTTGACACTGTCTCCCTCCCCTCGCCACACATAAATTTCTTCAATTTCAAGTGAAAATTCCACACAAAGTCTTCCGTCACATAATCTAGGGCGTGTCCGCATAGATTTGGCTGATTACGCATCAACTACAGAGGCGGCATTGTTTGGCACTCCACGGTCAATGAGTCAACACAACTTATCCATTCACTCACGGAATTCACCTGCTGACAGTTGCTGAACTCGAAGTCCTTCAACAAAATACCGAATGGAAGGAAAAAACATGCCCGCAGGTGCACCCTTATTGCGAAAGAAGAAAAAAAATGTGGGAAAACATTTATTGGCTTCTAATTCGGTGCCGATAAAAGGCTTTGTTGATAAGATAACCAAACGCACACTGGATGAATCATTTTGCGGACTTATAGCCGTTCTTGCACAAGATGAACACTTTTGGGTGGATGGGTGGGGGATTTATCTTTGAAATCAGCTTAAACTTAAGATCACTGAGAGACTCACTTTTTCTTTTTCGAATATTCCACTCTAAGTTAGTTGGTGTTTTTTTTTTCTTTTTGGTTTTAATGCACACAGGACATAGACGCTCGTTGAATGGCTTTCTTGTCGAAAGCAACCTGCTCCACCTGTCGTTCTAGTCGTACTAAGGTTTAGCTGGGCAGAGACTATCTAAGCGATGGTGGCTATGAATGCGATAAATTTCTGCGTAATCTATGAGAGATAAGATACAACAGACAGCGCACCGGTTTCTGTGGGAGAAACGGTGCGATAAGGTGAAATAGATAAGAGGACGTCTGTGTATTTCGCGTACTTTTGATCATTTTCCTCTTGTTGAAAATTTTGCTTCAGGTGCGCGTTGGAATGGAGAATGGGTGAATTTTTTGTGACAAAGATGAGGCGAGAGACGGAGGCATCCTTAAGAGTTGTCTGACTTAGAAGTCATCGCTCGCTCTCTCTCTCTGGCAGATGAATCATGCAGAAATTGAACCTTGTGCTGATCGGCTTTTGTGTCGTCAGACTGACAAGTGTGGGAAGCACATGCCTTCCAAGAATCGATTGGCAAGCAGAGCGGAAGTGAGCTTAACTTGTGTAAGTCTTCGATTACGATTATGACTAAGCTGACGGTGACGAATCTCTTATGAGTGGCAGGAGTTGATTCGAAGATATGACGGGCATTTCGTTTGTGATCTGCCACACAGAAAGGACCCTGCTGTGGTATAGTGTCATTCATTTCGTGGTCTCAAGTTGGTAGCGCTGGTTTTTGACAACTGCCAAACTCAGCTGTCACTTGAGGTGTGACAAAATTAGTTGAATAATTGCCGTTTATGATCACTAAAATGATTTCTCAACAAGTCCTCGTTCTATGGCTCGTATTGCCGTCTTGTTGAAATGAGAGCTCACCGAGACCATTTCAACTCGTAAAATTTTGTGGGTCGACAATGGACAACTCTCACTGCTCTGTCAAGGTCCCTAATGAACTCACAGAGACCTTCAATGTCCACAAAATGGCGTCGTGTAGCTCTTTCAACACCCAGCTTGAGAAGATCGTGCGAAATTCAAAAGTCAACATCATATGCACGATCCTACCAAAGCACTTTTAGCAGCTAACTTGAAAGTGGACGACGTTGACGTCATTGCGAGCCAATGAGGCGTTTGCTAGAATAGATTTGTCGGGCAATGCGAGGTAGAAGTTCGCAACTTAAAATTAGAGGCACATCCTTTCGGAATACCATTGAACTTTAAGCTTCCCGTCTACGAAGCAGTTGCTGGCATATAGGCACAAGGGTTCGAACTATTGTAGTTCTGGCGGTGAATAAAAGAAGGACTTTCATGAAAGAAGGGCGCACAACATGGACGTATCAGACAGATCGACACAATGGCTAGCCTAAAGCATTGACGTACCCAGGATCAGCTTTGACGTTTTGACGGGCAATAGGAAAATGAGAAACACTGATCGCTTCTGCGGCAATTGCTACTGGAAAGGTTTAGGAGCGCTTATTTGGATGTGTATCCCTTGTTTGACGCAGACTTAGGCAAATTATCTTAAGCTACGACACCGTAAGCGAACGCACAGTGAAATATCAGCCTGATTTGGGCTCACGCCCTAACAGAGTAGAAGGATAACTGATTTTGGATAGCTACAGTCGCAATCGATCGCTACGAATCGAATCTCCCAAGAACTCTCCAAGAGTTCGATCCTGCCTACACTCACTATAGATCAGGAGTTGAAACGTTGTTAAGAAGCCATCAAAGAAGAAGACACTGATGTGATGGGTTTCACGATACCACTAGAAAAGAACCCATGGTTTGACGATGAGTGCAGGCAAGCACATGCAGCCAAACAAGAGGCCCACAAGCGAACGCTGTGTCTTGGATAAGTCCCAAGAGATGCAGATCGTTGACAGAGACGAGCTATACTCCTCCATGTCTAGTTTTGATACTTCTGCCAAACTCATCCGGTTATGGGCAACTGGAGGGAGCTGGCGAAAGATCGTGCTTTCTAGAAAAGCTTATTGGTTGGGTAGACCTGGCTACCCGGGACTGTAGCATCGAACCCAAGGACCATTTAAAACAATTGCGGTTCCCAGAGACTGACTGAGTTGAGAGGGCTAGACTGGCCAGAGGCTACATTCCGGTACCACGGCAGGTTAGGATCCCATGAAACTTTGTGTCAGCCTAACCGTGCGGTAAGTTCCCTTGTGTGAGTGTCAAGAGGTTTGGAGCTCCTTAAACTTGGTGACAGCCTAACCGTCCGGTAAGCTCCCTTGTGCGAGTGTCAGGAGGTTGGGAGCTCCTTAAATTTTGTGTTAGTGTAACCGTGCGGTAAGGTGCCTTGTACGAGAGTCAGGAGGCTCGGAGCTCGTTAAGCTTTGTGTCAGCGAGATCGTGCGGTAAGCTCCCTTATGCTAGCGTCGGAAAGTAAGGCGCTCGTTAAACTTTGTGTTAGCCTAACCGTGAGGAGAACTCCTTTCCTCTTTTCGTGAAGTCCCAAGGTGGCTGTGGTTTAATGCCCCTAATCGGTGGGAGAGCAGAAGTACATGAGGGTAGTGTGCTGACTGATCTGATTCAGATTGTTCCTCCTACTGACTTAAGTGAGGTGGTTATGGGGGCTTTCCTGGCTCAGTGCGGAGTGTCATTGCAACCAGGTGCCGTGACCTATAGGACTACAGAGGAAAGGTATTGCTCTCCACCAGGGTGCAGTGATCGTCCCTCAAACATGAACTCAGTCCGAACTTGGGTAGCTGAACAGTCTAGTTTTGCGTTCCTTACGACTCTTTGGGAAATGAAACTCGTGACATAAAGCAGGTCCAAGCCTTAAGAACTTCTTGCGTGTGCAGAAGTCCTGGTGGGTGCTTCATTTCCACCAAGACATCCTTTGAAAAACGACCTGCTTGGCGCACACAGGACTCAGGTTGGAAGTCAATTTTCAACGTTGCTCAAGAACAAAGTTCAGAGGAGGTATGATTCTGGCCTTCAAGGAGGAAACAGCTGTCAGAGTCCAAAAATCTAATGAAAGCGTAGATGGACTATTTGGAGGAACCATGAGGAGTGGTGTTGGAACGAACAAAGTGATCACGGTAAGGCATTGAAGTTATACCTTGGACACCTATCGCATCGGCTACCAAAACCGACGACAACTCAGATACATCCACATGGTACGGGAGAGCCCCTTGCACTGCTCGTTGCACAATGCTATGGAATGGAAATGGAACGTCTCCATCCCTCCTAGAAGCATATATTAGTCAAAATACCCATAAAACTCTTCAAACGTAAACACAATCTCTCAAACAGTAGCACCATGTCGGCACTTAAATGAAACATCACCCGCATTAACATACTCACTGACCACACACTAACTGGTCCCCCTGCTTCACACATCACAGATTCCCACAGTCCTGCTCACCGACCGACCGCCAACTGGTTTCTGAATTTATCCGCTAAATTATGCACCCCAGCAGCAATAATTGCCCCCGACGAGCTCTCAAACTGGACAAACAAATCAAACAAGTCAAGTGCGCAAGCCGGACAATGGTCACACCAGGAGGTGGCATGCAATCCCCGGAGTCAAACGTCAGGAATAACAAGTTAATACGCGGCCGCAATTATCGCACGCAAAATAAACACATCACAGGGGTTGGACTGACCTCAGGTCATCGCAATAATGTTCGCAACTCCGCTGAAATCAGTGCCGGGCAATTTGTCACTCGACAAGCCTCAATTAGTTGGTCGGCACGGCCCGAAGACCGGTTTGACTTGGTGTTTATTTTTTGTTTTTCCCAGAGGGGTGCAGCCTAGTCTTGTGCACAGCGAGGCCATATGTACTGAACCCCTCACGCCTGAGGGACCGCACCAATGCGCTGGACAGAGGTCAGCCAAGAAATTAATTTAAGGGTTCGCCCTGATGGCAAATTGCCACCAAAAAAAAGCGAAAAAATAGGGGCAAGGGCCACGAGGGGGAAAGCGGAAGAGAGTTCAAGCATTTGTTAGATATCGCCTTGCAGGCAAACGATTGTTGCACTTTTCGAGGGTTGATAGGGATAGCACAGCGATGATGCAACAATTAAGGATCAGCTCTTGCTCCTGCTCCTGCGGTTGTGTCGCGCCCAGACGATTAATTTTACAACAACGGACGACGGTGGTAAGGAGCATTTGAAACGGTCACAAGGGGACAGGGGGGGGGGAGAGAATAGCAATTTTTTCTCCCCTGCAAACAAGCCAGCCAGACTAAATGGACGAAGATTTATTTGATCCTGCCCGCGGGCGAGACACTCTCTCCTCTGTTTTGTTGGGTTTGGCTTTGTTTTCAATTCATCTGAAGTTTTGATTAAAAACTCCATCGAGACGTGGTAAGGGGAGGGGGGGGGGGGGAGATGAAATCTCATTCCTCTCCTGTCCAGTTATCACTCAGAGACAAAAGGAATCTCTGTGGTCTGGTTACCTGCAGCAGACTGCATGTATACCGTGTCCACAAAAATAATGCATCTCCACCTGCAGGACCAGCTCGACACTTTTTCCTCGTTGTCCTCCCCCCCCCCCCCCCCCACAACAAGAGCTTCACATCTCTGTGTTGGTTTTCCTTAATTTTTTGGCAATCTTTGATTCGTGATGCAGCAGCCAAATGGGGGTGTCCACCACTCCGGGATATGCCAAAAATTTATGGAGACAGTCGAAAATTTGTTTCATATCCTCCGATCCTGATGACAAAAGATTTGCTCATGATAAAACAACGAAACACAAAAAAGGGACGAAACAAAAAAAAACGCAGCAACTGGCGTTTGAGCTCGTTTTTTTTTGAGAATCCTCAAAGGACACATTTCTGACTCCACATGTACATAAGATGACGAAGGACACGTTTATTTCAATTTTTTGCCATTGCGTCCAAAGAAAACCGCGCGTGCATGTGCGCCAGCAAGGACGAGAAATTATTGTATATTCCATTCCACCAGCCACACATAGGGATACCCTGACTAAGGTTAAGGATATGCATACAACGACGCAACGTGAGCAAGACGACAAAGTGAAGGAAAAACAAGAAAAACGAGCAAAGAACAGTCAAATAAATGTATCTCGGCGAACAATTGCCGAGGATTATGGATTCCGTTGTGTACATTCGGTTGACATGTCTAAATTAAGAATAATGGACCCATTGTTGCCGGATGACAATGACAATTCTCTCCTCACTCACCCGTTGCGTTGGCTCTGGCACGCCACCACCACGATGCAGGCGAGTGAGTTGCTGGGCGAAGTTCTTCTTCGCCTTCGTTTTTTTCGTTGTATCCATTTTTTGCCGGGGGGAGGGGGCCGTTCTGTACGGGTTTTTGGGTGTAATGTTGATAATAATAAATTAATGACATTTACCCGCAGTAGAGTGGCACGCAGATTGCATTGTAAGGGGTCCTGCCGGAGGACGCACACGCCCAGCGCTGGATCCCAGACTGAGACTCAGACCCAGACGGGGAACCATAAATGATTTGTAAACGTTGCGGTTGAAGGTTGAAGAGTAGTGAAGCGACATTTGGGTGAAAAGGCTTTAAGTTGTTGAATGCTGAATGCAAGTGATTTTTTTTTTTGTGGGAAACTCAAGGCTATCTGGGGGGCAGATTTAGTTGGTGCAGACTATGGGTGCATTTGAACCAGAAGAGACTCAGGAAGGTTGAAAAACTGGAGACGTTCGTCGAAATGGTACTTTCTTCTTGATTAACAGAGTGTCCTTGTTAGTCCTGGATTTAGTTCGATGAGTGGATTCAAGTAACTGGGCGTACGCATGTGGCAATGATTTTGTGCTGACGAAGTGCTACGAGTATGTTGGACGTTACTAAAAGCGGATGAGGAAGTCCTTAGTCTTTCAAGAGAAAAGTCTTGCGTGCGATTTTTGGCCCTATTTGCGTTAATGGCGCCATGGAATAGAAGATTCAACGACGAACTTTGGAGTTTGTAGGACAACATGGGCCCGGTCAAGCGTCTTTGGATGGCTTGAGATGTAAATGGGCATGTAGAGCGTAAGGACACCACTGCTCCGGCCCGAAAAGTCTGCCAATCTGAGCCATTGGGACAACGCAACAGAGGACGGCCCAGGCTAAGGTGGCGCACACAAGTGGAAAAGGATATCAACTAACTTGGAGTGCGCAACTGGCAGCAGCTGGCGAAAGATCGTGCTGGCTGGAGAGGCATGTTGGTTAATGCCCAAGTTCACCCCGCCGGTATAAGAAGAAGAAGATGTAGAAGAAGAAGAAGAAGTGTATTGTCAATTTGACTCACATTGACTAATGTTAAGAAAAACTTTGCTGTGGCAAGGAGACTATTTTACAGTAGTCAACTTGTACTGGCTGAACTGCTAAACGATACTCATTGAGTTGAATGTGTGGTTCAGGGTAAACCTTTCGAGATGAAAAAAGTATGAAGCTGCGGAAGAGGCAATGTCTCCCTGCATTGCTCCATGCACTGCGTTCGTCTGTATCAAAAATCTATCCAAACGAAGTTTTAGACAGCGAAGCAAACCTTACACGCATTCCCTTAGAAGAAGGCGCGTATTAACAAATTCATTAGCTCGCAGCTTTCAGACTCGAGAAAGTTCAATCATCTCCCATGTCATACATGAACGATTTAGTTTTTTTGGAGGCTGGGAAACACGCCACCAGAGCGCTCAGACTCAGTCCAGTGTACGTAAATGATACTATAGGGCCATTTATTTTGTGCTTTCAAGTTGGCAGAGCTGGCTTTTGGCACCAGCCAAGCTCAGCTGTCATTTGGTGCCCCACAATTAAACCCGAATAACTGCCATTTATGATCATGAGCCTTGGACTAACCAAGCCGGACACTAAAATTATTAAAACTTACTTCAAAAGAGGTGAATAGAACTAAGCCACTTTTCATGCTTAACGCAATGATTATTGCCATTAAAGTCGACTGAATTGGCAACCAATTGGTAACATTTTGAAGACGTTTGAACACAAGGGCAGCGTCACTGATGTCGTTAGGCCTGTGCATGGTCAGTCGAAAATATTGCCGCTGCAAGGGCTGATGACTTGAATTTGTTGACTTTCGCAAGAATTGAACTCCCCACTAAGGCACGCTTTGAATTTGAACTTGCATCTTCATCTCACAACTCCGTAGATACGCTTCTTGTGTATCGGACAGCAACTCTTTCCTCAGTGATGGGTTCCATTTCTCACTCGGTGCATATGCAGACAAACAAACTTCCTGCATACGGGGCTCACACACCACAAGTGGTTGCAGGGGCACCGCTGCATCCTGACAAAGTGACGGTTTGGCGTACTCTATGACCGAAAGAAGTCATTGCCTCGTATTTCTTAAAGATGCCAATGGACGGACGGTTACAGCGACTTAAGATTTTGATTTTAACGAGATGCGGATCACAACAAAACGAATCATAAAGCTTCCCGGTTGGCAACGTCAATTGACCAACAATATCATGTCAATGGACCTTCGCAAGAGATCGTGTTCGCAGAACAGTCCCCACAATCTTCTTGTTCTTTGTTTGGCACTACAGTCCCCGGTGGAGCTGAGCCTTAACCAACATGCCTTTATAGCCCGCACGACATTTGAACAGCTGCCTCCAACTGCGCAAACCAAGTTGGTTGAGGGTCTTCTCCACTTGTGTGCGCCACCTTAGTCTGGGTCGTACTCTGTTGCGTTGTCCCAGTGGTTCAGATTCGAAGACTTTTCGGGCTGGAGCAGTGGTGTCCATACGCTCTACACGGCCTAGCCATCTTGAGTGTTGTATCCGAAGACGCTTGACTAAGCGCATGTCGCTGTACAGCCCATTGAGTTGGTCGATAAATCTTCTCATCCAGATGCTATCAAGACAAATACTCGTAAGTTCGAAAATTACATGAAGAACTCAAAAAGTCTAAGGGCTTCCTCATCCGCTTTTAATAGCATCCAAGTTTTAGTGCCGTGAAGAAGACACTGATGTTGTTGTCCTCTATTTACTGTGGAGCGGAGGTAGAAGAAGTCCTTGACTACCCCGATGTTTCTGCTGCCTAGTGGTTGTCTCTTTTCAAGGCGTCGATGTTGTGTGATACTTGACAGTATAAATTTCGTCTTCCCCTCATTTATCGCTAAACCCATTTCAGCCGCTTTCACTTGACGGAGCAGCGAGAGTTCTCCATCGTCGGCCTTGAAATCGACGAATAGGTGGTGAGTGTCGATTTGATCTGCCGTAGTGTGAAGATTGAGTAGATGGTGGACTTCCCTGGCCTGAAACTAGGCAGATAGGACTTATCATGGGTTCAACAAGGAAATGGTCCGAGTCGACGTTGGCACCCCGGAATATTCGGTTATCGAGATCACTGGAGGATTATCCGATGTCGATCGCAACGTGATTGACGGTTGATTGATCAGAGGATCGCCAGGTTCCTTTTCTGAATGTTAAGATATGGGAGCCGCTTACTACTCACAGAGAGGTTCCGCCCCGCGAAGAAGTCCGTTTCCGGAGGTGGTGTCGTGCAGGCTGTGTTTCCCGATGACGCCAGCAAAGATGTCCTCTTTTCCCAGCCGATTGTTGAAATCTCCGAGAACGGTTTTGCTGTCTTGGCTGGGGCAACGATCGTATATTCTTTCTAGGAGATCATAGAAGTCATTTTTGCTGTTGTTATCCTTATCCTCTGTTAGGGTGGAGTGCATGATGCTCCCGAATTTAGCCTTGATGCGGATTGTCATGAGGCGTTCGCTTACGGGGTCGTAGCTTAAGACTTTTTGCCTCGAACAACAAATCCGCATTCGAAAAAGCGTTGCCTTCTCTCCCTGTAGCAGTCGCTGTAGTAGATGTCGCAGTTCTTCATCCTCCCTTTGCCCGGCCCATCCCACCGCACTTCCTGGATGGCGGTGATATCTGCTTTGTAGTAGTCAAGGGCCTCCGCAAGTTGTTCGGCTGCACGTGGGCTGTTAAGGGACCTCACATTCCACGTGCAGAACCGAAAATCGTTGTCTGTTTCGTATCGTATTCGTTTGCTGGGGTCGTCAACATTAGATCTGTCCATATCCGAGGCATGTTGCTGTCTCTGAACTCGTTTTCCTTTTTTTTTGTGGAGAGGGAGTTAGCGTCACATACAAGCTACAGACTGGTAGGCCAGACCCATTATTTAACACTCGGGCATCACCACTCAACGGATGTTGTGATGCCTATCCAGGGGGCGCCCCGCGGAAGCTGCATGTAAACTTGATCTTTGCTGGGACGAGGATAGTGTTGGCAGTTCGCCATGTTAAGTGCGATCAACGACGTTGTCTCGTGTGCACAGGCCCCCCGGTCATTTTTTCCTCTAACTATATTATACAGTCCCAACTAGAGCACATGAGGCTGTTGTGGATAGTTCCCCGCAATTTAGAAACATGGAAAACGAACTTTTTTTAAGTTGGGTAAGCTTAGTAAAGTAAGATGAGTTAGCTCAGAGGAATCACATCCTCTGCCATTTGAATGATACACATAATGGCAAAGTCCGGCCTTCATAAGTGTGTACAAATTTCAGCAAAAGTGTACGGCTGTGTGTGGTTGATTAAGTTTTACTTTCGAAACCGAAAACTAAATTACCTTAACCCTTCGGACAGCTGCTCAATAAGTACCATGTTACCCGATGTGTCCCAAATAAACGGAATGCATTGAAGGAGAATGGAATACAAATCGAAAGTATTTAGATATCCAGCAGGCGCATCGCTTCAATAGCTCCTTCAAATTTCCCACACGGTTCAAGGCTTATTTTTAAATTAAGGTGCAAGCTTGTGGCAAAATTTCAACTTCAAAGCCAAAAGTGCCTAAAAATTTAAAGTCAAGCAGCGGAATTCCAAACGGTGTTCGTTTCTTTTTTCCCCTCTAGTGGTTCTCCCTGTTCGCATTTTCCAGTTACAAGTACGTCCTTACATCCTTAGGGTCATGTTTTGTCGTCTTGATCCTACTAATCAAGCTTCGCTGGGCACATGACATTAAGGGCACCTGAAATCCGTTTCACTAAGACGCAATACACTTTGTTTTCATCTCTCTCTCTCTCTCTCCATCTCTGCCTCCTCTCCTCTCTAATTCTGACTGGAAAAAACAAAAACAGAAACAAAACAAAAATGTCAAGAACATGAAAATCTGCAAAACAAAAAAATGAACAAGATTTCTTCGTCTCGGACAAGGGATGCATTATTTACCCAACCAACCGTCCATTCGTCCAGCTAAAAAGAGAGGCGTCCTTCAAACTCACACCACCCCTCGTTACATTTCTATGCCATCCACCCCCTCTTCAATTTTTTTGGTTTTTTTATTTTATTTTAATTTTTCTTCGTTAATTTCTTTCTCCTCTGTGCACTTACGGGTGTAACATGCAAAAATCAAGCCAACAACCCAACAACCCAACAAAGCAGGATATGCTAGGCTTTGCGTTGCGGCGGTTGGGGCTGGCTGATGAGTGGGTGCTACTAGATGTGAAATATGGGTTTTCATGCAATCCCTCTACTCACATCAAACGGATGCGATGTGGTTGTGGTTGCTTCTGTGGCGGTTGCTTGTGAGCTGTTATTGCCCCTAGCAACAGGACACACGTACACACTCACAAATATCCGGTGAGCCGGTGAGCAGGTGAGTTCCCTTTCTGAGGGAAATGGAAAACAAACAGAAAAACATTGAAAATAGAAAAATTTCCATCTCCACACACCACACGACCATCTCACGAATCCATCCCCCACCCCCATTTAAAAAATTACTAATTTTTTTGTTTCCCACTTCCCCTGCCGCTGTTTTGTTGTGTGTGTGTTTTTTTTTCTCGTCAAAGTTGCAAAATGCAACTTGAATGCTGGACAAGACCGCATAACAACAACAAAATGGAAAAAAAACAGACAGAGGACCGGAATAGGGACAGAGGACGATACTGCAGGAGTGTTGGTGTATTTTTCCTGAGCTCATTCGGTCCTTTAGCTTATTAAGTGCTACCGTTGCTTAGTCCTGCCTGCCTCAGTTTGGGTGGGTGGGGGTGGGGTGGTGCTGCTGCTGTTGGAGAAGTTTTTCTTTACGTTTTTGTGTTGTTTGCACTCTTGTTTCACTCTCTTCGTCTCTTCATCCTCGCGAGAGAAAAGAGAAACATCATCTTTTTTTTTCTCGTTACTTTCAACGAATATAAATAGACTCAGCTAACACATACAGACCCCCCCTCATCATATTTCTATATCTATGAGCCATCACTTCAAGGATAATTCACTTCACATCCCTGGCGCGCGTTCTGGTGTGTTGTATGCACCAGCAGAATTTCAGAGAAAAAAAAAAAACACGAAAAAACAAACCAAAAACCTAGCAGAAAATCCAACCAACCGAGGATCTCATCTTTTAGCCAACACTACAAGCCCGCAAGACCACAAGCAAGGTTCGCATCGCATCTCTCATTCCACACAGCGGTGACGATGCTCTCGTTTCCCACTTCGTCGTCGTGGTCTTGGCGCATTTCATCCTCTCGTCGTGGAGAACACACTTGGAAAAAGTTCAAGTGGAAAACTGGGCTGAACTGGGTGCCGTGGTGGGAAGTTATCTTTACCCAAAGTCAACAACTTATGTATATCCAAAACCACCCTCAAACCATTCACTTCATCAAGGAAAAATCAGCGAAACTTCTGTTTTCTTTTATCCACGACTGGGGGGGTGATGGTTGATGGCCCACCACTCACCCAACCCCTCTCTCTCGCTGTCTCAGGCCCTGCCACATGCATAATATATTAACTCGAGTCAATTCAGTGCCGCAGCCACTCAATATGCATGTTCATCCGTTATTACAAAAGGAGCTTTGCATGTATCCTTTTTTTTCCATGTCGTCGTGGCTGGTGTGTGTCGGCGGCAATGGCATACACAAATGTTTGTTTTAGGATTTTCGCTTGTTCCAACCCCTCGTTGGGTGTTTTTTCGTTTTTTTTTCTTCTCCTTTGGCAACAAATAAACTGCCTACACGGACCGGCTGGTGTGGGGGGGAGGGACTGTGTGCAAATCCTCTGTTGGTGCTTAAGTAAGGATACAAGTTAATCCAACAGCAAAATCCGGAGCACACATTCCTTGACGGTGGAGTGGAGTGAAGTTTTTCGTTTTTCGCTCGATTGCCATGTACCCCGGCAACGCTGATGTAACGCTTGTTATCACACATTGTTCCCGGCCACCATACGTACGTTAGCGCGACGTCGTGGCGGCAATGGTGCGGTGCCAGCAGGAGGGAGTCTGTGGAATGTGGCCCAAGCAAGTGGAGCATGGAGTTCATACACGGGATTGTGATGCTGATATGCTGCTGTCGACGAGGGGTGTGCTTGAGAGTAAATAAAGCGATAAAGGGCTTCTGTGCTGGAGACGTGAATGGATGGAGTGGGTGGTGGTGGGGGAGGAGGAGGAGGAGAAGTGTGCAGATGGTTTTATCGCTTTATAAAGTGTCTAAATTGTTATAACGCTCGAGTGAGTTGTTTGAATACATCATGCTGCTTAGTTGGAGCCAAGTAATTGCTCAGTCTTTGGCTTGTAGACTTAATGAAGGCAAGGTGCGCATTCTGTCCAGAATGATTATGGTTTAATATATATTTTCATATGCCATACATATGGCCCTCAGATTCCAACAAGCGGATCGTTGGACTCAATTTCGTCCGAGGTCTTGTAACACAACACTGAAGCAGTCAGACTCAAGAACAAGTTCTTTGCTGTGCCGGCTACTTGGTCGTCGTCTCCCGAAGGATCTTTGTGAAGAGGAGCCTAAAGCATCAGCTCTCATCACATCACTGCCAGAAATTTGACATACATATGAGGTTTCAATGACTCATTCACAAAGGTGCTGTGGTCGAAAAGTCGTTTTCCGTCTTTTCAGAAGTAACTGGAGTACTGCCGTTTTCAAAGGTTTGGGAGCTTGCCCTCGGTTCACTCACACATTATGAACAGTCATGCCACATCTGCTTGTCCCCTCGAGATGTCCAACCATCGTTAGAAGCCCTAACTAAGGACATGGTCGTGAGAATACCTCCTCTGATGATTGCTTGGTAAGATCAGCGGTAAATACATTTCCCACAAACCGCGTTGTTCCGAGTCGTAGGGAATTCAAAAAAAAGAATCAGAAAAAAATGAGCTATCTTGGAAGTCGTTAAGGCTGAGAGCCGCCCCAGATCTCTCTTCCACATATTTTTTTCATAATTGGCCAGCGCTAAAGGGATTATTAAGTACCCTTAAGTGACCGGAATTAAGTCACAACACGGGCTAAAGGTATAGAGGAAGAGATGGAAAGGAGGTACCGGTACACATTGGTTTTAAATGCCTGTGGGTTGTAATGAGGGGGAGAAGCTGAGCTGGGAAGAGCATTCCATATTCGTGTAGTGCGGCTGAAGAACGAGTCTCTAAACTTAACTGTACGTCTGATGGTTGGCTTAAGGGTGAACGGGTGGGCATTCCCTAAGAGGCCAGTATGGCGGGAGGAATGCAACTGGCTAACTCATTTGAGCATCATTAGTTAAAATAGTGATATAGACGTAACTTTCTATCGCTCGCTGTTGAATTCTATCTAGTTGGTGCAGTGAGGTCTTAGGAGCTCCGGACCAGAAAGGAACGTTATACTCAAGTTCTGGGCGGATGTAAGCCTTATATTTGTTAACAGATGAAGATCAAAAGGGGTGAAATATTTCTTGCATCGCTTTAGGAAACCTAGACAGCATTTTTGACGATCTCGAATATGTGATCGTTCCAACTAAGTTTTGGGTTGATGCACATACCTAGGATGGAAAGTCGTTCGGTTTCAGCAATGCGAGAGATAATCATTGATACTGGCTTGTTAGCACTGGGTCTTGGAAGCATAAAATTTCACTCTATTCTTCTTAGACAAATCCATAATGGCCTCAAGATCAGAATTTAATGAGCTTAACATACGCCGTCGTTTCAAGTCTATTGCCGAAGAGGAGCTTCGAGAGTCAAGAAACTTCAAGCTGAGGGTACTGTCATCAGCGAAGGAGTGGATTGGATTAGAAGTTACAGACAGGAGATCATTCATAAAAATAAGGAAGAGTTTCGGAGACAAAATGGAGCCCTGGGGAACACCACCATTAAATGATAAATATCAGACTTGAACCCATTCAACAAGACTTGTACTGAACGGTTCGAAAGGTAATTTCTAATCCATTGAAGAAGAGATTCGTCGACACTATAAGCACGCATTTTCGACAAGAGAGCCTGATGCCAGACTCTGTCAAATGCCTTTGAAATATCAAGCGCAACAATCATATTCTTCTAAATACAGTTCGCGGCTTGCTTCGGTACCCGAACCTTGAGTCAAAAATCGACTAAATCCCGCTTTCTGCTCAGATTCCGCTCAGTCCTGAGTGCAAGGAAAGTCCTTGCATATGCATGGCAGTTGGTGTCCGCACAGAGATAGCGTGTTGAGAGTGCAACCCATGATGTAGATCGCAAGGGAGGGAGGTTGCGGAATACATCCAGAGCAGAGCCATCCATACAGAGATTGTCCATAAAGTTTTACCTTCCTCGATATAGTTCATGGCTCCTTTAGAGTCTTAATGGTTACATGGCAAGATAAATTGTCATCTACCACTTCCATTGACATGTAGAAAGCAGACTCATAAATAGCTAAAAAAAAACTACCTCATAGCCAGTCAAGCCTAGCTTTGTAGCGCAGTGACTGCTTTCTTCTTCTTCTTCTTCTTCTTCTTGTGGTGCTACAGTCCGAGGTGGACCTGGGCCTCAACCAATATGCCTCTGCAGCCAGCACGGTCTTCCGGCAGCTGTCGCTAGTCCGCACTCGAAGTTGGCTGAGGTCCTTCTCCACTTGTGTGCGCCACCTTAGCCTGAGCCGTCCTCTGTTGCGTTGTCCCGATGACTCACACTCGAAGATATTTCGGGCTGGAACAGAGGTGTCCATACGCTCTCCACGGCCTGGCTATCTTAAGCGTTGTATCCGATCCGACATCCTAGGCGCATGTCGCTGTACAGCCCATAGAGCTCGTCGTTAAATCTTCTCCTCCAGATGCCATCAACGCAAACAGGGCCTAAAAACGCACGCAAAATTTTACTCTCGAAAGGACAAAGGGCTTTCTCATCCGCTTTTAGTAACGTCCAAGTTTCCGCGCCATAAAGTAGGACTGGTATGATCAAGCTGTTTTACGAAGCCAGCCTAGTCCTTCGAGAGAAGGCTTCATTACTCAATTGCCTCTTGAGCCCAAAGAAACAGCAATTGGCAAAAGTGATTCTGAGTTTGATTTTGGTAATGATGTTGTTGTCCCTATTTACCTCGAAGCCGAGGTAGTCGAAGTCCTTGTCTACCTCGAAGTTTCAACTACCTGGTGTGATGCTTTGCCCAAGACGTCGATATTGAGTGTCCTTCCTTGATGACAGCATGTACTTCGTTTTACCCTCAGTAACCACCAGCCGCATCCGCTTCAATGCCAACAAACGCCTAATTGACTGCTCGCTGCGTTCGTCTAATCACGTCAATGTTGTTGGCGTAAGCAAGCAGTTGAACGAACATTTGGAGGATCGTGCCTCTGGTGTTGACTTGGGAGTTACTCACGATCTTCTCAAGGATGATGTTAAAGAAGTCACATGACAGTGCGTCGTCTTGTCTAAAAACTTTTTTAAAATTGAAGGTCTCGGTGAGCTCGTTACCGACCTTGACGGAGTAGCGAGAGCTCTCTATCGTCATTCTACACAATCAAACGAGTTTGGTAAGAATGCCAAAACTAGACATGGCACTGTATAGCTCATCTCCATGCTCACTGTCATATGCGGTCCCAAAATCGACGAAAAAGTGGTGAGTGTCGATTTGCACTTCTTGGATCTTTTTCAGAATCTGCCCAAAGGTGAAGATCTGGTCTATTGTGGACTTCCCTGGCTCGAAACCACATCGATAAGGAAAAATTGTTCACAAAAAGTTCGAGGTGTTAACACAATTCCGCAGAGAAGATCTTATACGTGATGTTTAGGAGACTTACCCCTCGATAGTTGGCGCAGCCGAAGGGATCTCCTTCCGTGTGGGCCAAACAAACGACGCTGAGATTCCACTCATCGGACATGTTTTCCTCTTAGAGATGAGTCGCTGCATGCCCTCGTCTGCTCACCTCCAGCAACTTCAAAGAGCCACTCCGTTCGTATTGGCAGCTTCATTTGACTTTAGTCTCGATATCGCCGTCTTGAGTCTCGCTTTAAACTTAACATAAAGCGGAACGCCTCAAAAACAATAAAATAAATCCCTTCAAATCCACAACGGCCACCCATTCTGCCGCCATAAATTCACTTTCCACGCGCTACATCAACCCCTAATCGACTGCTTCCCTCTTAAAGGCACACAATAAAAACAGAACACTCCATAAAATTTCATTCACAGAAAACTTTAATTCAAACTTTAACATCACTCCTTAAACGCTTCACTAAAAATCCAATTCAATTGCGCGGAAGTCCCGACTTCCTGATGTCCTTCCATCGCGTCACACCAAAAAAGCAAAAAAAGCAAAAACAAAAAAGAAGGAAACGAAAAAGTCCTCTGTTTGCATTTCTTGTATCAGTTGAGCTCGTTGTTTTACTTCACCATCCCTCATCGCTGCAATGTCAACTGCCAAACTAAATATGCCCTGCAACTTCTTCGCAAGGACACCATAACCTTTTGATAGCGTTCCCCCACCGCTGAGCGGCCGAGTCCCCCGGCAGAGTTCCGGTTCATTGAAATCCGCGTTTCGTGCATGTGTACCAAACACTTTTTCCTTGTGAATCCTTGCCAGACGAAGTCCATGGAACATTGAACATACCATCCCGTGCGAAGCGGAGGGCACCTCTCAATTACCCGCCAGATACGCTACACACAACGTATTGGTTAAGTTGATTTTTATGTAAATTGCGTGCTCGGCGAGGAGAGGGGACGCGCCACTCGATGGCAGGAGTGCACTTTGTGCACTCTTTGAAATGAGAATTTATAAGGCCATGTGTGTGGTAGATATTGGTTTTGAAAAAAAAATACTCTTTGCCATCGTGGTGCGATGATTTTGCAAGGATGTCTCACTTAGAATGCGGCGGCTGTGGAAGGTATGTCAACATTAAGCGGATTTGAAAGGTTGACAAACTGACTCTTAAAGAACTTGACACAGACATGGCCTAAAGGAATCAACGATTAAATGGGCAAATTGTCCCGAAAGCCGAATGTATGAGTTTTGCCCGAGTTTGACAAAAATCTCCTTGTGAGTAAACAGGAGGTTAGGAGTTGGTAAGCCTCTTCGGTGTCTAGCTCAACTCAAACACGGTTCCTCTGACCGTTGCATGTCTCAAAGCGGTCGTCGCACAGAAGCAGGAAAGTGGGCCGTTGCGTCTCAATTTATTAAGTATTTAATTGAAAATGGCTATGACGACTGAAATATTGCTGTCAGGCAGATGCTTGCACTCTACCTGGATGACGATGGGGAAGATTTCCATCTCCGAGGCTTAGATGACTTCACGATGACCGAAGCCGAACAAATCTCCTGAAGTTGACGGACTGTCCGCAGTGCTCTTTAATGCAGCTGATCATAATCTGCTTGCACCAGCTCATCTGTAAGACATGTTCGGAGTAAAGTAAGAAGAAACCTATGTCTGCGCAAACTAATGAGACTCCTTAACATCCACCCTGCCGTTTTAAAGGAACACCCAATTCGATCGTTAAGAATCAGAAAGCGCCTTGCTAGTGTCACTTAGTGCCAAAGAAGTCCACGACAGATTAGATATTCACACTGGGGTGGATCTTAGAAAGGACCCAGGACCTGTAAGTTGACACCCACCACCAATTTGTCGATTTGAGCGCCACATATGACCGTGTGCACAGGGATGAGCTGTAAGGCGCCATGCCCACTCTAAGCATTCCTTCCAAGCTCATTTGATTGTTTGGGATGACGTTGGAGATGCGAAGGATGTCGATGCTTTATCAACGACGATCTTGAACTCACTGAACAAACCTTTATTGCCATTAAAGACTTTTGGACAAGACTACACTATGTCATCTGACTTTTTCAACATCTTTTTTCAGTACATTACGCCGAACTGACAAGTCAACAGACAGCTGCTGACTTACACGGATGACATTGACATGAGCACACCGAGAAAACTATGATCAGTGATCTGCCAGTAAATTCGAAGTAAGAACCTCATAACTTTAAACTCAAGACACGCTCTTTCGAAATTCTATTGAACTCCAGACTTCCCATCTGTGCCGCGTTGCTGGCATAGAGAGGGAAGCTGTCAAAATAGTGCTGACGAACAGAGCGTCACACTGGGTTCCCATTGAGGCATTCAAGAACTTCGTCTGCCTCGGACAACAACATCAAAACTGAATTCCAGCGTAAAATGACCCTTGCCAACCGCTGTTTCATTGGGCTTAAGAGGCAGTTGATCTGGAGCTACTTTACCGACAGATTCTGACTTTACCAGTCCGAGGACGGAATAAAAACCTCAAGAAATGCAAGATGGCTGCTACAAGGACCAATATTGGATTGGATCCCCCACTATGGAGCGTATTGTTTGACAACATTTTTACGACTATCAGCAGCCGTGGACGATATTGCCTTTGCTGTATAGTGACTGAACGGCTTGAAGAAATCGAGTTGTATTGCAACGAAGCAATAGCAAAGATGAAGAACTACTTTTTCGACGTAAGCTTAGACCTCAGGGATCATAAAACGGATTTCGTGCTCATTACAAGTGGAAAGGTCTTACAAGGCAGGACAATACAAGTCGCGGAGCACAATTTTGCTTGTCGCTACTTGGAGTGACGATTGGTGCTCGTCTTGAATTCAAACATAAGCACAGCAGGGAGAAGTCGTAGAAAACGATAAGTGTTCTTTCAAGACTCATGTTGAATATCGGCCGTCCGAGACAAGGGTTGTAGCTTCCATACAATTCACACAATGCGTCCCTGTTCTAACGTAGCGAATAAACAGTCAAGTTGGTGTACAGACTACGCACGCTGTCAGTTAACTGCGGATACCGAATGGTACCCCACTCTACCATATTGGTCTCTTGAGTAACTATCGACATTCTATCAGCTAGAATACTTTACGTCAATCGGGCACAAATCGGGCAAACCGTTAGTTACGCGATGAAGCTCAAAAGAAGTCGGAACATAAAGGCATGACGACAGCAATGAAACGAATCCTAAAAAGGAAGATGGACGAATCGGTTAATCGCAGGCATTGAAAGTTGGGCAAATCGAGAAAATGGCGAACTAACCGCTGGTCACAGCGCACAGTGGCGCGGCAGCGGCAAAAATACGTAAAATGAAATAATTTTCTCACCCAAGTGGTACTGGTTTCTCGTTTCTACATACTTGGAATCCTACAAAGCCCACATTTTGTTGACTGCTAATGAGCCGTTTCGGCGTACAACTAGCTTTAAGTTGGTATCTTAAAATTTAAAAAATTTGACGTTTTTATGGAAAAAAATTCGATGTAGCATATTTCTTAAAATAGGCCACTTAGGAACATGACGTTATATCTGTTTGAAAGGGTATACATTTAGCTCTCAAACTGCATACACAGTTTTTCATTTTGACTACCAGTTTTTTTTAAGCCAGGCTCTTTGTTAGGGCCACCTTTTGCGGGAAGTACTTTAGAAGAGGCAACGCACTGTCATGTGACTTCCTTAACATCATCCTTGAGAAGATCGTGCGTAACTCACAAGTCAACACTAGAGGCACGATCTTCCAAAAGTCAGTTCAATTGCTAGTTTACGCCGACGACATTCCTGCCCTTGGAAGAACACAGCGCGCCGTCAATGAGGCGTTTGCTGGCATTGAAGCAGAAGCGGCTAAAATGGGTCTGGTTAACGAAGTAAATGCTGTCATCAAGGAAGGACGCACAACATCGACGTCTTGGACGGAGCGTCACAATACGCAACAGAAACTTGGAGGCAGTCAAGTGCTTCTCCTACCTCGGCTCCGCGGTAAATAGGGACAACAACACCAGCACTGAAATCAAACGCAGAATAACTCTTGCCTATCGAAGAGGTCCTTAGTCTTTTCGAGAGAAAAGTTTTGCGTGCGATTTTTGATCATGTTTGCGTTGATGGCATCTGGAGAAGAAAATTTAACGACGAACTCTATGAGCTGTACAGCGACATTTGTCTACTCAAGCGTCTTCGGATACAACGCTTAAGATGGCTAGACCATGTACAGCGTATGGACACCACTGCTCCGGCCTGAAAAGTCTTCGAGTCTGAGCCATTGGGACAACGCAACAGAGGACCAAGGTGGCGCACACAAGTAGAGAAGGATCTCAACCAACTTGGAATGCGCAACTGGCGGCAGGTGGCAAAAGACCGTGCTGGCTGGAGAGGCATGTTGGTTGAGATCCAAGTCCACCCTGGACTGTAGCGCCCTAAGAAGAAGAAGAAGTAGGGAAATAGTAATTAAATATTGAAATGACTGAAATCAAAGCTAAAATTCCACTTTAGCAAGTACCGGTTAGACTACAACTGAAAAAAGAATCTATCAACCTAACACGTGAAGAGAGATCAAGAGTTGAAAACGAAATTAGAAATTTACATAAAACAATAATTGCCAATAACACTCACCATGATCAATGGTAAAGCATCGCAGGCAGTAACAAGCACGTCTTATGTAAGTTTATTTTTTATTTGTGTCGGCAAAGAAGAAGCTCTGTGGTCGCTTTGGCGTAAGTGCGTCGACTGTCATGCAGAAGGTCTAGGTTCCAGGTTAAGGCACCACCTCTTTCGAGTTCCTGACAACACTCAAAGAGTACAATTGTCAGTGAAAAGCTTCTCTAATCTCGCCGTTCGGAGTTGGCAATAAACCGTGGGTCCCTTCCCCTCGTGAAAGAACAATAGCACGCATTACAAGAGTAGTTGTTGTAGATGCCAAGCCCTGGTCCCTTGTGGGCTGTAGTACCACCCAATTATTACTGAAGATGCTCTAAGACTAGGCATTTCTCCTCTACATGCCTGCATGAAGTTCATGGATGCACATAGCTTATCATTTTGAGAATAAAGCACGCCAAGCATAGCAAACCGATCCATCAAGAGAGGAACAACCACATTCAGCAGAAGTTCATCGAAAAAATGGGATTGAAAGTAGATATTGTAAAGCAAGGAACTGGTACAACTAATGATGGTAACACCTCTCGAAGATTTTTCGAGAGCCCTTCATCATCAGCAGGAGTTACAGAAATAGACGTGCAACTTGTAAAAAATTCAGCGTCATTCTAGAGGTACGAGTAATATCGAGCAATTACTGGATTTACGGAGAAATAAGAAGTTTGTACACAGAACATGGCAGCTTTGGCTGTTAATTTATATCCCTGGGATCATTCTGTTCCACGGAGCAGATATAACATCATCAGCAGCGTTGCCCGTCGTATTATTGTCAGAGGAGACCTAGGAAAGTCAAATTGAGGATTATAGGCACTTTCTTTTTTATAATAGCAGAAAATGTTCTTGTTTGGCGACGAACAAAGATGTAATTCATCAAAGGTTGGTATCATCTGGATAGCATATTTGCGGCCTGAACGAAAAACAAAGGATTCACTCCCACTAAGTGGTGTAACGCAAGCCTTATTACATTGAATTCCAAACTTAAAATTTTTTACAACAAATGTGTGCTGGTCAACAGTGCTGAATATAATTTTTCTAAATAGGTACGAATTTCAGCTTTATTTCGAGCCTAAATTTACTTCCGTAAATTGTTACGAAATATTTTTTCTATGCAATTAAACAAAAAATGCGTTTTTTTCCAATTTTTAACGTAAAATTAATTCGTTATCCTTCTTGCTACTTCAACCGTTTTTTGACAGCAGGAGGATTATATGACACTCATGTACCCCAAATTTCATTACGATCGGACAAAAGTAACAGATTTATCTCCGCGTTCCTCATACAAGGGCAACACTGTGCAGCGGTCTATGGGAATATCTATTGAAAGGAAAACATGACACAAGTCCTGTTGAGAACGTATAGAACGAAAGAACAAGTTTTAATTAAATGTGCTCGGTTTGAAAATTTTTAGAGCGTTCTTTAGATAAAGAACGTGACGACTTTGACGGCCAACACCAGACAGCATTGTCGAAAACATGTTGAAATTGAAAAAACGATTGGTCTGCTGTACGAACAATGTGCAATCTAAAGAATTCAGGACGTCAGAGAATCTCAAGCTCATGACGAAAAAAAAGGTCAAACCCGTCCATACTGATGAAGCTAGAAACTCACACTCGTAGTATTTAGCTGTAATTCCAAGATGAATCAAATGGAAGGATCTCCTGGGAGGTGCTTTTAGTCAGTAAGAATCTTACATCACCAACTGGCGCCTATGCAAGAAGATTACCACCTTCCCACGCAAAAAAAAGACTCATCATGTCTTTCTATAAAAAATAAAAAAATATCCCGTAGACATCTGTGAACGCAAAGTGAAATTTTTCTGCACTTTTGAAATAGAAGCCAGCAAACTGCCAGCCTCTGTCGAGATCATCGCCATCGGCCACCCCGTCTCACACTTCGTATTCTGGTAAAAAAGTCCCTTTTGTTTTACAAGCCAAGTGTCGCTTAAATTCTCCATTTGTCCATCTCGAAGCCATCTCAAGAAACTGCCTCCCCCCACCCACCCCCACTCAATCAATGCCCCTAATGGACTGCTGCCTCTTCGACAATCCTTCGCAGTTCTTTAGTTTATTGACTACACCGTCAAAGCGTTTGTTTCCAAAAAATTAATGTTCCTTCACCATTTAACATGAAAGGCGTCTCCGAGGACATGTGTCTATCTTTAGCCCGAAATCTTCGACAACATCTTTCTCGCCGGTCTCAAGTGAGTCGTAAACTCCGGCAAAATTTTGCCCAAAAAAACAAAAATGAAAAGAAACGCCAAGTAAAGTGAAACTTTTATTTTTACGAGGCCCTGAGTGGGGTGGTGTCGGAGGGGGGAGGAGAAAAGTTAATTCTTAAACGGTTTTTTGAAGGTGGGGGGGGGGGGGGTGGGGGAGGCGTAAAATCTTCCCGAGACATCTTCCTCTGAGGGATAAACTTTTCTGTCATAATAATATGAGACAGTGCGATTATCCCTTTTCCACCCACCGCATCACCCAGCCAGTCTGTCCTCGGAATCATATGCAACATGCGACCGGTAAAACTTTTCCATACAGTCTTTCCGGCTTCCCGCCTTTTCCGCGCTGCGGATTTTGCGTTTTTTTTTTCTTCTGGGAGCGAAAAATTTCTCAAAACGAATGGAAAATTGAAATCGACAAGAGTGGGGTGGGTGGGTGAGTGGGTGAGTGATGTCGTCGTTGTCGCGGCGCAGCAATCGGCTGTAACCGTGTGCAAGTGCGGCGGTAAAGGATACATGCATTATGACTTTAAGTAAATATTTCGTTTCGCAAATTCACCGGAATTCACTCAGCCCCTTGTGAAAGTTTTAAATTTCCTTGTTTTTCCTGTTTTCGAGTTTTGCACACGGGCGGGTGTTGGCGTGGGGGATGGAAAATAACATGATTTGACGACTTAATAGTAATGCGATTTTCGCATGTGATACGAGGACGTGAGTGTGTGCAGAGGCTGTCACGGGCGAGGGGGGTGAGAGAGTGAGAGGGTGACTGAAGTGCGTGCCAATTTCCTAATTGTGTGAATAAAAGTTGTTTGCCGCGTATGCGAACGCTCCGTGCTGCTGTTGTCGTCGTCGTGCCGTCGCCTGCGTGCAGGATGGGGGACCGTAATGAGCTTGTAGATGCGGTTAAGTGGTTGATATGAATTTTTGCACAATCGAATTACAGGGGGTTTGGTAATTTGCGAGGGAGATGAGTTTGCGGAAAAGTTGAAAATGTATCCTTGGGGAATTCATTGAACTTGTTGAGTATGGAAATTTATGGCGGAGCGTTCTGAATGATTTTGTTGAAATAAATCTTCGTTTGTGCGCGTGGATGGAGTGGGATTGGGGTGGATGTTAGATTGAGAGCTCTAGCCATGTGAATGTTTTTTATGGCCACTAATGGGCTTCATTTGGGTGTTGGATGTGTGCGGGGGGGGGGGAGGTTTGTTTTAAATGGAGTTGTGCTTAAGAGTGGGGAATGGAAACATTCGTCATGTGTACGATGTTGCTTTCGTAAAAGGCCAAACATGAATCTTGACTTTTTTGGATCGTGTTGTGCGTGCTACTGTTCACGAGTGGAGAGGACCTAGAGTTTGTTGTCGCTTCTCGTAGGCGATTAGGAAAATTGCGAAATTAACTTTTCACGAATCGAAAGTAGAACCTTTTGCGTGTGCATCGGCGCACTAATCCCCTATCCAGCCGCCAGGCGAGTGAGAGTCTCTTTTACATACATTTTTGCGGTTAAGTCGGTACGCCTTGAGATGACATAATTGACATTGACTGCAGGGATTGTGTTTGGCTGCATTCCCTTATAAACCGAGCACATCTGCTACTGTCATGCGACTTCTTAAGCATCCTTCTAAGAGAAATGTTCAAAACTAGTGCGCTAACATCGGAGGTGTTATCTTTCTGAAGCCCGTCCAAAACTCGCACATGCGTCTCTGCTCTTCAATTGCTGTAAAAGTTTCTATGGCGGCCCTCTGGGAAATTGGGACGATGTCGATGTCATCTACGGAGTCCAGCAGTTTTGTTGATTTGAAGAAGATAGTGCCTTCCTCGTGAACGCCCTCCCACTATGCTCTCCAAGGCTGAAAAAATCACACGACAGAGCATCTCCTTGCAGTTTCCAACTGATTCTGAGATTCCTTCACCTATCTGCACAACTCATCCTTAAGTTTTGAGCGTCGTACGACACAGCCGGATCAATTTGCCTGGGATCCCGAATCCAGCCATCGCATCAAAATGCACTTGGTGATGGGTGCAGCCGATCAAGAGGTGGTGTATATCGACTTAAAACTGACTGGTCCTTTCCCGGATGTGCCTCAGTGTAAAAATTTAGTCTATTCTCGATCTAGAAGCCGCACTGGTGCGTGGCAGCAAGTGTGGTTCAAAACTGCTTTAGACTTTCACATAGTATCCTAAACAGGATCTTGAATCTTGGCGACGTTCAGTAGGGAGATACATCGATAGCAAGAACTGAGGAAGGATCGCCTTTTCTGTGAATGGGGCATAAAAAGTTGTCAAATATCTCCCTTTCGCCTTTATGTCTTTTGAATTTTCCGGCTATGTACAAAGCGCCACTGAGCTCGTATCTGGCAATACTGCACATCATTTGAAAGGCCTTGACATAACCTACAAAACGCTATGCATGATTAGTTTGGATATTGCGTCCAACAGCTATAGACGTGTTAACATGGAGTTCACTAACGCCGAAATTCGAGCTATTCTAAAGTTTTCCTTCGTTAAAGGCAAATCCGCTAGAGAAACGTTCCGTGAGATTAACGGTGTTTTGGGGGATGGTACTCTATCACTTCGAACCGTGGAGGAATGGTTTCGAGGATTCAGAGCCGGTGGGACGACACCATGGATAAGCCAGCCGGCGGAAGACCTGTGACGACGTATACCGATCGAATTATGGAAATCATCGAGTTAGACCGGCATGTGGCATCTCGTGAGATGGGAGTGAGTCACTAAACCATTTTAAACTATCTGTAAGGCTTGATGTTTGGGTGCCGCATGCGTTGACACAAAAAAACCTTCTGGACCGAATCAACGCCTGCGATATGCTGGTGAAACGGAACGAATTCCACCCATTTTTAAAGCGGATGGTAACTGGCGACGAAAAATGAATCACATACGACAGCATCAAGCGAAAACGGTCGTGGTTGAAGGCCGGTGAATCGTCCCAAACAGTAGCCAAGCCGAGATTGACGGCCAGGAAGGGTTTGCTGTGTGTTTGGTGGGATTGGAAGGGAATATGGCCAGACGCTTAATTCTACCATTTACTGCGAACAACTGCACCGCTTGAAGCAGGCGATCGACCAGAAGCGTCCAGAATTGGCCAACAGGAAGGATGTAGTGATCCACCCGGGCAACGCCAGATCACACACTTCGTTGATGACTCGTCAGAAGCTACGGGAGTTCGGTTGGGAGGTTATATCGCATCCACCATATAGTCCGGACATAGCGCCAAGTTATTTCCACCTGTTCCTGTCCATGGCTAACGCCCTTGGTGGTGTGAAGTTGAGCTCAAATGAGACTTGTGAAAAGTGGCTCTCCGAATTCTTCGCAAATTAGGAGGGGGGCTTCTACTAGGGTAGAAGGTGGCTTATCGTTGTCCAAATTGAGTGAAACATTCTGACTTACAGCGGGATTTGGGCCGTCAACGCCGTTTAAAAGACTGCAGAAATGATCTTTCCTGACTCTCAGCATCGATTGCGACTCTACTACTAGGTCTCTATAGCTGTTCACCTTTCGGTAAAACTTTCGAACTGCGTTCCTGCCTTCCTTCGTCATGTATAACTATGCCATCTTCTGTTGCAATGTTCTTGTGGTTCGGATTCGAAGACTTTTAGGTCTATAAGCGTTGTAGACGAAGACGCTTGACCATGCGCATGCCACCGTACAGCCTATAAAGTTCGTCATTGCATCTTCTCCTCCAGATGCCATCAGCGCAAACAAGACCGAAAACCGCACTCTTTCAGTAATATCCAAGTTTCTGCACCATAAAGGAGGACACGGATGATTAAGCTGTTATGCAAAACCAGCTAAGTCCCTCGGGAGAGGGCTCTTTTCCTCAATTGCAAGTTTCTGCTGCCTAGTGGTACACTCTGTTCGAGACGTCGATTTTGTATACTTCGTTTTGGCCTCAATTACCTTCAGACCCAGTTCAGGCGCTTTTGAGTTATTGCTAGCATAGGCCTCATTGACGGCTCACTGTGTATCATCCACGTAAGCTAGCAGCCAAGCGGACTTTTGGAAGATCGTGCCTCTGGTGCTGTTGTTTGTAATAGAATCTAGTAATATTTAATAGCTATGGACGTTGGAGACATGAAACGAAGTCTTTCCAAGAGAAAAGTTCTACGATTCCCTGTGATTTTGGGTCACGTTTGCACTGATAGAATCTGAATGAGGCTTTAGGCGACATGCGCCTAGTCCAGGGTCTACAACGCTTTCTTCCTTCCCCATCTTTCTCTCCTTCGTCTCGTCGTATAGCATTAATTTTTCGAATTTTTTGGCATCATTTGCTAAATTGGCGCCCGATCAAAACCTCCTACTTCTTCACCTTATGGTCACAAGGCACTTTTCAAGAAACCCCTGCTTAAATTGAAGTGCAAGTTTACATTCCACATCTCCACTCAATCAAACTCACCACACTGTCCTTGCTTACCCCCCAACCTCATCCTCGCCCATTGATTCAGTCAAATCATAGTACGTACGCACAACTCATCCTCACGCAAAAAGCGTCCAAGTCATTCTTGTATCCACCCACCTGCCACGGGCCGAAAGTTGAACTCGAGCAAATCGATTTTCTATTCTCAACCCTTAACCCAAATTGAATATAATTAATGGAAGCCCCCGTCCCACCCCACCCCAGGCACACACGAATTTTTTAATTAAAACTTTCTCAGCGCTGCCTGCCACAGGACACGGGGTTGAGATGGAGAGTTGCCGACTGCAGGCTTCATCGCACGCGTGTCTCATTGTTTGTCCAGGACGAGCAGCCCTTCCCCTGCTGCTCCTCCTCACTGACTTGACAGGAGTATCAATAGTGTGATACGGTTGTCAATAGATGGCGTCTGGCTGGTAAGGAGAGGAGGAAAACAAAAAACCGACCACCATCGTGGTCGACCGAGCAAAAGGCAAACAAAAGCCAGCTCTGTTGTGGATGTCGAAACCATATGCTAATTAAGCAATTAGTTGCTGCGGTTTTCTTCATATCGGATTTCCAGTTCTGGTGCCCCAAACACACACACACACACTCCCTGTCACAATGGCAGCCGCTAAGGAGCATATCATTGCCTCGCAGGCATTGCCCATGTCATGTCATACTCGTATCTCGAGAGCGAATGCGACTTGAATACCCGCATTACCCTCGGGTGGACGTGGCACTCCTCAGAAGACGGCAATCTTTGGAAAACTAATCCCACTAAGTCAGCAGATTGTACGATGTATGTGGGGACAATGGGGACCGAGATGCTGATGCGTACCGAAGCACACAAGATGCTTTCCTTGCATTCCGGTGCGGCTGCGGTCAATCCAAAGACGGGTAAGCTGACACTGAACCGGGAATGGAGTGGAGTGGAGGCGTCACACAGAATGTCTGGCCCACAAGCGATTGCGACTGTGACATGGGACTCGAAAGGGAGTCGACAGAAAGGATGTGGTTTGCCGGGACGTGATACAATGTCATAAATTTTATGCAGAGCGCCCGAGATGTGAAGCGGATTCCGGGGCTGGAGTGGGACGGGACACCCTCCTTCGTGTTAATCGAGCGAAGAGACTAAAGTGCCCAGCAGGACTCCTCGGGGAATATGCGTGTCATATGTAAATTAAGGAGTGATGATGAAAAAACCAATTGGACTCGATATAATTAGACATGCAAACATTGCTCGCACTTGGCCCCCTTCGGGTGGTCGTAAAGTGCAGACGTTCTCTCCCCCCCAACCCCCACATCTGACCAACTCCGTTCGTTTTTTTGTGGGACTTTCTTTTTCATTTGTAAGTGACACCGAACAGAGGTCATGTTTACCCATGTCACTCTCGCTGTAAGTGCTGTTTGCACACACACACACACTATCCCCGTCGACCACCTTTTGGGTCGTATCGGAGCACCCTTTCGTGTGCAGGACTCGCACTAATTGATAGCGTTTACGATACAAATAACAAATTATAATCGATGGCCCTGCGACCACCCCCTGACCAATTGTTTAATTAACCCCTTTCGCGCGTCCATGAGGGTGTTCGTGTGAGCGTCCGTCTATTTCGGTTCTTTACTCATGTTTGCTTGTCGCGGTTAATCTAAGTTCAGGTCGGTTGTCCCCTCGGCCGTTCTTTTTTTTTGGTTTTATTGCAATGTCCTGGTCGGTTTTTTGGAAATTGAAGTCGCCACACCAGGGGATGAGGTCTTGTCGGGGCAATTAGTGTAAAATGAAAATGAAATTAATTAATTTTCATTTTTACTGCTAAATGTTGTTCAGTGGCAGTGGCAGCGGCAGCGGTGGTGGCAGCAGGCGTTACGAAGTAAAAACCAGCTCCAAAGTGATGTTTCGTGATCGAAAATTTGTTTTACTGGACAGTAGGATCATAAAATTAGTTAGGACGTTTGATTGAGTGCCGCTATGGGCTGGAGAATGTGGGAGAAAGAAAAAAATGGAAAACCCGCAAAAGGACACAAACATTTCTTTTGCATGAAAATGAAAACACGTTTTGGACAAGTTGGTTGTACTGTTGTGAGGGAGGGGGTGGGGGTGATTGTGCACGTGGGTTTGAGTTGGGGGTTCACATTTAAATGCCCATTGGAAGAATGAGGAAGAGAGAAAGGGTGCCAGTGTGTCATAATAGTCTAGGGACGTGAAAGCAAGTTTGTTTGTTCCTTTGAATTATGAACAGCAGTCCTTGATCTCGAGTTCGATGAAAATAAGATCGGCAATGATCCTGACAGATTAGGAGAAGGTAGAGGAGGCAGAGGAAGCAGGGGGGGAAGAGGGGGCAGAGGAGGCAGAGGAGGCAGAGGAGGCAGAGGAGGCAGAGGAGGCAGAGGAGGCAGAGGAGGCAGAGGAGGCAGAGGAGGCAGAGGAGGCTGAGGAGGCAGAGGAGGCAGTTGAGGCAGTGGTGGCAGAGGAGACAGAGGAGACAGAGGAGGCAGAGGAGACAGAGGAGGCAGAGAAGGCAGAGGAGGCAGAGGAGGCAGTTGAGGCAGTGGTGGCAGAGGAGACAGAGGGGGCAGAGGAGGCAGAGGAGGCAGAGGATGCAGAAGAGACAGAGGAGGCAGAGGAGGCAGTGTTAGGGCCAGGATCGGCTTTGGGTCGACCCACGTACCTGCTTACGGCTTCCATGGATTATTGGTTCTCCTGACAGCACAACTGAAGGTGGCATGACTCAAAAAAAGTGTTGAAGAACCAAGCGTATACTCTCTAAGCCCTCTGCATTCTTATTACCTCTAAACAGGAAGGACATCAGACGGACTCACCACTTTACCTTGACCAAGCACTTAATCGTCTCGGGGATAAGCAACGCAACCCCTTGCGATGACTCTGGAGAAATGGATGACGCTGCTCAGCAGTTCAGAAGGCCAGAAGTCTGTTGGCAAAAATTTGACGAACGAGGTGGTAGATATTTGGATGTGATGAGAGCTGATGGTGTAGCCTTCCTTCTACAGAAGCGCTGCCTTGTAGTACAATAGACCCGGCTTTTGAGTTTGAAGTTCTTCAACGCTCCAACTCTCACCTATAGTCACGAAATTTGTGGAAAAACCGAAAGAATCCAAGCTTTGGTAAGATTTCTGCGTGTCATTGCGGGAGTTACTGGGTGGGAAAGGCCGAGAAACAACAACCGTGAGGGGGAAATTCAGTGTTGAGCAGCTACTTCTTTGAACTGAAAGGGGTGTTGATTGGGGTGTACATATGTCCCGCCATCACAACGGCAGAGACGAGCCTTAGATGGAATACCATCAGGTAGGCAACCGCTCGGCAGATCGAGGGCGAGATCGTTGGTTTAATCCATAAACTCGCCTGGTTGTGCTTCGGAATAGGTCCTGATGAGTTAGAGTCGTTCGCGGGCGATCGAGCGGCCTGGAGGTCTCTCGTGCGTGCATTACTCCCTCGACTCCTTTAGAGGAACAAGAACAATGATGACGATGAGTTCTTCAATGTAGTGCCCAAAATTCTTGAATACAGTCTTAAAACTCTTGGAACACAGCATTCTTCTTCTTCTTCTTTTTCTAGTGGCGCTACAGTCCAGGGTGGACCTGGTCCTCAACCAACATGCCTCTCCAGCCAGCACGATCTTTGGCTAGCTGCCGCCAGGAGCGCACTCCAAGTTGGTTGAGGCCGGACCACAGCATTGCTAATAAATAATTATTGAGTGGTACAGCCCACAAGGGACCAGCTTCTACAACATCAAACCGCGTTGTGCGTGCTGCTGTTCTCTCACGAGTAGAAGGGACCCACAGTTTTTTGCCGACTCCGAACTGCGAGATTTGAGAAGCTTTTCATAAACAACTGGTCAGTATCTCAAAAGAAATGGTGCCGTGAAAAAGGCCAAGTATCCCGTCCTGGAATCGAACCTAGACCTTCTGCGTTTGGGTCGACGCAGTTACCCACTACATGGCTACCACACAGCATTGTTATTTACTCGAAATAAGGGCGTTGAAGCCCACCAATAGAGGTAGTTAGTCGGTTATCGATATGAACGAGTAAGTACCAGTTTCTCTTCCTTGGTGAGAGCGCGGTATTCCTATCACTCCAGTCGTTCCTTGATTCACAGAATCCGGCTAAAAGGCAACTTCACACTGAATCTGGATCTATGTCGCTACACCTAAAAGGATTTCCTGTAAGGACTTGACAACTTTTTTTTTAAACGAAGCCATTCGAAATATTAAAAAAAACTCTATTACCGGCTTGAAGTACAATCAAAAGATTTTCAAATGGAA
This sequence comes from Eristalinus sepulchralis, assembly GCA_944738645.1. Classification (NCBI taxonomy): domain Eukaryota; kingdom Metazoa; phylum Arthropoda; class Insecta; order Diptera; family Syrphidae; genus Eristalinus; species Eristalinus sepulchralis. Next base: position 65,596,809 of record OX122883.1, read on the forward strand.
CTCGATTTCGTTCACATGGCCACCGAGAGCTTGCAGTGGCCAATTCTTCGGACCCTACTTTTCAACGACTCGGTCACACATTTCGGTTGAAATCCGCTTTTTTGCTCTTCATTCAATACTTCATGGAAAGGTTTACAGTGATCGGATTTAGTTCAAATATGCGCCGTTTTGTTCGATTATCTGTTTCCATCTAGACGGCAACTTCATAATACCCCCTCCTTATTTGCAAAGAACTCGGAAATGCACTTTTCACAATACTCTTTTGAGTTCAACTTCACACCACCAAGGGCGTTCGCCATGGACAGGAACAGGTGGAAATCACTTGGCGCTATGTCCGGACTTAATGGTGGATGCGATAAAACCTCCTATCCGAGCTCCCGTTGCTTCTGACGAGTCAGTCAGTCACGAAGTGTGTGGTCTGGCGTTGTCCTGGTGGAACACTACACCCTCCCTCTTGGCCAATTTTGGATGCTTCTGGGCGATCGACTGCCTCAAGGGGTGCAGTTGTTCGCATAGAAGATGATAGATGGTAGAATTAAGCGATTCCCTTCCAATCCCTCCAAACACACAGCAAAACCTTCCTGGCCGTCAATTCCGACTTGTCCACTGTTTGGCACGATTCACCGGCCTTCAACCACGACCGTTTTCGTTTGATGTTGTCGTATATGATCCATTTTTCGTCACCAGTCAACATCCGCTTCAAAAATGGATCGAGTTCGTTCGGTTTCAGCAGTATATCGCAGGCGTTGATTCGGTCCAGAAGGTTTTTTTTGTGTCAAATCACAGGGCACCCAAACAACAAACTTTTTTTTTTTATCCAGCCTTCTGTAGATGGTTTAAAATGGTTTAATGACTAACTCCCATCTCCTGGGCGATGTCACGAGATGCCACATGCCGGTCTAACTCGATGATTTCCATGATTCGATCGGTATATAGGTATGTCGTCACAGGTCTTCCGCCTGCTGGCTTATCCATTGTGTCGTTTTCACCGGCTCTGCATCCTCGAAACCATTCCTTCGCAGTTCGCAGTGATAGAGAACCATCCCCCAAAACACCATTAATCTCACGGAACGTTTCTCTAGCGAATCTGCCTTTAACGAAGGAAAACTTTAATATAGTGCGTATTTCGGTGTTGGTGAACTCCATGTTTATACGTCTATAACTGTTGAACGCAATATCCACATTTTGTAGGTTATGTCAAGACAACTCAAATAATGTACAGTATAGCCAGATACGAGCTCTGTACAGAGCCGGAAAATTCAAAGACAAAAAGGCGGAACGGACGACCTTACAATTCACTCCCCATCCGTACTCTTCGTTACATCGATTGTAATGTATACAGTGTGGCTTATGGCATCTGTTGAATGGTGTTAGAACGATCTCTCGCCAGCTGCCTTCAGTTTTAAACTCCAAGCTGAGCTCACTTGTGTGCGCCATCTCAACCAAGGGCATCTTTTGTTGCGTTGTCCCAATGGCACGGATTCGAAGACTTTTTGGACTTTTTGGACCAGAACAATGATGTGCATGACTTAGTCATCTTTAGTGTTGAATCTTAAGACGCGTGACCAGGCTCATTCCGCTGTACAGCCTATAAAGTTCGACGCTGATTCTTCCCCTCTAGACGGCATCAACGCAAACAGGACTCAAAATTGCCCGCAGAACTCTTCCCTCAGAAAGACAAAGGACTTCCTCATACGTTCAAGTTCCCGCTCCGTAAAGAAAGGCTGGGATGATCAAGCTGTTCTACAAAGCCAGCCTAGTCCTTCAAGAGAAGGTTCTTGTACTCAATCGTCTCTTGAGCCCAGAGAAGCGACTTGCAAGAGTGATTTTGCGTTTGAAATCGGTACTGAAGTTGTTGTCCCTGTTAACCGTGGAGTCGAGGCAGACGAAGTCGTTAACTTCCTCTAAGTTTCTGCTGCCTAGTGGGAGGAAGTCGGGATGGTCGATGTTGTGTGTTTTCCACTCATTTAATTTTTTTTTCCAAAAGTCCTTTTCCAACTCTTTTTTCGATCCTTTGTTCAACTTCTTGTTCAAAACATTGTTTAAATACCTGTTCAGGTCCTTGTTCAACAAGTTGTCTATGTCCTTGCATAAGACATTCTTCAAGTCCTTGTCCTACACCTTGTTCAAGTCGTTATCCAGCTTCCTCTTCAACTCCTTCTCCAACTGTCTTTTAGGTTCTTGACGTTCAAGGTGTTGCACAAGGACAAGCAGGATCATACTGCTAGACTGTCACCAACCTGTTTGACAACTGATATAAATATTTGGAGAAGGCGCAATATGGAATATATTCAACTTTGTACCTAGCCTCCTGTAGGGGGTCAGCATGTCTCCCCCATACCTACCCTCTTCCTTAAGTCGAAAAAAGGTCTCCGAATCTCAGCTTACAGCTTCGAGTAGGAGAGGAAAACGAAAGCTCTGGCTCAAAGGCCATGAGCTTTTGATCTTGGTGACTAAAAGCAGTTGAACCTGAACCATGAGAAATGGATGGAGGTCCTAACTCAGACTCATATCCTACTACCCATTGGTTCCTGTCTGTTGATTATGTGTATGCCCATTCTTCTTTGTGTGGTCAGGTCAGATGAGAGAGGCATAACTTAGGTCTGTTGTCTTCACATGCTTCCGGAGTTATCCCAAAAATGTTCTTCCCTGACGTAGAAATTAGGGTTAGACGGTCAGAATTCATCCATAAATCTGTTTGGTTTGGTGTTAAACGGTCTCCAAAAGACATCCCAACCCAACCCGGGTTTGGCGGAAGGGTGACTCCAATTTTCTGAGTTTGTTGCAATCAATTTCCTAAGAAATCGACACTGATCCCTTTTCAAGGCTTTCCTCAACTGTCTCCAATGGGTTTTTGTATATTTGGCCTAATAACGTTTACCAAGTAGACATAGCACCATATGACCTTGAGTCTCATTGGAAAAGTGATATTTGGCCACAGTCCAAAATATGGACATCTTTCCACCCCAGTATGTCCCATATTCCGTCATCTGCTTAGGGAAGCACTTTAATGCCTGATTATTGTCTTCTGCACTCTAAGCCTTGATGTGGTCCTTGTCCCTAGCTCAGTTGCCTTTACCTGCCCGCTCGCCATATTAACTTTTCTTTCATTTTTCAGCAGCCATCACCACCTTCCAACGCCTGCCTCACCCCGTTGCGACAAGAATTCCATCACAAATATGTTCTCGTGTACCCTCTGGTGACAAGAACCAATTTCGCGGTCTCCTTAAATCTCCTTCCCGTTGCTCGTCAGCTGACTTTAAGAAATCAATAGACGCCGCCGCTCTCAGAATCTCTGCAACAATTCACACTGAGGATACCGTGAACGATATTTTCTCGAAGAACCAAAACAATCCGAGATTTCCTGCTCACCCACACATAAGAACTTCAAACAGACTCCGGCTGACTGGCGGTCCTTTAAATTAAGCAAACACCGCTTTGGTCCACAGTAACACACTCGACTCGCATATGCCATCCCCTCCCCCCACCGAATCAGAGAAACAATACAGGACCAAGAAAAACCCCCAAAAAAAAAAACGAAAGATACAGAAAATTTCAAGGATCCGTATGTTATGCGGTTTCGAATACACCCCCTCACCCCGGGCGACGGCAAAATAAAAACCCGAAAAGAGAAATCCTCGAAATAAATTATTCAACAATCTGTGAGTAATTTAATGAGAGGCAACACACATCATAAATAAAATAATTCGCAGTTCCGTGAGTGTTCCTTTTGTGCTCGGCATCCATGCGGGGCGAAAGCTCCCGTCGGCGGCGCCCGCCTGCCGCCAGCTCAGATCACGGCACATTCGTGGCATATCCTGCCTGCATCCTTATCATCATGAAGAATCGTAATTAAATATTTTTTTTTCCTTGCTTCTCCTCGTCGGATATGTGCACACTCTCTCCACTCAAACACACACACACACACCCACCTGCCGAATATAATGCGATTCACGCAAAAAGGATCTGAATCAAATTAGGACTCCGCTAAAGAAAATCATTCTGAGCGTGAATTATTCCCCAAAGCATAAGGCAGGGATACGTCTGTCGTCAATCCTCACTCAATTCACGTCTGATGCATAAGGGCGGCATCAGCAGCAGGAGCAGGCACAGAAGCAGGGGCAGAAATGATTATTTGCCGACATATGAGTCATGCATGCATGTCCTTCCACCTCATCGTCGTCGTCGTCGTCAAATAACAAACCGAAAGGAAGATCCTTGCGCCGTATTTCATTTTTTACGCCTTGTGTCCCTCACACCTGTGTGGCAAGTCCTTGACATGTTAGGGGTGCCTCCTGTGCTCGGTTTTCTTTTGGGGTTTTGCGCGTTTTTTATTATTTTGATTTTTACTGCCGTCCACCCACACTCCGCCAGACGTTTGCCGTCGTCGTGTGTGGCGGCTGCTACAACACACACACACACACATGTCCATCCACCCCCACAAAGCCTCCAGGATTTAACAGTGATTTTTTGGGGATCTCACACAACTTGACGTATGAGCTATGGAAGATTTTTGGGATTTATTTATTTTCGTGCCGAATAAATGAAAAGGAATATAATTCCCGCCCGGAGATGAATTTCTGTGACGCTGACGCCGAGTGTGGTGGGGGGACGATAGCCAAAATTGTTTTTTACCGCTGAAAGGGCCATGAGTCTGAGGATGCGAATGCGACCGGAGTGAGCAGTTATGATTCCTTTTTATGTCCTTGAGGCGGCTTCACGTTTCTCGGGCGTATGTGGATTTGTTTCAATCTCCACGTCGGTGGGGGCGTATTAGACTAATGCATGATTGCGACTCCTTTGTGGGAGTCGAGATGCCCGGGCACATGTGAAGGGTTGATTATGAAAGAGCTTAAGGGAGCACCGATTTTTGCTATGAAAGGGGATTAAAGGTGATTAAAGTGGAGATGTGTGCTTCGAGTGCTGCTCGAAGGACCATGTTTGTTCTTTTTCTGTGAAAAAAATTTGTTTAAAGCGCATTCGCTTCATTGAGTTGAAGGGGGGTATTCTCCGATACCCCCTACCTCGCCTTTTGATGATAAAAAGTTCACGTTGGAGAAGAGTATTGAAATGAAATATTCCTTTAAACATGAAGCAGGTCATGGGATGTGAAAGAGTTCGACTTGCGTGTGCCGATTTGAATTGATTTGAAGGGAATGGATTTTATTAACGGAGGACCGCTGTATTGCGACATTCAAGGTCTGTCCTCTCGCCTTCATTTGGTCTAGAAAAGGAGTGAAACCCGCCTGAATTTTACAACATCCCTAGGTGGGTTGTTCTCGTCTCTTTGGAAGTCCATTTCGAGAAAGTGTTCGGCAGTCTATTCGTGCATCTTTCATGGAATCTTTTGTCTGACCGCAGGGCATACAGATAACTGTGGTGGTGAGACCCATTTAGAGGAGATCTCCGAGCACCACATTGCACTCTTTATTCGCCACTTTTGGAGTGCAGTCTTGACCTACCTTGAATGTTGACCACCCCCTATGGTGGCTAATCCACTTGTAAGGGTTAGAGCTTGTATTTGTGATTTTGAGACCATCGAAGGAGAAAGCTAATTGAAACTTCTTCAAGGTATTGTTTGAATGTCAGCCTTTTCGTTGCCCTCTTACCTTCCACGTTCTGTCTGCCTATTTAGGGACTTGTTAATGCCTTAGAGCTCAATGCATGATTTGGTTGATAAAACAGCTCTGTTCTTAATTTTGTTGACTCACTGCCGAGAGGGAGTGTGTGGGAAATTCTGCCTAAAGTGCTTTGAGATTTCAGGTCAATTCTATTTCATTTCTGGGCTCGGGCATTCATCAGTTTTCATGCTTCCCTCGAATAAGTATGGGCGTGCCATCACCGTATCCGATGGCTGTGAAGCCATCATCGTCCTTAACGATTGAAAAATTCAAGAAGTGGGGGAATAATACACTTTTCTAAGAACAACCTCTTGTGGTTGTGACTTCTTTCCCTACTGTACCTAAATATGCGATAATTTGGCTCCTGCTTAGCACTACCAATGCTTGTGCAGCAAGGCAGCAAGCCATGAATGAAACGTTTGTTGGCATTGAAGTGAAAGCGGCTATTATAGGTCTGGCGATGAGTGAAAGCAAGGCGAAGTGAATGCTGTCAACGAAGGTTACACAACACTACCGTCACAGAGAGAGAGAGAGAGAGTCACACTCGGCAGCAGAAACTTCGAGGTACTTCGTCTAACTCTGCTCCACGGTAAATAAGGGCAACAACATCAACACCCCAATTAAATGCAGAATCACTCTTGCCAATCGCTGTTTCTTAAGTCTGAAGCAATTGAGTAAAAGACCCGTCTCTCGAAGGACTAAACTAGCTTTGTAGAAAAGCTTAATCATCCCAGTCCTACTATATGGTGCAAAAACCTGGATGTTACTAAAGGGTGTCCCAACAAGAACGCAAAATTTAAATTTTAAATAAAACGCAAATATTTAAAAAAAATCGTGAATTTTTTATTATATCGTAAAGTAGACAGGATGAGGTTATGTGTGGCTTTGCTGGCACATACGCGATCTTTTAATGAAATTTTCAATGACCGTTTAACATAAATGCTTCTTCTTTTAAGGCTCGAGTCGTCGTCGGCTTATTCGCATAAGCCACCGACTTTAAAAAGCTCCAAAGAAAAGAGTCCAATGGTGTTAAATCGCACGATCTAGGCGGCCAATTCTGGTCTCCAAAACGCGAAATAACACGACCGGGAAATGACTGATGCAGCAATTGAATTGTTTCTCTGGCTGTATGAGATGTGGCGCCGTCTTGTTCAAACCACATCCCCTTCACATTCATTTCTTCAATTCTAGGCACGAAAAAGTTGGTTCTCAGTTCACGGTACCGAACACCATTGCCGGTTCGCGCTTGACCTGACTCATTTTGATTTGAAAAAAAAAAGGTCCAATGATTCCTCTAGTCTAAAATCCACACCACATAGTGACACGTTGAGGATGCCTTTGATTCTCGTGAATCACTCGAGGATTTTCTTCGCCCCAAATGCGACAGTTCTGCCTATTGACGAAGCCATCAAGATGGAAATGGGCCTCGTCACTAAAGATGATTTTATCGGCATCACTCAGCACTTTCATGTTGTCTCTCCAATTTCCAATTTACGAACTCCCTTCGCTGTGCATGGTCAGCTGGCTTCAGTTTCTGAGTCAATTGAACTTTGTATGCATGAAGATGCGGATGTGGATTTGGAAACGCCAATTTGCTAAGCTCGGTGTCGAATTGAGGTGGATGGCGTTTGAGCGACATCATCACGTACTGCTGCGATATTTTCGGTCGATCCACCTGGTCGAAGATGCGTTGTTGTCTTTGCATCAGTTACATACCAAGTTTCAGCAAATTTTTCCATTAATCGCTTTACAGTTGACTCTTTGGGAGCATTGATTGCTCTCTTTTTGGAAATTGACCGCAATTTGCGAACTGTAGCCGCAGAACTTTCACCATTTTGTTCATTCGTGTACCGCTCCATTTTCATTAACCTTATATCTTCTATTAACAAACAATAATAATTGTTCAAAAGTAAAACAATGACAATTTGAATGGCGCCAATTTTAAATCTTGCGTTCTTGTTGGGACACTCTTTAGAAGCGGAAAAGTCCTGCACGGGAGCTTTGGTGCGGTTTGCGTTGATGGTGTCTGGAGGAGAAGATGCTTATAGTCGTAAGTTGTATGGCGGCATGTGCCTGGTAAAGTGTCTTCGGATTCTTCGTTTAAGATGGCTAGACCAAGTAGTAGCCCGAAAAGTCTTCGAGCTTGAGCCATTGGGACAACGAAACAGAGGACGGCCTAGGATGAGATGGCGCACTCAAGTGGAGAATGACTTCATCAAACTTGTAGTGCGCCATTGAAGGTAGCTTGCGAGAGATTGCTGACAAGGCTTGTTGTTTGAGGTCTAGTTCTATCTCGGAAAAGAAGAAAAAGAGTCTCTCTCTCTGCTCAGGACTTCTTCAAAGACTCCTTTATCGAAGAGGGCGTCTATCATTCGGACCTTGTTTTAGTTGAACGCTGTCTGCGGTTCGTTTCAGCGATCTCCAACATGATAGCCTGGTGGACGCTGTCCGTGTCCGTGTCCCTCACTCCCCATGTTGCTTTGCTGGTGAGAGAGTTACGCCTACAGATGATGTTCACTATTGACAACCTACGAGCTCATCTTTACACCAGAACGAAAGCTTCTCCTCATGCATCGGTGTGTCTGCTGTCCCACTTTCCACTCATCAAGACATGTTGTCTTTGAAATTTTGTCGGGAATCGGCTGAAAGAGAGATGTGGGGGTGAAGTCCAACCCAGAAAGTTTATCTTCACCTCGACATATCATCACGTTCATCACTTGGCAAACGATTTAATTGATTTCAGGCAAACTGCACTCATTCAACTCCACAAACCACCCTCACTTAGCTCTCCAGACACAAATTATAAATTCACCAAAGCACTTAACCGGACCACACTATTAAAGGCGACCCCTTCCCCCATCAGCAGCACACGCATATGTCCTCATAAGGGACGCAAATCAAAAACATTAATCACAGCACAAAACAGACCCGTTCGCCACTTATGGCCAAAGATGTAAAATTCCTAAAAAGGATCATAAATTACATCACACCAGCACCGGTGCTTGAGAGTCACATTGAAGCCGACTCGACCGGGACAACTCAAAAGACTAATAAAATCAATAGAAGCGTTCGTCGGCATTCGGGCTATTTGTCATTTGCTGAATAATTTAAGACCGGAGTAGTTGACCCTTTAGTGCGAGAGCACCAGGCACCCCCATCCACCAAGGAACAGTGCCGGCCCCACTTCTGCCGGTCGTGTGTGTGTGGCCATATGACCGAAATCGAGAAGCCAAGTGCTAAGTTTTCGGTTAACACCGCACACCGGGATCGGTGTCCCACACTCTGACGACCTTTTGTCCCGGAGAAGCGGCCCGTATGGAGACGTTATCGGTCTGTGCAATCCCCAAAAAACAATCCAAACCTCGGTCAACGACTAGAAATTCGAAAGTTTTCTCAGATACGCAGACGGATGTTGGGAGGGGGGTGGGGGGGTGTGAAGTGGCATGGGATGGGGTTGCTCGTGTTGAGGAAAATTCGGCCACAGTGATGTGGGTACGACAGTTGGTGTTCGATGCCTATGCCGATGAGAAAATTCCTTAAGGGATACAATTTGTAAATTATTTGGCTCACAAATGAGGATTTCTTGTCACGTCACATATGGTAATTTGTTTGAGGAACTTGATACGGTTCGACGGGGGAAAAACGGAGAGAAACAGATTTGTCATGAGGTGGGATGGTGCCCGTCCAGAAGAGTCCCATTTCAGGATTTTTAATTATCACCCCTCCCATCAGTCGTCCACACCGGCTGTTCGAAGTGCTGCCCCCCCCCCGCGTTCGGACGCCGACACACGATTGTGTCCTTCGATCCGATTTCCTTGCCCTATTTGCCTGCTGATTAATGAAGTGTTGACCAGAGAACCCTTTTCACGTGGCCAGCTCGTCGGGCAAGTGGACCAGTGGTCACAGGCCTACGCCTGGACCGGAGTTATAATTTATTAGAAATTATTTACGGCCATAAGCAGGGCATGTGTGTTGGTCGTCAACCGAGAGTTCCTTCATCAGGGATGAGGGTTTGAATTTAATTTTCCCAAACCGGACAGAGGGTTGGGGGGACGTGTCAATTTCACTCAAGTGTCACCGGGTGTGGTGGAGGACGCCAGGAGATAGCACACTTTGCACCGTCATCAGTCTCCATATCATTGTCGTTTACCCGCGCCACGCTTCTTCACTTCTCCCCTCTGTCTGCTGCACGTAGCACATGCAACGCCACCTCCCACCCCCCACCCCCCGCCCACATCCGAAGGTAGATTCTTATTTCAGCTGTCGTCTCTTTGCATCCCTGCAGGAGAGAGCTTCTCTCCGTGCTGCGAATGTGTGTGCTGCTCCATTTTGGCCCCAAATGGAGCGTATTTTTGGCTAAGAACCCATGAAAAATTCATGAGAGGGTGGCAGCGGTAAATATGCATGCAGGGCGATCCTTGCATCCTTTGTTTCTCGAGTGCGAGAGTGCTGCCAGGACGAGGTTCATTTTTCCTCGCAGCATCCAAGACCAGATTGCAGGGATAAATAATGCTGTGCATTCGTATTATGCACAAGTGTCGGTTGATGATGTGTCTTGAGTGAGGGGGGAGGGGGGGGCGTCTTGTTCTGTGTGTGGGGTTGACTGCAGTTTACTTTAATTGGAGCTGGTTATGTGGTGAAGTTGCTGTAAGTGAAGTTCTACATAAATAAAGGATCCTGCGGGAGTTCCCACGGCACTTACCCACCGACTGGGATGGTTGGTCGGTTGAAGGTGGTTGGCCTGGGATCGTTTTTTGAGGGTGCACATTTTCAATTTTCAAATACCAATAACCGAGCGCTGCTCCGCTCAGTGGCATTCGGGGTAGTTTTGTATTTTCTGACCCGCGGATGGTGGTAATCGTTCAAAGGGACAGTTGAAATGGAAAATCTTCAGCGGGGTTGGTTGGGGGTGGGAGGGAGACGTTATTGCGAAAATATTTTGGTTTCTTAAATTGACTTTTCCCGAATTGACGGGGTGGAGACGGTTTTTCTTGCTGGAGGGATGTGACAGGGAGTTGTTTTAGGGGGGTGACAGGCGTTTATCGAGTGGGTGTGTGGGTCGGAAAGTCATGCTTACAGATTTGTGGAATAAGGTGCCTCGGTTGCATGGAATACAAAGACAGTAAGAAAGTCAAGCCACCGGAACTTGGACGCTGTTAGAAGTGGGCGAGTCTTTTCGAGAAGAAAGTTTTATTTAGAAATGTTTGCGTCATCTAGGGAAGAAGGTCGAACACTGTAGATTGTACGGCAAAGCGTAAAGCTAGGAATAACAAAGCCCACAGTGTCCTCGAGTCCCAGCCATCGGCACAACGCAACGGATGAAATCTGGTCTTACGTGAAGCACGCAAATGGAGAAAGTCCTCCACCAACTTGGTGTTTGAAACTAGAGGCAGTTGACCAGAGGCCAGCTGCTAGCTGGAGAGGCATAGTGGCTGAGGCCCTGGTTTATCTCAGGGAGTTGCTCCAACCTAAGTAGAAGAAGTCTTTGACCCAGCCAACAGTACCTGTTGGTCTTTAAGGCCTCGAGCCATGGACTGAACTTTCACTCATCTCATCCCAGAATTCCCTGGGCCACCCCCACTAAAAAAGACGGAGAATTGTTTCAAGACTAAGTCCATGCACTTGTATGAACTGACCCGGGGTATGATGTCCTCCTAAAGTGGGCAATCGGCGAAATCGGGTAAGTATGGCCTTTATAAGGTGCGCATCAGGTTAAGAGTTCCCTTCGGACTGAAAGTCGAGCCTGCTGAGCCCGCAAAGATACACGGGTGCATTCCAATGTGGAATCCTGGTCTTTGCACCAGAATTGGGCAGCGGTTACCATGATGAAGGCGACATGGAGACTTTCGTCCTTACCATCAACGAGGACGCACACAACTGACTTTTAGATCAGGTCCCCATTTGGAGTAGGATTCAAGGAGTGTGTCTCTTTACTCATTAGAGAATAGTAGTAAGAAGTGGCGACGAAAGGCACAAGGTCCTTGTTCTAACTGAACTCTTTACCCTTTCAACAAAAAAGATGGCTTGTGAGTAGGAAGCTGTAATATTGAGGAACGCTCATGTCCTTCCCTGTTTCCTATAATTGACTGTATATTCATTACATCTACATTTTTACAACTGCTTGGTGCCTCTTAACGTTTATTTTACATTAAGAAACAAGGACGAAGATAGAAACGTAGCCTTCAACTGCGACCCATTCACCGAGACAGTGACAGTATCACAGGTCAATGTGGCCTGTGCAATCGAAGTCTTTCACCTTTGATTGTAGACTACACGGTGTTTTCAGTCATCAAGCCATTCACGAGTAAAGGGGAGTAAATCTAGAGTAAAAATTGATGAACGAACGTTCAAAGCAGGAATAACAAATTATGTGTTAAGCCCTCTGTGTTTGTCTTGATGAATTACTTTTTTATGGCTGATGAGGCCATTCGGTAGTTGGGGCTGATAGTTACCGTCCGTGTCTTGAAAAGTGTCTCAAAATTTCTCTCTTTTCTCCCCAGGCAGATCAATAACTAATGCTAGAGCCAAAATCTGTATTGGGCTGAACCGCACTAACCGCTTCAAGTCGCTTCGAACTTGGAACGACGACTCCGACCCAATGTAATAACTGCCAGTTGTATGGACATGGTGCTATGTATCGTCACGTGCAGAACTTCTGCTCTAATTGTACAGAACTCAGAATTGCCACACTCCTCAGGGAATCAGAGGCGTCAATTCCAGCAGTCCTTACGAGGAATCATCTCATCTCCTCGTACATCAGCAGAGAACAAATTTTTCGATTCACGCAAGCAAAACACCAACAATAAGACACAGGCATTGGCACCTCTCGCTTTCGCAGTTCCCGCCACTTAATAGTTCTTACCCAACGGCCTACAACAAACTGCACTACATCAACTTAGAATATACCTTTGCTAAATACACCAATCTCAGGTCCAACATCTTCAAACTGAATGTGCAATCAAACAAAGAACCCAACACAGCCGCCCCCGAAAGCAGCCAACAGTTCAATTGAAGAGATCAACTGTCTCAATACTGAAATGTTCTCCAAATTAAGTTGTTCAGATAGTTTTGACCATGACAGCCAATCACCTGTCAAGCCCTTGGGTGGTTTTTGGGCATTTTAACGCAATTCAAGGCTCAAGCGCATTACTTGTACTCGACAACGTTTCCAATCAATGGTTGGTTTTGCAGCTAACATCTATTTGGCCCCACCATATGCAGAGCATGACCGCTGGATGGTTTCTTTGGCTTCGATGTAGACAATGATAGAACCGGTTGTTCTACTTGGGATTCTTGTAATTCATCCACGCTCCAATGTAAAAATCCCTTGCTTTGGTGTCTTTTCAGAAGCAGTTCCGAAGGGAGAGATCGCTTTTTAACAGCTCTCGGTTTCAACTGGAAAAATATAAAAGAGATGGTTCAAACGTAGCCACTTTTCTTGCATGATGCGATGATTATGTTTGTCATGGTCGGTGAAATTATGAAGAAATTTGAAGAGTCGAAGCCTCACTGATGGCGAAAGACTTGTCAGAGTCAGGTTGCAAGTGCAAGCATCAAGCTTTCAGAGAGCCCAACTCTGCCAGGTAAAACAATCGAAGAAGCCAAGAAGCTGTCCTTGATGTGTTGGGTTTTAAATAGCCACCCACTGCTTCGACAGTGAGTGCAGACTGGTACTTTCAACGAACCTAGCCGCATATTCATAGGGCGATGCTGATTAGAAGGACGATAGCAGATCATGAGCTCTAACTCATGACTTCTCAAACGGAGAAAGAAACAGCATCAGGAATGCGTAATGGAGGAAATGGAGTGGTATTACAGTCCCAAAGTCTAGTGGGTATAAGCTCCTTCTTTACTGTGCGGAACTTTGGACGCTACTAAAAGCGGATGAGGAAGCCGTTAGTCTTTTTGAGAGAAAAGCTCTGTGTGCGATTTTTGATTCTGTTTTCGTTGACGGCATCTAGAGGAGAAGATTTAGCAACGAACTCTATGGGCTCTACTGCGACATGCGCTTGGTCAAGCGTCTTTGGAAACAATAATTAAAACAGCTAAACTATGAACACCACTGCTTCGGCCCGAAAAATTTTCGACTCCCAGTCATACATAAGAGGACTGCCTAGGTTGAGATGACGCATTCGACTGGAGAAGGATCTCAAGCAACTTGGTTGTGCACAACTGGAGACAGTTGCCTAAGATCGTGTCAGCGTGTTGGTTGAGACCCAGGTCTACAACGGGCTATAGCGTTATATGAAGAAGTGGAAGAAGTGCAGACGTTGTTGGTGTTGGCAGTCATTTAAATAAAATTTGTATTTTGTATTTCCATTTGAATTGAAAAATTGTTTGCTGAGCCACTTGCAAAGATTTTGCGGGTCCACTTTGCACTTGGCAAGGATCTTGATTCAGTAAAGCCTTCAATTCCTTATCTTCAAATTTTTAGGGCTGACCAAGACTCTCTTTGACTCGCGCTGGGATCTAAAATCACCATCACCTTTTAAGTCGTCTCTCCGTCGAAGCAGATTCAGCATAAACTTCTACAAGCACTCGATGGACTTAAGCTGTACTCCAAAATCAAAATATCCCGCAAATGCTGTTTCTTGAAGACAAATCCGGACATTTGCGAAGAAGCAAAATAAAACAATGATGCTGCCTAGAAGAGACGCTCATTATTGCTGGCAACTGTTACAACTTTCCAGTGAAGTAGGTAATCGCTTCCAAGGTCATCTACAACTTGTAGGTGGTTACATCTTTTGAAAATGGATTAAATTAGTTAACACCACCAATATTTCCCCTTGAGCTGGAAAATAGCAGATCTCAAAACATATTTAAACAATGCTCTCAAAGTAGACACGCCGATTCTAGGACCAGCTTTAAGGAATTTATTGTTATCTCCATCTAGACTAGGAGATTTTCGCGACTTGGTTAGTTCGCCACTTAAAGAGAATCATCAGGAGGCACAACTGATTCGATATGATCCGTTACCTAATATTAAGATACTAGTATAAGGTTGAGCCTCTATCAAAGATAACCTCTAAATCTTTGCTATTGGTTTCAGATGCCATTCATAAAATGATTTTGTTTGAGCTTCAGACAAAGAATATGAAAGGTCTGAGCCTGAACTATAACTGCCTTCCATTCTTGACGGTCACGCTGCTTCCAGTTGTCAAGACCTAGCTCTCTAACATCCACAATCACTTGGTTTCTATACCAGGGGTTCAGCCTTCCTCTCCTTCTCCAACCCGGAGGCTGGGATTCGAACACCCTCTTAGCTGGAGCTTTGTTGTCCATTTGATTGATGTGGCCAAGTTGCTGTTCTCGACGAACTACATCCACATTTTGGTACAGCACATGGCCTCTATTTGGTCGTGTAGGCTCCTCCATTCGCCTTCCTCATAGATAGGACCTTTTGTCGCAGAGTTTTTCTTTCAAAGGAACCAAGAATCTGCTCTGCCGTTTTGCTTATCGTCCAGCACTCGGGTCCGTATAAGAATACGGGTAGGATCAAAGTTTTGAAGAGCATTATCTTACCTTGGAGTCAGGAGTTTCGACCCTAGCAGTTTCGACAAACCAAAGACACCAGTTGCCAAGGGCGCCGAATCTCCACTTAGGTGTCGTTTGTGAAGATCACGTTTGCCCCGAGGTAGACAAACTCCTTAAATACCCTGAAGTTGTAGCTGTCGATTGTCAAATTCCGACCGAGGTATTGTTCGGTGGATGGATTCGTTGTCCACAGCATAAATTTCGTTTTATCCTCTTTCACTCTAAGACCAGCTCGTTTGGCCTGCTTCGTCTAGAACAGCTTGCCGTGTGAAAGGCCTCGCTCCATACTAAGGAACACGGAAGGTCACACCTGCCCTCCGCACTATCCCCTCTTGCACAGTATTGTAAAAGTCACACATAGGCACATCTCCTTGAGATCCAGTGCGGGTTTGGAATGGTTCAGAGGTCCTGGAACCAAATTTCACAGTCCATCGCCGTGTTAGCCTTGTGCGACACAACCGGATCAGTTTTCCTGGGAACCCGAAGTCGGCCATGGCGTCAAATACTCCTTTCGATGAATGCTGTCATATGCGGCCTTAAAATCGATAAAAAGGTGTTGTGTGTCAATTTGAAACTCGCTGGTCTTTTCCAGGATTTGCCTTTGTGTGGAAATTTGGTCTACGAGTATAGTCGATAGTCCCACGGTTACGTGCCGATTAGTGTAGCTCTCAACGACTTAAGACGTTCACACAGTATGCTGGACAAGATCTTGTACGCGACATCCAACAGGCAGCAAGAGATCTTTTTTCAGACGTAGACGTTTTTTCTTCTTTTTTCCCGCGCTATAATCCTCCCGCGCTGCCCTAGTTTTCGAGTACAGCGCTTTTCTGTATGCCTCGTCCTGCCTGTTTTTCCTGCTCACACTCGCCATCCTACCACGGGTTTCGTTTCCATGTGGTTTGTAAAGGATTTGTCTACTTCTTGGATGGGTAAGCGGCAATGCAACCACATATTGTTAACGTCTATGCTCGATGAAGGCATACTGGAGAGTCTCCCGGTGAGTTGTTCCTCGTGAAGATCTCCGATGTGCCGAGGCGCCCAATGTCAAATTTCCTCTTGGTTGACTGGTGCAGTTTTCTAGCATTGGATAGTCGAACTCTGAATCTTGCTGCCGTGAGGAAATGGTCAAAGTCGAGTGGGAATTTGCCGTCAAAGTCAAAAGCCCACAACGTATTCGCATCCCAATAGGTGCCGCCTTTCGTGACAACTCTAATATGTGTCGGAATCCTTTTTTATCGCATTATACCTTGCCCTGTCCAACATTTTCCTCAATTGTAGTAATGTCCGCCTCATACTGAGTGGGGATTTGTTCCAGTCGATGAGTGGCTTCTTGGAAAGTTGAGAGATCTCAAAGTTCAGGAGCACAGTCGCAGATCGTTGTCCTTTTTCGCACCATGTTTCATCCAGAGATCCGAGACAGCTTGCTCTCTCATTTTTTTATGTGGGTGGGTCACTAGCCCTCCGAACAACCGCCAGCTCGGGAGCCGATGTTGAGCACTCTTGTGCTCATTGCTGCATACATTAGTTCACCACCCAACGGATGTTGGGGTGGCTATCCAGGGGCTGTCACTAGAAGGCTTTGTGTCAGCTTGATTCATGCACTTCTTGGGTTCGCATTGGCATCCCGCTAGGTTGGGTGCAATCAAGAGCTTTGCCCGAAGTGGCCCCTTACTCCAGATGATTTGACTGGATTTATGAATCACTTGATTTAAAATCACATCCGTAGCACTATTAATAGTGTGCATGGAATCACAGATGGGGCCAAAGTCCATTTGGTGGCGAAATGGCGTCTACCCAGACCCAGGTTTCGAGAGAACAGGTCTGGTAGTGACAGCTTGAGCAGAGGCTATATTTTGGTGCCACCGGAGATCAGGAGCTCTTGGAACTTCGGTTTCAGCCTGACTGTGCTGTAGGCCCCTTGTGGCAGTATTCGTATCGTGTTCTTCTTCTTGTGGCTCTACAGTCCGTGGTGGACCTGTGTTGGCTGTGATTTAATACCCATATCGCGAGCAGAGCCGTGGTGTGTGTACATACTGTTTGAGGTCAGGCGGGTGGGGGACTTTCCCGGCTCCAGTGGGGAGTTGCATTCTCAACCGGCTGTTGCGACCCATATGGCGGCAAATGTTTTAGACATGCCTCGCAACATACCAAGATAGGGTGACTCTTCCTCATTTGGTACTCATCTCATTCGGTACTTTGTCATCGAGTCTTGCGTTATCTACGACTCTTGTTAAAATGGATTCCGCGGGATAAGCCGGAAGGCGGGTGATCACGACAAACCAATTACCATCCCTCACCCCAGACTAAGGGCAACATTCTGATTCAAACAAAAAAGCCTCCCGAAAACCTTCGAAACCCCCTTCAAACACATCCGTACCCACTTCCGACTTTCACCACATCGTGAGACGTCACAAAATATAAAATATCACCAAATCGAAAATAAAATCGAGACAAACAAAAAAAAAAATGAATTGCATTTAAACTGCAAAACAAACAACAACCACGTCATGTGCATGTTACATGCAACAGACACGAGGAATCACCATGCGAGTGTATGAGGATGTTTGGGTTATTAAAAGCGACCGCCTCACCCGCCCAGTCGCTGGTGTTGCGCCTCTTCATCCCACAGTCAGACTATAACCACGCCGCCCCCACTCATAATTTATTTCCCTTCCTTTTTTTTCTATCTCTCAAATGACCCCCGCTCCGCGGGCAGGCCTCATTCAAACGATTCAATGATTTTTTTTTATTCGTGCGGTTTCGTAATCTAAAATTAAAATCAATTCATTACAAGCGACGACGTTACGATACTCATTTAGTTGGCCTGATTGATAAGTTGTTGTCGATGGAATCGCCTGTGGAGGGGGTAGGCAGTAATTAGATATTCACATAGGGGTGATCCCTGCCTCCTCCACCCCCCACCACGCCGACGTATTGAATCGATGACTCGAGAGTGAACACGAAATAAAATAGTTTTCCTTCATTTTTTTATGTTTTTCTTTATTTTCCACTTGGGGAGGGGCTGGGGACAGACGAAACGAAGGAAAAAATCCACAAAAACTAACGAGCTTTATGCATATTTATGTTCTCTAATTATTTTGGGGACACAAATAGATGGAAAGGGGGGAAGAAAAAAAAAACAGCGTCTCTGTCGGAGGGTTGGGTACGTCAATGAATCACTTTTCGAATGAGTCCTGCATATGAAGGCCTTGGCTTGACTGAGTTGAGTGGGATATTTGCATATTCATCAGGGCCATGGGGGCGGCACTGTGTGGAAGGTAGTTCTTCTTTATGTTTGGAACCGCTCAGCGGGTGGGTGATTAACTTAATTCACATGAGGTCGCGGCTTACAATCGATTCCTTTCACTTTCGAAGACGTGGTGTCCTGAATTGATTGTTTACCCGTCTTCCTTTGATTTCAAATCCTTCCACTTCCGCTCATTGCGCTATAATTCGGTGTTGATCAGGACTTCAGTCGACATGCCCCTCCAACCAGCAAGCCCACAGTATTGAACACCAAGACGTAAGGCCATCGAAGATGAGGTCTTCCTCCGGCGTGTTGTCCCTTATAACCCCATCCTTGGACGTAATAACAAGCGGATGATGAAGCCGTTAGTCTTTTTGAGGATTAAACTTCTGGGTGCGATTTTTGGTTCTGTTTACATTGATTTTCTCTGGAGGAGAAGACTCAACGACGAACGGCTGCATGGGCAAAGTCAAGCGTCTTCGGATTCTGCACTTAAGATGGCTAGAGCATAAAGAGCGTATGGACACTACTGCTACGGCACGAAAAATCTTCGAATCCGCAAAGCAATAGAGGACGGTGCACATAAATGGAGAAGGGCTCGACGCAGTTGGCCAAATATCGTGCTAGCTAAAGCGGAAGAAGAAGAAGAAGAAGAAGAAGAAGAAGAAGAAGAAGAAGAAGAAGAAGAAGAAGAAGAAGAAGAAGAACAAGAACAAGAAGAAGCAGAAGAAGAAGAAGAAGAAGAAGAAGAAGAAGAAGAAGAAGAAGAAGAAGAAGAAGAAGAAGAAGAAGAAGAAGAAGAAGAAGAAGAAGAAGAAGAAGAAGAAGAAGAAGAAGAAGAAGAAGAAGAAGAAGAAGAAGAAGAAGAAAACGAAGAAGAAGAATAAGAAGAAGAAGAAGAAGAAGAAAATCGCCTTCGAGTACAGTCTCAGTCACTGCTGTTCTAATCTCTTCATAACATGCACGACGTGGGTCGGTCGAGTATGCATCCATTGATGCACTTCTTTTTCTTCTTGTGGCGCTACAGTCCGGGGTTTACCTTGGCCCCAACCAACATGCCTCTCCAACCAGCACGATCTTTCGCTACCTGCCTCCAGCTGCGCTTTCCAAGTTGGTTGAGGTCCTTCTTCAGTTGTATGCGCCCTCTCAACCTAGGCAGTCCTCTTATGCATTGTCAAAATGACTGGAATTCAAAGACTTCTCGGGCCGGAGCAGTGGTGTCCATACGCTCTACGTGGCTTAGCCACCTTAAGGGTTGTATTCGGAGACGCTTGACTAGGCGCATGTCGCTGTACAGCCCATAGAGTCCATCGTTAAATCTTCTCCTTCAGATGCCATCTACGCAAACAGGACCAAAGATCGCACGGAAAACTTTTCTCTCGAAAAGACTAAGGGCTTCCTCATCCGCTTTTAGTAGCGTTTAGGTTTCCGCACCATAGAGTAGGACTGGGATAATCTGGATGTTTAGTCCTTCGAGAGAGGGCTTTATTACTCAATTGCCTCTTGCGCTCGAGGAAACAGCGATTGGCAAGAGTGATTCTGCGCTTGATTTCGGTACTGGTGTTATTGTCCCTTTTTACCGCGGAGCCGAGGTACACGAAGTCCTTTACTACCTCGAAGTTTCTGCTGCCTAGTGTGACGCTCTGTCCGAGATGCCGATGTTGTGTGTCCTTCCTTGATGGCAGCTTGTACTTCGTTTTACCCTCAGTAACCACCAGCCGCTTCCGCTCCTATGCCAACAAACTCCGCATTGACGGCTCGCTGTGTTCGTCCAATCACGTCAATGTCGTCTTCCTTAGCTAACAATTTAACTGACTTTTGGAATATTGTGCCTCTGGTATTGACTTGTGAGTTATGCATGATCTTCTCAAGAAGGATGCTAAGGAAGTCACATGACAGTGGGTCGCTTTGTTCAAAACCCCTTTTTGACATTGGAGTTCCTGGGATACACAGTTGGCAGGAGTTTCAAACGCTCTGTAGCGATTGTAGCTGCCCCTCCTGCATCAAACCGTGTGCCTGTCCATTTCAACTCTGTTGTTTTCTGGATATCAGCATCCATCATTGGCAAGACAAATGAGATCCGCTCCTGTCCTCAATCAGTAAGTCGCTCCATGTATCCCAATAACACGCCGACGCCATCCAGTGGCGCACCTGAAGGTCGCGGGGTTCCTGTTTCTCCATCCTGTCGTCTACCATAAAACGGACAGGTCCCCTTCACTCATGCAAGCTAGGTGTTCTACCGAGCCTAAGTCCTTTCACTAGATTAGCTTCAAGGGATATCGCGTGAAATTAGCGTCTCTAGAATCGTCCCTCTTCACACACGGGGAAAAAATTCCAACTTTTTCTCGAAAACGACCAAGAAACCCGACTGCCTTCTACTAAGCCTCCGAGTTTCGGATCCGAAGGTCGGTACTGCTAAAACCATCGTCATGCAGCTTTCATTCATTTGGTGAGGCTTCCCGACTTGAAGAGCCTTGACAGACTACAGAAGATTTTGCTGGATTTGAGCAGCCGCGGCTTCTCCCGTGTTGCTATCGGCTTCTACTGTTGACCCAAGGTAGATGAAGGATTGCCCTACTTTAAACTTTTCCTTCGCCACCTTACTCTTTTGACTAATTGTCATTCCCGTAGAGGGCACACCGAGTACTTCGGTGTTTCTTCAATGATGTACAGACTCAGGTTTCTCAGGTTTTGTGTCGATGACATCAATACCGTCAATATCTGGATGTGCCTGATGACACCATTTGTAGCGTGGAACTATCAACGTGTCAGAGTGACGAATTGCTTTCCGTGGTCAAAGAGGATTATATTTAAGATGTTGATTGGGCTGGAAAGCAAGCCAGCTGTCTTATATTGGTCATGGAATGCCGAAGTCTTTCTTAGCCTTGTATAGTTCTATCCTGGCCATGAACTCGTAAACGACCATTAAATTTTTAAAAAGGTGATAAATTAGAATGTTAAGCTTCAAACCTTTCTCCATTACCCGCTTAAGGGTGAAAATCTGATAAGTTGTTGATGATGATGTCTAGGATGAAATCATACCGGTAGTTTCCAAACATGGTTTTAGCAAATAGGGCTATCGGTTCTTAAAGGCTATAGGAAAGCAACTGAAAGGTGGTGCCAACCAATGTGATATTTGTGTCTTTTTGGGAACCTGGTGCTCTCAACAGTGGTCGCCGTGGCGTAGTGTGTACGTGCTTCGATCCATACGTAGAAGGTCTAGGTTCGATTCGGGGGACGGGACATCTCCCTTTTTTACAGCACCACCTCTACCGGGTTGCTGACAACACTCAAAGAGTATCAATTGTCTATGAAAAGCTTCTCAAATCTCGCCGTTTGGAGACAGCAAAAAAAAGTTGGTCCGTTCTACTCGTGAGAGAACACCAGCACGCACAATACGAGTAGTTGTTGTGAAGCTAGGCCTTGGTCCGTTTTGGTCCCAACAACCCAGATGCTAATTTAGGAACTAGAAGCCCATCGTTCTTAGAGTTCTCGCGCTTGCTACGGGTGTCTGGAAGGCCTACATAAGGGCTCGCCACCGATTTTTAGAATTCAAGACCCCAAGTATAATTTTGACGTCATACCTTGGACAGGCCATTCAACTTGTTCGTAGAAAGCTTTTCATTTTCATCGACGTTTTTGAGGTCGATGTTCTTGAATCTGTTCGCACGCTAAGGGTGAAAAGCCTTTGGCTGATAGCGTGAGGGCAGACTAAATGTTTTCGCTGGCCTAACTATGACAGAGTAGAGCATGTGCCATTATCTCTCTTTTGCAAGACTGCATTCCCTGGCTATCTTATTTCTAGTTTGATGGAACAGGGTATTGGATAGTTGCTGTGTAGCTCGAGCTCTGTAGAGCGATCTCACGTTTCATGGGTAATCTTTTCACAAGTTGTGGATCCTATCGGAACTAAGAAAGAAGAAGAACCAACGATGGCCAACGAGTTGGTTCCACGGAACTAAGAAAGGGTTCCTTGCCAGTTCTCTGATGAAGCTGTTCGTTTGAGACACAGTTTGGCCAGAAAGTCCTAAGTATGTTTCCTAGGATTAAATTATGAATTTTGAAAGGTTTGTTTGATTTTAAGGCATGCGACCTATGAAGGGTCTGAGCCTGCGCTACAGCTGCCTACCATTCTTGACCGTCCCGAGCACGCTGCTTCAAGTTATCAAGACCAAGCTCACTAACGTCCACAATCGCTTGGTTTCTATACCAGAGGTTCGGCTTCCTCTCCTCCTCCAACCCGGAAGCTGGGATTCGTAGACCCTCTTGGCTGGAACGTTGTTGTCCATTCGCTTGATGAGGCCGAGCGACTGTAGTCGACGGAGTTTTGTCTTTTGAATTACATCCACATCTTGGTACAGCACACAGAGTTCGCGGTCGCGTCGTCTCCTCCATTCGCCTTCCTCGTAGACAGGTCCTTTTGTCGCAGAATTTTTCTTTCAAACGAACCAAAAATCTGCTCCGTCTTGCTTATCGTCCACCCACTCGGTTCCGTGTAAGAGTACGGGTATGATCAGTGTCTTGTAGAGCTTTATCTTGGTCCTGCGAGTCACGAGTCAGGAGTTTCGACCCTAGCTGTTTTGACAAATCAAAGACCCCAGTTCCCAAGGGTGTTTCTGCGCCGAATCTCCACTAAGGCATCGTTTGTGGAGTTCACGTACGCCGTGAGGTAGACAAACTCCTTAACTACCTCAAAGTTGTAGCTGTCAATCGTCAGCTGAGTTTGGCAAGGTAATGATCAGCGAATTTGGGCACCGAGAACGGCATCTGAGATCGTTGATTGGTCAGACGATTCTACTCAAGTTAATGTTTAGAAACTGATCGTGTCTGTGGAAGGCCGAGAAATTATTCTTATGGGGGGTGAATGCAAGTCAGTCTAATGTTCCTGAATGTAGGCTTGATGTCGACCGCTGGCTTATGTTTTGTCAACGTCTGCCTCAAGCACCAAATCTGCATCCAATCCTCCTGTACCACAGTGTCTCCTGTTCCTTTTGTCCAGCCCAATGCAGCAAATGAACCGTAATTGAAGTCTTGATGAGCAGACCTCCTTGCTGTCACATATCAACCACCCGTCTTCAGCAAATCCCGTGGGTCTTTACTCCACAGAAATTCTACACTTCCCCTAAAAATCAACTCTACTGAAGGAGCCACAATTCCAAACCCGTCCAGATGCTCCTAACCTCCAGCATCATGCAAGACTCCTCTCTCAGCAAACTCTCGTAAGTCAATCGATCGCCACAAATCCAATCCAACAAAAGACAGATCATCCCTGAAAACAGTTCACGCGGCCGCATCACACTCGAACTCCAGTAGCTGCTAATGATTCTTATTAACACCGTTTACACGTAACCCCTCGCCGGTGGTGGTGCTGCTGCTGCTGCCGTTGCTGCACGTACAAAGACAAACCGTCTCACACAACCGGGGCGTGTGCAACGCGCGTCTGGTGGCTCTTTAACGAAACTGAAAGCGGGCCATTAATCTCCTGTTAACACAACAAGCCACCTACCAGGTAATCCTTTTATCATTCCCCGTCCGCAGGATGCCACCGCACCGCGATCGCACATGCACGCCGCCGTGCAGCAACAGCAGCAGCAGCAGCAGCACAAAGGCGCGATTGCGATCGGGCGGCCAGCAAAATGGGCGAACAACAGCGACGCGATGAACGATCATCGGCGGTGATAAATGATAAGACAGTCACCAGCATCATGCCGCATCATCAATTAGTCCATTCCGGGCCGGCCGCGTCAACTCGTGAGCTCGCCCCAAACAAACACACATGTCCTTTCCGCACGGCCCGGTTCAATACCGGCCGCGAGAGCGGTTTGCGCGGCAGTGGACGCGGACCAAAGGCGATGGAGGCGTGCAGGTTGACCTGCCTCTCCGGTAGCGTCTCGGTGTTGAATGTATCTCGGGAGATATCGCGGCAGCATGAAAGTGATGATGGATTGCCAGTACGTGTTCGGGTATTTAACAATGTGTGCGATAGCAGCCGCGGCTCATTAATATCCATGCGAGTTGGGTGTTTGCGGGCGAGTTCCAGAAGCCGAAAGATAAATTGCCTTTCGCCCATTTCGCCTCATTTGCATACGCTTTTGAGTGCTCTCGTGAGGGGTGGCGACGACGATATGGAGGTGGGGGGGCCTGTATGCGTCGCGGTGGAATCGTCATCATCAACGTCATTCCTGTCAGAGATAAACATTTAACACGTTTTTATCTGTGCGGTGGCTGAAGACGATGTCGTCGTCACCGTCGTCGTTCTCACCTCAAACGCTCCGTGTTTGGGTACATTCAAGGATTTCATTTGTTGTGTCGCAAGGATCAGCACTGGATTTGGAATATGTCACGTAATAAAATATCGAAACCTCTGCAGTGTGTATTCAAGGATTCTCGTTGTGTTGTGTGTATTTGTCCTTGTGCGTTGAGGAGGAGGGGAGGAAGGCGACTGGCGGGGGGCGTATCCATGTTTGTTTTTGCGAGAGGAAAACAAAAACCCGGTAAGCGTCGAATTGAAAAAGTCTTAAAATCCCAATTTAAAAAGTTTCCAAATCAAGGATGTGAGTAGAGTCAACACAACTAGATGACGGCTGTGGCAGCGGCGGCGGGGCAACGCAGACTGGGCGGTGTGAGGGTGGAAGTGGGTTGAATGTGAGCGCTCAGGGTTTGTGATTTTGCATAAGCAGACACTCGTGGTTCAACTCTGTAGAGGCGATCGGGGGGAAACGGGGAACTGTGGGGGATTTATCTGGAAACGCGAGAGATAATGAGTTTGAGGTGAATGAACTGATGTGTGGAAGTCGGGATCGCAGATAACTCACAACTGAGTGACACTAACAGATGAGTGTCAAGTGGACAAAATTATGAATCATACAACAGGGAAAGGGATCTAAGAAGGAGATCAGGTTAACGGTTGGAAAATGGTGATGTGAAATATTGGAGGAGAGTTCATGTGGAGTCGGATGGGGGTTAGGAAGTGACACTTTTGGTCTCTCCTCTTGAAGGTCACAGTCAATGGACAGTAAGGAAACGGTTTGCACACTGGCCTCTACAGCCAAGTCGATGTTATAGCCACTCGACACTCGAAATTCAAGTGTTTGCGTTAAGGCCCACACGGGATAGAACACCCCGACTGATTTGAACTGCAACCAACTATAGACTGCTCTAATTTCCAAACCGTTGATGACAGTGAACTCAAATTTTGACATCTGACAGGTAAATTCAGTGGCTGCAAGACCTTCAAATGATTTGCGTTTTAGTTGTGTTGAAAAAATTTGTATCCGCGATGGAATTCAATCGTGACAGTGTGACTGCTTAAATTTGGCTGGTGAGCCACAAACACCTACCATCAGAGGCCTCCATCACCTCAACTTGAATAAATCATTTGTGTCCCGAACCATAGCTCGTTACCGTGATACTGGCAGCGTTGCAAAACGCCAGTAAGGTCGTCATAGAAAAACAGAAACATCGGCGGTAATACTTCGGAGAGTACAGGCTCGAATCCGGGTCGAAGTTAAAAGAAAACACTGAATCATTGAAACGGAAGCAACACACACTGAAAAACGAGCTTGAGACACTAAAGTTCCAAACGACCCACCATCTCACATCGCAACAGAAACTTATTAGAGTCGAAATAGCGAAGGAGTTGCTTCGCCTGCAGGAAAGTGGTGATTTGGCGAATTTCTGTTTTTTCTCGCCATTTGTAATCGAGCGATATGTCCAAAAACAAAATAACCGAGTTTACTTGGCAGAGAGGTCGAATGGCCACCAGAAAGCTGGCAGCACCGATGGTGATGCTTTGGGTCGCCACAACCGCCGATGGCAGCTCTCCAGGCGTACTTTTGTACCGCGGCGTCAAATCGAATGCGACCGTATAGCGTGAAACTGTCTTAGAGGCAGTATTGAAGCCTTGAACAAACACACGTTTCAACATTTCAACAAGACTCGGCAGCGTCTCACAAAGCCCGCGTCAACCAAGATTACTGCTAAAAACCATGCTCTACACTTCAGTTCTTCGACACAGTGAAAAGCAAGTCCGTTCGATTTATCTGTCTGGGGTATTTTGAAGGTGAAAGTTGGCACTAAAACATAGACCACCTCAAACAAGCACTTTGTCGGGAATGGGCCGTAGAGTCACTTGCGTGCAGATGCTTTCTTCGGCCATCATAGGATCATTTTTCGCCACAAAGGTGGACATACTGAAAGCTACAGGATTTGAAGGATTTTCCAACATTTTTTGTCCTGGCACAATACAATTTTCAAAATGTTGGAAAAATGCTGGCATTTCAAAATTTTGAGTTCGAGTCATTCGCCATGCATTCTCTCACGAGTAGAGGTGACCTGCAGTTTATTGCCGACTCCTTGGAGACAATAAATGATATCTGAGGTAATGCTCACGGTTTGCAGTTCAGAAATCGAGTCTGAGACCCTTGACGCGATAGTCGACACACCTAGCCACTACTTGAAACTGGCTATCAGTGCTATGCACTATTTGAAAAACGTAGTAAGAGGTCATAAATTTGATGGTTTCAAATTGCTAGCCCTGACATTTGAATGCTGACCAAACTTAGCCGCCACTTGAAGAGCCAAAATATTAGCTAAATGTCTGCCATTTGCACTAAGGGGTCGTTTAACAATTCCACGATGCAAAGTGGCGATTTAAACGTAGAAGCATTATGCGGTGAATATGGCCGTTGCAAGGAATCAGAAAATTGGTGAAAACATTTGATGAATGTGGAAGCGTTAGTGATGTCGAAAGGCCTTTGCATCACCGAAATGGACGTTCAGTCGAAAATATAGCCGCTGAAAGTGCGAGTGCTACTGATGATTCGAATTTGTTTATGACGTCTGTTCCAAATTTGAATTTTCGATTCAATTATCGAGAGAAAAGTTCTGGGTGCGATTTTTTGTTCCTCTTCTCTATGGGCAAAGGTCTAGGTTCGAATTCCGGGCACCACTTTCGAGTTGCTGACAACACTTAAAGAGTATCAATTGTCTTTGAAAAAGCTTCTCAAAATCTGGCCGTTCGGAGTCGGCAAGGAACTGTAGGTTCCTTCTACTCGTGAGAGAACAGTAACATGCACAACACGAGTAGTTGTTGTAGATGCTAGGCCCTGGTTCCTTGTTGGCTGTAGTGCCACTCAATTAAATTACTAATTTGAAACGATCACAGGATTTTGCAAACTTCTCTCATTTGCAATTTATAGGTGGCACAGAATGCCTGTAATTTAAGCCGTTAAACAAGTTCAATAAATGGCGCGTAGCAAGTACTCCACTGAATTTAAGCAAAAGATTATCGCGGATTTTTATGGAGGAGGAACGGTTAACTGTATACCGTTAACACAACGTTACCGTTAATATTCGAGAATCAATGATTGGGGTCGAACGGAAGAGTGCCAAGTCACTCAATGGGGTATGGTTGAGGGGAAGATGGAATTAGGGCGCCATGCAGTTGCCCTTCCGCTCAGAACGGTTCTTACACCTGGAACTGCGACTAAGGGCAAGGATCCAATCTCCCGCAGTACCGACAACAAAATAATAGATAAAAAGGAGCAAGGAAGAGAAAGGATGGACCAGTCAAAATACAAAAACACGGTATTCTCACGATAAATAAAATTCCGTTTTATGTGCACTTGCATTTTTCCTTGTCACTAAAACTAGTTTTTTGATGTTGTTGTTCTGTGATCTACCGCCGTGCGTTTTTTAGTTTTTCTTTTTACTTTTGTCTTATACTCGTATATTATCTTTAACGCGTTGTCCGAACTTCGCACTCAACCTAGCTCGTCCGATCTCAACTGTGGCGTCCCAAAGACTGCCCATTTTCACCGACCCGATCTCCTTTTACTACATTAGCGAATGATACTCGACGAGTAAGACCACATCTAGCACGTAATTAAGAGATAATAGTACCTGACGCTGAGAATAAACACCAAGACCTTCTTTGTCGTTTTTAGAAACATGCTTTCTTGTGCTGTACTTGAGGATATCTGCTCACGAGTGTACAAAACCTAACTTGTGCATGAATTGAAGCCAGGCGTCTTAAATTTGCGTCATATAATCTGTGAATGGGCTCTGAAAAAACAGAATAAAAATCTGGTGTCACGATAAGACACCAGATTTCCAGTTTTGTTCAGAGAAGAATCCGATTCCTGGTAGAGCAATCCGACTAGCATCAGAAGCTCCCATTGTTTGTTTGCTTAAGCTCCACTACAGGTCACAAGGGACCAGGGACTTGCTTCTATAACAACTACTCGTGTTGTGCGTACTACTATTCTCTCACAAGTAGAAGGTACCCAACGTTTTTTACCGACTCCGTACGGCGATACTTCAGAAGTTTTTTTAAAGACAATGAGCACTCTTTGAATTTTCTCAGCAACTCGAGAGAGGTGGTGCCGTGAGAAAAAGCAAGGGGGTTCCTTCAGGGAATCGAACTTGGCACCTTGTGAGTGGACAGACTTACCCACTACGCCACGGCTATCGCAAGAGCTACCATTACATCTATTACAAACGGCGGGTTGGAATGGTTTTTGGGTTAGTAAAATCATTGGTCCATGTGGTGACTGTTATCACATCATGCTAACAGACA
The DNA here is from genome assembly GCA_944738645.1 of Eristalinus sepulchralis. Classification (NCBI taxonomy): domain Eukaryota; kingdom Metazoa; phylum Arthropoda; class Insecta; order Diptera; family Syrphidae; genus Eristalinus; species Eristalinus sepulchralis. The sequence goes on from OX122883.1 coordinate 65,625,790, forward strand.
GTTTGCTTCCAAAAAATTCAAGCACATGATCTCAAGAGCTCTGGTTTCAAAAAGGACGATGCTATGAGCCATAGAGCGCTTGAAACAAAGGACTTTTCAGAAGTCATTTTGGTGAACACTTAATTTCACTTTTTACTCCCATAAATTGGACGCCTAGATCGTGCTAGTTCACACCTCTGAATCTTTTGCTCTGAGGATATGTAAGGTTTCAGGATGCTTTTGGAGGCCAACACATGTTGTCCGCGAGATACTACTTGTTATGCTCAACTGAGTCGGCCAAAATTAGACTCTCCGATTGGACCTCATCAAACGTAGTTGTGGCCAACATTTAAATAACTTTACTTTCACAAAGTAAATGCCATGACAGGGTCTTTTAACCGATAATGGAAAACTTAAGTTAGTTTTTAAATCTATGTGTTTTATCTTACATTGAAAATCAAACTTCATGATGAATCACTCTTCACGGTTCGTAGGATCTTCTTAAGAATGTCAGATGTTGCATAGCAGAGCGTGGCGTAGTCTTATATCTTTTTCGGAGGTCTCTGTAAATTCCTCACCCAATGTGAGAAACGGCCGGAATTTTTTACTGTCATCCCACACGACCAGACAACTTTAGTAGGAAAGTCAAAATTGGTCATGGCACTGCAGAACTCGTTCTTATGCGCTCTGTCACAAGCGGCCTTGAAACCGACGACCAGGTGGTGGAGAAGACCCGATTTACGCTTCTCATGTCTTCTCCAGAGTCTGAGGACTTCCTTAAGCACATACCACACTGACAAGGATTCATCCGATTATTTAAGTTATTGACTCCAAGCTGCTTAAAGCATTCTTCCACTCTGCACTTGTCCCATGGACAGAATTTTCTTCGCAAACGTTTGGTGAGTAAGTCGTCCCCTTGCCTGGCTTTCAGGTGTTGACTTCAATTTGTCCCCATATCCCGATACCGGCACAAATTCTTCACTTTCACTGCCACATCAATTTCGCAACCAAATCAACGTCTCACACGTCACCACATCGAGTCACGCAATCAAACTCCCTCCCACACTCTTCCAGACAGTAGACTAGGTCTGCTGGATTACCTGCCACGAAGACAAATGCGACTGGCTTCCGAGTTCCGTCGGTCACGAATGCCGCCGCGCCGTGTCATCGTTGTCGTCGTCGTCGCCGACAGGAAGCATATTCCGACTCCCATTTGTAGCCATTCGCTCACCTCAGTCTCAGCGGATAACTATTCGAAAACCGACGGAGAAAAACGAAATTTTAATTTCTTTCATTTCCGACCTTAATCCTTGCAGGCGCAGGCACACACAACTGCAGCTGCCTGCCAGCCCGACAAACGTGTGGACAAATACGAAGGATCTCACGCTGACTGGGGTCGCAGAGCACCTATCACACTGAACGCACGACCCTCCCGAAGGGGATAAACAATCGGATAATGAAAATAATTCACCTTTAATTTAAATATTCACTAAGCACGCTACTTTGCATATCCATCTGACTGGCGCACACATGGCGCGGCAAAGGATGCTGCCGCCTCACACAATGCCCGCGCAAAAGGGTTGTTTTCCTCGCATGGGGACCGCGGGACAGATCGCAGCAACTCCGAGGCAAAACAGCGTGTAATCAGAGCGAAGGGATGCTGCGCCGGCACTCTCAATAGAATATTAATTAAGAGGCGTCACTCTCCGCTCTCTGCAAAGGATCACAGCGAGTCGTCGTCCTGTCTCGTTGATCAGCATCAGCGCACGGATCGGGTTGAGTGCACATGACATCTGAAAGACATCCCCGAAAGGTGTGCGCCCTCGGAGAGCATTTGAATTTGAATGCGCAGCTCATCCTTGAATGCATTTCAGTTTTTTGCGTCGTTTTCTCTATTGTTTCGGGACGAAAACAAACAGAAGTTCCTCCGTCTTGAGTGGCAGTTGTCTGGAGGTGGAAAAAATGAAACTCAATTTGCTGTGAAGAGTTCTATTGAAATTCGATAGCAGTGTGTACCTGGGAGAGGATCGATTTCAGCGCCCGCAGCAGCTTCATCAGCATCTCTGGCATCGGTGGCAGCGGCAGTGATGTGTGAAATCGAATTTGGTGTACGTTCGCCGCTCGGGGCGTGTGGGGGTCGTGTGGACAGAGGAGCTGTTGCACTGTGCAGGGGTCAGTTGATGGTGATTTCTGTGGTGACAAGTTAAGTGAAGATGACGGACGGGCATTTGATTGAGAGGGGCGGTGTGTCCTGATACCTGGTCAGTCATTCAACTGGATTCTGTGTTTTTTTTTTTTTGGTTACAATGTGTCAAAGGTGTCGCGTGGCTGGTCGATTGAATTTCATCTTGATGCAGGGGAACAATATGACAAAAGGTTCAAATGCTGGTCGTTGTACTATTACAAGGCTTTGTGCAGGAGCAACTTTGTCTATCAATCTCATTTAAACGACCTCAAATTTATCATTCATATGGCAGTCAGTTGAACTCTTTGAAATAGGGAAGAGGAGGCCATGTCAACTGTCAGTGAAAGGAGAGTCAGGTCTTGGCTTCGGAGAGTCCTGAAGTTGATTACTGTGTACATGTGGGGCAGAATTTCATTTCTGGTTCTGGAGGCTTCCCTAAGCAGACTGATTATGTCCCAATTCGCAATTTCGAGAAAACTTTTGGGATGTCTTTCCTATCACCTCCTATCACCACCTGGATCTGCTATAGAGCGATGGAACTGCTATCGAGCAAAGATGGCAATTGATGGTGAGAAGTATTCTTCTTCGAGTGCCAATACAGTCCTGGGTACACTTGGACCTCAACCATTATGCCTCTTCGGCCAGCGTGGTCTCTCTCCACCTGCCTCCGATTTCGCACTCCAAGTTGCTACTTCACTACTTGTGTGCGCCATCTCACCCATTGTCGCCCTCTGTTGCTTTGTCCCAATACCTTGGATTCAAGGACTCTCTGGACAAGAGAAGTGTTAAGCAGCTGTCATCCTACGTGCTGTGTTGGTAGACGCATAACACCGTACAGCCTACCGAGCTCATCGTTAAATCATCTAATCCAGATGTCTCTAAGACAAACAGGGGTAAGAGTCGAAGGCAAACCTTTTTTCGCCTCAATACAACAGTCTTCGTCATTCCCTCTTAAAACGTCGAGTTTCGTGCGTCTCAGATCAGGGCAGAAATTATCAAAATGTTGCACAAAGCCTTGGGTTGGTCTATCCCATTTCTTGGTACTCGACCAGCGTCTAGTTTCTTCAGAAACTACTCCTGTTGCGAGTGCTACTGTTCTCTCACGAGTAGAGGGAACTTACAGTTTTCTGCTGACACCGAATGGCAGGATTTTAGAAAGTTTTCTTAGACAATTAATACGCTTTGAGTGTTGTCGGCAATTCGAAAGAGCTGGTGCCGTGAAATATGCGAGGTGCTCTGTCCGGGATTCGAACCTGTGATGAGTCAACACACTTACCCACTACACCTAAGCGTTCTTGCCGTAACTCACCTTAATTAGATTTTGCCTCAGATGTTCTCCCTTTTATATCACCGACCCTTGAGGAGTGACAGGCATTTTAAATTTGATCAGAAAATCATTTTTTTACGACATGAAGCACATTGACGGTGATTGAAAAAAAAGGAAAAATGCCTCATCCCCATGGAAAAGATTCACAAAGAGGGCGACCTTCTAAAAACCATTTTTAGAGAGTTTATATCCACACCTTTTGTCCTCAAAAAACAAAAGCCGACGTACGACAAACAGTTTTCAAGAAATCACTGTGGAAACAGTTCACACAACTATGGCCTCTAATTCATTTCAAAACGTTCCCCTTATCTGGAAAAGGTCAAGAAGGCTTTTCCCTTTAGGACTACCTTCAAGTGATGAATGCCTTTGTGGAAGCTGCTGTCTACAGATTCGCGGCACATGATGTGTCCTGGTATGTGGTAAGAAACGGAGTCTCAAATGTCATTTAAATTAATTTCCATTGATGAAGTCACTTGTCCAATTAACCGGTTAATCAGCTTTTCATGGCATTCATTTGACGGAGTTACTGTGCTCGGTGTTGACCTTTTCTGTCGCAGTTCTTGGAATTGATGGGAGTAAAATGTCAGTTTGACGGTGCTTAAAGGTTGATGGGTCTGATTTTAAATAAACGCTTTCTAATGAACCGAAGAGGTCATCATCATCATCAACTACTTATTTAACTTGTCAGTTCCACTAAAGGTGTCGTGGGTCCAACATTGATTCTAACTCATGAGGAGTCATTCCCCAAGCCCAACCAGGCGAGTTTATGCATTTGATCCAAACACCTCGCCCTGCGTCTGCCGGGAGGAAGCTTACCTGATGGAATTACATTTAAGGCTCGCCTCGGAAGCCGTGATGAAGAGGACATACGTCCCAAGTCAAGGAAATACAGCACTGTGGAAAATAATAGCACCACGTTCGACTTTGTCACTATTTTGCTAATTACTTTTTCCTACCGTCATGTAAACACATCACATTTACTGCACAACATCCTTATTCCATCAGCAATAAGACCCATAAACAAGATCAGAAAAAAGTGCATTCTGAACTCAGTCAAGGCCCGCTTTCCGGAATGGCACCGGATTTTAATTGTGCAAAAAATAGGACGAAGTCCCCTCATAAATCTGAAGTAAAAGTCAATGGAATAGTGAGGACTTTTGTTGTTATTTTTGTTATTGGCTTAGTAAAGGGTGATTTTTTAGATATTATCTTCTTGGCAACACTGGGTTAAACAGCTGATGCACGTTTCGTGTTTTGTTTCACTGGCAAACATCTTCAGATTGGTCATAATTTAACCATGAACTGTAGATGAGTGCTCTGTTAAGAAAGTTCATCGCGCGCTTCTTTAATTTTGTGGTCGACCCACTGAAGCGGCTATTCGGGCTATTGTTACTAAATTTCGGACATTGTTGTACATTAAACCACCAACACACTTACGTAGAGTGCGAACTGAAGAAAATATCGCAGCTGTATCGGCCAGTGTTAATGATGACCATCAATTATCGATTCGTTGCAGTTCGCAGTAATTAGGCCTGTGTTACTCAACAACGTGGAAAATTTTGCGGAAGGATTTCGGTGTGATGCCTCTCAAAATATAGCTGGTGCAAGAATTGAAGCCGAACGACCTACCGCAACGTAAAATTTTTGCTGAATGGGCTCTTGGAAAGTTGGCCGAAGATCCACTTTTTCACCGAAAAATTGTGTTCAGCGACGAAACTCATTTTTGGCTCAATGGGTACGTACGAGTAAATAAGCAGAATTGTCAATTCCGGAGTGAATATCAGCAAGAAGCATTGCAAGAGCTACCAATGTACCCAGAGAAAGTTACAGTTTGGTGCGGTTTATGGGCTGGTGGCATCATTGAACCGTACTTCTTCAAAGATGATGCGAATCGTAATGTAACTGTGAATGGTGAGCGCTACCGTGAGGTGAAATCCAACTTTTTTTTGCCCAAAATGCAAGAGCTTGACTTGCTTGACATGTGGTTTCAACAAGACGGTATCACATGCCACACAGCACGCACAACAATGGACTTATTCACAGGCGAGTTCGGTGAACATTTTCTTTCACGTTTGGGACCATGTTATGGATGCGTCAATTGGCAGCCTAGATCGTGCGATTTAACGCCTTTAGACTATTTTTTGTGGGGCTATGTTAAAGCTCATGTCTATACAGACAAGCCCGTTTCAATTGACGCATTGGAAGACAACATTGAAGCATTTATTCGGCCTAAATGGTGGAAAGACTTAGCTAAAATTGGACTAAGCGGATGGATCATTTGAGGCGCAGTCAAAGTCAACATTTGCATAAAATAATGTTCAAACATTAAATTATATTGACCGTACTATCGATTCAAATTCATGCATTTTTCTAAATTTTATGTGTTTTTTTTTTGAAAAACTTTCCTGTAGCTTTTAAAAAATCACCCTTTACTTGGTCGTATAACCTTTATTTTTAAGGGCAACGCCACAACGTCGTGGCAGGTAGTCGATTAAGGCCTGACTTCGCTGAACAGGGATATTCTTCCAGGGAACTTGCATAACATCCCATAGCTGTTTAGTTTTTTTGGGGTTTGCTTCATGTACACCTTTCTTTACATCTTTCTTTAAATCTGTCCAAAGGTTTTCAATGTGATTCAGGTCGAGAGACTAAGGCGGCCATACCACAACTTGCTTACTTAATTTTTGCTTCTCCTTGCTTTACAGTCTTGATAGTGAACTCCGATTGAAACTCTTGGTTTTCTTTCCTGTGAACAAATGTCATGGTCCCAGGAGTACCAAAAATAAAACTATTTTGGATTCGCCCGTCCATAATATATTGCGCCATCTAGAAGGTTCCCAGTTCAGGCGTTCTTTCGCAAATTTGGTTCGTTTTAGTAGGTTGAGTGACAGTGACAATAGTGGGGACTTCTGAAAGGTAAATTCTTCTTTACCAGCCTTGTCGCCACGGGTAAATTTAACTTCTCTTTTATTTCCCCAGCGTTTATAAACTGGCTGCGTTTGACTAATCTTACTATTTGTCGTTCATCGGCGGGGGTTAGTTTCAATTTCCTTCCTCTTTTTTCTTTCTTTTAAACGTATTTTTTGGCATTACCGATCACTTTATTTGAAAATACAACAACTTCAATTATAAATTTGTACGCTTTACCCTCAGAAAGCAATATTTTATTAAGACACCTTTCCCGGGAGTACAATACATCCCACTCAACCATTTTACTTTGCTAAAAATGCTGCACTTTCGAAATATTATCGTTTAGTTACAACAATATGTGTAGATATAGTTTCAAGCCAAAAAAAAATTCGAAGCACTGGTATTCACTTCATTCACCCCCTTCAGAATGACGTGATGCTATTATTTTGCACAATTAAAATTCGGTGTCACTCCGGAAAACCGGCCCTTTACTAAATTAAGAATTCACATTTTTCTTATCTTGTTTATGGGTTTTATTACTGATGGAATAAGGATGTTGTGCAGTAAATGTGGTGTCTTTGCAAGACGGTATGAAAAAGTAATTAGCAAAATAGTGACAAAGTCGAACGTGGTGCTATTATTTTGCACAGTGCTGCGTAACCGTTTTCGTACGGCGAAGAAGCTACTCAACATTGAGCTCCCCCACACCGTCGTCGTTCCCCAGCCTATCCCGGTGAGTAACTCCTCCAACGGCACGGTGAAATCTCATCTTAGCAGCCTGTATTCGCGATCTGAATCTTTTGGTCATTAGCCACATATCATGACATTAGGTGAGAGCTTGAACAAACATTGGTGACTTGTCCTTGACACCAAGCTCGACGTTTCTCATTACTGACCCACCAAGTTGCTTCAGAGTTGATTCAGCCTGGCCAATCCTATAAGAAAGGTCAGAGTTGCTCCTTCCATAATAATAACAATTGAGTGGCACTACATTCCACAAGGGACCAGTGCCTAGCTTCTACAACAGCTACTCGTGTTGTGCGTGCTACTGTTCCCTCACAAGAAAAGGGGACTCACAGTTTTCTGCCGACTCCGAATGGCGAAATTTAAGAAGCTTTTCATAGACTCCCGCCTCCCATCAATCGTAAGGAAAAAACCCCAAGATCCTTAAACTTCTCCCACTTGTTTCAATAGGACTCCACTAACATGTAGAGTGCATTGGGCAGGCGTTTTGGAAAGGACCGCGTTCACATTTCCAAATGTTTTGATTGTCCTTCAAGCCGATGATAAAGTTTCGAAATATCTCAATTGGATGAATTTTGATTTGAAAGTAAAAATGTTGTCAAATCCTTACTGGAATATCCTTTATTTATCTCCGCTTACCACCATTCTTTTTGAAATGGCTTAAAATCCAACTGTTTCAGGCCTTCATTACTTCACTCTTAAAGCTGTCCCTCCAAGCTCATCTGCTGGCAGGGTGTGCAGGATGCCATCGGAGCATAACGCGACGGGACATCCCACCTCCAACCCATCAGATGGAGTAAAAATTAATAGACAATCCAATCGCTCACACCGCCCGCCCCACCCGCACACACTCACAAGCGAATTGAATTCCTTGCTTAGGATTCCACATGAGCTGCACATCGAGCAGATTCATATTCCCACCGGATGCCGGTGAAATCCCGAGGATTTCCATCGTCTCTCGGAATTACTTTCATCAGGTAACCGAATTCGACTTATTAAGATGAAATTGTATCCCCCCCCCCCCCGCGCATCGTCCTCGCCGCCTCGTGATCATCATCATCGTCAGGATATGCATGTGACTCGTCGATTCGAATTTAATTGTGTCTCGGAGTTTTATTTTGTCTGGCTCATTCCCTTCAATCCAACTTCGATTTAATTCACAAATTTAACGAATGACTAGCCGGGACTGTGGGGTGTAGCCTCTGACAACCACCACCCGTCCGCCCACCTCTGGGGACGTGCGCAAAGAAAAAAAAATATCTTCCTGAGTAGATTAAACAAAAAAAGAAAAAGAAAAAAATGGGGAAAAGACAGTCGAACTTAATTGCTTTTCCACATGAAGTCAGCTGCAAGTCACTCTGGTGGATTGCGTTCGGTTTGGGTTCGGTTGATACGCATCTAATGCTATTAGACTCTGCTGTCGTTGAGGGGGGTGGTGTGGGGCGCTCAGGTTCGTCGCGAGGTCGGTAAACTTTAAAATTACATTCACCCCATCAACGGTGGGATGGGCCGGTGTTGAGATGGTGCTGGAGACTGACAACTTTTTCCACCAGCGGTGTGTGGTGACTTGACAGTAGTCACAGTTAGGAATTTTGTCCTATGTGTGGAAAGGTTGCGTTTTGTGTTTTTTTTTGTTTTTGGGGAATGTTACTGAGGTGGAGGAGTAGGCAATTTCGCAGATATCTAGTTCATGTGGAGAGGTCTGCAGAGCTGGCGTGTGAAGGATGAGGGCGAGGTGTTGCCGGTGAGACTGAAATTAAAGTCAAAAAACGGGAAGTCATGTTCGGATCTGTACCAAGGAGATGATGAAGGAAGGACGGGCTCACTGGATATTTCTGTGGCAAAAGGATTCATCACTTCTGCCAAAAGATTGCATATGGCAAGGGGACACGGTATGTTCACATAAAAGTTCCCACGACTGGATCTTGGCTTGGAAGTGTCATGGGACTCACATGGGACCCAAGTTAATTTGTAAGTTTGTTGTAAGTACTGAATGTCGTTCCATTTCTCTGGCCTAGTCCGTAGAAAGATGTCCATCTTCAGGTGAAGTCGTCTCAGGCGTCTTACCGCTGTTTGTCGGAGTTTCTCTCAAAGACTGGACCATTGTTCTATCAAGTTGGATTGATGGGACATGGTTAAAGCTTTCTGAAAGGATACCACTAGGCGCAGCGTCCAGCATCAGTTCCGATTGATAATGTGCGAATTTTCACTGCCAGCCTTCCACTGGCATATAAGGTTGATCAAATATCTCCCTTCCGCTTTCTAGCTCCTCACTCAATGCTTTATAAAAAGTGCTACAGTGATTGAATTTAGTTCAAATATGCGCCGTTTGGTTCGATAACCTGTTTCCATCTAGACGGCGACTTTATAATATCCCCCTCGTAGAAGACCCCCTCGATATTTGCGAAGAACTCGGACAGCCACTTTTCACAAGCCTCTTTTGAGTTCAACTGCACATCACCAAGGGCGTTCGGCATGGACAGGCGCAGGCGGTAATCACTTAGCGCTATGTTCGGGCTATATGGTGGATGCGATAAAACCTCTCATCCGAGCTCCCATAGCTTCTGACGAGTCATCAACTAAGTGTGTGGTCTGGCGCTGTCCTGGTGGAACACTACGTCCTTCCTGTTGGCCTTCAATCTCGGCTTGGCCTCTGTTCGGGACGATTCACCGGCCTTCAACCATCACCGTTTTCGCTTGATATTGTCGTATGTGATTCATTTTTCGTCACCAGTCACCATCCGCTTCAAAAATGGGTCGAGTTCGTTCCGTTTCAGCAGCATATCGCAGGCGTTGATCCGGTCCAGAAGGTTTTTTTGCGTCAAATCATGCGGCACCCAAACATCAAGCCTTGCAGATAGTTTAAAATGGTTTAGTCACTCACTCCCATCTCACGAGATGCCACATGCCGGTCTAATTTGATGCTTTCCATGATTCGATCGGTATTCGTAGTCAAAGGTCTTCCGCCGGCTGCCTTATCCATGGTGTCGTTTTCACCGGCTCTGAATCGTCGAAACCATTCCTCCGCGGTTCGAAGTGATAGAGTACCATCCCCCAAAACACCGTTAATCTCACGAAACGTTTCTCTAGCGGATTTGCCTTTAACGAAGGAAAACTTTGAAATAGCGCGAATTTCGGCGTTAGTTAACTCCATGTTAACACGTCTGTAACTGTTGAACGCAATATCCGAAGTAATCATGCATAGCGTCGTTTTGTAGGTTATGTCAAGATCTTTCAAACGATGTACAGTATTACTAGATACGAGCTCAGTATCACTTTGTACATAGCCGGAAAATTCAAAAGATAAGAACCTTACATATATCCCCAACTCGTGGCGCACAGTTAGGGCAGCCTTCATAGCATAAATTTGGTAAAGGGAATTACTCTCTCACCAAAACCGTCAGACCATGAGAGGGAGAGAGAGTAAACTGTCAGTCATAAAGTGCTTAAAGCATGACTTGGGGCTTTATTGAGCTCCCTCATTAGTCTTACTTCCGACCTGCTGAAAAGTTGAAGAGCCTGGTCGAATAAGATCTGCTCAAAAACGCTTTGCAATTACACCCCCTATCTCAACTGCTTACAGGCGCCGAAAATCTTGCCAGACTATGCTTCAAAATCTTGTTGCCAGAATTGAAAGCGAACTTGACAGGAAAGAGGCATTTTCATCGACATAGAGGGTTCGACAATGCGACTTTTGATGGCACGACTACTGATGAACACGGCGTAGAAGAATCACTGGTGATGTGGATAAAAGCAAAGATAATGAATAGAACTGTAATCGCGGAGACGAAGGGTGACCGGTGTGTCATGTTGGGGGTAAACAGGGCTGTCCCCAAGGTGGCGTTCTGTCACCTCCTTCTCCTATGGTGCATGTTGGTCGACTCTCTGCTTTCCGCCTTGAATAACCCTTACGATCATGCTTACGGGGATGATGCTTACCGGACCATGCCATGCGGCTGCTTGTGCAAATGGGCAGACGCCCTTGACATGATTGGTGACTGGAGTACTAGGAATGGAAGTAAATCCTTAAAACCGGAGTTGTTCTCTTCACGAGGAGGAGGTACCTGACTACTCTGACTGGTTCACAAAAAAGTTTTTTTTTGAAATTACAGAAACTTGGTGGGAGCCCTACTTAATAGTTAATAGAACACAGGGAAAAAATCCAGAATGATGACATACACGGCACAGATTCCTCGCATGTATGGACTGCCAAAGATCCACAAGCTCTTAGACTTTTCTAGAGAAAAGTTTTGCGTGCGATTTTTGGCCCTGCTTGCGTTGATGGCATCTGGAGGAGAAGACTTAACGACGAACTCTATGAGCTGTACAGCGACATGCGCCTAGTTAAGCGTCTTCGGATAAAACGCTTAAGATGGCTAGGCCATGTAGAGCGTATGGACACCACTGCTCCGGCCCGAAAAGTCTTCGAATCCGAACCACAGGGACAACGCAACAGAAGACGTCCTAGACTGAGATGGCGCACACAAGCGGAAAATTACCTCAACCAACTTGGAGTGCGCAATTGGAAGCAGCTGGCAAAAGATCGTGCTGCCTGGAGAGCTATGTTGGTTGAGGCCCAGGTCCACCCCGGACTGTAGCGCCACAAGAAGAAGAAGAAGACGAAAGATCCACAAAGACAATATTGCTCTGCGGTCGCTGAAACCACCTTGTTACGAACACGCGAAAGATCACTATCGCCATCGATTTGAAGTTAGATGGACTTCTTGGTGACTGTTTTGGTAAGATAGACAAACCAAAGGCAATTTTCAAGTATGTCGATGATATATTTGCGGCAATTAACCACAATAAAGTGGATGACTTGCTTTCGGCTCTATACAGGCAACACGAGAAGATGCAGTTTACTGTGGAGTACGAAACGAAAAATGGCATCGCATTTCTCGACGCTCTCTGTGCTGAGTTTCTGGCTATGAGACCGCTTTAAAAGAGCCCCGATGTCGGTGGTTGTCGACTTTCTCCGTGTTCAGGACTAGTTCTGGCCAGAAATTGAACCGGGAAGGGGATTGAAATCGGATTTCCAGGGACGGCTCCAGGAGGACAGAGAAGTCTGGAGCAGGGGTCTTCGTGGAAAAGGACAAATTTGGACGTCACACATCTTTGGGTAATTTCGCATCAGTTTTCTAGGAGGAAACATTTGCGATCCTAATGGAAGGGGAGCAGTGCCTACATCTGCAAGCAAGCTGTGCTTAAGGCTTTACTTGCCCCTTTCACCACTTCCAAGATAGTCGTGGAATAGAAGTCTCCCCTTAATGTGGTCAGCAGACTGAATTCACTAAGACTTGTCTGGGGTCCCAGGACCACGGGACCACGGGATCACGGGAAACGAGATTGCTGATGAGCTAGCTAGACAAGGTTCTAAAGAGGCGTTCGTAGAACCCGAACCCACATTGGGACGCTTTCGCTTCCTTGGTCGACAGTTGGATCCTCCAACAGCACAGCCAGAGATGGCATGACTCTCAAGAATGCAGGCTGACCAAGTGCATACTCCCGACGGTCAGCAAGAAATCGGCGGCTTTTCTGTTATCTTTAGACACAAAAGTGTGCAGAACTTGTCGGCGTACAAACGGAACATTTCACCTTCGCTAAGCAACTAAGTCTGCTTGGGCTTAGTGATGGCACCTTTTGCGACGCCTGTGGAGATGTTGATGACACCTCCTTCGTCAATTTTCCGCCTTTGCTCGGAGCAGGTGGGCTTAGTGATCACACCCTTTGCGCTGCCTTTGGCAAAGGTGAAGACACCACAGAGCACTTTCTCTGTCAATGCCCAGCCTTTGCTCCTATCTGTTTGGCGCTGACGTGGTGGGAGCCGAAAATTTAGGACCTTTTTCACAGAAGCGCCAGCTTTTTCTTCGGAAAACCAAGAAACTGCAGTAAATGCAGGTTACTCCCTGGTAGTACAGTGGTCCAGTTTGGGAGTCTGAGTGCTCCAATACATTGTATCCCAACCTTAATAAAAAGAAAGGTGTCACCCAGTGAAAGGGGAAGCGCAGTGTAGTGTCTCCGTAACTTCTTCGGGTGTCACCTCTTAGGTGCTTGGTGAAGGTATAGTGGCTTTGGATGAGTCATCTTTAGATAATAGTTATAACTGAGTGGCACTACAGTCCACATGAGACTATCTAGCTTCTATAACAACTACTCGGGTTGAGCGTGCTACTGTCTCTCACGAGTAGAAGGGACCTTCAGTTTTTGCCGACTCCGAATGGCGAGATTTGAGAGGCTTTTAATTGATACTCTTTGAGTGATGTCAGCAACTCGAAAGAACTGGTGCTATGGAAAAATGCGAGGTGTCCCGTCCGGGAATCGAACCAAGACTTTCTGCGTGGCAGTCGTTCTTTAGGTATTCCTGTCAAAAAAGTCGCGAATTTCTCACAAACCCGCAGACATAGAGACTATTTGACATTTAAAAGCTGCCTGCTGCTCCCTGCAAACAACGTGTGCAACCGCGACGTCACCCTAGACAAGGGTTTGGAAGCCGCTTTCAGGAGAGTTTGTTGAGCGTTCTGTGACTTCTGATGAAACAAAGCTCCACTGGTACACACCAGAGAGACCAAGGACAAGTCAACACATTGGAGATTGCTTGGCAAACGTGCTCCGAAGAAGGCAATGACTGTCTTGTTGGTCAATCTGTCAGATTCACAAGGATCAGTCTACATCAACTATCTGTAAGGAGCCACGGGGCTCTACGTTATCGAATAATGGATTCGATTTGACGCCGAATTTCAGAGAATACGACTCAATTTGGGCCACAGTGGTCAAATTAAGTTACAACCTGCAGCCCATCGACCGTACTCTCCAGACTTGACCCAGTTCAACTTTCTTTGGGCTTCAAATTTGACAAACTCACTTGCTAGGCAGAAAGTTGAGTCAAATGATCCCAGGAGCAGTCCCTCCTTTGCATTCCTTCAGAGAACGAATTTTTCACACATGCTGAAGAGTTTGGAGAGTTGAGTGAACCTAGGTACCTTGAGAAACTTTTCCAAAATTTTCCACTTCCTTTTCGTGGCTCACTGATTATCGAACACAGATCCAGAGCGACTTAGGATGCAGCGTGACCGGAACTGTCAGTGATGAAGGGCTGCCCTTGCTCAGGGTTAGACTGCGTTTTGTGATGGGACAACACTTAGAGCACACGTACACTACGATATTCGTCCACTCCTTTCCCCTTTTCGTAAGTAAATTTTGCCTGGAACTCCTAAGAGATGTGTAAGTGATTCATGAAACTACTTTTCATAGGCTACAACCTCCAGGTTGCGTGGCCATGGAAAGAGGTTTTTCTCAACTCCAACAAACACACGGGAATAGTGATAATTTAAGTAAAGCATTCAAAGGATCCTTGCCCCCAACCACCACCCTCTGGATGATCTAAAGCCAACTACATAACTTGCCGAAGATAAACAAAAAAAAAAAATACCCTCAGATGCACCCCCTCGCGCTTTCGGTAGTATATCCCCCCCCCCCCCCCCAAGTGAGCCCAATTCAGGAGCTCCTTAACGTAATGACTTTGTATTCCATGCCGCGTCACACTCCCTGTGCCCCTCCTCACCTTTGGCGTGCAAACATAAATGAGTAATATGCGCACACAACCAGGGAACGAAAGTGGACGGTCGACAGGCAGACAGGAAGAAGGAAGGCATGAAAGAAAAAAAAACCCCATAACACATCCTTAATTTCTTCGTTTTCCGTTCGCGGCCACCTTGCCACCTCCTCCCGCACACATTCTCTCCCGAATGTGTGTGCAAGGATTTTCCTTCCAATTTCAGCGTGTGTTTGCTTATTTCCTAGTTTTCCTCTTCAGAGCGGCGGATTTTTTTTTTGTTTTTCCCATTCATTCGTGCAGTTTCTTAAAAAATTTACACAGCACCGAAGAAGGGAATGTTCCCCGCGGCATATCACCCTCATCATCTTCGCCACTGCCGCCCGCCGCCACCGCCGCTGCCGATGCTGCCACGCCACGCTCAGTGGAGAGAAGTGAATTTTTTGATTATTCGTGTGTTTTTTTTTCCTCTCATTCGGCTTCGCCTTCTTCACTTCGGCGGTGGCGGCAGTTCGTTCGTTGTCCTTAATGAAAACTCCATCGTCTGGAAATTTTATGAAACATGCCCAATGCCTCCCACGTCTTCGGCAAGGGGTCCTTGTGTTCCTCCAAAGAAGTCCGTCCGTCGTCGCTGCTGCTGCCGCCTGCGTTGGGTCCTTGATAAACGCGCATACATTTATAATAAGTAGACATACGTATCGCCCATTACGCTGAAGATGGGCGAACTCCCGCAGGATGGGTTCGGGATGCCAGGATCGGCATCGATGGGGAGAAGGGTTGCGGAGCGGAATTCGAAAGAGAGAGAGAGAGTTGTCTACGTGAATGTGAATACACACAGGGTGAGTATTTAACGCACGTACAAGTGCTTTCCGTTTTTTTTCCCTTTCCCCTCCCTCACAACCCCCACCATACATCCACACTGCAGTCGTCCATTCCTCGATGAAGACAAGGATGAGGACGAAAAAAAAAAATAAGATTCGTGAAATAAAAGGTTCTTCCGCATACTTTTTCGCCCAGCTTCCGGTGGCGCGCGAAGGGCGAAGGATAACGGCGGTGGACCGGTCGGTAGTAACCTTAAAAATATCCTTAAGTGTTTGGCTGTTAGAGTGCGATGGAATTACTGAAGTGATTTTGGCCTGAATGGAGTTTGGGCCGGAGATGCATGTGAGCTGGGCGAAGGACGCTTGTAAGGCGGCGGCGGCGGCGAAGAACAGGGCGGAATGCGCTACCAATGTGGTGCGAGTACATGGAAGATGAAAAATATGCTAATTAGGAGCAGAAATTTATTAGGTACGTACAGTATGTGTGTGCAGGGGTGGCGGGGGACGATTAAGGGATGACACAGCCAGAGAAGGGATGAACACACTCTAGCGCACACAAGCATCCTCCCGAACACACATAATTAAAAGTGTGTGTGCGGCGTGTCGGAGTCGTGGAAATGGTGGAAAACGCGCATTTTCTTGCAATGAACTGATATTTACTCGATATTATGGCCCCTGGGAAATTGATGGCATTCAATGGGCGGCGTGGTGGCAAGGGGGGGGGGGGGGGGAAGGAAAAGGAAGGAAATAAAGTAAATGACAATGGAAGGACGATGCGGACGCGGATGGTCATAAGGGTTGTACTTACATTTTTATGTGTGTCCCATGGAGATTCGCATTTTCTTCGGTTTTCTTTCTCTTTTTGGTGAAAATTGAAAATCAATTTCCATTGATAAGGAACACTCCATCCAGCAGCCCAGCGGTTGACTTTAAATGACTTTCTTCCTCCTTATCATTGTCGTTGCGAAGTCGGGAATGTTTATTCAGATACGCGGTTGTCGGTATTGCTGAGGAGGTGTGGGGGTAGAGACCATCGAGTGAGAGTATATAAAATGTTGGACATCATAAATTTATGTTATGGTGCAAGGTGTAGGCATTATCGTCCTTCAGTCATTAGCCCAGCAGCACGGTAGAGGTGAGGCGCTTCTTTTTATGCGGGTTCAGTCGTTAGAGATGCTCTTAATCATCGTGCCCGTCGCCTGATTACACTGGCGGTCATTAGAGGCGGAATTCATTTTGAGAACTCGATAAAAACGGAAAACCTTTCGAGAGGACAGCGTACTTTATGTACTCACTTTGAGACAACTTTTTGGAACTCAAGGGGGGAGAGTGAAAAGAGATTCAACTGAAATTACATTTTGGAACAATTTTGGTGTCTTAACGGACATTTTGAAAATGTGGAGACTTGGTCTCCTCTTAGGACGAGACACCTGACTCAGCTCCAAGTTGTTCTACCCATCTGTAAAATAGGTTTTCTTAACCTCAACTCAATTTTTTTTCCTAACAAGGGAGTCTTTCAAGCTTGGACTCAAACCGAAGTCGCACGGGGTCCACTCTGGAGAATAAGGCAGATGGGGAAGTAGCTTGAAGGCGGTTCGGTCG
This sequence comes from Eristalinus sepulchralis, assembly GCA_944738645.1. Taxonomy (NCBI): domain Eukaryota; kingdom Metazoa; phylum Arthropoda; class Insecta; order Diptera; family Syrphidae; genus Eristalinus; species Eristalinus sepulchralis. The sequence continues at coordinate 65,642,910 of OX122883.1, forward strand.
CAAGGGGGAAGATCAATTTTTTTTTATTCATTCTTCTTCAGGCTTTTCTTCAGGCCGCAGTTAAGCCCTGAAACAGTTTTGCCTTGGAGAAGACGGCCATCCTATCAGAAGCTGCCTATCCGTCTGATAGAATGGCCATCGTCTTCTGCGAGGAGGTTTATTGTTCCTTGGTCTCTAGTGTGTACCACTGAATCCATAATTAGACGACGGTCAGGAAAGATCGTCAAAACGCCATCAATTTGTGCCAAATCAGCGTCAAACACTGTTCTGAAGTGGAGTCTCATGGTTAATCTTGTTGACCGCCGTGGGTAAACTTTCGGTTACCATGTAGGATATGAAAACGATGGTCTTTCGAGATATCCATTCTCTCAGCCACCTCGAACATGTTTAGGAGGCTTGCCAATAGGAGAATGTGAATTTGGGCCACTTAACGCTACGAAGGAGCCACTTTCGGGGCACGTCCCAAGTGAACAAGGTTATGTTTTGAAAGAGAAAAAAAGTGCAGTGCAGTGCTGAGAAGGTGTTTGGTTGAATGCTTCGCCTCTTCCACAAGCCACTGCAAGGCATTCTCGGTCGCAGCTTCTGCTTGCTTACCAGATGAGGGGGGCGATGACTTACAAAGTTCGCTTAGCATCTGACATAGTGGAGTAAGAAGTTTGAATTTTTGTAAGTGGACCAATTGAAGTCAATGTTCGATTTCTGCTGCGAAGCTGTTCGCAGAACTTCACACTTCGTCGGAGTTGGTGACTTGGCGGGTGTCTGTGTCTGACATGAGAGGGCAATTCCGGGCCAGAGCCAATGTCTTTACAGTGAACGTTCACCTCTCCCGCTATGAACCGATTGATTTCGAGGAAACTTGAACCTGCCTGGATATACGAGGGGCGTTCAATAAATTCTCGGTATCGATATGACGGAGAATCCGAATTCAGTTTAATTTTTTTTTTTTGAACATAATCTCCCCAAACATCAATGCATTTGTTACATCTTGAGATAGGCTTCTTTAACTTTACTTACTTATCAGGCCGGCGACCCATGAAGGGTCAGAGCCTGAGCAATTGCTGCCTTCCATCGTTGACGGTCCTGGGCACGCTGCTTCCAGTCATCAAGGCCAAACTGTCTTACATCCGCAATGACTTGGTCTCTATACCGGAGGTTCGGTCGTCCTCTTCTTCTCGAATCAGGAGGCTAAGATTCGAAGACGTCCTCTTTGCTGGAGCGTTGCTGTCCATGCGTTCGATGTGGCCGAGCCAGTGTAGTCGACGGATTTTTGCCTTCTGTACTACATCCACATCCTGGTACAGCACGTAGAGTTCGCGTCTTCTCCTCCATTCACCTTCCTCGCAGACGGGACAATATATCCGACGTAGAATTTTTCTTTTGAAGGCACCAAGAATCTGCTCTGCAGACTTGCTTATCGTCCAGCTTTCAGCTCCATAAAGCAGGACTGGCAGTATAAGGGTCTTGTAGAGCAAGACTTTGGTCCTTCGAGTCAGGAGTTTTGACCCCAGTCGTTTCGACAAACCGAAGTAGCATCGGTTGCCAAGGGTGGTTCTACGTCGGATCTCCACTGTGGTGTCATTTGTGGAGTTAACGTTTGCCCCGAGGTAGACAAACTCCTTTACTACCTCAAAACTATAATTGTCGACACATAAATTTTGTCCTAGGTGTTGTGTGACGGAACATTTTTTAGTCGTCAGCATAAGGGTTTTTTAAACCCTCAAAAAAATGAAATTTCCTCTTTCTCTGCAAAACAACCATTTATTGCCGACTTGAGTTCTTCATCATCCGAAAATCTTTTTCCACGAAGACATTTTTTCAAATCTGGAAACAGGAAATAATCACTAGGGGCAAGGTCTGGACTATAGGGTGGGTGTTGGATTTCTTCGAAACCAAAATCTCTAGTAGCAGCCTTGAAAACTCGCGCCGTGTGAACAGGAACTTTGTCATGAAGAAGCAACACACCCGCTGCCAGTTTACCCCGTGTTTTCCTTTTAATTTTCTCCAGCAAATTATGCAAAGTGGAAGCGTAGGATGTGGCGTTGATGGTTTCACCTTTTTTTCGTGCTCAATGAGCAAGATTCCATTTGAGTCCCAAAAAACTGTGGCAATGAGCTTCCTGGCAGACGGAGTGACTTTGGACTTCTTCGGGGGGTCTGTTCCGTTTTTATGCCACTGCATAGACTCTTGTTGGCTTTCAGGGTCATAGTGGTGGACCCATGTTTCGTTCCCAGAAACAAATCGATCCATAACACCGTCCGCGTTCTCCCTTCACTTCTCACTTCTTTCCAAAAGCTCTCTACAGCATGCGATTCTCACTCTTTTCTGAGGCGCTGTGAGCATCCGTTGCACCCACCTTGCACTGACCTTTGAAAGGTTTAGATGGTCATGAAGAAAGGTGTGTATGGTACCAATTGAAAGATTGGTGCTCTCTGCCATAATTTTTACCTTTATTTGGGCATCCTCAAGAACAAGGTTTTCGACTTCTTTCTTGGATGCATTCTCCCGTACAAGCAGTAGCCGGGGCGCCGGAGCGAGGGTCGTCTTCAATGCTCTCTCTGCATCTCCTGAACTCCCTGGACCAGTTTTGTTACAGTTAATAGTGAAGTTGCGGAACCCTGGTAAACAGCCACCATCTCTTCGTGAATAGTTTATTGACTTTTTCCTTGCTTAGTGAGAAATTTAATTACAGCGCGCTGCTCAATTTTCAACATCATCCCTGTGTCCCTGTATCCTCGCACTGCACTTAATTTCACTTTATTCGATATTCAGGTCAGAAAACACCCGAAGGAATAAGTAAATCCATCCCGCTATAAGCTAACATGAATACGTATACCTGTCATTGCAGATCAAACCGTCAGGTCAGGATAGCAATATCGAGACTGAAGTCGAAAAAATCTGCTGGACCGAACTGACTCTCCGCAGCATGCACCTGGCGATGACCTAGTTGGTCGCATGCACCAGCTCATCTGTAAGATATGGTCGAAGGAAAGCACGCCCGATAAGTGGAATCTCAGCGTCGCTTGTGCGGTCCGCAAGAAAGGAGACCCCTTCGACTGCACCAACCATCGAGGGATCAGTCTCCTCAACATCGCGTACAAGATCCTCTGAGCCTTCCTGTTCGAATGCTTGAAACCTTTCCTCAACAACCTAAGAGGCCCTCATCAGTGTGGTGTGACCAGATCTTCAATTTACGGCAAATCCTGGAAAAGACCCGGAAAGTACAGACTGACACGCACCACAGATTCGTCGACTTTAAGGCTGCATGTGACAGCTTGCATAGAGACGAGCCACACAGTGCCATGTCTAGTTATGGCATTCTTACCAAACTCGTCAGATTGTGAAGGATGACGATGGAGAACTCTTGTTCCTTCGTGAAGGTCGGGAACGAACTCACAGAGACCTTTCCCTGTGAAAAAAGGTGGCGACGCGCTGTGATGTGACTTCTCTAACATGATTCTTGAAAAGACCTCTGTCTGTATCTCAAAAACCAACCAAACCAATCAACCAAAAGTCCATTCACACCTACGACATGGACGTGATTGGATGAACACAGCGAGCCGCTATTGAAAGGTTTGCTGGCATTGAAGCGGTAGTGGTAGAATGGGTTTAGCTACAAATATTTGATGTCGTAATCAAGGAAGAACGCACCACAACGATGTCGTGGACAAAATAATGTTTCGGACAGTTTTGCCAATCGCTGCGTCTTTGGGCTCAAGAGGTGATTAAGTAATAAAGCCCTCTCTTGAAGTACTAAACTGGCTTTGCACAACAGCATGATCATCCCAGTCCTCCTTTACGGCGTGGTAACCTGCACGTTACTAAAGCCGAATGAGAAAGCCAGTCTCGCAGTTTTTTTTGATAAAAAACGTTTTGCATCCGAACGCGTTGAAAGCGTCTGTAGAAGAAGATTTAACGACGAAATTTATAGGCTGTACAGCGGTATGCACCTAATAAAGTGTCCTTGGATACAACACTGTCCTAGACTGAGATGGCGCACACAAGTGGAAAAGGACCTCAACCAACTTGGAGTGCGCAACTGGAAGCAGCTGGCAAGAGCTGGAGAGGCATGTTGGTTGAGGCCCAGGTCCACCCCGGACTGTAGCGCCATCCGAAGAAGAAGAAGAAGGATACAACAATTGAGATGGCTAGAGCATGTAGAGCGCATGGACTTCACTGCTCCAGCCAAAAGAGCCTTTAAGTCCGAGCCATTGGGACAACGCAACAGAGGACGGCCTAGGTTGAGAAAGCGCCGACAAGTGAAGAAGGACCACAAACAACATGGAGGGTGTCATTGGGAAAGCTGGCAAGAGATAGTGCTGATTGGAGAGACATGTTGGTTCTATCCCGGAGAAGAAGAAAAAGAGACTCTCTGTGCTCAGGACTTCCTCAAAGACGCCTTTGTCGAATAGGGCGTAAAACATTTGGACCCTGTTTGAGTTAAACACACTGGAGCCGGATACACTGGAGCAAAGAAATAGACAAAAGAATAAACTTCACCCGTGAAAAGTGACCCGTTGAAAGCGAAGACTTTCCTACCGAAAAAAATCATGGCCATGACCATGGGATTCACAAAGTGCTTACAAGCTAAGGCATAAGTGTAGGATTCGATGCTACATTTGAAGTCTCTGTCAATCTTTTCTCTCAAGTCACCGTCGAGGATCTTATGTAAGTTGTTTTCAAAGTCTTAATCGAATAATTTGTTCAAATTCTTGTCCAAGACCTTGTCCAAGTCTTTGTCTAAGGCTTGGTCAAGATCTAGCCTTGACCAAGTTTTTGTCTAAGCTCTTGTCTTATTTCTTGTCTAAGTCCTTGTCCAAATTCTTGTCCAATTTATTTTCCAAGTCCTTGTCCAATTTCTTGTCCAAGTCCTTATCGAATTTCTTGTCCAAGTCCTTATCCAATTTCTTGTCCAAGTTCTTGTCCAATTTCTTGTCCAATTTCTTGACAATTTCTTGTCCAAGTTCTTGTCCAATTTCTTGTCCAAGTCCTTGTCCAATTTCTTGTCCAAGTCCTTGTCCAATTTCTTGTCCAAGTCCTTGTCCAATTTCTTGTCCAATTTCTTGTCCAATTTCTTTTCCAAGTCCTGGTCCAATTTCTTGTCCAAGTCCTGGTCCAGTTGCTTGTTCAATCTCTTGTACTTTTCTATTTTCTTGCCCAAGACGAGTTGGGAAACTGGAAGAAAACTTTTGCCGTGTGGGACGATGCGTAGGGTTACAAGAGAACGTATGTCCTGTGGATCTTTTGTGGGTATAAAAACAGGCAATCAAAGAAAAGAAACTTCTTGTTCAAGTTTTTGTCAAAATTTTGACCAAAGATCTTGCCCAAGTCCCTGTTGAAGTCTTTTCTAGATTCAAATTCAAGTCCTTGCCCATATTCCAGTTCAATTCCTTGCTCAAGTCCTCGTCTAATTCGCTGTCTTATCCCTTAAACAAGTCCTTGACTAACTCTTCGGTCAATCTTTCATCTAGACTCTTGTTAAGGTTGGCGTCTACACCCTGTCAAAAAAAAATTTCACATCCAGAAACTTAAACAACGTCCCCCCACACTGGAACATTTTTAATGCACTCCACTACACTCCTGAAAAATAAAAATTCCACAACAAAAATCCAATGAATCACTTGGCAATCGAATCGATTACCGCTGACTTGTCCCGCATAAAATCCTCAATCCTCGTAAAACTCATATTGGAAGATTTTTCATATCACCCACGCCGCAATATCCTGCATAACTGCATCCTTAATGGCCGCCGGCACCAAACTCAATATGACTGCAGGACAATCGTCGGGAAAGCCTTCAGAAATTGCCAATAAATAGCTCGGCGATGGCATTTTAAGGACGCAGCACAACGATGCACAACGAAATTTATTAACAACTCCGCCAAGGATCCAATAAAATCAAACCGCTCCCCTGTCCCGCGATCCCCGTCCAACTTAACCTCAGCGAACAATCGAAGATAGATTCGTAATGGAGAATCCTTGTAAGTTTCGCATTGATACAGGAGATGGTGGATAAGAGACCGTCGGGGCAAACAAAAAAAAAAAAAAACGCAAAAACCGATGAAATCATCCCTTTATCTCCCACTTGAGAGCGCATAACTATCTCGCCGCCGCCGCTGCTGCTGCTGCACCCTCAAGCCAATCCCGGCCGCCGAACAGGGGGCGACCGTGCGGCAGCCATGTATCGCAGTGGTTTGTCAAAACATCACATATCCTCTATGTAAAGTAAATACCGGATGAGATGACGGGGTGGGCAGCGGCGAGGGTGAACCCTCTCGCGGATGGGGTGAATTTGATTTATTTCGCCAACACACGACCGGGACAGCACTCGCACTCGTTCGATTAGTTCCACTCTGCGCTGACGCCATTTTGTGCCGCGATGTAACACAATTTGTGAAAAATGCTCGTTTTTCCCTTTTCTCGGGAAAAGTTCACATTTTCCTTCTCGTCGTCGTCGCGGGGTGCTGCCGGTGATTGATGCCATTTTGAGTTGGTTTCTCCGATTTGGAGAGCGGCCCTGCATCCTTGCCGATGTGTGGATTGAATTTCAAATGTCGCACGTCGCCCCTACCGGGGCAAAGGATTCAGTTCCGGGCCGTTAATAAGGGAGCACGTATGCAAATAAGCGCATCGCATCAATCCATTGATACGTGATGTGTGCTGCGTGATTTATTCAATGGATTATCGTTTGCTGATTTGCATAAAATATTTTACACCTTGGGCTCTCGGGTGCCGCGGTTCCCCCTCTGCCGGTTTGGGATTTTTTTTTTAATTTATCTCTCATTTGCATACCGACATGTGGTGCGTGTGTGTGTGTGTGTGTGTGCGAAAGTGGAAATTTTTGAATTATGAAGCGGAGAGATACTCAAGGTGGCATGGGACTTTGTTGGCACATTAACAGGAGTCCCTGTCGACAACGATCGCATATGGCATTCAATTAGGCAACGTGAGAGAGGAATTTTTTTGGAAATTCATTTATTCCTTTTGCGTCTTGCTCTGCATTGAAATGAACGAAGGCTTCTGCTTTGCTTTGCTGGAGGACACTTGTTAATGCAGCAAAGGCAAATCGTCGAAGTAGGGGAAACTACAAATTTTCCCATCAAATTGGTTGATGGCTTCAATTGCATCCTGAAAGGGCTTGATCCGTTCCTGGTTCAGTGGATATCCAACAGCCGTCAGCTTATGAAGTGTGTCCAGGTGGAAAATTCATCAGTTCTTCGTTGTAGCCAAGTTAAGGAGGAGGATCTCGAGAGAATTACGGTGTCGACACTACGCGCAGTTACAGTCGCAATCGATAGCTAAGAACTTTTCCTTCAGGGTCTCCAAAGGTCGCTCCTGCCCACTTCTGACAACCTTTCCACTCGTGGTCTTTCCACTATGGATCAGGGAGTGGAAAGGTTGGCAATCAAAGAACCCAGAAGGAACCCATGACGACGAGTGCAGGCAGGCACGTGCAGCAAAACAGGAGGCTTGCCAGACAACGTAGCATCGGACAACGAGAGCTGTTCGCGAGCCCTGCAAACAGAGAAGAAGTGAAGACAACCGGCTTCTCAGAAGGAAAAAGATGAGAAGTGCGCTGTCGAAGAGTTGGAGGGGTGTCATGGCAGGAATGAAGTTCGAAAGTTCTTCCACCATCCGGTGGATAAAGGCCTTGTACCGAAGACTGCCAGGACCAAAACGGAAACCTCGTAGTAGAGTCGCAGTCTGTGCTGAGAATCTGGAAGAATCATTTCTGCAGACTCTCAAACGACGATGACGGCCAAATCACGCTGTTAGGGAGGATGCTCCACCCAATGGGGACGACGATAGACAGGAATTCCGTTCCCTCGACTTAAACGAGTTCAAGATAGCATTACCTAGACTGAAGTCGAACTGTCTGCAGCTGTAGATGACGTGGTTCTGCAGATCCACCAATCATCTGTGAGATATGTTCAGGAACCAGGATTACCGACGAGTGAAATCGCAGTTCAGTGTGCTCAGTCCACAAGAAAGAAGACCCATACGACTCACCTGACAGTCCTCCCAACCTATAACAGCCACGAAAGCAATATCGAGACTGTAGGAACTAACGAAGTATCCACAGAACTCTTCAAAGCCTCTGGAAAAGATCTAACCTGTGCATGCATCAGCTCATCGGAATAATATGTTCGAGGGGAATCAGAGTGTCCCCACTGGGTCCACAAAAAGGAGACTCCTACAACTGAGCCAAATATCGAGGAATCAGTGTTCCTAACAGCGAGCGCAAGATCCCTTCTCTCATTTTGTTTGTATGCCTGAAACCATTCATCAACAACCTGAGACGTTGATTTCAGAGTTGATTCAGTTCCGGGAAGTCCATAATTGACCAGATCTTCACTTTACGGCAAATCCTGGAAAAGACCTGGGAAGTAAAGACTGATACGCAAAACAAATTCGTCGACCTTAAGGCCGCATGTGACAGCGTGCATGTGACTTCTTTAACATCATCCTGGAGGAGATCGTGGGTAACTCACAAGTCAACACCAGAGGCAAGATTTTCCAAAAGTTTGGTCAACTGCTAGCTTACGCCGACGACATTGACGTGATTGGACGAACACAGCGAGCCGTCAAAGAGATGTTTGCAGGCATTGAAGCGGAAGCGGCTAAAATGGGTCTGGTGGTTAATGAGAGCAAAACGAAGTACATGCTGTCATCAAGAAAGGACACATCGGATACTTGGACTGTACTGAAAGCCTTTTAGAATAGAACAGTTCTTCTTTAGATAGGACAGTTCTGCTTGAGATTTTTGGTCCTGTTTGCTTTCATGGTTCTTTCAGAAGAAGTTTCAGTCACAAACAATACAGGCTGTATAGCAACATGACCATGAACAGGCGTCTACATACGCAACGCCTAAGATGGTTAAACAATGTTAAGTGCATCGCGAACACTGCCCCAGACAGAAGAAAGTAATAGAAGACGACCAAGGACCTCAATTAACTTTGAGTGCGCAACTGGAGGCAGATGACGAGAGATCACGCCAGCTGGAGAGGCAAATTGGTTGAAGTCAAGGTAGTGCCATGAAAAGAAGAAGTCATTGCTTGACAAAATGAAAATTAAAGGGCTGATGTGGTTGCCTTGAGGAACCTCAAAGGGAGCATCCTTTTGAAAGTTAACTGATGATTGAGCTTCTACAACAACTACTCGTGTTGTGCGTGATACTGTTCTCTCACGAGTAGAAGGGACCTACAGTTTTTTGCCGATTCCGGTGAGATTAGAGAAGCTTTTCATAGACAATTGATACTCCTTGAGCGTTGTGTCAGCAACTCGAAAGAGCTGGAACCTAGACCTTCTGCATGTGGGTCGACACACTTATCCACTACGCCACGGCGACCACTAACTTTGATATGATTGACAACAATTTACCACTGCGCTTGTAAACATGATGGCAACTAAACCTAAAGTTGGCATTCAAGTAAACGGGTACAAAACAAAAGATATGCATTGAACCCCAATTGGGACTTAATGTGCCAACTGGCATAGACCGCCCTCAGAAAATGCGCTTAGACCTGTCTGGAATAGACGCTCTAAACTTTGTTGTGAACAATGAAACGTAGTGGCTGGATGCACGAATATCTGCTCAAAAGTTGCCCAATTACTTTCCACTCCCATTTGACCACCAACAGCAGACCAGTAAGTTCCTAGAAATTGTTAGGGAAGTCATTAGCGCGTGAAGCTGAGCCACAACGCGGTCTCCGTAGCTTAGCACATCTCTACCCTGCTGTGGTCCTTGAATAAAATGTCACCAAACCTTATTGACAAGTGATTGAAGGTTTCACCCTATTCCTCTCTGATTATCGACGTGATCTAGAATAAAATAGTGAACTGAGAAAGCACCCATTCAACAAGTTCTTTCGCAGAAGATGAGGCGGAAAACCTCATACAATCCTGGAAATGAAAATTGGAAATTGGAAATTTTTATCGGCATTCGATTATGCAAAATACGGTCCGATTTTTGTGTTCTAAATTATTTTTCATTGAAAAATCTTCAAAAATACATCAGTCAAAGTATTTCCCATCTTTCTGGTAACTTTCGAAAATCATATCTCAAAAGTGAGCATCGGTGCAATCATAAAGCTAAAAGACCCGAACCGGACACCCCCAAAATCGCTTTGCATCCATCGAAAAAGTCAGTAGCCGGAAGGAGCAAGTTCTGGTGAATACGGCGAGTGGAGTAAGACCTCCCATTTCAGTGTTTCCAAGTAGTCTTGACCGGGACAGTCACCGAGAGTTATTTTGTTGCAAAATTATCTTGTTATGGCTTTCAGCTATTCCTGGAGGTTTTTCGACGCAATGCACGGTTCAAATCTATTAATTATAGGCGACAACGTTTCCCGTCACTAATTCCGCCTGCTTTTAGCAGCTCATAGTACACCACACCCGTCTGGTGACCCCACATACAGAGTATGGCCCCCTGGATGGTTTCTTTGGCGTCAATGTAGACGATGATGGATCGGGTTCATCAGGCTTTTCACAGCATTAGTTCTTCTTGAGGTTCTCGTTGTTCATCCACTTTTTATCTCCAGCCACGATCCGGTGCAAAAATCCCTTCCTTTGGCGTCTTTCCAGGGACAGTTCCGAGATGAAAAAAATTGCCTTTCGACATCTCTCGGCTTCAACTCGTATCCCACTCAATTTCCTTGCTTTTGGCTAATTCCAAAATTTCTTTAACCAAACGGGAATTGTTTTTTGAGACACTCATAATGATTCTGCTAGTTCACTTGGCATTCTGCTGGGCGCTTTATCCAGTAAGGCCTCTTATTCCTCATCTTTCTGGGCTGGCCACAGCGCTCTCTGGTTTCGATGCTAAAATCACCACTACTGAGGCGTCGAAACCACTCGCTGTATGAGGTCGAAGAAGATTCACGATAAGATTCGACGATAACATCACCACGTTTGAGCGTCGAAACCACACTCTACATGACTTTTCGGTCAAAGGAGGCTCACCATAAGCTTCTGCAAGCAGTCAATAGTCTTCAGCTCCACTTTTCTTCTTCTAATTATAAAAAGGATATCAAAACTTCCCGCAAATTCTGTTTATTTAAGACAAATCCGGACATCTTTGAAGAGGCAAAAGGTAATGACGTTACTTAGAAGAGACGCTCATTATTGATGACATATGTCACAACTTTCAAGTGATGGTAATCGTTTCCAAGATCAGCCACAACTTGCAGGTGGCGCCATCTTTTGACAAGGGGAATAAATGTTCGTCTTTTTTGTCAGGCAACTTCGCGGGGTTGGTTAGCAACTCATGCTCTGCTGTGGAAGGAAGCCATTTCTGCATTAGCCTGTCATACTTTTGAATGAATTTTCACAACGAATTAGCATACTACGTTGTTCTACAGATCTCATCATGTAAGGGACCATGTTGTCGGCGCTTGGTAGGATTACAAACTACCTCTCATCCACAAAGTGAAAAACTGCGTGCTCTGAGTCCTCCTCTGAGTTCGGGCATTGTGGACACACCGGCGAGTTGTTGTACCCAAAGCTGTGCAGATATTTTGAGAGCAGGAAAAATGTGTCATGTTTATTATGCTTCACTTTCCAAACTGATTCTAGAGTCTTTGTCCATGGACGGTTTGATTTGTGACACTAAGAACTTGCTGACCAAATGGCGCCCGACTTTAGAAGTGGTAATAGTCTGTTTGAGAATTGTCGGTGTAGTATGACAGATTTGACGCAAGTAGTAGCCTTTACCCCGTCATTTGTGAGGTATGTGCCTTGTGACTGAAGTGAACCATGCCTCATTACCAAAGTGGGCATTTTGTCATCGTTACGTCGACTTTCTCAAAACATTTGACTGCTTTTATCGTTCCCTCTGATTGGAGACCTGAAAAGTTGATTGGTCCTTTCGAAGTTTACCAGAGTTTACCCAGTGCGCGGGAGATGGTTTGGGTTTTCGTCCTCATCCAACAGCTGTCCAGATCTTTGCCGGTTATCGTGTAAGACCCACTTTTCATCACATGTGATTTTGCGGTTCGAAAACAATGCATATCAGTACATTAGGCTAAGCGACGTAGAGATTTCGTAGACGGCGTAGTTTTTGAACCTCTTTCAGTTCCCAATCAAAACTTTTTATCATTTTTTCTGTTTGTGCTGGGTGTCAGCTTAGTGATGAGGACTTGCATGCAGTGTGCAATGCCCCGTACCGTTTTTGTTGGACCTGCAGCCACCGTTTCTCGTCAAATGACTTCGCCGTTTATCATTTCCAGTCCTTCACTCGTTTCGTTCTTGAGACTGAAATTCCCCGAACCAACGCTGATCCTTTTCAAATTTGTGCGCTCAAGTCTCTTGGATGATGTAACTGCACATTTTTGAAGTAGTGTGTACTCAAAGGACTTTTTTTTAGAATCGAATCAAATTTACGCGTTCTCCATTTTCTCACGCGCCGCCATCATGTTTATCCAATTCCAATATCTTGGCATCCCTTCACTCAAACTCCTGCAGATACACACAGAATCTCAGTTAAATTTTAATTAATGACTGTACAGAAACATGCCTTCGGCCAGAGTCCACCCCCTCCCGCGCCATCCATTCACGAAATTTTTAGTGCCAAAACTTAATCAAAATCTTTCAAAAATATGTTTAATGCATCATTACACGGCCATCGCAGCATAGCGCTCCCAGCTTTCGCATCCCGAAAGTATACATATTTCATCATTAATATCCTTAATCAGGGAAAATGTCATTTATTAGGTTTGGCGGGCGACACGTTGTTGGGAAAGGATGCGGGAAGGACATCGAAGAGAAAAAAAAACGAACAACAAAATTTGAAACTGTAACGTTCCTCCATTGCAGTAATTATCCAACGATGTGGAAACTCTATTAGATTCATCTCGTGGCAGCGGTGACCGGGGTGGGTGATGAAAAATATAAAAATGGCGGCCAGCAATACAACCACCCGCCGTCAATGTCGCAGCATCAGCAAACATAAAAGGGTTTAACCACCTTCTCCCTTTTTCGAAGCCCACCAACTTTAGCCCACACGCTCGCTCACTCACACACACATACAAATGCACAAACACACAGGATTGCGTATCCCTCTAGCCATCCGCCGTGTCGGAAATTATTTCGTACGCATCTGTGTACGCACGAATCAGCCACGAGGCGTTATATACTCGCGCGGGTTCTATGTATGACTTGAATGCGAGGTGATATGCGTACGCTGTACCGCCCAGCAACCACCGAACTTCAAAATTTAACCCTTTCCACTCATCATCCACCATCCGTTGCCGCCACCGCCACCACCACCACGCTATCCACCCCGGGTGCCGGGCGCGAATTTAAAGTAAATAAGCGATTTTTGGGAAAATCGCGGCGTTCACCCCTTTTTTGTGTATGTACACACGCACCACCGAAAGCCATGCCCAGGACGAAGATATCTAATCAGTAAAGAAAGTTTTAAGACATCCCTCCCGCGTGCCACCGCGCTGGGTGATGGTCGATGGGTAGTGGAAATTGCTCAAAATGGATAACATCCATCCCACCCCTCCCCCTACCAACCCCTGGGGCGGAGGGGGTGGCTGTCTAACTCAGTGTTTAGATCATTTTATTTATTTATTCTGCCGCGTGTATACGTAAGAAGGACATCTCTGGCAGGCATTCCGGACCCCGATGTATTCATAACGTTAACCCTTCCCGTCATTCAGGATCTCCCACACACACACACTCGCGCGCACACGCGAAGCATCCTAAGACGACGAAGACGACGCTGAAGGACGAGGACAAGCGGCAAACCCTTTTATATTTAGATTTTCCATCGGCGGATTGCTGCGGCTGATGGTGTGCCGAAGAAGCCAAGAAAAAAGGATTCACTCTCCGCGGCGCCCTCTGCCTTTCGCTTGAACGTTCGGAAGACCAACAACTGGCAAAGAAAAATGTATCGCAACATATCTTTCCATCTATTTGGACTCACTCAGGCAAGAGCAAATAAAAGGGACGCTGTCGATGCCGCAAATGGGATGAGCGAGGGGGGTTTTGGAGGGGATGCTCCGGGAATGGGTTAGCAGAAGTGAACGGCCAAAGACGAACGAAAGAAAAATCATTAAGATGGCTTGACTGGGTTTTCTGAAAATTTCATCCTTTTGTTGTAATCAGTCCGCTTCTTCTCCTCTCTCTCTCTCTCTCTCTCATCCCACCTCCAGTGACTGTGTGTCCGCTTTCTTTGTTTTCGCTCTGTGCGCGCTGTTTTGTTTGGACGTGCGTGTGTTTGTAGCTGAGGAGGACACACTTCATTCCACTCTCCTTCACTTCCATCCTTTACGTCAACCAGCACAAACTTGTCCTCATTCGCGCTGCCGCCCTCTCCACACTCCACTGCTTCGCATCCTTCCTTTGTCCACCTCGCAGCCGCTTCTTCATTTTAATAATGGAAGTGAAATTTTAAGGATAATTTTGCGGTGAAGGGGGGAAGACGACCAGAAAAAAAAACTCCATCCAGTAAAAGGAAGATGAATGTGCAGGACTTGGATTCCTCGAAAAACGGGGCCGTGTGGAGTGCGGTGTGATGTGGATGGTGGACACAGGTCCTTTCGACTTCTCGCCTCGTCACAGATTTTATTTTGCTTCATCTATTCCGAGGGCTGCGGCAAGATTTGATTTTTTAATTATGCATTGTTTCTTGTTGTTGCGTCCTTTTTGAGGGTGATAAGGGTGTAGTCTTTGTTTTTTTGTTTGTCGCAGGTTTTTTGCTGAAACAGAATTTTCGGGGACATTGTGTGCTTTCTTGAGACCCTTTCGTGATTTATCTCCCCGACGGGGACATTGGAAGCACTTTGATTTATTGTAAGTGAGGTGGGGTTTGCCTAAACAGTAATTAATCCTGATGCGACATATGGACTTTGTTAAGTGCCGCTGGAGAAAAGGTTTTTCTTCTTTTCAAAATTTTGAGCAAAAAGAAAATGTGTAAACTGGAGTCAACGTAAGTTGACTAGGTTTAGCCTCTGAAGTAGAGCTCAGGGACTTTGGAGGACATTCAGTTGCAGTGCAGTTTTGTTTTAAAATTTTGCCCACTTTTCGGAGCAGCTCAATCCCGCACAGGGCACTGAAGATGACAGACCTATTGTCTCAAGTGGGGCGGAGAATTTTTTTTTCGAGGTTGGTATACACTGCCACGGAGCGCTCAGACTCGAAAACCGGTACCACGAGGCAGTAACCCTCGTTTACTGTAGTTTTCTCGTTTTCCGAAGACAGATCAGCAGGCGATTCTGTGGCAAAGACCCTAAATTTTTAGCTCCCACCACGTCAGCGCCAAACAGCCTCCACCTGATGCCAGCAAAGGCGGGACATTGACAGAGAAAGTGCTCTGAAGTGTCTTCACCTTTGCCACAGGCGGCTACCATCACTAAGCTCACCTCCTCCAAGCAAAGGCGCGATATTGACAAAGGAGATGTCTTCAATATCTCTACGGGCGGCGCAAAGGCTGCCATCACTAAGCCCAAGCCGACTTTGGTGCTTAGCTAAGGTAAAGTGTCCCGTTTGTACGCCTACAAGTTTTCTGCACTCTTTTCTGTCCAGAGATAACAGAAAAGCCGCCGATTTCTTGCTGACGTTCGGGGTATGCACTTGGTCAGCCTACATCCTGGAGAGTCATGCCATCTCTGGTTGTGCTGTTGGGAGACTCAATTGTCGACCAAGGGAGCGGGTAGTCCCAAGGTTGATTCGGGCCCTACAAATGCCTCGTTTGAACCTTGTCTAGCTAGTTCACCGGCAATCTTGTTTCCCATGATCCCGTGATGTCTCGGGATCCAGACAAGTCTTAGCTAATTCAGTCTGCCGACCAAATTAAGGGAAGACTTGCATTCCAGGACTATCTTGGTAAAAGAGTTGGGCAAGGCCTTAAGCACAGCTTGGCTATCCCTGCAGACGTAAACACTTCGCCCCTTCCAACTATTCTTCAAAATATAGTTGGTGGACATTAAGATAGCAAATGTCTCCGCCTAGAAGACCGATGCAAAATTACCCAAAGATGTGTGACGTCTAAAGTTGCCACTTTCCACAAAGGCCCCAGCTCCACATCCCTCCGTCGTCTTGGAGCCGTCCGTGAAAATCCGACTACATTCCCTTCCTGGTTCAGTTTCTGGCCAGTGCCAGTCTTAGAAGCAGGCAAAATCGACTTTATATATGCGACGCAGCTGAATCGTTGGTGACCCTGCGTCAGACGGCATGTCCATGAGACTTGTGTCGCAGGAGATGCTGTGCGCGAAGTCATCAAAACTCCAGTGCGAGTTGAACCAACCTAAGGAGCCTTGATTGTACATCCCATGATGTGGATGTCAAGGGGAGGAGATTAAACAGTGCATCAAGAGCAGATCAAGGCGTGCTGGGGAAGGCCCCTCTGCAGCCGAGACAAACCGTTCTTTGAAACTTTGTGCAAACAGCAGACACGAATTTGCGCGAAAGGTTGTTTCACCAAACGACTTATGCATAGAGGAGAAGAAGTCTTTCATTGCCGTATAGATGGACACAGATCTTTTTGGTGATAGGCCCCAGGTTTTATCAAAAATTCCTTTACACTGCCAGAAGACTGACAGCGTGAAGAGAACAACTTCGGTTTTAAGAAAATTGACTGAAAGTCTGTTCCTAGTACACCCGTCGTCGATCATGTCAAGCGCTGTATGCGCTGTATATGTATGAGAATACTACGATGGTAGAGGAAGTCACTTTGGGGATTAGAGCGCTAAAAGTTGGCAAGTCCGCTGGTGTGGATGAAATCCGGTTCGAAATGCTTAAGGTCCCGGGTATAGATTGGGTCTTGTGGCTCGTTTCATTAAGCTGTCTTGGGAACGGGGCGAGACACTAGGCGATTGACAGATGGGAGTGATTGGAGCCATTCGACGCAAAATAAATCAATACCTTTCTCCGTGGGCGTTGGTCTTCGCCAATGAGCTTCACCTCTCCTTTCCGCTTATAATGTGTACGTGGACTGGATGTCGCAGCGCAGCTAAGGCGAGGAATGGTTCACACTAGGGGATTATAAAGTGATCTTCTTTTCGCAGTTGAACTCCAGATGGAACTCCAGGGCACGCTCGATAAGTTCGAAGCCGTATGTTCTGATGCCAAAGTGAAGGTAAACGTGGCCAAGTCCACTTCCAAAACACTTGCTCACTATATGTTAGTGGAGTCCTATTGAAACTGGTGGAGAAGATTAAGTATCTCGGTTTTTTTTTTCTGAGGAGTAAATGGATGAGTCTTCGTATCTGAGCCATTGGGACAACGAAACAGAGGACGGCGTAGGAAAGATTATATTTCGTTAGTTTGTCCACGTTTTACGGATGTACGCTTCATGGCGACTTCTGAGGCTTGCCATAGATGCAATCCCATCAGGTAGGTGACCGCTCGGCAGACATAGGGCGAGGTGGTTCGATCAAGTTCATAAACTCCGCTGGTTACGCCTGGGGTTAATGTTTGAGATAATGTCGATGGCGGAGGATCGAGAAGGCAGGAGGTCTCTCGTACGTGCATTGCCCCCGTGACCTCTACAATGGAAAATGATGACGATGATGATATTTGCATCGTATCTGTTTCAAAAAGGTCGCTCTTTTTAAGTCAGTAAAAGTCTAGTGGCAACCCTGGCTCGACTGGCTGATCTGAGCTTGATTCCGGAGCCGATGCGGTTATCCCCATTTACTCTGAATCCGATGTGAATGATGTCCCAGACCAAATCCAAGTTTATTCTTCCCATATACAAAACGTCGATGTTATGTGTCCTTTCTGGGTGACACCCTTGTTTGACTTTGACCGTCCACTCATCTATGTGAGCAGATGCCTCTTTAACGCTGTTCGCTGTCATTGCTTCTGCTTCCGCTTCTAGGCAGTTCGACTCGACGTCTTTCTCTGCGGCTTGACCATGTTAAAAGGCGAAGTGGTCCTTAAATTCAAGCGCATGATCTCGGTGAGCTGTGTTTTCAACAAGGCAGCGATGCGAGCCAAAGTTACGGTAAATTGGTCGCCTAGATCGGACAATATCACATCCTTTCACTATTTTCTCCGGGCATATGTAAGGTCTTCAATGAGACAATCGGCACAAGCCTACATTACACTTGTTATCCTCGAGACACTTGTCGCTTTGTTCATCCAAAATTTGACTTTTCGAATGGACCACTTCAGGCGTAATCGTGGCCAACATTCGCATGATAAAATTTTCGAAAACTAAATGCCATGAAATGTCCTTTGAATCGATAACCAAAGTTTTAAATTCGCTTTCGAATTCATGTGTTTTATTTTGCATTGCAAATCAAACCTCAAGATGAATCGACAGGAACGGTTGACAGGATCTTCTCAAGAATGACATGGTTCACACGGCAGCGCATCTTCTTGTTCTTCTTCTAGTGGCGCTACAGTCCGGGGTGAACCTGGGCCTCAGCCAACATGCCTCTCCAGCCAGCACGATCTTTCTCCAGCTGCCGCCAGTTGCGCACTCCGAGTTGGTTGCCAGCGTATAGCCTTTCCTTGTACCCGTTTTGAAGGTTTCGGTGAGTTCGTTACCCAGTTTGGCAAGATTGCCGATTCCTTTTTCTCCAATGCCATGAAAGTGGTCTCCATTGTCCTTCTGACTTTTATGCACACAATTTCAAAAAATGTTGCTTCTGAACTGAATTCAAGTTTTGGGATACTCGGTCATGGAATTCTGCATTTTTGACACAGTAGACTCATTGCCAGCTCACGTCTTATTTTAGCTAGCTTATCCTGAAGGTGTCGAGCTCACTGTTTTCCCCCAAGCATGACAGCTAAAACCATTCCTTAGCCTATCCTCATCACCCATCGGGCAGAAAACATATCATCGAATTTGGGGAAAAAAACGGCCATCTTCTCCAACCAAAACAACATCAGAGGGGGAGGAGGAGGGGGAGGAGGAGGGGGAGGAGGGGAAAAAACCCAAAAAAGTAATTACAAAAGTTACTGTCAGACGTCTAGAGCACCACATACTGCCAAGTCGTTTATATTTTTCGCGTAGAAAGACCGCACTAGGGCTGCCTCTGTATCCTGAATATGTTTAAAAAAAAATTGTATCCCCCCTCCCCATTTGGTCGCCACGCCACCGTCACAACGTTTTCTAATTTATTTCCACATTTTTTTTTCTGCTCAAACTTTTAATCACCCTTATGAGTAGATAGAGCCTTCCACCTCATCCCCTCCCATTACGACACAACGACGCGAGTTCTCCTTAAGACAGGACGAAACTATACACGCACATGTGTACATCGTCACACTCCGAGGGGTGAATTTATGAGAAATTCGACGAAAAAAAAAATATTTTTACAGGACCATCTCCATACGAAAATTCAGTTTTCCTTCTCTCTTTTGCTTATCCCTAATTTCCATCCTCCGTCGACGTCCTCCTCCGCAGACGGTAATGAGTGCGACCGTGGCGAGGACCGAGGACAAAGCTTTCTTGGAAGAAACGTACACACATAGACGGACGCAGAGACAGACGGAGAGACACCCTTCTTGGTAAATGACTGCCCCGAGTGGGGTTGCTTATGCTCTGGACCGAGCCGTGGGGGAGGGGGACGCGGACGACATGACATCCTTTAATATAAATTTTTTTTTCGTCTTATTTTAAATGCGTATGCCCATGCAAATGTGTGTATACTCACATTTGGCAGGCGTCGCCCATCACTCTTTCGACCTCCTGCCTCCTCCACCACTCCAACCCCGAGTGCCCAGTGAGTCTCATTATTTGACGTCTTTTCGGGGAATGGGTGTTCGCTTTTTTTCAGCGTTTTTCTTTTTTTTTTATCCTCGGCTTTCTTCCAGTGCGTTACCCACACCGCCAGTGTGCCGCATGCCTGCTTTCGAAAGTCAGCGGAGAAAGGTCGTTCTTAGGACAAAGAGGGTATTTAAAACGGAAGGATATCATGAGGGATTCGTTTTATTTTTCAGCTTTTTTTTGTGTGTTTCTTCGTTTTTATCGGCTTTTTTTTTTGTTTTTATTTTACCGTCTCGTGGTGGTCTTGTCTGGAGAGATTCAAATTTAAGGATGTGAAACGCATTTTTCGAAATTAAAACTACGCCATGTGGGTGGAGTGAGAAGATGTCCTGCGAGGGGCGAGATGGTGAGTGCTGTGAGGGATGTCTCTGGCGATGATGGAGACGAGTTTTTTGGAGGAAATTTATGCGTTTTGAAGCAAGTGCTGTGGCCTTTAAGAGAAGTCTGTCTTTCAGATTCTCGAGATAGTTGCCGAAAGATGACAATTTAGCTGGGATCTTGAATTCAAAGGATAATTGACTCGAACTCCAATTTTTTTTTAAACAGTGACAGAGCCAAAAATGTTGGAACATACATCAATTTTGAGACTGTGTCTACAGTTTTCAGTATGTCCACCTTTAGCGCGAATGAAAGTTTAAAAAACAGCCAGGGATGGCATCGCAGGCTGCATGAAAGTGACTCCGCGGTATTTTGACCCGTTTCCGGTATAGTGCTTGTTTAAGGTGGTCCAAACTTTGATAGTTCTTAGTGTCAACCCTCCCCTTCAAAATACCCCAGACAGTCTAAATACCCCCAGACTGATGACAGACAGATCATCATTGTGTCGAAAAAGTGAAGCGTGTCGAAGAACTGAAGTGTGGTACATTGTTGTCAGAACCAATCTTAGTTGACACACACCTTGTAAGACTGCGTCGAGTCTTGTTGAAATGTCAACCCGTTTGTTTGCCCAAAACTTCAGTACTGCCTCTTTGACAGTTTCACGGTATACGGTCGCATTCGATTTGACGCCACGGACTAAGAATAGGAGTGTAGGGCGACCATCGGTGGTTATGGTGACCCAAACCATCACCATCAGTGCTGTCTGCTTTCTGGTGTCCTTCCGAGGGTGTACATTTTTGAAGGAGCTCTTTGGCAAGTAAACTCGGCCATCCTCTTTCTTGAGATATTGTTCAATAACAAATGGCAACTGATCGAAAAAACACAAATTCGTCAACTCACCACTTTCGTCCACTTCGTCCTTCACTCTTTCGACTCAGACGTTTTTCTGCTGTAGTGTGACATGGTGTGGCCTTTGGACCACCACGGGATCTCGGGGTAAGATGTCACCAATAAGCTTGTCGACTTGGCTATTGATATGTAAGTGACGCCCCAAATAGCACAACAATGCAGGACAATGAGACAAGGCTCCTCGGACTCACATTGGTGCGCGAGATGAATGGAGAGAGTTTGCATCGTAAATAAACTAGCTGGCTGTGTGATGGGAGCCGCGTTTGCTCACTCTGGACACTAGCCCAACCGTGAGAGAACTCCTGAGCAGTGTGCATCTCGATGGAGTTTAGGGATCAGTCCACACCGGAGACGAAGGTACAATCAAAACAGTAGACTTCACCATGCGAACTTGCTCTAAAGAAGGCGAAGCCTGTCTCATCGGCTGGAAAGATGATGGCAAGAATTTTTTGGGACGAGGTGGGTAAAGTGGTCATAAGGCTCCACTAAATATGGCGAATTACTGGGAGTTGCAAGGGCCATCTGGCGAGGGAAAAACGCACCGGCTCACACCTCTACCGTCGCCACAGTCGATCTGGGCTTCAAACTATCGTCCCGTTGACCATATTCTCAAGATTTGTCTCCAAGCGACTTCTTTTTGTTTCCAAATCTGGGCAAACACTTAGAGGACAGAAACTTGATTGAAATGAGGGGTTACCGCCTCCACGAAAGCCAATTTAGACTTCCAAGAGAATGTATCTTTCAGACAAGTTATTCGAGTTAGAGCACCGCTTAGTATCGAACTAAAAGGAGGCTGTTTTCAGAAATAAGTCGCCACTCCTCCGAAATTATCACTTTCTTATCGGATTACTCACCTTCTTCGGCTTCATAAGGAGCCAAAATCCGGGGTGAACCTGGGTGTCAACCAACAAGCCTTTCCAGCTGGAGAGATCCTTAGCCAGATGCCTTCAATTTTACAGTTCAAATTGGTTAAGGGACTTCTCCATTCTTGAGCTCCATCAGGTCCATTAGTGTCCTCTGTTGCGTTGTCCTACTTGTTCGGATTTTGAAGATTCTGCGGGCTTGAGGTCTGCATTGCCTAACCATCTTAGGCGTTGAGGGTAGGTGAAAATTTTCCAAAAGACACTATGGGGACCGTTTCCACATAGCGAAATGAATTTTTAACCAGTAAAAACTCCTCCCTTCAAATATAATAATAAAGGGTGTCCCAACAAGAACACAAAATTTAAATTTTAAATAAAACGCAGATATTTAAAAAAAATCGTGAATTCTTTATTAAATCGAAAAGTAGACAGGATGAGGTTATGTGTGGCTTTGCTGGCACATACGCGATCTTTTAATGAAATTTGCAATTACCGTTTTGCATAAATGCTGCGGTTTTTCATTATTGCAGCGTCCAACTTCCCTTTCGCACGACCTAGGCGGCCAATTCTCGTCTCCAAACGCGAAATGACACGACCGGAAAATGACTGATGCAACAATTGAATTGTTTGTCTGAATGGATGAGAGGTGGCGCCGTCTTGTTGAAACCACATCCCCTCCACATTCATATCTTCAATTCTAGCCAGGAAAAATTTGTTATTATTTCACGGTACCGAACACCATTGACTGTTTGCGCTTGACCTGACTCATTTTCATAAAGAAAGGTCCAATGATTCGTCAAGACCAAAATCTACACCACACAGTGACACGTTGAGGATGCATTTTCTTCTCGTGAATCACTCGAGAATGCTCGATGCTCGCCCCAAATGCGACAATTCTGCCTACGGACGAAGCCATCAAGATGGAAATGGGCCTCGTCACTAAAGATGATTTTATCGGCATCACTCAGCACTTTCATGTCGTCTCCCTTCGCAGTGCATGGTCAGCTGGCTTCAGTTCCTGAGTCAATTGAACTTTGTATGCATGAAGATGCAAATCTTTCGTCAAAATTCGTTGCATGTCGGATTTGGAAACACCAATTTGCTGAGCTCGGTGTCGATTTGACATCATCATGCACTGCTGCGATATTTTCGGTCGATCGACCCGGTCGAAGGCGCGTTGTTGTCTTAACATCAGCTACAAACCCAGTTTCAGCAAATTCCTCCATTAATCGCCTAACAGTTGACTCTGTTGGAGCACTATTGTAACCCCAAATTGATCGCAAATTGCGAACTGTAGCCGCAAAACTTTCATCATTTTGATAGAACAATTTCAAAATGAGAATGCGTTGTGCCTTCTACTAACAAACAATAATAATTGTTCAAAAGTAAAACAATGACAATTGGAATGGCGCCATTTAAATCTTGCGTTCTTGTTGGGACACCCTTTAGTAAGTCTCCAAATACTGTGGGCTACAGTCCGGGGTGGACCTGGGCCTCAACCAATATGCCTCTCCAGCCAGTATGATCATTTGCAAGCTGCCGCCAGTTGCGCACTCAACGTTGGTTGAAATCTACCTGGTGATAATTCACTGATGCCAACAGGTCCCATTTGGCACCAGGCTCTAAGTTTTAAGAAACACAGGACAGCCTATCCTTGCCACGATTGGTTTGGTGCCACTGAAACTAACACTCTGATGACGCAATAGATCGTCTGACCAGACAAATTGTACGATCCTGTCGACAACCGGGTGTTGTGGCAACGGTCACAAAAGGACACAGAAACTCCCACTGAATTGCTCTTAAAACAGCGTGTTTCCTATCTGAAGTGTCTCAGCAGTCTTTCTCACTTAGGATGTGACTCCCACGTTCGCGCCCACCCATACAACGACACTTGTCTTAGATATGTCTCATTCTCTAGCATGGAGGGGTGAGGTTTCTTTAAGAAAAGATCTGATTTGGTGGTTGGGTGCGTCTTTTGCTGCTTTATCTTGACTCCTGGGTAAACTGGGTCTCGTAATGTGAAACCAGTAGTTGCAGGGGACCATGGAAATTGGAAACCAATGGATGCACATCCTCAACTTGGAGAATATACCTTGCAGTCACTGTTCGTGGTCTTCAATTAACTTCTCAATCTCACACCTACCCCCTATCACTCTCCAATCGCCTTAAAGTCAAATTGTGATGACAGCACTGTCAGTTATCCTTGACCACACCAAAGAGTTAATGTATGCTAATTTTGTTCACACCCCTTGCCTCATCTTACAACAAGTCACAAAGCATCACGCCTAATCATCTCTTAAGTACATCAACAAGTCCCTTGACCACACGCAATTACATCGCGTTCCCCTATCACAAGTCCACTCCCTAATCCACTTAAAATCAAATAAACCGAGATGACAACTCAATACACACATCCCATCACACACCCTGACTGACCAGTCCAACAGAAAAAGGAGGCGTTCATGTGTGCCTAGATCACATTCACCTCGTTTTGATGACATTAAACCCGCCCCTTCCTCGAGTCACCCATAAATCACTGCCGCTAATAGATACCACAGCCCTCCTCCCAACTGGCCAAGAGGATTATGCGTACAACAACCGCAATCATCGTAATTCCCCCTTTTTTTCCTGTTCAAAAATTGCCTTGACCACAACGAGATCCGAGATTTTTTCCAACATCCCCTCGGCACGAAGTGACCATAAGAACCCATGTCCAATGGTCAGTTAAACCAATTATCGACCCTCCACTTCGCAGCGCCGAGCACCGAAGTGAGGCGGAGGCAAATGAAAAAAAAGGACGAACCCCGAAATTTAAATAAAAAAGGAATTTATGATAAATTTTCCGGTGACTTGTTGCACATTCATCCCCTGCTGCCGGCCGCTTGACCATTCGTAACCATTCATCGAGCGACCCTCAATTGGCTATCATTATCGTTGAAAAATATGTAAACAATATTGAAATGTCCTTTTGAAGGACCGCATGAAAGTGGACAATCGAGGGCTGGAATTGGAGGGGTTGCTGCGTGGATGTTGGGTTGGGACATGTGAGAATTACCTGGTGAATCAAAGGATGCACACTTTCGAGGCAGGATGATGATGGAATCCTTTAAATTTGGCCCTTAAAGCCGCGAATCATTGCTGCGGTTAATTTGATGAAATTTTTTTTTTCAGTTTTTTTTTTTGCCTTTCCCGCCTTTGTCTCCTAATTCATTTCCTTCCGCAGGAGTAAATTTATTTCGCGTTTTAATTTACATTTTTTTCCGACCGAAAGGATTCTCCCCACGCCTGCTCATCCGCGACGCGTTGGTTCTGTCTGCCGGTGGATCTCCTGTATGGTGCTGCATCATTATTTCCGTGACGAAATTCCTGGCAAAAAAAAAGAAAAAGGATCGCATCCTTAATTTGCTGTTTTCCTCTTAATTGCAAGATACGTGGGCGTTCTCTGCGTTTTTTTTTTCTATCTTCTTGGTTCGCTTTTCATTTCTGTGCCGTGGAGTGAAATCTCATTTCCTTCTTCGCATGGCAGCCCAGCTTTCGTGGGGGTGTGGAAAATTAAATTTTCCAAACTGTGCTGACTTCTACATTTTGTGGCATAATATCCGTTTGCCAGGATAACACACTGCATACAGACACACAATCGGGAAGGGTGTGTGTGAAAGATAAATCCAAAGACATTTATTCTTGGTTGGGAAAACCAAGGATTCATTATCCTTTCGATGGACGGACCACTCCTTCGGTCTATGCATGCAAACGCATATCGAACATTTTGAAAATATCTTTCCAACCATTTCCTTGGAAACCAGACCTCAAGCTCCACCTTACCGACCAACAGAGTGTCTCTCAGCACAACAGGAAATTTATTCGTCTTGACCACCTTTTGACGCAAGGAAACACATTAATCCTGACATTTCAATAAAACAAAATCACTCGGTGAACGGGGGACGGGGTCACTGCATTCCGTTTTATTTGCGCAGAAGCGGGCGCGGGGAGGATGCTTTGAATGCATACGACAACGATGTAAGACAAATGCTCGGCACAGAAAACACCAAGATAAGGAAAGTGGTCAGTTGAAGAATTTTGAGCATCTTTTCCGGGTCCTTTAAGGATAAATAATAAATTGAAATATTTCTCTGTGATGGAGCCAGGCGGGAGTGGGTGATGTGGGGGGGGGGTGGAGTTGCCTTGCCGGCGGTCAAGGTGTGGGTGAGAGTGTCGAAGGAATGTGGCTGAATGTGGTGCACAGAACAATTGTTGGGATTTCATTAGGATAACAAGAAGGAATGTGTTGTTGTCGGTTGGCTGAGGAAGTTTTGAGTTTAATTCTATTCACTGCATGCGTGAGTGCTTTGAAGGAAACTGAATTGTGGTCCCCACAAACTTGAAGGGGATGACTTTTGTCGGATCAGATGGTGGCACTGCATTGAATTGAAACCGATTTTTAAATAAATTCTTGAGGGGGGGCCATCCAAAAATGTTCTTCTACGTCTCGTGTATCCTTTGCCTCATTCTTTTAATAATAACATTAATTGAGTGGCACTACAGTCCACAAGGAACCAGGGTCTAGCTTCTACAATAACTGCTCATTGTGTGCGTTCTCTCACCAGTAGAAGGGACACACAGTTTATTGCCGACTCCGAACGGCGAGATTTGAGGCGCTTTTCATAGACAATTGATACTCCTCGAGTGTTGTCAGCAACTCGAAAGAGGTGGTTGCCTAGAAAAAATGCGAGGTATCCCGTCCGAGAACCTTGTGCGTGTGGGTCGACGCACTTACCACTACGCAACAGCGACAACGCCTCATTCCTTTGGTTGAATTTATTAAAGAACTAGCGGGGAACACAAGTTCATTCATTTTTCGGTTTCAAAACCAAGGTTCAATAAAACATACACAGTGACAAGTTTTTGATGAAAATTTTAATTAGTTTTGAAGCCTGGAGCTTGGCATTACGTGTGGAAGACACACATCATTCAAGTTGACCATTTGGGTGGACTTCTAGCATGCTGTTCTCTTGAGATAATTTTTAACAAGTTTATAGCAAATATTGGTAGGTTTGGAATTTTTTTTTTGGTGGAAGTAGAGATTGAAAGACTGGTCCATTGCCGCTCCGCAATGCAACCACATATCGCCGAATCAATTACTGACTACCGACCACCCCGACACGTAACCAGTGGTATGATGGCGACTGTGAGCAGAAAAAACAGACAATGGACGAGGCGTACAATAAGCGCTGCAACGGAAAGCTAGGACGGAGGAGATGAAACTTTTCCGGCTGTAAGAAAGGCCTCTCACGGCATCCCAGCTCAAGGACATCGAAGAGTCTAGGGATAAGCACAAAATACGGGCGTTTTTTAAAAAATCCAAGAGCCTTGCAGCAGACTTGCAGAAAGACACTCAGGCCCTTCGAAATTTTGAGGGTAAGGTAGGTACTGACACACAGGGAGTTGCACATGTGTTTAAGCAGAATTTTCAACGGCTGCATAGCTTAGAGTAGTGGGGGTCGAGGGAACTCCAACTAAAATCAATGAAATAGTTCTCTCGCTCAGTCATGAATTAGTCGGCTCAGCCATTCAAAAGCTGAGGAACAAAGAAAGCCGCAGGTCCTGATAGCTTGCCATCAGAGCTCTTTAAAGCTGGCGGCAGTGTTCTGGTTGGGAGCATGCATCAGATCATCTGTTGAATTTGGGAGGACGAAAGCATGCCCGAGGATTGGAATTGATCCATATGTCCCATCCACAAAAAAGGCGATCCTACCTCATCCTACCTATCGAGGTATCTCCCTGTTGAATGTCCTGCCTACAAAATCCTGTCATTTATACCGTGTGAACGTCTAGAGCCGTTTTACACCGCACTAGTAGGCATGTACCAGAGCGCCTTCCAGCGCCTCAAATCGACTGTAGACCAAATTTTCACACTGAAGAAACTCCTGGAATAGCCCAGCGAGTTTCAAATCGATACACACCACCCTTTTATTGATTTTAAAGCCGCATTCAGCAATTATCGCAAACGACATTTTGACGTGATTGCCGAATTCAGGATCCCAGGAAAACCGAGCCGGCTTTGTCGCACAACGCTAACACAAACGCGATGCACCGTGTAGTTTGATTCGAGAACCTCTGAACCATTCCAAACCTGCACCGGAGATGTGCTTTCGTGTGACTTCTTCAATATTGAGCTGGAGAGGATAGTGTGGAGGGCAGGTGTGAACACGGGAGGTACCATCTTCTACAAGTCAGTGCAATTGCTGGGATATGCTGATGACATCGACATTATCGCCCGTTCCTAGCAAGCCGTTGTAGAATCATTCATGGCTATTGAAGAGCGGGCGAAACGAGCTGGTCTTAGAGTAAACGAGGACAACGATCCGATCCGCCGACAATTGACAGCTACAACTTTTGAGGTGGTTGAGGATTTTGTCTATCTCGGGGCAAACGTGAACTCCACAAACGAGACCTTGGTGGAGATTTGGCGCAGAATCACCCTTGGCAACTGGTGTGCCTTTGGTTTGTCAAAACAGCTAGGGTCGAAACTTCTGACTCGAAGGACTAAGAAAATGCTCCACAAGCCGCTTATCCTACCCGTACTCTTAAACGAAGCCGAGTGCTGGACGATAAGCAAAACGGCAGAGCAGATTCTCGGTTCCATTGAAAGAAAAATGCTGCGACCAGGGGCCTGTCTACGAAGAAGGCGAATGGAGAAGACAACTGTACCGAGATGTGGATGTAGTTCAAAAGACAAAACTCAGCGGCTGGACCACATCGATCAAATGGACAACAGCGCTCCAGCTAAGAGGGTCTTCGAATTCCAGCCTCCGGGTTCCAAGTGATTGCGGACGCTATAGAGCTTCGTCTTGACAATTGAAGGCAGCAGCAGCAGGGACCATCAAGAAAGGAAGGCAGCTATAGCTCTGGTTCAGGCCCTTCATGGGTCGCAGGACTGATGCATGCCCGACGATTGGAATACTTGCGCACATCAGCACATGTTGGCACACATGAGTGTCGCAGCTGATTTATTGGTATTCTCGCATCCGACGGCATGTCCATGAGACTAGCGTCAGAGGAGATGCAGTCCGCGCAAGGTCATCAAAGCTCCAGTGCGCTTTCAACCAATGACGGAAGATGCCCTTCATTCGTCATTCAATGATGTGAATTTGAAGAGGAAGAAGATTCAGCAATGAATCAAGAGCCTGGCATGTTAGGGAGCAGAAGTCACAGGCTTGCTCGAGAGCTTATTCCATCAAGCAACTCATGCGTAAAAGGGTGGAGACTGTGATCTTCTTGGTGATGGACCACAGGTTCTGCAACAAAAAAAATCCCTTACAGTGCAAGAAACCTGACAGGACCTTTAGAACTTTCCGTCTCAATATGTTCTGGGAGGAAGCTTGGCCATGCATTGAATCAGGATGACTTAGAAGCTCAGGTATTGTTCACCTTTTGCGTAGCATTACAGAAAAGTGTCGTCCGGTGTCAAATCGAATGGTAACCAATTGACGTCGCCAAGACAGCCACGACTAGGAAACTTTTCATGCCGTAAAGGTACAATTGGCCGCGTTGTTTGGCTTATTGCCCCAGATATCGACTAAGTTATCTTCAACTGCTGGACCCACGAAAATTGGTTGTCTTCCGACCATATGCCTTTGTATTGTCTCTTGCTGTCCAGTCATGCCACATCTTTGACTGCATCATCGACGACGGGCTAGCGACACCTTTTGAGCACTGAGAACACCAAATAGTCCCTTTGTCTGGATGCTACTGAGTTCCTCGATCTGTCTTTTCTTATTTACTTTACTTTCATCGCTGAAGAAAATGTTCTTACTGTCCTGCCGACATCAAAGAGGAGTTTCTACGGAGTTGTCAATGGTCAGTAGACCGCTATTTCTTTGAGGTCAAGCGGCAATTGAATTACAGATCCCTTTCTCGACAAACAAAAATGGCCTTGTGCATGCAACATGACCTTCTTCTTCCTTCTTCAGATGGCGCTACAGTCCGGGGTGGACCTGGGCCTCAACCAGCATGCCTCTCCAGCTAGCACGATCTTTTGCCAGCTGCCGCCAGTTGCGCACTCCAAGTTGGTTGAGGTCCTTTTCCACTTGTGTGCGCCATCTCAGTCTTGGACGTCCTCTGTTGCGTTGTCCCTGTGGTTCGGATTCGAAGACTTTTCGGGCCGGAGCATTGCTGTCCATCCACTCTACATGGCCTAGCCACCTTAAGCGTTGTATCTGTAGACGCTTGACTAGGCTCATGTCGCTGTACAGCCCATACAGTTCGTGGTTGAATCTTCTCCTCCAGATGCCAACCAACGCAAACAGGACCAAAAATCGCACGCAGAACTTTTCTCTCGAACAGACCAAGGGCAACATGACCAGTCCTAGAAATACCAAGACCTTGTTGAAAGCGGATGAGGAAGCCGCCTTACGAGAGAAAGGTTATACTCATGACTTTTGGTCCTGTTCGCATCTGGAGGTGAAGAATCAACAATGAACTTTACAGGCTGCATGGTGGCATACGCGTAGTCAAGTGCCTACGAATACAACACTCAGGGGATGAACATCACATCTTCGAGGCAAAGAGTCTTTAAATTGGATCCATTGGGACTACGCAACAGAGGACGACCTTGTCTGAGATGCCGCACAGAAGTGAAAAGGTATCGTGCTTGAGGACCAGAACTATCCCCGACTAAAAGTCGTCGAGCTATCGTATCTCCGCTGAACAAAAGAAAGAGAAAGAAATTGCTTTACACTAGAGCAACGTTTTGAAATTTTGAAAATTTGAATGCCGTGTAAGCTTGGCATTTGTTTTCTCAGGAAGCTTAAGGCTGAATGAAGATTCAATTCAAATTCTCATTATCCCTGTCATATCACAGTGCGCTGCTGTGGCCGAGAATGTGATGCTTAACATTGAGAAGGGCCGGATAAGAACTTCGCAACTTATGTTGGTTTGACTTGAAACGACAAGGGCGGACAAAAAATGCAAGCAGTCCTGGCACAAACCACGGTAAGTGGTAAATAGTGGAGTTCCGCAGAACGAACGAAAACGATGTACAAGAGTACAAAGACCTTTCTAATCTGACCGATGGCGAACTGCCAACACAGTCAAGTTGACATTCAGTATCCTCGTGGCTCCTCCTGGATGGTCGTCATCCGATGTGTGGTGAACCAATGTATGCAGCGACGTCTAAATAATGAACCTGGCTTACCAGGTTCGCAGAGCTCACGTTGTTCGATGCAGCGTTGCCTTGTAGGACCCCCTGTTTAGCTGCATGTGCCTGCCTACACTCGTCGACAATCCATGGATTCCATCTGGGTGGTGGCATGAAACCCATCACATCAGTGGCAGCTTCTTTGGTGGGTTTTTGACAACGTTTCCATTCTTTTTCCATTGTCAGTGCAGGCAGCGTCGAACTTTATGAGACCGTCAGGGAGACTCGGTCGGCAAAGGTTTACGACGTCAAACCGTTTTGCCATATTTCGACTCCGTTGCTCTCTCGATATCCGTGTTCTTACCTTGGCTCCAACAAGGAGATGGTCCAAGTCGATGTTCGGGCCTCGGAATGTTCGGACATCGAGAATGTTGGAGGAGTGTGCGACGTTCATTGCAACGTGATCGATCTGATTGACGGTTCATTGATCTGGGGATCGCCAGGTTCCTGTATGAATGTCGAGATGTGGGAGCCGCTTACTACTCATGGAGAGGTTCCGCCCCGCTGCGAAGTCCAACACCCTGAGTCCGTGTCCGGAGGTGGTGTCGTGCAGGCTGTGTTTCCCGATAACGCCAGCAAATATGTCCTCTTTTCCCAGCCGAGAGTTTAGATCTCCTAGAACGATCTCGGTGTCTTAGCTGGGGCATCGATTGTACGCTCTTTCCAGGAGACCATAGAGGTCACCCTTGCTGTTGTCATCCTTTTCCTCTGTCGGGGCGTGAGGGCAAATCAGGCTGATGCTCCCTAACTTAGCCTTAAAACGGATTGTCATGAGGCGTTCGATTACGGGATCGTAGCTTATGACTTTTTGCCTAAGTCTGGCTCGAACGACGAATCCGCAACCGAATAAGCGCTGCCTTCGCTCCCTGTAGTAGATGTCGCAGTTCTTCATCTTCCCTTTACCCGGCCCATCACACCGCAATTCCTAAATGGCGGTGATGTCTGCTTTGTAGCAGTCAAGAGCCTCCGCAAGTTCTTCGGCTGCACGTGGTCACGTGGTCTGTTGAGAGACCACACATTCCACGTGCTGAATCGAAAATCGAGATAGATCCGTCCATATCCGAGGCACGTTGCTGTCTCTGGACGGGGTTCTTCTATGTGGTGAGGGAGTTGCCTCACGCTCAGCCTACAGACTGGTAGGCCAGGCCTATTATTTAACCCTCGGACAGAGGAGTTCTCTGCATTGGTCCACCACACAACGGATGTTGTGATGGCTATCCAGGGGGCGCCACGAACAGGTTGTATGTCAACTTAATCTGTGCTCGGACGAGGATAGTGTTGGTAGCTCGCCATGTTGAGTGCGATCAACGACGTTGTCTAGTGTGCACGTCCCATGCGGTCCAGGTTTTGCGGTCAGCACATAGAAACGGTCCCTTAAAAGACCACCGAAAAACTTGCGGAGGTCCTGGACAAACAAACCGGAATAGGCAAGAAGAGACTGAAGAACTTCAACCTTTTCTACGGCACTTGCTTCAGGGGTGAAAGGCAGCGCTCATTTGGATGTGAATTTGTTGAGGTCTTAAGCTACCACGTGAACGAAGGCCTCATGATAATCCGCATCAAGGCTGAATTCGGGACCATTAGCCTGATTTACGCTCAATCCTCAACAGAGGAGAAGGATGACAACAGCAAGAATGCCAGAGACACGATTTTCCAAAAGTCCGTTCAACTTCTAGCTTATGCGGACGACATTGACAAGATAGGATGATCACAGGGATCCGTTAATGAGGCGTTGGCTGGCATTGAAGCAAAAGCGTCGCACTCAAGTGTGGAAGGGCATCAACCAACTTGTAGTGCCCAACTGGAGGCAGCTTTCGACCACTGTTGAGCCTCTAGTGATGTGTAGCTGGAGAGGCATGTTGGTTGAGGCTCAGGTCCACAATAGACTGTAGCACCACGGAAAGAGGAAAAGGAGTCTGAGCATGTGTTTCTTCAATCCAATCCTTCTTAAAAACACACCAACAGATAGAATCCTTCGCAAATATCAGCATCCAGCCCACCACTAAGAAACCGCAGGAGACAAAATTAATGATTGTGTGGTTCCACATGGAATATGGAAATGAAAAAAACGAAAGAATGGAAGTGGAAGGACAAGGATTCCACAGGCAGAGCCGATTAAGGATTGCCTATCCATGCATCCCATTTCGACATGTGCCCATTTATCAAACGCAGATAAACACAAAATCCGCATTCATTAAAATTTCCACTGTTCTAAGCACCACAAGGACACGCCGGAAAATGTTTCCCTCCTGTGTTGCGTTTTTTTTTTGCTTTCCGTTCACTCTCCAGCTGCCGCTGCTACAGATCGCGCGATACGTACGTGTGTGTACGCGAAACCCCCCCACTTTACACGTGTAAATCAGGCATAAGCTCATTTTAATATATGATGCGACTACACACACTAATACGTGCCGTAACGACACAACGAGGAGAACAAAAAAAAAATGAAAACACCAAGGATCTGAAAACAATGGCAGGGACAGGGAGGGCGGCGAGTAATGATGAAAATAAAAAAAAAAATTGGGAAAACGAATTAAACTCGACTGTGTATGTGAAGCGTGTGTGCGTGTGTGTGCGTAAGGATACGCACTTACGCGCGTTCCCCCTCACCGGCCCTTCCACATAATTATGCAAATTAGTTTGAGTTTCATCGGGGCAGCAGCAGCGGTGCTCTCTCCCTCTCTCTGCGTGAGTGAGTGCTGCGAGGTCCGCCTGAGAGTGTTATTTTCACAAGGACTCGTACTGTCATAGATTTCTGTTTTCGTGCTGCGTGTGCGTGTGTTTTTTTTCTGCTTCTTTTCGAAAACGTTTAGCGGCATGTGTGCTGGGATTGGGATCTCCTGTGTGAGTAGCCTGGGGCGTGGAGCGATAACTTAAGAAGGATTTTTCGTTTTCAAATGACAACCGCGGCAAGATGTTGACTGATGATTGGAGTCTCGTCGAGTATAGTAGCTGATGCGTGCGAAGGGTACTTGAAGGTTTTGTGGTGTCGTTTTGAATTTAATCGCGTTCTCTACGAGTTGGCGGTGACGAAGACGGCGTTTTCCAATCGTGGGAGGGGCGGTTAGCGGCTTTTTATGATTGATTGGATCTTTGAGCGGAGATGTCCTCGAGCAGTGGTTGCTGACTGAATGGGAGAAGACATCGAAATTTGGGTCACGCAGTGATGGACTTTTGAGTGGCGATTTTTGACTTGACATCATTCGGAGAGTGCGATGGTGGACAGGATATCAAGAAAATCTCGGAAATTGAGGCTGCAACACAAGATCTCCGATAAGGTTGACGAGACGCGCATAATGTGAAGCAGTCAGTGGTTCGACAAGTCCATCAACAACTTCTCTGAGCGATAGTTAAGCTTCTGGGGGAGGCTTCTGAACGTCTGCAAATTGAGGCTCCGTGGCGGTGATATTCCCCTCATTCGGCTTAAATTTCTGCGGTGTGACTGACTCTATCAAGTTGGGAAACAAAAAGACTCCGGTCGGGAGCAAACTCGATATCAGAGTGGTTTCAGGCCAGGGAAGTTCACCATCTAACAAATGTTCACACCAAGGTAGATCCTGGAAAAGACCCAAAAAGTGCAAATCGACACTATAACCACCTATTCATGGATTTTAAGGCCGCATATGACAGTGTGCATAGAGACGAGTCTGTCTTGTCTTGGCATTCCTACTAAACTCGTCAGATTGTGTAGGATGACGATGGAGAACTCTCGGTGCTCCGTTAAGGTCGGGAACAAACTCACCTACACCTTCAATGTCAAGAAAGGTTTTAGACAAGGTGACGCACTGTCATGCAACTTCTTCAACACCATTCTTGAGAAGATCGCACTTAACTCACAAGTCAACACCAGAGGCACCATCTTCCAAAAGTCCGTTCAACTGCTAGCTTAAGCGGACGACATTGACGTGATTGGACGAACACAGCGAACCGTTAATGAGGTTTGCTGGCATTCAAGCGGAAGCGGCTAAAATGGTTCTAGTGGTTAAGGAGGGCAAAACGAAGCACCGACGTCTTGGACAGAGCGTCACACTAGGCAGCAGAAACCTCGAGATAGTCAAGGACTTCGTCTACCTCGGCCCCGCGGTGAATAGGGACAACAACACCAGTACCGAAATCAAACGCAGAATCACTCTTGACAATCCTTGTTTCTCTTGACTCGAGGGGCAACTGAGTAATAGAGCCCCCTCTCGAAGGGCTTGACTGACTTTGTAAATAAGCCTGACCACCCCAGTCCTTCTTTACGGCGAGGAAGTTACTAAAAGCGGATGAGGAAGCCCCTAGACTTTTCGAAGGGAAGAGTTCTTTATGCAATTTTCGGGCTTATTTGTCTTGGCGGCATCTGGAGGAGAAGATTTAACGACGAACTCTATGGGCTGTACAGAGATATGCGCATGGTAGAGCGTCTTCGGATGCTTAAGATGCCTAGGCCACGTAGAGCGTATGGACACCACTGCTCCGGCCCGAAAAGTGTTCGAGCCATTGGGACAACACAACAGAGGACGGCCTAAGCTCAACTCAACCAACTTGTAGTGTACAGCTGGAAGCAGCTAGCGAAAGATAGTGCTGGCTGGAGAGGCATGGTGGTTGAGGGCTAGGTTCCCCAGGGACTTTGGCGACACAAGAAGAAGAAGAAGACACAAATATTCAGATGATGTAACTGGATTCATGAATTTGTTCACCTTGTCGAATGATTCATTCTGAGGTTTGATTATCAAAAGGCTTTTTTTGACAAACAACTCGAACAACTGTCAATGGCTCTTGCGCTCTTTGGTCAGTATCGTTTGGCAAGTCTTTATTGTAAGACTGGAAGAAAAAACTTAAGAACTGAACATTTTATTTAAGACTTACATCTAAAGCTGAAACTTGACTAAGCTACCTATGCCGTGTGTTGCAGGTTCGACGAGGGAGTTAAGTTGCTCCGCAGCCACCAGATTATGCTGCTTTGCAACATCCTGCACATCTCAACTCGATCCCGCTGTGCTGAAGTGGAGGAAATCTTCCTCATGATCGTTGATTTGTCACCCGTTCCCAGCAGAATGGGAGCAATGAAAGTCCCGCAACAGGGCTAACTTATCAAAATACAAAAATGTTTAGGGAGGGAAGAAGCCATTATGGCGCACCGTTTCATTGTATTGTGTAGCGAGATAGCAAGTCCCAGAAATAAGACTGTTAGAGGCATCCATTGCTCTTGCAGAATGTTTGCAAATCTGCTTCAAATGAGGAATTTGGTCCTAAGACTTCGTTAAACAGGAATTTATTGTAGTCAGACCTGGGAGTTCGATAAAGTCGAAGATAGGCTCGAGGGCATGCCCTATCGGGCAACGGCTTTTTTTCCATCAGACTAGCTCATTCTCCTTCTCCTTGTATAAGATTACCTCTTCCCTCGCCTTGAGTTGGCTGTTGTTAAACAGTCTCTTTGCGAGGACAAAGGCGCCTCGAGCCCTGGGCAGAGCAGCATATATTTAAACTGGCTCAAACAGATCCCAAGGCCCGTCATCTGAGCCGGTGGTTCCCCATGCTGTCCACGAAAAACAAGCTTACGCCGATTCTTTTTTGGATCTGCCGAAGCCTTATGCAACGGCGTCCTGAACAACATGGTTTCCGTCTTCTCAAAGTTGATTTTTAACATCCCTTTGCAGCAATCTCGTCAGAAGGAGTCAAGTCACCCTGCAAGAGAGTGTCAATGTGCTCGATCTTTGGACATGATCTGCACACTATCCAGTCATCTGCGCACGCAACTGCAAAACTAAGAAAATTCAAAAGATCGCTCAAGGGATTGATGCGAGGAGGACAAGCGATTTTACGGCACCCTGTTGAAGACCATTTTTGACAAGGAGAGTACCGTCAGAAGTTGCCATATTGGGCAACAAACCGTTTGTCGGTAAACTTGTTACACAAACTGAGCTGACCTAAGCTTTTACAGTCCTTCCAACCAAAAAGTGTCTAGGGCCTCTCCAGACTCATCCAGACCAACAGCGCCGCACCTGTGCACTGCTTCTTGCACTTGTTCCATTGATAGGAGGGAGATATGTGCAGTCTTCAGGAATAAGCCAGCTAAGATTGACGTTTCGAAAGCAAACACTACTCGTGTTATCGGCATGATACCAATTGCTCTGCTCGAATGAGTCACCCAAAATTGGTCCCTCCGAATGAAGCACCTCAGTTATAGTTGCGGCCAACATTTGTATGATATCATTCTGGAGAAGTAAATGGCATTAACTGTTCCTTGAACTGAGAGTAACGATTTCAAGTTCCCTTTTAAGCTAAGGTCTTGCATTTGACATTTTGAATCAAACCTCACGATGAACCACCTTCTTCAATGAGTGTCAGCGAAATCACTGTTGGAGGCAAGTATCATTTGCGGCGGTGGAGGTTTCCAGATCAAGGTGTTGACTGAACTCGACTGGAAGTGACAGCTTGACCAGTGTCTATATTCTGATGCTAAGGGAGGTCAGGAGACCTGTATGGAACCTTGTATCAGTCTCACAGTGCAGAAGACCCCCCTAAGAGAGTATAGAGCTTGTTTTGGCTTAACACCCTAAATTGTTGGCTCATCCGTGGTTGGTTTCCCACTGAGCTCACTGGTCCAAAGGCACCGACTACCGACTCAGACCAGTCCGCTGTAGAGACTTTTTGGGCTAAGTATGGAGTTGCATGTCAACAAAGTGCTGTGAGCGACAGAGGAGTTTGAAAGGTCTCACTCCCTATCAAGCTGGGCCGATTGTCCCTCAAGCATGAGCTTCATTGGAAATTGAGAGACTAAGGCGTCTCAGTTTGTCGTCAAGTCTTTCATTACTTACAACTCTTAGAAAACTGGAGTCCGTGATATACGACCGTCGAGGGAGGCGATCACGTAAGTCCTCCCGATTCGACTAAATTTCCATGTTTCCTCATCATGTCGCCAATTCAACTTTCACTTGTAACGATCGGCTACTTTCCTGCAAACACCTACCCGAGAGCTATTTTCATCAACCTCACAATTTTAGTGACATTTGGACAAAGGCTGTGCGTTTCATTTTTAGTTGGCCCCTAATTTCAAATCCCAACCATGAAGTCCCAAAAAATTATTCCAATTCAAAGTCAGTGCATACTTCAGCACTTCGACGTGATCATGCATCACAACATGTTGCACCATCACTGAGAGCATGTTTATGAAGCAACAAAATTCACATAGATCACGTTGTCGTTCACACAGAACAGATGACCATCGTGACACACTCTCTCTGCCTCATCAGACCATCTCAGCAGAGCAGAGCGATCATGTGAAATCAATTTCCTTCATCTTGCCATCACTCGATCGCTTGCCGATCGCAGGTCATATCGGCCACAAACCAACCAGCAGTCCTCGGCGCCATAGTTTTGGCCCCTCAAACCATCAGCAAATACCAAACGCGAAGCCCAATTGTGGGGTATCAAATATCTCATAGCAGGGAATCATCCTAACGAGCACGAGTCGTGATCTTGTGATCAGATCCATCGGGTCCACCGTCACCGTCACAGCCACCACATGAACTAAAGCCGGAAAAAAAGAAAATAATTACCAGTTTGTAACCAGGCAGAACGGGCGCACTGCTGCTCCAATCATTGCATCATTGTTCAACTGATCTGATTTATATCCAGCTGGGATGCGATGGAGGGGGCATCTCAGAAGTAGACCATGTCCATCGATGATGTTAGCGGGTTGGAAGGGGGAGAGGGGGAGAGAGGGGGCTGGTGGGGTGGTTGTTTAAAATTCCTCTTGGCCAGATGGGACGTAGTTGCCGACGCCGTAGTCGTTGTTTGTTTTTGGCATTTTTGTGCCTCGTCACCTGTTCGACCGGATGAACGAATGCAAAGGACGAGCAGTAGATGAGAAGAAAAAACGACACACACACACACACTTCCTGATTCGATTTAGGAGGGACCTTTTCAGCGGGAGATAAAAAAAAATTCAAAATTCCTCTCTCGTCCGCCTCGGGGATTTCCGGCACGAATTCATCGAAGATGTACCCAAAAATTTTTTCTCAATATTTGCTTAGAGGCAACATGGCAGTGCGAGGAATAATGAATTAAAGGATTTCTGTCCCCGACAAAAAGGAGAGAAATAATTTCATTATTCATCCCGCGAAGCGCGAAAGTTAAGATATCATCCGGTGGCAGCGACGGGCGGGGGGAGGCGGAGTGAATGAAATGCCAACACCAATTTTTCCTCAGCAGGACATGTCCTGCCTTCGATGAGGTGAAGGATTTGCTCTGATGCCGATGCTGGGGGGGAGGAGAGTGGAAAACCTGTCACCACAGAGGGATTTTTTTTTCAAGCAAAATTTGTTTTCCGCGAGTGGGAGGGGGTGTGGGAGCCCACCTCCCTCACCTGAAATAAACATAAGCACACAAATATTTTGAAATGAAATGACAGTTTGAGTTGAATTCACAACGACCGCCACCATCACAGGCCAAGACGACAGTCAGGACTCGCGAAAAAAAAACACAAACAAACAAGAAGCCAAGCAAGGAGTGAAGTGATGGCAAGAGAGACGCCATCACCGCTTGACTCTGCTTGCCGTGTTATCATTTCGTGAGCTTTTTCGCGTCCACTAATGGAATTTGATGCCAGGATACACCAACACACATACACCCTCACAGGGATTGACAATCAACCTCTCCTCTACCGAAAGATAAACAGTTTTGTTTTTCCTTTTCTAATTGGATTAGATCATATGAAGTGAAGGATTCTCTCTCAGGATGACGACGGGCGACGGACGATGGGGTGGAAGGATGCTTGCTTCTTGCCCCCCCCACCCCCCAAAAAAAAGAGAAAACTTTGCAGCCTGACGCGGGGGATGAATATTAATGATTTTTCATTTTTGTCCGCCTTTCTCGGTCCTTTCCCGCCACTCCCCTTGCACTCTGTGTTTTGAGGATAAATCGTCGTCCTTCATGATGTTGCCCGCTTTTTATTTCAATTCAACGGTTGGAGGGGGTGGGAGAGCGGGTGGAAACCAGTGCAAATACAGGACAGGCCAGACCAGGCCAAGCGGGGATAATGATGAGAATGATTATGGGTGACAGGCGCGCGCTTATATACACACACACACACATCCACACAAACACCAAGG
The DNA here is from genome assembly GCA_944738645.1 of Eristalinus sepulchralis. Lineage (NCBI taxonomy): Eukaryota > Metazoa > Arthropoda > Insecta > Diptera > Syrphidae > Eristalinus > Eristalinus sepulchralis. The sequence continues at coordinate 65,683,013 of OX122883.1, forward strand.
ATCCATCGACACTGCGCGACACCAAAATGAAGTCCCCGTCATCGTCGTCGTCGTCGTCGTCGTCGTCCTTTTGTTTTCTATCCCTGTTGTGTTGTCTTGTTCTTGTGATTTCTAACATTCCCATCCCACACCCACCCCCCACCGGTTGTGTGTGAGTGTCATCTGGTTAAGCTCTAAAAATTAATGATTCCAAAACGAATTAAGTTCGCACTCTCACTTGTGTGTTGTCTACTTTCTCTCTTTCCTTTCCTGTGTGTCCTTTCTCGTTCGCCATCAACGCAGGGGGCTATAAAATCTTTAGCTGTGCCCCCAAAACAACGCAAGTAAGGAGCGCACACAAAAACCAAAAAAAAAAAAAGAAACAAAAACGCAGAGAAATTTTGAAAATGACGAAAGGATGAGGATGAGCGCAGGATTTGCTTATATGTACGGTACGATGGGTACGGGGGAATCAAATTAAAAATGGCGCCCATAATAAAGTATCACATCCTTCGACACTGTGGCAGCGAACGAACCCGCGAAAGCGGGGTATCGATCTGTTTCGGATACACAAGGGGATGCGGGAGTATCCGTTGGGAGGGGGTGGATGGGTGGGTGGGATGCCTTGGCATGGGTGAAGTGAAAGTAAATTAATGAATTTTATTTCGACTGTTTTTGCAGTGCGTGCGGGTGTGTGGGTGTGTGTGTGTATGTTTGTGCGTGTGTGAGTGTAAGTGGGTACGCATTGCGTATGCCATGGTTACCCCCTCTCTCTGTCCAACAGAAAAGAAAGGAGGAGGCGACTAGATAGCAGCAGTAAATGCCAATGGCGGACCAACAACCAACCAACCGACCACCCACTTCCCTCCATCCCCCTCACCCCTCCCCCCCCCCACCATTCCGAACTTGAGCGCCGTAGCCTCTAATATTTATGATTAATTTCGGAGCCAACTAATTGGAAATTTTATAATTTATGAGTTACGTTGCTGTGATTTGTTTAATTACGAGCGAAATTTGGTGTTTTTTTCATTCATTTTTGTTGTTGTTTCTTTTTTGACTGGTTTCTGTGGGTTTTGTTTTCTAGGTCTGTGATGACTTTGATTGAGCCCCGACACGTTTGGCGGTGGGGGAGGGAGGGGATATTAAACCGGATATTATTCCGGAGGGATTTGCGAGAGGAGATTGTGAGGAGCCTGCTGGGGATTTGGACGGGGAGATTTATTATTGGATTTCGACGACTTAAAATATGGAAATTTTAATTGACAGAATTTGGTTGCGATGAGAGATTGCTGTCTATGTGGATCGTTGTTTCGGGTTCTTTGGCTTTTTTTTCTTGTTGTGGCCTAAGGTCAGAAGGCGTTTGTGCTTAAATTTTATTTTTGAATCTGATTGGTGGTCGAGTGAAAGTTCTCTCGGTTTATCTGATCTGATTAATTCCGATTTGAGTCGCTTTCTGGCACCCACAGTCTAAGTCTCCGTCTTTGAATAAAACCTTGTCGGGGATCGAGGTGGACCGCGAGCTTTTGGACAGAGCGTCGCAACGGGCAGCAAAGATTTTCTCTCCTCTCATCAGTCAAGCCCAAATTTACTCTGAGTCCTTGGCATCATTAGGATTTTGAGTGTCCTCCTCATTGCTTGGCTCCCACGTCTATTCTAAACCGTCATTTAACCGAAAGATCAGGATCTCAGTACGACCCGGTACCTAATCGATCACTTCTCTCTACAAATTGAAAAGTTACGTTGAGTCTTATGATTCCTGTGCTGACGTCCCACTTCCAAGATCGGCAGCTCTTTTGTCTACTGACTCACCATCGGAGCTCTACGAGGCAGCGAGGAGCATGCATCAGACCTGGGAGGGACATCAGCTCCATATGCAATCTTCACAACAGAGGCTATTAAGTATGCCCCTGCTCAATGTTGTCTACAAGATCCTTCCAGTGTACCGTGTTTATGTCTAAGGCCGTTTTCCACCACACTAATTGGTAGTAATTTTACCGAAAGGTGCAACACCTATCCGGTGGATATAGGATTCTGAACTTACAATCGCATCACGAGACGGCTGCGGTTGTTTTACTCTTGATTTCTTTTCTCCTCAAGGAGCGCCGGAGGTGTGAGGGCACACTCTTATGGTAATTTCCTGCAGCAGCGTTCAGCTGGGGCATCCCAGCCGTTGCATTGTTGACGTTCCAATGGATTTTAATTTTTCCGTGCGGTTGAGTGGAAACCGAATGTTTTATTACTTTACTCCAGCACGACGCACGATGACGACGAGACGTCGATGGTTGCCCTGGAGGATTTCACATGTGTTTGGTGGGAGGCAGGGTGGAGTAAGTAAAGCAAATTATGATTGCTTGCATCTGAAGACGTACTCAGTCTCTGGTTGAAGGATGTGGTCATATCACCAGAAGGGCGCAATCTTAAAGGTTGCAGAGCTATTCAAGGGAACTTGCCGACTTAGGATGCCCTTCGCGTCAGCAGGGAGATGGCCAAACAACCATTTGGGGTCCTAAAAGGAGCTTGAAAGTGTACGTTGCTCAGGGGAAGTGATACTGAAGTCGGTCTCAGACAGTTTACAGAGAGGGTCGTGGTTTCAAGTTGATAGTGCTCGCATTTGACACCTATCAAACGCAGTCGTCACCTGAAGCATCACAACATGAGCCGAATGTTTGGCATTTACCTATACAACAATGGATCTGCTGGCAATCGAGTGAAGCGTTGACTTTTTAAAACCTTCTCTAAAAGAGGTGATTCAAACATTGCCCCTTTTATGGTCGTGATAGTCGACCGACTTCGCACGTAAAAAATGAAATTGGGTAGAAATTTGAAGAGTCGAAGCCTCACTGACTCCGTAAGGCTTATCAGAGTCAGGTTGCAAGTGCAAGCATCCAGTTTTCAGAGTGCCCAGCTCTGCCAGATGAAAAAATCGGAGAAACGGAGAAGCTGCCTTTGATGTGTTGGGTCTTAAATCGCCACCCACAAACAAACCCTGGCTTGACAACGAGTGCAGACTGGCGCAATCAACGAACTTGGCCGCATATTCATAAGGCGATGTTGAATAGAAGGGGGCATGGGCCTGTGCACACGAGGTAACGCCGTTGATCGCACGCAACCTGGCGAGCTGCCAACACTATCCTTGTCAGTGCACAGGTCTAGTTAACATACAGCCTCCTTGTGGTGCCCCGGGGATGGCCATCACAACATCCTTTGTGTGGTGAACCAATGAATGTAGCGAAACCCTCTGCTCGAGGACTAACTAATGGGCCTGGCCTGACAGTCTATAGGATGTGCGTGAGGCTTACTCCCTCACCTCATAAAACACACCAGTTCAGAGACAGCAACACGCCTCGGATATGGACGGATCTAATCTTGACGACCCCGGCAAATAACTAGAGGACAACGATTTTCGATTCAGCACTTGAAAAGTGAGGTCCCTTAATAGACCACGTGCAGCCGAACAACTTGTGGAAGCGCGGACCGAAGCCTGCCGACACCAAAACAGAGAAGTAATAGTAGGAAAGATCATTTCTGCAGACGTTTGAACGGCGATGACGGCACAAATCCCGCTGTTTGGCGGAATGTTCCTCTCAATTTGGACGATGATAGGCAAGAATTCCGACCCACCGACTTAGACGAGGTCAAGATAGCAATATCGAAGCTGAAGTCTAACAAAGCTACCTGAGCGGATGGACTGTCCGCAAAACTGTTCCAAAGCAGCTGGATATGACCTGCTTGGGCGCATGCACCAGATCATCTGTATCATATGGTCGGAGGAAAGCATGCCCGATGAGTGGAATCTCAGTGCCGTCTGTCCGATCCACAAGAAAGGAAACCCCTTCGACTGCGCCAACTATCGAGGGATTAGTCTCCATAACATTGCGTGCAAGATCCTCTCTGCCGTATTGTGTGAACGTCTGAAACCGTTTGTCAACAACCTAATAGGTCCTTATCAGTGTGGTTTCAGGCCAGGGAAGTCCACCACCGACCAAATCTTCACATTACGGCAGATCCTGGAAAAGACCCAAGAAATGCAAATCGACACTCACCACCTGTTCGTCAGTTTGAAGGCCCCATATGAGACGAGCATAGAGTCGAGCTATACAGGGCCATGTCTAGGTTCGGCATTCCTACTAAACTCATCAGATTTTGTAGGATGACGATGGAGTACTCCCGCTGCTCCGTCAAGTTATGTAACGAACTCATCGAGACCTTCAGTCTCAAAAAAGTTGTCAGACAAGGCGACGCACTGTCATGTGACAACATCATACTTGAGAAGATCGTGCATAACTCACAAGTCAACACCAGAGGCAAGATTTTCCAAAAGTCCGTTCAACTGCTAGCTTACAACTACGGCAATGACGTGATGGGACGGACACGGCGAGCCGTCGATGAGGCATTTGCTGGCATTCAAGCAGAAGCGGCTAAAATGGCTCTGGTGGTTAATGAGAGCAAAACGAAGTACATGCTGTCATCAAGGAAGGAGACACAACGTCGACGTTTCGGACAGAGTGTCACACTAGGCATCACAAACTTCGAGATAGTTAAGGACTTCGTTTACCTCGGCTCCGCGGTGAATAGGGACAACAACACCAGGACCGAAATCAAACGCAGAATCACTCTTGCCAATCGCTGTTTCTTTGGGCTCAAGAGGCGATTGAGTAATTGAGCCCCTCTCTCGAAGGGCTTTACTGACTTTGTAGAACAGCCTAACCAAATGGAGCGGAAACCTGGACGTTACTAAAAGCGGATGCGGAGGAGGATTTAACGACGAACTCTATGAGCTGTACAGTGGCATGCCCCCGATCAAGCGTCTTCGGGTATAACGCTTAAGATGGTTAGGCCATGTAGAGCGCATGGACACCACTGCTCCAGCCTGAAAAGTTTTGAATCTGGGCCATTGGGACAACACAACGGAGCACGGCCTAGGCGCCTGACACGCTTTTCTCTTTCCTGATTCCTGATCTTCTCCAAAATTGTGGTTTCACATTCGGTTCGGAACTCTGTGTATCTATGGTCCGACATGAACACTTTCGACAGAACTTTCCAGTCTGCGATCTCCTTAAGATATTTAAGACAGCGTTAAGTCGACACTTTCTGTTTTCTGGTCGTAACAAAAGTTGACCGGGAGCCAATGTTTCTTATGTTCAAGCCGGATGAGAAGATGCGAACCTCTTCTGTTACACTTGCTGCTGCCCCAAAAGATGTTCCGAGCAGATGCCTAAAGCCATCTTTTTTCGTTTCGCAGTAGGGCTCTACGAGTTCCGATACTGACTTTGGTGGTGGTGGAAGGACGGAATCGTAAGGGAAGTAGGCTGAAGCTGCAACAAAATTTTGCCACGCTCCATTTGATTTGTAATTGATGACGGCAGCAAGCAGGTCTTGTTTGCGAAATTTTCCAAACTTGGTCGCTGGGAGAAGGTTTGCTCGCGATATTGGCGAGCGATACTGCGATACTCCCACAAGGTGGCCTTACCCACTGTCAGGCTTAAACAGAATTTAAGGCGTTTCTGACCTCCGATGTCTCCAGAATCGGCACAATTGGACAAGCTCTTGGTCTTTCTGATCACTCGTCGTAGAGTGGAGAGAAACCCCGGAGGCCAGTAAGACCACAGATGCGGTTCTTGGGTGGATATTATGTGGGGTTTTGTCTTCACCATGGAAAGCCTGTTGGATGTCGTAGCATCCTTAGAATGATTAAGGTTGATCTGGGTAAACAATGGCATTGGGATTTACCGTGGGGAGCATCAATTATTCGCATTCCTTGGAAACGAAGCAGAAATTAATCCTTCCAAGGTGCAGATAGGGACGTGAGCCATATCTCGAAACGGTCTCGAAATGGTCTGAACTAAAGGTCGGTCAAGGCCCACAACGAGAGTGGAACCGTCTTTATCTTCCCGGTTCCCGACCTTCCACCTCTTGGTTTCGGCACCAGGGTTTTGAATATAGAGTCACGCCAGCACATCCGCCGTATTCCTGAGTTGCCACAGGATCCAGCAGATGGTGCGCGTGTGTTTGATGGGCCTGAGAACATCAAAATTTGTGGTTCCCAAGGGGTGGGGGGGGGGGGGGGGGTCAGAAGTACTCAGTCTTTCGCTTCCGGTGTGGAGCACTTCACCAAAAAGGTTCAGTTTTCTAGACCACATCCCTCCACTTCAAAGCAAGCGTTCTCTGCCTTAGTCAGCTCCCACAGCTGATCTTCGAAGTGTTTGCATTCAGCGTCGGTCATGCTGTCGTCATTGCCAGCTTTCCCTAATCGCAGGCGCAGGCAAGAGATGGCAGCCTTCTTGCGGAGCTGCAAATTTCGTTTTCCGCGTGCCACTCGCTTGTGCCTGTTGGCAGGTCAATTTTCGTCCACCAGAACCGGAGCCTATACAAGTTGCGGCACCGATTTCATTCGGATTCTGTGATCGGGAGGAGCTACCAGTGCTGTCCTCAGCGGACGTTTTCTTTTTTCTGGTCTTGCAGCCAGGAGAAAAGAAGGCAGCGCTGGTTACAGAGGATGAGTCAGCTTCGGTTGGCGAAGTTTCAGTTGATCTGCTACTCTTTGCCGTGGCCACTGAAGGGGGACCACTTTCGGGATCTCTTTCCGCCGCTCGTTGGCCGCCAGCTTTCTCCTTCACTTCTTTTGGCTCTTTTTCACGCCTCCCCCCATGTGGCGCTTCATTTGGGGCTCGTTTCTCCTTGTCGGATTTCCGAGACATACCATCAGAAGCGGTGATCCGGCAGGCTACTTGACTATGATCCCGGAGACTAGACGTAACAGGCTGCTGGCTCCGGTTTTCCAACTCACTCTACTGAGCGCATCGTAGAGTGGCAGGAATTATGAATGTCAGCACCACTTTGGGCGGTGGGTACAGGTAGAATGGTCGGTGGGGCCTCCAGAATACTTGCCCCGGCCGATGTCGAAAGGACAGCGGGTGGATTATCGCAGTCGAGAGTACCACCAATGACAAGACACTTCTGAACTTTGGTTCGAGGTCTCACCTAGGATCGTTTGAGTCGAGGTTTATTGACTCTTCAGACTCTGGAGTAAGACTAACACGTTTACGGGTTGAAGCAGCACTGCACACGCTTCATCCTTAGAGATATCCATCAACGATCTAGTTGGCTGCACCACAACCTCTGGTCTAGGAGTGAAGCTACAAAAGCGAATCTTGTTCTATCCACCAGAAGGTGATCCATCCAGAATTGAAGTCTTCGTCAGAAGCTCCCTCGTCCGTTGCCAAAGGCTCTAAACAAAAACAAACAAACACAACGTCGCATACGCTTCACATGTTGTGACTTTCATTCTAAACCTCACCACAACCCCTCCGCTGCTTGCCGCAAGGCATGTTTCCTTTCACTGCCGCGGCGCAGTTCCACTCGCGACTGCATTGCGGAGATTTTTTGGCTCTCAGCTCCACACCGGGCCACGGCTCATTCCACACGCTGGCGCGAATTAAATTGCCCTCCCTTGAATGCGCTGTCAAGTGCCTGTTTTCAGGTAATTAATTGTCAGCATACAGGGAACGACCTCTTGCCATACGTGATGCCGTCATCAGGAGCCGGCCGACCTGCCGTCAGCCGCCGCGGCTCGAAAAGAAACAAAATTTGTCAAGAGGCCCCAGAGGCAGCAGGTGAGTCGAAAGGAAAGCAAAATTTCTTGTTTTGCTTTTTTGCCACTTCGCCCCCCCGTCCCAGTGAAAACGAATTTTCGGCAATATGCGCCCCTGTGCCGGGTGTATGTGCGGGGTGAGTGCATGCAGCCGCACAAGGAAGAAATAGAGCAACAAAACGAAAGCGGCAGCAGCCACGTCAACCGAAGTGCAATGGAATCCTCTTTTGTGTCGTGCAGCAGACTGTGGACTCGGGCCTGAGAATAGGCACATTACCGGGATTCATCAGCTCTTCAAACGGAAAGGAATCAAAAGCGCCCGGGTGCGGGCCTCTACACATCGTGCATACTCTCCCCATGTCCTTTTTGTGTCCTTTTTGCGACTTCCTTTCGTCTGGTGGGCGGCCGGTTCGGCAAAAGGAAAAGAAAACGGGTTTCCTTTGTTGGGGATTCAGTCGTCATCGTCTTGCATGCACCTCCGAAGGGGAATGGGGGGGGGGCTGTAGAAAAAGAACCACGACCAAAAGAGCATCCTTGTTTTGTGTACGATGATACTTCTGCTGCTGCTGCTGCTGTTGCTGTTGCTGTTGCGGGAGCACACACAACAAAGACGTCCGACTGACGACGACGACGACGGCTGCTGCTTAATTAACACACGGCAAATCTGGTGGCGCGGCACCATCATCGCCGTCCCCTCGTTGCGGTGAGCGATGCACCAGGACCGCCACCACCGCCCGGCTTTCAAGGAGCAACGGTGAGTTCTGTTTGCTTAATCCGAAGCGCTTTGTTTTTGGACTTATTTTCGGAGGTGAAATGTGCAAAAGAAACAAACGCCAAGTGGAAGCTGCAACAAAGCGCAAGAATCGGCGGCGCTGCCGTGTCCTGGGCAGGGGCCAGAAACAAAAAGGCACAACAAAAGGACTTAATATACACAATTTCAAATAATAACAAAAAATAAATGTTCTTTTTGGTGGCGCTGTGAAGGGGACGTGGTTTTGTAAGGACGTCAGGTTGAGGGCTGCTGCCGGGGGCAATTCGGGGATGGGCGGGGGCTCGCCGAAAATGTACATAATTGGCTGGCTCCTTTCGGCTCGTAATTAATTCACTCAAAAATCTGAGCGGTCGTCTCGCTTTGAGAAGAGCTCTGTGCGGAGCTGAGTCCGATGGCATGAGAGTGGGAGTTCTTAGGTTCTTTTCACTGGAACTGTTCGACTTGAATAGTCTTGACTGGATGCAATGGTGAAAGGTCTGAGGGAGTTTCTTTTGTTTTGCGAGCGGTGGGCGCCCACAGGGCCCACCAAACATTAATTTCTCGTTGAATGTAGCGTAAGATGCGCGAACAAATATAGTAAACGGCATCTGATGCAAGGAATAATACACTTATGCAGCAAACTAATTGCAGTGGTCGGTGCAGCAAAATGTAATCTACATCGATGCAGCCAGAAGTGCAGTACACCGATGCAGCCAGAAGTGCTGTACTCCGATGCAGCCAGAAGTGCAGTAAATTGGTGCAGCAAGAATTGCAGTACATCGATGCAGCAAGAATTGCAGAACATCGATGCAGCAAGAAGTGCAGTACGTCGATGCAGCAAGAAGTGCAGTACGTCGATGCAGCAAGAAGTGCAGTACACCGATGCAGCAAGAAGTGCAGTACATTGATGCAGCAAGAAGTGCAGTAAATTGATGCAGCAAGAAGTGCAGGACATGGATGCAGCAAGAAGTGCAGTAAATTGATGCAGCAAGAAGTGCGGTACATCGATGCAGCAAGAAGTGCAGTAAATTAGTGCAGCAAGAAGTGCAGCACATCGATGAAGCAAGAAGTGTAGTACACAGAACAGCAGACAACGCGGACCTACTGACGTCTGAGCGGGCTGTGCTTGGCAACCACTACTTTGTAGCTGAAGATCTCTCCAGTGCTCATTGTCCGAACCAAGACCTGGAAAACAGTGCCCGTCCGAAAAAACTCTTTTTTTCGGAACGAATAGCATTCGGAGAGTCCTGGTTTTACCAGGACAAGTGACGATATTTTGGCAAACAATGTCGATGCCGATGATGGAGCTTCATCCGTATTTTGAGAGATGAACTCCAAGGTATCTTCAGCTTAATGAAGAAGAAGAGGTCAGTGGGAATTGGGATACCAAACATTGTTCTGCACCATGTCCCTTGTGAAGGATGTGGACAAAAGCCTGCACTGGGAATACCTTGGAAGACAGCTGTGGTACATCCCATTCCTATAAGAGACAAAGATTTCTTTCATTTCAAGAAATCTCCGGTCGATAACTCTTCTTCCCTGCGAAAGCATATTCTTTGAGAAGATAGTCATCAAGGTTTGAAGAAATGGGTTGGTCTTTAGGCGGAGCACGGTACAATTCATGAAGCGTCCAAATTGGTTTCTGACAAGCAATGGAACAGATAGAAGATACAATGCCTGGAAGAGAGAGAGAAGAATCAATGTTTACGTCCCAGACCTTATCGACATGGAAAAGGCGTACGACACCGTATGACACGAAGGACTCTTCCTCAAGGTCAGGAGGCTTCACCTTTCCATGGCGCTACAGCCTGGGGTGGACCTGAGTCTCAATTGACATGCCTGTCCAGGCAGAAAGATCTGTCGCCAGTTGCTTCCAGTTGCGCACTCCAAGTAGTCCAGTTAGTTCAGGACCTTCTCCACTTGTGTGCGCCACCTTAGGCTGTCCTCTGTTGCGTTGTCCCAATGGCTCAGATTCGAAGACTTTTCGGGTAGGAACAGTGGTGTCCATACGCTCTACATGGCCTACTCATCTTAAGCGTTGTATCCGAAGACGCTTGACCAGGCGCATGTCGCTGTACAGCCCATAGAGTTCGTCGTTGAATCTTCTTCCCCAGATGCCATCAAGGCAAATAGGCCCGAAATTTGCATTGGGAACTCTTCTCTCAAGAAGTCTGAGTGCTTTCTCATTCGCTTTTGGTAGCATCCAAGTTTCTGCGCCCTAAAGGACGATTGGGATGATCAAGTTGTTGTACAAAGCCAGTTTAGTCTTTTAAAAGATCCGCTACATGACATGGTTGTCCAGTGGGGTTCAACCTTCAACCTGGATTCTTCCTTCCAGAGTGCAAAGATGTGGATATTCATCGGGCCTGTCTTCGCTTACATCAGACACCTGTATTCCAATACAAGAATTTCTATCCCAATGAGGTCCTTGACAGCAAGGCAAACCTCATCGGGACAGATAATTTTATCACAAAATTGACTTTGGGCCACAAAACTAGAGCCATGACTTTAACCAACAGTCTAATGTCATGTACCTTAAAAAGGTGCGTCCAAATTTCTTCATTTCGTCCGAAGCTTTCCTCTACTTGGACACGAAAGGCCTGATATAATATTGGGAAGGCTGTCCGCAACATCTTCCATGTTGCTCGCCGAACAGTGTAAAGGTAACTCAAGTGCGAGCCGGATGCCACTCACAGCCTCGGGGATCTCCTACGGTCCAGGAGAACGATTTCTGCCCCCGAAAGAGCAGTCTCTGAAAAAGAACGGCTTTTCTACTTGTCCTTCAGAATTCTCTTGATCCTTGGTTTTCTGGCATCAAATGTCGCAAAACTAGTCCTTCCTCATTTTCTGTCACTGTCACAGATTCCACCGTCAAAAAAGAATGTGCGGCATCAGAACCAGCCGAAGAAGCGAAGGTTTGGGACGGAAGGTAAATGGAAACGACTCCAGAACGTGCAGCATCAAAATCCGCAGTCGATTCAGCAGCAGTTCCAGATATGGTATACGGTGCAGCAGTTAATACAGAAATCAGTATCATTCACCATTCTTCATGCAGCAAAGAAATCGCCTAAAGTTTAAGAAAAGGTTGATACGAATTTGAATTGTCTGCGGTTGGGCGCCATATGAATATTTTTGGAACGCCTTTTATTGACTGAAAACTCTCTAAGGACGTGCGAGCATAAGTGATCCCCCCATCCTCAACTGTCGCCACAAGTAATTTCCTTTCTCGATTAGCCCTCAGACATATATCTAGCTCCATCCCCCATCCCCACACCACCCACTCATCCCTTCATAAGGCAAAAACAAACCGGAATAAGAAAGCCTTCACTTCTATACTCAAATGGCTTTCAAAAGGAACCTATAATTCATCGTCGGCATGCACTTAATCACCACCACCACCGCTACCGTCTTCTTCGTCGTCGTCCTTGTCGTTGTCGAAATGTGGCAGCAGGCAAAAAAATTCTTCTTCTTCCCGGATTCCATTTTCAGAGAAAAAACCAACCTCCACGAGGACACCCACAAATGTGAAGCAAATATGAGAGGCTTCGAATTCAGGGATAAGGAGGAGGATAAATGAATCCTTTTCGCAGACATTTTTCGGTTCCTCCTCGGGAATTACGTTTTAATTTTCGCCAAAAAGAAGAAAAAATATTGAAAACACGAAACGAACTCAAGGATGCCCACTAAATCAAACACTCATGCATTAAGCAACCCTTTAGAGCCCACCCCCACGACCACGTCCCATCGCCCATGTAACCCGGCCGGGGGTATGGTGGATGGCTTAAGTTTGGATTTAAGGATTTCCATGAAGACGTACTCAGCGTGTAGATTGGTTTTCCCAAAATTCTTTCTAAAAAGCAACCGCTCGCACAACACACACCCGCACAAAGTGAGCAATGAACGGATGATGGGAATGGATGCACAAGGGTGCTTGTACTGCTGCATGCAAAAGCAAATAAGGAGTCGTTTGCAGCCGGAAAAGGAGCATCACTTCAGGAAAGGATTAAACAGGTCTAATTTCATTTTGGACACAAGTCGAGTGTGCCTTGGTGGACGGGGGGGGGGGGCAAAGAGGTCTATTCAAGGAACGGCATCTTAACGATAAGTGGGAAGAAAGGAGGGAGAGAGAAGAAGAGAGAACACACGGAAGCATGTACCCTTTCATAAGATCCACTTCTTTTGGCATCCCATTCGTGACCAGTGGAGTATTTGAAGTCTCTTCGTTTGCCTGTTTTTTTTGCCCCTGAGTGGAGGACGGGGGGTTTTAGCCCTCATTTGAGATGGTGGAGGGCCGCAAATTTTTACTCCATGGACAGAGACTTTTGAGTGTCAACGAAATTCTTTACTCATTTCAAAAGGTAGGCATCCTCCCTTACCGCTGGAAACTCACAAAATTGATCACAACAAGCCCACATTTCCATACGACATCCCTTGGCACATACATATGTTCCCATCAAGATTATCGTCCTCATCAGGAGACTAACTAATCGGTTGCTTGCGTGACAGGATGATATAAATTTCCGATGATTATCAAAGGGTTCCTTCAAGTTGTCATAACCTCCCCCTCCCCCCCTACCGATTTGGTGTCTATGGCTTGTCCCATGTGTTCGTCGAGCGCACACACACGGTAACTCATTCTCGTAAAAGGGACATTCTCCGAATTGTTTTCGAAGCAAACAAATGTGCCACAGGGGTTCGCGTTGGTGGGGGAGGGGGGGGAGGGGTAGAGGAGATATCATCAAATTGGAATCCGAAGGATGAGTCCTGATGGGAACGTGTCATGTAAGTTCTCGGAATCTGAAGTTGAGTTGGGAATTCGTGTCGTGATGTGTTGGATGGGCACGGTATGGGGTAGGGGGTCCTGGAATGGTGGTTATTCCTGGGCATTGGGCTAATTCGCCTTGAGATGGGGTTGGAGGGAGAAAATTCATCAAATCCTAGCATTTTTCTAATCGGACGTTATTCTCTAATGATGACTTCCGTGATGCTGACGGGTGCTCTGAAGGGATTTTCGAAAGCGAAGCTGATTACAGACACGCCCAGAACGAAGTCTTTTAACAGACTGAATTGCTTGTGTTACATTTTTTCTTCCGTGAAGCACAGCAATCGATGAAATGAGGTGCAACAAGAGGAAGAAGGAGGAGAAAGGAGACTTTACGCTTTGAAACAGAATTTGCAGGTGATAAGTGAAATGATGTGTAGAGGACATCTCTCCTCCTAGCAGAGGCTTCTGTTTCTTTTCCATCGGTTGGGATTATAGTCCTTTTTTAGGACTTTCAACGTTGTTGAGCACACTCAGCCAGACGACATGACAACAATATCCCTGGCAGTGCACAAGTCATTTGGGGCCCTGTAGTGATCCCTGAATAGCCATCACAAGAACCTTTGTATGAGGAGCCTATTTATGCAGGGATGGGCTCTGCCTGAGGACTAAAATGATGTTCTTGCTTTTCCAGTTGTAGGTTGAACACGAGGTTTCCTTCTTCATCATGTCAAAAACAAAGCTAGTTTGAAGACAATCACTTGCTTAGGGTGCAGACGCATCTGCTGTCGACGGCCACTCCATACGAATCCAGGATGACGATTTTTGTAAGCAAAATATGAAGGCCTTTAACAGGCTACATGCAACCAACAAACTTTCGAAGGTCCTAGACTAGAAAGACTAGACTAGAAAGCATTTTTCCACCATTCAGGAAGTGGGATGGAATGTGATGGTTGATACCTACTTCAGCGGTCGGCACAGAATGGACAGGCAGAGCTTATTAAGAACAGAAGTAGACAAGAAGTCTTATGCTTCGAAAATTCTTAAGCGACGCATGACTAAAGGCATGTCCACGTACAGCTCAAAGAGTTCAATCTTCCCCTTCAGATTCCTCAAGCCAGGTAGAACTTCTTCTTCTTGTGGCGCTACAGTCCCGGGTGGACCTGGGCCTCAACCAACATGCCACTCCAGCCAGCACAACGTTTCGCCAGGTACCGAGAGTTGCGCACACCAAGTTGGTTGAGGTCCTTCCCCACTTGTGTGCACCACCTAAGCCTGGACCGTCCTCTGTTGCGTCCCAGATTGGAAGATTTTTCGGGCCAGAGCAGTGGTGTTCATACGCTCTACATGGACTAGCCATCTTTAGCATTGTATCCGAAGACGCTTGCCTAGGCGCAGCCCATAGAGTTCGTCGTTAAATCTTCTTCTCCAGATGCCATCAAGGCAAATTGGCAAAAAAATTGAATGCAGAACTCTTCTCTCGAAAAGTCTAAGGCTTTCCTCATCCGCTTTTGGTAACGTCCAGGTATACGCGCCATAAAGTTGGACTGGGATGATAAAGCAAGCTTAGTCCTTTGAGAGAGGGCTCTGTTACTCAATTGCCTCTTGAGCCCAAAGGAGCAGCGATTGACAAGAGTGATTCTGCGTTTGATTTCGGTGCCGGTGTTGTTGTCCGTATTTACTGCTGAGCCGAGATGGACAAAGTCCTTGACTACCTCGAAGTTTCTGCTGTCTAATGTGTCGCTCTATTCATGACGTCGATGTTGCGTGGCCTTCCTTGATGACAACACGACTTCGTCTTGCCCTCATTTATCGCCAGACCCATTTTAGAAGCTTCCGCTTCAATGCCAACAAACGCCTCATTGACGGCTCGCTGTGTTCATCCAATCACTTCAATGTCGTCAGCGTAAGCTAGCAATTGAACGAATTTTTGGAAGATCTTGCCTCTGCTGTTGACTTGTGAGTTACGCACAATCTTCTCCAGGATGATGCTGGAAAAGTCACATGACAGTGCGTCGCCTTGTCTAAAACCTTTTGTGACATTAAAGGTGTCGGTGAGTTCGTTCCAGACCTTGACGGAGCAGCGAGAGTTCTCCATCGCCATCCTGCACAATCTGACGAGTTTGGTGGGAATGCCAAAACTTGACATGGCCCTGCATAGCTCCTCTTTATGCACACTGTCATATGCGGCCTTAAGATCGACGAATTGGTGATGTGTGTCGATTTGCATTTCTTGGTTCTTTTCCAGGATCTGCCGTAGTGTGAAGATTTGGTCGATGGTGGACTTCCCTGGCCTGAAACCACACTGATAAGGACCTATCAGGTTGTTGACGAACGGTTTCAGGCATTCACACAAGACGGCAGAAAGGATCTTGTATGCGATATTAAGGAGACTTATCCCTCGATAGTTGGCGCAGTCGAAGGGGTCTCCTTCCTTGTGGACCAGACAGACGATGCTGAGATTCCACTCATCGGACATGCTTTCCTCCGACCATATCTTACAGAAGAGCTGGTGCATGTGCCCATCCAGGTCATCTCCAACTGCTTTAAACAGTTCTGCGGACAGTTCATCCACTCCAGCAGCTTTGCTCGACTTCGGTCTCGATACTCGTCCAAGTCGGTTGGACGGAGTTCTTGCAGTTCGGATTTAAAGCAGTTCTGCGGACAGTCCTCCACTCAAGTAGAGTTGCTTAAGCTCAGGCTGTGCAATGTGACTAAGTGCTTGAAATGCCAAGAATTGGTCATGAATTGATCACAAATGTCTAATCACAAAATACGATTAAGGAAGGAATGCGGTTCCACTCCCCAAACAAATTTGTAAATCGTTGCAGCCGAAGATTGATTCGACTGCTTGTCGTCGGCGATGTATTCAAAGCTTGTTCTTAACTGAAAAAACGTACAAAACACATCACTCAAATTATTGTCCGTCGCTCACTCAAAGCGATTACTTCTTCCCGTCGCCCTGGTAATTTTCGAATACCCTCTCTAAAAAATGAGCCCCCTCTGGCATCGGTGCAACCAAAAAAACCCGAACCGGAGGCCCCTCAAATCCCTGTGTATTCGTCAAAAAAGTCAGAAGTCGGAAGGAGCAAGCTCCGGTGAATACGGCGAGTGGAGTAAGACCCGACATTTCAGAGTTTCCAAGTAGTTTTTGAACGCAACAGTCACATGGGGCCGAGCGTTATCATGTTGCAAAATCACCCTGTCATCCCTGGCGGGTTTTCGACGCAATGCACGGTTCAAACGCATTAATTGTAGGCGACAACGTTTCCCATCAATGGTTACCCCTGGTTCTAGCAGCTCGTAGAACACCACAACCGTCTCCCATATGCAGAGTACGGCCCTGGATGGTTTTTTTGGCGTCACTGTAGACGATGATGCAACGGATTCACAAGGCTTTTATTGGCATTTCTTCCTCTTGAGGTTCTCCTAGTCCATTCACTTTTCTTCTCCAGCCACCATCCGGTGCAAAAATCCCTTTGATGTCTTTTCAGGGACAGTTCCGAGATGAAAAAATTACATTTCAACATCTCTCTGTTTCAACTCCTACGTCACTCATTTTCCTTGCTTTTGAATTAATCCAGAATTTCTTCAACCAAACGGGAATTGTTTTCTGAGACACTCATAATGACTCTGCTAGTTCACTTGGCGTTTTGCAGCGATCTTGATTCAGTAAGGCCTCTTATTTCTCATCTTTCTGTGTTACAACGCTAAAATCACCACTAGTGAGGCGTCGAAACCACTCGCTGTATGAGGTCGGAGAAGATTCGCGATAAGATCACCACGTTTGAAGCGTCGAAACCACCCTCTGCATGGCTTATCGGTCGGAGGAGGTTCACCATAAGCTTCTGCAAGCAGTCGATAGGCTTCAGCTGCACTCTTCTCTTTACAATTAAAGAAGAATATCAAAACTTCCTTCAAATTCTGTTTCTGGAAGACAAATCATCGCACATCTTCGAAGAGGCAATGGTGTTGCTTAGAAGGGCGCTCAATATCAGAGGCAAATGTTGTGGGGGGTGGGTAATCCCAGATCAGCCAAAACTTGCAGGTGGCCCCATTTTTTGAAAACAGCCCGAATTCAATTTGCCCCCAATATCGAGGAGAGAAACGCCCCCCTGTCCTCAGAAGCATTCCATTTCCCCCAGAAGTTGATGCACTTGTCAATAGCGACTCTAGTCCCTTTCTATCTAGGAGTATCATCATGCATGGCTAAATCATCTATTGTCACCGTTGTCAAGTTCATTCGAGGAAATCCTCTAAGCAATCTCAAACTCATCGCACGCCGCACCAAGTCAAGGTCATTCTCGTGGCCATTGCCGAAGCGGGTCAAGAAAACCCACAAAACATTTTCACTCCCTTACGGTCACCCAACAGCGGTTATTCAACCCCTGTGCGCAATTCACTCCTAAACCCCATTCTCTCTCTCCCTCCCTCCGGATAAATCTATAAAAGAAACACGATTTCAATTCAATTCAAACTTTTCATACCTACACTCTGCATCTGTGTTGGTCTCGAGCGCGGCCTGGCTACAGCAACCGCCTTGAAATAACCAAATCATTAATCAATACATGAAAACCCCATAAAGGAGCTGAAGGAAACCCGACCGCCACTCATCCTCGTTGCTGCAGCGAAATCCCTTTAGACGAACTCGCCGTCCATCCCCTCCACAACATCCAGTGCACCCCGTCACCTCAGCGCCGTCAACAAAACACCGCACTTAAGGGAATATAAAATAAAATTCCCTATAAGTGGACGGTGTGTACATGTCCTTGCAGCTTCAGCTTCGCCCACCGCCACACCGTCACACCGCTTCAGCATTCATTCTCATTGTGCGCGCTTGGTCGTTGGTTCTCTGGTCTTTCGCTCATAGTCCTTGGTCCTCGGTCCTCGGCCCTCGTCGGCTGTAGGTCTTCGTTTTCTGTACTTTTAATCTCCGTTATGATTCCAGTGCCGAGCGAGCGCGAACCCACCGACATTCGCGTTCGTCCTTACAAATCACACACAAATCTCTCGCTCTTGCTCTCTGCTTTGGTCTTCGTCCTTCCGCTGATGCTTGATCGAGGAGGGGGGGGGGGGGGGGGTGGGGACACATCTCATCCCCACCGGGCGAGAAGGGCGACTTCTTCACCCGAGTGGGTGGCGAGTAATTTTATCCTTTAGCCTCGTACGAGTATATGGAAATTTTTCATCATTGTTGTGAGCACCCCAGGTCCTCCTGGGTGGGCTATTTTTCTTCCCCCACCACCCCCCCACGCAGTCATCGTGAGTTCGCCTTGGACTTGAGCGATTCCTTCGCTCCTTTTATTTCTTCTGCTCGTTCCTTGCTTCACTACACGTCGTCTTCGTCTCGTTTTTGTGGTGTACACGGCAAGCGGGTGAGTTTTTTTTTCTTTCACCATTTTTCTTTGAAAGGGGGGTACAGACCTCTCTCTCGCCGCCAACTCACGGCGAGATGTAAAATAGAAGCCCAACGGATGAACACCGGATGTCGGGAAGTGGGGGCATTCGCCAGGCAGAGCCAGGGTCCATCAGGGGAGTAGTCAGTCGATGGTGCGGTGGCGACGGCTCTGAAGGAAGAAATAAGTTATATCCTGTGTGGAGCACAGCGGGAGCTGAGAGTGATTTGTACACGGATGCGCGCAAAGCGACGAATTGCGTGTACGAATTGGAAAGAGATGCCAAATGCTAATTAAGAAAACGAAAGAATACGAGTACAAATCAAGGATGGCGCGGGGACTTCCCGCTCGTTTTAATGGATTCACACACACACACAAACACCCACTCACTCGCCCAGTTGTATGTAGTGAGATTGATTGGGGATGGGGTCTTGCGGAGGGGAGAGCAGAATTATTTCAAAATAATTACATTTTGCATTTCCCTCAGAGAGTGCATTCCAAGTTTGATGTCTCAGTAGATTCAATTAAAGGGGAAGGCAAACAAGAAAAAAACTCAACTACTACTACTCAGTCGAAGAGTCCTGCAATCAATTATTCTACCTGTAGGACGATAGCGAGAAGTAGAGGGACACTGGGACAGGGAGAGCGCACAGCAAAAAAAAAAGGGAAAACACACTGAACACAAGGGAATATCTAATTACATTCGTCTTTCGGTTTTTTTTCATTCCTCTTCCTTGGATTGTCTCTCTCCTCCTTCTCTCCCCTCTCTCTCTTCTCGAAATTGCGTGTAATTACAAATTAACAGACACACACACACACACACACACACATCGAGAGATTCATTCCTTTTTCTTTTCAATCAATAAATTGGAAGAATTATCCTTGTACGGTGTTTGAATGGTCTGGGAAAAATCTACGGATTTGGTTGTTCTTTCTCTTGAGCCTGAGGGGTTCTTGGCTGAAAGGATGGTGTAGGACAATTTTTTCCCCTCTCGTTCCCATGACAACCGGAGGAATGCTGTCCGGGGACAGAGGCTATTTTTTTCTGTTTTCACCGTCGCATGCATGAGGAGTTGGTGAATGGCATGAAATTCAACTTTTTTAAATTTTATTGATCTAAAGGAGAAACTGCTTAGTTTTCGAAGTCGTCAATATTTTACACTATGTCCACCTTTGGCGAGAATAATGGCCGCGGGACGGTCGAAGAAAGCATCGCACGCTGCGGGCAAGTATACAGCTCAACGATATTTTGTCCAATTCCGGAGAAAGTGCCTGTTTGAGGTGGTCCAAACTTTGGTAGACTTAGTGCCAACCTTCGCCTTTTAAAATACCCCAGACGAAGAAATTCAACGGACTTGCATTTCATTGTGTGGAAGGAATGAAGTGTCGAACACTGTTTCCTAACCAACCTTGTTTGACATAATAATTGAGTGGCACTACAGCCCACAACGGACTAGGGCTTAGCTTCTACAACAACTACTCGTATTGTGCATGCTACTGTTCTTCACGAGTAGAAGGGACCTACAGTTTTTTGCCGACTCCGAACGGCGAGATTTAAGAAGCTTTCCATTGACAATTGATACTCTTTGAGTGCTGTCAGCAACTCGAAAGAGATGGTACCGTGAAACAGATTTTCTGCGTCGCGGTCGATGCACTTACCACTACGCCACGGCGACCACAACCTTGTTTGACGCGTGAGTTAATTAAGGATGAACACCGGGGCTTAAAAAAATTACAATTTCTTTCTGACGGAAGTTTTATTCAAACTGAAACCTATCTTTGCAGAGGTGATGTGGCAAGCTTTGCAAAAATCGGATTCAGTCGAATTTGTCTAGACGCTGACTTTGCACGATCGCCTTGTCACCTGTGCAATCACAAGTATTGATATCTGATCGTTTGTATCCGGCGGGCAGTGTCCGATAGGCTGGGTCAAGCTGCTGGTGTATAAGGTTGTGAGGTGGCATGAGGTGGCACGTGTTTGATGAAGGCAGCAGAATGAATATGTTGTTGGTTTGCTCGGGGATGACGGGTTGAGATGTGGTTGTCGTAACTCGCACTCTGTGAGATGGTGTTGAGTCTTGGTAAACTTTTTACGGTTTCCGACTAAAATGTTTGCTTGTTCAAGACTTCAACAGTTTCACGTTAAACGGTCGCATAAGCTTTGACCCCACTGTTCAAAAATACGACCAGATGGCGACCATCGGCGGTTATGGTGGCTTAAGCCATCAGCTCCTCAGACTTTTTGTCTGTTGTGCTGTAAAGACATATGGAACTCGAATGGCTTGAACCCAGACTCATTTTGTAGAGGTGTTGCATCCGTTTTCAGTTTTCTTCCATTACGACGCGAATTTCGTTCAATTCAAACCTTTATCACTTCAACGAAGATTTCGCTCAATTCGAGCTCTCACTTTCCGAACCATTTCTATCGATGTTCCTGTTTTCCTACTACCATACTACCACCTCCATGGCGTTTTGCAACGCTGCCAGCATCACTGTAACGACCTATGGTTCGTGATATAAATGATTTATTCACGTTGAGGTGCTAAAGGACTCTAATTGTTGGTACTGATGATTTTCCAGCCAACTACAAAGGACCACCCTATCACGCTTAATTTCCCTTGCAGATAAATTTATTTTTACACAACTGAGTCTACAAAGGCTTGTCAACAATGAAGTTAGCCGTCATATGTCATGTCATTTGAACTCACTGCCTTAACGGCTTGGAGAATTATTGCTAAAATTAGATGCAGTTCGAATCAGTCAGGATGTAAGCGTTTTGTGTATGCTTTTGGGAAACAAATTTCACATTTTTTCAACACCAGCAAGTAACTCGAAATTATTTACTCAAAAAAACATGGTTCTGTACTGCGGCTATGATTGCAACGTAGCTTAAGGAGCTGTTTCACAGCTTATCTTCGACGCGGTAGATTTTTTTTTGGGTTTATTTGAGGTCATTCAGTATACGGTAGCAAAAGTACAGCTTAATAAAACACACGCGTTGATAAACATTTCATGAAAACCTGAGCTTCTTATAAAGCCTCTAACTTGCCATTAAGTGTGAAGAAAAATGTTATCGAAATGAGCACCTCATGGAGATGATAAGATCGACGTATTCTTAACCATTTGTACACTTTGTTTCCATCATAGCTTGAGTTATGTTAATTTTGGATAAAGGCAAGAATTTATTAAAAAATCTGTAGTTACTGTACTGTAGAGCCAAAAAAACTAACCAAGCACTGGTCAATCCCAACAACACTACCAAGCGTCATCAAGCCTCACTTGGTCAGCCCATCGGGAAAGCCATGCGCTCACGCATCGTATGATCGCCCACTTGCCCACCGATCAAGGACATCGTGCACCCACGCACACATATCGGATTGCAAAGCGGGAGTGCACCGCGCTCCGGCGCATTGATGCTCGTATTGAATATTGGAAGACTTGTTGATACTTGTGGATCTTTGGGACCTTGGTTTAGATCCTGATGGTTGGTTATGATTTTTTGATGGATGAGAGAGAGTTTGACACCGATCTTCCAACGACGTACGTATTGTGCTTTTTTGCTATATTTTCTGTATCGGCCATCGCTTAATAAATTGGCTCGACATCATTTTTTTCGTCTTACCCTCATCAACCTTTAGGCCAACTCATTTCGCCTGTTCTTCAATCGCCGTTAACTTCCGTCTCACACACTCTTCTCCAGTGCCAGTGTTTAAAGAATTCATACGACAGCGTGTAGCGAAGTCCGTTGTAAGTTTTGCTGGGCCGGAAGCCACACTGGTACGTGCCGTTAAAAAGTATCAATAATTGAGTAATTCTAAATCCCGCAAGAAACCAGGGCCTAGCTTCTACAGCCGATTCGTCTTCTTCTTCTTGTAGCGCTACAGTCCGTGGTGGATGTGGGCCTCAACCAATATGCCTCTCCAGCCAGCACGATCTTTCGCCAGCTGCCGCCAGTTGCGCACTTCAAGTTGGTGAAGGTCCTTCTCCACTTGTGTGCGCCACCTTAGCCTAGGCCGTCCTTTGTTGCGTTATCCCAATAGCTTAGATTCGAAGACTTTTCGGGCGGGAGCAGTGGTATCCTTACGCTCTACATGGCCTAGCCATCTTAAGCGTTGTATCCGTAGACGCTTGACTAGAGTTCGTCGTTAAATCTTCTCCTCCAGATGCCGCCAAGACAAATAAGCCCAAAACTGCATGAAGAACTCTTCCCTTCGAAAAGTCTAAGGGCTTCCTCATCCGCTTTTAGTAATGTCCTCGCCGTAAAGAAGGACTGGGGTGATAATGGCTTATTTACAAAGTCAGTTAAGCCCTTCGAGAGCGGGCTCTATTACTCAATTGCCCCTTGAGCCAAGAGAAACAACGATTGTCAAGAGTGATTCTGAGTTTGATTTCGGTACTGGTGTTGTTGTCCCTACTCACCGCGGAGCCGAGGTAGACGAAGTCCTTGACTATCTCGAAGTTTCTGCTGCCTAGTGTGACGCTCTGTCCAAGATGTCGGTGCTTCGTTTTGCCCTCCTGAACCAATGCCAGCAAACGCCTCATTGACGGTTCGTTGTGTTCGTCCAATCACTTTAATGTCATCCGCATAAGCTAGCAATTGAACTAACTCTTGGAGGATCGTGCCTCTGGTGTTGACTTGTGAGTTACGCACAATATTCTCCAGGATGATGCTGAAAAAGTCACATGACAGTGCGTCGCCTTGTCTCAAACTTTTTTTGACATTGAAGGTCTCGGTGAGTTCGTTCCCGACCTTGACGGTGCAGCGAGAGTTCTCCATCGTCATCCTACACAATCTGACAAGTTTGGTAGGAATTCCAGAGCTAGACATGGCACTGTGTGGTTCGTCTCTATGCACACTGTCATATGCGGCCTTGAAATCGACGAATACGTCATGACTGTGGACTTGCATCTCCTGGGTTCTCTTGAGGATTTTGTTTAATGTGAAGATTTGGTTTATTATGGATTTCCCTGGCTTAAAACCGCACGGATCCTGGAATCCACTGAACCTATCGGGTTATTGTCGAATGGTTTCAGGCGATCACACAAAGCGGCAGACCAGACTCTATGCCCGATTCTTAAGCGACTCAGCCCTCGTTAGTTAGCTCAGTTGGTTTGAAAGTTGGTTCAGCAGACGAAACGACACAATGCCTTCTCCAACCATGTCTTGACAATGAGTTGGTGGCTTCATTTTCAGCTTTTTTAAAGAGTTCTGTAGACGGCTCTCAACTTCGTCTACGTCGCGCGGACGGAGTTCTCTTCTATCATTGTCCATTGTGTGTGGTGGAACATTCTGGCTGGCAGCGGTATCCACATCGCTGTGCAACAGTCTGCAGGGATGCTCCTTCTAAATCCTCTTTATCGACTGCAACTCTACTCCAATTTGCCCCTTTTTGATCCTGAAAGGCCGTTGTCCGAAGTTGGGGAATGAGGAGGGAATCGCCCTTTACAACCTTGGAACCTGCCCATTTCTACTACAGCCTAGAGAAATAAAAGGGACGTCAGAGTGAAAAAGAAATAAAAGAAGTCCTTGGGGGTGCAATCTGCCTAAACCTTGAGGCAAACGAATTTTCTCAGACCTACCATGAGGACTAGGAAGAAAATAATAGGCCCGTGTCATGTGGCACCATAATGGTCCTTGAAACCTTATCTAACCCTAGTAAGAGAATGAGCACAGTCTTCACTACTGTTGAATCTGTGACTACTTCTTGCCTAAACGAGCCAGCTGATGTCGGAGAGATCAAGAAGGAGGCAAATAGCAAAGTCTGTAACAGCGGTTCCCAGAGGACTTGAACATCGTCATCCTCCCAGTCACGTGGCATCAAATTGGGCACAAGCATTGTTCAAGCACCTAACCTAACCTCACCAAACCTTGGCCTTAATTCTGCCAAAAGGAGTTAAAAGACCTGCATTACCAAGAGCAACGTTTCCCCCCTAGCCTCTTGGACCACCAACGCTATGCCGAACTCTGACAATGAAGGCATTTATCTAAGCTCCAGCAACTTGTGTCGTATCCCAACAAAGTCACAAAGAGCCACTTGACATCTTTTGCTCAGATCTCACATCGATGCCAGAACAAACAGAAAACATCTTCCCGAAGGACAATCAATTTGCCATTGACACGTCCACCTCACCGCAAACTTCGTCCGCGCACAGGTTTAAAACACTTACCGTGACTAATGTCCATAATAATCGACCTTCATGTCGCTGCGTCCGCTGCTGTGACTGCGGCTACGTC
The DNA here is from genome assembly GCA_944738645.1 of Eristalinus sepulchralis. Lineage (NCBI taxonomy): Eukaryota > Metazoa > Arthropoda > Insecta > Diptera > Syrphidae > Eristalinus > Eristalinus sepulchralis. The sequence goes on from OX122883.1 coordinate 65,707,727, forward strand.
TAGCGGTGTGCGCCAATTCCTTCCACCGCCGGACTAACCTCTAACATTGATAATAAGAAAATAGGAAAACGTGTGTTCAGCTATTTCCCCACGACATAAATCAATTACTAACCCTGCAGAGATTACACGGTTCGTGCTGAAGAGAATCCTCGTCCCCCTCCACCGGCCCATCCTTGAAAGGTGCCCTCCTTCTGGCGCAGCAGCGCCGTTGCATCACTCTCAACGCGGCTGACCCCCTAAGTGGATGCGCCACAACTTCATCATCCCACCGAAATCGATACAATTCCCATGAGACCCGGTCTCATGTTCCTCTTTGGCACCAGTGCCGTCTGTGGAGGGGTGGCCTACCAGAGGGTAGCCCATCGTTCATAATTCACATGCATCGACGTTGCTTATGCAAACATTGAATTAGACAAACATCACGGACCCGGAGAGGAGGAGGTCCGTCCACCGTGAAGAGGTGAACGCGCTCTGCAGCAAGTAGCTCCTCAATTCTGGTCCAAATTATATACCCAATAGAACGGTAATAACAAAATTAGATTTCCCCATCGACGGCAAATGTTACAGCAATCCATCGCCGGCGCGTCCGTGGTCGAGTGGTGCCGTCTAATGCCGCATGCCGCAGACGCGGAGGAAGATCTATCTCACGACGTGTATCGCCGGCGCAGCGATACTCCCAAAGACACAGATATCGATGGGGATTGGGACGCTCAATCGGGGCCACGGTCGGCCGGGCGGATGGCGAAACAGTTGCAATCAGTGACAAGAGTTCTGGGCCGCTCAGCCCCTCAGCCAATTCAGAAGCAGGTACGGGAGGGCACTCTTGTTTCCAAATCGAATCCACACACGTGATGTTCGTGCGTGCGTCGCGCGGCTGATTTTTAGCGCAGTCATTCGCGGGCAACACGTACATGACAGAGCGTAATTACACCGAATCGAAGTGCGGGCTGGAGCACGGATAACTCCGACTCTGACTCCCGTCGACTCCTGATGACGATGCTGATGATGATGATGAGGGCTGGCTCACGTGAGGTTGCTGATGGAGATGGAGGAGGACAGCAGAGCGGCGTAATGTGATCTCGTTTCCTGGTGGGATACTGCCTGTGCCCCCGAACGGGAGCAGAGGTCGATGGAGTTGCACTCACACGTGTCGGCTGGATTCTGTTGATTGCTTAATGAAAAGACGCCCGGGGAGTGAGTGAGTGATTTGCTACTCGAATCCGAAGCGTTGATTAGATTCGCAACGGATTGAAGATTGATGGGCACAATAGTGCAGGTGACTTGTGGTCGGTGTGCTAAGATTGATGTGGGTGAGGGGCGGCTCAATGTCCTCCACGATACCATGTTCTGAAAATATGCCTTATTTCTGGAAAAAAGACAAGAGTCCTACTTTCAGGAAATTTTGTTGAATTTTTGTGGCTTTGTGGGGCGTGTGGCCAGGTTATAGGTGTCACAGGAACTACCTCGTTGTGTCTAGATATCAAAGTTTAGATGCTTGCTCATCGTATCCTTTGCAGTCTTTGTTCGATTAGACTAGCCCGAAGCCTTTAAAAAAACTCAAAGTATAAACTTAACCGACATATCTAAATTTAAGGATTGGGAGGAAGGTGAAGGGGGACTTAAGAAGAAGGGTGTGACGTCTTGACTTTGAGAAAAAGAACTGGAACACATGAAAAAGAGGCTCAAACAGGGGTATAGCGCTTAGGCAATGGCTTCTAGTGTTGAGACGGAATGATTGGAATGGGGCAGGTCTGTCCATGTTACACACTTATACAAAGGCTATGCCATTGTAAGCCGAGAAGGGCGAATCGGATAAGTTTTTGTTAAGTAGACTCAATACGTAAGGCAACGCGCTATCATTTGACTTCTTCAACGTCATCCTTGAGAAGATCGTCAGTAAATCACAAGTCAACACCAGAAGCGCGATCTTCCAAGAGACAGTTCAATTGCTAGCTTATGCGGATGACATTAAAGTGATTGGACGAACACAACGAACCGTCAATGAGGCGTTTGCTGGCATTGAAGCGAAAGCGACTAAAATTTGTCTGGTGACTACTGAGGGCAAAACGAAGTACATGCTGTCGTCAAGGAAGGACGCACAGCATCGACGGCTCGGACAGAGCGTCAAACTAGAGCGTCACACTCGTCTACCTCGGCTCCGTGTAAATAGGGGCAATAACACCAGTCCCGATATCAAACGCAGAATCACTCTTGCCAATCACCGTTTCTTTGGGCTCAAGAGGCAAATGAGTATAAGAGCCCTCTCTCGAAGGACTAAGCTTGCTTTATATAACACCTTCTTCATCCCAGTCCAATTCTATGACGCGAAAACCTGGACGTTACTAAAAGCGGATGAAGAAGAACGATTTTTGGCCCTGTTTGCATCGATGGCATCTGGAGGAGAAGATTTAATGACGAACTCTATTTGCTGTACAGCGACATGCGCCTAGTCAAGTGTCTACGGATACAACGCTTAAGATGGCTAGGCCATGTAGAGCGTACGGACACCACTGCTCCGACCCGAAAAGTCTTCGAATCTGAGCCATTGGGATAACGCAACAGAGGACGGCCTAGGCTAAGGTGGTGCACACAAGAGGAGAAGGAGCTCAAACAACTTGGAGTGCGCAGCTGGATTCAGGTAGCAAAAGATCGTGCTAGCTGGAGAGGCATGCTGGTTGAGGCTCAGGTCCACCACGGACTGTAGCGCCATCTGAAGAAGAAGAAGAATACGGCGATGTCACAGAAACGACCGAAAAATATTCGAAACTCTTCGAGAGCGTGGAGTTCCTCTCGGAGAACATTCGTGCAAGCAAAGAGCAGCCTCTGTAACGATGCAAGACAAATGTGTGAACAAGTGAGATATCCCGACGACTGGGCGGATTACTTACTGTGTCGTTCACTTTCGTTGGCCGATTGGAGCTTTCAATCCAGCTGTGAGAGGACCAAAAACAGGATTTGTGGATCGATAACGTTCAGCATAACGCCGTGAGATCATAGATCTTGGACGACACCGCAATTTTGTCCATAATAAGGACTTAATCGAAAAACAAGAACTTAACAGCTCACATTCACACATTTTAGGTTAGATTAGGTTTCTTTTGCGTCTTAAATGGCTCGACGATGTTTATGAGGGTCAGATCCAGTAGGTCGGTACTAAAATTATCTGCCTCAGTGATTAGTGGACTTAGGATGTCGATGATAAAGTGATCTTATGGATCGTTGAAAACAGTTGTGAAAAAATCTCTGCACAGTCCCCGATTTCGAAGCACATGTAGAACGACTTCGCGTAAGCGAGGCTCTCCAGCAGATAGAAGTACCGCGTGAAGGAGTGATCTTTGGGATCCTTGAGACTCTGTAGTTGTTTGATGAAAAATATGAATATTTGCTTGATTAGCTTCTGGGTGCGTACACGCGCAGCACATCGGCAATCGGCGTCACGCGACGCATGTTGCAGAAATTACTCGTCGACCGTCATCTTGTCCCATTGCCTGAAGTGTATGCGTTGGGGTCTGAAACAGACAATAGAGGGTGCTGATAAATTAGGAGAACGGAGGATAATCAGATTTTGGTTACCTTCAGTCGGCATATCAGCTCATCTGCGCCTAGGTCCTCGGTGAGTGGTCTGCTTCCTTGGAGAGAATGGATGTGGACAAAACTAGGGGTAAATGAAATTCTTATCGGATAAGGAAAAGAATTCTTGATGAAAATATATTGTGGAGGTCGATTGTTATGACGACAAACATGATATGCTTGCATTATATTGTCAGAGATTTTGGCCATACAAGAGTAGCGGACTGAGACACTAGAAATCCCTGAAGAAAACGAAAATGAAAGGTGTTTTTTTTAACGAATCCTAGAAGGCGATTAACTCGACAGTCTTGTCATGTGACTTGAGAACTTTGATAAAGGAATGGACCTAGTGGGAAGAAGCCAATCACTCGGAAAGAAAACGTCTTTTCCAAAGGATCCAAATCCAGTGCTACCACTCCAAAATTTCAGACTTTATTACAAAGAATGGCGGATTCATGTACAAATTGTCGATCAATGTCAGTTTTTAGAAGAAAAGCGCCCACATAGCCTGATCTTGTAAGATCTGTGTGAAGGAATTGAGATTCAGAATGAAATTTCCCCACAGCCATGCCATACTTTCTACAAGTCCATCGAGCACGTAACTGCCTCTCAAGTGCCGCAGTAAATCGTACTTTTGTTTAAAAAATCGTGCACAGGACCTGTGTGCCCGTAATCACCTCGATATGAATTGAGTTCAAATCGCTCACCAGCAAAAAAATTGCATATGGATGAGAAAGCTCACAGAACACCACCCAGCCTCCAGCCGATGAATGGCAACATAAATTCCAATCCACAACCAACCTCTTGGCGATTTCCAAGTCCAATGACCAACCTCCCTACGAACGCGATGCCAGTCGCATGTCCCGGCCAAATGACTTTCCGACAAAAACGTTTCCCATATCGCCGCGCGGACCGCGAATATTCATTAAATCTCCAACTCGAACCCGAAAATATTCACATTTCACTGATAAACCCCGAAGTCCTCCCGATGTGGCATTTGACATGCTAACGAGGAGCCGGCCACTGCGCGTACGAACGCCATATTAATATTCATTTCAGGGCTCATGCAGGCCGGAATGGGCACGTCATTAGGTCACTCCGCCCCATTCCGTCGGTCGGCCGGCATGTGTCCGGCGCTGTGAGCGACTGAAACGAGCGCACACTCATTAAGCTGAAAGGTCATTTGATATCAATCGAAGTGTGTGTGGCAGCAGAAGTGTTCCCCTCACCTGTAGTCCGATAATTTGTTAGCCAGTTCCTTAGACAAGGCGCAACCCCACCCCCACACAAGCAGCGGCGGCGGCGGCGTCGGCGGCGCGATTGACGTGGCCGATAAGCCGGCCGAAGGGGATTAATCAAGATACGTGGCCAGCCTCGGCCGGGGGGAAGTCCTGTGCGTAATACGCACTCCATGTGAATGTGACTATCGCATCCGGTTGCTGCGGAGCGACTCAAGGTCCAACATGACGCAGGATTCCGCATTAAGGCCGGGGGATATTAAAAACTCATTTTTAGTGAGTTTTGTGTGAGTTTTCAGGAAATGCGTGCCGCTGCTGGATATACGAGCAGGCATTGTCGCACAGCGGGTGGCCGCCGAGTAATTAAGACTAAAACTTTGTCCGTTGACATGTGTATCGCTTGGTGTGGGACAAGTGGATTTACATATCGCTCCACTTCCGGCCTCGACGACAATGTCAGGCTGTGGTTGTGATTTGCATAAGTTTCCTGTTTTGTGTGGTGGTTCGTTGGGCTGGGTGGGGAGAAGAGCGGGGGTGCGCTGCAAGGCCTAAGTGATTTTTGCGTAGAAGAAATATTCAATTACTCGCTTCTGGAGGGATTCGAAAGAAAGTTGAAGTTGTTGCAAAAGCGAGCGAGGAAAGGCATGAGTGAGTGAATCAAGTCTTTTGAGGCTGGGGTGGGAATTATGAATCAATTTCTCTCATCTTAAGTTTTGAATCGATTTGAAGGGGTCACTGATGTGGAACGTCAAAGTTTTGGAAAGGAGCGAGCCAAGCATCCGTCAGTAGCACGGCTGTCAGATGACCTGTTGCAAGTGCACTTGGCAGCTTTGAAGAGAAGGAGCGGTGGTTCCACGGAATAGGTCGTCCGACAGTCTGTTTCCTGTTCCCCCCACTCGCACAAGCAAAATCAGGGAACGAAAGGTCAGAAGAGATCGAAAGAAGATAGGAGCTAATATCCTAACAAGGCTGCGGGCAGGCATCAGAGAGAAAAGAACAAATGGAAAGGAAAGCAGTCACCAAACAAGACCTGAGGGTTGATTACTCAGCTTAGCTAAGCCTTCTGCTGTGGTAAGGGGAAGGCTGCCGTAGCAGTCCTGGTGAGCAAGATAGAGGAAGTAAACTTTAAGCAGTGAATGGTCCGTGGTCAGTGAATGGTGGTCAATTGTACTACAATAAGAAGGTAACTTGCCCCATGCACATACCAGCGATACGTGATCAGAAAACCTTTCTTTTTAACCTGAATGGCTGACTCTCCAATTGCCTAAGTTCAACCAAATGCAGCTTTTCCTTAACTTCTTCTTTTTTGAGTTCTTTTTATAGACCGTGGTGAGCCAGGGACTCAGTTCAATTAGTTTCTCCAGCTGCCAAGGCCTCTCGCCACCTGACTACAGTTGGGCACACCAAGCTGGTTGCCGTCCTTCTTCACTTATGTGAGGAATCGGGTCCTTGAGCGTCTTCTCTTGCTTTCTTTTACTTGTTTGGAGTTGATCACTCTTCTACGCAACAGGTAGAACAGGACAAGGATGACAAAGATGGCGGCTTGGTCCCTCTATCGTCTCTTAAGTTATCCAGCATTTCATCTCGGTATTGAGGTTGTTTGTACTGTTTGGTTGGGAGCCAAGCTAAACTAACTTCTTCACAATCTCGAAGTTATAGCTGCATATGACATTGTGAAAGATTCGTCGTTGTTGCGTGTCCTTTCTTGATAACAGTCCCTACTTCGTTTTGCCCTAGATCACCGTTGAACCCATTTTTGCTGGTTCAGCCTCGACGCTAAGAACCACTTCATTGACGGTTCGCTTTTAAGATCAACTGATGCCAGGGACTAAGACAATTGGTACTGAGATCCGCCTACGCTCGCAATTGCTGAGATTTTGTGAAAATCGTGTCCGTTTGATTGGCCAAGAAGCTCTGTATAACCATCTTAGGTCCCCTTGTGCAATCACAAGTATTGATATCTGATCGTTTGTCAAGCGGCTGGTGTATAAGATTGTGGGGTGGTGTGAGGTGGCACGTGTTCGTTGAAGGCAGCAGAATGAATATGTTGTTGGTTTGTTAGGGACAACGGGTTGAGACGTGGTTGTCGTAACTCCCGCTTTGTGAGACGGTGCCAATTCTTGTTGAACTTTTCACAGTCTTCGACTAAAATATTTTATAACGCTGCCTCCAAGACAGTTTCAAGGTATATGGTCGCATAAACTCTGACGCCACTGTCCAAAAATACGACCAGAGAGCGACCATCGGCGGTTATGGCCGCTCAAACCATCACCATCGGTGGTGTCTGCTTTTTGGTGTCCTTCCGAGGGTTCACATTTTCGAAGGACCTCTCTGAAAAGACAACTCAATCATGTCGTTTGTTTTCATATTGCTCGATAACAAATGGCGACTCATCGAAAAAAAAAAAAAACAAATTTGGCAACTCACCCTTTTCGGGCAAGCGCAGCAACTCTTTCGCTCTTTCGATTCTAACTTTTTATCTGATGTGGTGTAAAGTCGTGTTGTACTTGGTAGTCGAATGGCTTGGGCCCAGACTCATTTTGTAGAAAGTGTTGCATCAGTTTTCCGTTTTCTTCCATTTCGATGCAAATTTCGCTCAATTCGAGCCTTCACTTTCCGAATCAATTCTATCGATGTTTCTGTTTTTCTGTGACCACCTCCATGGCGTTTAGCAACGCTGCCAGCATCACTGTAACGACCTATGGTTCGTGATATAAATGATTTATTCACGTTGAGGTGCTAAAGGACTCTAACTGTTGGTACTGGTGATTTACCAGCCGACTACAAAGCATCATTTTATCAAGCTTGAAATTCATTCAGGTACAACATTTTTCAACACAACTGAGGTGACGATTTGCGTCGTCTAAATAGGCTTGTCAACAATGAAGTTCGCCATCATATGTAAAAATTTGAGCTCACTGCCTTAACGCCTTGGATAATTTTTGCTGAAATTGGATGCAGTTCTCTGCCATGTCCAAGCTAATGCCCATGATTCCTGACTTGAGATAAGGATTGCCTTAGGAGACACGTGTGCTACCATGTGCTGGCGAAATTTTTCTTTTGACGCCATTTATCCGTTTCAGAGCCATTAGTGTACTATCTGAAACCATTTGCGCTTTGCAAGGGAGTTCCATTGTCCCGAGATATACGTTAGAGCCAAGCCCACTGGACTTCAGGCTTAGGGGCACCCGAAGAAAAGCGTCTTCCTGCTTCTCGTATAGCCGACTTGCAAAGAGAAAAAAGATTTAACAGTGCCACGTGAGCTACCCTATGACAGCGTTTCAGGGCATCTGGGACATGACTAAGACATAATGATATTTCTAACAATCGAGATATAGAACCAATGGGTCGTCCTTGGGTCAAGTCCAGTTACCGTACTAGCGGCGACAGACCCACAGTACCTTAGTCCTGGAGTTCCGGGTGAGTTTACGATTGAAGTAACGCCTTAAAGAACAATGTGTGTTTGACAGTCGCCTGGGAGTGATTTTCTTTTTCTTGCTGATGGTACTGAGGAATTGATTCGACCTTTGACACACTAGTCTGAGATATCACTACAAGGTCGTCCGCATAAGGCTGGTGTGTCCAGTATCTCGCGACAGTTTCCGTGGCAGTCTTGCTCCATTCGAGGCAAATTTCATCAAATTGTTCATTGAAACGCCAAACAGTGCAATGTCAGTTTTTACAAAGACGGCCAAACCGTGATTGTCCACTGCCAACCAGCCACTCTAACCTCAGCCAACCCCAGTTCAGTTTCCTCCACCATTGACAGCGTTTGTCCCCCCCCCCCTCCAGATGGCCATACTTTCAACTCCACGAACCTCTCAAGAGGAGAGCTTTCATAAAGCCATTACCAACCCTCCATATAAGTGGCTCCCTAAAATACCCAAAACCCCATTCAACCAATAGCCTCCCCCCCTTCGAAGCACCTCAAAAGTCCTTCCGTACCACTTAAAAAAAAAACAAAATACTCCATAAAAGGCCAATTTCGCCCCACGCCTGCGACACGAATTACCGCTTCCGTCCCGGTCCCTATCCAAACAGATTATCACCTTCAATCAGGCATCATGTGCACTTGTTGCACCAGAGCCGGCAACGCCTTCATCCAGCTCACATTACACCACCCACTCCAGCCTGTCAAATTGCAACTCTTCTCGACTCCCTGCAATTGCACTCGAATGCACTTGCCGCCGCCGCGCTTACACGACCATTTAAAATCCGCCACACGAACGAGCTGCCACTTAACCCGGGCGCCACCACTCTGGCACAGGATACGTCGTCCGTATGCATATCCATGTACCCACTCGTCAGCGGCAGAAGGACGCTTCATGCCAAACGGAGAGAGACCACTTCTATTCCGTGGCTCGATGCATGCAACAGCATGGCGCACTCCGATTGACACCCGCAGTCGTGTGGTGGAGGGCGAGGTTTTGGTTTGCCATTCATGTGCAGCCAGATGCAGCAACCACCCCCGCCCCCCCACTCTGGGGGCATGTATGTTAGCTTCACAGTCTCTAGTGCATTTGTTGCACACTCCTTGACTCCGGCTGAGCTCCATTCAGCAGTCAAGAGGATGCCCCCCAACCCCGGGCTGTCCTTGACGTGAAAGGGACTTGGCCTGCGATGCTGATGACATACTGCCGCCACTGCAGTGCAGCGCGCATAAACTCATGCAGGCGGGCCCGGCGGAGAGTGGCACAAGCACACGGCCTGGCGGAGGGGTGCGAAAACCCAAATTGCAGCGTTAAACGCTTGGGAAATTTGCAAAACGGTCCCGCGGAGGGGGACGTGCCGGGACGGGCTTATTAGGTGCAACTTGCATCCTCTGCACGGCGCACGAGGGTTGCTGCCGCATCCCTGTTGCTGCTGCTGCTGCTGCTTTGTGATATGTCTATTTGCGAATTCAAAGCGCTGCCTCGTCCCCTTCCCGAGGGACCGAGCACTCACATTTGCGAATTCTTTGTGCGGCATGCCTCCGTGCATGTGAATGCATGACGCCGCGGGCAGGGGAGGTGGCAAACGGTGCAAGGCGGTTTGTTGAGTGTGCAGTGTGTTGTCCTGTGTGTCTGTATCCTCTTTGTGTGTTCCGCATTGTTGCGCATTTTTTTGTTGTGTCCTTTTTTTTTTGCGAACCCTTGCACACTTGTTGTTGGTGTGTGTATTGCGTAATGTTACGCGCAGACAATGAGAGTGCAATTGCGTGATTTGACGTGAATGAGTGTAATGAATGCACCCTTTCACCGGGGGTAAGCGATTTTGCCCGCAAAGGGGCTGCGGCCGCCAAGTGAGAGTGAGAGTGAAATTCGCAAGGCAGCGGCTGGCGTGTGAAAGTTGGTTAAGGATTTTCGCATTTGCATAGGAATTCTTTTGAATCGGATTTTCGCACTGAAAAAAAAAAAACGGAGGGATGCCATCTGATAAGTTTGATTAATTGAAGGGTGAGCCATGTGAGGGGTTGCGAAGGGGATGTATGCGTCTTTTTGCCGTGGATCTTATCTCGGGTGATAATGGTGCTGGAAAGGAGGACGTATGGATGAAGGTAGCAGACAGACCTCTGATGTGTGATGTTCCTTGTGAGGTAAGGATGTTTCCACAGATCATTTGTGAAACAAGGGATTTATGCAAAGTATCCTCCTTTCAGTCTGACAAAAGGGCACAAGGATCATTAAACAAAAAACGGGGATTGGGAACAAGGTTCTGTCGGGCATTTCCTTCTATTGCATCCGTAGAATCCTCGCTCTAGTCTCCAGTTAAGGTAGGTTGGGGTCAGTTCGGTACGTAGAAGTGGCTGGGGGTCAATCCAACGCAGAACAAGTGTTTTGCAACTTCAGTCCTCAAAATGAAAGCTAGAAACATTTAGAGCCGATGAGGAAGTTCAACAAAGCTCTGGAAGGGGAGTTGTTGAGGTCGTGCAAACCGTCAAGGCACGCAGATCAGATGTAACACACTTTCTGGTCGCACCTCGTCCATACAGCTTCTGCAGAAGTCAATCGAGAGGAACACTTAGTCTACTAGCGTGCTCGCCAATCAGACAGAGCCTGCCTATTGTTTCCGCAACGAAGCTTGTGTCCCATTCTTTGAGCCAAAGAAATAGTCGAGGAAGGCTCACATTGCTTTTAAAACGTGACAGAAGACGTGATTAGACCATCGTTCGTTGATAAAGTGAATTGCGATCAAGTGTAGTTTCTGACATAATTCATCGACTAGATGCCCTCTTGACTTGGCACCCAGCACAGGCAGAGATTGAATGGTTCACAGATCTCGACTGCGGATGCACGCCAAACAGTGACCGTCTTAGAGTTGAAGGAGACCTTCAGTGTAGCTGTTCGTGAGACTTTAGATAAACTTTGAGGATACACAGTTTCAATTCAGCCCTTCAGATGATGTGACTGGATCACATCCGTGCCAACGAAAGCCTTCTCAAGTAAAATATCGAAGCAAACTGTTCATCCCCCAACCTGGACTGAATCAAAGCTCTAGAACGGGCTCACAACATTTTAGCTTAGACCTTATCGGGGACATTTTAAAGACTTATTTTTGTGGCGCTACAGTCGGGGTGAACCTGGGCCTCAGCCGCTGCCGCTGCCGGCAGTTGCGTTTAATCTTCTCCTCTAGACGCCATCATCGCAAACAGGACAAAAAATCGCACGCAAACCTTTTTTCTTGAAAAGACTAAGGATTTCTTTATCCGCTTTTAGTAACATGCAGGTTCCCGCGCCATAGAGTAGGACTGGGATGATCAGGCTGTCTACAAAGCCAGTTTAGTCCTTTGAGAGAGGGCTTCACTACTCGTTTGTCTCTTGCGCCTAAAGAAACAGCGATTGGCAAGAGTGATTCTGCGTTTAATTTCGGTGCCGGTGTTGTTGTCCCTATTTACCGCGGAGCCGAGGTAAACGAAGTCCTTGACTACCTCGAAGTTTCTTCTACCTAGTTTGATGCTCTGTCCGAAACATCGATGTTGTGTGCCCCTCTTAGATGACAGTGTGTACTTCGTTTAGCCCTCATTAAACACCAGAACCATTTAGCCGCTTCAATGCCAGCAAACGCCTCATTGACGGCTCACTGTATACGTCAAATCACGTCAATGTCGTCGGCGTAAGCTAACAATTGACTTTTGGAAGATCGTGCCTCTGATGTTGACTTTCGCACGGTCGCATGACAGTGCGTCGCCTTGTCTAGAACCTTATTCGATATTACAGGTCTCGGAGAGTTCGTTCCCGACCTTGACGGAACAGAGACAGTTCTCCATCGTCAGTCTACACAATCTGACGAGTTTGGTAGGGATGCCAAAACTAGCCATGGTACTCTATAGCTCGTCTGTACGCACGCTGTCATATGCGGCCTTGAAATCGACGAATAAAAGTATGCCCCCGCAATTCGAGCACACTCTCTTTTCCTCCCGTTTTCTATTTGAATTTCATCCAAACTGTCGTATTTGCCAAAGTGATTACCAGTCTTTTCCCCACTTAAGACAATCGGTCTGTCACCTTCAGTGTGCAGTTCGAGATTGAACAGCTCTGAAAACTGTGATATTAAGCACTCCATCAGTGGATTTGAATCCTTTGATGGTGTTGAATTTCCCTCCTCTGAGTTGGCAAACGGTTTGTCAGAACACCTTTTGCGCAGATTTGTGGTCGATGCAGGAAATCCCTTACTTCGGATAGGCGTTTAACTCTCTCATCAATTTCGATTAGATTGGAACTCGAAGACTGCCTTAAACTCCTCGTTCACCACTTTGATTGTATGCTTGGGGTAGTTTTTTTGCGTTTCAGTAATATTTCTTTCTCAGCCGGATGTCTTTGTATTCCATGCCCTGAAAAACATTCCCAAACCATGACATTTTCTCCTCCAAACTTAGACCTTGCGTCTTCGCTGCATCTTCCAGCTCCTTTACAACACTATACGATGCCGGACCACCATTAAAGGTATTTGGACGAATTTTCCTTTGTGAATATTCAGCAGGCTTCAATTGCTACGTAAGTTCACTTTTACAACGATGCAGATTCAAATCGGCCGCGGTGGCTTTTGTGGGTAAGTGCGTCGACCCCCGCGCAGAAGATCTGGGTTGGGTTCCCGGACGGAACACATCGAATTTTTCACGGCAACACCTCTTTTGAGTTACTGACAACACTCAAAGAGTATTAATTGTTTATGAAAAGCTTCTCAAATCTCGCCTTTCGGAGTCGGCAATAGACTGTGGGTCCCTCCTACTGAGAGAGAGCACAACACGAGCAGTTGTTGTAGAAGCTAGGCGCTGGTCCCTTGTGGGCTGTAGTGCAGTGTAAAATGTTTCATTTAAATATGAAAAACGCTCTGGTCATCCAGTTGGAGTTGTTGACGACCAAATCAAAGCAGATGTGAGATAGCAGATTACCTTCACGTGTCACATATGTAGATGCATTGAAAATCATTCAACACAACTTTGCTATGTTCTCCTCATGGTCCCAAGCCTTAAAGGAAAATAACTTAACACAACGCATTCTTTTTTGGATGCGGCCAAGAATGTGATAATCTTCCTAAGATACCTGCAGCCCGAGTTGCCAGCATGAACGATTCACAACGCGCGATAATCGATTACGGGAAGACGCTTACGTACTCAGTTACACCCCCGCACTTCAACAACTCTCCCCGCGGAACTGCCCTTAGGTACTCGTATTACTTCGGAGATGGCACGCTCTGCCCTGAAGGGAAGTCCTTTCTGCTTTAGCCTGTCTAAGTTTTAAATTAACCTAATGAATGAGCATACCTCATGCCAGTGCTCTACAGATCTTTTCATCTAAGGCATCATATTATCGGCGCTTGGTAGGTTTACAAAATGACTCTCCTGCGCCGCAGTGAAAAACTGCGTGCTCTGCGTCCACCTCGAAGTTTGGGCATTGTGGGCACAGCGGCGAGTTGTCGTGCCCAAATCTGTGTAAAAATTCTGGTAACCGCCGTGTCCAGAACGGAACTGTCAGAGTTGGTAGTTGCACTCCCCTGCGGATCTTGATATCCAGATCTCGATGACGGGAATGAGAACATGCGTCCAACTATCTTTTGTGGAGGCGTCCCATCTGGATGCTGCTCGTTCTTCTCCTTTTATCATTTTAGCTTGGTACCTGTCCGGGGTTCTTCGGTGGCACAACCTCGTAAGCTCGTCTGCATGAATGTCTATGGGTAGAATGACGAATACAACTCATTAGCGTCTGCTATTTGTTAGGGAACCTAATGAAAACGATGCATTTTTAAAATGATTGATAACTTTTGATGATAAATGGGTCGTTTACAACAATCTCAATCCCAAAAGCTCGTGATCAAGCCAGCTAAACCATCTTAAATAGCATTGATTCTTCTTCCCTTCGTCTTCTCCTTGTTGCGCTACAGTCCCGGGTGGACCTTAGCCTCAACCAACATGCCACTCCAACCAACACGATCTCCCGCCAGCGGCCTGCAGTTGCGCACTCCACGTTAGTTGAGGTCCTTCTCCACTTGTGTGCGCCACCATAGCCTAGGCTGTGTTCTGTTGCGTTGTCCCAATGACTTTTCGACCCGAGACAGTAGTGTCCATAAGATCTACATGGCCTACCCATCGTAAGCGTTGTAACCGGAGACGCTTGACTAGGCACCTGTCACTCTTCACTTCCAGACGCCATTAATGCAAACAGGACGAAAAATGGCACCCAAAACTCTTCTCCCAAAAAGACTAAGGGCTTCCTAACCCGCTTTTAGTAACATCCAGGTTTCCGCACCATAGAGTAGGACTGGTATCATCAGGCTGTCTACAAAGCCAGTTTAGTCCTTTGAGAGAGGGCTTCACTACTCGTTTGCCTCTTGCGCCTAAAGAAACAGCGATTGGCAAGAGTGATTCTGCGTTTAATTTCGGTGCTGGTGTTGTTGTCCCTATTTACTGCAGAGCCGAGGTAGACGAGGTTCTTGACTACCTCGAAGTTTCTGCTGCCTGGTGTGACGCTCTGTCCGAGACGTCGGTGCTGTGCATCCTCTCTTGGAGCCAGCATGTACTTCGTTGTGCCCTCATTGACCATCAGACCCAGTTTAACCGCTTCCATTCAAGGCCAGCAAACGCCTCATTGACGGCTCGTTGTGTTCGTCCAATCACGTCAATGTCGTCGGCGTAAGCTAACAATTGACTTTTGGAAGATCGTGCCTCTGGTGTTGACTTGTAAGTTACGCACGATCACATGACAGTGCGTCGCCTTGTCTAAAACCTTTTTTGACATTGAATGTCTCGGTGAGTGCGTTTCCGACCTTGAAGGAGAACGAGACGACGGAGCAACGAGAGTTCTTCGTCATCCTACCCAATCGGACGTCTTTGGTAGGAATGCCAAAACTAAACATGGCCCTGGATAGCTCGTCTCTATACACACTGTCATATTCGCTCTTAAATCGACGTGAGTGTCGATTTGCACTGCTTGGGTCTTTTCCAGGATCTGCCGTGGTGTGAAGATTTGGTCGATGGTGGACTTCCCTAGCCTGAAACCACACTGATGAGGGCCTCTCAGGTTGTTGACGAACGGCTTCTAACGTTTACCCAATACTTCAGAGAGAAGGAGTGTACGCGATGTTAAGGAGACTTATCTCTCGATAGTTGGTGCAGTCGAAGGGGTCTCCTTTCTTGTGGACCGGACAGATGACGCTAAGATTTCACTCGTCGGGCATGCTTTCCTCCGACGATAGCTTACAGACGAAGTGGTGCATGCGCCCAACCGGATCATCTCCAGCTGCTTTGGAACAGTTCTGCGGACAGTCCATCCGCTCCAGCAGCTTTGTTCGACTTCAGTCTCGATATTGCTATCTTGACCACGGCCAAGTCGGGTGGAACGAAATTCTTGCCTATCATCGTCCAAATTAAGAGGAACATTCCGCCAAATAGCGGGACTTGTGCCGTCATCGCCGTTCAAACGTCTGCAGAAATGATCTTTCCAGATTCTCAGCATCGATTGCGACTCTACTATTACTTCTCAGTTTTGGTGTCGGCAGGCTTCGGTCCGCGCTTCGGGCCTCCACAAGTTGTTGGGCTGCACGTGGTCTATTAAGGGACCTCACTTTTCAAGTGCTGAATCGAAAATCGTTGTCCTCTAGTTATTTGTCGGGGTCGTCAACATTTGATTCGTCCATATCTGAGGCACGTTTCTGTCTCTGAACTGGGTTCTTTTATGTGCTGAGGGAGTTAGCCTCATGCACAACCTACAGACTGTCAGGCCAGGCCCATTAGTTAGTCCTCTGGCAGAGGGTTTTGCTGCATACATTGGTTCACCACACAACAGATGTTTTGATGGCCATCCCCGAGGCACCACGAGGAGGCTGTATGTCAACTTGACCTGTGTAGGGACGAGAATAGTGTTGGCAGCTCGCCATGTTGAGTGTGATCGACGACGTTACCTCGTGTGCACAGGCCCAAAGCCCCCCGCCATTCAGCATCGCCTTATGAATATGCGGCCAAGTTCGTTGAATGCGCTAGTCTGCACTCGTTGTCGAGCCAGGGTTTGTTTGTGGGTGGCGATTTAAGACCCAACACATCAAAGGCAGCTTCTCCGTTTCTTCGATTTTTTCGTCTGGCAGAGCTGGGCTCTCTGAAAACTGGATGCTTGCACTTGCAACCTGACTCTGACAGACCTTACGGCATCAGTGAGGCTTTGTCTCTTCAAACTGCTACCCAATTTCACCGTTGGCTTGGGAAGTCGGTCGACTATGACGACCATAATCATCGCATCATGCACGAAAAGCGACTATGTTTGAATCACCTCTTTTATAGAAGATTTTAAAAAGTCAACGCTTCACTCGATTGCCAGTCGATCTATTGTTGTAAATGCCAAACATTCGGCTCATGTTGTGACGCTTCAGGTGACGACTGCGTTTGGCAGGTGTTAAATGCGAGCACTATCAACTTGAAACCACGACATGAAGAACTCAAACAAAATGTATTCATTGCTCCCTGTCTGTAACCTGTCTGAGACCGACTTCAGTATCACTTCCCCTGAGCAACATACACTTTCAAGCTCTTCTTAGGACTCCAGATGGTTATTTGGCCATCTCCCTGCTGACACGAAGGGCATCCTAAGTCGGCAAGTTCCCTTGAATACCACTGCAACCTTTAAGATTGCGCCCTTCTGGTGATATGACCACTTCCTTCAACCAGAGACTGAGTACATCTTCAGATCCAAGCAATCATTATTTGCTTCACTTATCCCCCCCCCCACCCTGCCTCCCCCCACACATGTGAAATCCTCCAGGGCAACCATCGACGTCTCGTCGTCATCGTGCGTCGTTCTGGAGTAAAGTAATAAAACATTCGGTTTCCACTCAACCGCACGGAAAAATTAAAATCCATTGGAACGTCAACAATGCAACGGCTGGGATGCCCCAGCTGAACGCTGCTGCAGGAAATTACCATAAGAGTGTGCCCTCACACCTCCGGCGCTCCTTGAGGAGAAAAGAAATCAAGAGTAAAACAACCGCAGCCGTCTCGAGATGCGATTGTAAGTTCAGACGAAGCGACGGGCAAAAAATGAAGGGACCCAGCAAAAACGCGCCAGCAACCAAACCTGCCCCAGTCTGAGGCGGCTGAGGTGATGATAACCGGGCCAAGTCTGCTGCCGTAACTCCTGCCACCACCACCGCCGCCGCACCGCCGCAGCAGCACAGGATATATGAAATTATATAAATAATTGCCGACGAGACAGCGGTTAGGTAAACATTTCTCGGTTCCTTCGCCGTTTCGTTCTTTTTTTCCTTCCCGGCTCCGTTCACGGCTGAAGTCCTTGCACATCCTACAGTCGGGAGCGGAGAATGATTATTGCGAAAAAGTGGAAGATCCTTCCGGTGGGCGGTTGCACTTTTGTTTTAATTCTTCGGAGCTCCTTCCTCGCAACCGGGAACGGGACTCGAAATAAATTCAAAATTTATGTGAAGCAAGTGTTGGTGGTGGGACGTTCGGGAGGATATTCAGTTTCGTGCCATTCCAAGGACGCTCCTTCCCCGGGTGTGGGTCTCTTTGTTTTTCCGCAAAAATTCAGGTACGTACGCAGATTTATTTCTGCACTCAAGCGGAGCGGCGCGGCGCGGCGGCGGTGGCTGCATTGTTTCTTTTCATTTTTCGTGTCTTCGTCTTCACTTGATGTATTTACTTTGCACGTTGCTGCAGCAGTCGAAGGGGGTTGCTTACAGCTTCTTTACTGAGCTGCCCAGGGTACAAGTCCCTTCAGCTAACTGCTGTAAGGTTCAAACGGCAAGCTTCTTTAGCGAACTACCCTCAATGGCCACACTTGGGCGACGTGTAGTCGAGGGGTTTATACGACGATCTTCTGAGCCGAGGCGGCTTCTAAGTCGAAAGTCTTGCAGGGCAAACCAAGATGTTGAGCCATCTAAGACGATGAACTTCGATAAGGATCTTCACTGTCAGGCTTCTTCTTTGGAGAAGGCTTTAAGGGACACGATTCGAACAGGATTGCATTCAGCGACAGGCTAAGTAGTCGAGAGTCTTGAACAAGGGTTTAATTGCAGTAAGACGGAGTCCGCAGGTGAGCAACACGATCCTTAAGTGACATCAATCAACCTTAAGTGACACGCTTAAAAGAGATGGGGCTTGGCATGACAAGATGACTCCGGGCTGCCTTGAGGAGTGGCAGGCTTTCAAGGGGAGCGCCTTGAGCCACGATGTAGGCCTTGATCAGTGGGCCAATAGAAAGTGGCCTTGACCCTTAGGTCCCTCAAACATAGGGTTTAAGCGACGGACTAGTTTGGTCAGTTCATTGAGCGGTATGCTTGTGACATAAAGGCTTTGATTGGAGGCAGACCGACATACTGCCCTTCACATGAGAGCATTGAGTGATAAGACTTCCTTAACGAAGGCTTTGAGGTGAGGTGAGTTCTTTAAGTGACAAGCAAGTAGGCAAAGAGTGGTATGATAATTAGGGGGCCTTGAACGACAATTATCTTAAAAAAAGGCTTAAGAGACAAGAGGGCTTAGAGCGGAAGGCGCTTTGACAGGCTGCTCCTTAGGCGAGGGACATGAGCGGCACATGGTACTTAGAGGGTAGCCTCGAGAGGCTGGTTTCTATGTGGAGCGCTTTGCATAGAAAGGCGTAGAGCGGAAGGCGTCTAAGACTACGTCCTTGACAGGCTGCTTCTTAGGCGAAGGACATAAGCGGCACATGGTACTAAGAGGTGAGCCTCGAAGGGCTGTTTTCCCATGTGGAGCGCTTTGCATTTAAGGCTTCTAAGATTAGAGCCTTTTTAAACCGAGAACTTCGAATAGTAGACCTCTAAAGTGAAGTTTTAGAGCGAGTTCTTTTGAGAGGGCATTCCAAGACAAGGCCCTTAGGTTTCTAAGACGTGTGCTTGGACTAGCAGGTTTCTTCCTCATAAGCGGAACATTTCTTTGACGAGGGCCGCGATTGTAAGGATTTCAAGGTAGGTGCGATGAGCGGAAACCTTTTAGAGACGAGGGTCCTGAATGATATACTTCTTAGAGGAATTCTTTAAAGGAAGGCTGGCTGGAAGGCCCTTTAAACTATGCGCCTTGACTGGCTAGTTGTTTGATGAGGACCTCGAGCTCCACACTCTACTTAGAGGAAGGTACTGAGTGAAAGTCTGTTTTGAGATAAGGGCCTTGCGAGGCTGCTTCCAAGACCACAGTCCGTAAAAGGTACATTTCTTTAACGAGGTTCTTAACCTCAGTCCAAGGCGTCTTGATCAGTGGGATAGGTGAGTTCCTAAGTAGCGGGCAAGCAGGCATTGGTTGGTTAGCCTTCAAGACGGGGGTTTTCCGCGACATGCTGGCTTTTACTTGAGTGTCGGGCTACATTCGTGAGGGCGTTGATTGGTGATCTGAGAGCATGTTTCTTAGATCATGACGACAAGGGCCTTAAACGGCAAGATTCTTACAAGGTGACTTAGAGTGGAAGGCTTCTAAAGTAAGGACTTGAAGCGACATGTTTCTAAGAAGTGGACTTCTTAGACCAGGGCTTATTCGGCGTCTTCTTAGACAATTGACTTTCACATGGCTCTTAGTGGTGGTGCTTCTCAGAGGAAAGCCATTTGCAATATATTTCTTAGACGAGAAGACTGAGTAGCAGGCTTCGGAGGCGATTGCGTTTATCAGAAGACCTCTTAACTGAGTGCCTTCAGCTCAAGGCTCTTAGATCAGGGCCTTAAGCTCAAGGCTGCTTAAGCAAGGGTCTGAAATAACAAACTTCTGAAATGGTTTCCTTAAGTGACAGTAGTCTTAAAGGAGGAGGATCTTGAATGGAATCCCTTTGGACAAGGTCTTTTATTACCAGGTTTCTAAATCCATGGCTGTGAGTTGGCCTGAAGGGCCTTAAATGATAGGCGACTTGGACGAGAGATATGAGCGGCAAGATCTTAGGACGAGGGCCTTAAAAGGCAAGGCCACACTTTCTAAATGGGGGCCTTGAGCAACAGACTTTTTAGACAAGGGCCTTAGCACGTTTCTAAAAGCAGACCTTGAGCCACATTCTCCTTTGAGAAGAGCCTTAAGCAATGAGGTCTCATTTTCGAGCTGCCGTCAATGTCCCTATTAGCTGACGAGGACTTTGAGTAATAATCTTTTTGGGCCATGTGCCTTTAATGCCTCTACTGGCCCAAATTTCGTTTCGACCAAGCTTATTATTTTTGAGGCCTGAGCCTGAGCGATGATTGAATGAAGACAACTCCTCGAAGGTTAAGAACCAAGGCGGCTGACACAAGCCCTTCATAAGCCCTCACAGCAATTGTTTTTCAAATTTCCGGACAACAATTGGCCACATGTCCACCCGAAATTGGAACAAAGTTCAGCCGTCACTTACCTTTCACATTATCCCCCCCACTTAGGCTGAGCAGAACTTCCACTCATGAGACGGACAATTTGGCACTGGATTAGGGCATTCGACGACAGCGCTGTCATCGTCTCCGCACAATTTCATCCTCACAGCCACCCTTCAACCCCCACCGAGGACAAACACACCCCCACTCAGTCCATGTCAGGAAATGAAAATTTAATGCCAAACGGTATCCACATCTCTTGGCACCGCACCAGCGCCAAAAACTAAGCTAATTACGTGCACCACTCACTGGCGGCGGTGATTCGTTGCTTTATGTCTTCATTCTCGAGCTGGGGTGCCATCCGTGTGATTCAGTGCCCAAACGTGGGCACGCGGACACCGATAGTGACAAATGAGTACATGGCCGTGCGCCACAAGAGCGCGTGCACACTGCACCGGGTCAACAGCGATCGGCCGGTTCCCTCGCAATGTTCCCCCCAAATGATGACGATTTGTAACGCGCCGCAGAGCGGCCGAAGCTGGACATCCTGCCAGGCGTACACGGCAACGCATATGTCCCAGTCGGGCGGCCAGCGAATCGCCTAGGTTAGTGGGCCGGCGCAGTGCATACGGCGCATGTCGGCGCCCATTAGGCCCGTTGTGTATTTTGCACGTTCGGCAATTACGATGCCATTTCTAGAACGGGCCGCGCTCAATTTGAAATATATCACACACACAAGTGATGATGACCGTGGGGCCGGACGCCGCCGCTGGAGGTTGTGCGGTCCGCGGTTTAATTGAAATATTTCCAAAGCGAACTGAAAGCTAATATTCAATACATCCCGCCGCCCGGGGCCGCCGCCGAGTGGGGGCTTCGATCGGGCTCTGATCGGCCGGCCTATGTGTGCGCCCCATCATGGGTGAGTTCGTGATCGACCGACACGCTCGATTGTTTGCTCATCAGGCCCAGAATCGGCATCAGCATGGGAGCGGTTGCGGCCTGGTGGCGTCCGCGTCGGTGGGTGCCCTAACATGTTTGCAATTAAATCTCGCTCCAATAAATCGTCATCGTCGTCGTCGGCGTCGTCGTCGGCGTAGTCGTCGTGTTGCAGTTGGAGGAAATCGTTTAGGCCAACAGACGTTTCGCTGAGAGACATCAATGGGGACCTGAGCTGTGCGCATCGTCATGTGCGATAAACAAATTCTTAGACACACCGATCCACGGCGGCGCGGAGTGGACGATGCGGTCATTGTGTTGTGCAGCAGTCGCTGCTGGGATGGACGTGCGAAGAGAACGCCGCCAGTGGAGGCTGTGCGGACTGAGGAGGCGCTGCGATGCATGTTTGGTGGGAAAACTGACAGAAGTTACATGACAGAAGCACTACCAACCGCTGTGTGCGGGACTGGGGGATAGGTGGACACCTGCAGTTGTAACGTTCGGTTTTTGAGGGTTGTTCTGTGGATTCAGTTCAAGGCTTTGAAATGACTGAGGCTCGGGGACATAAGAAGTTAGTCAGGTCTTCTTCGAGGCAGAACTTAGTGATGACTCACTCACTCGAAGGTGGGGAGTAAGATTTGGTTTGACTGTGGGAATGTGCAGTAGAGGGCAGTGACATTTTGTTGTGAAAGTTGAAGAGGAACACGGGTCACAGGGAAAGGTGGAACATGGCGGTAGGCAGAACTTGGCACTTTTACTTGGGATTGCCGTGCCTTCGAATCGCTGGTGCGGAATGGCTGGCGTGAACTCTGTAACTTGCGTCTCCTGCGTGCAAAGAGGGAGAACTTTTCCGTTTATATTTGGATCGACAACGTCTTAAGTTTGATAGATACACTGCACTGGAGCGGTCAGACTCAAAAACGGGTCCATTGTACTTCCAGGCCGTAACCTTCGTTTACTTGAGTTTTCTGGTTTCTGGCTCATGTGACAAAGACCCTAAGGTTTCAGCTTCCACTACGTCAGCGCCAGACAGTTGCCACCTGTGACAAGCAAAGGAGCCGAGATTGACAGAGAAAGTGCTCTGAAGTGTCTCCAGCTTTGCTACAGGCGACGCAGAGGCTGCCATCACTAAGCCCACCTGCTCCGAGCAAGGTAGGGACATTGAAAAAGGAGGTGTCTTCAACATCTCCACAGGCGTCGCGAAGGGTCCTATCACTAAGCCCAAGCAGACTTTGGTGCTTAGCGAAGGTGAAGTGCCCCGTTTGTACGCCGGCGAGTTTTCTGCACTCTTTTCTGACTAGAAATAAGAGAAAAGACGCGGATTTCTCGCTGACTTTCGGGAGTATGCACTTGGTCAACCATCATCCTCTGGTTGTGCTGTCGAGAGACCCAACAGTCGACGGATGCCCTAACTAAGGAAGCGGATAGTCGTACGGTGGGTTCGGGCCCCACGAATGTGCCTGTTGAGCCTTGCCTAGCTAGTTCATGGGCAATCTTATTTCCCATGATCCCGTGATGTCTCGGGATCCAGACAGTTTGACAGATGATAGGCACCAATGTCTAAGTCGCTTTGAAGATGTAGACAGCGCTAAGTAAAAAAATTCCGAAGGAAGGCAAATGTGAGAAAATTGCACCAAACAAGTGCTTTCACACTTATTTATGTCCTTAGACCCCCCGTGGGACATGGGGTGTCAACCACACTTCCGCGACATCTCCTTCGAAGTTCTGCCACGTACTTGAGCTCCCTCCAACTCATTCCCAAAGAACTAGACTACTCTTTACTTCATCAGCGTCACGTTTGGCTGGGTAAGCGGATTCTACCACATGGCGTACTACGCATTCCAAGCCACTGCCTCTTTCTTCTTCTGGCTTCTTGGCCAGTTCTCAAGTGCCGTTGCTCGTTGAGGAAACTGTTCGGCCAACATGTTCTAAGGATGTGTCTCAAACATCTATTTTGGGACGGTGCCCACTGTCCAATTGCTGCATCGATAAGGGAACACCAACAGTCGTAGCTCTTGAGGCATGTTGGTTAAGGTCCAGGTCCAACCCGGACTGTAGCGCCACAAGAAGAAGAAGAAGTCGTAGCTCGCATATTAACCTTATGACATTACACTCCCAGAATTTGGGCAACTTTTGGCTTCCCGATTCTGCTGCGCACACATCCACTTGGGTAAAGGATACAAATTTACTCTTGTCCGGTAACATTTGCTTGAGCCCTTTCTGGCTTGCCTCAGCTCCTAAAATGTTGGGTCATCAAGTGAAGGTTCCAATGCGGAGATAGGCAAACATCGTTAGCGTCATCAACATGTTGCAGGTAAAATGTCAGAGTCCATCGAATACCATAGCTTCTGTCCTTCAATGCCGCGTGGAGTACATCCCAGATAACCATCAGTGATGGTGACAGTGCCACTTTGGAAACCAAACTATCCAACGGGGACTACCGAACTAGTCCCTGTGAGGCTTAATCTAGCAATGGAACCTTTGAACGGGTAAGGAGCCTGTACATACAAAACGGTAGATCGGCCGCACTCAAGGGCAGGAGGACACATCCACTGCCAAGTAGGTCATGAAGTAGAATCTATTTACGCAGGCAGGTAGCAGGAATGAGTTGGAAAGAGCTCTTGAGATGGTTGATGGCATATTCCCCCTGAGGGACTTAAGGAGAATTTTGTTTGTTGGCTTTCTTCGTCGTCCAAAAACGGGCTTTTCGGCAGTAGATGATGTTTCAATCGACCGAAGGTTCGCTCTACAAGGCAACGCTGCATCGAACAACGAGATCTGTTCGTGAGCTCTACGAACAGAAAAGAAGGGAAGAGATCCGGCTTCTCAGAAGGAAAAAGAGAGAGAGGTGCTAAGGTGCTCTAGCAGTAATAAAGTTCCCGAAGCCTACCGGGACCAGGACGGACAACTAGTAGCAGAGTCGCAATCGATGCTGAGAATCTGGAAGAATCATTTCTGCAGACTTTAAAACGGCGATGACGACCCGAATCCCGCTGTTAGGCAGAATGTTCCTCTCAATTTGGACGATGGTAGGCAAGAATTCCGTTCCCCCCGAGTTAGACGAGGTCAAGTCAGCAATATCGAGGCTGAAGGCGAACAAAGCTACTGTAGCGGATGGACTGTCCGCAGAACTGTATATAGCAGCTGAAAGTAACCTGGTTGGGCACATGCACCAACTCATCTGTAAGATATGATCGGAGGAAAGCATGCCCGATGAGTGGAATCTCAGCGTCATCTGTCCGGTTCACAAGAAAGGAGACCCCTTCGACTGCGCCAACTATCGACGGATTAGTTTCCTTAACATCGCGTGCAAGATCCTCTTTGCCGTATTGTGTGAAAGCCTGAAACCGTTCGACCACAACCTGAGAGGCCCTCATCAGTGTGATTTCAGGCCAGGTAAGTCCACCATCGACCAAATCTTCACTTTCGGGCATATGCTGGAAAATACCCAAGAAGTGCAAGTCAACACTCACCACCTATTCGTCGATTTTAATGCCGCATATGACAGTGTGGATAGAGACGAGCTATACAGTGCCATGTCTGGTTTTGGCATCCCTACCAAACTCGTCAGATTGTGTAGGATGACAATAGAGAACTGTAGCTGCTCCGTCAAGGTCGGGAACGCACTCACCGAGACCTTCAATGTCAAGAAAGGTTTTAGACAAGGTGACGCACTGTCATGCGACTTCTTCAACACCATCCTTGAGAAGATCGTGCGCAACTCACAAGTCAACACCAGAGGCGCGATCTTCCAAAAGTCAGTTCAATTGCTAGCTTACGCCGACGACATTGACGTGATTTGACGAACATAGCGAGTCGCAAATGAGGCGTTTGCTGGCATTGAAGCGGAAGCGGGTAAAATGAGTCTGGTGGCTTATGAGGGCAAAACGAAGTACATGCTGTCATCAAGAAATGACGCACAACAACGACGTCTCGGACAGAGCGTCACACTAGGCAGCAAAAACTTCGAAGTAATCAAGGACTTCGTCTACCTCGGCCCTTTCTCTTGGCTCAAGGGGCAATCGAGCAATTGAGCCCCTCTCTCGAAGGACTCAACTGACTTGGTAGAACAACATGATCATCCCAGTCTTACTCTATGTAGCGGAAACCTGGACGTTACTAAAAGCGGATGAGGAAGGCCTAAAATTGTGGGAGAGAAGAGTTCTGCATGCAATTTTTGGGCCAATTCGCCTTGATGGCATCTGTAGAAGAAGATTCAACGACGAACTCTATGTGCTGTAGAGCGTCATGCGCCTAGTCAAGCGTCTTCGGATACAACTCTTAAGATGGCTAGGCCGTGGAGAGTGTATGGACACCTCTGCTCCGGCCCGAAAAGTCTTCGAAATCTGAGAAATTGGGACAACACAACAGAGGACGGCTCAGGATAAGGTGGCGCACACAAGTGGAGAAGAACCTCAACCAACTTGGAGTGCGCAACTGGCGGCAGCTGGCAAAAGATGGTGCTGGTTGGAGAAGCATGTTGGTTGAGGCCCAATTCCACCCTGGTCTGTAGCGGCATAAAAAGTAGAAGAAGAAGGTTCGTTTCTGAGCGCCTCGGGGGGATCGAAATTTGAAGGTTTGCTGGCCAATTTAAGACGTTGTGGTTTCGCTTAACACTCTCAAGGACTGAAGTGATGATGGACATTTCAAAATTGTGTGTATTGCCCTTTTACTTTTAGAACTTTTTGTTGTTTTCAGTTCAATCATCCAAAGTAGGTTCTTGGTCGTCGTACTGGTACAATTTTAACGCTAACCGGTACTAAGCTTTATATTTTCACCCCAGTCCTCAACCGTGGCAGTGACATTTCTTAGCGCTAATGCACTTCCGTCTCTCCTCTATACAAACCGACATAAAAAAAAAAGTCCCTTTGTTTCTGTTCCGTTTTCATTTCATTTCCTATTCTTAAGCTAGTTTTGTCATTTGTAAGTTTTGTCAAAACTACCTTACTGACCCTATGCGGGCACTCTACAGTCTTTTGCCGACTTCGACCGGCGAGATTTAAGAAGCTTTTCATAGACACTCGACACTCTTTGAGTGTTGACAGCAACGCGAAGGAGGTGGTGCCGTGAAAAAAACGAGGTATTCCGTCCGGGAATTGAATCCTATCCTCCTCCTTACCACGTGATAAATAAGTAGACATCCCTTTGGATCCAGGCAATGCAGTCAAGATATAAGAATGCTTCCGGAATGGAATGAATCAACTTCGGTGTGCGTTCTCGTGATATGCGTCGTTTGGGTAGTAAGCCCTGAATATGCGCTCGTTTTCCAATGTCTTGCTCGTGCAACATGCCTTCCAATCAGCTTAATAATGACATTTCTTGTACCCAGATTCGGGTGCTCTGTATTTTTTGAGGCAAGCACGAAGGCATTGCCGCTCGAACAGCCTTATCTTTTCCATCTGGAAAGGAGTCACGTTGATCCACACTTAACAGCCATACACCATGACTGCCCGGACTAGGGCCGTGTAGCAGATCACCTCAACTTTGGAGTCAAGTTAGCTGCTTTAAAACAGCCTTCTTGTTATAGTGAAGGCTTTCTTGGCTTTCGTCAGAACTGTAGCTGAATAGGCCCACCATAATGCCAAGATATCGCACTACACTCGTCACGGTTAATGGCCGGTCTTGGTGATGTATCAGATTCCCCAGTTGTGGCAGTACAAGTAGGGCTTCTCCATTTGTTGTTCAATCCTCCGTGCTGTGATCTGTGACGGCGATGATGTGAAATATGTCAAGGGGTCATCTGCAAACATCTGCGGCGTGGATTCAAAAAAGAAAAGGTCTCCTTCTGTCTCTCCTAGCGTGAAGAAGACTAGGGATGATGATGACGATGTTAGAGGGAAATCTCATCAATTTGAGTTTGAAATTGAGTCCTTCCTCTATTCCTATTCAGGGCCACGGGGACTTGGTTATTGTTCAAGACATCCAGAATACCACGATGGAACTTCAACAGGGGATGCAGAGTCGAATGTTTTTCCCCGAAATCCCAATTTTTCTTTATTTTCTGCATTTTTCTGCATCAATTGCCTCTCTAAGATTTTGCTCGTACTACTCAGAAGCGACGTTGTTTTCATCCCCTGTCTTGGAAATTGCAAACATTTTTGCCATCTTTCCTCTAGCTTGTAAATAGTTCAATGTGTGGCATCCGCTTCAGGACAGAGTTAGAAATTTTGTCCGGTCTGACAGACACCGCAGATCTCCTCGATTTCTTCTGATGTTGTGAGCTCTTGGTTGTCCGTCGGGTCTTCAGCGGCTTGTCCTCACTGCAAGTGACTGTTGGTGAGCGTGGGTTGCAAATGGTGCTGAGGTAGTTTTTCTCTTCTGAGACAAAGTTCTGGTCGCGCGGTGGCCGCTTGACTCAGCTAGCGAGCGAACCGACTTTGAGTGAAAATTGATCTTTTCAGACGAGGCCCAATTGAGATTTGGGGGTTCCCCCGCTCTCGTTGAGAAACAAATGGATGGACAGAGGTTGACAGTTGGGAGCAAATTGTGAAGACCCGGCATCGTTGGACCTTTTTTCTTCGAAAATGAGGCTGGAAACAACATTTCGACCAAAGATGGGTGTAAGATGTCTTTCTTTACAGAAATTCAAGAAATGGACTTGAAGAATCAGTGGTTCTTGCACGAAGGTGAAGACAGACTCTCCAAAGTATGCCAAGGAAGGCAAATATCAGTCGACTCGACTGGGCTCAGTCACGTCCAGCGTATGAACAGAAATGCTTCAGCAAAGAGGACCGTCGAATCGGAACCTCCTGCTTCGAGAGTGAAAGAAAGACCTAATTCTTGGTGTGAATACCATGTCATCGCGGACATGAGACAAGTTGGTCTCAATGACTGGAAGCCGCGTGCCCAGGACCGTCAACTTTGGAAGACAGCTCAGACTTGAATGGGTCGCCGATCTAATTGGAAAGTACTTACTAGCCCGTGGAGATTGGCGAGTCATGCTTTACTTCCCATTGATCTTGTGGGCAGCTTATGTTTCCAAATTGTGTTATCAACCGTTTTAGCAATTGCAAGTGGCCCCCTCGAAGCTGCGATCTGACCATCTTGCACTTCTCTTTGAGGCTAAACCGTGAAGGATTAACCTCTAAAGACGATTCAAGCACTTCAAGTTAATTCCATTCAAGAAGTCCAGCCCAAAATTATGAACAAGATCTTGACAAACAAAAATCCATCCCATCTGGGAAACCACATCCGTAACCACATAGTTGCCCGCACGCATTGACCTCAAACCAAAGGACATGCATTCTGATGCCTCATTCGTTTCGGTTCCTATAGCAGCAGTTCCTCCGCATTTAATTTGAATCCAACGAACTGACATCTCATTACCCGACACGCCTCATCCTTCCCGCTGAACGGGCGCCGACAATCGCAGCGAAACCTTGATTGTGCCCCCCACCATGTGCCTAGATCCGACCAGTCAGCTCCGAACGAAACAGTTCCCATAATTAATTGCTCACTCATCACGTAATTGCGCCCCAGCCATCAGACTATCCTACCCCCCCCCTCCCACCCGCACCCGTGCCCGGAGCTATTTTCCTTCATTTCTTTGCAATTTCCATAAAGTTCACAAGTCACACAGACTGATTGATTTTCTCCCCTCGCTCCGTGCCGCACACAGGACTCCATCAATTGGAAGTGACTGCGGCGGCGGCCAACAACACATGCATTAGAGACACTTGCCTCATAGCTCCCATCCAGTGTGCAGCATCCGACTCCCCACACCCCACCCTCCACAACCACAGCTAGAAACTACACGTAAGCACATCCCGCAAGCGTCCGAAAAGTCGTGATTGCGCTTTAATTGAAGATTTCTAGATCGACGAGCCGCACGCCTAAGAGCGGTGCCTTTGTCTTATCCATCGATTAGAATCAATATACATATCGTTTCGGCGCGCAGTCGATCTCCGAGTGCGCGGGGAAGGGGGGCAGGGGCACCCAAGCCATCATCAGCCGTCCAGCCAGTCAGGCAGCAGCCGGCCAGGATGTGGGGGCATGTAGAGTGCTATATTTTTCGATTTTTATGTGTACGGAGCTCATTTCTCATTCGCAATCGAATTTTATTTCTTTTCGGATTCCCCCCCGTGTGCTCCTCTTCCGACTCAGTCGTCATCGCCGTCGCTGTGTGCGCGAAGGAGAAAGGCTTGCGTCCGACCATGTACCAGAGAGTGACTGCATGTGACCGAATTGATACTGTGTATCGGTGGCGGTGGCGGGCGCATGCTGATGATGATTTTAATTTTCACCCCGAAAATCAATTCTTCCGCCCTGCCCGCTGCCCATCACCGCCACTGCTGTTCCCGCAGCGCGGCAGCGGTGGCGGGGCCAAGCAGATACACATTGACAGGTTAGTCGTGTTTAAAAAAAACGGTGGTGGGTGGAGGCGAGCCATGATGTTGCTTTTGGAAAAACAAAATCCACTTAAGGATGCCCGCTTCCTCGTGTCCGTGCGCAATCCGCCTCTCTCTTGTGCGGAGGGGGGGGGGGGGGAGTGCTTTGCATTTTGTGGGCTTAAGAGGATGTGAAGTGGAAGTGAAGTGAAATGTACTGGGGGGAGGGTGAGCGGAATGTGAGGGCAAACAAAATGAAAAGATGTCATGTCGGTCGCGGGAACTTCCCTTTTCGTGATTGAATTTGAATTCAAAAACGGCGACAGCGTCGGCCGCGGCCGAAACCAAAAAACTCACACCTTTCCGCGGGGCGGCGGGGTGGGGAGAAACGAACTTTTCTCTGCGCACACCTTTGGGGTTGCCAACGAAAACTGTGGGGTCGAACATTGAGGGTTGACTTGAAGACGATGGGAACGAGAATTCGTGAGGAAAGATTTAAGTTTTTGAAAAATTTCACTTTGAGTCGAAGATCAAGTTGAACCCCTTTCAGGGCTAGCCCCATGAAGATAAGTATCTAGAAGGCTTAGACCCTGTGTGTCAACATCTGTAATAGAGGGGGCGCATACTTTCATCCGGTGGCTGGGTGATGTGGGAACAGGCGGGAACAACCTGGCGATGCCCAACTGTTGTAACTGTTTCCCACACATCAACTGTGCTTATAGTACCTCCGCGTCGGTAGCCACCGGATACTGGTTGTTGTTCATCCGAACTCAACTTGCTAAACCTATAAGTGCGACCTCCGCCCAAGAGGTATAAAAAAGGGCCCGGTCCTCCAGGTTGGGGGTGTGCGTCGGGGTAACTGCCCGGCCACATTATAAAAAAACCAGTTACGAACCAACCGAATGCCTCGGATACGGATGGATACACTGTTGACGACCCCCGCAAACGAACAAAGGACAATGATTTACGGATCTGCACGTGGAATGTGAGGTCCCTAAACAGACCACGTGCAGCCGATGAACTTGCGGAGGCCCTGGACTGCTATAAAGCAGACATTACCGCAATCCAGGAAATGCGGTGGGATGGGCCGGGCAAGAGAAGAGTGAGAAACTGCGACATTTACCACGGCGACTGCTACAGGGAGAGAGGGAAACGCTTATTTGGATGCGGTTTTGTTGTTCGAGGCAGACTTAGGCAAAAAGTCTTAAGCTTCCAATACATAAGCGAACGCCTCATAACAATCCGCAACAAGGCTAAATTCGGAAATATAAGCCTCATATGCGCCCACGCCCCGACAGAGGAAAAAGATGACAGCAGTAAAGAAGACTTCTATCACCTCCTAGAAAGGACATACGATCGATGCCCCAGCTACGACACCAAGATCGTTCTAGGAGATTTCAACGCTCAGCTGGGAAGAGAAGAAGTCTTTGCTAAAGTCATCGGAAGACACAGCCTGCACGCCAATACCTCCGGAAACGAACTCAGGCTAGTTGACTTCGCCTCGGGACGAAATCTCTCTGTAGCCAGCACGCGGTTCCCACACCTTAAC
This sequence comes from Eristalinus sepulchralis, assembly GCA_944738645.1. Classification (NCBI taxonomy): domain Eukaryota; kingdom Metazoa; phylum Arthropoda; class Insecta; order Diptera; family Syrphidae; genus Eristalinus; species Eristalinus sepulchralis. The sequence continues at coordinate 65,739,103 of OX122883.1, forward strand.
ATTCATAAAGGGACCTGGCGATCACCTGATCAATCAACCGTCAACCAGATTGATCATGTTGCGATCGACGTCAGACACTCCTCCAGTATTCTCGATGTCCGAACCTTCCGAGGTGCAAACATCGACTCGGATCATTTCCTTGTTGTAGCCAAGGTAAGAACCCGGATATCGAGAGAGCAACGGAGTCGAGACAGGCCAAAACGGTTTGACGTCGGAAAGCTACAATCGCAGCCGATCGCTAGAGCCTTTACCGATCGATTCTCCCTAAAGCTGTCTCAAAGTTCGACGCTGCCTGCACAAACAATAGAAGACAAATGGAAACGTTGTCAAGAAGCCATCAAAGAGGCCGCAACTGATGTGCTGGGTTTCACGCCACCACCTAAGAGGAACCCATGGTTTGACGACGAGTGCAGGCAGGCGCATGCAGCCAAACAGGAAGCTTACAAGGCAACGCTGCATCGAACGACGAGAGCTGTTTGTGAGCTCTACAAACAGAGAAGAAGGGAAGAGAACCGGCTTCTCAGAAGAAAAAAGAAAGAGTACGAGAAGCGCGCGGTCGAGGAAATGGAGAGGTGCTATGGCAGGAATGACGTCCGAAATTTTTACCGCAAGATAAAACAGTTATCTGGCGGTTACAAGCCTCGGACTGAAGCCTGCCGGGACCAAAATGGACAACTGGTGGTAGAGTCGCAGTCGGTGCTGAGAATCTGGAAGGATCATTTCTGCAGACTCCTAAACGGCGATGACGACACAAATCCCGCTGTTAGGCAGAATGTTCCACTCAATTTGGACGACGATGGACAAGAATTCAGTCCCTTCGACCTCGACGAGGTCAAGATAGCAATATCGAGACTGAAGTCGAACAAAGCTGCTGGCGCGGACGGACTATCCGCAGAGCTGTTCAAAGCGGCTGGGGATGAGCTGGTTGGGTGCATGCACCAGCTCATCTGTGAGATATGGTCGGAGGAAAGCATGCCCGACGAGTGGAATCTCAGCGTCGTCTGTCCGGTCCACAAGAAAGGAGACCCTTTCGACTGCGCCAACTACCGAGGAATCAGTCTCCTTAACATTGCATATAAGATTTTCTCTGCCGTATTGTGTGAGCACCTTAAACCGTTCGTCTACAACCTGATAGTTAGTGTGGTTTCAAGCCAGGGAAGTCCACCATCGACCAAATCTTCATACTAAGGCAGATTCTGGAAAAGACCCAAGAAATGCAAATCGACACTCACCACCGTCGTCGTCGTCGATTTTAAGGCCACATATGTCTGCCATGTCTAGTTTTGGCATTCCTACTGTCGCTGCTCCGTCAAGGTCGGTAGCGAACTCACCGAGACCTTCGATGTCAAAAAAGGATTTAGACAACGCTGTCATGCGACTTCTTTAACATCATTCTTGAGGGGATCGTGCGTAACTCACACGTCAACACCAGAGGCACGATTTTCCACAAGTCCGTTCAACTGCTAGCTTATGCGGATGACATTGACGTGATCGGCCGAACTCAGCGAGCCGTCAATGAGGCGTTTGCTAGCATCGAAGCGGAAGCGGCTAAAGTGGGACTGGTGGTAAACGAGGGCAAAACTAAGTATATGCTGTCATCGAAGAAGGACGCAGAACATCGACGTCTCGGACAGAGCGTCACTATGGGCAGCAGACATTTCGAGGTAGTTAAGGACTTCGTCTATCTCGGCTCCGCGGTGAATAGGGACAATAACATCAGTACCGAAATCAAGCGCAGAATCACTCTTGCCAATCGCTGTTTCTTTGGGCTTAAGAGGCAATTGAGTAATAAAGCCCTCTCTCGAAAGACTAAGCTTGATTTATGTAACACGTTCATCATCCCAGTGCTACTTTATGGCGCGGAAACTTGGACACTACTAAAAGCGGATGAGGATGCCCTTGGTCTGTTCGAGAGAAAAGTTCTGCGTGCGATTTTTGGTCCTGTTTGCGTTGATGGCATCTGGAGGAGAAGATTCAACCACGAACTGTATGGGCTGTACGGCGGCATGAACCTAGTCAAGCGTCTACGGATACAACGCTTAAGGTGGCTAGGCCATGTAGAGCGGATGGACAGCACTGCTCCGGCCCGAAGAGTCTTCGAATCCGAACCACAGGGACAACGCAACAGAGGACGTCCCAGGCTGAGATGGCGCACACAAGTGGAAAAGGACCTCAACCAACTTGGAGTGCGCAATTGGAAGCAGCTGGCAAAAGATCGGGCTAGCTGGAGAGGCATGCTGGTTGAGGCCCAGGTCCACCCCGGACTGTAGCGCCATCTGAAGAAGAAGAAGAAGTACTTTCATCCAAGGAATCCATTCCTCTTCGAATATGTTACAACAGGCGGCGATGCAGATGCTCATCTAAGACAAGACATTGAAATAGAGGGCTATTCATTTTTTGATTCCGAAAGAAAAGCTCATGGAAGCACACACAACGATACAAATTTGACGAGAACTTCAACTCATTATAAAGCCAAAATCTTGCCATTAAGAGTTCAGGCAAATATTTGTCAAATGACCGGCTTGAGTAGATTTGAGGGATGCTATTCTTTTGAAGTCATTCTTGACCACTTTCACGCACATTTCGGGTGGGGTCTCAACCATAACTAGGGCAGTGTCGGTTCGAAATGGATCTAACGTTCGAAGATCATTCGTAAACACGGTCATTTGGGTAGCCTGACAGGGAAGAATCTTACGATGCCATGTTGGATGATCTCCGAAGCCAATTGACGTCTCCAAGTCGAAAAATTTAAGTGATGACATCCTTGACTAAGTAGTGCCCCAATGTAAGGACAGGCTACAAACCTTTATATGGCGGTGTATTCGCTACATCCTACAACGTAAAGATATCTCCATTTCGGAGGCAGACAGAAGAGTGGAACCCCCTAGCAGTTGAAGAGGAATGTAGTCCTTTACGATTGAGATGATGAGAGCTGGCGAGAGGGTTGACACAACGTTCGTACTATGCCTTGAAGGGTAGTTTGCTATTTCTGCTTGTTTTCAAAAATGGCCCCGTGGCCTTAGATGATTTTTTAAGAAATTACATGATCAGCAAACTTCTGGCGCAATATAGTCACAATTGGTAGTGTCCTGTGCTCCTTCTTATTGGAACCACACATCTTATTCTTCTTCTTCGTCTTTTTCTTCTTCTTCTTCTTCTTCCTCTTCTTGTGTCGCTACAGTACGGGGTAGACCTGGGCCTTAACCAACATGCAGTCAGCACGATCTTTCGCCAGATGCCGCCAGTTGCGCACTGCAAGTTAGTAGAGGTCCTTCTCCACTTGAGTGCGCCACCTGAGCCTGGGCTGTCCTCTTTTGCGTTGTCCCAAAGGCTAAGATTCGAAGACATTGCGGACCGGAGCAGTGGTGTCCATAAGCTCTCCACAGCCTAGCTATCTTTAGCGTTGTATCCCAACACGTTTGACTAGGCGTATGTCGCTCTACAGCCCATAGAGTTCGTCGTTAAATCTTCTCCTGCAGATGCCATCAACGCAAACAGGACCAAAAATCGCACGCAAAACTTTTCTTTCGAAAAGACTAAGGGCTTCCTTATCCGCTTCTAGTAACGTCCAAGTTTCCGCACCATAGAGTAGGACTGGGATGATCAAGCTGTTCTATAAAGCAAGCTTAGCCCCTCGAGAGAGGGCTTTTTTACTCAATTGCCTTTTAAGGTCGAAGAAACAGCGATGTCAATGGAACAAAAATAAAACCTTGTTCACGGGGGCTGCCCTGTTGACTTGTAAAAGGCCTTTGACACCGTCTGGTTAGAAGACCTCTTCCTTAAGTTGACAAGGTTGGGTATAAGCAAAGAACTGCTTTACACAGCCTACAACATGGTCACAGGTAGAAGGTTTGTTTTTAGGAGTGCCAACAAGGTTTCTACAAATGTCAGGGTGCAGTGAATTCACCAATTCTTTTCACTATTTTCACCAGTGAATTGATTGGCTCCATGCAGCATATGATCGCGTTCGCTGACGACTTGGTCGTGTACAGAACAGCGCGAAGAATTGACGTCATTAACATGCTTTTGCAAAGTGACTTCGAAAAGATCTACTGACTTTGCGACGACAGGAAGTTAAGAATTACCTTCCAGAAGTGTTAAACCATCCTTTTCCGAACTCCGTTATGCAGAGCCTCTACGGATGCGAAGAAAAATTGGCGTAAGTTCGGCATCTTGAACCCACAGGGGTGGCCATTTAGTCTGAAGAGTGTAGGGCGATATCTTGGCTTTATGTTGGACCAGTTTTTGTATGATAATATCCCGTCAGCTACAGCTCTGACGAAAGCAGCGAAAGCCTTCGCTATGGCAAGAAGGTTGTTCTACAGCACCCAAATTGACTCCAATTTGGAGGTGACCTGCTACACGGTCCTAGTCCGGCCAGTCATGATGTATGGCTGTCCAGTGTGGTTCAACGTGAGTCCTTACCAGATGGAAAAGGTACGGATGTTCGTGCTTATCTCAAAAAATACCGGACACCCGATCTGGGTACAAGAAATTCTATAGCAAGGAGCTTTCGTTCAACGGAGCCAAAGAAGTTCAACGGATTCGAAGACATGTTGCAAGAGCAATGACATCAGAAAACGAGCTTACTACCCAAACGACACACGAAGAGAAAGAGAGCACACGGCGAAGTGGATTCATTCCACCGGAAGCATTCGTATATCTTGATCGGATTGGCTTGATCCAAGATGAGGAGAGATGTTCACTTATACACCAGGTGGTAGTGGATACGAGAGTCATGTAAAAACAGTAAGTCCGGGAGATCTCCGCTTCAGTACATTAATCCCTGTTCGCGATAGAACGGAAAGTGATTGGTGGCTACAACCTCATCAAGACCCAGTTGTCGTCAGATTGTCAGGCTAACATTGTTGGTCCCCCCTAGAATAGGCTAGTTTGTAGCCAAAAAAAAAAAACATTGGTCGCCGTGCAGTAGAGGGTTAGTGCGACGACCCACACCGACCGCAGAAGGTCTAGGTTCGATTCCCAGACAGAACACCTCCAATTTTTTCACGACACCACCACTTTCTTTCACCTTCCGCCTTTTTGTCTTTTGAATTTTCCGGCAATGTACACTACAGAGCTCGTATCTGGCATTACTATACATCATTTAAAAGGTCTTGATATAGCCTACAAAATGACGTTACGCATTATTAGTTTGGATACTGCGTTCAACAGTTATAGACGCGTAAACATGGAGTTCACTAACGTCGAAATTCGCACTATGTTAAAGTTTTCCTTCGTTAAAGGCAAACCCGCTACAGAAACGTGCCGTGAGGTTAACGGTGTTTTGGGGGATGGTACTCTATCACTTCGAACCGCGGAGGAATGGTTTCGACGATTCAGAGCCGGTGAAAACGACACCATGAATAAGCCAGCCGACGGAAGACTTGTGACGACGAATACCGATCGAATCATGGAAATCATCGAGTTAGTCCGGCATGTGACATCTCGTGACATCGCCCAGGAGATGGCAGTTAGTCACCAAACAATTTTTAAGCATCTGCAAAGTTTGATGTTTGGGTGGCGCATAAGTTGACGCCAAAAAACCTTCTGGACCGAATCAATGCCTGCGATATGCTGCTGAAACGGAACGAACTCGACCCACTTTTGAAGCGAATGGTGACTGGCGACGAAAAATGGATCACATACGACAATATCAAGCGAAACGGTCGTGGTTGATGGCCGGTGAATCGTCCCAAACAGTGGCCAAACCGGGATTGTTGGCCAAGAAGGTTTTGCTGTGTGTTTGATGGGATTGAAAGGGAATATGGACAGACGCTTAATTCCGCCACCTACTGCGAACAACTGGACCGCTTAAAGCAGGCGATCGACCAGAAACGTCGAGAATTGGCCAACAAGAAGGATGTAATGTTCCACCAGGACAGACTTCGTTGGTGACTCGTCAGAAGCTACGGGAGCTCGGTTGGGAGGTTTTATCGCATCCACCGTTAAGGCCGGACATAGCGCCAAGTGATTAGCACCTGTTCCTGTCCATGGCAGGCGCCCTTGATGGTGTGCAGTTGAACTCAAAAGAGGCTTGTGAAAAGTGGCTGTCGGAGTTCATCGCAAATAAGGAGGGGGCTTGCTTCTACGAGGGGGGTATTATGAAGATGCCGTTTAGATGGAAACAGATTATCTCACAAAACGGCGCATATTTGAATAAAATTCGATCACTGTTACATTTTTTATGAAGCAGTGAATGAAGAGCCAAAAGCGGAATTTGACAACCTTATGTTTGCAAATTTCAAAAATCTTCACCTTCACTTTTTTTTTCAATTTGGAATGATTGTGTGTCAAGAAATTATCTCACTCTCTCTCTCTCTGTCTCTGTTTCCACCCCATAAATAGTTTTGTTTTTGAGTTAGAAAAAAAGTAGGACTACTTAAGGCCCTGCAGTCCTTTACACTCCACTTCATGAAAACGATTATTCGTAGAAACCGTAAGCGTCAACGCAAAACTGTCATAGACAGACACTCTCCCCTAACTGACCGCACAGTCGAAGGCCATAGAAACAAACAACTCAAAAGTGAAAAATTCCCGAAACATCTCTAGATGTGGACACCTCTTCCACACCAGTCCGCCGCCACATTAACCATTTCGCGTTCTTCCATCCCCTGGGGCATCATATTCCGCTCGTCCGTCTCATCGTGTTCGTGTGTCGGTTCTACACACACACTCACACATTCAAATAAACACCCCCCCCCCACCGCCTCATGTTTCTCTCACATGCCTTACATAACATTCCCCGGTGAGCTCTGAAAATTACTCTCATACAAGGGGATGATGATTAAGTGGGTGGCACTGCGAACGGACGGGGTGAGAGTCATGAGATTATATTCGAAGAGGTTTGCTTCAGCCAGCGCCCGTCTTCAACACAGAGAGAGAGAGAGGACATTAAAAACTTTTCCAACTAAGCCCACCACACGCAAGGGTCCGTCGCGATGCTCAACAGCAATAACAGTGCCAACAATTGAAAAACCAACCCTCTCGTGCTCTAGCTCTGAGTTTCTTAAGTCTGTCTGTCACACACATACACACCAACATACAGATGCAGGCTGAGGGGGATGGCTCTCTCTCTCTGTCGCTAAGATGGCATAAAGTCCGCGGACTAATTTGAACAGAAAGCCTGGAAAATGAAGTGGCAGGAGGCGCACACACAGAAATGGAAAATAAAAAGGAATTGTCCTATTCAGTCCCCTCACAGCAGTCGAAGTCGAAGAAATTTTTCTTCTTTGTGTGTCCTTTTCCTTAAGGATTCTCTTTTGTTTTCCTCCCTCTCTCTCTCCCTGTATGGGGGGCGGACGATTCTTTTTCGTTGTGTTTTGTATTTCAAATTTTTTTTTGTTGTTGTTGGTTTCTATCCTTTGTCCTTTGTTTTGAACGCATTTGGGGAGGGATGTGTGCCTCGAGTCCCCACAGCCGGCTCCAGTTCGTAGGCAGCCTTCTGTTCTAAGTAGACAGCTAAATCCTTCAAGAGGCAAAATTTACATGTTGCCATGGGGTCTTGAGAGATGGGGACTGACTGGAGGAGGCTGGGCGGGTTGATGATTGTGATTGTTGGTTGGAGGGGGGGGGGGGGGGAAGTATCCACCGCCACTACCACCTCTCAACCATATTAATTTTTATTCTCTTCTTACTTTCTTTCACTGTCGTCCTGTTGTTTCGCGTAAATCCTTGAGAAGCCAGTTGTTGAAGTCATATATACTTACCCGGACGACAGGACATTGAGTGCATGATCGTAGAACGGTGTGTACACGGCGAAATTGGAAATGCCATCTGGAATGGGATTCACTTTGAGATTGTTTTTAATTTCGCAGGACTGTGGGGTGGTGGGGAGAGGGGGAGTGGGTGGGAGAAATCTTTGTGTGTAACTCTAATGAGCGAAGATGGCGGCATGCCTTTCTTGTTCTTCTCACTGGTCGCCATCGTCATCGTGTCCCTGATTGTCCTTTGTTGCTTTGACTGCTTGGCATTTTTTTTTTGGCATTTTCAATTTTGTATCTGAAGGATGTTCGTTTCGGGATGAATGATCCTTTTGGGCCGAGGCACAAACAAATGCCTTGCCGCTGAGATTTAATTGATTCTGTTTTTTTCTTTCCTCCGGCCGACACGTGGATATTGTGTGCACTGGTGGAGTGCTGGGAATGATGCTCCGAATGCGGTCCAATCAAGCGAATGGAGATGTTTTTGATCTCCTTCGTGGGGTGTTGTCACTTGTGTTGAGTCGAATACCGTCTGCCTTGCTAGTTGGGTGTGTTGGAGACTTCTGACAGCTGGTAGCAGCGAGTTCTCTGTTCTGGACATGAAGGATTGTTTCAAACGCGTCTCCACCTTTTTCCTGACATCCGTTTCCTTAACAGATCTTGTTCTATTACATCCTGCTAAGGTGAGCCTTAAAGTCTTTGACAAAGAAAAAATACCTGAAGTGCGTAAAATGTTGCTGCCCACCACCATACCTCTCTTAGGCGATGTGTCTTCAGTTTCGTGCATCCAGCTGATGGATGTCCCTCTTGAGCTGGTGACTCCATCGGAGACGATGTCTCTCTCTCTACTAGATGGGAGCGCAATATGAAGACTTTCCGTCCTCCTTCTCTCTACATGCCTTAGCCATCTGAGTTCAGGCAGCTAAATTCGTTAGCCTAGGTCAAAGTCCTTAAACGTCTTACGGAGTTGTTCTTCCATCTTTTTCCTGCAAATTCCTCCTTCAGAAACAGGAGCGAATATTAGTTGAAGGACTTTCCCACTCGAAGCGCCATTGTCTGTCTTCGTCCGCACTTGACGTTGTCCATCTTTCTCCTCCATACAGCGGAACTGACTGACGAGACACTCAATGTCTTATGAAAAGCCCAACAACACATCGATTGATGTGGGTTATTCTTGGTCATTCCCACAGCCTCCTGCGGCGCCACTTTGTCCTAGATGGTGGTGTTGATAGGCAATTTTCTTTAGACTTTCCTTTCTGAGTCTGCCTCCTAGTCTGCCTCCTAGTCTGCCCCCTAGTCTGCCACTTAGTCCACCTCCTAGTCTGCCTCCTCGTCTGCCTCCTATTCTGCCTCATAGTCTGCCTCATAGTCTGCCTCCTAGTCTGCCTTCTAGTCTGCCTCCTAGTCTGCCTCCTATTCTGCCTCCTATTCTGCCCCCTAGTCTGCCTCTCAGTCTGCTTCCTGGTCCGCCTCCCAGTCTACCTCCTAGTCTGCCTCCTAGTCCACCTCCTAGTCTGACTCGTAGTCTGCCTACCAGTCTGCCTTCCAGTCTGTCTCCTAGCCCGTCGCAAACGAGACGCTGCTAGTCTGCCTCCTAAGCTGCATCCTTGTTTTCCCTCCTAGTCCGTGCATCTAGTCTGAAGAACGCCCGATTTTCATATAGTCAGGGCTTCGCCTTGAACTCTATTTTAACTTCAAAAGTCTCGGTGGAAAGTGGACGGGGCGTTATGAGGAACGAGTTCTTCAGGAAAGCCCAGAGAATGCTTCTTCGGAGAACGTCCGCCCGTTGAAAGCCCCAGTGTAGGCTATTTCTTGGTCTCTAGTTTGCACCAGTAGATCCATGTTGCGACGAGTGCCACAAAATGCCGTAGAAAGTACCTTGAATTAGGATGAAAGAGAGTCGAGAGCTATGAAGTGGTCTCACGGTTGTCCTTGTTCCTCGGAGTGAGCAAATTCAGTTTCAATCTCAGACTGAAACGATTTTTGAGATGCCCACAGTCTCAGCTTACTTGTGTAACTTTAATCGGCGGTCTGCCAATACGAAGAGAACAGAAGTAGTTCCTTGTCATCCAGGCGACACCTCCACAGCCTTAACTAACCAGCACACATTGCTTTTAGGTTTCTTAAGGGGGAATGCCCGCTCAAAGTTTGTTGCCCATTACCAGCGAAACGCTCTTACCTTCGTGGGAGCCGTTTGGGCATGGCTTGTCAAAGCCCGATGTGTGACCATAATGAAAGTTTCGATGGAGTCACCAAACGACCACGACGTCGTTACTGAAACGATGGCTTCATAAAGAGTCCCCATGCACAGCATCGAAACGCTATTTGTCTTCCCTGTGCGATTTGACTTCCAAAAACAGAAATCTATTCACCAGGTGCTCACTTTTAATATTTGCAAAATGCAAGACCATTCTCCTATCCCCACTTGGTCCAGGCGAGACTAGCAGTTCGACGTGTCTGAAGTCGTAACAGTAGCCATCGAAGAGGCATCTTTTGCGGCAGTTGTACCAACGGCAGGTGAAGCAGCTTCTTTACCGGACCTCCTTTACATTTTGTTTTTCAAGTTCTTGTTAACATAACCTGTCACCACAATGTGGCACCCTGCTTAGGAGCGTCTCCTCCTACCCTCTTGATGCCAGGATAGAAAATTGAATTTGAGAAAAACATATATTTCACACTTTTTATTCCTCTACCTCTTCTCTCAGTTGCTGTCCATTGTTGCCGAGCTTGCCAACTGTTGTCACACTTAAACTACAGGTCTCTTCCACTTAAAATGGGAGAAATACACATGTGGCTGCTTAAGAAGAAATTCCATGATCCCTTGGCACAAGAACGCCGTCCTATGTATACACATAAACGAAAGTGAAAAGTTCTCCTTTCCGTTTCTTCACTCACGCCGATCATTGGCGGTGGGGTCATTTACTTCTTCAAGTCCCCTACTAGTCTACCTCCTAGCCTGCCTCTCAGTGTACTTCCTGGTCCGCCTCCAAATCTGCGTCCAAGTCCGCTTTCGGGTTCACCTCCAAGTCTAGTTTCTAGTCTGCCTCTCAGTTTGCTTCCTTGTCCGCCTCCAAATCTGCGTCCAAGTCCGCTTCCTGGTCCGCCTCCTAGTCTACGTCCAAGACCGCTTCCTGATCCGCCTCCTAACTGCGTCTAAGTCCGCTTCCTGGTCCGCCCCTAGTCTGCCTCATAGACTGCCTCTTAGTCCACCTCCTAGTCTGCCTCCTAGTCTGCCTCGTAGCCTGCTTGTAATTCATCTACGCAGAATCCCTTGGTTGGATAGGCGAAGGACCACTGTTTCAGCTCTGTCAGGGTCTAGAAATTCGAGAAGGTTACCATGATCTTGTACCCACTGCCTTAAATAAAAATGCAGTGGTCTTTTGGCGTCCACACGACTTCTTTAAGGGTAGGTTGAGATTGGGATTGAATGTAGTTTGGGGTTTGTCCGCCTGGCCTTACGGTCTACGGATTGCTTTTAGTCCAATAAGCTTGGAGATTCCTTGCAATCTAAGATCACATATGCAGCTGCTGCTAACGCCATTTCTAGTAACCTCAGGAGTCCCACAGGGATCGGTCGTCGGACCTGTACTTTGGAATATAATGTCTGACGGCATTCTACGACAACCGCTTCCAGACGGAGTGAAAATATTCATCTTTTCCAACGATATCTCTATCGTCAGTTAGTCCAAGGACGAGACGGAGGCAGTGCTAAGGTTGTTGCAAGTTTCAAGAAGGTGGAATATGCCAACTTGATAGTCGGAGATCAGCCAATTAGGTCCAAGGAGGGTGCGAAGCTGCTGGGGGTTGTGTTGGACAACAGGCTCTCCATTAGGGAACTTGAAAAATGTGCCAATAGTAAAGAGTTAATTGTACAAGAGAAACTCTGTCGAATGCTTCCGAATATTGGTGGCACACAGAATCCTACCTCACGGGAGGTAGATCAGTTCTCCTGTATGCAGCTAGAGCGCTCACTTCAGGGTGACTTGAACAAATGATGACCTCTGCGTACAGACTCTGCGCAATACGCCCTCTCAGAGGATTCAGGGTCGTTTCTGATGAGGAGGAACACTAACCATAGACATTCTTGCAGACGACCATATGGGGGTGTCCCACCGGTAGAACCCCAAAATGGCACCAACCCAGACTTATAAAAGGAGAAAAATTATCAGATGAGGCGCCTCCGCAAAAGGATGCTTATGCTCATCCCCGTCATCGAGACCTAGACATCAAGCTCGGAATGGGGAGTCTTACAACCAACTCTGTCAGTTGCTGTCAGGACATGGCGGCTACTGAAAATATTTGCACAGGTTTGGGCACGACAACTTGTCGCTGTGCCGACAATGTCTAAACGCCGAGGGGGACGCAGAGCATGGAGCTTTTCATCGCTGCTGCTTAAACCTACCAAGCACCGAGAACATGATCTCCTGCGTGATGAGATCTGTAGACGACGACGACTGCTCATAGATCGTGGAAGTGCACTTGAAAATGAGACAGGCTGAAGGACAAAGGGGCGCTGAAAGAAAGCCGCTATCCAACGGTGCAACGACCCTCGTTCCTTGGGGTGGGTGGTTAAAGTGTGCAGGCTGTGGATTAGTTCGTAGGCACTTCTTCGTAATCGAGTATTATTTTGGGAAAATGTCCACATCCTTGGGCACACCCATCTCCCACAAAAACAGGCCGAAACCGTCAATCGCCCCCCTTGTCGAGCCACCTCAAACTCCTTGCTCTAGTCTCTATTTGCTTGAAATCAAGGATATGTCCTGCACTCGAAGGATCTCTCCAGGTCCATTGTCAAACTGTTCTCTGTGCAAAACTATCAAAAACACAATCATTCCTCAACCACAAGGATTCCCTTTGCCCTCTTGTCCGCAGCAACCACGAGATATCACAGAACTTAGAAGACATTCAGTTTTATTTGTACACAAGCTTTTCTGTGATAAGTCAGAAAGCAGCAAAAGAAGTGCAACTACATTGCACAGAACCACTTGAACTCAACAGAAGCGAACGATACCATGCAACGCGCGAGAGGGGAGGGAAGAAGGATCAGATGATGAAAAACTGCAAGAAGAAGATGCCTTCAAGGGATTCTCCATTTTAATCACTTGGCAACCACTGGCCCCCACCCCGCCCATCCCACCGGGTCCGAGTCGACAACGAAGGATTTTCCTTCACGTTAATTCATCTTCATCCCAAGGAGGTATGTCTTGCATTTGAATGCAACACACACACGCACACACCCACACGTACAGAGAGGAGAAAAAAAAAGTTCATCTTGATAAGCGGTCTGTCGACTACCCATCAACTCGCTCACTCACACAGAGGCACAGACCCTCATGTAGTGGTAACCCTTTTCCATGCCCCGAAGGGAATAATTTCAAACTTTGCTACGCCTCCCCCCTCCGGCAGAGGGTGGGGGGGGGGAAGGGGACTGTCAGCTTTCTTAGACGATCCTCATCGTTGTCATCATCATCAACATCGAACTTCTCCTAGTTCATTTACTCATTAAGCAGTTTCCTTTTTGATTGCATCCTTTTTTTTGCAATTCTTTTCGTATCTCTTCATCCACCCACCGGACTCCGCGACTCCGGGGCATCATTTTTCCTCGTCGCAGGCAAGGCTGCAGCTCCTGGTGCGTCTCCGTGGAAACTTGAAGAAACTTCTTGGGTGATTAAAAACGAGCAACGTTTGGTCGGTGGAGGGGGGGGGGGAGGAGGAGGAGAGGGGTTTGCATGGCAGTCTTGTATTGCATCCTTGTGAAGTGTACACAGAGCAAGCACATCGATGTGAATCAGCAGAGATTGATGGCAGTTTCCATTTTCACCTTTTTAATGGTCTCAAGTATCGGGAGAAGTCTTTTCATGTCAACTGCAGTACCCCTGCGCCCAACCCCCTCGTCCAGGATTCTTTATAGACGACATTTGACCTTTTCAGTTCCAGCAGCAGCTCCTTCTGACGTTTAGATTTTGTAGAAGATTGAGATTGCATGGAGGAGAGCGAGCGAGGGTTGCAATAAAGCGACGTTGCCATGTTTGGAAGAAGAAGTCCTCAATTTTTGGGTCATGCTACGATTGATAGAAATCGTGGTCCCTTTGGTCATGTAGGATGTCTGTTGATACGAACTAGTCTCTCCTAACTTGCTGCAAGTGTCAATTGGCAGTAGGGTGTCAATGACATGTGAGACTCTTGATGGGGCTTGTAGCTCCCCAATCCACACATTCTCCATTCTATCGCAAACAGGACTGGATATGTCGAACGGGAGATCACCCGGATTTACAGTTGCTTCAGAGCAGACTTTTGTCCACAGTCCTCCTAACCGGGTAGTGAAGAAGTGGACATCTCTGCGGATCTTGGATCAATCCAATCCCGTCAAGGTACAGGAATGCTTCCTGTGGAATGAAAACATTTCGGTGCTAGCTCTCGTGGTATGCATCGTTAAGGTAATAGGCTCCTTTTAAATCATGGCATAGATGAAAACATTGCCTCTCGAGTATCCGTACCATTTCCACCTGGAAAGGACTCACACTGGACCACACTGCACAGCCATACACCATTACAGGTAGAATTAGGTCCATCACCCCTACCTTGGAGTCGTTCCTGTCGCAACGGAGTGTTCCTTGGCTTTTGTCAGAGAGGCAGTTCCATAGGTGCACAATGCCAAGAAGCCTCCCTTGTGTGCCTAAGATGCCAAACTTACGAGAGATTTTTTTATTCGTATCCCCAGAGGCTTGCTTTTCAAATTGTTGTCGCAAGACGGCTGAATCTTCAATTAGGCCCTATGGCAAACGAAGTGTCAGAACTTTCCTCACCAAAATTGCCTCCCATTAGATGTTATATTTTAAGGCAGCAGGGGATGACCTGGTTGGGCGCATGCACCAGCTCATCTCTAAGTTATGGTCGGAGGAAGGCATGCCTGATGAGTAGAATATCAAGAAAGAAAGGAGACCCCTTCGATTGAGCCAACTCTCCAGGGATTAATCTCTTTAACATCGCATACAAGATCCTCTCTGTCGTCTTGTGTGAACGCCTGAAACCGTTTGTAAACATCCTGATAGCTCCTTATCAGCGTGGTTTCAGGCCACGGAAGGCCACCATTGACAAGTCTTCCCTTTAAGGCAAATCCTGGAAAAGCAACATGAAGTGCAAGTCGACATTCACCACCTATTCGTCGCTTACGTTGATAATGTAGCCGTACTGTGTGTGCAAGTGGACAGACGGCCCTTAACATGACCGATGAAGGGGTTGTAGGAAGGGGCTTTCAGTCAATACTCTTAAAACCGAAACTGTTCTCTTCACAAGAAGGAGGAACCTGACTGGTCTGACTCAACCAGTACTAGAAGGTGTCGTCATACCATTTTCCAATGAGGTGTCATCCTGGATAAAAAAAAAATTCTTTCGAAAAGACACATTCAGACGAAAACCTTCAAGGCCCGTCAGCATTCTGGAAGTATAAGGGAGTTTTTGGAAAAATGTGGGGCCTATCACCAAAAAGATCTTTGTGGACCTGTACGGTAATGACAAGACCTCTTCTCTCCCATGCATCAGTCGTTTGGTGGAACAAGCTTTCGTACCAATTCGTGAACGGTCTGCCTCGGCTTCACAGGAGCCTTCCCGAGGACGACCGGCTCTGCTCTTGATGCATTATTAAATCTCCCTCCCCTTGACATCCACATCATGGGCTGCAAATCAAGGCCATCTGCCGACTAAAAAGGAATTGTATTTGGTTCACATCGCACTGGAGTTTTGATGACCTCGCGCACAGCATCTCCTTCAAATCTCATAGACATGCAGGGTCACCAACGATCCAGCTGCTTCGCTTATATGTCGACTTTCCCAGCATCCAAGACTGGCTCTGGGTAGAAACTGAACCGGGAAGGGAATACAGTCGTATTTTCACAGACGGCTCCAAGACTACGGCGGGATCTGGGGTCGAGGCTTTCACGGAAGACAACAACTTTAGACTTCACACCTCTTTTTATGTAACTTCGCATCGGTCTTCCAGGAGGAAAGATTTGCGATTCTAATGGCCACCAACTATTGTGAAGAACAGGTGGAAGGGGCGAAGTATCTGCGTCTGTAGCGATAGCCAAGCTGTACTTAAGGCCTTACTCAACCCTTTAACCACTTCCAAGATAGTCCTGGAATGCAAGTCTTCCCTTAATTTGGTCGGCAGACTGAAGTCGGTAAGAGTTGTCTGGGTCCCGGGATATCACGGGATCACGGGAAACGGGATTGCTGATTACTGACAAGACTCTAAAAAGGCATTTTGTAGGGCCCAATCCCACCTTGGAACTGACTATGTCGTTGGTCAGGGCTTCCATCGACAGTTGGGTCTATAGTTCGAACATCTAGAGATAGCATAACTCGCAAGGATTGAGACTGACCATGTGTATGCTCCCGGACGTCAGCAAGAAATCTCCAGACGAAAAAGAGTGCAGAAAACTTGTCGGCGTACGAACGGGTCATTTTATCTTCACCAAGCACCTTAATCTGCTTGGACTTAGTGAAGACACCCTTTGCAACGCGTGTGGAGAAGGTGGAGACACCGCAGAGCACTTCCTCTGTCAATGTCCTGCCTTTGCCCGTATCAGGTGGCGACTGTTTGGCACCAATGTGGTGGGACCTGAAAACATAAGCTTCTTATCACAGAAGCGTCTTTCTTTGGAAAACCAGAAAACTACACTAAACGAGGATTACTGACAATGGTCCAGCTTTTGAGCTCGCGGCAGCTAGCGAAAGATCGTGCTAGCTGGAGAGTCATGTTGGTTGAGGCCAAGGTTCACCCCGAACTGTAGCACCACAAGAAGAAGAAGGGACTTTTCTGGGACTTCTGGCAGGTTAAGTTTTCTTTACAAGAGTTCTTCTTATTGTTGATTTCGCCAAGGGGAAATTTAATTCCTTTTATTTCCCTAACGTTCATAAACGGGTTATGTTAGAATAATCTTACCATTTGTCAGCTTAAACGTTTTCTTGAGCTCTGTCAAGATATCTCATGGTCATGTAGGTGAGGTCCATGGCAGCTGGCGTTTGGTTCTTCTTTGGGCCATCCAACCCGTATATTCGGATTATGTGTTTCTGGTTTTCAAGTGCTCTCGCCTCTTTCTTTCTTACGGATGGCACACTTGATTAAGACGCTTTTTGTGCTGGTCGAGCGAGTTGATACCGTTTCATTCGTGCTTTTCTCTCTGCCTTGACGTTTAACCAACGACAGAGGAATGTCAGGGTTCCTGGGCAACTGTCACAACTGACTATGGTGCTGACTACGACGACAACGACAACGGCGATGATGATTCTGTTGGCGAGATAAAGCCGGTTATTTCCGGTCGGTGCCGTAAAAAAACCGTCGCTCTTCTTACGCGTGCGCCATGTGACACACTGTCAAGCTCGATTCTTAAGTGGTACATGGTTCTCAACGAGATCATAAGGTTAACGTGTTCTTCCTAAATGCTTGCCAATTCGTATGATGGTTAGTCTGCGTGGAGTCGGCAATACCAAGCACAACCAGAGTAGATGCAGAAAAAGTAAGAGCCGGGTTCCTTGTAGTCATAGGAACCATCCAATTCTCATTAAATCTGGAATTCTCACTGGAATTTGGGCTATGGAATAGAAACCCTGCTGTTCTTCAGACTACTTCTGTGATGACCAAATTTGGCATCATCGGGTGGCCGTCTGCGTCTGCGTTGGAGTAGTTTGCGGCTTTCCTCCTTCCCACGAGCAGCCGCGTGCTCGTCACCTAAACCGAATTGTTTCCGGAGGTCGTGTCGTGCAGGCTGTGTTTCCCGATGACGCCAGCAAAGAAGTCCTCTTTCCCCAGCT
Organism: Eristalinus sepulchralis; assembly: GCA_944738645.1. NCBI lineage: Eukaryota > Metazoa > Arthropoda > Insecta > Diptera > Syrphidae > Eristalinus > Eristalinus sepulchralis. The sequence goes on from OX122883.1 coordinate 65,756,619, forward strand.
GAGCATTGAAATCTCCTAGAACGATCTTGGTGTCATAGCTGGGGCATCGATCGTATGTTCTTTCTAGGAGATCATAGAACTCGTCCTTGCTGTTGTCATCCTTCTCTTCTGTCGGGTCTGAGCGCATATCAGGCTGATGTTCCCGAATTTAGCCTTAATGCGGATTGTCATGAGGCGTTCGCTTACGGGATCGTAGCTTATGACTTTTTGCCTAAGTCAGCCTCGAACAACAAATCCGCATCCGAATAGGCACTGCCTTTTCTCCCTGTAGCAGTCGCTGTAGTAAATGTCGCAGTTCTTCATCTTCTTTCTGCCCGGCCCATCCCACCGCACTTCCTATCTGCTTTGTAGCAGTCAAGGGCCTCCGAAAGTTGTTCGGCTGCACGTGGTCTGTTAAGGGACCTCACATTCCACGTGCAGAACCGAAAATCGTTGTCCTTTGTACATTTTCTGGGGTCGTCAACATTGGATCCGTCCATATCCGAGGCAAGTTGTCGTTGCTGAACTGGGTTTGTTTTGCAGTTAACCTCACGCACAACCTACAGACTGGTAGGCCAGTCGCTGCATACATTGGTTCACCACACATCGGATGCTGTGATGGCTATCCAGGGGGCGCTACGTGGAGGCTGTATGTCAACTTAACCTATGCACGGACGAGGATAGCCTTGGCAGCTCGCCATGTTTAGCGCGATCAAGGACATTGCCTCATGTGCATAGGTCCATGCCCCCCTGTGACGCATGTCCTTCATGTGAATTTTAAAACTTTTCCCCGGGAGCCCAACAAAGTCTACCTTTTATGATCCCGCTGCCCCCAAAATGTTCCCTCCCAACCTTGCTTCTGTATCCCTCGACCATTTCTTGTCCTCCATGACTTACTGGTTCAATTGCACAGTTAACCTGTTAACTTTCGTAGCTCCTTTCCCGTAAATTGAATTTACCGCAAGCTCCCAGTCAATCAAGCCTCAAGCCCTTCGCCACTCAAATCCATCAGCAATCTCATCGGGGGTGATTGGAAAGTAAATGCCTTGACCGTCTTGATTGGCACACGTCACCCAGCACACACCACGTTGGCTTCCTACCACGAGTGTGAACATCACTCCTGATGTTCAGCATGGCACGCGCCTGCCAATGGTTAACAATTATCATTTTTTTTCCCGTTACCCATTTGAAGGCGAACTCTCAGCAGCGGCCCACAAAAGGCGCGCTCCATCGCAGCACTCAGTGGCTGTCCACTTTCAGATGTGCAATCAACCAGACTATCGGCTTAACGATCCAAGCGGTGCGATATTAAGAGCCATGCCCAACACCAGCCTCCGCCGACCGGGCGCACAGCGCACAGCTCTATTAACCCCCTGATTTAGTGATAACGATCAATCGATTCATCTCGCCTCAGATGCGCGCCCATCGACGACCACGGCCCAGTCGAGGGACCGAGGACGGCGCGGATGAAATGATGATGATGACGTGAAAGGAAATTACGGGTGTCGCGTAAGAGGATTACGTTTGGAAAGTCTCCCGCAACACCTAATTGCCATCCCATTAACCTGACTTGCACTCAATAAAAGTTCAATAACAAGGCTGCCATCGCTGGGGACTGCCTAGATGCGGTCCCCGACGGAGGAGGGGTGGACGGACTATTAATAAAACTCTCCGCGAGTGGTGCAATGGTGCAATGGTGCAATGTTGCGGATCACGACGCAAACGGCGACTGGCGTTAAACATACAGATTAGCTCACATATATCTGGGGGCCATGGCAGCAGTTTTGTTAACCGAGTGCGTGCTGCGAGGCACCTTCCACCTCCACCTCGGCCACGATGAACGATGTGTACACATGCAGAACACGTTCGAGATCGACAATCGACACACGATGAGGAGGAGGAGGAGGATGTGATGGCGAGCCTCATGCAGCCACCGATCTCTCTCGAATTCCGAAGTAGTAATTCATTTCGCTTCGATCACGGTAATTTGTTGTGTGGAAGGGGGTGGGGGGTGGGTTGCGCACGCGCTGCGTCTCGATCTCGTAACCAACACCACCACCACCACCACCACCGCCAGGCAGCGTCCGTCCGTATCCATCATCATTTGCGGCATTCACACTCTTTCACTTCGCTAAATGATGTATATTTGCACAAAAAGTTCGTTCCGCTGCGCGGTGGACCAGTGCTAGTACCGGGGCTGAGTCCATGACTGAGGAGGAGGGCGAGAGAGATATCCTTGCTCTTGGACGAGGATGGAATTATCACAATCTCGTTTAGTGTGTAATTTAGCGACCGCTTTTGATCTGGCGCATGCATGCAGGTATCCCGGCGGAATGGCCGCGCACCGCATGGAAACCCGATGAGGATGTGAATTATCCATGCAAGTGGGAGGATTTGGCTTATGTTTCCTAACTATGAACTAGAAGATTGCTTTGCCCTGCCCCATCTCCCACTCCCGCGTCGCATCGTCTAGCCATCGCATTCTGGTCGTGTCGCCATTTGAAGAAACGCGCTGCTGCTGCTGTGGCTGCTGTTGTGCGCTACACGGCTACGAACGGCTGCAATACGGTGTGCTGTGGTGGTGGGTATGGTTGGCCTAGAGGCTACACACCGTTTAAGCTGTCAATTTCATCGTTTTCCGGTGTCTAAATTGTATTGCTTGCGGAGCTTCGCGCGGAGATTTACTTGAGAATTTCTGCAAAGGATAATCGTTTGAATTGCGGCTCATAATCAGGTGCTTCGGAGGCATACATAGCTTAAAATTGGGATGAAGGAAAATTGGTTTTGTCTTGTAAGTGATTGGAGCAGGGGGAATGGTTTCTGACTGTTTTTGTGTGAGGACTGAGTTTTCAAATAAATTTCCCTTACGTTCGTAGGATCCCTCCAAACGACGATGCGATGTGTTTTTCTTCTGAGAAAGATAGCTTCACTGAAGAAGAGGTCTCCCACTACGGATCTTGGAAGGAAGACCTTCTACAATGCCATGCTGGACCCCAGAAACTACACTTGAGGGTGCCTTTGGAGGCTGAGCCCCTCAGTCTGAAAAACAGAAGAGCGACAAAATGTCAACCTTGTTGCCTTTCATGTTGTGGATTTGAAAGCAGGGGCTTGGAAGTCGCTTAGTCGCCAATGGCTGTGAGGGTGAATGCACTTAAGTTTCGTCGCTTCTGGCCACTTCGTCGAATTTTCTAAAATATTCCAGAGTCCCAGAATGTTGTGCACTGAAGTGTTTGACCATCTCCTTAATCCCCCATCCATGCACCAACTTTGTAAACGTTCTTCTTACCAATTTTGTTGTTTAACACTTCAGTCACAAGGAAATTGCTGATTCATCATGGGGTTTGATTTACAATGCGAATTAAAGCACACAAATCTGACAGTGAACTAAAAATGTTTACGATCTATTAAAAGAACAATTCATGGCATTTACTTTTTTGGAAAAGATGTCACGTAGATGTTGTGCATGACTACGTCCGAGATGACCCATGGGGAAGGTCCAATTTTAAGCTATTCGTTCGAGCGTAGCAACTGGTATCTCGCGAATAACACGAGTAATGTTGGTTTTCAAAGCGTCAATCCCTAGGACCTTAGACATATCCTGTATCCCCTGAGAAAAAAGTCCAAACGTATGATATCGCACAATCCAGGAAAACTTAAAATGATGTGCCCACAAAAACGATTTCTTAACAAGTCCATTGTTTCATTCGCTGTATGGCTCGTAGCGCCATCTTGTTGTCCCTGAGACTATTCGCGTGCATTTCAGGAAGCACATATGTAGTCCGTGCACATGGCCAAGCTTCTGAAAATAACACCGAAACGATTTGTTATTGTCTTCCCGTACACTCTCACCAAGCGCTGCTATAGTCTTTTCACTACGTGCTGGATATTGTCTTACCGATCGCCACTCATCCACTTATGAGAACTATGACTCAAATTTGTGAATGGTAAGTTTTCTCGTTCACCACTTATTCGTCGATTTCAAGGCCGCATATGACAGTGTGCATAGAGACGAACCACACAGTGCCATGTCTAGCTCTGGCATTCCTACCAAACTTGTCAGATTTTGTAGGATGACGATGGAGAACTGTCGCTGCTCCGTCAAGATCGGGAAATAGCTCACCGAGACCTTCAATGGCAAAAAAGGATTTATAAAAGGCGACGCCCTGTCATGTGACTTCTTTAACATCATCCTTGAGAAGATCGTGCGTAACTCACAGGTCAACACCAGAGGCACGATCTTCCAAAAGTCAGTTCAATTGCTAGTTCACGCAGACGACAGTGACGTGATTGGACGAACACAACGAGCCGTCACTGAGGCGTTTGATATCATTGAAACTGAAGCGGCTAAAATGGGAGTGGTGGTTAATGAGTGCAAAACGAAGTATATGCTGTCATCAGGGAAGAACGCACAACATCGACGTCTCGGACAGAGGGTCGCAATAAGCTGCAGAAATTTTGACGTGGTCAAGGACTTCCTCGACTCTGCGATAAAAAGGGACAACGACACCGAAATCAAACTCAGAATCACTCTTGCCAATCACTGCTCCTTTGGGCTTAAGAGGCAATTGAGTAATAGAGCCCTCTGTCGAAAGACTAAGCTTGCTTTATATAACACCTTAATCATCCCAGTCCTACTTTATGGCGCGGAAACTTGGACACTACTAAAAGCGGATGAGGATGCCCTTGGTCTCTTCGAGAGAAAAGTTCTGCGCGCGATTTTTGGTCCTGTTTGCGTTGATGGCATCTGGAGGAGAAGATTCAACCACGAACTGTATGGGCTGTACAGCGGCATGAGCCTAGTCAAGCGTCTACGGATACAACGCTTTAGATGGCTAGGCCATGTAGAGCGTATGGACACCACTGCTCCGGCCCCAAAAAGTCTTTGAATCTGAGCCATTGGGACAACGCAAAAGAGGACGGCCCAGGATAAGGTGGCGCACACAAGTGGAGAAGGACCTCAACCAACTTGGAGTGCGCAACTGGCGGGAGCTGGCGAAAGATCGTGCTGGCTGGAGAGGCATGTTGGTTGAGGCCCAGGTCCACCCCGGACTGTAGCGCCACTAGAAGAAGAACGAGACACCTGCACGCAGCTCGATCCTCAATTCGAACTCACCAACAGCTACTCTTAAGCACAAACAAGCAAGTTTATGGACTTGAACCAGCCCCCTCACCCTCGGTCAGCCGAGTGGTCGCCTACCGGATGAATTCGCATCTAAGGTTCGCCTCGGAAGTCGTGAACATTTGTCACAAGCCAACAGCCCTTTCCTTCCGAAGAAGTTGTTTCTCAACAATGGGTTCAACAACAATGAGTAACTCCCGCAACGATACGGAGGAATCTCATCTCTGCAGCCTGTATTCGCGATCTTCTTCTTTCGGTCATTACCCGTAGGTGAGGCGATGTATTGCCAAACGATACTGAATACAAATGAAGTAGAAGCAGTTAAATTGGAGTGACATGAAATCTGCCAAGGAAACCTATTGAACACCAAACCTCACGATGAATTAACCAATATCGGCTACAAAGCGTTCCCTGAAAGGTACCGTATAGCCCGGTAAATGCACATTTTTTTGTCGGTCTTTAGGGATGTGTGTGGTCTGCTGGTCAACTAGATTGATTCATTTAAACGATGGACTGGAGCACAGTAAAGTCAGTCAAGTTCAGGCCACCCCAACAGTCGGCTGTCAACACGATCTTATGTTCCTTTAGAATGGCTCCAAACTGTCACACCCTTGATGTTATTTGCCTCCTCTATCTCCTGACAACTTCTGTGATGCTTCCTTGCGCCATCAGTTGTAAAAAGCTCAGAGACTGTTCTAATGACAAGCCAGCCAGTGTAATGTGCATCTGTTACGTCGAAATTTGCGTGACATGGTCGAGGAAACCACTTCTAGGTCCGCCGTTTGCTGGCAGTATCTCCGTTCCCAAACCAGTTTAACATTCAAAAAGAGCAAAAAATTACACAGCTGTCTTTACAAAAACTGTGGCCTAACGTGTCACATTTCAAACACGTATTTGTTTGACACATTCTGACAATCCTTTCTAGCCACTCGAACACCAACGCCATCTAGTGAGATTTTTTTTACATCGGTCCCCCTAATTGACAGCCGTGTCAGAGTGGGTAAGTGGTTCAACCAGTCTGTTTCGCTTGAATCAACTCATACAAGAATAGAGTTTTCACATCAACATGTATTTGTTGCTCACAGCCCTAGATCCTAGGTCTTCGAATCTGACCCATTGGGACAACGCAGCAAAAGACGGCCTAGACCAAGGTCGCGCACACAAGTGGAGAAGAACCTCAACCAACTTGGAGAGCGCAACTGGCGGCAGCTGGCAAAAGATCGTGCTGGATGGAGAGGCATGTTGGTTGAGGCCCAGGTCCACCCCGGACTGTAGCGCCACCACAAGAAGAAGTCCTAAATCTGGATCCAGTAGTGTTAGATTCCGAACTACATCTGGTGTTGCTGTTTTTCTTATTGATCTCAGAGATTCAAACAAACCCCGAGGCAACCAAATCTTTGTTTTGGCCTTCCTAGCGTAGCGGATAACTGCGTCTATTCAGACGCTGAAGATCTCATGTTCCATTCCGGGACAGAACTTCTCGTCTTTTTCGACAGCAACATCTCCTGCAAGATGTTGACAATACTTAAAGGAGACTTCTGGTTCACGAAAAGTTAGAGCAAGAGGAGCTACGGCACTAGCAGTTGGAAAAGAAGCTGGGCTTTGGTCCTCTGTGTGCTATAGCGCCATCCAGAGTACAGTTGGACAGACTTCACCCAGAGTAGGACTGGATAGACTTCACCCAGAGTAGGACTGAACAGAGCTTACCCAGAGTGGGACTGGACAGAGCTCACCCAGAGTAGGACTGGACAGACTTCACCCAGAGTGGGACTGGACAGACTTCACCCAGAGTGGGACTGCCCATATCTCACCTAGGTTAGGAATGGACAGAGCTCACCCAGACTAGGGCCGGACAGACTTCTGCTAGCATACTACCAGGCTTTCGTTTTTGAGAAACTTGCTAGGCTGGGGGGTGTACCAAAGATTTTTTGTAGATTTGAAAAATCATATAACCGAGTTTTCATCCTGCAGAAGTCTCATCGTCTCATCTTGGGCGTTTAACATCATTGAGGGTGCATCTTCGCCTCTCAAGTGACTTTAAGTTTAGTTTGGCATCTTAACTTAGATTGACTCATGTCTGAAGAACTCAAATTGTGCAAGCTTGGCTCAAAACAATATTGCTGCGGAGCCCAATTTCCACTTTGTTCAGTGATGAAGCTCACGTTTGGTTAAATGGATACGTCAGTAAACAAAAACTTCAGCATTTGGAGTGATGATGAGTCTGAAGTGGATGCTGACACACCTCTTTAAAAACTATTCTGGCCTAAACTATCCAGTCAATGCTGACCGCTATAGAGCCTTGATTACTGACTTTTTTGCTGATCAATTGAACAACCATGATGGGGGGGGGGGGGGGGGCTGTGGTCTCAACAAGATGGGGCAACGTGTCACACAGCTAATGCAACAATTGAATATTGAAGGAATCGTTTGGTAACCACAAATTTTCTACGACGACGTTAAAAACTACTTTCTGTGGGAATATGTGAAGTCTAGTAATCTATATAGCCGACACACGCCCACATATGCTTGAAAAAGTGATCGAAAATTGGACCTTGAGTCATCGAAGACTAGACTATCTCTGAGAGAGTCCTGGTCAAGCCGTGAAAGTCAGACAATGACCGTTCCTTGGTCAGTCCAAAAATTCGTTCCACTCTGTGGAAATCAAACTCTTGCCAAAAAATTGTCTACCCGCCTTCCACGTGACATAAGGAACATTTTCATTCATTCCCCAAAACGTTGGTGGCAGTTTTCGGACGTAGTTGACTGGTTGCTTAAATGTTGTTGGCTTACAGTGTTTGAATCGTTTCCGAATTGTTGGCATAACATCCGTCCATCAAGGCATAAAGGAGTCAAGCCGCAGATCTAAGGTGGCCAACTGACATCAGCAAGACGGCAAGCCTTCCTGCATACGAGAGAGATTGTCTAAATCTATGTCTTCAGATTCAGTGGAAAAAAAATTGGTAAACATGGTTCTGCAAGCAACACCGTTGATCAAAACGTTGTTTAATTTTTGCGGTTTCACTTTCGAAGAAATGTAATCCAGTGACGCAACCACTGGGGGTGACAGGGGTCGGGCTGCTAGGTTTCTAAGATAGAGCAGTTTTCTTTCTCCACTGAGAGAAATGAGAATGCGCCACCAAGCTACTCTAAGACCCAAACAGCAAAGTGACATCGAAGTGAATGGTAGTGTGCCTTCAATTGCTGAGTCAACAGGACCTTGTAACCAAAACAAAAAATCCGAGAACATTGCTCAGGATTCATCTCAGGCTGGAGATCGATGGGAAGTTGTTGTTCGTGAGTTGAGTCTGCAGGTCCCTCCTGTAGATGAACCGATGAATGCTTTGCTCACGGAAGGATATTTATTGGTGAACTCACAGAAAGGTATTGGTCCTACTGTTGAGCCCTGAGGAACTCCAAAGAAAGTCGTTTAAAATGGATCAACAATGTTGACGCAAATTTTAGATCAAGTGGATGAGTCAGAGTCTGAACATCAGAAACATCGATGCCACCAAAACCGCGTTTAAGGTTCATTCTGAGGTCTAGGAGGAATTCAGTGGCTAGCGGAAGATGGCTTCGACTTCGTACCCAATTTGAGCCATGCCAGGAAGAGAAGTTTGCGTTGTCAATCTGCTAAAATGAATGAATGGAACCTAAAGTTTGAATGGAAAGGGACCTCGCTTCGCTTCGTTTGTTCATACGAGTCAACGTCGTGAGGGGCGGTCTGGTCAATGATGCTTGGATCAACTCAATGAAACTCAGCTTGGAGGATGACAATGATGAAAAATGGAATGTTTCTGGCCGACACATCGTTCTTCAACATGTGGCTGGGTTTTGGATATTTTAGACCAATTTTAGTCTACGCCCGATGTCAATAGTCAATTCTAGTCTATGGTCTGGCTACTCACAACAAATTCAATCTCTCACGTAAGGTTCCTTTCTCAGATCCCCCCCTTGCCCCCCTTGCCCCCCTCCACATCAACAGCAACTGTAACTCCATCACATTCCAGCGCATCCAGCACCTCAAACAAAAATCCAATAGAGGTTCACATTTCATGCAGCATCAAATAAAGATCGCATCGCTCTCCCCAAGCTCCACTCTCTACACTCCACGAGAACCGGGGAACTTTTCGTGTGTGTAAATTTAGATGCATGGTCCGTGTACTTAAACCTGGCAAAATCCTCCCTCAATAAAATAAATGCCCGTCTGACCGGAGAGCGCTATCGCATCATTCCGCTCCGTGGCACAGCGGACACAGCGCACACAGCGCGCACAGAGCACAGCGCACACAGCGGTACCGAGGTCCGTTTTGATTTATTTACTCACGGCGTGTATATTTATCAAACTCTAATTAATCGGTGATAAAGCGAACGGTGCCAGCCGGAGCGTCCGGTCCGCTGCACCGTCTCGACCGTCCGCAGCAATCCTAGCTGCAATCAATTTATTACCCATGAATTATGCCCTTTTAAGTGCCATTGAGTCGATAATAATAGCCGCCAGATTCCCCGGACATATGCGGGGGTAATTGTGCGCACGGCAACGATCGCACTGTTCGCCGGGGCTCATCGTGGGAATGTCAAGAGGTATCCGCCGCACCCTTGTCGCTCCCCGTGTCGGGTGACAAATTCGCCGAAATTACAACCAATCACATGGAAAATTGCAATCGTATTATCAAAACAAACCACCCACCGCCGCAGACACCGGATTTGCCCTTTTTTTTGTGTTTGGCACACGCAAGATGCGGCCTGACAGCAGCCAGCCACCCTCCGCGCACTCTATCGATGACAAGTCGGCGGGCGCTTTGATAAATTTATTTATTACCCAATTTTCTTGAAAGGATAACAAGGACAAGCCAAGTACACGAGGATAAGGCGTCGACACAACAGATCGCCACCCTCCCCGCATTGTGTGCGAAAATTTTTGTGTGCAAAATGCACGGCACCCCTCGTGCCGAGGGGGTGGAAAATCGTATTTGCCAATTTGCGGGCTAAACGGAGGAACAATCACCTTTCAGCGGGGATCGCTTTCTTCCTTTGTTGTTCGGCAATTGGTGGCCGACGACGACGATGTGCCGGGTGGGATGCGATAACCCTCATCGATAGTTCCATGTTTTTGCACACCCACCGATGGTAGTAGATACATTTTCGAAACCACCAAAACAGCAATAATGCCATTTGTAAACATTGACTCGACGGTGACGGTGTGGTGGTGGGTGGTGGGATGAGGGATGAGGGATGAAGGATGAGGGATGATTCGGTTGCCAATTTTTTTTTTTTTTGCTTTTTTGCGACAACGTGCAGTGCGTCCCGTCGTCAAGTATCCATCCAACCCCGGGCACTTGTTCGATGACAGCAGCAACAGGGGAAAATAAAATCCAATGAAAATATTACCACCATCCGGGTGGGTGGCCGGCGGCGAGTGGATGAAGGGGGTTGGGCGGAGGGCATTGAGGGCGTGTGCCTGAGGCAGTGGCTGGATGCGTTGCAGGCTCGGGGTCGCATGCCAAATTCTCATCCCTGACGGAGGATTCAGCGAAACAGACGGATGCCGCTTCGGGTCCGAGCTTCAAGTGGCCCATGCCGCTGCCATTTATTTTCATCCATTCATCCGTTCATCCTTCGGCTTCGTTGTCGTCGTTGTGGTGCTGCGTGCTGCGTAGAGTATCCGTGCAACAGGTTGTCGACTGTGGGGCTGGTGGCGAGGGATGTTTCTCCTTTCGTTCATCTCGTCCGCCCCCCGCCACAGATCCCCAACCGACGAGAGCGTTAACAAATTGTCGGAATTAGGACTTTGTTCGCATAAAATCCGGCATTTTATTGCTCTTTCCTTTTGCCTTGCCCTGCCCGGCTCAGCCGTGTCCTGGGCGTCATAGTACGTCGCTCATTTTTACTATCGAGCGAATTCTTGCGCTAAAACGCCACGAACCGCCACCCTTGGCGCCTGGCCTCGCGCAGTGCGTTGCGATTTCATTTTTCACCGCTCACAGCACAGATTTATAAATTATTCGGCGTTTTCATTCAATTATCCTTCATGGTGATGATGTTCTTCTGCTGGCCTCTGCTGATGCTCCTCTCGATGAAGCAACAGGATGAGAGGTCACAGATGGGAAGAGGCAGATGGGCACGTTCTTCGTTGGTTTTCCTTTCTTGTTTTTCGTCCTTCAGTTCCGCATTACAACAGGACGGGAGGGGACGGGGCAGCAGAGTCCACCGAGCGGCAAACGCAGTCTCGTTGGACTGCGTTAAAGGTGGACGTTCAGTAGTGGTGTCGTGGCGGTGTCGATGTCCTCGCCTTGGGTCATTGATGATGGTCGTCGTCGTCGTCGTGGTGGTGGTTTTGTGCCTTCGATTCGTCACCCCTCTTGTTACGTTGCCGGTTCTCTTTTTGGTTTCAAGAGGGGGATTAAATAAATTTTTGACGGGGTGGACATTCAATGACCCTTGTGCTCTTGTGAAGGTCGTTGTGCCCGTTGTCTAGGTCATGATCTGACGTTCGGCTATTACGAGCGACAATTAATGCATTTCAAAGGGGGCCGAGACTAGTTGCAAGGGTTCGGTTGTGCGCAGTCACCCCTGCTGCGCTGGTTGTCATTGGATTTGTCCGATTAATTTCTATTTGTGCGATAATTGGGTTGTTGGTCAGTTGAGTGAGGGGCGATGGCAATGGACAGGGGCTTGCTGATGGATGGGGGAAGGATTTCATTGAAATGTCTTTTCGTTTGTTTTCGAAGGGAGGAGTTTTTGGTTGATTTTGTGACACTTGATGGTCGTTGTGATGGGAGCGATGGAAGGGTGAAGTTTAGAGGCACATCTGAGGGAAGTTGGAATAAGTTTCTCCACGTGGGAGCAGGAATGGTATTCCAGGTTGGGATAAGTAAGCTCTTTGGGTCTCTATTCGGCTTTGGATGCTTGTTCGCGTTCTCAATGTGATGGAGATATGGAATTAAGAGACCACCATCCTGAGGTGAATTTAAGCCTCAACCAACATTCATCTCCAGCAGCCACGTTGCTCAGTACCTGCCACTAGTTTCGCACCCCAAGATGATTGAGGTTCTTCTTCACTTATGTGCATCATCTCAGAAGAAGTCCTTGATAGCACCTGAAGGAGAAGATTCAACGACGAACCTTGTAGGCCGTACGGCAGCAGGCACCTGGTCAAGTGTCTCCAGTCATGCAGATCATATGGACACCACCACTTCGGCCCGGAGGGTCTTCGAATCCGATCCATTAGGACAGAGGACGGCTTAGGTTGAGATGGCGCACACAAGTGGAGAAGAACCTCAACCAACGAGGAGGACGCAACTGGAGGCAACTTTTTTTTTCTTTTTTTTAAATTAGGGATTACCTTCATACACTGTTGCAGAGAATTCGTAAATTTAGGAACGGTGCAACGTAGTTCTCGGTCTCCATATGAGTCGTATGCTCTCGACTGCTATGTCGTCGTAGTCGATATTTTCAATATCTTCAGTAGCTCATTCGCGAAAAGGGATATGGCTCAATTTTGAGCCACGTGGCACACTGTATTTAACTCTTTTTACAGTACTCAACGTATCAGCTTCACTTTGATAGTTCTGTCCGTCAGACAACTTTCCACCCAGTTTACCAGGACTATGGTAATAACAGCTTGAACAGAGGCAGAGCCATGGGACATCAAGATTCCCTGGAACTTTGTGTGAATCTGAATAAGGGGTAGGCTCCCTGGCGTTGGCAGAGCTGATGTAAATGTGAAGTGCTGGTCTGATAAAGATTTCCCAGCCTTCTGATTCAATTAAGGCGATGTTGGGGACTTTTCCGACTCAGTAACTGGTTGCAACGGCCAGTAGAATGACACACGTTTTAAAACGACCACACTCTCGACCAAGGTGAAGTGATTGTCCTTCGAACATGATCTCATTTGGAATTTTGGTAACTGAGGCATCTAGTCCCAAAGTTCTATGCTGCCTGCACTGACAAAAGAAGAAGAATGGAAACGTTATCAAGAAGCCATCAGAGGAGCTGCCGCTGATGTGCCTTCAGCGGTGGGTTTCACGCCACCACCTAGAAGTAACCCATGGTTTGACGACGACTGTGGGCAAATACATGCAGCTAAACGAGGGGCCTACTAGGCAACGTTGCATTGAACAACGAGAGCTTTTCTTGGGCTCTACGAACAGAAAAGAAGGAAAAAGAACCGGTTTCTCAGAAGGAAAAAGAGAGAGCATAGAAGTGCGCGGTCGAAGAGATGGAGAGGTGTTATGGCAGGCATGAAGTCCGAAAGTTTTGCCGAAGAATGCAAGAACTATCCGGTGGACATAGGGTTCGGACCGAAGCCTGCCGGGACCAAAACGGAAACCTCGTAGTAGAGTCGCAATAGATGCTGAGAATCTAGAAAGATCATTTCTGCAGACTTTTGAAACGTTGACGGCGATGACGGCCCAAATCCCGCTGTTAGGCAGAATGATCCACTCAACCTGGACGATGAGGGACAACAATTCTCTCCCCCGACTTAGACGAGGTAAAGATAGCAACATCGAGACTGAAGTCGAACAAAGCTCCTGGAGTGGAATGACTGTCAGCAGAACTGCTTAAAGCACCTGGAGATGACCTGGGTGGACACATGCACCACTTTGTTTGTAAGATATCGTCGGAGGAAAGCATGCTCGATGACTGGAACCTCAGCGTCGTCTGTCGGGTTCACAAGAAAGCAGGCCCTTTCGACTGCGCCAAGGGATGGAGGGATCAGCCTTCTTAACACCACCTGGAAAAGACCCAAGAAGTGTAGATGGACACGCACCACCTATTCGCCGACCCAAAGGCCGCATATGACAGCGTGCATAGAGACGAGCTATACAGTGCCATGTTTAGTTTTGGCATTCCTACCAAACTCGCCAGATTGTGTAGGATGACGATGGAGATCTCTCGCTGCTCCGTCAAGGTTGGGAACAAACTCATCGAGACCTTCAATGTCAAAAAAGGTTTTAGACAAGGCGACGCACTGTCATGTGACTTTTTTAACATCATCCTGGAGAAGATCGTGCGTAACTCACAGGTCAACACCAGAGGTACGATCTTCCAAAAATCAGCTCAATTGCTAGCTTACGCCGACGACATTGACGTGATTGAGCGTAGCGGCCGTCAATGAGGCGATTGCTGGCATTGAAGCGGAAGCGGCTAAAATGTGTCTGGTGGTTAATGAGGGCAAAACGAAGTACATGTTGTCATCAAGGAAGGACGCACAACATCGGCGTCTCGGACAGAGCGTCACACTAGGCAGCAGAAACTTCGAGGTAGTCAAAGACTTCGTCTAGGCCATGCTGAGTGCTTGGACACCACTGTCCCGGCCCAAAAGGTCTTCGAGCCATTGGAATAACGCAACTGAGGGGCTAGACTAAGGTGGCGCACACTTGTGGAGAAGGACCTCAATCAACCTGCAGTGCGCAGCTGGCGTCTGCTGGCGAAAGATCGTGCTGGCTCTAGAGGCATGTTGGTTGAGGCCCAGGTTCACCCCGGACTGTAGCGCCAGTAAAAGAAGAATACGAAAAAAGTGAAGGAGAAAACTGAGAAGAAGAAGAACAAGAAGAAGAGGAAGAAGAAGAAGAAGAAAAAGGCGTCTTGTCTTCCATTCCTGACGGCTATTGGCAAAAAATGTCATGGCAGGTGATCAGGTCACATCGCATCTGTCTCGGTATATTTTCTGTCACAGTAGTATGTCTAAACGTTACTCTGCACCTAAGTCAATTTTGGCGATTGCTATCAACTACCAGCATGCCGGCAACGATCAGCCTTATGGATAGTGTATACACCCACCGCTTAGAGGTGCTTCGATATGCGCAGCGACGCCGTCTCCAGGGACTTAAGCCATGGTCCGGGTATCTGGGTAAGGGAGATGCGCTTGGACTCAACTTCCCATTGTTGATAAATAGAAAGGTTCAGAAGAAGCAGTTGAGGCTGATCTCCATCTTGGAGCGCCATATAAGGAGGGAGGGAAGACGAATTATGTCCAAATCCGACTGCTGTTCAGTTGCTCTCTACCAGGTATGTTTGCTCTGTAGAATGTGAGCGACACTTCCCTCTCCAGTATGAACTATCTTTACAGGGACAAGTTAAAGACGCTTCCAGTCTGAGTTTGACAGAACTATCAAAGAAGGCAAAGAACACAACCCTGACGCAACTTCTAAGGAAAAACTCTAATTAAACCCCCTCCCCACCCACTTCAGCCTACACATCTCCGTCCCGAAGGAAAGAAAACGAAAAAGAAAAATGAAAAGAAACCCCTCCACCGATACATACATACATCGGCGGAATGGTAACATTTCAACTACTTGCAAATCTATGTTCGCTCTCCTCTCCTCCCCCCTCATCAGCATTAATCTCCCCTGCCACCGCCCTGTAGTCGTATGTACATATTCTTCAACAATTTATTCTCGTTTCCCACTCCTGTGCAACTGTCCGCCCCCTCCCCATCCCCCCACACCCACTCATACAATCCAATGGCATATTCATTAGAAGTAGTATCCTTCAGTTTCTCGCTCTCGCTCCCTCCTTCGCTGGCCTCACAAAACCCGCCTCCACCCCTTTTGGATGGTTTTCTCTTATTTTTCAAAATGCTTTTTAGAATTTTTGTTGTTGTTTACGTTTTGGCCGCCAGCTAAGACTAACAGCCACCTCCGAGGACGGCTACAACTGAGAGGACATCTCAATACACAGGGAAACGGAAGACGAAGTTGAGAAAAAGTGTCAACTTGTGTTAAGGAGTTCTCTTCAGTCAGTCAACCCCTTCCCGGCTTTTTTTCCGTTTTTCCATTTTTTTCTTTTTTTCTTGTTTGCCTCATTTTCACTTGACACGGCTGAGAAAGAGGACGGGAAAGAGGGATGAAGAGGTGGACGCAAAGAAAATGGAAGTGGAAGGCATTCACCGCAAAAATATTCCCCGGTACACAAGCTCGTTGTCCGCTCCTCTGGATGCTTCACAAGTGGAAAGTCATTATATTTAGGCGGGGTTTTCTTCATCTTCAACCACCCCGTATGGAGGTGTGTGTGTGTGTGTTTGTGCGTCTCACAGTTTTCTTCTCAAACCTTCATTTTTCCACATTTTTGCTTTGCCATCATAATTATAGTGAAAATCATCAACAGCAGCAGAAGCAGTAGCCGAAGCAGTGGCCGAAGCAACAAAATCCTTCGCCTGGACGTGGACGTTGTGTCGTCCTTGTGGACGTATCGCCGTCGTCATAATCATCAGAACAGCTACGGTAAGCAACTCGGCATCATCAGCATCGTCAACATCAACGGCAGTCCACCTCAAATAACTCTTCCAGGACTCTTGGTTTTTAAGCTCGATTTTTTTTTTCTCGCTATCGCTTTTGCCTTACTTCTGTGGAATTAAAAAGGATGTCAGTCAGAGCGAGAGAGAAAGGACACTTTCTTGTGCTGTTGTTTCTGCTTTTCTGTGTAGTTTTAGTCGGAGGTTCGTTAGGTAACTACGACGCTAAGCCACACACTGTCCTGTTGGTTGCCTCGTCCTCCTCCTCCTCCTCCTCGTCCTTCTCGTCCATCATTTCCCCAGTCTTTGGAGGTTTGAGAATATTTTGCACACACAGAGGCAAATGAAAGTCAATTAATTTGAAAACGGGTGGCGATGTGTTGGCAGATTTCAAGTTTTTCGTTTTTTTATCGACTCATTGTGGGGTGCTTGATTGGATTTTGAAATTGATGGGACTGATGGAGGGGTTGTCTGTTTGGATCGACTGTCGATTGTGCTGATTGAGGGAAATCCTTTGATGGATGAGTGCGTTGGCCGCGGAGGACAGTAGCAGACTTCTTCTGAATTCTTCTGAAAATTTGAAAAAAATGGTTATTTTTGAATTTGTTTGGATGTTTTATTTAGAGTCATCTTCATCTTCATCTTCATCTTCATCTTCATCTTCATCTTCATCTTCATCTTCATCTTCATCTTCATCTTCATCTTCATCTTCGTCTTCATCTTCATCTTCATCTTCATCTTCATCTTCATCTTCATCTTCATCTTCATCTTCATCTTCATCTTCATCTTCATCTTCATCTTCATTTTCATCTTCATCTTCATCGTCATCTTCATCTTCATCTTCATCTTCATCTTCATCTTCATCTTCATCTTCATCTTCATCTTCATCTTCATCTTCATCTTCATCTTCATCTTCATCTTCATCTTCATCTTCATCTTCATCTTCATCTTCATCTTCATCTTCATCTTCATCTTCATCTTCATCTTCATCTTCATCTTCATCTTCATCTTCATCTTCATCTTCATCTTCATCTTCATCTTCATCTTCATCTTCATCTTCATCTTCATCTTCATCTTCATCTTCATCTTCATCTTCATCTTCATCTTCATCTTCATCTTCATCTTCATCTTCATCTTCATCTTCATCTTCATCTTCATCTTCATCTTCATCTTCATCTTCATCTTCATCTTCATCTTCATCTTCATCTTCATCTTCATCTTCATCTTCATCTTCATCTTCATCGACCACCCTGGTCATCTTGGATAGTCCGTTAGCTCTAGGAGCCTTGTTCAACTTCAGTCCCAATTTACCTTGACTTCGACTCGAAGTTCTTGTCCATCGTCATTCAGGTTGACTGGAACTTTTGGCCCAACAGCGGTATTTGGTGAGTCCTCGCCGTTTCGTCTGAGGTTGAAGCCTTTCGTCTTCATTTGGACTGACAATCCATCGTCGAGGCCCAACAACCTACTATTTCGTGAAATCCAGGAAAGGTCTTGAGTTTAAAAAACCATTGCTCCTTGTGCCTAAAGGACTCTTCCATCTTCTGCTGCCTCAAGTCCAGTCTGGGCAACAAAACCCGCGCCAAGTCATTAAAACGACGTTTATGCAATTTTTTCAAAATCCCTACGACGTGGTGAAAAAAAACAGCGAAAACAATTGCAAAGGAGTCGGATAATGACGCTATAAAACCATTATCTCACCAAAGATGTCCTTTCCCCACTGCGCCCCCCACCCCCTCCCACCCACTATTCACCCATCAAACATGGTCCCCACCGTTCATCACTAATTTGTGTGTTCAATTAAGATTGACACCATTAAGGATAATTTGAATGCTGCACTGGTCGTCCCGGTAGCTGGCCGCCGCACCCCTTTCGGCGTCGTTTCGCTATCTGGTCGCTTTGATCAAAAAGGTTCACGGGAATCGTCAGCAATTAGAATCACCCTTTCTGCCCCATTGACCAGCACATGGTCTCTGTGTGTCTGTCCCAGTGGTGCGGCACACTACTACTTATTTTTCACTCGTAATGATCCATCGCTCCTCTCTGTGTGCCGTGCCGACAAAGTGCACAGAGAATGAAAAGGATAAGCTGGCGCGCTCCCCCTCTCGGCCGGGGGGATGAAAATATCCCTAAACGTGATTTTTTCGCAATTTATTTTGTATTCGTTGCGAGGGGGCTTTGTGAAGAGGCGCTTGTTTGCTTGGTGCGGTGCGGTGCGGTGTGGTCCTTGTGGCTGTGCAGACATAAAACAGTTAGGAGAAGGAAAGGAAAACAACATTCATAAAAAATGACCCAGTTTATCAAAAGGACGAAATGAAAAGAATGCCGCGCGTCCATAAAGGCGAACAAAAGGCTCAAGAGCCTTTCGCCAAAGAGTGCACGAATCTGCAGGACGGCCATAGGACTAAACTTTTGAAACAACACACAGGCGGGGACGGTGGGTGGGGGGTGACTCGGATACCTGCTGGTACGCACTACAATCGCAGGGAAGCGTGTTCCTCTGACAATGGATCACAATTCCATTTAAGGACAATTTTTCAATTGGAATATTCGATGAGTCGGTAGGGGGTGGCTCCCTCAAAGGATTCACTCGTCGTTTCGTCGGCGAATGGCAAGAGGACATGAACTCCCATATGTACCGACGGGAATCGATGAAGCTTATTGATGACACAAGGGGAAGGAATGAACCGTTCGACCAATCAACCGGCTGGCACAGTCACGGATGTCATCCGTTTCCATCAATTTGTCTCTCATACATTGCAGCGCAGTACTCCCGGGTGCAGTGAAGGGTTTTTATTTTTTCCCTTTTGCCTTCTATCGTTCGTGTCCTTTCCCTTGGTCGGGATGGAGGGACAATACAAATGAAATTGCTCTCTGACTGCTCCACCTCTTTTTGATTCGTCGTCGTTGTCATGTGGGGCTTCGGTTGAGTGAGGTGTGAGAGGACGGGGAGGGATAAAGGATATACTGGTACAATAAGAAGGGATTTCTTCATCTCTCGCTCGTGCAAACGTCGCGGGATATCCAGGAGCTTGCTTGCTGCCTGTTTTTTTTTTGGGTCCTCCCTATCCGTGTACGGGGGTATTTTATTATTATTTTCACATCCACACCCCCCGTGTGGGGGTGGGATATCCAGTGCGCCCTCGGATTCACATGTACGAATGCGAAGCGTTGTCGTCGTTCCCAGTGCTTATATTTTTTCCGTCGCCTTCGTCGTCGCTGTACACATGCTACATGGTGTGGCTCCGCTCGGCTCGTGTTGTCATATCCTTGCCGGGGAGGAAGCAGCCGCAGCAGAGAACGGTACACAAGGGATGAACGGAGCGCTCGAGAACGTGTGGTGGATGGATACACATTGGGGAAGCTTTTATGTTTATTTTTCTGTTTATTTTCCGCCGTGGAGATGGGGTTGCTGGCTGCTCTGGCTGGCGGGGGGACTGTGCTCTCGTAACGAATCAGAAACGGTTATTTCATGTACATATGAGTGAGCTGGGGGCACATATGTGTGTTTGGCTCTGTGTGTCCTGGGTGCAGGATTTTATGTATTCCTCGTCATTCTCGTTGTCGGGCTTTATGTAGCACATTTGTGGCGTTCGATGTGCGGATAACGAGGACGAGGACGACGACGGCGACAGTGACGGTGATGAAGAGGTGGATTGCAAAACGAATCAAATGGTTGCGAAATATTTTCTCTTCCTTTTGTGTGTGTGTGTGTGTGAGAGTGACAGTTTTCTATGGTTTGGGGGGTGAATGTAAAAGCTCGATGATTGTGTGGGGGCCTCCTGCACGTAATCGACAAATCAGTTGCAAGTAGGCAAAGGCGAGGTTTAGTTTGGATTTAACGGTAACGGAGCAGAATATTTTCTTGAATTTTCTCTTGCTTGGAAGGTTATGCAGTGGAGGAGAGGAAAATGTCTCCTTTTTGGACCAAAGGTTGGTCTCAGGGCAGGTAAAAGACTTGCAGAAAATTTGACAGTCAACTCGAACGGTAGGTTGAGTAGCTTTTTACATAATTGGCTCGAGAAATGACACATAGAGTTGAAATCCATTCGAGAAATTTTTATTCATGGCGCGAAGTCTATGTTGGTCCAAGGAGAACTGAGGGCAGTTGTAGGCAATTGAGCAGCTAATGTCAATAAGCGAAATTGCGAGGGATACTTCTCGATTATTCATCGTCATAAAGGTTGAAGAGGCACGGAGTGGGGAGGGGTGTAGAGAGACCAGTCCAGGAGGAACAACCCAAAGGGGGCAAATCGTAATGCTACGAGGCACGACGTGACGACCTCTGTGCTTCATGTCCTCGTCGCTCGTCGCTTTGTGGCACGTCACCCTTGAGCCACCGAATGAATAACAGGACGAGTCACAGAACGACGAGCAACAGATCGACGACGAGCCGCAAAACAGCGAGCCACAGGACCACGAGCAGCAGAACAGCGAGCCACAGGAAGACGAGCCACAGGGCGACGAGCCACAGGGCGACGAGCCACAGGGCGACGAGCCACAGGGCGACGAGCCACAGGGCGACGAGCCACAGGGCGACGAGCCACAGGGCGACGAGCCACAGGGCGACGAGCCACAGAACGGCGAGCCACAGGGCGACGAGCTACAGGGCGACGAGCCACAGGGCGACGAGCCACAGGGCGACGAGCCACACGGCGACGAGCCACAGGGCGATGACCCACAGGGCGACGAGCCACAGGGCGACGAGCCACACGGCGACGAGCCACAGGGCGATGACACACAGGGCGAGGAGCCACAGGGCGACGAGCCACACGGCGACGAGCCACAGGGCGATGACCCACAGGGCGACGAGCCACAGGGCGACGAGCCACACGGCGACGAGCCACAGGGCGATGACCCACAGGGCGACGAGCCACAGGGCGACGAGCCACAGGGCGACGAGCCACAGAACGGCGAGCCACAGGGCGACGAGCCACAGAACGGCGACGGGCCACAGAACGAAGAGCAACAGGACGATCACGAGCCACAGACCGACGCAGATTGACGCCGAGCCACAGGACGATTAGCCACAGGACGGCGAACCACAGAACGGCGACGAGCCACAGATCTACGACGAGCCACAGATCTACGATGAGCCACAGATCAACGACGAGCCAAAGAACGTTGCCGAGCCACAGACCGACGCAGACTGACGCCAAGCCACAGGACGACGAAGCACAGAACGACGAGCCACAGAACCGCGACGAGCCACAGAACAGCGACGAGCCACAGAAAAATCGCGCAGAAAATTCGATAGGCCCTAATATCCCAAAAGGTATAGAGATCTCAACTGACCCAAAAATTACTTTAGGCTGAAAAATACCAAAAGGCCCAAAAAACTTGAAAGCCCCACATATGTCTTTTAGCCCGAAAATGTCTTAGGGACCAAAAAAAAACGGAAATACCCACGAGATCCTAAAAGGCAGAGGAATCCCGATGAAACCAGAGTCCCGTATGGACAAAAAATCGCAATAATCAAGAAATCGCTTAAGGCTCGAAAATCCTACAAGGTCCAAGAACCTCTAAAGGCCCAGAAATCCTTAAAGGCTTAAAAATACTGAAAGACCCAAAACTCCGGGAAGACCCAGAAGTTCTAAAAGGCCGACAAGTACCGAGACGCCCAAAAATTTCAATGATCCAGAAATCTTTCAAGGCCACAAGCCTTAAAAGCCCGAAAGGCGAAATCTTGAAAGGTCACAAAAGACAAGGGCCGGAATGCTAAAGGTCTTAAAAAATCCCGAAAGGCCCATTGTAAGGTTAAGAAACCCCGAAAGATCAGAAATTTACATAATACAGACATTTTCGAGGCTCGAAAAACCTAGAAGGACAAAAAATCTCGAAGAACCCAATTATTTCGAAAAAACTCTTCAAGCCCGAAAGTCCCGAAATGTCCAAGAATCCCTTAAGTCTTAGAAATCCCGAAAGGCCTGAAAAATTCCGTTGGGCTCAAGAATTTCGAAAGTCCCGAAATCTTGAAAGAAAGTTACATGCCTGGAGTCAAAAATCTGGAGAGTGTACGGAAGGCGCACACATTTTTGTTCAGATCTGAACTTCAAACGGAAGACGTTCCCAAATGCCATCTACACTTCACAGGGTGTTCAGTTTCTTTGAAGGAATTTGAAGACTTGAAGTCCAGAGCTCTGGACCCAATTTTCCTCTCCCACCCCATTCCCTCCTCCAACAACTTTGGCGAGAATTTCGAACATGCCAGCAGCAGACAATGAGTCCCAAGGCGGCGACTTGCGATTTGCTCTTTGATTGTCCATTTAAGTGCCCGAATTTTAGTGGGCGCCAGAGTATATATCTCGACTTGCATGCCTCGGCATCCACATCCATCCAATCCAACACAACATTGTGTGCAATTTCCAATCGGACAAGGTCGCCGAGCTCTCATCGGCACCGACCCAAGCATACCGACGGCACCACACACAATTGCGGACAACCGCATCGAGTGCATGTGCGATTCCAATTCTACGATTATCCCTCCCCGTTCCCCCTCGCACCATCACGCCGCCCAACATCTAGGCAAACTCCACACAAAACCGTGACACAGCCGCACAGACCTCAGATGTGCACCAATGCCTCCAACGCGCGCTCCAGATAGCAGATCTTTCTCTCGCTCTCATCAATTTCCTCGGTCGCGGCACTGAGTTTCGGGGTGTTCTCCTCGCATGATCACCGTGTACGGCCGCATATGCGCAATGCGCATAATCGACGGAAATTGGATCCTCTCACTACCGTGAGCGGTATGACCGGCCAAAGGGGGCAGAGGATCACTAATAACACACCAAACGAGAGCACACAGGGATCAGCATCATTTTCATTTCACATATGGATAATTTTTGATCTCGAACGTGACTGTAAACAATGAGCTCTGGCTGTGGCTCTGACTGCACTTCGACTGTGCCGCAGTCTGGTGCGCCGAAGCCGAAGCCGCAGCGCATGCGCATGCAGTGCGGCAGACAATGCGCGTCCAGTGGTACCGGGTCACGTAGTAAACAAACATTTTATGACCGCTCATTTCATACGAAGCGCGTAATTTGCTTACCTTCGTCGGGATGGAGTTGTTGCTGGTGGCGCACCGGTGATTGAGTGGTGCTCGGGATGGGGCGGCAGACTGCCATCAGGTGGATTAATGGGCTCGTTTATGGCATGCACACTGCTCGCAAGACATTGCGCGGAGTTCTGCTGTGCTGCTGCATGGATGGATGGATGGATGGCGAGGTGATGTTGGGAGTACTACGCTTGTAGGTGGCTAAGGATTGATAATGTGTTACTGCTGCATCTTCAGTTTGATAGTGTTGTTGAGAGATGGGGGAGGGTGAGAATAAAGTAATTGTCCTAGAGGATGGTGACGCGGTGAATGTGTTCGAAAATTCCCAGAAAAGATTTTTGCACCTCACTGTGGAGATGAAGGGCTGGCACGTGAAGTGCTCTTTGGGGAACAGGAAGCCATTGAAATGTCCCAATTCCAAGTGATATCCTGTATGCTGGAGGTTAATCTCCTCACCACGTAAAACAGAGACCTAGTTATGAGACAACCACATGGCTCGGCTCTGTGGAAGGATCTCCTCTCGACAACCCCAGCAAGGACAACGATTGCAGGTTCCACATGTTAAACGACTCGACGCCTTGTAACCGAAGAACTTGTGGAGGCCCTGGATTGCTACAAGGCAAACATCTCCGGCATCCAGACAGTGCGGTGGAATGTGCGAAGCAAAGGGAGGATGAAGAAGTGCGGTATCTGCTAGAGAGGACGTTAAAGGGAGACTTAGCCAAAAAGTCTTAATCTGAGACCCCGCAAGCGAACGCCTCAGGACAACTTGCATCAAGGCTAAATTCGGGAACTCATCGTCTCATCTCACGTCGCGATAGAGAAGAAGGATGACTACAGCAAGGATGACTTCTAGAAGAAATATACGCTTGATGCACCAGTTACGGCACCTATGTCGTTCTAGGAGTTTGCAACGCTCAGCTGGGAAAAGAGGACATCTTTGCTGAAGTCATCGGAACGACTTCACGTGTAGATGACGACGGACGGATTGGTGGACTTCGTCTCAAGCCGAAATCTCTCTGTACCTAGCAAGCGATCCCACATGTCATAAGGGAACCTGACCATCCCCCGATCAATCAGAATGATGATGTTGCGATCGACGTCAGACACTCTTCCAGTGTTCTCGATGTCCGAACCTTCCGAGGTGCCAACATCGATTCAGATCATTTCCTCGTAGTAAGGAGCAGGTTATCGAAAGGGGACCGAAGTCGAGACAGAACAACACGAATTGACGCCGGAATCCGACAGTTGCAACATACCTCTAGGATCTTTGTCGACTGAGTCTCCCAGAAGCTATCGGAATGGTCGACGTGCGGCTACGAATACAGAAGAAGAAGAATGGAAACGTTTCCATGAAGCCATCACACAAGCTGCGTTTCACGTCGCCACCCAGAAGAAACCCATGATTTGACGACGAGCTCAGGCAGGCACATGCAGCCAAACAGGAGGCCTACAAAGCAGAGCTGCATCGAACAACAAGAGCTGTCGTGAGCTCTACGAACAGACAAGAAGGGAAGACCACCGGTTTCTCAGAGGGAAAATGGGACACCATGAGAAGCGAGTGGTCGAGGAGATGGAGAAGTCATATGGAAGGAAGGAAATCCAAAAATTCCATCAAAAGAGTCGGACAGAAAGCCTGTCAGCACAAAATTGGACGATTTGAAGTGGAACCAAATACTGCTTTCGGACACAACTTTCCAGTGAGTCTGAATGACGAGGAGCAAAGATCTCCGTCCCTCCGGCCTAGACGAAGTGAAGGCAGCACTATCGAGACTGAAGTAGGACAGGGTCAGTGGAGCTGACGGACTACCTGCAGATCGGGAGATGACCTGGTTGGGCGCATGCACCAGCTCATCTGCAGTGGTGCTCTGTACCATGTGAAGTGCCACATCTTTTCGTCTCGTTGCTCTTATTCTCGATCAGAGACTCTCAACCTTATTTCTGCCACATCACACTTTCAGAGATTGCAAACTTCAACAACACTTTGAAACACAAATCAGAGCTGATCGTCTT
The DNA here is from genome assembly GCA_944738645.1 of Eristalinus sepulchralis. Taxonomy (NCBI): domain Eukaryota; kingdom Metazoa; phylum Arthropoda; class Insecta; order Diptera; family Syrphidae; genus Eristalinus; species Eristalinus sepulchralis. The sequence continues at coordinate 65,782,020 of OX122883.1, forward strand.
TTCAGTAGACCACATGAGACTCCTTGGATCATTCGCCTTGACATCTCATACAACATCCTCTCTGTTATTTTGTGGAAAGCTCTCAACTCATTCGTAAATCACCCCTTATCAGAGTCTTCAAGGTTCAGGAACGAACTTATCCCGTCACACTGCCCCAAGTCCTGAGTCCATCCTTAGAACGAGTAATGACTTTGAGACGGCAGAAGAAAGCATCAGACGGTGCATTTAAGTGGCTCTGAGGTATTTTAGTCCATTCCCGGCGCAGTGAATGTCTGAGGTGGTCCAAATTTTGGGAGTTTTTAGTGCCAACCAACCCCACCTACCCCACACATGTAATCCATTGTATCAAAGGAATGACTGTGGAACATCGTTTTTTATTCAATCTTGGCTGACGCGCGCTTTGTAAGGAGGTGCTAAAGCCTGTGCAAATGTCGAAATGTTTATTTGTCCAAGGCCTCAATACTGCTTCTAAGCCAGTTTCAAAGGATACCGTCGCATTAATTTCGACGACACGGTCCAAGAACCGCGAGGGAAGAGCGCCCAACCCGCTTATGGTGGCCCAAGCCATCACCATCGGTGCTGCCTGCCTTCTGGGCGCCATCTGAAGGTGTAAATTTTCGAAGGACCTCTCTGGCAAGTAGGCTCGGTCATTTTGCTTCTTGACATACAGGTCGATACCATATGGCGACTCATCGGAAAAATTCAAAATTCGGCATCTCCACCACTTTTGTGCAAACGTTGCAAGTCCTTCGCTTTCGTGACTCTCATTTTTTTGTGTTGCGGTGTAAGATGCATTTTGGAACTTCACTGACTTGAAACCTAACTCAGTTTTCAGTCTGTGGTGCAGCCCTTCCAATAACTCAGCATTTTTCTTCCACTTCGAAGCGGATTTCGCTCAATTCAAGCTTTCACCTTCATAACCATTTCTACCGATGTTGCTGTTTTTTTTTATGACACCTCATGACATCTGGCAACGTTGCCTGTATCACGGTAATGAGCTATGGTTCGAGACACAAGCGATTTATTCACGTTAAGGTGCTGGAGGGCTTTTACGCTAGCTACTTGATTCTTGGTCCTGTTTGTGTTGATGGCGTTTGGAGGAGAAGATTTAAAAACGAACTCTATGGGCTGTACAGCGTCATGCGCTTCACCAGGCGAGTCTTCGGTACAACGCTTACGATGGATAGGCCATGTACAGCGTATGGACACCACTGCTCCTGCCAGAAAAATCTGTAAATCCGACCCATTGGAACATGGCAGCAAAAGACAGCCTAGGTTGAAATAGCGTTCACAAGTAAGGAAGGACCCCAACCGCCAAGGAGTGTGCAACTCGAGGCTGCTGACGGAATATCGTGCTATCTGGAGAGGTATGTTGGTTTAAGCCCAGTTCCACCCCGGATTGCAGCGCCACAAGAAGAAGAAGACTTGTGGTCTTCATCCCGTTTGAATTCCATCGCGAATAAAAATTTTCCAACACAACTGAGATAAGTCGTCAAATATCTCCCTTCCGCCTTTTTGTCTTTTGAATTTTCTGGCTATGTATAAAGCGGTACAGAGCTCGTATCTGGCAATACTATACATCATTTGAAAGGTCTTGACATAACCTACAAGCGGATGCTATGCATGATTAGTTTGGATATAGCGTTCAACGTTACAGACGTGTAAAAATGGAGTTCACTAACGTCGAAATTCGCGCTATTTTAAAGTTTTCCTTCGTTAAAGGCAAATCCGCTAGAGAAACTTTTCGTGAGATTAATGGTGTTTTATGGGACGATACTCTATCACCTCGAACCGCAGAGGAATGGTTTCGATGATTCAGAGCCGGTGAAAACGACATCATGGATAAGCCGACCGGCGGAAGACGTGTGACGACGAATACCGATCTAATCATGGAAATCATCGAGTTAGACCGGCATGTGACATCTCGTGACATCGCCCAGGAGATGGCAGTTAGTCAGCAAACCATTTGAAACTATCTGCAGAAGGCTTGATGTTTGGGTGCCGCATAATTTGACGCAAAAACCTTTTGGACCGAATCAACGCTTGCGATATGCTGGTGAAACGGAACGAATTCCACCCATTTTTAAAGCGGATGGTAACTGGCGACGAAAAATGAATCACATACGACAGCATCAAGCGAAAACGGTCGTGGTTGAAGGCCGGTGAATCGTCCCAAACAGTGGCCAAGTCGGGATTGACGGCCAGGAAGGTTTTGCTGTGTGTTTAGTGGGATTGGAAGGGAATATGGCCAGACGCTGAATTCTACCACCTACTGCGAACAACTGGACCGCTTGAAGCAGGCGATCGACCAGAAGCGTCCAGAATTGGCCAACAGCAAGGGTGTAGTGTTCCACCACGGGAGCTCGGATGGGAGGTTTTATCGCATCCACCATATAGCCCGGACATAGCGCCTGTTCCTGTCCATGGCTAACGTCCTTGGTGGTGTGAAGTTGAACTCAAAAGAGGCTTGTGAAAAGTGGCTGTCCGAGTTCTTGGCAAATAAGGAGGGGGTCTTCTACAAAGGGGGTGTTATGAATTGCCGTCTAGATGGAAACAGATTATCGAACAAAACGGCGCATATTTGAACAAAATTCGATCACTGTAACCCTTTTTATGAAGCATTGAATAAATAGCAAATAATCGGAATTTGACAACCTTATAAAATTGTAAGCAAGAAAATGATCTGTCATGTGTCAAAATTTCAGCCAGCTGTCATGAACGGTTTTGAAAGTAGAGCAGTCTGAATACGGTTGCAGTTTGAATCAGTCAGGGTATATTTCCAAAATGCATCTTAATAAATTTTCTATACTCCCCGTACAACAGCCTCAAGCTGCTCAACCTGTCACATCTGGTCACCCCTTCCAACGCCATCCCTCCACTTGATTTCCTAGTCCATTCCAAGTGACTTGGTCGTGCGTTTTCAATTACTTCAAAAACAATTTCGAAATCGTTTCTTTAATTTAAACAAATTCCAGGACGGCGTACATAGTGTACATCTATTCGAAAAACTTTTACCGTTGAGGACAACAGAAAAAAAAGGCGGAAACACGTCATAAGACGTCGCACGTGTCAATAGTGGACTGAAATTGAAAGCTTCATCCCCCTGGAAAGTGAGACTTAAATAAGCAAAATAACGTGTATTTCTTTTCATTTCTGTTGTGTTCGGCGAAAAAAATGTGGGGAAATAAAGGACAAAATGGATATCAAACACACGTGTCACGTGCTAGACGCAATGACGAAGACCCAAGTCGTACAGTGTGAGAGGGGGCGAGCGTGGAGGGCTCTCTGGAGGATTTTGTTATAAATAAATGTAAGTACATTTTACTTAGACGGCGTGTTTGGGAAGGGATTGGTGCTTTCAATTTCATTTTTTTCCGGAAATGTGATTATGATGGAATCCACCAATGCGTGGGGAAGAGGCGCAGATATATTTGAATATTTTTTTTTGTGTCTGTACTTGTAGACGTTGATGACTCCATTCCAATTGTAAGCAGATATCGAGTCCACCTGAGTTGGACGTTCTGCAGGAGCGTGGTTTGGAGCCAAATGTGTTTCCCTCAATGCGATAGACACAAGGTTGCTGTGAGCCAAACACACAGGAAAACAGCAAATCCGAGCTTCTTTCCTGGTCCCCAAAGAGAAGACATTCTACTGAGGGTTCGCTCCCTTCACTTCATCATCTGAGGTCCATTCATCAGAAATCTGATGAATCGTCACAGCTACTTAATTTCAGAGCACAAAGGTCTAATGTAGAGAGTTCCTTAAAATGGCCCCAGAAAGTCCAAGTCAACACAGACAACAACTAAAGGGTGATTCATCGTGAGGTTTGAAGTTCAATGAGCTTTTTTTGACAGATGAAGAATGACTCCTATCAGACTGCTTTGTCATTTCAGTTCAGGATCGATCGGCAAGCCATCGTAGATAGACTTAAGTCACAACATAGTCTCCCAACAGTTCAGCTGTACTGCGAAAGTCAGCGTTCTGTAAAAATGTTTTTTGAATACCCTTAGCAAATACGACCCTATATGACTCAGCTTGCAAAAGTGACTGATGTTCGACGGTTAGACCACATCCAGCCCAAAGTAAAGAGACTATAGCGGCTGTTGCTGAGAGAAGACCTTGACGAAAGTGGCGACCCTGACCACCATGACAACCGTGACGATCGCGACCTGTAAATGGACTACGTACCCTCTGAAATTCAAGTACAAAATCCCGGTGAGCTCTGGTTTCAACAAGACGGCGCTGCGAGTCACACACCCCATGAAACAAAGGACTTGTTGAGAAATAATTTTGGTGAGTACCTCATCAAGGATTCAAGGCTGATCGCTAAGAAAGTTACATTTGGAGGATTTTCTCTTAAATCTGCGGTCCTTAGGGAAGAAAATCAGCTATGCTTGATGCTTTGAAAGCCAACGTTACTCATGCTACCAGCGTGATATGAGTCGCTGTGCTTCAGGAAGTCGCTTAAAATTTTACATTCCGAATGGACCATCTCAGACGTAGTCATGACCAAAACTAACGAGATATCGCTTTCAAGGAGTAAATGCCATAAATTATTCTTTCAACAGATAAGACACATTTTTAGTTCACTTTCAAATTTGTGTCTTTAATTTGACATTAAAAATCAAACCTCACAATGAACTCCCTAAACTTGTCAGTTTCACGGCAGCATCTGATATCACATCACATAAAAGAGCCTCTATGCTGTATTGTGTGAACGCCTGAAACCATTCCTAGCTGATCTGACAGTTCCACTGATCAGTGTGATTTTAGGTCAGGGAGTTCACAATAGATCAGATCTTCACTTTACTGCAGACCAAAAGACCCAAGAGATGCAGATCCCCATCCACCACCTGTTCTCCGACCTTAAGGCAGCAATTGAGTATTAAAGCCCTCTCCCGAACGACCACAGAGACTTTGTACAACACCTTGATCATCCCTAACCTGCTTTACGGCACAGAAACCTGAACGCTACTAAAGGGGATGAGGAAGCCCTTGGTGTCTTCGAGAGAAAAGTTATGCGTGCGATTTTTGGTCCTGTTTGCGTTGATGGCATCTGGAGGAGAAGATTCAACCACGAACTGTATGGGCTGTAAGGCGGCATGAGCCTAGTCAAGCGTCTACGGATACAACGCTTAAGGTAGCTAGGCCATGAAGAGCGGATGGACAGCAATGCTCCGGCCCGAAGAGTCTTTGAATCCGAACCACAGGGACAACGCAACAGAGGACGTCGTAGACTGAGATGACGCACACAAGTGGAAAAGGACCTCAACCAACTTGAAGTGCGCAACTGGCGGCAGCTGGCGAAAAATCGTGCTTGCTGGAGAGGCATGTTGGTTGAGCCTCAGGTCCACCCCGGACTGCAGCGCCACAAGAAGAAGAAGAAGAAGAAGAAGTTTGCTATTAGGCCTTCTTCAAGGGAGTGATTGATTTTGGTCGACTTCCTTAATTCGGCCCATATCTGTAGGTTGTGATGCGCACAGTCTCATGGCCCGAACTAAATTGTTCGTAGTACCCACCGATTGACTTTCACCATCTTTGGCTACGTATGTACATTAAAGGCGCTATCAAGAACATATTGCACTTTCCCGAAAGTTATTACTCTTCATATATGGTCACCCTGCACACAGCGAGCACCAAAAAAACTGTGACCAGAGTTGCCTACCCCATTACAAGCCCCTTTGTTAACATTTTTGGAAAACAATTGTTGATGAATTCATGCCGCTAGATCCTCTGCCATCGACTCTAAGTCATCAGGATCAAGTCTCAAGCAACTAAAACCAACCACCTCGGTCTGGGTCTGCCAAGCGGTTGAATAGCCGATGGATACTCATCTGAGGTACGCCACGGAAGTCATAATGGCCGTACAACATGGCCTCACCATCGGAGCATAGCCCTTTCCTTCCGAAGAATTAGCCGCTTAGCATTCAGTTCCTTCCTCACTGTCTCGCTTCTCATCCTACCGCCGCGAGTAACTCTTGAAACAGCATGGAGTGCTGGCTGGATCTAATCCTTTCCGTCAGTACCCGAACTTCATGACCAGAGGTGGGAGTTGGAGCATGGGTTGACAATAAGCTCTGAATTCCCAAGAATCCTCAAACTGCTTCAAAATTGAGCCAGCGTCACCAATCCTTGCTCCTCCCATCACACGTGCAAAAGACTCCCTGACACTTCCACCTGTTTCAATGGACCTCCAGTAACATGTAGAGGCGTTTTGAAAATGACCGTAACTTCGGACTTGTGTACGTTCACCTTCATTCCAGATTCTGTACGTCCAGCCACACGCCTATCGAAGGCGCACTGGAGGTCCGTAAGCGGGATGGTGAGTCAGTCATGTGCGAACAGAAGATGCCTTCTCGTGAAACAAATCTTGGCCTCGGCTTCGCTGCGCACATTCAATCCATGTGTATAGTGGGAGGAAGGGGCAACAAGATGCAGCCTTGGAGAAGTCCAATGTCCACAATTAACCCGAACACAGTTGCTAGAGTTGGAGTAAAGAGATTGAATGCCACATTCTCTTGAAGAACACTCCAGAGAGACTCGTTTACCTTTTCCAAATCTACGAAGACGTTGTTGATTGGTTTGACATACTCCCAAGCTTTCTTGTTCTTGATGAGTTATAGTCGATGCCGGAGGATTGAGTGGCTTGGAGTTCTTATATTTGGGATGCGCCCAAGGATGTGATACTCTTCTGAATATACTGGCAGCGGGAGGTGTCCGCATGCACGATTCACAAACTGACCTGGAGGTCTCTCGTGCGTGCATTGCCCCCGCGACCCCTTTAGTGGAACATGTCGGTTAACGAAAATGATAATGATGATGGTTATGTGTTTGGTAATGCGTGGCTTAAGAGCATACAAGGCTAAAGGAGGGAATTCAGTCTCGTTGGACAGCATATGCTCTTCAAGATATATCGACGCAACTTCTTCACCGCATCATAAGCTTTTTTCCCCCAGATTTGAGCTCTGTAGAGGATCATAGACGCTGCAGTCAAGTGGAACAATGTTTGCCCTACAATTTGTGGTACGAAATAGTGAAAATATTTGAGTGGGACTACAGCCCACAAGGGTCTAGCACCTTTAGCAACCACCCCCGTTGTGCATCCTTCTATTCTCTCACGCGTAAAGGGGATCAAGGCTTAGAGTCTGGCGGATTGTAGTGCCATTCTGGAAGACTCTACTAAGCAGACCCAAAGCCGGTTATACATAAGAAGGACCTCAGCAGAAACGCCTTGTCAATACTTTCCTTAAATGCATAATTTCTCACATCAGCCAATCCTTAAGCAAAGAAGAATATCGTGTCTTCATGAAACGGCAAACAACCCGAATCCTAGTGAAGAAAGAAATCACCCAAACCCACTTGCCTTAACCACCCACCTGCCTCCGACCATCGACAACAAAGCACACTATCCCGCAAAGGACCCACGACACGGTGAGTCCTGTCCCCACAAAGTGATAAAAAAAAATTTTGCTTAATATTCCCCACAACTACAGTGTGGACACATCGTTCTTGTCGGTGTCAAATATTTGGTCGGTGCTCTCATGAATATTTAAATCCATTTATCATCCAAGCCGCATGCAGAGGATACACACAGAATAGTTGAAGAAAAAGGCATCCTTCCGCCGGACGACGGAACGAACGAATGAAGCGCCCTATGTACACAACTACACAGCCAGAGAGTGCCAATCCCCACATATGAGCTGCCCACACTCAGATGACATCTCATAGGTTTCCTCCGCACACACACGGTCCCACACACATTCAACCAGTCACCGAATCGAATGCGAAATCCGCCAGAAAAACAACAAAAACCCAAACCCCACCGTACACCAAGCCAGAGGAAGAGGCAAAAGCAAAAAATGACAAGAAAGCACACAGAAAGAAAAAGAAAAAGCACCAGGGATACCCAGTGGAGCGCTCTGAGTCTTCGAAGGCGGAGCCATAAAACGGGGGAACCTCTCTCATCATCACCATCGTCGTCAGCGCCAGCAGCATGCACATTCACATATGTATACGTGTGCACGGTCGACGGACGGACGGAGGTGTGGGTAGGGCATAACCGCACCACATCACAGCATACACACCTACTGCCGAGAGAAGCGAACTGCGACTACCCGTGTGGCGGTCGGTGTGGCGTCGGCGGCAGGGGCTCTCAGGCCACAGGCAAAGTTGGACGACTAACAATTAGAAACGAAATTCGTAGTGTCGTCGGAGGTTTCAACTCCACCGGTACCTGATTTTGTATTTTTCTAACGGCGAATGAACCGCCATCACCATCACACTCACTCCACCACGCACACAGCATGAAAGCCGGTTCAAATGAATGGGAGGCGGTGGTGGGGTGTCTGCCCTCCCACTCTGACTCCCCAACCGCCCACAAAAAAAAAAAAAAACAACGAGCGCCGCGATCGAAATGTTAAAAAGAAACCGAACGAAAGAGAAAGAAAGGGACAGACAGAGAAAGAGAGAGAGAGCGAGAGAACCAAAAAAAAAGAATCCAAAAGATACAAGATACGAGTACAGCGCGAAGAAAAACCGAGTATTCACTGGAATGAAATGAATGTTCATCGAATGAATGCAGCAGCAAGCTGCCCGAGAAACGAGAGAGCAACACTCCAACACATGCCCCTGGAAGCCACCACCACCACCACCGACACCATCACCACCACCACCATGACGACGACTACCATCAGCAGCATCGGCACACAGTCAGATCTGGGCTTTGTGATGGTGAGGAGCCTTTCGGTTCGGTTCATTTTTTGGTGCCTCTTCTGCTTTTTCATTCTCACAACCGTCCCTCCCCCCCCTACAGCCACCCTTCGCAACGAGAAAAAAGCTTATTTTCATGATTTTTCTCTCGCTCTCACTCACTCTCTCCCTCTCTCTCTCTTTGACACACACACACACACACACTCCTTCTGCGGTGTCCCTACACACAGTTGAAGGGTTGGCAAAGTGCTCCTAAATAGCCCCCCCACCCACCCCAAATAACCCCTAGGTGGTGGCGCTACACTCATACTTCTCACTACACCAAATGCTGTCGGCCAGTGGGAAGGGGGAGGGGGAGTGTGGGGGGACGCAGAAAAGATGATGGAAAAGGAAAAATCCAAAACAACGGGACTCCCGCTTGTGTAGAACATTATTTTTGTTTATGTGGGCGGATGTTGAGCGTCGGGGATGTTTAGCTGTTTTCTCAATTCTACCCCCAGCCGCCTCGGCGCTCAAGAGATCTCATATACACATCATGGTGAGGCGCGTGTGAAAAATACCACCCCCTCCCCCCACCCAACCGAGCCATGTGAAAGGGTTGAGAAACCACCACCCCTTCTCATGTACAATCCGCTCATATGTACATATCTCACGAAGACGAAGGGTCTGCAACCGGGGAACGAATGAAGCTTAGGCAGGCTTCGTCTTGAGGACGACCGACGGTTGGGGGGTGTTTTGGCCGTTTTTTCCTCAGTCAGCCGTTTCTCGGGCGTGGTAGATTTATTTCCCAGCAAAGTCTTCGTTTCTTCGCTCCAAATTAAGCTATGTACACAGACACAAGAGACACACCAGCAACCAGCAACCAGCATCCTGCAGCCCCCCGCCAGAGGGTGGTGTGTGATTTTCAACCCTTTCACACAAGCGAATGGGTACATACGGCAAGGCGCGCCGCGCACAAACTACATGAGTGATGCCTATTTTACATTATTTATGGGCAGCACTCGCTCGTCTCGTATTTACAGGGTGGGTGGCGCCCAGCTCATAACATACCGATACGACCGACGGAATAGGGAACTAAAATTCCAGGGGATTAATTAATCTGCGATAATAGAGGACGCGGATGGCGGACGTGGCGGGGTGGTGGCGGTTCAACCCTGCCTGAGGTTGAAAACTCCCAAAGATTTGCTCGACGAAACGTTGTTTTTTTTTCCTGCCTCCTCCTCCCCCACCCCCCACGCATCCTCCTCACATCGTGGGTAAGTAGATTTGATTAATGTAGCGAAACGCGAAAAACCGGGGAGTTGAGCTGCGACTCGAGAATAAGATGAAATCCATCAGATGAGCTTAGAGAGTGCACACCTGCTCGCTGATTAAGGTGGTCCCGGACAACAGCAGCAGTCCACCCAAAACAGAAAAAAACGGGTTACACGCCACCAAAGTTCGGGCGAAGCGGGCGTGAGTGATTCGATAATATTATTCAAGCGCTCGTCAAGGAGCCGCTGTCAGTCACGCGGGACACGCGGTTCCTGTGAACTCTGACGAAAGTGTAATTAATATGAGCCGATCGGGTTGGGGATTCGGATTAGGGCTGGATAATTGAACGGGTCTTCGATTCACAAGGTTGCACGAGAGATGGCAGCAGAAAGGTGCGCCAGGAGAGCGGTCGGTCCTGATGAGGCAGATTGATGATGAAAGGACTAATGATGTGGTGGGAGGGGGGGGGGGAGTTTTTAAGTTCGTAATGGAATTTTGGAAATTCTCTGTCGACTGCTGTGATTGGGGTGGAAATTGACATACTCCCTGAAGCGAACGCTGCTGAGAGCAACCTTTCAGAACCTCCGACCAGTCAAAGCTAAATCGTTTCAGTTGCAGCTGTGAATGGCGTTTGGAAGGGGAAGCATACGACCCAGCTGGACTAACTTAAGGTCCTTTTATGGCCCAGAAGCTCGAATCTCACCAATCTTGGGGACAAACAGCGATTTTCGTACACTCCACAAATTCTAAATGCACGGGGTGGGGCACACATCACGAAACAAAACCGAAACGTGAGTGAGCATGGAATGAGTGGGACAGATATAACTTGGAGGTAGTCAAAGTGGTCGCTGTGGGGTAATGGTAAGTGAACCGACCGCCGCGCAGAAAGTCTGGGTTCGATTCCCGGATGGGGCACCTCGGTAGTCAACGATAAACTTTATGGATTGTACAACGACATGCGCCTACTCAAGCGTCTTCGGATACAACTCTTAAGATGGCTAGGCCATGTAGAGCGTATGGACACCACTGCTCCGGCCCGCAATGTCTTCGAATCTGAGCCATTGGGAGAACGCAACAGAGGACGGCCTAGGCCAAGGTGGCGCACACAAGTGGAGAAGGACCTCAACCTACTTGGAGTGCGCAATTGGCGGCAGCTGGCGAAATATCGTGCTATCCACCCCGGACTGTAGCGCCACAAGAAGAAGAAGATGAAGTCAAAAACTTTGTCCACCTAGGCATCGCTATCAATTCAGACAATGACACCAGCGCTGATATCAAATCAAATCAAACGAAGAATAACTCTTGCTAATCACTGCTTCTTTGGGCTAAGGAAGCAATTGGCAAACAAAGCCCTCTCTCGAACAACCAAGGTAACGCTTTACAAGACCTTTATAGTCTTGCCAGTCTCTCTAGGACTGGCCTGCTACGAATATATGGCGCGGAGGCATAGAGTTTGTCAAAAGCGGATGAAGATGTTCTTGGTTGCTTCGAGAGGAGAATTCTTTGTTTGATTTTCGGATCCCTTCTGCATAGATGATGAGTGGAGGAGGAGATATAATGACAAACTACAGGGGCTGTTTAGCGACATCGACTTAGCCAGAAGAGGGATCTTCACTCTTCACTCAGCGATTGAGATGGCTAGGTCCTGTAGAGCGGATGAAAATCAATGCTCCAGCCCGAAAAGTCTTCAAATCCACTCCCGAGGTACGGCGCAGTAGAGAGAGAAGACCGCGACTCAGATGGCGCATGCAAGTGGAGATGAACCTCAACCAACTGTGTGTGCAAAACTGGAGACAGCTGGCTAAAGATCGAGCTGGCTGGAGACGTTTGTTGGTTGAGGTCCAGGTCCAAACCGGACTGTAGCGCCACCACGGGTGGCTGGGATATGGAGGAGGGATTTTGAAAGTGGCAAGGTGCTCTGCAGTCCATCTTTACTGCCTATTAGGAAATGAGTCGGGAGCTTACTTATCAGGCCGGTGACCCATGAAGGGTCAGAGCCTGAGCAATTGCTGCCTTCCGTCGTTGACGGTCCTGGGCACGCTGCTTCCAGTCATCAAGGCCAAGCTGTCTTACCTCCGCGACGACTTGGTCTCTATACCGGAGGTTCGGTCGTCCTCTTCTTCTCGAACCAGGAGGCTCCGATTCGAAGACGTCCTCTTTGCTGGAGCGTTGCTGTCCATGCGTTCGATGTGGCCGAGCCAGTGTAGTCGACGGATTTGTGCCTCGTAGAGCTCGCGGTTATGTCTTCTTCTCCATTCACCTTCCTCGCAGACAGGACCATATATCCGACGTAGAATTTTTCTTTCGAAGGCACCAAGAATCAGGTCTGCAGGTTTGCTTATCGTCCAGCTTTCAGCTCCATAAAGCAGGACTGGCAGTATAAGGGTCTTGTAGAGCAAGACTTTGGTCCTTCGGTTTCGACAAACCGAAGTAGCATCGGTTGCCAAGGGTGGTTCTACGTCCGGTCTCCACTGTGATGTCATTTGTGGAGTTAACGTTTGCCCCGAGGTAGACAAACTCCTTTACTACCTCAAAACTATAATTGTCGACACATAAATTTTGTCCTAGGTGTTTTGTGACGGAACGTTTTTTAGTCGACAAAAATGAGTCGGGAGCATGACGTCCTTATTAGGCAGACTTCCATGAGGTTAATTAACAAGTTTGCCGAATGTGGAAGGATCGCATAAACGTCGCACCATCGCGATGACTATGTTCGCGTTCAAAACACAATCCCAGCTGTCCTTTCAGTCAAATTTAAACATTTTAAATATTATTATATATTACTTTACCTGCAAAGCAAAGTGCTTATCTGCAGGTGGTTATACATACATTGTTTTATTATTGAAGCGACTTTACATTAAATGAATAAAGTTGTTGATTTAATATTGAGATATTTTTGGTGAAATTAGTATTTACGTATTTACAATTCTCTAATATACACAATGAAATTGCATTAAGTGTTTTTTTAATTCTTTTTTCCTTTTTTTTTGAATTTTGATTGGTTATTAAAAACTGTGGTATCGAATTCATTAACTTTGGGACGGTACATCGTAATTCCCTATCTCCATAGATGTTGTAAGCTTCCGGTACTTCAAGCATTCCTTGGGCTCGTCTTCTTGTGTTTATTGTGTGGCTTATGGGTTTCTGGAACCGTTGATCATTGGAATATTGCAGCAGTGTAGTCATCTTAAAGATTCCCTTGACATCTAAGGCATCAACATTAGAATTGGTTGGTCTAATAATTTTTAATAGACGATGTTGGATGTTGGATATCTTGTCCAGGTGTGTTTTTGCTGCATTTCCCCAGGCCAGAATTCCGTGTCTGATACACGACTCTGCTAACGAATAATACACCCGTTTATTCACTTCTAGGTTTGCATGATGTTAAAGGTACACCATTGCAAAAATAGTGCTCTCAAATTGACGACGCAAAACGTTGATGTGCTCATGCCACAAAAAATGCTCGTCAATTGTAATTCTAAGGTAAGATTTAAATGATTTCCATTGGCTTTGATGGAGTCCTAATATGCATCACCTTTGTTTTCGCACTATTTATTACTAAACCATTATCATGACACCATTCCGATACAGCGTTGAATTCATCTTGCAATATCTTTACAGCAACGTTTAAGTGTTTGTGTTTCACTACGATTGCAATGTCGTCCGCATAAGCATAGGCCGTACAGTTTTTGAGCAATCTTAGCAATTCGTTTGTGAAAATAATAAATAAAATTGGACCTAATTTGGAACCCTGTGGCACACCATATTTGTTCACTTTTTCTTGGCTTAGTTTGTCAGATACCTTAACTTGAATTGTTCTGTCAGTCAAGTAACTTTTGAGCCAGTTTGCCAGAACTCCTCTCAATCCCATTCTACTGACACTTTCCACAATTTTTTCGGCTGACAGAGTATCAAACGCTTTGCTTAAATCAAAAAATAGCACAAGTACATGATGGTTTTTGTTTAGGCCCATATTAACCGTATTTGTAAATTCCCCCATTAACGATTGCGTACTCTTGCCTTTTTGAAAGCCATACTGGTTTGGGTGTAGCACCTTATGTTTCGATATAAAAGAATTCACACGATTAACTAGTACCTCTTCCAGGCATTTTTCGACAGCAGACAGAATTGCAATCGGTCTATAGTTTCCTGTATCGTTTTTTACCCCTCCTTTGTAAATTGGTAGAATTATCGATTTTTTCATCAACTTTGGCACAAAACATTGACACATACTACAGTTTACTATTTTAGTGATTATGGGAGTAAGACACTGAGCATTCAATTTGAGATCAACTGGTCTAATATTGTCCGCTCCAGGACCTTTTCTGTCATTTAATTGACACAGTATCTTGCAAATTTCAAGTTCTGTTGCTTTCTCCAAATATATGCTTTGTTGAAGTTGCCCGTTTACATGGTTCGAAGTCCTTATGTCACAGATATGGATGATATTTGCTGCTTGATTCGAAAATTGTTCTGCAAATTTATTCACAGTGTCTTTCAAACTATTATCCCCGTTTAGAAAATTGCTTTTGATGGTTTCGTCAATTGAACATTTCTTTCTTCCAAGTAGTTCATTGACGATACTCCACGTTTTCCTCTATTCATTTTTGACATTAACAAATTTTTGTTTGTAATATTTAGCTTTCGTTAGTTGTATGTTCTTGTTGACTGTGTTTCGATACTGCTTCTATTGCATTTCAAATGATTTACACATCGGGCTATTTTTCCATCTTCTATATAACTCGTCCCTTATTGGCTCAAATTGAAGTTTTAATAATAACAGGGTGTCACTACAGCCTACAAGGGATCAGGTCATAGCTTCTACAAATTGGAGTTAGCAAGCTGATTTGAACGTGTCGGCCTTGGTTGGCCCATTCCCCTTTTATTTTGCCACAAAACGGTAGAATTTCTCGAACTGAACAATAGCTTCATGAATCCCTTGTATCTCTTCTCAGATGTGGTCCAAACTAATCAACAGATCAAAAATCCAAAAGTTCATCAGGAGATCGAACTGCAACCGTGACACTGTCTGGTGCGCTGTTCCACAGCACGGGCAGCCATTGGCGCAGGGATTTGGCTTGATCAGTACCTGTATTTTAACAAGCATATGGATGCTGCTCTGGCCAGAGCCAGAGGTGCTTTTGCTCTCTCAAAGAGACTGTTTTATAACAGCCAACTCGATGCGAGGGTGAAGGTTATTTGCTACACGGCCCTTGTCAGGCCAATGCTCACCTATGGATGTCCCGTGTGGTTCAACGTGGGAGCAAGCTTAATGGCAAAGACGAGGGTGTTTGAGAGGGCTTGTCTGCGGGCTTGCCTTCGCCTTTATCGAACACCACAGTCTGAGTACAAAAAATTCTACTCCAATGAGATTTTATACAACAGGGCGAACCTGATAAGAGTGGACAATTTCCTGATAAAACTGACTCGGGCTCACACTGCGAGAGTGATGAACTCGGTCAATAACCTGATCCAGGGGTCTTACGACCCCAATGAGCTCTTCCATGAAATGGTACGGCACAACGGCTTCGTTCCTAACAAGCACGGTCTGATACAAGATCATAATGGGGTACCGCTCATCTTTCATATCGCCCGATCAAGTGTGGATGGGCGACTGAACTACAACCGCACCGTCACACAACGAGCTGAGGAGCGTCTCTTTCGCTTCAGTACGGCGGTTTCGAGTCGAGGGATCAAAAGCACGTTGCAAAACAACACAAAAAGTTCTGGTGGCCTCAAAGCGAAAGAACTCCCTCGTCGAATCCGTTAGACCCAGGGTAGGGGGAAGTGCTGTTCCCGAAAAGGGAGAAAATCGGCTGTCTTGCGGCTGATTTGATATTAATCCGTCAGCTGTAACTTATGGCCGATTTACATATCTTAGTGTAGGCTAGATTAAGTTAGTTGCACTAGGTTAAGCAATTTATCTAGTTTAAAGATTTAAATTCACTGATATGTAGAAAAATAAAATTCATTAAAAAGGAAAGGAAAGGAAAGGTGCGCAGTTCCAACAAGATGCATGGAAGGGACAAGTACAAGTACTTCCTTGAAGTTAAGTTCGTCAAAAAGGCTTGGCATTAAGGTGGGCCTTAGAATTAACATCGTGCATTGGGATTGGTTGTTGTCTCTCAACACAAGCAGATATGGCATGACTCCTTAGGATGCAGGTTGACCAAACGCGTGCTCCCAAAAGTCAGCAAGAAATATGCGGGTTTTCTGTTATCTCTAGACCTCTAGAGGTAGGTTTCTCTAGACATAAAAGACTGCAGACTACTTGACACTTAATCTTCGCAAGAGACATACGAGTAAGTGGCTCTTTTTTGATAATTGAAGCGCGCTAAGTATTAAGTCACAGCACGGACTGAAGGTAAGAAGTGGAAGAGAGAAAAAGGAGGTGCCGTTTGACATTGGTTTCAAATGCCTATGGTTTGTAATGAGGGGGAAAGTTGGCCTGGGAAGAGCGTTCCATATTCGTGTGGTGCGGCTGAAGAACGAGTCTCTTAACGTAACTGCACGTCCGGAGGTGGGCTTAAGGGTAAACGGGATGACATTCCTAGCGAAGCGAATATTGCGGGAAGAAATTCTTGAAGGGTAGAAAGGCAACTGGCTAACTCATTAAAACATTTTCTAAGCTTGGGCTGTGGTTGCCATGGCGTTGCGGAATGTGCGTCGACCGCCACGCAGAATGTCTCGGTTCGTTTCACGGACGGAACACCTCGATTTGCTTTGACTTGCTGAAAACTCTCAAAGAGTATCAATTGTCCATGAAAAACTTCTCAAATCTCGCTTTTTGGAGTCGGCAAAATACTGTGGGTCCCTTCTACTCGTGAGAGGTAGCACGCACAACCCGTGTAGTTGTTGGAGGAACTAGGCCCAGGCCCAGGCCCCTTGTAGTCTGTAGTGCCACTCAATTTTTAAGCTTAGGCTTAGTGCTGAATCCCTCTGGAATGGCTGTAGAGAAAGTGAAGACACTGCGGAGCACTTCCTCCGACATTGACCAGCCTCTACTTGGATTAGGAGGCAGCTGTACGGTGCTGATGTGGTTGGAGCTATGTACTTAGGCTCCCTATCCCAAAGCCGCTTATTGTTATTGGTTCTCTCCGGAAGACCATAAAATTCACTTAAATGTAGGTTACAACCTTGTGTTACAATGGACTAGTTTTCGAGTCTAAATGCTCCAGTACAGTGCTTCCAAATCTCAAAAAAAAAAAAAACCTCGCCGTTCGTAGATTTTTGAAGTAGCCGATTGGTAAGTGTGATGAAACCTGTGTCCTATTTACCTCCTTCTACCAAACATCACTTAAACTCGGTTTTCCCGCAGAGATCCCAGAAATTCTGTATGGGTGTAGGGATGAAGTGGTCATGAACACGTCACAGATTCGAGAAAGATCCTTTCACTATGAATAACTCAGCATCCAGGCACTAAATGTCTTTCTGTGTAAAAATGACTTCACGACAACCGAGTCATGGTAGGCGCTCCCTGCTAATCATTGTCACCAACGCGTCGTCTGCTTACGCTTTCGACTGACCTTCGATTGGTCATGACATGAAACTCGTACCAGTCACGCTCTATAGCTCGCATCGACTCCTCCTCTTCACGATCGGTAAGTTCGTTGGAAACCCCATCGACTGTGACAAACTTCGTCAGCGATTCTTGATCGTACACCGATTGATTGGCGAAAAAAAATCTCAGTAGCAGTGAGAGTGTCAGTTGTCATTGTCGTGGACCTATGAATGCAGTCGTCAGCCATTCAATTGTGTAAGAAAGAGAAAGAAAACCGTTGAAAGAAGGAGAACGCGTTGGAATGGAAGATAATTACTGGAGTTGTGAAAGGAAGGGAAAGGTTTTTCACGGAAACGGTGCCGAGTCATGAAGATGAAGAAGTGATCCTCTCTAAACGACAAGATCACTCCACTCCTCGCCAAAGTGTCATCCTCAAATTGGAATCGTCACCGATTCCCTGAAATCCTGGCATATTTCCGTCCTCCTCACAGTGTCCCTCTGCCATCATCGTGATCATGTATCGATCATGGACTTGACATTCATTCATGCCACTTCCGATCATGTCCATCGATCCAATTCCCATGTGATGGCTCATCTTTCCCTCCCTCTCTCTCTGTCTCACTGATCCGATGATCCGATGCCCGTGGTGACCCTGTAAATAATTTGAAATTCACGACGCACATGTGATGAAGCATCACTTACCCACGATCACTCGGTCGGATCCATTCAATCCACCCACACACCGAGCATCTGTCATGCCTGATCCCGCGGTACATGAAATGTGATCTGCACGCCGCCGCCGCCGCCGACAACTCCACCACCCCGCGTTCCATCCCAAGACTCTCAGACGCGTCTCCATATGTCTATACCACAATTAGAATCAAATTGGAGCAGCCGCTGTTGGTTGGCGCGCAACAAGATTCCAACTACGCGGCACAGCCACCGCTGCCGAGGATCTGAAAAACCTATGAATACGGTATAAATAATTGTAACATTGCTGTTGGGAGCGCAAAAGACACAAAAGGTTTGACCACACGATCACGATTTCCGCGATGATGTGAATTCACAGAGTCTCATCTCGATCCTGAACCCCCTTCCCCCCCACAGTCCGATCAGTCGCCCGCCACAGTGGACTGTGACTGCTCAGTTGTTGGGATCTCTTCGATGTTTTTTTTCTTGCTCCTCGTTGGTTTTGGACATGTAAGATACACGATCTGCGCCGCATGTTGCGCGCTTCTTCCCCCACAGTACCGGGCCACGGTGGCCAACTGAGCGCGAGAGATGATCTTCATTCGCTCCAAAGGCAAAGATAAAGATTGATTAACCTGCCGTCCGTCGCTTGTTACCCCCAGCGAGTATGTGCACCGTCACCCCCGCCTCCCACACACATACACCGTCCGGGCAATAATTGGTGTACTTATATGTTCTCTGTTTGCGCGAGGATCGGGCCGTCTCTCTCACCAACAATAGGTCTCCGCGCACAACAATAACACGAACAAATTGTGTTCGCCGCCGCGACGACGATCAAGAACAACGAGACCAACAAGAGCACCACAAAGCTGACGATCTATTGTGCGATCGCGTCGAGGCTGAAGCGACTGCGCGGCTGGGCGGCTGTGACGATGTACGTGGAGAATACGTGTTTCAGTCTGTTCTTCTTCTCCTTTTGTCTGCGCGTCATGTTTTTATTTCGTCTTCCTTTTCTGCCCCCAAAAGCGATCGTGCATCATGAAAATCGATCCCGCGAGAGGAGGGTGCTGATGGTGCCCCCCCCCCACACCCACCACAGCGAAGTCATGCGCTCAAATTCGGAATGCCCTTTATTTAGATTTGCACACAAATCGATTGACCCTATCACACAGACAGACACAGTCCGCAGTCGCCCCCCTTCCGGCGGCTTTATCGCACCACTTCTAAGTGCAGGCGCGATTGCGGCAAACTAAGCCGAGGTATTATCACGTTGGGCGCGAGATCGTACGCCAAATTAATCGGTCGGCGTTTAACGTCGTATGCCCCCCCCCCCCTCCCGACCGAGGCGGAGGACCGACGATTGATCGTTTAGTCCGCGAAAATGCACGGGATGCAGGGCGGTGTGCGCATGCTGCTGCACTCTGGTGGTAATTTATTGCGTTTCCGATATTTTGGCGTGCACAACAGCGGTGAGTGGCGAAACAAACGGACGGACGGTTCTCCCGTGCGCACCGGAATCCGTCGTGAACTCATTAGGCAATATGACTGCGATCGAGCGCGCTTATTGGCTGTTATTGCGGCTGTTCTCGGCTTTCGGCCGGTTTCGGGGTGATAAATAATTTGGCAATCAGTGATTTATGTGACACCTTATGGAGGGCAGACATGAGGGAGACTCCGTGCACCCCGGGCACCCGGACACCGGTGGGAAAGGTTTCTGTTGGCCGACTGGTGGACTGGCTGGTAGTCGAATGCAAATGTCAAACGAACGGACATAATAGACTCATTAGCCGAACGGATCAATCAGTCAGTTATTGAGGGTAAGCGACAGTGATTGATGTGGGAATAATGCGGAGCGAGGAGATCTGGCATGTAGATAAGGTCGAAGGCGAAGGGAGCATGCTTCACGGCTCCGGCAATCGCATGCGGTGATCTCGTTACTCCGATGGGCTGTCTTTTCTTTTCTGTGTGAGAAGGGACTGTTTTTTGGTTGGCTCTGAGGCGGTTTTCCAGAGTTCGAGCGGTTTGTGGCTGAGACACGCGAGCAAGGTATGAGTCATCAGGCAACAAGGACTTTCGTGATTAAATTCGATTGTCTTTGGGTCAATTGCTTTCGCCGGTCAGTTAAGTGGTGAAGGGCGATGAAACTGTCGAATAAGATCGGAGAGACATTTTTGAAAAGATTTAGCAATTGGCTCTCTAATTCGGTCGGTATACACAAGATGGCGCCACCGGCAAGTTGTGACTGTTCTTAGAAGCGACTTCACTGGAAATATCACTGGAAAGGGTTTGACTTTTCTTTTTTAATTGGAAGACAAGTGCAGCTGAAAGCTTGCAGTGAATCGTCTTCGATCGATAAATCATGCAGAGAGTGGTTTCAAGGCTTCAAAAGTGCTGAATTAAGCGTCGAAAACAAAGAGCGTCTTGGCAGGACGGAAAAGTTTAAAGATGAGGAACTGACAGCTTTACTGGATCAAGATCCGTGTCAAAGGCGAACTGAATTCGCAGAATCATTGGAAGTGACTCAGCAAATAATTTCCGTTCGGTTCAAGAAATTTGGATTTATTCAAAAGCAAGGAAATAGGGTGTCATAGGAGTCGCAGCCAAGAGATATCGAAAGGCGACTTATCACCTCGGAGCTGCTTCTTAGCTTCTTGAAAACCATCAAAGAAAGGGAGTTTTGCACCGGATCGGGACTGGATATGAAAAGCGGATGAACTACGAGAACTCCAAGAAGAGGGAATACCATGCAAAGCATAGAGAACTAGGTTCAGCCTGGTGAAGCCGTTCCATCATCATCGGTTCAAAGGACATGGTCTGCATATGGTAGGACCAGACGAGTGTGATGTGCTAAGAGCCATAACCAAGGCAAGTCATTGATGGGAAACGTAAGCGACTGCAAGTAATGCGTTTGAGCCGTGAATTGCTTGAAAAACGACCAGAAACGGCTGAAAGGCATGAGAACATGATTTTGCCTCATGACAACACTCGGCTCCAGGTGGCTCTAGCGGTCAAAAACTGTCTGGAAACCCTGACATTGGAGATCTTACTCCACCCGCTGTATTCTCCAGACCCTGCTTCTTCCGTCCCCGGATCGGGTCTGCTGCAGAAATCGAAGAATGACTCAATGATTGGATCGATGCCAGAGAGGACTCACAGCTTAGAGACGGTGTTCGAAAATCACCAGAGAGATGGGTAAAGGTGGTTTCTTCCGACGGACTATACTTTGACTTAGCCAAACTGCTATCCAGGCAAATCAACAGCCTTCTGAAATGGAGAGGCCTCCTCCTTCAATGTGGTGTCCCCAGCATATCGGCAAAATGGACTAGATCTAGCCAGATATTGCCTTACGCAGGCGATATTGACATCATCGAAAGAACACAGCAAGCTCTTACCCAGATGGAGCAGGTAACCAGAAACCTGAAGCTGAACATGAGTGAAGAGAAGACAACGTACATGGTGGCGTGAAACAAATGCAATCCTTCAGCTGCCTTGGATCAACAGTAATAAAAATAATTGAGTGGCACTAAAGGCCGCTAGGGAGCAGGACCTAGCTTCTACAACAACTTCTCTTGCTGTGCGTGCTACTGTTCTCTCACGAGCAGTTTGTCGAGGTGTCCCGGGAATCGAACCTAGACGTTCAGCATGTGGGTCGACGCACTCACCCACTACGCCACAGTAGCAGATAATAACGAGAAGAAATACGCATGTGTCTGCTCAAATCAACCAACTCACTGCTTATTAGGCCAGCGACTCACAAGGAGTCTGACACTGCGCCCTAGCTGCCTTTCATTCTTGACGGCCTCGCTCGCTCTGCTTCCAATTGTCAGGGTCAAGCCTTCTAGCTTCCGCTAACACTTGGTCTCTGTACCAGAGATTCGGTCTTCCTCTCCTTCTCGAACTGGGAATCGAAAGACTCCCTTAGCTGGAGCGTTGTTGTCCATTCGTTAGATGTGGGCGAGTCCCCACCAGTTTTTTGCCTTCCGTTCCACATCCACATTACAGTACGTAAAGATCGCGGTTGGGAGTGGTGTAGCGACATACTCGCTGAACAAACTCGCAGTCTTTGCTAAACAGAAACCGTCCCTTGTGTCTCTTTCGATTCCAAAAACTCAGAGAGCCAACATCCCTTTTGAAATCAAGTCAAGTCCGATGACTTCAGCTATCAGCTGTGACGACAATCAAATGCCGACCGATCGCTTAGGACCACGTCCAAGTACTTCGAAATCGTCTGTTATCACGTGGGCTCGACAATAATTCATGATGTTGCATTAACGTAGCGATGAGATTGAAGACATCATGGGCCATAGCCTGCATGAGAATGCCGTCTGTACGATGGGTCTGGAGTTTGCTCAATCTCAACAATAAACTCCGTGGGACGAGAATTTGACTCATCCGAAGGAGTTTCTGCATCGTTTCGTGATGGCCACCGAAACTTTGACGTAATTGTGCACACCAGAGACCAGGGAACAGTGGACTGCACCTCTCAAACTTGTTCCGACGAAGCCGAAGACAGTCCTATCGTGAGAGAAAGTGATAACTAGCGCTTTCTGGGATCTAAATTGTCTGCCTGACGAAGGATTGAACTGTCACGGGGATCTTTCCTGACGGGATATTGGGCCGATGTAGTTTAGAAGCCGGAAGAGAAACTGGTATTAGACAAGATAAGACTTTGGTCGATTAGGCATCCCTCCAACAGGGCTCCTCATCGACCGAATTTTTCCTCATTTTTGAAGCAAAACAACTTTTCACGGAGCAATGCGATCTGAATAAGTGGCGGCGGTAAGTGAAGCTAATCAGGCGGCCTTTCACATAAGCTAGTACTAGTACTAGACACTAGTACCAGAGGTTTTCCTTTTAGAACCATTTGACGACCTAATGGCAACGCACTGCGTCTGGAGCGACAGCCAAACTGTGCCAAACCCTTCCTCAACCCTTTGACCTAGGTAGTACAGGAATGCAAGTTTTTTCTTAATTTTGTCGGCAGACTATGACTTGTCTGGGTCCAGGGAAAAGGATATTGCCGCCGAACTTGCTAGGCAAGGATCGATGAGGCACTCATAGAGCCCACTGTGGGACTGCCCACGTCCTTGGTTAGACCTTCGATCCACGGTTTGGGTCTCTCGAAAGCACCACATGACTCTCCAGGATGCAGGCTGACGAAGCGTATGCTCTCAAACGTAAGCAAGAAATCCGCGAATTTTCTGTTATCCTAGACCTCTAGAGGTAGGTCTCTCTAGACATAAAAGACTGCAGACGACTTGACACTTAATCTTCGCAAGAGACATACGTGTAAGTGCCCTTTTTTGAGAATTAAAGCGCGATAAGTGACAGGAATAAAGTCACAGAACGGACCGAAGATATAGTGGAAGAGAAGGAAAGGAGGTACCGGTGCACATTGGTTTCAAATGCCTATGGATTGAAATGAGGGGGAAAGTTGGGCTGGGAAGAGAATAACATATTCGTCTGGTGCGACTGAAGAACGAGTCTCTTAACATAACTGTGCGTCCGAAGGTGGGCTTAAGGGTGAACGGGTGGGCATTCCTAGCGAGGCGAGTATTGCGGGAAGAAATTCTTGAAGGGTACAAAGGCAACTGGCTAGCTCATTAAAACATTTTCTAAGCTTAGACTGTGGTCGCCGTGGCATTGTGGTATGTGCGTCGACCTGCACACAAAAAGTCTGGATTCGATACTGTCGAGTCTGTCGAGTTGCTGAAAACATTCAAAGCGTATCAATTGTCTATGAAAAACTTCTCAAATATCGCCGTTCGGAGTCGGCAAGAAATTTAAGGTCCCTTCTACTCGTGAGAGAACAGTAGCACGCACAACACGAGTAGTTGTTGGAGGAGCTAGGCCCTGGTCCCTTGTGAGCTGTAGTGCCACTCAATTTTTAAGCTTAGGCTTAGTGCTGAATCCCTCTGCAATGGCTGTAGAAGGTGAAGACACTGCGGAGATTCTTCTCTGTTATAAGTCAGCCTTTGCTCGAAGCAGAAGGCAGCTGTAAGACGCTGATGTGGATGGAGCCATAGACTCTGGAGCTGTAGGCTCCGTATCCCAAAAGCGCTTACTGGTTTTCCTCCGGAAGGCCAAAAAATTCTATTAAACGTAGGTTACGGCCTGGTGGTACAATGGACCAGTTTTCGAGTCTAAGTGCTCCAATACAGTGTTTCTGAACCTCCAACAAAAAAAAAGTCTGATCGTTCGTAGATTTCAAGACGCTAGGCTGCGTTGGCGCGGAAACTGAACGTTACTGAAAGCGGATGAGGAAGCCCTTTGTCTTCCCGATAGAAAAGTCTTGCGTGCGATTTGTGGTCCTCTTTGCGATGATGACATCGGGAGGAAAAGGTTTAGCGAGGAACTCTATGGGCTGCACAACGACATGCGCTTGGTCAAGCGTCTTTGGATACATTGTTTAAGACGGGTAGGCCATGTAGAGTGTTTGGACCCCAACGCTCCGGCTCAAAAAGTCTTCGAATCTAAGCCATTGGGACAATGCAACAGAGGACGGCCTGGGCTAAGGTGGCGCACACAGGTGGAGAAAGACCTCAACCAACTTGGAGTGTACAGCTGGAGGCAGCTAGCTGGCTCGAGAAGCAAGCAAGTGGTACGCTTTTTTTTACCGATACCATGAAAACAAAAAGCAGAAGTAAGTAAACGCGAACTTTGCCAAAAATATTTTAAGATTTTAATGGCAGCAGCACCGACATTTTTCGAACACCCAATACTTCGACCTTACACTCTCGACATCAATACTTATTCGTGACATTAGCCAGACTTCCTAACAGAGGGACAATCGAAGGAGTACTACCAATTATTGTTAAAGTTGGGACATGGTGGGAGAACGCTGAGCGGAAGACATCTTCCTGGAGTCATCAGAAATGAACTCAGACGGATAATTTCGCCTCTTGAGGAACCTCTCTGTGTATTGTACGCGGTTTCTAAATCTTAAGTTTCACAAGGGAGCTGGCAGGGCAGACCGCACGGCAGCACATCCGCGAATGGACTTCAGTGGGTGGAGTGCGTCCTCCGCGGAACCCGTTTGTTTTGATTCAGAAAGGAACTGGCCGCCTCCTGTCAATAAAATTGATCACATTGAGAATTTTGCAATGTTCGAACCAAACCTTGACTGGGGTCATATTCTGGAGGACCCCGGGTGTTATGCAAAAGCAACCAAGTCAAGGGAGGATACCTCGGCCTGACGTCGGAAACTTACAATCGCACTGGGAACTTTGCAGTCCAAGTCTGCAGAGACCCTCAGCAAGTTTACTCCTATAACGAAAGAAGACTTTGCCAAGTGGTCATCAGAAGAGATGTTCCCGGCTCGACGACTCGCATTCTGTGCCTCCTGAACCGACGGCATTGGAAGAGGTGTTCCTTGGTGTCTTTCTTTCATTCTTGAGGATCATCAAAAACTCATCAAATTGTTGATAATTCTTGCTCATCACAGTCAGTACAATAAGGACCCGATTTCGTCCATTTAGCGCAACAAGTGGTTTCACCAGGAAACTCATCGACAGCGCGACAGCGCAGCACTGCACACTCGATACCATCACGCGTAGAAACCTTCTAGAGCGGCAAAGAAGTTCATTCTCAACCCATTCTCACCCGATGAACCCACTCACCCACAGACTCAGACACAGATTCAGATTCCGCTTCAACAGGCCTAAACCCAAGTCTCTCTCGCACTCCCATCCCAGGCTCTGCGACCAGCGTGTGGTTTCTCTGCGTTCATGTGCTTGTGTGGGTGTGTGTGTGCGCGGTGAATACACATCGAATGAACCTCCACCGTCAGTCAAGTCATGTGCACCTCTCGCGGCAAACCCATTCCAGTTCGCGACTCGACTCCGTAAGACATCGCAGCAACGCGGCGCTCGCGCTAACAACTTTCAATTCAGTTCCGTCACCAAGCCCCAGTTCGGTCAGTACATTCCGATGCCACAGGTGAGCTGTGCGCGTGCACGCGAACAACCAGCAGCAGCTAACCCATCCGTCTGAGCCAGCAAAGTCGCGCCGCTATTGGACTGGACCAGAGGCAGTGTCGCGATCACCAACCGCGCCCATTGGATTGGTCGTGTCGCGCAGTGCGTGGTGCTCGGTATCGCCACCAGGAACCGTTCAGTCGGGTCGTCAATTGGATACACGCCGAGGTGCCGATTGCCCGTCCTTCGACACGCAATCTAGTGACGAGAACTACTGCCCACACGCGAATGTCACACACGCCTCCCTAGCCGAGAACTGCACACCGTGCCGCGAGTTGTGCTTTATTCAAATTGTTGTGTTTTCTTTTTGCGTCCTTTGTGATGTGCACGCTTCTGTGGGATCTTGTTTCTTTGCAGTTCATGTTCGACGCAACGGTAACGTGTTAATTCGTTAATTACGCCGCCCCCCACCCACCCCCCTCTCCGGACATTCGTATTCGGTTCGAATGGCAATTAATTTCCGCAGATAGCCGCGCAGTACCAGCAGTTCCATTGCCAGTTGTAGAAACAAAACAAAAGCCAGCCGAGAGAATCCCATGATTGTTGTGTGGATCGGCGGCGCCGCTAGGTAGCTCGGAAGTGCGCGAAACCCTGCTCGCGTGGAAGGAACACGCGCATCTGCTCATGCCTAACTCAATTTGCAATTTACATTTGTTAATCGACAGGTGAGTACTGATTTAGTGACTAGACTCTGTGTTGTTAACGGCAGTGGAGCGGGGCTGATGTGTGTGAGATGATGTCTAGTTTGAGATGTTTCCAGGCACGAGTGGAGTGCGGGAGTCTAGCCGAAAATTTATCTGCCTTAAGTCAAGTGGGTCTTAGTATCCATGCGTCGAAGGGACCCGGTGTCCTGGATTCGATGAGGAAAGTAGTGGTTTCGTGACGTCAAGCTGCGGAACTCAATCAAAATCGATCCATTTTTGAAGCGAAGATGAAGGCCCATGAAAAGTGGATCACTAACCATTTAAAAATTGCCCAATACTGAATCATTCACTTTGTGGTTTCAAATTGGCAGCGTCAGAATTTGACACCTGGCAAACTCAGGAGTCATCTGAAGTGTCACAATGAGAACTGAATGTTTGCCGTTAACGCAATTGACCGCAATTGACCGCAAAACGATCGAGCAACGCGCTAAAATCGTGGTAAGGTTACTACAATGGTGGTGATTCGAATGTAGTTACTTTTCACGCATAGCGCGTTATAATCGTTTGCCTTTTTACTTCGCTTACGCCAGTAATTGGCAAAATTGTGATGAAATTTTAGGAGTGTGGAACCAGGTTAGAGATGTGCCGTAAGGGCTGCGCATCATCGTAATGCACGATCAGTCGAAAGTATTGCCGCTGTTAGTGCAAGTGTTGCTGACGATCGGACTTTATAGATTTCCTGCCTTTTGCAGCAGTTGAACGTCTCGTACAGCGCATTATGACGTACTTAGCACTTGTCCATGCATCGCCATCCCTCTAAAGTTCAACTTACTGACCAATTGAAGCCTACTGCCCATTCACCTACTGATATGTGTCTTGGGTGTCTAAACAGCAACAACAAACATTTTCTTCAGTGATGAGTGACATTTCTTCACTCGATGGATAGGTAAACAGACAAAATTTCCTGACTTGGAGCTCCGAAGATCCACCCAGTGAGCGACCGTTGCATAGAGACAAAGTGTCTGTTTGATGATGGCAATGGGTCGACGATTTTAGTCAATTCTGAGCACTTTGGTCGAATGATTCTTTTTTTGACTGGCAATTGTAGATTATGACCGGTTCGATAAGTGGTTCCAACAAAACGGGGCCAGAGGCCATACAACATGACCACTTATGCCTTGATTGCCTTTGAAGTTTCCCGCTTCACGTTTTGGCGACGGCAATTCGCGGCACCACCTCTATCGAGTTGCTGACAACACTCAAAGAGTACTAAATGGCAATAGAAAGCTTCTCAAATCTCGACGTTCGGAGTCGACAAAAAACTGAAGGTCCGTGAGAGAACAGCAGCACGCACAACACAAGTAGTTGTTGTAGAAGCTAAGCCCTGGTCCCTTGTGAGCTGATGATGAAAATGATGAATTCACCACCAAGATCATGTGGCTTTATACAGTAAGATTTATTTTTTCTGGATGCTGCGCAAAAGACCGTGTTTCTATGAACGATCCTCAAACTCGCATTTAAAAGCCAACCTTGCTCAAGATTTGACCGAGATATCCCCTGAAATGTGTCAAAAAGTGGTTAAAAGTTACCTTAAAGGAAAATCGATCTACAAGCCTTTTCCAGGCAACCATTTCAATGAGGTTGTTCTGCACGCTTAATGGCAAAATTCAGACTTTTAAAAAAATTACAAACTTCATCAAATTTGTATCGCAGTGGAGATTTTGTGGAACTTCACTTTCGAAAGCGAAAAATGAATGACACTGAAGGAAAAGCAAATGCTTCGAATTTTGACGATATTTCAAGTGTATACTAAAGATTTGAATGAAAAATCGATTAGTGATGAGTGACAGGGTGTAGCCAAAAGCTAAGTTTTGAAAAAACATTTTTCAAGCTTATGAATATTCACGTTGGAGTACCTCAAGATTCTAGTGGTGGCTTTTTCGTTGATGCTCAGGTCCACCACGGACTGTACCACTAGGCAATAGAGAAGAAGAATACTCAGAGGCTCATAAGGTTTCCTCAAATATTCCAAATGATCAACAATTCAACATCATCGGCATTGTGTGTAGGTGCAGGGATGCATTTTACCAAAAAGTGGGTAACTCGCAGAATACGAGGGCTGTCTGATAAATAACCGACCTCAACGTGAAGCTAGCGGCACAAGTGAAAAAAAAGTTTTTACTTCAAATTGTGCATATTATAGTAGCTACTCGCCAAAATTTCAGAAATTTATCTTGCACCATTATCTGTTGACAGTCGTTTTTGTGAGTGTATTTCGGTGATTCCCCCAAAATGGAAAAAATTTAATATCGAGCTGTAATTAAATTTTTATTTTTGAAAGGCAATACGCCTTCACAAATCAAAGATGAGTTGGACTCTGTGCATGGTGACTCTGCACCATCGTTTACCACCGTAAAATTTTGGGCAGCTGAATTTAAGCGTGGTCGCAGGAGCTTGGAAGATGATGAACGTCCTGGGCGTCCAAAAACTGTAACCACTAACTATAACATCGCTAAAGTTCATCAATTGGTACTAGACGACCGCTGGATTAAAGTTAGAGAAATAGCTGAGATTATGAAGATGTCAAAAGAACGTGTTTGCCATATATTAAACCAAGATTTGGGCATGAGAAAGCTGTCCGCGCGTTGGGTGCCACGTTTGCTTACGCTAGACCACAAACGTGCGCGCATGAACATTTCCAGCGCTCTGTTGGCTCAGTTTAGAGGCAATAAGACCGAGTTTTGGCGCCGATTGATAACTGTAGACGAAACTTGGATTCATCATTATACACCCGAAACAAAAATCCAATCTAAACAGTGGATTGAAAAGGGGGAACCGGCCCCAAAAAACCTAAAGCTGTGTATTCGGCTGGGAAAGTGATGGCGAGTGTTTTTTGGGACAGCCATGGAATTATTTTTATAGACTATCTTGAAAAAGGAAAAACTATAACAGGAGCATACTACGCATCATTATTGGACAAGCTAAAGGAAGAAATTTCAAAAAATCGGCCACATTTACAAAAAAAGAAAGTGTTGTTCCACCAAGACAACGCACCATCTCACACCTTAACAGTCGCCATGGCGAAAATCCACGAATTGCGGTTCGAACTGCTTGACCATCCACCTTATTCACCGGATCTAGCATCAAGCGACTTTTTTTTGTTTCCTCAACTTAAAACTGCGCTCGGCGGCCAGAGATTTTCGTCAAATGAGGAGGCAATCTCTTTCGTGAACTCGTATTTTGCAGACAAAGATGCCAAGTACTATTTGGAAGGGTTGCAGAGATGGGAGCATCGCTGGGAGAAGTGTGTGGAGTTACAAGGAGACTATGTAGAAAAATAAATAAAAAAATTTTGAAAAAGTCGCGTGCATCATGGTTAGGTCGGTTATTTATCAGACAGCCAAATGAGACCGAAACTGCATTCTTGAGGTACTCCAATGCGTATATTCATAAAATTGACAAAAATAATGTTTTCAAACCTTAGCCTTTGGCTACGCCCTCCTACTCATCCGTAGTCGATTCTCCCCTCCCTTCCTCCCTTCAGTTGTCCATACTTGGTTGGGAAAGGTCCTCCTCCCGTTTCAACTCCATTTCTCCTCAGTCCCACCTATTTACAGTGAAACTTCTTTATGTTGTTACTGTCAGAGTTCTAGCCTACAGAACGAATCGGTCACTTAGTGACATCGTTCACATCACATTTGTGAGATTTATGAGATTTTATTTCGTAGGTAGATTATTCGGGATTAAGCAGCCCTAATGTTGCAATCTGGCAACTTTATCGTAAAGTTTGACATTTTTGAGGTTACAAGTACTCAGAACGTTTTGACATACGAGCGCTATTTGTGTTGTTTGCAGTAACTTAAAAGATTCATCTCGCCATAACTTTCGACGTGGCGATTAAGCTCCGTCCAGGACCAGTGTTTATCGATGGTATGGTGAATTCGAGGTTGTAGTTCCACGAAGTGAAGGTCGTCCAAAATCAATTGTTGTTACGGAAACCATTGATGCTGTGCGCCAACTGATTTTGCAAGATCGTCATGTGACCTATCGTGAGATTGAGAAAACCTTAGGCATTAGTGGGACCAGCATACGTTCAATATTGCATGATCATATGACCGTCAAAAAACTTTGTTCGCTTTGGATCACACACAATTTGTCAGTCGCTCAAAAAAGGCTCGTATCGATTGGTCGAAAGAAATGTTCAAAAAATGCAATCGCGGTGCTTGGAAACACGTCTATGACATCGTGACAGGTGATGAGTCGTGGATTTACGCATTTGAGTCCGAAGGTAAACATCAGTCGACGGTATAGGTGTTTCAAAATGAGCCAAATCCAAAAAAAAGTAAGCATTTGTCCGAAATGAAAAATATCTTGGTACCACGTACCACATAGCACGGAGGTGGCTCTTGAGTCAAAGGAAATCGGCCAAAAGTTCTCGAAACAAGAAAGATTGGTGTCGACCTTCAATCGTGTAGGAGCGCTTTAAGTAGACATTATCCTGCATTAGATTGCGAAGTCATCGAGAGACTCAAGAATAGTCGAAGTTTCAAGTCAAGTCTAAAAACAATCGGTTCTCCCTCAAGCTATGTAAGCCTATCAAGGAATCACCTGCCCTTGACTTGAACATATAAGTGGCATTAGAGCAGTTCTAAGACTTCATTTTTCCATAGAAAAGTGTGTGCAAGGAACACAAGTACAATCCAGACGGTCTAGTGTGTCACATCAGGTTCTTCTTCCTCTTCCCATGGCGCTACAGTCCTGGCTGGATCTCAGCCTCAAGCAACTAGAATCTCCAGCCAGCACTATCTCTCTCCAGATGCCTTCAGTTTCGTACTCCTCGCTGGTTAAGGTCCTTCTCCACTTGTGTGCGGCATCTTAACCTAAGCGACCCTCTGTCATTTTATCCCAATGGGTCGGATTCGAAGACTTTTCGGGCCGGAGCAGTGGTGTCGCTCTACGTGGCCTAGCCATCTTAAGCTTTGTATCCGAAGACGCTTGACCTGGCGCATATTGCTGTACAGCCCATAGAGTTCGTCGTTAAATCTTCTTCTCCAAACGCCATCGCAGGATCTTCTCCAGGATGATGTTGGGAAAGTCACATGACAGCGGTTCGCCTTGTCTAAAATCTTTCTTGACATCGAAGGTCTCTGTGAGTTCATTCCCGACCTTAACGGAGCACCGAGGGTCCTCCATCGTCATCCTACACAATCTGAAGAGTTTGGTAGGAACGCCAAAACTAGACGTGTCACTGTACTGCTCGTCTCAACGTCGGTGTCTATTTGTGCTTCTTGCGACTGTCCAGGATCTGCCGTAATTGTGAAGATTTGGTCGATTTGGTGGCATTCTCCGGCCTGAAACCACACTGATAAGGACCTGCTTTTTTAGAAGGATTCTTCTCATCGGGCGGGGTCAGTCATCTCAAGGTACTCGGTACAATCAGACTGGGACTTCAATGATGTCTGGAAAAGGAGCATGGTCGAGGAATAAATGGAAACCAGCCTGCACTTTGGAGAGGGTGGACCAAGCACACGTTTTTTTTTTGAAATTCGATAATATGAACAAAGTCCTTTTTTTGTTCAGTTTAAGCAGGTTGCTTCAATTGACTTCGTTGGCTGATATCTCAAGGGGGTTTTCTGTCAAACAAATTTTCAGGACCTACATCCCGAGACGATCAACAGGGCTTTAGTCCTTGAATCTTTTCTAGATTGTTGGCATATCATGACTTCTTCAAAGTTTATTTGGGTTAAAGCGCAGCTCTTAGGCGGCCAATTGACAAGATGGTTGATAACACAATTTAGAAATTTAATGCGCAAAATTTCGACTTAAGCGTGCACTGTGTGACATGGGCCGTGTGGCTTGAGCGATGTGGCTTCAGCCATGTGGCTTGAATCAGAGGTCGCCTAAATCCTTTGGGACAAAAAAATTCTCTCTTGTCGTGGGTAATGTTTCGTAATGTTTGAAGAATAAACGTCAAATGATGTCACCACAGCAGAGTCCGCACGAAAATGACACTCTCTGTGGACGCATTGGCTTCTCGGAGATTTTGCTCGTTCACGTAGCAGCCGAGTTAAATTTGCACCTCGTCAGTGAAGTTGGGTTTTCGCCCAAGATCTCACTCTTTCTCTCTTCTAAGCACCAAACTGAAACTGTGTGGAGCGGATGATAGCGCGCAATCTGATGATGAGTCACCTCGATGATTCCTGCTTACGGACCTCCAGTGTGGACTCGCACACAAGTCCCAAGTTATGGTCATTTTCAAAACGCCTCTACATGTTACTGGAGGTCCATTGACCTGGTAGAAGTGTCAGGGAGTCTATTGCGCGTGTGGTGGGAGGGGCAGGGATTGGTTACGCTGGATCAATTTTGAAGCAGTTTGAGGATCCTTGGGAATTGAGGGCTTATTGTCAACCCATGCTCCAACTCCCACCTCTGGTCATGAAATTTGGGTACCGAAAGGATAAGATCCAGCCAGCCCTCGAGGCGTGCCTTAGATGCGTATCCATCGAGTAAGGGACTGTTCGACAGTCCCAGGGCGAGGTAGTCGGATTAAGTCGATTGAGACTGGGTCCTGATGACTTAGAGTCGATAGCAGAGGATCTAGCGGCATGAATTCACCAACAATTGTTTTCCAAAAACGCTGACAAAGGCGCTTGTAATGGTGTAAGCAGCTTCGTTCACTGTTTTTCTGGTGCTCGCTGTGTGCAGGGTGACCACCTAAGAAGAGCGTATACTTTCGGTGAGGTGCAATGTGTTTGTTTTCTCAATATTGAACTCTCCCTTATTCCCATAAGTTCTTGATAGCGCCTTTAATGTACATACGCAGCCAAAGACGGTTAGAGGTAATCGGTGGCTACTACGAACAACTTAGTTCGGGCCATGAGACCGTGCACCTCACATGGAACAGAGTTGGTCCATGATCCGAAAATAATACTAGTCGAGCTTGAAGCTTAGTCTAACCTACAGATATGGGCCGAATTCAGGAAGTCAACCAACATCAATCACTCCCTTGAAGAAGGCCTAATAGCAAACTTCATCTCCTTC
Source organism: Eristalinus sepulchralis (assembly GCA_944738645.1). Taxonomy (NCBI): domain Eukaryota; kingdom Metazoa; phylum Arthropoda; class Insecta; order Diptera; family Syrphidae; genus Eristalinus; species Eristalinus sepulchralis. Next base: position 65,815,835 of record OX122883.1, read on the forward strand.
TTCTTCTTGTGGCGCTGCAGTCCGGGGTGCACCTGAGGCTCAACCAACATGCCTCTCCAGCAGGCACGATCTTTCGCCAGCTGCCGCCAGTTGCGTACTTCAAATTGGTTGAGATCCTTCTCCACTTGTTTGTGCCCACTTAGCCTCGGCCGTCCTCTGTTGCGTTGTCCCAATGGCTCAGATTCTTTTCCGGCCAGAGCATTGATTTCCATACGCTCTACATGGCCAAGCTATCTTAAGCTTTGTAGCCGAAGACGCTTGACCAAGCGCATGTCCCTGTACAGCCCATAGAGTTCGTCGCTTAATCAACAGGACCAAAAATCGCACTCAGAACTCTTCTCTCTGGAAAAGACTAAGGGCTTCCTCATCCGCTTTTAGTAAGGTCAATGTTTCCGCGCCATAGAGTAGGACTGGGATATTCAAGCTGTTCTAAAAAGCAAGGTAAGTCCTTCGAGAGAGGGCTCTTTTACTCAATTGCCTCTTGAACTTGGAGCAGCGGCTGTCAAGAGTAATTCTGCGTTTGATTTGGGTACTGGTGCTGTTGTCCTTATTTACCGCGTAGCCGAGGTAGACGAAGTCCCTGACTACCTCAAAGTTACTGCAGCCTAGTATGACGCTCTGTTCGAGCCGTCGATGTTGTGCGTCCTTCCTTGATGACAGCATGTACTTCGTTGTGCCCTCGTTAACCACTTAACCCATTTGAGCCGCTTCTGCTTCAATGCCAGCAAACGCCTCTTTGACGGCTCGCTGTGTTCGTTCAATCATGTCAATGTCGTCGGCGTAAGCTAGCAGTTGATCGGACTTTTGGAAGATCGTGCCTCTTGTGTCTCTGCCTTGTGAGTTACTGACAATCTTCTCAAGGATGACGTTAAAGAAGTCACATGACAGCGCGTCGCCTTGTCTAAATCCTTTTTTGACATCGAAGGTCTCGGTGAGTTCGCTACCGACCTTGACGGAGCAGCGAGAGTTCTCCATCGTCATCCTACACAATCTGACGAGTTTGGTAGGAATGCCAAAACTAGACATGGCACTGGATAGCTCGTCTCTATGCACACTGTCATATGCGGCCTTAAACTCGACGAATAGGTGGCGAGCACCAATTTGCATTTCTTGAGTATTTTCAAGGATCTGCCTAAGTGTGAAGATTTGGCCTAAAAGCGAACCCGAACCTAAAATTTTTCTTTTGAAGTTTTGGAAAGGACAAGTGGAAAGAAATTCCTGCAGGATAAGGGACAAAATCCCAAATTGCCGAAAATCCATCTCAAGATGGACATTCGTGGCATCACAACTTTGGGTTACTACCCCCAGTCCACCGATCTGTCACTTCTTCTGCACCAAACCCGACAATTTTTGATGGAAAGGTAACCGACAACTTGGTTGAAAGTTGGAAGAGCCCCTCAAACAGCAAACACAACAGAATTTTGTTCAAATAAAACCAAGTCTGAATCTGAGCCTATTTCCAAAGTCCAGTTTTCTTTTCAAAAGAATCAAAATTCGGACGTTAAACCGCACCCCCAGCCACATTCGTTCACCCCATCACCCCTCTAGCTGAGCACTATATGCTGTCGAATGCCTTCTCGAGTGCTCAAGCATCCATCATTGAGCACAGAAATCTGGGTCACTCACCGTCAGACCCTCTTACGAAATCGTAAGCGAAGAGGAAATACGATTCAAAAACATCGATATCTATCTGCCAGACAACGAATAGCTTTGAACCATCACCAATGTTTGATTTTCGACCTCCACCCATTTGGCCAATCTCTCGGAAAGGACCACCACCACCACCACCACCACCATCATCATCATTCCACCTCCATCCGCCATTCAGTTGCAAAAAACAATCCGAATAAATCCGAAGCCAAAGGTGCAACATTTTTATTACCCACTACCAGAGTTGAATGGTTATCTCCTTGCGCGCTCAGACCGGGCTCAGGCCGTGCTCTAAGCACCACCACCACCACCACCACTTTCTTTCATCAACTCGCAATCGTATAATCAACCGCAAAACATTTTATCGTGCGCACCTTATTCCCGGGATGCCCTTAGGGGGGTTTTGTTATGCACACACGTTCACCGACGACCGACCGACGGTTACCACCGGCAATCGGCTTCATTGTAATCTCAAGGAGATCTCTCACCGGCCGCTCATCTCCATCAATTCCATCACATCCACATCTGCGTTCACGTCCCCTTCGTCATCGTCATCGCCGCCATCATCATCGGCAACGGCGGCAGCCGCTCTGCTACGTCGTATCGCATAACGCGCGCTGGTGCAACTATTTTAAGGTCACTTGCTGCAAAACAAACAGTCATAGCCAACCAGCCAGCCAGCCAGCCAGCCATTCCCTCACGGCCCCAGCACAATAGTTGCCGAAGATAAAAGCCACAATACGCCCATTATCCGCGGATACGTTAGAGAGTGTTGCTCGCCGGCAGTGCGCATGCAGCGCCCGAAAACCAAACAAACTTTGTTTCGATAATAAATTGATTTGCGGTTGGGGCGGACGCGGCGGCGGTGGTGGCTGCGAGCATCAACGTCATCATCGCTCATCGCACGCCCGTCGAGTTCGATTACAACTGCGCCCGAGGGCATGTCACCAGACGCACCGCAGAAATTCGAAACCGCACTCGCATCCTCCGGGCGCCCGCAGCGTATGTGGACACGGTCAGGAAGTGACCTCTTCTCGGCGGGCACTCATCATCTCCTGGCAACCACGGCGGAGGGATGGATAAAACCATAATCCTGGCGCCAGGGCACAGGACCCATTCAGGTATGTTGACACCAGGGCAAGGACGAGGACAGGGATTCGATTACGAAACCGCCAGTCCCGGGGCGGTGGACGAAGTCCGGACCAGGGATAATCTCCCTCTCGCCGATAATGATCCAATATTGGGATCAGACATGGCAGAGGACATTTGCCTAATTTACGGCGACGAGGCTTGCGTGTGTGAGAATGAAAATATTTTGCGGATTATTACCGGGGGCGCCAGCGGCGCAGACAGGGGCGTTGAGAGGTGAGAAAGGATTTCGCTCACAGACACTACCGGATCGAGTGACCGGTGATTAGAGGGCGTGTGATTTATCATTTGTTGCTTTTGTTTACCGATTCTGCTAGCGCCAGGGCTCATCCTTTGCCCTGTCTGGCTGGCTGTGCTCGGATTTGTGTTCGGTGATGATTTACCTGAAAGTGCTGATGTGACGTTCGATAGTGGAGGGGAAGTGATTCGGGAGGATGAACTTCATGCGCTTGAGAGACTCATAGTAGCTACTTGTCTGAGAGCAGGTCGTCTGCGGTTGGAGCGAGTTCATTTTTAGCGAGCGATTACACCAGGATTGGAATTGGTTTCATAAGTGGATTAGTTTTTTTTTTGTCTGAACTGAGTAATGCGCCGTTTTGTATACGCTTCTGTAGCGACACTAGACTCCTTAAGTTTGACAGGCATGTTTATTTGCACGGATCACAGCAGAGTCGAAACAACTTCCACCCATATAAGAAGCGGTGTAGGATTGGTAATGAAGAGTGTAGCACTTACGAATAGTGGGCGGTAAGCTGGGCCAAAGGGCGATCAAGATGAATTTGCTTTTTCTTTCATATGAACTGAACTTCAAAAAAACTCTTAACTTCACCAATATGGTCAACAAGTAGCCTGTCTGCAGAAAGCAGTCGTTTACCAGCAGCCAGTGTTGGTGTGTTGTTGTGTGTCACTAGGACAACGACAAGCAAATATCCGAAATTCCTAAGAACTCAGACCGTCAAAGTTCCGAAATGCCCAGGATCCCAAAATTGGAAAATTCCGAAAAGCAAACAAAAAAGTTTAAAAGTCAAAATTTAGAAATGTCCTAAATCCCGAAATGATCAAATTCACAAGATGACAAAACACTAAAATGCTAAAATCGCGAAGTGCCCAATCATCTGACAAACAGAAGCTCCGAAAGGGAAACCGACGAAGTCTCGAAACGCCAAGATTTTGAAATGCTAAGTTTTCAAAATGCCAATGCTCCCAAAAATACAAAAGTTGGACTGCCTAAAATCCCAAAAATCCCAAGATCTTTAAATGCCAAGATCCCGAAATGACAAAATTCAGAAATGTCAAATTCTTGTTATTCCCGGAATTCTTGAAAAATCCCAATTTGATCGAAATTCCAATATTTCAAACATTCTAAATGCTCGAAATTTCGAAATACCAAATTCCGAGAATTCGAAAATCCTAAAAGGCAAAAAAATTCAATGTGCTCAAAATCCCGAAATTCCGAAACGAAAAATACTCAAGATCCCGAGGTACGGAAGCACCGAAATGACCAGAATCCTAAAGTTCCAAAATGCCCAAAGGAAGTATTCTGAAATGCCTAAAATCCTAAAATGAACAAAAACCCTAAATTTTTAATATCCCGACACACAGAAGGTTAAACCAGGAGATAGACAGAGTTCCGAAAAGTCCAAGTTCTGAAAAAGCCAAAAGTCAGAAATGCCAAGATCTTGAAATTCTCACGATCCCGAAATACAGAAGGTCAAAACAGGCGACATACAAAGTCCTGAAATGCTCAAAATCCTTAAATGCCAAATTCTGGAAATCCAAAAATCAGATATTCCCGAGGTACAGAAGTCCGGACAAGTCTCCCTTTTCATGAAATGCTTAAAATCTCGAAATGCAAAATTCCATAAATGACAAAATTACATAAAAGCCAAAACTCCGATTTGCCAAATTTTTGAAAATTCCAAAATCCTGAGTTACAGAAACTCCGAAAAAGACACGGATAAAGTGCCGAAATGCCAAATTGTCAAAATGCCTAAACTCCCAAAATGGTTAAGTCCCGAAATGTCAAAAATTCTGAATTCACAAAAATTCAAAAATTTCCAAGAGCAATTATCCCGAAACGCCTAAAGTCTCGAAATTCTCAAGATCCCGACATACAGAAGCTCAAAGCAGGAAATAGACGGACTCCCGAAAAGCCCTAATTTTGAAAATGTCAAATTCCGGAAACCCAAGAATCCTGATATGCCAAAATTCCGACGTGGCCATAATCCCAAAATGACAAAATTTAGATGTGCCTATGGTCCCGAGGTACAGAAGCCAGGAAATGTCCCGAAATGCCCATTATCCTGAGATGGTTCCGAAAGCAAATATTCTGAAATGCCTGAATTTTCAAAACCATGACTTAGAGATAGGCAGAGTCACGGAATGCTCAAGATTTCAAAATGACAAATTCCGGAAATGCCAAAACTCCAAATTGTAATTTTTTTTGTAAATTTCCAAAATCCTGAGTTACAGAAACTCCAAAAGGGACACGAAATACCAAATTGTCAAAATGCCAAAACTCCCAAATGCAAAATGGAGACAGGGAGAATGTCAAAATGATCAAACTCTAGAAGTGTCAATATTCCGCAATACCAACCTTAGGAAGTTCCCATGATCCCAAGGAACAGAAGCATCGAAATGACCAGAATCCAAAAATTCCAAAATGCTCAAAGCAAATATTCTGAAATGCCTAATATACCAAAATGCCAGACCCCGACATACAGAAGGTTAAAACAGGAAATAGACAGAGTCCTGAAAAGCACAAGATTTCGAAATACCAAATTTCTGAATTTTGGAAATCCCAAAAGGCCAAAATTCCGATGTGCCCGAAATCTCGAAATGCCAAAATTCAGAAATGCCAAAACCTGGAAAAACTCGTGGTCCAAAATTCACCTCCGAAAGGAAATATTCTGAAACGTCTAAATGCCCGAAATGTCGAGAATCTCGAAATTACCAAAATCCTACGTAACAGAATGCTAAAGTACCAAATTGCACAAAGTGCTAACATGTCAGAAATCTGAAATGCCCAAAATCATAAAAAGCACAAAAGCCAAAAATCGCCAAGCCTCAAAATTCCCCTGAAATCTTAAAATTTTTATATGCCGCGAAAATTTGTGGAAATATGTGGCAGAAATGTTTGCTGTCAGCATTCAGCACTTACTCCAAATTTTACAGCGACTCCAAGTAGAGAGGTTGCATGGCGACTGCATGGCTACTCCTTCTTGGGATCACTATGATTTTTTAAGAAATTTTTGGCATATCGGGATCTTTGAGACCGCACCCTGAGCATGGTTAAGAGGCACCTCTGCTACAACTCCTGTCCACGAAAATCCATGTTGCCCGTCCAAAGTTCACAAAGCCCACAATTCCTTGAAGCCATTGAAACCATCAGGTGGAGGCCATAACTAAAAGCATTTCTGCTCTCCCTGACGTGAACATACAAAACGTAAGCAATCCCACCTCGCGTGTGTTCCCCAGAAAACATCAGAGAAAGTCCCCCGGTCTTGACCAAAATTTACATACGACTCCAGCTCGAAACATAGAAACTGTCATCTCTCCCCGGCGCAGTTCCGTTTCCTCAATCACATGCTCACATCTGTCCACCTTCTAATGACCACTGGCACCACGTCGGTGGGGTCGAAGCTCTTCCACTCCCCCTCTGAGACAAAGCCAACACAACGCGTTCCACATACGAAAGCACCGAACAGCGGCCCAAAAACCGCGCTCTTCTCATTGCCGGTGATAAAAGATGATGTATCTCGGACATTAGCCAAACGGCATTCCTTGAGAATACACACACGATCACATCATGCAAAATCTGATAAGTTTTTCAGTTGGCCATTGTTGCCGTGCACGCTTTCCCACGCTCACGCTCATATTTTGTCTATTTACGTCTGTTTTATGATTTTCCACGCGATTTCTGGCGATTTCACACATATATCTGGACTATTTGGAGGAAAATGACCCCTCCTAGGTGAGCGAGCGGAGGACTCGTAAAAAAACTCAGCCGACGGAGGGGGGAGGGGGACAGTGTTCTGGCGTACGCGTGGAGAGGGTGAAAAGCGAATACCATTAACCGGTGTGCTGATATTGAAAAAGAAAGCCAAGCAAAAGAAATGCGCCGTCTGCGGTGCGGTGGTGGGGCAGCACGACGAAAAAGAAAAACGAAGAGATGTACAGACACAGATAGCAGATGAATTTCGGTCATTTAAGATATCCATCGAATGCGTGCAGAGGAGGACTTGGCTTCTCTTGTTCTGCTGGCGTAAAGGTCAGTCTTGGGAGATTCTTATCGACTGAGAATTCAGTTACACCCGCACTCCCTGCAGGGCCGAATGACGCACACAAACGCACACTCGGACATGCGTTGTCGGTCTTAAAGTGCGACTTTAATTGTTGAAGTTTGTTTTTTTTCGAGGGGAGATTCTGTTGGATCTGTGAGAAGATTTTGTGTGGGGGGTGTTAAGCGCACAGTGAGCCGTATTGAAAGCGGGACATGGCTTAATGACTGACAACAGGCAGACAGGCGACAGTACTGATTACTTCATTGTGGCGATCCTAATGAGCTGAAGAAGATTTGAGATTTGGTGGCAGTGGGCGCTGAAGATTGTCGCGCTATCTGCATGGGGAACTTTGGATGAAAGATGGAATGACCCGTTTGAAAGGCCTAGATGTGGCTAAGAGAATCTTTGTGGTGCACAGATCCTAGAATACCGAATGAGGGGAGTCTCTTGTACCTTTGGGTGGGGCTGCTGGTCTAGTGAACCTGGACACAGGGTCCATTCGCTGATGGAAGAGTTGCTTGTGGAGGCCTTTAATAAACGTATTTCAGTTTACGTGCCCGCCAGGGTCAACAATCACATAGAGGTGCCGTGTTAAGAAACTTCGTTCAACTCACAAATTTGTTCACTTTTTTATGGTTTCGTTTTCACAAACATAAATTGTCATTGGAGAACATTTGTGAGTGGCTCTCGTTAGGTTGTGTCCATCGTACGGATCTTTTGAAAAATAGAAATGAAGTTTTGCCTACTAGCCTTTTTTTTCATAATACCGTTACAGAGATTTGAAGGTACAAAGTTGAAACAATTTTGCTTCCTACAACTGCTTGCCTCGAAGTGCAACGGACTTGAGACTGGTATAGTTTCCAGACCGTTCATGACAGCGAGCTAAAATTTTGACACAAGGCAGATCATTTTATTCTTTACCAAACTTTGTGTTGCAGTTGTGTTGAAAAATTATTGCTCGCGATGGAAATCAAACGGGATTATGACACCGTCATTATATTTGACCCCCCAGCACGTCAACGTGAATAAACCGCTTGTGTCTTGAACCATAACTCGTTACAGTGATGCTGGCAGCGTTGCAAAACGCCTTGGAGGTAGTCATAGAAAAACAGAAGTGGTTCTGAAGGTAAAGGCTCAAATTGAGTGAAAGAAAAAAGTTGAAACGCTGGAACGGGTGCAACATAAACTGAAAACTGAGCTTAGGCTCAAGTCACTGAAGTTCCGAAAAGCATCTTATATCGCAACAGAATAAAATTAGAGACGAAACAGCGAAGGAGTTGCAACGCTTGCCCGAAAGTGTTGGAGTTGCCGAATTTGGGTTTTTCATGACGAGTCGCCATATGGTATCGTGCAATATGTCAACAAAGCCGAGTGACCGAGTTTACTTGCCAAAGAGGTCCTTCGAAAGTGTACACCTTCGAATGGCGTCCAGAAAGCAGACAGCACCGATTGTGATGGCTTGACCCGCCATAACCGCCGATGTTCGCTGTCCGCTAGCGGTTTTTGGATCCTGGCGTCAAAATGAATGCGGCCGTATCCTGTGAAACTGGTTTAGAGGCAGTATTGAGGATCTGGACAAAAAGCATTTTGATATTTGAACAATATTTAGCACCGCCTGACAAAGCGAGCGTCAACCAAGATTGGTTAAAGAAAACAATGGTCCACTTCTCATTTCTTTGACACAATGGATTGCAAGTTCGTTCGATTTTTTTGTCTGGGGTTTTCTGGAGGTGAACATAGGCACTAAAAACTCCCAAAATTTGGATCACCTCAAGGTGTTTAAAAAAAATGATAGGGGATCAGTCATGGATGAAGAAGAAAACTATTTCCGAAAGGTAGGCAATCATCTGTTGCGACAGTCAGACTGCAATCAAATCACTTGGAGGTCAAAATTTGCACTGAACCCGCTTCCTCAAGTGTCGCCTTCCTCTCAATGAGACAAGAAAGGATTGAAAAAGTAGATGCCAAGGTCTAGTGGATGTCGAGTCACACGAAGAGGTCCCGGACTTGATTCCCAGACTGAACACGTTTTAAATTTTTCACACTTTCGAGTTGCTCGAAGATTACCAATTGTCTCGGAAAAGCTTCTCAAACCTAGCCCTTCGGAATCGACAAGAAGCTGTTGGTCACCTCTTATCATGGGAGAACAGTTGTACGGACAACATGAATCGTTTCTGAAGAAGATAGGCCTAAGTCCTTCGTAGACTGACGGACTTCACAGTCCGAGGGTAAGTTGGTGGAGAGTAGACTCACCAGCCCACAAAGGACCAGGGTCTAGCTGCTCCAACAACTACTCGTGTTCTCTCTCTCACGAGTAGAAGGGACCTACAGTCTTTTTCCGACTCCGAACGGCAAGATTTGAGAAGGTTTTCTCAGACAATTGATACTCTTTGAGTGTTGTCAGCAACTCAAAGGAGGTGGTCCCGCGAAAAATGCGATGTGTCCCGTCCGGGAATGGAACCTAGACTTTCTGCGTGGCGGTCGACGCAATTACCACTATGCCACGGTAACCACCATTGTCCACCTTTAACGTCCACAGACTGTGGTTTGCAGCGTCCCAGTGCAGCTAAAGGGCTTGTTAAGGGACAGCTGAACGTCGTCTCTGAGGGTGGAGACAAACTTCGTGGATGCAACGACTACAATATTGTATGGAGATCAGAAGGAGTTCAGTAAGATATCATAAGAGAGAGAAAAAGTTGCCGTGCTGACCGCTTTAGGGATTGTCAGAGGAAGAGGCAGTCAGCACGGGCTTAAGAATGATCCCGCCATCTCAGTGAGAGCTATCCGAAGGACACTCAGAAATGTTGTCAAAAAAATTTGTTTCGCTTGAAAACCTGAAGAACTCATAACCAAACTGCCTCCGTCAAGCAAATTTTGGTCATCTGGTCCCTTATAGGCTCCATCTCAAAATGGGTCTAAAATGCAAAAAGTTGTGATGTCAAGGTCAGAGATTTGAAAAACTGAACTCAACATCAAGGAGTCACGAATCACTGCAGAGTGACCGAAGCAGAAGGAAGGTTCATTCCTGGCTGAAGAAGACCGAGTAAGGCAGCTGAATCTCGATGAATTCCTTAAAGTTCACTCCTTTTCGGCCATCGCTATATGGGATGACGACGAAATTCAATCTCTGTCCACGCTGTGCCAGGTTACAGACATGTCCCACTGGCGAACTGATAAATTGGTTCACAACGACAGTGTTGGCATGCCATGCAAATTGGCCCATTTTGGAAGGGACATGGTCAACTTGGAACTGTATCCATATGCATGTGAAAACCTGCCTTTTCTTTATAATTGGCGCACGCTCAAGGGATTATTAAGTGACCGGAATTAAGATCGGAATTTAATGAGCTTTACATACGCCGCCGTTCTAAGTCTTTGGCTGAAGAAGGAGGGGTCGAAAGCCAAGAAAAGAATATGAAAAGCTGAGGATACTGTCATCAGCGGAGGAGTGGATTGGATTAGAAGTGACAGACAGGAGATCATTTATAAAAATGAGAAAGAGTATCGGAGACAAAACGGAGCCCTGGGGGACACCAGCATTAATATGGTGAATATCAGAGTTGAACCCATCCAATACGACTTGTATGGAACGGTTCAAAGGTAATTTCTAATCCACTGAAGAAGAGATTCATTGACACCGTAAGCACGCATTTTCGACAAGAGAGCCTGATGCCAAACTCTGTCAAATGCTTTGGAAATGTCAAGCGCAACAATCATCATCACATCACCAGTGGACCTGTTGCTACGGAAGCCGTACTGCCGGTCTTTATGAAGCTTCCGGGTTTCAAGATATTTCTTAAGCTGACAGCTATCAGCGTGTCCATGACCTTAGAAAGTAGAGGTCATACCTCGGTTGGTACGAGGTGGGTGATGATGGTTTGCCTTTTTTAGGGACGGGCTGGACAAATGCTGCTTGCTACTCACTCGGGAAGAGCCCTAAAGAGTAGGACAGATGGGAAAGCTTACGCAGTGGTTTTGCCAGCGATGAAGAAGAACAGGGAGAACACAAGACTTGACATGTTACTGAGGCGTCTAGTCTTGCGTTGCTAAGGATTCTTGGGTACCAAGTACTAAACTGAGTTCATTTTTGAGGGACGATCACTCCATCTAAGTGGGGAGCGAGACCTTTCTAAGACTTCTGCGGTTCGATGGGTCACAGCACCCTGTTGCAATGTAACTCCATACAGAGCAGGAAAAGTTCCCATAACCCTGTGGTCTGACTTGTAGAATTCAAAATCTGCATCATCTCTATTCAAGATTTTGGGCATTTCGTCACAGCCGTCACGATATTCCGACAAGGGAGGCTGCCCCACTGTCAGGCTGATACAAAGTTCCAGGGGAATCTGACCTCCCGTGACAGCAGATTATCGCCTCTGGCTGTCACGTCCAGCCAAGTTTCCTCAACACCTGCATCTGGTAGCCGTCATCGCATGAAACGGTCAATCAATGATTGGGTTGACTCTAACTAGAGGGTGCCACACTGAACCCAGTCACATCGTCTGAAGGCAGGTCCACGGAAGCCCGTAAGGGACCAGAACCCAGCTCCTTTAGCAACTACTCATGTCGTGCCTGCTTTCGTTCTCTCACCAAGTGGAGGGGTCCTGCAGTTTATAACCGACTTTAGAAATTGCAAGATTTGCGAGGCTTTTCATTGACCGTTAAGCGTCATCAGCAATTCGTAAGGGGTGGCGCCGCGTAAAAATGTGATATGTCCAGTTCAGAATCCCACGTAGGACATGAATCAAAGCATTTGCTCACCGCGACACGGCGACCACACTGCGAGTGGTATGGACCAACCAAATCCCCTGCGAAGAGAAATTTGACCCTCAATAGGCCCAAAACACTTCTATGCTTCAGGCGACCGGACATAAGCTTGAATTTGGCACAAAGCGCCACGAGAACGCTTGGGATTCCATCAAACTACGATTTCAGAAGCTAGAGGCATGAAAAAGAACCAACTCGGCAGCTGTACAGCGCTTAGCACCTGCGCGGCCTGAGAAACACTGCCCCTGTCGAAATGCTTGCATCACACTCCACTGAAGCTGCAGTTTTGACTGAGCCATCATCCACCTGAACCAAGCCCAACCTAAGATTCCAGTTCGACGTGAGTCAGAGCTTGAGCGGGCTACTGTTGAAAAATGTGCAAAAGTGATGACGGAGAATTGAAAATCGTCGCTTCCTTTTTCGCGGCACTAACAACAGCAGAAGATGGTCATTGTCAATGAAGGTCATCGTCGCATTGTCGAATTTCATGAAATTCAGAGTCCTTTCACCAACAACCCCCACCCCCACCCCAACGGTTGCAATAATTAAAAGTTCGCCTTTAAGTTGTTTTCAAGAACGAATCTGAAGGAGAAGGATGTGAGGAGAGACAAGAAGAAGAAGAAAAAAACATCTGGAACTTGTAACAACGACTTGAACAGTTTTCTTTTTGTTTCTTTGCATTTAGTTTCTTTTTTCCTTTTGCTGGGGACATCATTACACTCCAGCGCAGTGTTTCATCCTTTCGGCCAGGACACACGGGCTTCTGTCTCGCTCATCCTTGCCGAGAATTAATTAAAACATTTTATTCAGCAGTCAGCCCTCATTCCCCCAGCCGCCGAAAGGTGGACAATCACCAGAGATATCGAGGGTGTGCTTCAGTTTTTTTCTCTCACTCTCTCTCCCTCTCGCTCTCTCTCTTTCGATACACGACACCTCGTCTCATATGTACAACGTACAGTCAAGGATATGTACCACATACCGACTGAGGATGACTGAGTGAGTGGGGGGAGGGGGTGGTTGGGGTGCATTGGGGAGTTAGGGAAAAATTTAAAATTTATGTACTCCATACGAGGACGCGCGGCGAACAGTGTGAAACAACATCACAAGCAAATCCCCCAATAAGAAAAAAGGATTCACATCTCTCTCTCTTGGTGCACACATATGAATCTATTTGTATCTGTATCTGTATCTCTTCATCATCGTCGCGAAACGAACGACAACAACCGACACCGACCGACGATGAACGAACGAACAAGCGAACGAACGAAAGGACGAAAGGTGTACACAAGTGAAAGAAAAACAGTAAAATATCTTGTGTTACCCAATTGTGTAATGTTTGTTGCGCGCCACCCCCTTTTGGGTTCGCGTTTCACCCCAAACATGTGTAGCTATGTATGTCTCTCTCTCATATAGGAGGTGGAAAATTTTTCCAACCAGTCGCCGATCGGGAAGCGCGAGCGTCATCGTGTCCTTGTCGTTTTCTCATTTCTCACACATAACCCCAACAAACAAAGCACACACATTCTCTCTCTCCCCACCTCCGCCGGGGTGCTACTCACGCCGCCTTCGTTGAGTCGATGGTTGCCCCAAACTCTTGGCGGTGCCACTGCCACTGTCGTCGCTGCTGCTGCTGATGTTGCTATTGCGGCCGTCGGTACATATATTCGCCGAGTTAGTCCTGTTTCTGGCTGTTTATGTGTGTCACATACCCCATTTAGATACATTATATCCGCCGCGTGCTCATACTCCCGCGCATATGCGAAATTTAGCACATAAGAGGGTTCGCATCCCTTCTCTCAGTCACACCCGACTGAAACTCATGCAGTCTCTCTGTGTGTGTCTCTCTCGCTCGCTTGCTGTCTCTGTTGTGTCTTTTGGAAGTTCCCCCCCATCCCATCCGGTGAGTGGGTGGGTGGATGGATCCTCACACACACACACACACACTCTCACTGAACTCATTCCAAGCCGGAATATGCGAGAAAAAAGGACACTCATACACTGGCACACAAGAAAAGGACAAAACAACAAAGTAAATGGAGAAAAAATATTTCTCAACACTCACCCACACACACACATACACATCGCGAGAGTAAGCGAGAACACAACACACAATCGGGGAAAAAGGACGAACAAAAAAAAAACAAAACAAACCGCCGTTGGATGGGTAAAATGCGCACGCGAGAGAGTTGGCCTGAAAAACTTTCACTTTTCAATATCCGTGCATCCTTGCCTTGCTAATCGAACCCACGAACGTTATCCTTTTTTTTCAAAATCTTATAACTCATGTGACATATGCCCTGGACTTGATAATCCTTTTTTCTTTGCCGAACTCCCAGCTAATGTAGCCCCCAAAAGGGGTGTCCTTTCCATGCACTCGCGCACACACATTTCTATCTCCGCAGAGTTGTCCTCCTCACACATCACACACATGTGCACAAAAAAAAACACACAACAACAACACCAACAGCAGCAGCAGCAGAAGCACAAATCAGGACGAACAAGGCAAAGGAAGACCAAACAAAACAAAAAAAAAAAAACTATTCACATATTCACACATTTGGGGTGTATCCTTTCTCTCGTATAACACATGCCGTGTCGTTGCGCGCAGGGACGACATGTATCCGCTCGCACGTACATATGTGTGGTGCACGAAGGACGACTGTCGTGACCATCAGCCTCGGCCGAATCGAGTTGTGTCCAGTTCCGTTTTTGGTAGTGTCCTTTAGTTAACTGAAAGCGAATTTCCCTTTTTGCATGGAAAATTCGCTGTCCATCGCCGCTGAACGGCTCTGATGACGTCGCGCGATGGTGGTGGTTGTCGGTGGGTGGCGAAGGCCAACAACGACGCGGACGTTGCTGGTGGTGGTTGTGGTGGTCGTGATGATGGTAGCCATCGTCCTTTCCAAAGGTATGCCTTCGGTCATTCGTCCGAAGAAGGAAGAACAATAGATAGTCGCCTTCACTGCCACGTTTTCTTTTGTTTTTGGTTGCAAACCCTCCCCCCCCCCCCCCCCCCGATGGAAATGCCAAAAGAAAAAAAAAATGAAAGAAAACCGTGTCGACTGACGTCTGAAGAGAATGGTTGTAAGTGTCCATCGCAGATGTTGTGGCCAAAGCTGGACTTACCTTCGGTCTGCTGGCCGAAAGTCCACAACAAGGAAACTTCGAGGAAGAGGGTGGAAAGCACGTGGCCTGTGTCCTGTTCTCTCTGTGCTCGCCGCTGCCGCGCAACTTTATTCTGTGCTTGTTCATGATGGCGTGGTGGTGGTGGTGGTGGTGACGATGATGATGATGATTGCTGACCGAAATTGAGAGCTTTTTTGTTTTCCGCTTTGAAGCGGGTGGGGGGCGGTTGACTGTCGTTGTCCGAGGGAATGTCTCGCGGTGTACGATGGAAATGCCGACGGACTGCTGCTGGACACCATAAATCTTTTGTTTCTAAGAACGAAGAGCGCGCGCAAAAAAGAAGACATTTGCACCAGGAAATCCATATTTATAGCTCGACTGAGGCTTTAAGGAGGGGGTCGGGACCGACACGGTGCTGGTGTCCATTTGGCTTTAATTTGAGGTGTAGAATTTAATGGGGCGGCGGTCGATTTAAGGTGCGCGTGGAATTTTAAGCGCCAATTTGAGGCACTTTACATTTACTCAGCTTTAAAATGGACGGTGAGGATGTGAGGAGAAAAAATGTTTGTTCGTTGACATTTAAGATGATTTTGAGTCATTTGCTTCTTCGGGAAACTTTGGATGAACTCAGGATTTGGTGCAGTGCTTGCGATGTTCCTCGTGACTATGAAGGATTTGGCTGTTTACAGGATTTATCTATTCCTATGGCCATGTGGGGAAATTTTGAGCAGGCTGAACTTAGATGAGCTAAGATCAATACGATGATTCCAGGTCCATTTTTAGGCCAGTCTCTTCTTTCCGGCATAAGGTAAAGGGTGATTCACTGTGAGGTTTGATTTTCAATTCACTTTTTTGACAGATCACGCGTAACTCCTGTCAAACTGTTTTGTTGCTTATGTTCAGTTTCGTTTGGCAAGTCATTATGAAAACACTCACATCGCAGCTACGTCTCCTTAGAGTTCAGCTCTGTTAGGAAAATAAGCCCTCTATGAAAAATATTTTTTCTCCAATGTTACACCTCGGTTGTTAATATTCTTCACAAACTTGAATCCCAGTTTACAGTTGTGTATGATGCTTGACCGGTTAGACAACATCCAGTGCATAGTGAAGGGACTACAACAGCTGTAGTTAAAGGAAGACCGTAACACCGTGGACTACGTACTTCCTGAAATTAAAGAACATGGTCACGGATAGCTCTGATTTCAACAAGGCTGAGCTACGAGCCTTACAGCCCCTGAAGTAGGGAACTAATTGAAAAGTCAATTTAGTGAGCACATAATTTTTGAAAAAAAAAAAAAAAAAAAAAAACTCCATCACTCAAAGAAGAGTTCGTTGAAAGCGACTCCTCTCTCTGGATAATTTCGAATTCCATCTCTAAAAGATGACTCCTCTCTGGCATCGGTCCAGTCATTGAGTCAATTTTGGAGTTCTTAAAAAAAACGAACCGGTGACGGAAGGTGTCAGTGGCCGGAAGAAGCCAGTGCGGTGGAATGGGTAAGACCTCCTATTTTAGGGTTTCCAGGTTTTTGGATCACTACAGCCACCTGAGCGGAGTGTGATCATTTTCCAAAATCACCTAGTCATGCTTTTCGGTCATTTCTGGCTGTTTTTCACGCAATTCACGGCTCAAACGTATAAGTTACAGTCGATAGCCTGGTTTTAGCAGCTTATAGTACACCACACTCGTCTGGTTTCACTATATGCAGAGCAAGTCCCTTGAACCGATGATGATGGAACGGTTTCACCAGGCTTAGCATGGTGTTTTCTCCTCTTACGGTTCTCGTAGTTCATCCACTCGTCATCTCCAGTCACGACCCGGTGCAAAAATCGCTTCCTTTAATGGCTTTCAAGAAGCATCTTTTACTTCTTTTTCTTCATTTGGCGCTACAGTCCGGAGTGGACCTGGGCCCCAACAAACATGCCTCTCCAGCCAGCACGATCTTTTGCCAGCTGCCGCCAGTTGTGCCCTCCGAGTTGGTTGAGGTCCATCTCCACTTGTGTCGCCACCTTAGCCTAGGCCGTCCTTTGTTGCGTTGTCCCAATGGCTTAGATTCGAAGACTATTCGCACCCATATTTCTTTGTTTTTCAATAAGTTCAAATTTAGAAAACCGAACTGAAATTGTTTGCTGAGACACTCCCAACGGTCTGCGAGTTCAATTTACCTTTGGCACGGATCTTGATTCAGTAAAGCCTCAAATTTCTCATCTTCAAAATTCTGCGACTGGCCAAGACGCTCTTTGTCTTCGGAGCTGAAATCATCACTTTTGAAGCGTCAAACCTCCACTGTCTGCATGATTTTTCTTTCGGAGCAGATTCACCATGAACTTCTACCAGCATTCGATGGGCTTCAGCTGCACTCTTCTCAATTAAAAAAGAAAATCAAACCAAACATTGTCAAAGAGACAAAGAACAATGTGGTTGTCTAAACGAGACGATCTTTATTGATGACAAATGAATGTTGGCAGTTGGTTCCAAGATCAGCCACAACCTGCGCCTTTTGAAAACTCTTCCCAATGTGCCCCGGCGCCTTAAGACTAAAGGAAAACTTGTTCAGAAAATCGATCGCTTGTGTCAACAGGCAAGTCGCGTATTTATGGCGTTTTGAATGGTCAGAAGGACGAAGATGCGCGCCATCCGGGCAGTCGATAAATTCGGACCGTAAGCAGCACTTATAGTGTCCCAAACTAGCCCAAGGGGGAGGGATCTCGGATTATTCGTGCACAAGGTCTTCAAGGTGACCCATCAAATGGAGAAGCGCAAAATGTGACTCCTGAGTTGTGCCACATTTTAGACGTGACTGTTTTTTAAAGAAATAGATGACTTGGCCGACCTTTTGTTTTGAAGGATGGCACACCATTTGACGGAGCCCCCCTCCTCGGCACATTCCCATATTGTGCTATGAGGCATCATGACGATGGCAATTGGCCGTCTCGCCGTTTCAATTCAGGGAACGCTGTTTGCACAACAGTCAGGAAATGATTGAAGCACTTTAGATTAATATCATAAAAACCACCGTTTTGCTCTATAATCTGTTTCCATCTAGACAGCAACTTCATAATACCCCCCTCGTAAAAGCCCCTCCCCCCCTCCTTATTTGTGAAGAACTCGGACAGCCACTTTTTACAAGCCTCTTTTGAGTTCAACTTCACACCACCAAGGGCGTTAGCCATGGACAGGAACAGGTGGTAATCACTTGGCGCTACTCATATGCCCGGGCTATATGGTGGATGCGATAATGCCTCCCATCCGAGCTCCCGTAGCTTCTGACGAGTCACCAACGAAGTCTGTCCTGGTGGAACACTACACCCTTCCTGTTGGCAAATTCTGGACGCTTCTGGTCGATCGACTGCTTCAAGGGGGTGCAGTTGTTCGCAGTAGATGGTAGAATTAAGCGTCTGGACATATTCCCTTCCAATCCCCCACCAAACACACAGCAAAATCTTCCTGGCCGTCAATCCCGGTTTGGCCACTAAAATGGTTTGATGACTAACTCCCATCTCCTGGGCTATATAACGAGATGCCACATGCCGGTGTAACTCGATGCTTTCTATGATTCGATCGGTATTCGTCGTCACAGTTCTATCGCCGGTTGGCTTACCCATGGTGTCGTTTTCACCGGCTCTGAATCATCGAAACCATTCCTCTGCGGTTCGAAGTGATAGAGTATCATCCCCCCAAACACCATTAATCTCACGGCACGTTTCTCTAGCGGATTTGCTTTTAACGAAGGAAAACTTTAAAATAGCGCGAATTTCGTTGTTAGTGAACCTCATGTTTAAACGTCTATAACTATTGAACGCAATATCCAAACTAATCATGCGTAGCGTCGTTAGGTTATGTTAAGACCTTTTAAACGATGTCTTGCCAGATAAGAGCGCTTTGTACAAAGCCGGAAAAAAAGACAAAAAGACGGAAGATATTTGACAACCTTATATTCGTATGAATACGTTTCGTAATGAGTTCCAGGTTCGATTGCAGGACTAATGATTGACTGCGTCGATCCACACGTCGAGGGCTGTGCGAATGCTACGTTCGATTCTCGGACAGGACACATCGCTTTGTTTCACTGCACCACCACTTTCGTGTTGCTGATGACACTCAAAGATGAATTGTCTATGAAAAGCTTCTGAAATCTCGCCGTTCGCAATCGGCAATAAGCCGTGGGTCCCTTCTACTCGCGAGAGAACAGTAGCATGTACAACACGAGTAGTTGTTGGAGAAGCTAGGCTCTGGTCCCTTGTGAGCTGTCACTCGCCATTCATTTTTTATTTTAAAAATAAAACCCACAAGGGACTAGGGACTATCTCTGCAGCAACTGCTCGTGTTGTGCATGCTGCTCAGTATGTCTCCGGATATGCTTGAGGATGAAGTTATCCACTCTGATCATTAGCGCCCGAAGGCACGTCGTCACAAATAACCGCGTCTTTTCCATCAGACTTTAACCAATAAACCACATTGAACCACACAAAACAGTCATAAGGTACGTATTGGCCTGATTGGGGCCATGAAGCGTTGGCTTTGTTCCTTTGCAGAGGCAATGGCATCTTAAACCCTGGCCAGAGCAGCAACTATTTATACTGATCCAACCCAGATCCCAAGATATCTGACTACCGTCCTCTGTGCCAGTGGCTTTCCGTGTTGTTCAAAGATACCTCAATTCTTCTTTGTATCCACCGAAGCCGCAACACAACTGCTCGTCCTGAACAGCATGATTTCCGATTTCTCAAAGTTAAGTTTTAGCATTCAGTTTTCGCAATCTCGCCGTAAGGAGTCAAAGTCACCCAGCAAGAGAGTGGCAATGTATATACACTTTCAAGTCATCTGCGTATTTTGTGAAGAGAATTTAAAAAACCGCTCAAGTGAATGCTGAATGGGATTGGTGAACTTACGGCACTCTGATGGAGGCCATTTTTGACAAGGAATAGAAGTTACAACGAACTGTCTCCCGGGAAGCTTGTTACAACAGTCTGAATACCAATGTGCACCGGTACCTCTATTCCATCTCTTCCTCTATACCTTCGGCATGTGCTGTGACTTACGAGTAATTCCGGTCACTTGATGGTACTAAATAATCCCTTTAGCTCGCGCCAATTATAAAAAAAATTGAGTTTATAAGAACGTCCTTCCAACCAAACGGAGTCGAAGGCCTTCTTCAGATCAAACAAAACCGCACCTGGGCACTGTTTCTTGAAGTTGTTCCATTCATTGGCAGATGCGAGTTTTGAAGCGTCATGTGTCTTATCATGCCCCGCATTGAAACCAAACTCCGGGCTTATACATATGTTTGTTCTTAGCAGAGCTCTGTTTATCACCTTCTCCGAAACCTTGCTAATAGTTGGAAGGAGACTAATCGACGGGCCAGACGAATCCTTTCTGTGTTTAGATATAGGATACACTGTTGCAGTCTTCCAATGTTTGGGCAAATGTTCGCTATCCAGAACATTTTTAAACAGGACCGTGTACATCTTTACATTGTGCGCGCACGAGTAGAGGTGGCCAGAACTTTTTTTTACCGTCTCCTAAGCAAGTTGTCAGCACCTTGAAAGTGCCGTGAAAAATACGAGGTGTTCAATCGGGGAAATGAATCTGTGAAGTGCCACGCGGGTGTCGACGCACGTCGCACAGTTTGTTATTAAACCTTTTCGTGTGTGGAATTCCCAACACAATCTCTAGCTAATATTTTGTCGCATAGTGTGCCCAAACCCTTTCCTTTCTGAGAAAGGATTCCTTTCCAAAATTCGTCATATTTGTTGAGTTCTCGTTCAAAGTCACCAAATGGCTGCCATTTTACACCTTCCAATCGACAGATCCCAAATAAAACTGTCTTCCCAATCAATTGCCAGTCAAAATCCATTTTACAAATCATCCCAATTGTTTGTCCCAAATATGACTTCAACCAGAAAAGTAAAGAAAAGCCCATCAAAATCGAATTCTCCTTCTCCAAGTGAAAAAAATGACAATTTTCTGGTAGTTTTCAAAAATTGATTGCATCTCCTTCGGGGCGGCACAACCCTTTTGCACATCAAAAAACATCCCGCGTACACACACGAACGTTTTTTTTTTTTGTCCCGGAGAGCATTACCCCTCTTCACTTACCAGAGTGTGTGCCATTCTCTCGCGGCTCTCCGGTGCTCTCATCTACCTTCCACTGGAAATCATAACTCATGCGCAATTGCGCTGAACAATTTCCAGGATCAAGGATCTCCTCCACGTCGTCGTTCAAAACATCATACGCAGTTAGTTGACCTCGATGAAGTGAATTTCAATCGGAAAACTATCAACCCTCGAACCAAATCGAGAAGCACCCCTAAGCGAAGCGGACCGAAAAAAAAAATCTAATTTGCATATGAACTGCAACTGCCACACGTGAAAGGATATGCGAGCAGCAGCAGAAGTCTGCAATTAGCAGAGGACCGCACGGGATGGCACTGTTAGCAGCGCCTGTATGCGTGCATGTATTCACTCCCACTCCCTATATGGAAGAAGGCTTACGTGTGCGCGCGGTGTGTGTGTGTGTGTGGAGTGTGTGTGCGTGTGAAAGTCAAAAAAGGATATTTTCCGCATAAAATTTTCTAATATTGGAATGCGATAGAAACAGTGTGTACAAATATGACACACACCGTTCAGCAGTCGAGAGAGGGTTGGTCCCATTTACATTTCCATGTGACATGCCACCATACACACAATGTTCACACACGCGGGTGTGATGCGCGCTCTCTCTATGCATGTGTGCGCGAGAGAGAGCAAATCCTCGTAGTCGTTATCATCATCATCATCATTGGCGTTGGGCGGGAGGCAGCAGAAGCAGGCGGCAGTACTGTCAATTTGATGTGTGATGACTGTGTGTTGGTGGGTGGCTCGTGTGTGTATGTGTGTGTGTTGGTAAGTGAGGGGGTGGAAGGTGTTGTGTGTTTTGTTTTTCTCTCCTCACGTGAGAGCAGCGGCAGCGGCGGCGGCGGCGGCGGATTTCGTCACCCCCAAGACCCACTCACCCACCACCGCTCTCAGTGTGTACATAGAGAGTTTACTACACACCCCGTATATGAGTGGTGGGAAAAGTTGTGATATGTTGCTGTTGCGATTGGCGCAAGGATACACGAGAAAAATAGACACCACACAACAGGAGCAAGGAGCGCAACAACAAACTCATACGTACGATGTACGTACTCGTTCGTACATACGACGACGACGACGACGACGACGACACATGTGCTGTGCGATGCTGGGGTGGCGATGGCGTGCGGTGGCGGCGTAGCGGCAGTGGCCACAGGGGGTAGCAAGGGTGGCAAGGGTGGCAACAGTGTACATGTGCAAAAGAAGAAGAGTTGTACCCGAGCTCTGTTACCCCTCACATTCACATCCAGTGGCAACCACCAGCCAGCCAGCCAGTCAGCCAGAGGAGAGGCAGTTAAAGCTCCTTTTTCGGCAGATACGTACGTACGGTCGTGCACGTTAGTTACGTACACAGGATATGAGGATTGAGTTGTGTCCTCGTCGCTCGTCGCCGTTATCGGGTGTGTTTTATGTTATGTTGTGTTTCTTTATGAGCGTGTACATTTATGCTGCTGCTGCTGCTGCTGCTAGTGCTGCTACTCCACATTGATTACAGCAGAAGGAGCATTGCCGCCGCCACCGCCGCACCACCAACAGGCAACAACAAACAAAATTATACACACGGAGGACGGATTCGCATTTGGAGAGGAGGATGAGGACAACGATGATGATGATGATATACAGACAATAATTCTCAGTCTGTCCGCTGCCTGCTCGATTCACATTTCAGTCGGTTAACAACAGTCAAACGGCGATAACACACATTAATTCGTTTCGTCCTTCATTTCGGAACTGAGAGAGCCCACAGGACGAATGCAATTCAAAACAATTTCAGTGAGTGGGTGGCAAAGGGTTGCCCTGACAAGTGTGACAAAGCAGTGAGTTCGCAGGAAATTCTCTGAAAATCGGTTGTGATACAGTTTTTAAAATTTTTGTTGTTGCTGTTTTTTCGGTTTTGTCTTTTCGCAACAATTTACGGATTTACGAATTCTCAGGATAAATAAATACACACCTCCCTACCTAAGGACAGTTCAGATTTTATGGGTTTGTGAATTTTTACGATTCACCTGCGAGCAGCAACGTTCCCCGGACATCCTATTCAATACGTTGCCGCGGTCCAAGGATACACCACATATGCACTTGTTTTAGAAAACAAAAAAAAAAAAAACAAAATAAATATTTCTTCGCATCCGCGCAACACTATGCCGTGTCCCTCGGTGATCATAAACGCATCATAAACCAATCGTCGACACACAACACGCAGCACACAGCACGACACAGGATCGGATCCTGGTGCATGCTCGCCTGTCGGCGGTACCTGTGATTTTTGTGTTTATTTGTTTGCCTACCTGAATTGATGATGCACCTGTATGCAGTGAAGTACTCATTACTCATTCAAGCCTTAATTAGACCGAACGCAGTCTAGTGCTGTGCAATGGTGCGAGTGGTCCTGCTCAATCTACGGGAATGCAAATTCGTTTTGAGAAGAGTTTCTCCGTGAATTCACTCGTGTGTGACAACTATGTGCAATATATCTGACGTACGTGTGAAATAAAACAAAATCAAAAATAAAAAAGTAAATTTAAGAAAAAATTTTTGAAAAAAAAAAATTCTTTGTTAAGTGTGGCGAAAAGGAAGAAAAAAGGATTTCATTTGGATGACAGGACATTTGTGATCACTTTGTGCGTGTTTAGTTTTTTGTTTTGTTTTTTTGAGTGTTTCCTTGCGTGGGATTATGGCATCAAGGACTGAAAGGATTTAGATTTCGAGATGAATGTGTCCACTTTGGATGATTGGTATGTAAGAGTTGTTGCATTGACAATAGTTTGACTTGTGTGTGTGGCAGGACCTTACGTTTTATTTGTCAGTCACTGGTTTTTTTTATTTTTTTTTTTTCAAATTGCAACTGACTGTCTCTTGTCATACCAAAGTGAATTTTTGAAAACCATGGTCGCGAGAGTTTGTTTGCATTTTTTCCAACGTATGGGAAGGATTCACTTAAACCATTTCAATGGATTTTCACCCTTCGAGTAGAACATTTAAGAATGATGTCCTTCGGTTTTTTTACTGATAAAGTCGATGGTTTAAAATTTGGGATGTAAAGCAAGAGTGACGTTGGGAGAGCTTTCAAATCAATTTCTAAAGTCATCCAGGATCATTCTAGGATGGTCTAAGACTTAGGACTAAAGATGAGAGACGATAAGAAAATCTGAGAGCCGTTAAAAGAACAGCAATTGCGTGGGATACTGCTAATTTTCGTTCAAATAAAATGTAGCTAGCCTCGACATTCTTTTCAGGGCTCAAGAAAACTGAGAGGGCTCCAGAAAAATATGTTTTGACCCAAAAATTGAGTCCAGGGAGTGAAATGAATTTTACCTGGATACAGAGCTTAATAATATAGAAAATTTTAAAATATATTCATGTGACTTATAAGTTGATTTACATTAAAGTTGAATTTTTTTTTTAATTTTATATTTTCTTAATTTTTTTATTTAAAATTTTTCTTAAGTCCAAGGATGTAATATATTTTTGCATTTCACTTCCACATCCATACTGCATTTTCTATAAGTTCATCACTAGCGCAACTTGCATTCATACCTTTTATTTAATAGAATCAAAATGAGACCACAAATGGATATCTTCTGAATTTTCACTGATTTTCAACCGTAAATAAATTAACACGAATTCATTCGATCTTAATAGTGTCTTCTACGAAAATGAAGCTCTAGATCTGTCCTATCACATGGGCTACAGTATTGCCAGATAGAATTGTTATTTTCGGAGATACGGCATTTCTGAGTCGTCTACCGATAGTTTGTTGATCACATCTTTGGGGTTTCCAATACACAGTGTCTGGCTCAATTATTAGCGATTTTTTGTGAAATCCCATCTACTTCAAATAGGGTTTCCAATCTTGTTACGCACTTATATTTAATTTTTAGTAAAATTTGAATTATTTTCTATTTTTTTTTTTTATAAAATTAAATCATTTTTTATCAATTTTGAAGAATATCCTTGTTCAATATTTTGCCTCAAATTCGCTCGGCACTCTGTCAATGCATGATTGGAGCGTTTCCTCTGTCTGTGGATGGTGATTCCACACGTGAGCTTAGTCCTTGTGGTAATCGCATTCTAAGCCACTTTCCGCTTACTCAGCTCCCACCCGTTGCCGTCAATTGGATTCGTGGTGGACCTGTTTCCAATCAATCAATCCTGCAGTGGTTACGTCTTTAAGTGGCTACAGATATCCTGTACCTTTGCCACTAATGACTGACCCACTCCTTATTTTAGTAGGATACTTCACAGTCGAAGAAATTCGTGATCGCCGTGGCGTTATGGGTAAGTTCGTCGACCCCCACGCAGAAGGCTTAGGTTCGATTCCCGGATGGAACTCCTTGAATTTTTTCACGAAGCCACCTCTTTCGAGTTGCTGACAACACTCGAGGAGTATCAATTGTCTATCAAAAGCTTCTCAAATCTCGTCGTTTGGAGCGGGCAACAAATTGTAGGTCCCTTCTCATCGTGAGAGAGCAGTAGCTCGCACGATACGAGTAGTTGTTGAAGGAGCTAGGCTCTGATCCCTTCTGGGCTGTGATGGCACTCAATTATTATTAATAAAGAAAATAGAACCACAAGACGGACTCAAAAGTTAAAAATAATTATAAAAATCCTACAGCGCGTCTAAAAATGTGGCCAGCTACTTATAATATTGTGATATGTCGCAAACGTACCCTTGGCAAACGTGTCCTTGGCCCTGTCCTGTAGGCGACTGTTACGATGAAAGGGTGTAGCACAGGCTCTTCTTGCAGGTTCTTTTCTTTCTACTTTGCATGCAGCAGCTGCCTCAACTAAAGGAAATTGAACCACAAATCATGTCTAAAAGGACATAACAAAAAGAATGTGTTTGGATTTCTCAACATTTTAGTTCATGAAGCTCATTAAATTTATGACTTGTCACAGTGCGATCGGTTATTGGGACTTAAATCAATTTCTTCTTTGATGAAAAACACATTTTTTTCATTTTCCCTTATATGGAGTGTATGAATTAAGATGTCATACGCATTTTCAACATTTCGCGAAAATTCAGTGAGTTCCCTTATCTATTGGGTAATTGACACAAAGTGCGCATTTGACTGCGTGAACAAAGATCAAATGCGAATTTTTCACAAGTAGAAAACCAAAATATAATGAACTTAACATGAAAAATTTCAATTTGAAGAATTTGAAAGATCTGTTGGTCTTGCAAAGGAAACAAAATCTTTCTAAGAAAATAAATTGGCGCCCTGAAAGTGACCCAGCTTCATGTTGGTTGCTCAGGTATTCGGAAACTGCATTTAACATTTTTTGTCAGCTTATAATTAGAACGTAGATACAACAGACTGAGGAAGTTTCTTTTCAAAGTCTAAAAATGAGGCAGGCAGCAGCAGTTTTTCAGATTCCACAAAATGAATAAATAATCTAAATGGATTAATGGACACCACGAAAAAAAAGACTCTTAATTTTCGATGCCTTCACTTATCACTATTCTTATTAAACTTTTCCGTTATACACGTTCAAGCTTCCACTGCTGAAAATTCGATCAAATACAAAGTCATGCTTCTTTTCGTATATAGTGAACGATTTCGGAGGAAAAAATGTTTAATGTTTCTGATATTTAGATCTTCAGCTGTTTGTCTATCGGCATTTTAGCCATTTTATCTTTTGACCACCATGTGTCACACAGAATATGCAGACTGACCGCCGCTGCGAAGTGGGCTAATGCTTCGATTAGCACGTCTCAGGTTCGATTACTGAACCATACATTTGATCACGGCACCAACTCACTTCTATTTAGAAGCAGGCTTGCAACTCAATCAATCAATTCAAAATATTATGACTACTAACAGGATATTGAAGGGTATCTGAAGGAGTGTAAATCTTGGTTCCTTGTGGACTGTGATTTTGTTTGATTTTTGAACGGATGTTGAAAGCTTTTCCAAATAGGTTCAACTGACAGCAGTCCGCGGTACATAATCGCCGTGGCTCTGATTTGATCTGACCCTTGGCTTCTGACAAAATATGCCAACAGACCTTGTTTGAAATAGAGTTTAGTCAAGTTTATCACATGGACGCCGTGGCATAGTGCGTCGATCCACACGCTGGAGGTCCCAGGTTCGATTCCCGGACTGAACACCTTGCATTTTTCAAACCATGTGTGAGTAAGTTAAAAATTAACTTTGGTGTCATAATGCACTACAGTCCCACAAGAGACCAGGACCTAGCTTCTTCAGGAACTTCTCGTGTGGTATTCTTTCGAGTAGAGGGAACCTCTTGTCTATTGCCGACTCCGAGCGCCAAGATTCGAGAAACTTTTCATAGAGCATTGAGTCTTGTCAGCAACTCGAAAAACTTGGTGTCGGGAAATATGCGAGCTATTCAGTCCGGAAATCGAATCTGGAATATCCGGCATGCTGATCGACGTACTTAGCCGCGATGGCTCGGCGATTAAGTTATCTTGTCCAATTTCCTCTCCAAGTCCTTGTCCAATTTCTTGCCCAATTTGAGTTGAAAAACTGAAAAAAAAACCCTTAGTCACGTTGGGTTAACAAGAGAACTAAATGTCCTGAGCAATAGTTGATGGATGTGAAAACAGGCAATCAAAAAAGAAATATCTTGTGCAAGTTTTTGTCAAAATTTTAAGCAAACTGATTGTCTAAGTCGTCTCTCTGGACGACTAAGTACAGTTGACCTCTTTGAAAAAAACGATCAACTTTAACATCAAACTGAAACCAGAAACCAAAACTTACACTGCTTCAGATCTCCTCCAATATCTTGTTAGTAGTCATAATGTCTTGAGTCTTGATTGAGCTGTAAGCCTACTTTTAAATGGACCAACTTCACTTCACAACAGTTTTCTCTGTAGTAAGGGTGCATTAAAAAATCAAGACTAACTCTAACGCTAGCATAGTGGTCACATGCTACAGTAAGTAGGGACGTCGATATAGACCCTCCAAGCCCCAGGTTAGATTTCAGTACTATGCAGGGCGCATATTTTTAAATTCACGGCATCATCTCTTTCGAGTTACGGACAACGCAGACAACACGGGCAACATGATAGCTTCTCGCCGTTCGGAGATCGTTCGGATAGCCTCACCGTTCGGAGTTTGTAATGAACTGTAGGTACGCACCACTTGTGAGCATGCTTTACGGGATACGTGTTGGAAGAAGTTATCCTTCTACGACCTTAGCAACGTTCAATACTGTTTAAGTCCAAGTGCTAAATTGATCCGTTCAGTGTCTTTTCAAATTTGCTTTAAGTGCTGACAACTGAAAGTGGTTTTGAGGTAAAATATCGAAATTGCAACATCCCTACATGTCGAAAATCCAGAAGTGCAAAAAATTCCAAAATCTAAAAATTCCGAAAAGCGAAAATCCCGAAAATGAACTTTTATTGAAGTGTTTGAAAGGAGTAGGTGTACATCCGTCGTGTTAAGGGTCGCTGTAGGACTCTAGAACTTTAGGACATGCTCCGTGTGGATGTTTTGTAGAGTATAGGGTGTGATTTCGAATTTTGTGGGAATTCAAGATTTTCCGTTCTTCAACATTTCGGGGACTCTGTCCGCCCCTCACCGAGGAGTACATGAATTCCTAGGCAAAAAGACACAATTCATCAACTAGAAAAATTCGGATCATCAGCAACGCTTGCGCTTAGAGCTCCAATATTTTCGACAAAATCTGCATTATGATCACGCACAGGCCTTACGATATCACTCACGCTTCCACTATCCTCAAATTTCTTCAAAATTTTACCTATGGCCTGTGAAGTCTCTCGATTATGTTGTAGTCCCAAAAAAGTGGCTACTTTTGAACCAAAATTTTTGAAGTCAGTTTTTTTAAATTTGTATGAATTGCTTGTCCGTCAATCGATCTACTATCGTAAATGGCGAATATTCAGTTAATTTTTTGATTCACCAAGTGGCAGCTGGATTTGGTATGTGACGAATGCCAGGGCTAACAATTTGAAACCACAAAATGGTTGACCCTGTATTATGAATCCTCCGAATAAATTTTTGTTTGTGTAAAATTCGGTGCTAGAACAAATGCTCACTAGATGGCACTGAAATGAAATACGTAAAGCTTGTGTAGGGTGAAACCTTGAGCAAAATACAGTCCTGCTGTTCTCCTTTGGGTATCTGTCCTGTTAAAAACGTTTTAAAGCATCAACGTCCAAAGTAATTTGCCGACGTAAGCTCTATTTATACAGAATGTGAGGGCTGCACCATGGTAGAGGAGGTGATCCCATTTCGTGAGGCTATATATGCCACGTTTAAGGGTTTTCCGTGGGTAACTAGAAGCATTTTTACCCTTCCCTGGACCTCATTGTAAATAAAAGCCCAAGCCTTACGGAGGCCTCTAGCAATGAGACAAGGAATGCATTTCATCTTAGTCTCACTTGGGGACTTTTTTCGAGGCTGGACATATTTGTGAGATTTTTTTTCACCAGAAATCCCAAGCGGGTTATTTTTTCAGTATTCAGAAATTGTTCCTTTAAGAAGGAGGCAAGAAATCTCAGCTCTGGAGTGCAGCATCTCGTCCTTCTCCCATGTGGCGCTGCAGTTCGGTGTGGATCGGGGTTTCATCCAAGAAGCCTCTCCAGGTTGGTTCATCTTCACTTGTGTGCGCCTTTGATTCCGTGGGCGTCCTCCATTTCGTTGTCACACGGGTTCGGAGTCGACGACTCTTAGAGCCGGAGCAGTGTTGCTGGTCTCATGTCACTGTGCAGCCCGTACTGCTCGTGGCTAAATCGTTTTTTCCAACAACTATAAACGCATAAAGGGGCAAAGATTGAACGCCTTCTTTTTTTGCTCTTCAAGTTGCCGAGGCCTCTGTGCCCTAGGGCAGGACAGGGAAGATCAAGACGTTAGCTTAGTCCTTCGAGAAATTGCCACTTGAATCCAAGAAGCCACCAGTTCTGCCTTAAATCTTGGGATTGACGGTGTTCGCAGTGTAAACTTGGCAGCCGCGGTAGACAAACTAGTTCACAACGTCGAAGTTGTAGCTACCTGTGGGGACATTCCGTCTTAGACGTCGATGTTGTGCGTCCTTTCTCAATGACAGCTTTTCCTTCATTCATGGCATCGTTCATCGTTAAGACAATTTTGAAATCCTTCGCTTCCGTACCAACAAATGCTTCTTTGATGGCTCCCTGAGTTTGGCTATTCACGTCAATGTTGTCCAGCTTTTACTGAGTCTGACCAACCACGTCAACGTCGTTCACCTAAATATGCCAGCAGTTGTATGGATACGAAAACCGTGCCGCATGTGCTGGTGTTGGTTCTGCAAGGTCTCAAGGTCGCCTTGTGTAAAAACTTGTCTGACACTGAAGGTCCCCGTGAGTTCGGAACCAACCTTGACAGAGCAGGGAGGATTGTCCATCGTCATCCTACACACAATTTGACGAGTTTGGTAGGAATGTCAAAACTAGACATGGCGCTGTATAGCTCCCCACTATGCACGCTGTCATATGCGGCCTTGAAATCGACGAATAGGTGGTGAGTGTCGACTTGCACTTCTTGGGTCTTTTCCAGGATCTGCCGTAGTGGGAAGATTTAGTCGATGGTGGACTTCCCTGGCCACAAACCACTCTAATAAGGACCTATTAACTTGTTGATGGACGGCCTCTGACGTTTACCCAATACTTCAGAGATGATCTTGTACGCCATGTTAAGGAGACTAGTTCCTCGATAGTTTGCGCAGTCGAAAGGGTCTCCTTTCTTGTGGCCCGGACAGACAAAGCTGAAATTCCACTCATCGGGCATGCTTTCCTCCGCCAATATCTTCAGATGAGTTGGTGCATTCGCCCATTAGCTCATCGCCAGCTGCCATGAAAGGCTCTGCAGCCAGTACATCTTCACCAGCAGCTTTATCGAACCTTAGCCTCGATATAGCTTACTTGCCATCGTCTCTATCGTTCGGACGAAATTCTCTTCTATCGTCGTCCACTGTAGTTAGTGGTGGAATATTCTGTCTGGCGGCGGAGTTTGGGACCTCATCGCCGTTCCACAGGGTCCAGAAATGAGTCCTCCAAATTCTCACTATCGACTGCGACTGCCACTTGGTTCTGTTCAATGTTTGTATCCGTTGGATAGTTGAGAATCATTTCCCTCGTCACGCCTCTTCACCTCCCCTCCCACTGCAACGGAAACGAGTCTTCTGTCTTAAAGAAGCTTAAGGTTAGGATGGCCAGCGACATACAAATGCTGGTCTCACTAAGACCCGAGTGGAGTCCACTGTCAGTGTTCATCTGGTACTCCCGCAACCATTTAATTTTCTGGAAGATGGTCCTCTTTTGACTGCCGTTCACCTAGAATGATGTCTGATTGAAGTGTAATTCGCTCAGCGTGTAGTCAAAGCTAAGCGGTTGCTGCAGAGATGTGCGAAAGTTTCCTCCACTCCTTTTGTCCAAACACCGCAAATGGGATTCAATGATAACCCTAGTAGAACAGTGCCCTTTAGGAACACCTACAAGGCTGCTTAGCTTTCTTCTGTTCATAGAAGGTTTCTGTTTAATTCAAAGAAGCATTTGGAAGGCTTAAGAACGCACCCAACTCGCTCCTTCTGACACTCAAACCACCCAGTTGTTTACCTCCTCAATTGACACGCCATTAGTCCACTGTCTCATATCCCGGACAGAAGACTAGTCGCATTGTGTAGCTTATGAGAAGCGACACAAGGACATTGAAAAAAAAGGAAAATTTCTCTCAAAACACATCACCTCCGCTATGACTGAACTGAATCGCTTTCCCATGCCCCGTCGTCATTTTTTCCATGGAAACCATTCATTCCCTTAGCAGTAAATATTTGGTAAAATCTTCAATTAAAGTGCTCACCTACATGCCATGCCGCGCCCGCGACTACACCGCGCCAGACTCATTCACAATTAAGACAACAATTGTTCTCCCGGAGACATCCCCGAAAAAATATCGCTCCGTCTCAGGTAAGGGCGCGCTCTTAAAGAGCTCACCGCGTCTTAAATTTTTTCTTTTCCATTCGTCCTCATTATGCGACGCGTATGCTTATGTGGCAGGTTTCAGTGCCTCTCGCAGTGCCTTTCATTCGACCTTGAAGCACGGTGAGTGACAACAGGGATGCACCTCGCACCCGTGCGCGCCGCACACACACGCATAAATGCGACGTTAATTAGATTCACAAAAATGTGAGTTTTAACTTCGCTGAACACGTTCCTTTGATTGTTTAAAGCTTCATTCACTTTTTGGCGTGTGTTCCATCCCCCACCCACCCACTACCCACTCGCCGGCCTTCCCATCGATCCGGGGACGCGTAGATGCTTTTACATCGTAGATACGGTTTTTTTTCGCCCTTTCTTGTTTTGTTTGAGTTGAGGAATGTGTGCTGTGTCTTTAGATTTGCTTCCCACCCCCCGCCCTCGCGGCACAGACACTCCACTCGCACACTATATAGTATATCCGCGCACTCATTCATCCGTCTATTATCTCGTTGCAGATACACTTCTGGGCTGCCCACCTCCGCCCGCATGGGTGACTGTGTAAAGCCACCAGCAGCAGCGGCATCAAGAAGACGAAAATCACGGCAATTGTTGCGACAAGGACACTTTTAGCGAGATCCTGTGCGAGTGTGACTCTCGAGAGCGCACTGACGAATATTAACAAAAAAACGAAAAAAAAAACAGAAAGCAAAGCATAGAAGTACGCAAACCGAAGCACCAGCCAACGGACGAGGAGGAGGAGGAGAAGGAGGAGGTGGAAGGAGACGATTTCATTTGAATGTTAAACGACTCCGGAGGCGTGAGCGCACGACAACGAAAAAGGAGAAGGAGGAGCCCAACACCAACGACGACGACAAAAACGAAGGAGACTCAAAAGACGATTACCATCCCCACAATGACGACAAACAACGCCAGCAATCAGGACCACTACAGCTTGCGGTGGAACAACCATCAGAATCACATCCTGAGAGCGTTCGACGCGCTCCTGCAGACGAAGACACTGGTCGACGTGACGCTGGTGTGCGCGGAGACCAGCATTCGGGCGCACAAAATGGTCCTGTCGGCGTGCTCGCCGTTCTTTCAGCGCGTCTTCGCCGAAACCCCCTGCAAGCATCCGGTCATAGTGCTGAAGGACTTCCGCGGCTGGGTCGTGCAGGCGATTGTCGACTTCATGTACCGCGGCGAGATAAGCGTGCCCCAGGAGAGGCTGCAGACGCTCATTCAGGCGGGTGAGTCGCTACAAGTGCGCGGCCTGGTGGAGAGCTCTGTGCCGGAGACGACACCCACTCCGGCGGCGTCGCCCGACGACTTCGGCATGATTGACACATCGCTGATGTCCTCGGAGCTGGAGCGCTGCTCAAGCTTCGACGACGAGTCGCCCTCGATGGTGACCGCAAACTCAAAGATCATCCTGCCATCCCGCCTCTTCGCGTCGTCGCACAGTGAGAGTGCCCCGCACAACACATCCAGCGGCTCGCAGCCGGAGCTGTGCACATCGCCGATGCCGAGGCGGAAGCAGGCGAGACCGCGACGCCGGTCGGGCGAATGTGCTCCCCACGAGCTAAGTAAGCCCTCAACGCCCATCCCCTTGGAAGAGCCCGCCACGGCGGTCATCAAAAACGAGAAAGACCCAATGGACAGCGATGAGCTCAAGGACGACGCCGAACCGCATCAGCATCTGAGCCAGCTTCCCCCCGAGCGACCCGAATCTAGCCTCAATGGCGACGCAGACCACGATGACGACATCGAACAGACCCTCGAGGAGAAGGACGATCTGCACAAGCGAGACGCCGACAGCCCCGCCGAGGGTCCCGAGGACCTCTGCACGAAGAAAGACACGAGCATCAGCAACGACACACCCCTCCACGACGATGGCAGTAGTATTCTGAACAACAACAACAACAACATCAACAAACTCAACAACAACCGGATAGTCCTCTCCCTGAAGGACATCCGTCAGCTAAACAAGCCGCCGTCCATCGGTCGAGGCGGTCACCCGTTCCCACCATCGCTGCGCGACTTGGACGCACAAATGCACGCCGCCGCCGCCGACTTCCACATGGAGCAGATGGACTTATCCCTGGCCGCGGCCGCAGCGGCAGCTGCCGCCCAGCACCATCAGAACCGACAGGAGCAACAGCATCACCACCACCATCACCACCAGCAACAGCAACAGCAGCAGCAGGCGGCCCAGCAGCAGCACCAGGCGCAACAGCAGCAACACCAGTCATACGCCAACAGCCTACTGGGACAGATGGGCATGCCGGGCCTGCACCCACCGGGGCAATTTGGCCACGAGCGGATAGAGGACACCATGAACCGCATGAGCAAGGACTTCACGCCGAGCTCACCGATGAGCCTGCCGTCGCACTTCAATCCGCCCGAGGGCCCGCCACATCCTCCGTCACCGCTGCCCTTTCCCGGGATGTCATCGGCGCTGACACTGACGCCACCTCACAGTAAGTTGGAAGAGAACATTTTTTGGGGGTTTTTTATTTGATAATGAGTTGAGGGGTGAAAGGACGTCTTTGACTCAAGGTTTTGGAGGGGTATGCCGCAGCAGGAGTCTGAAGGGGAGATGGTATAATTTTTTGAAAAAGGAAGCAGAGGCAGATGTGAACGTTGAGGTTTTCATATTTTTCGAGGAACTTGAAGGGAAGGTTAGCCGCTCAGGGAACCCCTCATAACCCATCAAGCCAGCTCAATGGGTGAAGTCTTGGGTTCCGCCAAAGTTAGCTTCTGGCCTGCCGTTCCCAGCCTTTTGGATGTTCTGCAAATTCTCCGAAAATTCTATGTCTCAAGGGACTAGACTATTTTGAGCGTTGGGAGGTGGACACATTGCAAAGGTGCCAATGGGCTGACGTCCATGGGTAGTGTCAGATTCGTACTCACTAAAACCACCTCCCACGGATTGACCGAGGCGATGACTAAGACAGTGAGGAGTGTCTTCCAGTTTCTTTCCATCACAACCACAGCCCCTGCAGATGCTTCCTTCAAGAGATCCATTTTCACCTCATGATGCCTCAGGTGGTTACGAGGCGACCCTTCTCCGACTGGAAGCGTCTGTTCGTCTTTGTACTTATCAGGCCAGTGATCCTTGTGCAGGCGGTCTCGAGAATGTTGATTCCAGCCGTCAACGCGTTCCTAGCGCCGTTCGTTCTTCCCCTC
This sequence comes from Eristalinus sepulchralis, assembly GCA_944738645.1. Classification (NCBI taxonomy): domain Eukaryota; kingdom Metazoa; phylum Arthropoda; class Insecta; order Diptera; family Syrphidae; genus Eristalinus; species Eristalinus sepulchralis. The sequence continues at coordinate 65,851,035 of OX122883.1, forward strand.
CTCACCACTAGAGGCAGAGCATAGCAGGCCCTCTAAGCTGGAGCACGATTGTCTACTCGCTCCATGGGGCCAAAGCACGGAAATCGACGGTTCTCTGTCTTCCGGACTACCTTCCGCGGTCGTGCCTTCTCTGTCTTCCAGATAACATCCGCATTTGTGTACAACTGGCAAATTTCACGGTTGTCCTTGAGGAGACTCCTTCCTCCCAGACGGGACCACAGGTCCGACACAAAAGCTTCCATTCCCTGGTACCAAGAATCTGCTCTTCCGCTACGCTCACTGTTGACCATTCAGTTCCATATGATAACACTTGTAGTTTGGAAGTCTCCAGAGGATTATGTTCGTCCTTTAAATCAGGAGGTCTGGCATCCAAGCTGGTGTGATAAAACGAAAACAAAATCGGTCGCCGAGGATGATTCTAGGCCAGGATGTCTTCTTCTTCTTCTTCTTGTGCTACAGTCCGGGGAGGACCTGGACCTCAACCAACATTTCCCTGCAGCCAGCACGGTCTTTCGCCAGCTGCCATCAGTTGCGCACTTCAAGTTGGTCTCCACTTGTGTGCGCCACCTTAGTCTAGGCTGTCCTCTGTTGCGTTGTCCCAATGGCTCAGATTCGAAGACTTTTCAGTCCGGAGCAGTAGTGTCCATGGGCTCTACATGGCCTAGACATCTTAAGCGTTGAATCCCAAAATGCTCGACCAGGCGCATGTCGCTGTACAGCCCATAAAGTTCGTCGAACAGAGACTTCCTCATCCACTTTTAGTAGCGTCCAGGTTTCCACGCCATAGAGTAGCGACAGCCACAGCGCTTCTCCATGACCAAATGGAGCAAAGTCTTCAAAGGGTGCAGGGGTCCTTGAATTACGGAGCACGAAGCGTTGTGCGCGACAGAGCCGAACGTGGCCTTGACAACAAAAAGGGTCTCCTGATGAATTCTGTCCAAGGCGAGGTGTACAACCCCTCAGACTTTTTCCAGGATTTGCCTAAGAAGGAATATTCGGTCAATATCCCCGATCGGGCATCGACTGGGAGGTTGGCATCTCCCGTAGTCCGGCTTCTCGGTGGTCGGGTTGTGTGAACGGTTTGAGGTCGGGAGTTCTGTGCAGTGGGCCAGGTCATGTTAACCGAACTTCCGCACTAAGCTTGCCGTCAATGTGGGTGCCATTGAGGAGTCTGAGGTATCCGATTGGGCGCCACACTAGTGTGAGCTGATTTTTTGCGGCGCAAGCCAGTCTTGGCCGATCACAGAGTTTGTTGGGCAGGTTCTTGTAGACGGCGCTTAAGGGGGATGTACCTTGTTAGTTCTTGCTTGATGGAGGATGTCTTTTCGGGGGAATGGGGCACATGGAGCTGGTAAACCATTTAAGAGACTAGAAGCTGATCAACTTCTCGAGTTCAAATAGTGAACAGAGTCAATCAACTTTCGAGTTGATTCATGGGTAACTCTCAATTTGCAAGTCTTCTGGTTAATAAGGACATTTTTTGAGGCTCTTTTCTGTTGCATGAAAGTTGACCCTTGAGGTACACATGACACTTAAACCTCTCTGCGTGTACCTTCCGCAACAGTTTCCGGAAGCTCTTTAGTGTTGACAAGACCAAGCCTCCCCTTTTCGCCAACCACGACCTGGCTTTCACGATTTTCGCAGAACAAGTGTTGCCCGTCAACACCCACACGGGAACACACTCAGCCAAGGTCATGTAAGATCGCGTCGTTGTGCTGATGCTACGCCCAGTCAGGTATGCCGCCACATGGGTGCAGTCGGCCTCTTGGTGACATTCAGTCTCCAAAAGAGAAAGTCTAACGCTTGGTCACGTATTCCGCTTCGAGGTGCATTTGCAAAGGAGAAAAACAATTAATAACGCCCGCCACCATGCAGGTGTTGTGTCATGACAAATGTCCAACCCATCCCCACCCACCGTCAGCACTATGCCGCACGGCGGAGCCCAGCCCCAGTTGGGTCGCCCTGTCGTCGCCATCGAATGCAAATGCAATTCCAACTGTTGGTTGTCCATAGACACCACCAGCCACCCATGCAAGGACGAACGAGGATGGAAAAGGAAAACAATTCCTCTGGGGAAGGAGATTGGAATCATTAAGAAAAAGTTTTTCTTTCACCATAAGGCATATACGTGATCGCGTACGTGGATGAAGGAAAACAGTTCCCCCTCGAGCACCACCCCCTGCCCCACCAGCCATGCACATCCTTCCTCCAATAAAGTGCAATTTATGACAACCGACTGAGAAGTAAGAAATCACGGAAGTCTCCGGCTGAAAATAAATACAAGGAGCTAGTGCTGCTCCGGGACAGGGCACACAAATGGAATGTGAACGTGTGCAGGTGGGTGGGTGCACTGGTTGCAGAGCCATCGAAGGAGAAGAGCCGCACATTCGCAAACATAACCCGCGATTTTTACTCGCGCACACACACACACACCGTCGAACGAATGTGAGAATTCTGTACATCCGGTGTGCATATAGATTTCCCCCCAAGAGGAGGTAAGTGGAGAGAAAAGAAAAGAAAAAAATTGGGACGATCCTTGTGAGCGGGGAGTTAACTTCGTTAAAATGCGACAAAGTCGCTAACGACGACGTCGTGTGTGGCAGCGCTGCACGGGGTAACGCCAATTCGCCGAAAGGAAGACACACGGAAGTCATCGCAGAGGCCACCGACTCTGAATTCAATAAATTCGATAATTCCATTGTTTCGCCGGTCTGTCATCGCAAGGATCAGATCAGATCCTGTGCCACGGGGAAGAAGAATTTTGAATTATTTCAAGAACTCTCCCGCATGATGTATCCTTCAAACAAAAAGCACCCACCCGCACGGCTCGCACACACATCAATCAGACTCGAGGAAGCAGAAAAAGTAAATGTCACTATTGAGGTTTGTTTGCACACCCCCCCACCATCTCACGCTCTTTGAAGGATGAATGCAACAGTGAGTTCGGCACGCAGAACACATTCCTCCCCAGACCGTCGCAGCAACCGCCCGCAAATCGCTCCCAAACGCAAATCATCGCCATAAACGTATGCACCGTGGTTGGGGTGGTGTGCACGGCAAAAAAAAAATCCCGTTTCTCCCTCACGTCAAGGAAATTATCTTCACGATTGGCATGTGACCTCATACGTTCGCTTCTAGTCATCGTCATCGTTGTCGTTGTCGGTGGCGAAGTGGGTGGCGAAGTGGGTGGCATGCTATATGCGACTGCTCTCCGGGAGGACTCAAACAAATTTAATAAGTCCTTTCGCGTACACACAAGATGAATGGGTTGCCGAGGGGAGGGGGGCTGAGTTGTTGAGTCAGGGATCAAACAGACATGAGTTGTGCATGCAACATTATGAAAATTGTTATTTCTCTTTCCTGGGAGGGGTTGGGGGGGATTTGAAGCGCATGCAGAGATGCTGGCGGTTGCAGTGCGGAATAAAGGAAAATCGAATTATAGGTAATTAGTGACACCACTCTGGCGAGGACTTGTTTGCACTCGACGTGCATGTGTCATTCGAATGGGGAAAGAAAAAAGTTCCAGTTCAGATTTTCCTTGTTTTCCATCGATTTATGCTTGGCAGGGATTTGATTTTTATGGAGCATGCAGTGCAGCTCTGTTTGGCTGGAACACATTGAAGTTGGTTTGGGTACATTAAAGGAGAACCTCGAGACGACTAGGTTGATGGTTTCCTAGATTTGATTTGATCCCACTCCAAAGAGAAAACAAAAATTGAAAAAATGAAATTTTTTCTCATTTCAGTGTTTGGTCTGGACTCGCCCCTGGGACTCTTTCCACCTGGCATCGATCCTGGAAAGCTGTACAATCCCCTGATGGAAATGTCCGATCCCCGTGGACTAGGCGGCGATCATCCGCCATTTCTCAAGAAGAAAAGTAAGTACAACCGTCTCTGACGACTCAACATAATGATTCATTGCGCGCGCACACACACGCCACGTCTCAGCCCTGTCATTCACTCAACTGTCTAATTAACCCTTCGATCTCTCGGTGATCGCGCTGGCACAGTCACGCCGCCATATGGCACGTAGTGCATGTAAATAGATCCGTCTACCACAACTGCCACTGCATTCCTGGTGTTTGCTGCACTGCTACCCACCCCCGCCCCTCCTCCTCCACGGTGCATTTTCACACCTGAAAGCATACACCGTCTTGTTGGCCGACTCCGTCCACACCTGTATGGAGGATGACGAACGGCGCGACAGACAGAGGCACCACGGACGGTGCACTTAATCGACTTCTCCTCTGAGAGGCGATTTCCCTTCTCAAGCGTGCTGACCACGCTTGATTGAATGGGATCAGCGCTCACATCGGCCGGATGAGTGCCGGCGATCGCAACCGAAAGGAAAAAAAAACCGAAATTGGAAAAAAGTTGGAAGCATTTCGTGGTTTTCCTGTGATCATGAACATGCTCACCTATGCATATCGCACCTGGCTGGGGTTTTGAACGGAGGGGGAGCGCTGGTGAAAGACAGCGAACTCAATGAGATGGGAAATTGATTTTGTGTTTTTGCCCCGAGATGGGTTTTTGAAAGTGAAGTGGGGCTTAACACACTTGATTGACATGATCATCGGTGATTTTAATTGCATGACGATGCGGGTGAGGGGAATGGTTTAGGGGGAAAGGGCTCGCGGACTTGTAATGGAAGTGAGATATGTCTAAACAGAAGTCAAGATGATTGGCGTGTAGTTGGAGGCTACCGAAATGGCCATGGGATTGAGGAAGTGGCAGGTGGCAGGAATGAAAGTCAGGGTTTGGGTTTTTAACTGAAGGATGATTTTGAAAATTCCCGGGAGGATGATGGTGCCGAGACTTCATGTACTCAAGCTAAGAATTTATGGAATTTTCTTCACGCGGGCTGTGCTCTTCAATATTTGGAGCACAAAACGAAAGGATAGTCCATCAGAAGCGACTCCATTTTTCCCACCCCTCTGGTAATTTTTTAAGACCATCTCTCTTAGAAATTAGGCAGTCCTCTCTGGCATCGATCCAGTCATTGAGTCATTTTTCGACTCCTTCAAAAGATCCAAACCGCTGACGGAAGGTGACAGTGATTGGAAGGAGCATAATCTGAAGAACGCGGCAATTTGGGTAAGACCTTCTATTTCAGGGTTTCCAGGCAGTTTTTTACCGCTACAGCCACGTGGGGTACAGCGCTATCATGTTCCAAAATCACATAATCTTGCCATTCGATCATTTCTGGCCGTTTTTTACGCAATTCACGGTTGAAACGAGTTAGTTACAGTCGATAGGGATAGTTTAACCTGGTCTAAGCACCTCATAGTACACCACCCTCATCTGATCCCACCATAGGTAGAGCATGTCCTTTAAACCGATGATGATGGCTTTGCATAGTTCTTCCTCGGGTTATCGTTGTTCACCCACACTTTATCTTCAGTCGTGATTCAGTGAAAGCATCCCTTCCTTTGATGTCAGCCAAGAAGCACTTCCTAAGTGAAAAATGAACTTTCGACATTTCTCGGCTTCAATTTTCTTGTTTAAAAAAAAAAAAACAAATTTCCTTAACCGACCGGAAATTGTTTACTGAGACACTGCCTGCGAGTTCACTTCACCTTTGGCGAATCCAGTAAGGCCTCCAATTTCGTGTCTTTAAACTTTTTAGGCTGGCCAAGAGGCTCTTTGTCTTCGGCGCTGAAGTCATCGTTTTCCCTTCACTCTTTGGATGGTTTTTCTTTCGGAGCAGATTCACCATGAACTTCTACCAGCTTTCGATGGACTTCAGCTGCACTCTTTCCAATTAAAAAAGAAAATCAAAACTTCCCACAAATGCTGTTTGCTTAAGACGAATCCAAACTTTAGCGAAGAGGCAAAGAACAATGTGGTTGTCTAAAAAAGACGCTCATTGTGACACCCTTCCAGTGAAGTAGGCAATCGCTTTCAAGATTAGCAACAGCTTGCAGGTGGCGCCAATAAATCCATTCACTTCATGTCCATTGAAGAGTGATTTTCTTATCCAGCTGACGATACCACAGCATCAGAGTTTACAATGAATCTAAGGGTTTCATTCCTTCAACCCATTTCCGAAGGTGAAAGGAGTCAGTTGATATGAGTTCTTGTTCTTAGATAGCGCTTCCAAAATCGGTATTAAGTCTTAAGACATTTCCTGGCAGCTTTAAGCTTCTGTGCCATCAGATCACCTCGGTGTGAAGTACAGATTGTTAATTTTTTTGGATTTTCTTAAATCCGTACACAAGCCTGTGTTTCCACCCAAGTAGTGCAAATCTCCTCTCGGTGCCTTGATGTTTTTAAGTTGACTTATCACTCCAGATTGGTCCTGCAGAAAGGCTTTCTTTAAAATAAAAAATACCCGTTCGTTCGCCACGCACCGCATTTTCCGCATTCAGAAGGCCTGATGTTGGGCGCCACTCTTCCTTTATAGTCTGACTGTAAATTATGTAAGTAGAATGGAGCGGTGCCTTGAGACGGAATTTTGAATTTCAGAACTGACTTCATCAAATGTTAAGCTTGGGTGCACATGCCTCAATATGCCTGTGGCACAGTGGTCTCACTGTTTAAGAGAGGTGGAAACAAGTCTACAACTTTGAGTGACCTGGACCGACCTGGAACAGAGTAAATTTATCACGATATCTTATTGTGATCCAAAACTGATTGATGTTCGATTGTTGCATAGTTTCTCTGTTCAGATGGCTTGACTTGATTTTATGCAGGAAGTATGTAAAGGGTGATTCATGGTGAGGTTTAATTTAGAATGTGAGATAAAAGGCAGGAATTTGAAACTGAACTTAAATTTTGTATTATCAGCTAAAAGTACATATCATGGCATTTACTTTGGCAAACGATGTCATGTCACTCTTAACCACGACTTTGTCTGAGATGGTCCACTCGGAAGGTTCAATTTTGGGCAACAGGAAGCTGGCTAATGACACAAGATATGTTGACTTCCAAAGCGTCAATTGTAGCTGGCTTCTTCCCCTGAAGACCAGAGACCTTACATGTCCCCAGAGAAAATTTTCCACGATATAGGCACCTCAGCAAAATGATTTTACACCAAGTTCATTGTTTCACACGCTTGATGACTGGTAGCGCTGTCTTGTTGAAACTAGACCTCACCAAAACTATGTCCCGCAATTTAAGAAAGGACATTGACTGTTGATTCGACGTGATGACGGCTATCATTTTGGCGGGATCATTCTGATTTGACTAATTTCAGAAGGAACAGGGACCAATTACTCCACCACCATAATGATGTGGTCGCGGTGGCGTAATGGGGACGTGAGTCGACCGCCACGCAGAAAGTCTAGATTCAATTCCCGGGCGGGACTCCTTGCCTTTTCTTCACGGCACCAACTCTTTCGAGTTGCTGACAACACTCGAGGAGTATCATCAAGGAAAAAGCTTCTCAAATCTCGCCGTTCGAAGTCGGCAAAAAATATGGGTCCCTTCTTCTCGTAGGAGAACGGCAGCACGCACAATACGAGTAGTTGTTGTAGGAGCTAGGCCCTGGTGCCTTGTAGGCTGTAGTGCCACTCAATCATTCAATCATTATTAATGATGGCTCTTGGTACTCGTCAGGATGTTCACAAGCCCAAAAATTACAATTTTTCCAATTCATCTACTCATTGAGTCGCAAATGGACCTAAGCACTGAACATAGTTTCGCGATAAAACACCGAATTGTCATTGAGTTTCTCCAGAAGTCGCCTGTCTTCAATTTATGCACAAGTTGAATTTCGTACACTCTTAGGTCGAGATCCTCACGTAAAATGCGTGAAGCTGTTGAAAACCCCAAGGCAAGTTGCGGAGAGTGACGAAGAATTGATTCATCACGGTCTTCACTTACACCTATAGTCCCTTCATAACGTGCTGGATGTGGTCCAACTGGTCAAGTATCATTCAGTGTGGCAGTTCCTCAAATCGCAGGAAAAACATTTCTCCCAGAACCCTGATCTTCGTCACACAGCAGACCAGCTTGGAGACACCGTAGTGTGATAAGTCTTTCCATGAATGCTTGCCAAACGATCCTAAACAAACGTGACAAAGCAGTCTGATAGGAAACGCGCGGAACCTATCAAACGCAGTCTATTGAAAATCAAACCTCACGATGAATCACCCCACAGAGCCGTTTGGAAACTGAAGAGGAGCTTCTTTGACACCAACCTGCCCCCTGAAACTCTGTCAACTGAACCTCAAGTTCATCATCATCCTCCTTTTCTTATTCCTCTTCAAACCGTATGTTCCCCTAAGGGTGTCGCCGGAAGACCTCCAGGTTCGCTCGCTTCTCCGCCATCGACTCTTACTCATCAGGAGCTATTCTCAAGCGCAACCAGGCGAGCTTATGGATTTGATCCATCCCTGGGTCTGTCGGGAGGTCACCTATCTGATGGAAGCCACACCTCCCAAGTCGTGATGAGGGGGGAACCTCAAGTTCATTTTAAAACACCGGTCGTTTGGTATATCTTCAGCTAAGGTCCAATGGAAGGACAGGGAGCTATACCCAAGAAAACCAACTTTTCATGCATCGATCATGATGGCTGAGCCAAGTGCATCTGTATCGGAAATTTCGTGAAAATCACTTCAGCTGCCACTCCTGAAGCGTCATCAGTGAAGCTAAGACATAACCCCTGAGTGCCAGGGCGATCAAAGTTCCTTCACATACTCTCCCAGCTGTTCATCTCGCCTGACCAACATTCAATTGAGCTGTGCCCTTACAACGCCCGCTTGGGTGTGCTTATGTGCCCGCCAAATCACTTCCTAGACGCAGTCAGTCAAAGTTGACAAACACTCCTAGGGGACTCAAAGCCTCCTCCACCTTCCCATCCTCCTCGCACCCCATCGCTCTCTGGATCCAACATGAAATAGAGCAATTCCACTTGATAGCGATCTATGCAAATTTAACTCCCAACCCTCCTCCCCCCCCCCCTCTCCCACCTCTCACATGGTAAGCAACCGTAGCGCACGGCGTTTAAGGTAAGTGGAGGATTTACAACCTTCCCACATGCGCGCCTGCCAGAGACCGAAAACAACTCCGAGTGTGTACATGGGGCCAGGTAGAGTACGAGTGCCATTCCATGGCCCATTACTCAATTCCACACATTTCTTAATTTCTCCCTTCTCTCTCTCTCTTCCACACTCTCTTGAAGGAGAGCGCTGGGAGGGGGGAGGGGGGGGGGATGTGAATGTCTTTGCCCATTTACCCATTGCTCCGAGGGGGTAATCTAAATCATGACTTGCCAAACTCCAATCCATATGCACCTCCATTGGGTTCCAAGCAGTCAGGCAGCACACCAGCACACACAGGCAGCCATTAGAGCGGTTGTACTCCACTCCACCTGAGAAAGGTTATCAGTCACAATCAGATAATGGTTCAATCTTGTCGAATTGTTCACGTTTCGGCTCCGCAATGGTACCACACGGCCCGCCGTGCACTAAACACACACCCTCCTCCATGCGCCCAGGCCGGGAGTGTATTGTTTCGGTTTCAGTTCAGCTCGTGGTTCAGTCGCCTGGGTTCCTGGCTCTGCTGCGAGTGTTTATCGCTCTGAGGTAGGTAGTATGTGGAGTTACATGAGATCCGATCCTGTCGTCGATTTGTATGCCCCGCTGCGCCGGCCGCCTCTCCCTCTCTCTCGCCATCGATTCAATTTGCATGTGGGACAAAGAGATTCACATCGTCGCCAGGCACTATCCCCCTGGCACGGGGGTCCATCCGCGAGGGGGTGGCACAGGCCAGCGCATTGTTCGGCGGGGTTGGAATTCCACCTACAATTTGTAGATGCAGATAGACGCTCTTGGGAGGGAGTGCATTTGTTTTATGACTCTCACTAGCTCGCATCTCTGACGCGCGGTTCCATCTTCCTGGTGGCGGTCACACGGCGGCAGCAGCAACAACATCAGCAAGTGGACAAATTGTAGTTCGGTTTCGGTTTCGATGGTAGCCCGTGTCGCGGGGGACATCTGTCTGTGTGTTGCACCGCGGAGTACGAGTGAGTGAGAAGCGATCACACCCACGATTTATTGATTTTATCCGTCGTCGCTGGACGCCTCGCGATATGGTATCGGCAGAGATCTCTCCTGTGGTCTGTGCGCTCATGTTCGGTGCTCCTGCTGCTTCTGGCAGTCTCAGCCGGGGCACTACTGCAACAAACTGTGTCATGCGCTCACGACTTGGGAATTGTTCTTGCAACGACGACCGCGACGTCCCCCTGTGCGGGGCGACTTCCTCTCAATTGCAGTCGATGATTGGGCGGCGAGCTGTGGTGGCTGGGGGACACGAATTGATTCTTTCTATGCTCGCTGTGACGTGGTTCGACTGCGGATGGGGTCAGGAGGGAGTCGTTTGAGTTACTAACTTAATCGATGAAGCGACGAGGAGGCGCGATTCTGATTCAAAGATTCAAAGATTCAAAGATTCAAAGATTCAAAGATTCAAAGATTCAAAGATTCAAAGATTCAAAGATTCAAAGATTCAAAGATTCAAAGATTCAAAGATTCAAAGATTCAAGGATTCAAAGATCTAAAGATGCAGTGATTCAAAGATTCAAAGATTCAAAGATTCCAAGATTCAAAGATTCAAAGATTCAAGGATTCAAAGATCCAAAGATGCAATGATTCAAAGATTCAAAGATTCAAAGATTCAAAGATTCAAAGATTCAAAGATTCAAAGATTCAAAGATTCAAAGATTCAAAGATTCAAAGATTCAAAGATTCAAAGGTTCAAAGATTCAAAGATTCAAAGATTCAACGATTCAAAGATTCAAAGTCACAGAACCACAAAACTACACCTCCTCAAAATTTATCCTTAACTAATCGAAATTAATCTCTTTCCTTTCTCTTTTCAGTGTCCCGCCCAAAAGGTCAACACTCAGCCCCTCGAGGTGGTCCACCCCGCTCGTGGACGAACGCCGAACTAACAGAAGCCCTGCAGCACGTGTGGAATAAGAAGATGACGACCAGCCAGGCCTCGCGGATATTCGGCATCCCCTACAACTCCCTGCTGATGTACGTCCGCGGCAAGTATGGCAAGAGTCTGAAACTGGAACAGCTGCGCAAGGACTGCATAAGCGGTCCGCCCGTGGAACTCCTTCAGATGGGCCTGAGCAGCAACAACAACGGCAACGGTTCCGGAGCTGGCGGCGGTTCCGGCGGCACCGGCAACGGAAGTGGCAACACCAGCGGTGGCAACAACAACGCGAACAAGAACGCCGACACCAACCGCAGCAAAGACTCCCGCGACATGGACTGCGGCGGAAACGGCGGCAACGGACCACCCGGCGGCCCCATGGGTCCGCGCAGCTCAAGTTCCGAACCCGACCTCTTGTCCGGACCCAATTCGATTTTCAACCCCTTCCAGCAGGGCTTCTATCCCGATTTCCCCGGAGGCTTTCCCGGCCTCCCGCTGGGCATGCTCAATCTCCTGCCGCCCGAGAGGCATCAGCAGTCGGCGGCGGCCGCTGCCGCCGCAGCCGCCATGCACATGGCGATCGATGAAGACTGCAAATCGGATCGATCCAAGCAATCGATGGACGAGGAATTCCCCCAGCCGCTGGCCCTCAATCGGAACGACGAACGTCGCGAGCTAACGCAGCAGAACGGGCAGGATTGAAATTTCTGGCACGATTGGGCCGCAAACCCGATCTTCTTCCCTCCTGCCGAGCCGCCAGCGTCGAACAACTTCAGAGAATTCAATCAAAACCTCATCAACGAGCGACGGAGACTAAAGCGCTTCCGTCGGAAGAGGCGTCTGGAGGCGGCCGCTGAAGCAGCCGTCATTAGAACATAGACTTAAACAGATATGCTAAGTGAGAACGAAAGAGAGAGAGAGAGATTATGAGAGAGAGAGAGAGGAGAAGGAGCACAGAAACTCTCGTCTGTGAAGAGGCATCTTTAAACAATTGGCAATATTATTATTACTCTTACGAATGAAACGCTGACGCGTCTATAAGTTTGTTAAATTTTTGTTTACTCGCTCGGTTATTTTTCGACTTTTTTTTTTGTTTTTTTTTTGGTTTACGTTTAAGATAGTTTTATCCTTTTGGTGCTTTTAGTTCCTATCAACGGTTCGTGCGTTCGGTTGATTCTGATTTCTTTCCTTGCACAATTTTGGTTGTCTAACGTAGATTGTGGGTTGTACACTGTTCTGTTCGTACTAAGTACTTAAGATTTAAAATATATGCTCGTATGTATGTGTATCTACCGTGTAGGGATCTAGGTTTAAAATGTAAATAGCCGACTACTCGGTGTTGCCTCCATCTCTGCACGGGATCGGGATCAGCCCTCGAATGGGAAGGGTTCGCCTGCGTGTAAATAAATTGAAAGCAGAGAGAGAGTGAGAGGGAGGACATCGATCAATCAGTTACGATTTATAGTGTAAATATATGTGAGAGGCAAACAAAAAATACAAAACTATAAATATATTTAAAAGTACTAAGTAACTAGTGGTTAATTAAATTTAGAATAATTATAATACATGTACCTAAAGTGTTAATTTGATTATTTATTTGTTTCGCGGCTTTTTTTGTCCTTGATGCAACACTTTCTGTTTCTTTTCTTTTCGGGTTGTGTGGATTTTTTTCGTTTTCCTTTGAAGTACTTCGCCATCTTTGTAGCCTTCTGTCAGATTGACTGAAGCCACCTTCATGTTTGTTGATGGCCGCGTCTGATTGTCACTCTAAACGGCAGGCAAATGCATTCAGTCTTAGGGGATCGTTCCAAAATCTGTGGTACAGCATGGAATTCAAAAAAACTTGTTGTTGGTGTTTGTAAGGGGTTTAGGGCGCCGCGACCACGATCAGATCTCTTGTGACACCTCTTCACTTACTTACATACTTATCAGACCGGCGACCCATGAAGGGTCAGAGCCTGAGCAATTGCTGCCTTCCATCGCTGACGGTCCCAGGCACGCTGCTTCCAGTCATCAAGGCCAAGCTGTTTTACGTCCGCGATGACTTGGTCTCTATACCGGAGGTTCGGTGGTCCTCTTCTTCTCGAATCAGGAGGCTCAGATTCGAAGACGTCCTCTACGCTAGAGCGTTGCTGTTTATGCGTTCGATGTGGCCGAGCCAGTGTAGGCGACGGATTTTTGCCTTCCGGACTACATCCACATCCTGGTACAGCTCGTAGAGTTCGCGGTTATGTCTTCTCCTCCATTCACCTTTCTCGCAGACGGGACCATATATTGTTGGCAGAATTTTTCTTTCGAAGAGACCAAGAATCTGCTCTGCAGACTTGCTTATCGTCCAGCTTTCAGCTCCATAAGGGTCTTGTAAAGCAAGACTTTGGACCTTCGAGTCAAGAGTTTGGACCCCAGTTGTTTCGACAAACCGAAGTAGCATCGGTTGCCAAGAGTGGTTTTACGTCCGGTCTCCACTGTGATGTCATTTGTGGAGTTAACGTTTGCCCTGAGGTAGACAAACTCCTTTACTACCTCAAAACTATAATTGTCGACACATAAATTTTGTCCTAGGTGTTGTGTGACGGAACGTTCCTGGTCGACAGCATAACTTTGATCTTAAGACCAGCTCGCTTCGCCTCTTCTTCAGTTGCCGCAAAAGTCTCCGCTACGGCACGTTGGGAACGCGCGACGATATCGATGTCGTCCGCATATCCCAACAGCTGGACTGTTTTGTAGAAGATGTGCCTTCCGTGCTTACTTTGGCCCTCCGCCCTATCTTCTCCAACCCCAAATTGAAAAAGTCACACGACAGAGCATCTCCTTGCCCAAAATTCGGTGCAGGTTTCAAACGGCTCAGATGTCCTCGAGCCGAACTGCACGGTGCACCGCGTATTTTTTAGCGTGGTGCGACATAACCGGATCAATTTTCCCGGGATCCCGAAAAGTTCGTTGCGATGAATGCTGTCGTATGCGGCTTTGAAATCGATAAACAGATGGTGCGCCTCGATTTGAAACTCGCTGCTCTTCTCCAGGATTTGCCGCAGTGTGAAGATTTGGTCTATAGTTGATTTGGCAGGCCGGAAGCCGCACGGGTACGTGCCGATATACCTCTGTAGTTGTTGCACGAGGTAGGATCGCCTTGTTTGTGTATGTGGCATATGGAGCTGATATTCCAGTCGTCGGGCATGCTTTCGTCTTTCCATATTCGGCAGATGATCTGGTGCATGCTCCCTACCAGAACATTGCCACCAGCCATCTGAGCCTGCGGCTTTGTTGTTCTTCAGCCTTTTAATGCCGACTTCCTCAAAGCTAGGTGGGGGGACTATTTCATCGACTGGACTGGTGCCTTCCGACCACTTCGCCAAAGATTTTTTCCTTACCGATTTTTACGTCGTCCTCCGGACAGGCACCGTAGGCACCGTCCAAGACAGAGACTCTTTTTGACAGAGTCTTCAGCCTCGTCGGTAGGGGCGTGTGAACATATAAGGCTGATGTTGTAGAATCTGCCCTGGATGCGGATCACAGCCAGGCGATCACTAATTGGTTTAAACTCGATGACCTTCGACCTTAGCCGTGTTCCTACGACGAATTCGCATCCAAATGTGTGCAACCTTTTGTGACAGCTGTATTATATTGCGCACTCCTTCTTCTTCACTGTCCCATGTCCTATCCAGCGCATTTCCTGGATCGCAGTGATATCCGCCTTATGCTGCGTAAGGGTATTTTCCAATTTTTGAGCGGCTCCAGGAGTGTAGAGTGTTCTTACATTCCAGGAGCACACTCGCAAATCGTTGCCTATTTCGCGCCGTGTCGTCGTTGTATGTCCGTCCGTAGATCCGAGGCTGCTTGCTCTCTTGTAACAGTTAGTTTTTCTGTGAGCAGGTTGTTAGCTCTCCGCATAACCGCTAGGGAGTCGCTGCATGCAGGGGGCGCCGCTAGGAGGCTGCATGTCAACTTGGTTTGCGCATCGACAGGGATCGTTGTTGGCATCCCATCATGTTGAGAGCGATCAGAAACTTTGCCCTGTGACCACAAACCCTGCCCCACACCTCTTCACTACCCTGTGTGAATGACTCGAACTTTCTGCAAAATTCTTTCCTGATGAATTTTTCTGTGTCAAGGCAAACAATTTTGGAATCTAAAGGGAGTCCCAACAAGAACGCCGGAGCAGTGGTGTCCATACGATATACATGGCTTAGCCATCTTAAGCGTTGTATCCGAAGACGCTTGACCAGGTGCATGTTGCTGTACAGCCCATAGAGTTCGTTGTTTAATTTTTTCCTTCGAATGCCATCAACGCAAACAGGACCAAAAATCGCACGCAAAACTTTTCTCTCGAAAAGACTAAGGGCTTCCTAACCCGCTTTTTGTAACGTTCAAGTCTACGCGCCATAGAATAGGACTGGGATGATCAAGGTGTTATATAAAGCAAGCTTAGTCCTTCGAGGAAGGGCTGTAAAGGGTGTCCCAACAAGAACGCAAAATTTAGATTTTCAATAAATCGCAGATATTTGAAAAAAATCGTGAATTCTTTATTTTATCGTAAAGAAGACATGATGAGGTTATGTGTGGAATAACACATCGGCCAGGTGGCCGCCGCGGCTTTGCTGGCACATACGCGATCTTTAAATCAAACTTTCAATGACCGCTTTGCACAAATGCTGCGGTATTTCATTAATGCAGCGTCCAATTTCCTCTTTTAAGGCTTGAGTCGTCGTCGGCTTATTCCCATAAGCGATCCACTTCAAAAAACCCCAAAGAAAGAAGTCCAATGGTGTTAAATCGCACGATCTAGGCTGCCAATTCTGGTCCCAAAACGCGAAATACCACGTCCGGGAAATGACTGATGCAGCAAGTGAATTGTTTCTCTGGCTGTATGAGATGTGGCGCCGTCTTGTTGAAACCACCCCCCCCCCTCCCCCATATTCATTTTCTCAATTCTAGGCACGAAACCACCATCGACGGTTTGCGCTTAAGCTGACTCATTTTCATAACAAAAGGTCCAATGATTCCTCCAGCCCAAAATCCACACCACACAGTGACACGTTGAGGATGCATTTGCTTCTCGTGAATCACTCGAGGATGCTCGATGCTCGCCCCAAATGTGACAATTCTGCCTTTTGACAAAGCCATCAAAATACAAATGGGCCTCGTTACAAAAGATGCTTTTATCGGCATCGCTCAGCACTTTCATGTTGTCTCTCCAATAGCCAATTAACGAACTCCCTTCGCTGTGCATGGTCAGCTGGCTTCAGTTCCTGAGTCAATTGAACTTTGTATGCATGAAGATGTAAATCTTTCGTCAAAATTCGCTGCACAGTGGATTTTGAAACACCAATTTGCCGAGCTCAGTGTCGAATTGAGGTGGATGGAGTTTGAGTGACCTCATCACGTACTGCTGCGATATTTTCGGTCGGTGGACCCGGTCGAAGGCGCGTTGTTGTCTTTACATCAGTCGCAGACCCAATTTCAGCAATTTTTTCCATTAATCGCTTTACGGTTGACTCTTTTCCTTTCCCGACGAGGTGCCTGTTTGAGGTTTTCCAAATTTTGGGAATTTTTCGTGCCAACCTTCGCCCTCAAAATACCCCAGACAGAGAAATCCAACATGTCGAACGAATGACTGTGGAACATCGTTTTTTTATTCAATCTTGGTTGACGCTAGCTTTGTAAGACGGTATCGAGTCTTATTGAAATTTCGAAATATTTGTTTACCCAAGGCCTCTAAGACAGTTTCTCCGTATACAGACGCATTATTTTCTGACCACACGGTCAAAAAAACACAGACGGAGACCGACCATCTTCGCATATGGGGGCCTAAACCATCACTATCGGTGCTGCCGGCATTCTGGTAGCCATCCGAAGATGTGCAAAAACCTCAGTGGCAAGTAACACATCAGTCAATAAGTCTGAGGATATACAGGGGGCGGCGCTAACAAAAAAAAATTTAAATGAATATTACTTAATGATGCCATCGACAGTGCTAACCGTAGATGGAAGGAACTGGACTACGATAAGTCCTCCAAGTCAGGAAACTGGCCAAAAGTCTGTCTCCCACGGGCTAAAGAACGCATTACACTGGGCAAAATATGTCCCGGGACTTAATGAAAGAAATCAAATTCAGCAACTCACCACTTTTGTGCAAGCGTAGCAACTCATTCGCCTCTTCGACTCTATCTGTCTCTCCGTATCGGTCTAAGACCCCGTGCATTTTGGAACTTCAATGACTTGAGCCTAAGCTCAGTTTGCAGTTCGTGTTGCATCCGTTCCAACGTTTTTTCACTTCTACGTGGATTTCGCTCAATTTGAGCCTTCACCTTCAGAACCATTCCCGCCGATGTTTCCGAGTTTCTATGACCACCTGCAAGGCGTTCGGGGACGCTGCCAGCATCACAGTAACGAGTTATGGTTCAAGACGCAAGCCATTTATTCACTTTGAGGTGCTGGGAGGGCTCTTACGACTGCTACTTGTGACAACGACACGATCCCGTTTGAATTCTATGCCGAACAAACATTTTTCAACACACCTGAGATAACACGGCCGGTAAACAATAAAATGTTCTGTCATGTGTCAAAATTTGAGCTCACTGTCATGAACGGTTTGGAAAATAGAGCAGTCTGAGTCAGTCAGTTGGCTGCAGTTCGAGTTGGTCAGGATTTTTAATCCTCTTCAGGCTTCTACTCTCAAAATACAGTTTAGACCGCTTTCTTTCAAGAATCTGAGAATAAGAGACGTTAGTTGCATTTCCTCATCTCTCAGTGGGCATCTACTAGGACACATCTGCTGTTTAAAGGCAAGTCCCTCACAGCCTTTCAGGCGTCTACCGATTCTCCACAGAATGTGCGGAGACCTTCACCAGATAACCTTCGTTTCCTCAGATGCTTCCCAGGTCTCCAGGAATTCTGTTCTCTTAGGAATTCTGTTTAATTCGTGCTTCAAATCTTACTCTGTTATATTGACCCATGAGTCCTTTGGCATGTCTCACACCTTAAGCCTTGCTTCAGATTAAGCGGATCTCTTCATCTTTTGACTTGGCCAGTAATGGGTGTCTTTTGACCAGTGCATCAAATTATGAAATGCTCCTTCTTTGTCTTAGACAGTACCATTTCTCTCACTTCCAGGGCATCTTCACCTCACTGTCTCTGCCACCTGGTAGAGTGATGTGTCTTCGGATCTTTCATGCTGACGGTGGTGTAGAGGGAGTGTGGGTCCACCATTTCGTTGTACCCCTGGTTCGAGGTTAAAGACTCTTCGGTCTGGAGCAGAATTGTCTATGCGCAGGGCCCATCATATCGCTGTATATCCCGTATGGTCCGCGGTTGAATCTTCTTCTCCAAAATCAATCCATCAACCCAAACGGGGCCAAAGACTGAACTTTCTCTTGAAAGGAACCCTGGCCTTGAGACTGTTCAAGCTCTTGCGTCGCAGAGCAGGACAAGAAAGATCATAGCATCATGGACCCACCACTACTCAAGTTCCTCTTGAGACCAGAGAAACAGAGGGTAGCAAGAGTTATTCTGCGTTAAGTCTCAGAACTGATGTTGTTTGTACTGCTTGCTCGGGAGCCGAGGTACTCCTTCACAACCCCTAAGGCATAGCTGTCGAATATGACATTCTGGCCAATTTGTCGATCTTCTGGGTCCTTTCTCATTTTGCCCTCGTTCACCATTTCCAAGCAAATTATAAGCTGTTGAACTATTTTTTTATTTTTTGCTCCAAATCTGGCCTTAGGTAAGGTTAGGTTCAGACGGACTGCCTTACCTCCTTCTGGCTTAGCCAAGTTGTTTCCCTAAGAAGAAGGAAGGAGCTCATGATGCTGACATCAGCTTGTTCATGTAGGCTGTTGTGGGGATGGCTTGCGATCTTAGTCTTTTTAGTTGTTGCCAGAGATGGTCAGGTTCCGAGTGCCTAAGTCATTCTATATGTTGCCTTGCATGGTTCCCCATCCCGCACATTGTTCAGTTAGTACCCCTGTGATCAGACCTACGTCGATTTTGCTCAGTCTATTGCGGCCTTCGGTCCGTGGGAGACTGACTTTTGGCCACTTTCCTGACTTGGAGGACTAAACGTAGTTCAGTTCATTCCATCCAAGGTTATCACTGTCGAAGGCATTTCAAATCTTGTCGTGGATGGTGGCCGTGGGTAAGTGTATCGACCGTCACCAGAAGATCTAGGTTCAATTCCCGTACAGGGACACCCCGCTTTTTTCACGGCACCACGACTTTCGAGTTGCTGACAACACTCAAAGAGTATCAACTGTCTATGAAAAGCTTCTCAAATCTCGCTTTTCGGAGTCAGCAATAAACCGTGGGTCCCTTCTACTCGTGAGAGAACAGGAGCACGTACAGCACGGGTAGTTGTTGTAGAAGCTAGGCCCTGGTCTCTTGTGGGCTGTAGTGCCACTCAGTTATTATTATTAATCTTGATGTGGGGTAGGGAAGTCTGGCGCCGCTAGATTTACCACTTTCTTGCTAATTGTTCGGCTCTTGCATTGCTCAAGGAACCTTTTATGCCCTGGAACCTAGCATAAGGCTTAATCACATCCAACTGAGGTCGTTGGTAATTTTCAACCATCTCTGGAGCCATGTGTCTGTCTAGGTATAGCACAAGACATCTATCATCTATCGGCTTCAGTAGGCATCCTTGATATTTGTCTGGAAGACCCAGCAAATGATCAGGAAGGCGAAGTGGACGTAAGGGCATCACAGACCACCGCTTCAATCCAAAACTCCACACAACCGCAACTATCCACAGGCTCCCTTCTTTTTTCCTTTAAATTGCATGTAAAATTTTGAAAAAAAAAATAAATAAAGTGTATAAGAAAAAAAGTGAAAAATAATAATGGGAATCAACACTCGCATTAAGAACAAATTAAAATCCTAATTAAGTAATTTATAAATTAAAACAAAACACACACACACATGAAACTGGATCAACCTTCGTTTTGTATTCGCAATATTCAGAGATGTGATAGAAAATGGATTTTCCTATAATTTTGACCTGTTCATGATTTTAGTTCTGTAAGAAGCAACGAACTCTTCCACGATAAACAATAGACAAGCAGAGCCCAAAATATGAAGTAGAGTTCCTCAGAAAACAAAGAAACACACACACACAACCCCCCACCCCGTTGAATTAGGCAATCTCCATGTGAGTCGGATTTTTCTCATTTACGTTCTTTGTTTTAGCTAAATCTTAGAGTTAAGTGTACATAGGAAATAGAAATGTTTAAATCTTGTAAGAAAAAAATAAACAAACAAACAAAATTAGTAAATAAACTTTTTTGAAAAAAACAAAAACAAAAAACTTTACGAAACGTATTTAGACTGTGTGTACTACCACTGAGGATAATTTTTCGTTTTTGTTTCTGCCTGATTTTGCATTTTTTTGGTTTCCAAATTTCGTTCAAGAAAGAAAATAAAATTGTATACGCTCGAAAAAAAACCCCAAATGTACAAATTAAATAAAAAAAAACAGAAGCAACGTGGACTTAACTAAAAAAAAAAACAAACAAAAGAAAAGAATTGAAACACCTCCATACACTGTCAAGAGCATAGAATTGTGTTAAGCCCCGTTAACGGTCATTTCTCTAGTTGTACAACAAAAACGAAAAAAAAATGAAATGAATATTTTATAAAAATAAAAACAACTCAAAAGAATACTCAAACAGGTTCAATAAATTACTCACAACAAAGAAAACTTAAAAAAAACAAATAATTCACAACAGGGTACTACGGATAAAAATAAATAAAAATTTTATACATTAAAAAAAAGTATATATATATTAAAATTAATTATATATATATATTCATAGCCAAAAAATAATATTTAAGAACGAACGAAAAATCTTCTTTTTTTCCACAAATTTTCATCTCATTTTGAAGAATTTTTGTGAACACGTTTTGGGTTTAGACTTCGTTTTCCTTTTTTGCTCATCACATAAAATTTATCAACAAAACTGAAACTGTACGTACGCGAACACTTGCTGGTGAAGCAGCAAACAAATTAAAAAAAAACAAAAATAACACATATTTCAGAAAAACAAAAAATTGATAAATAAACAAATTACAAGTAAGAACAGAGGAATGCAACAACTTTTAACTGAATTATTGTTATTAGATGAATAATTAATTTATTATAATATTGTACTATAAGTAAAATAAATTAAATTAAATATGAGGAATATAAGAAATGCGAATTTGTTTCATTTTTGTCATTTGAAGGGGTTTCTTGCCACTTGACGTCATTGGGTATTTGAGATAGGGGTGGGGATCACAAACCAAAGCCACGAACCAAGCCACCAAGCCACTGTGTCGTTTCCAAATCGAAAGGACCTCATTTGTGTATAGGATGCAAAGAAACGGACCTAATTCTGACCCTTGAGGGACTCCATGAATTTTCTTATGGCTGTAAACGGTGATGTTTTAAAAGCTATAGGAACGTTTTTCAAAAAAAAATAAGGCAAAAAATTCAGGCAAATGCATGAAATCTTTATTTGAATCGAAAGTACGGTCCACACAATTTAAGGCTTGACCTTGACTGCGCCTGTTATGGTCCATCCGCCTAGTCCAATTTTGGCATACTCTTTCCAACATTTCGGCCGGTATCTCACGAATAAATGTTGCCTTCCAATGAGTCAATTGAAGCGGGTCTTGTCTGTTAAGACACGAGCTTTAACATATCCTCACAAAAAAATAGTCTAACGGCCTTAAATCGCACGATCTAGGCCGGTTCCCAAACTTGAAATAAAATGTTCACTGAACTCGCCACTCCATAACTCAATTGTTGCGCGTACTGTGTGGCATGTGGCACCCTCATGCAAGTCAAGCTCCTGCATTTTGGGCAAAAAAAAAAGTTGGATATCATCTCCCAGTAGCGCTCACCAGTTACGTTACAATTCGCATCAACTTTGAAGAAGTACGGTCCAATGATGCCACCAGCCCATAAGCCGCACCAAACTGTGACTTTTTCTGGATGCATTGGTAGCTCTTGCAATGCTTCTGGCTGATATTCACTCCAAAATCGACAATTCTGCTTATTTAAGTACCCATTGAGCCAAAAATGAGCTTCGTCGCTGAACACAATTTTTCGGTGAAAAAGTGGATCTCCGGCCAACTTTCCAAGAGCCCATTCAGCAAAAATTTTACGTTACGGTAGGTTTTTCGGCTTCAATTCTTGCACCAGCTGTATTTTGAGATGCATCACCCCTAAATCCTTTCCACGTTGTTGAGTAACAGAGGCTCAATTGCTGCGAACGGCGACGAACCGACAATTGATGGTCATCATGAACACTGGCCGCTACAGCTGCAATATTTTCTTCAGTTCGCACTCTACGTGAGCGTGTTAGTGGTAAAATGTCCAACAATGTAGATTTGGTGCGAAATTTAGTCACAATGGCCCGAATAGCCGCTTCAGTGGGTCTATGGAGCTGACCATAAAATGGAAGAAGCGCGCGATGAACTTTCTTAACAGAGCACGCATATTGATGACAAGATTCAATAATTTATAAGCATTGTTCGTCTACAGTTCATGGTTAAATTGTAGACCAAACTGAAGATGTTTGCCAGTGAAACAAAACACGAAACGTGCGTCAGCTCTTTAAACCAGTGTTGCCAAGAAGATAATAGCTAGAAAATCACCCTTTATGTCTGGGTGACCATTTTTTCCTGATTCAGGGTGTCAAAGGACCCACCAAAATCTACGAGAAAACACTAGTCCAAGAAGGCTCTTGTTTCGATTATCATTGACACGGTTGGAACCACTTCATTTTTGGGTCCGAACTATTGGGGATACAAATTCGGACAGATTTCAAATAATGACCCCACCTGCGAGTCGCGGTTGATATTGGAAGCGCTTACCTTCTTCATTGGAAAAGTTTGACATTTGTCAGCATCAGTGTGAGCACCAGCGTGAGCACCAGCGTGAGCACCACCGTGACCACCAGCGTGAGCACCAGCGTTTATTTTAGACAACAGAGTTTATTTTTGGCCCTTTCGAAAATGTTCGGATTTATCAGTATTTGCGGAAAGTTTTGATTTCCTTTTTCCATTGGAAGGCATGAAGTGCAGCTGAAACCCATCGAATGCTTGAGAAAGTTTTGTGGCGAATCATCTCCGAATAAAAAGATTTGTTTCGACGCTTCAAAAGTGATGATTTAACCGTGAGCCTCTTGCCCAGTCCAAAAAGTGTGAAGATGCAGAATCGAGGCCCCACTGAATCAAGATCCATGCCAAAAGCAAAGTGAACTCGCAGAATCGTTGCAAGTGACTCAGGAAACAATTTGCGAAAGGAAATGGGATTTTTTTTTTGTTGGAGGTTGGGACACACTGCACTGGAGCGCTCAAACTCCAAAAACTTGTCCATTGTACTACCACCCCGTAACCTTCGTTTACTGTAGTTTCCTGGTTTTCTGTAGAACAACCAGCAGGCGCTTCTGTGATATAGAGCTTAAGTTTTCAGCTCCCACTACATCAGCGCCAAACAGCCGCCACCTGATACGAGCAAAGGCGGGACATTGACAGAGGTGGTGCTCTGAAGTGTCTCCACGTTCTCCACAGGCATTGCAATGGGTGCTATTACTAAGCCCAAGCAGACTTAGGTGCTTTAAAGTGTCCCGTTTGTACGCCGACAAGTTTTCTGCACTCTTTTCTGTCTATAGATTTCTTGCTGACGTTCGGGAGCATGCACTTGGTTAGCCTGCATCCTGGAGAGTCATTCCATCTCTGGTTGTGCTCTTGGGAGACTCAACGACGGAAGCCCTAACCAAGGAAGCGGTAAGTTCCAATTTGGGTTCGGGCGCTACGAATACCTCCTTAGAACTTTGCCTACTACTGCAATCAATCAGCAATCTCGTTTCCCGTGATCCCGTGATGTTCCGCGACCCAGACATGTCTTACCGAATTTAGTCTCCTTCTTCTTCTTCTGCTTCTAGTGGCGCTACAGTCCGGGCCTGGGGCCTCTAACCAACATGCCTCTCCAACCAGCACGATTTTTCGCCAGCTGCCGCCAGTTGCGCACTCCAAGTTGGTTGAGGTCCTTATCCACTTGTGTGCGCCACCGTAGCCTAAGGCCGTCCTCTGTTGCGTTGTTCCAATAGCTCAGATGGCTCAGAATCGAATACTTTTCAGCCCGGAACAGTGGTGGCCATACGCTCTACATGACCTAGTCATCTTAAGCGTTGTATCCGAAGACGCTTGACTGGACGCACGTCGCTGTACAGTCCATAGAGTTCGTTGTTGAATCTCCTTCTCCAGATGGCATTTAATGGAAACAGGGCCAAAAATCGCACGCAAAATTTTCTCTCGAAAAGGCTAAGGGCTTCCTCATCCACTTTTAGTAACGTCAAGGTTTCCGCGCCATAGAGTAGGACTGGGATGATCAAAGTGCGTTTGATTTTGATACAGGTGTTGTTGTCCCTATTTGCCACGGGGCCGAGATAACCGAAGTCCTTGACTTCCTTGAAGTTTCTGCTGCCTAGTGAGACGTCGATGTTGTGCTTCCTTTCTTTATGACAGCATGTACTTTGTTTTGTCCCCATTAACCACCAGACCCATTTCAGCCTTCCGCCAGAAAACGCCTCATTGACGGCTCTCTGTGTTCGTCCACTCACGTCAATGTCGTCGGCGTAAGCTAGCAATTGAACTGACTTTTGAAAGATCATGCCTCTGGTGTTGACTTGCGAGTTACACACGTTCTTCTCAAGAATGATGTTGAAGAAGTCACATGTCAGCACCTTGTCTCAAACCTTTTTTTGACATTGAAGGTATCTGTGAAACAACGAGAGTTCTCCAGTGTTATCCCTCACAATCTGACGACTTTGGTAGGAATACCAAGACTAGACATAGCGCTGTATAGCTCGTCTCTATGCACACTGACATATGCGGCCTTAATATCGACGAATAGGTCGTGAGTGTTGGTCTGTACTTCTTGGATTCTTTGCCAGGACTGAAGACTTCACTGTCCTGAAACCACACTGATGAGGGCCTATCGGTAGAGAGGATTTTGTGCTACTTGTTGAAAAGACTGATTCCTCGATAGTTGGTGCAGTCGAAGGGGTCTCCTTGTAGACCGAGCAAGCGATCCTGAGATTCCACACATCGGGCATGCTGTCCTGCGACCACATCTTACAAATTAGCTGATGCATGCGCCCAACCGGACATCTGCAGCTGCTTTAAGCAATTCTGAGGACAGTCCATCCACTCCAGCAGCTTTGTTCGACTTCAGCCTCGATATTGCTATCTTGACCTCTTCTGAGTCGGAGGGACGGAATTCTTGTCTTTCATCGTCCAAATTGAGAGGAACATTCTGCCTAACAGCGGGATGCAGGAGTCTACAGAAATGATCCTTTCGGATTCTCAGCATCGATCGAGACTTTACTACCATTTGTTCATTTTGGCCTTGGCAGACTTCCTTCTAAATACATGGAATACCTTCAGCACCTCCCCATCTACTGGACCACGCGCTTCTAATGGTCCTCCCTCTTCTCTCTGAGAGGCCGATTCCTTCCCTCTGTTCTGTTCGTAGAGCTCACGAACAGCTTTCGTTATTCGTTGCAGAGTTTCCTAATAGGCCTCCTGTTTAGCTGCATGTGCCTGCCTGCACTCGTCGTCAAACCATGGGTTCCTTCTGGGTGGTGGCATGAAACCAAGCACATCAGCGGCAGCTTCTTGGATGGCTTCTTGACAACTTTTTCATTCTTCTTCAGCCTTTAGAGCAGGCAGCGTTGAACTTTGAGAGGGTTTTGGGGAGACACGGTCAGCAAAGATCCCAGCGATCTGTTGCGATTGTAGTTTTCCGACGTCAAACAGTGTTGGCCTGTCTCGACTCCGTTGCTCTCTCGACGTACTTGGCTACAACAAGGAAATGGTCCGAGTTGATTTTGGCACCTCGGAATGTTGGAACATCGAGAATACTGGAGGAGTGTCTGACGGCAATCACAATGTGATCGATCTGGTTGATTGAGTGAACAGGGAATCGCCAGGTTCCTCTATGGATGTTGAGGTGTGGGAACCGCGTACTACTCACTCACTCAGAGAGGTTCCGCCCCGCGGCGAAGTCCAACAGCCTGAGTCCGTTTCCGAAGGTGGTGTCGTGCAGGCTGTGTTTCCCGATGACGCCAGCAAAGATGTCCCCTCCTCCCAACTGAAAGTCGAAATCTCCTATTACGATCTGTGTGTCGTAGCTGGGCCGTCCATCGTGTGTTCTTTCTAGGAAATCATAGAAGTCGTCTTTGCTGTTGTCATCCTTTGTCTCTGTCGGGACGTGAAATAAGGCGGCTGTTCCCCAGTTTAGTTTTGATGCAGATTGTCTTGAGGCGTTCGGCGGGGTTGAGAGCTTAAGAATTTTTGCCTTAGTCTGCCTCGAACAACAAATCCGCGTCCGAATAAGCGCTGCCTTCTCTCCCTGTAGCAGTCGCTGTAGTATATTTTCTTTATCTTTCTTTTGCCCGGCCCATCCCCTCGCTCTTTCTAGATGGCGGTGATGTCTGATTAGTAGCAGCCAAGGGAATCCGCAAGTTCTTCTGTTGCACGTCGTCTGTTAAGAGACCTCTCAGTGGACGTGCAGAACCAAAAATCGTTGTCCTTTAGACGTTGGCTGGGGTCGTCTACAATAGATCCGTCCATATCCCAGGCATGTTGCTTTCTCTGAACTGGGTTTCTTTTATGTGGTGAGGCATGACCTACAGACTGGTAAGACAGGCCCATTATTTAAGCCTGGGGCAGAGGGATTCACTGGATGTTGTGATGGCTATCCAGGGGGCTCCCGACGAGGCTCTATGTCTACTTGACCAGTGCACGGACGAGGATATTGCGGCAGCTGGCCGTGTTGAGGGCGATCAACGACGACTTTATATCTTGTGCTTTTATTGATTATTTTGCACTTTCTACAACTTAACGGGAAGTGGCAACCCTCGTCTGTAGTTCTTCCAACGTACGTGGTGATTGTCCACACTAAGCATGTTGTGGTGCCCCACTAAGCAATGTCACCACAGACCCACACCGCAGCCATTCCATTGACACAAACCACACCGCAGCCACCTATCCGCCACATGAAGTACCATTTCCACATTCACTTACCATCCACCGCCGCCAACGGAATTTTCGAACAGAACCCACTCTCCCTCACCCTCACCGACCAACCGGTGAGTTGGTCGTGCGAAAACTATCAGCAAACCTCCCCCGCATCGAGTGCACCACGAACAAAACTTTCGCTGCCCGCGGCGTCCTAAAAATAGCCAACCACATCCCCACGGCCCGCAGACATCGGGGCAGCTGCCCAAGGCAAGCAGCGTCGTTCGCGAAGGACGGAGAGGCATTCCATTCAATTGACGCGAATGCAGCACACACGCCTGCAGTTTCAATTAACATCTCTTGCAGAGCACGCGCGCGCCTTGTTTTCGAAAGTAATTCGCGTACGACGCGAGTGTAATTTATGGAAGCCGACTCGGTTTGTGGGTTATATTTGGTCGCTGGTCGATGCCCTTAATCGGCTCGGACAACAATGCGCCACAATTTGTGAATCCGTGCATCGACTGCGGCCGCTCTGCTTTCTGTGATCCGTATCGGCTGTGCCGTCTCGCGCTATCTAGTGGCGGTAATCGGAGTTTGACTCGTCATAAAGTGCACATTTCCGTTCGTTGCGTGGTCAAATGTCGTTCTGCAAATCGAAAGTTCAACGACAACGAGCGACAGAGAGAGAGCGAGCGATTTACTTGCAATTGCTGTTGATTTCGCTGTGTCAAGGCTGACTCAGTGGCAGTGCGTAGTGAAAAGTTGTTTCGGTAAGTAGACGTTGGCATGTGTTGATTTGTCAATTTTGGGGCGGACAGGAGAGACAGTCATCAATGGCCTGAAGGCTGTGGAATCAAGTTGCTGACCTACCGGGCGGGTGACGCGACACGATTTGATGGACATGGGCCCTAGCCAACATTGCTCTGCATTTGGATCGGTTGGCTTGGGGCATAATCAGGTTCAACAGATTGAGGTCCTTTATCAGCTGCGTGCGTCGGTGGAGGCATAGCCTTCCTTTACCACGTTGTCCCTCGGCGTTGGGGTCGAAAATTTTCCGGGCCGGAGCTCTGTTGCTCATTCGCTCTACATGACTTAGCCATCTGCGACGAGGACTCAAAGATTTTAACTTCGAGGTAGTGCAGGACATCGGGTCCCATGTAAACTGTACGAAGAACATGTCTGTTCTGTCCTGTCTGTCTGTTCTGTCCTGTCTCTCTGTTCTGTCCCGTCTGTCCTGTCTGTCCTATCTGTCCTGTCTGTCTGTTCTGTCTGTTCCGTCCTTTCTGTCTTTTCTGTCCTGTCTCTCTGTTCCGTCCTGTCTGTCTGTTCTGTCCTGTCTCTCTGTTCTGTCCCATCTGTCCTGTCTGTCTGTTCTGTCCTTTCTGTCTGTTCTGTCCTGTCTCTCTGTTCTGTCCCATCTGTCCTGTCTGTCCTGTCTGGCCCGTCTGTCCTGTCTGTTTGTTCTGTCCTGTCTGTCTGTTCTGTCCTGTCTCTCTGTCCTGTCTCTCTGTTCTGTCCCATCTGTCCTGTCTGTCTGTTCTGTCTGTTCTGTCTGTTCTGTCCTGTCTGTCTGTTCTGTCCTGTCTCTCTGTCCTGTCTCTCTGTTCTGTCCCATCTGTCCTGTCTGTCCTGTCTGTCCTGTCTGTACTGTCTGTCCTGTCTGTCCTGTCTGTCCTGTCTGGCCCGTATGTCCTGTCTGTCCTGTCTGTTTGTTCTGTCCTGTCTGTCTGTTCTGTCCTGTCTGTCTCTCTGTTCTGTCCTGTCTCTTTGTTCTGTCCTGTCTGTCTGTTCTGTCCTCTCTGTCTGTTCTGTCCTGTCTGTCTGTTCTGTCCTGGCTCTCTGTTCTGTCCTGCCTCTCTGTTCTGTCCTGCTCTACGGGGCAGAGGCTTAAGAAGTCTTTGGTCTTTCTCAATGACAAGTTCTGCTTTCAATCTTCGGTCCTGTTTGCCAGCGCATGTTAATTGGAGTAGAAGATTCAA
Source organism: Eristalinus sepulchralis (assembly GCA_944738645.1). NCBI lineage: Eukaryota > Metazoa > Arthropoda > Insecta > Diptera > Syrphidae > Eristalinus > Eristalinus sepulchralis. The sequence continues at coordinate 65,879,899 of OX122883.1, forward strand.
TTACGAACTGTACGGGCTGTATGGGGATATGAGCCCAGCCGGGCATCTAAGGATTCAACGCCTAAGATGGCTTGGCCATGTGGAAAGCATGTACAGCACTGCTCCAGCCAGAAGAGTCTTCAACTCCGAACCAATGGCAACAGGGGACGCCCATGGATCCGATGACACACGCAAGTGGAGAAGAACCTCAATCAACTTGGACGGCGAAATTGTCAGCAGGTGGTTTAAGAACGTGACAGCTGGGTAGGCTTGTTGGTTAAGACTAAGGTCCACCCCGGACTGTGCCGCCAAATGAGGAAGATGAAGAAGAAGAAGTGGATCGGCTTTCTGATCCTGAAGCTGAGATTCCATCCGTCGTCTTCGAGTTTATGCATTCACCAGTTGTCCCCGTGGCGTCGACTCAAACGCCAAAGGTCTCAGGTTAGATTCCCAGACTGTATACCTCGAATTTTTTACAGCATCACGGTTTCCGAATTTCCGAAAACCCTCAAAGAGTCCTAATTGTCTATAAAGAGCTTGTCAAATCTCGCCGTTCGGAGTCGGCAAAAGACTGTAGCTCCCCTCTCGAAGGCCTCGCTCCATACCAAGGTGGAGTGCTTGTCCCTCAATCATGATCTCATTTGATACTTGGGTAACTAAGGCGATTCTTGGGAAAATGAACCCCGTGATATAAGCCCTTAGGGCGTTAAACCAAATCCCACATCTGTAGGTCCCCTCACTCGTAAGAGAACCGTACCCTGTGGTCCCTTGTGGTATGAAGAACCACTCATCAAAATAAATATCTCGACTGACAGTCTATCGGCACCAGTGGACGTGTTGGTCTGGTCGAGCGGAACTCTTGTCCATCATTGCCTCCAGATAATGTGACCGGAAATTTGAATCACTTGATTCAAAATGACATCTGTGACAATCCCTGATGGAGCCAAAGTCCATTTTGTGGCGGAAGACCCAGGTGTTGAGAGAGCCTGACTGGTTGAGCTTCAAGCGAACAGGGTGTATCATCACCCCATATCCAAAAGATATCCAATTCGTTATTGTATCTGCTGTTTAGTATGCTTACTGACAGACGGTTAGTATGCAAATTTTCTGCGGGTATCTTCCACGTTAAAAATGGTCTCCAACAGGGTGCCGTAAACTCGCCAATCCTGTTTAACATTTACTTGAGCGATCTTTTAAGTTCTCTTCATAATGCAATTGCGTACGCAGATGACTCAATAGTGTACAGATCGGGTCCAAAGATTGAGGAGATCACCACTCTCTTGCAGAGCGACTTCGAATCCTTCAGACGAGATTGCGACAGCTGGAAGTTAAAAATTAAATTCTAGAAGTCGAAAACCATCCTGTTCAGGACGCCTTTAAATAAGGTTTCGGCGGAGAGAAAGAAGAATTGGCGTAAACTCACAATCATTGGACAACACGGGGAGCCACTGGCGCAGAGGACTGTGGTCAGATACCTTGAGATTGAGGTTGGATCAGTATTTGTATTTTAATAAACAAACAGATGATGCTCTGGCCAGGGGTCGAGGCGTCTTTGCCATTGCAAAGAGATTGTTTTACAACACCCAGCTAGATTCGAAGGTAGAGGCTATCTGCCACATGGCCCTAGGCAGGAGAATGCTTACATTATGGCTGTTCTGTGTAGTTCACTGTATGTGCTAGTCTGATGGAAAGGATGCGGTTGTTCGAGAAGGCATGCCACCGCGCCTGTCTTCGACGTTACAGAACTCCTCCTTAGTCCGAGTAAAAGAAATTCTACTCTAATGAAGTCTTATATAATAGGGTGGTTTCATCCTCAACCTGTTTCGGTGACACACTGCAAGAGCAATGGACTCCAATGACAATCTTATTTCTGGGGCTTACTATCCTAACACACAATTCCATGAAAGAGTGCGCTATAATGGTTTCGTTCCTCCAGAAGGATTTGGCTATTTTGATAAGCTAGGTCTGTTGCGAGACAAGGAACATCCGTTCTGCTGTGGATGGGCATCTCAACTACGACCGTTCCGTTGCACGACTAGCTGAAGACAATTTCCTCCGCTTCAGTACAGCGGTATATAGGTGAAATGTACTGGATGTTGCCAAGCAGCAAAAGCTGTTCTGGTGGCTACAGAGCGATAAGACTTCCTCGTCGTACCCTCTAAACACTGGGTAGGGAAACCAGCGGGGGCGGTCGGTTATGTTTTGCAGCGGACCAAATACCAGCTGCAATCTTTGGCTTTTTAACTTTAGGTTTTAGGTTAGAGTAAGGCTTAAGTAATAAAAAAATTAAAAATAAAATATTGCAAAAAAAGAAACCTTACTGGTAGGGACAGCTTGACCAGAGGCTATATTCGGGTGCTACGGGATGTCAGGAGCTCAAACAACTTCGGTTTCCGACTGACTGTGTGGAAGACCCCCTGGTGGGAGTATCGTGGTGGCTGTGGCTTAAAACCCATTTTGGGGGCAGGGTCAAGGTTAGTGTACTGTGCTGACTGGTCTGAATCAGGTTGTTCACCATACTGAATCAGGCCAGGCGGGGGTTAGGGGCCTTTTCCAGCTCAGTGTGGAGTTGCATTCTCAACCGGGTGCTGCGAGTCATAGAGCGGCAAAGGTTTAAGCTCCATACCAAGTTGGAGTGCTTGTCCCTCAATCATGATCTCATTTGGTACTTGGGTAACTAAGGCGTCTTGTCTTCTGTTAGCTATCACTCTTGCGAACGTGATCACGTAAAACCCACATCTATCCATCATCGCGTCTATTGGATCGATACCTCTGCCTGACGGAGGTAGTTTGATGGTCATGACCGTTAAACAGTCTGCAAAAGTGGTCTTTCTATGTTCAGTAGCACCGACTACTGAGATCCCACCCGGGAAGTTTCGTGCATACTTTCCGAGTAACTTTATAGTTCCATCGGTTTAGAACTTCTGTGGTGGATCAGCTAAAGACATGGCCAAATCATATTCAGTGACCAGCCGGCGAAATTTGTCTTTCAATCGATAGAAATGTTGCAGAGACCCAAAGAAAGTGATGATCAGACGATGCTAGGCCTGGTCTCTGGGGTGGACTCTCTAGGGGCTCTTTCTGGAGTAGCCATTCTGTCGAGCTCAGTTGTCCGCAGAAGAGGACCGATAACACATAATGTTCCGAATGTTCGTTTGTCTTTGACCAAACAAATGGCGAGAGAAATTTAGACATTACTGTGCCTCCTGCGCACTGTCCGTCTATATTCACGCGCCTGGTCGTCCTTCGACATCAATTCATGAGACCCCTTAAAGCTCCCCTCTTTAGTACCATCTTACAACCAACTCCATCTTCTCTCTTACTCCCTTTAACAGACCAGTTGCTTCCTCCGCCACATCATCACCACGGCCAATTAATAAACACTCGCCAAGGCAGTCTTTACTCAGCAAACCCGTCTCGACAACAATCCACATAAGAGACAAAATCAGAGCAAGACTCGCGATACGGCCCCAACGCCGCATATGTTTCGCCGGCGATTTCATTCTAAAAATACCCTCTCAGATATTTTCGAGCGCAAAGCAAAACAAAACAAACAGTCCACCGAAAACGGCTTTCACTTAATAGGTCCATCAACTCAAATCATCTGCGGCTCCGCGCAAAGTTATGACATGCCGCCCGAGGCAGCACAAATTTCCTGGTTCACCACCTCCGCGTATCTGCCGCGGGGGGCAATCGCCCCGTCGTCGTCGTCGTCGTCTATATGCCAGGCGACCGCCTTCGCACTTGCATTCACAACTCGTCCCCAAGCCGACATCGGACCTTGGTCAGATCGCACTGATGAGCAAGGAAAAAAAAAGAAAAATTGTATTTTTAGCCCTATCTGGTGGCAGAAACGCATCCCTTCCCCCGCACGCTTCGGCGGCTTTATCTGCGCGGTGAGATAGTGGAAAGTACTTTTCTACTGCTGCTTGATAACGGACCGATAGCATCTGTGGCGGCGGCGGCGGTGCGGGACTATTATCGGCTGCGATACCCAACCGAGAGCCCAAGGTGCGTTTAACGGCAAGGCATCCGCCCCGATTCTGAACAATAAAGCGAAACGATCTGAGAGCGTGACTCCTGATTGAGGCAATAAATTGTTTTGATGGGACTGTGAGTCATACGGGCGGTTGAGTGCAAAAATTGGGCGACATTTTTGTTTGACGTGGAGGAAGCAGTCATCAGCTATTGTAGTGTGCATGATTTTGCGTTTTTTCATTTTGTGGTTTCAAGTTGGTGGCGCTGGCATTTGATTCCTGTCAAATTAAGCTATCATTTGAAGTAGTTCAATGTAAGCTGAATATTTGCCATTTAGGATGGGATTAGCTTAACAATTTAGCAGCGCGTTGTTAATGGTTAAAATTTACAGCAAAAGTGATGATGTGAATGAAGGCACTTTGCGCGCACAATGCGTCACTATGCAAGCAATAGATGAAATTTTGAAAAAAATATTTAAGAGAAGGGAAGCACTACTGATCTTCGTGATGCACGGTCATTGGGAAATTTTTCCCTCTATAAGTGCAAGTGATGGGAATAATCTGAGTTAATGAATTTTTGGCATTCGCAGCAGTTGAACATCTCCTACGCCTCACAGTGGCGTATTTTTCTTTTGGATTCGTATCTCCATCCTTATAAAGTTCAGCTTACGGGGCAGTTGAAGTCTATTGACCATTCACACAGCCGCTGATACGCATCATTGGTACTAGGAGAAAGATTTAGATTTTTGGAAAAACATTTTCCTCGCTAAACAAAGCAGATTGCCAATTATGGAGCTCAGAAGACCGACGAGTGATTGAAGAGGAGAAGGTGCTCAATTACCTCTTGGTGATGTTTTTTTTCCTAGAGGTAGACTAAGTCCTTGACTACCTCCAAGTTTCTGCTGCCTAGTGTGACGCTCTGTCCGAGGCGTCGGTGTTGTGTGTCCTTCCTTTATGACAGCATGTATGTACGTCGCTTTGCCCTCATTAACCACCAGACCCATTTTAGCCGCTTCCGCTTCAATGCCAGAAAACACCTCGTTGATGGCGGCTGACGGTTATCGGTTCGATGCCGTCGGCTGAAGTCACAGCAGTCCAACGGACTTTTGGAAGATCGTGCCTCTGGTGGAGACTTGTGAGTTATGAACGTTCTTCTCCAGGATGATGTTGAAAAAGTCACATGACAGCGCGTCGCCTTGTCTTAAACCTTTCTTGACATTGAAGGTCTCGGTGAGTTCGTTTCCGATCTTGACGGAGCAGCGAGTGCTCTCTATCGCCATCCTACACAATCTGACGAGTTTGGTAGGAATGCCAAGACTAGACATGGCGCTGTATAGCTCGTCTCTATGCACACTGTCATATGCGGCCTTGAAATCGACGATTAGGTGGTGAGTGTCGATTTGCACTTCTGGGGTCTTCTTCAGGATCTGCCCCAAAGTGAAGATCTGGTCTATTCTATGAACTTTCCTGGCCTGAAATCACAGCGATTAGGACCTATCAGGTTGTTTCCTCCGAACATATCTTACAGATGAGCTGCTGCATGCGCGCAACAAGTTCGTCTCTAGCTGCTTTAAACAGTTCTGCGGACAGTCCGTCTGCTCCATCAGCTTTATTCGACTTCAGCCTCTATATTGCTATCTTGAACTCGTCTAAGTTAGGGGGTGGAATTCTTGTCTATCATCGCCCGAATTGAGAGAAACATTCTGTCCAACAGCGGGATTCGGGCCGTCATCGGCCTTAAGGAGTCTACAGAAGTGATCCTTCCGGATTCTCAGCATCGATCGAGACTTTACTACCATGTCTCCATTTTGACTTCGGCAGACTTCGGTCTGAGCGCTATATCCATCGAATAGCTGATTCACCTCTAGCACCTCTCCATCTACTGGACCACGCGCTTCTCATGATCCCTCTTCATCTCTTTGAAAGCCGCTTCTCTTCCCTTCTTTTCTGTTCATAGAGCTCACGAACAGTTCTCGTTGTTCGATGCAGCGTTGGTTTGTAGGCCTCCTCTTGTAGGTTTAGCTGCATATGCCTTCCTGCACGCGTCGTCAAACCATGGGTTCCTTCTGGGTGGTGGCATGAAACCACGCACATCAGCGGCAGCTTCTTGGATGGCTTCGTGACAACATTTTCATTTTTCGTCTATTGTCAGTGCAGGCAGCGTTGAACTTTGGGAGAGTTTAAGGGAGACTCGGTCAACATAGATCCCAGCGATCTGTTGCGATTGTAGTTTTCCGACGTCAAACAGTGTTGGCCTGTCTCGACTCCGTTGCTTTCTCGACGTACTTGGCTACAACAAGGAAATGATCCGAGTTGATTTTGGCACCTCGGAAGGTTGGGACATCGAGAATACTGGATGAGCGTCTGACGTCGATCGCTATGTGATCAATCTGGTTGATGGATTGAACCGGGAATCGCCAGGTTCCTTTATGAATGTTGAGATGTGGGAACCGCGTACTTCTCACAGAAAGGTTCCGCCCCCCGGCGAAGTCCAACAGCCTGAGTCCGTTTCCGGAAGTGGGGTCGCGAAGGCTGTGTTTCCCGAAGACGCCAGCAAAGATGTCCCCTCTTCCCAACTGAGCGTCGAAATCTCCTTGGACGATCTGTGTGTCGTAGCTGGGCCGTCCATCGTGTGTTCTTGCTAGGAAATCATAGAAGTCGTCCTTGCTGTTGTCATTCTTTGTCTCTGTCGGGACGTGGGCTGTTCCCCAATTAAGTCTTGATGCAGATTGTCTTGGGGCATTCGACGGGGCTGTAGCTTAAGAATTTTTGCCTTAGTCTGCGTCGAACAACAAATCCGCATCCGAATAAGTGCTGCATCCACTTCCTGTAGCAGCCGCTGTAGTAGATGTCGCAGTTCTTCATTGTCCTTTGCCCGGCCCATCCCCTCACTCTTTCTATATGACTGTGATGTGTGCTTTGTAGCAGTCAAGGACCTCCGCATATTCTTCTGCTGCACGTCGTCTGTTAGGAGACCTCTCAGTGGACGTGCAGAACCAAAAATTGTTGTTTTTTAGTCGTTTGCTGGATTCGTCAACATTAGATCCGGCCTAATCCCAAGCATGTTGCTTTCTCTGAATTTGAGTGTTTTACGTGGTGTGCAAGTTAACCTCACGCACAACCCACAGGCTGGTAAGACAGGCCCATTATTTAACCCTCAACCAGGGCGTACAGTGGTTCACCATACAACGGATATTGTGATGGCTATCTAGGGGGCGCCACAGCCTCCTGCATGTCAACTTGATCTGTGCACGGACGAGGATTGTATTGGCAGCTCGCCGTGTTAAGTGCTATGCCCCCCAATTCGATGAGGTTGCTGTTCCCGAATTGAGTTTTGATGCAGATTGTCATAAGGGCTTCGCTTGGGGGGTCGTAGCTTTAAATTTTTGTCAAAGTCTTTTTTCGAACAACGAATCCAGTTGTCGCAGTTCATCGTCCTTTTGCCCGTCACATCTCACCGCATCTCCTAGCAGACGTTGGTGCCTAGCTCTTGTAGCGGCCCAGGGACCTTACGTACAAAATTAAAACTCGTTGTCCTTCAATCATGAACCAACCAGTGAGGTTTCGTAGAGTCCTCGAAAGTTGTGCCATAAAGTTCAAAAATACTCAAAAAATGGAATCTTCCCTCCACTCTGTGTGCTCCCCCAAAAGCAACGGCGTGACATGAATCCCCAACACAATCCCCAATCATGCCCCACCCAAAGCGGTCACCATCAGAGGCAGCGGCGGCGGCGGCGGCGGCTCTCCCCTTCTTCACACAATTTCCGGTGCATCGATGGTCTATTCAAGTCGCTCATAATTTAGTCCTCTCACCAATAAATCACCAACTTAACGTCCGAATTATTAATAAGGACAACCACCCCCGCCACCACCATCACCGCCGCTGTCACACACCCGCCAGGACATGATCCATCACCATTGCAACCCACACCGCGTCTGCTGCAGCTCACCAGTCTAAGAAGAACGCCAGCACACCTGCCGTCATACTCAAACCAAGTTCGATAACAAACAACAGCCGAAGAGCTGCTCGCCCCTCGGTCTGATATCGTGCCGCGGCAGCGGTTCGCCTCAGTCGCAATTTGTATCTCAATCTGGTCGTATCGTGCGGCGACCGACAGAGTTCGAGAGTCAACATTTTTTTTTCGTTCGTTTCTCTTGTGCACTTCTGTGAATTTGTGTGTTTCTTGCGCGCGTGTGTGTGCGTGTGTGTGTTTTGTTTCTTTTTTCTGTTTTGATTTTTGGTACGTCTCGCGTTCGCCTCGTCCCCGCCCCCCTCGCGCTCACTGCATCCTTGTTCGATTCGTCATTCGGGTGGGTTTTCAGAAGTCAGATACGCAAAAGCGACATCCATTAGCCGGGTCGCTGGCAAATTCAATTAGACAACAGAGATACTGTCTACTGTCTTGATAGAGTCTCCCTCCGTGTGTCATTCCGCGACCGTCGCCTCGCGACAGTGTGTCCGCCGCCCCCCACCCACTCCGCGTCAAGTGTGTCTCCACGCAGTAGTGGTGAAAATTTTTGGAAAATTCAAGTGAACAGTGTTCGAAGGCGTTCATATTGCAAAAGCCAGGCCAGAGGAAAGTGAATGTTCAGGGCTGTGTGTGAATTGAAAAATCAATAACCGTCCGGAGAGGAGTGATTTTTTGGACAGCCAGTTCTCGCGGAGCTCAAAAAACAACACAACAAGTACGAGGTGGGTATTTGGTGAATTCTTGTGTGTATGCCGAGAGAGTCATCAGGAACTCTTGTGGGTCGCGAAGCATCAGTGGGAGCTGCAGAAGCGTGAGAGTTTGTTTGTTTTTGTCTTTGACCAAGTGAATGTCTTTTGCTGCAAAGATTAAGGCACTCGCATGCGCAGTGCGTGTCGCCTTTGTTGATTCACATCCCACATCGTATTAGCGGCCGCCACCCACCCCCTCTGTCTAATGTCATTTGCACATCCGATAGATCGTTGAACTGTGCGCTGGGAGATGCAATTTCGAAGTCAATCGCTTGCCATTTGCGGCTTTGGTCTACCGTTTACCGTCGCCGACCCGCCGACGACTGGATAAACGAGTTTGCTTCGCCGTTTCGAGTCTGCGGGATTACCTTGTAGCACGGTGACTTGTATTCGGGTGCGCCCCGTCCCCGTGCGCCCCTTTGTCAGTGATAATTGTAATTTAATCGCACCTAGATGCAGCAGCGGCGGCGGTGGTGGTGGTGTAGATTGCGCTACAAGTTGATCCCCGCTGTTGTGTCTGCTGCAAAGGCGCGTCGTCGCCGCCGACGTCGCCGCCGCCACAACCTCTGCAACAGCATTACGTGAAAGTAGGTCAAATGGGCATGTTAACTGTTGATGATTGTAATTCAAAGTTGATTAATTGTCAATTAAAATCTGTTTCCTCATGGGGAAGGCATGCCGATGGCAGCCGGCTTGCGACCAGAACACTCAACCCGCGGAGAGTCTCTTCCAGGAAATGACCTGTTTTCAAACGACATTGACCTGACGCATCTACGCCGACGTTGCCGCGGGAGAGGGGGAAAACCGAGCATCTGGACGGGAAGGGAAATTCTACCTTCTCGCTGACTTTTCATGGGAAATCGATTTACGATCAAGCGAGGAGGGGAATTTTTTGAAAATTCATAAAATCCATCGACTCTCAAGCAGGTGGCTCATAAATCAAAACGCGCGAGAAGCGGTTTTCCCGAACCTTGATCGGCGGGCAAGATCAGTGATCGGCAGCGCTTCGCTTCCGTGGCATGCTACGAGCAATTAACGCTCACCAGCATCGCTTTATTGTCATCCACTCATGGTTAACGATCTTCAGATACGATCGTCCATCGATCGGTATCAGCTCGCATAATTTAGGCATCGCCAGATACGATAAACAGCGGCTCATCCAGTGACATCTACCAACATAGATGGTCGTTTGATGTTATCAGGGATCGTTCATCATCAACGAGCGACTTTTTGTCTCGTCGTTGGCTTGCTCATCTGCAGTGATATTTGTTGCCAAGTGTAACTGAGTTGCACTTCAAGTCATGAGATACGATCAGAGATCGTTAAACACGACCGAAACTGCCGTCACATGTATTCAAATCGCGTTTTGAAGTCACATAAAGAACGAAATGAGAGTGATCAGTGCTCGGCGATCCTCACACATTCAAGGTCACATGCGATCAAAGTTCTCTAGAGTGGCTCGTGGCTGGGTATGATCTCAGACTGCTGGGAGATTTCGAATGTACAAAGCCGCGCATGTAAATAATTCATTATTGTGGCGATCGTGATTTCACGATCACCGCTATAAGTGCCATGAAGTTGCTGTACTCTCATTCGATAAGTTTGGCGTTTTTAAGTAACCAACTGGGATCTCAAGGGTTTGCTTACCTAAGCAAGCCATCTAGGTTAGGTTTGGTTAGGTAATGACAATGAGCCAGTTACGGCCCGTTACTCCTGTCTGCAGTTTGTGTTGTGAAGGAGTGCAAAGTTGATTTGACATCTTTCTCCGATATCCCCAGGTTGATGCCCAGAGTGATTTGACACCTTTTTTTGGATATATTCGTTTTGTACTTCATTTATAAAAGGCGATTCATCCTGAAAAACGATCGAAAAACATTGCTCACAGATCGCTGATTTTCGTAATTGAACTGAACAATTTGGGGACGCTGTTGTGGTGTGACTCTTCATTTGCTGACTTGCCAAAAGAAACTGAACAAAAATGACAAGGCAGTTTGTTAGGAGCCACACGTGGTCTGTCAGAGAAAGCCTATTGAAAATCAAACCTCATAATGAATCACCCGATAAAATATTCTCTTTCGTGAGAAAGGCGAGAGCAGGGCTGCGGCAGAGGAAATATGAGGGATTTTCTCCTTCTTCCTCATCCATACATCTGTCATAGAGGTCTTCTTCTTTTTGTGGCGCTATAGTCCGGGATGGACCTGGGTCTCAACCAACATGCTCCTCCAGCCAGTACGATCTTTCGCTAGCTGCCTCCAGAGTTCATTGTTAAATCTTCTCCTTCAGATGCCATCAACGCAAACAGGACCAAAAATCGCACGCAAAACTTTTCTCTCGTCACAGAAGTGGTCGTATAGTAAACTTAGTTTTGGGGCGGCTTGTCTCCTCACTGAGCAGTGTCCTGTAAGGGCTCCAACTACATAACACATCATTCAATAAGTCCCGGGACATATAGAGGGCGCCACTAACAAAATAATTCATATTAAGGGAATAATTTTTGTTAGTGGCGCCCCCTATATGACCCGTTAGCGATTATTGAGTGATCTGTTAGGTTAAGATTGTTCCGATATAGCTTGAGGATGACTGTGGTTCCTTGTAAGTCCATGTTAGGTCATCCTTCAAGAGCGCTGTCGGTGGCTAGATCTGATTTTTTTATCTAGGTTTTCAATCTTAAGCTAATGTTCAGTTTCTGGCTAGCTTTTTGATCCTTGTGTCCAACACATCGTTTGGCTGCAATGTCTCGTATCTCACCGAGAGGCATTCGGCAGAGTCTTAACAATCTTGACCTTAGAAATGATGATGATGGCTGGTTGACGAGTCAATGTAAACGACGGCGGTCTTACATGATACCGTTTTCATCAACAGCCTTTCAGTGGGCTCACGAATAGTCTTTTTTTTCTTTGCCTGAAAGACGCTACTGTCTAAGTGACATGTTGATCGGGAGATGCTCCAAATATTTTCGGGTACAAGCTCCCACTCCACTTGAGGTTTTGGATCCACTTGGGTAGATTTTCGTGGCGTTGTCACGTCTCGTATTCTATGATGGTCTAAGATCGGGGTTAAATTGTCTGTAGGTGGTTTGGGAAAGCCTTATGAGCTGAGATTGCTCCATAGCTTCAGTCTCAGAGTCGATTCTCTGCCACAGATGTCAACAGATGGTTGGTGATGTGCGCTCTGCTTCTGTAATCGATACAGAAACCATCCTTTGGAGCCTGTTTAACACCTCTGCGTAGCTCATGCCGTATAGTAGTGCGGGAGTCTGTTCTGCCATATTAAGCCATCTCAAAATCTTGGGGTTCATTTCGCAGTTTCTGTGTAAGGCCCTTTTGCACGCGTTAAGTGCAGCCATTTTCGAAAACAAGTGAATCAAGAACCAAGCGTGAGTGTGTCCCTTGAATTCGTATCAAGTTCCCATTAGGCTGTATTCTCAATTAATGAGCATCCTGTCATCCTGGTTCCAATAACTCGAAAGAGTTTGTGCAGTTAAAAGTGTGGAGTATTCCATTCGGGAATCGAACCAAGGGCCTTGGCGTGTGAGTCGTCCTAAAGGTGATTTCCTTTGAATTCGTATCAAGTTCCATGAAGAATAGCAGTCTAGAGGTTCAGATGTCAAGGGCATGAGGGAGAAAGGCTGTAGGAAGCCACAAGTTGAGATTTGAAAAGCATTGAGATCTGTTTTCAGAAAGGGCGGCGTTTCAAAAAGTCGAAAAGTATCCGAAATTTTGGTTTTTTCATTGACTGAAGCTGAAGTAAAATATTCAAGAACTTTCGGATACCACAGGTCGTCTTGGTCAGGTCAATAAAACTTTTCAGGAAACGTGGAATTTTACCCAATCGTCGAGACTTCCAGCACCGTTTATAAGAGGCTTTCTAAAGGGGCCTTGGAAATCTTTTTTTTAACAGAACGCAAACTATTTGAAATATTCCACAAATTCTATCATCGGCTTGAAGAACAACCAAAATCGAACTCGACTTCGTTCATATGGCCACCGGGGGCACGTTTGCAGAGGCCGACTCGATAGACCCAATTTCTAGCGACTCGACCACACATTTCAACCGAAACAGCAGTTATTTAGCGTTCAATGTTGGCTCTGAACTCTTTCAACGTCGTCGACTTGCTGGCATGAGCCAATTGTCTACGTGGTCCCACAGTCAGGGCGGCCAATCGACTGGCCCAGCTCTAGAGACACAACGCTCTCCATGCATACTCTTCAATAAATCGATTGTATCGTGTGCTGTGTGACTTGTGGCACCATCCTGTTGAGATCAAATGTCGTCCAAGTCCACATTTTTCAATTCGTGTCAAAAATAATCGGTAATCATGCCGCGATGAGGTTGACTATCAATCGATATTGGCGACAAATGGTCCAACAGCGCCACTGGCATGCAAACCACATTTTTTGTGGATGAAGGCGCACATGGGGGCATGAAGCACATATTTTGCTTATTGACGAACCCACTGAGTCAAAAATGAGCTTCGTCACTGAAGATGATTGTGCGATGAAATTCATCATCTTGGCGCCTCTTCTCCAGAACCCAATCGTTGAGCGTCTATCAGCTTGATCTTGTATGACTGTAAACCAATATTTCTTCTCCTTTTTCGGGGTGAACCTGGGCCTCAACTGACTTGCCTCTCCGGCCAGCACCATCTTCGGCCCTCACCATCAAATGCCTCCGGTTGCGACTTCAAGTTGATTGTTGTCTTTCTCCACTTGTGTGCGCCATCTTAGCTTGGGCTGTCCTCTGTTGCGTTGTTCCAATGGCTCAGATTCAAAGACTTTTCGGGCCGGAGCAGTGGTGTCCATACGCTCTATATGGCCTAGCCATCTTTAGCATTGTATCCGAAGAAGCATGTGACCTGGCGCATGTCGCTGTACAGCTCATAAAGTTTGCCGTTGAATCTTCTCCTCCAGACACCATCAACCCAAATTCGCAGGTTGAACTTTTCTCTTGAAAACAAAGAGGCGTCCTCATCTGCTTCTAGTAGCGTCTAAGTTTTCGCGCCGTAAAGACAGACTGGGATGATCAAAGCCAGCTTAGTCATTCTAAAGAGGGCTCTGCTGCCCCATGAGTTGATTGCCTCCTCACGCAAAATAAGCCATAATGTGGTCTGAGCGATGCCCAATCCTTGAGAACACCGTGCAGTTGATTGATTTTGATCGTTTGCTACGCATGCCTGGCTGCAATATGAACTTGGACCAACATGTTGTCTTCCTGACACAACAACAACCCGCAATGATTATACCGACTCAAAGTTTTTCAGTAAGTTTGCCTGTCTCCTAGGTCCAGACTTAAGACAGAGAAATGGAGTTCTCGCCCTTAAAGTCACCGTCACTGACTCTCCGAATTTCGGTAAAAAAAATTTTATAATTTGGAGACGCTGCTCCTTCGTGTACTTGACCATTATGAATCTGTTGAGCTCGCTGAATAAATTGACAGCGAGCGACAGTTTGATCATCAGGAAGGGACTGCGTTCACAAATGAATTTCGAAAACTCTGTATCTTAACTTTGGAAGACTTCCCAAACCCATTCCTAATTTCTTGTTACTTACTTACGAGGACTGGCGACCGGAGAAGGAGTCTGTCTCTGCATGGCTCAGTTGCCAGATTTTTGGCCATGGCATGATGAGAGGTGGTCGCACCAAGAAAATATAGAAAATGTTGCTTGGCAGTACAGTGGATCAGATTTTGTGTCTGAATGCGGTGGAGTGTAGAAAACAAGAAAAACTTAGGATGCCGTAGGCACGGTTCTTAGTTTCAACTCCATTCCCATAAGGTGTCTGTCTTCTCTAACCAGCTCCATTTGTCTGCCTTCGACATCCTCTTCGGCCATGGTCTCTAGCAATCTTGTCTGGCTTTTTGATCCTTCAAGCGATCTGCTCAACTTCACCTTGTTCACTGTGTATCGGCTGATCATCACTCGATCGAAAAATTTGAAGAAGTAACCTCTCCTCTCCGTCCTTCTCTTGGATCAACTTTGAACGGGGATGATCATGCGTATGATCCTCGATCAAGATCAAGGCTAATGGCTGCGAACTTTTTTGGCCTGCGCCAACTCTCTCTAGAACTTGAGCCCTCCGCCAAGAAGGACAGGGAATCTGTCCACACCTTGGGGCCTCCTCCAAGAATGGCGCAGATTCTGTTCAGAGTCAGCCAGTAGTCGAATTTTCCCAGATGGCTCCAAGAACAAGTTAGACTGTAACGGAAGGGTTGTATGTCGCAGGTCACCTTGAGGAAGAGAAGGACCTGATCAAGACAAAGATTGTCTGATATGTGCAGCTAGTGCCTTCACAGAGGATGAAAAAAACAGACCACCTCTGCCGCGATCAGATCTGTGACCTGCGCCACAAAGCCCCGATGTCTCATCTGCCTTGAAGTGCCTCCCCCACTAGTGATTCATGACTTCGCGAAAATCACTTGCTATCTTGAAGTTATCGCTGTTTGAACATCTCTCCCACAAACCACTTGATCAGCTTCAAGCTTCTTCACAGTCGCCAGACAGAAACCAGAAATGGGCCACACATCAGCGGCCCCCATGCGACGGCACTCAAGCGTCGTAAGCATCTTACCGAACCAATTAAGAGGCACAACCTCCCAGATAGGGGAACAAGTTTGTCATTATTTGTCGGCTCCCTCCCCCCAGGTGCAGATAAATTTATCTCGACGCCACATGCACAGCGATATCGATATCGTCGCAAGGACACCGAGACGACACCTTTCTGCGCCGTGCCGGTCGCGGTCGTCCTTGAGCAGTCGGCTCGGGTGAAGAAGCCAAATAAATTCAAGTCAATTGTACGTCGCTGAATAATTACATGCCACGGCTAGTGTCTGCATGCGTGTACGCAGCGCACTTATCTGCCGATGAGTCACCGCACGGTGAGACTGTAATTTATGCAGATCAGCTCGGAGGGGGGTGGTGGTGCGGGTATCTTGACAATTGTTTATGAGATTGCACGCTTTCCCTGTTCTTCGATGCGGGCGAACAATAATTGGTTCACAGTCGTCCTTGGCCTGCCAGATGAGATCACTGGAAAGGGCCGACGCGGCTTTTGTGTCGCGGCCGACTTGAGTTATGTGATTATTCAGCTTTATCGGTGGAAAGTGGTCGAAGTGAGACGAGGTGGCATCGTAAATTGTGAGGCTCATTTGGGAACGCAGAACAGAAGTACCCTGATGATGGTGACGACGTTCTCCCATCGACTGTGGCGTCGTCGGAGTGAAGGGGGGAGGACTGATGTGTCTCCGGGATGGGGTCGGGTACAATAGACAAATCGTTTCTTTTAGCCGAAGATAACAGGGACAGGTAGAGATGATGGGAATTCAATCAATCGATGGATGGTGTGAGATATGATTCATACGAAGATGGGTAAAAAATTGGGACTGATCAGGAATTTTGAAAAGACTCAGCAACGCGCTGTTCGGAAGGGGAATTCTGGAATGTGGTTGCTCATAAATCAAAGTTGTGTATTGGGGTCTGGGTGGAAAGGGGACATCTGACAAGAGGCTCCAGTCCAGAGACATCTGGCCTGAAGCATTGTCTTAAGTTGAGGAGCTGGTTAACAGTCTCAGGCCCAGTTTGCTTGGATGTTCAGTGATATTCGTTTTTACCTTACCTTAAGGTTTGATTGGGTGAGGCATTTCAGCCAATATCTGGCCTTTAGTTAGCCATGCCATGGGCAGCACTGCTCCGGCCCGAAGAGTCTTCTAATCCGAACCACAGGGAAAACGCAACAGAGGGCGTCCTAGACTAAAATGGCGCACACAAGTGGATAAGGACCTCAACCAACTTGGAGTGCGCAACTGGAAGCAGTTGGCAAGAGATCGTGCTAGCTGGAGAGGCATGTTGGTTCACCCCAGACTGTAGCGCCATCAGAAGAAGAAGAAAAAGAAGAAGTTAGCCATGCCAGCCTTGCAAATGAAATCCTTTAATAACCGTGAAGCGAGATCACTTTTTCAAATGATCAAATGAGCTTGTCACACCCCAAAACTGTGACTCATGCTGAACTTTCGAAACAAGTCCCTTTACCATCCTGGATACGAGCTCAGTTCAGTTCCTCTTCTAAACGAAATTTCAGGTAGAACAACAATAATTGTGAGTTTCTAGGGACTTTGACCTCCGTGGTGTGTTGTCGGCTTACACTCTGTCGATCGTAGGTTCAATTCCAGGATTTTTTTTCGACTTTCTGGCACCTTCGTTTTCTTTTTTTCCTTCTTCTTCTTCTTCTTCTTCTTCTTCCTCGATGGAGCGTATCCTTCTTCGAAGAAGTTCACTAATAATCTTCTTTTTCTTGTGGCGCAACAGTCCGGGGTGGACCTGGGCCTCAGCCAACATGCCTCTCCAGCCAGCACGGTCTTTCGCTAGCTGCCTCCAGCTGCGCTCTCCAAGTTCGTTAAGGTCCTTCTCCACTTGGGTGCGCCACCTTAGCTTAGGCCGTTCTCTTTTGCGTTGTCCCAAAGGCTCAAATTTGAAGACTTTCTGATAGCACTGACAGCATGGAACGCTTCTCAAATCTCGCTCCTCCTCGCATCTCCTCCATTTATAAACAGAAACAACAGCACGCACATCACGAGTAATTCCTGAAGTATTTAGGCCTTGTGGACTACAGTGCCCTTGTTCTGAGAGTGTACAAGTATTTTTGACAAGACTAGAAGTCTAAGTCACAGAGAGACTCGTTCTTTAGCCGCACCCATTACAGTCCACAGGCATTTCAATCCAACGTGCGCCGGTACCTCATCTCTCTCCTCATCTACACCTACGACTCGTGCTTCGACCTGAGCCTGATCACTTAAGGATCCTCGAAATCCCTTTAGTACGCTCTCTGACAAGGCTTCTCCTCTCCTGTGCATCAATGATTTTATGAAAAAGGTTTTCTAGGTAACGTAACGGCTGCTGTGGCAAAACTTCAAAGAAGGGTCTTTCTAGGCTGCATGGAGGCTTGCTAGTATGCCTGATGCACTGCTGAGTCTTTCTCCTCCCCTTCGCATCATGGGATACACTTCGAAGCCTACCTTCTGACCTAAAAGAAGTGGTTTAGAGTTTCGATGACTCCAAGCAAGGCATTTCCATGGGCGGACTGACTCATCAAAATGCCATCTGATGCACGGAGAGCAGTCCTTTCGACTTTCTCTGTATTGAAGACTGGATCTGGGCAGAAACAGGAAAAGTGCAGATTCGGACAAGTAGCCAGCCAATAGTCAAATCTTAAAGAGCGAGTTCAAGATCAAAGAAAGATCCGAAGCTAGCGTCTTCAAGGAGCACGGACAGAGGGAAGATTCTGACCAAAGATTGGGGTTTGTCCTAGGAAGAGCGCCGATTTTGAGCAGAGCTTGAGGGTTGTCCCAGGATAGGCGCAGATTCTGAACAGAATTTGAAGTCTCTACCACAAAAGGCACAGATTCTGTTCAGCGTCAGTCGTTAGTACAATACTTACGGATGGCCCCAAGATCAAGGGCCTTCAAGACCAAGGGCGCTGGCCCTTTCGCGAAGGACTAAGACATCAGACTTTGTCAGAAAAGGAGTAAATTCTGTCCAGGTCTAAGGTTCTGCCCCAGAAAAGGTTTAGGTTCTGACTAGAGCTTGAGACCTGGTCGATAGGCGGTAGTGCTATTTTTTAGAATGGCTCCAAGTCAAAGGAAGACTCTAGCGCTGGCTCCTTCACGGAGGACGAGAACATTAGAGAACGTCAGAACAGAAGCAAATTCTGACCCGAGCTGGAGATCCGCCCCAGGAAAGGCGCAACTTTCGTCCAGATCTTGAGTCCTACTTCAAAAAAGACGCAGATTCTGATTTAGAGTCAGGGAGTAGTGCAATCTTTAACGACGTCTCCATGGCCAAGGAAGCGTCTAGCGCTGGCGCCTTCACAGAGGGCGAGAACATTAGAGCATGTAGGAAGAGAAACAGAATCTGACCGGAGCTGGAGATCTGTCCTAGAAAAGACGAAGGTTTTTCCAGACCTGCCCCAGGAAGAGCGCATCTTTGGTCCATATCTTACGTCCTACCTCAAGAAAGACGCAGATTCTGTTTAGAGTCAGGGAGAAGTTCAATCTTTACTGATGTCTCCAAGTCAAATGAAGCGTCTGGTTCTGGCGCCTTCACCGACGGCGAGAACAGCAGAGTACATGAGAAGAGAAGCAGAGTCTGACCGGAGCTCGAGATCTGCCTTAAGAGAGGCACAGTTTTAAGTTTCATATCTGCCCAGGAAAGGTGCATATTCTGTCCAAAGTCAGGCAACAATCGCATCTTCACAGACGGCTTTAAGACCAAACAAGAGTCTGTCGCTGCCCCTTTTACGGAGGACGAGAACATCAGATTCCTTGCCTCGTCCACGGATGATTCACGGACTGGTGAACTGCCCACAAACAGGTTGAAGGGGTTGATGATTTTTTGCCTTAAACCTTGCTCAACCATCTCTGTCTCAACTGAGCTCTGATTGGTTGCCTACGTTTGCAGGATCACGACCATGTGGTCATGTCTTAAGGAACGGTCACTTCTCTCTCTCTTGGAGTGTGATCACCTCGATTGTTCTTAAAGTCACAGCGCCTGCAAGTCCACACTGGATCGAGAGCGAAATCGTCATCACTATGTGATTTGACACAGCTAAGGTGAACACGGTGAACTGTGGACCTTTTCGTTAACCACTTAAGTGCGCTTGGGCTTAATGATGATATCCTCCGCGAAACTTGTAGAGAAGGGGAAGACACTGTAGAGCGTTTTCTCTGTCAATGTCCAACCTTTTGCTCGATTCAGGAGGTGGGTGCTTGGTGTTGATCTGGTTGGAACTGAAAGCCACTTGAAGACACCTCTTCGGAAGACCAAGAAATTACACTAAATGTCGGTTACTGCCATGGTCGCCGTGACGTAGTGGATAAGTGCGTCGACCCACACACAGAAGGACTAGGTTCGATTCGCGGACGGGGACATCTCGCATTTTTTCACGGCACCACCTCTTCGGAGTTGCTGACAACACTTAGAGTACCAATTGTCTATGAAAAGCGTCTCAAATCTCGCCGTTCGGAGTCGGCAAACAACTGTAGGTCCCTTCTACGCGTGAGAGAACAGCAGCACGCACAACACGGGTAGTTGTTGCAGAGGCGTGGGTCCTGGTCCCCTGTGGGCTGTAGTGTCACTCAATGATGAAGATGATGAAGATGAACACAGCCTCAGGCACAATTCCACTTATCCCCGTTTTTTCTTGAGATTCATGATTCCATCAGATCATCCATTAACTTCATCTGGAGCCATAGTTTCATAATTTTGACCAAACCCGCAGGCACAAGGACGGTCTCAAGATTTGCCACTTCAAACACTCTCTACAGGATATCACACCACAAACGTTGGCCGCTGAAAGTTGTCCTGTTTAAAATTCATGCTAGTTTTCTGATTTGGGTCAATCCTTACAAAAACCAAAAATACCGCTGCGGCACCAGAATCCAATTAAATCTCAATCGCTGCAACCTGTCAAACACCCTTTTACTCCAGTTATCACAGCTCGGACAAGTTTGACATGAGAAGGTGACACGAGGACCCCCTCCCCTCCCTCCCCCACCAACCACAGCAGATACATTAACTGATAAACAACACGGAATAGAAAACAAACTCACTCCCCACCCACCGTTTCCACCCTACCCCTTCTGCAACATTTCCAATTTCGGTTGGCCAACACAAGCAACGCCTGCCATCGATTCCCCTATACGACCGTATTTTGGTATTCAAGTGCGATTTGATTGCTGCGCGTTCGTTGCGCAAAAAAAACACAACAAAACAACGCGTAGTACAATTTCAACCCGACAGATAGATGAGCGATACGATAAAAGTCTGACACACGTTTTTCATAAATTGCCCGGCATGACAATAACGACTGTCAGGCATTTACTACGAACGTGACGTTCGCTTCGCCGCGACGTCCCTGTCTAGTTGGATCGCAGTTATTAGTAGAATCACTCGATTTAGTGACTGGCCCTCGCGCGCTTGTGTGTTGACAACAAAATTCGGAAGTGTTAATGGGTTTCGGGCTGTTATGACATTTACGGTATCATTTGGTCGATGACATGTCGCGATGGCAGCGACACTTTGAAGAAGATTCGACAAGATATGATTTATTGGCATCGGTGGCAGAGTTGTCGTCGTTGTCGTCGTCTTCATCACAGAGATGGCTTGCATTGGAAATGAGTGTGAGGCGCGGTTTGAATCTCTTCCGTGTGATGTGAGAGACTCACTTGTCATTGAATGCTTTTTGTTTGTTTCCGCGTGTGATAAGAGAGTTTGTTTTTTGTGATCTGACAATCACATGCAGTTCATATTTTGTGAGGTTCGTCAGTGACACTTTGCCTTGTGTGGGGGGCGTCACAAACCGACAGACTGGACGGATTTTGAACAAATGCACGTCGAAAGTACCTCAAAAGTAAAAAAAAACCGTTTACTTCGACATCACCCGCCCAAATGAAAAGCCTCAAATTTCCCCTGACATTCAGCAAACAATTCACTGACGTCCCCCACAGACGTTCCGTATGCGCATTCTAAACAAAGCGAAAGTAAACTCTTCCGTCTCTTCCCCGAACATCACAAGCATCAGTGGCAGCGATTGTATCTGCCGATTGAGTGAGCACTTCCATTCGAAATACTTTCCAAAAGTGATTATCAATCATCCACTTGGAGAGGAAAATTGATTTGAAATACATTACCCGCCCACACAAACAAAGCGGCACCCGCGAGATGACCCACTTTCCTGCGAAATCGAAAGTACTCGCGCATCTCTCTCTCTCTCACACACACTGAATCGGTTCCAAATATGGGATGCATCGCAAACTGAGACTCATTCTCGTCCATCCGTCCAAGTGTCAACTTCAATTTGTAATTACAAAATTCACGCTGTGCATCTTGCTCGGATGAATCATGTCAAGTCACTGCGAGACGGTGAAAAATTCACTTGAACGAGAATCTCAGATGCTGCTTGTCACAAAAGAAAAACACAGACACAGGGAGCTCAATGAAGCTCGTCGACCGATCGTGATCCAGATTGCCTTGGGATCGGGCTCGTAAATGTTTTATCTCTTGTGGTCTGCTGTTAACATGGTAAGATCGAGTTCTAGTTTTTTTTTTTTTTTTTTTGTTGGTGTTTGGGAGCATCGCACACACAGCACAGAGTACAGGCAAGATGCGCCATATGGCATAGAGAATCGGAGGCCTGTGTGCACAGAAATTGAAGTGGTTCGCCGCCGCCGCGGGGAGGGGGTAATCGTTTTCGTCATCTTCTAGGTTAACCTAGTCATTCGTGAGGCGATAACATTTTATTTCAAATGAGTCGGACTCGTTCTCTTTCATCATGCTAGCGGCAAACGGTGGATGATTGTGTTTTGTTTTCCACTCGCTTCAAGGATGTAATGCTTTGTGAAATTATTGGCTGTCATGGGAGATGATTTTGGGATGAGTAGGGAAAATTTTGAACAAGAATTGGATCAACATTCTGCAGGTTCAGATTTGTGAGGGAGGCAGAAGTGATCATGCTGAGGAGATGCTGTTGTATGTTTTTGAATTTTTTTAAGGAACTCAGAATTTGGATCTTTTTCAAAAAAAGTCTCCAAAATTACTGTGTGGAAATCATCCTTAAATTCACTACAGTGGACGATGATTCCATTCGATGATTTCCATTTCGGGTTCAAATTTTGGATCATGACAAAAATTAATCCCAATTTTGCACATTTTGAAAAGTTCCATTTTCGATCAGGACAAATGACCAAATTTATCCCTAATTTCGAAAATTTTGATAAGTTCCACTTTCCGATCAGTGCCCAAGTTTTGGATTAAGACCAAATTTAATCCGAATTTTGAACATTTTGATAGTTCCATTTTTCGATCAGGGTCCAAATTTTGGATTATGACCAAATTTAATCCAAATTTTGAACATTTTGGAAAGTTTAATTTTTCCATCAGGGTCCAAATTTTGGACCGAAGAACTTAATCGAATTGGATGAATTTTTCAAGCATATTGGAGCGTAAACGACATCTGGCCAACTGGTAACAATTAAGTACGAACCTAAGTTCAAATGTGCGGGTTCTGAGAACGCTTAATGAATTCTCTGCCCAGTCAAAAACCGAGGATGCATGAGACTGAGGATGACTGCTGGAAGGGCATGGGCCATAGCGCCGATTCCAAGAACTCTGTGGCCTGAAGGAAATGAGACTGTCAATACGGGAACTAACGACGGGCAATTCCAACGCTCTATACAGCCCCTATTTTACAAGTCCCAGTCCCAGTCCCAGTCCCAGTCCCAGTCCCAGTCCCAGTCCCAGTCCCAGTCCCAGTCCCAGTCCCAGTCCCAGTCCCAGTCCCAGTCCCAGTCCCAGTCCCAGTCCCAGTCCCAGTCCCAGTCCCAGTCCCAGTCCCAGTCCCAGTCCCAGTCCCAGTCCCAGTCCCAGTCCCAGTCCCAGTCCCAGTCCCAGTCCCAGTCCCAGTCCCAGTCCCAGTCCCAGTCCCAGTCCCAGTCCCAGTCCCAGTCCCAGTCCCAGTCCCAGTCCCAGTCCCAGTCCCAGTCCCAGTCCCAGTCCCAGTCCCAGTCCCAGTCCCAGTCCCAGTCCCAGTCCCAGTCCCAGTCCCAGTCCCAGTCCCAGTCCCAGTCCCAGTCCCAGTCCCAGTCCCAGTCCCAGTCCCAGTCCCAGTCCCAGTCCCAGTCCCAGTCCCAGTCCCAGTCCCAGTCCCAGTCCCAGTCCCAGTCCCAGTCCCAGTCCCAGTCCCAGTCCCAGTCCCAGTCCCAGTCCCAGTCCCAGTCCCAGTCCCAGTCCCAGTCCCAGTCCCAGTCCCAGTCCCAGTCCCAGTCCCAGTCCCAGTCCCAGTCCCAGTCCCAGTCCCAGTCCCAGTCCCAGTCCCAGTCCCAGTCCCAGTCCCAGTCCCAGTCCCAGTCCCAGTCCCAGTCCCAGTCCCAGTCCCAGTCCCAGTCCCAGTCCCAGTCCCAGTCCCAGTCCCAGTCCCAGTCCCAGTCCCAGTCCCAGTCCCAGTCCCAGTCCCAGTCCCAGTCCCAGTCCCAGTCCCAGTCCCAGTCCCAGTCCCAGTCCCAGTCCCAGTCCCAGTCCCAGTCCCAGTCCCAGTCCCAGTCCCAGTCCCAGTCCCAGTCCCAGTCCCAGTCCCAGTCCCAGTCCCAGTCCCAGTCCCAGTCCCAGTCCCAGTCCCAGTCCCAGTCCCAGTCCCAGTCCCAGTCCCAGTCCCAGTCCCAGGAATCTAAGACAGTCACCCAAAAATGAGTCGCCAAGCAGTCTTATCGCCCTCTGTCGCCGGAAACATTCTGAATACCGGAAAGAGCTGTGACAGAATTTAGGTCACGCGAGACGTGGACGAGATTACAGCTGCCTACACTGGAATGCATCTGCCTGTGTGTGTGCGTTCTCAGTTCTAAGACTTGAGCCAATTACCTTGGCACTCACGGACCAACGCAATTTCCAACAATAGACCGAACGCGTCACGCTGACTCTGTGTGACTGCGCCCACTAATCCCAGAGTGTACACTGATTTGGCTTTATCGTCGCGGAATTATTTGCTCAATCGATAAGGAGCAGTCTGTGCTTACTCATTAGCTTTGTAAATTTCATTATTTCGTCTGTTTGTTCAGAAGCTTTGCTTCATTGGCCGGTTTATGGTCTGATTTGGCTAACGACTGGGGTGGCTTTGGTGCAATCAGGAGACTGTTGCAACAGGGTTGAGTCAATGACACTGCCAGTGCTTGGTTCACAAGAAGAACCTCCCCCCTTGCACACACGTTGAAAACCTTTGCACACGCCGCCAATCGGCTTCCCTCACAGACCGCTTACGTGCGTCTGAATGGAAAGCAAACTTTTGGTCATCTAATCCAATTTGTTAAGCGGATTGTGGCACCCCTCTCCCGCACGCCGATGCAAATAACGTCCGATAGGTGGGTACACTTCTGGCTAAAAATAGACGAGTTTGTTGTTTTCCTTCGGCTGACTCACGCCGCGCTGCAAAATGTCGCCAATTGATAAATTACCTTATCAACGTTCACCGGGCTAATAAATCAATTAATCAGCCGAACAATGAAGAAGTCAATACAGAAATCATATTCGCCTGGTCGTTGGGTGCTCGAGCGGATCGGTACGGGGGCTGTGCGCGAGGGAGCGACGACGACGGGGATTGGATTGCGAGCGGGCGGCTATGCGGTTGAAGTGTTTTGTTTTCGACAAGTTTTCTGTGAAATTTACATACACACCGCAGCCGGACTCGTGTGCGGAAGGTGAGGCGCTCCGCTGGATGATGTTTACGATGCCCAGGGTCAATTGATTTCAGATTCTCTTTCCGTGTGCAATTCTTCGCATGTTTACGAGCACGTTTCTACGCTAGAAAATGTTGATTGGCGGGGGTGTCGTGAGGGGGGAGGGGGGGGGGGGGAGCAACACTTTTTCCTGGTGGTTTGGAGAGATCATCGCGTGCAGTGACGACAAATGTGTTGAGTTGAAATCGAAGGGAATTCCAAGAATTTGAATGTTCTCTTCTGAAGTGGGGGATTCTTTTGGCCCCACCCCAGCATAACTTATGGCCCTCTGCGTCTCGATTCGGAATCTTTCGGGGAGGGAAAGGGAAGGGTCTTGAAGGAATATTGGCGTTGTTTCTAGTTTTTACAGCGTGGAAAGTCGGAACGTCTCCGACTACTACTCACAGATCCGTATTGAATTTGGGATGACAGTTGGGCAAAATTTTTTGTTGGTACCAATGTCTGTTGGGATCATTTGGTTGTTGACATAGATCTAGATGGGACCATGTTTGACTGTGATTTCTTCATTGTTGAGGATCCCTGCGGGAATGTAAAGACAGGGGGAGCGGTTTTCCAAGAGGTGGACCGGCGGGGTGGTGGCATGCACATACCCCTCTCAAAATACTGAGATTCCTGGGAACTCTCTAATTTTAAATTTTCATTCTAGATCTCTTGTACCTCTTGTCCCTTCAAACTCCAATTCCCTCATAATGCCAAACATTTCGTTCCATTGTGAAAATACAAAAATCCCAAAAATAACCTCACTTCACTTATCACTGTTCACGCTGTTTGCTCAGCCGGTTATCGCTTCTAAATTTGAGATTAAAGTGACCAAGATGCGAACGCACTTAAAGTTGTTTTTTGATCAGCTTATCCAATCACCCTTGCCTCGTGCTTGTATTCGCGAAATTCTGGTGTTAATCCAAAGAAGAAACAAACGAATTTGGGAGGCTAATGAATGGTTAGAGCTGGAGATTGCGACTGTTGGGATTCAGTTGAAAATAGGAGCTGACTTGATCAATTAAGCACTTCGGGGAGTTTGTCGACACACTTGAGTTTAAATGAAATCCCGAAAGTAAGCTCTGACAACGAAAACGCTGACATTCAAGCAAAGACTGAAATTTGGGCCTTCTCCTCTATACGCTTTCAAAAAGGCGGAGAATAAGAAGCACCTTCACAAATGGGTTACAAATTAAAGGAAGCAGTTCTGACACAGTGCTAGCTGGAGAGTCATTTGGTTGTGGCCCAGGTCCACCCCGGATTGTAGCGCCATCCGAAGAAGAAGAAGAAGTTCTGACACAGTTAGGAGAGCAGTAAGGACTTAAGAAATGTTAAATGTGCACTTAGTATACGCGTTGTCTGGGCAATTCGATCTTTACCTGTGCTGAATGCCAGGCCAGAGACATCCCAGATAACTGCAGAGCTGATGAATTACCTACCCTTACAATAAGGACACGAAAAGAAGCACCTCTTGCTGCATATCCGCTGAAGCTATACATGAACGCGACCAACTTGATGCTGTCACGTTCTTCTTCTTCTTTTTGTGACACTACATTCCGTGGTGGACCTGGGCCACAACCAACATGTCTCTCCACGATCCTTCGCTAGTTGCCGCCAGTTTCGCACTCGAAGTCGGTTGAAGTCCTTCTCCACTTGCTCTACCTTAGCCTAGGATGTCCTCTGTTGCGTTGCCCCAATGGCTCAGATTCGAAGATTCGAAGATTTTTCAAACCGGAGCAGTGGTGTCCATTCCGTCTACATGGCCTAGCCATCTTAAGCGTTGTATCCGAAGACGCTTGGCTAGGCGCCTGTCGCTGTACAGTCCAGAGAGTTCGTCGTTTAATCTTCTCCTTCAGACGGCACCAAAGCAAACAGGATCAAAAATCACACGCAGACTAAAGGCTTTCTCATCAACCCCTAGTAACGTCCAAGTCTCCGCGTCGTGAAGAAGGACGGTAATAAACAAATCCAGTTTAGTCCTTCGAGAGACGGCTTTACTACTCAATTGCCTCTTGAGCCCAAAGAATCAGCGATTGGCAAGAGTGCCTTCTGCGTTTGATTTCGGTGCTGGTGTTGTTGCCCCTATTTACCGCGGAGCAGATGTGATTGTCTCGAAATTTCTCCTGCCTAGTGTGACGCTCTGTCCGAGACGTCGATGTTGTGTGTCCTTCCTTGATGACAGCATGTACTTCGTTTTGCCCTCATTTACCACCAGACCCATTTTAGCCGCTTCCGCTTCAATGCCTCATTGACGGCTCGCTGTGTTCGTCCAATCACGTCAATGTCATCGCCGTTAGCTACTGACTTCTGGAACATCTTGCCTCTGGTGTTGACTTGTGAGTTGCGCACGATCTTCTCAAGGATAATGTTAAAGACGTCACAGAACAGCGCGTCGCCTTGTCCGAAACCATCTAGTCTAGACATTGAAGGTCTCGGTGAGTTCGTTACCGACCTTGACGAAGCAGTGAGAGTTCTCTATCGTCTTCCTACACAATCTGACGAGTTTGGTAGGAATTCCAAAACTAGACATGGCGCTGTATAGCTAGTCTCAATGCAGGCTGTCATAGGCGGACTTTAAATGGACGAAAAGGCGGTGGGTGTGGATCTACATCTCTTGGGTCTATTCCAGGATCTGCCGCAGAGTGAAGATCTGGTCTATTGTCGGCCTTCCTGCCCTGAAACCACTCTGCTGAGGACCTATCAGGTTGTTGACGAACGGTTTTAGGCGTTCACACAACACGGCAGAGGGGATCTTGAAGGCGTTGTTGAGGAGGTCGATCACTCGGTGGTGGGGCAGTCTTGTGAACCGGACAAACGACGCTGAGACTCCACTCATCGGGCATGCTTTCCTCCGACCATATCTTAAAGATGAGCTGGTGCGTGCGCCCAAGCACAGCATCTGCCTCTCGTTTCATCCCGGTCTCCTTGTTTTGGTGATGTCATCTGAATTTCTTTTTTATTATATTTTGACTCATCCTTGAGATGGAAGCTTTCAAGGCGCTGTCACTGTTCTGGCAGTGCGAGGCAGTTCTTGCCAAAACCTACACGGCCATTATAAGACCTCTCCTCTCCTATGCCGCAGTTGTTTGGTGGAACAAGCTTTCGTGCAAGCATGAGACTACCGCCTTCACTAAGTTTCAAGCAACTGTCAGTCTGGCGACGGCTCTGGAAGCGATCGATGACTGGTGTACCAGAAACCTCTTAAAACCGAAGTTGTTCTCTTCACGAGGAGGAGGCATCTCACTGGTCTGACTCGACCAGTAATTAAAGGTGTCAGCATTCTCTGTTCCGAAGATGCTAAGTAGTAAGGAAGGACCTCCTATCGAATTTTTTCCACGTGGAGACGAAAACCTCCAAGGCGCTGTCAGCTTCCTGGGAGTGTGAGGGAGTATTTGGCAAAATCTGGGGCCTGTCACCGACAAGACCTCTTGGATCTGCAGGACACTAGTAAGACGTCTCCTTTCCTATGCCGCAGTTGTTTGGTGGAATAAGCTGAAAGCAAGTGACTGCTGCTTCCATCAAGTTTCAAGCAACTGTCTGTCTTGGCTTCACAGAGGCTTTCTCTAGCAGGCCTGGATCTTCTCCTCCCCTTAGTGGTCACATCATCAGCTGCACAATCAAGGCCATCGATTCCGTTTCTGGTTTAACCCGCACTGGGAACTTTGATAACATGGCGCACAACATCTGCTATGAACCCAGTGTGACGGATATGCCGTCTGATGCGAGGACACCAACAATCCAGCTGCGCCGGCCATTCAAAGTTTATTTGCGTTCAGGACTGGCGCGGGTGAGAAACTGAGTCAGGAAGGGAATGTACTCGAAGGCACCTGGAGCTGGGGCCTTCGTGGAAAACGACAACATCAGACGTCACACTTCTTTAGGTAACTTTGCGTTGGTTTCGCAAGTGGAAACCTTTGCGATCCTAATGGTCACGAACTACATTTTGAAGATCAGGTGAACTTAACCCTCTTACCGCTTCCAAAATAGTTCAGGAATGCAAGCCTTAATTTGGTCAGCAGACTAAATTCAGTAAGACCTGTCTGGGTCGTGGGAAATCTCGGGATCATGGGAAACGAGATTGCCCATTAACTTGCTGGGCGAGGATCAAAATAGGCACTCCTAGGGCCCGAGCACACTTTGGGACTGAACGCTTCCTTGGTCAGGGCTTCCATCGACAGTTGAGCACCTTGTCAGTGGAACCAGCGATGGCTTGACTCCCCAGGATGATATGAAATCCATTTTTGTCTTCTCTAGAGAGAGAAGACTGCAGACACCTTGTCACTTCACCTTCGCTTATCACATAAGTGCGCTTGGGCTCAGTAGTGAAACTCTTGGCGACGCTAGTAGAGAAGGTGAGGATGCTAGAGAGCACTTCCTCTGTCTGTGACGGGCTTTTGCTCGAATCAGGCGGCAGTTGCTTCTTGTGCTGATGTGATTGGAGCTGAAAACTTAGACTCTTTGTCACAGAAGCACTTGCTGACATCCCTCCGGGAGACCAAGACATCTCATTAAACTTAGGCTACTGGCTGGTGGTACAATTGACTCCAACAGTTCTCCAACCTCAAACAAAAAACTGCTCACATGACAAAATTGTCCAGTTCTTTGTTTTCTGTCTTTTGTTGGAAATAAAAGGCTTTCGGGATGATGTGTGTAGATATGTTTCAGTGCCTCAGACTAAGGTCAGTTTCGTTCAATTCATTTGGTACCCATTTGTGGAGATTTTTTCACTTTTCCTGAGATGTGTCGACTTGTCATCAAGGGGGAGACTCTCATGTTGTGCCCCGCAATATTTTTGTTAACCCAATATACACCGTTTCTCATATGGCAGCTTCAATTACCGTTTGCGGTTTCCCATGGGATTCGTTTTCGAAGCTTGGATCTCCTGATCGCCGAAAGGTGCGGATGCTCTTAAATGCATCATTTTTGTTTTCAGTTGCCAGGTACGCAGTGTGTTCCATTTGGAAAAAAGAAAACAGTCTCTGCGTTGTTCAGGCGTTCACTCGAGAAGTTCTTGTTGACGCCTAAGTGGCAACTCTTTCTTTGGTACAACCTGGGAGAGACAAACAGAGCTGTAACGAAACCTTTTAAATAATTGGGTGGCACTGCTGCTGCACACAAGGGACTACGGCCTACCTCCTTAAGCAAATACTCCTGTTGTGCGTGATACTGTTTTCTCACGTTTAGAGGCGACCTTCCGGTCTTGTGTCGGCTCCGAATGGCGAAGTTTGGTGGCAGCAACTCAAAAAGAAGGTGTGGATCGCCGTGGCGTAGTGGGAAAGTGTATCGACCCACACGCAGAAGGTTAAGGTTCGATTCCCGGACGGGACACCTCGCAGTTTTTCACGGCACCACCTCTTTCCAGTTGCTGACGACACTCTAAGAGGAACAATTGTAAATGAAAAGCTCTCAAATTTCGCCGTTAGGAGTCGCCATACAACTGAAGGTCCCTTCTACTCGAGAGAGAGCAGTAGCACGCACAGCACGAGTAGTTGTTGTAGAAGCTAGGCCCTGGTTCCTTGTGGGCAGGAGTGCCACTAAATTATGACTCGAAAGAGGTGGTGATGTGAAAAAATACTAGATGTTCGAGATGCACTTAACCACTGCCACGACTACCACAAACTAACCTCGAAAAGCCATAGGCTGGCTGTGGAATCCTGAAATTTGAAATTCCGTCAAGCTATAAAAAGTCTTAAAATACAGAAGTCCCGAAATTTTGGAAATCTCGAAAAGCCACAATCCCGCAATCATAAATCTCGAGAGTTCTCGTTTCCTTCTTACGAACTCAAGACCTGTTCCAGATCCTACGAAGAGGATCAGCATGCCTCCCCACATACTTCGAGATGCTCATTTTTATGATTTTGGCCAGTTCGCGATTTTGAACTGTGGAATTTTGTCCCTTATCTCAAGCTCCCTTATGGACACAAATTGATCACTTAGGCTGGCCTTAATGTCTTCAGCCAGTGGTAGCCTTCCTGGGCATTGAAAGAATGCGGAAAGTTGGGAGGCATCTTCAGTTTCTGTCTTTCTGCTTTCCTCTATATCGATAGACGCAGCGTCTGTTAAGGCATTTATCTTTGCCAGCAATATGATCTGTCCATCTCTCATTTCAAATTGAAGAACAGATCAAACTCAACCCACCTGAACCCTCGTCTACAGTGCCTTTCACGAAGTAACGAATTGTACTGACAAACTGGCGCCCAACGAGCGTCCCAAATTCTTTGAAAAATCAAACAAAATCCTATGGAATTGCTCTCCAAAGAAGCGGCCTCCATTTACCCAGAAAAACAGACCCACTTTCGAGGGCAAAATATGTTATCTCAAAAAAAAACAGTCTGTTTGCCAGCTAATCACACACCTCCAAGACCACCAGATCATATCCATCCCAACATCGACATCATTCACAGCCCTGTGTACACTCCAAGTGCAAATCTACGATCAAACAACAAACCCAAACACCCCAGTGGATAAATATACCGAGATCATTGACACATCTGCTCTAAACGGCAGTTCCTCGGCACACACTCTAAATATTTACACAGCCCGCCGCGCTCTTGTTTCACATTTCATCAGCCTCCCGGCCATTGCACACGAGCACACCCAAAGCGCAAAGCAGATATCAGCGATTTCAAAACCAGGAGTTGCGCACATGAAACCGCGCATAAACTTTGGCGATTGTAAACAACCGACTTTATCGCATCGCCTTCACGTGTCACCGCCATTAAGTTGGCCGAGTGCCTTTATCGCATCCGTGGCCCGCAGAATTTCGTACGATTTCAGAATAAAATTCCCGCGACGAAAACGGCGACGGGGCTTACACAAAACCCAGAAACTGGTTCACCAGATCGCCGCTGCCTGCAATCGCCGTCGCGCCGAACGGAATGAGAGACGTTAGTTTGCCCTAATCGATTGCGCGGCGGCGTGCGCCGCATTTTAACGCGACACGGAAACACTTGTTCGCAATCGCTCGTACTGCGCAAAAAAAAAAAAAAAAAAACAAACGTCAAGACTGACAAAAGCAGCACACGGGCGGGGTGTACCGTCACCGTGGTGTGAAGACGATTTTCAGCGCGGTAGCCCTACTTAGCCGCAATTAATTAGAGACGTGTTGTGGATTTTGTGGGCTCGGCAGTGGCCAGTAGTGCCAATTGGGGGCCTCGGAGACTGCTCGAATGTGGAACAGCGGATTACAGCTTATCGGGGCAGCCGTGAACTTCGGCGTGCCTTGTGCAAAACTGTAAGCTGTGGCGAGTCGCCCTCGGATTGCGGATATCTAATCGGATTAATTAGCACTCGAGATGGTCTAAAGTCGGTGGAGATTATGGATGTTATTTTCCGAGGGAATGTTCTGGGCTAGAAGATTAGATAAGTGGCTTGTTTTTTTTGTCAGCCGGCTGAGAATGACTTTGCTGAAAATTCAAGGGTTTTCTGTTTGGCGCCCAATGGTGGACTCAGAGTTGTCTTTCTTTTTGAGTTTGTATATTTGAGCTTCATTGAGATGTCTGTCTAGGGTGGGTTCTGTTGGCATTTTGTTGTCAGTTAGACATGCGCTAGAGACGCAGAATTTATCAGATGTTTGACATTCCAAAACGCCCCCTTGTTTGATCGTTTACTAATTTCTTGCTTTTCTGTTGTTTCAGCGGATAAACTGATGAGCTTCTGGGACTTGAATGGTAAGTTTGATGGAATTCTTTTAGAAAATTCGCAAGTTCTCTGTTATTTCCTTCGTTGCTGTAACGTGCAGCTTTTGGTAGCCTTTGGAGTTTTTTTCATAAAAATAGCAGATGCAAGTATACCATGCATCAGTTTTGACTCTATGAAGGCATGGCCGGCTTGTCCTCATATGGGAGCTGTGGCATGACACTTTAAATGAAGGAGCATAACCTGTGTTAAGGATCAGGCGCAACTCATCAAAATGTACATCCCGCAGAAAATCACCGTCAACCATCTCAATCGGGCAACTTTTTGAGCTTCAACAGACATCGGTTCCGACAGAAGATTTGCTTTTGGGTGGCTTTCACCTGCGTGCTGCGTATGTGCGTCATTTTTGTTAGAAACCACGAACCAAGCCACCAAGCTACTGTGTCATTTCCCATTCGAAAGGACCTCATTTGTGTATGGGATGAAAAGAAATGGACTTAGTCTTGACCCTTGAGGGACTCCACGAATTTTCTTACGGTTGTATGTCTGGGTGAC
Source organism: Eristalinus sepulchralis (assembly GCA_944738645.1). NCBI lineage: Eukaryota > Metazoa > Arthropoda > Insecta > Diptera > Syrphidae > Eristalinus > Eristalinus sepulchralis. The sequence goes on from OX122883.1 coordinate 65,913,019, forward strand.
AATTTTTTCATGAATCAGGGTGTCAAAGGCCCTACTGAAATCTGCGAGAAAACACTAGTCCAAGAAGGCTCTTGTTTTGATTATTGTTGACACGGTTGGAACTAGTTCAGTTTTTAGAGCCGAACTATTGGGGGTACAAATTCGGTCAGTTTTCAGAAAAAGGCGCCACCTGCGAGTCGTGGCTGATATTGGAAGCGCCTACCTTCTTCATTGGAAAAGTTTGACATTTGTCAGCATCAGTGTGAGCACCAGCGTGAGCACCAACGTGAGCACCAGCGTTTATTTTAGACAACAACGTTTATTTTTGGCCCTTTCGAAAATGACCGGATTTATCAGTATTTGCGGAAAGTTTTAATTTCCTTGTTCCATTGGAAGGCATAAAGGTGCAGCTGAAGCCCATCGAATGCTTGAGGAAGTTTATGGCGAATCAACTCCGAATGAGAAGATTGCTTTCGACGCTTCAAAAGTGATGATTTAACCGCGAGCCTCTTGCACAGTTCAAAAAGTGTGAAGATGTAGAATCGAGGCCCCACTGGATCAAGATCCATGCCAAAAGCAAAGTTAACTCGCAGAATCGTTGCAAGTGACTCAGTAAACAATTTCCGGCGGGAAATGGGATTTATTTGTTGTCGCAGGTTGGGATACACTGCACTGGAGCGCTCAGACTCCAAAAATTGGTCCATTGTACTACCACGTCGTAAACTTCGTTTACTGTAGTTTCCTGGTTTTCTGAAGAAAGACCGGCAGGTGCTTCTGTCAGCTCCCAGCAAGTCAGCGCCAAACAGCCGCCACTTGATACGAGCAAAGGCGGGGCATTGACAGAGAAAGTGCTCAGAAGTGTCTCCACCCTCTCCACAGGCGTCGCAGAAGATGTCCTCCCTAAGCCCAAGCAGACTTTAGTGCTTAGCGAAGGTGAAGTGTCCCGTTTGTACGCCGACAAGTTTTCGGTCTGGAGATAACAGAAAAGTCGAGGATTTCTTGCTGACGCTCGGGAGCATGTACTTGGTCAGCCTGCATCCTGTAGAGTTGTGCCAGCTCTGGTCGTGCTGTTGGGAGACCCAACCGTCAACGGACGCCCTAACCAAGGAAGCGCAAAGTTCCAAGGTGGGATCGGGTCCAACGAATGCTCTTTAGAACCTTGCCCAGCTAGTTCATTAGCAATCTCGTTTCCCGTGATCCCGTGATGTCCCGCGACCCAGACAACTCTTAGCGTATTTAGGCTGCCGACCAAATTAAGGGAGGACTTGCATTCCTGGACTCTCTTGGAAGTGGTTAAAGCGTAAGGCCTTAAGCACAGATTGGCTGTTGCTGTGCGCCTTACACCTGTTCTTCACAATATAGTTGGTGGCCATTAGGATCGCAAACGTTTTCGCCTGGAAGACCGATGAAAAATTACCTAAAGAGGAGTGAAGTCTAAAGTTGTCGTCTTCTACAAAAGTACCGGCCCCAGAACCCTCCGTCGTCTTGGAGCCGTCAGTGAGAATCCGACTGAATTCCCTTCCCGGTTCAGTTTCTGGCCAGAGCCAACCTTGGACGCAGGGAAAGTCCACTTTGTATAAGCGATGCAGCTGGATCGTTGGTGTCCCTGCACCAGACGACATATCCATAAGACTTGTGTTATAGGAGATGGGGTGCGCGAGGTCATCCAAGGTCCAGTGCGAGTTGAACCAAAGACCATTCTTCTTAGTCACTTTCTGCTCACCAAGGCTCCAGTGGCGTAGCTCTATCCGATTCTTCATACTTTCACAGACTTTTGAGGGATATTTGAGACTCAATGTCTTTAATATGACGAACTTTCTCATCCTTTAGCTCTTGAATTGTGCTTGGCCCATTGACCTAGATTTGTTTTTTTAAAAATCCTCAAAGAAAGAAGTCCAAGGGTGTCAAATTAACATCGCCACGACATGAGATACCACGGCCATTGAATTTCTCGACCACAAGTGTCATGGTTTCAGTTGGCTGTGTGGCAAGTGACATCATCATGTGATGTCCAGGTCCACATCATCAATTTCTGGCCACAAGAATTCCGTTCGCGATAAGTGAGCTCCAATGCGGGAATTCAGCTTGTAAACGAATCCATTTGGTCGACTACGCCGATCAAAAGAATCACGAAGTTGACGAAATCGAAAGGGGGCTGTAGCATCGGAAGTCAAGCTGTCTAGTTAGGCAATCTACACACAGCGGATTTTGTGAATTTTGCAGAGCCGAAGAGAATAAGAACCCATCGAACATCTGCTTTACGATTGTGAATCGGTTGAAGCCTGGTTGCACCTCTTAGACAAGGCCTCCTTCAATGTGATGGTGAATTAAGCAAACATTCGGATGAAGGACAATCTAAAGCGGTTCTTAGTTAAGAAACCCGTCATATGGAGGTCTCATCTTCTTCATCCACAGTTGACGGAATGGATCTGGGCCTCAACTCACAAGCCTCTCCAGCTGGCCAGGTCTTCAACTAGCCAGCCTCCAGTTTAACACGTCGAGTTGATTTGAGGTCCTTCTACATTTGTAAGCGCCATCGAATCCATGGGCGGCCTCTTTTGCTCTGCTCGACTGGGTCGGAGCTTAAAACTCTTCGACCTGGAGCAGTTTTGCCCATGGCCTAGCCATCTCAGACGTTGAATCTGTGGAAGACGGACCATGAGAGGAAAGATTGCAGTGGAACTCTCTTCTTCAAAACTGACCAACGCAGACAGGACCGAAGAAGGCCATTTGAAGGGACACGTCTAATCACCCTTTAGAGCACAATCGACCCGATTATTGGTCTCTGTGAAGTCATCCCGACAACCATAAGGGGTACTCTGGGACACCTTTCCTATCAATCTTGTTGCATAGAAGCGAAAGCTTGACGATGCCCCAAAAGGCCGAGGCCGGGAGGTGAATAAACGCTGAGCTCTACGAGCTGTACCAAAGTGGATGTGGCCCTCAACTGGAGAGGAAACCCTGACAATAGGAACAAATCGGTCACATGGTACCAGTGCAGAGCGAACGATCTCGCAGGCAGATAGCGATCTGCGCCGATGTAAACAAGAAGTGATGGTCGACAGGCGGCAGAGGATACTTTCGAGGGAGCAGTGGCTAATGGTGGTGACATACGGCATGACACCCAGTACCTACAATGCGGTGAGAGCAACAGCAAGAAGCGATATCCACAGGCATACTAGGCCATCGTCAATAACGTCTACGTTGACGATATGCTGAGCGGAGCGGATACCGAGGAAGAAGCAGTAGTTTTGGGTAAGGAAGTGATATCCTCGATAAGATCTGGTGGCTATGAGGTCGGCAAATTCATCTTGTCCAGGTCTCGTATGTTGGCTGAGTTTGCCGGAACAGAAAGGGAGCTAGGAACACAGGAAGATACAGCAGCAAGCATATTGTTTTGGGATCTCTCTCAGGACATAATACTGTACAAAGTGCGGTCGAATACGGATAGCAGCAGCTGAACGAAGCGATTCATAGTTGCCACGCTTTATGAACCAAACGGGTACATAGCTCCGGTCGTAATTAAGGCGATCATGGACTTACGGCGTTCCGGCCTACAGTTTGACTAGGCGAACACCACCCAACGTACTCCAAATTAAATGCCCCTTGAGTCCCGGCATCTAAGTTCGACAAGAAGGGAAAACCCAAACCTGGGTGATGAACGTTATGTAACTTTGAAGAAGCGTGTCCGGGACTGTCAAGGATGAAAGGTTGCGATCCCAACCTGATAAGTCATCTTTAAGTGCCAAAATTAGACGAGAATCTTTTTCTTTCCTAGAGCATTCACTGACTTTGGCCCATGTCCCAGGCCGTGGAACGTCATAAATTCTGACGATGGCTCGGAGTTACTTGCCAACTAGACGGGCAATCCATTGAGGCCGTCGAGGCCTGAGCTATTCTTGCCTTCTATCCAGTCATCCGAACCAAGTTCCCCAACGTCCGCGATCACTTGGTCTCTATACCGGAATTTGAGTCTTCGTCTCCTACTCGAACCCCGAGTCTCGGTCTCGAAGACCCTCTTATCTGGAGCATTGTTGACCATTCCCTTCGTTGTGCCAGAGCCAGTGTATTCGACGGTATACCCACCTCTCGACACAGCACACACCGTCCCCCTCGCAGACAGGACAGAGTTTGTCGTCACCCACCACTGCCCCAACGTTCTCATCTTTCACAAAGTTTTCCTTTCACCTCGGCAAAACCAGACTGTCGCCCCAAACAGAGTTCGATGAAGTCACAGAACCCCCATGACACCACCAGCGGACTGGTTTCTCTAGAACTGAGTGCCAAAGTAGGCGACGCTCTCGGTCAACCCCTCAGCACTCCACCCCACACTGTCAACACTCTAAACCCGGTTGCAGTGCAAGTTTCGATTAAAAATTTAGCAAAACAAATAAAAGTCGATTTGCCATTTAAAAGCCATAAACTCCGACGGACAGGTAATAAGCTGACGCCAACAGGTTGTTGTGGTGAACATTCGCACGAGCGTTTGCTCAACGAGAGTGGGGCGGTGAAGCAGACCCCTCTCCGAATGACCTCAGGGGAGGGTCAACGGTTGCCGCTCGCTCTTGAACGATGATGTTCACTCAAACGTCACAAGTTGCCCCCTCCCCCACACCGTCCCCATTTGATCAGAAAAACGCGCGGCGAACAGGTTCCCCTGATACACGCCAGTGGAACCGGTCGACTCTCATCCGAGAGCCTCCTCAATGACAGCCGCTAGTGAGTTGTTTTCGCTGGTGAATGTCGTTTCAGTACACCGCGGCTGTAATTATGATTCACTGACGTCTGCAACGGTCTGGTGGTGACGCGTCTGCATGTGTTCGCATGGATTTGACACAAATTGTAATTCAAATCGAGTGTAATGAGTCAGTGAGTTGCGATTAACAGTTAAGGTAGCTGTAGCTGTGCGCTTCAATGGGAGGGCTTCACTTGGTCGGCCGGCAGCGGTTTCCGGTTCTTGTGTGATTTGCTTTTTCTTCATTCCGACAAATTATGACAACGGCAGCGGGTGGAATGATGATGAATTGTCCGGGACGGGAGTTGGCAATGTTGCGGAATTGTGACAGGGCAGACGATGAATGTGATCTTTGGCGGTCTTGGGACATAAGTTGAATCTCGTTGCTTTCTGCGGTAGTCGTGGAACGTGATCCGCTGGGAGGTCAATGCATTGCTTAAGAAGTGTGAGGTAATTTGGTTGGAGTTTGTGATGTCTTTGTGAAAGCTTCACAAATTGACGCTGTTCGGTGTCAGTGTCGTTCTTGGTTAATGTGTAAGTGGTGGCACTGTTCCCGGGAGCGAAAAGTCTCTCAAAGAGTGGCATCTTAGCCTCCAACAGAACGTCACTATTTTTGGCTTCACTTATAGAGGCGCTGAATGCTTTACACCTTCTGTAGGTCAGGCTTTTGACGAGTATCAAGTGAATGCCTTTGGATCTCGAAGAGTTCAGCAGTTCCGCGTCTCAGGACGAGGACGGTCTGACAAGTACACGGCCTACAAGAGAAGAGAGAACATTTTGCATAAACGGCGACCTATTCCCAAACATCGTCTACTCATCGATCGATGCACTTAACCAAGCCACGCTGCAGCTTCCTTAACCAGTCCCATTCTGACTCTCTCCAAAATATGCCTCCATCACGGCAGCGATAGCCTCCTCTTTCAACTGAAATGTTTGCCCCGCGAGTGACTGAAGGCTAAGCCATGTAGAGCGTATCGACACCACTGCTCCGGCCCAAAAAGTCTTCGAATCTGAGCCGCAACAGAGGACGGCCTAGGCTAAAGTGGCGCACACAAGTGGAGAAGGACCTCAACCAACTTGGAGTGCGCAACTGGCGACAGCTGGCGAAAGATCGTGTTGGCTGGAGAGGCATGTTGGCTGAGGCCCAGGTCCACCTCGGACTGTAGCGCCACAAGAAGAAGAAGAAGAAGAAGAGTGACTAAAGTTTGGAAACAAAATTAAGCCTCACGAAGCCTAATCTGGGAAGTGACTCCAGTTCAGAGCAGAAGTCGAAAAAGGGAGAAAACGACGGAAGGGACTGCAGTTCAAATCAGAATTCGATCAATCTGACCGCGACGGCATTCGAGGTGCCAGTCGGTGCTTTGTCATGTCATGACACCAATGGGGCAATTTTTTCTACAATTCGTCGTCAAATTGGGCTAAAAAAAATCGGCATAGCAGGGTCCCGTGACAATTGTGACCTTCGTCAGGGCGTCTATTCTCATAACTCAACCAAATTGTTAGTCGGTGTCTTGTCCTGGTCGAAGAGCATTTTGTTGTGTTTGGCAAATCTTAAGGTCTAGTCATTCAATTCCTTAGATGAGTCCTGCTACTTTTTTGCCCATCTTCCAAGAACACGGTGGCAATCGCCCCTCCAGTCGATGGGACAGTCGTCACCTTGGAGCACCTTGACCGGATGAAGTTCACTTTTTCGACTGTGACTTGGCCTTTGGTTTGGTCAGTGGTTATGAAAAGATACAGAAATTCATCTGCACTGTGCCTAAGTTGATTCAAATCCAGCTCTAAAGTGGTTTCATCATAGCACCCATCGTTCCCAAAGCTTTGTTATGCAGGATATGACCCACGAGGCTTCAGATTCCTGATGTCTCGGGACCTCACTCGATTAACCCCAAACTAGGCAAAATACAAAGGCGATTAGGAAGTCTGCTAGGAAAGCGTTTAGTAGATGCTGAGACTGAAGAGCCTCCTCTTGTACATTTCTGCCACAAAAGCACGGTCAAGTAGATCTAAGCGGTTGTGGAGTTAATCCAAAAGACAAACCGCTACGCCGATTAAAGCGAGTAAGTCTCCCTTAGTGAAATTCTTAAGTTACGCTGAAGTGACAACCTTTTCTAAGAAGAACCGTTTTCTTAGCCAATGGGGGGCTTGGCAATTACACGGAATGCCTCAGGAAATTTTATCAACCTCTAGACGAAGACGACAGTGTTCTGTCTTGCGGAGGAAACTATGCCAAGACAAAAACTGGTCATCTACGTCAACCCTAACTTTGTGTGCGGCGAAGAAGGTCACTAGCCATCGCCTGCTTTTCTTCTCAAGGCGAAGGATCTCCCCCAAGCAGAAGGGTCTGATTAAAAATGTGGATTGCTGTCGATTTTGGACTTTGAAAATTGTCCCAGATGGCTACAGAGGTTCCAGAAAGGCTTAGGACCTTTCGAAAGTGGTCCATAAGTCAGCTCACTAGAGCTCCACCCCCTTTGTGACTAGAGCCCCAGGCAAGTCTTACTTTGTTGCGTTGAGCGAGGGACTAAAGGCCATCAAGGAAGCACTGCTTGGCTCTTTGAAAACATGTGGAAAATATAATCTATGATGCATTTGAGGTGGAGGAGATCTAGCGGAAAAAAATCGTACAGCTAGACCCCATCGGTGAGGTCAAGAAAGCCACAGTTCATACTCCACAGTCCAGTCTTGATCCATCATCTGAAGGAGAAGATTTAACGACGAACTCTATGGGCTGTACAGCGACATGCCCCTAGTCAAGCGTCTTCGGATGCAACGCTTAAGATGGCTAGGTCATGTACAGCGTGTGGACACCACTGCTTCGGCCCGAGAAGTCTTCGAATCCGAGCCATTAGGACAACGCCACAGAGGACGGCCTAGGCTAAGGTAGCGCACACAAGTGGAGAAGGACCTCAACCAACTTGGAGTGCGCAACTGGCGGCAGTTGGCTTGAGAGGTTAAGACCCAGTTCCACCCCGGACTGTAGCGCCACAAGAAGAAGAAGAAGAAGTAGAGAGTAGAGAGCTTTCACCTAGAAAGAGGACTCCATTGGATCAGTCAGTTGGATCCACAAGTTGATAGCTTGTCTGGCAGTTGTCTCACTGATGAAGACTTTGTTAGCACAACGATGACAACTAAGCCTGAAGTGAGGCCGATGTTCAAGACGGCAGTTAAACTCAGACAGGCGGCAGTTGAACTCTGCGGCTTTTGCCATTTGTTTCGCTTAGTTAGCTGGAGATTTGTTTTACCACCAGATGATGGCAGCGTAGGTAACGACGCCCATGCGCCATTTTTGGAGAAAGGCCTCAAGTTCTGCCCTTAGAGCCTCCTGCTGGCCTATGAATCTCACTCTGTGACCGACTTGATATACACATACATTCCGATTCAGACGTCCTTAAGTGAGTCCAAGACCCGAAGAGGCAGTTCGCCCACGAATGTTGTCCAGGAGCTACGTGCCTCGATGATCTCACACTAGATTTCCCCACCTGTCTCTTGAACTTCTCATGTGTAGATGACATCAACACGATTTTGATGACTATCGAACATTTAACTGACTGAAACTCCTCCTGCAAAAGGTAACAAATTTTGACAGAACTCTGATTTTCGATACTCCTGACCAACGGTGACCAACGGTGACGCCGTTGTGGTGTGAGACTTTCCCTGAGGACTTGCCGAACGATGCTGAACAAAACTGACAAAGCAGTTTGACAGGAGTGACGCGTGATCTGTCAAAAAAAGCCAAATGAATATCAAACCTCACGATGAATTACCCAGTAGTTCAGACGGTTGTGTAGAATGAGTCATTGTGGGGTTAGGAAATGTGTCAAAGCCACCAGTGCTGGATATAAAAGCAGCTAACATGTAGGAACCTGGCTACACAGTTCAACCAGAGGCTATGATCTGGTGTCACGGACGTTCCGAACCCTCTAACAGCATGACTGTGCCACAAGGGGCCAACTTGTGGGCTCATCGTTGTGGATATGGCTTGAACCCAAATCATGGGAAGTGCACTGTGTCATCCGATCCAATCCATTCTCATTCCATGAGGCTGTCTGAGATCACATGGATATGGAGACTAAACTTGCACCAGCCGCAGGTATGGAATTGCCCTCAACTGTGTGCTGTGACTCACAGAAAAGCTGAAGTCTTCGAAGGACCCCTTAAGGCAGACACCCAACCCCCTTGTCGGACATCCTCTGACGCAGAGAAATGGACCTCCATCCCAACAAAAGTCCAACCTACACACTCCAACATGCCGAAGCAAAATAAGCCCCATTGGCTAAAAATTCTAAACACAAAGGATGTTAGCCAGTCTGACTCTTTCGCCAGACAGAGACCCCACCTCATCATAATTCATTTCGCGGGACAGCACATTCGGAGAACATCAACGGACTGTGTGCTCAACCATTAGTCCCCCTTGTGCAGCTGTTGCATCATTTCCCACCACAATTCAGTCTATTCCCCACAATCGCCCCAAAACTTAATTGAACTGCGTCCGATAAAAGCTCTGAAAACCCAGAGTTCATTACAATGCCGCTCTGGGACCATTTTCCGCGACGCTTTAATTGCATTAACAACACAAGCTGCCTGTGTGGCGGCCTCCTAAGGAACTGTGTCCCCTCACCACCCACTTAAATTGAACTCCAAATCATCAACAACCGGCAACCAGCTGATGGGTAATTAAATCGATCAGACTTCCTTATCGATCGTTAAACTCTGCAGCGTCACGACACTCGATCACGGTCGCCACACCACACAACTGCCTCTCCCTCGCGACACAAAGGGTTTTTCTTTCGTTTTCGGTTTATTGTCGAAACACACATGCCACGCCACACACATTGCTGCCCGCACCGATCAACTCACGGCATGATGGCTATAAAGTCATCAACACGGGCACGACTGCAAAGGTGTGCTGCCCGCCTCACAATCGCCCCGGAATCCATTCGATATGTCATCGACGAGCGAGACAATAAACTCCAGGATAACTGCTGCGGCCGCTGTGGCGGCAGCCGCGTCGATAACGGCGACGGCGGACAGCGTCATGAATCCCTCAAAATGCGGCTGCATTTCCTCTCTCTGCCCGCTTGACGCATTTGCATTCCACACGCACCGTCAAACCGCCAAAAATAGGTTCAAACCATCGAGAGGAGAGTCGTGCTGCAGGCCCTCTGTGTGGCTCTTCGAGTCACTCTGAATGACTCTGGCTGTGTGTGTGTGTGCCTCGAATGGATGTGCAGCGAGCGCGACGCACTGTTTAAAGTTCGGCTCACGTTCCGAGGAGGGTCCCTCACTGTCAATATTAATAAAACATAATTCTTGTCTTTTTTGTGAATGTTGTGCGACGTGATTCACATCCCGCGGGGCGCATCGAACGGCGTGTATGTTTGAGCGGTCGTTAGCATGGAAATCGTATTTAAATAGCCGCTTCAGCTGTCACATCAGCCCATAGATGCACGCATCCGCAACGCTACGCTTATGGTCACCGCGACGCGCAGAGCACACTAGATCGATCGCGATCGATCTGATGCTTCTCACCGAAGACGGACGTCATAAAGTACTCGAATCCTTGTGTGCGCCGTGGGGGGAGGGGTGTAGGCTTCATTAGAATTCGCCGATTCGATCGACAACGCTGCTGTCACGTGCGTGCTCAGAATTCAAAATGGCCAATTGCCAAACGTGGCTCCGCACATTGTCGTCGCTCGGTCGATTGTTCGATTAGCGGCGACAGTGCTGGGGAATGTCGTGAGTGTCCTTGGCATGTTTTGCCGCTTGTCCCCCACTTCGAGCGAGGCACGTCATCATCGACGTTTTGACGTTTGACGACATTTGTTTCTTTGTGCTGTGAAGTTGGCACCGCTTCAAGTTGTTTGCCAAGAGTTCCCCGTCGAGTGTCGAAATGTCATCCGACGCAGCGAAATTTCCCATTCGGCGCTCGGCGGGTCTTTCCACTTGAGCGCCGCTTAAATGGATTAATCTATTTCGTTGCGCCGACGACTGCCGCTTGTCGATACAACGCCCAACTCCATCACATGGCGGCACACGCATTCCCATTCCCAGCTGTCATGTCGCGCAATCGATTGCGGCGGCTGTGAGTGTGTCTGTTGAAACGTGATTTCCGCGAAGGAGTCCAGCGCTATTTATACTGGCCACCCACTGATGGCGTTTCGGAGTTGTTCGCTCTGATGACACGGGTAGCGAGTGGAACACAAGATGTCATGGGCAAGTGAACGCGGAAGAATTGATTTTCACGGTGTGCAGCCGGTGGGCGGGACACTCATCGAATGCCTGATTAAAGACAAGTAGAGTGACGTGTTCAGTGACCCTTTCCTGAGCCCACTTTTCACTTGACTTAGCCCTCCCCTCCCCCGCTACGGTTGAGGGAGCAATCATTCCGAATCGGAAGGGGATTAAGACGAGGGTTTTGAATTGAAATGTGACTTGCTGTGAGTGTGATGGGGAGGGGGACTTAGAGGCAGCCACTTATGTTAAGCTTCAGCTTAAAGAGGCCTTAGTTTGGCTTCGTAGACTGGTTTCAAAAGTCGAAAATGGGGACTAAACGTCTCGGCAGTGTCGACCATTCCGACAGACTTGGATCAAAGTCATTTTGAGACCAGTTTGGAGGTGAATTTATGACACTAAAGCTAGGTCTAATTATCGGGCTCAAGCTTGAGACCTTTTGATGGCAATCGATGGAAATTTGAACTTCGACTCTGGGCTTGAGCCTAAATGTCGTGAAGGGATGGGACTTCAATCTGAAACCTTTGTAGTGGGAACTTACTTGGATTTCGACTCGGAGTGGGGACAATATGCCTTAAGCTTTAAAGAGACATCACTGCTGCTTGGAAAAAGGGATGGGAAACTTGACTGATTTGAAGAAATAGAGGAGCTGCAAAAATTTCAACCAGAAAGCACTCTGAAGGCATGCCATCGGGTTAAGACAGAATTTCGAGAACCACTGGGTTCCCATAAGCCTCGAAATGTCTGTGATGGTAAAGCTCTGAGACTCAGAATGTATGTGTCATGGCTTACTGGGTGGGGTGTGTATTGACTCACACGCCGAAGGTTTGACCTGGACATCTACACCCTGACTGACTCGAACTGCAACCAGACTTCAGACTGCTGTAATTTCCAAACTGATCATGAGAGTGAGCTGAAATTTGGACACATGACAGATAATTCTATTAATTACAAGTTTTTGCATCACAGTAGTGTTGAAAAATTTTAATCCGCTATTAAATTCAAACGTGATAGCGCGATTGCTTTATATAAGGTTGTCAAATCATTTCCGCTTTTTTGCTCTTCATTCAATGCTTCATAAAAAGTGTTACAGTGATCGGATTTAGTTCAAATATGCGCTGTTTTGTTTGATAATCTGTTCTGTGTGTCCATCTAAGTAGCAACTTCATAATACCCCCCTCGTAGAAGCCCCCCTAATTATGACGAACTGGGCCAGCCACTTATCACAAGCCTCTTTTGAGTTCAAGTTCACACCACCAAGGGCGTTCGCCATGGGCAGGAACAGGTGGTAATCGCTTGGCACTATATTCGGGCTATATGGTGGATGCGATAAAACCTCCCATCCGAGCTCCCGTAGTTTCTGACGAGTCATCAACGATGTGTCCTGGTGGAACACAACACCCTTGCTGTTGGCGAATTCTGGACGCTTCTGGTCGATCGCCTGCTTCAAACGGTTCAGTTCTGCGCAGTAGATGGTAGAATTAAGCGTCTGGGCATATGGGGGCAGCTCATAGTGGATGATTCCCTTTTAATCCCTCCTAACACACAGCAAAACCTTCCTGGCCGTCAATCCCGGCTTGGCCACTGTTTGGGACGATTCACCGGCCTTCAACCACAATCGTTTTCGGTTGATTGTGGCGTATGTGATCCATTTTTCGTCGCCAGTCACCATCCGCTTCAAAAATGGGTCCAGTTCGTTCCGTTTCAGCAGCATATAGCAGGCGTTGATTCAGTCCAGATGGCGTCCAATCATGCGGCACCCAAACATCAAGCTTTTTTCGTATCCAGCCTTCTGCAGATGATTTAAAATGGTTTGGTGACTAACTCCCATCTCCTGGGCGGTGTCACAAGATGCCACATGCTGGTCTAACTCGATGGTTTCCATGATTCGATTGGTATTCGTCGTCACAGGTCTTCCGCCGGCCGGCTTATCCATGGTGTCGTTTTCACCGGCCCTGAATCGTCGAAACCATTCTTTCGCGGTTCGATGTGATAGAGTACCATCCAGTGAAACACCATTAATCTCACGAAACGTTTCCCTAGCGGATTTGCCCTTAACGAAGGAAAACTTTAAAATAGCGCGAATTTCGGCGTAAGTGATCTTCATGTTTACACGTCTATAACTGTTGAACGTAATATCCAAACTAATCATGCATAGCGTTGTTTTGTAGGTTATGTCAAGTGCTTTCAACTGATGTGTAGTATAACCAGATGCGAGCTCTGTAGCGCCTTGTACATAGCCGGAAGGTTAAAAAGACAAAAAAGCGGAGGGAAATATTTGACAACCTTTTATTTGACTGGAGCACCATAAGTAGCATTCGTTAGGGTTCTCCACCGCCTCAACGTGAACCATACTTCGTTACCATGATACTGACAGCGTTGCAAAACGCCATGGAGGTGGTCATAGAAAAATAGGAACGTCGACAGAAATGCTTCGAATTGAGTGAAATCCGCGTCGAAGCGGAAGCAAAATTGCTCCTGAGATCAAAATATCGTCAAAACGGATGCAACACATATTGAAAATGAGCTTCTTCTTGAAACATTGAAGTTTCAAAAGGCGCACAGTTTTACACTGCAACGGAAAAAAATAGGGTGAAGGAGTTGCTACGCGTTCACAAAAGTGGTGAGTTGCCGAGTTTCTGTTTTTATTCCCCTTGAGTCGCCATTTTCTTTATTAAACTACATGTCAACAGACAACAAAGTCCGAGCTTACTTGCCAAAGAGGTCCTTCGAACAGTTACACCTTCGGACAACCACCAAAAAAGCCGGCAGCACAGATGGTGATGGTTTGAGTTGCCATAACTGCCGCCGTCGCTCTTCGCTCGCATTTTTCGATCCTGGTGCCAAAATGTATGCGACCCTATGCCGTGAAACTGTCTTAGAGGCAGAACTGAAGGTTTCAAAGACTGTGGGCCAGCCACCGCTTCACAAAGCACGCGTCAACGAAGTTTGGTTGAAAAACAGTGTTCCAAGCTTCATTTCCTCAGCACAATGGATTGCGCGTTCTCAGAATGCAAGTCTGTGTCTCTGTCTAAAGTACATCGAATGTAAAGTTAAAAAAAAAATACTTAAGCTTGGGCCACATCAAACACGCACTTGGCTGGGAAAGAGCCAAAATACCACAGAGCCACTTGCGTGCTGCGTGTGATTCTTTCCTTGGCCATCCCAAGGCCAGTGTACCCCCCAAAAGTGGACAAACTTAAAACTAGTGATCCAATTTGAAAACTAAAGTGATTTTCAACATTTTTGGCCTCACCACAATTTGAAAAAAGTTGCAGTTCGAGTCATTCACTCTGTATTACGTCTTCATGCCACCATCACCTTCGAGTGGGAAGCTTCTCAAAACTCCCCGGCTATAAACTCTAAGTCTCCTCTGCTTATGAGAAAACAAAGATGTATAGCATACGTCGTACGTAAGAACACAAAAAGAACGTGCAGAGCAGGAGTAGCTCTTGAGGTTGCTGGATCCTGGTTCCTAGTGGGCTGTAGTGGCGTCCAATTTTCATTTTCATCCACTTACTACAAGCGGCCCTTTGTGCTGCCACCCATCTTGATGCTCAAAGTTTACAAATTGTGATCGAGCTTGTCACCTTGCAATTTTGGGTGAAATCGTTCCCATCTTCCATAAAGTTTAAACTATCTTGAACTTAACTGATAGCGTGGGCAGCTCATGTTTGCGTGAACATATCTAAAGGAAATGAGTCACCAACAATCATCATTTGAGGAAAGAACTGAGAACAAAAAATTGGTGAAAGAAATCCACCAATACCATGGCATTATACAGAGTCATTCATGTTGTGGTTTCAGATTCGTAGCGCTTCCATTTGACACTTGTCAAACTCAGTTGCAATTTGAGGTGTCACAATATTAGCGAAATGATTGCCTTTCACGTTATTGGATTCCTAAACAATTCATAAACACATTAAGGTGTTCAGATCTTACTCAAAAAGTGGTAATTCAAACGTACCGCTATACACGATGCTTGTGGTCGTCATAATCGAGCTTCTTCGCAAGCAATCAGTAAACCTGGGAAAATTTTTTATAGAAAGTGGAAGAGTTACTGATGTCATCATCACCCGTCCGTCCCGAAAAGTTTTCAAATCTGAGCCTTTGGGACAACGCAACAGAGGACGTCCTATGCTAAGGTGGTGCACACAAGTGGAGAAGGAGTTAAATCAACTTGGAGTGCGCAACTGGAGGCAGCTAGCGAGAGTTTGTGCTACGTGGAGAGGCATGTTGGTTGAGGCCTAGGTGCAGGTCGGACTGTAGCGCAATGGAAAGAAGAAGAAGAAGAAAAAGAAGTGATGCTGGTGATCCGAATTTATCGATTTGGCCGTAGCGGAGTGAGTAAGTGCATCGACCCACACGCAGAAGATCTAGGTTCGCTTCCCCTCGCAGTTTTCACGGCACCACCTCGTTCGAGTTGCTGACAACACTCACGGAGTATCAATTGCCTATGAAAAGCTTCTCAAATCTCGCCCTTCGGAATCGGCAAACAACTGTGTCCCTTCTACTTGTGACAAAACAGTAAACAACACGAGTCGTTGTTGTAGAAGCTAAGTACGCCCTGGTCCCTTGTGGACTGTGTAGTGCGACTCAATTATTATCATTATGTCGCACATTTCCAGCTCCACGATTGAAGCCTTCTCAACGTTCGCACCGCCAAAGACCTTGGGTGTTGGAACAATGCTCTAGGATTATGACTTGGACGATATGTGGTTCCAACGAGACACAGTACGATAAGTTATGTATGCTTTTGCGACAATTCAACGACTTGGGAGTTAAGCGCACAAAAGATCGGCAACGGCTTGATCTGTGTCGCGTCCTGCATGAATCAGAGGCTGTCTAAATTCATATTTTCGATTTCAGTCCAAAAAAATTTCGGCTTTCTAATAATGTCCAATGATGCCCCTTTCCACAATCTGCACCAAGCCGTGCAGATGCATCGTCTTCTCGACAATTACGCGCGGATTGCTGAAACCTCCAAGATGAAAATGCGCCTCGTCAGAGAAGATGATTTTCGGCACAAAATCACACTCAGTTCAAGTGATCGAAGGCCTTATCCAAGCAAAGCGCGAATAAAGCGGAAACGGTGATGCGCCGTCTTTTGCCTCAACTACACCTCGTAAGGCGAGATTTTTGTGCAGAATTCTCATCAAACCAGTGGGTGGCCTTTGAATTTAGTCTCACGCTGTCATCCACAGCAGAAACATCTCATCTGTGTCCAAAATGAGGCACGGGGACCATCAGTGTTGCCATCGACGAGCATACCACTCTGACAGCAGTCGCGATGGGTGCTTGATTTTGTGGGTGGGTGCTTGATTTGCACTTCCCAATGTCAAGCGTAAAGCGACTCACTTCGTTTAGCGACTCTGACCTCCTGCCAAGACTTCGAGCTGTTTTATCGCTCGCTTTTGGATTCTATTCTGTAGGTGCAGAGAGGTCTTGGGAGTACCAGACCAGATAGGAGCGTTATACTCGAGCTAAGGGCGGATGTAGGCCTTGTAAATTGTAGCCAGATCAGAGTGGGTAAAGTATTTTTTGCATCGTATTAGGAAACCTAAACATCTAAGCATCTTGGGCATTCTTTGATTCGGTCCGTCCCGTGTCCTGGACCCTACCCCCAACTGTTAGCGAATTAGTGTCTTTGTTGACAACTACTGCGAAGTTGCAGTTCCCCATTCATCGCCGAACTCATAAGTTCCCCATTCAGGCGATCATCGAAATGCTGACCCTCCCAAGGGGGTCCACACGAAGCTCACTCATAAACACATGCCCGCCAGCATTTCTCATCATCATCATCATCATCATCCTCATCGTCGTCGTCAGTGGTAGCGGCAGACAATCAAAAGAAAATAAATCACAACAGTGTCTATAAAACCGCGGTTTTATGATCGCAACCTTATGCAACCCCTGTCAACAGAACAATTATCTTAAGTGTGCCATTGACTGGCCACCCCACCGCGACTCTGGTACGCTGTGTCGGAATTCATCTCGAATCAAGAAAGAAATCCAACCCACGCCGCGCGGTGCTCTGTGTTTGTTTACACCCCCTGCCCCACCCAACCATACATACTTTGGCTGCTCTCCATCTCTCACAATTCTTCGGTTTCAATCCAAATATACCCCCACCGTCCCCACCCCCCACATCAGCAGCGCAGTGCAGCGCGCCAAGTGTAGGAAATATTTGAATTTCAAACACCAAATCGAATATGTATTATTTGTTGTCATCTCGGATGGGGGATACAAACAGAGCCGAGCATGTGTGTGCAGTGGTATCTTTTCCCGCAGCGACTGCGGTCGCTCTGCGGTCGATTCGATTCGGAATTGAAAAATAAACAACCCCCACGACGACGGTGAACGTTGTTGAACTCTGTCGATGCTAAGTTCAAATTGAACAAAGTAAACAAGTCACTCTTCGACGTGCTTCCCCCCCGTCCCCCGGTGCTGCTGGTTTCTCCTCGGCGGATGCACTGCTTTGGCGGGGGATGTTATAAGACTGAGCTGCAGTTCTCTACGAAGGGGAAGTGAAATAATTCTCCACAGTGTCAGCAGATACCCTCTCATCCACGAAAAGATTGTTGTCCTTGACTTTTAAAAACAAAAATTTCGCAAAATATCTTACGAAATCCGAAAGTTGCTCGAATGGCAACGAGCAGATGCGAAAAACAACTCACTAGACAAACACGCGGCCATGTGATCATCTCTTGTTGGTTTATGGATTCATTAATCAAGGCGCTTCGCGAACACGACTGCCGCTGTTCTGTTGTCATTGGAAAATCCACTTGACGGTGCCGAGTTGTGGCGACTAATCGGTGGAGGAGGAATTACGGGAATTCCCTTGGCATTAGAGATCAGTGCGATACGGTCGACTAGACGTGTGTGCTGTCAGACAGAGGGGACCGAGATTGTGGGTGCATCTGTTGGGATTCATTGAATGAGAGCGAAACTACACACACACAGACTCGAAAACTGGTCAAGTGTACTACCAGGCAGTAACCTACAATTGTAATTTCATTGTCATCCGGAAGACAAGACTTCTGTGATAAAGAGGCAAACAGCCGCCACCTGATTCAAGCAGAGGGGGGACATTGACAGAGGAAGTGCTGTGCAGTGTCTACACCTTCTCCACAGACATCCCAAAGGGTGTCTTCACTGAGCCCAAGCAACTTAAGTGCTTAGCGAAAGTTAAGTGTCCCGTTCGTACGCCGACAAGTTTTCTGCACTGTTTTCTGTCTAGAAATAACATCAGTACAGCCTGCATCATCATCAACAGCCTGCATCTTGGGGAGTCTTGCCATCTTTGGTTGTGCTGTTGGGGATCCAACCGTCGACGGACGCCCTAACCAAGAAAGCGGGTAGTTCCAAGGTGGGCTCGGGCCCTACAAATTCCTCTTTAGAACTCTTTAGATCTCGTTTCCCGTGATCCCGTGATGTCCCGGACCCATGTCTTAGTGAATTTAGTCTTGGAAGTGGTTGAAGGGTAGAGTGAGGCCTTAAGCACAGCTTGGCTGTCGCTACAGACGCAGATACTTCAAGCCTTCCCGCTGATCTTCACAATATAGTTGATGGCCATTAGGATTGCAAATGTTTTCGTCTGAAAGACCGATGCGAAGTTTCCTAAAGAGGAGTGAAGTCTAAAGTAGTTGTCTTCCACGAAAGCACCGGCCCCAGAACCTTCCGTTGTCTTGTCATTCCCTTCCCGGATCAGTTTCTGGCCAGAGCCAGTCCTAGACGCAGGGAAAGTCGACTTTACGTAAGCGACGCAGCTGGATCGTAGGTGAACCCTGCATCAGACGGCATGTCCATGAGACTTGTGTTATAGGAGATGGGGTGCGCGAGGTCATCAAAGCTCCAGTGCGAGTTGAACCAAAGACCATTCCTTTTTAGACGGAGGGTGGCTTTGATTGTACAGCCCATGATGTGGATGTCAAGGGAAGTGAAATTAAGGAATGGATCAAGAGCAGAGCCAGGCGTTCGAGAGACGACAACTGTACACCCGAGAGAGACCGTTCTTTAAAACTTGGTGAAAGCAGCAGTCACTTGATTTCAGCTTGCAACTGATATTTAGGAGAGAAGACGTCTTACCATTGTCGTGCAGATTTTGGTGGTGACAGGGCCCAGACCAAAATCTCCCTCACACTGCCCGAAAACTGACAGTGCCTTGGAGGTCTTCGTCTCAATGTGGAAAAAGTTCCAGAGGTGGTCCTTAGTGACTTAGCATCTTCGGAACAGGGAATGCTGACACCTTTAAGAACTAGTTGAGTCAGACCAGTGAGGTTCCCTCTCCTCGTGATGAAAAGAACGTCGGTTTGAGGATGGTTCCTGGTACACCAGTCAGTTCGCTTCCAGAGCCGCCACCAGACAAACAGTTGCTTGAAACTTAGTGAAAGCGGTAGTCTCATGCTTGCACGAAAGCTTGTTCCACTAAACAACTGCGGCATAGGAGAGGAGAGGTCTTATAATGGCCATGTGGATCCAAACGGATTGTCTTGGTGACAGGCCTCAGGCTTTGCCCCACACTGCCAAAACAGTGACAGCGCCTTGAAAGCTTCCATCTCAAGGATGAGTCAAAATATAAGAAAACAGAAATTCAGATGGCATCACCAGAACAAGGACACCGCGACGAAACGACAGCCAGATGCGGTCGAGGGAATGCGCTGGTCTGGGGATCATGCCAATCTTTAGAATAATTTGTATGATGGATAGCTTCAAAGAAGAACGTCGGTTTCAAGAGGATTGACTGAAAGCCCGTTCCTAGTATACCAGTCATTGATCATGTCAAGGGCCGTCTGCCCACTTGCACAAAGGGACACAAGGCATGGTCCAGTCACCAGTACGGCTACATCACACGCGTAGGCCTGGACGTAGGTGTTAGATCTGTTCAGGACGGAAAGCAGAGAGTCGACCAGCATGCACCATAGGAGAGGTGAAAGGACGGCACCTTGGGGGCAGCATCTGTTGACCCCCCACATTATAGACCGGTCACACTCCGTCTCCGCGATTACAGTTCTTGAGTGGCACTACAGCTCATAACGAACACACAACTACTAGTGTGTACTTTTGTTCTCTCACGAGTAGAAGGGACCTACAGTTGTTTGCCGACTCCGAACGTCCAGATTTGAGAAACTTTTCATAGATAATTGGTACTGTCTGAGTGTTGTCAGCAACTCTAAAGAGGTGTAGCCGTGAAAAAAATGCGAGTTGCCCCGTTCAGGAAAGTTCTGTTCATTAGCATTGCTTACATGCACAACACCAATAATACCTCTACGCCGTGTTCTCTGGCCGCCTTGCACACGCCATCAAAAGTTCCGTTCTCAAAAGCGCCCTCTATGTCAATGAAAAAGCCGCGCCCGTATTCTTTCCTGTCGAGTGCACTTTCAATTCTTCCAACGAGATGTTGTAGCGCAGTCGCGAAAGACTTCCGGCGCCTATAAGGATTTGGATCTGAGATAGAGGGTGTAGTCGCAGAGCATTTTGCGTAGATGCAGTTCGACCAGCCTCTCTAAGCATTCCAGCATGTGGGAAGTTAGACTTATTGGACCGAAGCTTTTGGTAAGCAAATGAGCGTCCAAATGTGCTTCAGAAGTGAACTACGACGCTAAACTGTGTCTTCGGTTGATGCTAGAGGTCCCTATTTCGGTAGGGGACGGAATTGTAGAATTAAGATTTTGGAGAGTTTGGAAGTTTGGAAGAAGTCTGGAGAGTTAAGTTTGAAGACTTGCTTGCTTCCACGACAGTCCTAGAGCAATTTGAAGTAGAAGCCTAAGCCTAGTTCGACTAGTTGAAAATTAAGTCTCTGGGTGATAATTAGCTTAGCAATAGTGGCGGATCATTTTGTCGACTATCCCTGCAGTTTAGTGGACATCACAATTCAAGCTTGAGGTGCTCCCTCTACGTCGGAGCTCTAGGTTCGAATGGAGTTCGTGACAAAACTCTGAGATTCGTGTAACTTTCAACACATCTTCGATGCTTGATGCAGACTTCCCCAAACAAAGTCAGGAGCTCCTCCTTTCGTATGGGGAAGTCTGCATCAGGCATCGAAGACGTGCTTAAAGTTACACAAATGTAAGTAACCTGCCAACTGATCTGATCACCGGCAAAGTATCCCCCAAGGCTCTTCGACCTTAGAGCCAACTTTCTCAACAAATGAAGGTCAAACTACTCCCTGTGGTATTCTAACATGGTCTCCTTCATCGATTACAGTCCGGGGTGAGCCTGGATATCAACCATCATGCCTCTCCAGCCTCTCCGCACTAACATACCACCTAGAGAGACATATTGGTTGATGTCCACATCCATCGACAGTTGCACCACTGGTGTGGAGGAAGGAGAAGTGACCGACTAGGCCACGGACCCCTTCACCTGCCCAACTTCAAAGACACACTTAGCCAACGGTGAAGAAGTTTCTTCAAGTGCCAAGTGATTTTTCGCTTGTCAATGACTAACAACGAAAGTCATTGAAGATCTTCACGTAACCCGCTTAGTTTTGACTGCGACAACGACGGCGACGACGTGCAGAAACGTCAAAATGCAAAAATTCACCAATTTAAACCGAAGTGCACGTCGCCGAGCATGTGAAGTAATCCAAATGCAAAAACATCCGCATTTTCAAGGTTGGCATTTGATTGAATTAACGATGGACGTGGGGTGTTTGTGTGGAGGCGTCGTTTGGTGACAGAATCATCATCATCGTTAGCCGGCATGTTTCACTAAAGGGGCGATAGAACTAACGGCTGCTCGATTCTCCGCCGCTAACTCATCAGGAGATGTTCCCCATCCTTGGATGTGGACGGGGACCGGCTCCTAACTCATCACTGGGAACAGCTTCTGATGAGTTAATGAACTGCATTCTTCCTCGTCGCCCTGGGTCTGCCTAGTGGTCGCCTCCCTGATGGAATTCCATCTAAGCCATGCCTCGGTAGACGTGATAAAGGAGACATGTGGCCAAACCATCGAAGTATAGCACTTTCCGTCCGAAGAAGAAGCTGGCACTGTGGCGTAACTCACTCCAGATGACTCCCCTCCCGCAACATCACGGCGACATCTCATCTCAGCAGCTTGATTGGCGATCTTTTCCCTTCAATCATTGGCCACATTTCATGACCACAAGTGGGAGTTGGAAACCGACCACTTGGCTATGGCTCTAAGCTCGGCTCTCCTTGCTACTGATCTTCCAAACTGCTTCAACATTGATCCAGAATTACCAATTCTACAAGAGTGCTGCTCCTGTAGTTCTGAAAGAGACCCAGAGTTACTGGAACTTTTCCCACTGCTTCAATGGGACTCCACTAAAACGTTGAGACGTCTTGGAAATAACCATAACTTTGGTCTAGCCCGCGTTTCCCTTCATTCCAGCACCAGACCACGCAGCCACAAACCTATCGTGTCCACGCTGAAGTTCTGTCGTGGAGGATGCGAGGACCAAGTGTGTCAATATGGTCGTGGCTGGTCTCGTTTTCGTGTCGTCCACTGTTGCCATTGCCAAAACTCCTCAGCTTGTCCATGCAGATGAGAAGATTCGGCAATGGCAACTGTCCATCTTGTTCTGAAGACTCTCTCTTGTGAAGATGGAATGACTGGATGGTATGATGACCGAGGGCTAGTGGGTTGGAACGTGACTACCCTCGGCGCAGGCAAGAGGCTCAAGGGCGTGCCTACTTTTCTTTAAGACGGCGATGTCGAGAGAGGTCAATGTAGATAATCTCCAGCTATGTCGCGACACCTTTCGGCAACTTTAAAATCATGGTGAGCTCATCTTAGTCCCCTCTTCATAAACCACACTCGCCTACAAGTGCTCAACCACCCCGCCCCCTCCCACACACCCGTTCTTGCGACACACTCGATAAACTCGTATTTTTAGAACGACGAACATCGTCCAAACAGAATGTAATCCGATTTTGACGTTTGTGCAGCACTGCACTGCACCCAACCCGACCACTCGCGGTACAAAAATAAAGCACCACACCACGGACACAGACAAAAAAAACACAAGCAGCGCAGAAAAACACACTCTCTCACCGCCGGTGCCCGGGCGTAGGGTGAGGGGGGTGGCGGGCGTCACCGGGTGAACCGAACCGAAATAGAATTGATTTGTAAATATGTATTTTTGGATCGCGAGTTGTTGTGATTCCCTCCACGGCAGCAGTGCGAATGTGAATTGTTTTGCCGCAGATACGACACATTCTCGCGCCTCTAAGCCGAACGTCGGAGCGCGCCGCCGCACCCACTCCCCGCCGGCCACTCACCACGGCCGCTGCATCGATGAGTTTAATCGAATTTAAATTTATATCGGAATGCGCTGCGCTGAGACGTTGACTTTGTCGCTGCATTGGAATTCTGCTCAAAGAACAAACAGATGCATTGTTTTGCGAGGGCTTCGCTTTGAATCGTGTCCGCGCACTGCCGCATTCGTGAGATTTGCTAGAGCCGTTGTTCCTTCCGTTTCGACGACGTCAGCCAGCCTCAGTGGCTGCGGCGCACCGGTACGTGAGGTCAGCCGCGAGAAAGTTTTGTTTACTCTGCTGCGCGTTGGCTTTTTGATTAAATTGCACGAGCAGATGCGAGTGGCTGCGGTTGCCTGCGTTTGGGTGGCGGCGTTGATTACGAGTATTGCGAAAAAATAATAAACTAGCTTAAAGCACCGGAAGTCGTTTCGCGCGAACGGAAGTGACGAGTTGCGAGGAAAGTGCTCGCGGCCAAGTGACATGAGCAGGAAACGCGCCTGAAACCTGCTTCAAACGGCCGTCGAATACGTGGCAGAGTGCATATCGTGTCTCCTTGATCTTGTTGTAAGTGGGGTGGGGTGCGGTTTTTCATTTTGTTTGGTGAATTGTGGTCAAGGTCGGCAAGTGTGGGGAATTTTTGGTCGGTTTGGCACGTCTCTGAGGATGGTGTGTTGATGGGGGTTTTGTTGAGGGGGTGGCACGTTTGGCGGCCAAGGGAAGACGCATATCGGATGCAATTTTGAAGGTTGAGGTGGTGAATCACTTTGTGGAACGAAATTTTAAGTGAAAGTTTGAGAATTTTTTGAAATGGCGTGTGATTCCGTCAATTGGAGGGTCAAGAGCGTAAATGGCGTCAAAATCTTTGCTGCTAGCAAGATACCTTCTTTTCCAAGGCAAATTTCCTCTTTAGAAGGGATTAGCTTGGGGGTGGGGGGAGGTTGCACGCTTGACGCATGAAATGCTAGAACTGATCTTAAACGGCACAAATGTCGGAGAAGGGAAAACCTTCCTGCGAAGATATCCATGAAAGGAGTGGGAAGGGGGAGGGGGAGGATGGGGAGGAATGTTTCATTTACCAGCCTGGCCGTTGAATGCATACCTTGATCAGCCCCAGGAAGAGGAATACGAAGGGCTCACAGATGTTGGGTGTTTGGTAGAGGAAGAGGAAGATGATATCTAGTCTTTTAAGTGGCTCTCAGCTAGACGCCCCCCCCCCCCCCTCTCAGTAAACCCCCTTGTAGTCACCAAGTAACAAACTTCACAAAACCCACAAAACAAAGCTTCAATCAGTTCTTCAAAATTCCAACACTTTTGACAACAATTTACCGCACAAAAAAAAAATTCCGAAAATCACTCCGAACTTTCCATTAAACTCCACGCTACCCGAAGCAAACTGCTTCATCAACTCAAACAAAGCAAAGATTGGTACAACGAGGTATGCTGCCTGTGGATGCTCTGCGACTACCGAAGAGGTTCATAATCCCAAATTCCATGCATATCGGACTCATCATGATCAAGATCTTGTCCGACGATCATAATTCATTTCAATCTGTTTACAAACCCATGCTCTCCTCTATCTGTGTGTGTGTGCGTGTGTGTATGTGTGTCTAATGCTCAATGTCACCAGCCGGCTAATTGTGTTTTTTATCTCTCTGCGCACATTCGTGGAATTAAGACTGCGGCCAGCAACATCCACTCGGAGTGGCCCTGTGTATGTTTGCTGATAAGAGGCCGCCGCTCTTGATCATCCGCTCACGGTCTGTTGACCCGTACAAGAGTATCTCGAGCACATTTAATTATTCCATTCGCCGGAGGACTGAGTCAACAGCGACCGCTCACAGCTGGCCCCTGTTCACACACACACACAATCTGTGCCGCGGCGGCGTCATCATCATCATCCTATCAAGGTTGTCGTGACGTGGTCATGGCTTATCTTGACTCTTGATGACTTGTTGACTGCTTGGGCCTGCACAGTGTGCATAGGGTGGGGAGCGCTTTCCCATCACAATCACTAACCACTTCATCATCTCTTCTCTTTCAGAGTGCCAACAACAGCTGAGCGAATCTTGAAGCCCCCAATGCGCCACTCAGCACAGTACGCGCCGAAGAAGAATTCCTAAAAAGTCAAGTCCTAACTTTCAAGAGAACCAACCAGCGAGTAGCACAAGTCCGATGGAGTCAAGGGATCTGCTGATCGTCATGATCTTCATGTGCATGTTCGTGGCTGAGATCCAGGTGCACGGCATGTCGGCAGTGAACACAGATTTCGAGCAGTACCTGCGGTCGATGAACTCATCAACGACGGTGCCAAAGATCGAGGAACGTCAGGAGAACTATATCTTCGCGTGGCTCAACTACACGTATGGCGAGGACAAGTTCAAGAACTTCACCGAGGAGAAAGCCCGTTACGGCGAGGGACAAATTTTGAGTGTCCAGGGGCTGCTGGTGCATGTGACCAACAGAGACGATCCCAGCGATGATCGGGCTTGCAGTCCAGAGATCATGGGCACTCTAGGGAATCCCATACCCAGGCATCAGGCGTGGATAGCGCTGGTGCGAAGGGGCGTCTGCAATTTCGAGGAGAAAGTGAAGCACGTCTACCAGAAGGGTGCCGTCGGAGTGATCGTCTTCAATGACAAGCTGGTGGCAAATCTGGAGAAGATGCAGATCAGGGATAAGACTCGTGAGTATTGAGGGATGGGATATCGATTGGGCTCAAATTATGTTATCTCTCCGAAATGCAGTTGAACTCCGAATACTAGACTCCGAATATTTAGGTTCTGGTATTGGGCCTTTTGAGCGAATCAACGGAATTTTTAGCGTCACACTGAAAGATTGAACCGCTTATCAATTGGAGTAGCTTACTCCGAAATATGATTTTCGGAGTCATTAAAAAAAGCTAATTTTCAGAATGCCGTTTGAAAGACTCCGAAATATTAAATTCTGCTTAAAGTGCATTTTTAATAGGCAGAGCCTATTTGCCATCCATTAACTCCGAATTTTATTTACCCATTAAAGGACTCAAAAACAATTTTACACGCAGTCGTCTACTGTGTTATCGACTTAAGGAGGCCTTCAACAACTCGAACACATAGACGTTGGAACCTACCCGAAGGCTTATATTCTCCATTTAAATACTCCGAATATCACTAAGCATGACTTAAGGCATCCGAATCACTTGTTTCAATGCTTCCATAAGGCAAATTGATATTTCCGACGTTTCAAAGAATATTCTGAATTAATGAAACTTTACTCCGAAATTCAGTGTTTCCTGTTCTCGCATTTGCGACTCGAAAAAATGTAAAACTTGTAAGTGGGTCTTGTCTTGAACAAAAGTTTTTTCCTTAGAACTCACTCCTAATTCCTAACTATTTGGGAAACAACTCCGAAATTTAATGAATCCACAAAAAGCGACCTAACGTCGTGTGTATTTTGCTTACTAGCAACAAAAGATATTTCTTCTGAAGTAAGGAACGCTCTAAAGGACACCTTTTTTCTGTAAATTTACTCCGAATAAATTAATTTTCAATGCACAATACGTGGTTACCTTAGTTGAAAGTTTTCAAATCATTCTGAGAAAAACAACTGGTTATCAAAATTTAAAATAAATGAAAATCTCTTTTGTGATTTTAAGCCTTTCGGAATGTTACTCCGAATTTTTATGATCGTTGTTTGCGGAATGCAGACCTGTCGTGTTTTTGTTATGACTTAAAAAAATCAGATTTTGTTGAATTCAAAATCAAGTTTGAAGACGCATTCCTCTGCTAATTGACTCCGAATTTTAACCATCTCATACTTGAGGCTAAAACCAAATTTTGAAGTTTTCTTTTTTGCAGTTTCAGCACTGCATTCGATTTCCGACAGTTTAGAAGCTGTCTTACCTTTCGGAAACTTACTCCGAATTTCAGAATTTACTTTTTAAGAATAACTGAGCTTACCTTCTGGGATTTTCTCGTAACAGCAATTGATTTCCACCAACTCAAGAGCATTCTTCGGGATCCTTCAGGCTGAAAATCGACTCCGAATTGCAATGATTTCATACGTGACGCAAAAATAAATTCATTTTGAGCTGCTCCTTATTTGGTTCCCAAAGATGGGTCTAAGTTCTCTATTTAAAGATATTTGAGGACTTTTTCCGAAGATATATCTGGTCGGAATCCAACTCCGAATTTTACATACGTACATTGGAGATATTTGAAATGCGGTTTCAAACTCTTGTTGGTCTTCGCAAATCTCATGGTCTTCATTCAACACCAAATGTCAGTTGGCCCTTGTTTGTATTCGGAAATACGATCTTTGGAAGTACCCTTCCGTTCAAACATCCCCACTCAGATTACTTTCGTTCCGTCATGCACTTCAGGTACTAAGGCAATCGAAACCATGATCACCACCTTAACTGATCGCCATCGAGCGATTCTTTTTCTTTGTACGTCATAGAAGTCGAAAACATGGTCGCGAAACGCGATTGCGTCGACCAATTGACGTTAGAACCTGCTTATCGATGCCAACGGCATTCACACCTCTCTCGTAGACTTCGGAAACAAAATCGGTCGGTTGCATGACGCAACCACTCAACCCCCCACGCGCCTGAGATCATCGACCGACTAACTTCCCGCTTGCTACACTTAATAATTCAAAACGACGAAGTCGCCGTTGACGTGTGAGGCACCCAAATAAACAAAGTCGCCCGCCCTCCCTATAAGGAAACGAATTTCGCCAGTTTTGCGTCTTCCTCGTTACGTTATCGGGCCATAAGCGATTTCTGGCGCAGATACGCGGCATAATTTCCAATCCGTCGAAACGCAATCGACGGCAACGTGAAATGCCTTTGTCTGTGTGACGGAGGCACGCAGGGGGGTTCATCGCCCAGAAAGTGGGTGCCAATTATGATTTTTGATAGGCCGTCCATTGATCGTTTATTAATTCTCTCTCTCTCTCTCTCCTGACAGGCAACATAACGGCTGTGATCACATACAAGGACATCGGCGAGGAGATGGCCTCAATCTTGGACCAAGGATACGAGGTGGTCGCAACGATAACCCGCGGCAAGAGTGGAGTACGACCGGTGAACACGCTGAACAAGTAAGTACACCCACCCTCCAGTCTATTTCTATCCGCTGGCGTGAGGTAGCATCAACCCTCCCCCACACCCACGCCCGCGCCATTAAATAATCATTAAGACGAGGAGGAAGGAGGAGGATTGTGCGTTGACGAATGATTGCACACGAACGCGCTTCCCAGTCAACGACTCCTCTCACCTCGCAGCGGGCGTGCGAGGCACGCGATGGGGAAACTCCCGATGCACGCTTTGAAGCATGAATTGATTTATTTTTAATTTTTTTTTATTACCTCGTGAGTGAGGCGAACACGCCTCAGGTGGAGCGACGGCGGATTAGGAATTCCGTTAAATTTTAAGTTCGGCATTCGACTTCTCGGAGGCTTTTAGAGCGGTAATGTGTCAGGATTTGTGGCAAATTGCGCACATACAGCCCCCCCCCCCCCCCCCCCCCCTCGCACTTGGGTCAGAGGGAAGCATTCTCTTGCTCTTCAGGCAAATGGCTGCGATAAATCATGTCGTCGTCGGAAGGAAACTCATTTTCGAAGACGACGGCCGACGCTCTGTCGGCATTTGTCATGTTAACTGTCCTCAGTCGATTTGTCTGCAACGAAATTGGGTCGTAAACAAGTCTAAAAGTATCTGCTCAGCTGACTGGGGAGACGAATTTAAATGAACCTCCGTGTTCTGAGTTTTGTCTGGAAAGGTGATTGTTTTGGGTGGAGGGGTGCCGATGAGTGCTTCGATGAATTGTTTTGGGGGGGGGGGGGGGGATGCCGCAAGGTATATGTCATTTCTTCAGATCCCTGTTGATCACAAGGGATCGGAGATGTGGCTGGTTGGCCTCATTTGGTGTCATTGTGGACCCCCTTGAATAGCGTGCCTTTCTGTATCCATACAGCCGATGTTGCCATTGAGGTACCCCACACTAATGTCACTGGGTTCGCCTAAGTTGCCAAAGAAGTGTACTTTCCTAGGAGTTCCTTTCTTCTCATTGCAAGACCTTTGCAGTCGTAGAGGAGGAGGTTCATGCCAGCAGGCACCTGCAGAAGACATTGCAAAGGATGCTGAGCCTAGAGCTCTGCTCCTGCAGCGCAGTGACCTGCTATAACATTTTTTACGGAGAGAAGAAGGGGTAGGCCTCTGACACTAGTCCCCAACCTTATCGTTCTTACACCCTGACTGACTCGAACGGCAACCAACTTCAGACTGCTATAATTTCCAAACCGTGCATGACAGTTAGCTCAAATTTTGGACACACGACAGATGATTTCATTGTTTAAATGATTTGCGAGTGTGATATCAGGTGCGTTGTCCGCGATGGAATTCAAACGTGATTGCGTTATATTTGCCTGGAGCACCACAAGTAGCTATCGGTGAGACCTCCAGCACCTCAACGTGACCAAATCATTTCTGTCTCCAACCACAGTTCGTTGCAGTGATACTGGCAGCCTTGCAAAACCCTATGGGGTTGGTCATACAAATACGCCAACATCGACGCAAATGGTTCGAAAAGTGAAGGCTCGACTTGAAAGAAATCCGGGTCGAAGTATAGTTTGTGGCTGATCTTGGAAGCGATTTCCTTCTTCTTGTCCTTGTGGCGCTATAGTCCGGGCAGGACCTGGGCCTCAACCAACATGCCTCTCCAGTCAGCACGATCTTTCGCCAGCTGCGGCCAGTTGCACACTCCAAGTTGGTTGAGGTTCTTCTCCACTTGTGTGTGCCACATCCTGGGTCGTCCTCTGTTGCGTTGTCCCAATGGCTCGGATTTGAAGACTTTTCGGTCCGGAGCAGTGGTGTCGCTGCGCTCTACATAGCGTAGTCATCTTAAGCGTTGTATTCGGCGCATGTCTCCGTACAGCCCATAGAGTTAGTAGTTAAATCTTCTCCCCCAGGCGGCATCAACGCAAACAGAATCAAAAATCGCACCTAGAACAGACTAAGGGCTTCATGAGTGAATCCCAGCCATGGAAGATCTGGGCAGTTGTTAAGCTTAGACGAAAAGCACACCCTCCAGCTTATTCTTAACCCTAAGAAGGTTATGTTAAGAATTTGGTAGATGGTCATGGTGCAGCCAAATATTTTGAGAAATCCGAAATAAAGTTGAAAAGTCAAAAGGAGCAAGTTCTTGAGCATATGGGGCGTGCAGTAAGACCTCCCGTGTCAGCGTTTCCAGGTAGTTTTCGACCGCTATAGCCACTTTGTCATGTTCCATGCTTTGGGTCGCTTCTGGCCGTCTTTAACGCAATGCACGGTTCAAAGGTATAAATCGTAGTTGATAAGGTATCCTTGGTCTTAGCGGGTTCCTAGTACACCACACAACTCTGGTGACCCCTATGCAGAGCATGTCGTTTGAACCATGGATGTTATTCTTTGGCGTCGGTGTAGACGATGATGGAACGGGTTCCCAAGGCTTTGCAAATTACTCTGTCTTTTTGAGGTTGCCGTAGTTCATCCACATTTCATCAAGAATTGCCTCTTTTGATGTCTTGCAAGAAGCGGTAACGAGGTGAAAAATCGCATTTCGACATCTTTCGGTTCCAACTCGTGGGGCACCCCAATTAGTTCCAGAAATTGCTTACTGAGTCACTTGCAAGATTCTGCGAGTTCATTTTGCCTCTGGCAACGATCTTGATTCAGTAAAGCCTCCAATTCCTCATCTTCATACTTGTTGGGCTGGCAAAGACGCTATTTGTCTTGGGCGGCAAAATCACCTCCTTTGATGCATCGAAGCCACTCTCTGAATGATTTATTGGTAGACACAAGCTTCAGTTGCACTATTTTTCAACGGAAATCAAAACTTCTCGCAAATTCTGTTAATTTTAGACAAATTAAGACGAGTCGAAAATCTGAAACCTCTTATTGCTGACAAGGGTCACACCTTTCCAATGAAGTAGGTTATCGCTTTCATTGAAGCGGAAGCGGTTAACATGGGTTTGGTGGTTAATGAGGGCAAAACGAAGTAAATGCTCTCAACAAGGAAGGACGCACAACATCGACGTCTAGAACAGAGTGTCATACAAGGCAGCAGAGACTTTGAGGTAGTCAAGGACTTTGTCTACCTCGGCTCCGCGGTACCGAAATCAAACGCAGAATCACTCTTGCCAATCGCTATTTCTTTGGCCTCAAGGGGCAACTGGGTAATATAGCCCTCTCCCAGTCGCAACATTCCAGTTCTCCTTTACTGCGCGGAAACTTAAACGTTAAGGAGGCCCTTGGTCTTTTCGGGAGAAAAGTTCTGCGTTCGATTTTTGGTCCTGCATGCGTTGATGCCATCTGGAGCAGAAGATTTAACGACGAACTCTATGGGCAGTACAGAGACATGCACCCCGTCTGCGGATACAACTCTTAAGATGGCTACGCTGTGTAGAGCGTATGGACACCACTGCTCCGGATCACGAACCACGAATCCGAGCCACTGGGGCAACCCATCAGACGACGGCCTAGGATAAGGTGGGGCACACACAAGTGGAGTAGGACCTCAACCAACTTGGAGTGCGCAGCTGGAAGCAGCTAGCGAAAGATCGTGCCAGTTGGAGAGACAGTGAATAGAGGTGCAGGACCAGCACAGACAGTAGCGCCATTGGAAAGAAGAACAAGAAGAAAAATACAAAATCCGCTTTTTTCTCAGTTTTCCTTGGTTTAGACTCACCGATGTACCGGTTTCTAAATGGCGAAGTTTTTGAGCCTCTTTCATTTCATTTGGTTGTACATTAGTCATCTATCCCCTGTTTCTCTTAAAATGATGGTGCCAGTAATTGTTTTCGGTTTCCTCTCGAGTGGATTTTGTGAAACTAACGCCGAATGCTGCCTTTTGTACAGCTATATTCTCATCAGTCATCTTTTCGACTACCAAAAAGGATGGCATGCAATCGATCCTTAAAGTCGCACACAACAAGAGCTTTATTTAGTTCTCTTTAAATGCACTGTTTGGTGGTAGCCGTGGAGTAGTGGTAAGTTTGTCGAACGCCACGCAGTCTAGGTTCGATTCCCATAAGGGGAACCTCGCGATTTTCACGGCACCGCCTCTTTCGATTTCCTGACAACATTCAAAGAGTGCCAATTGTCTATGAAAAGCTTCTCAAATCTCGCCGTTCGGAGTCGGCAAAAAACTGTAGGTCCCTTCTACTCGTGAGAGAACAGTAGCACGCACAATACAAGTTATTGTTGTAGAAGCTAGGCCCTTATGGGCTGAGCTGCTACTCAATTATTATTATTATTAAATGCACTGTTTTGTAAAAATTTTTGAATTGAGAACAAATCGGACACTTGCTGTGATTTACCTTCATTTGTTACTTAACGATCTAGACAGGCGTTGTGTAAAGAGATTTGAACACTGCCTGGTTGCGATATCCCCTCTAAGTGCCTCTGTACGGTCCCCTGAGTACATTCTAATCCAAACTCTTACGCAACAACTAAAACCAATTCGCTCGTTCGCCTCCAATCCGGCCAGGGAAAAAATTGCTACTTAGGGTGCAATTGTTGCCACTGATGCGAATTCATCGATTTTCTGATTTTTACAGCAAACATGAACATGTCATACATCACACTATGACAAATTGACATTTGTATTGACATCTCCAAGTCCTCACCCAACGACTAAAGCCAGCCTGGTTTTCGGAACACCGATTTTTCAAACAACATTTCCTCTAGTGATGAGAGCCAAATTTGCCACTTATAAGGCTCAGAAGGCTCAGAAGGCTCAAAAATTTCAGAAGGCTCACAATTGATCGAAGATATGTCGTTGCATCCGGACATTGACTCTTCGATGCCATCTATGATCAAAAGGTGTGCCTGGTCCGTATTTCCTTGAAGATGCCAATGGGCAGACGGTTACAGTCAATTCGAAGCACTAGCATAACAGTTGTTCGAATGGCCTTTGAAGTGTATGACGTGGACAATATGTGATTCCAACAATTCGGGACAACAAACTACGTGACGAATTATGACTTTATGGCTTCGGAAATTAGTGCCTTGCTTAGTTTTACCTTCTAGCGACGTCAAATAGTTGCCACTTTTATTTTTCATGAAGGCTGAGGACCCGACAATTCCCCGAACGATAATAATACTATTTGGGTGGCACTACAGCCCACAAGGGAACAGAGCCTAGCTTCTACAACAACTACTAGTGTGTACTACTGTTCTCTCATGAGTAGAAGGGACCTACAGTTTTTTGCCGACTCCGAAAGGCGAGATTTGAGAAGCTTTTCACATACAATTGGTAGTCTGACTGTTGTCAGAAACTTGAAACAGGCGGTACCGTGAAAAAATGCGAGGTGTCTCGTCCGGGAATCGAACCTAGACCTTCTGCGTGTGGATCTACGCACTTACTCAGCCTTACTCAGGTTTTGGCTGTAATGCCGCATGAAATGTGTAAAAAAGTGGTTTAAAATCATCGCATGCTGCGAATCTTCCATCAACGCCCATTTGAATGATATTGTCTTTCAAACTCAATGGCAAGGTCCACACTTCATAAAAAATTACTAATCTTATCAAAAATGTGCTGTTTTGGAGCCTTTCTGAGGCTTTCCTTTTGTAACTGAGAAATGAACGATGACCCTATACATTAAGAACAGCCCTTGGTTCAGTTCCTCTCGAGTCGCTGCAGTCAAATATCAAACTTTCGTCACCACTCTCCACCCAATTAACCCAACAACGATGACAAAGCCTTTCCACTCTCCTTATCAGTCACCTCTAAGCAATTCACATTCTTGTCACGAGACCCGCTGATAGTTTGGCACACGCAGAAAATCCCCCCAGATGTTGTTGAAAAATATTCCACAATCCCCCGAAAATTTTCCACAAAAACCCGCGTCCCCCTCATCCGCCACCACACTCACCGTTTATTGGCAATAAATTTACGAACCCTTATCTCCTCCGTCAGCGATAAGATCTACCGACTTATGAACTAAGTCCGTCTGGGAGGTCTCCGTTTGTTTGGGTTTACTGCGTCTCAAGATACCAGAAAATTCCAGTCTCACATTTGATTTATTGCAACTGTAGCTCTTTTTCTTTCAGAACCTCAGTGCTGTTCGTGTCGATCTCGTTTATCGTGCTGATGATCATCTCCCTCGTCTGGCTGATCTTCTACTACATCCAACGATTCAGATACCTGCAGTCCAAGGACCAACAGTCGGTAAGTCTGACAGCAGCTGTCTCCCGGTAACCCACATTCTGACGTTGTTTTTCATTTTCACAGCGTCACCTTTGCTCTGTGACCAAGCGGGCCATCATGAAGATCCCCACAAAGACTGGCAAGAGCAACGACAAGGACAGCGATAACGACTGCTGCGCCATCTGCATCGAGGTCTACAAGTCATCCGACTGCATACGGGTTCTTCCGTGCAAGTAAGTCAACCCCCCTCCGTCGGTCACTGATGTCACTCTGATTGATCGCTTCATTTCCTTGCAGCCACGAGTTCCACAAGACCTGCATCGACCCGTGGCTGATCGAGCACCGCACCTGCCCCATGTGCAAGCTGGACGTCCTCAAGTACTACGGCTACGTGGTGGGTGAACCATCGACGACCATCTCATCCTCGACGAACGAACGAATCATCAATCCAAACGTTCACATAGTCATTGCACCATCCAGCACGAACAGTAGTCAGTTCGGCGGCAACGACAGTAGCAATCACAGCACCGACAGTAGTGGCAGCAATCAGCCGGCTAGTGTAGTTATGCTAGGTCGTGCCTCGCCCGCCACCGTAGACGCGTCGCCCCCGAGCGACAGCAGCCTCATGCTGGGGGATGGCGTGCCCACTGCCAGTACGGCTAGTCGACAAGTGACTGATGTTTAGGACCATTTCTGTTTCTGTTAGCTGTGTTTTTTTTTCCTTTTTGTTTTTTGTTCGAAACCAAAGTCAAAGTCAACGGGAAGCGGGAAGCGGGCACCGCAGCCCGGAACGGTCCTAAGCAATACTGAATTGTCAAAACGTATACATACCTGCCGATAATTACTTCTTTTTGTATTTTTTTGCGAGACGTAAGAGTTTTAGGTTTAAGATAAGGCCGGGTGCCGGATTGAAGTGGAAGTCCATTTTTGTTTGGTTTTTTAAATATTTGACTAGTCGTTGTGAATGCGGTATAGCGAGGGTGAGAGAGAGAGGGGGGGGAGGGAAAGGTAGTCAGATGGAAGGTGGGTGAAGCCTCTGGCACAACAAAAAAATAAGTCTTATATTCGCATGGTTCTGGAGACTGTACCAGGGTCGACATGAAAAGGTAAATTGCAAGAAGATGATTCACACTGAAGCGAAGCAACATCAATCTGCACACGGGTCAAGAACTGTGATCATCACAAAAATCGCTCAGAAAGTCACAAAATACACATCAAAGAAGTGGTTCATGCTGAACTGGAGCAGCACTTTCTCGTCAAAGACTGATGCACACACAAGAATCAACACTTTCTTGTCAAAAACGAAAGAGAACTGTGAACATCACAAAATTTACTAAAAAGGCAAACAATTCACATTTTAAGCAGATCTTTCAATAGACTGGTTCCCACTTAACTGGAGCCACACTTCTTTATCAAAGGCGATTGCAGACAAAAGGAGCGAGTGGGAACTGTGAACATCACAAGATCCACTAGAAAGTCACAAAATTCTCGTTTTAAGCAGAACAGTCAATGAAGTAGTTCCAACTGAACTATCGCAACATTTTTTTATCAAAGGCAAATGCACACACAAGGATCAACACTTCCTTGTCAAAGGCGGGTGAGAACTGTGAACATCACAAGAATCACTAAAATGTCACAAAATTCCATGAAGTGGTGCACGCTGAACGAGAGAAAAACCTCCTTGTCAAAGTACATCCAAGGCAGATGCACACCCGAATGGGAAAGACAGTCACAAAATAAGCATTTTAAGCAGAACATCACAAAATTCACTGAAAAAGTCACAAAATACGCACTGCAAGCAGATCTGTCAATTAAGTGGTTTCCAAACGCAGCAACACTTCCTAGTCGAAGGCCTCTGCACAAACAAATAACATCACAAAATTGCAAAATTATCATAAAATTTAGTGACTTTCGATAATTTTAAGTCTAATCACGCCACGAACAGAAACACATTTGCAACGTCTTTTTGGACAGTCTTAGGACACACGCACACTACCCGGGAGTCTCATTGAGTTTACCGACGTGGTTAGAAGAATTGAGCAAGACTCAAGGACTTCTCAAAGAGGTCGCGTATTTCATGTAGGCTGCTTAATTAAAACCAACCAAAATTTGGTACACGAAAAGAAACTCATAAAAGCCTCCCGGCCCTCCTACCCACTCATCTCTCTCAAACCAGACGCGAGCAACAAATCATCTAACTCTTCCAAAAAAACGACTCTGACCATAATTTTCTTTTTTTTCGACAACGTACTTAATCCAGGACTGTGTTCAGAAACACATATCCCCAAACTTCCACAACCAACGCCAGATGCAGCCCCCCGATGGACGGTATTCCATCAGGCGAATTAGTTAAAACAAAACGAAAATCTGTGACAAGCAAAAAACAAAATTCAAAATAAATCTAGACCTAGACATAAAGATACATTTAAGAAATGCTCTTTCTAGACACGTAAGCAGTCTTAGTTGTGTACATACGCTGTGTATTATTGATTAGATCACCCCTGCGATCGCCCTTTTAAACGCAAATAAAACAAGGAAACAATGTTGTGTAAAAATTAAGTGGTAGTTTGTAAGCAAGGACATCGATCACTTTTTTATTTTCTATTGTATGGATGTGTAGGCCTTTAAGTAGCTCGTAGCTTTGGCTAAAATTGTTTTGCTAGTTGTGTATAGATATGTTTTTTTTTTTTTGTTGTTATTGTTTTATTTTTTACGAGGACTTGGGTGCTGCTCAAGCGGTAACATGAGACAAGCAACCACACAAAGGTGCCAAATAGCAGGAAACAAAAAGTGAATCATTAAGTTTAAGGAATTTATTTAATTGTTTTTGTAATTTGCGTGTTATGTGCTAAATATAAATCATTTTTTTTTAAATCTTTCCCTTTTTGCTGTTGTTGTTGTTTTTCGCTTGCGCTTTTTGTAAGGATGTAGGATCATTTTGATGCACTCTAGATGAGAAGCGATGTTTTGACTTGTGGTGTACTGAGATGTAAATAGGTTTTTTTCTGTGAATGCACTCATCAGCGTTGATAACAAATTGGCGCCCGGTGCAATGCTTTTATCGATTGTCATGTCAAACTAAAAGCAATAATGAATGAAGACAAAGATTATCATCATCACCATCATTATCAATTACGGGACTCGTCCATTCCAATAAAGGGGTCACGGGGGCAATGAGTCCTCCCGTCCGATCGATCCTCCATTGACCGTAACTCATCAACAGATATTCCCCAGGCGTAACCAGTAAAGCTTATGGACTTGATCCAATCACCTCGCTCTGGGTCTGTGGAATGGTCACCCACTCGTTGGAATCGCATCGCAGGAACGCCTCTGAAGTTGTAAAGACGGAAGCGATCACTTTTCCCATCTCTGGTAGTTTTCGAATACCATTTTTGAAAAAAATTAGTCCTCTCCGGCATCGATCCAATCATTGAGTCAAAAGCCCCTAACCGGGCATATTGTCACCCTAGACTATAGCTCAAAGATTGTGTAATCGTGACTGGTCTGCAGAGCCTGAATCGTTTTTGGATTGGAGTGGGGTTCAAAAACCTCCAAAAATCCACAACTCC
Organism: Eristalinus sepulchralis; assembly: GCA_944738645.1. Lineage (NCBI taxonomy): Eukaryota > Metazoa > Arthropoda > Insecta > Diptera > Syrphidae > Eristalinus > Eristalinus sepulchralis. Next base: position 65,950,934 of record OX122883.1, read on the forward strand.
AAAGGTGGAAAACAGCTTTCCTTTGTGGTACCAACAATTTTCAACCAACTTCCATGCTCTCTATGGAATACTCGCCCGATTTTTTTTTTTTTTTTTTTTTTTGAGGTTGGGAAGCAATTTACTGGAACACTCAGACTCAAAAACTAGTCCATCTACAAGGCAGTTACCTTCGTTTACTGTAGTTTCCTGGTTTTCCGACGAAAGACCAGCAGGCGCTTCTGAGGTAAATAGCTTAAGTTTTCAGCTCCCACCCCATCAGCGCCAAACAGCCGCCACCTGATACGAGCGCAGGGAAAGTCCACTTTGTATAAGCGACGCAGCTGAATCGTTGGTGACCCTGCATCAGACGGCATGTCCATGAGACTTGTCTCATAGGAGATGCGGTGCGCGAGGTCATCAAAGCTCCAGTGCGAGTTGAACCAAAGACCATTCCTTTTTAGACGGAGGGTGGCCTTGATTGCACAGTCCACGATGTGGATGTCAAGGGAGGGGACTAAGCAATGCATCAAGAGCAGAGCCAGACGTGCTAGGGAACGAACCCTGTACAGCCAAGACAGACCGTTCTTTGAAACTTGGTGACAGCAGCAGTCACTGGCTTTCAGCTTATTCCACCAAAGAACTGCTGCATAGGTGAGGATACGTCTTACCATTGTCGTGAAGATCCAAAGGAATCTTGTTGGTGACAGGCCCCAGGTTTGACAAAATCTCTCTCACGCTGCCAGAAAGCTGACAGTGCCTTGGAGGTTTTCGTCTCAATGTGAAAAAAATTCTAAATGAAATGCTTACTTAAAAATGGCTACATCATCCGCGTAAGCCTCAGCGTAGGTGTTAGATCTGTTCAGGGCGGAAAGCAGAGAGTCGACCATTCTTTCCTGTCAAGTGCATTTTCAATTCTTCCAAAAAGCTTTTGTGGCGCTGTCTCGCAAGACTTCAAGCGCTGGTAAGCATGTTGCATCTGAGATAGAGGGTCGCAAAGCATTTTTCGGAGATACAGTTCGACTAGCCCCTCCAAGCTTCCCAGCATGAAGGAAGTAAGGCTAATGGGCCTGCAGTTTTTGCCGAGAGAGTAATCACCAATTTTTGGTATAAGGGCTACCCTAACTGTGCGCCAGGAGCTTGGAATATCTGCTAGCGGAAGGCTGGCAGTGAAGATTCTTTTCAGAGCCGGTGGTAGTTCGTCTATGCCCCTTAGCAGCAGGGCTGCGTATATACCATCGGTACCAGGTGACTTGAAGTCATCAAAGGACGCGATGGCGTACTTACTCTGTGAGTTTGTTTGACGGAGCAGCGAGAGTTCCGCATCGCCATTCTACGCAATCTGACGAGTTTACTAGGAAAACCAAAACTAGACATGGCACTGTATAGCTTGTCTCTATGTGTATGTTGGCATATGCGGCCTTAAAATCGACGAATAGGTGGTGGGTGTGGATCCGCAACGCTTGGGTCTTTTTCCGGATCTGCCGTAAAGTGAAAATCTGGTCTATTGTGGACTTTCCTACCTTAAAACGACACTGATGAGTTTTAGGCGTTCACACAACATGGCAGAGAGTATTTAGAAGGCGTTGAGTTTCCATTCATGCTTTCCTCTCCCACTTCTTACACATGAAATGCGCTTAACCCTGCCATCTTCAACTGCCTTAAACAGTTCAGCGGGTTGTCCGTCCACTAAAGGAGCCTTGTTCGACTTCAGACTTGATTTCTGTCTTGACTCCGTCTAGGTCGTCCAGTTTGACTGAAACATACTGTCTGACAGCGGTATTTGGTTCGTCAGCGTGCATTTCTCATGATCTTTCTTCTGCCATCCAATCACGCGTTTCTGTTCCCTTCTTCTCTGATCGTAGAGCTTACGAACAGCCCTCGCTGTTCGACGCAGCGTTGTCCTGTAGACCTCTTAAGATGCATTTGGCTGCCTGCATTCGTCGTCAAATCATGGCATCCTTCAAGGTGGTGACGTGAAACCCAGCGCATCAGCGACTTCTTGACAACGTCTCCATTCATCTTCAATCGTTAGAGCAGACAGCATCGAACTTTGGTAGAGTTTCTGTGAGACTCGGTCGGCAAAGATCCCAGCGATTGGCTGCGACTTTACAAAAGTTTTCCGATGTCCAACCATTTTGTTCCGTCTTGACTCACTTGCTCTCGTGGTATCCAGGTTCTGACCTCGACTACACGAAAAAAAAAAGATCCGAGTCGATGTTTGCACCTCGAAAGCTTTGGACATCGAGAATACTTATGTAAGGGAGGTGATGATGATGAAATGTTTTCTAAAAGTGTAAAAATACTGAAAATGTGGAAAAAAGGCACCAGAGGCGGCGAAAACTTTTGACAGAATGGTTAGAAAACAATCTGTTGTGCTTTACAGGGATCACTCACTTTACATATGTCACTCAACCCACTTCACACCATTTCAATCATTGAGCCAGATTCCGTGCTGTTGATTGTCGTACAGGCTTCCATTTGACACTTTCAAATGAACGGCGAAATGCAAAATTTGACATCTTGAAGATTTTCAGTTTCTTTAGGTCTAAATCTATAAAACTGACATTTGTTATGTCGATGGTATGAAGGAGTCCAAATTTAAACAATCCGCGATAGCTGATCGGGGCTCATGTGAGCAACTTAACATTCTATGTGATATAAGACAGTTTATAGTTGAGATCGTAAGGTTTGTTCTGTTTTTTCTGTTAAATCTTCTCAAAATGGGTTCCAATGGAGAAATTGAAATTATATTTCGACATTCTATGTTTTTAATCGAATTAAAAAAATATCATAGAATTCGTCATTTAAAATTTTCTATGAATCTCATTTCCAATTGGACATTTATATTTATTTCCGTCTATTTTTGTAGCTGAAATTCTTTTTCAATATTCTATGTTTCTTACTTGCATTTTAAAAATATCATAGAATTCGCTATTTCAAAGTTTATATGAGACTAATGTAGAAACCTCTTCTATTCTGTCATTGGGATTAGAATTCGATTTCGTTTTTTAATCGAATTTAGAAAAATATCATAGAATTCGTTTCTATGAATCCCGACTCCAATTGGACAGTTACATATGTGCATATATGTATCTATTACAACCTGTTTTTGGAATAAAATTCTCTTTCGATTTTCTACGTTTTTTAATAGAATTTAAGACATATTATGGAATTCGACTTTCGAAAGTTACTATAGATTGCCTTACCTCCTGCATACTGATGTGGATATCTATTCCACCCTGTAACTGGAATTGGGAATCAATTTTTACATTCTATGTTTTAGCCAAATTTTTAAAATATCATAGAATTCAAATTTTCGAAACTTCTTTGAGTCTCAGTAACTATTGGAATCTCATATCTATTCTGAATGAGGATTTTTTCATTCACGCTGATTTACACCCACTCCTGACCATTCCATCAAATAAATTCACTTCAAGTGCCTTTGACTGGCTTAACTTCTAACAAAACCACAGCTACTAGGCTATAGGAAGCACCTTGAAGAAAGGGCCTGAAAGTGCTGTAAGCCCCTGGTAATGCTCACAAACCTGCGAGTTCCTTCTCTCTTTTCAAAACCACACATATCACGTTCAATACACATCTCAAGCAACAGCGCAATCCACAATCGCCTGATACATACTTTCAGGAGTTCTGAAACCGTGCATACTTTTCAAAGCCTACCCACAGGGACTTCACCATCCACCACATCATCGGCACATCATTTCCTTCGTCGCCACTCATCGCACGTCAAGCACTCCCACTCTGTCGATTTCACAAATGAATCAAATCCACTTTCCCCTCTCAAAGTTCCTAGACAGCGAAGAATGCGTCATGGAATTGGAAGGTTCCTACTTCGATGGCGAGTCAGGTGCTGCCTCAAACCCAACCAGTAACCGAGAGGAAGTACCGGCAATCGCAAGCGGCGGCATCTCAACACAAATCGATCAATGGGAGCGTCGCGTCCAAAACTTTAACCTCACTCCACCCAATGCTCTGTATCACTACGAGGTGCCAGAGCGTTCCCAATCCTCCCTGTCGCACGTGAACAACAAACAGCTCGTCTGCGCCGTAACCAATCGCCTGGAAATCCAGCACGGCATTGTGCGACCGCGGAAGTTCAGTCGAGAAGAGGTGAGTTGCACTGGGAATTGCACGGGCAAACGAAACTCAAGCAGATTCGATTTCAGGACACGGAGACGCTGGTTGAAGTCGTCAAGAAGCGCCGTTCACGTTCGGCGGACAGTCGCTGTGGGCAGAGCAGGGCGGCACGTCGGGAAGTCTGTGATAAGAGTAAAATGCCGTCTACCTCGAGGGAGCCCAGGCAGAGGGCTGCGATCCGTCTTCAGCCGTCTCCGGACATCAAGTTTCAGATAAACGGCGAAGGTGTGGAGATATGAAGATGGTGAGGGGGTGGTCACAAGACCAACCACAAGAAGGAGGGAACTGTAGAAAGTTCGAACTGTCAACTGACTCCAACAGATGAAGCTCGCCGATTATTTAACAAAAATTCCAATAAAGTCACTTTCTACTCAATTTGGCAGTATTTTCGTGGTTGGGGTGGCTTGGCAGCATTGTGGTTCGTGGACTTGCTAGGATGCCGGGGGCGCATTCGATGTTTTTTGCGTAAAATGGCAAGGTGGATGTCTGGAATGAAATTCTGAACGAATGGCGGACTGATTGTGGTCTGGACTGGGACGCCGTCTACAGTGCTGCCAAGTCTCAAATATGAGGAGGAAGTTCTAAAAATAAATTTGACATCATATCGAAGTGAAGATTTAAGATTTTAATGCTTGATGAAGGCAGAGATAAGCAAACGAAAGGATGATAGGATGATAGGAGTGGCAAAAGTGTAGGTTATGCACAAAAGAATGAAATGACATGGGAGCGTGAAAGTCGTGGAAATTAAGATACATTAAGAGGGGAGCTGTGGAGGGTGAGGGGGGCCTGTGAACACAAGGCAATCTCGTTGATGGCGCTTAAAACGGCGAGCTGTCAACACTATCCTCCCTTGTGCGCAGGTCAAGACGTCATACAGCCTCCTCGTGGCCCCCCCTGGATAGCCGCCACAGCACCCATTGTGTGTGTTAACCAATGTATACAGTGAGGGCTAAATAGTGAGACTTAATCGTCTTACAAACGCTTGCAAATTATTGAATTTTATCATCAAAATGAGTGCTCTGTTCAGAAAGTTCATCGCGCGCTTCTTCCATTTTATGGTCAGCTTCATAGACCCACTGAAGCGGCTATTCGGGCCATTGTGACTAAATTTCGCACCAAATTTACATTGTTGGACATTAAACCACAAAACACGCTCACGTAGAGTGCGAACTGAAGAAAATATCGCAGCAGTATCGGCCAGTATCCGATTGATGACCATCAATTGTCGGTTCGTCGCTGATGGCAGCAATTGAGCCTCTGTTACTCAACAATGTGGAAAGGATTTAGGGGTGATGCATCTCAAAATACAGCTGGTGCAAGAGTTGAAGCCGAACGACCTACCGCAACGTAAAATTTTTGGTGAATGCGCTCTTGAAAAGTTGGCCGAAGATCCACTTTTTTACCGAAAAATTGTGTTCAGTGACGAAGCTCATTTTTGGCTCAATGAGTACGTAAATAAGAAAAATTGTCAATTTTGGAGTGGATATCAGCCAGAAGTATTCCAAGAGCTACCAATGCATTCAGAAAAAGTCACAGTTTGGTGCGGTTTATAGGCTGGGGGCATCGTTGGACTGTACTGACTGAATGGTGAGCGCTACCGTGAGATGATATCCAACTTTTTTTTTGCCCAAAATGCAAGAGATTGACTTGCATGACACGTGGTTTCAACAAGACGGTGCCACACGAAACACAGCACGCGCAACAATGGACTTATTGAGAGGCGAGTTCGGTGAACATTTTATTTCGCGTTCGGGATCCGGCCTAGATCGTGCGATTTAACGCCTTTAGACTGTTTGTTTGTGGGGCTATGTTAAAGCTCGTGTCTATACAGACAAGCACGCTTCAATTGAGGCGTTGGAAGGCAACATTGAAGCATTTATTCGTGAGATACCGGCCGAAATGTTGGAAAGAGTATGCAAAAATTGGACTAAGCGGATGGACCATTTGAGGCGCAGTCAAGGTCAACATTTGTATGAAATAATCTTCAAACATTGATTTATCTGGACCGTACTATCGATTCAAATAAAGATTTCCTGCATTTTTGTTTTAATTTTATGTGTTTTTTTTTTTTTAAACTTTCCTATAGCTCTTAAAAAATCACCATTTATTATCAGACAGGAACTAAGGTGATGGGCCGGGCAAAAAGAAGATAAAGAACTGTGACTTCTTCTACAGCGATCACCTCAGAGAGAAAGAGAGAGGGAGAGAGAGAGAGAGAGAGAGAGAGGGAGAGAGAGAGAGATAGAGAGATAGAGAGAGATGCGGATTCGTTGTTTGAGGCAGACTTGGGCAAACAGTCTTCAGCTACGACCCCTCAAGCAAACGGCTCACGACAATCCACATCAAGGCTAAATTCGAGAACATCAGTCTGACTTGCGCTTACCCCCCGACAGAGGAGAAGGATAACAACAGTGGGGATGGCTTCTATGATATCCTAGAAGGAACATTCGATCGATGCCCCAGCTACTCGTACTACACCAAAGTCGCTCTAGGAGATTTCAACACTCAGCTGGAACTGGAGGACATATTTGCTGGCGTCGGAAAACACAGCCTGCACGACATCACATCCGGAAACGGTCTCAAGCTGGTGGATTTCGCCTCGGGGCGGAACCTCTCTGTGGCTACCAAGCGGTTCCCCAACCTCAACATCCATAAAGGAACCTTGGCCAATCAACTGTCAATCAGATTGAGCACGTTGCGAACGACGTCAGACACTAATCCAGTATTCTCGATGTCCCAATCTTCCGAGATGCCATCATCGACTCGGATCACTTCCTTGTTGTAGCCAAGGATATCGAGAGAGCAACGGAGTCCAGAAAGGCCAGCAATGTTTGAACCTACAATCGCAACAGATCGCTGGGATCTTTGTTGACCGAGTCTCCTTAAAACTCTCTCAAAGTTCGACGCTGTTTGCTCTAAAGACTGAAGAGTAATGGAAACGTTGACAAGAAGCTGCTACTGATGTGCTGGGTTTGACATCACCACCTTGAAGGAACCCATTACTTGACGACCAGTACAGGCAGGCAAACGCAGCTAAATGGGACGTCTACAAGGCAACGCTGCATCGAACAACGACAGTTGTTCGTAAGCACTACGAACCGAAAAGAAGGGAAGAGGAACGCCTTCTCAAAGGGCAGAAGAAAGATCATGAGAAGTGCACGGAGATGACATTCACCTCGAACCGAAGCCTGCCGGGATGAAAGTAGACAACTTGTAGTGGAGTCCAATTGGAAATTGATGAGAATTTGGAAAAACACTTCTGTTGAGCATTCAACGGCGCTGACGAACCATATACCGCTATCAGACAGAATGTTTCAGTCAAATTGGATGAGTGGAGACAGATAGAAAAACTGAGTTTGAGGTCGAACAAGGCTTCTGGGGTGGACGGACAACCCGCAGAACTGTTTAAGGCGGTTGGAGATTGCGTGGTCGCCGTGGCGTAGTGGATAAGTGCGTCGACCCACACGCAAAAGGTCTAGGTTCGATTCCCGGACGGCACACCTCCCATTTTTGACGGCACCACCTCGTTCGATTTACTGCCAACGCCCTAAGAGTACCAATTGTCTTTGAAAAGCTTCTCAAATCTCGCCGTCCGGAGTCGGCAAAAAAGTGTAGGCCCCTTCTACTCGTGAGAGAACACTAGCACGGACGACACGAGTAGTTGTTGGAGACGCTAGACCCTGGCCCCTGGTGGACTGTAGTGCCACTCTATTACTATTAGGAGTTGAAGATTGCATAGTTTAGGCATGTCCCACCTCATATATAAAAAATGGGGGAAGAAAAGCATGAGTGATATCTCAGAAAGAAGACCCCTTCGACTGCGCCCACTACCGAGGGATCGACTTCCTCAACAACGCCTTCAAGATCTCTCTCCCGCTTTGTGGTGAACGCCTGAAACTCTTCGTCAATATCCTGATGGGTCCTTATCAGTCTCAGGGCAGGAAGGTCCACAAATCGACCAAATCTTCACACTAAGGCAGATCCTGGAAACGACCCAAGAAGCACAGATGGACACGCATCACCTATTCGCCAACCCTAAGACCACATACGACAGCATGCTTTGAGACGAGCAATACAGCGCCATGTCTGGTTTTGGCATTCCTAGCAAACTCGTCTGATTGTGTAGGATGACGATGGAGAACTCTCGCTGCTCCGTCAAGACCAATAACGAACTCACCGACACCTTCAATGTCTAAAAAGGTTTCGGACAAGGCGACGAGCTGTTCTGTGACTTCTTCAGCATCACTCTTGAAGAAGATAACACACAAGTCAGCACCAGAGGCACGATCACCCAAAAGTCCGTTCTGCTGCTTGCTCACACGGAAGGCATTGATGCGGCTGGCAAACACAGCGAGCTGTCAGTGAGGCATGCACTGATGGTAATCGAGAGCAAAAGCTGTCATTTAGAAAGAACGCACAACATGGACGTCTTCGGCAGAGCGTCACAGTGCGCAGCAAAATCTTTTAGGTGGTCAAAGTCGTCGTCTACGTTGACTTGACAGTCCGACACCAGAACCAAAGTCAAGGGAGATCGTAGGTCATCATTTCCTTCACTCTATCCACAGATGGCAAGAGAATCCGTCCATGATACAACCACCACCGTCGCTGTCAAGTGAATGATCGGGGGGAGTTTACGTCGATCTGAGGCCGAGCTTCAACAACCTTCCAAGAAGTGGGAACTGAGGAGAAGAAGAAGAAAAGGGCAGATCCTTAGACAGAATAAATTTCAGTCCCCCCCCCCCCCAACTCACAAATTCCCCCATCCTACGTCCTCGCGAAGAGAAGCAACGCAAAGCAAACGGAAGTGTCACTGACAGCCTCACAAATCGCTATCCGTTCCATTATGAATTTTGATTACTTCTTAAATACCGACGACCTAATTTAAATCCCACAATCGAATCATCATCATCATCTCCTCCTCCTCCTCCTTTCCACAGGATTCACGACCGCGGCGGTGTTGCCCGATCTGTCCGCGCCACAACAAAGGAACACCTCTCTTGACGTCGGCGGCAAACTGCAGTGGCACACTTTGTATCCGAAAATCCCTGCCACCAACAGTCCCAGTGTGCCCGAGGGATGCTAAATTACTTTTCAACTGAATCCGCCTTCATATCTCGCCCCAAGATACCACCGCGGCCGACTCAGGAAAAAACCAAAAAAATGAGCCGATGACTTACAGTCATATGCCGCGGCCGCCCCATCAATGCCCACGAACTCTCAACTCTGTCGACAACTCCGAACAACTGGCCCCCATATGGATCCACCAACAGGACAACGACAACGACGACGACGACAGGAACGAGACCCAGAGAGAGGGAGGAGAAAAAAAAAGAATTCCATTAGGGATTATAACGAGTCCAGGATGAATGCAAAAGCGCAGCCGCGCAGGGAGACTGATGCGATATTAATTTTTCCTTAATCCAGGCGCAAACGGCGCAGAGAGAGATAGAGAGAGACGTGGAAAGCGGCGGCAGCGGCGGCATGATGATGATGCCACGATGGAGCAGACGAAGGGCCCTCATGATCATCGATGTGCACCTCCTCCCGAGGAACGAGAACAAAAAAATGGAAAAAATGCTCAACGCTCCCAAAGGAATCCCGCGACCAACACCGACCGGTGCCCGGACACCGACAGAGCATTGGGACTGCGCGTCTGTGTGTGCCGGTGCGCGCGGAACTTGTGTTTATAAACTTAAAGGCTGTAATCACATTAGCATCAGAGCCTTTAGTTATCACCTGTAATGCCGACATTATGCGACTGACGGCGATCTGCTCGAGATATTCACACGACCAAAGCGCGCACGCGGCCGCCTCCTTTTCCACCAGCAGCGCTCGGCCAAGAGCCTGCACTCGGAATCACAGTCGCAGTCGCTGCCAAGAGATACGGTATCTGCATGTAGATGCACCTCATATAGCAACGAGGAGATCTTTCGGGAGGCTCTCCGCTGATCATTCGTACCTACGTCGGACGTGTTGATGTCCATTAAGGAGGAATAAATATCCGATCGAGGTGTTTTCCTCGTTCCTCGATTGAGTTTTTTTTTCTCCGCTCTCCGCTCTCTCACCCGCGACAAATCATAACTTGATCGAGAAGAATGCCGAGCTCTGGAGGATGAAACGTGCGCCGGGAGATGCGCGCCAGATGTCCAGCAGCAGCAGCACCCACCACGAGACTGGTGCGCGCCCGATCAATCTCCCGACTTTACGATCCTAGACAAGACGACTTTCAGCGCGCAGCAGATACTAATCGGTCATAATCGTTGCACCGAGTGCAATATGCAAATCGATCGCACACGTCCGCGCCACTTTGATGCGCGCCGACCAACGACGGCGATGGCGCGGCCCACCGATCAACGGTGGTCAGCACTTGGGAATAGGGAAGTTGCGCCCAGTCCAGGGAGTCTGTGAGTTTTCTCCCCAAAAGTGGCCTTCCATCCGCCGCTTACCGATCATCACCCCGGAGCTCGCTGCTCGCTGCTCGCTGGAACTAGGTACGTGCGCAGCGCAACGCGCAGATACAATTCGAATTTCTCGAGGCCAATTACGTGCGCAAATTTACGTTCGCGTACGTTCGTTCGTCCATCCGTCCGTCCGTTCGATGACTGAGTGACTGGGTGCTGCCGTTGGCAGATGCCGCAGCCGTCGCGCACCGGCCGCGCGCACCCATCACCGCGCATCAGAGTCGCAGACGTAACAAAATGATATTTTTACTCTAAGAGAGCGGAAAAATGAGGAAAATTATTTTATAAAATTGCTTGATCAGGGATCACAAATTGATTGTTATTTGAGTCTTTTGATCATGTTCCGGCCCCGATCGGGGCGATGACGATCTTGCGCGGCGATCTCGGCGATCGCGCTCGATGGTTAGGGCCGTGATTGCCTGACTGCTAGTGGTGGTGCGCGGATGACTGTGTGAGATGGTTTCGTTTTGTTTTTTTCTGTTGGGTTTAGGAAGCGTGACGGATGCGTAGTGGCCTCGACAAATTAGTGCAATTCCAGAAATCATTGTAATTATGAGCGCATTGTTTGGCCGCTTGAATGGACGCACGAAAATGAATCTAATCTGTGTAATCCCCGCGTGTGTGTTGATGGGATGGCGAGAGCGAGATATGAATCTGATTTGAATGTAAATCGGTGTCAGGGTTGACATGATGCCGTGAGAAAGTGAGAGAGCGGGATACGTGTCGGGGGGTTATCGTGTCGTAATCCTGGCTTTTGGCCAGTTCCCAGGGATATTGGCTCGTAAAACTGAACTTGAACGGACCAAGGGATAAGCTATCGTGTATGTGCAGGTTGGGCAATGGATTTGAGGTGATCTCACAAGGGGTTTCGGGGCGATATAGCCTCCGAGCTATGAAGTGTGATAAGAAGTTGATGTTTCGCCACACAGGCTTTAAATTTGAGAAACCTCTTAAATGTCCTAAAAACCGTGTGGATTGCTACAGTTAAGTTTATGGGATCTCGGGATCAAGATTTTGAGGCATAAGCCAACTGAAAGCTGACGAAAAATGTTCGCCTCTTTGTGAGAACGTCGTAAGGGTTTGGGTGAGTTGGAGAGTTGGCACTTTGGCAGTGGAACAAACGCGACTAAAATTGTTGCGTCGGTAAATGAGGTCGATATGCTATATCGACTCAGGAACCGTTATGCTGGCAGTATATCACCGTAGCATCTCTAAATCGTAACTAAATCAATCCTATTTGCCAGGGGAAGGCAACTCAAGAGATGTGGTCAAAAGAATCGATCTGCTCGCAAAAGATGGCGCCACCTGGAGGTTGCGGCTGATCTTGGAAGCGAATGCCCACTTCACTGGAAAGGTGTCACATTTGTCAGCATCAGCGTCTGCTTTAGACAACAACATTGCTCCCTGGCCGGATTCGTCTTAAATTTACAGCATTTGCGGGAAATTTTGATTTTCTTTTTCAATTGGAAGAAATGTGCAGATGAAGTCCATCGAATGCTTGTACCATCTTATGGTGAACCTGCTTTGAATGATGACCTGCTCCGAATGATAAATCATGCAGAGAGTGGTTTGGGCGCTTCAAAAGTGGTGGTCCCATACAAAAGAGCCTCTTGTCCAGCTCAATAAGATGAAGAAATGAAGGCCTTACTGGATCAAGATCCGTGCCATGCAGAATCGTTGCGAGTGACAGCAGCTAACAATTTTTGGAACTAAATGGGGTGTCATTTGAATTGAAACCGATAAACGTCGAAATGCGATTTTTCACTTCAGAACAGCTTCTTGAAAGACATCAAAGGAAGGGATTCTTGCGCCAGATCGTGACTAAAGATGAAAAGCAGATGACCTACCAGAACCACAGGAGGAGAAAATACCTTACAAAGCCTGGGAAACCCCTTCCATTATCGTCTACATCGATGCCAAAGGAAAATTTCCACGGTTCAAAGGACATGCTCCGTTTATAGAGGCCCCCGTCGGGAGTGGTGTACTATGAGCGGCTAGAACCAGGCGAAACCATTGATGGGAGACGTTATCGACAACGACTTATGAGTTTGAGCTGTTCATTGCGTGAAAATGCCAAGAAATGACTGAAAGACATGACAAGCTGATAACCTCTCAGACAACCAAAAATGATCTTGAAACCCTAAAATGTGTCCTCTTACCCCACATGCTCCTTTCGACTTCTGGCTCCTTCCGCCTCCGGTTTGGGTCTTTTAGAGAAATTGAAGGCTTTTCATTTAGACTTTCTGTCCAGGGCAATGCGTAGGCCATGCCTATTTTGTCTTTGAAGAAAAGTTATCCACCGATGTCAGCACTCCACAATCTGCACCAAATTCTCACTTTCTGTACGCTCACCAAATTTTCTCCCTCTCTGAGCTTGCATTGCCTTCTCGACCATAAAGTGCGGGTTTCCCAAGCCTATGATGTGGCAAATGCGTCTCGTCAGTAAAATTGTGGCCCACTTCCTGCCGTTTTAGAGCCCAAAAGCGGATGGGCACCCGCCTTCATTTTCTGAGTTGAATGGACCTGATGAGTCACAAGTCCCAGATCTTTGTGCAGATTTCTCTTCAGGCTGGTGTCTAAAATGTTGATTTCTCACTCTTCGGCATAGGTGCCACATTCTGGTTCTGGGAACACGAGTATTGTCCAGCAGCTCACGAAACAAACACTTGGTTTCACACTTCGACCGAACCTCCTTTTCAAATAACGCACAGCTTGGGCTGCGCATCATTTACTTTGGAAACGTTCTTTTTAATATTTCCCAACTTCGCGTAGTTCAAGTCTAAATGTCCAAGGCGAAGTGTGTCCTTCGTACGCCAACAAGTTGTCTGCAGTTTTTCCTGCCTAGAGGTAATAAAAAAGCTGCAGATTTTGTACTGGAGTTTGGGAGCAAGTCTGCATCCTGGAGAGTCATATCCTATCTGGTTGTGCTGACGTACAATCCAACTGTCGATGGAAGCCCTGACCAAGGACACGTGCAGTCCCGAGGTGAGCTCGGTCTCTTTGAGTGTCTTTTTGACTCTCACCTACCAAGTTCTTCGGCATTCTCGTTTCCCATTATTGCGTACTGTCCCACGACCCAGAGAAGTCTTAGCGAATTTAGTCTGCCGAACAAATTCAGGGAAGACTTGCATTCCTGGACGATCATTGAAGTGGTTAAAGGGTTAAGTAAGGCCTTAAGCACAGCTAAGCCCATCAGCTCCACCAATCCTTCACAATTAAGTTCGTGGCTATCAAGATCGCAAACGTTTCCGCCTGGAAGACAAACGCAAAATTACCTAAAGAGGTGTGAAGTCTAATGTTGTCGTTTTCCACGAAGGGCCCACGTCCCGATCCCTCTGTCGTCTAAAATTCGTTTGACAACTTTGGATTTCTGAACGCACCTTTTTCCTCTTCATCAAACTGTCACTGTGTGTGTATTCAGTAAGCTCAACAGATTCATCATGGTGAAGTACACCAACGAGCAACGTCCACAAATTTTCATCCGAAATTCGGGGCGTCGTTGGCGGCCGCTTTAAGAGCGATAACTCCAATTTTCGGTCGCAGTTCTCTTCCTGGTAGACAGGCAAAAACAAGTATTGTGCAAAAATTTGAGTCTAGTCATTCGCTGCCGTGGCAGTGAGACAACGGGTTCGTCGAAGTGTTGTGGATATCCCTGCCGTGCGTCCGTAGCAGACAATCGAAATCAGTCAATTCCACGGCGTTCCCATGAATTGGGCATCACTTAGACCACATTGTGGCGTATTGTGCACAAGGATCTTGATTCAGACCCATACAAGATCAAGCAGACTCAAGAATTGAAGCCGACGCACCATTCGCAGCAACGAACGTTCTCCGATCGCGTTCTGGAGACGATGCGCCAAGATGACGAATTTCATCGCAAGATCGTCTCCAGTGACAGAGCTCAGTTTGCGACTCAATGGTTTCGACAATAAGCAATGGTCGGGTGAAAATGAATCACCACTTCATCCACGAGAAATATCTGTTTGGTGTGGCTTGCATGCCGACGGCGTTGTTGGACCGCATTTTTTTGTTCTACGTCAACGAGCGTCATGTTACTGTGAATGGCCGGCGTTATGGCATCATGATCACTGATTATTTTCGGCCTGAATTGAAAGATGTGAACTCGGACGACACAGGGTTTCAAGGAGATGGTGCCACAAGGCACACACAACAATCGATTTATTGACGACTTAGTATGGCGAGCTCTGCACTCTACGGCAGATCCTTGAAAAGACACAAAGAAGTGCAGATCGACACTCACCACTTATTTGTCGATTTTATGGCCGCATATGACAAAGAGACGAGCTATACAGCGCCATGTCTAGTTCTAGCATTCCTAGCAAACTCGTCAGATTGTGTAGGAGGACGATGAAGGACTCTCGCTACCCCGTCAAGGTCAGTAACGAGCTCACCGAAGTCTTCAATGTCAAAAAATGTCTTAGACAAAGCGACGCGCAGTCGGCATCTTTAACATCATTCTCGAAGAGATCGGGTGTAGCTCACAAGTCCCCACCAGATTCACGATCTTCCAAAAGTCGGTTCAACTGCTGGTCTATGCGAATGGAGCGGATATGATTGAACGAACGCCGTAAGCTGTCGCTGAGGCATTTGTTGGCATTGAAGCGGAAGCGGCTAAAATGGATTTGGCGATAACTAAGGTTAAGACGAAGCGTATGCTGTCATCGAGGAAGGACGCACAACATCGACGTTTCGTCCGACTAGGCAGCAGAAACTTGGAGGAAGTCAAGAAGGCCGTTTACCTCGGATCTGGAGTAAATAGAGGCAACAACACTAGTACCGACATCAGGCGCGGAATCACACTTGCGAATCGCTGCTTCTTTGCCTTCAACTCAGTAAGTAATAGAGCCCCCTCCCAGTCACTATCATCCCAGTCCTTCTTTACAGCGCGGAACCTTAAACCGTGCTAGAAGCGGATCAGGAAGCCCTTAGTCTTTTCGAGTGAGAAGTTTTGCGTGCGATTTTTGCTCCTGTTTGCATTTGATAGCATTTGGAAAAGAAGATTGAACGGCGAAATCTTTAGACTGTACAGCGACATGCGCCTAGTCAAGCGTCTTCGGATACAACGCTAAAGATGGCTAGGCCATGAGGAGCGTACGGACACCACTGCTCCGCCCTGAAAAGTCTTCGAAACCGAGCCATTGAGACAACGCAACAGAGGACGGCCAAGACTATGGTGGGGCACAAAAGTGGAGAAGGACTTCATCCAACTTGGAGTGAGCAACTGGCGGCAACTGGCGAAAGACCGTGCTGGCTGGGGAGGCATGATTGTTGGGGCCCACGTCCACCCCAGATTGTAGCGCCATGGAAAGGTGAAGATGAAGTATGATGAGGATGTGTTCTTAATAAATGGGCCAGTCGATTTGCTGCCTCGTCTGTGCGATTATCCTCCGCTTGACTATTTACTGTGGAGTTAGTGGCTAAGGACATTCAATTTCAACAAAGCGGAGGAACTGAAGCCATCCTCATCCAGCAGTGATCCTGCCGTTTTCTGTCACACTGCTGTAGCTACGAGAACGTTGAGCTGAGTAAGATTCTGCAGGAATAGGATCTACAGGCTGGTGCCTCCCATCTTTCATGTAAAACAAAGAAGCTCATGCGTGGGAACATCATGGGAAGATCTGGACCATCCTCTTATGGAGTCAAGGAAACACTTTCGAAAAATTTGGCGGCATTCCTTTTCCCATGTCTACGTCCGAAGAAGATGAAAATGAAAAGGGTTGGCCCCCCCCCCAACTAAATCGAGGTCAAAATCGAAAACGACAGTGATCAGCTGGACTTCTCGTTAAGCATTGAAATCAGAGAACTTTAAGCCAAAGGGAGTTGCTTCACTCCCCCTCGTTGCCAAGAAAACACCAAGACACTCCGTAAATCATCATCCAAAGTACGCGCTCACGACCAAGGATCAGCTGCAGCCAGTGATCGAATGTTACCCAATTGCCTTCGGCTCTCGCACTTCGTTACTGAGCAAAAAGACACATCAAAGAAGAACACAGACACTCGCTGGCCCCGATGGAAAGCCCCATATCCTCCTAAACAGGTCTCTGTCTACACGGGGAAACCGATTGTCTTCTTGGGGCCCTTACCGAGTAAGTGAGCGACAGCATTTGTCCAGCTCGGCCCTAAAACCCCTGAGGCATAGAACTCACACCATGATTCTAAACTCATGAAAACGCGAATAAATCGTGAACGTAGGAAATTTGGTTGTACGGCTTCCTTAGCATCAGTTCCACAGGAGCTCTGTTGGCTTATTGCACAGAAAAGTGGGACCAATCCGTGCACAATGGAGGAGAGAGCACGATCGCAGGCGCTCGACAGAGTCTGGCATCAGGATCTCTTGTCGACAATGCGTGCTTATGGCTTCGATGAGGCTCTTCTTCTGTGGATTAGACGCTGTTTTTCGAAGTGTTTCATGCAAGCTGTGGTTGATGGGTTCAAGTCTGACAGAACTCAGTTTTATCGCCGTCCTGATTTCCTGTCTGCTACCCTTCGTTTCTAGGTTCACGTCTCTCCTCTTCGGTCGTAGACTTGAAACAGCTGCGTATGTGAAGCACATTGAGTTCCAACACCGACAGAGAGTGAAGTTTAATGCATCCCAGACTCAGGGCTGTGTTCAGTCATTGGGTTATGCCCACAAGCCGACGACGCTGGAAGAGCTCAGAGCCAACATTGAAGGCGAAATAGTGGCAGATTCAATCGAAATGTGTGGCTCAGTCCTTAAAAATTGGGTCCAACGAATCAGGCGTGCCCCCGGTGGCCATAACAACGGAGTCGAACTCCATTCGAAATTTTTTGAGTGCACTTTAAGACGACAGAAAAGTTTCTAAAATATCTTCAAGCGTCCTTATTGGAAAACCGATTAGAAAGGCAGAGGAGCGAGGCAGAGCAGAGCACTTGAAAAAAACAGAGCTCTAAGAAACTTTGAAAGATCCGATCTCAGCCAGACCGCTTAAACCGTTTTCAATCAATATGCCATAAGCTGCTGCCATTTCTTTGCCTCACTCTAGTGTTTCAGGATCCTGAAAGTCATTTGTGTAAATCGAACGTCCACTGTCCTCTTTATTCAACCAAACTCTCTCTAAGGGACCGCTTTCCCCTTCCCCCAGGTTCCCAAAAATAAAACAAACACCACCACCTTACGGCAAAGATGCGTAACAGTCATTACACATTCAGCACCGAGGAAAGAAATCAATGTCCTTCCCTCTGCCAGTTCGGCTGCTCATCCACCCCAAAGGGGTAAACTAAATAATCATTAATAAGGAGCAGTGCCCATGGAAACGTGAAAACGGTCCCAGGCAACTCCACAGACAGCCATTACGAATCAGTGCCAAAAGCAGGCCTCGTGCACGGACTTCCCGTGTCCTCGCCAGCACTGCTGGGCCTCCCCTTCCGAACACACGAGGGTTGCGACTCACAGCTCATATGAGAACCACGATAATTAAGCAAAATGAAATCGAAGCGATGACGGGAGAAAGAGCGACAGAGCGACAGAGAGAGAGAGAGGGAGAGGAAGAAAGATTTCCATGAATGCAGATGCAAGGCATCGCTGGGAAACTGGAAAGCGAGGGGAGGCTTCTCGAGATGTCATGTCCTGCCCCGACGTCGTTTGTCGTCGGCTATTTGACATTTCGGCTAAATTGCCGTGAAGCGTGCAAAACCGAGCCTAACAAAGGGCTACAGTCTGGGTGCTGAGAGCTGCTCCCTGCCATCGATCGGCTGCCGTGGAAGGATGCAGCTGGCCGTGGTGGCTTACTGGTTTCGATTTGTTTTTTTTTTCCTGATGAGCGGAACACATGAAGGCGTCTTTTATAAACGCTCGGTGGTTGGTTCTGCACCGTTTTGAGTTCTGCTGGGTGGTGACTATGCCGCGTAAGGTGCTGGATAAGGGTGAACTGGGAGGGTTGTAGCTACGAGGACAATAAATCTCAAAATCAAATACTGGGCGCAATCCCTGGCGGGGGGAGAGTAGGAAGTCGTGCATCGAAGACGAATGGTGTGACGGTTCTAGTTTTGATGGCGGTGGCGAGCTAAGGGAGGGGAGTTGCTTGGCGAACTTTGATGCAGTTGCTGAGACTTTTCCTTTTGACTTACTCTGGTGTGCGAAGGTGTCGTGGCTGCCGTGGCGTGTCGACTGAGGCGAAGGTGCTCCCGGATTCGATTGCTGGTCCAGTTTGGACTGTAGTACGTTCATGTCGTTACCAAGATTGAAGAAGTCGTGGTTCTGGGTCAATGCTTGATCCAGAGTTACAGCACTCCAATGGGTGCCTCGATGTCGACAGTCTGTGGCCGACGTGTATCTTCGGTGCCAGCTGTCAAATCAAACTGGCGGCAGCTCTCTTAAAGGGTGACATTCAGATTAAGTCGAGTTGCCCAACTGTGCAGCGTCCCAATTTAAGTTACTTGTGAGGGTCCTGTACGACAGTCAGTTGCATGGCACTTTGAATTTGACACTCTTAGCCCGGCTAGCGGTCTTCTAAGCAACGGACTGGGATCTATCGTCATAAATGTGCGCACGCAGCAGTCGAATCCTTGTCGACTCCTTGCCTGACTTTGAGTTTGCCATCTCAACTTGAGCCACAATGAAGGGAAGGAGAGCGCAGGACACATGGATGACACTACATCCTACATAGCCAAAGTCATAATGAACTGATGTTGACTCTTGAACCTTTCAGGAAGTGGAGCGGAAGCGCTACTCCTGTGCGGTAAGTCCTGTCGGTGCTCACTCGCTCTACGCTGCACTAGACCAAGAGGTAGAGGACGCCCTTCGATGCTTCGAACAAATGGTTTTGATTGAAAGACTCTATGAGCTGGGGCTGCATCGTCCCTCCGCTCCACATGACCTAGCCATCTTGAGCGTTATACTCGCAAACTGGGCGCAAGCCGTCGTAGAGCCTCCAGAGTTCGTCGTTGAATCGTCTCCACCTGGTGCAGGGGACGTCAACACCCGTATCCGAGGGACATAATCAGTCCGGAACGAGGGGGGCGCAGAAGTTTATCTCGTCCAACTCGTAAGACAGGCTCATGGTCTAGTTCATCCTCCAGCAGAGAGAGGTGGGACATCACTGGATACCTTGGTTCACCATACAAAGATCCTTGTGGCGGCTATCCAAGAAGCGCTACGAGGGGGCTGTCAACTTGACTTCTGCACCACCAGGGATCGCATCTCACCGGTTCGGCAGTAATGAATGCCAATGGCTCACGTGCGAAGCCCATGACCCCGCCCCCTGATACATGATGGCTTAGCAACGAACCTCCTGAAGTGGCTTCCATGCCTCGCCATGCCGGCGCTGTCACTTCCAAGTGAATCTTCTTTCAGCTGACAGAGGACCCACTTGCAGCCTTCGCTTACATCGTAATGATGAGCTCTAGCTTCCCCCCTTTGCATCCCTCCTCAAACTCATCCCCTCTCCCGAACTTGCGTCATATCTTCGTCGATTCCACTTCCAACTGGCCGTCGATTTGCTGGTGAAACCCTCCGTCTACCAGCCAAACCATCGCCGAATCCCAGCTCATCCAAAAGCGATCGCATGTGATGATCTTCATTTTTGCCGCAGGGCCCTGTCCTAAGACGTTGTTGTCAAACACGAGAAGACCTTGTGCAATATTTTGGGACTTGACGACGGCTGAGCAGAATAATCGCAAAATCTCTCCCTTGGCTGATCCAGATTAGCACTTGTCGGGCGTGGTGTGAGGGCTCGATCGTTGTCGTCGCCGTCGCCGTCGCTGTCGCTGTCACTCACCGATGCACTCCTCGCCGCAGGCGTTCAACAAGGACTCCTCTCTCCTCGGTGATTCCTGTAAACAAACACAAAGCGATTGTGCCCCGCTTCCGTTTTGTTGTTGTTGCATTGCGACGGACGTTTTAATTTCGAGATCGGGCTGCATCCTTTATCTCGAGAGGTTACATCCAATCTAGATCCCTTTGTCTGTGATCCGATTTAATTTGGATTACCACGAGGATCCGGTGGTTAAGTCCAGTAAACGCCCACAAGTCTCACATGTTGTGAGGATTTCGCACAAGGAGGGTGCGGGTGAGGATCCTGCCATTGTGGGTGAATGACTTTTTGACACGAGACGTTGACAAGAGATTATCGGCAAAAGTGGCAAGGCCGGCAGAGCAGGTCGCTCGGCCGGTGTGAATTGCGTGCGTGAAAGGAGTTGTGCGTGCATTGTTCGGAGTTGTGAAATATTTATGAGGTTTATTGGATTTTCAGATTAGATTGCGTGATATGAAGTTCGAGGAAGACGAACACACGACCCCCGGTGACGAAAATAAATGAAGCTGTTTTGAGCAGAAAATCTGACCGGGGATGTCGAAGAATTGCTGTTGCAGCGGAGTGGGGGGGAGCAGCAGATCGTCACAATCAAGGAGCTCATTTTGTGTGTGTTGTTGTTTAAGGGCATGGATGGTGCGTTGGGAAGTGGGCATCCACTCAGCTGCAGCCCTCATGGGACAGTCGGATTCGATGCCGAGAATCTGGAAAGATCATTCTGCAGACTCTTGAACAGTCATGACGGCCCGAATCCCGCTGTTAGGCCGAATGTTCCTCTCAATTTGGACGACGATAGAATAGAACTCTGTCCCCTGACTTAGATGAGGTCAAGATAGCAATATCGAGACTGAAGTCGTACAAAGTTGCTGGAGCGGACGGATTGCCCGAAGATCTGTTTAAAGCAGATGGAGACGACAAGGTTGAGCGCATGCACCAGCTCATCTGTAAGATATGGTCTGAGGATGAGTGGAATCTCAGCATCGTTTATCCGGTCCACAAGAAAGGAGACCCCTTCGATTGTGCCAACTATCGAGGGATTACTCTACTCAACAGTGCCTTCAAGATGCTCTCTGACGTGTTGTGTGAACGCCTAAAACCGTCTGTCAACAACCTGATAGGTCCTCAGCAGAGTGGTTTCAGGGCAGGAAGGTTGACAATAGACCAGATCTTCACTCTGCGGCAGTGAGTCGTCGATTTAAAGTCCGCCTATGACAGCCTGCATTGAGACTAGCTATACAGCGCCATGTCTAGTTTAGACATTTCTAGCAAGCTTGTCTGATGGTGTAGGAGGACGATGAAGAGCTCTGGCTGCTCTGTCAAAGAAAGTTAAGAACTCACCGAGGCCTTCAATGTCAGAAAAAGGTTTTAGACAGAGCGACGCGCTGTTCTATGGCTTCTTCAACATCATTCTTGGGCAGATCGTGCGTAACTCACAAGTCTCCACCAGAGGCACGATCTTCCAGAAATCCGAACACAGTAAGCTCTCAATGAAGAGTTTGCTGGCGTTGAAGCGGAAGCGGATAAATTGGTTTTGACGGCAAAAATCGTTCATGCTGTCATCAAGGAGCGACACACAACATCGTCGTCTCGCACAGAGTGTGCCACTAGGCAGCAGAAACTTCGAGGTTGTCAAGAACTCCGTCTATTTCTGCTCCGCGTTAGGTATGTACAACAACCTGGACCTGTTTGAGTTAATGGTGTCTTCTTCTTCTTTGTAATGCATTTTATTTTGGAACTATCAGTGAATTATAATCTTAAAACTAGATAAAATGCTTAACCTAGTGATTTATTTATATATTTGAATTCTGACTTACTGGCTCTGGGCGAGCACTCTAAGCTTAACTTAATCTTAATCTATGTCTTTCGACCTAATCTAACAAGTATAGTAGGACTATATTCATACAAATTTAGTATTAAGAAAATTTAAAAAAAACTTAATGACAGAACATATTTTTTATTTTTTTATAAAAGCTTACATACTAACTTAAATCTACCCTAAATAACCTTAACTAAGCTTAACCTAACTTACAATTTAGTCAACAATCAGGTGCATACACACTGGTATGTATGAGTACATACTCGCGTATATGCACCTGAATGTTAATATATACACTGCATACATGTCTACATATATACATCATATTATATATGTGTATGCGTTTTTTAATTTTTTTTTTTTTTTTTTTGTTTTTTTTTTTTTTTTTTTTTTTATTTTATATTTTTTTTTTTTTTTTTATTTTTTTTTTTTTTTTTTTTTTTTTTTTTTTTTTTTTTTTTTGTTTTATAAACTTATAACTACTTACAACTAACTTAATCTAGCCTACACTAAGATATGTAAATCGGCCATAAGTTACCGCTGACGGATTGATATCCAATCAGCCGCAAGACAGCCGATTTTCTCCCTTTTCGGGAACAGCACTTCCCCCTACCCTGGGTCTAACGGATTCGACGAGGGAGTTCTTTCGCTTTGAAGCCACCAGAACTTTTTGTGTTGTTTTGCAACGTCCTTTTTATCCCTACTCGACACCGCTGTACTGAAGCGAAAGAGACGCTCCTCAGCTCGTTGTGTGACGGTGCGGTCGTGGTTGAGTCGCCCATCCACACTTGATCGGGCGATATGAAAGATAAGCGGTACCCCATTATGATCTTGTATCAGACCGTGCTTATCAAGATGGAGAAAAGCTTCTGGGGGGACGAAGCCGTTGTGCCGTACCATTTCATGGTAGAGTTCATTGGGGTAGTAAGCCCCCCGGATCAGGTTGTTGACCGAGTTCATCGCTCTCGCAGTGTGAGCCCGAGTCAGTTTTATCAGGAAATTGTCCACTCTTATCAGGTTCGCCCTGTTGTATAAAATCTCATTGGAGTAGAATTTTTTGTACTCAGACTGTGGTGTTCGATAAAGACGAAGGCATGCCCGCAGACAAGCCCTCTCAAACACCCTCATCTTTTCCATTAAGCTTGCTCCCACGTTGAACCACACGGGACATCCATAGGTGAGCATTGGCCTGACAAGGGCCGTGTAGCAAATAACCTTCACCCTCGCATCGAGTTGGCTGTTATAAAACAGTCTCTTTGAGAGAGCAAAAGCACCTCTGGCTCTGGCCAGAGCAGCAACCATATGTTTGTTAAAATACAGGTACTGATCTAGCCAAATCCCTAGGTATTTGACGACACTTCTTTGCGCCAATGGTTGCCCGTGCTGTCCCACGATTTGGAACTTCCGCCAATTCCTTTTGGTGTCCGCCGAAGCCTTATACAAGGGCGTCCTGAATAGAATTGTTTCCGACTTCTGTAAGTTGATTTTCAACTTCCAGTCGTCGCACAATCTCTGAAATGAATCGAAGTCACCCTGCAAGGAAGTGACGATGTCAACGATTTTTGGGCCTGATCTGTACACTATCAAATCATCTGCGTACGCAATTGCATGATGAAGAGAACTTATAAGATCACTTGTGTAAATATTAAACAGGATCGGCGAATTAACGGCACCCTGTTGAAGACCATTCTTTATTTCGAATATGCCTGTAGACGTCACGTTGCCATTTTTGACAACGAACCGTCTACTGGTCAGCATGTCACAGAGTAGGTATAGTAGTGATTTGCTAATGCCGAGCTGACTGAGCTTATAGAAAAGTCCTTCTAACCACACGGTGTCAAAGGCCTTTTCCAGATCAATCAGGCAGGCACCCGTGCATTGTTTCTTGCTCTTGTTCCATTGGATATCCGATACCAGTTTCGCAGCAGCATGAATAGTGTCATGCCCCGCCCTGAAACCGAACTGATTATCCGGAATAATATTTCTGTCCTCAACCCACTTGAGCAAAGCTCTATTAACTACCTTCTCGAACACCTTACTGATATTCGGGAGGAGACTGATCGACCTGAGGTTGCCTGGATTAGACGAATCTTTTCCACGTTTGGATATCGGCTGTACAATCGCAGTTTTCCAATGATCTGGATAATGAGCATTATTCAGAGCATTGTTAAACAGGATAGTATACATATCAACCACCTCCAGAGGCAGATGCTTTAGAACGATATTGGAGATCCCGTCAATCCCCACTGACTTCTTTTTCCTTAATGACATGAAGATCGCTTGGAGCTCATCTTTCGAAATGAACGGGATGTGCATCCCTTCGCTGGCGATGGCATTATCTGCCATGTTTGCATCATTGAACTCGACAAAGCCGTTGTTCTCAGCTCGCCAACGTTCCAGTTCATTGCGGAGCCGTGCGTTACTCGTTTGGATGCGACTTTCCAATTCGTGATTCGGGCGGACGCTAACGTTCACCTTATACACTTCTTGGAAAACCGCACCCAACGCTTCCATTTTCTCCTGCGGATCTTCCACCACAAAAAAGTCGTCATCGAGGACTGCATTATCTGGATCAATGCCTGCTGTAGTCAGTAGTTGTTCGTTGACTGTCGTCCTTGGAAATTTAAGACACGGAATGTCGTTATGCCTGTTGCTTCGGAATATTTTATTTATTTGCGGGAACATGCTCGGGTTGTTGGACTTTACAGCCCGAATTCTGTTGTTCCAATACAAACTTGCAGCTATTCTGTAATTTTGAGCAATCAGGACTTGAATGTTTTTAATGAGTGACTTCAATGTCTTAATTTCCTCGTTGCGTCTGTCAGTAAACCGTCTGTACAAGGTTTTTAATCTGGACAGCAGTCTACTTTTTTGTTGGTGAAGTGAGTCAATTGTGGGATTGCGGTATACATTTCCGTTATTAGTTTGTCGGTATCGTGGAATCGTTCTGTCCATTGTTCGTTTTGTGATCTCGTCCAATTGAGATAGATACCTGTCAATCTCCTCGTTTGACAGGTTTCTGTTGGACGGTATGTGGAGCTCGTTCGAGGAGACTGCTCTCGTCATATGTCTGGAGAAGTGTGTCCAACGCGTCTTACTGTAGTTGTAAGGGTACGTTTGAACAAACTCTCCTAAATCCGCAATTTCGTTGGGGATCTTGATTTCGGCACTGAGGCCGCAATGGTCACTGATGTACACAAATGTGTTCAAACAGTTCACAGTTTGTTCGTCACAGTTAGTCAGCTGCAGTCTTGCGTCTAGCAGCATCAGATCCAGAAATGAGCCGCTCCTAGGGAACGACGAGATCTCCGTTGCTTTCAACTCGAGTCTATACTCGATATTGTGCAAATTATACCAGTTGTAAAGCTGGTCACCTCTGGAGTTGGCAGACCTGTTGCCCCAATATCCATGACGGGCATTAAGATCGCCGGCCATGATGAAGAAGTTCTCCTCCGAATCCAGCCTTAGGCATCGAAAAAGTGAGTCGAGCTCTGAGATGGTAGTTGTGGATTGAGGGGAGCCGGCCGAGTAGAGTGACACCACGTACAGCTTTCTTCCACTTCGGAGAGAAATGCACACGATGCAAGCCTCTAACTCTCGAAACCTGCGCACATCACCACTATACACTACTTTGTGTTTAATGTCGTTTTTTATGAAGATCGCAACACCGCCTCCACAGTTAGAGTTGGGTCGGTCTCTTCTTATAACTTTATATTTGCTGTGCTCCAGTTTGTTTCTCTGAGTTAGCTTGGTTTCGCTAATCAGAAGCAACTCCGGGCTTTGATCTTCTAACAGTTTGAAGAGTTCGTTTCTTCGTTCGATCCTTATCAGTGAATTTACATTCACTGCAAGGATCCTATAAGTAGACTCCGTCGGCGTACCCATCATGACTGGAGACGTGCTTGGTTCTGCAGGAGCGCCAGAATCTGACCAACCTGCTCCTCTAAGCGATCCATACGCTTTTCAATGGAGGCTTTCCATTCAAGCGCTGGTTCGGGTGCTCTTGGCACTGAGGTTTGCGGCACTGCCGTTGGTAATGGCCGCTTTCCCGTATTCCTCTGCCCTGCCGCCATTTGGGCGTAGGATATGTGAGGTGTTACGGTTATGGCAGTATCGAGTGACTTCTTCACTACGGGCTGCTTATGCTGAACCATTTTTGCTTTAGCTTGCTGATACGCAGAGCAACCCCGATAGTTAGCGGTGTGCCCTACGTTATTGCAAAGCGCGCACTTCAGTTGGCTTTTGTCCACTTTCTGTCCCTTTTGGAAACCACAATCCCCAGTTTTGTGGTTCTCGCCACACTTTACGCATCGGGGCTCCATTTGGCAGTTCGATGCGGCGTGTCCGAACCTAAGGCAGCGGTTGCATTGAAGAATGCCGTCGCTCCTTCGTATATTTTCCCAGGTGCAAGACCAGCAATCTAAAAACTTTATTTTATTTAGATTGTCTCGTTTGCTATTGGGAGACAGCTGCACAATGTAATAGGGTAATTGCCACCCCTCTTTCTTTGCCCTTGGTGTGGTGAAGGGCTTGACCCCGACGAACTCGAGACCATCACACACTTGCTCTTTGAGCATTTGGAGGATCTCCTCCGTTTCGAGCGGTTTTGGGAGTTTTAATAACATCGACTGGAGCTTTTCGCTTTTGGGCGTAAACGAAAAGAACTCCGTCGTCGATAACGTAAGACATTTCTTTATTATCTTGTGCTGATCCGCTGTCTTGCACCGGATTGAATATTTATTAATACCTTTGTTTTTGTATATATAAAAATTGCCTGGACCTATGGCCGATTTACATACCTTCACAGTCTGGTCCATATCTGCCGTAAAGATGTTAATTGGCGGCACCTTTTCCTTTTTTAGTGTTTGCTGCTGTTGAGCTTTTGATGCTGGCTTTTGTGGCTGCTGCGATGTTGGCCGTTTAGTTGTTGGTAGCTTCTGCTGTTGTTGTTTTGAATGTTGATTCATGTGATTTTCTTTATCTTGCTGGGCCTGTTGCTTCGGTTGTTGTGACTGCTGCTTCTTTTGCTGCAACTGCTGAATTTGTTGCTGGCTTCGCCGTTTATTAGCGCGAGTACTTTCACGTAGCAAGCGTATTTCCTTGAGAAGTGCCTCCGTCTTCTCCCTCATATCGGAGACCTCATCCATTTTAGAGCGGATGAGGTCCTCCACTTCGTCTTCTGTGTCGGTGTCCAGAGACGCGTAGCTGTTGCTACTTACACCGAACAAACCTTCTCCCTCTCCATCGATGTAGGGGAATTCCTCGTCCCCATCTAAAACAGATTCGGCTGCAGCCGCCGGACGAATCGTCGTTGCCGCAACACCCTGTTCTTCCCCCTGCAGCCGTTCCCGGGAGACGTTGATGTTGCGGCGTTTTCCTTTGTTGGAGGTTGGTTTCCTCCTCCTCTTACCAGCCCCCTCCTTGGACCCCGTTGCTTGCTGGGCTGATTCAAGCAACGGTTGGATCGGCTGATCATCGGCCGATTGCCGTCGCGCGGATTTCTCACGCGTTTCCATTGTTTTCCCTCACACAATTCTATGTGAGGGAAAAAAAAAAACGATTTTTTTTTCTTTTTTAATTAAGAATCACTGGGATTCGAACCCGCACTTCGAAGGGCAACGGGCAATGACTCTACCCACTCAACCACTTGTCGTATTAATATTTTATTAACTTATTGTCTTTGTATGTTGTCTCTTACGCTTTCACTGGACGTGTGCTTTCAACGAAAGTCAATGATCGACTGAGTTAATGGTGTCTGGGGAAAGAAGATTCAACGACGAACCTTATAGGCTGTACGGCGGCATGCGCCTAGTCAAGCGTGTACTGGTACAACGCTTATACGCTTGACTAGATCATATAGAGCAAATGGACACCACTGCTCCCGCCCGAAAAGTCTTCGAATCTGAGCCATTGGAACAACGCAACAGAGGACGAACTAGGAGATGGCGCACACAAGTGGTAAAGGACCTCAACCAACTTGGAGTATGTAACTGGAGGCAGATGGCGAAAGATCATGCTGGCTGGAGAGGCATGTTGGTTGAGGCCCAGGTCAACACCTGACTGTAATAATAATAATTGAGCGGCACACCGGCTCACAAGGGACCAGGGCCTAGCTTCTACAGCAACTACTTGTGTTGTGCGTGCTGTTCTCCCACGAGTTAGAAGGGACCTGCAGTTTCTTGCCGACTCCGAACGGCGAGATTTGAGAAGCTTTTCATAGACAAATGATACTTCTCGAGTGTAGCAGCTTGAAAGAGGTGGTGCCGTGAAAAAATGCGAGGTGCCCCGTCCGGTAATCGAAGCTGGACCTCCGGCGTGAGGGTCGACGCACTTATCCACTACGCCATGGCGACAACACACCGGACTGTAGTGCCATTAAAAGAAGCAGAAGAGATTGGAACGCCATCAGCTTTTCTCATAAATTTTTCAAACTCCGTCTTCAATCCTCTATTATTCATTTTGAACCGACCTTAACCAGTAGAAGCCTATTCCGCTGCATGACAGAGACCGACTGTACCCCATGAGGGGATACACGCTGCCCTTTCTAACCCGGGTCTAAAGGATTGAAAGACGGAGTTCCCTCTATCCCCAACCACCAGAATTTTTTTTTTAACATCCCGAACGTCCCGACTGGATACCGCCGTACTGAACCGGAGAAGACCCTCCTCAGCTCGTTGTGCGACGGAACGGTCGTGGTTGAGTCGCCCATCCACAGTTGATCTGGCGATGTGGAAGATGAGTGGTACCGCATTTATGTCCTCTATCAGTCCGTTTTGGTCTAAATAGAGAAGAGCTTCTGGGGGGACGAAGACATTGTGACGTACCCTTTCGTGGTATCGGGGATTGGGGTACGAGTTCGTCGCTCTCGCAATCAAATTCAGGAAAACAGCTCTCTCATGGACAAATGTTCCTCCAAAATAGTGTACACACTGCTTTCTGATATCTTCAAGGTGTCAGCTTTCCGCTAGATTTCACTTTGCGATTTTCCAAATCGACTTGGTGTACTTTTTGACACTGTCAGGTGTAACCACATCAATTTGCTGCCCAGGGCATTCAGCATCGTTGGTGTCTGTACGGCCACGATGAGAGTTAGCATGCCACCGACAAATAGTTGCTTCTGATGGAGTGGAGTCCCTGTAACACTTTACAAGCCTCTGCTGAGCTTGCACGGAATGTTTTTCCATCAACACACGAAATTCAGTTTTTTCCATTGTTTTGCAAAACGCAAAAGTTGCGTCACGTGAAGCAGTGTAACTTGTAACCTAAGAATAAGACTGTCATGAAAAAGTGGCAGGTATCATCTGAATGTTTGTACTTCCTAAAGATGTGGAATTTCTGTAAGTGGCGCCCCCTATGTGAAAATCCCGGAACTTGATGTGTGTGGACTTGTTAAACTGGCCGCCTAGATCGTGCCATATCACACCATTGGACCCTTGGGATGTGAAAGGTTTCAAATCTCGTGGAATAAGTCAGCTTCGATTGACGCTTTAGAGCAGTAAGTAATCGTGTCGGGAGCCAGCATTACTCGTGTTTCACTCAAGACATGAGTCGCTATGCTTGAACGAGCCCCTCAAACTTTCCGAATGAACCACCTCTGACGTACACACGGACAGCATTTTTATGACGTCATTTTCAAAAAGTAAATGCCATAAACCATTCTTTTAACTGATATTAAATCTTTAAAGTGAACTTTCAAATTGTGTATTTCATTTCACATTGCAAATCAAACCACACAAAGAATCACCCTTTTGGCATGCACTGAGGTTGTCCTCTCTATTTCTCTATCGAGCAAAATATTTTTTTGAAATCATGTCCGTGTGTTGGAAGCCATATACCATCCATAGAGACTTTGCCACAGACACAGAGAATGCAAACAAGTTCCTTTCTTCCGTCAGACATCAGTCCCCTCAGACTTTATGGATATGCTTTCACATGACCTGCGACGCGTACACACGTCGCCACACACCCGAGAGACGCACAACACGCGTGTGTGCGTGTGTGTGCACATGTGTGGGGATGAAGCAAGCATGAAGAATCAGCATTCGGCATTCCACCCGATCACATTTAACGCTCTAAATTCGCGTTACGTAATGGAACTCAAAGCGAATCTTATCAAATTTCTTCGTATCGCATCTGGTTATCAACGGTCGGTGGATAATTATCCTGGCAGGAGAGATGAGAGGTAAATGGACTTTTAACACCCGTTGCAATGGCCATTAAAGTTATGAGACGAATTCAATTTTCAGCTGACTGAGCCGGCGTGCTAAGGAGCCATGAACAGTGGGGCGCCAAGTGAAACGGATTCGTGGGATATGTTTGTTTTCTTGAGAGAATACAACTCAATCGGATTGATGAGTTCGTGACGGATCGATGTGGGTGAATGCAGGATGGAGGTCAGGTTTCTGATGGAGATGAGAATTGGGACTAGGCACTGTGCAACTGATTCACGAATCGGCGGGACTCTACTGTGAGTGAAAAGAGGAAAGTACTTGGATTTTGGTACACTTTGACGTGGAGTCCTCTCACACAGACTTTCGTTGCTTCATTTGCGCTTAAATCTGACTGTCGACTGGAGGTTCACATTATTCTGGATGTGCTAAGGGCGAGAGTCTTCCAAGTGAGCGGGCACTTCGATGTAGACGGGGGCGGTTGCGGATGGCACTGGAAGAGGGATTTTGTCCTTTAACTAACCAACTCTGTATCAGAATATTTCAACTCTGTTACTGGGGCGTTGGGTTGAGTGAAGCAAGTAAGGTCAATTGTTCAGGCTCAAGTTGAGAATGTTGCAATAGGATCCACAGGCTTGTTCCTTCCTTCTTTCATGTGAAACGAAGAAGCTCATGTGTGGGAGCGTCATGTGAAGATCTGAACCATCCTTTCATGGAGTCAAGGAAACACTTTCGAAAAATTTGGCGGCATTCCTTTCCCCATATCTACGTCCGAAGAAGGTGAAATTGAAAAGGGTTGGCCAACAAGATCGAGGTTAAAATCGAAAACCACAGAGATCAGCTGGACTTCTCGTTTGAAATCAGAGAACTTTAAGCCAAAGGGAGTGGCTTCACTCCCCCTCGTTGCCAAGAAAACACCAAGACACTCCGTAAATCATCATTCAAAGTACGCGCTCACGACCAATGCCTGTTCAAACAATCAGCTGCAGCCAGTGATCAAATGTTACCCAAGTGCCTTAGGGTCTCGCACTTCGTCACTGATCTAAAAGACACATCAAAGAAGGACACAGACGCTCGCTGGTCCCGATGGAAAGCCCCATATCCTCCTAAATAGGTCTCCGTCTACATGGGGTCTCGATTGTCTCCTTCGAGCTCTTTCCGAATTTTTTGTCGAATTTGTCCAGCTCGTCCCTAAAAAGGGCAAGCCATCACCACCCACTTCCTGCCGGCGCATAGAACTCACATCATGACTCTAAAGTCATGAAAACGCGAATAAATCTAAACGTAGGAAATTTGGTTGTACGGCTTCCAAAGCATCAGTTTCACTGGTGCTCAGACGGCTTATGGCACAGAAAAGAGGGACCAATCAGCGGGCAATGGAGGAGAGAGCACGATAGCAGGCGTTTGACGAAGTCTGGCATCAGGATCTCTTGTTGAAAACGCTTGCTTATGGCTTCGATGAGGCTCTTCTTCTGTGGATTAGACGCTGTTTTTCGAAGTGTTTAAAACAAGCTGTGGTTCATGTCTAATAGAACTCCGTTTTGTCACCGCACTCTCCCTCCTGATTTCTTGTCTGCTACTTCTGAACGAATGCAATCCTTCTAACCCTTTGTTCCTTGGTTCACGTTTCTCCTCGTAGACTTGAAACAGCTGCGTATGTAAAGCACATTGAGTTCCAACAGAGAGTGGAATTTAATGCATCCCAGACTTTATGCTGTCTACTGTCACTCAAGCCATGAAGGATACTTGTGTCATTGAAATCCTTCATCCGTGGTGTATGTATTTACTCAACACTTAGTTGGAACGACCACATCTTTGAGGTCGCCAAAAATGCGGGAAACTGTCTCAAAATAGTTCACCCCCCCAGTGGCCGCCACGACAACGTGGAAAATTGCGTCATCTCACAAACCGACGGTGCCACGTTCGACTCTTGGACTGTTAATCTTGCTTTCCCTTCGTCTTGCTGACAACGTTCGAAGTCGGAAAGAAACTGTAGGTCCCCACTACATGTAAGAGAACTATGTCACGCATAACACGAGTGCCTGTTGAAATGGCCAGGCTATGGAGCATGGCCTAGTGGCCTAGTGCGAATTGCCATCTCTTTCTATGTTTCAAAGTCCTTCTAATAAGGCTTTGACTCATCACGTGGAAAGAATACACTTTCAAATCCTGCCAATGGCGACGCTCAGAATGTCACTGATCAAAGAGTGGGCCCGCTCACGACAGCCCCTTTTCCAACGCAGAAGTTTGAGAAGCATTTGTCTGGACACTTGTTCAAGTTTTCCGAATCTAGAAAGAGGTTAAGCCGTGATGTACGAAAGTGCTTGTCGAACACGGGATACGATCTGGGATACCCGTCACGATCACTTGATCTTGTCATGAGGTCATGTCGTTGATGCTTCAAAGATTGTGGAGTTTTAGAGCTTGGGGAATATGGAAGAACCCCTAGGTTACGTGTGTTTGGAGCGGTTGGTTGACAATGGGCACATTAAGGCCGCCATTGGGGCCGTTGTGACGCAGTGTGGCTGTTGAGGTGCTGCCGAGTTCACCTATGTCACCAACAAAGTACGTCTCTAGGTCTTCTTTTCTTCATTTTGTCAGAGCTAAGCAGTGACACTGGAGCAAGGAACCTCTTGCTCATCTCTTCATCTGATTGCGGAAGCCATTGTGAGGAAGGCCGAGCCAGGAGGCATGCACTCCAACAGCGCTCTAACACCTATTATCAGCCGTAGACGTGCTTTATCCAAGATGACGAGGCGAGAGACCCTTGAGGACTGAGCTGTGGCCATACTTCTTTGGTTGGAGGACAAGTGATACCCTCAAACCATTTTAAGTTGTGTTTGCTGAATGTTGGCGTTTTTATGAGGTGTTGCCTATGCCGCTTAGATTGTCATACTCTCTGCCTGAAAGAAGCGAAAGTATGAAAGTAGACTGATGAAGAGACAAAGACATGGAGTAGATGTCAGTCTCCACCCTATCGTTTATCGTCGACGAGTCCGTGTATATTCAGAGTGGAAAAAGTTGGGGGAGGGCAAAATTGAAAATATGATCTTCGAGATAAAGAAGTTCCAACTTGTCAATCTCTAGGACTTTTGTCTTCCTAGGTTTAGTCATCCTCGAGTCTCAAAGCTGTTATTCAATACAAGAAGGAAAACAGACAAAACGCTTAAGCACCTTAACATGATCGAAGAAAGAAAGAGCCGCGCTAATTGTCCTGTCTTGAGAATACATAAAGGTCCAAGGATAACTCTCTTTCTGTCGCCATAGCGAGGAAACCATGAAGTGATCAAACAAATTCAAAGTCAGTGGCATGGTGGTCTGAATAACAATCCAGCTCTGTCGTCGGTCTTGTCCTCCCCAGATGGGTATTCTAGTGTCATTCACTCAATGCAATCGATTTACGAGACTATTTACCACAAGGCACGAGACCATATCGCCCCCGCCTCCCTCTCACAGCTCATTATCTGTCCGTCGGTCTTGGTTCCTTGTCTTATTGTGCGTGCACATAAAGGAGCTCGCCTCCTCCTTTGGACCTACCAGCTGCTTAGCACCAAATCCAATTTGGCTAGTTGACAAAAATCCCATCACGCACACGGAACGGGCACAAAGGCAGCTCTCTAGCTCCGAAGGCAATCATGGAAACTATCCCGTCCATAGCGAATCGCCATTTTCTCGGTGTCCTTTGGCATCCTTTTTCATTATGTCGCCCCGATCGCAGGCAGCGAGTACGTTCCCTCGTCATTGATTGGCCGAGTCGCATCATAGCTCGCCTGTCGCTCTAAATAGGGATATGCTGCCTGTCAATAGAGCGCGGCGGGTCTCACCCTCCCGCTCGCACTCACCGGCATCGGCCCGCATTGGGAACGATTTTATTGTTGCGATTGATGGAACACCTAAGAATTTATACGGCCAATTAGTTCCGATTGGATGTTCGACTGTTGGCTGGCTGGATGACGGGATGGCTGGATGAGCGCTGTGTCCTTGCAGCGGCGGCAGCGGATCAATCCGAGTGCACATAATCGCACAGCTGAGCTGGGCAATGAGAGGAATTATCCTCGGTGGTCTGGTGGGCACACTGGTATTTGGGCCCATAAAACCGAAATGGATGCAGCCCTGGAACGCGCGCTGTCTCCCTGAACGGAGGTGCCTTCTGACTGCAGATGTCTTGGTCTTCCTTTTGTTTGTGCTGTGCTGAGTAATTTCCCTGGTCCTGTGGGTCATTAAAAAGTTTTTTGATTTCTACTCGTCCTCACTCCATTTATTTGCCGATTTAAGTTTCGCACTCGGAGCGGTACGTTCTCCTGGCATTTGCCTGAAACGAGGCTAGACAACCTCGGAGTGTGACAGGGAGCCGACAAATGGTTAAATTTCCACCGTCATTCACACACAGAGAGAGAGGGAGAGAGAGGGAGCGATTTTTCGGCCAAGGAGCAGATGGAACCTGCCCGGTGATGATGACATGTAAATCTTTGTGAATGTGTGACGAATTCCGATTTGCCGCACTTAATGGACGGGACTTTGTAATTAACACCGGCGCGATGAGTGTGCGGCTTTAATGGGTTGCATCTTCATGATCGGCCGTAGGTGCCGCTTTCCTATTTGGGCAGTTACAAGCGGCATGTGAGTCCTTAAGGACTGAGACTGACACTGGGAAATGTTTGGCTGTAAAGTGAATTTTACACTTGCTTTTATGTCTGGAACCATTTTAACCTTGTCCATGGAAAAACATTCTTCTCATGTTTCTGTGGTTGGTTTGAAGGCATTTCTTTCAACCGACGGATGATGGACCACGGCACCTGGATGTGTGACTGCAAAACTAGACTGAAACTTGAGATGCACATGGGGAAGTTTGGAAATGGGAAACGCGTATGGGAGTTGACCCCAGTGTTGTCTGATGCCCTCCAAAAGAAACTGTGGAGTACACACATAGTGTCAAGCAGAGAAGAAAGGAACCACAACCCATCGTTGTTGCGGGTGACCAATATGCCACCTACCTGCCTGCAAAGCGTCAACAATATTAGAAGCAGAGCTGTTTGCAAGCAATGATGCAGGACATTGCATCAGTGATAGAAAGTTGCATCACCATCAGAATTTGCACTCTTCTAGACACCCACGCTGTAATTAAAGCGCTGGGGAAATGTACATGCAATCTTATGGCTCTCTGGGAATGCCATGGAACTCTTAATAAACTGGTTGAACATAAGAAAGAAGGGCAGCAGCTCAAGATTCTTACACCATACACAAATCATACAAGGGAGACTTGGAAAAGCAGGCCTCCGCCAACAAAGAAGGTCCAGCCAACACTCTGCGCATAGTGGGTGAGCAGTCTTTAGAGTGGAGTACATTTTTGTAGCTAATTTTGACAACGGATAGAGGATTTCACTGACACATCCATGGCTTGAGTGACAGTAGACAGCACAAAGTCTGGAATGCATTACATTCCACTCCCTGTCGGAACTCAATGTGCTTCACATACTCGTACGCAGCTGTTTCAAATCTACGACCGAAGAGGAGAAACTTGAACCAAGGAACGAAGGGTTGGAAGGAGTACATTGGACTAGAAGTAGCTGCCAAGAAATCAGGAGGGAGAGTATCGGCATCATCAACCACAGTTTCCATTAAACACTTCGGCGTCTAATTCATGGAAGAAGGGCCTCATCGAAGCCATAAGCACGCATTGTCGACAAAAGATCCTAATGCCAGACTTCGTCAAACGCCTGCTATCGTGCTCTCTCCTCCATTGCCCGCTGATTGGTCCCTCTTTTCTGTGCCATAAGCCGTCTGAGCACCAGTGAAACTGATGCTTTGGAAGCCGTGCAACCAAATTTCCTACGTTCACGATTTATCAGCGTTTTCATGACTTTAGAGTCATGGTGTGCGTTCTATGCGTCGGCAGGAAACGAGTGACGAAGGCACGCCTTTTTTAGGGACTGGCTGGACAAATGCTGTAGTTTACTTATTCGGAAAGAGCGCCAAGGAGACATTCGGTTTCCCCATGCAGACAGAAACCTGTTTAGGAGGATATGGAGCTTATATTCGGGGCCAGCGAGCGTCTGTGACATTTAGTTCAGTGAAGAAGTGCGAGAGCCGAAGGCACTTGGGTAACATTTGATCACTGGCTGCAGCTGATCCTTTGAACAGGCATTGGTTGCGAGCGCCTTCTCTGGATGAGGATTTACGGAGCTTATTGATGTTTTCTTGGCTACGAGGGGAGTGAAGCCACTCCTTTTGGCTTAAAGTTCTCTGATTTCAAACGAGAAGTCCACCTAATCCTCTGTCGTTTTCGATTTTGACCTCGATCTTGTTGGTCAAATCTTTCCACTTTTACCTTCTTCGGAAGTAGACATGGGGAAAGGAATGCCGCAAAACTGCTCAATAGTGTTTGCTTAACTCCATAAGAGGATGGTCCAGATCTCCCCATAATGTTCCCACACATAAGCTTCTTCGTTTCACATGAACGAAGGAAGGAACCAGCCTGTGGATCTTATTCCAACATCTGAACAACTCAGCCACTTACCTGCAGAATCTTACTCAGCTCAACGTTCTCGTAACTACAGCAGTGTGACAGTAAACGGCAGGATCACTGCTGGAGGAGGATGGCTGCAGTTCCTCCACTTTGTTGAAATTGAATGTCTTTAGCCACTAACTCCACAGTAAATAGTCAAGTGGAGGTAAATCGCACAAACGAGGCAGCCAATCGACATTCTCATCATACTTCATCTTCACCTTTCCATGGCGCTACAGTCCGGGAAGGACCTGGTCCTCAACGAACATGCCTCTCCAGCCAGCACCATCTTTCGCTAGCTGCCTCCAGCTACGCACTCCAAGTTGGTTAAAGTCCTTCTCCACTTGTGTGCTCCACCTTAGCCTAGGCCATCCTCTGTTGCGTTGTCCCATTGGCTCAGATTCGAAGACTCTTCGAGTCGGACCAGTGATGTCCATACGCTCTACATGGCTTAGCCATTTATCCGTAGGCGCTTGACTAGGCGCATGTCGCAGTCCAGAGAGTTCTTCTCCAGAGGTCAAGACGAAGATTCCAGAGAATCTTCTTCTCCAGATGCCATCAACGCAAACTTTTCCCTCGAAAAGAGGAAGGGCTTCCTGATCCGCTTCTAGCACGGTCTAAGGTTCCGAGCCGTAAAGAAGGACTGGGATGATAGTGACTAGGAGAGGGATCTATTACTCAGTTACCTCTTGAGCCCAAAGAAGCAGCGATTGGCGAGTGTGATTCCACGCCTGGTGTCGATACTAGTGTTGTTGCCTCTATTTACTCCAGATCCCAGGTAGACGGCATTCTTGACTTCCTCGAAGTTTCTGCTGCCTAGTCGTCTGAGACGTCGATGTTGTGCATCCTTCCTTGATGACAGCATATGCTTCGTCTTGACCTCAGTTATCGCCAAATCCATTTTAGCAGCTTCCGCTTCAATGCCAGCAAATGCCTCAGCGAGAGCTTACGGCCTTCGTTCAATCATGTCCGCACCATTCGCATAGAACAGCAGTTGAGCCGACTTTTGGAAGATCGTGCCTCTGATGGAGACTTGGGAGTTACGCAACGATGCCGACTGCGCGTCGCTTTGTCTAAGACATTTTTTGACATTGAAGGCTTCGGTGAGCTCGTTACTGACCTTGACGGAGCAGCGAGAGTCTTTCATCGTCTTCCTACACAATCTGACGTGTTTGCTAGGAATGCCAAAACTAGACATGGCGCTGTATAGCCCGTCTCTTTGTCATATGCGGCCATGAAATTGACAAGTAGGTGGTGAGTGTCGATCTGCACTCCTTGTGTCTTTTCCAGGATCTGCCGTAGAGTGCAGAGCTCGCCATACTAACTCGTCAATAAATCGATTGTTGTGCGTGCCTTGTGGCACCATCTCCTCACCCTGTGTCGTCCGAGTTCACATCTTTCAATTCGGGCCGAAAATAATCACTGATCATGATGCCATAACGCCGACCATTGACAGTAACATGACGCTCGTTGACGTCGAACGAAAAAATGCGGTCCAACAACGCCGTCGGCATGCAATCCGCACCAAACAGATATTTCTAGTGGATGATGTGGTGATTCATTTTCACCCGACCAATGTTTATTGTCGAAACCATTGAGTCACAAACTGAGCTCCGTGACTGGAGACGATCTTGCGATGAAATTCGTCATCTTGGCGCATCGTCTCCAGAATGCGATCGGAGAACGTTCGTCGCTGCAAATGGTCCGTCGGCTTCAATTCTTGAGTCAGCTTGATCTTGTATGGGTCTGAATCAAGTCCTTGCGCAAAACACGCCAAAGTATGCCCAATTCATGGGAACGCCGTTGAATTGACTGATTTCGATCGTTTGCTACGGACGCCCGAACGGCAGGGATATTCGCGACACTTCGACCAAGCCGTTGTCTCACTGAAACGGCGGCATTCCACAACGAATGACTAGACTCAAATTTTTGCACAAAACTTGTGTTTGCCTGTCTACCAGGACGAGAACTGCGAACGAAAATTGGAGTTATCGCTCTTAAAGCGGCCGCCAACGACTCTCCGAATTTCGGTAGAAAATTTTTCTTATTTGTGGACGTTGCTCGTTCGTGGACTTCACCATGATGAATCAGTTGAGCTTACTGAATAAATTGACAGTGACAGTTTGATCATTGGTTGAAGGGTGCGTTCACAAATTAAATCCAAAGGTGTCAAGTTCATATTGCCAAACCCCTTATTTTCGAAAACGTTGCGGGCTGCTGAAAAGATTTGTAAAGCATGGGGACCACAGAAGTTCAGCATGGCAGTCGTGATTAGAATGCATTTTAAAGAGAAAGAGCCAATGCGGCAGAATCCTTCCTTTCCTTCAGAAGGGCCAACACCATCTAAATGAGTCCCAAATTGCCACTTTCAGGCAACATCCAAACGGCATAAGTGTTCCCTTGACAAGATTCAAAAAATTCACCATCACGTCGGTCGCCTCTTGGTCTAGCCTTTCACACGGAGGGAGGAGACGGAAAACCCATAAAAATAAATCGATTTCAATCCAACGTCTCGGATAAATTCCTCCGAGGTGTTAAGTATCCACGAAATGAATGTTCCTGTCAATTTATCGCCCCGCCACACTCACTTACCTGATCAACCTGTGTGTCCTGGCGAACAGAGAAGGGACACCACCACCTCCCGTCAGCAGAACAAAGCGCCCAACACAATAATTACAACCGTCAACAAAGCAAAGACATCACAAATCCCCTAAACTCGCACATCCTGTGACAATAATTCGAAAATAATTTCTCGCACCGAGGACCACACCGAGGACCCACGTCGATGACGACGATGCCGCCTTCGGTCACTCGCAATGGAAGCCCGTTCGGCGAACATCAACGGCAGCGCTCAACAATGGCCCTGTTTGGCCGGAGGTATGTCGCAGACAGAATGAGGACAAGTATCGCTGCCACCACCAGCAGGGACGAGTCCCTCTCGTTCTCTCACTCTCTCGCCCTCGCTGCGTCGGGATGGATATGCGACAATCGAGAACAGCATGAACACACTTGCCACCTACAAGGCCCGCCGACACCCGGTGAGCCGGTGAGTGAGAGCGATGAAATCATCATCAATTAGGGTCCTCCACCGCACTGCCACCGCCCGAGTGCAGACAGGTCCTCAATGTGGGTGACAAAGTGACAATAATTGATCGTTTTGTCCGAATTGTGTTCCGGTTGTGAGCGGCCTTTGTGCCGGGCATCTTCGCCTCGATCGGTAGCTGCACCAGACACCACGATGACAATGCCCTGCTGTCGGGGCCCCTACCCCCGACGCTCCGTCTCTGGTGGGCCACCTAGATCGAGGCGACCGAGATCAAGGCTAATTTATTGTCTCCGAGTGGTGCTGATGCCGTGATTTATGGGCACGAAGGACCTCGACCAAGTGCAGTGGCAGTAGCTAGTCGGTTCCTGGCACTCGGAGGATGATCGTGAGAATCGCTCGGATATGTAGATTTGCCTTTGTTCGAGGGGTCTTGGTGGGTCTTCCGTTTTTGCATTCCGCTTTCGAATCGAGTGACATCGAGGTGGTCGGACAGGTTTGACAGGTATGCGGCATGTGGGACCGCCATCGTGATTCGTTCGCTTTTCACTGCGCCATTGTGTGGATTCTGGGCGGAAATGTGTGCGGATTTGATGGAATCCATGCGAATAGCTGGAGGGGCGTCGCACTGTGGGAAACTGTCATGACGTTGACTTGAGAGGAGAAGTGAAGAAATTTTCCATTTTCTTGATGTTTCAAATTCAATCTGACAAGGGACCCCGATAGCTTCGGAGATGAATTATGACCGATGTTGGGGGCATTTTTATGGTGAAACGAATGGAAGCCTATCATCCCACTTGATTCACGATTTATGACCCCACACGTTATTTGAATGAACGTGGCGCAGGTTTATGGGCTAGTTTGATGGGATAGCCGGCTTTAATTATCGCTTATGTCGCTGCTTGAGTGGTGCGACGACAGCCGTTTGGATTATCCTTGGGAGTGTGTGTTCTTTTCTGACAAATTTGTTTCCACAAGAAAACGAGTGGGTTGGCCTTTGGGGCAAACGAAAATGATTAGGACAGCAGACACAGACAACAGCAGAAGACTCCAAGAATCCCATTTATTTCTAAAACCTAGAGATGCCCTTAACTGTCAACCGCTTCCTGAACTCAGAGCGTAGAGGTAGAGAGCTGGTTCAAGGATCAGTATAGCTCAGCTATTTTGCGCCTCACTCGGTATGTGCAGATCTTCAAGGTGGCAACACTATTTTCAATTGGTAGCCACGCGACGACAGAGCAGAAGGATGACAACAGGACAACAGCAAAGATGACTTGCATGATCTCCTAGAAGGAGCATTCGATCGATACCCCAGCTTCTTCTTCTTCTGCTTCTAATTCTTCTTCTGCTTCTACTTTATCTTCTTGTGGCGCTACAATCCGAGGTGAACCCAGACCCAGACCCAGCTATGACACCAAGACAGTTCTAGGAGATTTCAGTGCTCAGGAAATTTTTGCTGGCGGCATCGGGAAACACGGTCAGCACGACATCACATCCGAAAACCGACTCAAGCTGGGGGACTTCGCCTCGGGGCGGAATCTCTCAGTGGCTGGCATGAGGTTCCCACACCTCAACATCCATAAAGGAACCTGGCGATCCACTGATCACGTTGCGATCGATTTCAGACACTCCTCCAGCATTCTAGACGTCGATTCATGTGTGTCGAGGTCTCAACATCGACGCGGATCATTTTCTTGCCACAGGCAAGCTAAGAGAGCAAAAGAAGTCAGACAGGCCAAGACGGTTTGACATCGGACAGCTATAATCGCAGCAGATCGCTGGGATCTTTCCTGAAGCTCTCTCAAGGTTCGACGCTTCCTGCACTAACAATACAAGGAGGATAGAGACGTTGTCAAGAAGCCATCAAAGAAATTCCCACTGATGTACTGGGTTCACGCCACCACCCAGAAGGAACCCATGGCTTAACGACGAGGGCAGGCAGGCACAAGTAGCTAAACAGGAGGCCTACAAGGCAACGCTCAATCGAACAACGTGAGGTGTTCGTAAGAGGAACGCCTTCTCAGAAGGCAGTGCACGGAGATGGCATTCACTTCCAACCGAAGCCTGCCGGGATGAAACTAGACACCTTGCAGTGGAGTCGAATTCGATGATGAGACTTTGAAAGAGCTCTTCTTTGGGGCATTTAACGGCGCTGAAGAACCAAACACCGCTGTCGGACAGAATGCTCCACTCAAGCGGGATGACCTAGAATGAGTCAAGACAGTGCGGGGGGGGGAGAGGAAAGCATGACTTTAATCTCATCGTCGTTTGTCCGGTCCACAAGAAAGAATAGCCCTTCGACTGCGCCAACTACCGAGGGATAGACCTCCTCAACAAATTCTTCAAGAAAGCCTGAAACTCTTCATCAACACCCTGATGGCTTTCATCAGTGACGTTTACAGGCAGAAAATTCTGAAGTAGACCAGATTTTCACTTGATGATAGATCCTGCAACAGTCCCTAGAGCTACGGACCCACACCCACCACCTGTTCGTCGATTTGAAGTCCGCATATGACAACGTGCATTAAGCCGAGACAGCGCCATGTTTAGTTCACTACCAGTTCAACTGTGTCAGGTAAGACGTTCAGTTTCTGTGGTAAGCTTCGCACACAAGGAAACCATTGGTTTCCTCCTTAATTAAAAACAACGCTTTGTGACGGGAAAGAATTCCGTGCGAGCTCAGCAATGGCTTGAAAAGTGTTAGAGGGACTCCACTCCATCAGAAGCAACTATTTGTCGATGGCATGCTAACACTAAATGTGGCCGTATAGACACCAACGATGCTGAATACCCTGGGCAGCCAATTGATGCGGTTACACATGACAGTGTCCAAAAGTACACCAAATCGTTTTGGAAAACCGCCAAAGTGAAACTGCGCGAGAAAGCTGACACCTTGAAGATATCAGAAGGCAGTGTGTACACTATTTTGGAGGAACATTTGTCCATGAGAAAGCTGTTTTCCTGAATTTGATTCGGGGGCATATTGCGAGAGCGACGAACTCGTACCCCAATCCGCAATACCACGAAAGGGTACGTCACAATGGCTTCGTCCCCCCAGAAGATTTTCTCTATGTAGACCAAAACGGACTGATAGAGGACATAAACGCGGTACCACTCATCTTCCACATCGCCAGATCAACTGTGGATGGGCGACTCAACCACGACCGTTCCGTCGCACAGCGAGCTGAGGAGGGTCTTCTCCGGTTCAGTACGGCGGTATCCAGTCGGAACGTTCGCGATGTTTAAGTGCAACATCGAAAATTCTGCTGGTTGGGGATAGAGGGAACTCCGTCTTCCAATCCTTTAGACCCGGGTTAGAAAGGGTAGTCTCAGTCGGTCTCTGTCGTACAGCGGATTAGGGTTGGGTCTAACTGCGGCAACCTATGACCGACTTACATACCTTAGGCTAGTTATAAGTTAGTTGTAAACTGTCAATATACACCAAAAAAAAGGAGAGCTGTTTTCGAAATGGGTGCCGCGTTTGCTCGGAATGGGCCAAAATCAAGAACGTATTGATGATTCTGTGGGCTGTGTGGAGCCGTGTCGCCAGAACAAACATGACTTCTTGCATCGGATTGCCACATTAAATGGAACATGGATCCACCGCTACACTCCAGAGTCAAATCGGCAGTCAGCGATGCTATTGAAGCCGTACAACCGGTCCGAAATATTTCCTATGTTTACGATTTATCAGCGTTTTCATGACTTTAGAGTCATGGTGTGAGTTCTATGCGTCAACAGGAAGGGTGTGGTGATGGCTTGCCCTTTTTAGGGATAAGCTGGACAAAAGCTGTCGCTCCTTTACTCGGTAAGGGCAACAAATTGGCTGTCAGCGGGGTGGACAGCAGCCGGCGAACCACGTCCAAAGCGACCAAAAGCACATGAGTCGGCTGGCAATGTTATGGCATCCGTAATTTGGGATGGGCACGGAATTTTATTCATCGACTGTCTTGAGAAAGGCCAAAGGATCACCAGCGAGTACAACATGACATTATGGGTGCGTTTGAAGGAAGACAATGCAAACAAACGATCTCATATGAAGAAGGAACCAAAATGCGCTTCCACTAAGACAATACACCCTGTCACCAGTCTTTGGCTACCAGGGCCAAATTACACGAATTGGTCTCCGAGTTGCTTCCGCACGCACCGTATTCCCCAGATCCTCCCCTTCTCTCCTTTTCAGACCTCAAAGAGCTACTCGCCGAAACAAAAAATGGCTCAAATGAGGGGGTGGTCGCCGAAACTGACGCCTATTTTGAGACCAAAAGTGAATCGTTCTATGAAAAAGGTATCGAAGTGTTGGAGCGGCGTCTTGAAGGAGACGTTGTTGATGAATAAATCGAATTTTGTCTACAAAATGTGCTTCTATTGGTTAGTCCCAGGACTGACTGGCTAACTGGTGTTAGTAGATGCCCAATATCCAATGACTCAGTTTCATCAAACTCAGACTTGAAACCATTTTGTGTTTCTCTTCTGATTGCATCCTTATGTCTCGTCAAACGTGTCTATAAAGGGCAATATCCCCTCTTCGTGGCCTATGCCGAATGCGTTATCTGTCATCTGTCATTCTTGGTTTCTCGGTATACGGTGGCACTCATTTCAACGCCACGATCCAAAAATGTCAGCGGAGAGCGACCATCGGCGGTTATGGCGGCCCAAACCACCAACATCGGGGCTGCATGCTTTCTGGTGGCCATCCGAAGGGGCACATTTTCGAAGGACCTGACAAGGAAACTCGGTCATTTTGGTTGTTGACGTAGTTCTTTTCATATTGGAGTCGCCTGTCCACTGTTCAGCGTACGACAAAGATGATAGGACATCCTTCCATATCCTGTATCAGCCCTTTGGAGTCTAAATAGAGAAATGCTCCAGAGGGTATAAAGCCATTTAGGCGCACCTTCTCGTGGTGCATGAAGTTTGGGTGGTACGCCCCAAAGATCAGACTATTGGATGAAGTTATCGCT
Organism: Eristalinus sepulchralis; assembly: GCA_944738645.1. Classification (NCBI taxonomy): domain Eukaryota; kingdom Metazoa; phylum Arthropoda; class Insecta; order Diptera; family Syrphidae; genus Eristalinus; species Eristalinus sepulchralis. Next base: position 65,995,816 of record OX122883.1, read on the forward strand.
CGTGCAATGGGCGATAAAATTACATTTATCCATCCTGATTATGTTTGCCTTGTTGTACAAGACCTCGTTGGGATAGAATTTCTTGTAATCGGATTCTGGTGGTCGATAGAACTGGAGACAGGACCGAAGGCATTGCCTCTCGAACGTCCTCATTTTTTCCATCTGGGAAGGACTCAAGTTGAACCACACAGGGCAACCATACATCATGATTGACGGGATGAGGGCCATATAGCAGATCAGCTTCATCCTGTAATCAAGTTGGCTACTATAAAATAGTCAACTTGCCGCAGCAAAGGCTTTCCTAGCCTTTGTCGGACCTGTAGCTTGTACAGATACGGGTCCAACCAGATGCCAAGATGATGCGAGATGCAGCTTACTTACACACATCTAACGGCTGGCGCTTTGGGTCAACTATGCCAAGCTTACGCCAGTTCATTTTCGAGTCCCTTGAGGCCCTTGAAAGCGGGGTTCTGAAAAGGATAGTTTCACACTGAAATGAATGATGAATTTTGGCGAAGTCGCATTGCAACAAGCCATTTATTACCTCTACCTTCGGACCTGATCTGTACGCGATTAGATCATCGGCAAACGCTTTGATGTAAGGCATAGAACCTCTGAGATCGCTAGTGAATATAGTGAACAAGATCGGCGAGCCAACAGCCCCTTGCGGCAATCCATTTTTTGTTTGGAACACAGTAGTCGAAATTTGGTTGCCATTTTTCACAACAAACCTCCTACCAGTGACCATGTCATAGATCATATATAGCGATCTTTTATTGATGCCCAGCGTGACCCACTTCTAACCATACCGTGTCGAAAGCCTTTTCCATGTCAATCAGACAGGTGCCTGTACACTGGGTCTTGTTTCTATTCCATTGTGTGTCGTGAGCTAATTTAGACGCGGCATGAATGGTGTCGGGCTCGGGATTTTGCGCCATCTCCGCCCCCATTCTTTCAGAGCTCTAATGACTATCTTCTCGAATACCTTGCTTATGAAGGGAAGAAGACTCATAGACCGGAGATTCGTCGGGGTGGAAGTGTCTTTGTTCCGTTTCGGAATTGGCTGTACCACAGCTGTTTGCCAATGCTTCGGGTAACATGGATTACTCAAGGCGTTCTTAAACAGGGTTGTGTATAGATCCACCGCCTCAGAGGATCGATGGCGCAGAACAATGTTTGGCATCCGATCGATTCCCACTGACTTCTTATTCATCAGAGAGATAAAGATACCCCGGAGTTCATCTTTTGAAACAAGGATGGAGTTCTTTTCATCGTCAGCGGCGTCGACTGAATCTAGTAAAACCAGAATTCTCGGATCGCCATTGACTCATTTCGTTCCGAAGGTAGAAGTGATTCAGCAAGGCCCTCTTCTCCAGGTCGTGGTTCGGACTACGAGTCGCGTTGACCGTGAACACATTTGAAAAACAGCACCAGTTGCGTTCATCTTCTCCTGGGGATCTTCCACTACGAAGAAGTCGTTGTCAAGCACAACCCCACCTGGATCGATGCCAACTGACGTAAGAAGGTTCATAACTTCTACTTTCGGGCCTGATCTGTACGCTAGCAGATCATCGACGTGCGCTATTAAGTGCGGCATGGGACCTGTAAGATCACTAGTGAAACAGAATCGGCGAACAAACCACCCCTCGTTGCAACCAATTTTTTCTGTGAAATACTGCGGTTGAAGTTAGAATGTCATTTTTCACATTTTATCGACATAGGGCTCGATAGCAAATGGCGACTCATCAGAAAAAGACATAAATTCGGCCACTCACCACTTTTGTCCAGGTGCAGCAAATCCTTCGCTCTTTCGACGCGTTTTTCTGTGGCGGTCTAGGATCGTGTGCTTTTTGGACCCTCAATGGCTTGAGCCCAAGCTGATTATTCAGTATGTGTTGGATCCGTTCCAACGATTGGATTTCGCTCAATTCGAGACCTTCACTCTCCGAACCAATTCTACCGATGCTGCTGGTTTTCTATGACCCCTTCCATGGCATTTTGCAATGCCGCCAGTATCTCGCTAACGAGCCATGTCTCGAGACACAATCAATTTATTCACGTTGAGGTGCTGTTGAGAGCTCAAACGATGTGTTTTTTCAGCCACATAATCACATTTGAACTCCGCCGGGAATACAATTTTCTGAACACACCCGAGACTCAGAATGCTTAAGTAATCAAATTCTCAGTCACGTGTCAAAATCTGAGCTCACTGTCATGAACGGTTTGAAAACTACACCAGTCTGAAGTCTAGTTGCAGTTCAAGTCAGTCCCCCAAAAACGACATCCAAACCTTCGACAGGCTCGAAACTCTCCCACCTCCAGGCCACCAACAACAAAACCCACACTCGGATATTTTTCAAACATAAATTTTATTGTTCTTAAAATCATTTAAATACAAGACAGTCTTATCTCTTAGCTACAGGCACAACATTACAGATCTCTCGACTCTAAACCAAAGCAGAAGAGAGGTCCTTCCTTAAGCCTACACAAACTACAAAAGGATGTACAAGAAGAAAACAAAAAACGCATTCACAAAAAATATTCCTTAGTCTATACAGTCTACACGTTAGGGGTTTTGTACTACAAGCCAGTGGGATGGGGGTCGGGAAACAGGAGCCGCCCTGCTTAGTGCACACGTCCGATCTCGAAGCCACCCATGTAGGGGTAGCCGGCCTTGGCATCGCTGGCCACACCGCTACCGTAGGTTGGCATGTGCGGGGTGCCGGGGAAGAAGGACGAGGAGAAGTTGTAGTTGTCCCACTCGGAGGCGGCGATTTTACTCTGGTGCGAGCGCCACTGGTCGGCGGTGGGTGTGTGGAGGCCATAGGCTGAGGCTGCGTTGTAGCCACTGGCGGCGGCAGCAGCAACGGCGGAACTGGCATCGATGCCCATTCCGTAGGAGTTGTAGGCGCTGGGAACTGCTGCGCTTGCTGAGACGGATGTGGACTGGTGGACTTGGTGGTTGGGACTTAGGGACGCTGAGCTGCTGCATGACGGCGACACCGACGCTGAGCCGGTGGAGTGGGCGTAGGTGGTGTTCTGGGCAAATGCCTGTTGCGTTGGCCAGCTCTGGGTGGAGGCGGCCGATGTGGGGTAGGTGGGAGGTGTCATCATGTTGGACATGCTGTGGGCAGCGGCTTGTGGTGGATACTGGGTGGCGGCAAATCCACTGGAGGCCAAGCCCGAGAGGCTGCTGTTGAACGCGGAAATCTGCTGGGTGTTGAGCTGCTTGCGCAGACGAGCGCGTCGGTTGGAGAACCAAACTTGCACGCGAGCCTCAGTGAGGCCAGTTGACTGGGCGAGCTCCTCTCTGGTGTACACGTCGGGGTATTGGGTGCGAGCGAACACACGCTCCAAGGCTTCGATTTGATCGTTCGAGAAGGTTGTGCGTGATCGCCTCTGTTTGCGCTTCAACTGAATGCCTGGCTCGGACTCGATTTCGCTGTCCTCCCCCGATGAAGTGGGCCCCAAGATGCCGTCGATCGAGTGGGATCCACTGCCATCCTTGGATCCGCCGCGCAACAGGCGACTGATCGAGCTGATCGAGGGGGCAGAGTTCTTGTCACAGATTCCCAGCTCGATCAGTTTCCCACGAATCTCCCAGCTGAAGATGCCCGGGTTCTCCTGGCGCATCTCCTCGATCTTCGCTTCAATGTCTGGCGTGGCGACACGTGGCTTGGATCCACCGATCACTCCCGGTCGAATTGATCCGGTCTCCTGGTAGCGATTGAGGATCTTCGACACGCACCCATGGGAGACGCGCAATTGACGGCTTATCACACAAGGTCTCACTCCAGCGGCGGCCATTTCAACGATCTTCAAGCGAATGTGGTTCGGCAGCGGTCGGCCATTGATGAACACTCCTCCGAGTTGGTTAACTCGTCCTTGTCCTGGAAGAAGAATAGAAAGATCAGAATTAGAGACGTCTAATGAGATGCAAAATGAGGCGAGAAATAGTCGATCGAGGGTGGTCCCAACGAGTGAGTGAGAGAAGATCAAAGCGCGCCGCCCTGATGTCGTTATGTTGTGTCATCTGAGACGAAGTCAAGTGGAAGAGATAAGGGAAAAACTCCCACACAAGACCCAGGCACCCTCATCTCAGCAACACAAAGGGAAAGGTCTCGTATCATTACTTGCAAATATGTCATTCGAAATGAAAGAGCAATTGAAGATCACCCCCACGATCACCGATCCTCACGCACACACACAGTGTGCTAATGAACCGACACTCACAATGCCCACAGAATTGTATCTTCCTCATGATAAAGATTCACCCGGCCAGATAAGGCCGAGGGATTTCGAAAAGTGATCGCATTAACTTTCCAAATGAGCAAACCCTCGTTTGTACCTACACCTCGGCGGACAAAGATGTGCACAGCGCCGTGAAGGGTACACAAAACTCAATTAGCCATTTGGAGGATTGCGAAGAGGCAATCCAATTAGAGAGAGACAGAGAGCGAGCGAGAACAGCACTGCCTGCCCAAGTGATCGAGAGTTGATCTCATTTTCGGTCGATTGTTCGAGTGAAAAGTGATGATCGTCGATCCTGTTTCGGGAAAATTTGCATTGAAGTCGCTTTTGTTTGCTCATGTGGTCTGGATGATCTGCGCCCCAGTTGATTGCTCAATAGTTGCAGAAATTAAATCACGTGGAAGTGATTTTCAAGTGATCGTCGATCCCACCCAGAATACGCAATTCCCGGCTGGATATCTCATCCAATTTGTGTACCCGTATCTGTGTGTTGTTTTCTAATCTCAACACCTGTGTACATCGCCGCACACACTGAGCAAGACACCAGTCGTCCGGCCGCATACCATAGAGCGGGAGAAAACACGAACAAAACGCGACCGTAGATCGTTCACCATCTGGACACAACAAACGTATAAGCTGACCGATCGGGACAGAAAGCACCGCGCGATGGAATTAAAGAAACAACATTATAACAACATTAAAACGAGACGGCAGCGGCGAACGGAGCAACAACAGAAGAAGACGAGGGGCCAAAGATACCTAAATTAGGTATATACTCGTAAATGTATCTATAGACGATGATATTCATATTGGCTGCGTATAATATGAAAAATCATCTTGAGAATTATAAGACGTGAGAGATTTGGTGAGTGAGTGTGAGCCGAGCACCCGGCCGAGCCTCAGCATTCATACATCTTGTACGGGACATGATGAGGATCGCGGAAGAGGGAGAGAGTGTGCGGCAGAGGAGCAGAAGGCGGGGGAAAGCCGCCACGTGAAGATCAAAGAGCGCCGACGCGCCAAACCGTCTGTGAAGATCACTTTCTTGGTGGTTTTGTGTGTGCTCGCGCGCCGCAATAACCGAATGACCAGTAGATACCAATGATCATGATCATCATCATCATCAACATCGGCATGATCATGTGAAGTGTGGTAGGGGGGCGAATATGAAAAGACACAGAACAACAAAATCAGTAAGGAACATGCCATTAAACAAAAAAACAACTCTCTCACACACACGCACAGCGTGAAGAAGGACGTGGAGAAGGAAGGCGGTGTATTCCAACCAGAAGGGGATTACTTCACTCGGTGTCGCTGACTGACTTTTTGACGTTTATATGATCGCTGATATGAGATTACATTAGACTGAAATAAATTGTATCTGAGGAGCGAATGCTGCAACTTCGTAGACTTAACACCGTCGCTGATGTAGGTTCATCATTTTAATTTGAATGTGGGGAGAGGGGGGGGGGGGGGGGGGGCATTCGCATCATAAATCAGAAGATCCTTCCATTTGTGTTTTTTTTTCTAATGATCAGCAGTGATCGTGTTCAATTTTTTTTTGGTGGTGACTCGGAGAGCTTTTGATCGGGAAATTCCTTTAGTTTGGGGGGCTGATCTTGAAACTGGTCCTCATCAGCAGTGATCTTTGAGAATGCTATTTACAAATCTTTCAAAAATTTGTTTCCAAGTTACAGAACTGAGAGTCTGATCGTCTACCAAGCTTCTGTGTAGTTGGGTTTAAATCGCAAAGTGATCTTGAAAGATGATCAAACCAACTTCACACGGCGATCAGATCTTGAATTGCTGTCAAATGTGGCTACATTCCGATCGGAAACTGATCGTTTATTCAATTAGAAGATTTTGAAGCAAATTTCGATCGCAAGGGTTTCGGTCCTTTTAAAAAAGAAGTCATTTAGAGGCTCAATTGAGAATCTTAATAATTTTGAGGCAATTTGTGAATTTTTAAGTTAAATCAAGTGATCATGGTCTGACTTGGGATGACGCCAGGTGCACGCAAGTGTCTGCTTCATCAAGATCAGAGTGCCGTTGCCCTATATTTGGACGAGGATACACAGCTGTCAATTCCTGGTCCAATGGTAGAGGGTATGGCTAAGTTTATGGAGAATTTGAACCTTGAATGAATTTGTCCTATCCAATCATGTCAAGTGATCATCGCCAATTCTAGTCATCTCTAAGTGTACGAATTCGAACCTCTGCTGCAAAATTGTTTCAATTATCTCCCGAAGTCAAATACCCAAGCATATTGGTTAAATGACGTGTTCCTTTTAAGTTTATGGTCGGGATCTCCATCAGGACTTGAACTCAGTCGAGATCAGGGATCCTCATCGGGACTTGAACTTTCTCAGCTTAGATCAGGGATCTTCATCGGGACTTGCACTTTCTCAGTCGAGATCAGGGATCCTCATCGGGACTTGAGATTTCTCAGTCGACATCAGGAATCTTCATCGGGACTTGATCTTTCTAAGTACGTATACCCCTTTTAGAGAGAGAGCCGTGGCGATGGAAATATGCATCCTGCACGTGATGCCTTGCTTGTCACAAGAACTTAATCTGATCCACAAAACAATAGAACAGTTTTGAAGACACAGCGCTTAGAGAAAGCAGACATTTGGCCGCAGACTAACGGCTGAAGCGCATGTACATTAAAGTCAGATTTGGAGTCGATCACTCGCCGATCAAGCATCCACAACATGGTCGGGACATCACCAAAATTAAGACGTCTGCAGGCAGTTGAAGTCTCCTCGTTTCCTGTTATGGATAGCAAATAAGTGATCCTCACTTGATTTGAAGAGGAAGTTTGAGTGAATGCGAGACACCGTCACTGGCAGTGTGAAGATACATACTTTCTCATCTTAGCTCTCAACAAACGTCTAACCAGTAACTTTCGTTCGGTGACGATTGACGATCAGTAAATGTCTGAAAATCACACACCATTTGAAGATCTCAAGAGATCGATAGAGGGCGCAAATTGCTGGGAAGTTCTTAAGAGCTCAATGCTAACCGACTTTGGAGCTTGAATTTCTTGAATCTAGTGAATCTATGTGATGAGGAGAATATGGGACAAGCTTCTGTCACAGCACCTCGAAGGAAAAAAATTTAAATAAACGATCACTCCAAGATTGTTGTCGATGGATAAGGAGCAGCAGATATCACAAGTCACACACACAAGATTGTTGGAATTTAAAATCTGTGGCCACTAAAAGCCAAGCAATCACGTTCAGAAAAGGACTTAGAACACATTTGGACTTGAAACACTTCGACACACCTTGAACGTCCCATCACATCCAAAGTCAGACGCTTCAGATACTCAGTGAAAACAAGACAACCTTGCAGTGTGACACAGAAATTCAGCACTTTTATCACACAACTGCTCCACAAATTGTCCACCTGCAGGACAAACCAGTTCGAAGTAGTCGCAAGTCATTGCAGCAAGCTCACTGACTGACCTCCACTTAGACTGTCAGTCTGCATTGCCGCTGGGATTACGCGCGAGTTGAGTGGAAAACCACCCGAAGGCCGACACAGATTTTTGGACAAGCAGTTTGTTGAAAAGTCTCGGACGTTGATGATAGACAGACATTCTAAGAAGTGTCACAAAATTCAATAGAACACGTATAATTACCTTGAAAGGGATATCCAGCAAAGTATGGGCTCATGTTGAGTGCAGATACTGCCATCGATTTTCACACAAAAACAAAAAAAAAAAACAAAACTTCACACCAAAAATGTATCTTCTCCTCGAATTCTGATCACAACACGATCACTGTCCAAGATGTAAACAAAATTATCTTCCAACACAACAACAAAGTCTTCTTGTTCGCTTCGGATTGATTTTGAGATGCGAAGAGATTCGAATTTCTCGGTTCGTTGTTGTTCTTTTTCTTGTGCGTTCACTGAGACACCTTACTCGGTTGGTAGTCAGATGGAAACTGATTTCGAAACGGTCCACCGATGTAACACCTCACAGTGCGCTGGCATATCCAGTTTTCCTCGGCGATGATCGGTTGGTCAGAAGACAGAAAACAGACACACACCCGGATGACAAAAGACCGCCCGTGTGGGTGAGGGAGAGAATGAGACTCGGACTGTTGTCGTCTTCTCACCCGCAGACTTGTATCTGCATCCCGCTCGGGCAGGCACACACCCCGGGGCGGCTGTTCAGAGAGAGAGAGAGAGATGCACGAGGTGCTTGGGCATGGTTCACGATCCCTTGCAATAAGAATGGCTGCGACTGATGACTCCGCCCCCTTTGACGCATCGTTGCTGGCACCCTCAACACAAGGGAACACACAGCCGCCACACACACACACACCAGATGCACGATGGCACACTGATTCATGAGTTTATTTATTACGCAGGCATTTCTCACCCTCAAACAAAGGACCCCGGGGGTAATTAAAAGCATGAATTATAAAGAAAGCACTCGTCGTCATCGGATTTGAATCCAGGAGCAATTAACGCGCTCCACACATCGAATGCATTCGACGCACCGCCGCTGTAGCGCATCCGAGCATTCGAACATCCGAACATCCGAGCAACCGAAAGGGTAGCTTTTGCCTCGCGCCCTGTTTGCCGAAGAAATTATTGGTGTGCGCTGCCGGTGCGCGGTGCGCGGCCTGTTGTATTACTTAATCCAATTTGAAGAAAACTCTGAATCAGTCGGAGCATTGCGGGCGATACAAAAGACGCACAATTATGATTTCGGGTGAGTAAGTGTAAAATTCCACACTCAACTCGACTCGAATGGAATTCGATTTCGTTCCTACGTTGGGTGCGTGCTGGAAGCACGTGCTTTTCACCGTGTCTATCCGCGTCTGCGGCATCGCCTTAAGATAGTTAGATAGTTGCGTGAAAAATTCGGATCTAACTGCAGTTTCTATTCAACGGGCGCGAGTTAATCATTTCGAGTTCATAATGCAATTTACCCAGAAATTGGAGAAAATTTCAATCCGGCGGCGGCTTGGAGGCAGAGCGCGTAAGCAGCTTAACGCTCTGCGAGCAAAATGTCACCGTCGCGTCATCGTCGAACTGGGTTAAGATCGATTGTCCGGTGGCGGCGGTGGTGCATGGTTGCAGCACCACAATTTTCTTTGAAATCGCCTGATCAAAGGGGCCGCCGTGGACGGGTTGTCATTAGAAATGCTTCTCGGAAAGAAAAGCGAAAACGCGCTTTGTTCGGGGTGGGGGAGGTCTGAGGGCGGCTGACCGTGAGAGGCGTTTAATTGTCTGCGCAGTCCTTTTACAGCAATTACCGATCAGGTGGCGGCTGGCGGACCGTGCAGACTAAGTCAAATTTGTGTGTAAGCCTGTTTTAATGGGGAGCGAGCGCTTTTGATGCAATTGGCGCACTTCTGACGTGTGCCGACAGCGGATTTGGGAAATGAAAGTTGCGTGATGGCGCAGAACTAATGTCAAGTTACATGCTGTCAGGGACAATCCTGTTGTGCGGTCTTGAACGAGGTGGTGGTGTGTGACCATCGCTACAACTGCACACGATGAGAGATTGAACGACGTTCTCAGAATGTTCGGTGGGGAGCGGCATCCGTCGGAATCTCATTTCGATCACTTTCAGTTGAAAGTCAAAGAACTTTCATCTCCGTATGCTTCAAACGAATTTGGATGCACTTGCGCCACTGAAAGCGATCTCTTCAGTGAGTTTGCAGGCGGTGGCAAGACCTTGTACTCGGACTTTCACGGAGGGACCTGGAGCTAGGTACGTCAGTATCAAATTTTACGCCACTTTGAGTAACTTCGCGTCGGTCTTCCAAGTGGAAACCTTTGCCATCCTAAAGGCAACGAACTAAATTGTGAAGGATAGGTGGAGCTGATAGGCTAAGCTCAGGCCTTACTCAACCCTTTAACCACTTCCAAGATCATCCAGCAATTCAAGTCTTCCCTCAAATGGGTTGGCTGACTAAATTCGACTTGTCTGGGACACCACGGGATCATGGAAATTGACAATGAACGTGCTAGGCAGGGATCACAAGGGGCATTCGAAGGGCCTGAACCCACCTTGTGACTCCCCGCGTCCTTGGTTAGGGCTTCTGTCGACTGTTGCGTCTCCCGACAGCACAGCTAGAGATGACATGCCTCTCCTGGATGCAGGCTGACCAAGTGGATTCTCCAAAGAAACCCATTCCTGCTATCTCTAGATAGGAAGGACTGAAGACGGCTTGCTTGCGTACTTACGGGACACAGCACTTAAGTAGGTGTGCTTGGGCTTAGTGATGAAACCCTCTGCGACGTCTGCAGAGAAGGTGAAGGCACTGCAGAGCACCTCCTCTGTCAATGTCCCGCTTTTGCTGGAATCAGGGGGTGGCTGCTTGATGCTGATGTGGTTGGAACTGAAAGCCACTTGCTGACATCCCCCTGGGAGACCAAGAAATTTCATCAAATGTAGGTTACAATTGACCAGTTTTCGAGTCTGAGCACTTGTGCAGGATTTGTTGACCTCCAACCACAAAAAAAGGGCTTTCGCGTCAAATTCATGTGCCAAAAGGAATCACTTCGTAGTTTCGTAGGAAGTAGGACAAGGTGCGTGAAGAGCTTGGAGATTGGCGGCCTCAGCACTACGGAGAGAAACAGAGTCTATGATGAGCACCTGAGCGAAAGACTCTTCTAGATGCTAACGTTTGACATTATGTTCAACATCATCTGGCTGGATTGGCACTCAGCCATCCAGTCTGAATCCACTCTAGGCCACCGATCACCCCCGAAACGAAACCCGTGACATGATATCTAGTGTTAGCCGAGAAAGACACTGACACCGGACGAGATGGACAGGAGAGTGAAAACTAGGGCAGCGCGTAAGAAGTTTAGGGTTAGAAGACGGGAGGAGAGAGTCCACATGGACATGGAAGAGTCACGAAACAAACAGAAATAACGACTCAAGGGCTTCACAGCCTTTCAGCAAGGTACTCAGACGCTTGGAATTGTGAGGACAACCTACTTTCGGATCCACAGTAGTCTTCCAATTGCAGATGTCTTTAAGCAGCTTTACAGTAGGTACTTAGCCGTCCGGGGAGAACAGTGGGTGACGAGGAAGTCCCGATTCCCATCAATGAAAGAGAGCTCCCGACACAAAGTCATGAAGAAGTCAGATCAGCAGCTGAAAGGCTAAAGAACAACAAGGCTGTTGGTGGGAGGATGAAAGGATTGGAATACCAGCTTCATATGACCCATCCACAAAACCAATACAATCCTGCCTTGGTTATTGAGGTATTTCCCTCCTAAATGTCGGCTCTAAGATCCTATCCAGCTTACTGCGCCGATGTCTACAGCGGCTTCCAACCCAGCAAATCGACTACAGACAAGATCTTCAAACTAAACCAAGTCCTAGAAGAGACCACTAAGACCACCCTTTCATCAGTTTTGAAGCCTCATACGACAGCATTCATCGCAAGAAACATTTTGCTGAGATGATCGACTTTCGAATTTGATGAGGTGGTCGACTGTCGTTCAAGAACCTTCAAACCTTCACAGGATTCCGACAAGGAGATGCGTTATCGTGTGACTTTCAAACCTTATCCACCGGAAGATCAGAACTTCATGGCAGAAGTGAGAGACTACGTCAGCAGCATCCGACACCCACGTGCACCTACAGCCACCTTCAGCGAAGACAACCCAGCCGATGACCCGACGGACAACCCGGAGCTCGCGACGTCAGAAGAAATCGAGGAGATCATCCAAGAAAGTGCGGCAAAGAAATCAGCCGGACCAGACAAAATTTCAAACTTTGTGTGATGATGCTCCTGACCATCATCATCAACAATTGCATCAACAATTGTTATTTCCCAAGTAGACGGAAGGTGGCAAGGATTGTTGCAATTTCCAAGAAAGGAGACGCTGACAATGTGGCGGGATACAGACCCATATCGCTTCTAAGCAATATGAGCAAAGTCCTGGAAAGGTTGTTAGTGCAGAAAATTAAGCAACACTGCACGGAGTTGAACATCATCCCAGACATCCAATTCGTGCTCCGGGAAAAACACTCGACTCTGCATCCCCTGATGAAATTTCATCGCGATGTCGTGGCGGGCTTGAATAATCACCAAGTCACCGTGGCCCACTTCTTGGATATTGAGAAGGCCTTCGATACGGTTTGGATAGAGGGGCTCATTCTAAAACTCAATTTAATGAGATTTCCCTCCAACCTCAGGAGATTCAGAAGATAAATCAAGAATAAGGAACATCCAATCAGGCGATGCCCAGGGATCGGGACTGGGACCTATACTGTTCAACATCTACACCGCAGACCAACCGCCATTAACTCCATCTGTTAACTGTTGCCTGTTTGCGGATGACTCCTTAACATACTCAACATCGCCGTCACCGCAGATAGCAGCGCGCAGGATCGAGCAACAAATGGAGAAGCTCTACTTCTACTACCAGAAGTGGGGCATCCGGATCAACGTTAACAAATCTGTCCTCATGTGGCTGAGCCTCGACAAACCCGACGAGGCTCCCGAACAGCCACAAAATGCCGGAGCATCAAGGTAGTGTTAGCAACAACGGACAAGACGAAGTAACTTGGAGTGAACTTCACTGAGAAATTGAAGTTCAATCCTCACTCCAAAGTGACCCTTCAAAAGGCAAGTTTCGCTTTCCACCGCATCTACCCATTGATGCAACTTGAGAGCGGACTGGCCGAGAAGACAAAGCTCTTACTATACAAGCAGCTCATATGACCCATCCTATGACGAACAGGGAAGGCACTATCCACTGCGAATCATCGATAACTTTGCCCGTCACGATAACTTCACGGCTTTTGAGGGAGAAGGTAGCTGGTTTTGGAGTGAATGCGGTTGAAGCAAAGATGAAATCCATTGAACGTCACCTCGGTGAAAATGTGTCAAACGATCGGTGGTTAAGGAGTCACTCTACCTCGGGGCGAATGTGCAGTCGACAAATGTCACGCGGTCTGCCGCAACAGGTCGAAACTCCCGACTTGAAGGACCAAGACACTTATCCCACCCGTAGTGCTTTACAGGGCCTAGTGCTGGGCGATAAGCTCAACGACAGAGCAGATTCTGGGTAATTTCGAATGAAAAATTTAGCGTCGCAAATATGGTCCTGTCTGTCAGGAAGGCAAAGGGAGGAGACCGCGAACTCTATGTGCTGCACGAAGTCTGGAAGGCAAAACACTGATGATTTCAATGACTCAGCCACATAGAGCGAATGCACAACAACGCTTAAGCTTTTGCAACATCCTGCACATGGGCGTGGTGGGTCACGATACCGATGTACTGAAGAGGAGGAAATTCTCCTCAGCTCATCGTGCAACGGTACGGTCATAGTTGAGTCGCCCATCCACAGCACGGGCAAAATTTAAGACCAGCGGAACCGCATTCATGTCCTGTAACAGGTCTAGCTCATCGAAAGAGAGCTGAAGGGAAGAAGTCATTATGGCGCACCGTTTCATGGCATTCTGTATGGCGATTGAAAGCCCCGGAATTAAGGTTGTCAGAGGAGTCCATTGGTCTTGCAACTTCTATCAGAATCTGCTTCTGAAAGATCATGCTTACCCTATTGTACAAGACTTCATTAGAGTGGCATGTTGGTACTCGCACAAGGAGAGGTAGGTCGGTAGGCACACCCCATCGAACAACCCCATCTCTTCCGTGAGACTTGCTCCCTCATCGAACAACACGGGACAGCAATAAGGTACGAATTGGCTGACTGGAGCCATGCAGCAGATGACCTTTACCCTCGCATTGAGTTGGATGCTGTAAAACAGTCTCTTTGGGAGGGCATAGGCTCATATAGCTCTGGCTAGAGCAGCATCTACTTTTACTGATCTTACCAGATCCCAAGGTCTCTGACGACCATCCTCTGTGGCAGAGGTTCCCCGTGTTGCCCGTCATCAAAGCCTTCCGCGACAGACATCGTCCTCAACAGGGTGATTTTCGAAGTTTCGAAGTTCACTTCACAGCACCTTGACCTTCGCAGACCTACTCTATGGCGCGGGAAACTGGACGCTAATAAAAGCGGATGGGGAAGCCCTTCGTCTATTCGAGAGAAAAGTTTTGCGTGCCATTTTTGGTCCTGTTTGCGTTGATGGCATCTGGAGGAGAAGATTCAACAACGAACTCCTTGGGCTGTACAGCGACATGCGCCCAGTCTAGCGTCTTTGGATAGATGGCTAGGCCATTTAGAGCGTATGGACACCACTGCTCCGGTCCGAAAAGTCTTCTTATTTGAGCCATCGAGACAACGCAACGGAGGAAGGCCCAGGCTAAGGTGGCGCACACAATTGGAAAAGGAACTCAACCAACTTGGAGTGCTCAACTGGCGGCTGCTGGCGAAAGATCGTGCTGGCTGGAGAGGCATGTTCGTTGAGGCCCAGGTTCACCACGGACTGTAGCGCCACAATAAGAAGAAGAAGAAGAAGAAAAAGAAGAAGAAGAAGAAGAAGAAGAAGAAGAAGAAGAAGAAGAAGAAGAAGAAGAAGAAGAAGAAGAAGATGTTAATTTCTTGCTGCCTGTTGTCGCGATCTTGCCTGAAGGTGAAGTCAAAGTCACCCTGCAAGAGACAAGACAATATCCTAGATCCTTGGACCGGATCTGTACACTATCAATTCGCTGAAGTGAGTGATGAATGGGGTTGGCGAATTGATGGCACACAGGATGGAGACCTTTTTTGACAAGGAACACCGCCATATATGAAATGAATCGTCTCCCGGTAGGCATGTTACACAGTCTGAGCCGACTGTGTGTGGGTGTAGCCTGAGCAATAGCTGCCTTCCATTTTTGACCGTTTCGGGTACGATGCTACCAGTTATCAAAACCAAGCTCTCTAGTGTCCACAATCATTTGGTCTCCATACCAGAGGTTCGGCCTTCTTCTCCTTCTCGAACCCGGAGGCTGGAATTCAAAGACCCTCTTAGCTACCGCGTTGTTGTCCATTCGCCGAGCCAGTGTAGTCGACGCATTTTCGTCTTTCGAACTGCATCCACATCTTGTTACAGCACTGGCTGTGTCTTCTCCTCCATTCGCCTTCCTCGCAGACAGGGCCATATATTGGTGGCAGAATTTTCATTCAAAGGAGCCAACAATCTGCTCTGCCGGTTTGCTTTTCATCCAGCACTCAGCTCCATATAGGAGTGCAGTACTTTCAAACGGTGTGGAAGACCCACATCAGATCCAACAGCACCGCACCTTTGCACTGTTTCTTGCACTTGTTCCATTGGATGTCAGATATTAGTTTCGCCGCGGCATGTATGGTGTCATGCCCCTCCTTGAAACCGAACTGGTTATCCGATATGTTACTTTTGTCCTCTACCCAGTCAAGTAGCTTTTCGAAAACCTTATTAATATTCAGAAGGAGACTTATCGACGGACCAGATGAGTCCTTTCCTCTTTCTTGAATGGGGTGCACTATCGCAGTCTTCCAATGCACAGAATGGATTTGAAGCCGAGATGTTCTAGATCTCAAATGCTATTTCGCCGATAGGCACAATAGCCGCTAGAAGAGATGAAGAAAACATTTGAAAGGAGGTTGGCTCTGGGGAGTTAGGAGGTGGGTGTTACATTTCTTGTTCCTCTTCTGTAGATGCTTTCTGCAAGGAAAACGTGCGGTTTTGACTAACACACGACTGTCCTGACGCTCTAGCGTTCTCGCGAAGCTGAAAGACAAGAGTCTGTCTTAGAGAAGGAACAGGGGTGCACAGCATTTTCCTCTTCCATTGACTTCATAGTGGAATGCGACAACAAAATGATTGTTAATAGGAGTCGGCTTCAGTCAGGCAGACTTTTGTCATCTCATCAAGCAACAAGGGCCAACCGACGAACAACCTCTTGATGGAGGCGGTTGAGCGGAAGTTGCAACCTCCGAAGGGATTTGACTGCCGAGACAGATGATACTTCCAATTTGGCTCTTCCCCACCCATGGTTGTGCCTCGTTGAGTGCCTCTGCCGGAAAGACGCTACAGTAGCGAATGACGAACTTAAGTCTCTGCACAAGATCACAGCCCATCCTTCATCTTCGACACATCAGCAGTGATCGTGAAGATTTTTGGCTTCATTCATGTGCCAAATGACTTGAACGTCCTTATGGCTGCTCTAGACCATGGTGGACATGGGACTCAATCAACAAACTTCTTCAGCGGGCGCTATCTTTAGCCAGCTTCCTCCCCAAGTTGATTGAGGTCCTTCTTCACTTGCGTGTGCCATCGAGTCCGGTGACCTCTTCCTTGTCTGGATCGGAGTTGGCTGGTGCAGTGTCCTCCATGGGCTCTTATCCTAGCCCCCGTAGCCTCCATAATCGGGAAGATTGCCTAGAGAGTTCTGGCAATCTGTTCAAGGAACAGAGAGAGAAGCTGGGACATGGATGAAAATCCTTTCCAAAGCATCGCCTCATGTGTAAGCTTGCCTCTAGTCCCCAGCTCTACTCAGCATCGTCTCAAACACAAGTCACCCTTCTTTCACCCACTTCTCCTTCCATCCATCAACCAACCACTTGGACACGTCCCCGAAAGAAACGGTCGCCTAACGTCTTTGAAGAGGACACCTTCCGACGCCGCCGCCGTGCCAATGTGACCACTCCGAGTGAGCTGCTCTCAGATTATCGATCTCCTTCGACACCCGAAGGAATTTAATTGATTGACATTCCATCTCGCAGAGCATCCCCGGAGGACGCACAAAAGTCGGCGGAGGAGTTGAGAAATTGCAGCCACTCTACCGGAGGGGCGGTCTAATGATCAATCCCTATCACCTCGCTCCTAATCAAACTCCCATCCACTGTCAAGCTGCGTCGGCGGCTTAAAACCAATTTATCCATAATTCGATCAAAATAACCTCAAAAGCAACAAAAAAAAAAGAAAACAAAACAATACCGATGCTCCAGGGGGACGAGAGAGAGAGAGAAGAAAGGGCGCACTGACTCACCGGTGCACGGTGTCTCGGGCGCTAAGGGTCAGGTCAATCAATGTTTGTGGCGGGCGCGCAGCAACTAACACAACACTCGCCCGCCCGTTCAACCATTAGTCAGTGAGTGTATGTGTGTGTGGCGGGCGGACCGCCACGCCGCCTTTGATCGTCAAATGCAACGCAACACGGATTCCCATCAAACTCAACTTTGACGGCGGTTCTTTTGCTCACTGGTCCGGGCTCCTCTTTCCATCACACACATCGCACACAGCGTCTATTTGAAATCGAAGACCGGCCGCCTACCTGATATCGTTTAATGTAATCCTTGTAACGGAATGTGTTACGCGTGCCTTCTCCTTCCTTGGGCTTTGTTAGACCGCTTGTCTCTGCGGCTTGGCGGTGAATGTGGTTGGATGTGTGTGTGGAGAGGGCTTTGGCAGACCAACTGGCGTTTTTGTTTCTGCCACTGCCAGGCGAGAGGATTATTAATTTCTCAACATCAAATTGTTTTACGAGATGTGAGAATGAGTGCTCGGCTGCGGCGTGTGAGAGTGATTTATTGAGGCGAGCATTTGTGCGCCGTAAGGAGGCCACTAAGCGAGATCAATGATGCGCCGTAAATCACCGGGCGAGATCGGCGAGAATTGAGGTGCCTCTCCGGCGGCGATTCAACGCCAATCAGTCCTCTCGGCGGCGGTTGCCTGACAAATGGTTAATGACGGCTGACCTGATGGTTGATGATGGTTGAGAGATGGGAGAGGAGTCTGATTGGGGACGAAAGAACCTGAGCAGATTGGCTGGAGGACATTGATTCGAGCCCTAGAGACTTTTTCTGTTACCGCTTAAGGGGGCGGTTGATAGTATCCTGCGCGGGTGTCTAGAGCGTCTAAAGAAGAAGACTTGTAAGGCGTTCAACCAGAACATCCTTATCCTCCTGTGGACAGTTCGCCTGTATCCACTGTTTGACTGGTGTCTGGAAACTTGATGGATGAAGTCAGCCGTGGAGATGAGAAGATTGTCCTCAATTTGACCAAAACTCAGTTCAAAGTGAACGAAGGACTTCATCAGACTGACACAAGTCGCATGCTTGATCTTAAACTTGATCACTGGACACCGGACACAAGGCAAAGATCTTGAACAGCCCTCCTTACAGGGATGACTTCCGGACTTCAAGATCAAGGCGATAGCAGGAGGGAGGCCAAAAGTTGTCTCACTCAATACGATCGAAAAAAGGTCTGTGGTCTGTATCAAGATACAAAAAGACTTCCTAATAGGGCATTATCGACTTATCGAGCACCTGAGGGAGTTGGGGTTTAGCAGAAGAAGGACTCTGTAGTTTCTGAAGTGGAATTCCAGGACTTGTGTCGATTTTTTTAACTCACTCAACATACTCACCTTTTAGACAAGGTGACGCACAGTCTCTTCCTTAACATCATCCTTAAGAAAAGATCGTCCGTAACTCACAAGTTTCCACCAGAGGCACGATTTTTTAAAAGTCCGG
This sequence comes from Eristalinus sepulchralis, assembly GCA_944738645.1. Taxonomy (NCBI): domain Eukaryota; kingdom Metazoa; phylum Arthropoda; class Insecta; order Diptera; family Syrphidae; genus Eristalinus; species Eristalinus sepulchralis. Next base: position 66,014,458 of record OX122883.1, read on the forward strand.
TCAACTGCCAGCTTACGCCGATGACATTGACCTGATTGGCCGAACACAGCGAGCCGTCAATGAGGCGTTTGCTGGCTTTGAAGCGAAAGCGGCTAAAATGGGTCTGACGATAGATGAGGGCAAGACGAAGTGCATGCTGTCATCAAGGAAGGACGCACAACATCAGCGTCTCGGACAGAGGGTCACACTAGGCAGCAGAAACCTCGAGGTAGTCAAGGACTTCGTCTGCCTCGGCTCCACGGTACCGAAGTCAAACGCAGAATCACTCTTGCTAATCGGTGCAATCCGCGGTAAAAAAGAAATAGGGGCGACAAGTTTTCTTCACTCTTTTCTGTCTAGAGATTACAGAAAAGCCGTGGATTTCTTGGTGAGGTTCGGGAGCATGCAATTAGACAGCCTTCATCCTGGTGACTCATGGCAGCTCTGGTTGTGCTGTTGGGATAACAACCATCGACGGCCGCTCTAACCAAGGAAGCGGGTAGTCCCAAAATGGGCTTGGGCCCGACGAATGCCATTTCAGATCCCTGCCTAGCTAGTCCATCAGCAATTTCATTTCTCGTGATGTCCCGGGACTCAGACAAGTCTTACTGGCTTCAGTCTGGCGACCAAATTAAGGGAAGACTTGCATTCCTGAACTCTCTTGAAAGTGGTTAAAGGGTAAAACCTGAAGCACAGCTTGGCTGTGCTGTGCCCCTTCCACCTGCTCTTCACAATACAGTTGGTGGCCATTAGGATCGCAAAAGTTTCCACCTGGAAGACCGATGCCTAAAGAGGTGTGAAGTCTAAAGTTGTCGTCTTCCACGAAAGCACCGGGCCCAGATCCCTCCGTCGTCTCGGAGCCGACCGTGAAAATTCGACTACATTCCCTTCCCGGTCAAGTTTCTGGGCACAGCCAGTCTTCGACACAGGGAAATTCGACTTTGTATAAACGACGCAGTTGGATCGTTGGTAACCTTGCATCAGACGGTGTGTCCATGAGACTTGTGTCAAAGGAGACGCGATGTGCGAGGTAATCAAAGCTCCAGTGCGAGTTAAACCAAGGACCATTCCATTTTAGACGGAGGGTGGCCTTGATTGTACAGCCCATGATGTGGATGTCAAGGAGAGGGGATTAAGCAATGCATCAAGAGAAGAGCCGGGCGTGCTAGGGAACGGCCCCTGTACAGCCGAGACAGACCGTTCTTTGAGACTTGGTGAAAGCAGCAGTCACTTGTTTTCAGCTTATTCCACCAAACAACTGCGACATAGGAAAGGAGACGTTTTAACATTGTCGTGCAGATTTTCGTGGTGACAGGGCCCAGACCAAAATCTCCGTCACACTGCCAGTGCCTTGGAGGTCTTCGTCTCAATGTGGCCAAAATCCAGAGGAGGTCCTTGGGATAACACCCAGGAACTTAGCATCTTCGGAACAGGGAATGCTGACACCTTTAAGTACAAGTTGAGTCAAACCAGTGAGATGCTTCCTCCTCGGGAAGAGGAGGTTTCTGGTACACCAGTCATCGGGCACCAGTCATCGGTCGCTTCCAGAGCCGCCGCCAGTCTGATAGTTGCTTGAAACTTAGTGAAAGCGGATGTGACTACCGCTTGCGTGAAAGCTTGTTCCACCAAGCAACTGCGGCATAGGAGAGGAGAGGTCTTATAATGGCCGTGTGGATCCAAATGGATCGTCTTGGTGACAGGCCTCAGGTTTTGCCAAAAACTGCCTCACACTGCCAGAACATTGACAGCGCCTTGAAAGCTTCCATCTCAAGGATGAGTCAAAATATAATAAAAAAGAAATTCAGATGGCATCACCAAAACAAGGAGACCGCGACGAAACGACAGCCAGATGCGGTGGAGGAAATGCGCTGGTCTGGGGATCAGAATAATTGGTATTATGGATAGCTTCAAAGAAGAACGTCGATTTTAAGAGGATTGACACCAGTCATCGATCATGTCAAGCGCCGTTTGTCCACTTGCACACACGGCCGCAAGGTATGGTCCAGTGACCAGTACGACTACATCTCACTCCCTGTAGGGTTAAAGGAACATCTAGGATTTTATTTTGCACGTTTAGAGTTGCTTATTGGAAGCTATGACTGCGTACTATTGGGTTCAGTAACCTTTTAAAATGTTCCAAAAGGATATTTGGACTAAGACCTCTGTTGATCACTAACTTACCTCCGTTGTGTTTTTTGATTGTTGTCCAGAACTCTGCGGTATTATTGACCCAAGTGTCTGTGATTGGCCAGTGATCCGAGTAAGTGATATTTGCATTCCCCTCTTGCCAAACAGTAGTCATTGACGGACGACCCCATTCCTCCAAAGTACGTCAGCTCGTCGCCAAAAGTTCTAAAGAATGTCGAAGTGTACAAAACCATTGACCCGGATGATGTACTGTCTGTTCTTTCCTCTAGACCGTAGGCCCTCCCGAAATGTCTGAAATGTGTGTGCAATCAGACGTGTGAAATTTTCTCATCAGTTTTGAAAAACATACGAAATCCATCCCCATCCTGGATCAATGTACTCATTCAGGGTGTCATTTTAACTGTCAGCTCAGCTCTCCCTTCCTCCTCTTCAAGAAGTCATCCCCAACACACGCTTGTCCCGGAATGCCCAGAAGTTCACCCTCGTGCTTGCTGCCAAATTTGCATCCGGCCAGATTGCACATTTGTCACTGCCTCTACTTGAGAGCACACGTTACAGGATTGGACAAATCCACTTCTGCGCCTGTACAGTTGCAAGAGCTCTAAAGGATGTCCACGTGCACAAACCCTGTTCTTTCTTCTAGTCCGGCAAAACAACTCTTTAGACCTCTTTCCGAATAAGTGGACCACAGCATTTGTCCTACCCGTCCCAAAAGACCACTCCCTGACGACGCATTGTCCTCCTCTATAGGATCATCAAAACGCTGATAAATCGTCAGCTTAGGAAATATTTTGGATCTGATGGCTTATGGCACAGAAAAGAGGGACCAAACCGTGCACAATGGAGGAGAGAGCACGATCGCAGGCGTTCAACAGAGGCTGGCATCAGGATTTTTTGTTGAAAACGCGTGCTTATGGCTTCGATGAGGCTCTACTTCGGTGGATTAGACGCTGCCTTTCGAAGTGTTTTATACAAGCTGTGTTCTGTCTGATAGGACTCCCTCCTGATCTCTTGTCTGCTACTTGCAATCCAATGCACTTCTGCCAATTCTTCGTTCCTTGGTTTACGTCTCTCCTCTCCGGTTGTAGACTTGAAACGGCTGCGCATGCTTGGCACATTAAGTCGCGACGTAGACAGCACAAGTAGAAGTTGAATGCATTCGAAACCCAATGCTGTCTACCATCACTCAAGCGTCCACTGAAAAAGCAGCCATTCCTCATGGATGGCACTAGTGTCGGTCAAAGGATCCATCCTTCGTATGTATATCGACACAACACATCCTTGAGGCCGCCAAAAGTCTTGCGAGTCAACGCCTCTGATTTGGCTTATGTTCGCTTTAGCCTTAAGAAGCATGCTCCAAGCTAGTCTGATGCCCCAATGACCTCTCTCTTCCCCTCCTGGATGGAGTTCAAAAGTGAGCGATGAAATTGGTGTTGCTAAGTCGACCGCCTCATAAAAACTTCCATGTTTTGTCTTTTATCACAATGTCCACAAACTGTAGCCATCTCCCTTCCTCGTCGTCAAGAACTCACCCCTAATATACGCCTATCGTGGAGTGCCCAAAATTCACCCTAAGGCCACATTTCGGACGTGTAGCCCAGCCACAACACAACAGAAGAATGTGCAATGCCCTCCACACCACATCAAACCACAGACATCTTAGGCCACTGAGCATCGGTACCTCCTCCCCCCTACGCATTCCTCTTGACCGATCACTAAAAGACGCTTGAAATCCCTTTAGCACGCGCAAATAAAAAAGAAAGATCCTCGATTCGAAAACGTTCCTCGGGACCACTCAAGCTCGCACATGGTGACTTATTGAGTTCCGTGTCATCTATCACCTCTGGCTAATTGGTTCTCCATTTTCAACGGCACACAAGTGCCAGATCACATGATGGTCAAGATCACAGGAAATGGTGCGATAATCGAACATTTCCTTCGGTTAATTAATTGAGACGAACGCTGTGTGCCGTGCCTGTGCCGTCATGCCGTCTTCCGCTTGACGGAGGAAAAAACAATTCTGTCATGGACCCTAATTGATGCCAACTCTGTGTGCCGACTGGAGTCGACTTCGACAAGAGCTTGAACAGCTTGAAGTAGAGTCGTCGTTGATTTTGAGAATTTGCAAGAAATTACTTGCAGAGACTGATAAACGGTGATGAGGAACTTCATACGAGCATCAGAGGAGGCTAAGATAGACTGAAAGCGAGCGGAGCTGCGGGACTATTTGAACTCTTTAAGGCAGCTGGAGATGATCTGGTTGGGCGTAGGCACCAGCTCGTCAGTCGATGAGGAGATCCCTGAGACTGCGCCAAATTCCGAGGCGATTAGTCCTCTTAACAGCGCTTTAAAAATCCTCTCTGCTATTTTGTGTGAACGCCTGAAATGATGACAGATCCTTATCAGTGTCTTGTCAGGCCAAGGTGTCCATTGTAGACCACGTACATAGCCACAGACCCTGGCAAAGACCCAAGAAGTGACATAGACGTCCACAACTTTGTCGTCAATTCCAAGGACGAATATGAAACTTCCTCTGAGACAAGGTATACAGCCCCATGTCTAGTTTTGGCATTCCTACCAAACTCGTCAGACTGCGTAGGATGAGGATTGAGAACTCTCACTGCTCCATCAAGGTCGCTAACGGACTCCCAAGACCTACGGTCTCAATAAAGGTCTTAGACAAGGCGCCGCGCTGTCATGTGACTTTTTCAACATCATTCTTGAAAGGATCGTGCGAAAGTCACAATTCAACACCAGAGGCACGGTCTTCAAAGAGTTTGTCCAGTTACTGCCGTCAGGAGATGACAATTGACGAAATGGGACGAACAAAGCGAGTTGACAATGAGTCAGTTGCTGTGATTGAAATGGAAGCGGAAAATGAGAATTTTGGTAGAATTCATCGTGAGGTTTAAATTTCAAGGGTTTTTTTTAACAGATCAGGTGTGACTTCCATCAAACTGCTCTACCACTTTTGTTCAGGATCATTTGGCAAATGATCAGGGAAGGACTCACATCACAACAGCGTCTCCAAATTGTACAGCGTTCTGTGAGGAATTTTTCTCGTGCGATGATGATGAATATATCTGTGTCTGTTATACGAGTATTAATTGAGTATTACCCGGAGCATTGGAAGACAGCGGTAGTCTCGATCCACAAAAAGGACAAAGATTCCTCTCTTCCAAAAAATTTTCGGTCGATAAGTCTACTCCCTTGCATAAGCAAGGTTTTCGAAAAGATCGTGAATAGACTCAGTGGACTGAGGACAAAAAAATAATACCGAATTACCAATTTGAGTTTATACTGTTACGCCGCGTCAAAATTGGTTTCGAACATTCAATGGAACAAAAATAAAAGCCAGTGCACCGGGGCTTGCCTTGTTGACTTGGAAATGGCATTCGACACCGTCTGGTTAGAAGGCCTATTCCTTAAGTTGACGAGGCTGGACATAAGCAAAGAACTGCTCTACACAACCTACAATATGGTCACAGGTGGAAGGTTTGTTGTTAGGAGTGGCAACAAGGTTTCTACAAATGTAGGGTGCAGTGAATTCACCAATTCTTTTCACTATTTTCACCAGTGAATTGATTGGCACCATCCAGCATATGATAGCGTTTACTGACAACTTGGTCGTGTACACAACAGCGCTAGAGATTGACGTCATTAACATTTTGCGACGGCTGGAATGTATAAATTACCTTCCAGAAGTGTGAAACCATCCCCTCCGCCCTCCTTTATACAGAGCCTCTTAGGATACAAAGAAAAACTGGCGTAGGTTCGGCATGTTGGACCCACAGGACCGGTAGCTGATTGTGAAGAGTAGCATTATGTTTAACCAGTTTCTGAATGGTAATATGCTGAATGGATACAGCTCTGACGAAAGCCAAGAAAGCCTTCGCTATGGCAAGAAGGTTGCTTTACAGCAGCCAACTTGACCCCAAAGTTAAGGTGATCACCTACATGGCCCTAGTCCGGCCAATCCAGTGTGATTCAACGTGAGTCCTTCTCAGATGGAAAAGATAAGGCTGTTCGAGGAGCAATGCCTTCGTGCTCGTCTCAAAAAATACAGAACACCCGAATTTGGATACAAGAAATTCTTCCGCAGTCAGGTTTTGTATAACGAAACCAGAGGGAATGGGGGGGATAATTTCATTATTAAGCTGATTCGGAAAACGATCTTACATTCGGGGCTTAATACCCAAACGACACACGAAGAGAGAGAGAGAGAGAGAGAGAGAGCACACGGCGAAGTGGATTCATTCCACCGAAAGCATTCGTATATCTTGACCGTCTTGATCCAAGATGAAAAGGGATGCCCACTTATTTATCAGGTGGTAAGGAGGACGGTGAATACGAGAGCTATGTAAAAACAGTTAGTCCAGGCAATCTCCGGTTCAGTACATCCATCCCTGTTCGCGATAGAACGGAAAGTGATATGGATCGAGGGTTTTATTGGTGGCTACCGCCCCATCAGGTGCTAGTTGTCGGCAGCTTATCAGACTTACGTCGTTGGTCCCCTAAAGCCAACTTACATGTAGGATAATTTAGGATATGCTTACCCACTAGCATCTGTCTGGGTCTATGGATATGTCAAAGAGTGCCGGTGAGCAACCTGAAGAGCTACCATCCCATCCATTAAAAACAACGGTATGGTGTGGCTTATAGCTGGTGGTCCATATTTCTTCCAAAATGAGGTAAATCAGAATATACCTATCAATGGTCACCACCAGCGAGCCACGATCTCAGTGAGCTTTGGTCTCGACAATACGGCATTGCGAGCTAAACGGCGAGTGAAACGATAAACTTCTTGTAAAGTCATTTTGCTGAGCGCATAATTGCATGTTAAATTGGCCGCCTAGATCGGCCTTTATCTTGAAATTTGTAAGATAACAAGTCTTTAGAAATAAGTCAGCTCCGATTAACGCTTTGGAAGTCAACATTAGTCGCGGTATCGGACAGACACTAGTCGCTATGTTCCAATGAGTCGTCAAATATGCTCTCTCCGAATCGACCTCATCAGACGTCGTCATGACCAACACTTAGATGATATCGTTTTTGTATTGTAAATGGCAGAAATCATTTTTTTGACCAGTGATGCAAATTTTGAGATTTCTTTCGAATTTCTGTGTTTTATTTTACATTACAAATCAAACCTCACGATGAATCGCCTTTTATATGAAAGTGTCTAAGACTGCGCGTTACAGTGGGCAGAAAGGGCTTTGAAGTACTCGATGACTTCATTTACCTCGGCTCTGCAGTAAGCCGGATCAACGACATCAGTTTCGAGGTGAAGCATGGGATCAGACGCCGTCATTATTGCCACTTTGGCCTTAAGAGGCAATTGCGGGAGAGAACCCTCTCGTGGAGGAACAAACTGGCTGCGTACAAGACATTGATCATCCCTATCGTGTCCTATGGCCTAGAATGCTTCTTCTTTTACTGACGCTGCACTCCGGGATGGACCTGGGCCTCAACCAGAACTCTAAACGTTATTTAAAGCGGAGGAATGTCTTTTCGAGACAAATGTCCCACATTCAAGTGTTTGACCCTGTTGATGGCATCTAAAGGAGACAAAGGACTTCATGGCGTGTGCGAAGTCAGTCGTTTCAACTTACGTTTCAGAAGCCTAGGTCAAGTAGAGCGGATGGATAACAAGCGCCACTGAATCCGGGGTATTGGAACAGCGTAACAGAAGGCATCTCGTCTCAGAACGCATAAGCAAGTGGAGATGAAGGGAAGTTCCCAACTGGGTAGGCAGTCGGTTGAGGCTCATCCTACCCCGCACCGTAGCTAAAACCTAAAAAAGAGTTGAAGAGACCTATGGGACATGGCATGCGAGACAGAATAGAATTACTTGTGGAAAATGCTTTTTTGGAGGGAGGAGATTTTGTGGCTTCACTTAAAAATCTCCTGGTCGCGATGGCGTAGTAGGTAAGTCCCTAGACCCACTCGCCGAAGGTCTAGGTTCGATTCCCGGCGAGACAGTTTTTCACGGCACCACCTCTTTCGAGTTGCTGACAACGCTGCAAGAATACCAATTGTCTATGAAAAACTTCTCAAATCTCGCCGCCAAATCTACTCGTGAGAGAACAGAAGAACGAACAACTGGAGTCATTTTTGTAGAAGCTTAGGCCCTGGTCTTCTGTGGGCTGTAGTGCCACTCAATTATTAAGAGGAAGTGGCAGCCACAGGACAGGGACAAGAGGAAAACCAAGTTAGCGCCTTTTTTAAATAATTGTGAAGGCTTCTCTTTCACGCATAGGCCCTGGCAGCCAAATTGGTAACTTGTGCTGTGAACACTTCTGGTAGTCCAGCTAAGGCTTTCAAGTCATGATTCAAGGGCTTTTGCGAACTCCTTTGTTCCAGAACGAAATGGAACCTTTTTTGAAGCGACTCATCACGGACCGAGGGTATCCAATGCAAGCGATCATGGAACAAGGGCCAGTGACAGACCATAAACGAATGCAAAGCCTAGATTGGATTGGACTGATTTGCCTACTAGGATTGGAAGGGGATAAACCTTATTTTTATTTAAGAGGTTCTCTACCACTGATACCGAGTACTGCTGCTTACTCGTGGGGCGGATGATGAAGGAACACCTAGATTTGTTGGATCTGTCAAACTCGCCACCTTATGCCAGTTGGAACTTCGGGCGGTGAATGTTTGGGCTACCAAGCTGTTGGGGAATGAAATTTGAACCAGTATCAAGTGTATGTGACACTGACTGACAGGGGCCTAGACATACGAAAGCTAATAAGGATTAGGTCATCAGAACGCTAAATGCGAATTTTGTTAAATTTTTTATAAACTCGTTCCACTGTGCGTTGTGGCGGAGTGAGAAAGTGAGTCGCCTCACACGTCGAAGGTCCTAAATGCGTTTTCTGGACGCAACACATCAAATTTTCTACACGGCACCACCTCTTTCGAGTTGCTGACAACCCTAAGAAAGCACGTGCTGCCAATTATGTCTAGCCTTTCGGAGTCGTCATTAAACTGTAGGTCCCCTCCTACTCGTGGAAGGACAAAGGCACCCACAATGTGAGAAGTTGCTGAGGAACTTAGGCTCTGAAACCTAGTAGAATGAAGCCCCATCGAATTTACATAAGTGCAGGATGGTTATTCAAAATTTGGTCATTTTTTCGGCCTTCGGTTTTTTTTTGGAACGGATCAAGGCATTCGGTCAGTTTTGGCAAGACTTAATTGTAGGGCTCCATGAGGACTAGTCCTGTTGATTTTTTCCCTCTTTGGCAGCACTTTCGTATTTCTGACCTTCTTTTCGACCCTTCCTTTCGTCTTTCTGCTCTTCCCCAACCTGAAAGCAATGAGTTGGGGACGGAATCCCGAAATGCTTAAAGTCCCAAAATGCTCAAAATTCAATAATATCCATAAAGTTGAGAAGCCAAGATCCCAAGAACGGAAACCCAAAGAAAAAACTTATCAGAAGTGCCTGTAGGAGGCGAGGGGGTCATTGTGCCCCCCTCGATAATGGAAAATCCCACCATTCTCCAAAATTTTCAAGCTTTCCGATTTCATGTGCTTGATTGCTTCAGGATCTTGGACATGCCGGGATGTTGGGCATTGCACGACGTTGGCTTTCAAAATTTTCTGTCTCTCACAGCACAGGAGCTGTGTGATAAAAGGCCTAAGCCCAAAACATGTCGCTCACGTACAGGAGCACTGGTGCACTTACAACCGTTTCCCAGTGCTCCTAAATCAATCCCAGGTGGCTTTCGGCAAACTGGACCCATGTCTAATTGAATTGAGAATCATAGTCATTGCGCTCCTCTCTTCCATGACAAGACATATTTTAACGCCCGCCAAATACTTTTGTCCAGCCTTTCGTTACTCTGCCACATCTAGCTTCATTAGCTTGCAGAAACTGTTCCGCTTCCAACGCCTCGGACAGCCTTTCATCAGCAATCGACTGCGACACCTAGCTGCCCCGTACTTTCGACACACCAATGCAGCCCACCCTCGATCGGCTAATGATGACCTCATTCCCACCGAGATCTCTCCCGCCAAGCACACCCCTCTCCACCCACTCACGCAATCGTTCACATTGACGACTCGCCATGGTACATTTTTGAGGCCCACCAGTCGACAGCCACTTTTGACACGAACAATGCCAAGATTTGGGAAACCGAGCAGTTCTCGCGCAACTAGGTCGCCTCCGAGAAAATCTCAAGCTAATCCGCGCATTCATCAAGAGAACTCGTAAATTGTCCGCTTGCCCAAGACCGGACCTCACACAACGCGCACCGGAGAATTCGCCTTGAAAACTGCGTCTTAATTTGTCCCATTGTCTAGGGCGCTCCACTCGCCAAACATCAAAGGCGGGCGCGAAAGTGTCCCCCGCCAATCAAGTCATCCATCGCCCGCCAAGCAATCGGACACTCGGGCCCAAAACAAAGGCATCTCAAGAATTTCTGCAATTCAATGGGAGAACAATCACGGCCGGAGCTGGTGGCGGCCACGGCGGGCGGCGGCGTCACAGATCTCTGGTGCGAGGTGCGCGGTAGCCGACATCCATCGAGAGGCCCATTCAACTGACAATGGCCCTTTCCTGTCCGACTCCCGCCGACAACTGATCGAGTGCCTAATGCCACCCAGATCTCCGGTCGCTCGGGGAGAGAGAGAGAGAGAGGTCAAGAAATTTGACTCCCATGCCGCTACGGTAGCTGGAAAGTTGTCACTGGCTGTGAGTGATTACTCCTCTGTTCGATTGCGAATTGAATGGCCAGAGCGGTCGGGCCCCGATCCCCGATCCGCCGAACGTCGATCGCCGCACGCCCACGGGGCAATTCTTCAGAGCCGCTTGTGTACACAACGCTTTTGTGGTCAACCGCAGCCCGCTACCGAGCTCATACATCATGCGAGCGAGCTGCCCATGTCATCCAGACGAACTATCGGCCGGCTGACGGACGGCTGAAGGAGGCGCGGAGCCGGCAGGGAGACATAATTCCGGGCGAATGTGGTCTGCCTGGCGGATACCCCTCGGGTATGGGTGCGCGAGCATGTTAGCTCGCCAATTACCATGTGAGCGCTCCGCACACAGCGCCGCGAGTACACCTATCCATTATGCTAATAGCTGTGGGCGTTTAGCTTCAGCTTCAGCTTCAGTTCGAGCCTCCTTCGGGGCCGAGGAGCAGGCCGAACGCGCGCCACGACGACGTTGGTTGGTGGCGGTGCTGCTGCTTAATTGAATAATGACTCTGCGTTGATGTGTGGAAATGGAAATGGTGGCTGTTGAGAGATGCAACAAGCAGGCGGGAGCAGCATTCAATCAACACAATCAACGTAAACGGAGCGCGTTGTCGCCGTCGCCGCCGTAGTCGTTGCTGCGGAGACGACGTCTTCCATCTCATGATTGTCTCCTTTGTGGTCGTGTAAATTTTATTTAAATGCGTGCACGACACAACACACAAGCTCGCGTCCCGGTGGCTGTGCGGTGGCTGCACTGAAGGTGCGTTACGGACACGAACGTGGAAGGAATTCAAGGCATTCGGAGGCACTAATAGAAGCTAATTAGCGGCGGGAATGTTTGGAGGATGCCGAGCTTGTTGCTGCCGCTGACATTAGTCATCCAGGGGAGAGGTTATGCCTGGGAGGAGATCATGCCTGTTGGATTAGGTCCTAGGGGTATTTATGAGGGTTTTGTGGAACGTGTTTGGTATTGTAAATCAGGAATTCACCGGAGAGGAGAGAGTTAGAGCATCTTGAAGTGGAGAAGTGGAGCATTCCGGGAGGTGAGCGCTGGGTTTGATTTTTTGTTTTGTTTTAAGAGTGACTCATCGAAAGGGAGGGAGGTTAACCTTTCAATTTTGTGGAGTGGGATGTGATAGAGAGGTTAAGCAACCCTTGTGGGAATTCTCGAGATGAGAAGGATGTGCCCCCAGTCTCCAGCTATGCCCATCAGTTGCTAGTTTCTCCCAGTTTCGCAAGCATAGTTGGGAGAGGTCCACACACAATCTGATCTGAGTCTGATTCCCATACGAGTGGGTGCCTGGTAGATCTACTGAAGGAAGGAATGACTGAATCTACCCCACAATGTGTGCCATGTGCCGATGGTGAAACGAAACAGAATTTGGAGACTAACAGTTTTCTCAAAAGACCGAAATTCCGAAATCAGAAAATTTGATTTTTCTTCATACTTTGGAGATCCTTAACAGGGGGTTGCAGAAGTTCAGAATTCCCAAATTCTTTCCTGATTTTGATTATATGGCTTTCGGGCATCTTGCAGTTTGAACATTTTTGAATTTTGGGCAGTTTGGGATCTTGAACATTTTTTGATTCTGGGTATTTTAAGATTTTGGGCATTTTTGAATTTTAGGCCATTTGGGATTTTTTTAGTTCAGGCGCTTTGTGTTTTGGAGAATTTTGTTAGCGTGAACATTTTCGGACTTTGGGCAGCTTGGGACAGCGGGAATTTTGGGATTTTGAACATTTTTGGCTTTTACATATTTCGTGATTTTGGGCATTTCGGGGTTTTGCGAATTTACGAATTTTAGGCCGTTCCAAATTTCAGGCATTTTTGAATTTTGCCCATTTTCGAATTTGAGGCATTTCGGGATATTGGTCATTTTGGGCATTTTGCAAATTTCTGAATTTTGGGCAATTTGGAGTTTCGGGATTTTTTAAGTTCAGGCGCTTTGGGTTTTGGAGAATTTTGGGATCGTGAACATTGTTGGATTTTGGGCAGTTTGGGACTGCGGGCATTTAAGAATCTTGCACATTTTTGGCTTTTGAGATTTCGTGATTTTGGGCATTTTGGCACTTAGCAGATTTATAAATTTTTGGCTTTTCGTGATTCTGCCCACTTTGGGGTTTTCCAAATTTTTAAATTTCAAGAAGTTTATGACTGAGCGCATTTTTGAATTTAGCACATTCTTAAATTTTAGGCAATTTGGAATTCCGGGATTTTTGCTTTGGATTTTAGGCAGTTTGGAATTCGTGCGTTTCTGTATTTTTAACATTTTTGGCTTTTGAGTATTTCGTGAGTTTGGGGTTTTGCAGATTTATGAAATTTAGGCAGTTTGGGATTTCGGGCATTTTGAGCATTTTTGGATTCCAGGCATTTCAGCATTTTTGAATTTTGCACATTTTTGAATTTTGATCAATTTGGGATTCGGAAATATTTTTTTGATTTTAGGAATTTTGGGAAATTTTGAGATCGTGAACATTTTGATGTTTTGGGCATCGCACAATTTCGCGCATTTCGCACATTTTTGAATTTTGGGGTTGCTCGAATTTATGAATTTTAGTGAATTTGGGATTTCGCATATTTCGGAGTCTTGAATATTTTTAGATTCGCACCTTTTTCCAATTTCGGACATTTCCGAATATCGAGCCTTTTGTGATTTTGCACACATTCCGATTTAGGTCATTTCGGGCATATCGGGATTTTACATATTTTCAATTTTTCAGAATTTTGGGCTTTCAGGATTGTGAACGTTTTAACATTTTGAACATTTTAGCGCTTCGGGCATTTCGAAAATCTACACATTTTCAGATTTGGAACATTTCGGAATATCAATCAATTTGGGACACATTTTTCGATTTTGGACGTTTTTGGAACTCAACATATCGGGATCGTACCCATAACCATATGCATTTAAGTATGCTGCTATGCAGCTAAATGAGCATTCAAAATTAACCTTAGACCATATCAGTCTGTTAGCCGTAAGAACACTAATGCGCATTGTGAAAGTTGTAGCAACGAGGAGGAAATGGCATTCGACCAGGCACCAATACTGGGTGGTATCGACAAAGCTGAGATTCCTGGACCTTCATTGTAGACCTAGACCGAGCTATTGTGGGCAATTTAGGATTCTGGGATTTTTTTAGTTCAGACGCTTTGGGTTTTGGAGAGTTTTGGGATCGTGAACATTTTCGGATTTTGGACACTTTAAGACTGCGGGAATTTCAGGATTTTGCACATTTATGGCTTTAAAGCATTTCTTGGACCTGGGCCGAGCTGCAAGGATGAGGAGGATTTATAATCGACCAGGCGCCAGTACTGGGATGTTCCAGGGCGGGTGTCGACAAGGCTGAGATCCCTGGACCTACATTGTAGACCTAGACCGAGCTGCAGAGATGAGGAGGAAACCACCAGGTTTGAGATGTTCCAAGGCTGAGAGACATCCTCGATTTTGGGCATAAACGTTTTCAAACGTCTCGCGCTTTTGTTTTTAAGACGCAATTGACCCAATCTTTAGGTCTTCGTGCTTCACGGCAGTAGCCTCCAGGTCAACCACGGCTTGATGTGAATAATTTTGTGAGGATGAGTACACGACCATCTAAGTTGCCATTCCTCCACTCCCTTTGAATTACCCAACTCTTGACGGGAACAAACTAAGAACGGGATAATTTCAATGGCACTGTACCGTACGAAGGGATCTTGAAGCGGCGTCAATATATCATCATCTACGAACAAAAATCAACAACTCTCCCCCTCATAAGTGTGTATCGTGTGGCAGTCTCCCTCTTGAAAAAATAAAATGGTCTCCATTAGAACTCATAACGGCTAAGAATAGACGACGATAAACAGATCTAAAAATAGCACGGAACACTGCCTACTCGAAAATCATGAGACACTCCCTCTTGAGGAGATTTTTTATTGGAATGGTGTCGTGGGTGGCTATGGAGGGAAATCAACAATTGTTTCCACTGCTTTAATTCTCCTACTTGTCATCATCTTATCATCATCGCTATCTTTACTTTAGGGAATTTTGAATTAAAGAAAGACTCAAGAGCTGTAGAAATTGTTCTTTATACGAGGGCGGTTCGATAAGCATTTTCAAGAGAAAAACAAAAATTTTTAAGGCTGTAAAGTGGCCGATTTGACTCAAATTTCTCACCGGCAAGTGACTTTTTTCAAGTACGGAGGCAAATAGAGGTAGAAGGTGGAGATATCTGGAGGATACGGAGAATGGGGGAGCAATTCATCGCCAACGTTGACCAATTTCGCCATGGCGACGGTGGCGTTGGTAGTCGATGCTGTGTAGTGTTATTCTTTGCCAAATTAGGCTGGTTTTTCGGCAATTTTGTATGGAATTGGGTCCAGGAATCGGAAAAGTAGAGCCCTGTGACCTCTTTGCCTTTCTCCAGATGTCCAAATGTAAATCAGATCCGGTGAAGAAGTTAGCTCAAAATTTCCAAGCACACAAAATTCCCAGGTACAAGGCGAGGGAGGATAAGTCCAGAAGCCTCGAGTATTCGCTTCTAAGCTGCAGTGAGATTGTCATTTCCCCCCAAATACTTCCTCCCCCTAACCCCCCTGATTGTCCACCGATGGTATGAGTGGATGCGACGTTGAGTTGTCAAATATTTCTGATACCTGGTTCGACTCAGCATTTTTGAGGAGAAGGATTTCTTGGCCTTATTCAAGAGTATCATGTGTGTATCCCTTTGTGAACCACTGGTGGCAATAAGCCGTCAGACTGGTAATAATATGTTTTGCCTTTGTCGGAGCACGTGAGCCCGGTGAAGTTCACTCTTTTGACTGTTCCTGAGTCTCTGATGTCTGTTAGTGGATTCATGTTTCATCGACAGTCACAAAAGAATGCAGAAACTGATTCGGTTTGCGCATAAATACCCGACATATCTCACAGATAACTTGCCAAGTAGATCATATCCTGCTGCCTTAAAGAGTTCTGCGGATTATCCGCCAGCCCTAACATCCTTGTTTGACTTCCGTCTCGATTGCTTGCTTGACTTCGTCTTGATCAGTGGGATAGAGGTCCATCCGGCCTGACAGCGACATTCGGTTCGTCATTCCCGCTTAGCAGTCGGGAGAAGCCATTTTTGTCCGAATTCTCAGCATCGAAGGCGACGTTTCTGCAAGTTGTCCGATTTCTTGCCAACAAACTTCGATCCGGATATGATAAATAAGTGGAACTTGTGTGGGACATAGGGAAGGTCGTTCTTCTTGGAGTATCAGGCGAGATGGAGCGTTGAGCCGTGGCTAACGTCTTCACCAAGGGGCTATCCCTCACAGAGTCGCCAAGACAGATAGTCAATGTCATGTCAACTGTGACATGAAAGGTGGGATGGCGACGTGTGCAAAAACATCAGGCACTCACAGGTTCTTAACGAACCTTTCTCACGAAACGACACTGGTAGGCCTACAACGCAACACTGCATCGAACAACGAAAGCTGTTTGTGAGCTCTAAGAACAGAAAAGAAGCGAGGTGTTGTGGCAGGAATGAAGTCCGAAAGTTTTACCGCGAAGTGAAACAGCTATCCGGTGGATATAGGGTTCGGACCAAAGCCTGCCGGGACCAAAACGGAGACCAAGTAGTAGAGTCACAATCGATGCTGAGAATCTGGAAAGATCATTTCTGCAGACTTTTGAACGGCGATGACGGCCCAAATCCCGCTGTTAGGCAGAATGTTCCTCTCAATTTTGACGATGATAGGCAAGGATTCCGTCCCCCCGACTTAGACGAGGTCAAGATAACAATATCGAGACTGAAGTCGAACAAAGCTGTTGGAGCTGATGGACTGTCCGTAGAACTTCTCAAAGCAGCTGGAGAAGACCTGGTTGGGCACATGCACCAGCTCATCTGTATGATATGGTCGAAGGAGAGCATGCCCCATGAGTGGAATCTCAGCGTCGTCTGTCCGGACCCCTTCGACTGCGCCAACTATCGAGCAGTCAGTCTCTTCCACATCGTCTACAAGATTCTCTCTACCGTATTGTGTGAACGCCTGAAACCGTTCGTCAATAACCTCACCAGTGTGGTTTCAGGGCAGGGAAGTCCACCATCGACCAAATCTTCACACTACGGCAGATCCTGGAAAAGCCCCAAGAAGTGCAAATCGACACTCACCACCTATTCGTCGATTTTAAGGCCGCATATGAAAGCATTTTTTTTTTTAGTTTTTAAATGTATTTTTTTATTGTTCCTTTTTTCTGATTTCTTATATCTAGATATAAAAATACTTAAACTAGCTATAAATTTCGATGTGATTATAAAAACCTTACTGGCCCTATGCGCGCTCTCTAAGATAATCTTAATATTTTATATTCGTGCCTTTCAGCGTATTTTTTTATTTTATTATTAAACAATGTACTACTTATAAAAGTTACTAAAACTAAGAAAATTGTTAAAAATAAAAAACTTAGTTATTTAATTAATTATTTAAAAAAAAAACTAAGTATATCTTAAACTACAACTAATCTAACTACAACTAATCTAACACTAACTTAACCTTAATTTTTTTTTTTTTTTTTGTTTTTGCATATGAAAGCATGCATAGAGAGGAGTTATACAGTGGAATGTCTAGTCCTGGCATTCCTACAAAACTCGTCAGATTGTGAAGGATGACGATGGAGAACTCTCGCTGCTCCGTCAATGTCGAGAACGAACTTACCGAGGCCTCAAATGTCAAAAAAGCTTTTAGACAAGGCGACGCAATGTAATGTGACTGTGAAGATCTTGCGTAACTCACAAGTCAACAGCAGAGCCACGAATTAAGCCAACTGCTAGCTTACGCCGACGACATTGACGTAATTGAACGAACACAAAGAGCCGTCAATGAGGCGTTTGCTGGCATTGAAGCGGAAGCGGCTAAAATGGGTCTGGTGGTAAATGAGGGCAAAACGAAGTACATGCTGTCATCAAGGAAGGACACACAATATTGGCGTCTCGGACAGAGCGTCACACTAGGCAGCAGAAACTTCGAGGTAGTCAAGGACTTCGTCTACCTCGGCTCCGCGGTTCCGAAATCAAACGCAGAATCACTCTTCCCAATCACTGTTTCTTTGGGCGCAAGAGGCAATTGAGTGAAAGAGTCCTCTCTCGAAGGACTTAACTGACTTTGTAGAACAGCTTGATCATCCCAGTCTTACTCTATAGTTCGGAAACCTGGACGCTACTAAAAGCAGATGAGGAAGAACTTGGTCTTTTCAAGAGAAAAGTTTTGCGTGCAATTTTTGGTCCTGGCATCTGGAAAAGAAGATTTAACGACGAACTCGACGGGCTGCACAGCGACATGCGCCTAGTCAAGCGTCTTCGGATACAACGCTTAAGATGGCTAGGCCATGTAGAGCGTATGGACACCACTGCTCCGGCCCGAAAAGTCTTCGAAGCCGGCCTAGGCTAGGCGCACACAAGTTGAAAATGACCTCAACCAACTTGGAGTGCGCAACTGGCGTCAGCTGGCAAAAGATCGTGCTGGCTGGAGAGGCATGTTGGTTGAAGCCCAGATCCACCCCAGACTGTAACGCCACAAGAAGAAGAAGAAGACGCTGGAAGGCATTTGTCTTGTAGAAGGGTAAAGGCAGGTAGCTTTAAGTAAGTATAGGTGTAGAGTAAGTCCAGTTTTAAGGAAGGTAGAGTGCATCCTTCCGGCCTTGTTTAGTGGTAAGGGCATAGGCCTAGAGCACCCTTCTTTTTCTTGCATCCCGCTCCCTTTTCCTCTCCTACATCAGATGTCCGTCTGCTCTCAGGTTAGGGTATTAGGCTTTTCTTATTCTTCACAACATTTTCCTCCTCTTCCCTTCCATCTTCCTTTGACTAGTTTAGGCACGATTTTTTTGTGTGCAATAGGTAAAGTGACGGGGACAAGAACCACCCCGTCCGACGAGCTGAGCCGAGCAACCACAATCGTGCCGCCGTCCTCCCCCTCCTCATCGAAGCTGCCCATATTTCTGCCATGTAACCTTTATCATCTCATCGAGTGTGGACTTCTGCTGGGCTATCACTTTTCTTGTACAGCTCACGAATAGGTCTCTGGTTTGGACGTCACTTGTGTAAGTTCATACGCCTGCTTGCACTCGTTGTCGACCCAAGCGTTTCCTCTAGGCGGTGTCACAAGACCCAACACATCAGAGACAGCTTCTTGGATGACTCCTTGACCCTGTTTCTATTCTTCTTCGAACTTTCCAAGAGTTTGAAAGAGACTCGTTCGGCAAAGTTCCTAAAGATCTGTCGCGATTGTAACTTTCCGGTGCTAAACCGTGTTCTTTTGTCTCGACTCTGTTTCTTTCCGGAGATCTAGGATCTTTCCTTCTCCACAACAAGCAAACGATACGAGTCAATATTGACACTTCGGTGTCACAGTTTTTCATCTTCCTTTTGCCCGGCCCATTCCATCGCACGTCCTGAATGGCTGTGATGTCTGCTTTGCAGCGGTCCATGGTCTCAGCGAGGTACCTCACATTTAACGTGGAAACTCGAAAATCGTTGTCCTTGATCCATTTGCAAAGGTCGTCAACAGTGGGATCGTCTGTATCTGTACGTACGTGACGCGGAAGTTAACCTTCAACTGGAAGGTCTACACACATCTGACAAACTGTTGACATCGGCATATCGGAGGCAACTTCAAATTTGGTGCATCGAATCGAAATCGATTCCATTTGGTTCGAGAGTGCTTTACGGCAGACAACGCCATCCTCTTGGACAATAAATTTATTTTCACCCTCCCCAAACCCAACTGAAGATGCAACAGTAACGAAATAGAAAGTCTACGTCACTTTAGAAATCTGAAGGACTGCCTGATTGAGGTTGTTCCGAAGCCTTTCCTGCATCCATCGGTGGAGGTGTTCTTAGTGTTCTTGCTGCTGAAAACCTGGCTTTCTGTTGACACGTAAAAGGAGGACTTTGAGCCTTTCTCACCCATGCGCCTGCTGCAGACATTCAAAAGGATTCGCAGTCTGATTGCGTGTTCAGTCTTTCTTCCCTAAAACAAGACAAATTTTCCGACTTATATCTCAAGAGCTAAACGGACAGCACTTTCATAGAAAATTGGTCTTTACCCCTACACCCATTTCCTCATCATGAGCATGTCCCTTGGCAAGAGCTGGGCTAAGTCCTTAAGCCACAAAAAGAAGGCAAGCAATCTGAACATCCAAGACTCTGTTGCTAGACGAAGAAAGTGACACACTTTGACACGTCCCTTAATTTGTTCCTTTCAAAACCCACTTCTGGTCATCCCATAAGTCGTTTCATCTTCATCTAAGACCGCTTCAGCCCTTAAGATGCAGCGCAATGAAGATTGTCAGTACTCCACACGATTCCCCTTCCAAGACTCAACACACATCCCACTCGATCTCTCATCTTTTCATACAACTTTTCGGAAATCCAACAAACAGAAACATCTCCACAAAGTGATTCAATCAATCGAGATGCCCATCACCGTCAGGAGCCGTCAATCAATTCGGTAGCACGGTGGCAATCCTTTTCAAATCAACCAATCGAATGTTCAATATCTCTCCGATGTCTCCTGGGCATTTGCGTTTGCTCCCGCCTAACGGACCGTCACGTCTGTATATGCAAAACATTTCACAGAACACTGTCACCACACCACGATGACATCCGATCCATCATTCGGGCACACACAGTAGTTGCCGCACAAGTGAATCCTTTGCCTCGGCATTTGACAGATCGCTCTCCAAAGACTCCTTCGTCGTCGAGTGTCCTTGATTCCCGAAAGTCAGGTACGCCATTCATCCAGCCGCAGGGTGCAGGATGCGCAACTCCACAATGCAACCGGGCAGCTACTATTTGGCCATTCAGGAGTCATAAACGGAGAATCTTCTGAGAAGCAATTGAAAGGACATCTAGTGGCGATGGCTCGCCTTCTTCGAACTCAGTGCGATTTTTACGACACCAACACCAGCCGAGTGTTTACAACCATCCTGATGATCGGGATGACGATATCCTTGTTTCAGGGTGCTGCTGCTGAAAGGATGGCCGCGGGGGTTGGTTAATTTTCGACGCTTGTAAATCTTCCTTTGAACTGAATTAATTCACGCTGATGAAATGCATAAGGAGCACCAGATAGCCGGAGAGCGAGACAAAGGCTGAAAACGAATTATGTCCTGAAGTGTGAAGACACAAGTTAACAGCTCGTAAATTGATCCTTTTGTCTTGCTGTGAGATGGTCTTCTCCTCCGCCACTCCGTCGCTCTCTCGTCCTGGCCAGCCCATTCATTGGATGCTCACGCTGATGATGGGCAGCTCTAAAGCGATAATCACGTTGCTATAAGACCTGCGTCCAGCCTCGCATTAGTCGA
Organism: Eristalinus sepulchralis; assembly: GCA_944738645.1. Taxonomy (NCBI): domain Eukaryota; kingdom Metazoa; phylum Arthropoda; class Insecta; order Diptera; family Syrphidae; genus Eristalinus; species Eristalinus sepulchralis. The sequence goes on from OX122883.1 coordinate 66,035,604, forward strand.
CGCGGGATTTATGAGTTTATTGGAGTTCTAATAGCCGCACGTCCCAATGTGCGGTGAGAGTTTGTTTTTCGACTGTTGAAGATGTTGACAAGTTTATTGGAGCGATGTGTCAATTGGAAGTGGACGGGTGGCAGTGCACAGCACATGTCCTTTGGCGGCTTGTCGCCGGGGTGACACCTGAGCGTCGAGCGGCCAAGTGTGTCGATGAGTTTTACGACAGTGCATGACGGGTGCTAATGAGAGGCAGTGGTTGGGATGGAGCTTGAAGTAGAATTTCGGTAGTTTTACGATGGGCGTCATAAATTAACTGGAACCCGGGGTATTTGTGAGATTTTTGTGAATAGAAGCATGACAGAGGCGACACTTCATCTTCATCTTCATCTTCATCTTCATCTTCATCTTCATCTTCATCTTCATCTTCATCTTCATCTTCATCTTCATCTTCATCTTCATCTTCATCTTCATCTTCATCTTCATCTTCATCTTCATCTTCATCTTCATCTTCATCTTCATCTTCATCTTCATCTTCATCTTCATCTTCATCTTCATCTTCATCTTCATCTTCATCTTCATCTTCATCTTCATCTTCATCTTCATCTTCATCTTCATCTTCATCTTCATCTTCATCTTCATCTTCATCTTCATCTTCATCTTCATCTTCATCTTCATCTTCATCTTCATCTTCATCTTCATCTTCATCTTCATCTTCATCTTCATCTTCATCTTCATCTTCATCTTCATCTTCATCTTCATCTTCATCTTCATCTTCATCTTCATCTTCATCTTCATCTTCATCTTCATCTTCATCTTCATCTTCATCTTCATCTTCATCTTCATCTTCATCTTCATCTTCATCTTCATCTTCATCTTCATCTTCATCTTCATCTTCATCTTCATCTTCATCTTCATCTTCATCTTCATCTTCATCTTCATCTTCATCTTCATCTTCATCTTCATCTTCATCTTCATCGGTGACGACCATCAAGACTCCAACGCGAAGTTAAAAATCGGTTCAGTCGTCCCGTCGGCATGCTCTGCGAACGGCTCCCTTTCACCGTTTCAATTTATCGCCTCTCGTTGCGGATAATCTACTGCTGGAGATGCACAAATTCCTCAGGCCTGAATCGTAAACAATTTTTAAGTACACGCATCCATCAGGCCCAGGACAAGCTCGTCCAGCACAAGCGCGCCCATCACGTCAGCGCGGCGCGGCAGTGGCGGCGGCAGGAACAAAATTCAGAACAACAAAATCTCTCACCAATATGTCACTGTAAATTACGGGATGCGAGAACACTGAACACTTTCCTCCGTCCCGCGAGGACGGCGATGGATGGATAAGGGCGAGCAGCAACGAGCAAACGGGGCGCGCTCACGATCATTAATCTAAATCAGTCTGACAGGATTCAATCATCCAGGCGACTAGGGCCGGGAGAGGAGAGATGGAGGGAGAGCGAAGATCTTGGGCTTCTCAGGATTTGTGCGATCAGCAACATGGCCAGGCGATCGACGAGCACACATAGCAGCGAGCAAAGTATGTGCGATTGTATCCGGTGCGAACAAATTGCCGCAATCGACACGAGGACCTTGGCGGCAGCACCAGCGACGTCATCGCCGACGCCGTCAGTGTGTCTGGTCGAAACACCGAGCAGAGGACGGGGAGGACGTGGACGGCATGCCAAAATCTGCGTACAGAAACTGTACGCGATCGTTTTTTCTTAGAACTCTTGGTCGTCGTCCAAGTTTACGACCCCGGTGCGAGAGCTCGGAAGACGACGGCAATTAATACCGGAATGAGTGGACTTATGCCACAGTGACATGGCGCGCGCACGGACCAATCGCACAAAGGAGCCGCCACGGCCGACACCTCGGCCGCGCATGATGAACCTGAGAACTCATCACACTGACTGTTTTACGAGGATCCACTTTAATTGCAAATAAATTGAGTTTTTCGGTGTGTGGAGCGAGGAGCCGGTATCCAGCCGTCGTCGGTTGCCTGGGAACATCGGATCAGAGTTGCGCCACGGTCCAGCCAGGCAGTCGAGTCGAGCGGCGGGAGAGTGTGGCACGGGTAACCGGCGACCCCGTGAAGCAGATTGTCCTCGGATAAGCCTCTAATGGCCGCGTTTGCATATTCATTAGGGTCACGTCTGGGTGGCATCCACGCGGAAGTGACTCCCCAGCGGCCGCTAAATCGGCAGGCGCATCCGGTGCGCGTTGCGTCGCGATCGACTTCGTCACTTGATCTGACTGTCAGCCTCGTGATTTGGTCGTCGATCGTCAGCGGTGATCTGGCCGCACGGTAGGAAGCATCCGCTCCATAAGCAAGTGTAGAGAATCGATCATCCTCTCGAGTTTGAAGTTTTTTGTGCCCGATAATGGGTCGTAGCGCCCCGTGGGGTGCCTGTCTGCGACTGTGACTGTGTGTCGATAATGCGTCCGGAACCGTCTCGCGCTAAAGACAAAGCCCGGTGTCAAGCAGCGGCGGCGAAGGCGGAACACAGGTACTCGGACACATGATCTGTTGATCAGTTGTGCGCTTCCTCTCGAAGGGAAACAAATGACTTTGCGTCACACAGGTAGAGAGGAACCAGGGGCGGACAGGTGGCATCCGTGCACTCACTGTGCGTTCTCGCTGGAAGTGGAAATCAATTCGATTTGGACGCGTTAATTGGATTGTGTTTGACAGCGTGAGCGAGAGAGAGGGAGGGAGCTCTGGCAGCAGCTAGTTGTCAGCTCACTGTATGCGAGTTGACAAACGAATTTGGCACATTGGCCGGCGCGCCGTGGTAATTTCAATTTGAGCGGAGATACGTCTCCGATCTTCGTCTAATTGAGTTTGGGTGGCGTGTTTGTTTTTGGCCGAAATTTATCGACAGCCGACGACGGGGCGGTGCCCGCCTACGGAACGAGACCTGTTTCCGATGAGTGTTTGTTTTGATCAGTAGTTTAGTGTGGTCATTAAGGATGTTGGTCTAATTAGCGAGGGCAGTGGCGGCGGGGGGTGATTGTGATTGGGGACCGCGCCAACGCACTGGGGCGGCTATAAATGGAGTTTGCGGTGGCCTTGGGGTTTTCGTTGCTTGTGATTTATGATGTAGAGGGTGGCTGACAGCACGCTCCGTTTTCATGTTTCAGCCCATCCGTGATGAGACATGTCCATTTTAAGGGAAATTGGGATTTGCGACGGTTCATCCTTCGATGTAGCTAATTTGTGGTGATGACCACGAAATTTTGGAGCGAAAAATTAGACCACCAACGACTTAGCTCACGGAGTCATGAGTATGGAGCCAATGCCAGGTATATGGATATTTTGTGTTGCAGCTCAAGTTAAGTTTAAGGGTGGCACGGACATGTGCACACGAGGCAACGTCGTTGATCGCACTTAACATGGCGAGCTGCCAACACTATCCTCGTAGCTGCGCAGGTCAAGTTGACATGCAGCCTCCTCGTTGCGCCCCCTGGATAGCGCCACGTTCGAAGAGATGGAGAGGTGCTATGGCAGGAATGAAGTTCGAAAGTTATAACGAAAGGTGAAACAGCTAACCGGTGGATAGAGGGTTTGGACCAAGACCTGCTGGGACCAAGGCCTGCTGGGACCAAAACGGAAACCTACTAGTAGAGTCGCACCCTGGATTGTAGCGACAACTCTCACCTACGACCAGGACACGGGTAACGACCGAAGGATAAGATTGCAATAACAAGCTGCCGAGAAGAGATGTCTCTGTGCTGTTGCGGGAGCTATTCCCCGGGATAGAGTGAGAAACGCGACAATGGTGGCAGCACCTATTTCTTTGGAAAGTGCTATACTTCCATGGCTTGTCCACATGTCCCATTCAACATGATTTCCGAGGAGTACCTTAGATGTGATTTCATCGACAGGCGAGTGTTCAACAGAGGTGAAGATAGGTCGAAGTGGCTAGATCAGTTCATTGTCATCGTCCATGAACCATCGGAAAACCATGGCCATTCTCGGTGTAAGCAGCCTAGTAGGCATTCCTAAAGGACAATGCTCAATGAAAAGGCCATCGCTTAATGGCTGTCGCAGTTAATGTCTGAATAGAAAAGATGATGAAACTCTGCAGCCGTTCAATCTTGGCCTCCAATAAAAGGAAAGGATATTTCTTCTAAGGTGAGGATCACTTCTTTCAAAGACCCATGTTTTTCTGTAAATTTACTCCGAATTTCAATGAACTTATGTTCAATGCATACCCTGCAATACAAATTGTCACCTAAGTTGAACATTTTCAATGCATTCTGTGCAGAACAGCTGATTATTAAAACTAAAACAAATTGAAAATCTCTTTTGTAAATTTTAGCCTTTCAGAACATTACTCCGAATTTCAATTATCGTTCTTGGCAGAATGTAGAGTTGTCGTGTTTTTGTTTTGACTGGCAACAACATCAGATCTTGTTGAATTTAAGATCTACTTGGAAGACCCATTCGTCTGATAATTGACTCCGAATTTTAAATCATTACATACTGGAGTCTAAAACCAAATTTTGATGTTTCCCTTTTTTCAGTTTGAGCACTGCATTCGATTTCCAATAGTTTATAACTTTTCGGAAACTTACTCCGAATTTCAGAATTGACTTCTTACGGAGAGCTAAGCTTACTTTCTGGTATTTACTGGTAACAGTAATTGATTTTCATCAATTTATGGGCACCCCTCGGGATCCTTATGGCTGAAAATGGACTCCGAATTGCAATGATTTCACTACCGACGCAAAAATTAATTCATTTTGAGCTGCTCCTTATGTATTTCCTAAAAATGGGACTCAGTTCTCTACTTTAATGTTATATATTTAAGGGCCCAAGGTATCTTGTACGCCAAGACAAGTTGCTGAAAATGATGACGAATCGATTCGTCACTCAGCTAGAGCCTTTGCCCTAAGTGTTGGCAATTGTGGTATTGGTAAGTTTCCCGAATCACAAGAAAAACATTTCTTCCAGAACTAATGGTTAAGGAAGAACTCTCAACCAGCATACCAGAAAGATCGGACTGAACTTTGTATGTTTTGGGAATGGGTCAAAAATAAACAATGACATGGAGGATAGTGTCTACTACAGAGAACTAAGCCTTCGTCTTTCCATACATCCACTTTTCCCTTCCTACTGCAGCGTCTTTCAGGTGGAGATTGTGGGGATCAAAGAGGCCACAATCCAAATGAAATCAAACCACTTGGGGACACCGTGTCTCACCCTCAATCCTAAGTACTTTAACGTGCATGGATGGCGAGACATAATGTAAGTCAGAGATGAACTTCCTAAATCCTGAGTCCCGCCCGAAGGTGACATGGCTTCGCTACCGTTAAACACCAACCAAAAGCACGCACATTAAGTTAACAAAGCCAAAGGTCGTTCAAGAGTCGAATATTATCTATTAATGGAAACTAGAATGCAAATGGTCTTGGTACTGATTTTAAAAAGATTTTTGAACTGCATAAGTTCCATGAAACGCAACATCTCCCATAGTCCAGCCAGCCGAAAAATTAAGGGACACTGTGGTGATGTTAACCTTTCCACGATAATTTGCCAGACGATCCTGAACAAAACTGAAAAAGCAGTTTGATGGGAGTAACATGTGATCTGCCAAAAAAAGCCAATTGAAAATCATACCACACGAGCTTTACAGACTACCTAGATTGAGCAGTATTGATCCACTGTTGTTGATGAAATTCTTTCCATGAAGTCCCAAACATGCCCGCCATTCTCCAAGTCCACCTTAAGTCAAATTTCATTTAAAACCACGACAGTCGTCGTATGAATTTTCGCCAACCTTGCAGACCACCTCGGAATGTAAGAATCTCACTCGGCTATGAATGGGAATGCATGTGCTCCAGGGAATGTCGTAAAAATTGTCATTAATGCATTTGCTGGAGGCGCTAACTGATGAGAGGTCACAACTGTCCGTTTTATAGTTTTGCTATTCACTCTATTAGCTTGGGGCTCCATTACCAATGACATTACGTGGTGACCTGGCGAGCAGGGGAATGTCAGTGTTTGTCGCTGAGTCAAGTAATGAAGAAAATGAAACCCACCTAGTGGCATGGGCAAGGCTTGAAACTCTGCACAAGTGGTCAGGGGGGTTTGAGGGAGGCTGTCAGAGGCATTGGAGACGACACCCACTTTGGATGAGCGGTTATTGCTTGTACCGATAAAAACACTTAGGAAGTCAGAGGAAGGTAGAGATCCCACAGCTCTCCACCCATTTCTTCATCACAACCTCACTGTTTCTGAAAGTCAATGCAGGCTGAGGGCTACGAATGTTCACAATGCCTTGGAAAAAAGTGCGAACCGTCTGGCGCAAGGAGCTTTGCAGTATTTTTGTCGTTGAGTGTGGTCTTCGTGTGTTTCATGCCCAGAATTGCTACTTGAGAGGGAACTTATGAGACTGAAAACTAGAAAAAGTCCAAGTTCTTTCAGTCTACAGGGAAGCTCATCGCCACAGTGTTTTTGGCCTCAAGGAGACTGACTGACGGACTGACTGACAGACTGACAGACTGACTGACGGACTGACTGACTGACAGACAGACTGACAGACTGACTGACGGACTGACTGACAGACTGACTGACAGACTGACTGACTGAGTACAAAAAAATTTTAAATCATAAACGCCACCGCATGGATCCACTTTGCATCATTCTCGTTAAGAAATTTAGAAAATGGAAGATGAAAATTACAGTGTGTTGCTAACTTAGAAAAAAGAGCTGTTCCTTCGCACCCGACACGAATTTGGAAGGCTGCTGTGAGAGGTTGGGGTTTTGAAGAGATCCAATACGGACTCCATAGCTCAGACGTGCTTTTTCTTGTTTCCCGATTCAAAAAAAAAAAAAAAATGGGTCTCCAAGATCGTGTGATTTTTAACGCCGTGGGGAATATGTGAAGTCGGTTAGTCTGGAACGATTTACCAATTGGAGGACATAACCAGGCGAAAGAAACACGCACTCCCGAGCTTAGTTTTAGGTCCAGGGAAACTTTAAGGTATCTATGCGAGTCTACGAGAAGGCTTCACGCATACAAGGAGCACTCTCTGGGGCGATCCTAAGCAATAGACGGGCGAAGAGAATCCTAGTTAGTTCATTCCTGTCTTACGTTGCTCCAATTTTGTCTGAAGTTCTCGCAGTTGAATGACTGAAACAGAAGCTGACGTCAGTCTATAGACTCTGAGCAAGAAGGACAATCAGCGAATCCAGCTCTTCAGATGACGCATCCTTCATTTTAGCTGGAATGTTACCTGTCGACATTCTGGCAGACGAGCTTATGATAGTGTACCTCAGGCAAGATGGAAGAATTTTTCAGCTTCGATGACAATGTGGCACGCAAAACGGAACGTCTCCGCGCGAGGAAAGATGAACGCTGGTGATTATCGAGAGTTGGCCATTAACATTGACAACAACATGGCCATCGAAACACAAGTGACGACATGACAGTGGCAGCTTGACCAGATGCTGGTGCCACGTGTGGTCATGAGCCTCTGGAACATCAGTTGCAGCCTGACTGTGCCGGAGGCCCCCCTTGTGGAAGTATCGTGGTAGTGTGGATGAACCCTTTAGTACCCAACATCACGGATCGAGGTTAGTTTACTGTACTGACTGGTCTGGCTTATGATTCATCCAGGATTAGGTCAGGGTACTTTTCCGGCTCACTGTGGAGGTATTGTTCATTCTCAACCGGTTGCTGCGAGCCAGAGAGCGGCAGATGTTTTATAAAGACCTCGCTCCAGACCAGGGTGCGGTATGCGGTACTTGAGTAACTTAGGCGCGTAGTCTTGCGTTATCGGCGACCCATTGGGAAATGGACTCCGTGATGCAGGCCACATCATGGACCTGTGCACATGAGGCAACGTCCGTCCCTGCACAGGTCAAGTTGACATACAGCTTCCTCGTGGCGCCCGCTGGATAGCCTTCACAACATCCGTTGAGTGGTGAACCAATGTATGCAGCGAACCCCTCTGCCCGAGGCTTAAATAATGGACCTGGCCTACCAGTCTGTGGGTTGTGCGTGAGGCTAACTCCCTCACCACATAAAACAATCAAGTTCACGACTCCAGCAGACGTATAAAGGACAACGATTTTCGGTTCTGCACGTGGAACGTGAGGTCCCTTAACAGACCACGACCACGGTGTTCGAGGCAGAGTTAAGCTAAAAGTCTTAAGCTACGATCCCGTAAGCGAGCGCCTCATGACAATCCGCATTAAGACTAAATTGGGGAACATCAGCCTGATTTGCGCTCACGCCCCGACAGAAGAGAAGGATAACAACAGCAAGGATGAGTTTTATGTTTCCTAGAAAGAACATTCGATCGATGACCCAGCTATGACACCAAGATCGTTCTAGGAGATTTCAATGCTCAGCTGGGAAAGAGGACATCTTTGCTGGCGTCATCGGGGAACACAACCTGCACGACACCGCCTCCGGAAACGGACTCAGGCTTTTGGACTTCGCAGTGGGGCGGAACCGAACAACATCCATAAAGGAACCTGGCGATTCCCTGAATAATTAACCGTTAACCAGATTGAACACGTTGTGATCGTCGTCATACACTCCTCCAACATTCTCAATATCCGAACATTCCGAGGCACTTACAACGACTGGGATTATCACTTTGTTGTAGCCAAGGTAAGGACCCAGATATCGAGAGCGAGAGAAAGGTAAAACAGCTATTCGGTGGATAGAGGGTTCGAGGTTAGGACCAAAACGGACAACTTGTGATAGAGTCGCAGTCTGTGCTGAGCATCTGGAAAGATCATTTCTGCAGACTTTTAAACTCTACCGTATTATGTGGACGCCTGAAACCGTTCGTCAACAACATGATAGGTCCTTATCAGTGTGGTTTCAGGCCAGGGAAATCTACCATCGACCAAATCTTCACACTACGGCAGATCCTGGAAAAGACCCAAGAGGTGCAAATCGACACTCACCACCTAATCGTCAATTTTAATGCCGCATATCTCGTATGCATAGAGTGCGTGCATAGAGACGAGCTATATAGTGCCATATCTGGTTTTGGCATTCCTACCAAACTCGTCAGATTATGTAAGATGACGATGGAGAACTCTCGCTGCTCCGTTAAGATTGGTATCGAACTTGCCGAGACCTTCAATGTCAAAAAAGCCTTTAGACAAGGTGACGCACTGTCATGTGACTTCTTTAACATCGTCCTTCAGAAGATCGTGCGTAACTCACAAGTCTAAACCAGAGGCACGGTCTTCCAAAAGTCAGTTCGATAGCTAGCTTACGCCGACGTAATTGACGTGATTGGACGAACACAATCAGCCGTCGCTGACATTGAAACAGAAGCGGCTTAAATGGGTCTGGTGGTTAATGAGGGCCAAACGAAGTACATGCTGTCATCAAGGAAGAACGCACAACATCGACGTCTCGGACAGAGCGTTACACTTCGATGTAGTCCAGGACTTAGTCAACCTCACCTTTGTTAAGCACCTAAGTCTACTTGTGCTTAGTGAAGACACCCTTTGCGAAGCCTGTGGAGAAGGTAAAGACACTGCAGAGCACTTCTTCTGTCAGTGTCCTGCCTTTGCTCGAATCAGGTGGCGGCTGTTTGGTGCTGATGCGGTTGGAGCTGAAAATTCTTTAGCGCAGAACCGCTTGCTCGTGTTTCTCCGGTAGTCAAAGAAATTACATTAAATGAATGTTAATGCCTGGAAGAACAATGAACCAGTTTCTAAGTCTGAGCGCTCAGAGCGTGCAGTGTTTCTCAACCTTCAACAGAAAAACAAATTCCCGCTTAGCTTCGCTCATTCTTCTTCTTCTTCTTGTGGCGCTACAGTCCGGGGTGGATCTGAGCCTCAACCAACATGCCTCTCCAGCCAGCACAATCTTTCGCCAGGTACCGCCAGTTGCGCACACCAAGTTTGTTGAGGTCCTTCTCCACTTGTTTGCACCACCTAAGCATAGACCGTCCTCTGTTGCGTTGACCCGATGGCTCAGATTTCGGACTTTTCGGGCCGGAGCAGTGCTTTTCATACGTTCTACATGGCCTAGCCATCTCAAGCGTTGTAAACGAAGAAGCTTGACTAGGCGCATGTCGCTGTACAGCCCAGTGAGTACGTCGTTAAATCATCTTCTCCAGATGCCATCAACGCAAGCAGGACCAAAAATCGCACGCAAAACTTTTCTCTCGAAAAGAGAGAATCCGCTTCGCTCATTGTCATCGCTTTTTCTTAAGAAACGCTTAGGTTTCGAGCCCTTCAAAGGATGTACAAGGCGTATAGTTAAAACAGAAAGCCTCCCGCCATATCATCCAGACGTTTGGCTTTCACGAGAAGGATCCTCATGCCGAGACCCGCTACTTCCCTTCCGATTAACACACATAACATCGAAATCCGTTAACAAATAGTTATCCACACGGGAATTCCACTCATTTCACACACGACTTCAGCCGCCGAGCAATCTCCCCATCAACCATTCACACGAAAAAAAATCCCATTTACCAACTCCTGACCTATCCACCAATCAAATGGAGCATGAAAATATCGATTGGCAGTCCCGATTCCCAGGCTCCCTGCAACTGCCCTAACCCCGGACGCATGAAATACGACGCTGCCGTCGCCGCCAAGTACCAAAACACGCCGAAATTACCAACTTCCCTTCGACAAACGTCCGCGTCAAGGGACCCGTTCCTTTTTTTCATATTTTTTAATTAAAAACCACTCAAGACTGCATGTCAGCGCGCCAGCGCTACTGGTGGTGGTCCTTCGGTGCGGCTTCCACGACGAATGCAGAATCAGCATTCCGAATTGAAAAACAAATCCGTAATCCAATTAAATTCTTCACGTCTATTTTGGCAGTCGGCTACTTCCTTCCTTCCTTCCTTGCCTCCCTCCTTCCCTCCGTCCATCATTCCGAGGTCCTTTAGTCGTCGGCTCCATTGGCGGGCAGGACTTCCGAGGCATGAATGCAACAGCTTCCGTATCCTTGGGCCGAAGACGAACAACACTTCACGGTTGATTTTGGGAGTCCAGGTGTGTGCTGGCCGCTCTTCTCTTCCTCTCCGCCCGGACGCTGTGACGAATCGTCAATCAGGGATGATCCTCGAGACACAATGCCGATGGATGAGCATCGACAGGACTATGAATCACTGAATCGATGACATCCTCGCCACCCTTCCGTGGGTGCCATTTTTATTCCATGACAGCCTTCACGCTATAATCCAGCGTCACAATTAATTTCGGCCGAGTTTCCCCCTGCTGTGTGCTGCGCAGCAGCTGCACACCCTGCTGCAAACGAGATCGCACCGCGCCGTGCATTGCGCACCCCAGCCAGCCAATCAGACCCGCGAGCAGCGCCACTAGATGCCGGCGAGTGCGACAGACTGATCACACAAGGGAAACAAACAAACAGGCGCGAGGCGTGGCCAAGCCGCCGCCTTTGATAACCATTTTGATATCGGGGCGACACACCGCGGCCCAGCCAGCGCCACACGTTTGATTGTTGCCATATCGCGCAGCTCGCCCGGGAACTGGTTCCATCACCCGTCCTGCTCGCTCTGCCTGCCGACGGGCGCGCGCTGCGACCGCCCCACAGACACAATCGCTGGCCGTGGCCGTTGTGTCTCCGGCCGAGCGCGGTGGCTGTGTAGTCGGCGATCGCGGCATGCTGCTGTTGCGCGTTTAATTTATTCTCGCGCATTGTCGTCGTATCTCGTGCGGTTGTGCATCGTTCGATCGCTCTGGATCTCTGGACCGTCGATCGCCGTCATTCTCGTTTCGATACGTTTTCTTCGATTTCAATGAGTTTCTGGTGCCGGTGCCGTTGTTGTGGAGCGCATGCGTGATCCAGATACCTGCTGTGTACCCCAACCGAGTGAGAATTAATTGTGTGCCGAGACCGCGAGCGGGCGCGCGAAAGCGTGAGAGACTCGGGCATGCGTTGCTTTCGCGACGGGAAACGACCAAACGAAACATTCGAAAAATTCCCCATTTGAAGTGCGCTCGTGAAAGTGGACAACTGAAGTTTTTCTGTGGCAAAATTAAAAAGCAAAACAAAGACTCAACGGAGAATGGATATGTCGAGTGCGAACTCACTGAACATGCGGCCGATCTTCGCTGGATACCCGTTCCAAGGTACGTCTCAAACAATGCTCCCATCAGGACGCCACCACTGACTGCCCGTCTCTTCTCTTCTCGAACAGGACAAGGTCGGGTGAACCAGCTCGGCGGAGTCTTTATCAACGGCCGCCCCCTGCCCAATCACATCCGCCTGAAGATCGTCGAGATGGCTGCGTCTGGCATTCGGCCCTGCGTCATCAGTCGCCAGCTGCGCGTGTCCCATGGGTGTGTGTCGAAGATCCTCAATCGCTACCAGGAGACCGGATCGATACGGCCAGGCGTCATCGGAGGCTCCAAGCCGAAGGTAACCTCGCCAGAGATTGAGAACCGAATCGAGGAGCTGCGAAAAGCAAATCCGGGGATATTTAGCTGGGAGATCCGCGAGAAGCTCATCAAGGTATGTAGGTTGCGAGAGCTTAGGCCTCTTCTTTAATTAAGTTTCGGTGCGGGGGGGGGGGGGGGGGGTGGAAGGGGTTAACGATGCGTGTCCTCAAACATAAATTTCACTTAATGGTGCGCGGCAATCAGTCAGAAGTGCTGATGCTTCTGGTCTCGCCCTTAGGAGGTGCTTTACGAGACAGCGGGTGTAATTAGATTCGTGTAATGCGTTCGGAGGCGGTGCGGGTTGTCTCCATTTGTTTTTTGAAGCTAGAACTTAATTCGTTTTGAATTGTGTGAAGTTTTCCTTTTTTCCTGGTTTCTGACGTGAGTTAAAGCAGTTTGGAGAGGGGGTTTCCGGGAGGGGGAGGTGATGTGCCTTTTGTACTGTCGATGGGGCATCTGACAAAGCGGTTGCTTCCTAAATGCTGAGTCAAGGAATTTAACAGAGTACTTGACTTTTGTTAGAACGTGTCACATTTTTCTATTTCTGATTCATCCGTGACACTTCGCCAGTAACACGGGAAACTTCGGAACTTCTAGAGATGACAGTGAAACGATTTATTTCCTCAAAACGTATCTCTGAAGCTCCACAAGCATCTGACTGAGGTTTTCAATGAGATTCTCGCGGATTTCGAGACACTGTCGGTGGTTGAGGAGACACATGAAAATTTTCTTGGAAAACTGATAACTCAGTCAGAGACGCCGCTTCACCGTGACTCAAGCTCCACAGCTCCTTTCCCTTTATAGAAGGCTGAATTTCTTGAGGCCTCAACGTTTTCAAAGGCCTCTACCGCCTCGCTGGGTTTCAGAACACCTTTTACTGACTGGCCAGACTACGAAGACTGCTAATCCTTTGAAGAAACATTAGGAGACACCAGTGGACGCGGAAGAATGTCGAACCCCAACTGTAACAGCATTCGCACGGTTACTTGTGAGCAACGGGGTCCAGGACAGTCATGGCACAGGCGGGCTTTTCAGTGAATTCCGTCTGAAATCCCTCGATTTCCTCACAATATTTGACTGCATTTGATGTTCCCACTCAACTTGTGATCGAATAGTAGCAGGCACAGCACCAGAAGTCGTCCGAAGAAGGCCCTGGTCCATTGTGGGGCTGCAGTGCCACACAACTTTTCATCAATTCCCCTGAATGAAGACGTGATAAATGGATCTGTCCAATTGATGTCCAACAGATTGCCGTCATAACCATCCCTGGGTGAAGACAGAATTTGGGGCGCTTGCAACGGCACAGATCTTGGAGTGCTGTCTTACAGAATCCAACTTTTCGTCACATTTTGCAGCGCCTTAGACTCATTGGCGGCGTAGGTTTAAAGGCTTCGTAGGATCTCGTCGTGTGTCTTTTTTCACTTTTTCCCGAGTTAACTTAGTTGTCCGTGGGCAGGGGGTCTCATGTTGTGTGCAATGGCCCGCACTCTACATGTTGGGTCTGGATCTTCTTGTTCTTCCTCGTATGGTGCTACAGTCCGATATGTTGCTGGGCCTTAACCAACAAGCCTCTTCATCTGACACGATCTTTACACAGCTGCTTTCAATTTAGCTGAGTTCCTGCTCCACTTGTGTGCCCCATCGGGTCCGTGGGGGTAATCTATTGCATTCTCTCACCAGTCAAAAGACGGTGACTCTTTTGGTTGCAGCAGTCCATACGCTCTACATGCTCTAACCATCTTAGGCGTCTAGGTCCACTGGTTCTTTTTAAATAATGTATTCAGTGACCATCAGTCGCCGTAGCGTAGTGGGTAAGTGCGTCGGCCCACAAACCGGTTGAGACTCATCCTACCCCGAACTGTTGGTACAACCTTAGGCAAAGTTGAAGAGACCTATGGGACATGGCTTTCGCGACAAAATGTACCTAAAGGGTGCCCCAACAAGAACGCAAGATTCAAATTTTAAATAAAACGCAGATACTGAAAAAAAAATCGTGAATTCTTTATTATATCGTAAAGTAGACATGATGAGGTTATTTGTGGCCAGATGGCCGCCGCGGCTGTACTGGCACATACGCGATCTTTTAATGAGATTTTCAATGACCGCTTTGCTGCGGTATTTCATTAATGCCATAATGTCCAGTATTTCCTCTTTTAAGGCTCGAGTCGACATCGGGTTATTCCCATAAGGCATCGACTTCAAAAAACCCCAAAGAAGAAAGTCTAGGTGGCCAATTCTGGTCTCCAAAACGCGAAATAATACGACCGGGAAATGACTGATGCAGCAATTGAATTGTTTCTCTGGCTGTATGAAATGTGGCGCCGTCTTGTTGAAACCACATCGCCCCCACATTCAGTTCTTCAATTCTAGGCACAAAAAAATTGGTTATAATTTCACGGCTGTTTGCGCTTGACCTGACTCATTTTCATAAAACAAAGGTCCAATGATTCCTCCAGCCCAAAATCCACACCACACTCAGTGATACGTTGAGGATGCGTTTGCTTCATGTCGCTCGATGCTCGCCCCAAATGCGACAATTCTGCCTTTTGACGAAGCCATCAAGATGGAAATGGGTCTCGTCACTAAAGATGATTTTATCGGCAAAATCAGCACTTTCATGTTGTCTCTCCAATACCCACTTCCTCCGCTGTGCAGCTGGTCAGCTGGCTTCAGTTCCTGAGTCAATTGAACTTTGTATGCATGAAGATGCAAGTCTTTCGTCAAAATTCCCTGCATAGTAGATTTGGAAACACCAATTTGCTGAGCTCGGTGTCGAATTGAGGTGGATGGAGCTTGAGCGATATCATCACGCACTGCTGCGATATTTTCGGTCGGTCGACCTGGTCGAAGGCGCGTTGTTGTGTTTACATCAGTCGCCGACCCAGTTTCAGCAAGTTGACTCTTTTGGGGCATTATTGTTACCCCAAGTTAATCGCAATTTGCGAACTGGTGCGGCAAAACTTTCACCATTTTGGTAAAACAATTTCACAATGAGAATGCGTTGTTCATTCGTGTAGCGCTCCATTTTTATTAACCTTATACCTTCTACTAACAAACAATAATAATTGTTCAAATGTCAAACAATGACAATTCGAATGGCGCCAAATTTAAATCTTGCGTTCTTGTTGGGACACCCTTTACGCGTAGAAAATACCTTATCTAAGGGGAGGAGATTTTGTGGCTTCAATTAAGAATCTTCTGTTCGCCGTGGGGTGATTTCCCGGCACCACCTCTTTCAAGTTGCTGACAGCACCCAAAGGGTTTCAATTGTCTTGGAAAAGCTTCTCAAATCTCGCCGTTCGGAGTCGGCAAAAAACTGTAGGTCTCTTCTACTCGTGAGAGAACAGTAGCACACGCAACACGAGTAGTTGTTGTAGAAGCAATACCCCCGTCCCTTGTGAGCTGTAGTGCCACTCAATTATTACTTTTATTCTTCAGTGACCATGTCCGGTTCCTTACAAGGTTTGTTGTGGAAGCTTCGATTTGTCGTACGGAATGTACCAAACCAACAACAAATGTTGCCCTCGTTCACCGATATGAGGGATTGTTGTTGCTTGGCTGCCAGGGACGCATCATGTTTCCAGTTTGGACGCATTTAGGAAAAGCGTTCGAAATTCAAACGTCCACAGCGCGATATCAAAATTCCTACAAAATTAACTGAACTTGCGGCAGATCCTAAAACTTGCCAATATCCAATAAACATCTTTTAAAAAATCACTGTGCCGATGTACACTCAACACCAAGTTCTGAGGGAAAATTTGTACATTCCTTGCGGTACAGGGTGCTCCGATACAACGCTTAAGATGGCTAGGCCATGTAGAGCGTGTGGACACCACTGCTCCGGCCCGAAAAGTCTTCGAATCTGAGCCATTGGGACAACTTAACAGAGGACGACCTCGGCTTAGGTGGCCCACACAAGTAGAGACGGACCTCAACCAACTTGGAGTGCGCAACTGGCGGCAGCTGGAGAAAGATTGCTGGCTGGAAAGCCATGTCGGTTGAGCCCCAGGTCCACCCCGGACTGTAGCGCCACTAGAAGAAGAAGAAGAAAGGGTGTCGTTCTCGGAACACCTCTTTTTTTTTTAAATAAATCGCAAATTATTGCAGATATGTCAAAAACTTCATCCATACCAGCTTGAAGAACAATCATCTATGAATGGAGCTCGACTAAGTTCATATGGTCACAGCGGTTGATTCGTTCGCCCCAACTCCGATACTCATTTAGACCGAAACTGCCGATTTTTCGGGTTCAATGCGGGTTCGGAGCCCTTTTCAACGTCGTCGGTTTGTTGGCATACACCATTGACTTAACCTAGCCCAAAAAAATGTAGTCAAGCCGCGGCAAATCGCATCAAGAAGGCTGCCAATGGACTGGTTCATTTCTCGCCCATTGCCACCTACTCCACAATAAATCAATTTTGACGTGTGCCATGTGACTTGTGGCACCATCCTGTTACGACCACTGTCGTCCAAACCCATTTTCCAATTCGGGCCAAAAATAGCATGGCGCGGTAACAGTAAAGTGACGATCCTTGACGTCGAAAGAAAAAATACGGCCCAAGAACGCCGTCGGTATGCATACTGCACCAAACAGGTATTTCTTGTGGATCCATTTTCACCCGACTAAGGCATATTGACGAACCCATTGAAACACAAACTAAGCTTCGTCACTGGAGACGATCTTGCGATGAAATTTATCATCTTGGCGCATCGTCTCCAGAACCCAATCGGAAAACGTTCGTCGCTGCGAATGACCCATCGCCTTCAATTCTTGAGTCAGCTTGATCTTGAGGGGCTGCAAGCCAATATCCTTGTGCAAAATACCCCACAATGTGATCTGAGCGATGACCAATTCATAAGAACGCCGTGGAATTGACTGATTTCGATCGTTTGCTATGAACACCTGAATGGTGGCGATATCTTCGACACTTTGACCAAGTCGTTGTCTCACTGCCACGACAACATCCATCCCACAACGAATATGTAGTCTCACATTTTTGCACGAAACTTGTAATTGACTGTCAACTTCGGCTAGAAAATTGGAACTTGGGCTTTTAAAGTTGCCACCCCCTAGTCTGAATTACGGTAGAACATTTTTAGAATTCGCTGATGTTGCTTAACTGCGGGGCACTACAGGTGGCAGGTGGTCAGGCAAAGCCCAAAACACTGCTCTTACTGACATCTCTGCCAACTTTCGGGTCAAAATAGTCATTTGGTTTTGAGATACACATCCTTTCGTAAACAGCTTAAAGTGATGTTTCCTTTTTTTTTCTATAATATGAAGAAGCTGGATCCCACTCACGTCCCGTTGTGATTCCCAGATGTTGTTACTGCCTGGCAGTATAATGGACCACTTTTTGAGTTTGAGCGCTCCAGTGCAGTGTATCCCAAAATGCCCAGATTTGGAGGAAGCTGAGTTGCCTTCGTAGAATCACAGTCAGTCTTCAGAAATCAGCAAAAATAACTTAAATTGTATGTCTTACAAAATTATGAAAAAAAGAGTGGCATCGCAGACCACAAGGGCCTTACTTTTCAAAAAGCTCAAGAAGCTCTTCATTGACAGAGACAGAGGTGGTGCCGTGAAAATGAAAATGAACATGGGACAACTTGTGAGTTGATGCACCTAGTGGCTTCGTCGCGGCGACCACTTGCGATACCTTGTTCGTCTTCTTCTTTTACGGGATGTACCTTGGTATCAACGATATCTAAAACTTTGTGTTCGACTTAGAATAAGGTCGTGGCAGAACAATTAAAGACTTTCCTCAATTTTTTGCGCTCTCTACCTCCCTCTTTCTTTCTCTATCTCCCTCCTTCTTTCTCTCTCTCCTTCTCTCTCTTTCCTTCTCTCTCTCTCCTTCTATCACTCTCGCCTTTTCTCTCTTTCTCTCTGTTTTCTCTATCTTTCTCCTCATCGTCTGTAGACCCTTTGTGTATCATCCTTTTATCGAGTCCGATGACACTATGAATCTGTTTAACTCCTCTGCCGGGGCTAGGTGATGTGTACGACCTCACCAATTCTTGGATCTTCATTTCTACATTCCTCATCCGATCAGTCAGAGGTGGCATTTCTCAATTTAACCTCTCCTAGTCACAAGAACATTAGCCACCTGATTGTCGGTTGTCCCTGTGACTAGAAGTCCATCGTACAGTTATAGCATCGTGTAAGCCAAGGCCCTGGAGATCATCGTGACGGCTCGGGATTATGTGGCTGTGACTTGATTTCCATGTTAGAGATTGCCATAATGACAGTCTGGCCTCTCCTTTGACTACCAGGGCCTTAGCTTGAACAACACTACTTTGACACACGAGCACTACCTAGGCTGGGCAAGGTAGGCACTGCAAGGTTAGCGATTGCGGGGTCATTTAGAACATAGAAAGACAGGGAAATTGACAGATTATCGAAATCCAAGACTCACAATTTAAAAATTTTGAAATCACAAAGCTTGACAGTTCTGTTAGGGAAGTACACTAAGTACTGTACAGTCCCGCCTAATCCAAGTCCTACAATGATTCCAAGTAAGGGCGATGAAATGGGGCAGCCTGCTCCCTCTACATAAGTTTTCTGTTCCTTTGGGAGAGTGGGTTTTTCTAGAATCGAAGACTTTTCAGATTTTGTCGTCTTCACAAAAAACCTTGATTAGCCTAGAGATCCGAGTAATGCTGGTCACGAAAATTCAAGGGACCAAAGTACTGAGCCTTTGAAATAAATTGAGAGCTGAATGATTTTTCGATGCTTGAAATGAGTCCTGTAACACAGTTACTCTCAAATTTCTAGGGACTTCAGTAGGAAACGACCCTAATTCCATCATTTGAAATAACGGGCTCATTTGCTGAGGTTTGTTTTCAAAGCTAAAGGCAGGTCCTCGACACCTAGCGATGCCCTGTCTTAACATCGGGGTGTTTAGGTCCGAGTGTTGATAAAGGAACACCTTTGATAAACACAACCCTCAGCCTCGAGAGCAGTTTTGAACACAGCTGGAGTAGTGCTCGCAATCATTGGACGTCGGGGGAAAATTTCTTCATGTTGTGTGCGTTAAATGTCAATCTTCGGGAACTGAATTCCTCAAGTTCCTGATGATAGAGTTTATATAGGTTCCAGTTACGTTTGGCTGCTTCTTGAGCAGTAGCACCAAACATTGTTGCTGGGAGACGATGCGTTTTCGTTCGTAGACCTTCTTGTTGAGGCAGTGTTTCATCTGGTCCTTGTCGATGAGATCACTGCAGCAGTTCAACGAGTATGTAGATGCCTCGCCTGTTGGTAGATTCATTTTCAAAGGCTTGACTACATTTTCAACTATTGTTGCGTACCTTTCTTATTCCTGTCTATATTTTAGGCAGGCATCCTCATACTCCTGTTCCCGAACTGTAGCCAAGGCAGTCATATTATTCAAGGGTGTTATTAGAGCTTTACAAATTCGTGTTCGTTTAGTGTCTGTCGCTTTTTATTCCAGAAGCATTTGCCACACAGTTCATAAGTTTCCTTGAGTCAACATTAGATTAAAGTCACTCGTGTCTGATGTGGTGGTCAAGGGCGGAAATAATAGACTGTTAGAGGACAAAGAAGTGTAACGATCAGTTACTTACCGTTGTTGGTGCGTATTTCCCTACAAAACATTCGACTCGTCTATGCATCCGCTCTCCTCTCTTGGCATTTCAAACATTGATGAGACACCTTCAGCAAGAAAGACTGATTTTAGGCTGAGGCTTACATTTCAAAAGTTACCAGCAAATTTTTACCGAGATTAGGCGAAGAAGGAGCTTATGATTTGAATACAAACAATCGAAGTCAAAGATCTCATTAAATTTGGGAAAATTTCCGACGCTGCTTCTTTGCGTCGTCTTGCCAATCGCTGCTTCTTTGGGCTCAAGTGGCAATTGAGTGATAAAGCCCTCTCTCGAAGCAAACTTTATCATTCCAATCCTACTCGATGGCGCTACTAAAAGCGAATGAGGAAGACTTACATCTTTTCGAGTGAAACGTTTTGCGGCACTGACAAATATGGTTTCTATGAGTTTCTATGTGTTCGCACAACGGTCTTTGAATGAGCCAAGCCCTGGTACCAGAAAACACTAACAATGAAGGATAATGCGACAAGAAGCCACACTCTCCAATTGGCAGTCCTCCGATTGAAGAAGGATAGCACAAGCAGAAGGCTTCTCAACAGACCACTTAGACTGTCTGTTTGTGCAGTGGATGCCAAGTTTGCTCAATCCGCACAGCAAGCACAACCGTGACACCACTTTAGAGAAGTGTTTGATGCTATTTAGGCTCAAGACGAAGCAGTTTCTGAGCCATTTTGTGCCCGTCGATAGCACAGATGAAAACGCAGCGCACTTCATCGGGTGGAGACTGTCCGATTGGCAGGAAAGGTGACGGCCACCGGTTTCTGAGGAAACACACACAATGCCCCTGACAACTTTCTAAGGGCAAAAGATCTCCATTTTTGGAATAGTCCTTGAAAATCCTTGGTCATAGCACAGATAGGAAATATTTACTACACCTAATGGTGCGCCCAATCCTCAAATCTTTCCAGAATCACGGTTTTAGGTAGGTGCCTCCCATATGAATGTAACTGATTATATGCATCAGTTTCGGGAGTTTTGCTTCATGATCTTGTACCTTGGGGTTTTGTTCCTGAGGATGCTGCAAGCAACCCACGTCACTGCCAAAAGAAGGGCAAATCAATCACATGACTCTACTATGTGAAGTTGTTGTGCCGATTCGGTGACGAAGCACTGAGCTCGTACCTCCGCCGTCGCTGTCTATGAAATGCTGCCCCATGCACCATTTTCTCCAGAACTGGCAACACGCCAATTCTTTGTCTTTCCATGCTTGAAGCTTATATCTTAAGAGGCACACGCCGCGCCAGTTTTGTCTCAAATGAGGAGATTAACGCCACGACTCGGCCTTCTTTCGAGATCTCGAAAACGGATTTTTTTCTGGACCAAGCCAAACAGAGACAATGTTGAGAAATAAATCGCCACCACAATACAAGAGTGCCAAACAAATTTACGATCCTTGTAAAGATCGAGGGAGATTAGGACTCCTTTACAATGCCATGGCGTAGTGGGTAAGTGCGTCGACTCACACGCAGAAGGTTCTCAGACGTAACACCTCGCATTTTGTCACGGCACCACCTCTTTCGAGTTGCTGAGAATGCTCAAAGAGAACCAATTGTCTATGAAAAGCTTCTCAAATCTCGCCGTTCAGAGTCGACAAAAAACTTTTCCTTCTACTGATGAGGGAACAGTAGCACGCACAATTCCAGCAGCTTTGGTTGAAGCTAGGCCCTGGTTCCTTCTGCCAGAGCCAACATAAACTATTTATCCCTGACTCCAAATTAACTTTGCTTAAACAATTCCTTACGCCTTGCTCCTCACAGTGTTGGCCTATGCAAGGAGCAGAAGAAGACAGAGGCCTTGATTTGTTGCAAAAGGCAGGGACTATGATTAAGATGACAGACAAGGTAAATGGCTTGCTTTCTTAAGTTGAGGGCGCATTTGCAAACGGACCCCTACAACATGCCAAACAAGTTCCGCAAAGGCTTTCCCTGCTCCTGCAGGCAAAGCTACACAGCACTTTTCACAAAGAAACACGTATGCAGGTCTCATTTTCCTTCTGACCACGATTTGACGCCAGAACGCTTAGCGAAGTCCTAACAATCTGTATAAGTGTAGAATTCTGTAAACAGAGGTGGGAGGGTACACCACAAGACTCAGTTTCAGATCCTCATTTCCTCCCCCTCTCACGTTTGCTACAAAATTGGCAAGATGACATTCCTCACGTTCGAACTGCTTGGCAGTGAACTTCTACGCATAGGTGCCAACACCTGTACTTACAGCAGAGCCGGCCATCATTTGGCATCCACTAAGGTAACGCTTCCCTGGGACGCAAGCAAATGGAGTGTATAGCCCCTGATGGAGTCATGTCCTTCGTTGTGGTCGCGTAAGTTGAGGACATGGTCGCGAGTTTTGGGCAACAATGCCCAAACTGCCCTTACCCCCATACAAGGTAGTTATCCCTCTGTAAGGCAATTTAATCAAGCTAGGAGATAATCAAAAGCAGCAATGAAAGATCAACAAGGAGCTACGATCACCTCCAAACCGAAGCAGGTCTCGCATACTCTGTGGAAGACCTCAAACTATTTGAGTGCAGGAGGAAGGTATGAAGTAATGCTCTCCTGTGACGACACAGTGATCTAGTTTGTGATTGTGGAGCCACATCCAAGTGGACACAAGACCGCCAAGACGGCAAGAGATCATTTGATCATTTGATGCGTGTTTTGCCAACGATCGTCCACATCCATGTCTTCAATTTAAGTAAAACGAAAGTCTGGTTATTTGGCTCTGTAACACGCACCATTGACCAAAACGTTGTCACCAACCTCATTGTCTAATGAGCCCAACAGTCCACTGCAAGCTGTCATCCTCTGATGATGCCTTGGCTACCCAACAATAAAGTGCGCTGCTTCCAAGTCCTAGATGCCGCCGATTTGTTCATTAACATAGTTGCCGAGTTGAAAGTGCGCCTCTCCAGAAAAGTTGCATTTTTCGTCCAAAATCGTCGTCCAGTTTAAGCTGCTCCAAAGCCCAAACTGCGAAGCGTCTTAATCTGTCCTTCTAAGCCGACTCAATCGGTTCTTGTAAGCGAATCCAAGGTATTTGTGCAGAAAGGGCGTGAAATGTTGAATTCAGTCCCACACTCTGGACCCAAGGAGCCACATTCTCCTCTGCGCACGCCCCATACGCCAACGACGAGGACCATAACCGTTGTCAGTCAACAAACTTCTTCGTCCATGTTGACCATCTTCAACGGAACCCCATCGAATCCGGAATCCAAATACCATCCTCCACTTCAAAGCTGCCATCGACTGACGGCCTTCCATCAAGTTCAATGATCCAGATGTGCTAAGAGTGCTCTAATTCGGGAAAATGTCTGGAACTTCATTCTGAATTCCGATGGCATTCCCGCACGACTTCCCTGCGCACACTCTCCGATCCCATACGAACATCGGAGGGAATTTCATTCAAGACCAAGCTACCGATTGTCGTGACTGAGCACTCAGAAGTGCGTTCCTTCGTCAAGGCCAACGAACCAAGAACTGAATGGAACCGCATGTCGCCTCAGTCGCACCTGCGTTGACCAACTTTCTGCCGCCCTATGGCACGCACGCAC
Organism: Eristalinus sepulchralis; assembly: GCA_944738645.1. NCBI lineage: Eukaryota > Metazoa > Arthropoda > Insecta > Diptera > Syrphidae > Eristalinus > Eristalinus sepulchralis. The sequence continues at coordinate 66,059,177 of OX122883.1, forward strand.
GCATTCAATGAATCAATGCGACATAAGTCCTCGTCGAGGACAAACATCATTCTCTCGGGGCAGCCATTGATCTGCCGAAAGTGTTGTGTCACGCGCTGCAATCGGACCGACGAAACAAAAACCACCCCAGCATCCGCTTCCGACGCTGTGGTCGAGGCATAAATTCAAACAAACCGCATTTGTTGCACTTCCTACATGCCCTGCACTGCAGACCGCCCATGCCCACCCGCTGGCAATGTTTATTGCCGGTCTCTCTCATCCGCACACCGACACGATCGTTAATGGCCAACAAATTTGTCAACAGCCGCATTGCCTAAGCCACCCATATCGTGACGAGGAACGGCACCGGTGTCTCGCAGTGCCAAGGTGACACTTCCGGAAGGAACTAGCAACAGGGATGCTAATTTACTCCGATCGGCTGTGTCGATGTGTGCCGCCCTCCTTTGTCTCTCCCGCAAAATTGAACGACCGTAACCGAGCTCCGATTTCGGTTATGTCATACGGGATTGTGTCTGTTTCACTCACACCACTCGGCAGAGAGGGCGGCTCAGAGCCTGCGCGAGAGCGTACGTTTTTACTTTTACTTGCCGCAATTAGATACACCCGATGCGATGCCTCCAGGTGCGTTTCACGCTTCATCTTGTCCCGAGATCCCGAGATAAGTAGGCAACAAACGCCAAATCCAGTGCACACACGCAGGATACATGCTCGTGCATCTGTTCCTAGCAAGAGTTGTGTGCCGGTGGTGGTGGTGGTGGTGGTGAGGCGGCAAGACTTCGTGACAAGGAGTGCGCGCTTGTGCCCGATAGCACAATATTTGGTTTTTGGTCCGTTTCACTGGGCAGTTTTGAGTCATCATCAGTCCTTGTGGATACACCTCCACGGTTGCCGCCCACTTTGATTGCACGCCATCGATAAACTGTGACAAATTGACGTGAGCCTGAGTGGAGCGACGCCGACGACGGCTTAAGGACTAGAAGATCAGCGATATCGATCGGTTGGGTTGGATGGATAAACTGGACAGGATCAGATGTGAGCCGATGGACGTGCTAACATGGGCATACCTGATCGTATCTGGAAACGAGATATTTTCTGTGCATTTTACGCGATCACTAAGTGAATTTGGATCTTGATCGGTGGATAAGGCGAAGATAGATGTTTTCTGTTTCGATTCGGTGATCGGGGTGATGGTAGATCAGTAATCAGTGATCGTGAGGAGTAACTAGATTGTGTGAAGGACATTGCATAGCTCTAATGGCAGCTTTCCATGGTTATTTGTCGGACTTCTCTCCGTTGGATTTGGAATGCATTCGTTTGCTAATTTCTTTCAGTCAAGCAATTGGCTTCTGCGTGACACTAAGTCCCTGGTTTTCTTGAGAAGGGATGGAAGTGATGAGACAGACTCTTTCATCTCTAGCTACAGTGATCTGTTGCAGATACGACATGCAGACTGTCGACAAGCTGATTTTCGAGGAATAGGCCGATGTTCACTGATCACATGAGAACAAGTTCTCCATATTTTGGAAAAAAGTTCCATTTGCCTGAATATTTGGGTCCCTTCAGGCTGAGTGCTATTTTGTAGACTAGTTTATCTCCGAGAGGGTGGAGCATTCATAAGAAAAACTGAGCATGAACAGAGAGGCCAGCTAGTCTTACGGAACCAGGTTAGTCCTTTGTCAGCAGTTTTAAATGATTTTTGTCAGTTTTTCCATTCCATTCCATCCAAGCACTCGATAAGGTTACTTTTCTGCCTTAAACGAGCCCCTAAGCTCTCCCTAATATGCCAATACACTGATCTGCACTAAAGAAATCGTTGACTGGAGCCACTAGTTGTTGAAGTGATCCTTCGTTTTAGTCCTTTCAAGATCATTGTGGCGGCGGATCAGTTAAGTTTATCGACTAAGTGATTTTTGAAGAAGTTTGCATTTGATGGCGTTGGCAGTGTCTGGTTGGGTGAACATGTGCATGTAGCCCATTCAAAATAAGACTAAGAAGTTTTTGATTATCTACGATCAGTGCCATTAATCATAAGATCACTTTGGAGTCCACTGAAAGAGAAGCAAATCATTGATCAGCCTAAAGCAAACTGATAAGTGTGGCTTTGAACCTTCAGGAGATGATTAGGCAGTAGCAGTTAGGAGTGCAGTTGAAATCCATCTTTCGGAGATTGTCCAGAAGCAGTCTATCACTTTTAAGAAATGTCTGCATAGCATCATAGAACCAACGTACCTTTAAGTTTAGAGACTCGTTCTTCAGCCGTATCCCACGAATATAAAATGCTCTTCTCAACTCAACTTTTCTAACCAATGTGCACCGGTTTCTCTTTCCCTTTCTTCCTCCCTAACTTCGGCCCGTTGTGCGACTTAATTCCGGTCACTTAAGAGTACTAAGCAATCCCTTTAGCGTGTGCCAATTATAAAAAATGGAGAACTTGAGCAGCTAACAGAAAACAAGGCCTCTGTCAATAGTGAACAAAGATGACCTTTAAAGGAACTTTAAAACCTGAAATTCAATTTTCACAAAATCCTAGAGAGTGATCTACACTGACGTAGCGCCTAGGGGTCTAAACTTTTGGACATGCTTCAGAATTTCGTCACTTTATGGCCTGGTATGTGGTAGATCAGCAGAAATGTGACTCATTTCAAATCGAGTTGCTTCATATTTCGCACTTCGAGCGTGTAATCGGTCGCAATCCTCCACCACTGACTCTGAATTTGAAAGAGCTGTGCTCAAGCGCAACCACATGGGTTCTTGGAGTCTGTCTATGGACATTTTCTTGGGTATATGAGGATGAGAAAACCGCAATGCACAATGCTTTTTTATATTTTAAAAAACACCAAGCCACCTGACCAATATCAGCACAGGCATACACTGCCATGATGAAGTTTGTTGACTCATAAACGTTCAGGGCCTGAGCTATAGCTGCCTTCCATTCTTGACGTAGTTGTCAAAACCAAGCTCTCTAGCGTCACAATCACTTGGTTTTTATACCAGGGGTTCGGCCTTAATCTTCTCTACTCCCGTAGGCTGATATTCGAAGACCCTCTAAGCTGGAGCGTTGTTACCCATTCGGTCGATGTGGCCAAGCCACTGTAGTCGACGGATTTTCTCCCTTCCGAACCACATCCACTTTTTGGTACACCACACAGAGTTCGCGGTTGTGTCTTCTCCCCCGTTCGTCTTCGTCGCAGACCGGATCATATATTCGCCATGATGAAGAACACTTTAAAATAGCTCCGGCCTATCTCTTTAGAACCACTGATCGTGACGCTTACTTACCTCAGTGAGAACACATCGGAAAAATTGTAAATGAATGTCAATCTTTCAGACAGCCTCGCAGCCTACTTTTTCAGGAATTGCTCCAATTCTTCCTTACCACGAACCATCGTTCCTCTTAACGAATGAATCTTAGTTTAACCGATCAGCAGTAGCTACATGAACGACCTTCACACTCGCGTCCACAATGAGACCTTCTTCTAAAGTTTTGGAAGGTAGAGTTTCTGGTAGATCAGATTCTTTCATCGACATGGAAGCACCCTCTTGATATGTGAATTGAAACTTCTCGTACAACACTTCCCCGACAAATGAAAATCCTCTTAGTCCCGGTATGAAGTTCTAAGAAGGACAGCTATCCACGACTGGGGAGGATTGATTTCCTTTGCTTGTAACGACATGATTACTGGTCGATTTTCAGAGATCATATTTGAAAGCGAAACCATATACCCTACTGCAGAGGATACGCATAGACTTGCTCAGTGCACTTCAAATGAAAACAGTTTCCTCCTGGCAATGACTGATTTCCACTATTCAATATCAGTCTGTGACAAATTGGGCACATATTTAAGTCTTTCTGACAAACCTGTCAATCCATTCCCTCTCTCAACTCTCCTGCCACATAAAAGTGATTTCCCACCAAATGTTGCTTTCTCACCATCGTCTGCCATAAATGACGATCTCCAGTGATCCTGTCGAATCATGGAAGACCTATTTTTGAAATGTCTTGAGTCTCTTCGGTCTTAGACCTTTGACTTCGTAGAAGATCACTCTTCTCTGACACGATCAGTGAACCTGACATTTGCCATCATTAGCCATTCTGGTGGAAGATACATTTCCCGACAATGTGCTGATTGGTAGATCAGTTGTCGTCTCCACTTTTAACGATCTCCACTGATCAAGTAGATCTATTGGTTTCAAAAATATGTCCTTACCAATTCATACGTTAATCGCGTCCGTACGTTAACGTCTCATGATGAGACACCCCTCTCGCTCACCCAAAGGTAGCGACTTTATCATCTCATGCATTCTCCTCTCCCGCAAGTCACAGCCCAACACGTTAGTCAGTTAAAACAAGAGAGTTTATCGAACACATAAAAATTGGCGTCACCTCCGGTCCTCAATCAAATTGACAAGACTAATCAGAAACTCAAATAGGCAAATTTGCGGTTGAACCTCCTCCCACTTGGCCGTTATGAATCGAATTAGAGTCAATTATCGATCGTGAGGGCTGCCTGAGGCACATTCTCGATTAGCACGCGGCAATTCTTGCGCAAATCAGCTGACTGACCCATCGAGGATCAATTAGGGCGTGGACAGAGTTGCACGATCAATCGGGCCCGCTGCACAAGGGAGACGCTCCCGCCATGACAGGCTCAATGATCACCGATCACCTATAACACATGTACACAAGCAGTCATCCTTTCGCAGTGTAATCCCCTTCTAAGACCCTGCGTCGTCGTCCACCGTCCGCGTCTGGGGGATTAGGCTCAATCACCCCCTACCAGTGCGGCAAGTTGACGGCGCAATCGTCCGCTCTTCCGAGTCGTGTAACGTCTCACTCTGCACACGTTCTTGACGGATGCCTTAATCCAATTAAAGAACACGATGTGTCATATGGTCGCCGCCACCGCCGCTCAAGTCGCAGGCAACCAGTCTCTCCTTCGGCAACACTCTCTGCTGGTAAGCTGTCAGCCACAACCACCACCAGCACTACCGATCGTCCCCGTGTGCTTGTTGTTTTTCGATTTTCTGGACCAGTCGCACTACAAATAGCCTTCAGGGGTCTTGCGTCCGATGTGTCAAATGTCTCACAGTGTCTCTGGTGCGCCGTTGTGTGCGCCCGTGTGTCAGTGGCTTGCTTGCCTCCACGAAGGCGCATTAATTGAGTTTCGATTTAACCCACCGCGATAGCCGGCAGCCAGCCATCGCTGGCAGGGGGAGGAGAGCGGGGCCTTCGTGAGCAGATAATTAATATTTGTTCTCCCAGCAGCGAGGTCTTAGGTTTTACTGTTTCAATTGAATGATGAATTAGATAGTTTCTCGGGGCGAGCGCGGGGATTCAAGGTCAGGTATGTAGTTGTGACTCCCGAGCAGGGAGCGTGCAGTCGGAATTCTTGGATAATGTCCGAAGGAATTTCGAGCGCGGAGGTGATAAACATTTGATTGGACCCATGTTTTTTTTTTTGATTTTGCTCGTTACAGGCTGTGATTAATGTGAGTGTTTGTTGTGGTGAGGGGTGCTGGGAGGGGGAGGGGGAACAGGGCCAGGTCTATTTACGGTACACTTACCGCGCTGGGTGGCATGGATTGAATTGATATCGAGCCTGCCACTGAACGGATGACAGATGTGGTGGTGTGAGATATGCACGCGTGGAATGTTCATAATCAAAAATCGATTAGATCGATCGAGCGCAAGCGGATACAGTTGGGCCTGCCGGTGTCCGTCCGCCGAAGGATGAACGGGTCTAATGGTTTATGGCTGTTTGTTTAGGGCATTCTTTTATGGCTGGGACGCGGTTGGGAACGGGTTCGAATGACGGCGCTAAATGTAAAACATGGCGACGCTCTAGATTTGCATATGATTTGATTTGTAGAGGGGCCCGATGAGCGGCGATTCTTTGTCGTGGGCAATAAAATGGACACCAGGTGACGGTTGGCCTTCTGGCGAATCGTAAACGTCGATTAAAATTAAGAATGTTTTATGTTGAAGCGACAAAGAGGTGGCAGATAGCTGACGATGAAGAAACTTTCATTAGTGGCTCTTGAGGTGTTTCACATTAAATTCCGTGGATGAGTGTGGTGCTGGGCTGTAGATCTGTTCAATGACTGGTCGGGAGACTTGACGGATATTCTTTGTCATTCAAATGATCAGCCGTTGGTTTTGCGGTTTTGCAGACATTCCTTCTTCTGTGGGAAAATCAGGTTCGGGATTGATCTGCCATTGTGGTGCCCCGTCATTGGAATGATCTGTTTCGTTAATCTGATCGGTTGCACAAATCGAACAGAATACAAGTCTTTAGTAAGTCTTGATAGAAGATGTGAGATGCCCATACAGCTTAAAGAGCGGTTTCACCTAAGCCATCCGATCGAGGCAACAGTACCCTTCAGTGTCGTGAAGTCCTCCGTGTGAGGCACACTTTCGATGTTCCGCTGAAGTAGGACAACCGCGACTTCAGAAAGAATCTCAGGATTTCCTTCAACTTTGTGTGCGACAGGCCCTTCACAAATAACAAACGTTGTCTTCCGGTAGGCGACCCGAAAAATTGTGCTTAAGGACTCTAGCTCAACATCGTCTCCTCAGATCGGAATAACAAGTCAAAGAGCCCTGTCACCACCCTAATCAGTGCTCTCCACTCATCTGTCTTACGCTCAACTGCGTCTGGGTGATTTTTGGCTTCCAGCGAAGGACCTTTGTCTCTTTGCCTCTTTAATTGTGTTTCATTTCCTCTGTGGACTCGTTTTCTATTTTCCTCCCTAGGAAACTGAGAGGAGGGAAGGGGAGAGGAGGAGTCATATTTCTGGTTCACCTCTGACCCTCTCTAAGCATGTGCACCTACCCACTACGCCTCCTATGCAATGCCTTTAATGGTTAACAGGCTGTCGGAGTATAAATTAACTTTTTCCCAGTCAAGTGAGGCAACCACCTAAGTCATCATGGAAGACCAGGGGTTTTTCAAGAATTTATGAACTCGAGCCATTGGGACAACGTCTTCGACTGAGATGAGGCCACAAATGAAGATGAACCTCTGCCAGCTTGCGGTACAAAATTGAAGGTAGCTCGCATGGTAGACGATAGCTGGAGAAATATGTTTGTTGAGGCTCAGGTTGTACCTCCAGCAGATCCTCCAGTCCCTACCGTCTACGGTAGAACATTTTTTTCTTTCCATTCTTCTTTTTTGGAATCAGTTCAGTATCCCTTTAACGTCTGTTTTCGGGATGCGCTTCTACCCTTGCAAGGCACTTCATATAGCCAACGCTCTTCTTAGTGAACAGCGAAGGTACCAGGAATTTTTTGTCACATAAGAGGATATTCGTGTAAGAGAAACTAGGACTTCCTGTGTTACTAGGACAACTCCCGTCAGGTATCAAAAGAAATCTGCCCTCCATCAATCTGATTTCACACACTTCAAGACGCTAACAGCGACAAACAGATCGGACATTCTGTACGGACAAGTATTCCCATTTATTACATGCTTTAGGAAGTAATGGGCACCCACCCCGTAACTGGATGCCGACCGTTAACAACGCCGTTGATACGCTTCTTGGGTGTTGGAGGACCTAGTTTTTGACCAACATTTCCTTAAGTATGTGGGTATGATAGCCGCATATGGCTTTGAGATCCCAGAAGTGATCGAAGAGGTGTCGTTGCAACCAAACAAAGTGACTGTTGTCCTTTGTCCTTTGGGTGGAGTGTAAGGGTCGAATGATACAAACGTTTCTTTTTTTCTTTCCGCCGGTCATTGAAGACTATATTGTCGCCTTTGCATAGTGGATGAGTTCATCGACTCTCACGCCAAAGGTCCCAGTTTTAAATACAGACTCAAATACTGGTCCAATGTACTACCAGGCTGTAACCCTAATTTACTATAGTTTCCTGTTTTTTCGAAGAAAGACCAGTAGGGGCTGCTGTGAGACTTAAAGTTTTCAGTTCCTACCACGTCAACGCCAAACAGTTGTCAACTGATACGAGCAAACATTGACAGAGGAAGTGTTCTGTAGTGTCTTCACCTTCTCGCAAAGAGTGTCTCCACTAAGCCCAAGTAGACTTAGGTGCTTAGATTAACACTTCTACACTCTTTTCTGTCCAGATATAACAGAAAAGCCGCCGATTTTTTGCTGACGTTCGGGAGCATGCACTTGGTCAGCCTGCATCCTGGAGAGTCTTGCCAGCTCGGATTGTGCTGCTGGGAGACCCAACAGTCGACGGAAGCTATAACCAAGTAAGAGGATAATCCCAAAGTGGGTTCGAGCCCAACGAATGCCTCTTTAGAACCTTGGCCAGCAAGTTCAACCCAAACAAGTCTTACCGACTTCAGTCTGCCGACCGAATTAAGGGAGGACTTGCATTCCTGGACTATTTTGGAAGTAGTTAAGGGCCTTGGCTGTTGCTGTAGACGCAGAAATTTCGCCCCTTTCACCTGTTCTTCAGAATTTAGTTGGTGGCCTAAGCAACAGTTTCCGCCTGGAAGACCGATGCGAAATTACCTCGAGAGGTGTCTAATGCTGTCGTCTTCCAAGAAAACACCGGCCGCAGATGCCTCCGTCATCTTGGAGCCGTCAGTGAAATTCCGACTACATTCCCTTCCCGGTTTAGTGTCTGGCCAGAGCCAGTCTTGGACACAGGGAAAGTCGACTTTGAATAAGCGACGAAGCTGGATCGTGGGTTTGCCCCATGAGTCCATAAGACTTGTATCATAGAAGATGGGGTGCGCGAGGATATTAAGGAAAGGGAGATTAAGCAATGCATCAAGAGCAGAGCCAGTCGTTCGGGAGACGACCCCTGGACAGCTGAGACAGACCGTTCTTTGAAACTTGGTGAAAGCAGCAGTCACTTGCTTTCAGCTTATTCCACCAAACAACTGCGGCATACTGCGGCATAGGAAACGAGACGTCTTACCATTGTAGTGCAGATCCAAAGGGATCTTGTTGGTGACGGGCCACCCGTTTTACAAAAAAACTCCCTTACACTGCGAGACAATTGACAGCGCCTTGAAGGTTTTCGTCTTAATGTGAAAAAAATTCCAGCGAAGGTCCTTATCTAGGATAACACCCAGGTACTTAGCATCTTCGGAACAGGGTATGCTGACACCTTTAAGTACTTGTTGACCAATGAGATTAGTTTGCCTTGTGAAGAGAAGAACGTCGGTTTTAAGAGGATTGACTGAAAGCCTTTTCCTTGTGCACCAGTCATCGATCATGTCAAGGGCCGCCTGTTCACGTGCACAAACGGCCGCAAGGCATGGTCCAGTGACCAGTACAGCTACATCATTCGCGTAAGCCTGGGCGTAGGTGTTAGATCTGTTCAGGGCCGAAAACATAGAGTCAACCAGCATGCACCATAGGAGAGGTGGCAGAACGCCACCCTGGGGCAGCCCCTGTTTACCCCCAACATTACATACTGGTTACACTCCGCTTCCACGACTATAGTTCTGTTTATTAGCATTGATTTTATTCATGACACCAATGGTTCTTCTACGCCGTGTTCTCGAGGCGCGTTGCACATGCCATCAAAAGTTGCAGTGCCGAAAGCAACACGAGTAGTTGCTGAAGAAGCTCGGCGCCAGTCCATTGTGGCCTGTAGCGTCATTCACTTTAACTCAGGATTGCTACTTATGGTTCTAACAATAAGCTCCAACACAGAAACTCAAGAAAGCAACTTTTCTCAATTTATGGTATCTATAGCGCTCGAAATATGCAAACGAGTGATAAAAATTTTACCTCAACAGTATCTCATGCTACAAATTTTCCAGAGGTGGCCATTTGCAAAATCTTGTTGGTCACATTGAATGGCAATTTTAAGTCTCTAGAAAGAATTCAAACTTGCATCAAAGATGTATCGCTGAGCGTATTTTAGTAGGCTTAAGTTTCAAGACCAAAAAATGAACGATTTAAGGAAGTCGATTGGAAACTCAAAATTCGTTTGAATTCGGATAAGGAAGGCAGAAAGCTTAATCTTACTTAATGGGAAAGGATGCTTTACCCACGATTGTTACTTACTGCCTACGGGGACTAAGATCTGTTGCAAGTTTTTGGCAGCTTTATGGAGCTAATTTTTTTTTAAGTTGTTGATACCCATTCTCTTCCTCGCTTTTACTCTCTCCTTCCCTCCCATTTCTCTCTTCCCCTCTGTCTCTCCCTATCCTTCTCAAAATACTGCCAGAGCATGTCTTAAAGCAATTGTTGATCTCCATTGCCTAACTTTCTAAAACCAAAGTCAGCCTTGCCGATGTACAAGACAGGCTTCATTTTTTTCCAATGACTGGTGTTTTAGAATATGTTAAGAACATATTGCAACATGCTCTCCTAGTACGTTGAGCTTGAGTCAAGCATTTCTGCGGTCTTCTTTCTTCAGTTGATTACCTTCTTTGCGATGAGATGGAACGATGTCTGAAATGTCCGTCTCTGACTGAAATGTTTCCATGAACAAGGCTTGAGAACAGCTCCAAGACAGTTTCGTGCTAAACGATCTTCTTCTTCTTGTGGCGCTATAGTCCGGGGCGGACTTGGGCCTACGATCACATTCACCCTAACCCCAAAGTCAATAAACACAAACAGAGAGCGGACCATCGACGGTTATAGCGGCTCACCACCGGTGCTGCCTGCTTTCTGATATCCGTCCGAAGGTGTAAGTTTTCGAAGAACCTCTCTGGCAAGTAAACCCGAAAATTTTGTCTGTTGGTATAGTGTTCGACAAGAAATGGCGACTTATGGGAAAAAACAGAAATTTGGCAACTTACTTGTTTCATACCAGTGCAGCAACTCCTTCTCTCTTTGGACTCTAGATTTTTTCCGTGGCCGTCTAAATTCGTCAGATTTTGGGAACTTCAATGTCTTGAGCCCAGGCTCATTCTTCAGTAAGTTTTGCATCCGTTCCAATGATTCAGCATTTCTCTTCCACTTTGACGCGGATTTGGCTCAATTCGAGCTGTCTCTGCAGCTCTTGCTGGCTTTTCATGGCCACCTCCTTCCTGGCCTGTATCGCGGTAATGTGCTGTGGTTCGAGAGTCAAGTGTTTTTTTCACATTGAGGTGGTGGAAGGCTTTAACGACAGCCACTGGTGGTTTTCGAGTCAAATATAAGGCAACACTGCAACACACTGTCACTTTTGAATTCACATTTGCATTTGTTCACCGTATTCGCATGACCTTTACATCAAAGAATGTGCGTTCATTGGAAAATGTGTGCCGTGACTTGATTAGTGGTGCCAAGAACCAAAAACTCCGTGTAACGGGCCCTGTACGCATGCCAACGAAGGTCCTCCGCATCACCACCCGTAAGACACCTTGCGGTGAGGGTTCAAAGACATGCGATCGCTTTCAGATGAGGCTTCACAAGAGAATCATCGACTTGCACTCATCATCTGAGATCATGAAGAAGATCACATCCATCAACATTGAACCTGGTGTAGAGGTTGAGGTGATCATCGCCAACTAAGGCGGATGTCATTGTCTTTTGTACAATTTAGACGCAAAATTTTCTGTCGAGTCGAAATTTGAACTCAGGAACGATCTAAAAGTTATAGCAGCCTGAAGTTGAATGCGTTTCGAATCAGGGAGGATGTAGTTCTACGCACTCTTTCAACATTTACAGTGCTTGCAGGTTGGTTGTAACTTTTGCTTTTTTACTAACTTGGTCCACTCCTATCTCTTGTCAGAGTAGATAGACAACCAACACCAGCGCTTGTTAATCTTTCATATATGCCATCTCTATTTAAAGGGTAACTTAGACTATATGATCCTCTGAATGCTCTAAGTGATTCACATAGACTCGAGTGGGGGCCCAACTCGATTTCCTAGAACTTAGATTTATGTGACTAATGTTGAGACCCCAAGGCAGCTATCCGTCAGTGTCTCTGGCACAACCAGCCCCTGAAGTGGCACGGTATAGAGTTGATGTGTGAAGGACAAGTCCACGAACCCTTTGGTATCTGAGTTGACAAATGATTTCGATCTTATCCTATTTTCGAACGCCAGGACTCACTGCCTTTTGCTCGATGATGCTATCTCCTACAGGCTGTAAATAAGAAATGAATCTATGAGACCAAACTTTATCCCCTACGACTTGACTCAAAGTCCTGTGTTTCCCTCTCCAACCAGAGCGTTAAGAAAAAAAAAATCCTTAACGCGCTCCTTCTTTCCCTCTTCGATCATCGGTAACCCCTCAAGAGATCATGAATTGCATGAGATCGTCTGCCGATCGTGTATCAATTCAACAGACAATGTTGCAATCTGTGGTGTTCACGGGAACAGCCTCTCGTGTAAGGGTCGCTTGCTTCTACTCCATTTTCTTGCAAACGATTATTTCTCCACTGATCTGCACTGGGTGTAGAGAAAAACCAGATCATACGACGACCCTTGGAAATCCTCACACTCTCCTGCGATGTAAGTTCACCTGGCAGATCGGGCACTCCACTCACTGAATTGAATTTATTCTGATCTACGGAACTCAAAGCAATGGAGACGGACACAAACTACGAATCTGCCTTGATCATTCCTCTGTTGAGTGCCTGACCTAGTGGGAGATCATAGAGATCCTATAAAAAACCCTTTTTCTTCTTCTTGAGGCGCTACAGTCCGGTGCTTTTTTAGCACAACGGATACTGTAAAAAACCCTACCTGTCAAAATGCGTGCTCAAAAAATGTTTCCCCGGCTTTTCAGATCCCTTATCGCATCGCTATCCTAAAGATAACATCAAATCTAATCAAATCTCTCCTCTTTCATTGCAGGAAGGAATCACGGATCCCCCATCAACATCTTCCATAAGTCGCCTACTCCGCGGATCCGATCGCACCATCGACGACGGCCGCAAAGACTACAGCATCCACGGGATACTTGGAGGTACGTATACACTCGCATTCAAGCCTAATCTTCATCGCCCACAAATTGAATATCGCCAATGGCCAGCCCGGCCAGTAAGAATCGTCAAGTTATTGCCGATAAATCCGGCCTCTGTTGGTTATTGTGATGAAAATTTATCCCTCAGCAGCTTCCATCATCCGCTGGAATTATCCGAATTTGAATTATATATGTATTTGGTAATAATAATCATTTAGGAGACGCATCTCGCTTCAGTCGACGGGTGTCGGGTTCGTTTGATTCCCGGCTAATGACATGTACGCGCTTGCGCGCGGCCGCTCCACCGTTTGAGAATGCATCATCATCGTTGTCATTATCGTGAGTGTATCTTTGATCGACACCATTCGATGGACAAAGGGTGTAGATGCGGATCGGCAGCAGCGCTCCCTTCACAGTTCACAGTTGCTTGAGATAAAATAATGGAAAACAATCTGTAAATCAAAAGGCGAACGTATCTGTATCTAATAGTGGCCGGTCGCTCGGCCAACACTGGGTGGTGGTGATCGGTGTGCGCTCTGCGCTCATCAAAGAGATTCCGGCAGCGGTGCGGCGACCGCATGAACTCTCCCAGGCCCAGGGAACCTGTATCGGTGCGAGATGGTGTTCTCCGGTGAAAGAAAGGCTTTTTCTTCGTCTCATCCCTCGCGCCATTGTCTAGGCTCGATGTTTCCTTTCCTCCTTTCCTCATCGTCATCGGTGAATGGGAACAAAAAGGGACGCTCTCGTGTGTTGTTGAGTCACCGATGCCGATCGTTCGTACTGTGGGACAGTTTTGAATGAGAAAGGGGCCCTGCAGTGGTCGGCATTGTTGGGGAGTGTGTTGGTTCTTGTTTACGGATACGGGCCTTTTTTTTCGATTCCATTGTGACGGCTGATGTTTGTGCACTTGCTTGCGAAATAACTTGACCTAGTGATGTGTAAGGTGTCGCCAAGATGAAACGCTGGTGGACAATTGGCGCATGAATGTCATGAGGGGTGAATGAGGGCTGCTTGATTGATAAAGTGGAAGGTCGGCGGAGTTAAATGGTTTAGACAGGTTTGTGGGAAGCTGAAATAAACACTGGTGTGGGTAAGGAATGATGTTAATGAACATGGCTTTCAGTATGAGAGACGGGAAATTTTGGCCACTGGAGGCTTTATTTCAGAGGTGTTTTATTGATGGATTGGGAGTAAGACTGTTTCAGAACTTCAAAAAAGAGTGTGTTTTGTTGCCGTAAGCTAAAACACGTTCTTAACGATCTTCCTGAACGTCATCGTATCTAACTTTCCGAATATGGGCACTCAAAAAATTACCATCTCGAGGAGCAATTGGACCAAAAATTCTTTGATTGAAAGCACGCCTGCACCGATCTACCATGGTGGCATCGCTTCCTCTATTCGTGGACTGTATAAGTCAGAACAAGTTGCAACTGTTCAGTGGACAGCCGCTTGGCAGATCAGTCATAGACTCATTTTGTAGCATTTTCGAAGCTGCCGCAATCGGCAATAAGAATGAGTAGGAAGTGACTAAAAAGCCAAGTTGGTTAACTGTGGTGCCGCGTGGTTTCTTTTTAACTTGTGAATTTTGGAAATATCCTTTAGGCCGATCTACAATTTCCTGGTTTTAAGCAGGTGCAAAGGCTTCCATCAATTTCGTTGGTCAAGAGTTGATGGCAGTTCTGCAGTCGAGCTAAAACTGTCGTTCTTCTTCTTTATGTAGTCACCGCTAGCTCGTCTTGTGTCCACCATGAGTTGGACTCCTGCTCCCACTACTCGAATCTAGGGGCAGGTTTTTGTACGGCCGTGTATGCCGATTTCATTACGCTACCAAAAGGTTGAATCGTTGGCTGTTTAAAGTGCTACGTACCTCTCCTGTGAAGAGGATATAAATCATTTCTGCTTAGCTCGGCCTTCGATGTTCCAATGACACGTCTTCGTCCCGCCAACAACAAATTGATGACAATTTACAGCCCAATTCTGTGCCGTCTCCAGATTAAGTGAGGAGTGCCTCTTCGTTCCTCTTCATAGTTCTGCAAATGCAATTGTTAATGAGACTCAATTTCAGTTAACGACACCTCAGATGGTTATGACCCTATAATACACCGATCAACAGGGGAGCGGTTTCCTGTCTAGCTGGATGGTAATGTTGGTTCTTGCGCTGTCATACGTAAGCCACAGAGTGCGAGAGGTGACACCGATGTCGGAATAGTGCCTCGGGTTGTCTGCAATGGACATGATCTTCTTGTCTACCCTTCTTTGAAGATCTGCAAGAGGTTGTTTGATCCCTGAGATTGCATTCTCACGACGAATGCTACTGTTTCTAAGACAGAGACCTCCAAGTTGGTTGAGCTCCGTTTGAGCTCAGACGGGATCGTTCTTTTTGCTTTCTTGTCCCACCATTGGCCGCAAGGACTCCTCGGGCCGGGGCAGTGCGACTGCACTATGGACTGCACTTCTAACTCTGCATGATCTAGCCCTCTTATGCGTTGTGATCGTAGATGTTTGACAAGTCACATTCTGCCATACAGTCTGAAGAGTTTGGCGTTGAATCTTCGTCGTCACTGAACCTTCTCCTCCAAATTTCAGCAAAGCAAGCAAGGCAAAGAAACTTTCAAAAAGGCTTCCACATCGCCTTTCATTCTGCACGTGACAAGGCTGAGTTGTACAAAGCTAGCCTTATCATTGGCAAGAGGACCTTGGGCGCCATAGACAACATAGGGCGTATTTAGTAAGAACGATCCAACCTCTGGCCTTCAAATTTTCAAAGTCTCCTCATCCAAATATCAGTGTTCCGAAGCACGAATCACGATGCGCTGCACTTACCTTCATTTGCCTCTTTTAGAGCTAGACAACAAACAGATGAACTTGCAAGAGGCGTCACCACTTCACTGATCGTGACTGATCCTCCAGTTTTTGCTTTACTCTTCATGTCATTCCTCAACTGAACAAGAGTCCACAACCTGTTGTACCATCAAGATGCCTCAAGCAAAGTGCGCGCGATCATTGCGAGATCGACGATCAGAACACTCACTGGTGTCACATGCAAACAGGCTAGATCATCTTTCGCACAACGACTACTGTCCGATCTGCGGGAAAGAAGTGGAGCCTCGTCCACCTCTCTGGATGAAGAAAAACCCATTAAGGGGCCATCAAGCCACGTGAACGTAGCAAGCAACAGACAGGAGGAGCAAGCAGAATGACAGACTGTCATAGGAATGAGTCTAGTTTAGACTTTGTGCGGCTGCCTATCTGACTACCTGCCCAGGACTGGATTTAAGAAGGAGAACTGCAACTGCCACCTAAGCCTCTGAAGTCACAGCAATTGTCAAGGGACCACAAGTATCTCTGGTCGGTACAATCTCTTTGAACGCTTTAAAAGTCACCTCTCACACGTTCGGGCATTTTTGTCACTCCTACCACCTGCTCATCGAACCGAATCGTAGCACATCATCCTGCTAAGTGAACATCAAATGCAAGTCCATTAAGAAATCAGACGATAAGTGCGTGTCAAGTGCCGCTTCAAAGATGTTGGCCGAGTCGAGGCGCCATCAATCCTGATCCCCCTCCCCCAAACCGCACCTTCGCCAGCCACCAACGGCAAATAAATTAAAAGAATGTCTCCAGCCATCGTCCATGTGCGTCACACGTCAAATGAATAGTGTAACTAACAGAACGCCAAAAAGGAAATAAAATACCTCAAACACTTATCGCCGTCTTACGAACTACTCCGATCTCCGATCGCGCCTCTAATCGAATCTTATGATTCTATGCTCAGATCTGGGTTTTTCCCGACCCGTACACACACACAGCAACACGCCACCATCGCAGATGACAATAAAACAAAGCTCAAGAATTTGTCGTGACCACTTTCTATAGAGGTGCCAACGAATACCTCACCGACTTCCAAATTACGCCTGCATATAGAACAGAAGCCGTTGTTCCAATTAACGCTCAGTTTAGATTGGAATGCTGCCCGGCAAACAGAGGAGGGCGAAGCTGCGTGGTGGTGAATCTAAGAAGCATTCTTGAGCCTCTCTTGGGTTGACACAGCAGTTGTTCAACGCACCGTGTCGGTCGATCGTCGCTGCGTGTGTGGTCAGCGTTTTCAATTAATGTCTCACTTAGCGCCTTCACAGTGATGCAAAATGTATCAAAATGTGCTCTTGGGGAGGGCTAGATGATTTAACATCCAGATCCCCTGAGGGGGATGGGGGAGGGGTGCCTGTACCCCTCGACGTTTGATTAGATATTGCATCCAGAACTGAAGTGAAATACGGTGTCAAATGCGGTGATAAGATTCAAATGGAGGGAGTATCTTATCTGTGTGAGGGGGGAGTCGAATTCGCCGCCACCGTACCATGCCACCGTACCGTCGCCGATGCTAAAGCGAACAAATTTAATTATCTTCACTGTCGGACGTCGTCGCCGCGGTAAATCGAACAAAACATCGAAATAATGAGAAACGATACGCTCGCTCTCTATCTCTGCGCCCACAAGAGGCCGTCGTCGTCGGTCGTCGGTCGGACGGATGGTATGGCGAGGAGGAGAAGAAGGAGGAGATTCAGGAAGAACCACGCCATTTGACCGATTTACATTGCGATCGTGCTCCAAACGAAACCAAACCGGAGCCCAATGATTGGACCCGCAAAGGTGGCAGGATACATGACACATTTCGGCCCGCGAAACCGAAGAAAAAACAAGTTTCACACACGCACACACACACACACACCGGCTACCGCGTGTGAGTGAGAACGCAAGATCTGCGATCACAAACACCAAGCCGCCACCGATCAAGGGAGATGATGGTGGCGGCGGTGGTGGCGGTATGACGGTTAGTGTTTCAGTTTCTGTATCTATCCATGCTGCTGGGAATCAATGACATTTAATTTTGTTTGAGATTTGATCCGATTTTTAACTGGCGAGAGATTCTCTTGATCACCAAGATGAATGTGGGCATGAAAATTGTCATCAATCAACGTAATCTGCGGCCTTCCCGCCCCCCCTCACACACCGTGTGTAGCTGGCATGTGTCACTCATTTTTAATGCCGCACCGCTACTGTCTCGATTGTCAAACGAAATCACGCACACACAGCGGGTCCGTCTGTCTGTCTGTCTATCTGGTTGCCTCTCGCCCGCGCATCTCAAAGAAATTAGTTCAAATCGCGGCCGACCCTACCTGCTGTCCCGTCCACCTCCTTCTCCTACTTCTCCTCCTACCCACTGTCTTCATCAATTCTTTTTTTTCTTCTTCTTCTCGATATCGATTGACCATTGTCAGAGATTCACTTTGATGTCGAGCGCTATGCGCGGATTAGGTGGCCCGCTCAATGGGAGAATGATTTTTTGGACAAACACGCGGCACACAATGACACATAGCTGAACATTCTCGACAATTAAAATTGTATTATCGCCGTTCGGTCATTCGGCCGTTTGGCCGTTCGGGGCAAGAATTGAAAATCTATCGATTATGAGAGTCTCTGACGTCGTTGTCGTCTCCGTCTCTCTTTTGCTGACCGATCGTGATCGGCGTCGTCGTGATCGTCGTCCAATTAATGGCAGGTTGTCTGTGCGTCCTCATCGGAAGTCGGTCGTTGGTCGGGTGCGAGCCGGTATTGCACCGGCAGCATGCATGCAGCCATTGTGTAGTCGGAAATAGGATTACCACTGTGATTACACATTCGATCGCGTCGGAAGGGAAATTAATCGACGATCATTAACAATGTGTCGTGCTGCAGGTGGATGCATGGTGTGGTGCTGGGTGACTGGAGAATGAAAAATTGTAATTAGGGGATTGTAGGCGATAACTGGACAGCTACTGGTGCTGATGAGCGTTCATTCGGTGGTGGTGATTATAGTTCGGTGATCGTTCGCTCAAATGGTGCAGGATTGTGAACAACAAAGTGCTGACAAATGTTTCATTGAATGAATCCGTTTCCTGTTGGCTATTAACTGATGGACAAGAACTGAGAGGTAGGGAGGGGAGGAAGGTGGGAAATTCGATCACTTGGCAGATCCAGTTCGAGTCCTTGTTACACTTGGATATAGCTCCTGATGAGTTGATGTTGATGGTGAAAGATTAAGAAGCTAAGAAGCTGGCCTAACGATGAGCACCCTCAGAAATACATTACGCAGTTCTGTAAAGCATAGAAGATCAGGCGGAACTCAAGGCGATCGTCCGTTTAGAAGCTGACTTACGGCGATGAATTTGAGGTGGTTAAATGAATGGCTCATTGACGCCATTTACTGGCAAAAGAGTTTGTCTGGCAAACACAATTTATATGCTCTCGTCAAACAAGAATGCATAACATCTCTGGTTTTGTGTGATCGCCTACCTTTAGGACCTTATATCACGGGCACCCATTTTCACGAAACGACTAGACACCTCAGTTTGAGGGATAAGCACTGGACCTTGGAAGGGTCCCCTATCGCTTTATGGGTTACA
This sequence comes from Eristalinus sepulchralis, assembly GCA_944738645.1. Lineage (NCBI taxonomy): Eukaryota > Metazoa > Arthropoda > Insecta > Diptera > Syrphidae > Eristalinus > Eristalinus sepulchralis. The sequence continues at coordinate 66,078,451 of OX122883.1, forward strand.
GCACACGGTTGCAAAGCAACTCCAGTCAGAGCCAAGAAAGTTTTGCCCGGCTTTTCTCAATGGGCCACACAATTCGATTTAGGGCAGTCATCACGGTATACTTACCTCTTCTCGAGCTCGCTATTTTGAGTGCTATAGTCACCACGAGACACCCCCAAAAGGAGGCCTACCGCACGGTCAGGCTAGAAGAAGTTCCATAGGCTCATTGGCATTCCGTGGGACTAGTATAAGACTTTTGGTCAAGCTGTCACTTGCAGTCAAGTTCCCTCAGAAACAAAGAAGACTGGTGTCGAAATACCAAACTGGCTTTGTACAGCACCTTGATCTTCCCTCTCAAGCTCTATGGCTCCAAGCAGATAAGAGAGCTCTTGACTTTTAAGAAGGAACACAGGAAAGTCCTGTGTGCTGTGTGCGATGATGACATCAAGAGAAGAGGATTTACGACGGGATGTCTCTATGAGTACAACTCTATGAGTGCAACGATATGACTAGGCCACATAAGGTGTTTGAGCAACACAACTTAAGTCTTCGAATCCGGATTCAAGGATATTCTTTTCAAGAAGCAACTTTTCTTAAGGCAATTCGGGACGAAAGTGGATCATATTACACCCAAAATCCTGAAATCACGAAACTTGGCAAATCCGAGAAGAATTGACATGTTGGATGTGTACACTATCCGAATTTTGCATTTTCCACTAGAGCCTGCAGAGATCTTAAGAACGGGTTCGAAGGGGGACAACGTGCCGCCCACGTACGAGGGGCGTTCAATATATTCGCGGGATCGATATGAAGGAAATGCGATTTCAATTTTAATTTTTTTTTATTTTTCAATATAATCTCCCCTAACATCAATGCATTTGTAACATCTTGAGATAAGCTTTTTTAAACCCTCAAAAAAATAATTTTCCTCTTTCACAGCAAAATACCCATTTATTACCGACTTGAGTTATTCATCATCCGAAAATCTTTTTCCACAAAGACATTTTTTCAAATCCGGAAACAGGAGATAATCACTAGGTGCAAGGTCTGGACTATAGGGTGGGTGTTGGATTTCTTCGAAACCACAATCTCGCGCAGCAGCCTTGGAAACTCGCAACGTGTGAATAGAAGCGTTGTTCCTTTTTTATGTTACTTCATAGACTCTTGTTTGCTTTCAGAGTCACAGTGGTGCACCCATGTTTCGTCCCCAGTAACAATTCGATCCATAACACCGTCCGCATACGATTCTCATTTTTTTCTGAGGCACTGTGAGCATTCGTGGCAGGTTAAGATGGTCATAAAGAATTGTGTAAATGGTACCAATTGAAAGCTTGGTCATCTCTGCCATCATTTTCACCTTTATTCGGGCATCCTCAAAAACAAGTTTTTCGACTTCTTTGATGCTTTCTCCAGTACCTTGCTCTCCCTGGCTCTCTTGAACTCACTTGACCACTTTTGCACAGTTGATAACGAAGGTGCGGGACCCTGGTAAACAGCCACCATCTCTTCATGAATGGTTTTTGGTCTTTTTCCTTGCTTAGTGAGAAATTTAATTTGCACAATCATCGTCTCAGTTACCATTATGATTCTGTTTAACTAGAGATAATACGATTCCATATTATTACATCAAGCTTGAGCTACTTGCAAACTATGGTCTACCATTGTGCCTTGAAAAGGCGCCTTATGGACTATCTTCCAGTCACTGCATGACTGGCTATGAATAGAACGAGAATAAGTTGCGTTCCTTAGCCTTTGATGTACCATCTTTCACAACACTCTGTGTTTTGGTTTGACTTACACTTTCTTTTATTACTGTTCTGACGGTCAGATGACGGCCAATTCTTCAGGCAAGTCGCAGAAACTGACTCAACATGACCGTAACCTTTCAAAATTCACTTCATGTGTGTGTGTGAGAGTTCAGATAATTGCAAAATCAATAATCTAGTAACTAAGCCTATGCCACTACCTTCCAACTCCTACTTAAGATGAACACGACCAGCCACTCTTATCGTTTAGTTGCCCAATGGGAAGTGCTGCAGACATCCAAATCAATGGGACTTCTCCATAGTGGAAGGCATAAAAACCGTCCTGTATATTGCGATTAATTTCAGTCCTTAAAACTCAACTATTCGACAAATGAAACGATCTCTCAATTCTCCGATCCTCCGATCGTCCGATCCCCCGATCCTCCAATCCTCCGATCCTCTGATTCTCCGATTCTCCGATCCTCCGATCCTCCGATCCTCCGATCCTCCGATCCTCCAATCCTTCGATCCTCCGATCCACAGATCCTCAGATCCTCGGATCCTCCGATCCTCCTATCCTCCGATCCCCCGATCCTACGATCCTCCGATACTCCCATCCTCCGATCCTACGATCCTCCGTTCTCCCATGAGTTCAGAAGACCAATATATTCCCTGACGACCCAAAATGGCAAAATCGGAGTTTTTTTGGTGTCGCTAGCACCTCGAAAGAGGTAGTGTCGTGAAAAATTGAAAGTTCAGAGGAAGCCGGCGGCTTGTAAGTTGACACCCAATCGCCAAATAACCGCCATTAAGTTCAAGGACTCACATCAGTCAGCATTTTAGCAAAACCCCAAATCCACCTGGTTCTCGGAATCCTGTCAATCACTCACTTCCTGCCCCAAAACAAAGACCAGTCAAATCACTCTCTCCCCCTCTCATCCCCTGTGACCAATTCAGAAAATAGACAAAAGTCAATTTCGGCGCCAATGTCAAGCTTGTCCGGCAACAAGATTACGGATTAACAGATTTGAATAAGCCCTAATCCAAGCCAGGGGCCCATACACTCCACACACTCCCCAGAGGACGCCTGAGACCTGTCAGAGCGTCCCCTCAAAAGACATGCAAATCACTGCTCCCTGCTTCCCATCGGACGAGTGTGTTGAACTGTCGTCCCCAACTAATCTGCTGTCAGGTTGAGCAATTTTATCGAGGCTCCACGCAAGTCCCTCCATTTCGTCATGATTCATCGGCAGCGTGTCGCGCGACATTGTTACGAACTCAGGCAGCCGCAGGCGGTGCGAAAGGAGTCTTTCTCTCGCCGCCGCCGCCGCCATAATTAAGTGACCCACAATGCACGTTATAATTAATCGACTTCGAGGTGTGCTTTGTTCATTGGATTTAAATTAATCACAATTAACCTTAATCGATGTGACGCGTTTATTGGGTGAGAGTGAGCGCGTTGCAGGCAGCTACTGTGCGCCGTTTGGTCTTGGCAGACATTTGACTGGTGATCGTCTCGCGGGCACGTGTACTTGGTGGTTGTTGCCAAGTGTCGTCGGCAGTGGTGCGTCTGAAGTGAAGTTTGTTTTCGTTCGTTTAGGCTTAGGGGGCTTTTGGCATTCAAGACTCGGTCTCAATGCGGCCACTTAGCATGCTTAAGCCAAAACGTGGGCATTTCTGTGGTGCAGGTCGGTGCGAGCGATAGAGGCTTACTCAACGCGAACGAGGTTTTGCGGGAAGTTCGGGCGGCTTGAAGGAGACAACTTGTGTAATCATAAGTGGGTGTTGTGTGATTTGGATGAGACCTTGACATTGGGGCTTAAAACACGGTTTCCCCGACTGCGGTCTTTTTGGTTATTCAGTGTGAAAGGAAATGGAATAAAGTATTCGTCCTTGAAGTGGTCTGTTTAGACTAGTGAATTGCTGAAAAGGAAGAAGTAGAGTCATTGGGATCTTTTGCGAGGGGTAGATAAAGGGAAAGTCTGATGATGTGACACTTAACCTAGTTGCCATAGCCTAGTAAGCGTGCAGCTGTACAGGACAGACAGGTCGTGGTTGAAAATTCTTTTCCAGATGCCATCAACGCAAACAGGACCAAAAATTGCACCCAGACTGTTTCTCTCGAAAAGAGGGGCTTTCTCATCAGTTTACAGTAAAGTTCAAGTTTTCGCGCCGTAAATCAAGCTGTTGCACAAGGCCCTTCAGACTTTCAAGGGTGGAGTCTGTTCCTAAGTTGCCCCTGGAGCCCAAAGAAGCACCGATTGCCAGTGAAATTCTGGTGCTTGACTTCGGTACTGATGTGTTTGTCTCTATTCACAATGAAGCCAAGATAGACGAAGTCCTTGACTACCTTCAAGTTTCTGCTGCGTAGTGTGACGCTCTGCTCGAAACGTCGATGTTGTGCGTCCTTCCTTGATGACAGCATGTACTTCGTTTTGCCCTCATTAGCCACTAGGCCCATTTAGCCGCTTCCCCTTCAATGCCAGCAAACGCCTCATTGACGGCTGGCTGTGGTCGTCCACTCACGTCAATGTCGTCGACGTAAGCTAGCAATTGAACTGACTTTTGGAAGATCGTGCCTCTGGTGTTGACTTGACTGAGTTACACACGATGTTCTCAAGGATGATGTTTACGAAGTCACACGACAGTGCGTCGCCTTGTCTAAAAGCTTTTTTGACATTGAAGGTCTCGGTGAGTTCGTTCCTGACCTTGACGGAGCAGCGAGAGCTCTCCATCGTCATCCTACACAATCTGACGAGTTTGATAGGGATGCCAAAATTAGACCTGGCATTGTATAGCTCGTCTCTATGCACACTGTCATATGCGGCCTTGAAATCGACGAATAGGTGGTGAGTGTCGATTAACATTTCTTGGGTCTTTTCCAGGATCTGCCGTAGTGTGAAGATTTGGTCGATGGTGGACTTCTCTGGTCGGAAACCACACTGATAAGGACCTGTCAGGTTGTTGACAAACGGTTTCAGACGTTCACACAATACGATAGAGAGGATCTTGTACGCGATGTCAAGGAGACTGATGCCTCGATAGTTGGCGCAGTCGAAAGGGTCTCCTTTCGTGTGGACCAAACAGACGACGCTGAGATTCAACACATCGGGCATGCTCTCCTTCGACCATATCTTACAGATGAGCTGCTGCATGCAACCAACCAGGTCATCCCCAGCTGCTTTAAACAGTTCTGCGGACAGTCCTTCCACTCCAGCAGCTTTGTTCGACTTCAGTCTCGAGATTTCTATCTTGACCTCGTCTAAGTTGGGAGTACGGAATTCTTGTCTATCATCGCCCAAGTTGAGTTGAAGATTCTACCTAACACCGGGATTTGGGCCGTCATCGCCGTTTTAAAGTCTACAGAAATGATTCTCAGCATCGATTGTGACTCTACTTCTTGGTCTCCGTTTTGGTCCCAGCAGGCCTTGTGCCGAACCCTCTATCCACCGAATAGCTGCGTCATATTTCGGTAAAACTTTCGAACTTCATTCCTGCCATAACACCTCTCTCTCTCTCTTTCCTTCTGAGAAGCCGGTTCTCTTCCCTTCTTTTCTGTTCATAGCGCTCACGAACAGCTCTCGTTGTCCGATGCAGCGTTACCTGGTAGGCCTCCTGTTTGGCTGCATGTGCCTGCCTGCACTCGTCGTCAAACCATGGGTTCCTTCTAGGTGGTGGCGTGAAACCTGCACATCAGCAGCAGCTTCTTTGATGGCTTCTTGAAAACGTTTTCATTCTTTTTCTTTGGTCAGTGCGGCAGCGTCGAACCTTGAGAGAGCTTCAGGGAGACACGTCGACAAAGATCCCAGCGATCTGTTGCGGTTGTAGCTCTCCGTCGTCAAATCGTTTCGGCTTATCTCGACTCCGTTCTTCTTCTTCTTCTTCTTCTTTCGGCGCTACTGTCCGGAGTGGACCTGGGCCTCAACCAACAACTCGACTTCGTTGTTCTCTCTCTCGATATCCAGGTTCTTACCTTGGAGATCCGTCCCGAGGCAAAGTCTAACAGCCTGAGTCCATTCACGGAGGTAGTGTCGTGCAGGCTGTGTGTCCCGATGATGCCAGCAAAGATGTCCTCTTTTCCCAGCTAAGCGTTGAAACCTCCTAGATCGATCTTGGTGTCATAGCTGGGTCATCGATCATATGTTCCATCGAGAAGATCAGAACTTTTGTAGTAATTTGTAGTAGTTCTTCGGCTGCGTGTAGGCATTCCTCGTTCTCGTTCCCCATTAAATGGCGGCAACAGCTGCTGATATCGCATTCTCAAAGATCGTGTTGACCACCATTTTCAACTACTCACTCTCAACGACAAGCTGCGTCACACTTAATCGAATTCTCTGAATGAGCACATGAAGCTAATTGTAAGCCTCACTAGCCCAGCCACCCCGATGTCTCCAAAGACTTCCCTATCGGGCGCAGACGGAGAATCTAGAGACCATGCCAAATTCGCTATCTCCCCCTTACCCAAACCCAGCCCCACGCACTTGTTGACAGAGCAGTCATCGCGAATCCCACCCCACTGCCTCCATCCAAAAATCAATCCGAAGCAAACGGCTACTTAATCTACCTCACACCCGATCCCACCCGTAATCGGCTCGTAAAAATTTGATCTGATTTCTCTATTCGGAGGGCCAAGAGGGAAACTCCCACGACCCTCGTCCACCGCGCCACATTAGCATTCCGTTCGTAATAACGACGCATATGTCATCATTTGAGGCAACCCTTCGAGGGAGCACAATCCACCGCATCGATAAGGACCGCGTCGAATCCTTCAAAGGGCCGCCGCCGCCGCCGCCGCCGCGCCGCTGTGGGAATTCCTGAGCGGCACCACCATCGCAGTGATGGGTGTTACGTCATAAAAAATATATTAGCGTTCGGTCTGGGAGCGGGAGCGGACGGCTTCGGTGGCGTGGCCGCGGTGATGATGTAGTAGCAGGTCCTAACAACACTTCAGCTATCGAATTCACTAAGTATCACGTTACGCACGGGGACCGCCGTCGGTGCCTCTGTTGCGTCGTCACGCCGCTTAATTGGGTGTCACCTAGTCGAGGGGCACCCATGCATGACCCGGGGCATGTTAAGAGGCCCATTACGCCACACATGTTGACAAGTCCCGGGCCGGGGCGGTGGCGGCGCGTGAGTTATGCGCAGAATTTGTGTGCTCCTGGGCGTCCAGGACACGAACCGGGATCGCTCTTGTGATTTGCCAATAATCCCTGTCGCAGATCATTTGTCACACAGAGAGTCAGGCCGTCTAATGTGTGAAAACACGGAGATCTGAACGCGCCGGCTCGGGGCCCCCCGCTGCGGCCGAGAGTGCGGTTCAAAGCGGCCGCAACGCATTACGGTCCTTTGATGTCCGTGCGGCGCTTTTGTTTTGGTTGACATTTTCGGGCTGGCCCCGAAATTATGTTAAATGAGCGGAGCGCGTGAGTGAGGGAGAAGGAGACGTGCGTGTGTGGTGCTGCGGCCATTGTGTCTGGTCCGGTTTGGTGCTGCTCCGGTGCGTCTCTCCTTCATCTTTCTTTTTTGCGCAATCATTGAAGCGAAGTCCTTACGAGGCAGATAAAGAAATTAATGACGCTGCCGGTCGGTCTGCTCTTTGCGAGGAGGTGTGAAATAATTTACACACACCACACGCACACAGAGGATACCGCCAGCGACGACGCAGGGAGTGAAAGGGATGCTGTTTGATGAAGTAAGTGGTGCGAGCCATTTTTGCGGGTGACTGAGTCGGCATCAGTGGCGGCATCGACGGCGGCGGTCGTTTTGTGGTCGTGTTGTGCCCCGAATTAGGGATATCATGGTGGTGGCATTGTTGTGAGTGATTGGGTCCCGCTCTGAGGAATTCCTGAATTGACCTGTTGCCCGAGAGAGGTGAAGAGGGGGGAGAGAGGGCTCGAAACACAATCGAGTGCCATTTTGTCTGGCGAATCTGGTGTTTGGGGTGACTTTGTGATGGCGGCGGCCTTTGAGCGATTGTTCTGGCTTTGTTGGGCGTGAGGATGTTGCGTAACTGTCGATTGATTCTCACGGGGCTTGACGGTAATTTATTTGCCATTGCGAATCACGAGGGATTATCGACTGATAGCGGGTGTGGCGGGTTTGGCATCTGTTGTGGGCGAGACGAAAGGTCTGCTTCAAGTGTAAAGTGAATCTTGTCACGTTTGGAAGAGACTCCCCTGTAAAGAAGTGTGTCTTGGTTGAACTTGGGAATGACATGGGAATGAATAAACCACGACTAGAAGGCGACCTAGAAACGACTAAAGAAGAACTTGAAATCGACTTGGAAACGACTTGGGAAGGACTTTAGAACGACCTTGTGACAAAATGGAACGACCTGGGGGTTGACCTGGATAGCGACCTTGTCAGAAACTTGGGAATGACTTGCAAAAAAGAGGGTTTAGATTTAGGAACGACAGAGTAATGAATTGGCAACGATTAGACGATGCCTTGCCACAAATTCGTATGGAGAAAGGTCTTAGCCACAACTTTGAACCGGTTAAGCGACTTAGGAATGACTTGGGAAAGACTTGCAAACGATTTGGGTAAAACTTGAGAACGACCTCGTAATTATGTAAATCAAAAGACACTGAGGAAGTCCCGGACGACTTGGGAACGATTTGAGAATAAGAAGAAACCGACTTGAGAACGTTGAAGGAACGATTTGGCAACTTTGGTATAACTTAGGTATGCCGTGGTAACAGCGTGAGAAGGGTTGAAGTGTCAGTTGGCAATAGTATAAGGACTTGAGTAGCACTTTGGAATGGTTTAAGAGTGAAATGATAAGGACTTGGAAATGAGAGAGGTCGGGAACGACTTAGAACCGACTTGTAAACGACTTGACGTGGTTGACATGAGAAAGATTTGTTAACGACTATGAAGCAATAGGAGAGACACTTGGCAAAAAATGTAGACTGCATAAACACAAATTGGGAACGATTTGGAAAGGAACAAGAAAACAATTTCCCAAAAACTTAACTTCAATGAATTGACAGTGGCTTAACAAAGACCTAGAAAACGACTTAAAAGTGACTTCACAATGTCTTAGGAACGACCTGAGAATGATTCAAGTTTAAATAGGGAACAATTTGTGAATGACTAAAGGGCGATTGGGCAACAATAAAGAAACAACTAGGAAATTACTTAGCAATGACTTGAGAATGACTTGTGAACAATAAGCGAAATAGGACTAGGATTTAGCGACTAAGTGACATTGCAATGAATTGGAAACAATTTGAAATAGAAAGGGATTGGAATGGAAACAGATGGGGAACGTAAGGGAAACGGAGAGGGATGACCTATGAAAAAGTTTGGAACACCTCGCATATAATATGACAGCGGCTAGTGACGGAAGGGGAACGTATGGGAAACGAAAGGGGAACGGAAAGGAACGATATATGTATGAACAAGTTTGGAACGCCTCGAATATGACATGACAAGATGTTTGCGAGCGACCTAGACACAACATAAACTTGCAATGACTTGGACATGACTTAAATGATCTGATAGCTGTTTTCAAAAGAAGTGTAAACGAATCAAGGATGGCTTGGGGATAGCTTAGGATTGTCTCGATAAAGACTTGTGTAGGATTTGGACAAGATGTAAGGGCGACCTAGCAACAGCTTTTAGACAACGTAAAAGAGAAACTTTGAGACCACATCGACTTAAGAGCAATCTGGAAACGACATCACAACATTGGAATGATTTGGGAATACATTTTAAACGACTTGGGAACGAATTGGGTATCACATGGGAGCAACTTGCAAACGACAGGGGAAACATTTTGGGATGACCAAGGAACGATTTGGGATCGACTTAACAGCGACTTAGGGGCAACTTGGAAACGACATTGGCAAACGATACAAAATTTGAAACGACTTGGGAATGAATTGAAGACGACTTGACAGCTGCTTTGAAACAACCTTCAAGAACTTGAGGTTCACTTCGACAAGGCTTGGTAACGACTTGGCAACAAGATTTACTAAGGAGTCCTCCTACAAAATTAGAATTCCCATTCCCACACCATTCCGCGACCAAAGTTAGGTCTCCACTATCCCAATCAATGCAATTTTTTCAACATATCGTCTCTCATCTTGATTTTATTTCATTTTAGGACGCGGTTCCGACTCCAGTGACACAGAATCCGAGCCAGGAATTCCGCTCAAACGGAAGCAACGACGATCTCGTACGACCTTCACGGCAGAACAGCTGGAGGCATTAGAGAGAGCCTTCACCAGGACACAGTACCCGGACGTGTACACCCGAGAGGAACTCGCCCAATCCACAGGTCTCACAGAAGCTCGGATCCAAGTATGGTTCAGCAATAGGCGGGCGCGCCTTCGCAAGCACTCTGGCTCCAGTGGCGGCCTGTCAGCCATGAACAGTGGCCTCGGCTTCAGCGCACTGCCAGTCTCCTCGATGTCCGGCTATACACCCGTCACTCAGTCTGTCACCGGCAACGAGAACCATCACCATCACCAGATGACGGGCTACGACCTGATGGCTCAATCGCAGCATAGCTTCGCCACCGGCTTTCAGCACGGACACTTCCCAGGACAGAATTACTATCACCAAGGTAACCGAGCACCCCCCCCCCCCCCCGCCCCCACACTCACTGGCACAAAACCTCACCACCTTCTCTTTGCAGACTATTCAAAAATGTCCATGGACGACTTTAGCAAGCTAACTGCGGAGAGCGTCTCGAAGATGTCGCCATCCATTCACTTGACTGACAACTACCCAAAGCTAGAGGCACCACCGAACTGGACGCAGGCCGCCTACCATCTCAACCAGTCGACGGCGGCAGGATACAATCATGCGGCACCAGTGAACGACTACACAACGGCGCACACCAACCAGTTGAATACGGCCGCAGTAGCAGCTGCCTACCAGCACCCACTTCCGGCCCAAGGACAATCAAAGTACTGGGCGTGAGGCTGCCCCACTCGCCCCACTCCCCACCGACCGGAGAGAGAATGTGCAAAAGGGGCCCGTCGCTGGCCCCAGCTTTTCATGTTTTGAACTAAACCTTGCGCGGCGCAAACAAATTTTCTTGATCTAACAAACGAACGAATCTTCATGTCAAAAGTAGTCCTTAAGGATAAATTAAAATTTTATATTTTTTATTTTTTTTTTGTAATTGTACTAGACTTGATGTTAACTGTATTTAATTGTTTAACAACACAACACGAGTGCTTAATATATGTAATTAATAGATTCTATTGTATGGAGGATTGGTGTTTGTTGTTTGGAAAGGATACGAGGAAGGATCTCATGGGAAGTCATCGTTAGTTTCTGGATAAAGGGAGGAGACGGGGGGCATGTTCAGCCGTGTACTGGTAGATATTTCAATTTGGAGTGCAAAAGAAAAGAGTTGAAGCAAAATGCGTTTTATTCGAAAGTGTATAGCCAGCACTACAACGGAATTTTGAATTAAATCGGTAGGGTCGTGGCGTATAAGATATTGTGGTTTAACAAGAGAAAGGGTAATGTAGTAACATCTTAATAGGAAATTTGTGTTGGGTTGGTGAAGAGGGTGGCTGGAAATACAACCACGCTTGGAACACAGACGCGTTTGGAAACCCACAAGAAAACCGAGAAAGAACTTGTGCTGTCAATGAAACTACTGAAAAGAAGTGTCCTAGACTAAAATCATTGAGTTCTCCTTCACTGTACACAGAAGTCCTGGCCCACGTCGTATCCTTCTTGTGGCTACCATCTACAGGCGTGTTTTTGTGACGAAATGCTGGTAACAAATTAGAGTCATTAGTCCTTGCTTATCTACAGAGTGGGTCATATTTGTTTTTCTTAAATCATTGGCTACTTTGACACTAACAGCCTGATCCGTGCCTGAACTCGCGATAGGGCCCCTTGTATCAGTGTTGGCAGGGCTGTCGTTGAATACTCACGACAAAGTCGAGGTGAGTGTACCGTGCTGACTGATCTGACTCAGATTGCTTACCCTATTCATGAGACCAGGCGGTAATGCGGACATTTCCAGCTCTATGTGCAGTTGCAACCGGGTGCTGTGACCCTAAGACCGGGAGAAGTGTTTGAATGGTCTCGCTCACTACTATGTTGGAGTGGCTGTCCCTCACTTGGAACTTGGGCAACTAAGGCGCTTAGTCGTGACCTACTTCATAAAATTAACACCGTATGATGACATGGTAGACAAGGAAGTATTCATCGCGAGGTCTCATTTATGACGTTAAATAAAACGCATAAACTTAAGAGTGAACTTAAAATTTTTGACAACACTTGAAAAAACTTTTCTTGGCATTTACTGTTCCAGAATTATATTTTGAAAATGTTGGTCAGGACTACGTCTGAGGTGGTTCATTCGGAGGGATTAATTTTTGGGCAGCTCGTTCGACTGATGTCTCGCTGATTACACGAGTAATATTGTCTTCCAAAGTGTCAAACGTAGCGGACCTTTTCCTGAACGCCTGACACTTTACATACCTCCGAGAATGTAGATACGTTGACGTTCAGGAGGATCGTTAAGATCGTGTTACAGTTTAGAGCAACTAAACAGTTTCTTCTTTGAAGTTCTGAAATAGCCTTACTCACAATCCATCAACAAAACACTTCTAAAATGAAGCCTCCTGGACCAAAATTTCTTGAGCGGATCTTTCTACTGGAGACGGAGTTGGAGACGGCACACAGTTGAACCGTAAATTGTCATCAATTTGGTATTGGCGGAATGCTAACCTGTCATTCGGACATCGATGACCGAGGCTAGTGGAAATGGGTTTTCACCCCTTCATAGAATTCGAATTAATTTGTACTCCCGCAACGTGAATAAAGCTCACAAGGCAGCAGCTAGTTTTAAAGCAATCATTTAAGAAGGTTTCATTAAATTCCTGAAGCTGTAGACCCAACTCTCTTGTATTCTTCTTCTTCATCTTCTTCTGGCGCTACAGTTCAGGGTGGACCTGAGCCTCAACGAACATGCCTCTCCAGCCAGCACGATCTTTCGAAAGCTGCCGCCAGTTGCGCACTCCAAGTTGGTTGAGGTCCTTCTCCACCCGTGTGCGCCATCTTAGCCTAGGCCGTCTGTTGCGTTGTCCCAATGGCTCTGATTCGTAGACTTTTCGGGCCGTAGCAGTGGTGCCGTAGCGCGTTGTGGTCGCCGTAGCGCAGTGGTAAGTGCATCGACTGCGGCGCAGAAAAGTCTGGGTTCGATTCCCGGACGGGACACCTAGCATTTTTTCACGGCACCACCTCTTTCGAGTTGCTGACAACACTCAAGGAGTATTAATTGTCTATGGAAAGCTTCTCAAATCTCGCCGTTCGGAATCGGCAAAAAATTGTAGGTCCCTTCTACTCGTGAAGAACAATAGCATGCACAACACGAGTAGTTGTTGTAGAAGCTAGGCCCTGGTCCGTTATGGGCTGTAGTGCCACTCAATTATTATTATTATTATTAGCAGTGGTGCCCATATGCTCTACATGACCTAATCATCTTAAGCGCTGTGTTCAAAGACACTTCAAATAGTTGCCATAACATAGTAGCATGCCGTTGTACAGGACAGACAGGTCGTGGTTGAAAATTCTCCTCCAGATACCATCAACGCAAACAGGACCAAAAATTGCACGCACACCGTTTCTCTCCAAAAGAGGGGCTTTCTCATCAGGTTTCAGTAAAGTTCAAGTTTCCGCGCCGTAAATCAAGCTGTTGTACAAGGCCCTTCAGACTTTCAAGCGTTATACCTGTTCCTACGTTGCCTCTTGAGCTCAAAGAAGCAGCAATTGCCAGTGTAATTCTGGTGCTTTGACTTCGGTACTGATGTGTTTGTCTCTATTCACAATAGAGCCAAGGTAGACGAAGTCCTTGACTACATTCAAGTTTCTGCTGCGTAGTGTGACGCTCTGTCCGAGACGTCGATGTTGTGCGTCCTTCCTTGATGTACTTCGTTTTGCACTCATTAGCCACCAGACCCGTTTTAGCCGCTTCCATTTCAATGCCAGCAAACACCTTATTGAAGGCTCGCTGTGTTCATCCACTCACGTCAATGTCGTCGGCGTAAGTTAGTAGTTGATCGGAATTTTGGAAGATCGTGCCTCTGGTGGAGACTTGTGAGTTACGCACGATTATCTCAGGGATGATGTTAAAGAAGTCACATGACAGCGCGTCGTCTTGTCTTGAACCTTTTTTGACATTGCAGGTCTCGGTGAGTTCTTTCCCTACCTAGACTCCCCTGTATACTTACCTCAAAACTAATTCCCGCTCCCTTGGCAAACCCTCTCCTACATGTTCGCCCTGAAGAAGAAAACCCAAACCCTGGTGAATTTTTGAAATTTATTTTTCTTTCTGTTAGTTTACTTTAATCAATTTTTAAAATTTCAATTAAATTTAATTTAAATACATTTTTTTTTTCTGTTTTGGTATTGTAAACCTTTTTCGCTGAAACTTTGTTTTGTGTTTGTTTGTATTTTCTATTTAAGTAATTACAACAACCAGACTCGATCAGACTTGCAATTACACATTTATTATCAGTTATGCGAATTTTTATTTCCTTAATTTTCTTTTTTTCTTCTAGGTTTCCATTAAATTTTACAAGTAAAATATTTTTTTTTTTTTGTAATTTATTGTCAAGACATTGAATATACATAGTTGTTGGTAAATGTTTCATTAAATATAATTAATGTATATATTTTTTGTGTAGGTTTTTATTTATTGTCAATGGCGCAGTGATATATACGTTTTTTTCTTTGTAACATCTAGAAAGTATATATTTTTAAAATTTAAAAATTATTTATAAATGTTTTTTTTGTTTTTTTTTTCATTATAATAATATTGTCTTGTGGTTGCTTTGTAGCCTTAGAGGAATCAAAGAGGATACAGTGCAGAAGAGGTCAATTCAAAGGATTTATTTGTCAGGTCGTGTAGTGGAGGAGGCTAACGCGTGACAGCTCTTGAATTGACCTCTTCCGATGGGTGTGGGGGTTTGCAGAGACGAAGCACCAAACTGGGATTTGAGTAAGATTTTTGATTCTTTTGCATAAAACTCAAATGATTCCTGAAGCTTGTTGATGATTGGCAATGAGATGTTCAAAAAATGTCAATTTGAAAGCTGATAATATGATGCAAAGGAGTCTTTTATAATCTGTTCCCATTCCCAAGGCTATATTTTTAAATTTAGTACAGCATTCCATCAGATCAGAATTTTTTGACATTAAGGGCGATTTTAAGCATCTTTGCACTCCAAGAGCCATTTCAACGATCATCACACAAGATCACCACTTTTCAAACTGAACTGCTGAACATTTTACGCACAGATCACTTAGGAGTTACGACATATAGAACTCAATCGGGGCTGACTAGCTGTCAGTTCTCGGTGCATTTGCTGCCTTTGGTTACGTTCAACTTTCATGAAGGAAGGAACACGATCCTTGCATCAGTTAGACAACGATCGGAAACTATTTCCATAACAGCCTGAACGATAGAATGAAAATCAAGGGACTCTTTTAGGAAACAACCGGGTTCTAGATGATAGATATTTTGCCTATTAGGACCGAATTGTCAAGCCATTCCTAAACCATGTGGATTCCAGCAGCAAAAGCAGCCACTCTAACCTATATAACCTAAGATCAACTTAACTCCTTTGCTTTCTTAGACTTCCAAAGTATGATCGAGTCATGGAATGAAACTCCAACATCCTTCGATATGTTTCCTGGTTCGGACATTGTGTGCCAACCATAGTCCAAATAGCCTTTACGGCACTGTTCCGTGAGGGAACAAATAGTCACCCAAAAGCTTCAGTATCGATCTTCCACGCACCATAAGAAATCAATTCGGTTCTAATCGTCGCTTGATATCCACCTTTCTAACGACAGCCAAGCTTTGCTTTAGGTCTTGCTCAAGCCACCAATCACTTTCAAGATAGCCCAGGAATACAAATCTTCTCTCAATTTGATAGTGACTTTAATCGTCCCTTTGACATCTTTGAGCCTCAGAACAACGAGGGATTTGGTGAAAGTGCAGTCTCCTGTCCCTTTAGACAAAACTTTTTCAAAACAGAGATCTAGGAGTGATGGTACAATCTAACGATCGTCACTTGATCAGAAGGGAGAAGTTTTCCAAACCGATTGGATTATGGAATGCAAGCAACTTGAATTTTTGAGTGATACTTTTGATAACCACTCTTGTGATCTTTTTAATGAAGATCAATTGATGTGCATGACCTTAAATTTAACTTCAAGAATGACATATTATCGATGATCAGCCTGATCTAAGATTGATCTATGATCGAATAGATTTTGACAAGATTGACGGTATCATAAAAAGAAAACATGAAGTCCTCTAAAGCGACATTGTTCTTAGAAAAATGGAATGCTTGTGGCAATCTGTCTTTTTCCATAAAAAGAGATCTCTTGCTGAAGTCAGTATCTACCTAACAACTTAGGAAAGATCATTTAGGTCGTCGTTGCTCTTGAAATCCTCAGAAATATATCTTGCTACCGTTTGAAAAGCTGCGTACTGAACTGACAATCATGAAACTCTAGATCCGACCAAAAGGCTTCATAAAAATTATGCCTTAAGGATCTTGTCTGACCTCAAGAAAATCTGACCTTCGTTGCATGTCTTCTTCAAATCCGAAATTTCTACCCTGAACAGAGGTTGTCCGTGCCATGGCCTAGACTCAAGCCTAAGATCACCGATCTTTAAATCATAACTCTAATGCATTCGATACTTTGACTCATTGTTGCCAGTCCATGAAAGAAACTGGACTGGCAACTGCCATAAGGCGAGTCTTGAGAGATTGTTAAAAGACCATAAAATTCGAAGAAAGGATGGAACTTCTGTGGCACCTAAAAAGCACTTTTATCCCACATTGACAAAATTAACTCCATTCAGTTGTCAATGATGACTAAATAGACTGCCCTTTTAGGATTAAAAACTCACTCACTCTCAAAGGTTCCTGGTCATGTTTCTGATGTGATCTTGTGACGTTGACAACTCTCAGAATTTGCAAATTTGAAAGATTCCCTTCGACATCAACTTGAACTTTTGTAAACTCGGCTAAAAGTGGACATTTTTTTCAAAAAATCTGACTTTTGGATGATCACAGTGAGTTTTGGATGATCATAGTGAGTTGGCCCGATCAGTGTTTTATGACAACAAACGAAAGTAATGTCTCCCTCTAGTGGGGTTTCATGTCGCAAGTGTCAGGACCTAAACGAAAATTCTGACTGATCTGACTGACCGATCTTGTCGTTTTGAAGATCGCATGATCATTTCAAGCCATGTGACGGTATTTTCAAGCAGTGATACTTATCGATTCCTTCTGACATCCACTGAAATGGGTGTCTTAGCGATGGCATAAGATTTATAGTGAAGTAAGTTGAAGTTAGTGATCTTGGGGTTCGACTTAGAATCGCCAGTAACAAAGTCTCCCACCAAAAAATCCTCAAGTCTTGGGCATTTCAAATATTTCTTTACAAATCGCTTGTAAAAAGCTAAGTTGGAGTGGGAAGGCCAGCGCTCTTGGTTGGCTAGAGGTAGGAAGCGGGTGAAGTGGAGTGTACCAAATTTTTGGGGAGTTTTCAAATCATAAGGCCTTGACGGATAATTGATTTTGTTCTTGGGTATATCCGGCATTTCTGAAAATAAACGGTGTTAAGTGATCTTCTGACTGTTCATTAATGGAGTCTTTTCTGATACTGAAGTCAGACACCGAAAGTTGGTGCACCTCTTAGGGACAAGTGTTCATTGCATTTCATAAAAAATTGGGCTAACCTTGAGAAGTCAAGTATTCCACCAAATCCAACAGGCACAACTGACAGTTACCGATCACGATTCTTAGGCATGGAAAAGCTTAAATTGCAATCCTGATTAAAGTTACCAGAGAGACCCAATAACCGTGGTCTCTAGTCACTCAAATCACTCAATGTTTCGAAAACAGCCAATGAGAGATCAGCTAAAGAGTCCTTAAAAATTTCCTTGACTTCGAAGATCATCCTTTGAAACATCTTTGAATGCTTAGGATTGAAAGTTGTAGGTGTCTCTCTCCGTGATCTAGTTTGGACCGTCAGTGAGTATCGTTGATTTCGTTGGAAGTTTGTACAGCCGATCTTGTCAGGGATTGGAATGGGATATCAAATCTTTTTCGTTTCTCTTTATCTTTAGCACTAACTTAGCAGTGATTTTGTTCGAGATCAATTTGTGGGCTTTAGTTGGCGTCCATTTGAAGAGGGCTGGAATTTAGCACACATGTGGTCTCAACGTTACCCCGGAATAATCGTAATCGTGATGGGCATCTTTAAGCGAATTAAAAATTTGAGTTCGACTTCAGAAATCCTCGGAGGAAATTATCAGAAGATCCTAATTTTTGTATGATCAATCGTTGGCACAAGTTGCCAGTTGATCACCGACACAGGCCTCTATTCGTGTCCGGACACCGTCAAAGGCAGGCAGTCAAAAAACTTATTAAACAAGAGGATACAGAAAGGACGAAAGCAGTCAATTTCGAACACTATCCGATCACTTACTTGATCCTCACCGAAAAGCTTGATAATTCATCTCCATGATCGAAATTGATTTTGGTTTCCTCGACGGGTGACTCTCAGGTTCTTCCTCATGGCTGTGTGTCTGGATAACCCTCCAGCAATAAATGGATATTGCTCGTCCTGAGTGATCTTGAGGACCTTCTGGAGATCCACAGAGTCCAAAATTTCGGATCAGTATGTCAGATGTCTCAAGATCGGCAACTGATCAGCCAGCCAGATCCAACCATGTTGAAGATCGGAAGATTGAATAAGCAAGGACCCTTCTTATCACGAACTACGTATCCTGCCGTGCTTCCTTTGAGGATTAAATGGTTAAATGTCAAAAGAATCTGTATTCCGTTAGATATCCACTGAACGGACTCAGCGATGGGATGAAATCGGGAAGAGGACACAAATTTTTTGGGTCTGGGCTCAACTGTTCGACAGGATAGGGGAACCATTTCAGTGCGTATCCATTGAAATCATCTCTCTTTCTCCCAGTTCGACGTGGTCTCGCAACGCCACCGGCAAAGTCTTCTAAAAGTCAAAAAGGAAGATACAAGTTTGAAATACGTTTTCATTTATTTTTGTTTTTTCTTTTCATCTTATTGTCCTGATATGGTTCGTTCCATGATATATTGGGTCTTTTTATTATCCAAGGAATCTCAACTTATTGTCCTTTGTCCTAGGTTACCAGTTTTTTTTTTATTTTTAAGTCTAATGTGTAAGCTAATCCTAGACATACATGAAAGTCGAATTCAAAATTTTCTTTGAATTCAGTTCATACGTATATATGCATGTATGTGTTTGTGTGTGTATATATAGTGTGTGTTTGTATAGATATATATTTTGAATTATGAAATAGTTCATTTTTAAAATCTGTATGTTGTCGGCCTTCGAAAACTCCGTCTATACTGCGCCGTTATGCGTGGTGGAGTGCCCCAGGTTGTTGTTTGGAGGCCATGACCACCCCAGCTGACCATCGGCTTATAGGGCAGATAACATCGTCTACAAACGGCTGCGGTGGGTTGTCGTAGTCGCTCTGGTCGGGGGTAGAACTCGACCTTGTAAATGAAAAGAGAAAGAGAGAGAAAGAGAGAGAAAGAGAGAGAAAAAGAAACAAGATTCATAAAACAACAACACCAACAAACAACAACAAACATTGTAAAGAGAAATCAAACGTGAAACAACAAAGATTCAGTTACAGTCAAAGATATGCTGTATAGATACAGATACAAATTGAATAGCATGCTAGTCTCCTGGTTGTGTCGATAGCAACGCACGCTCATCTATCTACTCGTTTGGTGTGTACGTATGGGTGTGTGTGTGTGTGTCAAATTTGTTCACAGCCAGAGAATGTTTGCATTCAACTACAAGAGTCGCATCGCATCTACTCGTATGTTTAACATCGGCTCTTACACACAAAGTTAAAGACTATATGCAGGTGCAAAGTTAAACAACAACAGACAGCTAGATAGAGAGGAAGATACACGAGTACACGAAGAGTATTGGTGGCATTCAATGTCACAGTTTGACATTTAACAATCATAACTGATGAGACACGCGATTTTGTGTGTTGAATGGTGGGTGGGTGGATGGGTGGGTGGCTGATTGATGGTGTGTTCGTTTGCACTCGTACTCAGACATGCAACAATCAATCGACTATCGGTTACACAGCTCGATGACACATCAGTTTTCGAAGACCAATTGGTTTAGGCATGCTCCTCCTAAAAATAGACAACGATTTTTGACGAGCAGAAGGCAGCAGTGATTGTTGATGATGGTCATATGGCAGCGTTGCCAGCCAAAAGAATTCTATCCGCTCTAATGTGTTCTACTTCTAAAAACAAAAATGAAATGTGGATGATGTTAATGAGGAGGCTCAATAAGCCGGAAGGGATTTCTAAACAACAGGCGACTAAAGGAACACAACTGGCATAACTACTTCTAGGACCAAATTTACAGTCTGGGATGAATCTTGGACTCAACCCACATGTGTAACGCGACTTGTGGATAAGAGCAATACTAATGAACAGAACTACAATGGCGGAAGCGGACTGTCATCAGTAATAATGTAATTCTTCTTCTTCTTCTAGTGGCGCTATAGTCCGGGCTGAAACTGGTCCTCAACTAACATGCCTCTCCAGGTGACACTATCACTTGCCATCTACCGCCAATTGCGCACTCCGAGTTGTTTGAGGTCCGTCTTCACTTGTGTGCGGCACCTTAGCCTGGGCCGTCCTCTGTTGCGTTGTCCCATTGGCTCAGATTCGAAGGCTTTTCGGGCCGGAGCAGTGGTGTTCATACGCTCTACATGCCCTAGCCACCTTAAGCTTTCTATCCGAAGACGCTTGACTAGGCGCATGTCGCTTGACTAAGCCCAGAGAGTTCGTCGTCTTCTCCTCATCAGTATGTTATGTCGAGGTTAAATAGGAACTGCCCCAAGGTGGCGTCCCGTCTCCTCTCCTATGGTCGACTCCATGCTTGTCGCCTTGAATGGATCCAATACCTACGTTCAGGCTTATGCGGATGATGGAGCCGCACTCGTCACCGGACATATCTTGCGGACGTATGTGCAAGTGGGCAGGCGGCTCTAGACATGATCGATGACTAGTGTACTAGGAATGGGCTTTCAGACAATCCTCTTAAAACCAAGGTTGTTCTCTTCACGGAAGGGAGAATTCCCTAAACGAGTACTTAAAGGTGTCATCAATCTCTTTTTCGATGGCGCCACGTACCTAGTGCTATCCAGGACAAGAAACTTCTTTGGAAAAAACACATTTTGGGCGAACATTTCCAAGCCGTTGTCAGCCTTCTGTCAGCGTAAGGAAGGTTTTGGCAAAATGTGTAGCCTGTAGCAGAAGAGATATGTGTGGATCTACACTGCAATTATAAAACCTCTTCCTTCTTACGCATCAGTCGTTTGGTGGAATAAGCTTTTGAGCAAGTACATGACTGCTGCTTACACTTGGCTTCAAAGAACGGTCAGTCTTGGCTGCACAAAGGCTTCTCCTAGCACGTCTGACTCTGTCCCTTGACATCCACATAACGGAATGCATAATTAAGGACATCTCGCTACTAAAGGGAAATGGTCTTTGGTTCAACTCGCAGTGGAGTATTGATGACCTCGCAAACCGCATCTCCTCTGACGCCGTCTGATTCGGGGACACTAACAACCCAGTTACGTCGTCGTACAAAGTTGACTTTCGCTGTGTCCAGGATCGGCTTTAGCCAAAAGCAGAACCGAGAAGGGAATTTTCATGGATGACTCCAAAACGATGGAGGGAGGTGGAACTGGAGCCAGATTCAAAGTTGCTAAGGGATCTGGAAAACGACAATACTAAACTTCACACCTCTTAAGGTAACTTCGTGTCGGTCATAGTGGCGGAAACCTTTGCAATCCCAATGGCCAAGGACCATATTGTGAGGAGTAGGTCGAAGGGACGAAGTATCTGCGTCTGTTCTGAAGGCCTTACTCAGCCATCTAACCACTTCCAAGATTGTACATGAATGCAAGTCTTCTCTTAATTTGGTCGGCAGAAAAATTCGTTAAGACTTGTCTGGGTCCTGGGACAAGAAGGGATTTCGGGAAACCAAATTGCCGATGAACTTTCTAGGCAGAGATCAAAAGAGACCGCATCTACCGAGTGCTTCTGTCGCCAGTTGGGTCTCTCGACAGCACAACCAGAGACGGCATGACTATCTCGGATGTAGGCTGACCAAGTACAGGCTTCCAAACTTCAGAAAGAAATTCCCAGCTTTTCTGCAGACGACTTGTTTGTGTACAAACGGAACACTCAACCTTCGCTAAGCACTTAAGCGCGCTTGGGCTGAATGAAACCCTTAGTGAAGACACTGCAGAGCACCTCCTGTATCATTGTACCGCCTTTGCTCGGATCAGGTAAAGGCTGCTTGATGTTGATATGGCTTGAACTGAACATTTTTTTTTATCACAAAAGTCCTTGGTAGTATTTCTTCAGAAAGCCACGAAATTACAAAATCTTTCCTGATAGTACAATGGACAAATTTTTGAATCTGAATGCTCCAGTGGAGAGCTCCCAAAAAAAAACACTCCAGCTATCATAGTCTGTTGCCAGAGATGATCAAGATGTTGAACACAGATCCTTAAAAAAGTTATACCCAGCAAGTTGCTTTTGCCCAAAAGTGGGCAAGATGACTACCAAACATGAGCCTCTAAGTGGTTTTTTCGATATTTACTGGAATTTGTCTTGCTATATAATTTTTAAGATATTTGCAGATGCCCTAGAATACATCCAGTCAGTCTTTTTCTGACATTGCAAATTTTTTTTTGGGGCAGTGTTTTAAGTTCGGGAATTGGCTGTTCGAACTGTAATCAGAAGCCACAAAATAGCACCTTCTTGGTGTTAATGGACAGCCAATGCGCCCGCCTTAGGCCTCCAAATGCAATGAAGTTTATTCCCTGAGCGGGACTTCATTAGCAAACTTTTGATCAATAAAAAAATAAGTCCAAAAGTTTAAGTCAAGACGGTTGTGATGCACTCATCGCAAACAAAATGCACGCCCCGACTGAACAGAGCGTATAATGGCTGAATTAATTAAGGTTGCGTTGAAAAATGTTGGTACGTATTTAAAATTCGGTTTTAATAATAATAATAATTGAGTGGCACCACAGCCCACAACGGACCAGGGCCTAGCTTCTACAACAACTACTTGTGTTGTGCATGCTACTGTTCTCTTATGAGTTGAAAGGGCCGGCAGTTTTTTGCCGACTCTGAACAGCGAGATTTGAGAAGACAATTGATTCCCTTTGAGTGTTGTCAGCAACTCGAAAGAGGCGATGCCGGGAAAAAATGCAAGGTGTCTCGTCCAGGAATCGAACCTAGCCCTTCTGCGTGTGGGTCGACGTACTTACACACTACGCCACGGCGACCACATTCCGTTTTAATGTTTTTTTTTACTGAAAAAACGTAGACAATACATCACTCAAAGTATTGTCCATCGGAATCTTACACTTTTTCCCACATATCTGGTAATTTTCGAAAACCATCTCTAAAAAATTAGTCCTCTCTGGCATCGATCATTGAGTCATTCTTCGATTTCTTTGAAAGACCCATACCGGTGACCCTCAAATCGTTTTGAATCTGTTCGAAAAGGCCAGTAGTCGGACGGAACAAGGTCTGGAGAATACGGTGGGTGGAGTAAGACCTCACTTTTCAACGCTTTCAAGCAGATTTTGACCGCTTCAGCGGCATGGGGTCGAGCGTTATCATTTTCCAAAATCCCCATACCACGACTTTCTGTCGTTTCTGGACGTTTTTCACGAAATTTGGGCTCAAATGCATTAGTAGAGTCGACAACGTTTCTCCCCAATGGTTTAGCCTAGTTTTAGCAGCTCATAGTATATCATACATGTCTGGTCTCACCATATGCACAGCATGAACCTGTGGATGTTTTTCTTTGACGTCGATGTAGACGATGACGGAACGGGTTCACAAAGCTTTGCATAGTCTTTTCTCCTCTTGTATTCCTGGCTGTTCATCCACTTTTCATCTCCAGTCATGATTCAGTGCAAAACTTCCTTCCCTTGACGTCTTCCAAGTAGCAGCTCCGAGTTGAAAAATCTCCTTTCGACATCTCTCGCTTTCAACTCAGACGGTGACACCCAATTTCCTTGCTTTTGAATAAATCTAAATTCAGCGAGGAAATTGTTTGCTGAATCACTCCTAACGATTGTGGAAGCTCACCTTGGCTTTAACAAGGATCTTAATCCGGTGAAGCCGTCAATTCCTCATCTTCAAACTTTTAGGGCTAACCAAGGCGATCTTTGGCTTCGGCGCTAAAACTTTTGAAGTATCGAAAGCACTCTCAGCATGATTTACAGGCCAAGCAGATTCTCCATAAACTTCTACAAGCATTCGCTGGTCTTCAGCTGCACTTTTCTTTCAATTAAAAAGGGAAATCTGAACTCCTCGCAAATGCTCTTTATTCAAGACAAATCAGGGCAAGTCTAGACTCTGATACAGACGCTTACGCACACGCTGATACTGACAAATATCACACCTCTTTACTGAATTAGGTAATTGCTTCCAAGATTAGCCACAACTTGCATACGGCGCCATCTTTTGACCCCCAATATGTTCGGGGGCTAACCAATCCAAGGCAGTACGAATTCGAGGAAGTCGACCTGTTCGATTCAATATTTCTTTCGAGCTGAACCATCTGACTGCACATAAGACTGCATAGCTGTGACTCAGTTTCCCCCAGACATGTGTGCTGCAATGGGTGTGCTTCCGTGTGCCAGGACTGACTTCTGGAAACTACTTTCTTCCCCGAGTTGTTAAAATCCAGAAGAACATTACTGCTGAGCTAATGAATTGTATTGTTTTGCTATGAGTGTCAAAGGGCATTGCCACCAGGGGGGCATGGGCCAACTAGGTGTCGCAGGTTCATCTTTAGCACGCATTAGATTTCAATCGAGGTCCATTTGATTCATCTTCTGGTCGATTGTTTGCATGGCAACGATAATTTATTTCAGGCTTCAACTTTATTCACAAGTTTGAATGATTGTGCTGCTTTTTTTCAAAAATAAAAACAAACGCAACCATCAAAGCGTGAGTGTAAATCACACTTGCCGAGTTCATTACAAGAAGCAAAGTTCTTCTTCTGTTGTGCTTGTGAAAGAAACAGACAAACATTTTCTCTCTCTCTCTTTAAAGTATTCCTTACGCCACCGTAAGTTTCATGTCAAACTTGCATAAGACAAATCGATCACCTCGCTCCAACTTACAGCTTCCCCAATTAAATTTAATAATGTCAACACACAGTTAAGCGGCTCCATAAAGAACCCAAATTGGAATAAGTCACCGAAACTTTTGATGGGCACGTCGGCAAAAACGCCGCCTATCAGCAATCTGCAGAAGGAAACGCCAAGCTATCTGTTTAATGATGTTTAATGATTCTCATGAAAAAATACTTTACGGAGTGCTCTTTGACCCGACCAGTTGGTTGTGCATTCGTTTCTGAATACAAAATTGCTTGACATTCCACCAATCCTAGATGAAATTCCACCTCACCCATGTGGGAGGTAAGGGGCAGGAAAAAAAGGCAAACCTTGTCCAAAACCCACACGTGCCACACTGGCCTCAACAAATACTCATTAACCTTGTCCCATTTTATGAGTAGTTCCGTTTCAAATGTAGACCCCATCTCGACCCCATTCGAAGGTTTTGTGCCCTCCCGTCCACATTCTAAATCGCTTTGGTCCTTCGTTGGGCGCCACATGAGTGAATTAAATGTCGCAACTAAACATTCCGATGATTGTTCGTAACTTTTAATAGAATTTGCCGTCCACTGACCCTTTGTAAACTGGTAAACCTTTCCTGGAGTCGCTGACTGAAAACTTTAAACACTCATCCCTTGAGAGGGGGTGGTGGTGGACTTCCCTCCCACATCTTGCTCCATCACTGTAAGCTTACAAATCGAGTTAACACTCAAATTGGACATCTTGTCCCCGGACAAGAGGGTTGTCCTCATCGATTGAGATGCCAAACTGTCATGCAACACATACAAACACACAAACACGCTCTATGCAGCAACAAACAGTCTTAATTAGAGCCCCTCACGGCCCACCAACGGCATTGGAAAACACTTAATCTATGAAAACAGAGAAAGCACACGACAAGTACGAGTGGGTGTGTGTGTGTCTGTAAGGGAGTCTGTGAGTTTGTGACTGTTTGGGGGAGACGATGAGGCTGTGAGATGCAAACACACACAAACACACACACACACACACAGGCAAAGACACATTCATGTTGCTAGGGGTGTGGAATGTGGATTACTATTTGCCTGGCACGTCCGGAGCGACTGAAGCGTCTGCTCCGAACCGAACGCAGTCCGGCCGGGAGCCATCCAGAGCGGGCTAGCGCCCCGATGTGTCGCTTCCCCTCGGCGATTGGCAGCTCTATTGTATCGGCTGGTGGTTCTTTCCACGCCTCATCCTGCTTCACTTCCTCTTCATCTTCATCTTCGACGTCGTCGTCATCGTCGTCGTCGTTGTCCACCGCGTCGTCCGCCTCCTCCCTGCCGCCGGAAGGGAGCGGTTCATCATCACTGCTGTCAATTGACTTCAATTGACTGCTTTCCGCCGCTTGTTCATGGGGAACCAAGTTGGAGAGAAAATAAAATTAAAGTGACACGCGTGGGCGCAAGGATACGCCCCGCCCAGTGCGGCGGGGGCTTCTACATTCTTCGCATGCTACAAGTACGACAGCTACCGGATCTAGTGTGGGGGGACTTACCTAGGAAGCGCTTCTCCATCTCGGGGTAGTCGTCGTAGGTGGGGTAGAGGCCGTTCGCCTGGTCGGCATAGTCAAAGATGTCGCGTTGGATTATGTCGGCCAGGGCCTCGTCGTCCAGGTCGTTTTTCTTCTGGTGGCTGCCGTGCACTGGAGATCCCTTGAGTGCACCGATGTTTCGCTTCTCAGCGGCGCCGCGGAATCCCGAGTGATATCTGGCCAAGGCGGCAATGTTGCGCTTTGGATTGTTTGCCATGCCGCCGCCGCTTGGTGTAAGCAGCCCTAGGCGGGCCAGGGTAGCCAAGTTGCGCTTACCCGCGGTGGGAAGCTGAAAGTCACGGGCGAGGGTGCCGATGTTGCGCTTGCCACTGTACCGCATCATTCCCCCGGAGCGGGCCAAGGAGCCGAGGTTCTTCTTCTGAGCGCTGTCCCACTGGGTGTTTGTCTGGTCGATCTCCTCCGGCTCGGGCGTCGGCAGCTGTCCGTTTTTAGCGAGGGTCGCCAGACTTCGCTTCGGCACGTACGCGAAAGGCCTATTCAAATAGCCCTGCCCGACCGAGGCCAACGAGGCGATGGACCGCTTGTCGTCCTCGACGAAGTCGTAGTCGTCGGCGTTCAGCTGATTGGTGGTCGGCGTTTGGCTGCTACGGATGAGGTTCTTCAACTGGCTGCGAAGTGCTGAGACCTGAAGTGAGGGAAATGGGTTTTGCAAATTGAGTGCTTGTCACCGACGGTGTTGGAGTGGGGCGCTCTTACGTGCAACTGGTACTCCGGACTGGGGTTCGTCAACTGGTTGATTATGGATTCCAGCTCGCAGGGTGATATGTTGCCGTTGTCCGTGCTCTGGGGCTGAACCTGCAACGAAATAGAATAGGCAGGGGATGAGAGCATAAAAATTATCGATTGTCTGTCACTTGTAGGGGAGGGAGGGGAGGGGGTGAATAATGGGCTGACTGTTGATTTAACGACAGCGTAGGCGAGCGTAGATTACATGCGAACGACGGACGGACGGGTTACGTGCCCTGCAGCCGGTCTGTAATCGGTTTTGGTTTACGACCTGTTTATAGACGAAATATTGCTTACAGATTGTTAATCAATAGGAGGGGAGGGGGAGGGATGTTTGAGGGCGGCAACGACGTCCGGACTTACATGGAATTCGACGATATGAGCAGAACTGATTGCATGTGGGATGGACGCACTAAGCAGACGAAACCCTTTGTCGGAGGGGGGGGGGGGAGTGGGGCTGGAAGACCATCTTTTTTGGCGGGGCAATTAATGGCCGACATGCGAGGCGGCGACGAAGGAGAAAGTTTGAAAGTGAAAGGCGTAAGCGTGGGTGATGAGACTTTTATGACGTCTGACGTTGGCGGACACTTCTTAGCCTCTCCAGAGGAGACTCCTCCGCAACTGCTGCTGACAGAGACACTCGACAGTTTCCTCTTAAATATTCCTTCGCTGTCAAGTTTAGAAAGTGAGAGAGTGTTGAAGAGGCGTGGAAGGGGGGGGGAGCAATATTTTCGAAGGCATAAATCACAATTTCCTTTGTCGTCACACCTAGTTTCCCATCGAAACCCCTCGGGGTGGTCGAGAATCCATAAAAAAGCAATTGATTTGTCAGCCCCGAAAAAAGGTCACTTCCTTGACGTCACAGCCACTCCCTCTGCCTCTCCGCCTGACCTCCTAGCACATAATAAACAATTTCCCCAACTGGTCAATCAAACAGACAAGTCATTCAATCAAGCACATAACAAACATCCTCATCGTCGTCGTCGTCGTCGTCGACGTCCCTTTGATCTTGATGAGAAAGCTGCCAACACATGGGTGAGGGTGGAGGCCTACTGCTCCACTGTAAAATGTAGAATCGATTGTCCCCTTAGAGAAGGCACTTCATTTGACACTTGTTTCCCCGGCCAAGAGGTCCTCGCCTTTGTCATGCAACCAGTCGGCCCCTCAAACAAAAGGCTTCTACGCCTTCCATCCCCTTCCAGATTCAAATCTATTTTTACCCTCATTAAGTTGAGTGCACACAATGGTTGAGGCTGCTAAGACGAGATTATCTCGAGAAAGGGTGGTGCTTTCGAACAAATGATTGGAAACAGCTTACCCGACAAAATGGAGCATGAACGGAGTGAGTTTATGATTCCCACAGCCTTGAACTTGCCTCACATCTCAACAGTTTACAAAATCCGTCACCACTCTCTCACTCTCACACACACACACACATCTGAGCATCATACACACCAGCCGGCCCATAAATCAATCCAAGGAAGCGCTGCTGTTCTTGGCATCTCCTATCAGAGACAATGTGCCTCCTTTAAGGACTTCCATCACGGTGGCACAAAGGCACCAGGACAATGGGGAGCGTACATTTGCCGGTGAAATTGAGATTCTATCGAACCCGTAGCCGGGGCAACAAAAGTCAAAAGCCTTGACACGGACAGCGGGCGGAAATGTGTCGAGGAGGCGGCAGATTTTTCTTTTTTTTTATTGGTTTCATGCCGCGTAAATCCGTTCGCTGGAATTGCTTTAAAGGGATTTTGGTTTGGTGCACCCTTAGGGTGCTGTGGGCTACGGTGCGCGCTCTCAGAGTGAACGACTTCATCTTCAACGGAACAAGGGATTGTGAGTTAATTGGAAATGAATTGAAACGGAGGACTGGTGGGAAATTGTGTCAACTGTAGGCTACGAGCGGGCAAAAGGCTTGCGGACATGAATGCAAGTTTGACAGCAACATGAGCAATGTGTAGGGGTACTTTTGGAATTACTGGGTGTTGTGAGTGGAGCTATATGTTGCGGGAGACCGGCGTGCAGAACGGATTTGCGCTGAATGCTAAACCAGACATTGGTCCGCTTCAAATTGAAGTAACATTTCATTCACAAGATGGCGCCACATGCAAGTTGTGGATGATCTTGGAAGTTGCTGATTAATTCATTGGAAACGTGCGACATTTGTCAGTATCAGCGTGTGCATCAGGGTCTAATTCAGATTCTGAACTTGTCCTGATTTGTCTTGAACAAAGAGCATTTGCGAGGAGGTCAGATTTAACTTTTTAGTTGAAAGAAAAGTGCAGCTGAAGACCATCGAATGCTGGAAGAAGTTTATGGAGAATCTGCTTCGACCGATAAATCATGCAGAGAGTGATTTCGATGCTTCAAAAGTTTTAGCGTCGAAGCCAAAGATCGCCTTGGTCAGCCGAAATAGTTGAAAGATGAAGATTTGGAGGCATTGATCAAGATGCTTGTCAAAGGCAAGGTGAGTTTTCACAATCGCTAGATGTGACTCAGCAAACAATTTCCTTGCAGAATTTAGGTTTATTCAAAGGCAAGGAAATTGCGTGCCGCCGTAAGAGTTGAAAGCGAGAGATGTCGAATGGCGATTTTTCACCTCGGAACTGCTTGAAAGGCTTCAAAGTAAGGATGTTTTGAACCGGATTGTGACGAGATGAAAAGTGAATGAACTACCAGAACCCCAGGAGGAGAAGAGACTAGGCAAAGCTTGGTGAACCCGTTCCATGATCGTCTGCATTGACGCCAAAGAAAAACATTTACATGTCCGTGCTGTGCATATGATGGTACCAGACATGTATATGAGCTCCTAAGACCAGGCTAAACCATTGGGGAGAAACGTTATCGGCTAAGACTAATGCGTTTAAGCCCCGCATTGCGTATAAAACCGACAGAAGCGACCGAAAAGCAAGACAAGGTGATTTTGAAACATGATAACGCTTGGCCCTAGGTGGCTGAAGCAGTCAAAACCTACCCGCAAACTCTAAAATGGGTGGTCTAAACCCACCTGCCGTACCCACCAGACCTTCAAAATAATTGAGTGGCACTACAGCCCACAAGGGACCAGGGCCTAGCTTTAATAACAACAACTCGTGTTGTGCGTGCTACTGTTCTCTCATGATAAGAAGGAACCTACAGCTTTTTGCCGACTCCGAACGACGGGATTTTAGAAGCTTTTCATAGACAATTGATACTCTTAGAGTGTTGTTGTTCCGTCCAGGAATCGAATCTACACCTTCTGCGTGCGAGTCTACACACTTACCAACTACGAAACGGCCACAACATTTTCCAGACCTTGCTCCTTCGAACTAATCGCTGTTTTGATGGATGCTAAAAGATTTGGGGGCCGCCGGAGAAAGAAAATTGAAGAATGGCTCAATGATTAAATCGATGCAAGAGAGAACTCAGCCTTTAGAGAGAGTATTTGAACACCGGCGGCACGGTTTCAGTTTGATAAAAAGACTGTGGGCATGCTCAGCGTGTAGGTTGCTACAAAAGCACATTGCATGAAACCATCAGTTACAAGGACACGTCAAAGGACTTACGATTTCTGGCAATGCTGTCGAGCTCATATGCAGCGGCATTCGCTTAACAACAACCATCCCAGTACGTTTTCAGAAGTGGATCAGATTTAGTCAAATTTCAATGAAAACCGCTTCACAAGTTGAGGACATTTGACTGTCTTTATATCAGACAGGCATGTCAGAAACAAACGCTCAAACGAAACCTTAAACGAAACTCGGAATAGAACCTTTAACGAAACCTTTAACATACGAGGGCTGTCTGATAAATAACCGACTAAACCATGATGCACGCGACTTTTTCAAAATTTTTTTATCTATTTTTCTACATAGTCTCCTTGTAACTCCACACACTTCTCCCAGCGATGCTCCCATCTCTGCAACCCTTCCAAATAGTACTTGGCATCCTTGTCTGCAAAATACGAGTTCACGAAAGAGATTGCCTCCTCATTTGACGAAAATCTCTTGCCGCCGAGCGCAGTTTTAAGTTGAGGAAACAAAAAAAAGTCGCTTGGTGCTAGATCCGGTGAATAAGGTGGATGGTCAAGCAGTTCGAACCGCAATTCGTGGATTTTCGCCATGGCGACTGTTGAGGTGTGAGATGGTGCGTTGTCTTGGTGGAACAAGACTTTCTTTTTTTGCAAATGTGGCCGATTTTTCGAAATTTCTTCCTTTAGCTTGTCCCATAATGATGCGTAGTATGCTCCAAGTTTCGTCTACAGTTATCAATCGGCGCCAAAACTCGGTCTTATTGCCTTTAAACTGAGCCAACAGAGCGCTGGAAATGTTCATGCGCGCACGTTTGTGGTCTAGCGTAAGCAAACGCGGCACCCAACGCGCGGACAGCTTTCTATATGATATATGGCGAACACGTTCTTTTGACATCTTCATAATCTCAGCTATTTCTCTAACTTTAATCCGGCGGTCGTCTAGTACCAATTGATGAACTTTAGCGATGTTATCGTTAGTGCTTACAGTTTTTGGACGCCCAGGACGTTCATCATCTTCCAAGCTCCTGCGACCACGTTTAAATTCAGCTGCCCAAAATTTTACGGTGGTTAACGATGGTGCAGAGTCACCATACACAGAGTCCAACTCATATTTGATTTGTGAAGGCGTATTGCCTTTCAAAAATAAAAATATAATTACAGCTCGATATTCAATTTTTTCCATTTTGGGGGAATCACCGAAATACACTCACAAAAACGACTGTCAACAGATAATGGTGCAAGATAAATTTCTGAAATTTTGGCGAGTAGCTATTATAATAGGCACAATTTGAAGTAGAAACTTTTTTTTCACTTGTGCCGGTAGCTTCACGTTTAGGTCGGTTATTTATCAGACAGCCCTCGTAACCCTAAGCGAAACCTTTAACGAAACCTTTAATGAAACCCTAAACGAAACTTTTAACGAAACTTTGAACGAAACCCTGAAACGAAATCTTAAAAGAAACCTTTAACAAAAACTTTAACGGAACCTTAAAGGAAACCATAAATGAAACCTTAAGCGAAACCCTAAAAGAAACCTTAAACGAAGCCTTTGACGATACCTTTAACGAAACCTTAAACGAAACCTTAAAAATGCAATGATATCGAATCGACATTGAGCCAGTGTGGAATATGGGACGAACAGTTGCTGAACGCTCACTGAACGTCAGAAAATTCACGAAGGGTGCATGTCTTTTTCTGAGGAAACAACTTCTCCTTCCTAGTGTTCAAGAAGTTCTTTCCACAGTGCCTCGGAAGATTGCAATTTTTTCCATAAATCAAATTTCCCAAGCTCTCAGATGGAAATGCAGGACATAATCAATCTCCTTGCCTCAAGTGGTATTCAATCTGCTCACCGATGCAGAATGATGCAATCCCCATCACGAGCCCTTCAAGTTACCATCTGAAGTTCCCATGACGAGTGGCTTGGAAGCAAATGCAAATCTCTGCAATCATTGCATTCTCGCATAATCGTTTAATCTCTGATGCTGAAGAGATGATGTTCACGTCTGCCAGAGCACACATTGTTGCTGCTTGAATGGCGACATGGATGGCAATGTTATATTTCCGCTGCACATTCAATTAGAGTATTTTCCAGAATTGAAATCTTTTCCTGTGCAATGAAAGCTCACAGTCACCTTAATTGCATCAGGGCAACGAGAAGCCCGGTTAAATACTCATAAACCCCTTCAAATGTCAAGGGTCTCAATTTGTTCCGATTGCTCATAAACTCCCAAATCTTGGTTCAATTTAATTGCCTGTTGATACGCCATAAGCATTGAATTTAATTCACTTTCTCGAACGCAAAAAAAAGCTGTAAAAATAATGTCGCGGCGGAAAAGAGGAGGGAAAGGACCGAGAAAATCGCTTGTTGAAGTGGAAAACGTGTAAATCATCGGAAATTTAATTACAAATCATGCCCACCCAAGCTGAGGGAGGAGAACTGAAAAAAATGTTTCTGACCGTCATAAATTTTAACAACGTCCACGTCAATGTCACGCGGGAGAATGATTCAATTTTCAATCTTTGCGCGGCGATAAAACTGAGAAAAGATTGCTCGTGCGATAGAGATGGATTGTGCTGTGTTGTGACGACTTAGCTTTAGTATCTAGTTACGGGAAATGTGAGTGAAGAAGATAGATGTACACAAGCCTTTCGAAAAATTGAAAAAATTTCATTAATGTCTCGCACACAGGTTAATCTACATCTCCCCACATCGACGCTCATGCAGCGAAAATTTCATTATTTTCAACAGTCGGTCGTTCAGTAGGCACAGCTGTAAATAAATTGAAAATCGTAGGTCTCCTCATTCCTTCTTCCCAATGACGCCGATTTGCTTAAATGCAGGTTCATTCATTTTGTGGTTTCTAGTTGGTAGCTCTGTCATCTGACACTGGCCCAACTCTGGTGTCGTTTGAAGTATCCCAAAATTAGCTGATTGTTTGCCATAGATAGGTTAACGTTAAAATATTACAGTAAAATTACGAAAATCTACATCAAAGAGTCCTTTCGAGGGCAATAGGGACTGTTCCAGTTACAGGGGCTTCTCTCCCTTACTCTAAAGTGGTGAAGGCCCGTTAAAGAGCTCTAGTTGGGTTCAAGCCGGTTGTTTGAAGAGTGCAGCTTTCGTCCCAGCAGAAGTACAACCGATCAGCTTCTGTTTGCAAAAATGCACCTTGAGAAGGCTTGGCTGTGCTAAACCGACCTACAGTTGTTTTGCAGATTTGGAAAACGCATACGACCGAGACCCTGGAGGTAATCTCTCGACTGTTCCACCTGAGTAAGGAATTAATGGTCCCCCGATGAGTTACACCAACTGCAGCAGCTGTGTTCGGGTAAATCAATACCCTTCATCGTGGGCATAGGGCTTAGCCAAGGGTGAGTCTTGTCACCTCTACTTTTCATTATATACAGTTATGGGCTGGATGTTGAGGCGCAGTCAAGACGAGGAATATTTCACATTGGGATGGGGGTAAGTAACCTTCTTTCCGCAGATGACTTAGTTGGCTTCATATCCTCTCAGACGAACTCCAGCGCGCGCTTGATAGATTGATGGCCCTATGTACTGATGATGGAATGAAGGTGAACGTGGTCAAGTTCGATTCTTCTGCTCCTTGCATAGGCCAACACTGTGAGGAGCAAGGGGCAAGGAATTGCTTATGCAAGGTTAATTTGCAGGAATAAATACTTGACTCTGGCACAAGGGATCAGGGCCTAGCTTCAACCGTGTTATGCGTGCTACTTTACTTT
This sequence comes from Eristalinus sepulchralis, assembly GCA_944738645.1. Classification (NCBI taxonomy): domain Eukaryota; kingdom Metazoa; phylum Arthropoda; class Insecta; order Diptera; family Syrphidae; genus Eristalinus; species Eristalinus sepulchralis. Next base: position 66,112,986 of record OX122883.1, read on the forward strand.
CATGAGTAGAAAGGACCTACAATTTGTTGCGAACTCCGAACGGCGAGCTTTTTACAGACAATTGACACTCTGTGAGAGTGAGTGTTGTCAGCAACTCGAAAGAGGTGGTGCCGTGAAAAAAATGCGAGGTGTCCCGTTCGTGAATCGAACACAGCCCTTCTGCGTGGGGGTCGACGCACTTGCCCACTACGCCATGGCATTGTATAGAAGTCCTAATCTTCCTCGATCTTTGCAACGATCGTAAATTTGTTTGGCACTCATGTATTATGGTGACTATTCCAAAAATGGAGATCTTTTGCCTTTAGAAAGTTGTCTGGGGCATTGTGTGTCTTTCCTCAGAAAACGGTGGCCGTCATCTTTTCTGTCAATAGGACAGTCTCCACCCGATGAAGTGCGCTGTTTTTTCATCTGTGGTATCAACGGACAGAAAATGGTTCAGAAACTGCTTCGTCTTGAGCCTCAATAGCATCAAACATTGCTCTAAAGTGGTCTCACGGTTGTGCTTGCTGTGTGGATTGAGCAAACTTAGCATTCACTGCGCAAACAGACAGTCTAAGTGGTCTGTTGAGAAGCCTTCTGCTTGTGCTATCCTGTGCATCTTCAATCGGAGGACTGCCAATTGGAGATTGTGGCTTTTTATCGAATTATCCTTCATTGTAAGTGTTTTCTGGTACCTGGGCTTGGCTCATTCAAAGACCGTTGTGCGAACACATTGAAACTCATAGAAACCATATTTGACAGTGCCGCAAAACGTTTCACTCGAAATGATGTAAGTCTTCCTCATCCGCTTTTAGTAGCGTTCAGGTTTCCGCACCATGGAGTAGGACTGGGATGATCAAGGTGTAATATAAAGTAAGCTTAGTGCTTCGGGAGAAGGCTCTATCACTCAATTCCCACTTGAGCCCAAAGAAGCAGCGCTTGGCAAGACGACGCAAAGAAGCAGCGTCGGAAATTTTCCCAAATTTAATGAGATCTTTGACTTCGATTGTTTGTATTCAAATCATAAGCTCCTTCTTCGCCTAATCTTGATAAAAATTTGCTGGTAACTTCAAATGTAAGCCTCAGCCTAAAATCAGTCTTTCTTGCTGAAGGAGTCTCATGAATGTACGAACTCCAGCGCGCGCTTGATAGGTTGATGGCCCTATGTATTGATGATGGAATGACGGTGAACGTGGTCAAGTCCGATGTTATGGCCATTTCCAAAACGCATGTCCAAGGCAGGAGTGCAGTCCCATTGAAACAGTGAACAAGTCTAAGTATCTCGGGATCTTTTTCACGGGTGATGAGAGAAGCAACAATGAGCTTTCTTGCAGGATTGACCAGGCTGGGGCAATTTTGAAGCAACTTGGAGGATCAGTTCAAAGGAAGACTGAGCTTGGTGTCAAAGCCATTTAATCGGTTCTTAACTCAGTGTTGGTTTCAACCCCTGCAGATGTCTCTAAATGCAAACAAGCCATGTAGCGCGCATGAAGAGCGAGACACTTTGACAACGCAGCGAAAGACACCACAGTCCACTTTTGTGCGCCATCGTAACGTAACCGTCATCTAGGTTAAGATGACGCACACAAGTGCAGAACAACCACAACCAACTCAGAGTGCTCAACTGGTGGCAGCTGACGGAAGATTGTGCTGACTTGTTGGTTGAGGCCCAGGTGCAACCCGGACTATATCGTCAACATGTCTCTCCAGTTAGCACAATCTCAGTCTGAGGAGAGATCGCCACGAGGAGGCTGAATGTCAACTTGACCAATATGCAAGCGAGGATAGTGTTAGCAAGTCGCCATGTTGAGTGCGATCAACGACAGTGTCTGGTGTACAGCTCATGCCCCAACTTCTCACCTATGTTCGTAAAATGTTGGTTATGACCGAAAGAATAAGCCACGAATGAAGGCTGCCGAGATGAGATTTCTCCGTGGTTGAGAAACGCTTCTGTGCGGAGGGGACTCACTATTGAGCAGCTACTTCGTCGGACGGAAAGGGCTATGTTTCGTTAGTTTGGCCACGTGGTGGGGATGTGCCCTTCATCACAACTTCGGAGACGTGTCTTGGATACAATTCCCTCAGGAAGGCAACTGCTCAACGGATTCAGGGCATGGTGGTAAGATCATGTCCATAAACTGGTCTGGTTGCACTTGGAGAGGAGTAAGAGGCATTATTGGAGGTTCGAGAGGATTGAAGGTCTCTCGTAAGGGCATCGCCTCCGTGGCTCCTTGGCTGGAATGTGCGCGTTTATGAAGATGATGATGGTGAATCCAAAATAGGGATTCAAACGTATCACCGCCATGCCCAATGATTTTCTGGCCTTCGCAGCGATTAGACCTTTGGTAAACAACACTTGGGTGAATTTTTGCATTTGAATTTGTGTTTCCATCCTTATGACTTTCAGCTTACGCCACACTTGATACCAGCTGACTCTGCAAGACGCTACCTATACTCCTATACGGAGCCGAGTGCTGGATAGTATAAACAAATCGGCAGAACAGAGTCTTGGTACCTTCGGGAAAAAAATTCAGCATCGAATTTACGGTCTTATCTGCAAGGTAGGCTCATGGAGGAAAAGACACAATGGCGACCTTTACGTGCTGTACCAGGATGTGAATGTAGTCCTGAGGTCCACAAATCCCCAGCGAATGGACAACACGCTTTTAGCTAAGTCTTTGAATTCCAGCCCCGGAGTTGAGAAGCAGGGGAAGGTCCAAGCCACCTCAAACAGCGAAAAGTCCAAGCCTCCGGTATAGGGACTAAGTGATCATGGATGCTAGAGAGCTTTTCCATAACAACTGACATTAGCGTGCTCTAGACCGTGAGGAATGGAAGGCAAATATAGATTAGACTCAGACCCTTCATGGATCGCTGTTCTGATGAATGCGAGGCTCTGATAAATGCAGAGAGCGTGAGTGTGTCGACGGCAGTACTCCTTCCAGATTGAAGAATGACAAACTGGTAGGAAAAAGGTCACAAGGACAAAAATCCCCCACAATGTCAACCACACATTTTATTCGCTTAAAAAGGACTTTAACAAATTTTGCCCAACAAGAACCCCACTCTGCTGCTCTGCTGACTTGACTACAAACGAGTGCGTAAGCCACTTCAAACACATTCCTGACCCCCGAAGCCCATGTCGTCCGCTGCACAGATTCCCTTGCCTTTCATCCGCAAACCATATTTCATAAGTGATTATGTTCAGAACAATACAAATCGAAAGAGTCCCCACATTCGAGGGCGCATTGTTCCCCGGAATGCCAATGCCAATGGAATGCCGCAGCGAACCGCACCCCCACTCGACCCCGCCATCATTTCCGACTGATTCATGTAAACAGGCGCACCAGAAGCGGAGGCATGCCGAGGAAAAAAAAAAACAACATCCAGAAAATATGTAATCGTGTCCTATTCACCCCGGACACGTGCTGCTCGTTACTCAGTCGACAACGGCCTGAGCTGCAGGCGGCCTCTTCCCAGCCATCCCCGGGTGGAGATTTGTTGCGAATTTTTATCATTTTTCCGCATGCACACCAGGGTGGGAAGGAAGACGTGAGCTTTCAAATAATTATCTCATTCGAGTCGGTGCACTCGTCCTGGACAGAGCGTAAGTTCATTGCTTCTGGTTGAGTTGAAATGCAGCTCCCCAGGGGGCACGGGGGGAGGGGTGATTTGTTGGCACAACAACCCTCCTACCAAGCCTCCACTGCATAGCTTCAATTAAAGCCTTCACCATCCCCTCGGAAGGCGTCCGTAAATCCACGTTAAATAGCTCGAGCAAAAATTTCATTTCGCATTCACTGCCATTGATCCCGGGTATCGTTCTCCTCGTCAGCACGGTCAATTGCGTGCTTTAAGTTGGAGGAAATATTTTTTTTTCCTTCCGCCGGTGAGATCCTGTTTCGAGTTGATTTCGCAGAGACCGTGGTCGTTTGGGGGGGAGAAGCAGGCCGTAGGCGTAATTAAAACGGAAGGTTACGTATACGCCCCATTAACCCGGCAGACTCTCACAACGATGATCTCCTGTACGGGGCGAAGTGGAAGCGTGGAATTAAATTTAACAGTCGTTTACACACCTGATCCTGTGTGGCAATTGCCGTGGAGGGGGGAAAAAATGCGCGGATGTCGATGGCAAAAGGGTCGAGGCGTGATTGTTGACTTTTGTCTGTTTTAATCGGATTTGGTCAATCAATGGAGCATTTTGAGCGTCGGTCACGATGATTTCATTGCCGATGACAGATACTCTCAAAACCCGGACTTCCAGTCCATCATCACCTCCTTCAGTCTGCAACCGGTGCCCTGTGGCCACGATTGCCTCGTCTCACCGCATCCATCACAGTAATTGATACCGTCCCGCAAAATTATGTAATAAACGGCTGGTCCTCAGCCCAGATCCAATTTAATCAGATTAAGGGTGGCTCTGAGCAATCACTTTGCCGCTGCCGCCCCCTCACCCATAAACAAGGGAGTTTAAGGAAATTAAGTTACCGCCGGCCGACATCCACTGAATTATGTCCCAACACACTGTAGCATCTGCTACAAGGCCCATTCAGATGAATACTTTAAACTGAGCCCACTACAAGGATCCTTATCTCCGCCTGTCCAGACCGTCACCTCCAGCTGGGGCAACATGGAAAACGCGTGTGTGCGTCAACACTTGCAACAGACTGCTGGGCATCTCCTTGCCGCAGCTTATTCGTGTCAGATTCGATTTACAAGCGAGGCCAACACACCCGAGTACAGCTGCAGGACAATATGTCGTCGTCCTGGTATTCTGGCGAATCTATGTACTCCACTGTGCGCGAGCAGAAATTTATTCATGGAATTTCCTTTTGGTGCGCGACACAGTGGCAAGCAGCTCGGAATCCCATGGATCCGGTTGCCGTTGCAAAGACCGCGGCACTTCTCGTCCTGGGAATTCTTGAAAGCAGAAAAAGAAACAGAGGAAATCCTCGTACACAGGGAGCCCCTACACACAGGGAGACCCGCCACACATGGTGGCGGTAACATTGTTCAGTGCGACGGTAGGATCCATCAAAGGATGTCAGGGGGTGGGGGAGATGAAGTGCTTTTGCCTGCTTGCTGCTGAGCATTGCGGAGGTTCTTTGCGATGTGTCCCGCATCCGTTTTTTTCTTTCTGAAGGTGTACCTTGGTGCCGTCATCGTCATCGCCTTGGAATGTGCAATTTCGGAAGAGTTACAGTGGAGGGGCGCCCTGTGTGTGTTTCATCAGAATTCAAACAATTCCTTGGAATTCAAATTGGATATTCTGAGATGTACGTAGAGTCGACGAATGGAATGAGCATCTATTTCTGTCGGGGTGAGATGACAGCTATTCGGTGGCAACTTCAAAAGGAACGTTTTCAGACAATCGCCAACTGAAGTGGTGGACAGTGATGGAATTTCAAACGAGGAATCGCTGACTAGAGATGCGAAAAAATGCTCTGTGGTAAGATTCATGCCACAAACGATGGAGACCAGGAAAAGGGCAATTCCTTTGAATGAATGAAATAGTCGAGCCAACAATGCGACATGAGGAATTTTTGAACTCTGATGGAAAGTTGAAAGAGATGTGGTTTCAATTTCACGGAAACGGGGCACCAGTGGCATCTGGTATCACTTCCCAGGTGAGGAAACAAAAGTCGCCATATGTGCTTGTTCAAGGAACGTGCAGAACTCAGAGTGCTTGTGCCAGCTTAGCACTTCTCTGGAACATTGCAGTCAATGAACTGCTCCTAGAACGAACTCCGTACAGTGACATGCACCTAGTCAAGCGTCTTCGGATACAGCTTAAGATGGCTAGGCCATGTAGAGCGTATGGACAGCACTGTTTTGGCCGAAAAGTCTTTCAATCTGAGCCATTTTGACAACGCAACAGAGGACTGCCTAGGCTAAGGTCGCGCACACAAGTGGAGAAGGACCTCAACCAACTTGGAGTGCGCGACTGGCGGCAGCTGGCGTAAGATCGTGCTGGCTGGAGAGGCATGTTGGTTGAGGTCCAGGTCCACCACGGACTGTAGCGCTATAAGAAGAAGAAGAAGGAGAAGAAGAAGAAGAAGAAGAAGAAGAAGAAGAAGAAGAAGAAGAAGAAGAACTGCTCCTAGTGCCAAAAAGGAGAATTGCAAAGTTGTTGCCCATGCCAACGATGCTGATGAGTGTCGACAGAGGACGGACGGTCATGCAAGGACACATCCAGGCTAGCTGCGGCCTATATACCTGGGACCGAGTCACAAAACTATCTTCCGGTTGTATACCGAGATAGTCAGATCCTGAAATATGGGTGCACCGTCTGGTGGCAAGCTGCCCAAAAGTTGACAAAAGTCCGGAGACTAGCATGCCTGGAAACTACTGGCGCAATACGAACCCCCTCAACGGCAGGTATGGAGATCATACTCCATCTGCTGCCATTGGATCATTTGATGCAACCATTGACTGACAAGCTGTGCGCTAAGACTTAGTCAAGCGAGACTTGAATTTTTTGTTCAGATCGCAGAAGTGTTTGCGTTACTTTGTGCTCCCCCTCCTTGATTTGAAAAGTCTCGTAGGGAAGAGTGTCCCTTCTGTTGTCATTTTCCTACGGGAGACAAATGAACCACTTCATAGCTCTCTTATGAGTGTACACACCGACGGATAGAAAATGAAAGAAAGGTACAGGAGCGGGCCTTGTCGTAAACTCGCGCAGCTTAATCGGATTTCCAAGCATTCAGTCGAATTGATATCAATGCTAGTGATGAATCGCCAATCTATTCAAATCTTGACAGTCAAGCGGCCATGAAGGCAACATAAGCAGCAATCTGTGCCGGAGTTGCGAAGATTAAGAGAAATGAAGACGATACACCAAATTGCCTCTGCCCCTGCCCAAGTCGTTGTCTCTCGCGATACAGAATGCTTGGAAGTTACTACTTTCTTGACCCTGATCTTAAGTGGTCCTCTTTCTAGTCTTGGCAAGCGTATCAGACTCACTGGCTGGCTAGATGGGCACCTTGACTCCCTCTAGGGCATCACAATGGGTCCACATGGACCTAAGTAAGACGAGACCACACTGTCTACCCACCTAGCTACCTACCTAGGTATACCGACACAGCACCGACTATACTTCAGCTGTTAAGCCCCCACTGAAAGAAACCGATGAAAGAAGCGAACTACACTGCAGGGATATAAGTCCACAGCCACTCGGATGAGTCCACAGATCAGCAAGCAGATGCCTGTCAAAGAGCTATGGTCGCCCAATCACATCTGGTCGTCTGAGAAAGTCAGAAGCTCAACAGATTCCTGGAAAATTGTGCTTCTGGTGTTAACCTGTGAGTTTTGCATAATTTTTTTGTCTTAGTTGTTGGAGGGCTCAGACTCAAAAACTAGTCCATTGTACTACCAGGCAGTAACATGATGACCCCAAGGTTGCTGTTGAAAACGTCACATGACAGCGTGTCGTCTGTCTCAGTTAGTTCGTTACCGACCTTGACGGAGGGGCTAGGAACCTCCGACGCCATCCTTGACTTTAGTAGACATGCCACTGTACACCTCGTCCCATTGCTCAAAGGTTATGGATAGCGACCTACATTACTTAGGTCTGCGCTAGTGTGAAGATCAGGTCTACAATGGTCATCCTGGCCTGTGCCAACACTGATCACTCGTTCACACACAACGACCGAGAGGGCCTTGTACGTCATTCGAAAGAGACTGATTTCTCCATGTTGGCGCAGTACAACCGAGAAGGCGAGTTTTTGGAGTTTTTGAAATTTGAACCTTTCGGTACTTCGAATATTTTTAAGTTTTGCCTTTTCAGAATTTTGAAAATTTCTGATAATTTTGAAATTTCTTGGATAATTTTTCAGATTTTCGGGCATATAACGATTTTGGAATGGCGTTTCGTAATTTTGGCGATTCTGGATTTCGGGGATGTCAGAATATTGGCCCCTCAGAGTTTTGTTTTCTTTAGATTCTTAACATTTCGGGATTCTGAATTTTTTGAAATTTTGTCATTTTGGAAATTTGATCATATTGAATTTTTGGCCTTTCGGGACTTTTGGCACCGTGACATGCTTGGACGGTCGGGATTTCGATATTGTGGCCTTTCGGAATTTTTGCAATTTCTGGTTTTAATATTTTTTGGATTTTTTTCTGATTTTCTAGCATATCACGATTTTTGCCTTTCGGTATTTTTATATTCTTGCCTTTCAGGAAATTTGGGCATTTCGGGGTCTTGATCTATTTTGTATTTTGGCTAAATTGAAATTCGGAATTTCGGGCATGTTGGTATTTTTGGCCTTTTTTGATTTTGAAACTTTGGCCTTTCGGGCTTTTGGGCATTTCTATAATTTTGGGCATTTCGGGATTTTGTTCTGATTTGGATCTTAGGCTATTTCAGAATTGAGGCCTTTAGGATTTCAGGCATGTCAGGTTCTTAGCCTTTCGGATTATTAGTCTTCCTGAGACTTAGACCATTTCAGATTATTTTTTATTTTGGGCCTTTTGATATTTCGGGTATGTTCGAACTTTACAGATTTTGTGATTTTGGCCTTTCGGGATTTTTGGCGTTTAGAGATTTTGTCATTTCGAAATTTGAGGCGTTTAGGGATTCTGATCTCTTTGGTATTTTGGCCTTTTCGGAATTAAGCCTTTTCTAGATTCCGGACATGTCAGGATCTTATGATTTTGGTCTTTATGAGCTTTTGATCATTTCTAATTGGGGCATTTCAGAAATTCGGACACGTTGGAGTTTTGGAGTGTTCGGACTTTAGGTCTTTCAAGATTTTTAGCTTTAGTATGCTGGCTTTGCGGAATTTTCGTAAATTCACTTTTCTGTGTATCTCTCTGAATTAATCTTTTTATATTCGAGATAGTACATATGTTTCGAATTTTTTGTTGTCGAAGCTATTCCCTGGAACCTTGTGGACTGTAGTGCCAACCAATTATTATTATTATGTTAGAAATTTGTTTTTTCAGAAGACTTAGAATTTTGTGATCGTAAACCTCATTGTGTTCAGCCCATTTTGTGTTGTCCAGATTAAGTAGATACACCCTTAAAACAAGACTTCTATCTTCACTGTTTAACAGTCCCAAAAAATTCAGTTTGTTCATGTTTATTATCAGAAAAAGTGTCCATTGCTCATTATACCAGGGGTTGTCGTCTGAGCTGCACATTCTTTTACGAACTGTAAGGTTGTTGTTTTTTTAAGCATCGAAAACTATTGAAAAACATAGAGCCGAGATAGCAAAAAAAGAACATACTTGGCACACGTGCACTGCTCTAATTTGGGACTCCTTAGAGGGGGATAAAATGATGACTTCCAAATAGATTCCCGCAACTTGGATGGGGGATGGGGATTCTCCATTGGCTGTAAACCCCTGGAAGAACTAAATTGTGGTCGCCTACCGATTGTTTTATGAAAGCTGAAGAACAGAAAACAGCTTACGAACTTCTTAACCACTTTGAATAACAATTCCTCCCAACGCTTTTCAGATTTGTAATCCTGTTCATATTCCCAAGCCCCTTCCCTCCCTTGAGGTAAATCTAAACAGCAGATAAGGTACACTCCCTGGGCTTTGCACAATTGTGTAGCAGATTAGTGTTAACTTGCCCGCAACTTATTCTCCTACAAACGATAAACTTCTCAGAATTATGTGGCAAAAGATCCGGCGGCAAGAACACAAACTACGTACCAGCACCTCGCTCCTTAGCACACGCAGCACTCGAAGATTGAGTTACTTCGAGTACAGGAAAAGTTTCCCTCCCCTTTCCATAGAAGAGATTCAATTTCAGCGAAACTTCCTCAATTTTAGCTCGCTCTCCAACGGAGATGCACACTTGTACCAGACGGGCTTCGCCCGTCATCACTCACCGTCACCCTCATCCGTGTCCACATATGATTCGCCGGTGATTGGTTAATTGATCGTCTTTCAATTACAACCATAAGCCAGTCAATCAGTCTCCCATTGCACTTTACGGAGTCATTTATCTCTGTCCAAGCGTCATTCGCTGCAAGATGACCTCAAAATGTCATTAATTATTGCATACTTTTAGACACCGCTCGGGATCTTGAAAATGGAATTTTCACGCACGAGTTCTACCGTGGGGCTGCCTCGAGTATGTGGACGCGGAGGCGTCCTCTTAATTGCACAGTGTGCTGGGATAATAAAAAAAGTGAATATTTCAAGAGTGGGTGTGGGCTGCGGAATGACATTTAAAAACCCATTATTCTGCCGAGCGAGAGGAGTGAATTCACGTCTAAATAAGTTGAAAATGCTGCACATTACGGAGTTGGTTTAATGTATCCTCTCGGTTGGCGGATGACACTTAAATTGCATTTTGTGTGTGGAATTCGAACACGAGTTTTGAGGCTGCAATTAATGGCCAAGGGACTTAATTTAAATTGATGTGAGGTGTACCGCAGAAATGGGATAATTTAGTTATGCTGGCAGTGGTTGAGGTGAATTGAAAGATTTGGGGCTTTTTTGGGGGGGGCGGCTTTCAAACTGAATTTTGTGACTGAACAAACGTTAAATGATGTCAAGTCTAGGGTGCCGTTGCTTGGGCTCGGTGCTTTAAAGTCATGATGAGAAGTTTACTCAATTAGGCAGAGAGAGAGAGAAAACGAACCAATTAGCGTTACATACGAGTTTTCAAATCGAAATGGAAGGATTTTTCATGCTACCTGATGCACCTGATTAAATTGATTGTCCAACAAAGGGTATAAACACAATACTTGACTTAGCCTATTCCACACAAAGAATTGCTGAATCTTCCCTTTTCTTTAGTACCACCGCAAGGTCTTCTTCATGTTCTTCCTCTTTTCGCATCCTGGACGGCCAACACCCAATGCAATCTGAGAAGTTAATGACAGCAAAAGATGTGATTTTCACCGCCTCTTTGCGGATATGGATATGTTTTTGACGGATCAAAAAACTCATGCATGATGGACAGATTTGAACAATCTCATTTTGAAGACCTGAGTCTGAAGACGATGATCCATGAAATTCTCGATATTCAAACCCAACACGAAATCAAGCTCCATGTGAGATCCTTCCAGCACTCCGTCAGCACAGAGGGTTACCTTGGAACAATCTCTTCTCGTGCCTTCTTTTCGAGAGTGTGAAGTTTACGGGCGGCTTTACGGATCTTAGCCGGCGCATAGTTCGCCCTCCAAACTTCGCTCTTGTTACAGAGACCATACTTGCCAGTGAATTTCCTTTTTTATATTTTTCTACCTAATCCCAAAATGTCCAGGTACTAAGAAACCCGCAGATTCACCCACTGGAAGCCACATGAATAAGGAGACGGCTTTTTCCTTGCTTGTGCTGCGTTGGCCCTCAGCCAATAGACTACTTCACCCAAAACGATCTTTAGTCAACGCCTTCCAACTGTGTGCATCAGTTTTTTCGTTACTTTTGCCATCTCCATCGTGGACACCTTCTTCCAATGGAACGGACAAGTACCTTTTCCAGTTAAGGGAGCAGGCTCATCCATTGCTTGGTTTCGAAAGTCAAGTTTAAAAGAATGCACTCAGCGATGAACATTTGAAGAAAATTTAAATTCTTTATAGCGACTGGACCTTGCCATTAAGTGAAAAGGTCAACATTATTCAAAAGAAGGTCTTGAAAGGACTTGCAGCATGCAATTTTGTTGAAGTCACTTTTAACCACTTTTCCGCACATTTTTCGGCTAGTCTAGAGTCTAGAGTTCGGGGACTGTTTTGAAAAACGCGATCATATCCATAGTCCCACAAAATAGAGGCTAGCGGTACCGATTTGCATGATTTTTGTGGTATCTTGAAGACCATACAACGTGAAATAACGAAGCCAGCAAACATCTCACGAACTATGACCATAAATGGTCGTATTGTGAACTCGTGTTTGAACCACTTATAATCCAAGTAATAAGTAATTATAATAATTGAGTGGCACAAGAACCCCCTAAGGACCAGGGCCTAGCTTTTACAACAACAACTCGTGTTGTGCGTTCTACTGTTCTCTCACGAGTAGAAGGGACCTACAGTTTTCTACTAGTCCTCGTTGGGATAGACTTTCTTGTAATTGGATTCAAGTCTTCGTCACAAACGTAGGCAGGTCCGAAGACATTGCCTCTCGAACACTCTCACCTCCTCCGACTGGGAAAGACTCAAGTTAAACCACTCTGGACAAACGTACGCCATGATCGCGCGGATGAGGCACATGTAGCAGATCACCTTCACCCTGGAATGAAGTGGACAGTGAAAATAGCAATCAACCGCCTCTTGTTGCAACCCATTTTTGTATGTGAAATACCGTGGTTGAAGATTCATTGCAAACTTCCTACCTTACTTATGCCGAGTCTAACTAAGTGGAAGCGTGGTGGCCGTGGCGTAGTGGTAAGTGCATCGACCGCCGCGCAGAAAGTCTGGGTTCGATTCCCGGCGGGACACCTCTCATTTTTTCACGGCACCACCTCTTTCGAGTTGCTGACAACACTCAAAGAGTATCAATTGTCTATGGAAAGCTTCTCAAATCTCGCCATTCGGAGTCGGCAAAAAACTGTAGGTCCCTTCTACTCGTGAAAAACAGTAGCATGCACAACACGAGTAGTTGTTGTAGAAGTTAGGCCCTGGTCCGCTGTGGGCTGTAGTGCCACTCAATTATTATTATTATTATTAACTAAGTGGAAGAAGATGCCTTCTAACCAAACGGTGCCGAGCGCCTTTTCCATGTCTATCAAGCATGCACCTGTGCATTGGGCCTTGTTCTTATTCCCTTGCAGGTCGGAGAGCAATTTGAACGAGGAGTTAATCTTTCAAAGTAAGGATGAAGTTGCTTCCGTCATTGGGGACGCCATTATACGTCTCTGCTTTTACGAAACTAACATCTCAATGAATAACTGCCCTGTTTAAGGGCTATAAAGACGAAAACTTTTGGTTTCTTCACTTTAGCCTCTTCTTTAATCTTTACAAATCTTGAATTAGTTTTTTTTGGACTATACATATTAGCTGTGGATCTGCCTTTTTACCAGAGAAAAGTTTCCCGGTTGACTTGTGCATGGACATCGGAAACTAATATACCCACTGAACCAAGCAGTCCAACTTTTCTCAACTTTCTTCGCTGTAGCAGCTTCTTTCACATGAACAAAGTTGATGGGCTTATTTCAAATTTATCCTTCAGCCTCTTTCGTTTCAAGGACACATCTGCATAAGTCTTGCAATTTCAAATTAAGCCGCACGGAGAATGTTCAGTAGTCGAAATTTGTTCTCCTTGGGAGAGCTGAGGGTCTTCTTTCCACAGATGAATTATTTGGTCTCACATCCTCCCCGACGGAACTCCAGCGCGTGCTAGATAGGTTGGTGGCAATATGTACAGATGATGGAAAGAAGGTGAATGTGGTCAAGTCTGAAGTTATTCAAAGTTCCAAAACGCCTGTCCAATGCGGAAGTGGAATCCTATTGAAACAATCCCGCGCCGTTGTGGGAGTTAATTATTAATAATACTTGAGTGGCACTACAGCCCACAAGGGACCAGAGCCTGTCTTCTACAACAGCTACTGGTGTTGTGCATTCTCTCACGAGTAGAAGGAGCTTATACAGCTTTTTGCCGACTCCGAACGGCGAAATATGAGACGTTTACATAGACAATTAATACTCTTTGAATGCAACCCGTGCCGTGGTAAAATTCGAGTTGTCCCTTCCTGGAATCGAACCTAGAACTTCTGCGTGTGGGTCGACGCACTTACCCACTACGCCACGGCGACCACGTTGCGGGAGTTACTCGCCGAAATAGGCTGAGAAACGCCACGGCGCGGGGGAAACTCAATGTTGAGCAGCTACTTGTTCAGACGGAAAGGGCTATGTTTCGTTAGTTTGGTTACTTGGTATGGATGTCTCCTTCATTGTGTCACGACTTCCGAGGCGTGTCTTGGACGCAATTTTATCAGATATGCGACTGCTCGGAAGACCCAGGGCGAGGTGGTTGAATTAAGTCCACAAACTCGCCTGGCTGCGCTTGGCAATAGCTCCTGATAAGTTAGAGTCCATGGAAGAGGATCGAGTGGCCTGGAGGTCTTTCGTGCGTGCGTTACCTCCAAGAGCCCTTTTGTGGAACATGTGGGTTAAGGAAAATGATGATGTTGAAGACCAAATTGATTCATTTCGAAAAAAGCAACAAAAACCGGGTTTTGTATAATTCCACTCACAAAAGTTGTTTTTTTTTTAATCATTACCATTGACCACATCAAAGCTGCTTCTTTTCGCTATCCTTGGTTAACTCATTGGTTATGAAAATTCAATGCTAATGCATTACCTTCCATCTCTGTCTACCTCCACATCGCTCTGTACTCATAAGCCATAAGAGTACATCAGATTAAAATCAATTTCAATGAATGTCAAAGATATTACTTAAAGAGAACTCGAATGGAAAAAAATGTGCATCCTGTCTTCAATCATGCGACGATTGCAATATTTTATAATTAGAAAAAATTGCAACTCGCATATGAATGCAACTGCGAGTAGGATTCACATCATTGGAAGGCAGTTCCATGTTCTTCCTTATACTCGTACCTTGTGCAAAGTTGTTGTGTTGGGATACGAATGGGAAAAGTGTTTTAATTTCGTGCAATTCATTGGTGAAATATTAAAGGGGACGCCTTGAATGTATCAATCCTCACAAAATTGAGCATACACTCACAGCTGAAACATATTTTTATCTTTTTCGCCTTACAAAATGTAGTTAATAAATAAAACTTAAATGCAGTTCGAATTGGCATATTTCAATTGCTAAAAACCAAAAACAAATAAATGAAAATTAAAAAAAAAAAATGCTATTTCTAAGCAAAATAAAAAAAAGGCACTTCATTTTAACACGCAATATTGAGCATACACTTAAAGAAAATTTGAGTTACGAGTAAACACAAAACAAAAACAGTTACAAATAAAATTTCAGTAACGCGTGGCACCTCCTTCAGCATCTATGACAGCTTGTAACCGCCGTGGCATGGATTTTACCAGTTTCTCAGTAGAAGATGGCTGAATCCCTTCACAAGCTGCCTGAATTTTAGCTTTTAGCTCTTGTTTATTGGAGCGGGTACTTTCTTTAACCCGCATTTTTATTTCGTGCTATAGATGTTCAATAGGGTTTAAGATCCGGCGATTGTGGGGGTGTTTTTAGCTGCTTTAGAGCGTTATAAAGCAACCATTCGCGTACCAAATAGGAGGTGTGCTTTGGATCATTATCTTGTCGAAAGTAGAAACCGGAGGTAGACCTAATCTTTCTGCGGAACTTCGTAAATTTCGTTTTAAAATTTTCAAAAACCCAATTTTGTCCATAGTTTTTTCTATGAATTCGAACTTTTGACCATTTGAAGCCATACAACCCCTCAACAGCAGAGATCCTCCCCCGTGTCTTATGGTTGACTTTATATTTTTAGCTTTGGGAACTGTATTTGGTTCCCTCCAAACAATTTGTTTGCCATCATACCCAAATAAATTTATTTTTGTTTCATCTGAAAACAAAACACCTTCTCAAAAGCTTTCCGGGTGGTTTACACATTGTCTAGCAAACTCCAATCTTTTCTTCTTATTGACTAGGGAAATGTACGGCTTTCTTCGGGCGATCCTACCATTTAAATTATTCTTTCTCAAGACTTGCGAACGGTTTCCACTGAAAGAGGCTAATTCATTACGAATGACACCTCAGTCGTCAACTTTGGAACGCTAGATTTTGGATTGGACTTGATTGTCCGATCGTTTTGTTCTGAGAGCAAGTTTTTTCTTCCCCTTCCAGGTCTGTTTTTTAGTGTCCCTTCATATCTATAATTGTTTATAATTTTTTGTACCGTTGCATGCGATCGCCCTACAGTTTCTTCTATTTTTTGCATCGACTTCCCCTCGCAAAATATCTTAATTATGAGCGCTCTCGTTGACAAGGTGTTTTCGCATGTTTTCCATATTTTCGCCCAAAGAAGAGAATATCGGCCTTTTCAGTTCAAAAGCGTGTGCAGAAATGATCATCAGGGACATTTGTTGCTTCATTTCAGAACAAATTTGCTTGTATCGATTCTACGAAGCTTGACATCTGTATGCTCAATTTTGTGTGTCGATTTCAGAGGTTGTTCCTTTTTCATGCGAAGAGTACCGGTAGGAAGTCGCCTGTCTGTGAATTTGGCATAAACTCTTGTCTAAGATATGTGTTCAGTTCAGATTGTATACCAAAAAAATAAAACAGAAAAGTGGCCGCCCTTAAATCAGCACGAATATGAAGTAATGATAGATGTATGCTTAGTTTTGTGAGGTACTGTAGGTAGGGACTGAACATGATGACAGTCACCTTGGGGAACACCCAAAAGAGGAGATGACGCACAAATGCTTTAATGGCAATCTGGAAAAAGAGTGGAAATAGGAAAGCCAAACATACTGCTGCTGATTCTTAAGGATATACGGTCACTCTATACAGGCTTTGATTTCCTCATTTTTTCTTCTCCAATGAGACTTATGAGTTTGTTGAGATGGGATCTGAATTAAAAACGTGTTCAAATTGTGAGTGATTCACAATGACATAAATGGTCAGTCGAAAATATTACTTCGCTGTCCAAGGCCCCACTAGACACGAAAGAAAATTGGCCCAAGTTCGACATAGTTGAACCGCAGAGCCAGCTGTTTACAGTGAAAAATGTTGCTAATTGCCTCGGTATTTGGTTGAACCTGTAAATGGTTAGCAGGCAGCGTCAGCTCGGACAAAAGTTAAGAAAGACTTTGCTTTGGAAAGCTGGGTTTTACGGTAGCCGACTTGATTCCAGCGTGAAGGTGATCTGCTACATGGTCCACATCCAGGCAACCATGGTGGAGTGTGGTTCAACTTGAGTCCTACGCAGTTGGAAGAGGTGAGGGTGTTCGAGAGGCACTGTCTTCGGGTCTGCCTCCGGTTGTATTGAACACTTGAATCCGATTACAAAAAATTCTAACGAGGACTGGTACATGGTGGCTCTACAGCCCTCAAGGCACCAGTATCGAGCTTCGTAAGCAACTTCTCCTATTGCGTGTGTTACTCGAAAGTGGTGGTGCCATGAAAAGAACGACTTGTTCAGCCCAGGAACCATTCCAGTATGGAATTCATTCTGAAAGTAAAGCTATTAGCGGTGTTGCTTGAGAGGCGACAACTGTGTGTTATCCGCCGGAAAGGTGATGGCTACCATTTTCCTGGAACTCACAAGGTGTGTTCTACATCGAGGAGGGAAAAACTGTCACCAGACGAATTATTGGATCGACTCGACACCGAACTGTAGAAAACTCGATCCCACTTGGTGAAGAAAAACTGAGCAATGCCGCCACTATAGCACACCGGTTCACGTCCTGGCCGTCGCCATGGACAAACCGCTGATGTCCCAACCACCATGATCTCAAGGTTTAGCCCCGTGCGACATCTTTTTGTTTTCAAATTGGAAAAAGTCCCTGGGCGAACGAAAATTCGAGTCGAATGAGGTGGCTTGGAGACCTACTTTACGGATCTCCAGATGAAGTTTTTTTTTTGCAGAAAGCTCAATGAAGTTGGAGCAACGCAGGGTCGAACGAAATTGACCTTTTTATATCGCCCTTGTATGCATTGAGGACTTCCTATATTCCGATTTCAAATTGCTTCCTTAGAGTAGCCAAGAAGTAAATCAATCATTTCCGGATCGCATTCACCCGAATTGACTTTCAATCGAACAAATGTCACCCCCGTCTAATTTAATTATTCAATTTCTACGCGTCCAAACACCGTCAAAATCAAATTTCACCCATCAGTCCTATTCGCAGCCAATTTCAGTGCCACAACCCCAAAATAATCCAATTCAAAGGCGTGTCAAATTAAGCAGAACTTCAGATGAAAATCCAAACTCGCCTCTCGACCACATCGCTGTACAGGCTCTTTCAAGCCGTCACCGTCACCGCCACAGCTACTGTCATATGTGCACTTGACGTACAACGACGTAGATTTATCAAATTAAATCCGGGTTCGCGTTCATTCATTCGGACAGTCATGTCCCGCAAGCCCATCAGCAGTCAATTTCAGGACATGCCTGTCTGCACACTGGGTAATTGTAATTAAATACGTTTCCGCTGAAAGGCGTAAGCCAGGCCCGATGAGGGGAAATCAAAACATTCATCTCCCAACTGGACCGTGGACCGTTATTCATTGTGCTGGGCGACGACGACGTGTCCTTGCCGCGAGGAATTCAATTAAGTCCCGAAGTCACTTCCGAATCCGAAGCATCATGCCGCAGGCGACCTGAAATTGAGATTCTTTCCACTGTCGCAACTTCTTATCTCGCAGCGGACACCGCTGCTGTCACCGTGCCCTTTTACGGTGTCCTTGCGCCATTATCAAGCATCCGCATCGACACAGTTTGCAGCATCGCATCGCAACCGCGGTGTCCAAGTGCGGGCGCCATTCTTAATTGAAAACAGAACAGCCGAAGGAGGGGGGCGAGGCTCTTCTAATTATAAATCCGCGATGGCCTTTCTTGAGACATTTTTTCATTTTTATCTCATGACCTGCTGCCGCTGGGGACGCTTAAGTTCACACAGGACGTGTTGGAGATGGGCGGTGTCGAGGGGACTGCAGGGCTTAGGAAACAATTAAAATATTTATTCTTTGGACTTACGGAACTAAAGAGCATGCAGAGGAAGACCCAAGTCTTCAGCAAGGCACTCCGATTGCACATCCTGGGGCAGAATCCTTCACTTCACTGCACAAAACTTGCACTTGCACGCAAACACACTGCACAACACACACAATTCAATGCAAATGTCCAGAGACCGCGGCGCGCGAAATTTCAAACAAAAAAAAATTCTCACTTCACACTTTTTATTCACTACCGTTACTGTGTTCCGTGTACGGCTCCAAAGGAGGAAGGATGTGTTGTATGCTTGGTGGGGCGTCGGGAACTGATTTCGAATCGCCGACCGACGGCGACTTTTATACTTGCAGTCAAACTGTTGCTCGCCCCCCGCACTGGCACACTCTGTTGCTCTTAAGCGCGGCGGCCGGGCTCTCTTTGGTGGATGGATGCGCGTTGCGTTGGGAAAGGACATGCGCGTCGCGTGTGAAGTGAATTCAATTAGACGACTCGGCGGAGAGTGGATTTCTTGAAAAGGGTTGCTGGATTCAATTACTTCTTCTGCATGCTGGGAAGATGAGTTTTGGTTCGAACCAGTCGAGGATGGTCCTGTGAAAAGGATCCCTCCCCCCCCACCCGCTCCTAGGACTACACGTCGCCGTCTTGAAGTGCGGTCTAACTTTGATTCGATAATAATTATTATTATCCCGCGAAATCCTGCCTCCCCCCCACCCCCTTCGCTGGCACGGAGGCCCGGCTTAGCTGAGATTGGGGGATTGTTTTGCAAGGATTCGTGTGGGAGGGCAATGAAGATGTATTGATAATTTTTCCTTTTTTTTCGGAACTTACTTTGTGAGCACTGCGTCCCCTCGATGTGTTTCGCAGAGCATTAAAGTGTCACAACATAATGTGGTACCGAGGACCAAGAGCAGCCGAAGTGAAGAACGACCACACAGGAAATGGGACACGGGAGGAGGCTGCAAAGGGACGTTAAGAGTGGAGATTTGATGTGTCACATCTGTGGTAATCGGCTTAGGCTTCCGACGAACGAACGAAAATGTTTTCCTTTCTCTTTGCTTTCGTTTCTTGTTCAAGCTTGCTGTCTTTAATTAATTGCTTTTCTGTTGAGATCCTTGCATGCTTGCTGCGATGACGGCGTCTGTCTCCCCCTCTCACGGTCTCTTGCGCTGCTGTTAATTCATTCTTACAACTGAAGGCAGTTATTCAAGATTATTTTTGGGCGATAACGAAAATGAGACATTTTGTCCAAATGTCATCGCAAACATGAGGCGAGTGCGAAGAGTGTTTTTCGGCAGGACGACAACATAAAAGTGTTTTGTGGAGTGGCCTTGGCCGGTCATTTAACACGCGGGGGTGGGGAGTGAACCTTTAAGGTGGTTTGCGACAAGGAATTATTTTCATTTGAACTTTTGCAGATCCACTGGAGTCAAAAATAAGACACTTTTCCTCGAAGGATTAGTTTCTAGATTTAAGGAATCATTTGGTGCTTAGACTTGCTTGATTTTAAATCACTGTCTTTGGTCCAGGCCTCGGGGTTGTGGATGGTGTGTTCTTTAAGGGAAGAGGTTTGCCAGGCACATCGTCCGCAAAGGCAATAAATTCAGTGCCAAACTTCTCAAGCTTGTGTTCAGAAGACACTCTGCCTCTACAAACAGCTGGATTCACACCCAATTTTGAGTAAATTACTCAGCTGACGGGTAGCCGATTAATAAAGAAAGGTCGGAGAAAATAGCGGTTGCTTCTACAGGATCATTCATTTAGTGGTTCCAATTTGGTAGCGCTGGTACTTGGCATCTGCCAAGCCCAGCTGACATTTGAAGCGTCACAATATAAGCTGAATATTTGGCATTTACAATAATGAATCAATTAACATTCTTATAGCAGGCGAAAATTACTAAAACTTACTATAAGAGTGGTGATTGAATGGTAGACACTTTTCACGCATTAAGCGATGATGTGGTAGTCATGAGTGACAAACTTGGCAAGCAATCAAAATTTAGAAAGCTTTCCTGGTGTGGCAAGAATTGTTCACCATCATGACTAACGGTCATTTTAAAATGTTGCTGCGTTGCTGATGATCGGAATTTATCGATTTTCTGACGTACTCCTCACTATGGGATTCTACAGACCGCTCATAGAGCCTTAGATCATCTCCTTGGTTGTTGGAAGACCTATTTCTCTAGTGATGAAGTACATTTCTCACCGTAAACAAACAAATTAATCGCAGTTAAGGAGTCCATCCCGGGATTCCTGAAAAGAATCGTGAACGGGGAGGCAACACCTTCCCCCAACCGTTCGACTTACATTTCCGCGACGCAACTTGATCTTCAATAAACGTGTGAACAGGTTTGCACCTAAATAAACTTAGTTATCAATTCTAATACACACCGCAACCCTATATGGAGTTCAGGGCCAAGTGCGCGGGTTAACTTCGCATATTGGGCTCAGAAAAGTAGCAATTGATCATAGAGGTACCGTGGCATCCAGATAAAGTGACCCTTGTGTGTGTCATTGGTCCAGATGTTTTCGAAAATGCCAATAGGTGGATCATTACAGTCAATTCGGAATGGTCTGGTGACTGATATCAGGTTTGAAGAAGATTTTGTTTTGTGGTTCCAACAAGAAATACCAACAAGCCACACGCCACCACCAATTGTAGCATTTTGCGTGAGAAATTTCCTGATCACGTTATTTCACTTTTTGGCGACGTTCACTGACCCCCAAGATGAACCCATTTGACACCGTAAGAATTTTTTCTGTTGGGCTATTATTTACCCAAATTGTTCCCCAACTTAAGCCCAACATCATTCAAGATATGACCAAGAAACCGCCAGAAGTATGCAAAAAACAGGCAATCAAAAAACACCTCAAAAGGAACACATGCTGTAAATCTTTCCCAGACAGCCATTTGCATTGCATTGTTGTTCACATTTAATGGCGAAATTCAGACTTTCAAAGAAAATAAAACTTTTATCAGAAATGTCTTGCTGTCTATGTCCTGTTAAGCTTTGGCCTTGATACCGAAAAATGAATGACCCTTTATGTTCTTAGATGTTCCCTCAATGCCTAGGAAGGCAACAAGTGTGCACTCCAATGGGAGCATCATTCGATGGCACCTACGAGGCAACGAAGTTCCCCTTCCAATGATTTCTGTTCGCAGTAAAGGGTCCACCAGGTTCGATCAAGTGCCTTATATGCTGATCTAAGAACTTATCCAGAGTCTAAAGGAGAAAAGATAAAATACTATGATGTGCGAAGTCTCTTCGCGTCATAGGCGAGAAGTATCCTGCTTTGTAAGAGAAGACGTACACTTCCAAATTTCGCATATCTTACCTCAGAATCAGGCCTTTGGCCCCTTAAAGTGTTACAATCGCGTTTCTGCGGCTTAAAACGCTTTATCCCATTTAACAATGAGATTAATTTCGGAAAGGACTTCTTAAAAAACTGCGTTGGATATTGTGGACTTCAATTAAAATTCAAGTTGTTCAAGTTCGATCAGTTTTTTGAAGAAAGTTGAAGATTTCAAACTCATTCTTATCGACTCGAGTTCAGTTCTCGGTCAGCTAAGCTTCTTTCAAGAGCCCTTTTCTTTATAATTGGCGCATGCCAAAGGGATTATGTGTTACCCTTAAGAGACCGGAGTTCGGTTAGTTTGTTGTGTTCAAAATATTCCTTCTTCATTTCTACGAGTCTTCTACTTCCTCTTTTTGTGGCGCCACAGTCCGGGGTGGACCTGGGGCTCATCCAAAAGCCTCTCCACCCAGCACGATCTTTTGCCAGCTGCCGCCAGTTGCGCACTCAAAGTTGGTTCAGATCCTTCCCACTTGTGTGTGCCACCTTAGCCTAGGCCGTCCTCGGTTGCTTTGTCCCAATGGCTCAGACTCGAAGATTTTTCGGGCCGGAGCAGTCGTGTCCATACGCTCTACATGTCCTAGCCATCTTAAGCGTTGTATCCGAAGACGCTTGACTAAGCGCATGTTGCTGAACGGCCCATAGAGTTGGTCGTTAAATCTTTTCCTCAAGATGCCATCAAATGCAAACAGGTTTAAAAATCGCACGCAGAACTTTTCTTTCGAAAAGACTAAGGGCTTTCTCATCCGCTTTTAGTAGCGTCCAGGTTTCCGCGCCATCGAGCAGGACTAGGATGGTTAAGGTGTAATATAAAGCAAGCTTAGTAATTCGAAAAAGGGCTTTATTACTCAACTGTCTCTTGAGCCCAAAGAAACAGCGATTAGCAAGAGTGATTCTGCGTTTGATTTCAATACTAGTGTTGTTGTCCCTGTTTACCGCGGAGCTGAGATAGACGAAGTCCTTGACAAACTCAAAGTTTCTGCTGCCTAGTGTGACGCTCTGTCCAAGACGTCTGTGTTGGGTGTGGTTCCTCGATGACAGCGTATACTTCATCTTGCCCTAATTTATCGCCAAATTCATTTTAGCCGCTTTCGCTTCAATGCCACCAAACGCCTCTTTGACGACTCGCTGTGTTCATCTTAACTTGTGAGTTACGCACGATGTTCTCCAAGATGATGTTGAAAAAGTCATATGATATCCCAACGCGTTGCTTTGTCTAAAACATTTCTTGACATCGAAAGTCTCTGTAAGTTCGTTCCCGACCTTAACAAAGGAGCGGGAGTTTTCCGTCCTCCTCCCGACGAGGATAGTGTTGGCAGCTCGCCGTATTAAGTGCGATCAACGACGTTGCCTCGTATGCACAGGTCCATGCCCCCCCGATGCTACGAATACTATCTCTAAAAAGTGAGTCTTCTTTGACATCGAACCAATCATTAAGTCATTCTTCGATTTCCTTAAAAAACCTGAACCAGTGACCACCCAAATTGTTGTGTTGCATCCCTTGAAGAAGCCAGTAGCCGGAAGGAGCAAGGTCTGGAAAATACGGCGGGTGGGGTAGGACTCCTACTTTGCATAGTATTTTCTCATCTTGGGGTTCTAGTAGCTCATCCACTTTTTCTCCAGTTACGATCCGGTGCAAGAATCCCTTCCTTAAATGTCTTTTAAAAAGCAGTTCCGAGGTGAAAAATCGCCATTCAATATCTCTCGCTTTCAACACCCAATTTCCTTGGTTTGAATGAATCCTAAGGAAACTGTTTTGAGTTCCTCCCAGTGATTCTGCGAGTTCACACTGCCCTTGGCACGGATCTTGATCCAGTGATGGCTCCAATTCCTCATGTTTATACTCTTTGGGCTGGCAAAGACGCTCTATGGCTTCGACGCTAAAATCACCACCCGAAGCCTCGAAGCTACTTGCTTTATTGGTGGGTAGGAGCAGATTCACCATATGTCTCAACAAGCATTCGATGAGCTTCAGTTGCACGTTTCTTTCAATAAAAAGGGAAAGCTGAACTCCTCGCAAGTGCTGCTAATTTTGGACAAATCGGGACAAATCGAAAATCTAAAATAAACGCTGAAGCTGACCAGTGTCACATTTTTTCAATAAAATAGATAATCGCTTCTAAGATTAGCTACAACTGATCTGAATGGTGGCCAATCCTGGCAAGGCGTGTATTGAGGAGCGAGAATAACTCATATTCGTTATTTTCACTACTCAATACACAAAGCTGATTGCATTGGATTAGACTAGGACGAAGCACAGTCTGGTGTATGTTACAGTTGAACCCATCCAATGCAACCGGTATGGAACGGTCGAATGGGAATTTCGAATCCATTGAAGAAGAGATTCATCCATACCATAGCCAAACATTTTTGACAAGAGGGTCTTATGCCAGACTCTGTCAAATGCCTTTGTTTCTGTAGTGTTTAAAAAATTTTCGAGAGGTCAAGCTTCTATTAAGACTACTTTATTGTCCGTCGAGGTTTGCACAGATGGCATGCTGGATAGCCGATGGTTATGTTCGTTCAATGTAATCTTTTCTAGCGCCCTCAATTCGACCCAGTCACGTCTTTTATAGCTTCAGAAAATAGTGCGCACTAGTAAAATGTATCGAAAAGAATATATACATGGTAAGAAATGGAGTGGTCAGAAGAAACCTCCCAATGTCTTATGGACTTCGAGATATAGATCCATGAGGGCTTGACGTCTAAAACTTTCCAGAAACAAGTCTAAGCCATATTTTCAATCCTTAGCATCGCTCTCTAGGTGCAAGAAAACGGACTTGTACAGTTGGTTAAGACACACAGAGACAGCTTCAATCAGGAAACCTTGGGTTAGCAGGGAATAACTCACTGGACGAAGTGGTTCTTGTTCATCATCCGCCTATCGTGAGGTTCGAAACGGTGATATAAAAAGTCGAAGGCTCTACCGAGTGAAATCAAAGTTGTGTTAGCCGCATCGACATCTTTCATGTGGCGGGAGAAAAACAGCGACAGGTTTGATAAGTTGCCCGAATATGGGGATGGTTCAACGTTGGTGCCAATCCGACGACCCTAAGAGAGAGAAAGAGAGAGAAGCGACAGTTAGTATAGCCACAGAGTCGGTTCGTCTTCACAAACCCACAAAATCCACGCTAAACGTTGGGCCCGATCCGACTACCATGAGAGAAGAGAGAATGAAGCGGCAGTCGGTATAAGAACAAAGTCGGTTCGTCTGTACACAGAACCATTAGAAAGGCACAAGTCAGGCAGTTTGGTTCCGTTGTCTGTTATTGTCTTCTTTAAATAAAAGCTGGTCCTTAACGCATAGCTCGTCGAGAGGGTTGGTTCTCTGTGGCTTACCCACTGAAACAAAATTTGTCGCCCAAAGTCTTCTTCGAAATTCACGTTCCTGAGGTACAGGTGCTGCGAAAAAGAATTACGGCGGTACTTGCTTATCGGACTGCTCTCTTACATCTGCAACAAAATGGTGCCCAACATGTGACCGAAACCCACTTTCCTCAGATCAGCAGTCTCATACCTTACCGACTAAGATAGCCGGGCTATATTATTGCACTTGGGTTACCAAGAGGGTCAACTTGGATGCAAAAGAGGAGAACATTCTCATTCTCCCATCTGTAATAAAATGGCGCCCAACGACTTTCCACAGCTCTGGTTGTTCCGTAGTTTAAGTTCACATGTCGGCTCGTGGCGACTTATGACTTCAATGAAGCTCCTTTCTCATTCTTGCGATGGACAATCTCACGCCTATCTTTCAAACATAATGACTCTCCTTAAGCTTGAACGATAGGCCTAAGTTCAAAGTCGGGAAGGTTGCTTTGGTTGCTTATGAACTGAAGGCAGGTGTCAAAATTTCTGGCTTCGGAAAATAAAACCTCGTGATATAGACGGAGGTTTATAAGAAGTCAAAGAACAGAGTGAATGAAAAGACGTCCGAAACTCAAGAGTCGAAAAATCCGTCATTTAGTCTGGAGACTAAGCTCATACTTGGGCGGTTATCCTGTAAAATTCCAGGCAGCCTTTGGATCAATTAAGCCGATTCAGAGTTGTGGTTAGATTCAAAGAGTTGGTCAGCTCGACACTTCATCCAAATCCGATGAGTTAGTTGAGTTGTGTGCGTGACGCTCCACAGTCGGCGATTTCCACGTAAGGACTCGATAATCACGTTTAGCTGCGGTGTTGTTTGGTAGCCAGGGCATTGACTACGAACCTCAGTTCTCCCCTTCTTCCGCTCTATTCTCTCATATCTTAGCTGTCCATCTTCAGTCTGATAAGAGTATTGGATTTCTTTCTATTTCTACGTCTAAGCCTCCTTGTTGTCAGGGAATTGGTGATAGGGCGGGATAGCCAACCCGACCCACGAGATATGTCGTGCAATCTTCAACGTTCCGTCATGCCGTCACTTTCCTCCGAATCAAGGATGCCCCTGTGGCTAAATCCTAACTTCAAAAGGACATGTCAAAATGTAAATCGGAACGAAACCATAAAAGGTGAAAACTTTGAGATTTTTCCAGATCTCTCTCCTGAATCAAACTTAAAATGGCGCCCAACATGTGACACATGCTTAAGTTACCTTCAACTTCTCCCATAATATTTTCATTATCACAGAGGCCATCAGTTTAATGATGCTTACCACGGGGATTACACGCGTCCTTAACCTCCCGTGGTCTATTGACCAAAACCACTGACAGCGTGGCCTTTTTGAAGGCTGACCTCTGCCCTCCTGGCGTTTATATTTTAAAGTCAAACGTCCAACCACGGCCCAGCGAACATTAGCCATCGCAATTAACATCTCCCCACACCCGGAACAGACCACAGACCTGTCCCCCCCCAACCCGATGGTCCTTAGCTTTGCAAAATGTATTGAGTTTATTGTTTTCCCGCGGTTGACATGCTGACCACGTTGCTGACAAATGTCGTCTGTGTTTGTTGTGCGCTGTGTATCCTTCGGCATCCAATGAATGTCCCTTTGAATGCGCGCACGCAAAACAGAAACGCGCCCCTCCCCAAGTGTCTCCCCCCTCGCCAATGTAATTACAACTAATTGAAATGCGAAACCAAACGTTGTGCAGTGCTCGCGTATCCTTGATCCACTGGGAACGTCACGGGATACGCTAGACGCGTCGTAATGAGACGTTTTTACTCACGTCTTGGGAGCACTCCGCACCGCCGTCACCGTCACTGTGCATCAGTCGTTACTTGCGCGTTTGCTTTGGGGATTTGCGCGCCTCCTCGAGCGGGTGCCTATCATCTGCTCATTTGCGTCATCTGCTCGTATTCGGGAGTGGATGATGGCTCCCTGCGGGAATGACCGAAGAGTGCCCCAGCAGACGTTCAGATTTGTATTTCTGCTATAATAAGAGCGTGAAATGTCATGTTCCCCGTCAGCTTGCTTGGCGCTGGCGTCGCTCTCTAAGTGCTTGGTGATGACTGAATTTGCGTTTTCCCCCCCTTGTTGAGGTTACGTGTGGAGTTTTATTTGTGGGAGGCACAAGCATGAGAGACGCTCAAAGAAAAGAATAATTACTTTGTCTATGGCGTGACGCGGGGAGGGGGTGGACAGACGGGAATACCTGTTGAATTTAATGAGATAAGGGACTCAGGGGTCGGATGGAGGGGGGGCAAACGTCTGTTATGCCCTGCCGTGTGGGGAAGGTCATCGAGATTTTAAGATGTCTGCATAGTACATTAACAGGACTCTAGAGAGAAGAATTGCAAATGGATTGTCATAAATTACACTGAAGGTGTCACTTGTACTGACGAAGGACTAGTCTCTCAGGCCATCAAAGCTTCACTGCACATGTGACTGCTTGAGGGGCTATGCGAGAGACACTTTTCCCCATCACCTCATTCTCACACCTTAGACAACAGTTGCTTTAGAGAAAACCTGTTCTGGTCGAAGCACAGAGTCGAGGAAAGTCAACAGTGAGTGTTATCCTTGGACAGCAGCTCAAGGAAATTGAAAGGTGACATAATGGCATTTCAGCCAAAAGCCAATAGACTGGCGTCAGGGACAAGGAAAGGCAAATGAACTCTTCAAAATTTCGAGGAAAATGAAACTACTAAATGTCAGGTTTGTTTGACATGAATGTAAACCTGTTCCTGAGAGCTCCAACCGCAGCCGACAATGTAGTACACAACGAACATGTTCGTTTGGCTCGCCGTCAGAACTCTTCTGATGTGGTGCATGCTCCAAATCGCGTCTGAATTTGAGACTCCGAGAGGATGCAAAAAATCTGATCTGGTCCATACCGGCCTGGTTTCAGGCCACGGAAGTCCACGAGAGAGGAAATTCCGACACTACAGCAGATCCTGGAAAAAAGCCAAGAAGTGCAAATCGACTCTCACCATCTGTTCGTCGATTTCAAGGCCGCATACGACCGAGACCTTCAATGTCAAAAATGGTTCTAGACAAGGCGACGCGCTGTCATGTGACTTCCTTAACATCATCCTTGAGAAGATCGTGCGTAACTCACAAGTCAACACCAGAGGCACGATCTTCCAAAAATCAGTTCAATTGCTAGCTTACGCCGACGACATTGATGTGATTGGACGACCACAATGGGTCTGGTGGTTAATGAGAGCAAAACGAAGTAAATGCTGTCATCAAGGAAGGACGCACAACAACAACGTCAGAGAGTGTCACACTAGGCAGCAGAAACTTCGAGATACTGAAGGCCCTTGTCTACCTCGGCTCCGCGGTATATCAGCACCAGTACCGAAGTCAAGCGCCAGAATCACACTTGCCAATCGCTGCTTCCTTGGGCTCAAGAGGCAATTGAGGAACAGGCTCAACCCTTGAAAGACTGAAAGGCTTTCTATAACAGTTTGATTTATGGCGCGGAAACTTGAACTATACTGAAAACTGATGAGGAAGCCCCTCTTTTCGAGAGAAACGGTCTGCGTGCAATCTTTGTTCCTGTTTGCGTTGACGGCATCTGGAGAAGAATTTTCAACCACGACCTATCCGTCCTGTACAACGGCACGCTTACTAGGTTATGGCACTGGGTTAAGTGATTTTGGATACAGCGCTTAAGATGGCTAGGCAATGTAGAGCGCATGGACTCCACTGCTACGGCCCGAAAAGTCATCGAATCTAAGCCATTGGGACAACGCAACAGAGGACGGCCTAGGCTAAGGTGGCGCACACAAGTGGAGAAGGACCTCAACCAACTCGGAGTGCGCAACTGGCGGCAGCTGGCGAAAGATCGTGCTGGCTGGAGAGACATGTTGGTTGAGGCCCAGGTCCACCCTGGTCTGTAGTGCCACAAGAAGAAGAATCGGCTTCTTGTACAATCAAAACATTTTTGAATGGAACTCGACTTCGTTCATATGGTCACCGGGGCACGCTTGTAGAGGTAAATTTGTTCGTCCCAATTTTTAACGACTCGACCACAAATGTCGGCTTTGAACTCTTTCAACAGTTAAGTTAAGAGACTCGTTCTTCAGCCGCACTACACGAATGTGGAATGCACTTCCCAGCATAACTTTTCTCCCTAATTTCAATCCACAGATATTCGAAATTGATGTGCACCGATACGTCTTTAACCTCTCTTCGTCTATACCTTGGGCCCGTGCTGTGACATACATCCGATCACTTAAAGGTACCAAAAAATGCCTAAAGCGCACGCCAATCATAAAAAAAATATATATCATGGGCTTGTTGGCATAAACATTACCTTATTCCAACAAGCCAAGTCAATACACTTCGCGTGGTCGCAGAGAAAATAGTCAAGCAGCGTTAAATCGCGCGAATAAGACGGCCAATCGATAGGCCCATTTCTCAAGATAACACGCTTACCATACTTACTCCCCGATAAATCGATTCTAACGTGTGATGTGTGGCCTCATCCCGTTGAAACCACATGTCGTCTGATTCGGGTCAATAATAATTGGTAATCATGGCTCGATAACGCTGACCATTCACTGTAACGTGACGATCGTTGGTTGTCTAAAGAAAAAATGTGGCCCAATAACGCCTCTGGCAAGCAGACCGTGACAAACAGTTATTATTTGTGGATAAAGGGGGGATTAATTTTCACTCGATCAATGACATGTATTGAGCCAACAATGAGCTTCGTCATTGAAGACGATCTGGCGATGAAATTTGTCTCTTTGACGTCTCTTTAAATGGTCCAGCGAACGGCGCTTCAAATGGTCCATAGGCTTCAATTCTTGAGTCAGTTTGATCTTGTGTGGATGCAAACCAAGATCCTTGTGCAAAATACGCCATTATGTGGTCGGAACGATGTCCAATTCCTGAGAACACGGTGAAATTGACTGATTTCGATCGTTTTCTACGGACGCCTGAACGGCAGCGATATTTTCAATATTTTGACCAAGCCGTTGTCTCACCGACACGACGACATCACACAACGACAATTTGGACTCAAAATTTTGCGCTAAACTTGTTGTTTCCTGTCTACAAGGGCAAGAATTTTGACCGAAAATTGGAGCTAACGTTCCGGTCACCAACACAAAATTTCGATAGAAAATTTTTCTAATTTGCAGACGTTGCTCGTTGGCGTACTTCATCATGAAGGAAATGTTGGTTTTACCGAATAAGCTGACAGTGACAGTTTCACGATCAGTGAAGGATGGCGTTCACAAATTAAATGCAATGTTCAAGTCCCTAAAGGAAAATCACTTATTGGTCTTGTGTGCATCGAGTCTCAATTTTTACCGTCACTCCTCATAAAAAGCCTCAATGAAGTGAAATCTAACTTCTAAATTTATTTCACCAATACCTCCTCCTTCTGCCTTTGTGCGTTGATGAAGTTTAGCAAATACGACAACCACTGATCATGTCTTCCGAAGTAAGTGCTTGAAGAAATATCGTTGCATACTTTAGTGTGTCATATTTAATGAAAGACCTCAGGAATGGTTAATGGAACCGACAACATTGCAATCAAAGCCAGAAAAGTGACTTTGGATCGAATGCTTTTGACGATTGCACATCCACAGTCTCGTGATTCCATAAATTAGAGGCATGGGTATTGAAGTGGTGCATTACTGCACCTAATTAGCACAAGGTGACGTTTAAATGCCCCCGCCCGATTTCGCTTTCTTATTTAAAAAAAAAAAACATTCGTTCAAAAATGTCCTTCGCAGGACGTCGAGTAAGTTGAACAAGGGGTTCACCAATTGCTCGCTGTCCAGCTCCAGTAAGGGTTTGGTAAGAGTAAAAACACTTTGTTAAAGTTTTTCTTTGACTAAGTTTTTTATAGCCTTTTTTTAAAAGACGTGATCTCCTAACGACGAATGTGCTGTACAGACCGCCGTAGGTGATCTTTTGTGTAAAGTTAGTTTACTCAGGCCGTATCCTCCATAATGTTTGTCAGTTTGATCCATCAAAGGCTTGCTATTACAAGGAAGAGTGAAGTTATATTAGAATTCACAGCTTGGGCTAGGATATACACAGCGTTTAACGGCAGATTCCTGCCAATTCATCGGCACTCTCTTCGCATCATTCTTGTGTTCATATTGTGTGTGAAGTTAAAGAGGTAATTGCCTTTCCCGCTACGTGGCTACAATGCACACGACAACCTTCCCTTCTTGTTCTGTCTAGTCAGAAGTTTTGGATGTCTGTCCAATGATGATCAGGAGTTGGAATTGCGGCCTTTTTTAGACGATCTCCCTTTCTTGGCAATACAAAAACTCTTTCATTCTCCAGAAACCCAGTATAAGGTACGATTGCAGCTAAATCAACTACTGGACAAATTTTTACAGGAGTTTCAAGTCGACCACCATTTATTCATCGATCTGGATCTGTCCGCGTAAGTATTCATGGAGTCGAGATATACAGAGCACTTTTCAGTTTTGGAATCCGTCATGACGATTAAGTGCGCCCGTTGCTCCGGCATTTTCGGTAAACTTTTACTGAGACCTTTAATGTCAAAAAGGATGAAGAAAAGGCGACAGACTGTCATGCAATTACATGTGGCGCACAAACGTCAGCATCGGAGGTAAGATCTTTCACAAATCTGTGCAAATGCTTGCATATACGGATGACCTTGAAATCATCGAAAGAAACTTGTGACTTGGCTGTCAGTGAGGCGTTTGTGCGGACTGAGAGTGAAGCGGTTGACGTGCGTCTTGCGGTTAATTGTATGAAAAGGTTCACCATCACTGACGTCTTCAAAGTGGTGAAACACATTTTCTTCATAGGCTCCGAAGTTTAAGCAAGCAATGATACCACCGCAGAGGCAAAGCAAAAGATCACGCATATCAATCGCTGTCTTTTCGGGCTTAAAAAACCACTGGGAAATAAACCGCTATATCTGGAATAAACCGCTCCCTCGAGAATAAACCTCTCTCTCACCCTTTATCCTAGTTCTGCTGTATGGCGCTGGAGCATGAATACGAACTAAAGCGGACGAGGAGCCTTGGTCGCTTCGAGAGAAATAAAAAAAATTGAGTGGCACTACAAGACCACAAAGCACCAGGGCTTAGATTCTTCAGCAACTACTCGTGTTATGCATGCTACTGTTCTCTCATTAGTTTTTTCATCGACTCTGGACGACGAGATTTGAAAACCTTTCGTATTTTTGGAGTGGTGTCAGAAACTCGAAAGACGAGGTGCCGAAAAAAAGGCAAGGTCGGGAATCGAACCTGGGATTTTGGCGTGTGAGTCGACGCACTTACTACTACGCGACAGCTTTGAGAGGATGTTCCTTCAAATTATCTTCGGCCCCGGATGTACTGATGATGTTAAGAGGAGATAGAGGAGACTGAACGACGAGATATCGATCTATTCAAATGAGTTCGAGTCTCCTGTCCCAGAGAACATGATCATTGGTGAATGAACACCAACGCTACGGTTCGGAATGTCTTCGAGGCCCAAGTCCAAGGGACAATATGGAAATGAAAGACCACGCTTCCGATGGCACACGCAGCTGAAGGGAAAGGAAAAAGGGAGTAAGGTATTCCAAAGGATTGACCTTCCTCAGAAATCTCAGTTTCTACAAGAATCTATCAAGGGATCAGGGCCGAGCTACTGATACTACTTGTGTTGTGCGTGCTACTGTTCTCTGATTAGTAGAAGGGGCTTATACAGTTTTTTGTTGACTCCGAACGGAGAGATTTGAGAAGCTTTTTATTGACAATTGCTATTCTTGGAGTGGTGTCAGCAACTCGAAAGAGGTGGTGCCGTGCAAAAATGTGAGGTGTACCGACCGGGACTTTCTGCATGGCGGTCGAGGCACTTCCCACTACGCAACGGAGACCACAAGAATCTAATTGTATCCCAAATTTAGCTTCAGGCTGGTTCCGTTTGTAGAAGGAGCTGATCCATGTCTTCTTTTGTTCAATATGGACACACAGTCGTGTCTAGGAGGGAGAGGGACAGATTCTAAGCGACACCAAGGCAATACTTTCCACTCACACCACCTGACGATATTCTCTCTGCATTTCTGACAAAAATCATCCCGTCTTCGAAGAAGGTACCGCAACGGCTTTTAAAATCCTCCTCACTGTGGACGATAGCGCCCTGACACCGTTCAACTGGAAATGGAAAAGATGGCAATCCTTCCCTCGGTTTAAGACTCGAAAAAAGTGGGATACATGGAAGACCCTCCTATTTAGAGTCTGTGGGCGTCACATTGTTCCATTGAAAGGCATTGATTGGAAGGAACTGGTACACCTTGCAACTGTCACAGACTAGCGTAAGTAAGTCCTCAATCTGAATCCAGCGGTGAACGAACACGCTCACATCGACGTTGGTTTGGCGTGGATTTCCATCGAGAGCGTCTTAACTCCTAGAAAAGAAGGAAGGGGAAGCCACATCAATGAAAAAAAAAAACGACACCGACTGAGTACACCCTGTGCAAAGAATAAAAAAAACACTTAGGCAACGAAAAGTAAACGAACTGATAGGGCAATCCAGCTGGCAGCATCTACTTCAAGAAATCACGCAGAACCTCTATACAATTAGTTGGTGAGAGAAATGAATAGAATATATGCTGAAGCGTGCAAATCGAGCTCAACCCCGCGAACCCGCAAACACAAACGATTGATGTTACCCGATATAATCACCATGTGCAAAAACAGGAATCAACTTTATAGGAAGGAGCAAGAGAGCAAGATCTAAGACCACTTTAGCAGTCAACTTCAGCAAAGCAGGGAGCAACGGAGCAGGAAATGTTTAAGATATTGAGTCAGTTAAATTGTACGAAAGGCCCTGGAGCAGATAACATCAGACCAATTGACCTCAAACTGAATGCCATGCCTAACTGTAGTATGTGTCAATGTCATGTGCCAAAGCTGATGAAAAGGTCGATAATTCGCTCAATATACAAGGAAGGTGTAAAAAGCGAAACAGGGAACTACCGGACGACTGCAGTCCTACCCGCTGTTGAAAAATGCCTGGAAGAAGTACTTGTTAATTGTCTCAATTGTTTTCTATCGAAACATAAAGTACCACGCACGAACCAGTACGGCTTCCAAAAAGGCAAGAGCACCCAATCACTACTGGGGGAGTTAACAAATGTCGTTAATGCGGGCAAGAATTTTGACGTGATTGTGCTAATTATCGACTTCAGTAAAGGATTCGATACATTGACACATGAAAAGCTCGTAGAAAGTGTCAGCAGAAAGGAGTTGAGAGGAGTCCCGGCAAACTGGCTCAAAAGTTATCCGACTGACAGAACTATTCAAGTCAAGGTAGCTGATACATTGAGTACTGAAAAACAAGTCAACAAGGCTCAAAATTAAGTCCCATCTTATTTAACCTTTTCCCGAACGAACTACTGAAGTTACTGAACAAATCTACTAACGTATGCGTGTGTCGACGACATAGCAATCGTAGTGAAACACCAGAACTTGCAATCAGCTGTACAGATAATGCAGGACGAATTTAACACTGTTTCGGAATGGTGCCATAATAACCGCCTATGGTGCCATAATAAATCGAAGTCCATCAACACTATAGACCGCTATCAACCAACAACAACGAAATCGAAGTTGTTCGAAGTATCAAACACTTTGGAATAATCATCGAAGGGAACTTTCTTTGGCGTGAACACATTATCGTCCTGCGTTTTCAACTTTAGAGCACAGTCTTCGCAATGACGTATTTTAAGCGTTACACAAATGTAGAAATACTAAAGCAGGTGTATTACTCATTAGCAGACTCCCGCAACAGATACGGCATTCTGGCCTGTGCAAACTCAGCAAAATCCCATCTGGATAAGATATCTAGCGCATAACATCGTCTTGTAAGAATTGTTACACACTTTAACACAAGTTTTCAAATTCAAAATGTCAAAGTTATTTTCCAAATGACAACATTCTTGTGAAAGAAATGAAAGACCCACCACATGCCCAAGGGGTACTTGAAGTTCCGACAGCATACAACTTATATGGAGACCGAGAACTACGTTGCACCATCCCTAAACTTATGAATTCGCTGCCACAGTGTATTAAAATAATCCCAAATTTGAAAAAGAAAGAGCTAAACAGATTCCTAATGGAAACGTATCATATGACGTATCATAAAATGTTTGGTTTATACATATTTCACGGCATCACCTCTTTCAAGTTGCTGGCAAAACCCAAAGAGTATCAATTGTCTGTGAAAAGCTTCTCAAATCTCGCCTTTCGGAGTCGGCAAAAAACTGTAGGTCCCTTCTACTCGTAAGTGAACAGCAGCACGCACAACACGAGTAGTTGTTGTAGAAGCTAGGCCCTGGTCCGTTGTGGGCTGTAGTGTATAATAAACTGTCAATAAAAACTGGAAAAAAACTGAAAAAAAATTGCAAATACTAGGGAAACCATCGAAGTTAACTTTGCTACAAGACTGGCGTTGATGGACAGACAGCTCTATCTCAGATTTTGCATTTCTTGAAGTTCATTCGCGGCAGATTTAGAGCTTTAACACTCTGATCCCCGAAAGCACGGGAATTGCTTAGCAAAATGGGGTTAGGTGCGAATGTGTCTTCAGGATCCTGTTGACTATTGGGCAATCTGAGCGTCTTCCCAGCTAAGCCAAGACCTAGAGTAAGAGTAAAGCTGCCTGCAATGTGCATCTGAATCACCTAAGCCTGTCCTGTGACCTGATTTGTCGACAACTGGATGGCAAGGACAATAAGGAATACAAGTCACACACCAATAGTTATATTTAATGGAAAAAAATGTTTATTTTACTCTTCTCAATGATTTCATACAACATTTTCTTTGTTCAATTAATCTTAAGCGTTTGCACAAACAATAAAAACGAAAAAAATATAATTACCATTAACTAATTTTAAATAGAGTACATACATACATAGTATATGCCTATACATACGTCATTACATATACATATATGGAATTAAGTTTATAAAAATAATTGAAAACCTATTTGTTGCAAAAGGAAGCAAATGTGAAAAAGAATAAAAGACAAAAAACAAAAATATAAAGAAATAAAAAAAAAAACTTACACAAGAACCGTTAGATGCGATTCATTGGAATGTAAAACTCTCTACATACATATATTAAGAATATAGCTAAAAAACTATCTACAAATCTTTAAAAAATATCTTTTTTGTGTTTTTCTGTTTTTTCTGTTTTTGTTTTTCTTTTTTCACCTTATTTGAATATACATTTACATATACATACGTATATTGTATATATATATATAATAAACTTTTAGGTAAATGTTAATTTCTAATTTTCTTTCTTTTCCCTTTTGTTTGTTGCCATCTTTTGATTTTCATTTCTTTTCTTTTTTTTTTTTGCTTATTCAGACGTTTATTTATTTTGATTTTGTTGTATTTGGATTTTCATTTAAATTAAATACAGGTTTACATAGATTTTTAGTTTAGAGATTTAAGGACGTTAAGAAAGGCTTTGACATGCAGGACAATTGCATTGGATGATTGTGTGCGTTGGAGGTGAGAAGGAGAGAAGTGTTTGACTGTGACATTGTTTGGGGTTCTCTTTTATTTGATGTCTCTTCTTTTAGAATGTGTCTTTAATCCAGTCGAGCGCAAGGACAACTAGCTCAAAGCATCGCTACAGTCGAGGAAAGTTGTAATGGGCCACCACAAGTAAGAGTAGAGCAACTCTAAGAAAACCGTTTTACCTGAAGAAACTTTTGATTTCCCGCCAAAAAAACACCTTTGAAATTCAAACATTGAGGTAATAAAGGACTCAGTCAGGACAACTATGTTCAATACCGAAATCAAGCCTTAAGTCATTCTTACAAATCGTTGTATCTGTTCAAGTTCTGGGAATCCTTCCAGACTGGTCAGATTTTGCAGAATGACAATGGAAGTCGTTCGTTTGCCCTTAAAGGTCGTTTGCGAACTCATCGACATCTTTAATGTCAAAAGAGGCTTTAGACAAGGTGCCACTCTGTGCATTCCTGCGAACAGAAGTGAAGAACCTTGCAACATCATTCCTGAGACGAGAAAGAAGCGCCTTGCAACTGAATTCCTGAGACGAGAAAGGAAGCACCTTTCAACATCACCCTTGAGAAGATCGTGCAGGATTCTAAAATCATAACCAGACGCTTGATCTTTCCAAAAGTCCCTTCAGTTGCTGGCTTACACGTTTGGCATTGACGTGATAAAACGAATACAGCGCTGTGCTGGGATTGAGACTGAAGCTGGTAAAATGGTCTGAACGAGGGCAAAACAAAGTTTCTGCTTTCATCAAGGAAGGACGTACAGCATCAACATTTCGGATAGAGGCCACAATGGGAAGCAAAAACAGGTCAAGGACTTCACCTGCCTCAATTTCCCCTACGAAATCAGACGTAGAATCCGCTGTTTCTTTGAGCTCAAGAGACGTTTGAGTAGCAAAGCCATCTCTCCAAAGACCTTGCTGGGTTTGTAGAACGCTTTGTTCATCCCCGTCCTACTCTGCCATTGATGTTACCCGTGCCATCATCCTCATCTGGGATTCAATCGGTCTTCGATTCTGGCCTACAACACGTCTCTTCGTCCATTCCGGTTAAGCGCCGACGCTAATGCTTCCCACGTGCAGGTCAACGGCATCTCTCCAACATAGGCATGATCTCTCCACCCTGTGGCCTGCCACAAAACGAACTCCAAAGGACTGACTGCCCTGGAGCTCAATTTGTTGTCACTGTATCAGTTTCTTGGGAGATTGTCTCCGAAATCGGCCTCCTCACCAACAATTCTCCGCAATCTCCAATGTATCGGAGTGCCTTTTGCCAGGCACCCAAGTTTCTGATCCATGTCCTGTAGAGCAGCAGCGACTTGAAGAAACTTAACAGAAGGTATAGTAGGCTTTGTTGGACTTGAACTGACTACATCGAGCCAATCGACAACAACGCCTCTGTTAAGAGAGTCTTCGAATCCCAGCCTCTGGATTCGAGAAGGAGAGGATGATCGAACCTCCGGCAAAGAGATGAAGTGTTCGTGGACCCTAGAGAGCTTGGTCTTGACAACTGAAAGCAGCGACCGTCAGGAATGGAAGGCAGTTACAGCTCTGACTCAGAGTCTTCATCTGGTCAATGGCCTGATAAGTGAGTTGTTGGATCCAAGCATCCGCCACCGGTGTTTCTCCTTTCCGTTGTAATCGGCTGCCACTGTTGATCAAAGACAGAGGAAGGATTGCATTAACTCCAATTCATGATTCGATTCCCAATCATTTCACGCCACCATGTACTTCGTCCAGTCCTTCACTGACGAAGTTTGCTTTTCCGACGACAGACCAAATCCTCATCCTCTCGGAATTCATTAAAGTTGTTGCGTGGCCGGGATAGCAATTTGCCTTGGACATGGTCAACCTACATAGTTGTGTCAATTCATCGGAGATGTCGAATTCCATCGAGGCTTTGAAATGTTCTACCCTGGCTATGCTGTCGTAGGTGGCTTCAATGTCTGCAAAAGGGACATTTTGCCATGATCTGGATAAGAGTGCAAATCTGGGCAGAGAGTACAACAAAGTCTTCCCTTCCTACATGACGTTTGAAATCAGAAAATTCCAATCTGAATACAGTTGGGGAGCCGCAGACAGAAACTCCTTCCACTTGGAGGTTAGGGGTGGCAACAACTTCCCGATGACATTTTAATAGTTCAACGACGTCCACGAATGTACACATCAAGAGCCTCACAAGGACTCAAAGGTTCGACAAAAAGGACTGATTGAATGTTTGGTCCCACAGCTGATTCAGTGAATTCAGCCTTTTGAAGTGATTCCCTGCCTTGAGCAGTGTTCAGAGGACTGTCAACAACACAAGAGACATCAAATTAAACATGCAAGGAAACATCCTTCTCCCCACCGCCACTTCCCCGTGCACACAATCCACCAACACTTCGATTTGTAGCAACAAAAGAAGAATGCAAAAAAAAAAGAGCAATGTAACATTTTAAACGCCTCAAAACAACACATCACCGTAAGCAAAGGTACATTTACAATCGCGCAAAATACAATTACACTTAAATCATTTTGTTTGTGTTTCAATAGAACAAGCTCTTGTCTGCGGTACGCACTACATTGTATAATTTGTTTAAATCCTAGGAGTATCTTCTGGAAGTTGGGATAGCCTAAGCGAGAGACTGCCCAAGAGGAGGCCGTCTGTCTCCTCCTGGTGTCCACGCTGCACGTGTATCTGACTGAAATAGGATTGGATAGGTATTCTAGGTAGAAATAGCAAACTTCAACAACTTAGTTACTAGGTGCAAATATTTATAAGAATATCATCTAGAGACAGTTTTTTTTTTTGTTTTCATTTCTTGGGGGACTTGGGTATTCTGGTTAAATTCAAAACATATATTACATCTTTGACAGAGACAGATAGATAGATTAGGAGAGAAAGAGATAAATACCAAAATTAGGGAAACTGTGCCTGTGGTCAACTGCTGCCGCCGATCCTGCGTCTGATTGTCATCGTAGTCTGGTTGGCTGGTTGATGTGGGTGGTCTGTAAACATATTCCCCCCACACATGAGAAATTGGTCATGGTTCGAGGAGTCTCAACCGGGTGAATGATGATGATGACGGAGAAAAGCGCGAAGTCGTTTTTTCGTTATCGATTCCTTGATGCATAACGGTGTGCAAATTGTAGAGTAAATTTATTCACGTGTCTTCATTTGCATTTAGATGTCAGTGCGGCTGCGTCGGTGCATAATTGGGTTTGGAATTAATGGATGTAGAGAGTCTACGGCTGGTAGTTGTGGAGTGGCGGTTTCTTAATCACTGAACAGTGACACCCTGAATGAACTTGGCTTTGATAGATGACTGCGCTTGTTGTTGGGAGTGTGCCCAGTTGATTGACCTCGTTGGTAGAGGTGTCATGAGTCACTTTTAAGACAGAGAAAGGTGCAATGGTGGAGTTGCCACATTTTTTCTTGGGGTGCCTTTCATCTTGCCCATCTTCTACTTGAATTTTTGGAAATGCCCAAATTTTCGTGAATTGTTGCTTATGTCATGTTAATGGCATTTCAGTTCAGTTCAGTTGCCCATGTGGAGTGTCATTCCATACACCACAGAAAAATTAATCAAAGCACATACCAGCAACTTTCTTGTAACTCTCGTGAGGGCTTTCAGTGCTTCTGTTTTGTCTGTTTGATAGCGATCATAGTCAGGAACAGGAATCTACCAGGAACTAAAAGCCAATCGGAAAAGAGTTGTCACTGCATTCCAGATTTGTAAAACGAATCCATGAGTTGACAGTTAACAGGAGAGGTCTGATTGAAGAGCTGACGTCATGTACCCAAAACAGGTCTCTCAGGAGACCGAATACTTCTGATTAATAATAATCGAGTGGCGCTACAACTCACTAGAAACCAGGGCCTAGCTTCAGCAACAACTACTCGTGTTGTATGTGCTGCTGTTCTCTCACGAGTAGAAGGGACCTACAGATTTTTGGCGACTCCGGACGGCGAGCTTTTCATAGACAATTGATAATCTTTGAGTGGTGGTGTTGCCGTGTGGAGGTGTTGCCGCAAAAAATGACGAGGTGTGCCGTCCGGGAATAGAAGTTGGGACCAAAAGGTGTGAGTCGACGCACTTACCCACTACGTCCCGGCGACCACGAATACTTTTGATTGAAATTTGTCAAAAAAGCAGAAGCGGGAAGCGAACAGTTTGGAAACTGCGAACGTCCAAAAGGAGGTGACTGGCAAAACTT
This sequence comes from Eristalinus sepulchralis, assembly GCA_944738645.1. NCBI lineage: Eukaryota > Metazoa > Arthropoda > Insecta > Diptera > Syrphidae > Eristalinus > Eristalinus sepulchralis. Next base: position 66,153,967 of record OX122883.1, read on the forward strand.
TGACCACGTCTGAACGCATTGTATGCCATTGCTGCTGCAAGTTGCTTCCAAGGTAGGCGTTCTATACCGCCGAAGGTAAAGGAAATGTTGAAGCAAAGTTTCATATCCAAGTTTTAGGGAAATCTCCAAAAAACATCCTTCTTTGACGAGCATCCTCCTTGACGTCTTGCGGGCTAAGAAGTCAAACTTCTCCATCAAATTTATGCAAATAATTGACTGTGGCCACAGCGAGCCCATCAATGAGGCGTTTGATGGCATTGAAGTAGAAGCAGCTAAAATGGGTCTGTTGGTTTATGAGGGCAAAACAATGAATTCGGTGCCATCACGAAAAGAGGCACAACATCGACGTCTCAGACAGAGCGTCACCCTAGGCACGGTCAACCTCTTCTCCGCGGTAAACAGGGACAATAACACCAGGACCGAAATCAAACGCAAAATCGCTCTTGCCAATCGCTGATTCTTTGGGCTCAAGAGGCAATTGAGTGATAAAGCCTTCTCTCGAAGGACTCAGCTGGCTAACACCTTGATCATCCCAGTCCTACTCTATGGCGCGGAAACCTGAACGCTACTAAAAGCGGATGAGGAAGCCCTTAATCTTTCCGAGAGAAAAGTTCTGCGTGCGATTTTTGAACCTGTTTGCATTGATGGCATCTGGCGAAGAAGATTAACCGACGAACTCTATGGGCTGTAAATCGACATGCGCCTAGTCAAGCGTCTTCGGATACAACGCTTAAGATGGTTAGCCCATGTAGAGCGCATGGACACCACTGCTCCGGCCCGAAAAGTCTTCGAATCTGAGACATTGGAACAACGCAACAGAGAACGGTCCAGGATAAGGTGTCGCACACAAGTGGAGAAGGACCTCAACAAACTTAGAGTGCGCAACTGGTGGCAGCTGGCTGGAGAGGCATGTGGGTTAAGGCCCAGGTCCACCGCGGACTGTAGAGCCACTAGAAGAAGAAGAAGTGATTGCGGACCCTCCCCATATGTTGATCTGATCTATATCGTATCGATCGTATGGACAACTGATCGATGGATGAGCTAAAGAATGTTTCAGTGGTGCCCGGAGACGAGACCAATTCCTCGAATTTGCCAACTGAACGAAATTGGTGACTGCTCACAAAGGAGGGAAGGGGCTGTTAACATCCTGAAAGAGTTCGGCAAATTTTTAGAAAAGTAGCTCTTAAACGGTGACAGCTGGTGGAAGGTTTTAATTGATTTGGAGACATGAAAAATTTTTTCAACTTTTAGGATCATCTGCATTTTAATGACTTCTCTTCTGCAGAAGCTTCAGCAACGAAAAGGAGAAGTTTCACACCTCTTCTGCGACTGTCAGGAAGACAGAGACACACTCTTTTCCAACGACCTCAGCGACAAAAGGGTGCCAAAAAGGTAGCACACACTGGTTTTAAGGATACTATGGGAGACCAACGGCGCGGCGTCATAATAGACGGCTTAGATGATGTTAGTTGCTGAGAAGACGCGCCAAGGCCCATCTCAGTTAGATCCCCGTTGTCTCAATGGCTGATGCTAAGTTCAGCAACTCAGCACATGCCACTGTGTAAAAATTCTCGCCTCTTCCACCAGAGTGAAGAAAACTCTATTCATGCAGCAGCCACCAGAATAAGAACAAAATTGAGTGGCACTACAGCCCACAAGTGACCAGGGCCAAGCCAGTTCTCATGCTATACGAGCATTTATTCTCTCACGAGCAAAGGAGACCTTTAATCTTATAATCGACTGTGAATAGAGACATTTTGAGAAGCTTTGAGTGCTGTGAGCACCTCGAATGATGGGAAAGTTCAGTTCGGGAATCAAGTTCGGTCCCTTCGTTGTGTGAGTTGACACACTTAACCACTACGCCACGGTGACCACTTGACAGTCGTTGCAAAAAAAGAAACAAAGTCTTCAGACAGCTGAGAAATCTTCTGACTTACTGACACTCCAACTGACGGCAACTACAAGGTCTCAGACGGCAAGAGATTAGGGTTTGTGACTGCCTAAGGGATCCCTTTTTGCTGTTGCTTAGGAAAGCAGTTTTGTTGATGCCCAAGCCAACGTTCAAGGAGATGCTTCCTTAAGCAGAATTTCATTGTCATTGCGGCTAGACGCAAGTCTCTCATGGATGTCAAGTCACAGTTCTTTCTAACTTCTTCTCATGTCTGTAGGAACAGAATCCAAGATTCCTTCCGTTTTCTTCTCTGACATCTTCCACTGTTCCATATCAACCCAAAAATCAGCACCAAACGCCTCTTATGAATCTCTGAACCTCCATCCACATCAACCGACCAAAGAAACTCTGAACAAGCATAAATCTAGACGCTGCTTCCACTCTCACTCTCTCTCTCTCTTCGCTTAAGCTCCAAACCTTCCGAATGTGTTAATAAAAGCAAAAATCATAGTCACTGGCAGGAATACGTTGCTAAGGAACTGCTTTAATCTTCTCCCAGACCCTTCCTCCTCCTCCTCATCATCATGATCTACTCATCTCCTCATCTCTCTCAAATGCAAGAAGGTTCATACATCGTTCTCTTTGGTCATAAAACTATTTCCTATCGTACAAAAAGTTTAAGGCACATTACCTCATGTCACTGTTGAAAAATTCTTGCTTCTTGCCCTACCTAAGCAGCGTGCGTGTGTGTGTTTGTGTGTTTCTTCTCCTGCACTAACCTCACCACCTCTCACAGCAGCGTGTCTAGTTAACATTCGAATGCGAATGCTAATTGAAATGACAAACTACGAGTTCCTCTGCGCGCGTTGATGTGGTCATTCAGAGATTCAAGGCTGAGGCAGCACCGATAACAGACGAAAATTCCAAACAATGAGCAGAACTTTGAATTCCAAATCAGAGCGCGGTCGAATCGAGAGCGCGCGCATCTCCTCTCTCACCCATCAATCGGTCTACGCTGCCCGCATAGCTAATTACCCCCTTGGACACCGGCCGGCCGGTCTCTCAAGACTCACTCTAGCTGCTCTAATCTGTGCACGCGTGTGTTGCTGTGTGTAAGTCGGGTTTAATGGATTCTCCGTGTTTGTTTTATGGCTATCCACCTCCTGTCTGGTGGTCTGGAATACAAAGTGCTTCTGAGGACTGGACGGTTGACAGCAGTTGACCACGTAAAACTAATCCAAACTGGTTTCAAGTGATTGCGTGAAGGGGACGGGAGCCGCGAAGCTTCCTGAACTAAACTAGAATTTGGCAACTGATAGAAAGTACAATACAATGGAAAGGAAAGGAAAGGAAGGGTTAAACGAAATATCTACTACACATCCCCGGAGAATGGCGCAACGGCGGCGACATGGCTGCTCAGACTCAACCGAACACCCTCACTGTGAGTGAGATGAGAAGAATCAGGATGCCGTTGGTCCAACTGTAGAGCCGTGGTGAGTGCGATGCGCCTGGGGTGGCGGCACCCTTCATGTGCTTCAGGTTCTCGGCGTAATTCTCGCGGCTCTCGTTCGGAATCATGTTGTCGTTGATGTCGGCTCCGGCATCGTTCTGCGATGCTGGCGATTTCGAGTCGGACGGTGCTGAGGATCGTCCGATGTCGGCCATGTAGACTAGCGGTGGTTCGTCGATTGGCTTCAGCTCACTGCTGCCCAGTGTTGTTGTGGCATGGGTGGTGGTTGATGTGGTGGTTGTTGTTGTAGTCGGAACAAAGGTGCCATTCTCGATCCAGTAGACGGGACTGTACTCCAGCTTGATGCCCTTCAGGTAGTTCTTTCGCACCTAAAATGGGGGAGTACAATTATACAGATCCTCTGGCTGATGCTGGAGGGTACTTACCTCTGCGGAGATGTTCCTCGAGACGCTTTCCTTGCTGCCGAGGTAGAAGGCAAACAGTTTGGCCACATATGGGGCCTCGAGGGTGACGTAGTCGCCCATGATGGTCACATTGATGGCTGTGCCCGGCTGAAGGCTTGCACTCACTGATTTCGTCTCGTATCGCTTCTCACTGTACTTGAGGCCCCAGTTGATTTCGGTGGGTTCGGATGAGTCTTTCTCGTATACCTTGGTGCTGAGACCGCGTGCAACTCCCTCGTGGGTGCCCCAGTATTGGGTGTGGTCGTAGGAGTATGAGAGCACGGTTTCGATGTGGTTGGTGGTGTCGTATTTGTTCTCTAAGATGCCACTTGCTGGAAGATGAATGAAGTGTGTGGTTAGTTGAGGTAGGGATGGAGGGAGAAAGATTAAAGGCTGTGACATTGAACAGTTGCTATTATGGCGCAGTTGAGAGAACAATCTGTCTACAACAGAGAACGCAAACAAGTTGCGGAAGCGGTCATTTTGATCGAACCCCTGCCTTTCATACTTCAACAGGGCAATGCCTTCATCCACATTTTCAGATTTTATAGAAATTGGATTCAATTGGAAGATGAAATTGATGTGAGTCTGCATCACACTTCCCTGCATCAGAGTCTGCAAACTATGGGCGCTCAGTATTTGGGGCAAAATCACTTCTTAACTGCTGTCAGGACGCTGCCCACTCAATCTAAGCGACGAAGGGCTGGAATTACGTGCCTTAGACGATGTGAAAATTGCAATATCGAGAGTGAAGATGAACAAAGCTGCTGGAGAGGAAGGACTGTCCGCAGTACTCTGTGCATGTTTAGAATATGGCAGAGAAAAGCATGCCCGACGAAGACCCTGACGACTGCGCCAACTATTGAGAAATCAGTATTCCAAGCATCGATTGCAAGATCCCCTGTGCAGTTTTGTATGAACGCCTGAAACAATTCGTGAACAATTTGAAATGTTTGATGGCTTCAGGCCAGAAAAGTCGCCCACAGACCGGATTTTCACACTTCGGAAGATTCCGGAAGAGACCAAAAAAAAGTACAAATCGACAACCACGACAATTTCGTCAATTTACGCTCGACAGTGTGTGTAGCGACGTGCTTGTTGCAATTTTGACATTCTTACCCAATTCTCCAGAAACCTCGCTGATCCGTCGAAAACGATATCAACGACACTCTGAAAGTGTGATTTTTTTTAACATCTTCCTTGAGAAGACCGCGTGGAACTGGCAGTTCAACTACCAGGGATACGATCATCGAAATGTCCGTTCAACTGCGTGCTTACGTGGATGTGATTGGCTTGATTGGACAAACACAGTGAACCGTCAATGTGGTGTTTGTAGGGTTGAAGCGGAAGTGGATATATGAGTCGTCCGATAAACAGGGTGAAATAAAGTAAAGGGTGTGTTTTCAGAAGTATAGAACTTTAAAGTGGATAAAATGATTTTCTTTTAATTGACATGAGATTTACTTCCTCCGACAATGCCAGAGGATTCATTGTCAAGACGATTTCTGGCATACGACCGTCACGGCTGGTACGGCCATAAACTAATCTGGAATTCTACCATTTGAAGACAAACGTTCCGGCACAGACGCCGCGGTATAAACGCCGAAATGTTTAAACACTTCGAGGACACGTATCCCCACAGAAGATAGTGAAGCGGGTTTAAATCGCACGATCTTGTAGGCCAATTCATGGCTCCGTTGCGATAACCAAACGTGTGGTTACCAAACACTTTCTTCAAAAAATCAATTGTGGCCCAAGCTGTGTGACATGTTGCGCCGTCTTTTTGAAATCACAGCTCATGCGTATCATTGTTGTTCAGTTTATGAATAAAAAATTCAGTAATCAAGACTCTGACCGGACGGGACGCCTCGCATTTTTCACGGCACCACCTCTTTCGACTTGCTAACAACACTAAAAGAGCACCAATTGTCTATGAAAAGCTTCTCAAATCTCGTTGTTCGGAGTCGGCAAAAAACTGTAGGTCCTTCTTCTCGTGAGGGAACAATAGCACCTTGTAGTAGTTGTTTTAGAAGCTAGACCCTGGTCCCTTGTGGCTGTAGTGCCACTTACTGTGAACGGTCAGCGTTATAGCGCCATGATTACCAATTATTTTTGACCCGATTTGGACATGTGGTTTCAACGGGATGAGGCTACACATCAAACGTTACCATTGATTTATTGGGAAGCAAATATGGTGAACGTGTTATCTCTAGAAATTGGCCTGTCGATTAGCCGCCTCATTCGTCCGATTTGACACCGCTGGAATGCTTTCTGGGCGACCACCCTATGTCAATAGTTTATGTCTACATAGCACGGGCCCAAGGTAAAAACGAAGAGAGGGAAAAGAGGTACAGGCGCACATTGGTTTTAAATGCCTGTGGACTGTAATGAGTGGGAAAAGTTGGGCTGGGAAGTGTATTCCACATTCATGTGGTGCGGCTGAAGAACGAGTCTCTAAACGTAACTGTTGGAAGAGTTCAAAGCCGACGTTAAACACGAAAAAGCATCCATTTCGGCCGACATTTGTTGTCAAGTCGTTAAAAATTGGGTCGAACGAATCTACATGCGTGCCCCCGGTGACCATATGAATGAAGTCGAGATCCATTCAAAAATGTTTTGATTGTACTTCAAGCCGATAGCAAGGTTTCTGGATCTCAAATGGTTCGTGTTTTCTTGGTTTGACCTTATCTGTTTAACCAAAAGTCGCTCAACAAAGTTCGCTTATGAAAGTTGGGGTCAGCGAGAATCTTGTTTTGGGCCAAATGTTTCACACTTTGGAGACATTGTTTAGATGTTAGTTCTCTTCATTTTAAAATTCCAAACTAAGTGAAACACAGCTGACAAAATGGCCAAAAACAACACCCGCTACATCGTCATCAAGAATGGACGAAGAACATCGACATATCGGATGAAACTTCACAATGGACTGCAAGAGCACTGAGGTCTGTCGACCTGGTCATCATCATCATCATTGTCCTTAGCCGTACTTGCCACTAAAAGGGTCTCGGAGGCGATGCACGCAAGAGGGACCTCCACACCACTCGATCCTCCGCCAAGGACTCAAACTCATCAGGAGCTATTCCCTAGCGCAACCAGGCGAGTTTGTGGATCTGATCCAACGACTTCGTCCTGAGTCTACCAAAAGGTCACCTACCCGAAGGAATTGAATCCAAGGTCATCGCAGTCCATAAGGACAATGCCATCAGTGACAAAACCAGGCGTAAGATCACTCCTGAACGAATATGCAGACGCACATGAAAAACGTCAAGTAGGTGGATCGGTGGACGTACAGTACATTTAGAACGGTGTCCAACGATGCGATTTGGGTACCCATTCAGATCCTGGAATTGAAAGCTAGAAGACTTTACGACCATCGAACTTAATGTTCCACATATTCAAACGAAATCAGGCTTGAAGTCCGTCTTGGCTTCGCTGCACCAACAAGATGCATGGACATGGAGCACAACTTCTTCAAACTTGTTGAATGCCAAAAGGAAGGAGGAAGAAGGAATTTTATTGCTTCAAGAAGACAACGTTGTTGAACACATGATGTAGTCCAAGGATCCTTGGGGAGGGAAAGGAAACGGCAACAAAACGCGAATTTGTGAAGCACTCCGTGACGAAACAAAACAGCTTGGATTTTCTCTCTAGTCCGGTGGGAGCACGATCAGAAGGAGCTTTTAGTCAGACACTTCCAAGTGACGTCGGCGATAGAAGGTTTCAACGTCCCAACGGTAAAACATCACTCCTGCCCATCGTGGTTTCGTTGTCCCTCTTTAAAAATCTATCAGCGCCTTCTCTCTAAAGACCAAGGTGGCTTTGTACAACACCTTAATCATCCTCGTCCACCTCTATGCCGCGGAAGCTTCTCGAGATGATGGCATTTGGAGCAGAAACTCCAACGGAGCACTCTACATGCTGAGCACCTGGTCAAGAGTCTGCCGATACAACCCTCAAGATGGCTGGGTCATGCAAAGCGAATGAATAGGACTGCTCCGGCTTGAAGAGTTTTAAATCCAAGCCATTGGGACAACAAGACAGAGGACCACATAATCTGGGACGGCGCACTTAACAGAATAAGGACCTCAACTTGGAGTACGAAATTGGAAGCAGCTGACCGAAGACCGTGAAAGCTGGAGACGCTTGTTGGTTGAGGCTTCGGTCAACCCAGGACTGTACTACTACTCGAAGAAGAATTTGACTGAAATTGAGTTTGAAGAAGGATTTCCCTTTTTTCAAAACTTAACCAAAGTGTGCGCAAGATTATGGAACAGGGACGCCGTGTGTTTTCTCCTGTTCTGAGCCTGTAGGACCACCCTTCTGACACCAATGAGCTAATTAGTGCGCTACACTACAAGTACAAAACCACAACCACATCTTGTTGAATCAGAAAGCTCTCCAGAAACCCCACTCGATGACCGTCTCTTTCATCCACGAACAGTCTACACACGCATGCAATGAGTTATGCCCTGAAGAATGACGGAATAATTGAATCTTGCTCTCCCCGAGATGAATCACGATGCGCGGTCATCCATCAAGACCAACCCCCTCATCATCAGCATAAATTTCAAATTCAGCTCAAGGAAGGCGATCGAATGACTCACAACCGACGCCATGAGTCTCGCACAAGAGTTGCGCCCTGAATTTGAATTCACCCCATCGAGCGCACAGCAGGCGGGGAAAGGAAGTGATGCCACATCCAGATCATAAGTCAATTAAAGAGTCAACTCATTCAGGCGGGACGGCTTCTCAAAGACTTACCCAACTCCGTGGTGTTAATGCGCACATCTGTGCGAATCCTATCCAGCACGATGCCCCTCAGCTCGTAGCGGAACGGTTCGCTCTCCACCAGCACTTCGCCGTCGTCGTACTCCCGTTCGCGGTGCTCCTCGACGACTAGAATCTTACCCAGACCTACGGTCGGATCAAAGCGGCCCAAGGTGTAATCGGCTCCTAAGTGATCCGTGACCGATTGGTGGACGATCCTGCGCCGCGCGATGTACGAGTAGTCGTCCACGCTGATGGCGCCCAGTGGAATGCCAACGCTGAACTTCCTCCACGGCGTCCACAGAATTTTTCCCAAGTGGCCCTTGTTGACGAGCACGTCGAAGCGACTGTGCTTCTTAACTTCCTTCAAGTACGAGACCACGCACAAGTGCGCCTGCTTATGCTTCTCGGTGTGACCGCTCGTTTGAACGCCATCGATTGTCACTCTACACACATAGATGGGATAATGCTCGTCCTCGGAGATGTACTTGCCGCCCTGTATGGCGTACTCCAGCTGCTTCGCGTCGGTGGCGCTGTACGACTCCCACATCAGGGTGCTTGACGTCACCTTTTGACCCAGTTGCGATGAGGTCTGCCTGAACGTGTGGACTACACTGGCTTCGGCGCCGGGCCTGTGCGCGGCGAGCACACCCAAAAGGGCGACTGTGACGAGGAGGGTTGACGTTCTGCTAGGCATGCCGGTGGCGGTTGTTCCCTTCGTTCGACCCATTATCTGGTGAGTGTGTGAGTAATCTGATTTATCTGAAAGCAGAGTAAAGGCAGAGAATGAGGTTAGAGGCGAAAATCAATACAAATCGAACGGGGAACAGTGAGTGGAGTGAAATGGAGACGTGTGATACCCTATTTTGTGACAGCAGCGGCGGCTGTGGTTAAGTCTATCTATAAATCACTGCCAAGGTTAGACTGAGTGCGGCAGCCGCGGTTGTCTGGAAGCTTGCAGAACCACCAAACGGAACCGATAACCCGAGCAATGTGCGAGAGATAAGCGAATCTGTGGCGCTACGCGGCTGTGGTGACAGGAGCTGTGACCTGCACTGATGCGTGAATCAGAGCGGGAAGCGATGCCACACATGGGGAACATATGCTCGAGTTTGGACGTAGTGAGCGGAGAGAGGTGGTTTGACTTTTGAGATGCGATAAGAATTCGGACGAAAATTTGGTTACGAAGTGAAAATTTGTGCGAAACTTCTCTTGGCTGTGAACTTCGATGGCGCGGTGTGAATTGTTATTTGTTTGTTGTTCCACCTTCCAAATACTTGATGACCATTGCATCTTGTTTTATGTTGGATTTGCTTTCTCCATGATGGCATGACCCTGTTCCACTATGGAATGAACGATTCAATCATGAAATGTTCTGTTCCATTTGGAAATGGGCTAGGACTATGAGGGAATGATCCTGTTCCACTGTTTAATGACCCTATTTTATAACGAAACGGTCCTTCTTCATAATGTTTCATAATGGACTATTCCAGTGAACATGTTCCATGACTAAATGACCGGTTCAATGTTGAAATGGGATGGACCGATATGGAATGACCTTGTTTTCGGCCCATGCTGTGACTTAATTCCGGCCATTTAAGGGTGTTAAACAATACTTTAGCGAGCGCCAATTTAAAAAAAACGGCCTTGATTCGCGACGGAATAGCCCTGTTCCATTCCGGAATGGTCTGTTTCATTATCATTTCATATTCATTTCAAATTCTTCAGCTTCAAGATGGGTTGAGCTGCTTCATGACGAAATGTTCCGTTCCATTACAAAAGGATTTTGTTCCATTACGGAATGTCCTCGTTTCTTAAAACAATTAAAGGAATGGCCGTTCTCATCTTGAAAAAAACCCAGCTTCATGATTGAGTTCAACTCCTATACAACGGACAGGCCTGTGCGATGGTGAAATGATTGTGTTCCATCACACAATGACGGAATGCCGTGTTTCACTATGAAACAATCGCACGTCATGGATAGAATCCCAGTGTTCCATGTCAAAATGGTCCATTTCACTATGAAATGTTCCTGCCTCATGATGGAGTTGCCTCGTTTTGCAATGGAATAGCCTGTTTCACTATGAAATGCTCTTGTTTCATGATGGAATGACAGTGTTCCATGTCGGAAAGGCCCGTTTCACTATGAAATGTTCCTACCTCATGATGAAGTTGCCCCGTTTTGCAATGGAATAGCCTGTTTCACTATGAAATGCTTTTGTTTCATGATGGATTGACAGTGTTCCATTACAGAATGACCTTAACCAAGATGAAATGATCATGTTGCACGAAGGAATAACCAGTTTCATTACAAAATGATTCTCTTCCATCACAAAATGGCCCTATTCGAAAATGGAATGACTAATTTCATGATAAAATGCTCGTGTTTCATTTTGAATCGGTCCTCTTTCATGGTGGAATAGCCCTATATAGAATGGCCCGTTCAAAAATTGTCTTTTCAATTATGAATTGAGTTTTTCCGTTATGGAAGACTGTGTTCTCTAGCCCGTTTCAAAACGGAATGCCTCTGTTCCATTACATGTTCGTAACAAAATGACACTGTTCCATGACGGAATTCGCTTTCTCTTGGTAAAGTGACCCAATTACATGATGGAATGCAACTGTTCCATTACGGAATGACCCCGTTTCTTGACGCAATGATCCTTTTCCATATAGGAACGGCTTTTTTCATATTGAATTGTTAAAATGGCACGGTTTTATGATAGAATGTTCCAGTTTCATGATGAAATGTGTCTGTTTCATAACGCTATGAGCTGCTTCATGTTGAAATGCTGCTCTTTTATGCTAGAGTGCTGTTTTTCCATGACAAAATGGATCAATTCCATGACGGTATAGCCTTATTTCACGACAAAGTGGCCCAATTCCATAGCGGAATGATCTGATTTAGAGTGAAGTGTTTCAGTTTCATGAAAGAATCATTCAGTTTTATACATGATAGGCCTGTTTACAGACGTAATGTCCCCATATCTTGATGGAATGTTCTGTTTAAAGATGGAATGGCCCAATTTCATACTGTTCCAACGAACTTAGTTCTACAGAAAAAACAAAAAATGTAACCTCCACTCGAATCATCCATCAAAACACTTCCGTCAGCATTTCTCCAAACTCCAAATCGACTAGTTGACACATTTGCACCACTTTCCGACCCACAAAACTGTTCATCTAACCAAATCGATATTGTCCATGCAAGACTGTTACTCATTCGCCCGTCACCTCTCACCTCCCGTCACTGATTAGGCCGATGGAATCAACCTCGAACCTAATCAGCGAAAAAGGATTCTCGCGGCACGTGTGAAAGGCAATAGCTCCTGTCACACTTGCCGCCCTTTCAAGCAGTTACCGCAACCACACTGAATGTCAACAGCGCCCCCATAGAGAGGACGCAAATAAAAAACGAACGCGAACCAAGCAAAAGGGTCCAATAAAACCGCTGTGCGTGTGGCGGCCATAAAGGACACCCATAAAATCTATTGTTATCCGTAAGGTCAAACCTTCTCATTCCCCGGCACGCATTGCGTGCGATCGGCCCCGCCACCCACACACCACCATTGACACCACTGCTAGCGTCACCTAAAGACAATCCACAAATGTTATCCATGATTAAATAATTGAGCGACCGTCCTCCAGCGCCGTTCGGTCATCGTGACAAATTGTGTCGAGAATTTCGAGAGAGAGAAAAAAAAACTCAGAAGAAAACAATTTTGTGGCGCAAATCATGACACATGTCATCATCAGCTCGCTTATCCGGGAGCTAAGCAGGAAATCGTGACCTCTCCCCATCAACGTGAGACTATAAACTCCAACCGACCAACCGGGCGGAAGAGGAGCAGCAGCGGAGCACAATGCGATAGTTATGAGCGAGGATAGCGACCTTCATTGGCAGGATGATTTACAGTTCACCGTGCACCACACCCTCGCTGGCTCTCGTCCTCCGCCGCTCCGGTTCGTTCAATGTGTCACCAATAGTGGAGGACGACGTCGGTGAACGTGTGTGCTTAGTGTCTGTGTTAGCTGAAGTGTGGTTCCACGGATAAGCGACCGTCGGTCGTCGTTGTGTTGACCAGGGACAATGGTATCAAGTGGCAGGCGCTCACTGTAATCCATTCTGGGTCTGGCCAGGAACTCGACACACAACGGAAGCTCGAGAACCGATGGTTTGTTTGCGTTTCTTTTTCTGTGTGTCACAGCCATTCGATTTGAAAAATCGATTGATAGTCTTCGATTACTGTCGAAGACGAAACGTGGCAGAGCAAGCAGGAGCAGCACTCCTCATCGGATTACCATCCCTCCTCTCGGCGATTCGACTCCATCACGCCCTTGTGCGATAGGGTGCGCTGTGGGGTTGCCGGAGGTTGGGACGCATGGAATGACGAGATGTGTGGAGTGGCAGAGGTCAGGGCTGTGCCCGAATAAGCCGAACAAAAAATCCAATCCAATCGCATTGTTCACAGTTGGGTGCCGGTAGGTAACACACTTCCTGAGCGGCGGCGAGCACTTATCGGAGGTAGCCGCTAGGGACAAAGGATTCAGCAGGGGAGTGGTGTGGCCTGTAAGCTGGGTAGGGTGTAAGAGTTGGAGCTTTTGTTTTCTGCTTATCTAGTCAAGTTTCATGTCCTTTGTGGAGGTTTTTTTTTCGGGGATGTTGCGTGGAGGTGTCCTTTCACAAGTGGAGGGCACACTTTTGTGACAATCACGAATATTGAAGCTTAAGCATGTTTTTCTAGACTCTCTGAGCATTGTCAGGGACTATGAAAGCCGTTAAGGCGGGGCATCATTGAGGCTCTCAAATGTCGCAAACATACCAACACCTACCGACTTCCTTAACCTTTTGAACGGATCCTGATGTTGAGGACTACGTGTCAGAGGCCATCACGAAAGACATTTGTGTCAGGATTGTGTGATGTCATTCTGGTCTGTCGAAACAGGTAGGGCCTACCTACCTAACTGAATAGATGTTGTACCTTAAGGAGGGCAGCAGAGCGGAGGGTCCAGTAAACCTTAAGCTGCACCCTAATATTGCTGTTGCCGAGAAATCAAAGAATCGACGACTACACTTGCTAGACCACATGGGGCGAAGGGACAACAATGCCCCAGCAAAGAGGGATTTCGAATGGTGGCCACCAGGTTGAAAAAAGAGACGGAAGCTGAAGAATTTAAAAACCGAAAAACTGATGATGAACTTCTTCTTATTTCCCGGCGAGGACCTTTGCCTTAACCAACATGTCTCTCCAGCTAGCACGATCTCTCGACAGCTGCCTCCAATTACGCACTCCAAGTTGGTTGAAGTCCTTCTCCACGTAGCGTCCCACTTTCCGCGCCTTTAAGGAGGACTGGGATGATCAAGCTGTTATACAAAGCCAGCTTAGTCTTTCCAGGGAAGGGTCTTTTAAACAATTGCCTCTTGAGCTCAAAGAAGCAGCGATTGGCAAGAGGAATTTTGGCGCTTGATTTCGGTACTGTTGACCTTATGTAGTGCGAAGGTACACGACATAGCGTCAAGGAAGACGAAGTGCTTGACTACCTCGAAGCTTGCGCTGCTCAGTATGCCGCTCTGTCCAAGACGTCGATGTTGTGTGTCCTTCCTTGATGACGGCATGTACTTCGTTCTGTTCTCATTTATCGCCAGATGTCTGAGCGAAAGATATCTTGTCCATAATCACCCACATGGAATGGCACATTCTGCCTAACAGCGGGATTTGGGCTGTCATCGCCGTTTAGGAGTCTGCAGAAATGATGTTTGCGGATTATCAGAAGCGAACTAGCAGTTGTTCATTTTGGCCCTGCTAGGCTTCGGTCTAAACCGTCTATCCAAGGGATAGCTGATGCACCTTTTCATAAAAGCCTTCGAACTTCGTTTGTAGAACACTCCAGAGTTTACCTCTAGGAACTCGGTTGTATAACTTTTTCAAGTCTACAAGGCAACTCTTAACCGGTTTGGACTTCTCGAGTGTCATTCTGGTCAGTTGTTGTTCCTATGGCGTCAAGAAATCCGCACTGTTCAACTCCTTGGAGGCTCTGTGTCGAGCATACGGCCTCTAAACGGCTACTCCAACACTTTAGCTCACGGGGGAGATTGAAAAGAAATTAAAATATGTTGAAGAAATTGTTCTTGTCCCCCCATTTGAACTGAGGAGCCAATATTAAATTCTGCCAATCGCCAGACGTCCCACCGGACGCCAGGGTCAGAAATAAAGAAATTCGGTAGCCCCACAGCCGCTTAGGGACCAGCTTCTTTTGCAACTACACGTTTTTTGCGTGCGTCCGTCGAGTAGAGGCGACCTACAGTTTAATATCGATTTCGAAAGACGGGTACAATTAGTACTCTTAAAGTGTCTTTAGCAGTTCGAAATCGTTCAGTCCGGGAATCAAACTGGGAACCTTCGGCGTGTGGGTGGATTATCTTACACACGACGACCACATAGGTCATACAAAGGCATAAGACTCTCATACCATCCATTGCCTTCAGCAGGACGACCTGTAGACTGACGACACAACTAAATTCAATTAATTCAAGAAGTTTTCTCCCTGGAGGAAGATTAGAGGTTCCTTAATGAATCCCATCTTGAGGTTTGGCCATTTTGGGCGGTCCTCTAATTGCCATATTTTCCTAAATCCTTGTACCACTGGGTGAAGGAAGTTCAAGTGTGACAAATGGGTAGATGGAGTTTTAAGGTGGCTTGGCTCTTGGACGTGAACGTCACTAAAAGTGGATGAGGAAGCCCTTTGTCTTTTCGCGCGAAAAGATCTGCGTGCGATTTTTGGTCCTGTTCGTGTTGATTGCGTTTGGAGGAGAAGATTCTACGACGAATTTTATGGGTTGTACAATGGCATGAGCCGGGTCAAACGTCTTTGGATACAACGCTTAAGGTAGGAGCTGGGTGGGGTGTAAGTGTTGGAGCTTCTGTTTTTTTCTTATCCAGTCTGGGTTGTTTTTGAGATGTGGCGTAAGGGGAACACTTTTGCGACAATCACGAATGTTGCAGCTTAAACACGTTTTTCTTGACTCTCTGAGCATAGTAAGTGGATTTGGGAATGGCTGTATATGGGGTATGCTAATCAAGAATGACTTGAACTCTACGGATTTATGTCCATTCAAAACAGTCTCTGTGCTTAAGACCGTGTAAAGTCCTTCAAATGTGAATAAAGTGGACGGATAAAGTGAGGCGGTTTAAGTGTCATTCGATTCCATCCTGCGCCAGAGAGAGGCAGCAACTTCTTCATTAAAGATTCCAGCCAGTAGCAATTTTTGCATTTCGTTTATACATCCATGAGTGCCTTGAAACGTGGTCCATTTTTTTTTTTTTTTGAGGTTGGGATACACTGCACTAAGGCGCTCAGACTCAAAAACTAGTCCATTGTAGTACCAGGCCCCTTGTTTACTCTTGTTTCCTGGTTTTCCAAAAAGAGACTAACAAACGCTTCTGTGATAAAGAGCTTAAGTTTTCAACTTCCACCGCGTCAGCGCCAAACAACCGCCACCTGATACGAGCAAAGGCGGGGCATTGCCAGAGAAAGTGTTCTGAAGTGCCTTCACATTCTCCACACCTGTCGCAGAGGGAGTCTTTGCTAAGACACACTTAGGTGCTTAGCGAAAGTGAAGTATCCCGTTTGTACCCCGAAAAGTTTCTGCGCTCTTCTCCGTCTAGCGATAACAGAAAAGCCACGGATTTCTTGCTGACTATGATGTCCCCAGACAAGTCTTAGCGAATTTAGTCTGCTAATCAAATTAAGGGAAAACTTGCATTCCTGAAGTGTCTTGGAAAGGGTTGAGTAAGGTTTTGTAGTTTGTCGCTGTAACCCCTTCCACCTATTCTTCATAATGGATCGCAAACGTTTCCGTCTGGAAGACCGTGAAAATCCTACTACATTACCTTCCCGGTTGAGTTTCTGGCCAGAGCTAGTCAGGGACACAGGGAAAGTAGACTTTGTACATTTGAAGCATTCAATTGGTTAAAGCAGCCAGCCAGCACGATCTTTCGCTAGCTGCCGTCAGTTGCGCACTCCAAGTTGGTTGAGGTCCTTCTCCACTTGTGTGCACCACCATAGCCGAGGCCGTCGTTAGGTTGTCCCAATGGCTCAGTTTTGAAGACTTTTCAGGACGGAGCAGTGGCGTCCATACGCTCTACATGGCCTAGCCATCTTAAGCATTGTATCCGAACTTGTCAGGCGCGTGTAGCCGTGCAGCCGTTCGTCGTTAAATCTTCTCCTTCAGATACCATCAACGCAAACAGGACCAAAAATCGCACGCGACACAGCAGTCCTGAGCGCCTAAAATTCTCAAACAAAAAGCCCAAGGTAGGAAGTCGGACAGTGTCTTTGACGCTAAATCTCAAAAATTTTAAGATTCCCAAATTGAATTAAAAAATTTCGAGAGTCCCAAAATTTTCAAGAGGACCAAGAGTAGATACTCCAAAAATTTAAAGAAAGGCCTATGTGCCCGAAAATGCCTTGGTTCCAAAAAGGTTTTAAAAGTCGATAAGGTTCCCCAAGACACAATGTCCCGAGAAAAGTGTTACAACATCAAAAAGACTTTAGGAATTCCAGAATTTTGAACTTTTTCTAAAGGTCCTAACAATGTACGTCCAAAATTCTCAAAAGCCTAAGTTTTAGGCTTTTCTAAACCTAACTCTTAGAAAGGCCTAAACTTATGAAATTTGTCTGAAACTGCTACAGATAATTTAAAGATTGCTGAACATAGTCTGGCAATGAACCCATGCAACGGTTTTCTGTGTGATTTAAGGCTTGACCTGACCTGAATACTTTCTTGGTACAATATAAGGCATATAAATTCTCCTCCGAAGTGACCAGAGATTCCAGTCAACAGACATCTATCTCATTTGCTTTAAATGTCTCAAACAGAAAGCCGTCAGGAATGAGAAGCCTGGTCCGCTTGCATTGCCTTCAGATTAAATTTCTACACAACGATGCATTAAACTGCGTCTGATCCCCAAACAATTTCCATCGTTTCACGTGAATTTCGAAGCGCATTCCAACACAACGACCGAAATTTGTTCCAACCGCTTCTGAGCCGACTTCGGTAATGTTTACCCTTCCGGTTGTTGAATTCTGGCACTTACCACCGCCCTTCCCTCACCACGACCACGCTCCCATCTCGCCGCTGGAGCACGTAATGAGCGAAACACTTTAAATGCGCGCGCAAACCCAGTGTAACCCTATCCGGTCCGTAACCCGACCACCCAGTGGCACCCACTTTCGTCGAACATTTCCAACAGTTATCCGGCTTATTTAATACACCGCTTGGTGGATGCATTCCACGGTTGCATGGAATCGCTTCGTTCCGTCGTCGTCGTCATCGTCGTCCGTGCCCACCTTTGATGAGAGATGAGCGAGCAAGCAAGGGAGCGCAGCACAATCGTCTCGATATCAAATTCCATGCCTGGGGTGACTTCATACACACGCTACTCTACTGCCCCAGCAGCCGTGCACGACAGCCGAAAAACGGAACACCGAAAACCAAAAACCTAGGGGAGAGAATGAGCTCTCCATCGGTCGTTCCAGCGGTCGACATTCACTCAGACGGTACATGGCACGCCAACTGCGAGTCGCCATCGCGAATATCTTGTTTTTCCAGAATGCCAGCGATTATCTGAATTAATTTTATTCATCGCAATAAATTTCTGAATTCGCAAACAGAGCGCGGTGAGCGGGCGGAAAGTGTATCTAAATGCCTTCATTGAAATTCAGCGGCTGTGCGAGGTGGTGTCGGGTAGAATTTGTGGTCAAGGGTGGTCGGTGGCGGCGTGATTTTATGCGTACTTGCTTAGCGTCGTGTAACGTCGAAAAATTCGAAATTAAATCGAAAGGCGTCGCGGAAACTTAACGATTTGCTGTGGACACATACTTTTGACGTTAAGTTGGGACCGTGCGTGCGATGGAGATGTCTGATGATGACTCGTCAATGTTATGGCGTGCCAAATGGGAATTTAACGACGACACTTTTCTTCTAACCTTCAGTCAAACGGTGCTTGGCAAAGACATTTTCAAGCTCACATCGTTTCATTTAAGTTTACGACCTGGCAATGGACTGGCGGCCTGGAATTTCGGTTCTAAGAAGTTGCATGCGTGATTTTATGGACGATTGGGTGGTTGAGGTCAAGAATGTGACCCAAAGTGAATGAAGTGTTCCAAGAAGTTGCATGTGACGGTATTTTTGACAGGGTTCGAAACGCCTTTGGAAGAGACATTTGGGGGTGACATTGTACAAAGATTATGACGGATTCTAGGATGTTTGGAATTTACTTTTAATTTTAGTGCAAAGATACAAATCTTAGGAAAACATGCTTTTATGAGAGTTAACTGTTACTGGGTCAAAATTTCATGGAGAGCCATGTGGATGCCACAAAATTGCGAAAATACGTGTCAAGAAGGTAAGAACGCAACTTTTTTACAAGGGTGTTAAGTTCTTCTGCGTAAGGAGGAGCTGCTAAGCTTAGAAGATGTCTAAATAAGAGAACAAGATTATCAGTCACAGAGCACGCGACGTATGACTGACTTTCGGAAGGACTTTGAGGAAGGAAATACAAATTTAGGGAAGGTCAGAAGTCAGAACGTATCTAGGCTCGTCTGACCATTGCGTTGTATCAGCTGATTTCTCACAGTTGGAGAATGAATTCCTTAAAGAACTGTATGGCTCTACGAGAAAGTCGACTAGAGCGGACTTAATAACTTTTTTAGGAATTTTAAATGGTCACTATGCTTCCTCGATATTGACGTGGATGCCGCTGCTGATACGATCACAAATATTATTTTCTGGGTATAAAGTCCTTCATTCCACACAAACTGAAGAGCATTAAGCCCAAGGCAAATGCATGGTATGTATGACTTGAGCTGCAAAGAGGCTATCAGGTTAAGAGAGATGAGTTTCCCGATTTACAAAGCCAACCCTTCTGAGGAAAACCGGAAGAAGTTTAAACAGGCCCGTAATGACTGCAATTCACTATTAAGACGTGTGAAATTTTCCTACGACCAAAAGTTGAGGCAAAAAGTGCTACAATGTCCCAAGGGTAGCAAAAACGTTTGGTCTTTTGTGAAAAACATAAGAAACTCAGCCTCGTCTTCAATTCCGACGCTTATTCACAACTCTTTGGACAAATCAAATCTGCTTGCTGCTCACTTTGCAGCTAGCTCAACGCTTCAGATTGTGCTTTGTCTCCACCTGTACTTGAGAGCGTACATTTTTCCATGGGACAGATTCACTTTCGCACTCGTACAGTTGCAAGAGTCCTCAAAGATCTAAACGTGCACAAATCCGCTGGCCCGGATGGTATACCCCCTGTTCTTCTGAAGAGGTGTTCTTCAACGCTGGCAAAACCACTGCGTAAGCTTTTCCATCTATCCTACTCTTTAGGGCTCTTTCCGAGTAAGTGGAAAACAGCATTTGTCCAACCCGTCCCTAAAAAAGGGGAATCTTCGTCACCCACCTCCTACCGACCCATAGCACTTATGTCCCTTCTTTCCAAGGTCATGGAAACGCTGATAAATCGTCAGCTTGTGAAATATCTTGAATCCCGGAAGCTTCTTAATGACCGGCACTACGGCTTCCGCAGCAACAGGTTCACTGGTGATCTAATGGCATATCTCACCGAAAAGTGGAACCAATCTTTGCACAATATTGGAGAAAGCAAGATCGTTGCGCTTGATATTTCAAAAGCATTTGACAGAGTCTGGCATCAGGCTCTCTTGTCGAAAATGCGTGCTTATGGTATCGACGAATCTCTTCTTTAATGGATTAAAAATTTCCTTTCGAATCGTTCAATACAAGTCGTGCTGGATGGGTTCAAGTCTGATATCCACCATATTAATGCTGGTGTTCCCCAGGGCTCCGTTCTGTCTCCGACACTCTTTCTCATTTTTCTTCTAATCCTATTCACTCCTTCGTTGATGACAGTACCCTCAGCTTCTCATATTCGTTTCTTGGCTCACGTCCCTGTACTTCGGCCGTAGACTTGAAACGGCAGCGTATGTTAAGCACATTAAATTCCGATCTTGACAGCATAATCGCTTGGGGTACAAGAAATAGAGTGGAATTTAATGCTTCCAAAACTCAGTGCTGTCAACTGTCACTCAAGCGTTCCCAAAATAACCAGCCGTTATCCATGCGTTGTTGAAACCGAAAAACTTTCCATTCTCGGCATGTGTATAAACTCAACACTTAGTTGGAACGATCACATACTTGAGGTCGCCAAAAATGCTGCGAAATGTCTAGGTTTCCTAAAACGATGCGAAAAATACTTTACCCCCTCTGATCTGGCTACAATTTACAAGACCCTAAGCTCGAGTATAACGCTCCTATCTGGACTTATAGGAGATAACAATATTGCGAAGTCGATTGACTCGTTAGAACACCGACGTAATGTTGTGTCTCTGTCACTGTTTAACCGCTATTTCAACAAGAAATGCTCAAACGAATTAGCCAGCTGCATTTCTCCCCTTCAGGAATTCACCCGCAATACACGCCTCGCTAGAAATGCTCATCAATTCACCCTTAAGCCCACCTTCAGATGTACAGTTAAGTATAGGGACTAGTTTTTGAGTCTGAGCGCCCCAGTGCAGTGTATCCCAACCTCCAACAAAAAAAAATGTCAAAGTGTTTGTAGAAGCTGTCCTTAAGTCATTCCCCTCCTTGGTAGAAGAGTGTGTCCAGAAATCAGACTATTGCTGGTGAATCTGAAGCTTGAAGGTCAAGCTTGTCATCTAACTCTGTGCTGTTCTTGTTCTTTGCAACAGTCCCGGTACTAGAAATCGTGGTGAAACATAGAATCCTCCACCTAAGAGGAAAGAGGGAACCTACTCCAGCCAACCATTGCCGTGCCCACTTATATGGGGTCTCCACAAAGAGACGGAGTTCAATAAAGTTTAACAGGCGTTAAAAATCTACAAATCTTGAAAGTATGCATTTATCACCAAAAACAATTTCTCAACCCCCATCCCGCAACGAAAAATCTCACCTCCCTCCAACCCAGAGTGCTTACAAAATGTTTCTGTCGCCGAAAACAAAGTGGTCTCCTCCAATTGAAAACTAACCCTTCTCTGTGCTCCGGAAACGCACCCACCTCCACCCGCATATTGACAACCGCTACACCACCAAAAAGAGAAACGTGCTGATTTCAAATGCCTTTATCACTCAAAAGTGTCATAAGAGTTCGTTTGGTTCATGACCGGCAGTAAAATTTTTTTTATTTGCATCTCATAAAAGTTCATTACCGCGGGTCAGAGTGGTGGGCAATGTTTTGCCTCTTCAAGTGGAACGAATCTGTATTCACCCCGTTTCGGGTTACTAACGGGCACATGACTGAAAAATCTATTAAATTATGTTTTCCATTAAGCAGCAAGAAAGTGCAGTAAGTCGTCTTTTTACGACAAAACGTCTCGTTTGAAGAATTAATTAGGAAGAGGACTTGGGGACAGTGGTTGCGGGGAGATAGTGTGTGCGCTTATGATGAAGCTGGTGACATTTGGGGGACACCTGACATGATGTTTAAGTAGGGAAGGGTTCAAGAGTTCAAAGAAGAACCATTTTTGAATTTTTAATGCCAGGCGAGGGAACTTATGTGTTATGTAGGCACTTCAGCAGTGGCTTTATGTCACTGGCAATAAAGATGTGGAACACAAGGATGCAGTCGTTTGCCGATTGACTGCTTAGCAAGAGAAACTAAAGAACTCAGTCTTACTGAAGACAATTTTAGGGAAGGCGATGGGTCGGTTGTCAATCGGCAACGACACTTAGGCCACCACCTTTGGGTCTTTTATGACACTGCGCGAAAAATGTTCCTTATAAACAAAATAAATAATTGAGTGGCACAACAGCCCACAGGGGACCAAGGCCTGGCTTCTACAAGAACCGCTCGTGTTTTGCGTGCTGCTGTTCTCTCACGAGTAGAAGGGCTCTCCATTTTTCGCCGGCTCCGAAGTGCGAAATTTGAGAAGCTTTTCATAGACAATTGATACTCTGGGAGTGTTGTCAGCAACTCGAAAGAGGTGGTGCCATAAAAACGACGAGGTGTTCCGTCCTGGAATTCAACTTGGGACCTTAGGGTGTGAGTCGACGCACTTACCCACTACGCCACGGCGACCACACTCTCCCTTAGGTAATCTTAAAAACCGTGTAAGCCAGCTAGACAGCTATTGATGTGTTCCACGCTGGGTTTACCCACTATGCCATGAATGTGCTTCTCTAGGGATTTCCTTCATCTTCCCGAAGAGCCTGGCAGACGCAGAAGGTGATGAAAAAACAAGTCTGCCTGAAGAAAGAATTTAAGTCCACAAAAGACAACGAATCTGAAAACCTACACATTAGGTAGCATCGAAAATTCTACGCAGGTCTTTCCAAAATTCAATTCAAAATAAAAATCAATCAAGAACAGAGTTTTTCACTTTGCGGTTTCAAGTTGGAAGCGCCGCCATTTGACACCCGTCAAACCCAGCTGTCATTTGAAGTGTCAAAATATAAACTAAATGTTTGCCATTTGCAATAAAGGCTCAAACAATGTGTATACATATCTAAAAGGTGTCCCAAAAAGAACGCAAGATTTATATTTTAAATAAAACGCAGATATTTAAAAAAAGTCGTGAATTCTTTGTTATATCGTAATTAGACAGGATGAGGTTATGTGTGGAATAACACATCGACCAGATGGCCGCCGCGGCTTTGCTGGCACAAACGCGATCTTTTAATGAAACTTTCTATGACCGTTTTGCATAAATGCTGCGGTGTTTCATTAATGCAGCGTCCAATTTCCTCTTTTTAGGCTTGAATCGTCGTCGGCTTATTCGCATAAACCATCGACTTAAAAAAAACCCAAAGAAAAGAGTCCAATGCTGTTAAATCGCACGATCTAGGCAGCCAATTCTGGTCTCCAAAACGCGAAATACCACGACCGGGAAATGACTGATGCAGCAATTGAATTGTTTCTCTGGCTGTATGAGATGTGGTGCCGTCTTGTTGAAAACACATCCCCTCCACATTCATTTATTCAATTATAGGCACGAAACCACCATTGAATGCTTGCGCTTGACCTGACTCATTTTCATAAAAAAAAGGTCCAATGTCCTGTTCCTCCAGCCCAAAATCCACACCACACAGTGACACGTTGAGGATGCATTTGCTTCTCGTGAATCACTCGAGGATGCTCGATGCTCGCCCCAAATGCGACAATTCTGCCTATTGACGAAGCCATCAAGATGGAAATGGGCCTCGTCACTAAAGATGATTTTATCGGCATCACTCAGCACTATCATCAATTCATTCAGAAGGGCCAACCAAATGGGTCTGGAGA
The DNA here is from genome assembly GCA_944738645.1 of Eristalinus sepulchralis. Classification (NCBI taxonomy): domain Eukaryota; kingdom Metazoa; phylum Arthropoda; class Insecta; order Diptera; family Syrphidae; genus Eristalinus; species Eristalinus sepulchralis. The sequence continues at coordinate 66,177,856 of OX122883.1, forward strand.
TAAATGAGGGCAAAACGAAGTACATGCTGTCATCAAGGAAGGACACACAACATCGGCGTCTCGAACAGACCATCACACTACGCAGCAGAAACTTCGAGGTAGTCAAGCATTTAGTCTACCTCGGCATCGCACTTAATAAAATTCCTCTTGCCAATCGCTGCTTCTTTGGGCTCAAGAGGCAATTTTTTAATAGAGCATTCCCTGGAAAGGCTAAGCGGGCTTTGTATAACAGCTTGATTATCGCAGACCTCCTTTAAGGCGTGAAAACTGGGACGCTTCTGAAAAGGGATAAGGAAACCCTTAGTCTTCTTGAGAGAAAAGTTCTGCGTGCGATTTGTGGTAGTGTTTGCGTTGATGGCGTCTGGAAGAGAAGAATTAACGACGAACCTTATAGTCTGTACGGCGACATGCGCCTGGTCAAGCGTATTCGGATGCAATGCTTAAGGTCTCAAAAGCCGCTCCGGGCAGAGAGGTCTTCCAATCCGAGCTATTGGGACAACGCAACAGAGGACGGCCTAGGTTAAGATGACGGACACAAATGGAAAAGGACCTCAACCAGCTTGGAATGCGCAATTGAAGCAAGCTGGCAAGAGATAGTGCTAGCCGGAGATGCAAGTTGGTTGAGGCCCAGGTCCACCCTGGACTGTTAAAGAAACAAGATGATGATGTACACATCTCACAACATCAGCAACGCTTCCACTCTCTTTAAGTTTCTTTGCAACAATTGCCCATAGCTTGTCTAGTCGATTATGGCAACCAAACCACCACTATCATCAAGTAATATAATCTTCGTGACTACGTTCAAGTGATCACTTTTGTATTAAGCATAGATAATTGCAATGCGTTGGCCGATTGTTAAGATATCCATTATCGTAAATGCCAAACATTTATCTCATATCGTGACACTTCAAATGGCAGCTGAGTTTGACAGGCGTCAAATGACAGCCCCACCAACTTGAAACCGCGATATGAATGACCGTTTACTTGACGGAATAGATTTTCAATTCGAAAAAAAAGACTCACGGAGACGAGTAATGTCTCATTTCCACAACATTTGATTTTCGACATTATTTCATGTGTAGCTTCCTTGACATTCCTACCCCAAACTGCCACTCAAATAAAATCGACTCCATCACTAAGCCTCGCTTAGTTCCTAAACCTTGAAACCTCATTAAACCATAAATACACCCCATCAGTTACAAATGGAGCCCTTTTGTAAATTATCACTCACATTCGCCTGTCCCCCCCCCCCCTCCACTTACGGCACCCACTTGTAATCTTAATTTATGCTCGCACATCTCATCTCCCTCCGCTCCAATAATTCACAATCGTCGATCATAAAAACCGCAAAAGAGGGCAAAAAAAAACCCGAGATACTAGAAAATTCACAGGCCACAGTGTTTGTCATAGTGCCCGAGGCGTGATTAATTAGCAGACAGTAACGCGCTGCTAAATTTTATCGTTCTAATTTAATTTGCAACAATTAGCGGTTATTATGATAATTTTTTTACGACTAATGCTGGTTAACATGCGCTAACGCACTTTGGTGTGATGTGTGCGCTGGACAAAGCTTGTGGAGGAGGAAACGAAAAGGGGGACAGACACAACGAAGTGGATATTCTTTTGTTTTGTCTTCGCGAATGCGAGCAAAGGAGTCACAATGATAAATTATGTTTCTTTGTAATTTGACTTCAAGACTTTTAAGTGATCAATTATGGCATGAACTGTATACAGATGAGTTTGGTGGCAGGGTAGCAGGCAGTTGTACAGAGTGTCCGCAAAAGTCGCTTTGGCGTTGAACTACTGAACCGGGTGAGAGCAGAGGATAAGAAACCGAGACCCCTTTTCTGTGTTTAGCCAAAGTCTGAGCCGCTTTGTTCTCTATTCTCGTTCGTCTTTTGCCGTTTTCCTGCTCTTCACATATTGCAGATAAGCGACAGTGCTGTTAGGAAACAAGACTGTAGGCTATGAACAAAATTTTTTCTCTCCCTTAAGTCAGAAAGCAGCCTCCAAACAGATGCCGAGTGCATCAAAAACCCAAAAAAATCAAACGTTGCCTTACTTAACCGCCTGTTACATTAACACTAAATTCTGACAGCTGTCACTTTTTCTTTTAGAAACCACTCAATTGTGGCGCCCCCTGTGTCAGTCCGACGACTCTTCACTCTATGGCGGAGGAAACTGGTTTTGACACGCGCAAACTCCAAAGCAGTAGTTTAGAGTTCATCACATTTTTTTGAAGCAGAGGATTGTCTGTCAGGAAGTTTGTTGTCTTGAGTCAGGCTAACATTGTTTTCTAACTCGGTTGGTGTGACGCAAGAATTTCCAGTTCCAACAAGTTGCCAACAAACCATGCGCACCGCATAAGCGTACTCGTACATAGAAAAATAATCAGTAATTGTGTCATAGGGTATTAGTCAATTGTTTAACTTCACTCAAAAACTGTCATGTGCTTCAAATTCCGCGCTGACGTCAGCTCATGCAGAATTGTTGACTCTTAATGGCGACTAATTGTTGACAGCAACATTTTTAAGCGAAGTGTTGTGAAATCAAGCATATTTCACTCGAAAATTTCACAAGCACTAGACGGATTTTAGTGTGTCATTCTTTTGCTGCTAATGAAATAAATCACTCTTTCTGTCGAGACCGGCGAGTTGAAAGGCAATCAAAGTTAACGTCACGGAATAAGCAGAAAGAAAGATTCTTTTATGAACTTCACAAATTTTATGTTTTGGAAAAATCATGCTACAGGATTCTTTGTTGTGCAGATGGCCAACAATTGGCTTTATAGTTACTTTCCGATCACTAGACAGACGAGGTTAGTTAAGGTTGCGAAAGCACTGCTGCCGAGCAGCAAAACTTCAAGAAGCCAATTACGGCAATGCCGTGTATTACCCTTTACCTCCTGAATTCTAAAAAGGGGTTTCCAAAAGCGACCTGACAACTTTGAATTTAATACGTGAACGCACTGATCATCAAACTGTCGCCAGGATATGAAGATCGCAAAATAACTTAATAAGTGGAGCAACCTCACCATTTATAAATCAGTTTCGAAATTCTAAAGATGATCTGTGTGACGCAAAAGGTGTTAAGATCCTAGAATTATCCGCTACACAGGAGACTTAAATGGAGAATTTACATTTGTTAGAGGGATTGCATGCTCAGTTATTGATTACTGTTGTATCTCAGGAATTAGGAATTATTTTTTCACCAGTTTTACAGTAGCAGCAAAAACATTCTCTAATCACTTGCCATTAGAGGTTACATGCAAAGTTTCTGTTTCATTGAGGGCAGTTGAAACAAAAGATTTAAACCTGTTACCAAAGATTAAGTGGAGAAATGATTTTCTGCATCAATATCGGCATAATTTAAATAATGAACTAATGAGGCGGCGAATGGAGCATATGCCTTAAACTATAGACGATCTAACACAAATAATAGTTGAGTCTGTACCAGCAAATAGTAAAAAAAAGGCAACAAGTGCCCGTACAAGCAAAACTGGTTTGATGCTGACTGTTTAAGAGCCAGAACAAAATCTTTTGTGTTCTTAAGATTAATAAGAGAACTTGACTCTGCTTTTTTTTAAAAAGATGTATGCAGCAGCCAATAAAGACTTTAAAAAACTATGTTGGAATAAAAGAAAACTATACGAACAAAAGACTCTTGCTGTGCTCAATACTTCCAAATGTTCAGCCGATTCTTGGAAAGCCGCTTAAATTATCGCCGAAAGATCGAATCAAATTTCAAGGTTCCTGGGAGCTACTGAACTCCGAGATTACTTACTTTACTTAATGTCCCACAATTCTCAGCACCTTTGCAGTACGCAGCGCCCTCTTTTAGTGATCAATTTTTGGATGCCCCTTTCACACTGTTTGAGTTACAGGCGCAGGTAAGGCGCCAGGAGATGATCGGATTCCAGTCGAGTTTTTCAAAAATTGTTCAACAGAATTCTTATCTGCGCTAACAAACGAGTTTAACAGAATATTCGAATCAGCGTGTGTCCCTGAGAGCTTCAAAAAATCAATTATATTTCCGCTGCATAAAAAAGGTTCCTATTACAATTCTGAAAACTACAGAGGCATATTATTTTTGAATTCATCAGTCAAGTTATTTAGTACGCTTATTTTCCATAGATTGACACAGTGGATAGATAATAAGAGAATATTGAATGAATGTCAAGCTGGATTTAGACAAAATTACTCTACCCTGGACCAAATTTTCACCCTGACGAATATCGCAGAACGTTCAAAAAGCAGAAATAAGAAGCTTTATGCATTTTTTGTTGATTTTCGAGCTGCATTTGACTCAATATCGCGTGAAGTACTTTTTTATAAGCTCTATAGAATTGGAATCTCGAGCAAAGTAGTCCTGTTACTGAAAGAAATGTATTTAGATACACTAACATTACATTTGGAAATGGATGATGGGAGGCTGCCTAAGCAAATTTTAAAACATAATTTATCAACAAGAGGACAAACTGTTGAAAACTGGCAAAGACTGGGAAGTGATTTAGGTGTTGCTGTACGTATATCTAAATGTATAAGCGTTGCGACTCTAAGGACCTACTTTAACACCATATTACAGAAACTAAGCCACTCAATGAAAGATATGTAGCAGAGGCGCAATCGTCCCAATTCAGAACAATATACAGAAGTTCCTGCTTCCTACTTCCAAAACCGTTTTCCAATAGATATGATAAGCTCAATTTTTTTTAAATCAGAGGGGAAATAGTAAAATTAAATTATATACCGCACCGACCAGACCTCCCTATTATTTGTGATCTCTGTAATATGAAGGTGAGAGAGGATGTACTCGTATATCACTTCATCGCAAAGTGTCCCATCTTACGGGAACTCCGTCTAAAGTATTTTAGTGTGAATACATTGAATATGACCGAAGTGGTTAGCATTTAAAATATTAATCTAAGCTGGGAAATTCTGAACAAGTATATAACAGCGGCATTAAAATACATACAGCGTATAATTGATGGAGACTTTTAGTGAATAACTAACCTGTAAAAATAGTATTAGAAAAAGTCAATCTGGTAGACGGCTTACAGTCACACCATATACAAATGAAACATTGTAAGATAAAATAAGGTTTCTGTTAACTAACTAACTCATCAATCTGTCACAGTCAACTTATTCAGAGAACTCAACATTTTCTCCATGATGAGGTACGCAGAAGGAGCAGCGTCTGAGAGTTAAAGGTTGTGAAATATCTCCCTTCCGTCTTTCTGTCTTTTGAATTTTCCAGCTATGTACAAAGTGCTGCAGAGCTCGTACATGGCAATACTATACATCATTTGAAAGGTCTTGACATAACCTACAAACCGACGCTATGAATGATTAGTTTGGATATTGCGTTCAACAGTTATAGACGTGTAAACATGGAGTTCACCAACGCCGAAATTCGCTCTATTTTAAAGTTTTCCTTCGTTAAAGGCAAATCCGCTGGCGAAACGTTCCGTGGGATTAATGGTGTTTTGGGGGATGATACTCTATCACTTCCAAGCACAGAGGAATTATTTCGACGATTCAGGGCTGGTGAAAACGACACCATGGAGAAGACAGCCGGCGGAAGACCTGTGACAACGAATACCGATCGAATCATGGAAACCATCGAGTTAGACCGGCATGTGGCATCTCGTGACATCGTCCAGGAGATGGGAGTTAGTCACCAAACCATTTTAAAACATCTGCAAAAAAAGCTGTGCCGCATGATTTGACTCAAAAAACCATCTGGACCGAATCAACGCCTGCGATATGCCGCTGAAACGGAACGAACTCGACCAAATTTTTGAAGCGGATGGTGACTGGCGACGAAAAATGGATCACATACGACAATATCGAGTAAAAACGGTCGTGGTTGAAGGCCGGCGATTCGTCCCAAACAGTGGCCAAGCAGACGGCCAGGAAGGATTTGCTGTGTGTTTGGTGGGATTGGAAGGGAATCATCCACTTTGAGCTGCTCCCATATGGCCAGAAGCTTAATTCTCCAATTTACTTAGAAGAACTGGAAGCAGGCGATCAACAGAAAGGGTGTAGTGTTCCACCAGGACAACGCCAGACCACACTCTTCGTTGATGACTCGTCAGAAGCTACGGGAGCTCGGATGGGAGGTTTTATCGCATCCACCATATAGCCCGGACAAAGCGCCAAGTGATTACCACCTGTTCCTGTCCATGGCGAACGCCCTTGGTGGTGTGAAGTTGAACTCAAAAGAGGCCTGTGGAAAGTGGCTGTCCGAGTTCTTCGCAAATAAGGAGGGGGGCTTCTACGAGGGGGGCATTATGAAGTTGCCGTTTAGATGGGAACAGATTAAACACTTTTTATGAAGTAATGAATGAAGAGCAAAAAAGCGAAAGGGATTTGACAACCTTATACAAAAATTTTCTACCGAAATTCAGAGTCGATGACCGCAACCTTTAAAACGTTATCTCCAATTTTTGGTCGCAATTCTCGCCATTGTAGAGAGTCAGTGACAAGTTTAGTGCAAAAATTTGAGTCTACTCATTCGTTGCTTGATGTTCTCGTATCAGTGAGCCACCTGATTGGTCGAAGTGTCAAAAATATCTAGGCCGTTTAGACATCTTTAGCAAACGATCGATATCATTCAACTCCGAGGCCTTCTTTGGACACCGCTGAGGCCACAATATGGCGTATTTTGGGCAAGGATCTTGGTTTACACCCGGACAAGACTAACCTGACTGAAGCATCGAACCTGATGGACCACTTGAAGCGACGTATGTTTTTCGATTGGGTTCGGGAGAAGATGCGTCAAGATGATGAATTCCATCGCAAGTGACGGAGCTCATTTTTGGCTCATGATAAGTTATTGGACGAGTGAAGATGAATCACCACTTTTTGGTACGGTTGCCGGCGTAGTTATTTACTTTTTTTTTCGTCGACGGTCGTCATGTTACTGTGAATGATCAGCGTCATAGCGCCATGATTACCGTCGTTTTTTAGCCCAAATTGGAAGATATGGCCTTGGACGACATGTGGTGTCAACAGAATGGTGCATTTCATTCATTTATTTCAAACTCTCCATTTATCGAAGAGTAAGTAAGTGAACTCTTCCGGTAAGTGCGTCGACCCCCACGCAGAGGGTCTAGGTTCGATTCCCGGACGGGACACCTCGCATTTTTTCACTACACCGCCTCTTTCGAGTTGGTGACAACACTCAGAGTCCTAATTGTCTATGAAAAGCTTCTCAAATCTCGCCGTTCGGAGTCGGCAAAAAACTGTAGGTCCCTTCTTCTAGTGAGAGAACAGTAGAACGCACAACACGAGCTGTTTTTGTAGAAGCTGGGCCCTGGTCCCTTGTGAGCTGTAGTGCTACTCAACGAATTATTTCAGTGAGCTCTTTACTTTACAGCAGATCCTGCAAAAGGACCCAAGAATTGCAAATCGACACTCGCCACCTATTTGTCGAGCTATACGGTCTAATACTTTCAGGTCGGGAAAGTCTACCATCGACCAAATGTTTACACTACTGCAGATCCTGGAACCTATTCGTCGATTTTAAGGCCGCATATGACAGCTTGCATAGAGACGAGCTATACAGTGCCATGTCTAGTTTTGGCAATACTGGCAAACGCGTCCGATTGTGTAGGATGACAATAAAGGACTCTCGCTGTCCCGTCAAGGTAGGTTACAAGCTCACCGAAACCTTTAATGTCAAAAACGGTTTTAGACAAGGCGACGCCCTGTCGTGTGACCAAAAGTCGGTTCAACTGTCTTCATTGACTGCTGCTGCATTCACTTGATCGGATAAACACAGCGAGCGGTCGTTCGGCGAAGAGTTTCCTGGCGTTGAAGTGGAAGCGGCTCAAAAGAGAAAGCTACAGTTTTCAAAATTTTAAAGACCCATTCTTAACCTGGCGGTACAATGAAACGGTTCATCAGAAGTGCACGAAGTTTTGGCCTTCTGTTTGTAGAATTGAAGGACATATGCACATTCGGGTGGATACGAGTACTAATGTCAAGAAAATATGGATGGCCCTTAAATTTGTATGCAATGGAGTACGATGAGACCAAGTCCAGAAATCAAATGATTACGGCCCTCAGGTAATGGATTCAGTCATCATGTCTGCTAGAAATCTTTATACATGTAAATCATCACGCACATCATCATCATTGTTGTGAGAGATCCGATCCTAGTATCCTCAAGCATTCCAAAGACCCCATTCAAAAGCGCACCCTAGAGCCGTGGGTATCTTGGTCTAGGTCTCTTTCTCTAGCGTAAGCTGTCGCCTTCAAAAGACTTTCAAAATCGGTTCCCCTAGGCTAATGGGAGGCACTAAGGTGTCCTGCTCGTCGAATCTTAATTTTAGTTTTAATGTAAATCTGATACAGCGCGTACTCACAGAGTGGCCAAAAATTTCTCATTAAACCCTTTCCGCGGCTTGAAGATTAATGTCCCTCATACTAAGCACTGCGAGGACCAGGTCAAACACCTTTCCTTAACATGGAGGGAACAACCATCGCATTCAAACAGAAATGAATTTTCACTTAAAGCTCTCCTTCCATCCGGCACCATCGACAGGAACTCTCCGCCTTCCCAGCATCCTATTCACGTGCACTACAGGAGACCTCAAAACGAATGCAAAAGAAAAACTATAACACCACCCCGCACCAAGCACTCATCTCGGCTCTCAATGCAAAGGGTTTGTGCTGTGGTATCGACTCTTGTGAGTCGTTTCCATTTCGCCACTAATGGACTTTCACCACTCTGCGGGCGAGGCATTCAGCATCAGAAATAGGTTAATGGACATCCATTCCAATCTGCTCTACGACAACAATGCTTGCCTTGGCGATAGCACTGGCGATTCGCCGCGTCACTCAATCTAACACCGATCACCGGCGGTGTTTGTCTTCAATCCGTCCCTGACCCTGAAAACATATTTTTCTTTCCCACAACGAATTCTGAGTCACGGACTCAACGCAAACACACAACCCCCGCCCCGAGTGCAGAAAAGAATGGCGAAGCAGGAGACAGACGGAGATGACATCTCATTAGGTCATGCATTCATCGTTTCCGCCCTGCGGCAGTGGCAGCCGTACCACACGGCTCCCAGACTCACAGACTCACGCCCCAAAGCTGTTGAAACTCACAAGCAGTAACTGAATAATTTGTGGAGGAGACTGGTGCGTCCTTACGGCAGCACAGCATCAGCATCGACAGCAGAAGGAAAGGCAAACCTCTCGCCTCTCGAGCAGAGGAAACAACAGATTGCACGGCACAAGCTGAAAAGGAAGAAGGGTTGCCGCCCCCTGGCACCCCCCGTCCGCTCCACCATATTGTCAGTAAACATCATAATGACATCATCAGAGTGTATAACTGCAGGCCGGCGTGCACGTCCCCTGGCTCTTAGGTGCCATAAAACATGTTCAAGTGCACAACATGGCGCTGCTGGAGTTGCCACCGACACCATCCATCTGCGCAAACACATCCGCAGACGGCAGCGGTGGCGGCGACAGTGAAATGTATCTCGGTGTATGATTTCATTAGTTTTACTGTGTCATCGACCTCCTCTCGGATGGTCACCGAATTTCAGTCGCCCATCACCCAAACACGTACTCGACATCCGACGACGGAGCGGAATGCACGGTCTGGGCGGAGGAGGAGGAGGCGAAGCACTGCACACGGGAGACGGCGAAAGACGGCCGAGTGATGTGCCTCTTGGAACGTGGACCGATTTGTTCACACGACTCATTCACACTTCGGAGGTCTGTGAACCCGTATCTGCTGGGCTTGTACACTTTACGGTCAATTAGAGGGTACTCGGCTTGTCTATGCCGCCGCTGCGGCTACGGCTGCTGTCGCTTCTCATGAGGGTCGCGCGGGATCAGCCCAGCGTCCAATTAAGTAATTGCGATATCTTCGACAGAATAATCGACATTTAACCCGGTCACAGATGCTGATCCCGCGCAGGAAGCAACCCCGAGCCGGTGGCTTGTGGCTTGTGGCTGGGCTGCCCCGCCGCCACACAAAGGGTTCTGCGGCGAACGGGTTGGCGAACGGCGACTGCGGCAACGTCGGCATGACCCACAAAATTGATTTTGGATTATTTATCGGTTCGGCCTGATTGATATTTATGGGCACTCGGGATTAATGCCTGGCCGAGATTGCGCGCCCAACGCGGCCCGTTGGGATCAAGTGGTGCTGCATAAGGGTGCTCTGTGCGGTGTTGGCCGCTCTCGTGACTGCACCTGATTGAGATTCCACGGGGAGCTCACGCCACGGGACATGGGAAATGCATTAGGAGCGCAGCAACTTTCACTTGGAACTTGATTTATGACGGCAGGAGGGATTGGTGTCGGGTCAGAGGGCAGACATGAAATGAATAATTTTTCAATTGCTCAAATAATTGCTGGATGTGCGACAGGGGGAGGAGAGGAATCACGAACGAGGAGGCACCGAAAGGGTCATTACATGATTGTGAACAGCGAATGAGGGCTGCGTTCGGTTCGTTTGGGGGATAATTGCATTTCGTAGACGAGGCTGGATTTGTGGCGTTTTGCTGGTCGACGCACGACGTGATTGGAGTGGGAACGGGTGTTTAAGGTTGACAAGCGGAGCACTTTGTGGAGGCGGTGAGGCGGAGTTGGATGCCGGTTGAAGTGGAACGGCTTGAAAACGTGTGAATCAATTGAAGGTTACAATTTGAATTTGTGAAAAAACAGTTTAAGTCTCCACAAATTGTTCGGGTGCCTATCGCTTTTGTTGACTGGGAACTTGGCATTTCACATGGGATTTAATTTGAATTCAACGGGTGCAACAATTTGAGGGAAAATGAAAGAGTATTTTGCTGCCTAAAAAAGGAATTAATTTTCTGTGTGACTTCAGCTGAACTGTATTCTTGTAAATTGCGTCTGGTCATTTTCTGGGGAGCAGGCAAATGAATGAAATAAGAAATGCAAACTTTGGGATGATACAGAGGCACTGCCGGCACTTCGATTAATTTGCGACGCCCGCTTAAGTCGAATGAGGGGCTTATGTCTAGGGGGTTACTTTGCAGATCGCCTGAAAATTCACTTTTTAGACCATTAAAAAAAGTTCAAGACTTATAGACTAGCCGGTCGAAGCACTGTAAGATCATTTAATTTTTTTTAAATCAAGTTTTGACAAACGAAACCCTTTATGCGTGAACGAAATTTTCATCAGTGATGCACGCTTTTCCCATAGTCAGAGCTGGTTTGGTGGCTCAGTCACAGTGCAGAGTCATTATGTTGCCCCCTCCAATGCTCGGTAGGAGAATCCCAGACCTTACTTAAACCACTTAAAGCCGCTGAGGATGTTTAACAAATCGATGAGTGAGATGTTACTGAGGTAAGCAACTTGTCTACCAACGTGCTTGCGGCCGATCAGACAGTGTTCGGTTATAGATGCCACAACCAGGCCTCTGTTCGATCTTTTGAGGAGTTTTAGCATTTTTGAGCGGTTGGGGTCGTAGGGGGACAGCACATGATTAGATCACCTGAGGTGTTCCTAGATGCTCGTGTTCCTGACGTAAGGGCAGCGTTGTCGTATGCAGTGGTCTAGCGCCCAGCACTAGCATTGATTGAATTAGCCTAAGAATGTGCTGCAATCAATGATCGTGGTTGAGTTTAATAAGCCTGGTTTCAAGGCCTTAGCGCTGCCTTCTCTAACCGTGAGGATGAAGACATCTCCCGATTAAACACGACTCTTTCATTTCAGCCATCACAGTGCGTCGCGAATGACAATCACTTCGGTTTGGAACTCGCTAGAGTGACTGGGGTTTCTGAAGGATTAATTAAGGCCCTTAGAGAAGATGTCAGATCCGATAGCCCTGTCTGCCATGGACTCATCGACGCGACTAGGTAGATGGAGTCTACAAAGTATTAAATCTTGTTTTATAATTTGCGCATCCCAAAGGGGATTTTAAGAAAGCCTTTAGTGATCAGAATCAGGTCACAACACAGGCCGATGGTATGGCGGAAGAGAGGGAGAGAAGGTGCCGATGCAAATTGGTTTCAAATGCCTGTGGATTGTAACGGGGAGAAAAGAGCATTGAGTTGGAAGAGGATTCCATATTCGCCTTAGAACGAGTGTCTTAACGAAAAGTGGACTTAAAGGTGAACTGATGGGCACTCCGAGGGAAGCGTGTATTGCCGATGAATTCATGAAGTGGAAAACCTTCAAAATTCCCTTCATTCATTTGCGCTTTGGAAGCCCAGTGGTGAAGTTTTGCTCCAGATCGAGCTTTGGTGCTAAATGGTCTAGATTTTGAGACGTAACCTTTGCTTTGTGAAGGATTTTTGAGTGTTCATGAGACTCCCATCATTGTGAAGAGGAAATCAATTTTATGGCTGTGCAGATTGTCGACCTCAACCAACTTGGGTGCGCAAGCTGGGGAAAGACCGTGCTGGCTGGAGAGGCACGTTGGTTGAGGCCCAGTTCCACCTCGGACTGTAGCGCCACAAGAAGAAGAAGAAGAACCGCAGCTTGTTGGTCGTTTAGACCCTAGAGTGTTGCTCTCAGAAAATTTCATCCAAAACATCTGAACATAACACTCTACAATAAAGGGTCATTCGTCGTGAGGTTTGATCTTCAATGGGCTTTTTGTGCTAGATCACACGTGGCTCCTACACTTCTGCCTCATAATTTTTGTTCAGTATCCTTTGGCAAGTCATAGTGGAAAGAATTAGAACACTACAACGCGTCCAGCTGATACAGCACTGTTATCAAGATCAGTGTTCTTTGAGAAATGTTTTCGTGAGATTTTTCGAACTTTTTCGAACTTACTTAATGACACTATTTCTCATGAATTTGAGTCCCAAATTCTCATTAGTGAATGATGCTCGATCGGTTGGACCGCATTCAGTACGTAATGAAGAGAGAGAGAGAGAGTAACGACAATACCGTAGTGCTTCTCCGCAGCCTTGCCGTGTAAAGGAAAAAAGTGCTTGCTGAAATTCAAGGACATGGTTTTAGTGAGCTCTGGTAACAAAAGCACGGCGAAAAGACCTCATACAACGTGTGAAACCTGGACTTTTAGAAAAATCATTTTAGTGATCACTTTCTTTCACACTTTCCCGTAATCCCGTGATGTCCTGGGACCGAAACAAATCTTAACGAATTCAGTCTGCCAACCACCACCAGTGGTTAACGGGTTGAGTAAGGCCTTAAGTACAGCTTGGCTGTCGCTGCAGACGCAGATATTTCCCCCCGCAAAAGTTTCCACCTGGAAAACCGATGCGAATTTAACTAAAGAGGTGTGAAATCAAAAGTTGTAGTTTGCCAGGAAAGCCCCAGATCAGGTCCTTGAAAATCCGACAAAATCCCCTTCCAGGTTCAGTTTCTGACCAGAGCCAGTCCCGGACGCAGGAAGAGTCGACTTTCTATAAGCGACGCATTTGGATCGTTGGTTACCTGGCATCAGACGGCATGTGTATGAGACTTTGTTGCTACTTTTGGTCTTTGAAAGACAACATTACTTGTGTTATCGATGCGCTGTGCTTAAACAAGGCGCCCAAAATTGAACCTTCCGAATGGACCACCTTAGACGCAGACGTGGCGAAATATTTTCAAAAAAGATAATGCCATGAAGTGTTCTTTGAACCGACAATAACAATTTCAAGCTCACTTTCAAATTTGTATGTTTTATTTAACATTACAAATCAAACTTTACGATGAATTGCCCTTCACGACGTTGAGCATGACATTCAGCGCGTCTGAGAGGTGGTTCTACGTGCCCCGTCTATGCATACGGATGCCAGTCATTGGACTTTCCTAAGAGTGTGGTAAAGAGAAGATGTGTCTAGCGCAGGGCACCTAATTCGACTCCAGGAGAGCATAGATGGCTTCGATAGCCTTCTACAACACTCGTCAGCTATAGGAATGCTTGTACCCTTGAGGTTCCACTTGCCCGGCATGCTTTCCTCCATCTATTCCCCAACTGCCTCTACATTGAAGCCATACAACAGACAAATGCCGCCACACCACAGACAGACACAATTTCACGCGAAATCGATCACAATTGCTCAAAAGTCGAATTCTGAGACATCGCAAAGTGAAATTTATGAGTTAATTTCCAATTAGGCATCCATTCACTACAAGTGCGCAATGAATTGCACAATCACAGCGTTTCACATTGCCTGCGTACTCATGCTCGCACGACGTCGCACTTCAAAGATAAGAAACTCCACGTCTTACACACGCCTGCACACACTCCTATTGCGCATTGATTTACTGACCTATAAAAGTCATTGGCCCATCAAAGCCATTGACTGCGACGCCACACGAAGCGCAGACCACATCATGAATCACAACTGAAGTATGATTTGTTTTCTTCAAAGAACCTCCCCCTGACCACTGACGCACTGGCACTCGAAGCATTTCCACAAATAAACAACGGAAACCACTTGAGTCCATCCCACACACGGTCCGATCGTCCGGAAGTGGAGCTGACCCTGGCTGCTGGTCCTCCAGTGGGTCCCACACATTGAGCCGTCTCCATGATTCAGCGGTTCTCTCTAGGAACGCATTCCACGAATCTCTTACGAGTTGCGTGTCCGATCACCGTGGCCACGGTCCGCTTGGCTCAATCAGCTATTCAGAAATAGAAGTCTTTCACTCGCCGGTCAAATTAAGAATTCTGGGTCAGACGCTGTGCCTCTCCCTCTCGAGAGCTGCCCACAAAGGGGGCACGCAGCAATTGGTTTCAAATTGAACTCAGTGACGAGGCGCCAATGCAATTCCGCGGGACTGCGCAATGGCGGAAGAGTTTGCCGATTAAGCGGATTGATCCACATATTTCTGGAGAAAAGCGGCGACGCGGTGCCGGACTGCGAACGATCTTCCTCTGGTGGATGCCACCTGGAACGAACCACAACGCGCTCCCGCTCATGCGTCGATGTGCTGATATGCTGCCGGCGGCAATGGCACTGGTCGAGGCCGGCCGATTTGTGGCTTTAATCTGGCGAGCGAATCTCTCTCTTTGTCGGCACACCGGGGACCGGTTTTTGTGATTTAAGCGACACATTGACACGTAACCGTGTGACTTGGGTGTGATTTGTGGTCAAGTGTGGTGTTGAACTGTGGTGTGGCGCACTTGGATGAGCTGCCGCTAGTGCAGAGAAGTCAGCGAATCGTTTTGCGGTCTGTCTAGTGGCGCAGACGTGAATGAGGTTTTTTTTTGGGAAAGTGCGCTCGGCGGTGGGATGTTGAACACGTGTTTGCTTGCGATGATTGCGAGGAATGTTGCGCTCGATGGGTACAAGGAGACAAGATGTCATCGGGTGAAAGATCAACAGATGTGTGGAGAGGCGCAAAGCGCTGTGGAATGTTTTCATCGATTGGGGACGAGGAATGAGTGATTGCCTCAGTGGCGCTGTCAAGTAATCAACAAACAGTAAGCGTTTCTCGTTAGTGGCATGCAAGTGGAAATGCAAATTGTTTGTGCACCTCCTTCAGGAGCTGTGGGTCGTCGTTGTAAACGTGGTCATCCATAGTTGTGTTACTTCCAGAAGATTGGCATCACGGGGGAAGGCAGCGTGCTTCTCTCTAGACCGTTCTTTGAGGTTTGAGCTCGTCTTAAGGATGATCTACGGCGCGGGACAGTCTGTGTCTGGATTAAAATGACCAATACCAGCGGTACCGAGCCTGTATAGTGTTTATCAGTCTCTTAACGAGATCTCGTCTTAATGAACAGCTACTTGTTCTTGATGAGAGGTGATTCCCTCCTAACATCTCTGCTGTGTCACGTGGACCACATTACGCCGCACAGTTTAAGAAAATGATGCGGCAAAGCCACACTTACTAGAAAGCAACCACAAAGAAGGACATCTGCAGAAAGAAAGGAAATATAGCATTTAGCCTGGTTTCTGCCAATTCTGCTTCATTTTGACGCCTAAATCCTTGCCAGAGCTAACGCTGCAGGGCTGAGCACAAGGCTTCCAAGGACAGAAGCTACAAACTGTAGGTTCAGTGTTACAAGACCCCACATGGAGCCAGGTCCTTGTTTCGTCACCAAATACTCGTGTTTTTAAGTAGAAGTGGACCTACAGTTTATTGCCGACTCCGAACGACGCGATTTGTTGTAGTCAGCAACTTGAAAGAGGTGGTGCCGTGAAAAAGTGAACTCACTCACTTCTTCTTCTTCTTGTGGCGCTTCAGTCCGAGGTGAACCTGGGCCTCAACCAAGATGCCTCTCCAGCCAGCACGGTCTTCCGCCAGTTGCGCACACCAAGTTTGTTGAGGTCCTTCTCCACTTGTGTGCGCCACCTTATCCTGGGCCGTCCTCTGTTGCGTTGTCCCGGGCCGGAGCAGTGGTTTCCACGCGCTCTACATGGCCTAGCCTAGCCTTAAGCGTTGTATCCGGAGACGCTTGACTAGGCGCATGTCGCTGTACAGCCCATAGAGTTCGTCGTTAAACCTTCTCCTCCAGATGCCATCAACGCAAACAGGACCAAAAATCGCAAGCAAAACTTACTCACTAGACCACTCCAAAAAAAGGCAAAAATGTAAGTCCTGTCCAGCACTATGAAACTTTGTGCTTAAGCATCGCCAGACGGTAGCTTGATTTAGAAATTCCCTCGCTCGTGGCTATCTTCCTGCTCCATACCAAGCATACAACTCGATGGACATTTCGAGCAGAAATTCTGTTCAGTTAGCCTTTGGCGAGAGCAAGGTCTCTCACACAGATGGTGAGCCTAAGTGGAAAGAAGACTTTTAGTATGCAACTGAAGACACCTGTTGCGTGACACCATGATAGCTCAAATTGCGTGTTAATTGAATCCCAGGTTCTGGCCTTAGAGGTTAGTCTCTAAGGACTTTATGGCCTAAGAGGCAGTTACACCTAAGGGCCATAAGGACTCTTTTGTACACCCAAGAACAGTGCATGCTGAGTTGGGAAGGTCGCTGAGGCAGCATCGCATCACCCAAACCGCCCTCGATCTAAGCAGAATCTTCCTTTGAAATGAATGAGTTGTCGTTCTTGAAGAGCTGTCGCTTCTTGGTCCCACCAACTCACCCAGAGGTACAATCTTCTCGTCATAGCGCCGATCGTCCAGTGATCAGGGAGACCACGGAACACGCCATAAGGGCTTTGGTATTGTGGCACTGCCATCGTTCCCTTGGTAATGACACAGACAACTGATCCATGAATCTTTTGTCTGAGCTTATTGGAGGATGAAGGGGATTGTCAGACTAATCTGTGTGTCCGTCTTTGCATTGCCATTTATGCCCCAATGTCCAGGGACCAAGAGATCTGTGACAGTCAACGCCTTCCAGGCCACTTTGACTTGCAAAAAGGTGTTTTCCATGTCATTTGCTGCACAATCTGCGTGGCTTCCTTCCTGGTAAAGAATTCTGTTTGAGAGGCACTGAGTCTCGCTCCCATGTGCCATTTTCTATCTTCGATCCATCATTGAAAAAGAAAGTGCCCTCTGTGATGAACTGCGACCTTTACAAGTCGAGCTTATCTGAGGTTAGGATCTAAAGCTGAAGTCGTACTCGTGTTTCTCTTAGCCTGCAGAAGCCCAAAAGTTCCTGCGACTTAAAGATTCTTGTTGATATGGCAGCAGAGTTCTTGAAAAAAAGTTTCAAAGGTTGAAGATTAAGCACTGTTTCCAGGCCTGCTTGTGCGGTTTGTTCTGGTTGAGTGCTTCAGCTATAACTAAACAAGCTTCCCTTTGTCGACAGGCTAGCATTTGTCTGTCGACTAACCTTTGTGTTTTATTTGCTTGCTAAAGTAGGGTCTAGTGTTGACCGCTTCCCACCAAACATATGGAATGTGAGAAGGACCCTCACGATGGCCGTGTACAACCAGTGGACGATGTACTCTAAGAAAAAGGATATGTATTGAGACAGACTTCAGTTTTGAGAGCTCTGATTTCTTAAACGTTCGCTTGCAAACCTCGTGAATGGACGACTGATGCCGTTTTAATCAGAATTTAATTAAAGACGAAGGTTTGAGCCATTTCTGGCGTATAGACATTTTTAAGCATGTCTCGGGTTAATTCTTTTAGCCACCGAAAGTAAAATTAAAGAGTTTCTTGAGGATCACAACTGTGTTGTACCTCCGCACAAAGAAGAAGTGAGTCAAGCGCTGGGCTAAACTCCAATCTGAGGTACAGGTCAAGCTTAAAAGGCGCCCCTTGAGCGCTGCTTGAGAGAGTTACAGTGTTTTGCGGCCAAATTTTGGAGCCTAAGGCAAGGTGAATGCCTGAGCTACATCGACGAACACTACTCGTAAGACTGTCAGTACCTCAAGTGTTGTCTTTAAGTCACGTTGAAAAAACGCAACAGAGGCGTTTCACGCACTTCAAGTTTAAGAATCGCCTTTCTTGCACTTCATCACAGACTTCACATCAGAGAGAGCAAGAGCAGGGGTTGCTCTCATTTAGTGCGAACTTCAAGGCTTAGGAAAAGTCCAACAGACTCTAATTGGACACTGAAGCCATTGGCAGCGGCTTAGTACAAAAAAACAGAGTCTGTTCCAGTAAAACTATATTTTTCTTTAAAACACCGATAGGCCTTGACTTAAATCAAAGATGAAGGCTTAGCCTCACAATGACCCAGAGTTGTTTGACAGTTTGACTCATTTGAAAAAGAGTCCTTTAGCCTTGTCATTCACTAACAAATTTGAATCAAAGCCTAAAGTCTAACTTAATCTTGCCAAAGACTATTTAAAAAAAAAATGTGACGGCTTAGAATGATCACTGAGAGGGCTGAAGCCTTAGCAGTAGCCAGCAGGCATTTTCTAGCCAATCCTAACATTCAAAGAGATAATTTCATTGTTGGAAGGTGCTGCCATTTGGAGCCTTCCTGATTCGTTAGGAGGCCTCTTGTCGTGCCCCAACGATCATTATTCGTCTCCGGTGAACTATAAACTTAAGGCTGAGCTCAAAGTCTTCCTAAAAGGGATCCTCTGATGCCTCATTATCGACGTCATTTACAAACTTTAGGCTGAGCTCAAAGCCTTCTTAAAAGGGATCCTCTGATGGCCCCATGATCGGCGTCATTTGCCTCGCGTGATTTACAAACTGTAGGCTGAGCTCGATGCCTTCTTGGTTCGCTAGGAAGCATCCTCCGAAGGCACCATGATGGCCTTCAGAACTAGTATTTAAAGGAGGCAAAGCAAAAGTCATTATAACTTCTCAACGACTTCAAGAGTAGCCACACTGTATGATGCCCTGCCTCCTATTGAAACACTCCTTCAGGCTTCCCATTTGCAATCATTGTCTCATAAGAGAGAAGAAACGATGAGGGCTTTAGTCTTTATGATGATTGGAAGTTAAAGCTTAGCTTAAAGGATGGTCTTTAGCCCGGCACCCAATATCGGTAGACCAAGCTCTAAAAGACATCTCACATCAACAGCCCCATCTCTACGCCACAGTCTTGATTGAGAGCCGCCTGGACATGCTAACCAGTCTCCTCTTCAGACGTCTCTTCCCGACACCCAAATCAAAACCACTCCCCCCTCCCACACAAGTCATCCCGGACCAGACCCACCGTCAATTCCAATCACTGGCATCCAAGATAAGATCAGCCCCAGCAGATCAATTTCGATACGACAGCGGCGCACAAGTCCCGCCGCAGGGATCATCAAAAGTCATTAGTTCGGCTGACTAATGTGGAAAAGGGGGCACGTCTGCACCTGGCCACGTGTGGGCGTCTCAGCTATGAATTTTTATTTCCTCTTAATTAAGCTCTCAGTGATTGATTGACACCGCTCCCCAGTCCCCCCTGAACAGGGTCATTGATTATCGCTGCAGATGGGTGCAGCCGCGCTAAGTGCACAACGCGCCAGAGATGTGAATATGAAGCAGGTTCGGACTAATGTTCCGGATCCGATGGTTTAATTAATCGTTGCTCTCGAGCGGGGCCCAGTCTTAATGCGACTGTTCGCCGTCGTGTTGGTTTTATTAATTTGCTGCATTTCTGTGGTGCGTGAGGTCTCGTTCCAGTGGTCACGCGGCTGGTGCAAGGGGAAGGAATGTGAGCTTTTCATTTGTGGGCCGTGTGGAAAGTGGTTGGAGTTGGTGGCACGTGATAGAGAATTTCTAGGAAATTATGTCGTTCAAGTGCGGTTTGATGAAGTGCTTGAAGTGGGATGAAAATGCATTTGAGACGGTCGAATGAGTGTAACGATGCTTGAAGAGTGAAGACTTTTCTAATTCTATGCATTCGTGGAAATGGAAGTGCGCTGAGTTTCAGGAGGAACAAGGGACAGGTTTCTTCAGAAGCAACTGATCGCGTATTTGGTGCAACGCGAGGCCATGTGGACACGCGTTTCGAATTTGAGCCATTTGGGCAACGCACCAGAGGTCAGCCTAGGCTAAGGTGGCGCACACAAATGGAGAAGGACGTCAGCCAACTTTGAGTGCACAACTGGAGGCAGCAAGCGAAAGATCGTGCTGAATGGAGAGGCCTGTTGGTTAAGGCCCTGGTCCACCCTGGACTGTAGCGCCACAAGAAGAGAAAAAAGATTAGACAAGGAGGTAGGGTGATCGATTTCACAAACTCTCAGTTTTCCCGCATCACAGGAGCACTTATCTGGCATGGACTGTCAACTAAGGGAGAAGACTTTAAGTTCAGCATCGATGAAGTGAAAGTTAAATTTTTGATTTCAAGCCAAAAGGAGTGTTTCCTCATACAGGGTGGACCATAAAGTGTCTTTTCTTGAAGACAGGTAATTTTGGGACAGGCAACTGTCTAGGGGGCCTGTGCATACGAGGCAATGTCGTTGATCCCGCTTAACATGATGAGCTGCCAATACTGTCCTCGTTCCTGCACAGGTCAAGTTGACATACAGCCTCCTTGTGGCGCCCCCTGGATAGCCATCAAAACATCCGTTGTGTGGTGAACTATGTATGCAGCGAACCTCTCTGCCCGAGGCCTAAATAATGGGCCTGGCCCACCAGCCTGTGGGTTGTGCGACGAATCAAATGTTGACGACCCCAGTAGACGTATAAAGGACAACGACTTTCGGTTCTGCACGTGGAATGTGAAATCCCTTAACAGACCACGTGCAGCCGAACAACTTGCGTAGGCCCTTGACTGCTACAAAGCAGATATCACCGCCACCCAGAAAGTTCTTGTGGCGCTACAGTTAAGGCCTCAACGAACATGCCTCTCCAGCCCGCACGATCTTTCGCCAGAGTTGGTTGAGGTCCTTCTCCACTTGTGTGCTCCACCTTAGTCTGGGCCGTCCTCTGTTGCGTTATCCCAATGTCTCAGATTCGAAGACGGTGACAGATTTGAAGTCAGTGACATAGTTCCATAGATAAAGGTCTAAGATGCAATGAAAGACTCAAGTTAAGCTTAAGACCAGCTCCTTGAGAACTCCTTGAGAGAGCGACAGCACTTTGCTGCAATAATTTAGAGCCAAGGTGAGTCCCTGAGCTGCCTTAAAGCACCTCAAGTGCCTTCTTTAATCCACGTTAAAGAGTTCTATTTGTTGCGTTCTATCAGAAACTTTGAAGAGCAGGGGGTACTCTCATCTAGAGCGATCTTTGAGGCTCAGACCCTGCTGAAGGTATTGGCTCTGTCAAAGGTATTGGCAGCAGCTTATTGAAAAATATCAGAGTCCGATACTATAAGTCATTCTTTTAACCACCGAAAGCCAAGTTACAGATGAAGGCTTAGCCTCTCGTTGACCCACAATTGTTTATTTGCGCCTTGTGCCGTGTGACTCGTTAGAGAAGGTCCCCTTTAGCCCCGTCATTCATGAACACTTGTGCAAAGACAATAAATTTGGAGAATAATTCAAGCCCTTAGCCAAGCTTAAAGTTGTAAGACAGTCACTGGAAAATAGTGTAATGGGATAGAATGGCCAGTTAGGAGACAAAAGATTAGGCAGTCCCTGGGACGCATTTTCTAAGGTTATGAAAAAGGTCTTAAAATCCAACTGCTGTACGAGAGCGGCTCGATCAATACATAGCCCACAAAAGAAGAATGAATGTTTTGCTGGCTCGCTGGAACGACCGATTTCGTCTTCTCCGGGACACGTTCGTTTCGTCGACGGTCCAAGGAGAAACCTCATCGGGTTACGCTTAAACAGTGTCAAGCACTGTTCTGGCCAAGAAAAATCCAACACCCAGATGATCAGTGGAAGCCTTCTGTCTCAGTCACCTTCACAATCGGTGATCTGATTTGATTTCATCTGATCTGATTTGATCTGAATACCAGACCATGGATTTTTGTCACATTTTCACCCGAGTTTGGCTCATAAGAACCTCGTTAATGGAGCCTTACTAATGGAGCCTCACGTATGGAGTCAAAGTCCATATGGCGAGGTGTCACCTACTAGACCCAGCGGTTGAGGGAACCTGACTGAAGTGGCAGCTTGACCAGATGGCATATTCTTGTGCCATGGATGGTAAACCTGGCCGTGCGGTAGGGACTGGCTGTGGTATAAAACCCAATGTCGTGGACAGATTCAATTGCAAATTCAAGTGTACTATGCTGACTGGTTTGAATTGCGTTCACCATACTGATTCAGGCCAGGCGGTTAGGGGATATTCCTGGGCCAGTGTGGAGTTGCATTCCCAAACAACTGCTGCGAGGCAGAGAGCAGTAGAGGTTTCAGATAGGCCTCGCTTCTAGCCAAGGTGGGGTGATTTACCCCGTGAATTCCGCAGGATAGTACCTTGCTGTGATAATTACCTCATCGGGCAGTGGGTTACGTACCGGACCGCCCTTGTGTGCTTAATGCATGAAAGATTGACAGGTCTTTTGAGAAAGAAAAAAAGCACAGACTACCAAAGGATTGCCAGAACATCTAGTAGTCCTAGTGATCACAAAATCCCTACTACACGCTTGCCAAACAATGCTGAGCAAAAATGTCAAAACAGTTTGACAGGAGTCACGCATTGGCTATCGAAAAAATCGCTTGGAAAATCAAACCCCATGATGAATGATGGCACTCATGAAGAAGAGTGAATAAAGACTTTATTTGATTTGCAGATTTTTTTGTACCCACAGCTGCCTGCGCTATTTTGGGTTTTGATCCAAAGAAAAGTCGCACCTTGCTTAGACCTAAATTTAAATTAGATCAAATATACGAGTATTATGTAGTCAATCTCAATCCAAAGCTGGATATTCTATAAAGTGCAGGGGATGAAAAAATGGAAATGTATCGGAAGTGTGATCTGCCTGACTGGTCAGTCCTCTCCTAAGCCCTCGTAAGTTTGGAAGTGTGATCTGCCTCTCCTAAGCCCTCGTCAGTCTGGAAGTGTGATCTGCCTGACTGGTCAGTCCTCTCCTAAGCCCTCGTAAGTCTGAAAGTGTGATCTGCCTCTCGTAAGCCCTTGTTACTCTGAAAGTGTGATCTGCCTCTCCTAAGCCTTCGTTAGTTCGGAAGTCTGCCTGACTGGTCAGTCCTCTCCTAAGTCCTCGTAAGTCTGGAAGTGTGATCTGCCTGATTGGTCAAGGTTTAGTTTGTGAATGGAGGGGATGCCGAGGGCGATGAGTAGAAAGAACTCACTTCAGCGGTCAGCTGTGATGTTCTGAGGAAATCTGGCATTTCTTCTTGTTGATTGACATTGAATGAACTTCGGTACCCCGTTTCAGTCAGACTGATTATCATTCTCGGCAACTGCCACGCTCTAAGGGGGCAAAATCTTCAGGTCACTCGATCCCCCAGCATTGACTGTAACTCGTCAGATTCTCTACCCAGGGGCAATCAGGCGGGTGTTTCGATTTGTTTCCCACCAAGCTTGCTCTGAGTCGGATAATGGAGGCATTCGATCTACAAATTTATGTTAAGTCCTTTCCAATCAAAGAAGCAGCAGCTCAACATTGAGTTCCTATCGCTCTGTGATGTTCCTCTCCCTCTCCCGGCGAGTAACTTCGACATCAGGACGATCATTTCTCATCCTTCAAACTTATAGTTGAGCTTTTATTCTTTCCCGAACCTCAAGACGAAACTACTGAGTTAAGAACAGAATTGCCAGTCCTTTTGAAAATTGATCATTCCTACCGGTGAGGACAGTATTACTCCTCCTCATCACCCACTCATCCCTTATGCAACTTTAATGGGACTTCGCGAACATCCGAATTTGTATACTTCAATCTTTCTACCACGATCAGCACAGGAGGGCCTGATCTTTCGGTAACTCGCACACAAGTTCCCTCTGGGTCGATATGGGGATCATTTAGTCATCTGCAGAAACACAATTTTTTGAACCCCAACTCTCCCAAAGTGAAGCACTCTCCACCTGGACAGCGGTGCTTCTGTTTGTCCGACACTCATCATTAACCCCTTTACCCCCACCCACCCTATCCCCTTCAATGACCAACATAATGAAGTCAAAGACAGCAAATCCAAACCTACTGTAGCTCGGCCAATATTTCTTTCATTAGTCAAAGACTCAGCATTCCAACCGACAACCTTAAGACGAAATTTTCCCCCGTAACCTCGGCGACAACCTTGACGCCTAATCAACGAAAACAACGTCTTAATCAAACCGCAATCAGACGCCAGGTTGTCGCAACTGACGTCAGCCACTCGCACCAGCCACTCATTTGCGTCAAAGTTAATCTCGCCCGATCATCGTGTGCACTCCACCACCGCGGCCCCCCTCAATGGTAATAAAATTTAAATCACAAAGGCCCAGATCGTAAATTCGGATTTGTCAAATTATGACAATAATCGCTCAGTCCACCCCGGACACTCGCATTAGTCCCAAGAAGCACTAATTAATCAC
This sequence comes from Eristalinus sepulchralis, assembly GCA_944738645.1. NCBI lineage: Eukaryota > Metazoa > Arthropoda > Insecta > Diptera > Syrphidae > Eristalinus > Eristalinus sepulchralis. The sequence continues at coordinate 66,202,539 of OX122883.1, forward strand.
GTTCTCGCGACAGAGACTCTCATTACCGCATCCCAATTCGCTTGTTGTTCAGCCGCCCAAAAATCACACCGGCAAAGGCGAAAACATTTCGATTCACACGCAGACCCCGCGCTCGATCATGAGGCGAATACAATTCGCGCCGACTTCGGGGAAGTGATTGCCAAACGGACGGACACGATGTCACCGCTTCTGCAGAAGGCTTTCGGCAAAATTTGGATGAGACGTGCTTTGGATGAATTTTCCGTGTAATCCAGTGTGAAGGTTTGAAATTACTCACCGGCAACGGTGACGGTGTTGCGGAATGTGAATGGAGACGGACTGAAGATACCGAACTGCGGATGTATGATGCGGTCACTTACCTGGAAGGAAAAGAAAAATTAGCTTAGATTAGTTGGATTTGGATGGAATGTGAGATATGAAAGAGTCATCTAATGGAAGCCGTGTTCTTGGGTGGGGAAAGGAGTAGATCATCGACTTGCCTATATTTTGGTCCCCTTCAACGTGTGGATAGAAATAGAAAAGAAACCTTGAAAATTTCGCAACTCTTAAGACTGCCACAAGATAGGACGAAATCATGTAAGCCAAAATCAGGAAATCCAAAAATGTCAAAAATCCCAAAGTGACCAAAATTCTAGAGTGACCAAAATTCCAAAGTGACAAAAATTCCAAAATGACCAAAATTCCAAATGACCAAAATCCCAAAGTGACCAAAATGGCCAAAACTCCAAATGACCAAAATTCAAAAATGGCCAAAATCCCAAAGTGGCCAAAATTCCAAAATGAGAAAAATCCCAAAGTGACCAAAATTCCAAAGTGACCAAAATACCAAAATGACCAAAGTTCCAAAATGGCCAAAATCCCAAAATGATCAATATTCCAAAATGACCAAAATCCCAAAGTGACCAAAATTCGAAATGACAAAAATCCCAAAGTGACTGAAATTCCAAAATGACCAAAATCAATTAAATATTGGCCTAACCCCAACAGAGGCGTCTTTAAACTGATTTTGAAATCATAAGGGTTTGGCGCTCAGCCATCTAGGCGAGGTAGTCAATGCCCCCTTAGGCATGAATCCCGTGGTATGGTGACGAGTGTGAGCAAAATAAAATCCGTGCAACAAATGATGCTTACAAAAAGAAACGGCAACGGAAAGCCAGGGAAGTGCGGGAGAAATACGAAGCCAGAAGACCGTAGAGAGACGATCTTTTGTGGTCTGCAATGTCAAGGATATCAAAGTGTCCAGGGACAAACGAAAAGTCCGCGTTTTCTCCAAGAAAACCTAGAGCCTGGCAACAGACTTTAAGATGGAAACCTGGTTACTGACAACCTGGGAATTGTGGATTTATTTTACAAGTCGTGTGTCGTATCCTGTTGTTGTTGCACCACACCAACACAAACGAGATGCACTTTTCAGTGAATTTTGGCGCTGCGGTGCGATTTTTTCAATCTCTTGATTGTGCGAGGGCATTTCGAGCATTTGCCCTTTGGAGGGCACTATCTTCTACCATTCAGTGCAGACAACATTGATGCCATCGCCGCTTTCCAGTGCCCTGATGTGGAAGCTGTTACGCCGATTAAGGAGCTCAAGAAATGGATTGGCCATTTAAGTGAACAAGGATAAAGCCAAATCGTTTTCCAATAGGGACTTGACAACTTTGAATTTAATTTCTGAACGCACTCTTTCACTAACCATCAAACTGTCACTGTCAACTTATTCCGTAAACTCAACATTTCCTTCATGACGAGGTCCACGAACGAGCAACATATGCAAATTCTAAAAAAATTCTACGGAAATTCGGACTCGAAGACCACAACCTTCAGAGCGTTAACTTCAATTTTCAGTCGCAATTCTCGCCCCTGTAGACCGGCAATCACAAGTAAATACAGCAGTAACAAGCGCAAAAATTTGAGTCCACATATCCGTTGTGTAATGTTGTGGTGTCAGTGAGACATAGGATTGGTCGAAATGTCGAAAGTATTCCTGCCGTTGAGGCGACCATAACAAACGACACCAAGGGCGTTTTCAAGAAGAATTGAGCATCGCTCGGACCACAAAATGACGTATTTTGCGCAAGGATTTTGATTCACTACCATACAAGATCAAGCTGACTTAAGAATTGAAGCTGGTGGGCCATTTGAAGCGACGTTCTCCGACTGTGTTCTGGAGAAGGTGCGTCAAGATGCAGAATTTTATGGCCAGATCATCTTTAATGACTAAGCGCAGTTTGTAGCTCAATGAGTTCGACAATAAGCATTGATCGGGTGAAAATGAATTACAACTTCATCAACAAAAAATAACTGTTTGGTTCGATTCCCAAGCCGGCAGCGTTATTGGGCCGAATTTTTTCTTTCGAAGTCAACGATCGTCATGTTAATTTGGATGATCAGCGTTATAGTGTCATGATTACTTTTTTTTTTTTGCTCAAATTGGAAGATATGGACTTGGACGACAGGATGGTGCCGAGAACTTCATTTAACGAAGAGTAAGTAAGTGAGAACTTTGTCGTCGACCCCCACGCAGAAGGTCTAGGTTCGATTCCCTGACGGGACACTTCGCATTTTTTCACGGCACAACCTCTTTCGATTTGCTGACAACACTCAGAGTCCTAATTGTCTATGAAAAGCTTCTAAAATTTCGCCGTTCGGTGTCGGCAAAAAACTGTAGGTCCCTTCCACTCGTGAGAGAACAGTAGCATGCACAACTCGAGCTGCTTTTGTAGAAGCTAGGCCCTGATCCTTTGAGGTCGGCGGTGCTACTCAATGAAGTATTTAAGTGCTCTCTTCACTTTACACCAGATCCTGGAAAAGACCCAAGAAGTACAGATCGACACTCACCACCTATTCGTCGAGCTATACAGTCTAATACTTTCAGACCAAATCTTCACACTAAGGCAGATAATGGAACCTATTCGTCGATTTTAAAGCCGCATATGACAGCCTGTATAGAGACGAGCTGTACAGTGCCATGTCTAGTTTTGACATTATTGGCAAACTCGTCAGATTGTGTAGGATGACGATGGAGAACTCTAGCTGCTCCGAAAAAGGGTTTTAGACAAGTCGACGCACTGACATTAGACTTCTTTAACATCATCCTTAAGAAGATCGTGCGTAACTCACAAGTCAACACCAGAGACGCGACCTTCCAAAAGTCAGTTCAATTGTTAGCTTACGCCGACGACATTGACGTGATTGGACGAACACAGGGACCCAACAGTGAGGAAAGCGGCTAAAATGGGTCTGGTGGTCAATGAGCGCAAAACGAAGTACATGCTGTCTTCAAGGAAGGACACACAACATCGACGTCTCGGACAGAGCGTCACACTAGGCAGCAACAATTTCGAGATAGCCAAGGACTTCGTCTACCTCGGCTCCGCGGTACCGAAATCAAACACAGAATCACTCTTGTCAATCGCTGTTTCCTTGGACTCAAGACGCTATTGAATAATAAAGCCCTCTCTCGACGAACTAGGCTTGCTTTTTATAACACCTTGATCATCCCAGTCCTACTTTATGGCCCGGAAACCTGGACGTTACTAAAAATGGATGAGGAAGCCCTTAGTCTTTGAGAGTGAAAAGTTTTGCGTGCGATGTGTGGTCCTGTTTGCGTTGATGGCATCTGGAGCAGAAGATTTAACGATGAACTCTATGGCCTGCACAGTGACATGTGTCTAGTCAAGCTTCTGCGAATACAACGCTTAAGTAGGCCATGTAGAGCGTATGGACACCTCTGCTCCGGCCCGAAAAGTCTTCAAATCCGAGCTATTGGGACAACGCAACAGAGGACGGCTCAGGCTAAAGTGGCGCACACAAGTGGAAAAGGACCTCAACCAACTTGGAGTGCGCAACTGGAGGCAACTAGCAAAACATCGAGCTGCCTGGAGAGACATGTTGGCTGAGGCCCGCGTCCACCCCTGACTGTACCGCCATGAAAAGAAGAAGAAGAATTATGTGTGAGGGCGTTATCTCAATTAATGGGTCAATCGATTTGCCGCTACATTCGCGCGATTTAACGCAGCTTAACTATATTTTGTGGGGTTACGTTAAGTCATTGGCTTATGCCAACAAGGGACTTGGAGAATTTAGACTCAGAATTGAACGGGAAAAAGCGGCCGGATCAGCTTCATAATTCCATCGGAGAAGAACTTTTCCGTGGCTCTTCGACCGGTCAGCTTTTCATCATCAAGGGACCCCGGAAGAGGGTCAAGAGTTCGGGTTATTTAAATTAACAGTTTGAAGCCAAACCCTCTACAGAGCCTTGTTTGTCTGACAATAAAGACTTCGAAGTCTTTTGTCGGTTACCGGCCTTTGATCGCTTGCTTTGGATATTCTTGTACTTGATTTCTTTCAAAAATTGTTCCACTTCTTTGCCATACTAAAAGTAGCGCCCAAACTTCAAGCTTCATTTTAGATTTTTCCAAACTGACATATGGTTGATGTTTAGTGCCTCCGCTATCTCTCCACACTGCCTTCAGTGCGGTCTTGCTCCATCAGCTGCAAAATTTCATCAACTCTTTCAATGACACGAGACCAGTGCCGGACATGTCCTTTAAATCAATATTTCCGGAAGGGAATGGAAGAAATCACTCCTGGATCCAGTATTCTCAATGTAAACTGCAGGTTTCCCTCTAACCCCTCTCCTGTGATAAGGAGGAGATAGCTCACTGACATTCAAGTCACACTAGCAATGAGACAGCTGTGTGTGTACCTTCACCAAACAAGTAACCTGCCGTGTCACCACGACCTCCATCAGCAAAGATCCATCAACTACTCTGACCCTGCTGCATCAAGTAAATGGCCAAAATTGCTTCAACTCCGAATCTCAGCCTCCAGGTACAACAAGGAGAGGAACACAGAACCTTCAATAATTAAGGGACTCTACACGGAACTTGGCCCTGCCGACTGAAATCAGCCTTCAGACGTCAGCGGTGGAATGCTACAATTGTTCAGACTGAGACTGTATCGAGTTCAAGACGAGAAACCAAATGTTTCGCTGAATACACACTCTGCAGGCACAATCCTCCACCTCATCTTTCATTCGTGTTGACAGCGAGGCCACGATTCCAGACTCTGTGGATGATGTCACATGATCCACCACTTCAACTTCATCTGCATATCGTTTTCAGGTCTCTTCAGGATATCATACCCCCGCACCATCATCAGAGCAATCGTCTCAACAGCACCACCCTGTGACAAGTTTTTTTTTTCACCACACTCCCCCGCACAAAGCCGATTAAATCAAATCTTAATGACTTTTCCGTCGCCTAGCAAGGTCCAGAATCACAAAACGCACACGCCCACACAGAGCCCGTCTTTCGAGTTCGCTTCGATCTTGATAGCAACCTGCTCCCGCCGCCTCTCTCCCGGCCCATTTTTGACAAACCCCCGAACTCAACTCACGACTGCCTTCAGAAGATTAAATTCCTCTGGCAAACAGACGCTAGCTGGCTTCCACAAAAATCCAAACAAGCATATCAGCTTCATTAGACGATTAAGCACGGAGCGACGAGACCCTGTGTCAAGTCGATCTGATTCGCGCCCGCAGGCGGCCGGACGAGGCGTTCTTTTGATCATCGGAGATTAGATCGATCGTTAAACGTTTATTTGCGCATAAACACAGTCTGGAGTCTTGCCGGCGGCTGCGGAGGATTGCGTAAGCGGCCAGCTTCAGGGGAGCAGCGTGTCGCTGTACACAGTACCTGCTGGCGGACAATTGAAGTGCCGGAGAGCGCGAATTGATTGTGAAAATATGCGATTGAAGCACGAGATTCGATGATTGCCATCAATTAGCCGCGTTCACCCCGACTTGAGACGGCTCTGTGCTCGGTACCACTTCGCCAGCCACTTGGCCTCATAAGTCACACATGCACTCGCGCTTGCACCGGCCCGCTGTCAGACAGACGTCCAACGATGGATGGCCTGGCATTTCTCCTCCTCAATAACCGCCACCACCCGTCCGACGGTTAAAAGTGAATGTCGTTCAATTAAATCACGTTCTGACAGCCGACGTTGTCAGACATGGGTGTGTGTCTTGCCGGGGAAAACCTATTCCGGCCCCGGATGGCAGTCGTCCGACTGGTGTATCGGTGTGTGATTTCACAGTTTCGTGGAAAATTTCCCGACCAAATGCGTTGCACAACGTGCTCCAGGCGGTGCAAGTGAAATTGGAGGCGTTCGCTGGCAGTTGTCGGCAGTCGAGCGTTTTTCTCTCCAATTAGCACGTCGTTCGCTGGCGATAGACACGGCGGGTTGCGTCAGCGCGACGAACGCGAAATGACCGTCTTCCTGGCTACCGGCCAGAGGCGATGAGAAAGTGCTCCAGGTGATGATCACAAGGAAACTGGTTGATGTGTCATTTGGAGCGCTTTTCCTTGCCAATCCGTGGCATGCCCAAAAGTCATCATCCGTTGCCTTTGGCCATCTCAAGCTGAGATAAGCTTAAATGTCCACACGAGCCACCTGCGGCGGAAGCAAAATCAATCTTGAGGCCAAATTGACAGCAGTCTCTGGCTTTGATCTTCCGGTTTGGTGTTGACGCAAACACCTGGCTGGACACTGGCTTCGCTTGATGAACTGCCGAGAATTGATTATCACATGGCAGGGGGGGGGGGGGGTCATAAACATAGTTTTGACGTATTTTGACATCTTTGAAGCGTGTTTGAATATTTAACAGCCGGCTTCGTGGAGAACGTGACGCATGCTTTCACTGGTGGCATTTCTTCTCGGCCCAAGGCTGTTCGACTTCGCTTTTCGGCAGTCTTCGCTGAGGCACACGACAGTTCGTGACAATTAGGGCATCGCTGGGTCGTAAAATGCGACTCTTGAAATGTTTCGGAATTTTATTACACGGCGCCGGAATTCTGAGTGAATTTGTGCACCTCACCAGTGAGCCGTGTGCGGGGAAGGGGTGGCTGACACGACGATTTAAGGGGCCGTCTGAAATTGAAATTTCTTTTGTGTGTGGATAGGAATCAGCCTTGGGTGCATTTCGACGCGTGTCCTGTGACTCAGTCGAGGTCGAAGTGTATGAGCCAGTTGCGAGTGAGGAGACACGGAGGATAGGGAAGTGCTCAAAAAGCGATTTGCGATACTGACACGTTTGGAGTTATGACGGCCATAAAAAAGGGCAAAAGAAATGTACTTGATGAATACACCTCCTTCCCCTCAACCCACTCCGCCCCCCACCAATGCTCACATCAGCGAGATTCATCGCGGCAAGTATAAATCTGGGGATAATTTGGGTCGTTCCCAGGACATGCCGCATTCGGACTACTTGAACGCTTGTAAGGTTAGTCGAGGAATAGTGTCAAAACGAAGGATATGATGACGGGGCTTGATAATCAATGGAACAAAAGTAAGGCCCGTCTGGTTGACTTTGAAAAGTCGTTCCTCACCGTCTGCTTTAAAGACCTATATTCGTTTGTAGTTTTCCAGGCCACCCACAACTGGACAATATCCTCGGGCAAGACAAGACTCAGTTTGAGAAACTTGCTGGACACGTCGTGGGATGCCGAAGAAAAGACAGTGCGACATATTTTACAGCTGCCACGATAGGTGATACCCATTAAGAGATTCGTTGTGAGAAGGTTGAAGGTCTGCATCTGTGCGTACGCCCACACCCCTGAAGACACCCCCGAAGGCTCCAGCGTCTCTCGGACGCAGATTCTCTTTTGTTCGAGGTTGTGTTACACCGCACGGGAGCGCTAAGACTCAAAATCTGGTCCATTGTACTACCAGGCTGTAACCTTCATTCACTGTAGTTTCCTGGTTTGAAAGACCAGCAGGCGCTTCTTTGATAAAAAGTTTAAGTTTTCAGCTCCCATAACGTTAGCGCCAAAAAGCCGCCACCGGATACGAGCCAAGGCGGAACATTGACAGAGAAAGTGCTTCCCCTTCTCCACAGGCGTCGCAAAGGGTGCCATCACTAAGCCCAAAGGTGCTTAGCGAAAGTGTAGCGTCCCGTTTTTAGGCCGACAAGCTTTCTACATCTTTCCTGTCTAGGGATAAGAGAAAAGCCGCAAATTTCTTGCTCACGTTCGGGAGCATGCACTTGGACAGCCTGCATCCTGAAGAGTCATGCCATCTCTGGTCGTGCTTTTGGAAGACGCCCTAACCAAACGGGTAATCCCAAGGTGGGTTCGAGCCCTACGAATGCCTCTTTAGAACCTTGCCTAGGTAGTTCATGGGCAATCTGGTTTCCCAAGGAGATAACGAACCCTGACCGGATCCGACATAAAAATCGTACTCAGGAGGAAGCTCGGGAGGAAGACATATCTGGTAAAGGGGGCGAGCACAGCCGTAGCATAATAGATAAGTGCGTCGACCCATACGCAGAAGGTCTAGGTTCGAATCTCGGACGGGCCACCTCGCATTTTTTTCACGGCACCACCTCTTTCGAGTTGCTGACAACACTCCCAGAGTAACAATTGTCTATGAAAAGCTTCTCAAATCTCGCCGTTCGGAGTCGGCAAAAAAACTGTAGGTCCCTTCTACTCGTGAGGGAACAGCACCACGCACAACACGAACAGTTTTTGTAGAAGCTAGGCCCTGTTTCCTTGTGGGATGTAGTGCCACTCAATTATAATTATTATCGAGCCCAGCCTTTACAACTTGACAACCGGCGACACGTATTGTGAAAGTAAGTATCAGACGATTCCCTCCCTATAGGATTTACCAGATCGACCACGTACTCATAGACACAAGACATGCGTTAAACATCCTGGATGCCACAATATTCAGAGGGACAAACATCAATCCTGACAATTTTCTAGTCTCAGCACGTCTTCGCGTTGTGCGATCATTTAAAAGGATTTTTGAAATGGGACATCTGAGCACATCGGAGATTGCCAGAGACTACGATAAGCAACTCAGCGGGAGACTTTCAGAATGCCTAAGTCAAACATAAACTTCAACAACATGCTACAGCTCCGCCATCCAGAATCGACGAGGCATACAAAAAAGCGCTGCAGAAAGGTGAGAAAAGGTGAAACTCCATGGACAAACACTAGGCTACAGGAAACGCACCTAGGCTCTTCGAAATCGTGAGGGTTATCTTTTTGCTGGCCAGCAGGGAATTGTGCATCACTTTCAGGAGCTGCCTAAAGGGGCACATCCAAGATAGAACAATGGAAAGCAAAGATGAAGTAGTACTCCCGCCCAGCTTTGTTGAAGTCGGCACAGCTATGAAAAAGCTGAGGAACAACAAAGCCGCAGGTCCACCAGACTTGTCATCAGAATTGTTTAAGGCTGGCGGTAGTGTTCTGCTACCAGATCATCTGTGAAGTGTGTGAGGACAAATGGAGTATCAGTTCCACGAAGTTGGTTGAGGTCCGTCTCCACTTGAGTGCGCCACCTTAGACAAGGATATGTACTGTCGTTTCATTTCTTCAATCTTGTGCTGAAGATGAAACTGAGAAGGACTGGAGGTGGAAACCCGGATGGTGCTATCTTCTTCAAAACAGTACAAATGCTGGGAGTTACGCAGCTTGGACATCATCGCGCATACCCAGTGGTCCGTCGTAGAAGTTTCCACGGCAAATATGTAGCCGTAGACTCCGAAGAAAACGTCACTGTCGACGGCTGTAATTTTGAAATAGTTAAGGACAGTTTATCTTACCCTTGGCAGCCGATGCCATTTTGGGCCGTGTTAACAGTGTACGCAAGGACCAGGGTCGTGCTTCACAAGACGCTTGTCACGCCAGTCTTGCTGAACGGAGCCAAAACGTGAACATAAGCGGAATTTTGGGGCGTTGGAGAGAAAAAATTTTAGGGGGGATAAACCGTCCTAAATAAGAGGGTGAATGGAAGAGAAGACACAGCATGCAGATGTGACTGTATTCCGGAGGGCAACATACCGTCGAGTAAAGTGGCTCGGCCAAATGTAGCGAATTGACAACAACCCACCACCTAGGAGGATCTTCCAAGGGCAGCCTCCGTGTCCATCAATGAGAGGAAGACTGACCATCCTATGTGAAGGCCAAGTGATCGTATACGTTGGATAACATGGTTTAGATGACTTTGTACCCGGAACCGTCAAGGATGGAAGGCAACATTAGCTCAGGCTTGGACCTTGGATTGTCCATATGCCATGACTGACTTAATAATTATAATAATTGAGTCGCACTACAGCCCAAAAGGGACCAGGGTCTAGCTTCTACAACAACTACTCGTGCTGTGCTTGCTACTGCTCTCTAACGAGTAGAAGGAACCTACAGTTTTATCGAACTCCTGCAATGCATTTTGCCCCCAGAATGCTCCCCGAAATGATGCTGGAGAAGTAATATCAGACACATAACGCCACTCCACTCTCGCCCACATCTACATGCAGAATCTCAGAATCATCAACAAAGCAATTGGAGGTCACTTCGCTCATCAAACTTGGGGGAGTTAAGCCTTTATCTGGATACTTGCAAATTTATAAACCCAATCGGGCAGCTTTAGACCTCATTGAAGCTCGAATTTGACACTGGGGAAACATTGTACCTTTATCAGACCATCAGGACGAGGTAGATTGATTGGTGAATTTGATCCCGTCTCCATTGCACACAACCATCCCCCCCGCCCCAAAAAAAGAGACTCAATCACTGAGCCCATAAATCGAGCTTAAGATCAAAAAGAAACCATTCTTCCCGGACGTCAGATGGCAGGCACGTGTGTGGAAACTAATTTCAATTCCGGGCTCCCCTCACAGACTCCTGACATCCTGGCGCCCACCCTCATCCGAGGTCATAAAAAAAGCCAATTTCTACCCGGGCCCCACTCCGATTACAGGCCTCCTTCACACACCCGGGGCACACCCAAACTACAATAAAACTTAATATGTTCCCCCCGCCGCCATCGCCCCCTGATCCAAGACTTACAAGTAAGCACAAAGGATTTTTCCAAAGACAAACAACCAGAACAAGAAGTGACAGAGAGTGAGAGAGAGAGAGTGAGTGAAAGTCATCCCCCTCTTCAAAGTCAAAAGCCGTCTCGAATTAACAACGCAAAGCCGACGCAAAGGTCAGGCTGCTTATGCAGAACGAAGGACAGACTGGAAGGAAATCTGCGAAGGATGCCAGCGACTCGCACATCAAAGCGACGACAGATTAAATTTCCCCAAGGATGTGCATTTATGAGAGGAATCACAAACAAAAGCACACTCACTTGTAAAACTGTTTTCCCTCCGGCCGTCCAGGGGTGGGATCCAAACGACTGGCGTTCGTTTTGTCACGGCAGCAGCAGCAGCACTATGCACAGAACACAAAACGTTTCGCCACCACTTCACGGGAAAAGAGACGAAACCCAAAACCGCGACGCGTTCTTAGAAAACACAAAAACAAGAAAAAAATGCAACAAACAGCAACCGGCGAGCGACGACTTTAATTACCTCACAACGTTGACGAGTTACTTAACGCCGTTGTTCGGCACGTTACGCGAGTGACCACTGGATGCGAAGCCGCTAACCGCCTTCACTCGGTTATGCGTTCAAATGAACTGACCAAGTGCGGATCCGATGTCGCCGTGAGCTCTCGAGTTGCGTGTAGCGCTGACAAATGGTGTGCAGGACGGACCGTCCTCCACACCGGAACCTGAACCATATCACGCAACACCCGGAGAAGGTGTCGCTGACGCGTCTGCGATTCAATTCGCAATTACATCTCGACTTTGCTGGAGGAGGTGGACGATGAGGAGGAGGAGGAGGATGAACTGGGGGACTGGGGGCTAGAACGCGCATAATGACTAGATGCAACCATGGACGCGGAATGTGCAGTGGATTGACCCCGTTTCGGAGGGAGTTCGCATTTGCAGCACGTCGGGATGACGCTATCCGCAGCCAAATGCTGATGGCGATGATAGCTGCCCGAGTGGGCAGCGTGGCCCACATCATGGGGCACGCACTGCTGCTAGCTGGAAGATTTCTCATTACCGCTTGCATTCTGAACGTCGGTTGTGTTGTCGTTGTTTCAATTATTCCACACATACGCCCGACCCGGGGCACACATGGACGGGGGTATACGACACCCTCTCGCTGTGTCAGAATGCCAGTGTCAATTGGGTCAGTGGGATTCGATGAGCGAGGGGCGGGGGCGGGGGAGGCACCCACATAAAAATAGTTTCTGAGAGTCAGGTTCAACTATGCTGGCTGGATCGATATGCGTACGAGGATGGTGGAGCCAGCCTGGCGGAGGTATAGGTCGCGTCATTGATTCATCTTTGCGATGGTGACTAATTCAAGGGACTTGGGATGGAGAGAAATGCGATACAGGGAGAGCGAGAGAGAGACGGCGCGTAAAATGAGTCATCCGGGAGGAGGAGGATGATGATGATGATGACGAGATTGGTGTGTGCGTTGTGTACCTTTTTATCGCCAATTTCTGGGAGCTCGGGGATGAGCAGGTCTGTGTGGCTGACTCACTTGATTGGAACCCTCGGCTGAGGGTATCCTCGGAGGAGCTATATTTATGGAAGTGGAGGTGTTTGTGGCTGCCTTGAGTGGGTGAACGAGGTTTTCCTCTTTGTTTTTGGGTCATGGGGACTTTTAGGCGGGCGAGTGGAAGTTGTGATTCATGTGTGCAGAGTGTGAAGGGGTAAAATTTCTGAAAATGAGACACCACGTGTGTTGTAGCCACATTAGGTCACGTTAAATTAGTTCCAACGTTCATCTCTGCTTCGTCTCAAACAATTTCTACTCAAACCAGACTTTAAATGTCAAGCTCTGCACCCTCGTCTAAGTTTTGGTCGTAAATCAGCAGGAGCCGCGACACTCAAGGTCTTCTGGAGATGAGATCAGACCGCAGTACACACAGAAGAACAATAGATAATGCAGTCGACTGTTGAGAGCCATGCGTGAGTGTGGAAGCTCTCAGGAGCGTCTGTAGAGAATATTGATTGATTTGACAAGCAATGGCGTGGAGAATGGCGTCGAATGAGAACGATGACGACTTGGTCGTGGATGTAGCAGTGGTAGCTGAAGTTAAGTCACTCGTGTGTGTGCTCTGTGACTCATTGATGACAGAGTTAGCAAACGTCTTTGGAATGTCAAAAGCAATTGCGTGTCCTTGAGAAAATAAGAAAGCACTTTGTTTGTTTATTTCCAACCCGTATCAGGAGATGGCGTCATTTGCGTCGTGTTGCAGAAGCAAATTTCTGGCGAAACTGGGTCGATGGACATTGCAAATTCTGAACACCCGACAGCGACTAATGATTATCTGCCTCAGCACTGACGCATTCAACGACTTCCAAAGACGTTACTAGAGTTGAGTGGAAGCCAGGACATACTTGACCGGAGACGTTGGAAACCCAAAAACTGCCACCAAGCAATGGTGGCGTCGCCCACAGTGCTGCAAAGTGGAATTTTTTCTCATGTGCTTCTTCTCGGATTGGGATTGGTCTCCGAATTGAACCTGGGCACCTTTCGCGCCAGCTGTTACCAACTACACGCACCAAATTAGTTGAGGTCCTCGTCTACTTGTGTGCATCATCTCAGACGCTGAAGCTGTCTTTTGCATTGTTACAAAGGCTCGAATACGAAGAAGCTTTGCGCTGAAGTCTTCTACATGGTTCAGCGTTGACGCCGCTTGACAAAGCACATGCGGCCTCACAGCCTTTTGGGTTCGTTGTTCAATATATTCCTCCAGGTGCCATCGAACACAGAGCTTAACTCAAACTGGCTAAGTGGCACTCACAATGGATCAAAGCCTAGCATCTGCAGAACTACTCACTCAGGAATGGATGGGACCTACAATTTATTCCGACTCCCTAGGACGACATTTGTACCCTTCCATTTCAGTGCTGTAAAAAGACTCATTGACGGCTCGCAACAGCCATCCAATCACGAATTGATCAGCGAAAGCCAATATCTGAACGGACTTTTGGAAGACTGCACCTCTTGTGTAAGTTTGTGAATTTGGTAAGTCCTTCTCAAAAATGATGTTCAACAAGGACAGTGCGTTGCCATGTTTGGGCCTTTTTCGACACTTAGGGTGACGCTTAAGTAGGTGAAAGTAGCGAGAGATCTACATCATCATCGTACACTATCCAACGCCATCGGTGCGTATGCAGAAGCTGGACATGACACAGTATAACCCGACTCTACGCACGCTGCCATATGCGGTCTAAATATCGGCGTATAGGTGGCGCGTGTGTACCTCTTGGGTCTTTTTCAGGATCTGCCATAGTTTGAAGATTCGGTCAATGATTTGTGGGCTGAAACCACACTGACACCGGTTGCAGGCGTTTACACAACACGGCAAAGAGGATCTTGTAGGCGATGTTCTTTCTTGTGGACCGGACAGACGACGCTGAGATTCCACTCATCGGACATGCTTTCCTCCGCTCATCTGTAAGATAAGCTGGCGCATGTGCCAAACCAGACAGTCGGTCCTCTCCAGCAGCTTTGTTCGATGTCATTTCATCTTCATCTTCATCTTCATCTTCATCTTCATCTTCATCTTCATCTTCATCTTCATCTTCATCTTCATCTTCATCATCATCTTCATCTTCATCTTCATCTTCATCTTCATCTTCATCTTCATCTTCATCTTCATCTTCATCTTCATCTTCATCTTCATCTTCATCTTCATCTTCATCTTCATCTTCATCTTCATCTTCATCTTCATCTTCATCTTCATCTTCATCTTCATCTTCATCTTCATCTTCATCTTCATCTTCATCTTCATCTTCATCTTCATCTTCATCTTCATCTTCATCTTCATCTTCATCTTCATCTTCATCTCCACTTCCAGTTTGTAGAGTTCCTTCGCCACATGTGTGCGCCACCTTAGCCTAGGCCGTACACTGTTGCGTTCCCCCAGACCCCGAAGACTGTTATATGCGGCCTTAAGATCCACACTTAGATGATGGGTGTCGATGTGCACTTGGGTCTTCTGATCAGAATCTGCGGCTCTGTAGCCTTCCTGGTCTCAAAGTACACCCCAACAAATTATTCACGAATTTTGGCTTTTGCAAAATACAGCGGAGTGGATCTAGAACTGATGATGAAGGAGACTGATCCACAGGAAGTTGGCGAAGAGGTCTGCTTTCTTGTGACACTGCGACTCCATTCATCGGGCATGCTTTCCTCTGACACTTTACAGTTGAGCTGGCGCCTGATAATTTCCAGCTGCCTTAAAGGGCACACATTCCGTCAGCTCTTGAAATCCTTTTCAATTTCAGTCATTGAGTTGTTGCCTTGATCCATTTTACAAGATGCGACTAGTAGGCCCTACTGTTAGGAATGTTCTTTTTGAAACTCTCAATCTTATCTTTGTCACACAAATGTGGATGGGATGCACAAACAAGAAGTGCACTCTCTCTAAGCGACAGTCTTGTAGTTTAAGACAGAGCATGGGTGTGGCTAATCACATTTTCCTTTTCCCCTGATCTTCTTCTTTTTTGACCTTGTAACGCTATCATAGGCTACTGTTGGAGTTGGAAGGAGAGGCTGGGCACGGGGCGGACGATCTGCCAAAACGACGGTATGCAGCCTTAACCAACATTAAGGAGGCTCATCGGAAGCAGAAAACGAGGTACGACACAAAGCGCCAACAACTGACGTCATACGCACCAGAGGATCTTGCCTCATAGAGAACGAGCCCGCAGCGACTGGGGAGTCAAGGAAGTTGGAACCCCGATACCGCGGACCGTATATGGTCACTAAGGTGTTGCCGAATGACATGTACGTGGTACGCAACCAAAGGAAGCTAAGGGCCATCACGGCATCGGACAAGCTGAAGCCCTGGTGTGAGCTTCCAGAGGAAGGGTTTGCTGATCACGACAACGAAGGGGACAGCTCGGATCTCGAGGACGAGATCGATGGTAGGATGGCCGAGCTGTAGCGCTATCATCACGGCCTATAAAAGCCGGCGCCAGCGTCTGTTTCACCAACGAGTGTGTGCACATGTACATAAATAAAGTCATTCCACTCAGCTGTTACGTTTGTTTCATTCCGGCATCGTGTCTCTTTTCCAACTCGAGATCTTCATTCGTCTGTTCTCATCGTATGGTTGTCATCGGGTGGACAACGATCATATGATGGGCGCCAATTGTATTTTATGAAAGACTCGACTTCTCGTCTCTCAGAATGACGATACTACATAACCTGTACCTACGATCGCAGTTTCGAGACCTCGCTAAATCGCGTCAAAGGACAACAAACGCGGATTACCCTACCAGTGCCTTCGGGATCTCGATAAAGCACGCCAAGAGAAAACAAACGCGAAAGCATCTTGTATCTCCGTCCAACAAAAAGACAAAATCGTCCTTGTGCTATAGCACCCTTCCTTGAACTTGTCTTAGTCAGAAGAGACCAGATTCGAGTCGGATAGACCTCGTCTAGGTAGAGGAAGACCTCACCTAAGTCAGGGTACCAAATTAAGTGGAAATGATGTTTTGCGACCAAAAAATTCTTCCCGCGAATGTATTTTGTGCGGATTAGTTTTGATGAGGGTTTAATGGAAGAAAGTCACACTTACAAATACAAAAAGAATTTTAGGAATACGATGGGTACTTTCAGCAGTATTGGCGCCTAAAGTGATCGTTAGACAATGAGCTGTTTAAATTCAGAGACTTAGTAATTCTTCAAATTTAATCCGTGGAAAGCCCTGGAAATCCCTCAAAATCATTTTTCTTTAATTGCTTGCAACAATTGCAAACTACTCCTCTTTCTGGTCAAAATGTCAAACAGTTGAGGTTCCTGCCGTCTGTGCACACTCCCCTCAGACAATAGACCCTCCTCAGTAAAACGCTAACAAGCTGTTGAACAAAAAGGAACAAAGCCACAGCTCGCAACAAGATGTCACCCCAAACGCGCGCCCTTAAACCGTCCAACAAAGGAGCCAACAAGCGACGAAAAGAAGTGATACAACTTGTAAGTGTTCTTGAATCTCGAATGAAGAGCCCTGTCTGTCTGTCTGTCTGTTTGTTTGTCTGTCTACCTCCAAGTTCACTGACACCTGTGCGCGTCAAACTTGTCAAACCGTCAACACCGTCGCACACCTCAGTGCACAGTACAGGCACCGCGGCGACCCGGCCGAAGTTGGCCAATTGTTGTTCGCGCTGTAAACAAAACAATTCCCACTCCCCGCCCCCACCCCTCAGTGTGCCTTATTCGCAATAATTCATGTTCAATGTGTTTTCCATTTACCCAGCGACATAATGAGACTTTCTAGCACTCGGTCACTGAGCAAAATGACACTTCAGTGAAGCATCAGAGACGCTCGCCGCCGCCGCCGACGACGACGACGTCGAATACATATGGATTACCCTGCGTGTGTGAAGCCATAAATGTCAGCCCCAATATAGCCGCCGCCGCCGCTCTTGTTATCGTCGCCGTCATCGCCGTCTCCGCTGCCGACTGTCACCCCGGCGATGATGTGCACAATGATGATGTTGATAAATAAATTGCATAAACCACAAACAACTCAGAAGTTCCGGCCATCAGTGGGGGGCGCAGGGACGCCCGCAAAAACAAAACTGTAAATCTAAGGCACATTTACATCCAAACCATAGCCCCCCCCCCAGTGGAATCAATTCAAAACCGACCCTGAAGTTGGATAAACAAAAAGAGAGAAGAGAACAAAAAAAAAACACAACCCACCAGCAGCAGAGGCGATGTGACACTGCACCTATTTAAGTTGTTGCCCTAGACCTGCGCAGGGTGGGGGAGGTGGCGGTGGCAGGGTGCACAGCCTCTGCACAAATTTGCATCCACACGAGGCACTGCACCGCGAAGAGTGCATGTAGGGTGCCGGGATAAAAACGCTGGCGGTGTCAACCGCAATTTAGCACAAAAAGTAATCTTCTTAGCTCGGCTCCGACTCATTCGGGGATACCTATATTTGTTGGGGTTCAAATGCATTCTCTGCGTTCGACTGAGTTCCGGTCGCCACAGGGAAGGGGGAGGGGGAGGGGAGTGGATTCCCATGAGCCGGTTTCAACGTATGTTCGTGAACACAATCGAAACTTGCATGAATGCGAAGAGGGCAAGGGAGACGGGGGAAACCGAGACCGCTATGCTGCTGAACGATGACTGTGGAGACGACTTCAAATGTCGTCCTCATCTTCTTGGTCTTCTGTTATGATTTCCTTCCTGTTGGATGAATGTGTTTACGGCTTCATTCTAGGAACAGTGGAGCTTAGAAGTGATGGGGCAGAGAGGAAGAGAAACGCTTTAAGAGGCTTACACGTCGTTGAGAGAACGATATTCAGACGGGAAGTGATTCATTGAATCGGTGTTTGCAATGCCACCAGGGGACATCTATCTCGCTTAAAGCATCGGAATTGAAGTGGTTGCTTATGCAGATGACACGGTTCTACTCATATCGGGTAGATTTTGAAATGATATGAGGGAGTCGAAGAAAAAGGAACTTTTGCTGCATCAGGGCAACAATCAACATCGAAGCTGATCTGAACTGAAGATTCAAACTTCAATTTACTCGACTCTCAAAATATCTGCCTGAACTAGATGTCTAACATGGTCCTCGTGAAGGTGAAGATGGGAAACAAATGTGAAAGAGTGCATTGGGAGGAGAGTTTATCTTGCCTCTTATGTGTCCAAGCGATTGTTTCTGTCTGGATGGGACCGAAAATAAATGTGTCGACTGGAAGGCCAACCCGATGCCAGTCCTAGACAAGAAGTCAGTCAACAACTGATGCGGATGGACCTAAAAAAAACATCGCCAATGTCACTTTCTATGCAGTCCTGACTCCTAGGAGGAGAATAAAACCTCCTTCTTTCCTCAATTGTTCCAATTCTCTCCGCATTCGTATTAACACTACACTCAATAACTTTATCGGAACTAACTTCTCTCGGGAAATAATCCACGACATGTGATGTTTTTTATCAACTCAAGTGGGCAGCTTTTTCACAATAAATGTTTGTGAAATTTTTTCCCACTCAAATCCACTTCGAAAGAACATTTTTTCCTCCTGAGTTCACCTCACCTCGAATTTCTTTCACAGTCAAAAAGTAAACTAGAGGTGAAGATATGTCCCAGCAAAACGTGAAGTTTTAGCCCACTTTATGTAACAAATAATTTAATTTGTTTGCAAAGTGAAGTTTTCTCTCATATGACAGAGGGGGCTTACCCGATTGACCAGTGGAGTAATTCACCTTTACCCCTAGAGGACAGGGTCGTGATTACACTGGTACATCTCCTTTCGGGCAATAATTCCATACATGTAAAGTTATTTCTCACTTTTGAAAAATGAAGTTTTTTTTTCCACCTTAAGTAAGTAGCAATAATGCTTGAACTTTCCCACCCATCCCGGGAATCTGAGGCTACTAAAGAACTTGGCTCTTAACACCCTTCACTCAATAAGTCCCGGGACTGATACATATATGGGGTGCCACTAACAAAAAATCCGTATTAATTTTAGGAAGTACAAACATGCAAATGATACTTGTCAAATTTTCATGAAAATCTGATAATAAGGTTACAAGTTACGATGGTTCAAGTGATGGAACTTTGGCGATATTTAGAACAATGGAAAATACGGAATTTCTTGTGTTCATTAAGCACTGCTTTTTGACGAGAAAAAATTGTGTGCAAACTCAGAAATGGCTTGAAGAGTGTTACAGGGAGTCTGCTCCATCAAAAATGTGGCCGTATAGACACCAATGATGCTTAACGCTCTGGAAGGCCAATTGCGGTGGTTACGCCTTCTTCTTCTTGTGGCGCTACAGTCCCAGGTGTACCCTGGGCCTCAACCAACATGGATCTAAAGCCAGATCTCTTGCCAGCTGCTGCCAGTTGCGCGCTCCAAGCTGGTTGAGGTCCTTCTCCACTTGTGTGCGCCATCTCAGCCTAGGCCATCACCTATTCCGTTGTCACAATGGCTTAGATTCGAAGACTTTTCGGACCGGAGCAGTGGTGTCCATACGCTCTACATGGCGTATCCGTGTTCTATACGAAGAAGCTTAACTGGACGCATGTCGCTCTACAGCCTACAGAGTTCGTCGTTGAATCTTCTCCTCCAAATGCCGTCAACGCAAACAGAACCAAAAATAGCACTCAAAACTTTCTCTCAAAAAGACTAAGGGCTCCCTCATCTGCTTTTCGATTGTAGCGTCCAGGTTTCCGCGCCATAAAGTCAGACTGGTATGATCAAGCTGTTCTACAAAGTCAGTAAAGTCCGTCGAGAGAGGGCTTTATTACTCAATTGCAAAAAGTACAACAGTACAACAACGGTGAACACACTCAAATGTTGGTATTCCGCATAAAAATCGTCTGGTCTGTGAAGGACGTAAGGTTGGGATAGAAACAGCGCCTGAGCCTCCCCTTAATCTACAATAAAACTAAGGAGTTGCGTTGTTACTGAGGCAGAATGACTCGATGAGAATAAAATCATTGAGAAGATCTATAATAAAGAAGGACATGTCCACACCAAGTTATTGGTTTCTTAAGCCAGTGCCTGTTCCAACTCCTCCAGATGCCAACAAAGCAAACAACGGAAACAGTCCATGTAGAGCGTATGGACACCACTGTTCCTTAAATCTGAGCCATTGGGACAACGCAACAGAGGATGGCCTTGGTAAAGATGGCCCACGCAAGTGGAGAAGATCCACAACCAACTTGGAGTGCGCAACCTACTTGGTGTCCCCTCTACGTGTGAGAGAACAGAAGCACCCACAACATGAGTAGTTTTTGTAAAAGATAGGCCCTGATCCCCTATGGACTGTAGTGTCTTTCAATTACCAACATTTGAATTGGGTGAATGCTATGTGAGAAATGACGTCCGAAAGTTTTGCCAAAATGTTAAGCGGATTTCCAGTTGAAGCGTAGACTGCCAGGATGAAAACGGACAACATGTAGTGGAGTCACAGTCAAGGCAGAACATTTAAAAAAAAATCCCTCCTGCGGCGATGATCACCCAAATACCGCTGTCAAGCAGAATATGCCACGCCCACGAGAGGCAAAATTTCCTGAAAATCATCCTGTCGACTTAGTCAAGGTCAAGATAACAATAACTCTTGCCAATCGCCGAACCCTGAAACTTAAATGGTGTTTTTAAAACGCTGGCGAACTGCCTGCAGATATCTTTATAGCAGCTGCAGATGATCTGTTTGGGCGCCATCTCATCAAAGAATGGTCGAAGGAAGGCCCAATGGGTGTCACAAGAAAATCGACACCTTCGCCAACTACCGGAGGATCAGTTTCCTTAAATTAGCGCACAAGATCCTTTCTGACTTTTCATGAGACTGCCAAAATACGTTCGTGAACTATAGGACGTGCTTTCAGACCAGGGAAGTTGACGATAGATGCGATTTTCACAGGGCTGCAGATCCTGGAAAAGACCCAAGAAGTGCAGATCGACACCCATCATCTATTCGTTCAGTTTTAAGCCGCATGTGACAGCGACGAACACGAGTTTCACATCCAGTTTGATGTCTAGTTTTGGCATACGTACCAAAGTCATCAGATTGTAGAGGAGGACGATAAAGGACGCTTGCCAGGCCATCAAGGTCGATAACAAAAGACCATGCGACACGCTGTCATGTGAATTCTGCAACATCCTTCTGGAGAAGATCGTTCAGATCTTCTGGCAAAGTCACATGAAAAGTACAAGTCATCACCAATCTTCCAGAATTTCTTTCAAAAGTTCGTTCAATCCTCCAAAAGTTCGTTCAGCTTGCTTACATGACATGGACGTGATTGAACGAACACAGTGAACCGTCAATGAGGTGATTCCTGAATTTGAAACGAAAGCGGCTAAAATGAGTTTGACCGGTAAATGAGAGAAAAACAAAGTACGCTGAAGGACAGACGCACAACAACAACATCCCGGACAGAGCGACCATATGGACAGAAAACACTTTGAGGTAGGCATCGGCCTTATCTACTTTGGACGTGGAATCAGTCTTGACTTCTTTAGCCTCAAGACAAGACGGAGTTGAGTATAAGAGGCCTCTTTCGCAAGATCAAACTGCACCTTGATCATCCACATCCAGTTCTAGGTCTCTGTGCTGTTCGGACGTGCCTTGAGGACGTCCTTGTGCATTGAGGACCTGGCGTTTCCTCTTCTTTACTTCATGCGATTTTCGGTCCTGTTTGCGTTGTTGACATCTAGAGGAGAGAGTTCAACGGAGCACTCTGTAGACTGTACGAGGACCTACCCCTACTCAAGCGTCTACATGGATGACCGTGTAGACAACACGACTTCAGCCCGAAGATCATTTGATTGAAAATGACACAACTCCAGCCCGAAAGGGTTCTGACTGTAAACTTTCGGATAACAAGGACAAAAACATCCCTGTCCTAGATGGCGCAGACAATTTTTTTTTAAGGAAGGAACACCCAAAAACTTAGCACACCTTCACGAAATGCATCCCTTTTCGAAATTCCTCAACTCCCAACTTTCAGTCACCACTGTCTCGCCACTGCCTCGGATCCCCTCCTCTCTACACTACCACAAGACAAGACAGAAGCCTTACCACTTTTAACTAGAAGAAATCGCTCGCTTCCGCTGTTTAAAAATTTTCTTCATGCATGCATTTGGAAAGCCACTCGTTCGCTGGGACATCGTCGCCACTTTAAAAACGCGACACCGCAACGGGACGACGCACGCGATGCGACGTCAAACCGAATCGACCAGAGAATCTCGCTCCTCACTGCCTCCTGCCTGTTAAGTGATGCTTCGTTGGTTATGGTCGTTTAATTGCGGCTAAGACAGACAGAAGCAACAGCTTCAGTGGCGACGACGACGACGATAATGACGATGACGACCGCAACGCTGAAGATGCCAGCAAACAGCAAAAGCAAACAATAAACCTCCGTTACGGGAGGAACTCATTTCGATTAGCAGATGAGTTTCCATGAAAAGAAAAATACCACAGGGGCAGCACGCATCGCTCCCAAATGAAAGAACAACAGAACGTGGCCACTATTCAAGTGATCTACTGTAGCATGACCGACTGTGCGGCTGTGACTGTGGCTGGCTGGTCGACTGTGCTTAAGGCGTCCATCTGGCGGGCGCTTAAAGTGTGCCTGCGGCTGGTCGCCGTCGTGTATGTGCTTCGAATGAAAGCTCATTCGACCCTCGGTACGCGAGTTGCGTGTCCATGAGATGTAAACACCACAAAACGAATATTATTCTAACAATGATGGATTGAGCTGGTGCGGGCTGCTTGGCTGGATGACGGCCTGTCGGGCTGACGGCGTGGCATAGAATGTGCTCCAAGGTATTGAGCAATTTGTGACAATTGACATTTGGCAGTGACGCAAGGCATAATCAAACACCGAGCACACCAGGAGTGACATAGATTCATCTATGCCAGTTGACAAGGGGGGCGGGTGGACAGGCGGCGATGATGGGCTAAGTGAGATTTATTTAGCGTGATTTCGGGGGTGGGATGACAGTGACCTTACGAGCAATCAAGTGCTGTGATGATGAGATGAGGACGAGGCGTGTCAGGAATGTGGACGGGGGTGGCTTAACGTCCCACTTTCGAGGAGCAATTAAAGAATTAGAACACTCAAGCCAACTGAGGTCAGCGCGTGTAGGTAAAGGCGGATGTGGTCCTACCTCAAAAAAACAAATCTCTTTCCAATGGCGCTTCAGCTAATTCCATAATCCACTTAAATCACACGACCCACCCTCGGAATGGCGCGTGAAAATTGCTGAAAAGGATTACAAGCGCCACCCTCCAAACTGGCTGCCTCAGCGACTACCGTCAGCACTTTTCCACGGACATTCTCCAGCAAATCGGCAGACAATCGCAGCTTACAACAACACAGGTAGCCACCCAGCGGGGAGCGCGAAACAATAAAAATAGGCCAACAGATGTGCCGGGGCAAACAAGGCACAATGCCAACCGACTACACGTCGCTGTGAAGTTCACTGCGGCGTCCACCGACCACCACACCCTCATTGTCGGCGCCATTCAACCCTTTGTCCCTGCCAGCCAGCACAATTGTCGACAGTCTCTGGGCCCGGGTTTGAGGCAGGTGGCGCGACCACCTTCGCATGCCACGGCACTATAACCGCAGGCAGGGCGTTGTCCTCCTTAACGACGAATGTGTGCTGCGTTAAGATAGGTTAAGAGCAAGGCGAGACCCAGAGTCGAAGTCAGCGCGAAGGATATTGCCCCGAGGCGCGCCTTAAGGTTGATCCATAGGCAAATCAAGGAAATGGATTCGAAATGTTGTCCCAATTCGGCTTTGGGCACGGACTTGGATTAATGGCGTTCGGGTCAGGCGAAAGTCGGGCTGCGTTCAGGCACTTAATCTCTTCCGCCGATTGGGGTGCCGGGGTGCTGCACGCAGTGCTCGTAATTATGTAAAAATTTTGAATAAATTATATTTGCCGCTGCTGCTGGAGCGGGTGACTTCATTCAACCTTAGCTGGTTCGGTCTTCGATCGCTGTCAATCTTAATTGATGCGTTTTATGAGCGCGCAAGGCTGCTGACTGGCTTAGCGTAAGCGTCTGTCTGATTGGATCGTAAAAATTTTTGAAATAGCTGCGCGGCTGTGGGAAAATCAACGACCAGACATGGACCATAAGGTCAGGGTGAGAATGGCGCGGAGAGGGTACTCGGGCACTGAGGTGGCGACTGGGCAGTCGCTGGGGTCTTTACAGTGGTTGGGAGGGGCACTAAGAGGGTGACGGCTGGAAGCTTCGTCACGAAGTGATACAGCCCGCGGCGATGTAATAAATTTTGCACCACGCGGACTGCGGATCAGCGGGTGATGACGTGAAGTTCAACAATTTTCAACATTCTTTTGAGGTGCTCTCTCCTGGTGAGGTTGCGTTGTAGTTTTGCAAACTTAGGTTAGGATGGAGGGCGCTACTTGTTAAGCAACTTTGGGATTCCGCACCGATAGTCCTCAGTATCCTGAAGCTACGTAGCTGTTCGGTTGTCGTACACTTATGCGGCTAAGTTCAGCTAGGTTGCCAAAGAAGCATATATCGAGTGATTCATCGTAAGCTTTGATTTTCAATAGGCTTTATTTGACAGATCACGCGTGATTCCTGTCAAACTTCTTTGGCATTTCTGTTCAGTGAGGTTTGGCAAGTCATTATGGAGAAACTCACACCGCAAAGGGGTCTCTGAATTGTTCAGCTGGATTACGAAAATCAGAGTTTTGTGAGAAATCTTTTTCGTGCGATTCAACGAACTTACGATGCGCATAATCAGGCCTCTGAAACCGCGATTGTCAAGACACAATTTTGACTCCCAGTCTGCAGTGGATGCTACTCGACCAGCTCGAGAAGAATGTTGTGGGAAAAGTGGTACTCTCCAACCATCCTCTGCTTTGTTCACTCAATGTGTGTGCTTTTCGACTTGGTTTGACTGTAGTGAAGGTATGTCACCCTCGGGAGAGCCGCGATGAGCCCATCAGCCTCGCGATTGCCTTGGATCATACTATGTCTTACCATCTATGCATATTGAACGACTTGGCTGACTTGAGGGCGAATTTTGAGTAGACGGTGGGCCTTCCAAGGGATTTGAATGAAGCTTGAGTGTCGAAACAGATGACATCACCATCAAAGAGACGACATACTCTCCGCCTGAAAGACGCCGCAAAAGGGAAAGTTAGATGAATGAGGAGACGGAGGCTTAGGTCTGTGGAGTAGACGCCAGTCTCCATCCCATCATTCATCTTTGACAGAGTGGGTCATTCAGCGACGTGGTCACAAAGTCCCAGTCCGTATGCCTGTTGAGAATCCTTTCACAAAGATAAGTTGGCGGTGGATGAGAGGGGAAGACTTAAAATGTTTCAGGACACTGAAGAAACCACATCTTAGTTCGATCCATTGCTTAGTAGATCTAGGCATGATTCCCGTGCGGACTGCAGTTTCCTCTTTTGGGAGATCGAGTGGAAGATTGAAGAGGAGTACTTCTCAGGACTTCACACGTTCATACACTGGCAAACATTTGCATCTGGTTAGTACACAGTTCTAGTGTTTTTATCGAGGACTATCCATCAGACTGCCATAAAATAACGTTGGCCAGACTACTGAGACCAGTGTATAAAGCAGGTTTGTAGTCCCCATTTGCATGCAATCGCATTCCTGCTGTCGAAGCTTTTTGTATGCCTTCTTGAAAGTTTGGGTTTTAGACCTAGAGACCTAGGTTGTCTAGAAGGTGCAAGGTTAGTGTTGGTCCCAAGGGAGGATTGCATATCTTCTGGTCAAGATCACAAGTTCCATGGATTTGCTCCTAGACCACAGGACCTGTGTCAAGTTAACTAGCTTGTTAAGGTCCAGCTGGATGTTGTCTCTTAGGAAAGAGACAAATTTTCCGAACGTTGCGATGATAACTACAGACGAGTTTGTGATTTCCCTGCAAGCACAACCGTCCATGACCAGTAGGACGTTCTTTTGCTTCTTGGTTCCATAAGAGAGGGGAACTAGTGGGATACTCGATTACGGGAAAACGCCACACTCTGTACACTTCATCCACTCATCACACAGAACTAGCGTCGACCATGTCTTCGCGGGATTTGTAAGCGACTTACGCTCTGCTCTGGAGGGAAGTCCTTTGCATCGGCCTACCTTAGGTTCATTCGATTTCCCTGTAGATCTCATCATGTTGGCCTGCTTTAGGCATATTCAATTTCCCTAAAGATCTCATCATGTCGTCGATCATTTAATCGGCGCTTCCTACGTTCACCATGTGTCTCTCCTCCGCAAAGCGGCTGCAGTAAGAAACTGCGTGCTCTGCGTCGGTGTTTGAACATTGTGGGCCCAGCGGCGAGCTGTCGCCCCCAAACCTGTCAAACTGAATTTTTGAGTTGCCGCCAGACAGGGACTGTGAGACTTGGGAGATGCAGTCGGTTTTGATATCCGGGTCTCGGGACGCATATGCGTCCATCTATCTTCTATGGACCCACCTGACTTTCCGCATTGCTATGGGTGCTTCTCCTCCTTTTCCTTTTGAAAGTTGGGCTTGGAGCCAGTCCGGGGTTCTTTAGTGGCGCACCTCCTCATCAGCTCGACTGCAGGAATATATGTTTTTAGCACTTCCCTATGACGAACGCTGCCTTGTCAGAAATGGTCTTGAAGCCTCTAAGAGCCTGTATGGCGCAGAGTCTGTATCATCCGTTTCAGTGTAAAGTAAGTACTTGGGCCAAAGGAGGGCTGAACTGACCGGCCAGTTGCACTACCATTTGGACTCATTCGAGAGCCACTGCTCCTTGTACAACTGACGCCTTTGTTAACATGCATTGCCCCCTGTGGATCGCATTGTGCAGCATTCAATGTCAGTTGCATTTCACAACATGCGTCCATCCGTTTAACTGTTTCATCATAAAACAAAACTCAAAACTCGATAACAAACAAATCATTACAAGTCCATTAAGACCCCAAAAAAGAAAACCAGCGCATCAACTGCCGGACAAACCAGATACAAGCTTACAAGCCCGGCAAGGTGAAGCCCTTTTCATTTTCCATGCTGCAGCCGATAAGCGCTCAATCAATAAAATCTTTACGACCGATCGAACAACATTTTCAGATTCCGACCCATGCACCACCCCCTCCCGCCGCCACCACGGGCAACCTTGTCGCTGTCGAAATTCTAATTAATTCGACCACAGCAATTTGACTGTGAAATCGACAACCTATGCTTGTTAAAATCGCTCTCAATTAAAAGCTCGGATGGGAAAAGAGCGGCGTTATGGATTTTTAATCGCAATCAAATATTCATGAACCGCGCACACTTGCGCCGAGTGTGAAGCGGCCACGGTCGGGGCGGAAGCGAACGAAAGTGCCAACTGATGATGACTATCGTTTGGTGATATCGATACGCTTCCCGGGGACTCATCGGGAGACGGCAGCCAGCGATGATGAGTTAATGCCGGTCCTTTGTTCAGGCGGACGGGTGTGACAGATGATGCCGCTGATCATATTTCGGAAATTGATAACTCTACACCGGGACTGGGCTGGTGGGTAGATTTGAATGGGTGATTAGGCGGCGTCACTGGTTGGGTCCATTCTTGTGCGGCTTTTGTTCGCTGCAGGTAGGGGCAATTTTCCCGATTGGAATCAATATTTTGACAAGACGACACAACACACTCTTGAGGTGAGCTTTAAGAGAGGAGGCAGAGGTCTAGACGTAAGGCGCCAGTGCGTGGGCAGAACAACGTGGATTCGATGAAACAGTGAGTTAAAGCCTGCGCAGTAGAGAATGACACGTAAGAAGTCGACAATGCAACAGAGGCTATATCAACAAGGGAAGCGCTGTAGAAACAAGGAACATCGTAGAACAAGGGAGCAGAGGGCAATGTAGCAGATGGTAACCAAGCAAATGACGTTCCATCAGAGGACGACACAAGAGAGCACGATGTGAGGATCGAGGACGAATCATCAGAGGACGGTTGTAGAGAGAGGCACGTCGCTTAAAAACCGATGTAGCAATGCAGAACGTAGTAGAAGAACGTGCAATTCAAGCTGAAGGTAACAGGTGGTGTGACATCGCAAAAGGAAAGACAGTGCAGGCGAGGACGACTAGCCGGATGACCCATACAGAAGAGGGTTGTAGAGCTACGGAGGACTACACAGCACACAATGGTGCTGCAAAACACTATGTAAAGGGGGCACATGATTGCAGATGATTACAAAGTAGAACACAGTCCGTCGGAAGTCGATGCGGCAGAGGATAACTTGAATCAAACAAACACCACAGGAGGTGCGGCACCAGTTCGAATTCCCAAAAACATCCGCCACCTTCCAAAGTTTACTCTTGTTACAACTTTCAGAGTTTCCCAACTCGCCAGTCCGAGTCGGTATTAAACCGCCGGTCCGCCCAACTCGTGAGAGAACAACTGCATGTACAACACAATTGGTTACGCTGACATCTAGGCGCTTGTCCCCCTGTCTGTAGCGCTACTCCTTGTATGCACGTAGGATAAGATCTAACTGTTGTGTACCACGGCAAGCGCCAAGATGTCATAGAACAATGAGGCAAAACACCACCATGGTGTAGCAGGGCACTACAGAAGAATACGCCTCAGCCACAAAATCAAGACGCAAAAGACCGGCAACAAGGACGACGTTGAGCAGGAATTTAACTGGTTTTGCAGAAATCTAAAACATAAACGAACTCTGTTCCAATTGGGAAGGGAGTCAATGAAAGTATAGGTCGACCCCAACTACCAACTGGAAAGCTGTTTTAACAAACTGAAGCTACACAACAACTACCTATGGAGATCCCAAACAAGGCTACGACTCTCTCTGGTGGTTCAACTCTTGGCAATGGGTGCCGAAGCGCGTATCATAGGAAGCTAAAACTGTGATCCAGCTGAGTTAAGAGGATAGGAAATGGGTGACGGCTGACTCTGGAAAATTAAAGCAACTTTTCCAAAGTTACAAAGTTTTGCCATCTGTGACGCCGGTGATCACTTAGCCTGATAGAACGAGTCCTTCTTATTTTACTGGCGCAATAGTCTGTGGTGGACCCAGGCCTTGCGTTGTCCCAATGCCCCAAATTCAAAGACTTTTCGGGCCGGAGCAGTGGTTTCCATACGCCTACCCATCTTAAGCGTTGTATCCAAAGATGCTTAACCAGGAGCATGCCGCGTTGTCGTGTAATCTTTTTCTCCAAACGCCATCAACAAAAACAGGACCAACAATCGCGCACAGAACTTTTCTCTCAAGAAGTCTAAGAGTTCCCTCATCCGCGTTAAGAAGCGTTCAAGTTTCTGCTCCGGAAAGGAGGACTGGGATGACCCAGTTGTTATAGTTGTTAAGACAGCTTAGTCTTTCCAGAGAAGGGTCTATTACTCAATTGCCTCTAGAGCCCAAAGAAGCAGCGATTGGCAAGAGTGATTCTACGTTTGATTTCTGTACCGGATAGAAAGGACGAGTCCTCTGTCCCCTTAAAATGAGACCATTCCTGTGAAGATTGCAGTTTCATGAGACAAACTTGCTTATTTTTTAGTCGTTTAAGACCATCCTGAATGATATACAGATCTCAGGATGTGTCAGCTTGATGTATATCAGAACTTCTAGGACCGCGGAGACGATATTGCCGAGAAATTTGAAGTTTTACTGATGTCAGTGTTGGAAAGTGTGTCTGACGGATTCAATTTCCTCTTCGCCAAGTTGTCCATGGGTGCTATTGGTACAGTGCCCCATTAGCACCTCTGCCAAAATTTTTAATTTGCTTCTGTTTAGGTTGAACAGCGTTTGGGTTCTTTTCAAGTTTTCTAAAGGGCTCTGAATATGGAAGTCATCACATGTCCTTCATCTGTTTTCGATTTTCTGCTCTTTTGTGGAGTCAGTCACGTGTATGTGAACGCTTCTAAATAAGGCATCCGCCCCCTCATTGCCAAGAATCCTACTGTGTCCTGGTATCCAGCTGAATGTGGCCATGTACACAGAAGCTATCTCGTTTAAATTCTATCTTGACCAACTTGGTAAAAGGCCGCTTAACTGAAGGAGAAAATAATTATTATCTCGGTGGTGAGGGTGAGTTTTGGAGACTGACAACACTTACGAGACACTTATGAGACAGACGTTGACATACATACAATCTTTACTAACCAGGACTGAACTTCGACCAAAAACCTGACTCTGAATCCCGAGTGATCCGAAAAAATCTGAAGACACATCAGTTATAAAATTGAATTCCGATTTTGATTCTAAATTATATTAAAAATGTTATTCCAATTTCTGATCCAAACATTGTTCAGAATTTTGTTCCAAAAATTAATTAAAATCTTGTTATAATTTTTCATTCAAACAGTCTTATTAATTTTGATCCAATTTTTGATTTGAATATTTTGATGTTCCACTTTTCTATCTGAACATTTTTAAAATTTGTTCCTTGTTTTCAAAATGTTCCAATGTTTATTCGAAATTTTGTTCAAATTTTCGATCCGAATATTCTTCAAAATATTGTTTCAATTTTTAAGCAATTCGCTTTCAATATTTTATTAAAATTTTTGATCCAAGTATTCTGAAAATATGCTGTTCCAATTTTTCGATTCAAACATTCTCCAAGTTTTTTTCCACAAAATTTGTTCAAAGTGATGTTCCAATTTCTAATCCAAATGCATGTTCAAATTTTTTTTCAAATTTGCGATCCGAATATTCTTCAACATTTTGTTTTAATTTGTACCCGATTGGCCTTTAAAATGTTATAAGAATTTTCGATACAAATATTTTGAAAATATTTTGGTCCAATTTTTTGAACCAAACATTCTCCGACAGTTTTTCTTTAAAATTTAGGCAACCTCATAATCTAATTTCTTATTTTAATGCATGATTAAAATTTTGTTTCAATTTTGATCAGAATATTCAAATGTGCTGATGTTTTAAGAATATTGGGATCCACAAATAAGAACAATTCTTGACTCAAATATGCTACAAATGTTTTTCCACCTTCAAATTTTTTCAAAGTGATCCAATTTCTTTTCCAAATGCATGTCTAAAATTTTGTCCCAATTTTGGATCAAATTATTCTTGCAATTCTCGATCTGCATATTTTTCAAAATTTTGTTCCAATTTTAGATTCAAATCGTCTTCAAAATATTGAACCAATTGTTGATCCAAATATTTCAAATTTTGCACAACTTGTTGTTCTAAATTGTGTTAGAAATGGATAGATCAAAAATCATCCGATCATTCCGATCATCTTTTGATCCATCTCCATCTGCATTTGTGTCGGCTTTTGGAACATCACATTTCAAATTTGTATCTGGTTTCCTCGTCTCACAATTAATCATGCAAACTAATCGCAGAACTGCTGAGTTCTCATCTGACAAATTCCATCACATTCACAACCAAATCCGATGTGCCATGAACGACGAACGTTGTCACACCACTTGACTCCCAGAAGCCCGCCAAGTGTCCATGATTCACAGACAAAAGATAAGACATCTACCTCCACAAGCAAAAATTCACGAGAAATAATCGAAATTTCCGTCCACCGCGGGGCGATTGCCCTAATTGAAAAGCAATCAAAAAACCACTTAACTTCTTCCACACAATGAATCAGTCGTCGCATCCTGCCGACTTGTGCACAAATTCAAGGGCAACGCTCCACTAGCCCTTTTGGGCATTTCAATCAAGTGGCGTGGGCGTCATGTGTTCTTCAAAAAAAAAAACTCAACTCCCCTCCAATCCCCCGGCCAGCGACGAGCAGACTTTCGATATGACATTCCCAATTACTTTGTGAATTCCAAATGTGATCATCGTCCCCTGTTGAGCCTCTTATCCCATCCATCAGTCAGTCCATCCAAACTGGGCAGGCGACCAGCCAGCCAGTCGGCCAGTCAGCAGGCAATCCAAGAGAACCGCACAAAATTTATCGCTGCGCATCGATTTTGACCTTTTTTTGTCCAATTAATCCCCACCGCCGCCGTTGCTCGCCCCCACCCACCTCATCGCAAGCCATCCACGTCCATCCATCGGTTGATGTTCGTGCTTTCCTTGTATTTTTTTGGCTCTCGAATGCACAACCGATTGAGCGAGCACACACACACACACACCGATCTCGTCAGTGACGACACTAGAGTTCAGTACCCCCTACCCCTCCCCAACACATTGCGGACATCCTTTGGACCAGGTTTCTCTTGTCTTGGAGGGGGAGGGAAGCGAACGTTCAAGCGTGTTGTTTGTTTTGCGAATTTCTTTCATTTCTCTCCCCTACATTGACGTCGTCGTTTTCACTCGTAATCACTCGTAACCACTGCTGCAGCGCCCTCTTTTGTTCCTGCCTAAACGAGCGCCGTTGCCGCTCGTCTGAAGGGAGGCAGCAGTGTGATGCGGAAAATGTGGTAAAGTGTCAGCGAGCGGCGTCGGAACGCTTCTGAGGAGGACAAATACTTCCTTCCCCCCATCCTGCTGCATCGTCGTCCACCCGCAATGGAATGACACGCAAAGTGCGGGTCACCCTCGCCAGGGTGACTTCAAGTCGCAGGGGCGTGGGACACACTTTGAATTAAAAGCAATAAAAATCTCATGAATTTTCATGCTCATTGCGGCTAAGCCCGAGCCGGGACTGAGTCCGTGCTTAACTCGGGCGCCCTTCTTTGCAGTCGCGTAATGACATCAAAAATTTATAAGTTCACAAGTCGCTGGCCTTCGAGCTGTTGTTTGACGTGCTCCCGCTCTCCCCCTGGCCAACCCACCCATCCCACCACAATCCAGTCAATAATGCGAAGCCCTTAATTGGCCCCGACATGCTGTCGCTGAGGAGAACAGACGCTACCAGCGTCATTTACAATTTCCTACAGATCTTTGTCACGTCCTGTGTGCGCCAGGAATCGTTCTCAATTCACCCATCGCCACTCATTGTGTTTGGCAGAGCGAGCAAAGGAATTCCAGAATTTTATCTGTGTCACATGGGCGCAGTGTGCTGTCTTCGGGACTTGGTGGCGCCATTCCAGCGCGCAGGACGGCGCACCAAACAATGTATTCCCAATCACGCGCTCCCAGTTGCCAAGGATACACGCTAGACGTAGGGTATGGCCGTCTCCGTGGTCGCCACCGCCATCGGACGACCTAGAAGTTGACAACGACACTGACGCCGAATACTTTGCTGCGGTCAATAAAACGGTTTTCGAGGGTTGTTACGTAACCGTGTGAAGAAGCGACAACTTTCGAGAAAATTTAAGGGTTCCCCGCTTGTGGAAAACCACCACCACCCCGCGATGGCAGAGAGTGCGGAAGAAGCGTGCGCAATTCCAATTAATCGACATGCTTCCTCAATAAAATATTATTTGGGACTCGCAACGGAGGGCGAGGACGATGACGGCGGCGGGGAATCAATTGGTTTCTCGTTTCGCTTCTGGTCCGCCCTTCGATTTTGTTTTTTTTTTTTGTTGGTTTTTAGGGTTAAACGCTTTTTAATGGCTTCACAGACGTTTATCGGCTTGGCTGATGACGTCGAAATGTCAGTTTTGTCCTCCAACTAATTGCTGACTGTCTGTCATCAGGGTGCATGCGCCCAACTGGAACTTGTCTGGCACCGGCTGGTATGATGCAGGGTGGGTAGGATCGATAGGAATAGAGTATTTTGAAGATGAAGCGTTGCCAAGTGAGACTGTTGGGAAATAAGGTTTTTTTTTGTCAGCAATTTGTGCCAGCTTAAGCAACAATATCGAGGGAGGCATGGGGCTGTGCACACGAGGCGATATCGTTGATCGTGCTCAACATGGCGAACTGCTAGTGCTATCCTCGCTTGTGGCCAGGTCAAGTTGATATACAGCCTCCTCGTGACGCCCCCTGGATAGCCATCGCATCACCCGTTGTGTTGTGAACTAATGAGTGCAGAGAACACCTCCTGAGGGTTAAATATTGATCCTGGTCTGTGGGCTGTGAGTGAGGCTAAGTCCCTCACCAGGTTTAAACAAAAAATTAAGCTCAGAGACTACATGCCGTTTCAAAAGTTGACTGGGGTCGTCAAGCGACGAAAGGACAAGGATTTTCGATTCTGCACGTGGAATGCGAGATCCCCTTTAACAAAGCTCTTGCAGCCGAAGAACTTGCGAAAGCCCTGGACTGCTACAAAGCAGACATCACCGCCATCCAGAAAGTGCGGTGGGGTGGGCCGGGCAAAAGGAGAATAAAGAACTGAGAAGACAGCGCCTATTCCGATGCGAATTCATTGTTCGAGACGGACATGGGAAAAAGCCTACAGCTAGGACCCCGTAAGCGATCCCGAGCCTCATGACAACCCGCATCAAGGCTTAACTCAGGGTTAACTTGGGCTCACGTCCCGACAGAGGAGAAGGATGACAACAGCAAAGATGACTTCTATGACCTCCGAGACAGAAACGATCGGTGCCTCAGTTTCGATACCAGGATCGTTCTGAGAGATTTCATTGCATTGCTGGGAAAAAGAGGACATCATCAGGAAACGCAGCCTACGCGACACCACATCCGGAAACAGACTTAGGCTGGTGGACTCCACCACAGAGCGGAACCTCTCTGTGGCTAGCAAGCGGTTCCAACACCTCAGCATGCGATCCCCATATCAATCAACCGTCAATCAAATTGATCACATTGCGATCGGCGTCAGACACTCCTCCTGCATCCACGATGTCCGAACCTTCCAAGGTCCCAACATCGACTGGGATCCTAGGTAAGAACCCGGATATCAAGAGAGCACCAGAGTCAAGACAGAACACCGACGAAATGTCTCATCTTAACCTAATTTCAACAAAGGACGAAGATAGAGAAGGACCTCAACCAACTTTGAGTGTTACCTGATCAAGTCCGTCTTCGAACTATACGGCTCACTCCGAGAAGATGACAACAAAGTCATCCTACATCTCATGCTGCCAAATTTGTCCACTCTTGCCCAAATTATCTCAGCAAAGGCTTACACCATGAAGGCACTATAAATTTCCTTTCCCACATCAATCAGAGAGCGTCTGATCGCATAACAGGAAAACGATCAATTAAGTAAAAAAATTTTTCCCACAGTTAATAGGCGAAAAATTGGATCAGTTTTGGCCTCAATTCTGCCACACATAACACGCGACCGTAAAATAAAACTATCCGACGACGAAACTATGCGGATGGGTGTCATAATGGCGCTATATTGGCGAGTGGACCTCCCCATTGCCTCTCCAGCTGGCACGATCTCTCATCAGCTGCCTCCAGCTGAGCACTGCAAGTTGGTTGAAGTCCTTCTCGGCTTGTGTGCATCATCTCAATCTAGGCCGTTCTCTGTTGCGTTTTTCCAATGGTTCGGATTGGAAGACTTTTCGGTCCGGAGCAGTGGTGTCCATGCGCTCTACATGTCCTAGTCATCTTAGGGTCTGTATCAGAGGATGCTTGTCCAGACGCATGTCGCCGTGCAGGCAACAAAGTCTGTCACAGGTCCAAAAATCACACGGAGATCTTTTCTCCCGAAAAGCCAGAGGGCTTCCTCATCCGCTTTTGGTGACGTCGATGTCACTCTTGGATTGTCAAAAAACACAATTTTGTCCAGCCGTAGGAGAAGATGAAATGAAGCAGACTTGCCTTTCCTTTTCGACTTATTTCTGGAATCCCTACAAAAGTCCTAGGATCCCATTTTTTAGAATAATTTTTTAAGATGGTGTCCTCGAGCTCTACAGTGCGTCGACTGCGCTGAGCTCCTGTTTCACTGTTTCACAGCACATCCTCCTTCAAGATGCTGCTGCTGCTGTCTCAAATCTCTCCGTTCGGAGCCGGCAATAAACTGTGGGTCCCCTCCACTCGTAAGTAAAATGCACAACACGACTAATTGCTGAAGAAGCTTGTCTTTTTTGTAGTTATTCGAGAGCATGTAGACTAAACATTTTAATGGAGGATTTGAGATCCTGATCGAATCCCAGGTTGAAAAATTAGGTCCGATTCTGGAACTGGACCTTCATTCACTTCACCGCCGAAGTCGGCATTAAACGCATCTACTCCACCGGAAAGAGAATAATAGCACAAGGGGTTGTTGGAGAAGCTAAAAGTACCGCCAGCCAATTTGTTATGAAGCTCTGGAACACACTCCTTCCTGAATCTATTGAGAATCTGCACAACACTCCTTTTAATCTATAGTGGTCATGCGACTATAGCTACTAGTCAAACCTGCTAGCGCCTGTGACAGAAGCGAGAGGACCCCTTCGACAGCGCTACCTGCCGAGAGATTGATGTCCTTAACATCCCCTACAAGATCCTCTCTGCCCTTTGGCGTGAACACCTTAAACCGTTCTTGAACATTCTGACAGGATCTGGTTTCAGACTAGAGAAGTCTACGATCAGATCAGATTTTCACACTGCGGCAGATAATGGAAGAGACCCGAGAAGTGCAGACCGACACCCATCACTTATTCGTCGATTTCAGAGCCGCACGTGGCAGGTTTGTCCACTTAATAATAATTAAGTGGCACTACAGCCCACAAGGAACCAGGGCCTAGCTTCTACAATGATTACTCGTGTTGTGCGTGCTACTTTTCTCTCACGAGTTAAAGGGACCAACAGCTTTGAGTGTTGTCAGCAACTCGAAAGAGGTGGTGCCGTAAAAAAATGTGTCCCGTCCGGGAATCGAATTAAGACTTTCTGCGTGGCGGTCGACGCACTTACCTCTACGCCACGGCTTAGCCACTGGTCCACCTAATAAATTGGAGACCATTTGTGCCAAGAGGCAATAGGTGTTGGAGGCGTCGGTGGACTGGGTTAAGACACGTTCTATT
Organism: Eristalinus sepulchralis; assembly: GCA_944738645.1. Taxonomy (NCBI): domain Eukaryota; kingdom Metazoa; phylum Arthropoda; class Insecta; order Diptera; family Syrphidae; genus Eristalinus; species Eristalinus sepulchralis. The sequence goes on from OX122883.1 coordinate 66,239,619, forward strand.
TGCTAGTCCCCTGGTATTGACCATCTTCTGGAATGAACCTGGAGCGCACACACTTATTCAATTCAGCAGTTGGTCGTGTCGCATCTCATCAGAGAGCGCCTTGTGTTGACCTCGCAACAGATGTTTAGGCCCCTTTAGTCTGGTCTCCTAAGTATAAGATTGGGAGTATCCTAGGTAGCGTCAGAGTTTAGTTTAGAGCCGACCTTTACCAGAAACTCAGAAACCATCTGTGTACACCGATGAGTCCAAAACGAAAGGAGTTCGGTGTGGTATTTATTCTGAGGTTCTCAGGCATCTCCGTCAGACTTCCCAATCACTGTAGCATCACTCACAATGTCTTTGGTGAGAAGAACGGGTATCCTCTGAGGATATCCACATTTTTAAGACCCCCAAGGCCTTGAAATCAATCTGTGTAAACTCAAAAACTCTTAGATCAGATGACTGAGCAAATTAAATTCGACTTAAGGTGACAGTTCTCAGAGACAATCTCGCTTTGTAACGCCTCATTATTGCTCCTCATCTGGAGCTTGGGCCTTCGTGGAAAACGACATCAATAGACTTCACACCTTTTTAGGTCGCGTCGCGTCGGTCTTCCAAGCAAAAATCTTTTACATCCTAATAGCCACGAACTACATTGTGGAGAACTGGTGGAAGGGGCGTGGTATCTGCGTCCATAACGACAGTCAAACTATGCTCAAGGCCTTACTCAATCCTCTAACCACTTCCAAGATAGTTCAGGAATGCAAGTCTTCCCTCAATTTGATGGGCAGACTAAGACTTGTCGGGTCTAAGACTTCAATAGGCCCCGAGGCCCGACGGGGTCATGGGAATTTCATTGCCGATGAACTTGCTAGACATGGATCAAAGAAGCACTCATAGGGCCTGTAGCCACCTTGGGACTGTCCGCGTCCTTGGTCAGGGCTTCCATCGACAGTTGGGCCTCCCGTTAGCACAACCAGAAATGGCATGACTCTCCAGAATGGAGGCTGAACAAGTATATGATTCCACGCGTCAGCAAGAAATTCGCGGCTTTTCTGTTATCTCTAAGAAGGAAAGTCAGCAGACAACTTGTTGGTGTATAAACGGGACACTTCACCCTCGTTAAGCTCTTAGGTGAGCTTGGGCTTAGTGATGAAGCCCTCTGTGACACCTGAAGAGAAGGTGAAGACACTGCAGAGGACCTCCTCTGTCAATGTCCCGCCTTTGCTCGGATCAAGTGGCAGCTGTTTGGCGATGATGTGATTGGATCTGAACACCAAGGTCCTTCCTCACAGAAGTGCTTGCTCGTAGTCCTCTGGAAGACGAAGTAGAATGGACCAATTTTTTAACAAGACCGATTCAGTGTAAAAAAAAACACAAAACAAACGTCGGTTTCTGAGTCTTCCCCATCGGCTCTCAATGATTTTAAGTGGTTATAGGTAAAAAATTTGAGTGGGAGCAAAATAGCAACGTATAGGGCTAAGTTTCTGCATCAAGCCGCCTCAAGCTACATCAACTGAAACTGACTCAAGTCTGGCTTGGGACTTGCGACAAGACTTTTATGGGTCGGTAGAGGTACATATGGCGGAACGTTTGATCTTCGGCTCACTCTATCTCTCTCTTTCTCTCTCCTCTCTCTCTCTATTCATCTCTCTCTCTCTCTCTTCTCTCTATCTACCTTTATCTAGTGAGGGAAAGAATGTACACAAACCAAATAAAAGAGAGAGACGACCCTACAGACAGCAACTTATTTATTATTCTGTCATACTAAGCGTCTAAGGATTTAAGACTTCGAGTCATTCACCTGCTTAGCAGAGCGGCTCTTGTTAAGGAAAATAGTAGCTAGTTATTAGCGTTACAATGTCTATAATGTACAGTCTGTTGCGAAAAATTTTCATCATTTTAAGAATATTACTCAACAATTTGTCCTCCTCTCTCTCTCTCTCTCTCTCTCTCTATCTTCTCCCTCCCTCTCTTAAAATCACCCATTAGCTGCATACTTATGGTCATCAACCAAAACATCTCCAACATACAACGACAAAGAAGTTTGCAGAAGTTTCAGAAAATTGCCTGTCTCAGCATAATCGGTGTCGTGTGCACTTATCCCACAACAGCTCTTCAAGCTCTTATTGGGCTTACACCCAACTTACACCTTAACAATCTTCTTTAGACAGACAGCTGCTAAGTAGGCCATAAAACAACATCTTGAACTGGCGTTGAAACCAGGAACTTTAGTGCCTCACCAAAGTTTACTAAACGCAGAACCTAAGGGTGACGATTTCTGAACGATGCCGGACATTTTGGATAGGCAACCCTGACCATGAATACTGGTTAAAGGCTAAGAATGGTCCACAAACGGATCGAAACTGGTGTCTAGAGCTAGGGTCTTTGAGCCCAACTGCTGCTGTTGATTTCTTTACAAAAACGGGCCAAAGTCCTACTGTTTTCTGAGCTAAGTCCACACTTTTTAAGCTGGACGTTATTTGTTTTAGATTATTAAGAAGGCAAGAATACAGATCATTTCCAAGAAGCAAGACTACAGATCAAGCCAAGCTGCCGAATTCTCCAATACACTGGGCTCCAGAACTGTTGCCTCTGCACACTGTAACCCCTCATCACAATATAATAAATGGAAACTTTGGCCACGTCCCTGGATACAAGGGATTTCAGGCAATGAGTCCGGAGATGAACTCGCCAGGCTTACAATTGGAGCATAGCAACAATGATTAACAAGTGGGAGTCGAAACTTCACCCCGACGAGTGCACAAAGGGGTCAAGTCTGCAGCAATCCAAAAGTTTAACCAAACCTGACAAGGAAATTCCTCACAGAGCCGGGAAGCGTTTTTGAAGGCTCTCGAGCGTTTTTTTTTTTTGCCGTTACGTCCTGAAGGTCCACCCAGAACAAGTTGAACAAAGACATAGAATGTCTGTAATGTTTGGGAGAGGACAAGAGAGCTTTCAATGGTTAAGGATTCCGGCGGACTTAGTAACTTAGTCAAATTCCGTTAAAAAGGACGTAATGTCTCTCAGATAGAAGGCAGTACGGCTTGAGATTCAGAGAGCGAGGTGTCATATGACACAGAAAACAAAAAAGGCAAAATCCCACCTTCGAATCCGCCATTAATTACTTTGCAGGATGAACTAGACTTTCTTCGCTTAGAGACTCTGAAACTCATTAAATAGCAACTTAAACCCCACTACCCTCCATCCAGCCCATTGTCGAGCAATTAAAACACAAACTGACAGGAAATTCCTACACAACCGCCACACGATCCCTTGCAACACAGCAAACCACGACTCCGTCCCACTGCTGGAATGAGAAACCAGTCCCAGTTCAGGCAGCGGCGAAGTGTGACCCCTCCACGCTGTGTGTCAATTCATAAGAAATTACAATCCTCCTTAAGCTTCCCGTGACATCACCCCAGGGGGAGCACGGTGGCGATGGTTGGCGCCTCCATCAATTCGCTTCTCTTTGTCTAGCGGAAAAGTCCTTTTTTTAAATGAACCTGTCACCGTGTCTCAGTGATTTCCTAGAACATTAGCAACATTTGCTGTGGCGGCGGCGGCGGCGGTTTAAAAAGACCCATCAACGTTTTAATTAATAAAATTCATTTATTCCACACCACGAGGAACGGCGGCGAAACAGGTATCCGGCAAATTGGCCAACCAGTTTCCCTCCGCCACATCACGACCATCAATCGATATCGAGACGAAGGAACGACGACGGAAAAAACTACCAAAATCCATGCAAATCAGATAGTTTGTCTCCGGACTGTCTTTGAACCCCGGATTCCGACCGGTAACGTCAGCTACCTACCCACCAGTCAGCCAGCCAGCCAGCGAACCAACCAGCCAGCCCGCAATGAACTTCAGATGGAAGTGATAGAAGGCCGAGGTTGAATTACCTTTCAACCACTCCCCACTGTTTGCGATTCTTTTTCTCCCCTCTCCGCTCCGTCGCTGCTGCTGCTGCTGCTGCTGTTGAACCCGAAAACAAGCAGATGTACGTTTGGCAGATGAATGCGCCGAGCGAAGGGGGAACGCACAGGCACCAATCTGCGATGGCACACGAGCGAGTGGTAGGTAGAACGGAATCTCTGACGATTTTTTTTCGATTGCGGAAAGATTCAGCAAAATGGAAGGAAATCTAATCCGAAACCAGCTCGACCGCTGCCGAGCTGCGAAAGTGGCAGAAATTCACTTACCTCTTGTGCACAAGAACTACTGCGTCTTGTCGGGCGAGGGGGGGACGAAAATAACAAAGCTGCGCTGCGCTCCTTACCGCTGGTCAATAAGGACCGTCAAGGGATCCGGAGGAAAAAAAAAAGCACACCCAGCCAAACAAAGGCGACGGTGGTGGTGTGGTGCTGGTTGAGTGTACAACGCACTTGTGGCGAAGGATCAATCAATTGATTCGCAAAAAAGGACTTCACCGCACACTTGACGTCACTTCACCGTCACACCGTCAAAGCACTCACTCACAATCTGGACGCGACTCTTCAAAAGAAATTCGTTTGCAGTAAAGTCTGCCGAGACTTGCTAAAATCACACGAACAATAAAAAACAATAAATAAATCACAGGACTTAAGGACGTAGATTCGCTCACACACGTATTGTCTCGTCACTGACAGTAGAGCAGCGAGCGTCACTTGAGGACTTCCGCGAGAATTCTAATTCACTCGGCTGGCCCATGCACACAACGGTGTTTGCGGAATTATTTCCCTTTTATCTCTGGCTTTCACGAGCACTCACACACGTACGCACTGACTCACTGCGCTGCGGAGAGCGAAGGACGACGATTCAATTATATAATTCACAAGGCTGTGTAAGAGTGTTGTGTGTGTGTGTGTCAGTCCTCCTGGCTGCGATGACGCGTGCTATATTGAAATTGGATTTGTTGGACTGGTACGTCCACTGCGCTGCCGGCAACACACTCGCTCGGGTATGTAAACAAAGTACGTTCGATGGAGAGAGGCGACGACAATGAACAGGACAGTGTGTAGAGTGAAGACGCAAGAGCAAAAAAACAACCCAACACGAAACGAGAGCTACTGTGGCGCAGTAATACCAAATGAACGCGATGATGGAGAATTTACAACTGAAAGTTGTGGGTACGCATCACTGTCGCTCTGGCTGCTGCTTGGTTGGCTGCGGGATGAATTAAACGATGAATGCTGGTTGAGAAGGGATCGCTGGGTGAATGAATGAACGGTGGCTTAGAAACGGTTGAGTGCCGGACGGGGAAGTGAGTGAGACTCTGTGAGAGAGAAGAAAATGGTTCGTGCTTACGGTGCGGGAACGATGTGGAAATGAAGTGGGATTGATTGCTACCAGAGTTCATCGAAGGCATTGCCAGAAGTGGGGTAATTTATTTGGTGATGAATTGGCTTCTAAAGGTTAGCAAAAATTAAACAGTGGGGAACAGGTGGCTGAAGAGGGAGTTTTTTTTAATGCTTAACGATTTCAAAGGTTTTTAATTGCCTCTGTTCAGTCTCCAAACCCTTTTTTTTTGATAATCTGTTACAAAAGTATCAGGAGAGTATGGTGGATGACGATGACGATACGTCTGATATGTTAGATTTAAGGCCTGGTCTGGTCTTAGACTCGACCTGGTTCAATTCATAGGTTACCCATTTGTCAAGTTTCTTCAATTTTCCTTTTTGAGACAAGGTTCGACTGGCGGATAATCCCATGTTGTGTTCTGTGTACTCACAGCAACAAAGGATGACATCAAAACTGCAATCATGAAAAAAAATGGAAAAGCACTTGGCAATGACCCGCTGCGGAATTTATTAAATATCCATGGAGAAGGCACAATTTTGGGCGGTTGGTATTTCTCGGAACCCGAGAAATGTTGGTTATTAAGTGTCTATGGTACCTGACATTTTCTGAAGGAGTGAGACTTTACATATTCCTAGAGAAAACAGTCCACAACAGTGATATCACACGATGTAGGCGGCCAATTTAATAATAATTGAGTGGCACTACAGCCCACAAGAGACCACAACTAGCTTCTACAACAACTACTCGTGTTATGCGTGCTACTGTCCTCTCACGAGTAATAGGGACCTACAGTTTTTTGCGACTCCGAACGGCGAGATTTGAGGCGTTTTTCATAGACAATTAGTACTTCTTGAGTTTTATTTATTTTTATTTATTTATTTATTTATTTATTATAATATAATATGCTACCACAATAAGACCATGTCTTCTAAATCTGTGGCATATGTACTGAATAAATGTAAAAAAGTGTATATGTTTTTTTATATGTTTTAAAGGAAAATAGAAAAGAATATGAAAGTAAACTAAATTCATTAATTCATTAACAATATTTAAATAAAGAAAGATAAGAAAGTAAGATAAACTGAAATCAATAAAAAAAGAGAATGAAAAATAATAAAAATAAAATGTGTGCTGTAGGGAGAAGTCTTTATTCTTGCTGGCTGAGGTATGACTTTAAGTTTCTTTTAAAATTTCCGATGCTGCCTTGGTCTCTTTAAGAAATAGAGCGAAATAGAGTTCCACAGATCCACAGCAGCGATAAAGAATTGTCTTTCAGAAGTTAAGCACGTAAACCTTGGTAGAATTAAGCAATTTGACCTGTTTGATACCGGAAATCCGGAAGTTTTTCATAGAGAGAGCGTGGTGCACCGTGTCTCAATATTTTAAACAGAAGACATAAAGCTCTGAATTTCAAATAATTTTTAAGAGACATTTTAAGAATGTTTTTAGACAAGTGCGAAACATGGTCATATTTCCTAAGCCCGTAAACATATCGAACAATACTAATGAAAGCAACATTAAGTTTCCTTAAACTACTAGCTTCGCAATTTAGAAATAATTGACAGCCATAGAGCAGTACAGGAATTGCTATTGTTTTGGCAAGAAGCATTCGAGTTCTAAGAGGAATATGTTGCTGGGATATCCACGGACTACGAAGAACGCCATAAGTTTTTCCCACTGAAGAGTTTATTTGGTCATTCCAAATTAGAGTTCTATTGAAAACTACGCCCAAGTTCTTCAAAGTGTTAACGAATTCAACGGGTGAGTTGTTTAACATAACTGCAGGGAAGTAATCGAAGGTCAATGCGTTTTTCGAAATAACCAAACACTTACATTTTTCTGAGTTTAACTTCAGATCATTCTCGAGAGACCATTTTTATATTTGATCCAGATCATAATTGATACTTTCCACACAGTTTTCAATAAGACCAAGTGGACAGCTTTTATATATTTGAATGTCATCGGCGTAAATGGGAGTCGCTGAATGTGTAACAACATTTGGAATTTCATTAATATATATACTAAATAAAAGTGGTCCTAAGATCGAACCTTTGGGTACTCCTTTTAGTACAGATAAAAATTCCGATAAAATCCCGTTCACACATACAGCTTGCTTGCGCCCATACAGATAAGACAATATAAGATTTGCGGCCGACATTGAAAAGTTAAAATTCCTAATTAATTTGTCTACAAGTATAGAATGATTGACCATATCAAAAGCTTTTGAAAAATCTAGAAGTATTAAAAATGTAACCGCATCACCATCTATGTCTGACCCTATTTTCATTAGACCTGTTAAACAGCTGTGATTAGGTCGAAAACCTGATTGGTGTTTAGTTATTTAATTATTTGAATTAAGGTGTACATTTAATTGTTTTTGTATTTATCGTTCGCAGACCTTTGATAAGAAAGGCAAGATGGAAATGGGTCGGAAGTCTTCGCATATTGAGTTTTTGGGTATCGGAATATTTTTTTGCAATTTTCCATTGATAGGGAAAGATTCCAGTTGTCAGGACTGAGTTAAAAACATGTACAAGATATGGTAATAGAGGAGGAAGAATGATTTTAATAAAAATAGGATGAACTAAATCAACTCCAACAGCATTAGATTTTATAGAAAGAATAATTTCAACTACTTCAAGCTCATTTACATTGCGGAACTCGAAAGATGCTTCATTTGTTGTTACATGACCTGTTCCACTTCTTACATTTAAGTTAGTCGGACCACTGCTTATTATAAATTTACGATTTAGTTCGTTTCCGTCTACATTATAAAGGGAGTAATAGGGTTGCTTAACAATGCCCATACTTCTTAAATTACTCCAAATCTTTTTACCATTCATGTTTTCCCCGAAACGATTAGAAATGTGCTGTCTTTTGGCTTCTCTTATTTTCGTTACGAAGTTAGTTTGGTGTCGTCGTACTCGAAAGAGGTGGTGTTGTGAAAAAAATGCGAGGTGTCCCATCCGGACACTTTTATAGTTGAGGTCCCTTTCCACTTGCTTGTGCCACCTGAGTCGTGGTCTGCCTCTACTGCGCCGTACCCCGGGGATGGATTCGAAGACTTTTCGGGCCGGAGGTTTGGTTTTCATCCGCTCTACATAACCTAGCCATCCCAATCGTTTAATCTTCACTCTTCTGGCTAAGTCGATGTCACTGAACAGCCCGTATAGTTCGTCATTATATCTCCTCCTCCACTTACCATCCATGCAGACGGGACCGAGAGTTACACGAAGAATTTTTCTCTCAAGGCAACTAAAAGCAGGTTCATCCGCTATTGACAAAGTCCATGCCTCCGCGCCATTTAGCAGGACTGTGACGATGAAGGTCTTGTAAAGCGTTCGAGGGTGGGCTTTGTTTACCAAATGCTTTCTTGTCCCAAAGAAGCAGCGATTGGCAAGAGTTTTCTTCGTTTAATTTCAGAGCTGGTGTCATTGTCTATCAATTGATAGCGGTGCCTAGGTTGACAAAGTTTTTGACTACCTTAAAGTTATATCTGCCTTCTGACCGAGACGTCCGTGTTGGGTGTCCTTTCTCGTTGACAGCATGATCTTACCCTCATTTACCGTTAAAACACTCTTCGCGGCCTCCGTTGCAATACCCACAAAAGCGCCATTAACATCACGCTGCGTTCTTCAGATATTGTCAAAATCGTCCGCATTTGCGAGTAGTTGGAAGGACTTCTAAAAGATTGTTCCTTTGCTATGACATTCGACTTTTTTACAATTATTTCCAGAACGATGTTGAAAAATTCGCATGACAGCGCGTCGCCTTGTTTGAATCCTTTTTTTTGACATCAAACGTCTCGGTTGGGTGTTTACCGACCTTGATGGAGCAGAATGTATTCTCCATCGTCATCCTACACAAACGGAAGAGTTTGGTAGGGATGCCAAAACTAGACATTGCTCTGTATAGCTCGTCTCTATGGACACTTTCATATGCGGCCTTAAAATCGATGAAAAGGTGGGGGTATCGATTTGTTGCTCCTGGATTTTCTCCGAAATCTAGTAAAGGGTGTCCCAACAAGAACGCAAGATTTAAATTTGGCGCTATTTGAATTGTCATTGTTTGACATTTGAACAAAAATTATTATTTGTTAGTAGAAGGTATAAGTTTAAGAAATAATGAAGCGCTACACGATTGAACAGAGCACTCTCATTGTTAAATTCTTTTACCAAAATGGTGAAAGTTCGCAAATTGCGATCAATTTGGGGTCACAATAATGCTCCACAAGAGTCAACTGTAAAGCGATTAATGGAAAAGTTTGCTGAAACTGAGTCTGTAACTGATGTAAAGACAACAACGTGCCTTCCACCAGGTCGATCGACCGAAAATATCGCAGCAGTACGTGATGATGTCGCTCAAACTCCATCAGATTTGATTTGCATCTTCATGCATACAAAGTTCAATTGACTCAGGATCTGAAGCCAGCTGACCATGCGCAGCGAAGGGAGTTCGTTAATTGGGTTTTGGAGAGACAACATGAAGGTGCTGAGTGATGTCGATAAAATCATCTTTAGTGACGAGGCCCATTTTCATCTTGATGGCTTCGCCAATAGGCAGAATTGTCGCATTTGGGGCGAGCATCCTCGAGTGATTCACGAGAAGCAAGTGCATCCTCAACGTGTCACTGTGTGGTGTGAAGTTTGGGCTGGAGGAATCATTGGAAATGAGTCAGGTCAAGTGCAAACAGTCAATGGTGTTCGGTATCATGAAATGATAACCAATTTGTTCGTGCCTAGACTTGAAGAAATGAATGTGGAGGGGATGTGGTTTCAACAAGACGGTGCCACATCTCATACAGCCAGAGAATCAATTCAATTGCTGCATCAGTCATTTCCCGGTCGTGTTATTTCGCCTTTTGGAGACCAGAATTGGCCGCACAGGTCGTGCGATTTAACACCATTGGACTTTTTTCTTTGGGGTTTTTTGAAGTCGATGGCTTATGCGAATAAGCCGACGACGACTCAAGCCTAAAAAAAGGAAATTGGACGCTGCATCAATGCAATGCCGCAGCATATATGCAAGACGGTCATTGAAAATTTCATTAAAAGACCGCGTATGTGCCAGCAAAGCCGCGACGTTCATCTGGTCGATGTGTTATTCCACACATAACCTCATCCTGTTACTTACGATATTATAAACAATTCACGATATTTTTTTTAAATATCTGCGTTTTATTTAAAATTTAAGTCTTGTGTTCTTGTTGGGACACCCTTTACTTGATCTTACCCTCGCTTTCCGCTAAAACACTCTTCGCGGCCTCCTCTGCAATACCCACAAAAGCGGCATTGACATCACGCTGCGTTCTTCCGATAATGTTAAGAACGTCGTCATATGCGAGTTGTTTAAAGGACTTCTGAAAGATGGTTCCTCTGGTGTTTGCGTTCGAGTTTTGAAAAATTCGTTCAAGAACGATGTTGAAAAAGTCACATGACAGCGCTTTGCCTTGTCTAAAATTTTTTTTGACATTAAAGGTCTCAGTGAGTTCGTTACCGACCTTGATGAAGGAGCGTGCATCCTCCGTCGTTATCCTACACAAACGGACGAGTTTGATAGGGATGCCAAAACTAGACATTGCTCTGTACAGCTCGTCTCTATAGATTATTTGATCATGATGATACGGCATACGAATAAGGAAATTACTGGCATCTTTGATGATGAAGTTGGAGCATATATGACGCAAGAAAACAAAAACGAAATATCTAAATGCAAGGTGTAAGCCACGGAATACGAAAATCAAACGCTTCGAATTGAGAAATGGAAGCTCTGTGTTACATAAAGGAAAATTTTAAATCCTGCCCATGAATGTAACGCCATAACAAGCGTTTTGCGTAAATTGGTGGCATCAATTACCGTTTCCGGTTTCCCACGCATTCCTTTTTCGAGGCTTAGATCTCCTGAGAAGGATTTACCAAACCGTTCGTTCACCGCTTTATTCTCATCTCTCTCATTTATGTTTTTGGCTGCCAGTGACACATGATGTCAGAATTTGAAATGTTATAGGACAAGAGCACGAATTTGGAACATAGTCGCTTGCATGATATAAAAAGGTGTAGCAGTTGCGACGGACCCTTAAAATAACACACATAGCACTGAGTTGCCCTGGTGCTCACTTAACGGCACTTAATGAAAAATCTGTCATATCTAATAGCCTGCAGCGCATTCTGATGGCTCCACATTGACATTTCATGCAATAAATCAAATCCCAGCTGTGGTCTGTTCAAGCTTCTGCTAGGGACACGTACAATGAATAAGCTATCAACCCGGATTTATGATTAAATGTAATCTGTATTGTTATTGCAAAAATTCACATAGAAGGACATTGTCTTCCTGTTGCGTCTAATACCTCATTTAGAGCCCTTCGATAAACGACATTCTGCCTAGCAAGCTTATCATGTTGAAGTTTGTTTTTACAACGCACAGGCCTATTCATTTTGTGGCTTCAAATTGGTAGCGTTGGCAGTTCTCACCTCTCAAACGCAGCTATCATTTAAAGTGTTAGAACTAATGTGGAACAAGCACCATTTGTGATCACGGTTCGGCAACCGCTAAAACTCACTACAAAAATGGTGAATCACGCCTAACCACTTTTTACGCTTTGCACCATTGATATAGTCCTCATACTGAACCGTCAACTCAAGTAATCGTTAAAATTGTGAAGAAATTAAGAGAGTGGAAGCGTGATGATGTCCTTAGGACTATGCATCGTCGTAATTCACGTACAATCGAACACATTTTTGTTGCTGGCTATGAGGCTCAGAAAAACCACAAATGGGCGAAGAGATTCCGTCGCATCCAGGCAAAGTGACTGCTTGACATGGAAGATAAAATGACACCTTTTCATATCCTGTGTCAGCCTTTTCGAATTGAAGTAGTAAAAGGGCATCCAGCGGAATAAAGTCATTTCAGCTCACCATCTCGTGGTACGTATTTAGGAAGGATCTGATCTGACACATTTTTAACACTAAACTGCAGGATTCAACCTTTATAGTGTAGGAGGAAAATTTCCAATAAAAACAAACTGTTACCACTGCAACTGCTTTTATTGACAAGAAAGCCGCTGCCAGTGAAGGTCAACGTATTTATATTAGAAAAGCATTTCACTTTTGGAGACTTTGGGTCGTTTAACCGATCAGCTGGCTTACACTTTTCTAAGCCAGAGCGAGATAGGACTATTAAGTCATGATGACACAGTGTGTGGTGCAAGAATTCTTTCATTTGCTTTTTTTTTCTTCTACAATAGTGAAGTCTTTCTCCTTTTGAAATTCTCAAAAAACCCTCGTCTCCCTACTCCAACTTTCATCACGTAATCTGTTCATAAAGAGGGATTCAACGGAAGGTTTGATTTTCAATAAGCCATTTGACAGATGACGCGTGACTCCTATTGCACTGCTTTGAGAGTTTTTTTCAGTATCAGTTGGCAAGCCATCATGAAAAGACTCAAACCACAACAGGGTCTCCAAAGTGTTCAGAAATCTGCGTAATTTGTAAAATGCTTTTGGTGCGGTTTGAGAAACTTACTTACATTATCTGCCTACTTAAGCCACTATTGCCAATACGATTCGCAAATTTCAGTCGCAGTTTACATTTGTGGATGATATTCGACCAGTTGGACCACATACAGCTCGTAGTGAAGCAGCTGTATCTGGGAGTGTACGCGAAGACCGTAACGAAGTAGTTTTTACGAGTAATCGTACTCAGCATCTTGACCATCTGAGCTGCATATGTGATGTTAGTTATTACTACGTGCTTGCTGACATTCACGGTGAGCTCTGGATGGATGTTAGCCATCACTATGTACTTCCTGAAATTCACGATGTGCTCTGGTTTCTACAAGACAATACAATACAACCTCTACATCGCGTAAAACAATGGACTTGTTGTGACATTTTTTTGGTGAGCACTTAAGTTTGACCGCTAGATGATACTAGATCGTATGTGACGATATCACGACTTTGTACCATTTCCTCTGGATATATGCAGCTCTTAAGGAATAAAGCCAGTCACTATTGACGCTTTGGAGACCAACATTACCCGTCTTATCGGCAAGATATCAGTCACTATGCCCGAACAAGTTACCGAAGACTGGACTTTCCGAATGGACCTCCTCAGACAAAGTCGTTCCCAACATGTACATGATATAATTTTCAAAAAAGTGAATGCCATGAATTTTTCTTTTAACCGGTAGTACAAATATTAAATTCACTTTCAAATTCACGAGTTTTATTTTACATTTTAAATCAAACCTCACGATGAATCGCCCTTCATAATCTTTTAGTAGCGCAGAACAAAGAGAAAACCAATATGCTGCAATTTAAGCCATCATTCACACATTATTTACTAAACGTAATGACAGCACTGAATACACTCAACCGCTTGGGAATTTCACATTCAACTGTAACTGTCTCATCCCACCCAGCCACCAATGCAAATGCTATTACCTTCAAATTACGATTACATGTGGTGAGTTGTTCATGATGGTCCCGCATCCCCCTTTGGGATATCAGTGAAACCCGAAAAGCCAGTGAAACATTTAATTTAAATTTAATTAGCGACCGCCACCACCGCGCACCCGCTAAATCATGCAAAAAGGGATAAAACCTCGCCTCCGCCGCCGCAGTGTACGAGTGCGTACTCGCGTGCAATCGCACTCTTCCGGCATTCGTCTCTCCAAAGTCTAAACACTTCCCACAACCAGCCAGTGACGGCGCGGCGGTGCGGCGTCTGTAACCCACTGGGTGACTGACATCGGAACAGGACGTGTCGGCGAATTGCATGTGCCATTCAGACCGCTTGTGTTTACACTTGTTTCGAAGAACCGTCAATGTTTACCTTAAATTAGGAACCGCCTTGCAGCCGCACCCGCCGCGCACTTGGGCACTCGGCGTACGGGGTACGAGTGCTTCCACGTCAATTGTTACACCACATGACGCCCTGTATTGGCGGGGCGCGGAACCAACGTTTCAGCCTCTAACAAGTAACTTGCCCCGTCTTCCGTCATAGTCGGCGCTCGTCGCTGGCACTCCGGCACTTGCAACAAGGACACGCTGTTGGTCTCGAACCGTTGCCGGGGTGAACTCGCAAGAGTGCCGCGCCCGCCACCAGCACTCCGGAATCACGCTAAAGTGCATTCAGCGCCAGCGTGCATGTGTGTTGTGCTCCTGGGTTGGCAATTTAAAATAAAAACGAACGGACGGGCATTTTAATGGCGACCTTGGCGTGTTACTCATAATTTGCCTCGGCCTGGAAGTTCCTATTGTGTCCTTTCGCTTCGCGGGGCGGGGAGGACGGGCCGGTGTGTGTGGGATAGGACGAAGCGCTGAGGGTACTTTAGCGTTTTCAAGTATTTCCCGGTTCAGTTTAACTGTGGAAAGACACAAGCACAGCCGAGTGGACGAGGTTAATAGTTCTCTCATTCTTTGTGCACCACTCCCAGAAGTGGCTGAAGTTTCGCGTAAAGAAAAAATCCCGGGAGTGAAGGAGTTTTGTGGTGGTGAGACTGTTGCTTGGGATCTCTTTGTTAAGTGGCCGAAGAGAAGTTGTTGTTGTTTGCTTTGCCGGCGGAAATATATTGGGTGAAGTCAAATAGCCAACAGCGGGTGGGCTTGGACAGTGTATTGCCGTTTGATTAACGGTTTATCGATTTCTTGTTGGGAGTGAGTGGCAAGTGTGAGTGGCCGCATGTCCTTAATTGATGTATCGATTCGAGTGTCCAGTATGTTGTGGAGAGCCAGCAGAAAATGAAGTTTTTTTTTCTTGTTTTTGCGTTGTGCTGTTGCAGGGGATACGAAACTGAAGGCAGGCAACTATGTAGATAATTTTTTTTGGACTTGTATATGTTGTGTCACATATTTCCTAATCTTTTCATTATCCTGAGAGTGACTTGATATTTTCAAATGCAGTTTTGTAATTTCTTGAGACAGAATACTAACCGTGTCGTGTGGCTCAATCTTTAAGATGCACAAGCCTTCATTCAGACGTTGATATTGGGAGTTCTCGGAGGAACAATGACCGGAAGGCAAAAGCGAGTTTTGTGGTCAAGGTACTTACTCCTGTCTTCTAAAATTTGTAAATGATCAAGGCACTAACTTCTGTCTTCCTTATACCTGGTAAAGGCCTCCTTACACTAGTTTCACTACTTACCCGCTTTCCAAACCATAGTATGGATTGTAGCGCATTTTTCAGTAAGCCATTGTATTCTGTGTGGTTAGTTGCTTGGTCTTAAAGACAGATTTTCGAAGCCGCTCTATCACAGAGTCCGACGCAGAGTGGGAAAAGCCTCACCTTGCTGTGAGAAAGTGCTTCATCTCACGCTCTAAATGTGAGAAAGGTGGGATTCCAACACTGAACATCTCCACATCGCGCATTTTTTCAGTACACCCTCATTGGAGACGCGTGTAGTTACCGTTGGGATTCCATAAGAAACTGTAGGCCCCTTCTACTTGTGACAGAACAATAGCATGCACAGCGCGGTTAGTTGTTGCTAAGACCTCGTTCTTTGTGACATGTAACACCACCGAATTTGTTAATATATTTTTGAATTTTTGAATTGGTTTCTCACATTTTTGCTCTCATAGACCGTTACCTAACCGTTCAAGTTGATTGTCAATTGTTCACAACTTTGCGGTTTTAAAGCAGGCAATTGAAAGAGAGCGACCAGAATTTTCCAAGAAATAGGGAGTTGTCTGGCATTATGGCAAAGCTGGGCCAGAAACATTTTTGACTTGGCAGAACTTTTAACCTCTAATTACTGTTTGCTTTCCTGCGGAATTGTCTGCTTTATGCAAATTTCATCAACCAAAGGGCCATTGAAAATCACATGGACATCGAAGTTCTACACTGATGGAATCTCACCGGAAAATGGAGAAAGGTTGTGCTTGATTGAAAATTTGTTTTATTTGTGTGTGTGCGTGTGGGGAAGGGACATCCTAAAAAATACTTTAAAACCTTTTTAACTTCTGCTTCTTCTTTTTCTTCTTCTTCATCTTCTTTTTCTTTTTACTCTTCTTGTGGCGCTACAGTCCGAGGTGGACCTGGGCCTCAACCAACATGCCTCTCCAGCCAGCACGGTCTTTCGCCAGCTGATTGATTGAGGTCCTTCTCCACTTGTGTGCGCCACCTTAGCCTGGGCCGCCCTCTGTTGCGTTGTCCCAATGTCTCAAATTCAAAGACTTTTCGGGCCGGAGCAGTGGTCTCCATACGCTCTACATGGCCTAGCTTTATTAAACGTTGTATCCGAAGACGCTTGATTAGGCGCATATCGCTGTACAGCCCATAGAGTTCGTCGTTAAATCTTCTTCCCCAAATGCCATCCACGCAAACAGGACCAAACATCGCACTCAGTCTCTCTAAAAGACTAAGGGCTTCCTCATCCGCTTTAAGTAATGTCCAGGTTTCCGCGCCATAAAATAGGACTGGGATGATCAAGGTGTTATATAAAGCAATCTCAGTCCTTCGAAAGAGGTCTTCATTACTCAATTGCCTCTTGAGCCCAAAGAAACAGCGATTGCCAAGAGTGATTCCGCGTTTGATTTCGGTGCTAGTGTTGTAGTCCCTATTTACCACGGAGCCGAAGTAGACGAAGTCTTTGACTACCTCGAAGTGTCTGCTGCCTAGTGTGACGCTCTATCCGAAACGTCGGTGTTGTGCGTCCTTCGTTGATGACAGCATGCACTTCGATTTGGCCCACATTGACCACGAGACCCATTTTAGCCGCTTCTGCTTCAATGCGAGCAAACGCCTCATTCACGGCTCGCTGTATTCGTCCAATCACGTCAATGTCGTCGGCGTAAGCTAGCAATTGAACTGACTTTTGGAAGATCGTGCCTCTGGTGTAGACTTGTGAGTTACTCACGATCTTCTCAAGGATGATAGTAAAGAAGTCACATGACAGTGCGTCGCCTTGTTTAAAAACCTTTTTTGACCTTTTAATATTGTTTCTGGTCTTATTGGTCTCTGCTTTTCATCACAACACACAACAAAACTGAAACCAACTTCAGACTGCTATAATTTCTGAACCATTCATGACAGTATGCTCAAATTTTGACACATGAGAGGTAGTTTTAAAACGATTTGGGTCTCCGTTGTGTTGAAAAATGTTGGTCCGCGATGGAATTCAAAAGTGATGGCTTTGTATTTTACTGGAAAACCACGAGTAGCTAATGCTAGGGGCCACTACTCGTTACCGTGATACTGGTAGCGTTTCAAAAGCGAATGGAAGTGTTCATAAAAACACAACAACATCGGCTAGTGAACGTTCAAATTGAGCGAAATCTGCCTCGAAGTTAGAGAAAAATGCCTCGTGAGCTCAACATATCGTTGGAACACATGCAACACACACTGAGAAATGAAGTTGGACTCAAGTCATTGAAGTTCCAAAAGGTAGATCAATTTAGACCACAACGGAAAAAACGTAAAGTCCACAGAGCGAAGGAGTTGCTACGCTTGCATGAAAGTTGTGAGTTGCTTAAATTTTGTTTTTTTTCGATGATTCGCCGTTTGTTCACAAACAAAATGACCGAGAATAATAACAATTGAGTGGCACTACAGCCCACAGGGGACCAGGGCCTAGCTTCTACAATGACTACTCGTGTTGTGCGTGCTACTGTTCTCTCATGCGAAGGGACCTGCAGTTTTCTGCCGCCTCCGAACTTCGAGATTTGAGAAGCTTTTCATAGACAATTAGGACTCCGATTGTTGTCAGCAACTCGAAAGAGGTGGTGCGATTTGTAACGTCCGGGAATCGAACCTAGACCTTCTTCATGGCGGTCGACGCACTTACCACTACGCCACGGCGACCACCAACATAACATAGAAATAGAAATAGAATAGAAAAAAATCGAAACACGAATGAACGTATCCCGCGAAATGAAAAAAATCACCTTATTTTCGGAACACCTCGTATGTGCGTAAGGCAGGGATGAACGTTATCAATCAGTTTTCACACCTCTTCACACACATACCATAAAATCAATTTCGAATTACTCACGTATTCTCGAAATCCCCACATTTTGCCTAAGATAACTTCCAGTCGTAGGATTGCAGCTTTAACGCGTTTTCTGTTCTCAAAAACTAGATTTGACTACAGAAGTCTGTGATCTGTCGTCTGTAGCCTGTGGTCTGTAGCCTGTGGTCTGTGATTCTCTGGGATTGAACTGAATGCAACGAAAATGAAGCCATCTTCGCCATGGCGTGGTGAATAAGTGCGTCGACTCACACATCGAAGGCCCAGTTTTGATTAACGGTCTGAATGTGTGTGTGTATCAGGCCTGCGACCCATAAATGATCTGAGCATGAGCTATAGCTGCCTTTCATTCTTGACAGTCTCGGGCACACTGCTTCCAGTTGTAAAGACCAAGCTTGGTCTCTATACCGAAGGTTCGGCCTTTCTTTGATTCTTGCACCCGGAGGCTGGGATTCGAAGACTCTGGAGCATTGTTGTCTATTCGCTCAATGTGGTGAAGCCACTGTAGTCGACGGATTTTTACCTTTCTCATGTTGGTACCGAAATAGAGTTCGCGGTTGTGCCTTCTCCTCCATTTGCCTTCCTCGCAGATAGGGCCTCGCATGTTTCATGGCACCACCTCTTTCGAGTTGCTGACAATACTCAAGGAGTATCAATTGTCTATGAGATGCTTCTCGTTGTTCGGTGTCGGCAAAAAACCATAGTTCCCCTCTTTTCATTAGAGAATGGAGAAGTTAGTCCCTGGTCCTTATACGAGCCGTCATAGCCGTGTAAGAGTCTACAGAAATTATCTTTCCAAATTATCAGCACTGATTGCGACTCTACTTCCAGTTGTCCATTATGGTCGCGACAGACTTTGGCCCTAACTCTATACCCACAGGACTTTCAGATTTAATTTCTGATATGGCAACCTCCATCTCTCCGACCGCGCGCTTCTCATTCTTTGAGAAAGCGGTTCTTTTCCCTTCTTCTCTGTTCGAAGATCTTACGAACAGCTCTAGTTGTTCGATGCAGAGTTGCCTTGAAGGCCCCATGTCGATCTGCATGTGCTCACCTGCACTCGTTGTCAAACCATGAGTCCCTCCTTCCTTCTAGGTGGAAGCACATCAGTCGCAGCGTTAGATTCTGGTCCTTTATGTCGGAGACCATTCTAGCCTCACAAACAGGTGTACGGTACAGGAGTCGCGGTGGGTACTTCCTTTAACCAAAAGTGCTTCAAGTTTTCAATACCGTATGGCCCAGTATTGCCCTGCGTTGTCCAAGCATTGAGCAACTTATTTGCTTCCGCGGAGGTATGATACTTACTTTTTGTCCAGATTTCGAACAGAACAGCAGTCAGTGTCAAAGTAGAAGACCACACATCTTCGAAGTTATTTTTCACAATTCACTCCTTCTTCCTCTAAGTTCTTTGCTGAGGTGCTCCAAGATTATGTCATCTCCGAGCCAAAAAGGGACACCACTGCTCACACCGGAGTACGGTTGCCCATCATACCACTACCACTTTATATCATCACCACCTCCCCGCCCTCTCCATGATATCCCCATTAAGCCTAATCATCGCCATTTAGAAAGCCATTCATTAAAGTTCATGAACTAAGTAAAATCCAATTCCCCGTAGATTGCCCCCGAAATACCACAATTTAGATGATTACCGTCTCAGCTGGATTGGCATTCATCAGGCTCCCTAATTAGTCCAATCAGCCAAACCGCGGCTGCTTCATTCACAGTTCTGTCCCAACTTGCAGGCGAACGATGTCCTATTTGTCACCTTTGTTGAAGTTCGAAAATCTTCCCCGTGAGCCAGTCATGATCCAAGACCACATCCCCGAGGAGAATCGTTACGCCAAGGGCAACATTGTGGCGAAGTGGTGCGTTCCAATTAATGGCCGAATGTATCGCGTTGAGCTTGATCATGGAACAACCACCGGCAGGAGAATGATTTGGGTCAATGGGAAGGTGAGTCTTGTGAAAGTCTGGCGACACCCTCAAGTGAATTCCTCGGCTGTACACAGGAAACCCTTCGTCGAGACTGGATGTTCAAGCTCGTGGGCGAAGACACATTCCACATCGATGACACCCGCTGCATCATTCGTGTCGATCCTGCGCCTGGCTTCAAATACGAATATCACCTCTTTGTGGACGGGAAGCCATGCAAGCAGTACACAGAGGAGCAGATCAGACACTTCAAGACCTGGTTGACTGTCGTCGATGATGTGGAGTACAAAGTTGTCTTAAGTAAGTACACCATAGACGTGAGCATCCCTTGGCATAAGTCTCCTCTTTTTCTTCCAGAATTGGATTCCTTAAATGTCTACCTGAATGACAAAATCAGGAATGAAACGGTGAGTTCTTGAGATTTCCTAGACCCTTCCTCCAGATTCAGATCAGAAACTCTTTTCTAGGGTGAATTTGTTGACGGCGGCACGGATACAAACTTCGAGGAGAACGGAGTTCAGTTTCAACTCTGCGCCAGGTCCAGTGGCAACAAGCGCGATGGCATCCGACATTCGCTAAAGGTGAACGGAGAGATTGTCCCCGAGGTTTGTTTTGTCGACCTGGAAGAGAAGGCCTCTGAGTAGACCTGTGTGCTGCGCGTTAGGTTAAGGTTAAGTCGTGGTGTTGTGTATAGAATTTTTACAATAAAATAAGACAAGTGTAGAATGGTGAAGTATTCGAGTGGTTTTTCAATTCCTTCTTCATCGCACTTTGTTGGACCTCATTTTGATTCAATTAAGGCTGAGCTTTGCATGTAGAAGCGGGATCGATGTTTCTGGTTCGGCCAAGTCCATTTTCTAGGCCTTCAATTGACTCTGGACGTTCCTTTCAAGCATTCTCAATTGGATTGAGAGAAGACATCGACAGGTGGGAGGTTGAGAAACACTGTACTGGAGCGCTCAGACTCAAAAACTGGTCCATTGTACTACCAGGCATTAACCTTCGTTTACTTAGTTTTTCCAAAGAAAGACCAGCACGAGCTGCGGTGATAAGGAGCCTAAGTTTTCAACCCCCCCACATCAGCGCCAAACAGCCGCCGTGCTCTGAGGTGTCTTCACCTTCTCCACAGGCATCGCAAAGGGTGCCATCACTACGACGGAAGCCCTAACCAAGGAAGCGCGTAGTCCCAAGGTGGGCTCGGGCCCAACGAATGCCTCTTGAGAACCTTGCCTATCAAGTTCATCAGCAACCTCGTTACCCGTGATCCCGTGATGTCCCGGGACCCACACAAGTCTTAGCGAATTCAGTCTGCCGACCAAATCAAGGGAGGACTTGCATTCCAGGACATGCTTGGAAGTGGTTAAAAAGTTGAGTAAGTTCTTAAGCACAGCTTGGCTGTCACCGCGGACACAGATACTTCGCCTACTTGAATGTTAGTGTTTTGGATGAAATCCTGCCCGAAATGTTGAAGGCCATGAGAAAGGAGGGAGTCTTGTTGCTCTCTCGTGTCATAAGGGTGGCTTAGGAATGTGGCGAAACAAGTGGCGATTGGTAAACTGGAGTGATTGTTCCTTTTTTCAAGACAGGGGGACACGAGAGAATACTCCAATTACAGGCGCATACCTCTTTTTAGCCTCCCAAGTAAGTAAGTAAGGTAAGGTCTTGAAGGGTCGTTCTAGAGCTACGGTTGATTCCAGGTTGGAGGATGAACCGTGCGGCCTTTGTCGCGGCAGAAACCTTTCACTCGAAGAACGATATTTGAGAAGACTTGGGCGTATTATCAACCGATCCACAATCGTTCTGCAGATTGGGAGAAGGGTGAGTCCCTTAAAATTAACTCTGGAGTGTTCTAAAGAAGTATGGGATTGATGTTGAATGCCATTCAATCTCTATACACCACCTGTAGCAGCTGCGCTTGGTTAAACTGTAGTAAATCAGTTTAACGCCCACGAGGGGCGTTGGGCTTTGCCATGGGTGCGTCTTGTCACCTCTCCTTTTTATTATATACAATATATTTATGAATTGGACGTTGCAACGCAGCTGAGGCGAGAAGCGTTTTACACTGAAATATTTTAATAGCACTACAGTCTGGGTTGGACTTGGGCTCTCGGACTGTAGCGGCTGTAGGTTGTGATTGCGAACACAAGTGGGGGTCCTTCTCTCTAAGGGACTCTACAAGACCTGGCCATCTTTAGCTTTGTATCCGGTGACGCTTAACCAGGCGCATGTCACTGTACAGCGTATGAAGTTCGTCGTTAAATCTTCTCCTCCAGATGCCATCAACTCAAACAGGACCAAAAATCGCACGCAAAACTTTTCTCTCGAAAAGACTAAGAACTTCCTCATAGTCTTTAAGTAACGTCCAGGTGTCCGCTCCATAAAGTAGGACTGGGATGTTCAAGATGTTATATAAAGCAAGCTTAGTCCTTCGAGAGAGGTCTTTATTACTCAATTGCGTCTTGAGCCCAAAGAAACAGCAATTCGCAAGAGTGATTCTACGTTGGATTTCGGTACCGCGGAGCAAAGGTAGACGAAGTCATTGACTACCTCAAAGTTTCTGCTGCCTAGTGTGACGCTCTGTCCGAGACGCTGATGTTGTGTGTCCTTCCTTGATGACAGCATGCACTTCGATTTGGCCCACATTGACCACCAGACTTATTTTAGCCGCTTTCGCTTTAATGCCAGCAAACGCCTCACTGATGGCTCACTCTGTTCATCCAATCGCGTCAGTGTCGTGTCAGTTGAACTGACTTTTGGAAGATCGTGCCACTGGTGTTGACTTGTGAGTTACGCACGATCTTCTCAAGGATGAAGTTAAAGAAATCGCATGACAGTGCGTCGCCTTGTCTAAAACCTTTTTTGACATTAAAGGTCTTGGTGAGTTCGTTCTCGACCTTGACGGAGCAGCGAGAGTTCTCCATCGTCATCCTACACAATCTGACGAGTTTGGTAGGAATGCCAAAACTAGACATGGCACTGTATAGCTCGTCTCTATGCACACTGTCATAGGCGGCCTTGAAATCGACGAATAGGTGGTGAGTGTCGATTTGCATTTCTTGGGTCTTTTCCAGGATCTGCCGTAGTGTGAAGATTTGGTCGATGGTGGACTTCCATGGCCTGAAACCACACTGAGACGTTCACACAATACGGTACCAAGGATCTTGTACGCGATTTTTAGGAGTCTAATCCCTCTATAGTTGGCGCGGTTGAAGGGGTCTCCTTTTTGTGGACCGGACAGACGACTCTGAGACTTCACTCATCTGGCATGCTTTTCTCTGACCATATCTTACCGATAAGCTGGTGCATGCGCCCAACCAGTGCTTTCCTCTGACCATATCTAACATGCATGTGTCCAACCAGGTCATCTCCAGCTGCTTAAAACAGTTCTGCGAACAGTCCATCAGCTTTGTTCGACTTAAGTCTCGATATTGCTATTTTGACCTCTTCTAAGTCATGGGGGATGTAATTCTTGCCTATCATCGTCCAAATTGAGTGGAACATTCTGGCTAACAGCGGAACTTGAGCCGTCACCGTTGAAAAATCTGCAGAAATTATCATTCCAGATTCTCAGCACCCATTGCGACTCCGACTACTAGTTTTCCGTTTTGGTCCCGGCAAGCTTCGGTCCAACCCTATATCCACCGGATATCTGTTTCACCTTTCGGTAAAACTTCGAACTTCATTCCTGCCATAACACCTCTTCATCTCTTCAGTCGCGCACTTCTCACGCTCTAAGAAGGTTCTTTTATCATTCTTCTTCTTTTTCTTTTTCCTTCGTTTCCTTCTTCTCTGTTTGAAGAGCTTACGAACAGCTCTCGTTGTTCGATGCAGCGTTGCCTTGAAGGCCTTATGTTGGCCTGCATGTGCTCAGCTGCACTAGTTGTCAAACCATGTGTCCTTTCTTCCTTCTAGGTGGCGAAGTGAAACCTAGCACATTAGCGGCAGCTTCTTTAATGGCTTCTTGACAACTTTTTCATTTTTCTTCTATGTTCAGTGCACACAGCTTTGAACTTTGGGAGAATTTCAGAGATTGTGCTCTAGTGAGATTGTTGGTTAACTTGGACAGTATTGAAAGCGAATTGGAAGTCACCTGGTCTTTTTAAGGGAAAAGTCTCGCGTGTTAGTTTTGATTGTGGTTGCATTGATGGCGACGAAGATGGTTCAACGATGAACTGTGTCAGTTGTGCGATGTCATCCGCCTAATTGAGCGCCCATAAATACTACGGTACAGATGGCTAGGCTATGAAGACTGACAACACAGGTCCTGGCCGAGGAGTCTTCGAATCATAGTCAACGCAAAAGCGAACGTCTTCGATGGCGAGAGCGCACACAACCCGAGAGGGAACTGCAACTTGATGCACGAAGTGGAATGCAACTGGCGATAGAACGTGCCACCTGACGAAGTATGTTGATTGAGGTCTAGGTTCAACTTGGACAACGCCAACCAAAAAGCAAGTAGATTAAGCTTCTTTGTAACTGTTGTGAATGTGAAGATTTGAGAAATGATTTTGGGGAGGATTGGTTGTAGTTCGAAAACCCCTCTGAAACTCTGACAACAAACGCGGTTTGGGGGACTAATTGCGTGGAAGTCGGCCACAACACCAACTAACTCACCAGTACGCGGCTCCTGTATCCCGTATCTCTGTAAACAGTCTCAGAAAACGTCAACATTGGAAGGCAAAAGTCAAAAAACATTTTTCACTTTAAATTCTTGTATAGTGTTATTATTTAATAATAATAGTAATTATAATAATTTCTCATAAATAATATATTTTCTTCATCTTTTTGAATTATAAGACTTGCAAGGGAGAAAGGAGCGTCTTCCAACACAATCTTTTCGTTTTCTTCAATTTCATCGTCACTCGTACATGTATAAGTAGTTTTTTCTTTCCTTTTTTGTTCTGTTCTCCTGTCATTAGATATAATAATAATTGTGTTTGATTAAATCTTTAAGGAATCCGCTGGTTAAATTTGTTGTTTTTTTTATCTTCTTGTGATTGCTTCTCCTTATCTAGCGGTTTTCTTAATTTTTTTTTCTCTATTTGAAATTTAAAATCTTAGACTAAATTGTCTCGGCTTCTACTTCATCTTTTCTTTTTGTTTTTGCTTATGAATTGTTAACTACTCTTATTGCGTTAAAATACGTGATCATTTTGAAATGTTTTTCCTTATAGAATGTTTGTCATTTTATTGCTAACAGAAATTGATTTCATAGTTTTCTCTCAATCAGTTGGAGGCTTTTTGTTTTTGTTTTTTTTTTTTTGTTGTTGTAATTTTTTTCCCCTAGACAAATTTAATTAACAAATTTTTTTCTTGTATATATTAAGTTTAATAAATTCTTTTTTTTTAAATAACAACAGTTAACTGATTTTAGTGCAGCACAACACTTTAATTAATTTTTTTTTCTATACAATCGAATATGGTTAACAAAATGGATTTAAAAGAAACTTGGTTGAATTTGTGTTCCATGGGTTTTGAGTGGTAAGCGTCCTTATGAAAGGAGAAGAAGGAGAAACAGAGCTTGATGGGAAAATTGAACAATGTTTGTGGGCCTTTCTTTCCCCGAAAAGTGCACAACACTGAATTTGAAAGAAGATACGTTTCAAGTTTCAAAAGGCGACGTAATGATGGAGATAGGTATCCCTTCTTCCTGTACACTGCAACAATCAGTGAATCGTGACTCAGGAACAACGTTTCTTTTTGGGATTGGGAAACACATCTAAGACTCTCACACACTGGTCCACAGCAGTAACCAACATTACAATTTCTTGATCTTTCGGAAGACTGTCAGCAAGAGCTTCTGTGATAGACAGCCTAGGTTTTCAGCTCCAACCAAACATAAGGTTTCCTTCATTTTTCTTAATTTTCTTTAAACATGTACTCATTTTCGCTCGCCACTATACATCAGTGCCAAACAGCCGCCACCTGATCCGAGTAAAGGCGGGACATTGACAGAGGAGGTGATCTGCTGTGTTTTTACGTTCTTTTCAGTCGTGGCAGAGGGATTCATCACGAACGCCAAGCTCGCCTTAGTGCTCAGTAAAGGTGAAGTGTCACCAACAAGTCGTCTGCAGTCTTTTCTGTCTAGAGATAATAGAAATGACGTGGATTTTTTGTGGACATTTGGGAGCATGCAGTTGGCCAGCCTGCATCCTGAAAAGTGGTGCCAATTGTGGTTGAACTAACAGGAGACGAAACAATCGACCTGACCAGGGACACGGGCAGTCCCAGTTGGATTCGGCCATACGAATGCCTCTTTTGATCCCTGTTTTCGTTTTCCATGATCCCATGGTGTCACACGAAGCAGCAGCAGTCTTAGCGAATTTTGTCAAATTAAGGGAGGACTTGCATTCCTGAAGTATGTTGGAAGTGGCTAGAGGATTGAGTATGACCTTAAGAACAGCTTAGCCTATCAGCTTCACTTGTCCTTCCTTCACTGGCCATTAGGTGGCCAGTGGGATCACAAAAGTTTCCGCCTTGAAGATCAACCTGACCTGACCTAAAGACGTGTGAAGTTTAATATTGTCGTTCTCATCGAAGGCTCCAAAACCACACCCCTCCATCGTCTTGGAGTGGATCCGAAAAAATCCGAGTACATTCCCTTCCATCTCAGTTTCTGGCCGCAGCCAGTCCTGGACACAGGGAAAGTCAACTTTGTATGAACGACGCACCTGGATTGTTTTTGTTCCTGCATCAGACGGCATGTCCATGAGACTAGTGTCATAGGAGATGCGGTGCGCGAAGCAATCAAAGCTTCAATGGTAGTTGAACCAAAGACCATTTCTTTTTAGTCGTGGTAGTGGTTCTGATTGTGCATCCCATAAAGGGGATATCAAGGGGTAGGAAATTAAGCAGTGTATCAAGAGCAGAGCCAGGGGTACTGGCAAAGGCCCCTGTGCACTCAAGACAGGCCGTTCGATGAAATCTGGTAAAAGTAGGAGTCACATGCTTGCGCGAAAGTTTATTCCATCAAATGGCTGACGCATAGGAGGGAAGAGGCCCTATCATAGATCCAAACAGATCTTCTTAGTGATAGGCCTCAGTTTTTATCGAAAACTCCCTAACTCCCAGAAGATGACTGCGCTAGGGGAATATTCGGCTCTTTGTATTTTTTTCCAATGAAAATGAAAATTATGACACCTCAGTCAGAAGAGAACAAACTCGGTCTTAAAAAAATTGCCTGAAAGCCTATTTCTAGCCCGCCAGTCATCGATCATGTCTAGAGCAGCAGCACGGAGCCAGTGAGACTTATGGGCCTGAAGTTTTGGTAAGAGAATAGTCCTCCTAAGCAATTTTTCGTAAGAAGGCTAACCTACCCGTGCGTCAGAAGATTGGCACGTACGCCAAGACTGGCAGTGAAAATTCTTTCCACACCCAAAAGTAATGGGTACATGACCCTTTGCAGCAATGTTATGGATATGCCTTCGGTAACGGACGACTTAAAACCTACAAAGGACCCGATGGAGTACTTGATAATGGCTAGACCATGTAGAGCGTATTTACACCACTGCTCCGGCCCGAAAAGTCTTCGAATCTGAGCCATTGGGACATCGCAACAGAGGACGACCCAGGCTAAGGTGGCGCACACAAGTGGAGAAGGACCACAACCAACTTAAAGTGCGCAACTGGCGGCAGCTGACGAAAGACCGTGCTGGCTGGAGAGGCATGTTGGTTGAGGCCCAGGTCCACACCGGACTGTAGCGCCACAAGAAGAAGAAGAAGGAGTACTTGATAGCTTCCTCTGTTCCCACAAACAATGAAAGAAGAAGAAACAGATGTTTCTTTGCGACGAAGATGAATCTGCTTCGTCGAGCATTCATACAAAATGTAGGTCCTTCGCAAGAGAGTAGTCTTTCACACTCTGGCAGATTGCAATTTGGTGAGGTGAATGAGAGAGAGAGATACCAAATACCGTGAAGCATAGGCTGAAGACAGTCACGGTTGGTGGCCTTGTCAAAAGTGCTTGAAAAATGATGTTTCCGACTTATGTCAATTTCATAACGAAAACTTTTGCCTCCTTCGATTTAAAAATGTCGTTGGAAAGTTTCGTTTCTCAACAAGACAATGACCTAAAGCACAAAAGCAAGGTAGCTAAGGAGTTTGTTTCTTTAAGCCATGGTGATGTGTTGAAGTCTTCAGGTCTAAATACAATCTAGGAATCCAAACCCCTCTTCGGGCGGCTTTAAAAAGTATTAGAGAAAATCTTTGATCGCATCGAGAGGTAAAAACCCTTCATTTCATATTCGCCGCTGTTTCAAAAACAGAGAGTTTGAAAGAGAATATTGAACAGCTAAGGCTAAAAGTTACATAAAAGCAATGAGCTTATCAAAAATGAAAAAAATAAACGTTTGCTGTCTGTTTGCCTGTCTGACTGTAATTTTCTTATTTGGGAAAGCAGAAAGAAGGCATGACATTCTTAAGATTCACCCTTAGATTTGAGTGCTCATCAGCAGTGAGTTACTCACGTACTCGATCTTTTAGCTTAAATCAAACAAGTTTTGCTGAATCAAGTTTTAATTTCCGGACATGTCAAGCAATCCGGAATAAGGGATCTTCGCTAGACAAACTTAAGAAAAACCAGCAATGAACAAAATGTTGAAATTTGAATCACAAGTCAAACCCAAAAGGAACACAAGTCAAATAAATATTGGTGCAGGGAAATAACTTTATCGATACTAACTTCACTCGGATAATAATCCAAGACATGTGATGTTTTTTCCCAACTGAAGTGGGCAGCTTTTCACAAAAAACTGTTTGTGAAATTTGTTCTCACTTAAATCCACCTTAGAGTTATATCCCAGCAAAAAGTGAAGTTTTAGCCCACATTATGTAGCAAATAAATTCGTTTGTTTACAAAGTGAAGTTTTCTCTCACATGACAGAGGGGCTTCGCAGAGTGATGTTATTCACCTTAACTCCTAGAAGACCGGGTCTTAATTGCACTCCTTTCGGGCAATAATTCCTGACATGTAAAATTATTTCTCACTTTTAAAAAATTAAGTTTTTTCCCACCTTAAGTGATTAGCAATAATGCCTAAAATTGTGTTTAATGACAACATATTCCACCCATCCCGAGATTCTGTGGCTACTGAAGAACTTGGCACTTAACACCATTCACTCAATAAGTCCCGGGATTGAGACATATAGGGGCGCCACTAACAAAAAGTAGATATTACTCTAAGGAAGTACGGATATTCAAATGATACTTGTTAAATTTTCATGACAATCTGATTATTAGGTTACAAGTTACAGTGCCTTAAGCGAGACTACTTTTGTGATTCTTAAAACTATGTAACATACAGAATTTCGTGGGTTCATTAAACACTAATTTTTGATGGGAAAAAATACAGTGCAAGCTCCGCAATGGCTTGAAGAGTATTACAGGGACTCTGGTCCATTAAAAACAACTAGTTGTCAGTGGTATGCTGACTCTAAACGTGGCCGTACAGTCACCAACGATGCTTTACCCTCTGGAAGGCCAATTGAGGTGGTTACACCTGAACACGTCAAAAAAATACACAAAATCGTTTTGGAAAACCGCAAAGTGAAATTGCGTGAGATGACTGACAGCTTGAAGATTTCAGAAGGCAATGCATACACTATTTTGGAGAAACATTTGTCCATGAGAGAGCCGTTTTCGAAATGGCTGCCCCGTCTTCACAATGGACCAAAGACAACAACGTATCGACGATTCTGAGGGCTGTGTGGAGCTGTTTCGCCGGAATAAACAAGACTTTGTTACAAAGGATGAAACATGGATCCACCACTACACTCCAGAATCAAATCGGCAGTCAACGGTGTGGACAGCAGCTTGAGAACCACGCCAAACCACGCCAACCAAAGCGTCCAAAAACACCAGGGTCAGCTGGCAATGTTATGGCATCTTTGGTATTTTGGGATGCGCACGTATTTTGGAATTCATCGCCTGTCTTGAGGAAGGCAAAAGGATCAATAGCGAATACTACATGTCATTGTTGGTGCATTTGAAGGAAGAAACTGCCAAAAAACGGTCCCATATGAATAATATTAATTGAGTGGCATTACAGCCCACAAGGGACCAAGGTTAAGCTTCTAGAACAACTACTCGTGTTATGCGTGCTACTCTATCACGAGTAGAAGGGACGCACAGTTTGTTGCCGACTACGAACGGCAAGATTTGAGAAGCTTTTCATAGACAATTGATACTCTGGGAGTGTTGTCTGCAATTCGAAGGAGGTGGAGCCGTGCGAATAATGCGAGATGACCTTCTGCGTGTGAGTCGACGCACTTACCCACTACTCCACGACGACCACTGGCCCCATATGAAGAAGAAAACAAATTCTCTTTCACCAAGACAATGCACCGTGTCACAAGTCGTTGGCTACCATGGCCAAAGTGTACTGATCTGTTCTCCAGATCTGGCCCCAGCGACTCTATCCAGACCTCAGACAGATGCTCTTCGGGGAAAAATATGGCTCCAATGAGGTGGTGATAGCCGAAACTGAAGCCTTTTTTGAGGTTAGAGCGGCATTAGAATGATTGCATCACTCTTGAAGGAGACGATGTTGATGAATAAAGTCGAATTTTGTCCAGAAAATGTGTTTCTATTGGTTAGTCCCGGGACTTATTGAGTGATTGTAAAATGTGTTATGTAAAATGAATTGGCAAGTGAAGGTTAATAGATATGGGCTGCTATATAGCCCCCTATAGTCCCTCTGTTTGTCTGCAGAAACATGATCCACTGGACTAAATCGTCCCAAGAAATCTCTACAAAACATGATATTACAATGAAATTACAAGCGAAATTGTTTCTTACCAAATAAAAAGCAACTGCCTGCTTTATGTGGAAAAAAAAACTTCACTTTACTAAAATGTGAATAAATTACGTACAAAATTTTAACTTCAACTTCAGAACCCCATAGTTTTAGTTTTCTAGATGAATTCTAAACAAAGTGGATTCGAGTGGAAAATAATTTTACAAAATCGTTGATGAAAAAACTTCATTTATAAGGAGTGAAGAAATTTCACAAGAACTGTTGCCTTCAATACTTCACTTGTAGTATTTTCCATGGATTCTAAGGGTAGAAGGCAATTTTACAAAATTTTTGATGAAAACACTTCACTTATAAAAAGTGAATAAAGTTCCCACTAAAAGCGGGTTAAAACTTCACGTGGGAAAATAATTTCACGCCATGTTGTGGATGTCTGAACAACAGTTTCTTTCCAATTCACAAAATTTCTGGTGGCATAACTATGCCCAGGAGGTGGGAAAAAAATTCACATTTTAAATGCGTGAAAAAAGTTCACTTGTCAGAGATAATTGGCCCGAGTGAAGTTATTTCCTTGCACCATCTATGTATAAATATGCATTAAACAACAACAACAAACGAATAATACAAACAAAGTTGAGTGTCTTTGTATGTGTGTGTGTGTGCATTTTTGATTGACCAATGAAAATGTAATTTTAGTTTAAAATTCTTTAACTACGTAATATATATGTATAATATATTTTTTTCTCATTTTTCTTTGTTTGCATTGTATTTTAAATACTAATTTATTGTTTAAAACTGTTTTCTTTTTCTCATTAGTTCTTTACGTTTGGTTTTATGTTTAGATTGCCTAGAGTATAGTGCATAAATTTGTATATCTTATGTGGAGATTTTTTTTAATGTATTTTTTTTAAACATAATAAAATTTATTTTGATTAGATTTTATTTTGTTTTTTTTTACATAATCCTTTACACTCTCTTCCTGGTTTTGCTAGTGTTGTTTGCATTTTAAAATTGTTCATCCTTAATTATCAAATATACACTCAATTGTAGTCAAAGAAAAATTCGCTTCTTCACATGAAATCAAAGACTCTTAAACAGGAAACAACACAAGATTGCAATTACAAACAAAAGCGATGGAGTGTTGAACGTTTTCGAAGCTTACAAACGGCATATTTTCAATTATTAAGTGCGTACTTATTTGAGATTAGTAGAAAATGGCACAAAAGGATACAAAATTGTATTCGGAAGAAGTGCACTGAAACCAATTCGATTATAGTTGTCCCTGCCTTTAAGGTGTTTCACTCGTGAAACTGGGTTGTAAATTTATGAACATAGAATTTATGAAATAACTTAAGTGAAGGGGGAGTGTCAATGAACAATTGAGGGTAGAAATGAAGACCGTATGTGCTCAGGAGGAATTTGCTCCCTACAGAAACTTTTATTTTATTTGTCTTTGACTAACCTCAGTAGTCGGAAAGACATGACACTGATTGTCGCTCATGTTTTGCTATTCACCGTTGTGAACTGTCAAAGTGAAAATTAGCCTTTTGAAATCTTAATGAATTCAAAGAGACATTTTATGCTCTGCTCCTGTAAATTTTTTGTACAGTTCGTAACAATTTTTTGACTGCATTCATAGAAATGTGATTTGGCATCACACAGAGTTGAGATAGGCACGATGTCAGCACTCTATCCGGTCTCAGTTGTATGGTTAAATTAACCAGAAAGACTAGTGTTTCCGGTTGTAGTTGATGACAATCCAACGCACCTGACTTTTTAAGGTTTCGTTCACACAAACGACGGGATCTTTAAAATTTCAATGCATTCGCCTATTTGTCTGCCTTTCTGTTTGTTATAATTTACATATCTTCTAAACTTTTAAAGCGATTCGAAATTTCTAGAAAAGATGGGTTTCATCTAGCGATTGTGAGTTGTCACAGAGGGCGGCATAGGCTGAGATGGCGAATACAAGTGGAAAAGGACCTCAACCAACTTGGACATGAGATGATTATAATAATAATTGAATGGCACTACAGTCCACAGGGGCCAGGACCTAGCTTTTACAACAACTACTCGCGCTGTGCGTGCTGTTCTCTCACGAGAAGAAGGGACCTACAGTTTTCGCCGACCCCTTACGGCGAAATTTGCGAGGCTTTTCACAGACAAATGATACTCTTTGAGTGTTGTCAGCAACAAAAAATGCAAGGTGTCCCGTCCGGGAATCGAACCTCAACCTCCTGCGTGTGAGTCGACGCACTTACCCACTACGCCACGGCGACCACACATGATGGGGAAACATTTAAAATCCACCCCAACATCCTTCATCTTTACCGCGCAGAAACTTGGACGCCACTTAAAGCAGATGAGGAAGCCCTAAGTCTTTTTGAGAGAAAAGTTCTGCGCTCGATTGTTGGTCCTGTTTGCGTTTCAACCACGAACTCTATAGGCGGTACGGCGGCATGGGTCTGGTCAAGCGTCTTTGGATACACCGCTTATGGTGGCTAGGCCATGTAGAGCGTATGGACAGAACTGCTCCGGCACGGGGACAAAGCAACAAATGGAATGGCGCACGCAAGTGGAGGAGGACCCCAACCAACTTGGAGTGCACAGCTGGAGGCAGCTGGCGAGAGATCATGCTAGCTGAAGAGGCACGTTGATTGGCGCCCAGGTGTAGCTGTAGTTAAAGAAGAAGAAGATTCTTCAAAGGGAAATTAAGATTTCATGGTCCACTTTCCTAATCGATGTTAGAATTATATGTTCAACACATATTTCATCCCTTATGCTCTCACTTACATACAGCAGGCATGTGGATCAGTGGTCAAGTTCGATGGAAATGCTGTGGGTATTCCGTGGATATGCGGAGGCACCACAGACGTTGGCATGTGTGTATTAATGGAAGCTGGATGTATACAGGTACCTACAGGAAGTTTGCGATTGAAAGTTAGAATCTGTTTAGGCGGGTCCTTCGGTGTAATAATTTTATTCTTTGAATCTGCTTCTTACTTAAACACGCTCTGAAGTCGCCGGGGCTTAAGACTGGACTAACTCCCTAACTTAGGAAATGGTGGTGTATTCAGATGTCACGCTTTAAAAAAAAAAAAACTAGAACGGAACCTTCTAGGTGCCTGAGAAGCTCGCATTTGGGATGAAAATGTTTTGGAAAAAAGGGTTAAACAGTGAAAGAGACATTTTTGCAAATATCACAGACTTCAGTCACCAAGAATATTTACGGCCTTTATTCCAAACTGAGCCTGACTCCTAACGAAAGCTTTCTCTTGCAAGAAATAGCCATTTTAGCGTATAGGTGTATGATTAGAGCATATTTATGGTGATCCCGAAGTGGTCTTTAAGTACGCGAACAAATGATGAATTTATTCTTCGACAGTGAAAATCGATGTCCTGCAGTTTACCTTTGCTAAGTTCACCACACAAGAGCTGTTCGTGTACTCCTGTTTCGTAAGAAACTGGGGGTATGTTGTCAAAATTTGTCAAAATTGCTAAAAAAAACATAAGAAAGTAGATCAACACATCGTCAAGGTATTAGAAAATCTTTCGGAGAAATTGTACATTTTTGCATACTTCGACCGAAGTCTTAAATTTAAACGTGCTTCGATTTAACCCAGAAGTGCACTGAGCTCTGCAAAAGTGACTCCCATTTGACGCGATCCCCTTTAAGTGGTGCTTGATACTCAGACGAGGGGCGTTCAATATATTCTCGGTATCGGGTGAAGCTGTGGTTATATATATATAGATTGACTTATTTATCGAGTGCGTTAAACAGAACCATAATGGCAACTGAGACGACGATGGTGAAAATGGCGCTGTAATTAAATTTCTCACTAAGCAAGGAAAAAGTCAAAAAACTATTCATGAAGAGATGGTGGCTGTTTACCAGGGTTCCGCACCTTCATTATCAACTCTGCAAAAGTGATCAAGACAGTTCAAGAGAGGCAGAGAAAGCATTGAAGACGACCCCCGCTCTGGCGCGCCGGCTACTGCTTGTACGGATGACCGCATCAAAGATGTCGAAAAACTTGTTCTTGAGGATGGCCTAATAAAGAGATCACCAAGCTTTCAATTGGTACCATTCACACTATTCTTCATGACCATCTTAACCTTTCAAAGGTCAGTGCAAGGTGGGTGCCACGAATGCTCACAGCGCCTCAGAAAAAAGTGAGAATCGCATGCTGTAGAGAGCTTTTGAAGATGTGTAGTGAGAACGCGGACGCTGCTATGGATCGAATTGTTACTGGGGACGAAACATCGGTCCACCACTATGATCCTGAAAGCAAACAAGAGTCCATGCAGTGGCCTAAAAAAGGAACAGACCCCCCGAAGAAGTTCAAAGTCACTCCGTCTGCCGGGAAGCTCATGGCCACAGTTTTTTGGGACTCAAAGGGAATCTTGCTCATAGAGTACAAAAAAAAGGTGAAACCATCAACGCCATATCCTTCGCCTCCACTTTGCATAATTTGCGGGAGGAAATTAAAAAGAAAAGACGGGGTTAACTCGCAGCGGGTGTGATGCTTCTTGATGACAACACTCCTGTTCACTTGGCACGAGTTTCCAAGGCTGCTGCGCGAGATTGTGGTATCGAAGAAATCCAACACCCACCCTTTAGTCCAGACCTCGCCCCTAGTGATTATTTCCTGTTTACGGATTTGAAAAAATGTGTTCGTGGAAAAAGATTTTCGGATGATGAAGAAATGGGTATTTTGCAGAGAAAGAGGAAATGTATTTTTTTAAGGGTTTTAAAAAGCTTATCTCAAGATATCACAAATGCATTGAAGTAAGGTCAGATTGAAAAATCTGAAAAAAAAAAACAATTTAAATTGAATTTCCTTCATAACGATACCGAGAATATATTGAACGCCTCGTAGAATTATATGCCAGCAACGATTCATAGAATTCTATTCCACTGAGCAGATACAATATCATCAGCAGCGTGAGCCGTCGTATCTTTGTCGGAGGAAGCCGACATAGCCGAAATAAGGATTGTTTCCACTATCGAATAACATCTCGTTCGGCGACGAATGAAGATATAGTTCATCAAATGTTGGTATCATCTGATCCCTGGATAACATATTTGAGGCCCGAACCGAAAACAAAGGATTCACTCCACTAAGTAGTGAAGCACAAGCCTTAATGCACTAAATTCCGACTTTACAATTTTTTCACAGTTTTTGATTTTTTTAAGATTACTCCGTTATTTTGCACAATTTATCAACCATTTTTAGAGAACAGGAGGACCTTATAGCACTGATATTATATTCCAAACTTCATCAGCAGAAGGAACCTATTGTTTGACTAAGAGTGCAGGCAGGCACATGCAGCTAAACAGGAGGCCTGCAAAGCAACGCTGCATCGAACAACGAGAGCTGTTCCTGAGCTCCAGGAACAGAAAAGAAGGGAAAGGAACCGCCTTCTCAGAGCATTAGAAGTGCGCGGCTGAAGAGATGGAGAGTTGCTATGGCAAGAATCAAGTTTGAAAGTTTTACCGAAAGGTGAAACAGCTTTCCGGTCGATATAGGGTTCGAACCGAAGCCTGCCGGGACCAAAACGAAGAACTAGTAGTAGTCCCAATCGATGCTGAGAATCTGGAAAGTTAATTTCTGCAATTTTTTCAACAGCGATGAAGGCCCAAATCCCGCTATTAGGCAGAATTTTCCACTCAATTTGGATGATAGGCAAGAATTCCGTCCCCCACGATTTAGACGAGGTCCAGATAGCAATATCGAGACTGAAGGCGAACAAAGCTGATAGACTGTCCGCAGAACTGTTTGAAGCAGCTGGAGATGTCCTGGTTGGGCACATGCACCAGCTCATCTGTAAGATATGGTCGAAGGAAAGCATGCCCGCAATCCTGTATGTCATTCGTGACACTAGACGATCTCATTGCATGACATGAACAGACGAAGAAGTTTTCCTATTGAACCCGCCTTTCATTGACACTCTAACAAAATCATGAGAGAAACAGAAAAACAACAAAAGGAACAAATAATAAACAAAAACGAGTATAAATTAATTGTCAACTTTAATTAGATAAGTGTGTGTGTGTTGGTTGTTTTTTTTTAAGATTACATTGCCTCTTACACAGAAAACCGATTTGATTGACAAAGGCGAACGATAGTAATAATAATAATAAAAAGTTTACAAGTATACAATCACATCACGAAACACATAAACAATTACTCTCTGCATTATTTTCTTTTTTTTTACATTTTCTTCTTTTTTTTTCATCAAACAATTGTCGGAATAATTCTACAGTATGTTACGTTAATGTTTCGTTTCGAGCTTATACACACCAAATCGCACACATTTGTTTATTCAAAATAATTCTTTCCATTTTGCTTTCGTTTTCTAATCAACATCATCATCAACTGCAACATTTTTAAAATGCTTGCCTGAAACGAAAAACTTATTATTTACACAACATTGTTTTCTCTTTTCGTATAGAACTTTTTAATTTAATCTTTAATAGGTTTACTTTCTTAAAGGTTTCGATCTACTCTTCGCCTCTGGTGATGTATTCTATTCTTAAACTGTTTGTTGCTTTGCGCCTATGTATCTGTGGTAATGTGGTAAAGTAGGTAGTTGCGTTTGAGTGGGTTCTCTTCAAACGGAAGAACCGAAGGAAACCAAAATTAAATCCAACTGGGGGACTATTTAAATTTGTTTTTTTTTTTGTTTTCATTCCCATCAATAAATATATAATTTTGTTATGTAAATATATAAGATAATTGCATTTACTTGCATTTCGCATTTGTCTGTTTAGATTTTATCTCGTCTCTGTCGTTTTTGTTTTTTCTTCATTTAAAATCTTTACTTAATTTAATGGAAGGCAAAACATGTGCTGAAGTAGACTTTTATTATTATTATTACTATTATTTGTATGACTATTTATATTATTGTTATTATTATTATTAGAGGTTGGAGGAGGTAATTGAAGAATACTTAGATCGTCAGCAACGGAATCATAGTCACTGGAATCCTCTCCGTATAACTGAAAGGAAATGAAATTCAATTAGCAACAAGAATACTTCATTTGATGACCTAAACGTGGATTGGATTGTTCAGATATGGCTCTTGTCACTAACTTGATGAGTTCCTGTATATCCCATCGAATACAGGTGGACTCACTCTCCGATAGAGAACTACAGTAAACCAAAACAAAAATTCTTCATGCGACATCCAGACTAAAAACTCAAATGAAATAAACTACACATACAGCAATGGTCAAAAAAATAGACACACTCCTTCATTTAAGGAAAAATCTAATTTTTTGTATCACCAAAGTGATTCCCACAATATTCATCCCAAAAAATATAAATTATAATATTTGAAAAAAATCGAGATCACTTTTAATGATAAGAAACTGTAGTCCACGCTGGTTATAAAAATAGAAACACTTTAGTTTTATATAAGAATAAGCCCATGTTTCTTGGTCAGACAAAAGGTACGAAAAGATGTCAAAGGGATAAGACTAATATTTAAAAATTTAATTTAGCTAATCGAATTTATTAAATATTGGATTTTTCACATTTCCAAACAAAAATAATAATGGGACGAACCAAACACGGACAACAAACAATTTTAGCTTTGCGCAAAAAAGGAGAATCGATTCGGGCCATACAGTGGATCAAAGTGAAACTCGGACACCCCGCTGTAAATACCTAGTCTTGAGCATAAAATAAGTTAGGAATGCGACACACGTTTGGTTTTATTTTATTAATAAGCACAGTAGTATTTCTTAATAATTAACAAAAAACAAACAACAATTTGAGAGTACAAATAAATTAGAGAAATTAAATTCATGACACACTACTAAAATTCAACTCAAAGTGAAACTCGGACAAAAATAAAAGAATAATTTTAAACTTAATTAAAAATACAATTAATTGGTAATTAGTACTTAGTTGGAAGACCTTTATTTTTTCTAACATGTTCTAACCGTTTTGGCGTGGATGAAATCATTTTTTCGCAAGAATTGTTATCAATTTTGTTCCACTCTTCTAACGGAGCCCTTTCCAAATCCTTTTTATTTGAAATGTTGTAATTTTTCAGCTGCTGTTCTAAATGGGACCGTACATGTTCAATGACATTTAAGTCCGTTGATTGTGGTGGAGTATCTAATACATGTGGGCAGTTATAAAGAAGCCAGAAGCGCACATTAAGAGCCTTATGTTTTGGGTCGTTATCCTGATAAAAATGGTAACAATTTTCTATCCCCAATTTTCGCATGCTTCGCTTTAAATTTTGTTTCAGTACATCCAAATACTTATATTGATCCATTATTCCTTCAATAATTTGGAGATTTCCGGCGCCTGCGGCTGACATACACCCCCAAACCATCACAGAGCCACCCCATTGCTTGACCGTGGGTCTCAATTTTTTTTCTTCTAGATCTGTGTTTGCTTTTCTCCACACATATGTCTGCCCATCCGACCTAAATATATTAAATTTACTTTCGTCTGTAAATAACACGTTATTCCAGAACGAAATATTTTTATCAAATGCAGTTGATGCGGGGTTTACTTTTTTGCCCAAGTATTTTTCAACCTCAATAGCTAGTTTAGGGGCTATGTTGGTTTCTTTTTAATTTGCCGATGAATCCATCGTTCATCGCTATCCGAAAATATTTTTTTAGCACTAGTTTTTCTGCGATTTTCTAGCGTTTTTGAACATTTGAAACGTTTTATAATGTCGTGAACCGTTGAATGACTCCGATCCAATATGAGCCGGACGTCGCTCGCAGCCACGAGGAACTCCTACGGTTCAGTAGAGCGATTTCTGCCCGCGACAGAGCAGTTTCTGCCAAAGAACGGCTTTTCTACTGGTGGTTACACCAGAACCAGTGTTCGATGCCGCTAACTTATTAAGCAAATAGACTGGGTAGTTGAGCCTACAGGGCCAACTCACATAGGTTAAGTTAGTTTTTAAGCATTTAATGATAAAAAAAAAAAAAAAAAAAAAAAAAAAATAAAAAAAATACAAAAAAAAAAAACAACAAAATACAAAAATGAAAAAAAAGGTGCATCACGGCGCATTAGATATATATGTAAAGCATATAAATAACACATACGCCCTGATGCACGCGTCCGTATAGTTTTACGGACATAGTTAAGACTAATATAAGTAGACTTAAGTTTTAGGTTAGTTTGGATTGTGTATAGTTATAAGTTTTAGTTTAGTTTTAGATAGTATAGTTTTAGGATGTAGTTCTTTTAAGTAGGTTAAGACATAAAGATAATCTTGAAATTCAAGTTTTTAGAAAAATGTTTCTTGAAGGATTTAAAAAAAATGTGTAGTTAGTATTTAAGCAAAGAATTAAAAATATAAGAGGCCGAAAGGCAAAAAGAAAAATATACTAGATTAGCTTAGAGTACTCGTGAAGAGTCAGTAGGTTAGAATTAAGATCAGTAGATTGTATTGGTAAGCTAGTTTTAAGTACTTTTGTCTAGCATGTAAGTAATTTTAGAATGAATTAATAAAAATGCATTTAAATCTAAATCTAATCCGATCAACGATTTGCGCAATATCGCGAACAGTTTTTCCATCTTGAAAATGCTTTCCTATGAGTTGTCTTATTTCAAGAGATGTTTGACCTCTTTGCCTGCCCATTGTTCTTGTTACGACTAGCTTGCACAAATGATGTATTGGAAATAACTTAAATTCGATCTAACAAGTCTACATTAGTAATGTGATATATATTCTGTAATCAATTTCATGCTACAAGGAAAAATATTAAGGGGAATATCCGCTGTCCGAGTTTTACTTTGAGTTGCAATTTGGGAACGTGTCACGATTTTATGTTTTTTAATTTATGTGTACGCTCAAATTGTTGTTTGTTTTTTGTAATTCTTAAGAAATACTACTGTGCTTATTAATAAAATAAAACCAAACGTGTTTCGCATTCCTAACTTATTTTATGCTCAAGACTAGGTATTTACAGCGGGGTGTCCGAGTTTCACTTTGATCCACGGTATCTAAATCTTTAGGATGTTCTACACACATGTATGGTATTTAATGCGTTGAGTACAAAACAAGTTCCGGAACGAAGAGGACGACAAAAACTGATGCCTGCATATATACTAAGATCAGCCAAAGCCAATCCTTTCATGTCATCTAAAGAGATTAAACTTGAAGCAGGGGTTGCGGTCAGTACAAGAACTATTCATCACACACTGGTTAATGGAAAACTGTTCGCTCGATCGCTTAGAAAGGTTTCACTTTTGAAAAAAGGGCATTTGGAGACATTTGCAAAAACCCACCATTTTACCACTGATCCGAATAAGTCCGAAATCAGTGGCCAAATATACTTTGGAGGGACGAAATTAACTTGTTTGGAATGGATGGCAAACAGTTCGTTTGTCGTCCAGAAGGACAAGTGTTCAATCCAATGCCAAGTGTAAAACATGGTGGTGGAAGTATAATGCTATCGGGTTGTTTTTCTTGGCTATGGGATTTAAGTCAGGTGACTGAGACGGCCTTTCCAAGACTTGGATGTTCTTATCCTCAAACCACTTTTTTGTGTATTTTGCGGCATGCTTGGGGTCGGGACCAACTCCCATTTTCCTCAACAATGGCATTATTACAAAGGAAAAAAAAAATGTCGAAAAATTGGAAAGTATAATGCTACCGTGAGCCGAAGATAAAATGCCTTTGGACAAGATAACGACCCCAAGCATGCCGCAAAATACGCAAAAAAGTGGTTTGGGGATAAGAACCTCCAAGTCCTGGAATGACCGTCTCGGTCACCTGACTTAAATCCCATAGAAAAACTATGAAGGGAACTTAAGGTTAATATCTGCAAGCGTCAACCCTTAAATGTTAAGGATTTGTGGAAATTCGTACAGAAAGAGTGGTACTCTATATGGTATCCATTGGTTAAATGTCAGGCTTTAGTGGACTCCATTGCCAAACGCATTGACATACAGGCTCCCCGTGGTGTCCCCTGGATAGACATCACAACATCTGTTGCGTGGTGAACCAATGTATGCAGCGAACTTTTCTGCCCGAGGGTTAAATAATGGGCTTAGTGTACCAGTCTGTAGGTTGTGCGTGAGGCTAAATCCCTCACCGCACAAAAACAAACCCAGTTCAGAGACAACAACATGCCTCGGATATGGACGGGTCTTTTGTTGACGACCCCAGCAGACGAATAAAGGACAAAGATTTTCGGTTCTGCACGTGGAATGTGAGGTTCCTTAACAGACAACTTGCGGAGGCCCTTGACTGCTACAAAGCAGATATCACCGCCATCCAAGAAATGCGTTGTTCGAGGCAGACTTAGGCTAAAGGTCTTAAGCTACGATCCCGTAAGCGACCGCCTTATGACAATTCGCATCAAGGCTTAACTCGAGAACATCAGCCTGACTTGCGCTCAAACCCCGACAGAGGAGAAGGATATCGAGAGGATATCGAGACTGAAGTCGAACAAAGCTGCTGGCGCGGACGGACTATCCGCAGAGCTGTTCAAAGCGGCTGGGGATGAGCTGGTTGGGTGCATGCACCAGCTCATCTGTCAGATATGGTCGGAGGAGAGCATGCCAAATAAGTGGAATCTCAGAGTCGCCTGTTCGGTCCACAAGAAAGGAGACACCTTCAACCGCGCCAACAATCGAGGGATTAGACTCCTTAACATCGCGTACAACCGTATTGTGTAAAAACCTAAAACGGTTTGTCAACGACCTGATAGTTCCTTATCAGTGAGGTTTCAGGCCAGGAAAGTCCACCATCGACGAAATTTTTACAATACGCGAGATCCTGGAAACAAGCCAAGAAGTGCAAATCGACACTCACCACCTATTCGTCGATTTAAAGGCCGCATACGACAGTGTGCATAGAGACGAGCTATACAGTGCCATGTCTAGCCTTGGCATTCCTACAAAACTCGTCAGATTGTGTAGGATGACGATGGAGAAGTCTCGCTGCTCCGTCAAGGTCGAGAACGAACTCCCCTAGACCTTCAACTTCCAAAAAGGTTTTAGACAAGGCGACGCACTGTCATGTGACTCCTTCTTCAGCTTTCTCACGCCAATCATTTCATGCAGGATGTCGTCCATGCGGTTTTTTGGAATATATAG
Source organism: Eristalinus sepulchralis (assembly GCA_944738645.1). NCBI lineage: Eukaryota > Metazoa > Arthropoda > Insecta > Diptera > Syrphidae > Eristalinus > Eristalinus sepulchralis. Next base: position 66,282,619 of record OX122883.1, read on the forward strand.
TATCTCAGCTTTGCAAGGCACATTCAATCGACGATCTGACGAGATTGTGAATCATTGTCATGCTATCCTCCGTGGTCGCCGTTTTTGAAGAGTCGGGCTGTGGCTTGAAGTTAAAGTAATTAAACCAATTATTGAAGGTCGCCGTGGCGTAGTGGTAAGTGCATCGACCGCCTCGAAGAAAGTCTGGGTTTAATTCCCAGAGAAGACACCGCGCATTTTTTTCACGGCACCACCTCTTTCGAGTTGCTGACAACACTCACAGAGTATCGATTGTCTATAAAAAGCTTCTAGGAGCTCGCCGTTCGGAGTCGGCAAAAACTGTAGGTTCCTTCTACTTGTGATAGAACAGTAGCACGCACAACACGAGTAGTAGTTGTAGAAACTACGCCCTGGTCCATTATGGGCTGTAGTGCCACTCAATTATTATTATTATTCAAGGTCGACAGAGAAGGATGCAAGTTCCCGTACACAACATTCATGCGCTTTCCTCCTCCTCCTTTTCCTTTTTTCAAAATACACGGACATACTCGGTCAAAACAAACCTGGGATTCCTATTGATACGCAGGAATTTACTGCATTTTAGAAAAGTTTTCTTGAAAGTGAAGCCATTGCGCAGTATGGCTTAATACTTATTGATGGCCCTGTAACCGTTGTATTGAAAAGTAGATCCGCTCTTGAGAAATACCTTTTAGTTGGATTCAAGGGAGGGGAAGTAGAGCAATCTATCAAAAGACCAATCTTGGTCTGTATTAAACTTGGATCATCGCTGTCCTACTCCATGTTGCGGGAACGGATAAGAAAGCTTATGATTTTTTATGGCATCTGGAGAAGAATAAACGACGAACTCTATAGGCGGCACGTGCCTAGAGTCAATTGACTATGGATAGAGCGCTAAGGATATAGAGCCACATAGCTCCAGACTGAAGGGTTTTCGAATTCGAGAGAGAGCGTCCTTATATAAGATATACTTAACAAAAATTGAGTCAGTAGGCGAAAGACCAGACTGGAGTCGATGCAACCTGGAATGTTACAGTTGCATAAAAAGCAGAAAAACATGCTCAGCTTGGAAAATGTCTGCTTCTGTAGCGTTATTCTTACCCCTTCTATCTGTTAAGAGACATCTTTTTAGAGATTTTTCGATTCAACTTATGGCACTTAAAAACTATATTTACGATGAACCCCCGTTTTTCTTCAAAATATCTAAAAATAGGCAACAACCATTTCAAAACAATCCAATCCACTGCAATTTTTGTATCATTTCAAAGAAAAAACTTACCCGTAAATTATATGGATGTAGCTCACACGATGCGTGATGTCAAACGCAATCTTCCAGCGACATTAGTAGCGGATTCACATACTCAAATCCTTCAAATTCAGTTTGATCGATCTTCTCAATGACACGACTGTGAAGTGAAAATTAAAAGGAATCGTCAGTATAAATCGATCTCCCAAAAAAATACATCAAAACACGTATTGTTAATTTTTAAAAGAAATTTACATTTACCATTTATCACAAGACAAAAACAAAACTTAAAAAAAATGCGCTAAAGAGCAAACATACGCACGAAGTTCATAAACAAGACAAAACAAAAACAAACATCAAATTGAATAAAAAAACAATTTTTTTACTTACTCGTCGTCTGGGGTCAACTGTACGGCCTCCTCTGTGAATTCGGGAGGGAAATTTGCCAAATCCCTGTCGGAATCTAATCGTGGCTTAAATGGAGGTGATACTTGCTTACGCTCTAGCTACATGGTGCGAAAAGAAAACATATGAAGATAAACGAAGGAAAACAACAAAAGATTCAAAAAAAAATGTAAGAAAGTACAATGATGCCGTAAGAGAGGGTGGTGAGTTGGTTTGGGTGGTGGTGGTGTTTGAAATGTTGTGATTTTCTCTTTCAATGAGTCCTAAATGACAAGATCGGTTTGTTAATTTTGTTAGAAAAACATTGAAACAAGAGGAATATGCTTTGGGGTGATGACCTACGAACAAGACGGAAGTTCAAAATTTACAGCACCTACGAACGAAACGAAAATGTAGATTTCTTGGTGGCATTTCAAAAAAGTTTGTGCAGTTTACGGTGAAATTTTTGTGGTAAAACACCGAACACAGTACTGGTTTGTTTAGTTCCATTCCGAAAATGTCTGTGTAAAAGATGCACCTTGCAATGGCCGGTGTGTCACTGAAAAAATTGATGAAAATTCGCAAATGATGGCAGAAGATCGACTCGAAAGTTGGCAGGAGATAACGAACATCAACCATATGCCAACTTAGAGTCATTTATAACGAGGAGGCACTCTTAAGGAGCTTGATGCTGATGGCGTCAAATGAGTTAACGCGAGGAAACGCATTGGTAGGATAACTTTTGATGAATGACAACATTGCCGAAAACCTTGAAGGGCTCTTACACACTGGCGACAATCTTTCCCCTGGCATTCGTCACAAGAACAACAAAATCTCCCCAAACTGCTGAAACGCATCGAAATGAAACTGCAATCATCAGTGATCTCCGTGGCGCAGTGGGTGATTGTGTCGTTCCATGATCCAGTTTCGATTCCCGAACGGAAAACCTCGGATTTTTTTACGGCACCACCTCTTTCAAGTTGCTGACAACACTCAAGGAGTACTAATTGTCTATGAAAAGCTTCTCAAATCTCGCCGTTCGGGGTCGGCGAAAAACTGTAGGTCCATTCTACTCGTGAAAGAAGAGTAGCACGCATAACACGTTTGCGCCACTCAATTATTATTATGTTAAATGACCGGAATTAAGTTACAGCACGGATCGAAGGTATAGGGGAAGAGAGGGAGAGGAGCTACCGGTGCACATTGGTTTTAAATGTTCGTTGTAATGATAGGGAAATATTAAGCCTGGAAGAGCATTACATATTCGTATGGTGCGGCTGAAGAAAGAGTCTCTAAACTTAACTGTACGTTCGAATGTAGGCTTAAGGTTGAACGGGTGGGCATTCCTACCGAGACGCGTATTGCGGGTAAATTCTTGAAGGGGAGGAATGCAACTGGCTGTTATAATAGCGATAAAATAGTGATAAAGACGCAACGTTTCGTCGATGTTCTAGCTAGTCAATTGATTTCGCAGCTTTAGTATTACCAATAAGTTTTACCGCTCGCTGTTGAATTCTATCTAGTAGGCGCAGGGAGGTCTTAGGAGCTCCAGACAAGATAGGAGCGTTATACTCAAGTTTTGGGCGGATGTAAGCCTTATTTATTATTGCAAAATCAAAAGGGGTGAAATATTTCTTGTATCGCTTTAAGAAACCCAGACGACATTTCGCTGCATTTTTGGCGATCTCGAATATGTGATCGTTCCAACTTAGAGTTAATACACATGCCTAGGATGCAAAATCGTTTAGTTTCAGCAACGCTAGAGCCATTCATGGATAATGGCTGGTTATTTTAAGAACGCTTGAGTCACAATAGAAATCACTGGGTTTTGAAAGCATAAAATTCCAATCTATCCTTCTTACCCCACTCAATTATGCCGTCAAGATCGGAATTTCATGAGCTTAACATAAGCTGTCGTTCCAAGTCTATGGCCGAAGAGGAGGGTCGAGAGACAAGGAACGAATATGAAAAGCTGAGGGTACTGTCATCAGCGAAGGAGTGAATTGAATTAGAAGTGGCGGACAGCAGGACATTTATAAAAATGAGGAAGAGTTTCGGAGACAAAACGGAGCCCTGGGGAACACCAGCAGTATTATGGTGAATATCTAACTTGAACCCATCCAATACGACTTGTATTGAACGATTCGAAAGGAAATTTTTAATCCATTAAAGAAGAGATTCGTCGATACCATAAGCACGCATTTTCGACAAGAGAGCCTGATTCCAGACTATGTCAAATACCTTTGAAATATCAAGCGCATGCCAAAATGGTCTTTTGTGCACCAAATTACCACGTCATGTCAGTCATCTTGGCGATGCCAATGACCTTCTTGAAGCTGCAATTCGACCTAATCAGAGTTTCTTTTTCGTAGGATACCTTGATGGACCGATGGTTTGTCACATTGAGAAAACGATTCAAGCACTTAAGGCCAATATCAACTAGGCAACTGCTAGCTTCAACCAGAAACCATCAAAAAGGTCTTTCAGGGTTTACGGTGAAGAAGACGTTACTGCGAAGCCAGCCCAGGAAGTCACTTGAGCGATGTTTATTGCAATCAATGGGAAAATGTTAAATTTTGTTGAAATACTTATAAAGGGTGTCCCAACGAGAACGCAAGATTTAAATTTGGCGCCATTCGAATTGTCATTGTTTAATATTTGAGCAATTATTATTGTTTGTTAGTAGAAGGTATAAGGTTAATAAAAATGGAGCGCTACACGAATGAACAACGCATTCTCATTGTGAAATTGTTTTACCAAAATGGTGAAAGTTTTGCGGCTACAGTTCGCAAATTGCGACCAATTCGGGGTTACAATAATGCTCCACAAGAGTCAACTGTAAAGCCATTAAGGGAAAAGTTTGCTGAAACTGGATCTGTAACTGATGTAAAGACAACAACGCACCTTTGACCAAGTCGATCGACCGAAAATATCGAAGCAGTACGTGATGATGTCGCTCAAGCTCCATCCACCTCAATTCGACACTGAGCTCAGCAAATTGGTGTTTCCAAATCCACTATGCGTCGAATTTTGACGAAAGAATTGCATCTTCATGCATACAAAGTTCAATAGACTCAAGAACTGAAGCCTGCTGACCATGCACAGCGAGGGGAGTTCGTTAATTAAGTATTGGAGAGACAACATGAAAGTGCTGAGTGATGCCGATAAAATCATCTTTAGTGACGATGCCTATTTCCATCTTGATGGCTTCGTCAATAGGCAGAATTGTCGCACTTGGGGCGAGCATCGAGCATCCTCGAGTGATTCACGAAAAGCAAATGCATTCTCAACGTGTCACTGTGTGGTGTGGATTTTGGGCTGGAGGAACGGTATTTTGGACCTTTTTTTATGAAAATGAGTCAGGTCAAGCGCAAACAGTCAATGGTGGTTTCGTGCCTAGAATTTAAGATATAAATGTTGAGGGGATGTGGTTTCAACAAAACATCTCATTCAGCCAGAGAAACAATTCAATTGCTGCATCAGTCATTTCCCGGTCGTGGTATTTCGCGTTTTGGAGACCAGAATTGGCCGCCTAGATAGTGCGACTTAACGCCATTGGACTTCTTTCTTTGGGGTTTTTTGAGGTCGATGGTTTATGCGAGTAAGCCGACGACGACTTAAAAGAGGAAATTGGACGCTGCATTAATGAAATACCGCAGAAAATTTCTATAAAAGATCGCGTATGTGCCAGCAAAGCCGCGGCGGCTATCTCACCGATGTGTTATTCCACACATAACCTCATCCTGTCTACTTAAGGATATAATAAAGAATTCACGATTTTTTTTAAATATCTTTTAAAATTTCAATCTTGCGTTCTTGTTGGGACACCCTTTACTTGGCCCACCCTGAAAGATTTGATTCAATGATCTCAAGAGAAGCACCTTGTTATGTTGGATTCATGTTGTTTCTTTCATCGGAAATATGAATAAGAAATTAAGCACTCAAAAGCGCATCCCTTACAATGAGAGGAATGAATAACAAATGACCGAAAAAAAGAAGAAGACGAACAACTAAACAAAACAAAAATAACAGAAAAACAAAATGAAAAGCAAACAAACCCCAACGTTACAGCTGGCTTCCATGAATCTGAAAATTTTATATTTACTCTATTCACAAACGAGAGAGCTAAATGAGAGTATATTTATAGTTGCATACGTATACACTGCAAGGACTTAATGAGATAAATGAGATAACTATGTATAAAAAAAAAGACTGGGACACGTCTAAAGTATTTACAATCAAGCAGAAATATAAACATTTAGATGTTGAAGAGAGGAAACGGAAAAATTAGGAAATAAAAACAGAAGGAAACGAGTATTAGTTTTTTTAGCAAAAAAATCCGCTGATGGAACACATTTAGCGATTATTCAGAGGAAAAGCGCGTTTTTTTCTTTTTTTTTAATTTAAATGCAAATCGATTTTGTTTGAAGGAGAACAGCAACAGCAAGAGCAAAAATTGAAATTTAAAAAAAAAAATACAATCAAAAATCCAACAAAATGCAGTAACGAAGAGAGAGAGTGTCCATTCCAGACAATCTTTGAGGGCACGGTAAGGTTATAATTTAAAAAAACAAACAAACAAAAGTTAAGGGGATACAAAAAAACAAAAAAAAACAGCACATTCTGTCCGCTCTCACATAACAGGTGGTGACAAGTGTGACACTTACGGATCCTCTGGCGTCAATTCAGCCGGTTCTCTGGTAAATTGAGGGTCAAAATTCGTTGACATATCCAGATCGCCAGGATCGAATGTCGGTATGAAAGGCGGTTGAACTTCCTTTTGTGCAATCTTAAGAAAGTTTTTGTTTTATAAATTGTACATATACAAAATAACGGTGATGAGAAGACTGATTGTGAGTGTGGGTTGTGGTGGTGGTGTGATTAAATTTGTATTGTCTCTTCTTTTCGTACAGATAAAGAGGAGAAACTCAAAAAACAAACAGCTAGAGCTAGAGAGTGGTCACTATCAGAATGAAATTGTAAAACGTGTCTGCAGGAGGGACAGTGGTGATGTGGATAATGGTGATGATAGAGTTTTACATTTGATTCGCATGCTCAATAGATGAATATCTTCGTGTGTTCGAATCGAATTTTTCACTCTCTTGCTCTCTTTCGTGAGTTAAATCTTTTATCCTATGTTGAGTTAGATGACTAAACAGACCTACAGATACCTAAAGGATACACCCATGTATACGCATAAACTCATTGTTTCCGTGCATAAAACAAAACAAAATAAATACACATGTGTCAGGGGTAGAGAGAGAGAGAGAGAGCACATTGTTCAGTTTCTTTAAAAGGGAATCGAAACAAAAAAATATCAACAAAACAAAAGGCACCGTAAACCTTACCATTTCCCAATCAATACTCTTAAAGAACGGATGATTGACGATGTCCATGAAAGCCGATTCCCGATGACAACCAAGACGATCGGCTGGATTCTTATTGAGGAAACCTTTGAGGACCGATGCGGCCTTAACACTAAGCGAACGTGGTATACGAATTGTCTTTTCCAATATAACTTGAAATAGGTAGTCTTCTGTATTCTGTAAACCAAACAAAATTTATCTTCCATGAGAGCCATCATCATCGCAGTTTAATTGATTCTTACTTGATCAGGATTCTCTGAAGCTCCAGCAATGTCGAACGGACTGCGCCCGGCCAACATTTCATAGAGCAACACACCCAGCGCCCACCAATCCACAGAGAATCCGTAGTCCTCTCCGCGAAGGATCTCCGGAGCGATGTAATTGGGTGTTCCACAGAATGTTGATGTTGTATCACCCGGGCGTATGCCCTCCTTGCACATACCGTAATCGGTCAGTTTAATGTGTCCCTCGTGATCGAGCAGCACATTGTCCAGTTTCAAGTCTCGATAGATTATGCCCTTCTCGTGCAGGAAGTTCAATGCCAAACTGATCTCAGCCGCATAGAAACGAGCATGCTCCTCGGGTAGGCGACGCTGCCGCTGCATGTGGAACATCAAATCTCCGCCACGCACAAACTCAATGACGAAGAACAGACGCGATGGTGTCTGGAAACACGAGTGCAACCCAACCAAGAATGGATGATTGGAGGCCGTCTCGAAGACGTGCTTCTCCGTCTGAACCCAGTCGATGTCCTCGTCATCGGTGACGAGCGCCTTTTTGATCACTTTCATAGCGTAGATGCGTCGAGTCTTTTTCAGCTCTACCATCAACACCTTGGCGTAACTGCCGCGCCCAATGACCCGAATCAGCTCGAAGTCATTCAATGAGTATTGCCTCTGAGTGCCGGGCTCCAGTTGTTCTTCGATATTTTGGACGGCTTCTACGGCCACTGCGTCACATGGATCGGGTAGCACAGCTGGCGGATAATCGGGTAGCGGTGGCAATACCTCGGGTAGGCCAGCGTCTGCATTCAAATCATCACGCTCCTTGACCAACGGTTCAACGTGCTCGTTGGTACAGTGCTTCTGCACGAGTTTGTGACATTTCTTGTGCACGAGCAGCTTGCACTGAATGCACTTGAAGCCCTGACGTCCTAGACCCCAGATGCGATCTTGACAATAGGCACAATAGGCGCGCTAAAAATGAAAAAAGATGCTTAAGATGGTTTTGAAGAGTTTGGAAACATGGTGGACTTACTCTATTGAAGCGTTTAGCTTGGAAAATGTGTCCATTGATGCGGTACAGTTTGCGCCATCTTCTTGCTCCTCTTCTGTAGATGCTACCTGCAAGGGGAAAAGACTTGTTAATCGAGGCTGTGAAAGGCGTTGTAGATGTTACGTACGATCTTCACCAACACATGACATTCCTGGCGCTGTTGGAACATTTGGGAAAACTGCAAGAGAATACAAGTTTTGTTAGTTATCTTTCTTTGGCATGAGTTGAGATATAGAGTCTGCCTTAGAGGGTGGAAGGAACAAAATCTTTGTGTGGAACAATGCAGAGAGCACAGTCTTTTTCTTTTCTAAGGTCTGTTTATGGCAGAGTCGCAACGATCTAAACTCCTCCATAAGGGATTATGGTCACGATCTTCGCATTGGCCAATGAGTCAAATGATTCGAACGCCCAACTGACCGGTCTTTACAACGTCAGAGTGATTTCAAATGATCAGAACGTTTTCAGAATCACACCAGGTCCTAGGGACCCATTCCATATGGACACCAGTGCATCCCATAAGAGCTTTACTACTTTCTCCGAGTGCAAGGACCTGAATGGCTTTGACCACACAAGCTGGTCTGGCTTCTGCAAACACAGGGGCGAGGGAAACATACAAGAACGTCGACATCTACGTCCTGATGCAGATCAAAAATAACAACTGCGCGGCAATCAGCGATTTTCACACCAGGTTAAGTACGTTCTCTCCCTGAAACACTTTACAAAATGTGCTCAAAGAAGTCAAACCATAGCAGTTCCGAATTGTTTCGCATTAAAGTTCAATTAAAACTATCTCCCTGATCATCAGTAACACACAGATTGAACCAAATTACGGTATTTCCGGGTCGAAAGTCGAAACATTTGCCATACCAATTAGCTAGGGTTCACATTTAACTAACAAGGACGACTCTCTCAAATGCCATGTCACACGAGAGTGAAGCGAAAAAAATAAAATAATAACAATTACAAAGCTCATTTCATTCGCCACACACACACACACACCCATAATGAGTTAATAGAAAGGAAACCATAAGCGAGACATTCCAGCGGGTGTTGGCCACATCCTATTATTATTAATTTGTGCGTGATATTGTGTTTATTATACAGAAATGATAATTACTGAATGGGGACACATTTTCGAAGGGGAAGTCAGCACAAAAAAGAAATCTCCCTCCTTTTGCTCCTTTACGTAATCTTATGCAATGGTTTGATGAGGGGCGGGCGGAGTGGCAAAGATTTATGTGGACATTTTGTGGTTTGAAAGTTTTGCGATTGTCAAGAAAATTGTAAATGTCTGGGGAAATGTTTTGCTTTCCAGAGAAATGTCCTTTATCCTTCGATTCGGTCCTTCGATAGGGACACAGTGGTGAGGGGCTGTATCTTTTCTTTCACTCCCTTGATATATGGCAACAACGGCATTCAAGTAAGGGAACATATTTTTGGAAATTCTTACGATTTTCATAACGCCTGCCATGCTGGTCTTGGGGGCATATCTGGTTGGTTTCCAATTTGGACGCGTTTCAAGATAATTAAAGTGCCTAGCAATGCTGGCAGCGATTTGTCACTGTTGCACACGGTGCCTGAAGTGAAATCGGAAAACAGATTCGTGACAGATTTCGTTGTCGTTAGATGAGGGACAAAGGACGTGATTATCGAGGGAAATGCTACAGAAATGAATTTAATGACATACGAATTGTTGGACTTGTCAGGGGGATGCAGGGGAACCAATAAGAGAAGTTTCTTTTTTCTTCTGTTGGCATTTTGTAAAGAATGACATTTCAGATTGCGGTTCAAATAAAATGCCTTCGGAAGTAAGGTCCGCTTAGAGTCGTAACAAACATTCTTTACCCTGACGGAGATTATTTCCTTTTAAGAAACCAGGAAGAAGACAAGTTAGCTGTCTTATGTCTTCGGTCTTCTTCAGACTAGGGGTTACAAATAGGAATAAGACTGAATTGCCTAGGACCAGTCCCATTGACTTGCTTGTTTTTTTATGCACTCATGAGTTCTGTAGTCGCTCTACTTGAGACGACAATACAGTTTATGGCTTGCGTACGCAGCTTATGAGCAAATTTTAGGATGGTCGTTCACTGATACCTCGCCTGCAATATTGTTGTGTTCAGATTTTTGGAGGTTGGGATACACTGCACTGGAGCGCTTAGACTCAAAAGTTAGTCCACTGTCCAGTTTAGTTTCACTTTGTTGGGTGAGGTAAGAGATTGGAGTGCTTAGTGAAGGATTGGGCTATTTTGTACGTTCTTGAACCACCTGTTAATGTATCGGAGTGCTTGCTTATAAAATTTGACAACCTTGGAGTCATTAAGGTTAAGAAACAGCGCCTTGTGTGTTGCCTATCCATCTAAATAGATTCGAAATTAGCGCCTTCTGTTCCTTCAAAGAATCTTTGTTTGGCGCAAGCCTCCATGGTGTGGATTACAGCTTGAAAGACAGTAGGAGTTGATCCCACAACCAACCTTCTTCTCCAGTTTGAACGACATCTCGCCATGTGCCCCTCTCCAAATTAATTGGAATCTCTTTGCTTGCATGCGCCATCATGGAAGAAGACGTTTTCTCTTGCGCTGACCCGAATATGAATACTCTAAGCAGGAGCTCTGTTATCCATGGTCTGGCGATTCTAAACGTTGTGTTCGCAGGGCACATTCCGCCAGACAGCTTTTTTAATTCTTCACCGAATCTTCACCTCATGATGCCTTCAACGCAAATAGAACAGAAAATCGCACGCATGCCTCTCCTTTCGAAAGGGACAAGTGCTTCCTAATCAACTTTAAATATCGTCCATGCTTCTGAGTCACAGAGCAGGAGCAGGAGCAGCTTTGTCTGCCCAGAGAGGATTTGTTATTCAAGTGCCTCTGGAGTTCAAAGGAATATGGATTGGCAAAATTTTGTTGATAATCTTGTTTGCTATTGAACCGAGACGAAATCCTTGTATACCCCAACTCCCTTTGTGACGCTCTGTCCGGAACGTTGATGCTCTGCGCTCGCCCTTGATGACAGCTTTGTCTTGCTCTCACTTTCAGCCCGAATGAATTTCCCCTGTATTCGCCCAATGATATCAATTTCATCCGCGTAAGCTAGCAGGTAAACTGACTTTTGGAGCATCGCACGTCTGGTGTTTTGGGTGCGATCTTCTGAAAGGACGTGCTGTGACTTCATTCCGGTCACTTAGGGGTACTAAACAATCCCTTAAGAGCGCGCCAATTATAAAAAAATGATGTTGAAAAAACCGCTGGACAGAGCGTCGCCTTACGGGAAATCTTTATTGAATTTCTCGCTGAGTTGGTTACGAACTTTGACGGATCAGCGTGAATTTTCAATCGTTGCAATCCTCATTGTGCCATTGTCCCTTTGTTTAAAAGAAATGTCAAAATTAGACTCTCTACCTCGTGTCATTGTATACGGCCTTAAAAGAAATGACAAATGGTCTGTGGGTGTCGATTTGCACTTCTTGCACTTTAATGGTGTATTTACACACAGAGAACGGTTCCTTCAACTTGGAGGTGCGACAAAAAATAAACCATCAAGCATTAGATGCAAGAAGACTTAACGACAATCGGGCACAATTTGGGTCTACAGTAAATCAAACGGAGAAGCGCGAAAGGATTCATAGAATAGAAGTGTGGCAACAGCAATGGAATGAATCCACATAAGGAAGACGGACGTATCGGGTAGCTCCAAATATTGAAGATTGGATAAATCGTGAACACGGGAATCTTAAGTATAACCTTACGCAGTTCTCTACTGATCATGGTTGTTTATGCGAGAGAGGGATTTACATTCATCGTTTCCCTATACCAACGAAATCGAAATTCAAGTCCGTCTTCTCCTCGCTACGTGCACACGGTAGAGAACATAAAACACATCTTCTTCAACTGTGCAAGGTGAGAAGGCCAAAAAACTTAAGGAAGTTCAACAGACGATTAGATTCGAACATCATTGGGCTGCGTTGAGCGATGCAACAGTATGCACGAAAAATGGGAGACCTCCAGAATTTAGAAGGGATATGGTTTAACGTGATCATCTGCCTTCCCGCTTACATCACGAGGTCCATTTTCCCATGAGTCGTAGATAGTGTAAGACTAGACACCTTAGTTACGCAAGTACCAAATGAGATCATGCTTGGGAGACAATCACTCCACCTTGGCATGGAGCGAGACCTTTTTAAAACCACTGTCGGTCTATGGGTCGCAGCACCCGGTTGAGAAACAACCGCACACTGAGCTGGGAAAGTCCCTAGCCTAAATCAGTCTGATGAACAACCTGATTCAGACCAGTCAGCACGGTTCAATAACCACGGCTCTGCCCGTGATATGGGTGTTAAACCACAGCCACCACGATAACTCCACAAGGGGGCCTACAGCACGATCAGGCTCAAACCGAAGTTCCAGGGGTTCCTGATCTCCCGTGGCCCCAAAGTATATCCTCTGGTCAAGCTGTCACTACCAGACAGGCTCTCTCAGAACCTGGATTTAGTAGCCGCCAAATGGACTTTAGCTACATCAGTGATTCCGAATTTAGAAGGACAGTTAAACTCTACTTTGCGAAACAGTCATGAAGAAAAGCACTAAAATTCATCACTTGCGAAGCAGTACTTAGTGGTGGCCCCGCTGTGGAACTGAAGTGAAAGATTCTCCGGGAGGTGGAGGATCTCCACTCCTGCCAATCGTTCTTTCTTTGGACTCAAGAGTCAGTTGAATTACAGAGTCCTCTCAAGGACAACGAAGCTCTTTGTACAAAACCTTGATCGTTCCTGTGCTGCCCTATGGTGCAGGAACTTGGATTTGGAGTGAATGAGAAAGCCCCAAGCCTTTTCGGGAGGAAGATTATTCGTGTAAGTTTTGGTCCTTTTTGCGTTGATGGTTTCGGAAGACATATAGACACCACAACTACGGCTCGAAAAATCTTTGAATCTGAAATATTGGGACAACGCAACAGAGGGCGGCCTAGGCTAAGGTAGTGCACACAAGTGAAGAAGGACCTCAACCAACTTGGAGTGCGCAGCTGGAAGAAGCTAGCGAAAGATCGTCCTGGCTGGAGAGGCATGTTAATTGAGACCCAGGTTCACCCCGGACAGTAGCGCCACAAGAAGAAGGTATCGGAAGAGAGGTTTCAATGATGAACTCTATTGTTACGTCGGTTTTCGCCTAGTCAAGCGTCTAAAACACTTCTGATAGCTAGACTAGGTAGAATGTATTGAAAAAAAACCTCCAGTCCAGCAAGTCTTCTAAGCTAAGTCAAGGGAAGACGCTTTCGGTCAAAGAAAGAACACAAATGAGGGGGGACCACAATCAATTCGATGTACGAAAGAAGAGTCAACTAATGATAAAAGTTGGTTGAGCTTCAAGTCCACTCCAGACTGTAGCGCCTACCCAAAAGGAAGAAGAGGCAATGTCACATCCTCTCTTTGGATGACGCACACAGGTGAAGAAAGGCCATTTAAGCGTAAGACCATGTCAGTTGGTAATTGGCAATTGATAGTCGCACACTCCAGTCTATGGCCAAAGTCCTTACAGGAAAAGAGTGCCACATTGCTTCGTGTTCTTCGGCGTTCTTCCTTGTTGTTGAAGAAAGAGTTATCGTTCACAATTTGTTGATACCATTCAATGCACTGATGAAACAAATTTCGGTCAAATCTCAAACAGAAATCAAAATTTTCTTGAAATGCCAAACTCTTCGATGGTATTTACTCGCTCATGGTTTATTGTTTCTAACGGTTATTGGATGAATTATTTGGAGCAATGAGCAAATAAATAAACTTCAAGGGCACTTTCTATGCTTGTTTCTCGAGAAAATAAAACTTCCAATCGAAATTGATTAACCGATTAATGACGCGGAAGTCGTACGTTATCGATAGAATTAGACCTTAACTAATTTTCATGGCACTGAATCACTCGAGGAAGGGATGGACAGGGGGATATACATTTTTTTTGTTCAATTTCGCGAATGAGATAACAGAAGCAATGTTTTGAGAGAATTTGCACAAAGTTTTTTTTTTTTCATTTCTGTTTTTCACGCACATTGATGGGGTGAGTCACCACCGCGAACAATGGAAATAAGAGAAGGGGATAAGGAGACGTTTACATTACTTAAAAACGCGGTTTTTCCATGCCACATCCTCTTTCTCTCTCCCACCGGCAGTCCACACAAATCACTTTCGCTTGCAAATAAGGCACATTCAGACTGATTTGACTACGGGGGACGAGAATCTAATCTGCGGACGGTGGGGATTTGAATTTGATTTTTAATTAAGAACTATCACTTCACGGTATCATTGGACGGAAGAAAAATCCAAAAATTTATCCAACCACGCCACAAACACCGCGCCACTTCACTCACCACAGCAACGGAGACCATCTGATTAGCGCCAACACCCATAAGTTTACCTCTGAGTAGTGCCTTGTGCACCCCTTCCTGCGCGCCGACTAGTCGAACAGTGTTGCACCTCACCCCGCCAGCTGGCTTTCAGGTGAGACGGGGGGAAATGAACAGAGAACCGAGGCACATTTGACCTAGAAAATATCGGACAACCTACACGATACATCGCTGGCGTGCGGGTGAGCCCCCTCTCGGGGAAAAAAAAACTAGTCAGTTGAAACAAAAAACAAGGTTTCCCTCGAAAATAGGACCACAAATGATGGACTCTAGCGGATGGAGGTGCCAAGGAGGGGTAGCAGCAACAGCCAATTACAAAACAAGCCATCACACAGACACACGCACACATACCCGATAGGGGGAGAATACTGAACATTTTTATCACTCCCGGGATTAAAAACGAACGAAACCAACAACGCCGATGACGACACAACAACGACGCAGCGCAGCAAACGACAACAACAACGACGACCGACATAGATAGCAGAGTATAGATACGATACGAATTTAATTTGACATGTATCTGCAAGTTAAGGGGGGGAGGACGGCGCGAGTGTATCTACTAACATCCATTGCTGATGGAGAACAGCGATATCCGCGACCCGTAGATGAAGGCAGCCTCGCAAATCCCTCCGAACATCAACTCTGGATCTAGAGTATCCATCCATATGCTCCCGGTTTCGATGTTTCCTAGATAAGCTGCTCCCACACCTCCTTGCTGTACGTTGCTCCCTTGGACGACGATGGCGGCGGCGGCTGAGTTTTTTTTTGTCCTGTTCTTCTTGTGTATTTGTTGCTTGTCACAAGTTAATTTTGTTGCGAGAAGAATTTATTATTACTGCCGAACGAATGCAGCCGATGGGGAGTTAGTTGGTTGGCTGGTAAACCCCCAGTCTGCCGACTGGGACGAAGAGTCTATCTCTCTCCCTCTCGCACTTGAGCGCTATCATCTTTATCGAAGCCTTTACAATAGATAAAGCAGAGAATGCGAGCGTAAATAGCTTGATAACAAGCTCAATTGTTTAGCCCACAACAGAATTGATTACTGCACACCCGTGTGTGCGCGTTCCAACACACATCGACTGTATGTGTGTGTGTGTGAATTATAATCTAATCTGATTCCTTATATGAACTTATCAGACGCAAACGAGGATGGTGACACATCAGCAGCACCACTCAGACTGTACACGCTTCACACGTCACACACGCTCGTTCGCGCAGCGCGATGTGAAACGCAACAAT
Source organism: Eristalinus sepulchralis (assembly GCA_944738645.1). Lineage (NCBI taxonomy): Eukaryota > Metazoa > Arthropoda > Insecta > Diptera > Syrphidae > Eristalinus > Eristalinus sepulchralis. The sequence goes on from OX122883.1 coordinate 66,298,516, forward strand.
AATGTGTGGACTCACCCCGTTCATTTGGGTTCTTTAAAGAACGAAAAATCAGGGGGTGCAGCAGCCCTCCCAGCCGGAGCATACACAGAGTGAAGCCATTAGAAGTTAAGGTCGTTACCAATAATGACAATTATTTGTTTGCCGTTCAGGCGGGCGTGCGATCAAATTGTAAGTGAAACTAAATCGATTAGCTCTTTCCTTGTTTCAGCCATTAAGCTAATGAGCCTTACACTGGTTGAACGGGAAACATGAAACGTTGGCCGTGGATGGAGGGCAGTGAGGAATGAAGTTTACGTGCGGGACATCAAGGTCACAGTGGAACATTTAAAGAGGATCTTATTAAGCGTGAAGCGATTTATGAGACGACGATGGGGGAGAATTTGCTGTGCTTCCTTTATTGCTCGCCGGTCGGAGGAGACGACGAATTGTCCACTAGACCTTGTGCCTTTTTGACATGCACGAGGGAACCGAATTCAGTCCATGGCGACTTTAATCAGATCAAATGTCTTGTCACACGAGTAAGCCATTACGAACGTGAAGAATGTTGATGTTGATTAAGGAATTTTCAGGAAATCAGCCTCAATTGACAGGCGCATCGGCAGAATACACAGAGACTTCAGTAGGACATGTGGGGATGAAGATGAAATATGTTTGGAACGTATTTTCTGAACACAATTTGGAACAACATTTGGTACAAAATTTAAAATTGAAACATTTGCAAAATATTTTGACGAAAATTTTGATCAAAAATTGGAACAAAATTTTAAAGAATATTTCAGCAATTAGAACAAAACTTTTAACAGAATCTAAAATTAAAATCAGAAATTACTAGAATTCAATTTAAGACAACTGTGTACTTAAATGTTTGCCTATTAATTCTACAGAGTAAGTTCTTGGTCGAAATTCTGCCCCAATTTGTATTGACAGGTTATGTCGTTGTATTCGCTGAAAATGTTCCTCTTATCTACTCAATCAAGGATCAAGGAAAAACTTTCTCAGTTTCTGAACGTTCGAAAGCATTAGGCCTTGGTCAAAATTGCTGTTTAAGGTCTTCATCTGGGGGCATTTCCATCAATTTTATTTTCTGGTCAAAATTTGATCCAAATATAGGTGAAATAGGTGCTCAAAAGCCAGAGGGATCTTCTGTGACCTATTTGGTGTTAAACGAGGTCCGCATCGTATTCTCTAGGTCATCAGAAGCTGTCCCTAAGCGCAACCATTTTATTGACTTCATTCAACCACTTCCTCCCTGGGTCTGCCGATCAGTCGTCTTGCTAATGGAATCACATCTAAGGCACTCATCGGCAGTCGTGATGAAGGAGACATCCGTAAAATATGTAGTATAGTCCTTTTCATTCAAAGTAACTGCTCAACATTGATGTCCCCCGGGTGGCGTTTCTCAGCCCACATCAGCGGCTAACATCCGCAATAGCAAGAAGAAATCTCATCTCGGCAGCTTGTACTCCCGAACTTATTATTTCGGACATTACACAAATTTCATGACCACAGGTGAGAGTTGGAATAAATTTCTTTAAAAGGGGCTTCAGTCCGCGTGGACCTGAGCTTCAACCAACATCCCCCTTCAGCTCACACGATCTCTCGTCAGCTGCCTTCAGTTGCACACTCCAAATTGGTCAAGGTGAATCTCCACTTGTGTGCGCCACTTCAACCTAGGCCGTCCTCTGTTGCGACGTCCCAATGGCTCGAATTCGAAGGATTTTAGGGTCGAAGCAATGATGGTGGAGGGCATTTGGAGGGTTGGAACAAGCACAGAGTTAAAGACCGTTAACTTGGCTGTGATTCCACGCTTCGTCTACGTTTTAACTGATCTTCTAAGCTGCTTTCAAATTGATCTAACTTGGCCTATCCTTCAAGAAAGCTGAGTGTTGTTTCTTCCATAAGGATCCAGAGATACTAAAACGTATCCACCTGTTTCAATGGAACTCCACTAACATCTAGAATGCATTAGACAGTCGTTTTGGAAATTACCATAACTTCGGACTTATCAACATTCATCTTTATTCCAGATTCAGAACATACGACCAGAAACCTATCGAGTGCGAATTGGTGTTCCGTCTGGGAGGATGTGAGAGCAACTGTGTCATCTGCGAAAAGAAGATGACTTATCCTCAAATCTCACAATGTAAAGAATAACTAGCCTTTCAGACTCAACGACTTCTAGTGCTGAGGATTATGTCGCGTTTTTTTACTCAGGAACTCCATCAAAAACAATGCTAATCGAATCATTGCCACATGAGACGTGAATTCTCATTGGGATCTGTGGTTTCAGCATGCTTTTAGTTGACCTACATGTATGCGAATGTATAGAACTCCTCTTCTAAAAAAAAATTCAGCGGCAAGTGGCTCTAAAACCCTCCGAATATTTTCAACAGTTGTTTGTGACAAGTTTGCGACAGCAACCCATTAAGACGGGTTTCTCTTGACACAACCCACGATAAGCACTTTTGAACAAGAAATTGAATCTCTTAGGGATGCACTTTTCGTTCGAAGAAAATATTTAAGTTCCCTACTCTGCTCTATCCAACAACGTTCTCTCCGTAAATCCTGAACAATAAACATTTAAGTACACGAGGAACACCATTCTACTTAAGAAAAAAAAATCCTCTTGAATACCAAACAAGGAGAAGAACAAAATTACGTTTACCACAGAAATTCAGTCTTTTTGTGTCAATTTCCCCTTAAAACATCCACTCACTCGTCGCCCAGCACCCATTCAAGTCATTTCGCCAACAATTTTCCATTAATATCGGATTCTTAACATGGAATCAATTCGATTTTTCGCAGAAATTCATATTTTCTTCTTGCTCTCCCATTCGCAGCTCATGAATATTCAATTGAGTTTGTGGCGGACGATTGAAGTGGAGTTTGATGAGAATGGTAACGTCGCAAGCAATCTAATCATCGCTCTTATGGCGGGTAACTCTCTCGCCCTCAAAAGCCAATTCCCGTTGTAGTGTCGGTCGACTTCTTTTAAAATTCCGTACAATTCGTGCACGTCTCAAATTGAACCATTTGTCTGAGCCCTTAATCTGGCAAATCCACAAGCCATTAGGACGTCTGGATTAGGGAATCTAGTCAAAGCATCTGACTTGAGTGCACAGTTAGAGGAAATTTACATGGATTTTGTATTCAGTGCGAGTACTGTAATTTTTTATGGTATATTAGGACATGAGCCATTAAACTAAATCGGTTTTAAACGAATTCTTAGAGTCTTACGTACACTTGTATGACAGTTTTTAGAGTCCTTATGGCATAAATTAAGGCTAAAGTTCATCTTAAATATTTTTCTTAAAACCAACACAACAAGATTTTAAACGCTCAAGAAACATCTTCATTTTTGAATACGTTTCAGTTTATTTTCGATCAGCTTTATACCCTTTACACCGCAATTTCCTTCCACATTTGATCTCAAAATCTTCTTCTCAATCCCAATTAAAAATTCTTTTAAAGTGCGCCCAAAAACCGCTAACAAACGCATTGTTTTCGAACGATTTTCAAATAAAAACGTTCCTTAGTTGACAGTTTTTAGAAGTTTTACAGCACAAGTCTCAAAATTTATCAGTTTAAAAGTTTTCAAAATAATGGCCCTTATGATGGAATTTTGTGCTTAAGTTCATTTTTCGATAATTTTTTGGTACCATTCAGCCGAAAATTCTCAAATTTACTATCAAAATCTTCTTCGCAAGATCACTTTCAAAAAAATCATGACCAAAAATGAATGCTTACCCGTTTTCATTTTCATTTTCTGTCGTTAGTCGACAGAAATGTGACTCAAAATCTTTTATTTTACGTTAGTAATCATTCCTTTTTAACCATACAGCATACAAGGCATCAGAAGTCTTTAAAAGTTTTCAAAATAATGTTGGTCCTTTAGTTCAGTACTGGAAAAGTTTTTTTTAATACCGTTAAGTCGAAACTTAACATTAAAATTTTCACCGCGAATCACTTACAAATCCTAGAAAAAAACATGAGCAAAGATCAATGCTTAGCTGTTTTCAAGCGATCTTCATAAATTCTGAAATCGTCAGTCGAAAATCTGAAAGTCAGCAATTATTTGTATACAACTATGCAAGAGTGAAGAAAATTCACGACGCATCGTTTTCAAATTTGTTCAAAGCAATGTCGTCTTTTATGGGAGTTTGGTTCAGTTTTCAAAACGTTTCTAAAACTTTTAAGCCGAAATTTCTCAAATTTCGTATCAATATTTTTTGCACAAGTTGTTAAAGCTAAAATTATTAAAGGTTTTCATTAATGAGGTAGCACTTCCATATGTCTGCTCATCTCGCACTTATTTTAAATGTCTAGTTAGACCCGATAGCTAAGTTCCTATTTGAGTCCACGGGTTGAGATCCGAATCCCGTATCTTCGCCTATCTTTTTTCTTTTTTCGAGCACCAAGTTTCACGAGTTTTGACACCATGACTATGGATCAACTTGGATTACGAACAAGCGTTGTGGAAATAGGCAAACTTTTTAAGAAGCTCTGAAATTAGACATTTTCCCTCTATATGCTCTCATTAACTTTATGGACTACTTACTACACATAGCTTAGAATTTGGAGATTAAAGCATGGAGAACAACAAAAACGTCACTGGATTCAGCGTCATACTAGAGATAATATCGAGCAATTACTAGATTGACGCGGAGAAATTTGGAGTTTACGAGCAGGAAACTCCAGCTATTGCTAGATTTATATAGTGTTATATATAGTGTTATATGCCAACAACAATTAATAGAGCAGATATAATATCATCAGCAGCGTTGGCCGTCGTATCATTGTCGAAGAAAGCCCAGGATAGCCGAAATAAGGAGTATTGGCATTATCGAATAAATGATAGCAGACAATTTTCTCGTTCGGCGATGAATGAAGATGTAATTCATCAAATGTTGGTATCATCTGATTCCTGGATAACATATTTGTGGGCCAAACCAAAATCAAAGGATTCACTCCCCACTAAGTTGTGAAGCGCAAGCCTTATTCCACTTAATTCTGACTTTCCAATAAAAATAAAAAATAACTTCCAAAAAAAAAGTAAGTTAGTACATACTATTGAATGTAATTTTTCTAAATAGGTACGAATTACAGCTTTGTTTTGAGCTTAAATTGTTATAAATTGTTATAAAATATTTTTTTGTGCAACTAAACAAAAAAAACGATTTTTTTTATTTTTAATTTAAGATTACTCCGTTATCCTGACCTTATGGCACTGATCAGTCAATGGGTTCAAAAGTTACAGATTTATTTCCGTGTTCTCCAGACACTGTGCGCCGCAGAGTATCTGAAACTGCTGTACATCCTTAATATCCCGGAGCGACAAACAGAACGCACAGACAATTACCAAGTAAGGTGTACATGGAATTAGTACGCACTGTTTCGGTAACCGCGTTTGCCTAGGAAAACGTTTCATCGAGAATGAATTTCAAGTGGTAAAGTAGCAGATACGCGTAAAAACGAGATAATAGAGCGACTTAAAATTCCAGTATTGTATCAATGTACGATTTGGCAACATTTATTGAAACGATCAATGGTAGTACACGTTCGCGGAAGATCTTGGCTGTCGAATTAACAAACCAGGATTCGAATCCAGTTTATGGATTAAATAATTTTTTTTTATTCTTTCTGTTTTAGTTTTCTTTTTCTTATTTGAAATGAATGTTAGTTTTAAGCTAGGTTAAGAGAATTTTTAATTTAAAGTCAAATAAAATTGAAAAGGCTCAGCCGAACTGCGATGGTGCGGGATGTTAACCACGTGGCGCCCAGATCTAACAACAACAAAAAACCACGACATTTATCCGCAGCTGGTCAGGCACCCTCCCGATTAAGGACGCATGAGAAGAAACAAGTTTGCTTTTAATTTTAAGAAAAATAACTACAAATCCATGCCAAACGCCTAGTGCAACGCATGATTTCCAAAAACAAAAATCGTTCATAGTACAAAAAAGTTGCCTTAAATTGACAAACAACAGGTAGTTTTTTAAACGTTTTCAAAATAATGTAGTTTTCGATAGATTTTCTGCGCTTAAGTTCAGTTCTTGAACAGTTTTCAGGTGAAAATTCGCTCATAATTTCCATCTAGCTGGTTCACTTACATTTCAGAAATCGATGCCAAACTGTTAGAAACTATTTATGTGATTTCATAATTCAAACATCACTTAAACTTGTTATAAAAATGTGACTTTTCGGGGACGAACTCACCGAGACCTTCAATGTCAAAAAAGGTTTTAGACAAGGCGACGCACTGTCTTGTGACTTCTTTTACATCATCCTTGAGAAAATCGTGGGTAACTCCCAAGACAACACCAGAGCAACGATCTTTCAAAAGTCAGTTAAATTGCTATTTTACGCCGACGACATAGAAGTGATTGGACGAACACAGCGAGCCGTCAATGAGGCGTTTGCTGGCATTGAAGAAGAAGCGGCTAAACTGGGTCTCTGGTTAATGAGGGCAAAACGAAGTACATGCTGTCATCAAAGAAGGACGTTCAACATCGACGTCTCGGACAGAGCATCACACTAGACCACAAAAACTTCGAGATAGTCAAGAACTTCGTCTACCTTGGCTATGCGGTAAACAGGGACGGTGGCATGTGCTTAGTCAAGCGTCTTCGGATACAACGCATAAGATGGCTTGGCCACCACTGCTCCGGCCCGAAAAGCCTTCGAATCTGAGCCATTGGGACAACGCAGCAGAGGACGGCCTAGGCTAAGGTGGCGCAAACAAGTGGAGAAGGACCTCAACCAACTTGGAGTGGGCAACTGGCGGCAGCTGGCGAAAGTTCGTGCTGGCTGGAGAGGCATGTTGGGCCAGGTTCACCCGGACTGTAGCGCCACAAAAAGAAGAAGTCTTTAATTTCTCCAATGCATCATTCTGCGAAAATCTAACTTTAAGGTAATGTAGAGGGTGATTCATCATGAGGTTTGATTTTCAATAGGCTTCTTTAATAAATCACGCGTATGTCCCATCCAATTGTTCAATAAGGTGGCAAGTAATCTGGAAAGACTCACTCAACAAGAACAGCGTCTCTGTGAGAAATGGATTCGAGGAACTTTTAGTGCGCATAATTACACTGCTGAATTCATTCACAGATTTGAGTCACAGTTTACATTAGTGGGTGATAATCGATCAGATGGACTACATCCAGAAGGGACTACAGCAGCTGTAGCTGAGAGTGTAAGCCGTGACGAATCAATTCGTCGACTTTCTTAGCAGCTTGAGTTATCGTATTTGTCAACTGGTCATTACGCAAGAATTTTGGCAGTTTGTCGTGGCATATTGGACAACTTGGTGTATTTCACGTGAGACTCTTGAGAATGGGCTTTAGAAAAAGTCAATGAAAATCATATATTTCATCGTAAGATTTTGTTCAGTGAAGATGCATATTTCTCACTAAGTGGGCACGTCAATACACAAAATTGCCATAATCGGGCTGATGAGTAGCCCGAAGAGTACCAAGAGCTAACAACACATCCATCAAAAACAACGGTATGGTGAGGTATACAAATCTTTGGGTGCGTCAAGCGAAAGACACCAAGTCCGTTCAAGAATTAAAGCTTTGCTTTGTTAAAAACTTGACGCAAGTCTCAAAATCTTTTTCTCAACAACAGTGTAATCCATTTCAGGAAAAATTAAAAAAAAATTATACTGAAGAATGACGCACCATATTCAGAAATTCCCCGTCATCCAACAGCTGTCTCTGCCTCAAAGAACATTCAAAACAATTGACGACACACGACCTTTGGTCTTCAACATCATCGCGCCTTTTGAATATCTCCTCCGTCACTCCACTGCATGCTGTTCCTTCCATCACCACTCCCAACACCCATACAGCCGTGCACGACATTATGACACAGATTGAGCCCCATAGACCGAGAGCAGGATAATATCCCGTGGCTATGGGATACACGAGCGGGAGAATAAATTAATTTTTGAAAAGGTCTCCTAGATACGAAAGTAATTAACCTGATGACGGCCGCCGCCACCGTCGTTGTCGACTCCACTCGATTTCATCCATTATGACAAGCGAAAAGATGTGTATTCCTTAAAGAACCTACAGGACTTTCAAATTATAATACGCCCTTAGTGCATCGTTAATTTGTTCTGGATTCGGGGTCACATCCAGAGAAATGTTAATCTTTTCCCCGTTGTCAGTCTTTGCCGTGCGTGGAGGGAGTGATTCGGACTTGTTCTCACGTAGGAGTGCTGTTACTTGTGCTGCGGGATGTTTGCCAGAATTTCTTTTTTCCAACAAGTTGTGTATCATGCATTGTAAAGGGCTTTCCAATAGGGATGATGCCGTGTCAGTAAGAAAACGGGTTGGTGAACATCCCTAGCAAACGAACGTAAGTCAATTTCACGGCGTTCTCAAAGACTGGACATTGTTCATACCACATTATGGCGTATTTTGCTTAAGGATCTTGGTTTGTACCCATACAAGATCAAGCTGACTCCAGAATTGAATCATGGCCCATTTGAATTGACGTACGTTCTAACATTGGGGTCTTGAGAAGATGCGTCAAGATGATGAATTTCATTGCAAAATCACCTTAAGTGACGAAGCTCAATTTTTGGCGTAAGGTGTTCGTCAGTAAGTAAAATGTGCGTCATTGGTCGAATGAAAATTAATCACCACTTCATCCAAGGAAAAACAACTGTTTCGTGCGGCTGATGGGGACTTTGTTGGGCCAAATTTGTGCGTCGACGATAACAAGCTTCATGTAAGAGCCATCATTATCAATTATTTTTGGCCGGAATCCGAAGATATGGACTTGGACGACACGTGCTTTAAACGGAATGGTGCCACAAGCCACACAGCCCATGTTACAATCGATTTATTGAAGAGTAAATATGGTAAGCAACAACATCGCTTCAGATGACGAGGTCATATAGAGAGAATGTACTCCACCACCCCGGCCAGAAGTCTTCAAATCCCAGCCATTGGAACAACGCAACAGAGGACGGCCTAGGTTAAGATGGCGCACACAAGTGGAGATGGACCTCAACCAACTTGAAGTGCGCAATTGGAGAAATCAGGCGAAAGATCGAGCTAGCTGGAGGGGATGTTGGTTGAGACCCGGGTCCACCTCGGACTGTAACACCATGGAAAGAAGAAAAAGAAATATGGTAAGTGTGTTATCTCAAGAAATGGGACAGTCGATTGGCCACCTCGTTCATTCGATTTAAAGTCGCTTGACTTTCTGTGACCCTACGTTAAATTATTGGCTTATGCCAACAAGCCGACAAGCTCAGAGTCAAAATTTAACCCAAAATAACGTCCGTTTCGGCCGAAATGTGTTGGTAATATTAATAATTGAGTGAGACTACAGCCCACAATGAACCAAGGCTTAGCTTCTACCACACCTACTTGTGTTGTGCTTGCTACTGTTCTCTCACGAGCAGAAGGGACCTATAGTTTTTTGACGACTCCGAACGGCGATATTTGAGAAGCTTTTCATAGACAATTAGCACTCTTTGAGTGTTGTCAGCAACTCAAAAGAGGTAGTGCCGCGAAAAAAATGCGAGGTGTCACGTCCGAAAACCGAACCTACCCTTCTGCGTGGCGGTCAACGCACTTACCCACTAGGCCACGGCGACCAAAATTTGTTGCTCGGTCGTTGAAAATTGAGTCCAGCAAATCGCCCGCTGCAAACGTGTCTGAAGTCAAGTTCAATTCCATTCATAAATGTTTTGATTGTACTTCAACAACAAAACTCTCTAAAGGTCTGCCGGTCATTCAAACAAAAGAAGGGGTCAAGTTCTAATTGAAAAACTCTTTTATTGAGGTTAAAAATTACTTTAACAAATGGGAGGAAATGTTGCTCAGCGACATCAATTGATGACTTACAAGTAGCCCACATATACCAATCTTTCAAGAGTTATCTTGCAGTACTAGACTCCTGGAGGTGTAGAGATATAGCTTGTTATTCTCCTTTGGAGATACAGTCTTAGCAACATATCGCTCCTTCTAGCACAATTTCTCGAGTGCCGCCTTCAATTGCTAGAGCATTCCCCAATAAACCTTTATTTAAAGAATCTGAGTATAAGAGTTGGTTGCAGCTTATTGCTGGTACTTGCCCAAATAAGGATGAATCTTGTGTTCTAGCCCCTCAATGGATCCCAACACCTCTTTTGAAATTGGATTCTATTCACTATCGAATCTACAAAACCCCTCTTGTTGTTCCCTTAAGTTACGGTGACCTGTTAAGAAACTTGTTAATATGCCGAGGTTGTTTTTGCTCGTTTTGAAACGGACTTCAAACCTTTTTGGCCCATATTGACCCAAGCGGTTTGTGGCTTGTTAGTTCTTTCTGCTTCTTCTACTGAAGAGAACCCTATCCTCGTCTGTGCACAGGTTAAGTTGACTCAATGCCTCCTCGTGGTCCCCTCTGGATAGCCATCACAACACCCGTTATGTGGTGAAGCAATGTATGCAGCGAACACCTCTGCCCGATGGTTAAAAAATAGGCCTAGCCTATCAGCCTGTGGGTTGTGCATGAGGCTAGCTCCCTCACTTTGTTAAACAATAACAGTTCATAGATAGCTACATGCTTCGGATACGGACGAATCTACTGCTGTCGACCTTAGCAAATGGCTTAAGGACAACGATTATCGGTTCGTGGAATGTGAGGTCCCTTGACAGACTACGCGAAGCCGAAGAACTTGCGAGGGCCTGCTGCAAAGCAGATATCACCGCCATTCAGGAAGTGCGGTAGAAAGGAAGATTAAGAACTGCGACATCAACTACAGCGACTGCTGCAGAGAGAGAGAAGACAACGCTTATTAGGATGCGGATTTGTTGTTCGAGACAGACTTAGGCAAAAAGTCTTAAACTACCCCTAAAGCGACCGCCTTATGACAATCCGCATCAAGGCTTAACATCAGCCTGAGTTACGCTCCCACCCGATAAAGAGGAAAGACGACATCAGCAAGGGTGACTTCCATGCTCTGCTACTCAGAAACATACGATCGAAGCCCCAGCTATGACACCAAGATCGTTCTAGGAGATTTCAACGCTCAGCTGGGGAAAGAGGACATCTTTGCGGGCGTCATAGAGAAATGCAGCGCGCTCGACACCCCAACCGAAAGCGGACTGAGGCTGATGAAAATGTTGATCACACAATGGTAATGATCAGAATTTTCACTCATTTTGAAAGGCAAATAACTCTACACAGAAGAGTGCGATTTCAAAGGTGTCATCTAACAAAACAAAGCATACGACGTCACCTTTCGCACAAGCTGTAGTATTGCCAGATCCAGTTAATATTACCAGAATTGTGTCATTTCAGAGCCATCTTTTTCAGTTTTTGAAAAACCCAAAATAGGCTGTCACCAAAGATCGAAGCACAAATCCGACGTTTTTAACAAACTAAATGCCGGAACTGTCGCATAAGGACTGGACCGATCACGGTGACAATAACAGCTACAAGAAGCTACAAACCGTTTTCCGGAAAGAGCATTGTTTAGTTAGCTTCACCAAATCAATTTCGCTTATCAAGCTCACTCCATCGATGTCCTAGAAACGCAGATGAATGGCAGCCCACAAGAGAATGAGGCTCCTCATTGGATCCATTCCAAGAATTACGAATTTCTCGTCACACAAAAAGCAACACAGCAAGCAATCCAAACAAACCCGAAATGAAAGTGTCAGTTACCACAAATCATTCAAAACGTCAACGACACAGGTCAAGTGAGTACACAACACAAAAAAAAACCAACCAACTCATTGTCGTTGATTCACTGGGAATTGTTGGAATTGTCTCGCATCCCTTTTCATTAATTTCTTCATTCATCACTCACCTTGACAAGGGACGGGGGCGTGAGAATCCTTGAAAATCACACAGAGCCGTCCTTCTCTCGCACACACCCACTCACTCACTCACTCACACAAAACAAAACGAAAAAAAAGACAGAAAATAAGAAGTTATCTATCTCATGCGTGTATCTAAGTGTGTACCTGTTGCGTAGGCCGGTTCGATCTCCTCCTCGGAGTGCATCTGCGACACCGGCACCGTGGGAATGGGCACCGGGATGGGTAGCCTCTCGTAGTGGATGCACTCGTGATGATACTGATGGTGTCCATTGTGTATGGTGCCGAGGACACTGCTCCGTCCGCCATTGTGACCGCTGCATGTGCTGCCCGCACCACCCCCACTACCGCCACCCGAATCGTCGGCGTTACAGCGACTAGAGCAGCGTCCCAGGCTGCCACTGCCGCTGCCAATTTGCGCCGCGATATTGCCGCCCATCACAGAGCCACCTCCTTGACTGGAATCCGAGCCGGAGTCGTGACCGGGACACGGTCCCGCCGAACCGGGACGTGAGCCAATCAAACTCATTGTCGAGTGCGGCGGAGTTATGGATGACGTCTGCATGTAGTGATGCGTGTACGGATGTGGATGCGGCACGTCGTAGTCACCGGTGTCAATTGCTCCCGGCAGCATGCCTACGCTGCCGCTGCCCTGCAGACAGCCAACAGAGCCGCTACCGCCTCCGCTGCGTAACGATACGCCCCGGGTGAGTGTGTTGTTCGCCGACTGTATGGATGAGACCGTGGCGCCACGACACAGGATATCTGAAAGCTGATTTGCCTGCAGGCCGAAATATTTGGACTACATAATGTGGCGGGAAACACACACGGGATGATATGGTGGTGAAGAAGAGTGATGAAGATGACGGCCATGCACAGAATACATCAGATTTGTTTTTTTTTTGTGAGATAAATTTTCGTTTTTTGATCAAAGAAAGAAAACAAGGATTTGCAAGTTGTATGCGCGGAGATCGAAGAGAAATGGTTTTTCGTTGAGGACACGTGGGTGGATATGTAATAGTTGGGAGATGTTTCCTATGCCCGGAGCTGAACGTGTAAGCGACTATATATCCCCAAGAAAAACATCAGCAATTACCCGGGAAAGGAGACAAGGTTGACATTGGTGAGATTGAGGTTGACAAATGATTTCTTTGTGACGTTTTGTGCGTCACAGTTTCTACTGTGTTCCAATTGCACACTTCTTATGTAAATCTAGAAAACCATAGCTTAACAGACAGCAATTCGCAATCAATTCAACACGCAAGGATCTTCATTGCTTTTCAGAAGGAGCAAAGCAACTGAACAGAGTGAATGACCGGCAGCCTAGAAACAGCGATGACTGTGCCGAAAACTCCATATTTAGAATTTTCCCGAGATTTCATTAAAATGTGATATGTCCTTAGAAAGGCCTCTCGATATAATTGTGCCATTGTCCGCTAGGACTTTTCCTGGTGGCGCACATTCAAAATGTTTTCTGGTTCATACAATTCTTCTTCTTCATACGAAGTGCTCTGAAGTGTCTTCACCTTTGCCACAGGCGGCTCAAAGGCTACCATCACTAAGCCCACCTGCTCCGAGCAAAGGCGGAACATTGACAAAGGAGATGTCTTCACCTTCTCCACAGGCATCGCGAACGTTGCCGTCACTAAGCCCAAACAGACTTAGGCGCTTAGTGTCCCGTGTGTACGCCGACATGTTTTCTGCACTCTTTTCTGTCCAGAGATAACAGAAAAAGCCGCGGATTTCGCTGACCCAACCCTCGACGGAAGCCCTAACCAAGGAGGCGGGTAGTTCCAAGGTGTGTTCGGGCTCTACCTATCTACTTGGCTAGTTCATCAGCAATCTCGTTTTCCGTGATCCCGTGATGTCCCGGGCCAAATTAAGGGGGGACTTGCATTCTCGGACTATATTGGAAGTGGTTGAAGGGTTGCGTAAGGCCTTATGCACAGCTTGGCTGTCGCTGCAGACGCAGATACTTCGTCCCTTCCACCTGTTCTTCACAATATAGTTGGTGGCCATAAGGATCGCAAAAGTTTCCGCCTGGAAGACCGATGCGAAATTACCTAAAAAGATTTGAAGTCTATTGTCCTGTTGTCCTTTTTCACGAAAGCACCGGCCCCAGATCCCTCCGTCGTCATGGAGCCGTCCGTGCAAAACCGACTTCATTCCCTTCCCAGTTCAGTTTTTGCCCAGAGCCAGTGCTGAACGCAGGGAAATAATAATAATAATTGAGTGGCACTACAGTCCACAAAGGACCAAGGCCTAGCTTCTACAACAACTACTGGTATTGTGCGTGCTATTGTTCTCTCACGAGTAAACGGCACCTACAGTTTTTTGCTGACTCCGAACGGCGAGATTTGAGAAGCTTTTCATAGACAATTGATACTCTTTGAGTGTTGTCAGCATCTAAAGAGGTGGTGCCGTGAAAAAATGCGAGTTGTCCCGTCCGGGAATCGAACCCAGTCTTTCTGCCCGGCGGTCGACGCACTTACCACTACACCACGGCGACCACGAACGCAGGGAAAGTCGACTTCATATATAAGCGATGCAGCTGGGTCGTTGGTGACCCTGCATCAGACTGCATGTCCATGAGACTTGTGTCATAGGAAGTGCTGTACGCGAGGTCATCGAAACTCCAGTGCAATTTGAACTAAAGATCATTCCTTATTAGTTGGGAGTGGGTCTTGATTGTACAGCCCATGATGTGGATGTCAAGGCATCAAGAGCAGAGCCAGGCGTATTGCGGAAGGCCCCTTTGCAGCCGAGACAGACCCTTCTTTGAAACTTTGTAAAAGCAAAAGTCACGTATTTTCGCGAAAGCTTGTTCCGCCAAACGACGATGCATAGGAGAGAATAGGTTTCATCATTGCCGTAAAGATCCACACAGATCTTTTTGGTAATGGGCCACCGGTTTACACTGCCCGAGAACTGCCAAAGCCTTCGAGGTTTTCGTCTCAATCTGTCTTTTCCAAAGAAAAGACAGATTGTATAACATCTAGGCATTTCGCTTCATGGGAAAATGGAATGCTGACGCCTTTTAGTACCGGTCGAGTCAGACCAGTCAGGTTCCTCCTTCTCATGAAGAGAACAACTTCGGTTTTGAGAGGATTGACTAAAAGCCCGTTCCTAGTACACCAGTCATCGATCATGTCAAGGGCCGTCTGTCGACTTGCACATACGGCCGCAAGGCAGAGTCCAGTGACCAGTATGACTACATACGCATCACCCGCTTAAGCCTGGGTGTAAGTGCTTGATCTGTTCAAGACGGAAAGCATCATTCTCTTTACCTTCACTCCTTTTGGCTCTTGCACCTTCGACCTCTTTCAGGATCTCTTTGCGCCGCTCGTTGGCCGTCATCCTTCTCCTCCTTTTCTTTTGGCTCTTTGTCAGGGTTCCCCCAAGTGCCGCCTCATTTTGGGCTCGTTCCTCTTTGTCAGATTTCCGAAACACACCACCAGAAACGACACTCCGGCAGGCTACTTGACTCTGAGCCTGGAGATTAGGCGTAACAGGCTGGGCCTCTCCCAGTCCATTTTTCCAACTCATTCCACTGAGCGCATTAAAGAGTGAGTGGCAGGAAACATTTGTGTCAGCGCCACTTTGGTCAGTGGGTGTGGGTAAGGGGTGTGGGTAAGAGGAGTGGTGGAAAGGGGCCTCTAGAATCCTTTCCCCGGCCGATGTCGAAAAGACAACGGGTGGATTGTCGCAGTTGCGAGTACGACCTGGAGCATTCGAATTTGTTTGGTTTTCTTCCATACAGTCTTTATCTTAGGACGTCCAAAGACAAGACGCTTCTGGACTTTAATTAGACGTCTCACCTGGGATCTTTTGGGCCGAGGTTCATTGACTCTTAAGCCCTTCCGGCGCGAAAAGGCATCCAGAAAGGAAGGGCATGATCTATAGCCAGGAGCATCTAATTTCGCACGCCAAGTTGCTTGAGATTCATCTCCAATTGTAGCCACCAACGGCTCCGTGGACGTTGTTTATTGCGTTGGGCCACTGTTTAAGATTCGCAGACTCTTTCGGCTGAAGCTGTGTTTCTCTTCCCATACAATCTACATAGTCTAGCTATCATAAGCGATATTGGTGTGTGTCTCCTCAAAGCCAACAGACTTCGATGTCTTCCCCTCCAGATGTAATCAATGCAAACAAGACCAAGAAAATCTCAAAAAGGCTTTTATTGCCCCATTCTACGCGGAACACAAGTGACAAAGGTGTTATTTAAGGCCAGCTTTGTCTTTAGAGAGAGAGCTTTGTTACTCAATTGCCTCTTGAGCTCACAGCCCAAACCGAACCGAAAATTGAACCCACTGACTATGCTCTCGTTTATTCATCCGCTTTAGCGATTTTCCATGCTTCCGCGGTTTGGAGCAGGACAGAGCTGATCAAGGTGTTACACAGTGTAAGTTTGGACCTCCGAGAGACGAATCTGAATATAAAGAAACAGCGGCAAGCAGGAGTTATTCTGTTCTCTGTTCATTCTCTGTACAGATGTTGTTCGAACTGTTAACTTGGGAGCTGAAACAGACGCCGTCCTTCGTTACCTCCAAGTTGTACCTGTCTATGGTGACGTTCTGGCCGAGTCGTCGGAGTAGCCTCTGTCGATGACAGCATAATTTGTTTTTTCAGACCCACTTAAGCCACTCACCTTTAATCCCAGCAAACGCCTCATTGACGCCTGGCTGTGTTCGATCAACCACGTCAATGCCATCTGCGAATGGTCCTCAAGGCCTCTGCTTTGTGACTTTTGAAAGATGGTGCCTCTCCTGGTGTTTTGTTCGCAAGATATTCTCAAAAATGATTGTGAAGAAGCCACATGATAGAACGTCGCCTTGCCGAAAACTTTTTTTTTGACATTGAAGGGTCTCGCTGATTTCGTTACCGACCTTGATGGAGCAGCAGCGAGAGCTCTTTATCGTGATTCAACAAAATCTGACAACAACATTGACTTGGTCTTGTACAACTTGGGTGGGTCTTTTCCAGCATCTGACTTCTTCTTCTTTTCTTCTTCTTCTAGTGGCGCTACAGTCCGGAGTGGACCTCGGCCTCAACCAACATGCCTCTCCAGCCAGCATGATCTTTCGCCAGCTGCCGCCAGTTGCGCACTCCAAGTTGCTACACGTCCTTCTCCACTTGTGTGCGCCACCTTAGCTGAGGATATCCTCTGATGCGTTGCCCCAAAGGCTCAGATTTGAAGACTTTTCGGGCCGGAGCAGTGGTGTCCATACGCTCTACATGGCCTTGCCATCTTAAGCGTTGTATCCGAAGACGCTTGACTAGGCACATGTCGCTGTACAGCCCACAGAGTTCGTCGTTAAATCTTCTCCTTCAGGTGCCATCAACGCAAACAGGACCAAAAATCGCACGCAAAACTTTTCTCTCGAAAAGACTAAGGACTTTCTCATCTCCGTTTAGTAACGTCTAGGTTTCCGCGCTGCGCAGAGTAGGACTGGGATGATCAAGGTGTTATATAAAGTAAGCTTAGTCCTTCGAGAGTGGTTTGTTACTCAATTGCCTCTTGAGCCAAAAGAAACAGCGATTGGCAAGACTGATTCCAGCATCTGGCGCAGTGCGCAAATCTGACTATCATTGACGTCCACAACCTGAAACCCTTTTGATAAGGACCTGCCAAATTGGTGTTCTCACTAAAAGGCGGAGAAAATTCGGTACTCGATGTTCTCGGACTTCGCTCAGACCCACAGACAGCTCAGACTCACAGACAGCCTTGCCACTGTAGCAGTTGAAGGAGTCTCGGTTTTTTCTGGATCGGGCAAACGATGCTAAGGCTCCACTCGTCGGGCGCATTAACAAATTATTATTATTTGGTGCCTGTGACCTACCAGCTCCAGTTTCACAGGCTTTTGCCTGCCGCCGTTTGTAAGTTTCCTTGCTACATGAAATAATAATTAGGAGCGTTGTTGCTGCGATGTTCGATTTATGTGCCTCTCTCTCATCGCTTTATAAACTCCGTAATGAAATTCTTGTAGGCCGTAGGACAAAATTAATTATTCCCAAACAAGTTCTCTGAATTCCAGATTCTTGATGGAGCAAAATTCTCGGTTATGTTTTGACACTTTTGGCTAGAATTAATTATTCCCCTCTACCTCAGGCCATTTCTTAACATATTCCTCTCTAATCCTGTGTTTTTGAATTGAAACAGAGTGCCTTAGAAATTTCCAAGAAACCGCTATGAACACAATTAATTTACCCCAAAATCACTGACTCAACTCTTAACTGATGCCCGCTGCTAGGGGGGGAGTGGGGCTGAAGATAAGAGAACACGAAGCCACAGTGAAGCGGAAGACTTAAAAATGTGTCAAAAAATGTGATTTTCACAATCAATCCGCGTCCTGTCCCTTGTCGCCGTTTCACAAGACAACCTACCACACCAGCGAAGTGATTAAACCCAAAGCCCACACCGACGCATTCATCCATGAAGAATGAGACGCAGATTAAGGGACAAACCGCCCCCGTAAAGCACTTAAAAAACAAAAGGTCACAGCAAATTCCATTGAATAATAAACTTTACGGCCGAAGAAAACCTCTTAAGGGGCCCGCCCTCAACAAAGTTCAATTTTTCCCACACCACCGAAGGGGAATACTTAAAGGGTTGCTGCCAGTTCTACTCTCGTCGAGCCATTAACTCAATTTTCAACTTTGAGGAAAGTGCAAAAAAAAAAAAATGGTTACGTATACGCCACCGTGCTTATCCGACCGAATTACAAGTACCCACGACCAACAACATGACACCTCTACCCAATATCTGACCTTATCGTCATCAATTTTAAATTTTCAAAATAGTTCTAGACCAGGACACTGAATGCCGCCAGCCATTGGCGTTTCACTTTCCCCCTGTGCATAGAGCGGAGGGGAAGGAGGTGACAAGAGAACAGAAACAGAAAAACGAACGAGAACTGAGTAACCACAATTTGGCCCAGTGCCCGACTGTGCAGCGTTCAAAGTTTAAAGTGCACGATAATCATCTTCGTCTCTATATCATCTATCCTCTCACAATATTTGTTGACAAACATTATGTCACCCAAACATAGCCAACACACACCCCCCCACGCAGATGTACTGGCAGACACGGCGACGACAGTGGATGGGAGGGAAATAATCCTTTTTTGAGCCAAAAATCCAAAAGAAAAAAATCTGATTAAATAATTCGAAAAACAAACACATTTCTGGAAAATCCCTTGTTCTGAGAGGATGTAGAGGGGGAGAGGCAGTCAGCAAGGTCTTGTCCTTTGGGCCGGATTGAATCGAAGACCTTGATTGAAGCTCAAAAATGAATGCATCGGGTGAATGATTCACCTCGATAATAGCGGAATGAGTGGAAGAAGTGCCAGAGAAGTGGCAAAAGTGCCAGAAGTGGCAGAAAGAAGTCTTGCCAAAGTGAACGGAGGAGGTTTACAGACAAGGACCAATTCAGATATGCATGCTACCCTCCTCGAGACCAATCAATGCAGTAGTAGTGGTGGAGGGGATTTCCCTTCAGCTCTTGTCCTTCATGTTGTTTGCATTTCGAATTGAAACAGATCACAATGAAATGAATAAAAGGTCAAGGATGAGCCGCCAAAAGAATCATCAGCACTATCGTGTGTGTGTGTCTGCTTATGCCACCGCCATCGTTGTCGAAAGAAGGCGACTCAAGCCGACGAGGGCCAGGCAGTTGCGAAGTGATGATGATGCCAAAAGATTTTAAACTTTCAACACAACGTCTACGTTTCTCTGCCTCTTCCGTAGGGGACACGGGACAGGGATGAAAACCCCCCACCACTCTTCATTTTTCTCGTTTGCTTCTTGTGGATTCAATGATTTATAAATCCTCCCCCCGCCCCCCACACACACACGCATTGGCGGCAGAGAGGGGGGGAAAGGATGGAGAAGGCCAAGATGAAAGCCTTCATCTTCCTTAAAGGTCTCGTCGACAGGCGAACAAGGCACACAAGATGGTGTCAAGAGTTTTGTAAAAGCAAAGAGAAATGAACTATGCGCTGCGGTGGGTAAGCGGCGCGCGTCAACAATGTGAAATAGGTTTGGGTGTGGCGTTTTACGCTCACTTTGTATTGTGTTCTCTTCGGCTGTCGGTCGGTCGGTCGGTTCAGAAAGGGGGGGAGGACAGGCGATTTGTGAGATTTTCCATTTGTCCCTATCCAAGGGAAAGAATGAAAAATCTCATCCTACGGGCATCTGGGAAACGATTCATATCCTCCTACCATCTCCCTTACCACTTAATTCTGCTACACAGAGAAAGAAAGAGAGAGAGAGGCAAGAGACGATAAGGAAAAGCACTTGCATTGCATAGAACGCTTGGTTACATTATTCAACAGAGAAGAAAAAAAACGCTGCTCCTGGGTCCACATACACACACCCACACCCACATCACTGATGTGTCTTACAATCGCTGGAGTTCCTTGAAAAATTACTCGTCTGAAAACAAATGACTTATGTCCTTTGCAACGGTACATAGTACAAACAATGAACCACAACAGCACACAACCACAACGGCGGAACGGCAGCAACAACAAATATAATGTTTGCGCTGTATATTCAAATCGTGCTTGTCCTTCCGCACACAGCCTTCCGAATGTCGCCTCTCCCCCTGGATCCTGTCCCAAATAGCGGTCAATTAACATATTTGATGGGGAGACACACAGTAAGTCGCTGTCCCCGGCGCACCACCCTTCGGTAAGTGAATGTAAACAAGCTTTCCCTCTGTACCTTAATAGGACGCATAAACTTAAGGCACCTTACATTATGGGTGGGGGCAGGGGACAGCGGTCGGTGAGACGGAGAGGCT
This sequence comes from Eristalinus sepulchralis, assembly GCA_944738645.1. Taxonomy (NCBI): domain Eukaryota; kingdom Metazoa; phylum Arthropoda; class Insecta; order Diptera; family Syrphidae; genus Eristalinus; species Eristalinus sepulchralis. Next base: position 66,319,144 of record OX122883.1, read on the forward strand.
TTTAGGAGGATTAGTTTTGTAAAAGGCAATGACCACCACTATTTACACGGCGACAATGATGCCTGTGTGAAAATGACGTCGTTGAAGTTGTCGTTTTCGGCTTTGTCATCTTTCGTCCGAGTCCTCGTGATCGTTTTCTTCGTCGTGCTCGTTGTCCTCAGCGGACAGGTTGTTTTTGTCCTGCTCGTTGTACTCATCGTGCTGGTTGTCCTCGTCGTACTGGTTTTTCCCGTCATACTACCGTCCACGTCTTGTTATCGTCCTCATCAGCTTACACCGCTCGTCTCGTTATCACCCTCCTCCTGCTCGTTGTAAACATTTTCATCATCATCCATCATAATGCGCGTTATTCACATTGTCCTCTATGTTGGGCTCGTCGTCTACGGTAAGATCGCCGTTTATGTCGTGAACGTTGTCTATCGTGCTCGTCGTCTTTGTCGTGCTCGTCGTAGGTGTTGCGCTCGTTGTTCGCTTCGAGCTCGTAGTAGATCTCGTGCTCGTCGTGGGTGTAGTGCTCCTCGGTATCGTGCTCGTCGTATGTGTCGTGCTCGTCGTACGTTTCGAGCTCGTAATAGGTGTCGTGCTCGTCATAGGTGGCATGCTAGTCGTAGGTCTCGTGCTCGTCGAAAGTCTGGTACTCGTCGTGAGTGTCGTGCTCGTCGTACGTTTCGAGCTCGTAGTAGGTGTCGTGCTCGTCGTAGGCGTCGTGCTCGTCATAGGTCTCGTGCTCATCATAGGTCTCGTGCTCGTAGCAGGTGTCGTGCTCTACATCTATGTGCTCTTCGTGGGCCACGTACTATTCGTCATTCTCGTTGTATTCGTCGGTCACGTTGCTTTTGTTGCTCACGCCGAGCTCACTTCGTTCGCATCCCGCTCGTCTCATTCACTGCCGTCGTCAGAACCGTCATACTCGTCGTTCTCGTTGTGGCAATCATATCCTTCATGCTTGTCATCTTCGAATACCATTCTCGAAGTTGTGCTGCATCATGACCGTTGCATCCTGATCGACGTCTAAGTCGCGCTCTTCATTCTCGTCCTTGTTTTCGTCCTCCTCGTTGTCCACCTTGCTGTTGTCGTTAAAGTCCTCTTCACTGTCATATGCCTCCTTGTCACCATCTTCCTACTCCTCCTCGTCATCCCCATCAAGATTGCCCTCGTCATTCACTCGTCCGTGATGCTCCTGTCAAGCAAGCTTGACGACACGCTTTGTTTAGCAATAATAGCGATTAATCAAGTAAATGTGTGGCAGGAGGCAGCAAAGCAGTTTTAGACGACAAATTTTCATCCAACATGGTCCTGGGGGGGAGGTTTGAAGTTCCTCTGGCACACAATAGTCTTACAGCCAAGCCCGGGCGGGGACAGTTCCTGTTCTTAACGAAATTCTGCCTCTGACATTACAGGGGTACAGCGATATATCCTGTTGATAATTCGCGTGTGCAGGACATTGTCTGCCGGTACGTTGATCCCAAAAAAAAAACGTTTTAAAGTCTTCCGCAAGATGAACACGAAAAAGCCTCGCATCCAACTGTCCTTGGATTTGAAATGATAATCCCGCCTGCTTGGGACGCACATAAAATGGACATAAGACTTGAGCTAGTCATAAATAGTGCAGGGTGGACTTGTGTACTTTTGACAAGCGTACAACGGCCATAAATAGTGCTTCACGGCCACAAGGACATTCATTGTGAATGAAGTACCCTCTGTGCTTTACGTCATTTTGACGGCTTTTTGACATGTGACATTCAAGAAACATGGCGAACAATTTTGGAATGCCAATTCTTTGCAATCATAAAATGCTGACTGGGAAATTAGGACGCAGTTCGTGGCAGTTGATATGGAAATGTTGAACAGCATTTTTTGATGTGGTCTTTAAGGATCTTTAAGTTGGGCGCTAGTTCAATTCACTCAAAAAACGAACCACTCTATTCTCGACGTCTCTTTAAAATTGTATTTTTTTCGAAAATCCTTAGTCGGTGCTAAAACAAGGACGTGGCTGAATAGAGAAAGCTTATATAATTGGGAAAACTATGCACAACCCACTCATGCAAGGATAATTAAGTCACGTAGCCGGGGATGTCGTTAAAATGTGTGACGAGCGAGCGGCGCATGCAATCTCTATTCGGCAAAGCGAAGTGGATGTTATTTTGCGGAATGAAAACATGCCTAGGTCCCCCCCATTGCACAGAACCGTGACCAAAGCTGCGACCCTCCAGATGGAGGATTAACTAATCAGAAGCAAAAAACGTGCAAATCGGATAAACATCTGCTTACGACTGGATGGTTCGAGGTGTAGGTTTAATCGTATAGATTGCGGAGCACACTACACCTTTCTGTGGTCCCTGGCCTTTTGAATATCGTTTCTCATGCGCTCTGTGAGATGAAACAGAGGCAACATTGACAATCCCTTGCCACGAGGGACAGTGCTGTGGAGATCCTCGCTGAAAAAAGATTACGATTCCAAAGGACTTTTCTGAGACATAACGAGTGAAATTGGTCGACTTCCATACAGAGGCTCAAATAGTGTCTGAGGGAATTTATAATAAAGGGTGTTCCAATCGCAATTCACGATGTCAGTTGGGAGTCACACCTTAACGTCAAATGTTTTTTGCTCAACTTAATTCGAGATTCCTTTGTTTCAGTGTTTGACAAATTCAACCATGGAGAGGCACACAATTGAGAAGCGCGTTAAGGCTGTTGAAGGCGTTTACGAAAATGGGCATTCAAATCAAAAGCCATTTTATGTACATCGTGACCAAGTGCGTCCACAATCGGAAGAATTGTGGGCAAATTTAGCAAACTGGGTCCGCAGGAAAAATGAGGAAAAATTAGCACCTGTGTATGCTCCTTCTGTGGAAAACGTTACTGTCGTTCGCGATACTGTTACAGAGGACCCGTCAACCACGACTAAATAGTTGAACATCTCAAGAGCGTCACTGATGCGAGTTCTGACTAAAGATTTGAATTAACACGCTTACAAGGTTTCAATTAATTTAAGAGCTGAAGCCTTCTGGTCGTTTCAAGTGTCGTCAATAAGCCCATTGGGTGGTTGAACAGACAGAAGTGAGTGGTGACTTTACAAGGAAACTCATCTTCACAGACGAGGCACACTTTCACCTCAGTGAATTCGTTAACGAGCCAAATTGCCGCATTTTGGGCAAACGAGAATTCACGAGTGATTCTTGAAAAGCCGATGCATGCACAAAGTATAACTGTTTGGTTTATGGACAAGCGTTGTCATCGAGCCTTACTTCTTCAAAAATAAGCTCAGCCAAGCAGTAAATGCTGGTCGCTATCGTGAGATGATGACCGGATGTCTTGTGCCCACATATTTAGGATATAGCACATCACTTAATAAGTCCCGGGACTGACACATATGGGGGGCGTCACTTACCAAAAATCCATATTAAACTTAGGAAGTACAGACATTCAAATGATAGCTGTCTAATTTTCATGACAATCTGATTATTAGGTTACAAGTTACGGTGCTTCAAGTGACGCTACTTTTGCGATTTTTAAATCAATGGAAAATATAGAATTTCGTGTGTTGCTTGAACACAGCTTTTTGATGGAAAAAAATATCGAGCAAACTCAGAAATGGCTTGAAAAGTGTAACAGGGACTCTGCTCCATCAAAAGCAACTATTTGTCGGTGGTATGCTGACTCTAAACGTGGCCGTTCACCTGAAAACGTCGAAAAAGTACACAAAATCGTTTTGAAAAACCACGAAGTGAAATTCTGTGAGATGACTGACACCTTAAGTGTGTACACTATTTTGCAGGAACATTTGTACATGAGAAAGCTGTTTTCGAAATGGGTGCCGCGTTGGACCAAAAACAACAACGTATTGATGATTCTGAGAGCTGTTTGAAGCTTGCGAAAATAAACAGGACTTTATGCGTCGGTTTGTCACAATTGATGAAACATGGATCCGTCACTACACTCCAGAGTCTAATCGGCAGTCAGCGCAGTGGACAGCAGCCGGCGAACCACGCCCAAAGCATCCAAAAACACAAGGTCGACTGACAAGATTATGGCATCCTTGGTATTTTAGAATGCACACGGAATCTTGGGATTCATCGACTATCTTGAGAAAGGCAAAAAAAATACTGCAGCGAATACTAGAGGGCATTATTGGCGGGTTTGAAAGAAGAAATTGCAAAAAAAAACACTACATCTTTCACCAAGACAATGCACCGTGTCTCAAGTCGTGACAGGCTAGCATGGCCAATTTGCAAGAACTTTGAATTGCTTCCGCACCAAACGATCTGGCCAGATCTGGCCCTTTCACGACTTCTAACTCAAAAGATAATTCTTTGAAAACTTGTTGTTTTATTAACAATTATCAAAACGTGTGTTCTCGTTAGACCACCCTTTACTTTAAACATACTACACGTCCTCCTGTGGAACAGTGTTGCTGAAAAGTTTAAGAACGTTAAAAAAAGCCACGTTTGTTAGACACTCTTGGCTAATTTGACGTGAAATCTGTCACAAATGCCTATGACAGTGATACCAATTTGAAAACAAAAAGATTTGACACGGATATTGGAATTCTCAAAAAAAAACAGTTCCTAATATTTGTTGCTCACCGTAGTATAACTCATTTCGGCAAAGAGATACGCAGTCTTCAATCTTGGAAGCATCAGAGGAAGCACTATCTTCTTCATATCAGTGCAACTGCTGAGCTGACGCAGATGACATCAACGTCGTTGGCACTTTCAGGCTGATTGAAAAACACTGTCACGCAAACATCCAGCCATCATACCCACCCTTAAAAAAAGTAACTGTCGACAGCTATAATTTTAATGTGGTTAAGGAATTTATCTACCTCAGGACGAATGTGAACTTTGCACACGACATATTAGCGGAAAACCGTCGAAGGATTATCCTTGCCAATCGGTCCTCTTTCAGGTTGTCTAAACAACTTACGCGAAGCTTATACTGCGACACTCGTTATACTTAACCGAAACCTGGATGATAAGCGAGGAAAGAGGAAAAAATTCTACCGCAGGTCCTGCCTGTGAGAAGGACGAATTGAGGAGAAAACACAGCCAGCGCCTCTACGTGCTGTGCTGAGATGTGGATGTAGTTCGGAAGGCAAATACCGTCAACTACAATGAAGAAGGTCATCAAATCCAAGCCTCCAAGTTCGAGAAGAAGAGAAAGACCGCACCTCCGGTATACCGATCAAGAAAGCTGACATTACGTTAGGGAACTTCATTAGGATGTCTGAAAATATCGTGGCACGGGATAGAAGGCGGCTTTAGTTCAGTCTTTAACCCTACACGGGTTACCAACCTGATAACTGAGTCGGACGACAATGAAAAATGAACAATAAAAAAATACATTTGGAAATTATATTAAAAAAAATCGAACAACAATGATTCAAATCTTCGTTAATTCTCAAGTGCCATCAACATTTCTCTACACAAAAGTAGGCTTAAAATGTCAGATTTCACATTAGCTACAGTGTCGCCACAACCAAGATTATCTGAGGTTTTGCATTTCAAAAACATGCCACATCTATGCCACACCACAGTTCTAATCACTTTTCAAAAGGGTCCAGGATCATTCATTTTTTTGTTTCAAGTTGGTAGCGCTAGCATTTGCCACTAGCCAAGCTCACCTGTCACTGGAAGTGGGACAGGCTTAGTTAATTGTTTGCCATCTACGAAAATGGAACGCTTAGCAATCGAGCAGTTCGATAGAATTAATGAAACTTATTAGAAAAGTTGTAACTCCAAGGTAACGCTTTAAATTAGATTGCACCATATGGAGTCTTTTTTCTTTGTCAAAATATGAACAACTGTAACCTTCTTCAATTCTCCATTTGTTATAGAAAGTTGGATATTGTTTTGAAAGGCTTCAATGTTTCTTACTCGGTATCGGAACATCTGTTGTCGACAAAAGAGACACCAGACTGTGAAAAAGGTTAAGGAAATGTCAGGAGAGATCGGTGGAAGAATTTCGAAGCCCAACCGTTACTTGTGAGCAATGAAGTCTAGCTTTGTCATGCTAGAGGATCGCACCATGTCCATTCGGCATTTTGTCAATGTCCTCACAGTGTTTGACATTTATTGTTTCCTTACGTGGAGAAATGAAAATTGAATTTGTCCTTACAACGTCGATCAGATTGTCGCCAATAGTTTTTCTGGGTGACGACCAAGTTGCTTTGGATATTTGTCTGCCTCCAACTGCTGCCCAAATCTTTAGCGGTTGTTGTACAAAATTCAATATTTCATAACATGTACCTTATAATTTTTAATTTAGCGATGTAAAGGCTTCGAGACGGTGTAGTTCCTGGATCTCGTTTAATTCATGCGGTACCCACATGTAGAATATTTTCACTTTTTCAAAAACTGAAATACGTGTCGAAATGGAGGACATTTACACGTCGTGTGCAATACCCCGCTCCGCTTTGGAAAAAGTCTGTATCCACCGTTTCTCGCAAAATTGCGTAAAAAATTACAATTTTCGGTAAACCGCGCGTTTCCGTTTCAAGGCTTTGATCCTCCGAGCGGAACTCAACAAGCCAACTCCGGATGGTCTGTCCATTCGCTGGTATATTCTTCAAATGTGTCATTTATGATCTTGGCTTTCAGCAACGCCCCATGTCCTCGTTAGAACTCGGGACTCATTGAAATCTAGAATTTATACCTACTCGGCCTCCTTTACGACGCAGAAACTTGAACGTTACTAAAAGCGGATGAGAAAGCCCGTTTTTTCGTTTCGGGAGAAAAGTTCTGGGTGCGATTTTTGATCCTGATTGCATTGATGGCGTCTGGAGGAGAAGATTCAACGACGAACTTTATAGGCTGAACTGCGCCTGGTGAAGCGCCTTCGGATACAACGTTAAAGAAGGCTGTTTCATGTAAATACAGCGTTTGGACACCACTGCTTCGACCCAAAAAGTCTTTGAATCCACGCCATTGGAACAACGCAACAGAGGACCGCCTAGGTGGATATGGCGCCCACGAGTGGAGAAGGACCTTAAACAACTAGGAGGTACATGGCAAGAGATAGTGATAGCTGGAAAGGCAAGTTGGTTGAGGCCCTGGTCCACCCCAAACTATTGGGACAACCCAAGAGAGGACGGCCTAGGTTGAATTGGTGCATACAAATGAAGGGGGACCTCAAACAACTTGGAGTGTGCACCTGGAGGCAAGAGATCGTGCGTGCTGAGAAGACATGTTGGTTGCGGCTCAAGTCCACCCCGGACTGAAGAACCAGTAAAAGAAAAAGAAAATATCCATTCAGGTCGCAAATGTGAGTTTGGCCCAGTAATAAACTTTCGTTGTAGTCCTGGTGTCAGTGAAGAAATATCTTCTTGGAGATTAATTCTGCCGGTAACCGGAATGCTTTGAACAGCACTCACAGCAACACTTCACAAACAATGGAAAGTTTGTGGCCGGGGCCACATCACTCTAAATCACGAGGATTCGTATAAGTCCCAGGAAAACGTGTACCAAGCCCATGTCCCATTTCCGATCAATGATATGAAGTCCTTAAAATCAGATGTATCAAGAGCGTGTCCAAATCGAGTTTGCACGTCCATGACGACTATTCCACACCCGAGCCCTTCAAATCCGACATCAAGTCCCCACCTCCTTTGTGCACACACAAAACAAACCGATAAGCAAAAGTCCCATTTGTCCTTTATTTTATTTCCCATCTCACCAAAAACTGAAAACAATTGACCCAGAATCGGTCGCACCACACTTTTATGGAGTGATTCAAAGCCCTTCAGTCCCATTCTAATTGCAGCAGTTTCCCGAAGACAAAACACTGTCCCCGGCAACTTTCGTGCTCCTCAACGCTCCGCAAACCGACCGGACATCAATCAATGGCTTTTCACAGATTAAAGGCCATGCACGGTGCGTGTGAGCGGAGTGACATGTGGCTGTCCTAACTATTCTGACCCATTTTCGTTCGCATCGACTGCCGTCACCGCTTCACAGACACCGCCCGCACAGATGCCGTGTGAGGCGATTGTAAAGGGAAAAGCCCTCCCATCACCGGAGGCATAAACAGCCAGTAACGGCTATTTTATTATTTAAGAGCACCTCCGAACGGAAAAATTTGACCCAAGCACTTCTTGATTAATTACTGATGTATCCCCGATTCGATGGTGAGGGGAAGGGCTCTCAGAATTTTTATGTTCAACGTGCCGCAGTCGCCACCACCCCCTCACACGCACACCGACAGACAGCAGCAGAGCGCTCTTTGAAAAGACATTTGCGTTGAACCCTAATTTTTACTTTCACAAAAACAGAGGCACAGGGAAACGGAAGTGCGCCACGGCGAGTGACACACATCCGTGTGTGAGGACACTTTTATTATGCAAATACCGTTAAGGATTTCCTTTACTGCATTGCAGCGTGTAAAATCGACGCTCGACGCGCGCTCGTGGAATCGCGTGTGCGGCGTCTCTTTGCGTATTAACGATCCTCAAATTTATACTTCCAAAAGCATGAATATTCCCTTTTATTGGCGTGTGTCCCTCCGTCTCCGCCGACGACACCGCGTGTCCCCGTAATGTTGTCACATTAACTTTGATGGTTATGTTAAATTTTCGGATTTATTAGAATCCTGTAATGTGACAATTATATTCCTGTGTGTGACGTGTTGGTTGGTCTCGCGTACATGCGGCGTGCGCTGTGACGGTGGCATCCTTGGAGTGATGTGCACAAACAGATGGCGGATGAAGAATTGTGAAGGTGTAAAAGTAGCGGAACAGAGGGAATTACGGGAATATGCTAAGATGCTGACATGAATACACAATCAGTGTGCGAACGGACGGTGGAAGGATTCATCGGGGGCGAGGTTTCGAATGATTGGTTACGGAAGGGGGCCGAGGCTGGGGGATGTGCCATGCTGCAGTGCTGGTGAAAGGTGTGGAAGACGTCCTTAAATCAACCTTGGACTTACATCACGCTCTCCACAGAAGTAAATCACTCTGAGAGGTGTGTGTGTGCTTTCTTATTTCAATGGACGTTGTCGACCTGAAAGCACTTGAAATCAACCAGAGTGGGTTTGCAGATGCCTGGGAGATGCATTCTATGCTGTGATGGCCATCTATTAAGCAATTTCCTGATCGTTCAGAAGAAGTATTAATAAATGTGGACTTTAAACGAAACAAAGCTGTGCTAAAGGATGTTCAAGGAACTCCATAAACGATCCAATATACACCCTGGCTGTCTCGAACTGCAACCAACTTTCTGACGGCTTTAATTTCCAAACCGGTCATGAGAGTGAGCTCAAATTTTGACATAAAACAGGCTATTTCATTGTTTGTTGTGTCATTGTCATTTGTGTCTCGAAGATGGGCTCGTTGCGCTGAAACTTGCAGCGTTGCAAACGCAATGGAGGTGGTAATAAAGAACTGAAACATCGACAGATATCGTTTATCGTGAAGGCTGCGAATGAGCGAAATTCGCACGAAGTTGAAGAAAAATGCCTCCTGAACTCAACATATCGTTGGAACGGATGCAACACGTACTGAGAAATGAACTTTGACTCAAGCCATTGAAGTTTCAAAAAGCAGACGAGTTTAGACCGCCACAGAAAAAAGTTAGAGTCCACAGAACGAAGAGGTTTATATGCTTGCGCGAAAGTTGTAAGTTAACGAATTCGTTTTTTGGTTTGGGCTGCCATAACCACCGATGGTCATTCTCCGTTCGAAAACAAACCTAGTTTACTTGCCAGAGAGGTCCTCTGAAAATGTACACTTTCGGATGGCCACCAGAAAGCAGGCAACAACGATGGTGATCGTTTGGGCCGCCGAAACCACCGATGGTCGCTCTCCGCTTGTATTTTCGGACCGTGACCGTCAAAATTAATGCGACTCTATACCGTGAAACTGACTTATCGGCTGGGGACAACAAACCGAGTTTACTTGCCAGAGAGGTCCGTTGAAAATGTACACATCCCCCCCATTCGGTTTGTGCTGCCATAACCACCGATGGTTTCCCTCTGCTCGTATTTTTGGATCGTGACATCAGAATTAATGCGGCCTTATGCTTTGAAACTCTTTTAGGGGCTTGCGTAAAACAAACATTTGTAAACACTTTAACAAAACTTGATACCGTCTCACGAAGCGCACGTCAACCAAGACTGATTAGAAAACAATGTTCCCCACTTCAGTTCTTCGACACAGCGGATTGTAAATTCTCCACATGCGAATCCGTTGGAGTTGTCAGTCTGGGATATTTTGAAGGCAAAGGTTGGCACTACAGAATTATGAGAGTTTGGACCACCTCGCTTCGACAGAAATGGATCAAAATACCGCACACCCACTTGCATGCAGCGTGCGACACCTTCTTCACTTTTATATCAAGTAAGGTTCTAGACGAGGCGACGCGCGGTCACTTGACCTTTAACATCATTCTTGATTGAGTGTGCGAAATTCACAAGCCAACATCGGCGACGCGATCTTCAACGAATCCTACATTGAGATGTTGACCAAACACAGATAGCCTTGCTGACAGTAAGCCGGACTTAAATGAATCTGGCGGCAAACGAGAACAAGACGAAGAAAATTCTGTCACCATAAAATCGACGTCTCGCACAGAGCGTACCACGTAACAGACTCCATCTAGCTTGACTCCGCAGTAAATAGAGACAGATGTGGGTTGCCTGCCTTTACCGCCTGATACCACCGAGTATATTTTCACATTTCATCGATAACCCAAGTCTACACACCTGAGCTCATGCTTGAGACACAATCACTCAACCTTGGCAGGGAGCGACGTCTTCTTAACACTTGTAACTCCACATTGGGCCGAGAATGCCCCCAATCCGCCTGGCCTGAGTAAGTAGGGCAAACGAGCTGCTTCAGACCAGTCAGCTACCAGTCAGTCAGATTGGGTGTGTCTGCGATTTTGAGTATTAAAGTTCTACACTCCCATAGGGAGGCATTCGCACGATCCAACAACACAAAGTCCCAAGGGCTCCTAACCTCTCGTGGCACCAGAAGTCTGGTCACGAATAATCAAGTTCCCACAACAGCTAAATCTGTTAGACATCGTCGCATCAGGTCTTGAGGTTTATTGGTGATTCCCTTTCACGGATATTTTCCAGTCTTACCATCTGAAGTACATAAATTAAACGTAGATCCATAAACTACCACCAGAAGCAAGAAGACTTTACGACAATCGCGCGAAAAGCGGGTCTTCCCTAGAACAAGCCAAGAAACGCAAAAGAAACCACAATGTTTGGCAACAGCAATGGAACGAATCCCAGAATGGGACAAACATATACATCTGCATCGGTTAATCCCAAGAATTGTATTTGGGAACATCGGGAACACGAGGAGGACATCACGCAGTTCTCGACTGGTCATGACAGTTTTCGGGAATATCTATTCAAACGAAACCGGGATTCAAGTCCAACTTATCCTCATTCAAATGAAACCGGGATTTGAGTGGGTCCTGTTTTCACTGTGTAAACACAAAAGAGAACGTGGAGCACGTCTTCTGGGAATGTGCTAGACGAAAAAGGAAAGAACTTTATACCAAGAAACACAGGTTAACTGATGTAAACGATGCAACGGTATGCGTTATGCGCGAAGTTGCTAAACACTTCGTCTACGCCCCTACGTATACTTAGCGATAGTCCCGCAAGGGAAGAAGCTGAACGAATCCTCAGAAGGTGGCTTTAGTCGGACACTACAAAAAAACGTTGAAGATTTCCATTTCCTCCCTACAACAAATCTATTCTGCCAATCACTGTTTCTGGCTTTAGAGGCAAATGAGTTACAAAGCCCTCACTTGAAAGACCTTACCTTAATAATCCTTGTTGTGCTCCAAGTCGCAGAAAGTCTAAAATTGTTTAAAGGAAGTCCTTGCTGCGATTTTTGCTTGTGATCTGGTTTTCATTAATGTCACAGGGAGGTTGAAATTCAAGAACGAACTCTAAAAGATGTACGGCGACCTGTTCCTTGTCAAGCGTCTATGGTAACAACACTAAACGTATAGCTAGGATGTTAAGAGCCTGTGGACAATGCACCCTAAAGGTAATTCAGCCTGAAGTGTCTTTTAGTATGAGATTTTGTCGTCTTGTCGTCCCACCGGTACCCATAATGCAGTTCGGCCCCTTCCTTCTCTGGTGAAATTCATCGAGAGGTTTGACTTTCAATTAGCTTTTGGAACGGATCATGCGTGACTTTCATCCAACTGCTTTGTCATTTTTGTTCAGAATCATTTGGCAAGTCATCATGGAAAAGATCACATCGCAAAGACGTCTCCAAATTTTTCAGCTTTATTATGAAAATCGGCGTTCTGTGAAAAATGTTTTTTTTTTTGTGCGATTCGAATGCTTTAACCATTTCCAAGAACGTTCAGAAATGCAAGTCTTTTTCTGTACATGCTCTTGAGTTATTTCAAGATTTTGAACTTCGGCACTTCAAAGATTTTGTGTTTCGAGATATGGGACGTTTCTGGATCTTCTTCCCCAAACAAGCCCAATCAACACGGACCCACAAAACATAAGAAATAAGATAAGTAAGATAAGTAATTCAAGGTCATCCGTGTCTCATCCGCAATTCTTTTGTGGTTGTCAGAATTTCCGGCGGTAAGTTGGGTGCCATCAAACAAAGTGAAGGTCGCCACAATTGTCTTCACCTCTCAGTTTGTTTTTTTTATGGCTTCTCCGACACACAACAAGCGCCATGAAGCAAATCCATTACAACAGAACATTTTTAAAACCATTTCAAACAACAAAAGCGGCAACAGTCCCCCTTCCTTCCGCTCTTATCTAGAAAATTTACTTCCCCCGCACGTAGGAGTTCTTTCTGAACTTTCGGTCTGCTCATTTGAAAACCCACTCACACGGCGTGACCATCACTCCAACCCCCACCCCCCCTCAAAGAGCTGAAATATTCAAGATCCACTTAAGCTTCTGAACTGCGAACATGAAGTTCTGCGGAGCGAATCCCTAATCCCATCCTCAAACAAAATTTCCCTTCCCCCATTCTCTTCCAATCCCGGCACACAACTTGCTTGAGAAAAAATAACCAAAAAGGAAAAAAATTGCATCAAATCTAGACAGAAAAAAAAATGAACTGCAAGAGTGCTGCAGCTGAAGTAAAATTGGATGAAGTAGAAGACGAAGAACAATACCTGCGGACTATCCAATCGATCCAGAGACTGTCGTCTCGATGGATAATCTTCCAGAGTCAATATCTGCTGTTGTGATGATGATGCGGCTCCTCCGACCGCTTGCGGGCAGCTCTTATTGGCGTGTTGCGGCGGTGGCGGCGGTGGTGGACTCATCGAACCGCATGGACTTCCAGGGCATGGACTGCCGCACGGACTATCGCATCGTGACCGACATGTCGGACTATAGCATACCGGTGCAGCGGGCTGCGGTTGTGCCTCCTCCTGTGGCACAATATTCACCGGTAACGGGGTGCACTGTGTGTTGCGACGCGGTGATCGGCCACGGTCAACTGTTGTTGCACTCCAATATCCCCATGCCATTGTTTATTTTTGAGATTTGTTGTTGTTGTTGTTGTTGTTGTTGCACTCCTTGGCGAGGAAAATTTAAAGGATTCTCGTTGAAATTTAAAACACCAAAGGATGCACACACAAATTGCAGCACAAATCGGGAGCGTTCGAAATGAAACCGAAATCCCCACCAGATGACAGATTGCACGAGGGCAAGGATATGTAACACGGGCAAAAAAAAAACACACTCACACACACCTCACGTTTCTGCTCTCTCTCCGCCTGTAATCGATTCGGATTAATTAAAGTGAAGCGAACTTTAAACACGTCCGTGGCAGCGGAAGAACTTTCTCTCTTCTCCTCGTCGTTGTCGATATGGATGGCGAACGGATGATGATGGGATTACACACAGGACTTGCCGATTCATCATCAGCAGCACCAGCAGCAGCTCGGAACAGATGAAAATATGTTCGAGGACGACCAGAATGACGGCGACGATCCGCCGCTGCAGAGTCAGTTAGTTAAATTGTGAAAACCACACCTATAATAATTGTGTAATATCCCCTAGGTGAATGCAATATAATGCTCAGCAGGATTGAAGCACAAACGCACACACACACACACACACATGCACGTATGCTGAGAGGATTTGAGCAAAGAGAGAGAGATAGGAGGGAAAAGCGCGAAAGAGAGAGAGAGAGTGAGTCAGAGAGAGGGAGAAAAACTTTGGCTGGCAAATGCCAAGTCAATCCCTACTCCTTCTCATCGTCCTGCAGTGGAAAACATAGACAAACATAAATACATTCTATCCGATATCTGGGATGAAGTTTTGTTCTCTATTTTATTTTTTGTTTTGTTTTTTTTTCTGCTGATTTTCAATGCCCCCCCTCCCTCTCGCCACCCATGTACACATCGTCGTCGTCTTTTGAAGTGAAATATAAATAATTCTGCTGAATTCACGCGGTGCTGCGATTGGGCCTGTGAGCCCTGTGTTACAAGGATAATCGCCGTTCACTCGGTAATCTCATCATACACCACACCACCACTCACAGCAGAGAAAAAATTTATTCAAAACCATCGTCCATCAAGAGCACCGAAAATGAATGAAGAAAAAAAAAAGTGAAAATTTGTGATGAGATGGTGATGATGATGACGAAAGCGACGAGAGCAAGGATAAACCACAAAAATGGGGATGACGGTGATGTAGGTGGTGAATAATGGTGGGGAATCGCGCGATGGACCAGGTAATAGGAGATTTGTTTCGTTCCTCCCCTTGTCGTCCCATCGTCCCGTGCTCCAATGATTTATGCTGCAATTGTGTGCTGTTTCTTTTTTTGTTCCCATCTCTCCACTCCACACTTTCTTGTCAATTATTCATCTGAAGATGAATTATTCACTAATTTCCACTTCACTCACGGGTTGACGGTTTTCCTCGTTTTCTCACACTTCACGTCTTCTTCCTTTCAATTTTCTTTTGTTTTAACCTTTAACCGAATCACCGAAACACACACACGCACAACACACGTAAAACACCAGAGGAACGAGCAAAAAGAAAAAAATTCCAAAAATACGGACAAGGATCAGAAATCAATTTGCAGAGGAATGTCAAAAATGAAAACGTTCTATCTTTGGTTTTTGCGAAACCCCGAAGAATTCTTAGATCCTGTGAATGCTGGTGTGTGCTGTGTGTGCACCACTCGCAAATTTCAAATCCGACAAAAAACAGGAAAATTTATGAAAAACTCTGCTGTTGTTTTGCTGCGGACACACTGAATGGAATTTTGTTCACCCATCGACGGACGAGAGAGTGAAACTGTTTTTTCTGGGACCTGACTGCGAATGCCTAGGCCAGGCAACCAGCACCAGACATCCTGCCACCCACCCAACAACACACACACACACTCATGCACACTCTCTCTTTCTTTCTCTCGTCTCCTGTGTGTGCCACTGCTGCAGAAGAAATTTTTGCGCGCAGGATTCATTCTACGCAAGTTCAGTGTCGAGTCGAGTCAAGTTGAGTTGAGTGTATAACAGTTTTCAAAGTTTTTTCTTTTTTCTTTTTACAGTTTGTACCCCTCTCTCGCATCGTATCCTTTGGGGCTCTCTGTGCATGCGATTTTTGAGGCTGATTTCACCGCGCCGGATGCTTATCTGCTACTTGTGTGTTTTGTGTCTTGACCAGACAATGGGGAGGTCGGTTTAAGCGAGTAAGAGCTTTCCTTCTTTGAAAACGATGACGACAACACACACACACTCACACACAGACCATACGTTGCTCGCTAGCAAGAACGGGCGAGTGCTGATTTTTACCAGCAGCTATCCAGCGTCATCGTTACCCATCACCCCCTCCACCGAACGACGGCACACACGACATTGTACGATGACGACAACGACGAGGACGACGAAGGAGTACAGCTTTTGTTTTCAAAAAGTAATCAAGGGAAAACGCTTCGGCTGGCAGTTTACTTGAAGAGATAATAAACTAAGTGACATTATGCAGTTTTGAAATTTTCGGTTGGCTGCGGCGGCATGCATCTTTTGTTTTGGCCAAAAACCGGAATATCCGGCGACAACGACGACGACGACGATGGTGATGATGATGATGATAGGGAGATCCATCCCGTACGTCGTTTATCGCTTGCATCGCTTCTCGTGATGGCATGTTTAATTCATAGACTCTATGGAGTGTGTCGTCCTTTTTCGGAGAGCGAGTCTATTATTATGATTATGTTCGAGCTGACCCACACACACACGCATACACTCAGCTCCATCAAACGAGCATGAGAGAGTTTATGCGGATTTTCTTCTACATAGTTGACAGTGTTGTACTGGGCGCGCTCAAGGGATTCCTTCAATATTTTACATTTCTTGAAGGATATCAAACGCAAACAGGGGACAATATTTCAAAAGTTTGCTCAATTACCCGTGTGCGCGCTGATAGTGAACAGTGGTGTAGGTCGAAGGGATTAAGGAGAAAGCATGTGAATGGATGAGTTAATGACTGACCAAGGGTCAGGCATTGGCATTGGAACACTAGAGGGAATTGAATTTTGTGTCGTTAAAAGCAATTGAAGGGAACTTATGACCGGACATAATCGTTGCTTATGGCCGTTGTTTACAGTTAATTGGGAAGAAGTTTGTTAAGGCACCCTTGAGCTTAAAATTGTGTCAGTCTATACTGGAGGTCGCACTATAAAACTGACACCTACAAGTGGTTGGTTTTTACTTTCAAGAAACTAGGCAAAGGACTTTAAACAATATCTGCTGCAAGGATTTGGAATATGTTGACAATAGATCGCGTTGGCTGAAGAAGTTTTTCTCTGCAGCTCAAGCGAGGTCTGTAGTAACAGGGGAAAAATTGAATTAACCTGGGTACTTGCGAGTTCCACTTACTCATAAATGGTTTCGTTTAAGCTTAAACACTGCTTTTTGATGGGAAAAAATACCGCGCAAGCTCAGCAATAGCTTAAAAAAGTGTTACAGGGACTCTACTCCATCAAAAACAACTAGTTGTCAGAGGTATGCTGACTCTAAACGTGGCTGTACAAACACCAATGATGCTGAACGCTTCGGAAGGCCAGTTGAGGTGGTTACACCTAAAAACGTCAAAAAATACACAAAATCGTTTTGAAAAACGGCAAAGTGGAATTGCGTGAGATGACTGGCACCTTAAAGATATCAGAAGACAGTGTGTACACTATTTTGCATGAACATTTGCCCATGAGAGAGCTGTACACTTCAGAGTCAATTCGGCCGTCAGCGGAGTGGGCAGAAGCCGGTGAACCACGCCCATAGCGTCCAAAAACACAAAGGTGCGCTGACAAGATTATGGCATTATAAGTATTTTGTAATGCACAAGGAATTTTATTCATCGCCTGTCTTGAGAAAGGCAAAAGGATCAACAGCGACTACTATATGCCATTGTAGGTGCATTTGAAGGAAGAAACTGCCAAAACAAGGTCTCTTATGAATAATAATAATTGAGTGGCACTACAGTCCACAAGGGACCAGGGTCAAGCTTCTACAACAACTTCTCGTGTAGAAGGGAGCTACAGTTTTTTGCCAACTCCGAACAGCGAGAATTGAGAAGCTTTTCATTGACAATGAGTAGTCTTTGAGTGTTGTCAGCAACTCAAAAGAAGTGATGCCGTGAAAAAAGGCGAGGAATCCCGTCCGAGAATCGGAACTAGACCTTCTGCGTCTGGGTTGACGCACTTATCAACCACGCCACGGCAACCACTGGCCCCATGTGAAGAAGAAAATTCTTTTCCACCAAGACAATGTACCGTGTCACAAATCGTTGGCTACCATGGCCAAATTGCACGAATTGGACTTTGAATAGCTTCCGTATTCTCCAAATCTGGCCTCCAGCGACTTCTACCTCTTTTCTGACCTCAAAAAGATGCTCGCCGGATAAAATATGGCTCGAATGAGGGGGTGATCACCGAAACTGAAGCCTTTTTTAATGCCAAAGATAAATCGTTCTATAAAAAAGGTATCGAAATTTTAGAGCGGCGTTGGACTGATTGTATCACTCTTGAGGGAAACTCCGTTGATGAATGAAGTTTTATTTGGTCTAGAAAATGTGTTTTTGTTGGTTAGTCCTGGGACTTATTGAGTGATGTGTTACTTAAGTACAAGTTCCTAAATAGGTACTTGACTGGAATCAAAAAATAGAGATTTGCTCTTTTCATGAATGAATGAATGCTTTTTGATGAATGATGACGATCTTGGAGTCAGAACATTACAGAAAAAAATCAGATAGGACCATTTGCTTCAAGAATAAGAGCAGGGAACGTTGCGGCAACAATCTGGAAACGAGTGGAACAGTCTGTATTCGCGATCTTATTCATTCGGTCATTACCCAGATTTCATGACCATAGGTGAGCGTTGGAACATACACTAAGTTAAAAAACCGATAACTTGACTTTGACACCAAGCTCGACCTTCCTTTTACCTGATCTAAAAAGCAGCTTCAAAATTGATCCAGTCTGACCAATCCTACAACAAAGCTAAGTCTTGCTCCTTCCGTCGTTCGTAAACAAGACCCCGAGATACTTAAACTTCTCCACTTATTTGACCATTCCTCCGGACTTGTCCACATTCATCATCATTCCCACATCTGTACATATGGCCACAAACCTATCGAGGATCCTAGAACATGAAAAAAATTAACTTATGTCTGATGCTTCCTGTATGTTGTTGACTATATTTTGTCTATCGGAGATGAGACAGGTAGTTTTTCGAGTTTATCACCAGTTTGTGATCGCTGTGTGTTCTGGAACCCCGAACAAGCAGATTTTTGTTCTTGTAAAAGACATGCGGTTTCCTGTTTCTCCGATATGACATCACCAGTCCTCTTCTCAAATTCAGACACCACTTGTGTATCGGAAATGTATGACAAATGATTATATTTTCAGCATCTCCTGACCCCGATCAATTACTCACTGAATTATGTACAAGCCTACCCCATACACATACAAACAATTAAAACAGATCCAAATATGTCAAGTGCAGCAACAACAAAAAAAAAGACTATCTCTCAAGCAAAACCAGAACTGTTACGCTACTCATAGCCGCCCAACACATGCACTCCCAGCATAATTAAATTAAAACACAACAAAACCATGTTCTCTTTCTCTTCTCCTCCCCGTGTACCTCTGCAGAAGGAGTGAACCACAGCCGTGCACAAAGACAGTGAGCCTCTCCACCCAGCCAGCGCAGTACAAAAATAAAAATTGTAATTTATTCAAGAAGAAAAATGAAAATTGAATGACCATTCTTAATTACTTGATCGCACAGTAATAGGGAACAATAATTGCACAAGACGCCGCCACTGCCGTTCGGAAAGAGTCGCAGCATTGCGACTTGCCGATTCACGTTATCCCGCACCGCACACGTACGCGTAAGATATTCTCGCTCTTTGGCACTCAAGAGTAAAGGGAACAGTGAGTGCTCTTGTCGACCGGTTTCGTAAGACTGGACTGGTAGCGAAGAAGTCTTGTCAGTAATTCACTTCTCTGGAGGATTTTAATTAGATCGCACATACAGCATACATATTTTCAACCCTTGAACGAGTAATTAATCGATTCAAGTTTGCAGCGAAATAAGAAACAGAGAGGATTTCAATTTATTTATGCGTTGTAAATGTAGGTTAACTGAGTTTGGTGGATTGTGGTGGTTATTATGTGAGACAGATACTTCCTGGCTGTGGGTGGGTTGGGTTGGATGAAGCGTTGTCTTGAAGAAAGCATTGAAATCTTTGTTAAGAGATTGTCCTTGTTTCTTAAAGTGTCAGAAGGAAATTTAAGTGTCATTTTACACATCACTCAGTGTGCGGTTAATTTGTCAACTTTTTCAAGGATCAATGCTTTATTTCATTAAAAAGAGCAGACGAAATAATTTTTTTGCCATTCTTTGGCTTTTGGTAAAATCTGCGTCGGGTTTATTCACAAGTCGATCCAATTTCGGACTTCATCATAATTGGAAAAGTGCTGATCAGACAAGCCACATTCTGAAACAAATAGTAGTCGGACAGTGCAATGCCTGGGTCATAAGACGTTCGTGGAAGGAAGTCCCCTTTCAGTTACTTCTAACTATAGGAACAATCATTTCGTTCTTTCAAGTTGGTAGCGCTAGCATTTGACGCCTGTCAAACCTTATCTTTCATTGTCAAAATATTAGTTGAATCATTTCCATTTACGATACTGGATCACTTAGCAATCGAACAAGATGCTAAAATGATTGAAATTCACAACCGACTCATCCGTCATGAAGTTTAATTTTCAAAAGGCTTTTTTTTTTTTGACAGATTACGTGTGACTCCCATCAAAGTGCTTTGATAATTTTGTTAAGTATCCTTTCGCAAGTGATCAAGGAAAGATGGACACCACAACAGCGTCTCCAAATTGTTCAGCTGTATTACGGAAACCAAACTTATTATCTACACTTTTGTCAATACCATTCGCAAATTTGAGTCCCAGTAAACATAAGTGGATGATTGTTTCTTGTTTTTTTTTTTTTGTTCGAGGTAAGGAAACGCGATCAGACTCAAAAACTGGTCCATTGTGCTACGAGGCAGTCCCCTATATTTAATGTAATTTCTTGGTATTAAGGAGAAAAAGCAGTTGTGATAAAGCCCTAGGTTTTTAGCTCCCACCACATTTGTGGCAAACAGCCGCCACCTGATCCGAGCAATTAACAGAAGAACAGAGAAGTGCTCTTCGGTGTCGTCACGTACATGCGTCGCAATGGGTTTCGTCACTAAGCGCAACCACAATTGTGTCCCGTTAGTACACCAAAAATTCGCTGCAGTCTTTCCTGTCTATAGATAACAAAAATGCCGCGGATTTCTTCTGGACGTTTGGAAGCATATACGTGGTCTGCCTACATCTTGCAGAGTCCCGCCACCTCTAGTTGTGCTCTCGCGAGACCGAACCGAACACGGAAGCCCTAACCAAGTACGCGACCACTCCCAAGGTGGGTTCGGGACCAATGAATGCCTCGTTTGATCCATACCTAGCAAGTTTATCGGCAATCTCGTTTCCCATGATCCCATGGTGTCCCGGGACCCAGACAAGTGGATGATTCGCGAACGGGAAGACCATACCCAGCATATGTAGTTAAGAGACTATAACAGTTGTAGCTGAGAGCGTACATGAAGACCGTAACGAATCGATTCATCGTTGTTCGCTACAACATGGCCATGTTTAAGTGCTCACCAAAATGATGGGCTTGTTCAGAAATCATTTTGGTGAGCACTTAAATTCACGTGAAATTTTTCGCCTAGATCCTACGATATCATACCTTTGGACTATTTTCTGCGGGGATACGTAAAGTTTCAACTTTTCAGGATTAGGTCAGCTACGATTGACACTTTGGAAGCCACCATTATTAGAGGCAACGAGAATGTCCCAATTAGACTTTCAAAATGGGCTATCTCAGACTTAGTCATGACAAAATTTGCATGATCTAATTTTCAAAAGGAAATGACGAGATTTGGTACAAATTTTAAATTAACTTTCAAATTTATAAATCAAACCTCAGGGTTATTCATCTCCCTTTACAAAGGTGGTCATTTTTCTCACACGATGATTTTCGGAGTCATAATAGAACGACTAAGAGTGCAATCGGCAAATTGTGAAGAAATTATAAATGAATGTAATCGTTTCTAATTGACATCATCGTAACGAACGGTCATTCCGAAATAATGTTCCCGTAAAGTCAAGTCAAGGTCAGGTCTTGGTTCGATTCCCAGATGAGACACCTGGCATTTTTTCACGGCACCATCTCTTTTGAGCTGCTGACAACATTCAAAGGGTATCAATTGTCTATGAAACAGCTTCTCAAATCTCGCCGTTCGGGGTTGGCAAACAACTGTAGGTCCCTTCTACTCGTGGGAGAACAGAACGCACAACGCGAGTAGTGTTGTAGAAGCTAGGCCCTGTGGGCTGTATTAAGGTTAAGTTTATTGATTTTCTCACTATAACCTCACTTTGGCGTATTTGGCATTTGGATTGACATTTCCATCCTTGTAAAGTTAACTTACGCTCCAATTTAAGCCTGCCAAACATTCATAAATTCATAGAGACTGTTCTTGGGTGTAGGAACAACAGATACACAACAAACACTAATTTCTCGAATATTCCATTTCTCACCAACAAAACTGTCACATGCGGTGCTGAGGAAACCCACAAGTGATCGCAGAACCGCCCTTGCATCCAGACAGAGTGACTGTTTGGTGTGGCCTTTGGTCGCAAAGTGTCATTGGTTCGTATTCCTTCGAACATGTCAAATGTTACAGTCAATTCGGAGTGATATTGACACCACCAAATGGTAACCACATTTTTTTGACAAACGATTTAAGATTAAGATTTATGATTCAAATACAGGGCAGGAAACAACACAACAATATCAATTATGGCTTTTTTGTGTGAAAAGTTTTCTGTGTGCGTAGTTATACGCTTCGGCGACCTCAATTGAGCACAAAGATTGTGAAATTTGATTATTTTCTGTGTTTGCTCGTATAATCCCCAAACTGGCTAAGATACAACCAGCGTGCGAAAAAGTCGTTAAAATCACTTTTGTTTCCGTAATTCCATCGGTGTGACTTTCAGCGGCTACAATTTTTTACCATCAAGATAGTGTTGCAAAGATCGAAGCAAATGGTGACCAGAGGTTGCAAGGCCCACAGTACTTTTTACGTTACTTTTTTCGCATAATGGCATTCGCAGAATGGAAGACACCCCCTTTTCTGTTGGTCGGTCATTCCTGATCGCTGATTCCTTCACTTGAACCTTCGACTTGTAGAATCACAGTAAAGAATCGAATTGACAATTTCTTCGTGTCCTATGAGCAATACCCTTCTAATTCCATCGAACACTCAACCTGCCCATGTCTGCCATCAATCCAGCCATTGAAGTTATTTGATGGTCAGTTACTATAATCGCTGACTTTGGATATTCTCGAATTGAATTCATTTTTCATTACCCGTAATGAACCGCTTCAAAAATGATTTCAGTTGTTTGTGGTTTCAGCAGCGTTACCTTTCCAATTGAATTTATTTGCGTTGCTTCATCTGGCACTCAAACATCGAGCGTCTTTGATTAGCCTTCTCGCGTAAGATGTTTCTTAATACACATAATGTTTAGTTCCTTTACAATCTTCTGACAGCTTCAGTGAGAGTCTTGTCCATCAGTTTAATCGAATTTCTCAGTGATATGTTCACCAGAGCGAGGGACATCTTTTGTATTGAAATTTCCAGAACGGAATCGGAAAATACACACATGGGATCACTCACAGCATTGTCACCATCTCTCATACAAAGTCAGTAGTAATATTAAAATGAGATATACATACATTACACAGCTGTCTTACACAAAATTTAGCCTGAGACGCCACCTTTCGAAAACTTCCTCGTTTGACACAATCCGAAAAATACGGATATATGGACTCCAACACCATTTAGGGACAGAGGATATGTGCGTCTTTTTTCACGCCACCTCTTTCAAGCTGCTGGCAAAAGTCAAAGAGTGCAAATTGTCTATGAAAAGCTTCTCTAATTTTGCTTTCAAAGTCGGCAGTAAACAGTATGTCCCTTTCACTCGCAAGAGTGGAAGTAACTGGTAATGACTTGAAGGAGGAAGGGCCTGGTGACTTATTAACTGCAACGATGGAGAGACACTTTTGATTTGTTTGCCACAATGGAATGGTCCTCTTGAAAAAGTTGCTTTAGACTAGGTTCGACGATACAACATTTTATTGCAAGAAAACAAGAAATACCAAGTTGTTCCAACTTTTCTACACCTACAATGTTAGCAAGGAATTCAATCAAAAGGCGCATGTAAACCGCTTCATCAACTGTCAGCAGTGAGTTCTTTGAACATGTGTTTAAATACCAACTTGAAACACTCTCCACCGCAAGCCATCCCATCTTAACAGCAACAGAGTTAAATTGTAAAGATAAACAGTCCCAGGGCTCATAAAACCGAATGAGTTCCCATGGGTCTGATGAGAAAATACTAAACACATCAAGAAGGATTTGTAAGCAAAGCACCAATAAAAGATTTTACCCCCCCAAAAAAAACTATCAAAATTGTCTATGACTTATAAGTGCGCGACACGCAAACATCCTCACATCGAGGCCCAAATTCAATTATGGAAAGTTTATCGCCTGCACTGTGGATAATTGCTTTCAACTACCTTGTCGGGAAACGCACAGATTTGAGAGAATAATTGCTTTCATTGGGTTGAGCCATAAAGAGACAACTGAATGTCGTTAGAGTAAACACTTTGCGAGCAGTTAGACTGTCAGTGAAAGATGAATACTTACCCGAAACGATTATAGTGCAGTCGAGATAATGGTTATGGCTTCTTTTCAATGTCAAATAAACATACTTTTAGTACAAATCTAGATTGCAATGCTTTCACTTTTCCCCATGACTTAAATTCCACACCTTGTGTGAACATAACGCCATGAGGAATTTTCTAATTCCATTTCATTATCTGCAACGCAGCTTACAAGTAATGCTTAGGCTCTCTACATTCCTCAGCATAATCCATCTTCAGATTCCACCCTCTCTCTGATAAGGCAACAGACAATAGAAAGGTGCAAGCACTTACCATGAATGAGTAGTTCTGAATCCCTATTGACCTCGTACAAGCGAATAGCTTCGTCTAATTCCATTTGAGTGGATATGGTGCACGGATCGTTCTCTTCGTCTACCCATTTTATGGTGAACGGCTAAAATGACATTGAACAAAGCAAAAAGAAAATACCAATTAGGCTCGAGACGGGGCATTTGAATTGATTTCTACAAACCACTCACTTGATCTGGTGGGAAGCGACAGACATCTCGGATCTCGTGGCACAGCTTCTCATATGAAATGTTCTCATCGATGTACGTGAATATAACCTCTCCGTTGTAGGCTGTCTTGACTTTTATCTCATTCGGAGCACTGCTGCCATCTGGGATTATTTGGGATGGCATTTTCTGCATTGAAAATCTGCAAGAAGGAGAAAATCAAAAATATTATTATTGGTCTTGAATACTTTGACTCATTCTTTTGAAAAGTTAATGGAGCTTGACTGTACTTCACACGAGCAAACCGGGTCTCGATATTGCATCAGTGATATCAGAATCAACTTGAAAATTGTTACACTCCATTGACATGTAACTTTAGACTTGTGCACAAACGTGATGCAAAGCGCGTGTTAGGTGAACGATTTCTATCGTATAATTGGCGGAAAACTATTAACCTTGGCGAGTTCTGTGCAAAGATTGCATCTAAGCTTCACTGAAACGTGCTTCACAAGCATCGTGTCTACTATATGCTAAACGGAACATGAAATGGAATGAGCTTCTGATGTTGGAGATTTGTATGTGGTCAACAATTTTTTTTGCAAAAGAACAAACTTAGCATAAACAGGGTCGGTTTTGTCGTCGGGAAAAAACTGGAATCAAAGGGCTTAGCGAAGTTAGTTGTAATGAAATACACAATCAAGTCAAATGCACATCGGACTACGATGTTGTACTTAACGCACAAAACAAAAGCGAGCATTTGGGAAGAGTCCTGATTTATTTCTCCACATAGGTGCCTTTAAACTCGATACACTGGACTGGATTGCAGGTTTCGGTGGCGATGACCCATTCAATTGACCCAATTTTTTTGCCCGGCGACTGAGTGTTTGAAGTAATAGTAATAATAATTGAATGGTACTACGGCCCACAAGCAACCAGGGCATAACTTCTACAACAACTACTCGTGTTGTGTGTGATACTGTTCTTGTACGAGCAGAAGGGACTTACAGTTTTTTGCTGACTCCGAACGGCAAGATGTGAGAAGCTTTTCATAGACAATTGATACTCTTTGAGTGTTGTCAGCAACTCGAAAGAGGTGGTGCCGTGAAAAAATTTGAAGTGTCCCGCCCGAGAATTAAACCTAGACTTTGTGCGTGGCGGTCGACGCACTTATCACTACGCCACAGCGACCACAGAGAGTGTTTGAAGTATGAAAATAAAAATACGGCGGATAACGTATTACCCTGCTTCAGGTAGTCAATGTAGATCACACCATAGGAATAGCAAGAAAACGTGGCCGACTTCTTCGGAGCACATTTGCCAGGTGAAGTCCACAGAGCTGACTGCTTGTTCTTCTCTGCTATGTACCATTGGATCCAAGTTTCGTCGACGACCAAGAAAGCATAGAGAAACTCTTTCGACGTTTAAACAGCGCCAATGCTCCTTCGACGTTGAGTCATAGTTGCATATATTGTGTTCCAGTAATTTCGGCTGTTTTCGGGGACATAGGCGTTGAAAACCAACATTAGACGATTCGTGAAACTATTTTTAACAATTTTTTAACAAAGTTGTCACCGGACAAAGCATACTTTTTTTGCAGCGCGATATCCCTTTTAAAAGCAAGAATTAAGCAACGGACCAATATTGGAATTAACAGTCTGTGGCGTATAGGTCAAATATGACTAGCAAAAGATGTCTACGGATAGAGAAGTTTTTCAATGCATGCCTCTAGGCCCAGATTCGAACAAAAAAGAGATAAAAGACATCGTGCTTTGACGACGATTGTCAGATCAGTTGATCAGTGCATTATTTTCTTAATATAGCTGCAAAATCCAGGGGAAGATCCGGGTGAACGCGTCATCTCATTCGAAAACTTACTTAACTTCCTGAAAGTCCCATCTGGGCGAAGCTGTGTGTACATGCTTTTCTAGCCGGACATGCGGCCTAGCCATTCCATGGATTGAATTCATACTTGACTTCACACCCTTGTGGTTAAGTCTTATCTCTAATGTTCGACCAACGGATATATAAAAAATTTAAGATCGTTTTAAGCGGTTCCTCTATTGCTTTCAATGTGAAGTGTAGATCAGGAATCGGATCACTAATGCACTCTTATTAAACTTCTTAACAATGGTAATGCTTGTCAATGCAAAAATTGAGCATGTTGCGACCATGAGGGTCTTAAAAGTCAAGACAATCATCTCTATAAGCAATCAGTCAAAACCAGTAGGGTTAAAGCAACGATAGATCAGCCGAGAGCATCGCCCCCAACCAGCCAGAATCTCATTTGTGCCATCGCAAAGGCCCAAAATTTTGTAACACATTCGAAACATTATTACTTGCAAGTAATAATAAGCCAACAGGTTAGGAGGTATAAGGGGACCTCTATAAAGTAGATATGAAGGTAAAGACTGCCCCTCCAAACATGGTTTTTGAAGGCTGCAAATTGATCGATATTGATGTGAACGTCGTATGATGTCACAGCGTATGGGCACATAACTACTGACACTCATTTTTCATCTTTCCGAGCATAAGGAATTACAAACTGTTTTCGCAAGAAATAAGTAGAACAGCGAAACCTCTGTGCAATTAGGGGCGTATTATACATAAATCTGCAACAGATTATTGACTGGTTGGAATACTAATCACAATTCGTTCGTTTGGCATCCTTCAAAATTGAAAAAAAAATTGGCTAGATGCGCACATACTATTTTCACGACTGTTCACTGGCAAAAGGCAGCTCACATAGTATTCAATGGAATCAGGCGAGATATCATGTGCACTAGTTTACATTGAAAGGAATGCGTTTCACATTTTACGTCAGAAATCCCACGTGCATGTCCAGACTTATGCGGACAGAATGTAAGCTTATCACATGATATTTCAATTATAATCGTCACTCGTCATTTGACCTCTCTCTTCTTGGATTTTGAAAATGTGATAAAAATTAAGCAGCACAACCTTAACCAACCAAAAAAAATAACAATTATGTGGCACTAAAGCCTTAACCATGGCCTTGATTCTTAAGAAACTACTCGTGTTGTTCGTGCTACTGTTCTTTTACGAGTAGAGAGGACCTACAATTTTTTTTTTTTTTGACTCCAAGCAGTGAAATTGAAGATTTTTTGAGTGTTGTCAGAACCTTAAACTTAAAAGAGGTGCCGTGAAAAAGATTCGATGTGTTCAGTCCGTTGACGAACTTACCCATTACGTTACGGCGACCACAACCTTCTCTGCTTTACACATAAGTCAGGATGCTTTCAAAAATACTAGACGAACAAAGAGGTCTCACTACGCGCGGAGTTGTAAACTCTCAAAAAGGTCACAATGGACCCGATCTGTGTTTTTAGTTTTGGCACCACGTAATCAGCTAGTACACCCTATATTCCTACGTAGAACTTTGAACCAGTTCTAATTCAGCTGCTTTTTGCTACAAAGAACCAAGAGAAAGATGAAAAGAAGTAAAACGCAAATGCCCCTCTGCTCACAACCGTTCTATGAGTTATTGAACAATAACTACCCTAGCTGGGTGTCCTACGAAGAGTTTAACAGAAACATATAAATCCTTTTCTTTCCTGTAGCTTCTGTTGAAGTTGTTTTGTTCGCTTTACGCCGTCTGTTCGAAAGCACCACAATGAACGATTGAATGGAAAGGTGATCCTTTGAGACCTGTATGTGAAGATATGCACAAAACTGCCAGCACTTGAAGGTTAAGTGGTTAAAGAAGATCCAGTGGGATTTGTGGAAAAGAAGTAAAAGCATCTACGGCTCTAGTCGAAGATGCGTAAGATTATACTTGTATAGCGTTTGTTGCCGTTGTTGTTCCCATGACAAACAGTGGGCTACCAATGCTGTCGAGGATAAACAGCATTACAACGCAACATAACACAGCACACAAATTAATGACGACAGCAAGGCTGCTGTCACTGAACATTCGATCAGCAGCAATATTGAAGAACCACACAATTTCCATTGCTCAAGGTGGTATTAGTGGCTGAATTAAGGAAGCAGCAGTCGCAGTCATAAGTAACAGAGAGGACGTTATACAGAGTGGTTGGGCCAAATTTGTTTAAGTTACCACTTGGCAGTAAGATAACAAAAGGGTATATAATAATGATGTTGAAGGCTTCATCCAAGAAACTCATCTCCATTATTCAAACTCAGAGGCAGTTGTAGATTGAGTCAGAGTCTGAAAATAAGAATATGAACACAGCATGTTTTTACTGCCGTGGCGTAGTGGTAAGTGCGTCGACCGCCACGTAGAAAGTCTACGTTCGATTCCCGGACGGGACACCTCGCATTTTTCACGGCATCACCTCTTTCGAGTTGCTGACGACAGTCTAAGATTATCAATTGTCTATGAAAAGCTTCTCAAATCTCGCCGTTCGGAGTCGGCAAAAAATTGTAGGTCCCCTCTGCTCGTGAGAGAACAGTAGCACGCACAACACGAGTAGTTGTTGTAGAAGCAAGGCCCTGGTCCCTTGTGGGTCACTCAATTATTATGTTTTTACTTCATCACTTACTGAGCTATGTATGTACGAGATCTCACTGTGATTTGCTACACCTATCTTTATTTTAGGAACAACATGAGCCTCAAAAAACGCAAAATACTCAAACAGGATTACCTTGATTAAGATCAAGAAAATCATGTTCTGCAACTTTGAGAAAACAGCCAAGAGGGCAGGGCTACCGTAATCACATGTTTAGACATTCAAAATGCATTTCCCGCAAAAAACTAGTCTTCAACTTGCGGTCAAATGATTAAGATACACGTGACACGAATAAAAGTCTTTCAGAAAAGTACTTATTCACGTCTTGTTAATCACAACTCATTCCACGTCAAGATAACACTGCACGATTAATCTAAACAATGACTGTACCTCTCTGTAAACAGAGTTTGTAAGTCAAAGCATAGAGAATATGATAAGGAGATGCTAAGATAGCACTCACACAGACAGTATCTATGCGATATGTGTTTACAACTTCGTCGATGACGACATGTTCTCCTCACAAAGAAATCACTCAAGACAATTCAAGTGAGTGATATTCCTAAAAGAGCAAAGATACTCTTGTTTGGCGCGTCTTTTTCCTTCGATAAGAGTTGATAAGAATTATTTGCAAGCAATCGAGATATGAGTGAATTCGAAGAATTTTTGGGTGAACTTTGATGATTTGCACTTTGATTAGAGGTGATAAATGACCCTTTGCTATTAACAACTTTTATTCGATAAACAGTTGCACCTACTTGAAGCGAATTGAGTACCACTTTGAAAAAGTGGGTTGGTAGTCTGCGTGCGCCTATATAAAGATCTTGCAGATAGTGTGGAGCAACACTTTCATTTGATTCCTATAACTATACTGGAATGGGTTTGAAGAATCATAAAGGTCTACCACGTGTAATGTAATCAATCAGAAAAAATCTCGTTCGAAGTTCATTGGGTGATACTACAGCCCAGCTTCTTCACCAACTATTCGTGTTGTACGCGTTACTGTTCCCTAACGAGTAGAGGGGACCTCTGGTTTTTTGCCCACTCCGAACAGCGAGGCATGAGGAGCTTTTCATAGACAATCAGAGCACTCTTAGTGTTCTTAGTTAATCGAAAGAGATGGTATTGTGTAAAAAATTAGAGAGTTTCAGTCTCGAAGCTGAGACCTAAGGCACTTAAGTCGACGCAATTACCCACTAGGCCACAGCGACCACAGAACGTCCAGTGCAAGAAGGGGTACTGGTGGTAAGTGTGCTTGACGTGTGGGAACTTCAGGCTTCTTACAGATTCCGATGTTGGCAGCTTAGAGTTGAACCCCCTTTTTCAAAAATTAGAAGTGGGACATAATACGTCATCTGCCATGAAAAACTGGCGCATTTCCACATTAAACAACAGAATGTCTCTCGACACCAAAATCGACCAAAAGCAGAAGAAGAGTTTAAGAGTTGGGGGTCACTTTGAAATCACTGCCAATTAATGACCTTAAGTAGCTTATGGAGGTTTCAGGATCTGGTATGAGAAAGGCTTCCTTAGATCTCTAGAGCAAGTGTTTGTTCTTACGGAGTTAAGTGTAGATTAGTAGTTAAGAGCGTCGCCGTGGCGTAGTGGTAAGTGCGTCGATCGACCAGTTTTAACTTATACAAAGCGAAAGGTACACGAATTGTTTTATTTTAACTGAAATGAAGTTTGAATTATATTTGGTAAGCTAATTGCAACTCCGACAAAAGATCGCCTACACGACGGATCTATGGTCATTCAACAAAGCATTTGGAACCCCCATCAAGTTACGGTCGAATTTCTGAGGGGTACAGCTTATCGCAACGATGGACGAAAGTTCAAAACCTTGCAGAAATCAACATGTTTCGAGCAAGCAACTTGCGGAGAGGAAGCCATTGCACAAGTTCTTCCTAGCCCTTATTTGAAGTCAGACGACAGTCACGATTATCACGTTTGCAGATGCAGTTTTAGACCTGGAAAACGTCGCCAGTAAATAGTTTGAAGTTGCTTTTAAGTTATCTAAGTGGTTGAACCTAAGTTCTTTTCAGATAGGCGGTGTGTTATCAACCGGGTGGGTCTAGTCTTTAATGAGGGAAAAACGAAGTAAATGCTGTCATCAGGGAAGGACGCACAACATCCACGTCTCGGAAAGAGAGTCACACTAGGCAGCTGAAACTTCGAGGTAGTCAAGGACTTCGTCTTCCTCCACTCTGCGGTAAATAGGCACAATAACACCAGTACCAAAATCAAACGCAGAATCACTCCTGCCAATCGCTGTTTCTTTAGGCTCAAGAGGCAATTGAGTAATAAAGCCCTCTCTCGAAGGACTTAGCTTGCTTCATATAACATCTTGAACATCTCAGTCCTACTTTATGGAGCGGAAACCTGGACGTTACTTAAAGCCGATGAGGAAGCTCTTAGTCTTTTCGAGAAAAAAGTTTTGCGTGCGATTTTTGGTCCTGTTTGCGTTGATGGCATCTGCAGGAGAAGATTTAACGACGAACTCTATGTTCGTGACATGCGCCTAGTCAAGCGTCTTCGTATACAACGCTTAAGATGGCTAGGCCATGTAGAGCGTATCGACACCACTGCTCCAGCCCGAAAAGTCTTCGAATCTGAGCCACTGGGACAACGCAGCGGAGGACGGCCTAGGCTAAGGTGGCGCAAACAAGTAGAGAAGGACCTCAATCAACTTGGAGTGCGCAACTGGCGGCCGCTGGCGAAAGACCGTGCTGGCTGGAGAGGCATGTTTGGTTGAAGCCCAGATCCACCCTGGACTGTAGCGCCACGAAAGGAAGAAAAAGTAAGTGTGTGATCAACAAACTCCAGAAATCAGTCTTAACTCAGTATAGGAATGGGCGTCCGTGTAACTACCAGCCATTTAATGTTTAGAACAAAAGGTGTGTTGCGAATAGATTGTCCCCGCAATAAACTTAAAGCCCCTTGTACTACTTCTGAAAAAACAAACAAAATCATGAATGTCATGTCTATGACGGCAGCAAGCATTTGTAGCTCTTTTTAAGTTCTGTTCGAATGTCTAAATGGACATCAGTACACAAAGGCCTAAAAATCAGTATTAACTGAGTACACGAATGGGAGCTCTTACGACTATCTCACACATCTGAACAGCTTATGCAATTTCGTAAATTTGTACAAAAATCGGCAGTCAGTCGTACTGATATTTTAGACACACTGTTGCAGTGTACACACTTCCTCCGAAAACCAGTTTCAATCAGCTCGTGAACACACAGACGCTTTGTTGAAACATTGTTGAAGCCATACGCACAAGCATGACTCTATGCCCCCAACTTCCCGCCTCCCTGTAGGGTTCATTACACATTAAAACCGAGTGAAGCGAACTTGCAAATAACCATGCTAATTGGATGACAAGCGAACCCCGACCGATTT
The DNA here is from genome assembly GCA_944738645.1 of Eristalinus sepulchralis. Taxonomy (NCBI): domain Eukaryota; kingdom Metazoa; phylum Arthropoda; class Insecta; order Diptera; family Syrphidae; genus Eristalinus; species Eristalinus sepulchralis. The sequence continues at coordinate 66,351,778 of OX122883.1, forward strand.
CAAGAAATTACAAGAATTAATTTGAATCCCAATCAGAAAAGCAACAAATTGTTATCACAATTAGAAAGCGAAAAAACGTCATAAGCCCACACACAACTACAGAAACCCAAAATAAAAACCCGAAAAAAAAATGCTAAGGATTCATATAGTCATAAACATGGTCTCCTTTCACTCGGTGTGTGCACAACAAGATGCGTATGGAGCCGGCTTTTTGTGTCAAATCGAGAGAAAACCTGTTGATTCACCATCATCATCATTATCATCTTCGCCATCATCTCGTTTTCGACTGTTCCCATTTTTTTTGTCTTCCATTCTGCTTTTTATTAGACAATTTGTTTAAGCAAACGTGTGCAGTTATAAAAAGCAGAATTTCGTTATCATCTCGACAAAATAAATAAAACAACAGCAGAGCACGTTAAATCGGTGCTGCTGCTGTCAAATCGGGCGTGCGAGGGGCGTAGAATGTGACTCAACATTGTTAATTAACATTTTTCACTAGCGGAACAGCATTTCCTTCTTCGTCCGCCGATACATACACTGAAACTACAACTAATTACAGTCTTTAGAGTGACTTGTGCCCACCCAATTGAAATGTTATTGACCTCCTGCGCCAGAAAGTGCACAAAAGAAAATGCCCCCCTGTTTGCCCCGCATTCACGACACTGTCTGTTGGATGTGATGACGATTTTCACAATACACTGAAACAGATTGAAGAAAAAGCACTCCAATCGTGAGTAATAGTAGTTTTAAACAAATCGAAGTGATCGAGGGGGGATCAAGTACAGCACACATCACCTCCAAACAACGACGATTTACGACAAAGTTTCAACATAATTCTCTCGTTTTGTCGGCCATTTTTCCCCCCCGTGTGTGCATTGTGCCCCGTCGCTGCACTTCTATTTACATGATCCGCCACAAGTGATTTTGTTGCAAGGAACTGAGGAGGTTATTGTTAACTAATTGCACTCAAGAAAATTACCAAAATTCAGCTCGCAATCGAACGTACATTTATTGCCTGGCGACGGGAAACCAATTCAAATTAAACTCAAATGAATGGAAAAATCGAAGATTACTGCCGCTTTTCTATATTGGATTTTTGTATTTATTCTTTCACTATGCGAGAAACCTTTTCAACGAAAATAAAATAATCAAAAAAAAGGAAACAAAAAAAACGAAACACTTTGAATTTACACGCAAAACACAACACACAACTCCACACCTTTGCAAATGGGAGACGGGAAAATGTCACTCAGAGTGTTGTGAGAGTTGTCAAACCTTTCCGCTGAAGAACTACTGTTTTGGTTGGTGAAGGTTTTGCGTGTGGGGTGTTTCAGTTGTAATTGCGGTATTCGAGACAACAACCATTTGAATTATGGTGGATTGTTTCGGTGGAACATTATTTCGTGCCTCCTTCGAGTTATTTTAGTCAATTTCGACTGAAAATCGATGGTTTTATGAATTGGAAGATTTATTTTTAAAATAAGATTGCTCTCATAACGGCTTGTAAGAGACGAACGATTTATGAATGGCGATGGTTGCAAGAGTGAATCAAGTGGTTGCTGCAAGTGGTTGTTGTTGAACTTAAGGGTCGGTGGAAAGTAACATTTGGACTTCGTTGACACAATTAAGTGGTTCAACAACTTGTTGATCCTATTGGAAATTTGTTTTTGAACAAAGATTAAGAATTATTTTTAATTCTCTTACACATTGATCACTGGCTTTAGACCGTTATCTGGCTTTTCACTATTTCTAGGAATCTTTTTTGAAGTCTAAACGATGTCAATATTTGTTTGTTCGGTTAGTCTCAGTCATATTTTAACAAGGAAAATGCGTCGTCTGAACAAGTATTAATATAAGGCCTACCTAAGTGAGAAATTCCTTTTCTGTTTTTAGCTAAAGAAAAAATAAAATTCAACTAATATGCTATTTTTTTGGGTCGGGTGAATGTTCCAAAAATCAGGTTCTTGCGTGTAAACCTATTTCAGATGATTCAAATAAATAAAGGATCCATTCCTAGCAGAGTTTGCCTAATTTGGCCACAAAACAAAAAAAAAACTACCAAGAAAAATGAGTATTTGAGTGTAAACTGGGAATTGCGTTTTTTAATTTTTGAAGATAATTTCATGTAAATGTTGGCCTTGACTGCGCCTCAAATGGTCCATCCGCTTATTCCAATTTTGGCATACGCTTTCCAACATTTCGGCGGTTATCTCACGAATAAATTCTTCATTGTTGTCTTCCAATGCGTCAATTGAAGCGGATTTGTCTGTAAAGACATGAGCTTTAACATAGCTCCACAAAAAATAGTCTAAAGGCAATCGCACGATCTAGGCGGCCAAATGACCAGTCCCGAACGTGAAATAAAATGTTCACTGATCTCGCCTTTCAATAAGTCCATTGTTGCGCGTGCTGTGTGGCATGTGACACCGTCTTGTTGAAAGGACATATCATGTAAGTTAAGCTCTTGCAAAAAAAGTTGAATATCATCTCACGGTAGCCCTCACCATTCACAGTTACTTTATCATTCTTCTTTGAAGAAGTACGGACTAATGATGCCAGCATTCCATAAACCGCACCAAACTGTGATTTTTTCTGGATGCATTGGCTCTTACAATGCTTCTGACTGATATTCACTCCAAAATCGACAATTCTTCTTATTTACGTGCTCATTGAGCCCAAAATGATCTTCGTCGCTGAACACAATGATGCGTGCGATGAACTTTCTTAACAGAGCACGCATTTTGATAATAAAATTCAATAATCTTCGTCTGTAAGACGATTCATGGTTAAATTATAGACCAAACTGAAGATGTTTGACAGTGAAACAAAACAGGAAACGTGTGTCAGCTGTTTAAACCTGTGTTGCCAAAAAGATAATTGCTAAAAAATCACCCTTTATAAGGCTTACATCCGCCCAAAACTTGAGCATAACGCTCCTATATGGTCTGGAGCTTCTAAGACCTCTCTACATCTACTAGATAGAATGCAACAGCCAGCAATAAAACTTGTTGGTAATACTAAAGCTGCGAAGTCAATCAACTCGCTAGAACATCGACGAAATGTTGTGTCTTTTTCAGTACTTTATCGCGCCCATTCAAGAGTTGCATTCTCCCCATTCAAGAATTTACCCGCAATACTCGCCTCGCTAGGAATGCCCACTAGTTCACCCTTGAGCCCACCTTCGGACGTACAGTTACTTCCATCTTCGGAATTCATCTTCGCTTTAAAGTTGTAGAAAAAAAAACGTCAATGAAAGAAGGGACCTACATTTTTTATTTTGCGGCGATATTTAAGAAGCTTTTCAAGACAATTAAGACTCTTTGAGTGTTGTCAGCAACTCGAAAGAGGTGGTGCCGTAAAAAAATGCGAGATGTCCCGTCCGGTAATTGAACCTAGACCTTCTGTGTGGCGGTCGACGCACTTACCATTACGCCTCGCGACCACGGCTCTTTTCGATTATGATGCTTTCAATAACCCAAAATCAGTACACAATAGCGTCATCATACGGCCAGTTGTTCGGATGAATTTCCTTTCATTTTGCTAAAGTTTGACTGTCATGAAATTTCAAGCCTAGAGATGCGTTATTCTTTCTCAACACAGTAATCCGTGTTCATGTCGTCTGTAGTTCTAAATAAGCCAGATTCATGCTGATGCTAGGCCATGTAGAGCGTATAGAGAACACAGCGTCAGTCCGAACAACATTCGTCTGTGCTGGACACTATCCCAAATGTAAGAAAATGAGCAAAATATTAAAATACCTTTTACACTCTACGATCAATACCTTTGTTCGCAAGAGGGTAAATATCTACCTCTTCCATCACATCCACGGCCAGAGCGACGATCAGGGTAAAATCTTATCGAGTAGGAATCTACTAACCCGGTTAGGGTCATCCGAATTTTTTTGAATTTTGTTTGTGTCGGCTGCCCCGGTACTGTCGTTTCGACAAAGTAATTACCCGAAAGGTATGTCTTCGTGCTCCAGCGCTATTTTCAGGATGGTGAATTGATGATACAAACAAATCTGATCTAATCCCTTTGAAAACGACTGAACAAGGCTACTTCCAGTCATAAGGTATGATAAGCGCAGAAAATAATAATAATTGAGTGGCACTACAGTCCACAAGCGACCAGGGCCTAGCTTCATCAGAAACTACTCGCGTTCGGCGTGCTACCATCTGTCTTACGAGTAGAAGTGACCTATAGTTTTTTGACTACTCCGAACGTCGAGAATTGAGAAGCTTTTCGTAGACAATTGGTGCTCTTCAGTGTTGTCAGCAACTCGAAAGAGTTGGTGCCGTGAAGAAATGCGAGGTGTCCCGTACGGGAATCGAACCTGGACCTTCGGCGTGTGGGTCGACGCATTTACCCATTAGGCCACAAAGGCCACCATACTGCTTATACCGAAGTAGAAGGGTTTCTCGTCTAAAGGTCAGATTTTTTAAATGGGTCTTCCGAAACCTCAATCATCGGGCCTAATGTTAACATTACAAGTAGTCATAATTTATTACCTGCATAAGCTGTCATATACAAAATTTCTTTGCTCCCAATTCTTTCTCAAACCGATTGCACTTAGAAACGATTGTACTTAGTCACTACAACATGATGACGACGATCTTCAATTTATTGGAGGCTGTGTATCAATTTGTCCTGTGGGATAATCTTTACCACTTGTTTAGTGAATATAAGAAATCTATCATGCTCTTGATCTATTTACATTTATAGTTCAACCTGCTTTCCATACAAAAGAAAATTCCCAAAAAGTTCTAAAGAAAATGAAAATTTAACAGATCTCATCAGGGTCACAATTTGTATTGTTCTTGAGAGGTCGTTGTGACCTACACAAATGTCACAAATGTTTTTCAGAATAGGGGCATGAATTTATTTGCAAATTCACAACAAATTTCAGAAGTGATCCTCCTCCCTTTCCCGAAAACAGTTTAGTCCATTCATCAGTTAAAACTTTCCTCTGTTCAGTTTTATAAATAATTTCATCTGCAAAAGACGTACGGTCCCAAAGAGATAAACTCACGAAGAAAAAAAACTCACTCAACACTCCAGGCAACCACCTCAATCTGGAATTCCACCACCTCAACTCACCACCCGACCTTACACATCGCACTGCGTCGCGACGCGTTGACCTGAGTTATCTTCTTCTGTGTGATTTGTCCACCATACCAAGTGGTGGTGTCGTATTTTCGTGACAAGGATATTTATAGAATTTTTTATCTGCAAAAAAAAGACGAACAAAACTCCTCAGTATCCGCTAAATGTTTTTATCTATTTGTTTATAACTGAAGTAAACAAATCGTGTTTATGTTCGCATTGTGTATCAACAACCAAAGTCAAAGTCTCCTTCGATGTGCATCTAAAGTGTGAAAAGAACGAAGGCAGAGAAGAGAAAAAATCCAAGTGACACATGACAGAATTGCATTTGTGAAGTGTGTGAACAGAAAAGCCACGGAAAATGGTGAAGAATAATATTCGGAGCGGAGGTGCACTTTAAAAAATACGCGAACGAAAAGAAAAAAAAAAACATCAGAACCCGACAAGAATTTTTGTTGTAAAATTCGCTTCAGTGCAGCCTGCCCATTTCCCGAAAATGTAAATTTTGTTTTTCCCTCAACATCCTTTCTCTCATTGCACAAAAAGGTACAGAAGAAAAGAAAATCATATGAAACCTTTTTTTTGTCGACTTTTTTTTTGGAGTGTTTGTGTGTGTGTGTGTGTGTGTGTGTCTTATATTTCAATTTTTTTTGTGCCTTACACTCCTCCGCTTTTATGGTGGTTTGCTTTAGTTTCATCTTCGCCGTCATAATCGTGCGGAGTATACAGTGGGGCTGATTATTCTGTGGGGATCGATGAGTGGAGCGAGATAATTATTATGTGTGACCTATGTCTTTAGAAGGACGCAAATTAACTCCAATTGGTCCGATGTGTTGGGTGAGATTAATAGGAGAAATCTCTGACAGAGATACGAGGAAGCTCTGTAATGGTGATGATTGGAATCTGGGATGGATGGATGGTCGTCTACCTGCAAGTGTTTTGTTTGTTCCCTTTATTTGCTAATTGGAACAACAAGAAAAATTAGATCATTTGTGACTTCCTGGTAGAGAGAGCATCGTTCGCATGTGTCGCATGGATACATACTCAAATGTTGTGTTGTGCGAATTGTAAAATTTGCTGATGGCTTGAATTGGACTATTGGGTGGTATGGACACGGTTATTAGAGGTTGTCAGTATAGAGGCTAATTTTAGAAGAATTGATAAAATTTTGGATCGTTAAAAAAAAATGTTGTGGTATGAGAGAATTACAGCCGAGATTAGAGAGCATGTTGTTTCGAATTTGAAAACAAAGTTGAACTGATAAAGAAGATGGCTTTTTTCGGAGGGAAATGATTTTATTGATGTCATAATCTTTTTTCATTAGTCTTTGGTTTGCTCCGAAATCATTTCATTGAAAATGTTTGTCTCAACCAAACATTGTCGCGAAGCTTAAGTTTCTTTTCCAATTTCGTGATCAATCATAGTCTTATGACGTCAGCTAATCGATCGTTTCAATTTCCTGTTTACTCACAGACTCCAGAGAGGAATGTCGGTGCATTCTCACCTTCAACTCTTTTTTTTTTTCAGTTACCACACCAACATCGTACAGCCATCATCGTTAATTAGTTTAACATTTAAACGCTCTTCATTGAATCATACACTTCATGTCGCAGGTGTTTAATTTCCTTGGATTTCATTGCTTAGCGTTCTTTCAAATATCAATGAATTAGTCTTCATCTTTAAAGCGCATTTGGTTTTCAATAATTCGTTTACTTTTTGTTAGCTTGCGGGCTTGTGCTTTAACATATTTGAAATTGTTGACGTTCTTTTTCTGCCCTCTTAGCGAAACGAAATTTTTGAACAACTTCGCTTCAATTTTTCTATTTTCCTGGCAAAAGCAGTGGAGCAGCCACTTGATTCATGTATTTCATGATTTGTAGCCATTTACCTTTCTTGGTGTTTTGAGATTTAAACCACTTGCTTTGGAGCATTGTGACGCCCCTTATTTTCAAACGAATTTCTTCTCTTTGGCTATGACAGGGCACATCTTTCAATTTGATAAATACTAATTTCAACCTGGAAATGCAATTAAAATCCAATTAGAAAATGCCACATCAAAGCCACCAATCAGATCGCAGACAGAGTCCGCTGTATCGAAGTACATAAGACAGAGGACGGAGTTATGTGACAGTTTGACTTCTCATGACACATCTGTTTATGCATGCGTCGTGCCAATGCTACATCTTGTAGAACTAAGAGCTTTATCTTTTCCTTCGTTGTAAAACTTAGCTTTGCAATCTCTAGGTGTGTATACTTGTACACAATTTTTTTATCACCTCTACGTGCGATTAATTCTTTTTGCGAACAGAAACACATCAAATTGGCCATTAAACATCAGGAGAGTTTCTGATTTAGTAGATGTAAGGTCGTAGGCAGTTTCTAAAACAGATGATTTCAAGTAAGTTCTCACTTTTCTCATTTGTAAAATGACATGGAACGTTCTTTTTTGATTTCGGTACCTTTTTGTTGATAAATACGTTCTACAAGCTCTCGTGGCGGTGGCGTCGATTCACAGCCGAAGATCTCAGATTCCATTCCTGAACTGAATATTTGTCAATATTTATTCACTGCACCACTTCTTTCGAGTTACTAACAACTCTCAAAGAGTACTAATTGTCAAGATAAGCTTGTCAAATTGCGACTCAGTCGGTCGGAGTCAGAAATAAAGCGTAGGTCCCCCTTACTCGTGACAGAACAGTAGCTTGCAAAACAGGAGAAGTTACAGAAGAAGCTTGGCCCAGGTCCCTTGTAGGCTGTAGTGTGCCCACTTGTCAAAAGAAAGTTTGTAAGTTTGATAAAATATTCAAAATGTGGAGAATAATTAGGTCTTAAGTATTCCCAGGGTGATCAAAGCACACAATGCCAAGAAAAATGCATATTTCATGATAACCCTGAAGGAATTTACTAGGAATGCTCAGTAAATATTACCTGTCGCAAAGAGATAAATGAAAGCGAGCAGCGCAAGTGATTTCTGTAGACGTCCACTCTCCTTGGTGGACGTCTACGCAACGCCGATCTCTCCTTTAAATACATACATCAGCACGACGACACCCTATTCCGTTCTACTTTTGTTAAAGCTGCACCACGCAGACCAGATGTAAGACCGTGAAGGCTACAGTATCCTGACTCAAACCCACTTCTAACATTGAGGCGTATTCAGATGAGTCCAGAAATGCTTCGTTCTAATTTGACCCTCTTGGTGCAATCTTTTTCTTATTCTCATTCGATAAAACGCCACCGGCGTGTTGCCCTGGGCTGGTTGCAGGAACTTAACTCATGGGCACATTGGACAGGATTACCTGAAATAAGGAACACAGTTGTAACCGAATTCTGTGAGTGTCCTAATTACTGTTCCAAACGTAGTGAAACAAGGACTTAGCTCCACTTTAAGCTCTGTGAATTTTAACAACTCCATTGGAGTTTTTCGTTATCAATCCTTAAAGAGAGTAAGGACGGAATCTTAGAACAGGGATAGTCGCTTAAAAGGTCACATTACTTTGGAAAGAAAGTCAAATATTTGTCGCACCAAAGGAAAACATAATTCGTGGAACAGTCTCTGGATACGTGATTTATTGTTTATAAGATGGGAACAGCATCTTTCTCCGCCTTCGAGGCTTTAAAGTCTACCCACTTCTTTAAAACTGCAATGATCCTTAAAAGTGAATATGTAAAACATTACCCCACTATTAAAGTCAATATCGATAATTCACGGCACAAAATAAGAATTGGAAGTGCATCTTCATGACGCAAAGAATCATTGCCCTAATTTCTCATTTGGTTCAGCATCATATTGCTTATCTAAAGCATTCAATAATTTCATGCCGAAATCTTTGAACTTCCGATGCAGCCTTCAAGGACTATGTGTCGGCAAGGTAAACCTTTTTTCTCTGTGGCAAACCTTCTCCTTCTGTGGTCGATATTTTATACATCTAGTTTCTGAATTAATCCTAAGTGTTCAAAGGTGATGCTTTGTTTCCCAGGCTTCAACTGAGCGTCCTTTTTGCTGCATCTAGGTAGGGAGTCCACCGTGCTGGCTCAGCTAATCTGGAACACCAATTTACCTCGATCGCTGCTAGTCAGCTTCGTCGTCTTCCTGTGTCGTCTGTTGTTGACTTGCTCAAAAGAGACAACTGTAGCTAAGCAACTTGTTGTTTGTCTCATGAAGCTATTGCTTCCTTTCTAAATTATCCTTTGCACAGTCACACAGATAAAACAGCATTCAACGCATATTTCTGAATTACGTCGAATGTCCACGGTACAAAAAAAAAAAATTGTTAACCAAAGGTTTACAACAGGAGCCACGTCTATTCCTTTAATTGTATTCAATTCTTGAAAATCCTTTAACAGCTTACAGCCTAGGTTCACTTATACCAAGAAATTGTAACTTACTCTCTCTTTGGCTGTAATGTTTTCCGTCTGATGTGTTCTCTTCTTGTTTAGCTTTAAGAAGTTCTGCAACAATTCGCCTTCAATTCTTCCATGTGATAATAAAATCCTTCAACATTCAATGCAGGATGTTGGAATAAATCATTGTAAATCTTCCTACAAAGCCAATGTATTCTGTTTAAAGATCGTATCGGTTTTGTCGATACTACTTGCGTTGTTGATATAGCCTCCGCTCAAAAGTAAATAAATTTAACCAAGGCTAAGCTTATTCAGCATTTTACTCGATTTGTACGTGCTATTGCTCTCACACGAATAACTCTCCGCTCAATTTCATTGCCGACTCCGATCGGCAATTTCATACTCTTTGAGTGTAGTCAAAAACCTGAAAGAAAGGGTGCCGTGAAAACGCCACGTCTTAAGATCGAACCCGGAACTTTTAGCATGAGTTGACGCTCTTCGTCACGCCGCCGACACGTAAAAATATCTGTAACTGTTTACATCTTACCAATTCACGGTTCCCTTATATTATGTATATACTGCGGCCTTGAGATCTCAGGTCTCACTGATTAAATATCAGATTTGTCAATGATGTAGTGAGTGACTATTTTTTTAACTCATTCCCTTTAGCAGACTAGTCATCACTAGTGGGATTGATTTCTAGCACAGCCTCAAATCCTTTGAATCCTCTAAGAGGGTGCAGTTGCTTAAAGAAATGGTTTTCTTACCCAGCAAAATAACTTTTGTCAAGTGTACTTTTCTGTGCAATTCCTCCTCTAGGGAACAGATTTACCAAATCTGTCCACATTTTAGTCCTCAGAAGCTTATACTCTTCAAGAAAACTCTCAGAAAGTCACTTGCTTTCAAATGTCTTCACTCAAATGTAATTTTCGTCAAAATGTCCCCTCCACGCACATCACCTGTCTTAAATCAATTCTGTCTCCCCTGCGATAAATCCACACAAGTCATTACCAATGACCATTTCCCTCATCAAAGTACCGAAAAAAAAATATCTCATTCCATCAGCTGATGTATGCCACACGTAACAACCACCGTGACAACCACAACTAAAGTACCATCAAAAAGATTGCTTTTTCATATGTCCCACATCCAGTCCACCTCTTGCCACCACTGTAAACATTATTTCCTTCTCGCCGTCGTCGCTTCACGTCGTCATTCTTATTGTTTTTTAGTTCGCTCTCCTTCTCTGTCCCACTGACACCTTATATGCGGGGTTGGATGTTGTTTTCTGTTGAAATGGAGAGAAAAAAGTGCATTTTAGCTAAATATAGTTAGTATGTGCTGATGTGCCTTCTGCTGGTGCTACTCCTGTCCTGTTGTTGCTGATGGTACTTCTCCTGCTGCTGCTGCTGCCTCTGCTTCTTCTTATTCCTCTTCTTTCACCGCTGAACTGACCAATGAAGAAGAAGAAAAAAAGTTCATGTTACAATGTTAAAGCATAAATCAATAGGTCGCTGGTGCTGCTGCTGTTTCTGTTGTTCTTTCCTCACCTTGTCATAAAAGTGCAGAAGAGAAAAAAACAAAAAAAAAAAAAGCGAAACGTAATGAAAAACCAACGCAAACATACATTCTATTGAACAGTCAAACATTCGACTTCGATTTAAATCAACAAGAAAAAGTTTCCGTCGGGAGTTTGAGTGAAAAACATAAAATTTCCTGCCCACTAAGCGAATTGGTGAAGAAATCCAATCCAGATCGGTTTGTGGTGAATCGTAGTGACATGATAAATTACCCGCTGGTGCTTTCCTCTCTTCCACAAGAAAACAAAATCGCCATGGTACGATTCTGTTTTTTTTTCTGTTAATTTTTCGTTTTTTTTTTTTTTTTTTGTTTTTGTTGCTCACGTTCGTGTGTGCGTTTTTCGTGCTTTATTTTGCCTTCATCATGGATTTGCGTGAGTCTCCTTTTTCTAAGGAAATTTTCGAAAACTCGTTTCGGAGGTGTACGGACTGGGCGTGGTGAAGTTTGCACTCATTCAAAAATTTTGTGCAAAAGTGCCTCTGTGTGACGACCTCGATTTCTTTTCAAAATTGAACAGGTGTCCCTTTGATTTTCTGAGGGAGAGAGAAAATTGATTTGACCGGGGGATCTCTGAGGACATGTCCTCGGTGACAACGATGGCCGAATGCAGCCGGCAATGTCGCGTGTGTTTGGGGGATATGAGTGTGTGTATTTAGCCAGGCATTGTTGCAGGATGAAGATTGATTGAGTGCTTGAATGAAATGAAAATGTTGATTTTATTTTGCAGGCACACTTGAACATAAATCACGATGCATCGATCCTTGAAACCACACCCACAAGCTAAGAAGGTCGCACCGCCTGCTATTCCATCGGATCACTATCAAACTAGTTCACTGTTTACGAAGCCGGAAGACAGTGGCATGGTCTCATCGCCATCCATCGAGGAGGGAGGCTTCAATTTACCAAGAGAGAGCTCTGCCGCTATTAGAATTAAAGGTTTGTAAAAGTGGAATCATTGTGGTGTCGGGGGGGTTTTGTAAGGTGGAAGGAACAGCAAGTTGGATTCGAGATGGGACAAATGTTTCGCTCAGATTTTACCTTTCCAAAACGGAGAGTTTAATACTCATGTGGATGCAGCAGTGCAATGGCATTGCTCCATTGTCAATTTAACTTTACGCATCAGGCAATATAGGAAAGGAACGAGGTCACGCATGAACGTGCCAGAGAATAAGATGCAAGCCTAGTACCATATTTAAGATCTGATGTCAAAACAAATCTCAAATGACTGGAGACACCAAAAGCTGCCAATTTCGTCACCAAAGGACTAGAAAAGTAACAGGCAAGGCAAGAGGAGTAACAGCTTCAAGCAGACCACTTCTCAAGTGTTGGAGATGCAGATGTTCTAAGTGAAACCCGGTCTACACTAAGTTGATGGAAATATGTACAGCGTCACGTAGAGCGAATGAACAACAGGGATTTGTTCGAGGTGGAGCATTGCAATGGAGGTGGCCCACAAAACAAGGGTAATGCCATTGGGGTCGTATGAACAACAGGGGTGCAGCCCGAAGTGCACCGATAATTAAACTTCGCATGCAAATAGAGGAAATATATTAACTAACTTGATGGGGGCGTTTAGAAACTGAGACCACCTAGGATGCCATAACATGAAGAAGAACCTTGTTCGCAATGTCATAAGTCGATCGAATCCAAGCAAGTCTTGAGGAGCCTTTGACTCGGTAACGAGAGCGCTTACGATGAATTCGAGCTTCTGATGAATTCATTGGTCGCCTCTGGAGACATTTGGTTTAAGACTGTACTAGCCGAGGAAGATTTTCGCAAGAGACTTAAATACATATGTCTGCTCCGCATGGTCGCTCCAGTCGTTGAATAAAGGCAATTGAGACCTTTCAGAAATATGTGTATATCAACAACAACACGATGGAAATGTAACACCCGCCTTTCCGAAGAATATTCAATTCTGAACCACTGAGCCACTAAGCCTATTCACGATTGACCTTGCCCACGAATCTTAGAATGATTTTTTTGCGATTGAGACTGACATCGAAAGATCGTGAAGAGCCTGTTACGCGAATTAATACAAAATATTGAGAATGCTGAATCCTTCTGGATCAGTGGAACGTGTCTAGAAATGTAATAAGTCACCTTAGCTGCAGTGTGCAAAATCAACACTCATTCGAAGTGACCACAGAAAAACGATATGGGTATGTCCTAAACCCTCTCCGCCTCTCGAGGCCGAACAAGTTTGAAATTGAAGGTACAACAAGTTGCATTCATGCAGAAACCACCACGTATACTGAAGATGTCATTGCCTTACTGACAGCATTTGACGAAGTTGATATGTTGCCTGGCCTCCATTGCACAGCAATCACCGATCAGTTTCAACAGAACTCAATCTTTTTACTAGTCACTGATGGTGTTCTTTTTAGTAGTCACTGATAGTGTTCATGAAGTATGAAAAGCTCTCAAATTACATTCGAAGGCCGCCCAAAAGAAGCCGGGGAAGCAACAAACTTGATGACCATAAGTCATAAACCGCCCCGCAACATGGCGAGAAGTTGCAGCGCCACACATGGGAGAATAATAAAACACTTGCTGTCGGTGAATCTAGTCCCAGGTTCAGTTCAGACTGTAGCGCCACCAAAAAATTGAACGGCTCATTAATTAACTGACCTCTGGCCCAGCCAATCGAACCGATGCCACCGACACTTAACCCCTCAAACAACTTTCACACGTTCATACACACTCGACACATCAATTTTTTTTTTCACATTTTGACATTCCATTCCATTCCACAGATGAACTAAATGACTACGGTATGGCGAATCTCTCGAAAAATCCTAGCGCACTCGCCGGTACCGGCACGTATGCAAATGTGCCGGTATTTTGTGCAACAATGCGTGAACCACTCACTCACAAAGCGGCCGTTTACTACCATCAGCAGTTGGCACTGCAAGAAGACCAGGGCATCGACCTAACACAATCACCAGGTCGCGACAGCCCCGGTTCATCGTCCGGTTCAGCTGGTTCTGGATCTCGACATTCGACTGCTAGTTTAGATTCAGGTCGAGCATCATCGTATTTGACTGGCGGCGGTGCATCAATACGTGGCGGTGGCGGGCCATTGTCCAGCCCACGCTGCAGTAGCGTAAGCTCGTGTTCGATTGGAAGTGTCGATCGTCAGCGGAGCGATGAGCTTATCGCCGACTGGCTGCTGGAAATAAAGTACGAAGAGTACGCGCAACTATTTATCGCAGCCGGCTATGACTTGCCGACGATCGCCCGAATGACGCCAGAAGACTTAACCGCTATAGGAATTAAAAATCCGCACCACCGCGAACGCATCAAGCAGAGAATTGACAAGCTCCAAGTGCTCGACAATTTACCACATTTTGTTCCAGTAAGTTATCCCCACTGCATTCGCATCCCAAGCAGTCTGCAATTGATTTGATTTTAGGGTTCCATTGAGGAATGGCTGCAGCTGCTCCGCCTCGAAGAGTACATTCAACCGCTGCTCGATCAGAACTACAAGACCGTGCGCGATGTGACTCAACTTACTTGGGAGGATCTCGAAGACATCGGAATCGTGAAACTCGGCCATCAGAAGAAGATCTTGCTTGCCATCAAACGTGTCAAGGACATCATCAGTGGAAAGTGGAATCCTGGCGGATCACTGTATCAGCAACAGGTAAACCTTCAATAAAGAACCTAGATCACGCATAGGCGTTTGTATAGAGACGCGCGCAGTAGCTTTAGTCAGATTAGGCTTGTATCGCTCTTCCATCGCTTGAACGAACCTAACGCACAACTACTAAACTGACTCTGACGAAAAATTAATTTTCCTTCATTTGGGGACTTCAGTTGGTTGCTGGGCTTTCGGTTGACATTTCATTTTTCTGCACTTGGTTTCAGGGTTTGATGATTTTTTCGTTTGATTTCACTTTTCGTTTTTTTTTCTTTTCTTTATTTACCGTTTTCTTTTGTTTGAACTACGACGACGACGCACGCGACAATATGCAGGAATATCGCAAAATATGGCATACCCAGCTGCCATCGCCATCCATAGTGCCTACAGCGAGAGTGTCATGGGACGACTCGAAAAGCTACGGCATGGGTGATCCATACTTCACGTGCACCGGGAGTAATCACGAGTGCAACGATGTGGTTCTGATAAAGGTAAGTTGGGCGCGGTTCCCAATTGCGGAAGTTGTCTGATGTGAAGATAGGGGATGCTTAGACGCGACACAGCTTGTATGGCATGTGTGTAAAATAAATCTTATCTCTTACTAGGTACGCCAACCACGTGGAAAGAGTTTGGAGTCTTTAGAAGACATCCACGACAACAGCACTCGGAGTCACTTGACTTTCAGTCACTACACAGCCACTGACTATGGGCATTTCACTCAACCACAGTCACAGGGAGCCAGAGTACTTAGTAATCCCCCTGGAAACATGGTAAGATCCTCAGGCAGATCATCCGTTCTGACGTTGGTTAAATTTGTTTCTCAATTTGTTTTTACAGTCATGGCGCCGTTCGTATGACGATGGCGACATAACACCAACCAATGAGGCAGCCAGAGAACTTATGTACGAAGAGGGCGGTGGAACATTGCCGCGTCAACGTGGCAACGCCGCCGATCGTTGCAAGGTACTGCAAAGGGCCGTACTTCAAAATATGCCTGTAGATGCACAGCATCACTATATGAATACCCCAATGGAATACACAGTCTGCCCAGATAGTTCCAGTTTGAATTCTGTAAGTCATCCGGACGCCTGCCAATGCAATTCGTTGTCTCATTATCGTTTCTTGTGCAGCCCTACTTAACTGGAAGTCCAATGGCAAATAAAAAGATCGCACCAGAGCCACCTCGTCGTCACTGTAGTATACGAAATCCCAGAACTCTAAGTTCACAGGAACAACAGCAGGCAGCTGCGGCTGCTGCTGCCGCCGCTGCTGCTGCTGCTGCAGCAACATACGCCACTTATGTGACCGGATCACCAACTTCGTACATTCCCTCGAATATGCAGCAGCCACCGCAGCCGATTTATGCAAATTACGCCACCATCCAGCAGACAACGGCCGAGATTCACTGTGAAAAGCTGCACGACAATAAGGTAATTACTTAATTTGCATTGATTTTCTCCACGGAGTACTTGTATGTTATGCTTTTTACTTGCGTATCCTCTCTCTGTCTCACTCGCTCTGTATCTCTGTGCCTGCTGCTGCTTGCATATTATAAATAACCGGTTCTGCTGTGTGTGTGCTTTTGTAGAAGCTTCTTCATTTGCTTTACCACTTAAATGGTTTTATTCGGTTTATCTAACCAATTGGTCATGATTTACTAATTAGAATATTCGGTCTGTTCGTTAGTGTATGTCTGATGAGGTACGCGCGCTTAAGTGCTTGTCAGAGTTCCGTGTAACACATGTCTACGGCGCCGTGGTTCTGGGGAGACGAATCAATTTTAAGCCGCCGCCGCCGTCGCCGTGCCGATACTATGCACGCAAAGGGAAGGTGTCAAAGTTTTATGTTTAATAGCAAACACACGATGAAATTAAAGAGGGAGTCATTAGATTTTTACACCTCAGGTCATCTTAATTGCATTAACTGAGGTCTTTGGGGGAATGGAATGAATATTGCGCTCTCGCATTTGTGATAAATATTACTTGACACCATTGAAAACTTATCACGTCTTTAGGAAGAGATGAAATGGAACAAACGAAAAAAAAACCCACTTAATGGGCAATAAAGCGAAGAACTCGTTTGTCGGCAATCCCTATTCGTCACCATTTCATGTGTGCTCCACCTCATGTCATCGCTCTCTGACGATCTTGTCAATATGTAATCTCTTCATCATCACATAGGTAATCCTTCGGGTTTTTTTTGTCAGTTGAGAGTTTGCGTAAGAAAATGGAGAAATTTTGTGCGTCGGTTGGTTGGTTGGAGGTTAATGGTCCGTCATAATCTGCGTCAGATGATGATTTGATTTGTTCGGACCTCTTCGATCCTACATCGGATTTGATAAGTTTTCTTTGCGAGTGGCACTGTTAGGACTGTGTGTACTTCAAAATGATTTCTTTCTGTTTTCAATGGCGAATAAAAGAAAACGTTGGACCAGCTCGGTCGCAAAGATGTATATGATTGTGAGAAGACCTTAGGTAAACTTAACGATATTTACAGAACGCAAGTTTTGCTGGTTGTTGCAATTGGATGTCTATTGTCTATTTGCTGCTGCCTGCTGTCTGTTGAGTTCTTCTGTGCGTTAAGTTCAGCTGTTTGTTGTGGTTTTCTGTTTTGGTCAACTTATTCACAAAGATATACTTACTGGGATTGCATCTCTAAATAAAGGAGTAAAAACTTACAGATATTTCGGATGTCTGTTGAGCTTTTCTTTCTGTTTTCTTCTGCTATCTGTTGAGTTCCATTGTCTGTTGGGCTCTTTGTCTTTGAGCACGGCTTTCTGTTGAGCTTCTCTGTGTTTAAATCACTACTAGCAGTTGAACTCTACTGCCCCTTCACTGAGAAGGATTGACACATAAAATCTTCTGATGCTCAAATATGTGATTAATATTCTGTCATTTACGATCTTCGCGTTTGCAGCTTCTTCTTCTTGTGGCGCTACAGTCCGGGTTGGACCTGGGCATCAACCAACATACCTCTCCCACCAGCACGGTCTCCAGCCAGCTCCCGCCAGTTGCGCACTCCAAGTTGGTTGAGATCTTCCTCCACTTACGTCCGCTACCTTAGCCTAGGCCATCCCCTGTTGCGTTGTCCCAATGGCTCAGATTCGAAGACATTTCGGGTCGGAGTAATAGTGTCCATACCCACTACATAGGTTAGCCATCTTAAGCGTTGTATCCGATGGCGCTTATCTAGGCGCATGTCGCTATACAGCCCATAGAGTTCGTCCTTAAATCTTCTCCAGATGCCATCAACGCAAACAGCACTCAAAACTTTTCTCTCGAAAAGGGCATCGGGTATGCTTTCCTCGGATCATATCTTACAGGTGCTGCTGCATGTGCCCAACCAGGTCATCTCCAGCTGCTTTAAACAGTTCTGCGGACAGTCCATCCGCTCCAACAGCCTTGTTTGGCTTTAGTCTCGATATTGCTATCTATTCGTTTACAGCTTAAGGCTGGGTTAAACTGAGCTGCTTCAATGTGACTCATTTGTATCGTCAAAGAACGAAATCAAGTCTAATTATGGCCAGATTTCGGAACACTCTGATATTTTGGAAACCTGCAAAACCAAAGAAATTGCAAGAACTTTCACAAACTCACTTTGTCGTGCCATTTGTCACCATCAAACAGTTCATTCATCGGAAACGATAAGTAACATGAATCATAAAACATATGAGCCGTGAGTTGTCGTCTCGCTTAGCTGATCGTAAAACTAAATCCTGCGTCCACTTTAAACTTTTTCAGACCAGACAGAGAAGCGTCTACTTGACTTTATTACAGGACGCTATAGAATTGACATAGACCGACAAATTCGATCTAGTCCACAATGATTACTATCTTTCTAAAGGGAGTAGAAAACAGTTTTCACTTCCCGCCACTTTTGCTGTTCATGCTCTCCAGACCCGTTAAGTTGGATTCTACTTCGTTGACCAGAGTATACTGGTACCCAATTACATCTTAGTTTTAAGGATCTATGCTGCCTCTGTAACCGGCTACTGCGTCCTTCCCATCTACCTAAACACCTGGACGACGTTTACTACTAGGATTTTGTCGATGTTATTTTATTTCTAGACAACGTTATCAGTCAAGTGAAACGTTTAAAATTATGTCTTCAACATTCTGTTTTGCTTTATAAACATAACAATAGTAATTGAGTGGCGCTACAGCCCACAAGGGACCAGGGCCTAGCTTCTACCGCAACTACTCGTGTTGTGCGGTCTACTTTTCTCTCACGAGTAGAAAGGAACCTACAGTTTTTCGAACGGCGAGATTTGAGAAGATTTTTACTGACAATTAGTGATCTTTGAGTGTGGTTCAGCAACTCGAAAGAAGTGCTTCCGCACTTGTATATGTCATCTTCATCTGCGATATCTTCTTCTCAATTATTCCAATGGATTTGATGACACTTTGGGTCATGACCTAACAATACCTTTACATGACGCAGTCTTATCTTTGAATTGACATCACTATAAACTGGGCTAAGAATTGTACCCATTGAGAGGAATCGCAGGGCGTCTATTTTACCCAACTTCGTAGAGATGTAAAATGTAGCTTAAATCCTTAACACTAGATTCCCAAACACGTAGCTGCCAGAAATTGTTAAACCAAAGTGATAACTCATGACACATGCATTCGTTTATGTTAAGTTCCTCAGGCCAACGAAAACAAAGCGCTCGACTCAACTTTCGACATGGATATGCAAGTAAAAGAAGACGTGGGCCGATGAAATCGAAAGGAATGAATCGAAGGGCTTAAACGTGAAATAAGTCATCTGCAGTGTAAATGAAAAAGAAATATGTGTCATACCAATAAGTAAATATTTTTATTAAACCGGGTGTGTGTGTGCTTGTGTGTATAAGTAAATAATGCTAGTCTGCAATGCCACCGCGCTGCCAACGGCTCTGCCGACGCATAGCTCATACCATGCACTTACATTTTACTTTCTCTCGCTTTCGCTCTCTCTCTCTCTCTCTTTCACATACATTGCATTCGTTATTTTAACTCATTAAATTCGCTATATTTGTTTGCCTTAGTTTAAGTTTGTTCTCCGTATGTGTTATGATTTAAACATTGAATTTATTGTTTTGTCTTTCAGTCAACATCAAGCATCGATTCCATCGACACTATTCCCTTCGCTAATGAAAACACTGGAACCATTAAGCAAAGACTACTTAATAGACAAGACTTGCCGCCACAGCAGCACCTATCATCATCCTCATCATCGTCCTCATCGTCGACCAACACAATTGCCAATATCGCACACTCTTTCCATTCTTTGAAATCATCATCATCGCTGCACGATGCCACATTAATTCGCAGCGACAGCACCGGTTCGAATGCCGGCGGAACGATGCTCTATGATGCGGCATCTGTTGTTGATCCTACCATTGGGGGCGGTGGCGGCGGACCGGGTGTTGTGCACCTACGATCACCAACACTCACCTATCCTCCATCGGTTATTGGCGGCGGCGGAGTCGTTTGCTGCGGTGGTATCGGTGGCGGCGGTGTCGTCGGCGGTGGTGGCGTCAGTGGTGGCAGCAGTATGTCAGTTGGTGCTATTCCGGACTGTTCCGAATTGAGTTCCTCCACAGTTGGTGGCGGCGGCGTTGCATATGCTGCAGATCTCGTTAGTGCCGAGGCCGGTGGCGGGGTAGTAACACAACCTAAGACCGTGTCAGTGAACGTACTCAACGACATTGGCAATATGTTAGCAAATTTAACAGACGAACTAGATGCCATGTTAGAGGAGGAGAAGCGGGTGGGCTTAAACATTGATAGTGAATGAGAAGAATCGACTTAACTTTTATTTTATTTTTTTTTTTGATTTGATTTGATAAGAGAAACAATTATACTTTTATTTTTTTCCGTATTTTTTCTGTTTTCTTTCAATTCTTTTGAAAATGTTTTATTCGGTTGTAAGTCGTAAAGAGGGGAAGAAGATTTAATAAAAATGAGAAAAAACAAAAGTACTATGTAATGATCCAGATTAATATAATCCTCCTTATATAATGAAAAGCTATTATTTTTATTACTATGGCTATATATATATGAAGTATATATACAATGAGTAAATTAATCATAATGTTGAGAAATATATTAGAATTATTATTAAACAGTTTCTATAATATATGATACAACTCGTGCATTTTCCAATTGAGCCTGTAAATGGTAGGAGATGGGTACTCAGTAACCTTCGAAGTTGAATTGATTCCGAAATGAAAGTGCTGACACAAAAAGTGCTGAGTAAAGTAAAGGGTGATTTTTTAAAAGCTCTAGGAAGATTTAAAAAAAAATCATAAAATTCAGACAAAAGCATGAAATCTTTATTTGAATCGATAGTACGGTCCATATAATTTAATGTTTGAAGATTATTTCATGCAAATGTTGGCCTTGACTGCGCCTCAAATGGTCCATCCGATTAGTCCAATTTTGGCATACTCTTTCAAACACTTCGGCGGGTATATCACGAATAAATGCTTCAATGTTGTCTTCCAATGCTTCAATTGAAGCGGGCCTGTCTGTATAGACATGAGCTTTAACATAGCCCCACAAAAAATAGTCTAAAGGCGTTAAATCGCTCGACCTAGGCGGCCAATTCACCGGTCCCGAACGTGAAATAAAATGTTCACCGAACTCGCCTTCCAATAAGTCCATTGTTGCGCGTGCTGTGTGGCATGTGGCACCGTCTTGTTGAAAGCACATATCATGCAAGTCAAGCTTTTGCATTTTGGGCAAAAAAAAATGGATATCATCTCACGGCAGCGCTCACCATTCACAATTACGTTACGATTCGCATCATTTTTGAAGAAGAACGGTCCAATGATGCCAGCATCCCATAAACCGCACCAAACTGTGACTTTTTCTGGATGCATTGGTAGCTCTTGCAATGCTTCTGGCTGATATTCACTCCAAAATCGACAATTCTGCTTATTGACGTACCCATTGAGTCAAAAATGAACTGACCATAAAATGGAAGAAGTGCGCGATGATCTTTCTTAACAGAGCACGCATTTTGATAATAAAATGCAATAAGCGTTGTTCGTTTGTAAGACGATTTATGGTTAAATTATAGACCAAACTGAAGATGTTTACAGTGAAACAAAACACGAAACGTGCGTCAACTGTTTAAACCTGTGTTGCCAAAAAGATAATTGCTAAAAAATCACCCTTTATATGCAAGTATTCTTCGGCAGGATCTTCGAATTTGATTCTCGGCAGCAATGCAGTTGGGCACTCCAACTAGAGGTCAGTCAGTGAGCTTATTGCAGTCACTTGAAACTATTTCCAACTGTTTTTGACGGGACAAATTGTCCACTTGTGCAGTTGAGTGATAAAAGTGCAGATAATTCTTAATAATAATTGAGTGACACTACAGTCGGTCCACAAGGGGCCAGGGTCGAGCTTCTACAACAACAACTCGTGTTGTGCGTGCTATTGTTCTCTCACGAGTAGAAAGAACCTGTCGACGCCGAACGACGAGATTTGAGAAGCTTTTCATAGACAATTGATACTCTTTGAGTGTTGTCAGCAACTAGAAAGAGGTGGTGCCGTGAAAAAATGCGTGGTGTCTCGTCCGGGAAATGAATCTAGACCTTCTGCGTGTGAGTCGACGCAGTTACCTACTGCGGCACGGCGACCACCATTATTCTTATTGAACATAATTTTCTGATACATCTAAGGTCTGATGTGATCAAACGTTCAAAAAATGTCGATGTCTCCCAAGTCATAGTGTGTTCTTGTAAAGTTTAACTTTAAATGGCTACTTAGTAGCGCGTCGTTGATGATTTGTGATCTCCGCTGCTTATTAACATTCTACAACAATTTTGGAGTCACCGTTTACTTGATCTTTCTCCTCTCGACTTGTTTTGACAAAGGCTTGCTTTGAAAGTTCACTTAATTGCTAAAATTTTGCATATTTCGACAAGAATTCAAAAACCGACATCAGTCATCAGTAGGTTCTTGAAAAATTCCAAATATTTTGCGTCGTCTACTGATCCTAAGCAATGTTCAAAATGATGTGTGTGTATTTAAGACAGTTACTGATCGTCATAGATCATTGCCGTCCCCAATTTGCGGTGTTTGCCAATTTTGACCGATACTTTGAGAGTTTGAGAGGCTTAACTTTTGAAATGATCGATCACTTGTCAAATCGATAAAAAAATTCTCCATCAAGTGAGGATCATTTGTTTGTTGTCCATAATGTAAAGAAAAAAGACTGCATCTCCCCATAGAAATGTTTATTCTAATAGCGTCTAGACCTTGTTGCGGATCGTTGATCCCTGATAAAGACGAATCCCTGATCAATCAACCAGATTGATCACGTTACGATCGACGTCAGACACTCCTCCAACATTCTCGATGTCCGAACATTCCGAGGCGCTAACATCGACTCGGAGCATCACCTTGTTGTAGCCAAGGTAAGAACCCGGATATCGAGAGAGCAACGGAGTCGAGATAGACCAAAATGGAAAGCTACAATCGCAACAGGTCGCTGGGATTTTTGCCGACCGAGTCTCCCTAAAACTCTCCCAAGGTTCGACGCTGTCTGCACTGACAATAGAAGAAGAATGGAAACGCTGTCAAAAAAGGGCATCCTCCATCCTCCTCCTCCATGTCCAGGTTTCCGCGCCATAAAGTAGGACTGGGATGAACAGGGTGTTATATAAAACAACCTTAGATTTTTGAGAGAGGGCTTTATTACTCAATTGCCTCTTGAGCCCAGAGAAACAGCGATTGGCAGAAGTGATTCTGCGTTTGATTTCGGTACTGGTGTTGTTGTCCCTGTTTACCGCGGAACCGAGGTAGACGAAGTCCTTGACTACCTCCAAATTTCTGCTGCCTAGTGTGACGCTCTGTCCGAGACGTCGAGGTTGTGTGTCCTTCCTTAATGACAGCATGTACTTCGTTTTGCCCTCATTTACCACCAGACCCATTTTAGCCGCTTCCGCTTCAATGCCAGCAAACGCGTCATTGACGGCTCGCTGTGTTCGTCCAATCACGTCAATGTCGTCGGCGTAAGCTAGCAATTGAACTGATTTCAAGATCGTGCCTCTGGTGTTGACTTGTAAGTTACGCACGATCTTCTCAAGGATAATGTTAAAGAAGTCACGTGACAGCGCGTCGCCTTGTCTTAAACCTTTTTTGACATTGAAGGTCTCGGTGAGTTCGTTCCCGACCTTGACCGAGCAGCGAGAGTTCTCCATCGTCATCCTACACAGTCTGACGAGTTTTGTCGGAATGCCAAAACTAGACATGGAACTGTATAGCTCGTCTCTATGCACACTGTCATATGCGGTCTTGAAATTAACGAATAGGTGGTGAAAAAATTAATAGCCTGGAAGAAATTTCTGAGAATTTCTGTGTATTTTTGACCAAAAGTTGGATTTTTCATTAAATTTCACGAATACCATTGCGAAATTTACCCCTCTGTAGAATTTCTAAAGGCGTATAGTAAGAATTTTAGTTATATACCTATTATGAAGGTGGTCGGCGTGGCGTAGGTGTAGGTTCGATTCCTGGACGCAATACCTCGCATTTTTTCACGGGACCACTTCTTTCGAGTTGCTGATCACACTCAAAGAGTATCAATTGTCTATGAAAAGCTTCTCAAAATCTTGCCCTAGTCCCTTGTAGACTGTAGTGCAATTCAATTATTTATTATATTGTATGATTCTGATCCTCAGACAAACTAATATTGGAATATTCATAAATCGCTTGTGGACGCGAAAGAGTGCAAACGAATGGAAATATTCCGAATGTTGTATTGAAGACCTTTCTAAATGGCTGTCTACACTTCTATCGAGACTTTCAACGTCTCGAGAGTTTTTTTTTTGCATGTTAGTCATGTATAAAGTAACACTTGAATTATAGACAAAAAAATTATTAATACTAGTTTTTGGGACTTCATTTGATTGTCTTAAAATAATCTTACTCGAGAGTGGATTTCGTTTAATGGGATCATTTGACTCAGAAATTCATCAAATAAAGATAATCAGTAGGGCTCTCACTTGAGAAATACAAAATACATATCTCTTATAATTTGTGTTTGGAAAACGATCGGTATCCAATTAGGAAAAGTGGCGCGTTGTGAGAAAAATCTAGCATGGTTTCTCTGACAATTCATTTCGACAACAATAGAAAATTAACAAAAATAATTTTTCCATGTACTTTCACCCTTGTTCATTATTACAGAGAAAAAGTCCTATTGCCGTTAAAGAGGCGCAGTTGAAGCACGCTAGAGTAAGCGTGTGTCTACACGATTCAAAACAAGTCATGCGTGCTCTGCAACAGTTAAAGCTTGTTATTTGTTTAAAATAGACAGTAAGAACCGACAGACAGTCAGTACCGAAATCAAACGCAGAATCACTCTTGCCAATCGCTATTTCTTTGGGCTTAAGAGGCAATTGAGTAATAAAGCCCTCTCCCGAACGACCAAAGTAACTTTGTACAACACCGTGGTCATCCCTGTCCTGCTTTACGGCACAGAAACCTGGACGTTACTAATAGCGGATGAAGAAGCCATTGGTCTGTTCGAGAGAAAAGTTCTGCGTGCGATTTTTGGTCATGTTTGCGATGATGGCATCTGGAGGAGAAGATTCAACCACGAACTGTATGGGCTGTACGGCGGCATGAACCTAGTCAAGCGTCTACGGATACAACGCTTAAGCTGGCTAGGCCATGTAGAGCGGATGGACAGCACTGCTCCGGCCCGAAGAGTCTTCGAATCCGAACCACAGGGACAACGCAACAGAGGACGTCCTAGATTGAGATGGCGCACACAAGTGGAAAAGGACCTCAACCAACTTGGAGTGCGCAACTGGAAGCAGCTGGCAAGAGATCGTGCTAGCTGGAGAGGCATGTTGGTTGAGGCCCAGGTCCACCCCGGACTGTAGCGCCATCCGAAGAAGAAGAAGACAGTAAGAAACCCCGAAAATACACCAAATGTTCAAATCCAGGCGGATTGTCGGAGAAACCACGAGCGAATGGTGTTCGAAGGAGCACAATTTTCGAAGCAGACAAAATTGTTCATAATGTTCCGCTTTTTCTGAGTTCCTATCTATTGTTGCAATAATAACATCTTCCGTGAATCAAAAGAGCAAATTGGGTTCATCTCTCTTAATGCAAAAAATTGAAGCGATTTTAAGTTAAAAACAATATATATTAAAACACACCGTTTCCTATAAAACGGTTAATCATTTCAAATAACTTTCCTCTTGCAATTGCACCCAAAATCCATGTAAAAGCAGCCGCTGTAAGCCATATGTCAAACAAATGTTATATGCCCTGCGCGAAGCCAACATGAGAAATCAAAAATACACATCTCTCTCATGGCGCATTCAACCAACTTCCACTCAAATCCTCCACTCATTCGCTTCGTGTGCTTGGCTTGGTTAAGCTCTGTTCGCTCTTTCGTGTATTGACAACGCGAAGACGTAGCACAACGACGGCGACCTTTCTCTCGCTCTGCTGCGGTCGGTACTCAAAAGATCTGTCAAAAAAATTCGCGTGTGTGTGTGTTTTTTTGCTGTTCCCTTGCGAATTGTCTGTTTGGAATATAATTTTTCTTGTTTTGTCGCGTGTTTCATAAATTCAATCGCAGTAAAATCGGTACAAGTCTTGTGAATCTCATTAGTTGTCTAATTCCGTAGCGAACTCGAGAAAATCGTTTGTGCGAATCGTTAAAAAAGCTACCCGAAGCTGCTGTGAAGTGCTGACAAGTGTGTGTGGCAGTGAAAAGTGAATTTCGTGTGTTTTCAATTGAAATTAGCGAAAATTCTTAATCGTCCCCGGAGTTGTGCAATGCATTACTGAGGTACAAGCAGGCAGCAGACTGTGAGAAGAAGGATAATCACTAGAATTCAGCAAAAAACGAGGCACCATGTCGAAGGAAGACGATAGCGAACTTGACCCGCGTATTCAGGTACCTATCTCAAGTTGAAATTTGTTTTATTTGTTTTCATCTTTCGGGCAAGCCTTCTCCCCCAGTGAGACTGTGACGGATGGGAAACTTCCTCAATGCATAGGCTGGGAATTGAAATAAGGACAAGGATTGTTTGAATTTAGCTGCAATGTATTGTTTTGTTGTTCATAGTTTGATGTGGGATTGGAATGCCAAGTGTGGGTGTTGTTTGGATGAATTCGCTGAATAGGACTTGTTTTCGTAGTTTTTCAATTCGGGGATGTATAAAATTAGAAACACACCACTACCTATGGAATCTCTCATCTGTGATTAACTTTGCGTGTGAGTCTCGAGAAGTTGAAATTTTTTATTTATGATGTGGCCTCCTCTGTGAAGTCTGTAACAGAAATGTCTGCTCTTCACTCAGAGTTCAATGTTTTTTTTTTTAACAAGGCAGTTGGAGTGAGCACTGAGGGTTGTATAACTCTATTTTGGGTTAAAATTGGCGGGCGTTGACCTTTGCGCTGTTCCCGGTTCGGTTCAGCGATAACCTTCATATGGACATGGTTTTGCTTTGTTTCGCCAGGCAACTCCGGGCTCTTCCACTGTGATTGTTTTTATGACATGATTTATGGGATATGTTGCTTCGTCCATGACTTATTTGTTATCCTTGTATGGTTCAGTGATTCAATGTGACAACTGAAGCGGCAAAATCTGAAATTTAATGACTGTGGAGTTTATAGCTTGCAGAACAGAGAGAGGGAATCTGTCTGAAAATGTCCAAATGTTGTCATCCAGCCGGCTTTGCTGATGAAATATTCTTAAAAGAAGGACGCCGTTTGTTTGGGGTCGAGCTGTCTGTCATCTTGACCTGACCGAACTGAAATTTGCAAAATTGTTTGTTAACATCGCACAGAACAGAGTGAGTGTTGGATTTGGGTTTTTGGTTTTAAGCATCTTGACCTTGATTGTGACATACACTGGGCATTGTTCTCTTTGCTCATATAACGAAGATTGTAATTTCCTTTTTTGCATTTCACAAAACGTTACAGTGAGAGAAAGGCGGTGATTATTCTCAGACGAAAAGTTGGTTGTTTAAGTCGAAGAGATCCCGAATACGTCGTTTTGATGGAACAGGTTCACCGTCACATTTCTATGCTAGTTTTCAAACATCAGGGTGTAAGACCTAACACAGTCTTGCACAAGCGACATTTGCCGTCGGTAATTTATTGATTGCTTACAAGAAATAGGAAAGCAAACTCCAATACATACAAACTAAGTGCGAACTATACAGTACTTCATGTCCTCCGCCACGTGAACTTTAAGAAACCTGGTCGAAAGAAAATAACACAACTAGAGTTCTGGCTGAAAGGAAGTTGCACGCAATTTGCATTGTTTGACGTTGAATTCGGCTGCACGCTCCAATAGAGAGAAGAAGTTTGTAGTGCTTCTCCACTAGCGTGCTGATATGAGAAAAAAACGAAATGCTTACTAGATAGATAATAGATAAATATTTTATTTCGAATATAAAATTTGGTGTTATCGCACAATTTACAGTAATGTGTACAGAGATGTGATTTACATTAGTATATCTTACAACTGAAAAATTATAAAATAACTTGGAATACTATTTCTTAGATTCGACACCATTCTGAGGAAAAACGAAAAAAAAAAAACCTCAATTTACAAATTAAAAAAAAAAAAAAAAAAACTAAATAAATAAATAAGTAAATAAATAAATAAATAAGTAAATAAATAAATAAATATATATGTATATATAATATAAAACATTCAGATATGTGAATCAAAAATAAATAGATTAACAAATAAATAACTAAGTAAATAGTTAAATAAATAAATAAATAATTAATAAATAAATAATTAAACAAGTAAACAAAGAAATAAATAGAACGATATGTACATATTATTAATAAAAAAAAAATGAAATTTATAAATAAGTAAACAATGAAACATATATAACGTTTGAATATTTATGCATAAGTGCATTAGATAAATAGATACTGGCAGTAGGTTATAGAGAGAAACAAAAGGACCTCTTAATGACTTCAGTACAAGTTATTGATGAGTGGATTAGAAGTATTGTTACATCTTAATCTGAAAGTCTCGTTTAAGTCCTTAATTTTTTTGGAGATCAAATCAACATTAGCTTTCTTATGAAGTTCTCTTGTGGTGAAATGCTTACTAATTCGCAAAATTAATAGTTTTGGGAATTGTTTTAAATGGAAGCACATGCACAGATATTTCATCAAATGACGTCTTTTCGTAGAAATTTATTTGTTACCCCAATGAACGTCTTCTTACAGTTGCTCTTTGAGCGTAGATAGCGAACTTTAACACACTCTGTGTTGTTGATGATGACCTTCGGTTCATGTCCATTAGTGTCATTCATTAATAACAAAAAAGTCCGTCTACTCAACTGTGCAAGATTGGTTTTGCGAAATCAACACTCAACACAATTCTTTATTAGAGCAAAAATGTCGACTGCATCAGCATCAAGAGTTCGCTCACACGCCTCAGGTCCTAGGTTCGATTTCTGGTCTACGCTCAAAAAATACAAGGTGATTGTCGATATACAAAAAAATTTTCAACGTTTCGCCGTTCGTAGTCGAATAGTAACTGTACGTCCTGCGCTCTTTTTGCGAAAGAAAGACAGAGCACCCGGGTCAAGTGGTAGTTCTGAGAATCTATTTAGCAAAACGCCACAGTCACAAGACGGTAGCAGCTTATGTAAAATGCTTATTTTGAGATAGCCTTCCAACCTGGGGTATTTATGGAGGGCTTTATATCCTTAATATTCTTCCCAGGAGTGGAGTGAGTTGAAGAAGGGTTTACAAAGCGCTTTCGCTTTCTAGCTCAAGTAAGAGCTGGGAATATGCAAAAGAAAAATGTTATGTAGAAATATGTGAGGTTATGTTTTTGTAGTTGCGTAAATGTGAGTAATTTCGGACGCCTAGCTTAACGGCGCCCTATCAGCTAATGTGCAGTGCAGGCCGCCACTTTTCTACCAATTTGATGCTGAGTTCACTCTTGGTTCTTATGCTCAGGCTATAGGGCTCGAAGGGAGGCCTGCCGGGACCAAAACGGAGATCTAGCAGTAGACTCGCATTCGTGCTCAGAATCTGGAAAGATCATTTCTGCAGACTTTTAAACAGCAATGACGCCCCAAATTCCGCTGTTAGGCAGAATGTTCCTCACAATTTGGACGATGATAGGCATGAGGTCTGCCCCCTCGACTTAGACGAGGTCAAGGTAGCAATATCGAGACTGATGTCGAAAAAAGCTGCTGGAGCGAAGGGACCTGCCGCAGAACTTTTTAAAGCAGCTGCACATGACCAGGTTGGGCTCATGCACCAGCTCATCTGAAAAATATGGTCTGAGGACAGCACGCTCAATGAATGGAATCTCATCGTCGTCTGTCCAGTCCACAAGAAAGGGAACCCCTTCGACAACGCCAACTATCGAGGGATAAGTCTCCTTAACATCGCGTACAATATCTTCTCTACGGTATTCCGTGAACGCCTAAAACCGTTCATCAACAATCTGATAGGTTCTTATCAGTGTGGTTTCAGGCCAGGGAAGTCCACCATCCACCAAATCCTCACACTACGGCAGATCTTTGAAAAGACCCATGAAGTGCAAATCGACACTCACCACCTATTCGTCGATTTCAAGGCCGTATATGAGAGTGTGCATAGAAGCGAGCTATACAGTGCCATGTCTAGTTTTGGCATTCCTGCCAAACTCATCAGATTGTGTAGGATGACGATGGAGAACTCTAGCTGCTCCGTCAAGGTCGGGAACGAACTCATCGAGACCTTCAACGTCAAGAAAGGTTTTAGACAAGGCAACGCACTGTCATGCGGCTTCTTAAACATCATCCTTGAGAATATTGTGCATCGTGATCGATCACAACACAACACCAGAGGCACCATCTTCCAGAAGTCAGTTCATCACCAATGACTTGAAGAAGATGTGTATATCCCTCTTCAAGAATCCACACTTCCTTATAAAAGTAAATTTTAGATGGATCAGATTGACACACTGTGCAACAGTGGTGGGTGGACCTGGGCCTCAACCAACATGCCTCTCCAGCCAGCACGGTCGTTCGCCAATTGCGCACTCCAAGTTGTTTGAGGTCCTTCTCCACCTGTGTGCCGTCCTTTGTTGCGTTGTCCCAATGGCTCAGTTTCGAAGACTTTTCAGGCCGGAGCAGTGGTGTCCATACGCTCTACATGGCGTAGCCATCTTAAGCGTTGTATCCGAAGACGCTTGACTAGGCGCATGTCGCTGAACAGCCTATAGAGTTCGTCGTTGAATCTTCTCCTCCAAACGCCAGGACATTTCTCTCAAAAAGACTAAGGGCTTCCTCATCAGCTTTTAGTAGCGACCAAAAGGAAGACTGCGCCCTAAAGGACGACTGGTATGATCAAGCTGTTGTACAGGGTCAGTTTAGTCCTTCAAGAAAGGGCTCTATTGCTGAATTGTCCTTGAGCACAAAGAAGCAGCGATTGACAAGAGTGATTTTGGGTTTGATTTCCGTACTGATGTTGCTGTCCCTATTTACAGCGGAGACGGGGTATGCCAAGTCTTTGACTACCTCGAAGTCAGGAGGTTCATCTAGAAAGACACTCTAGATTGTAGATTCATCTAGAATCCAGAGCATTTTTCTTATCTCCTTGTTATCCAAGAAAACTAAGGCCAAGATAATCAACATCTGCGACCAAGGAGTCATTTCTATCGGAATTAAACCCGTTGAATATGTAGATACCTTTTGCTAGTACAACAACAACTGACTGTAGTGAAAAGCAGTTGCATCGCTGAAAAGTAAGATCAGCATTTGGACAAATACGATCTATTTGCAGGAGTTCCCCGATTTCCAGAAACACGAAGCGCAGAGTATTCAACTCATGTGTTTTATCAATACTGCTTTAGAGTAGCTAAATCTGGTGCAGGTGTTCCGTACCGTATGTCGACTCTACTCTAGCCAAAACCATCAGGAACGTAGATCTGTTATAAATGATGACATTGTGGTGCTGTGAAAAATTTCGTGGTTTTTAATCTAGGGATCGAAGCTGTTAACTTTTGCGCTTGAGTCGACGCACTTAGGTAGTACGCCACGACGACAACTACGGGGATGATCAGAGTGTTAAATAAAGTTAGCTTGGCGTTTTGGGAGATGGCTCTGATCCTCAATTGCCTCTTGAAACCAACGAAGAAGCGAATGGCAAGGGTACTTCTTCACTTGCTTTCAGCCCGGTCGCTATTTACTCTAGAGCCGAGGTAGATGAAATCCTTGAAGCCTCGAAGTTTCTGCTGCTCATTTTGATATTCTATACTATACGTCGATGTTGTGCGTGAAAAAATCCTACTGAATTGAAAGATTTTACCTTTTGGACATTTTGGGAAATTAGATTTTGGGATGGAACCCATGTCCACAGTGTCTTGCCAACATTTTCTTATTTATTCAAACCACACCCCGGAAACAATTTCAATGGAAATCATGTGAAGGCATCGAAGTTTGTCCCCGGATCAGTGGGTCCCCACTAACAGTTGTCGTAATAGACAAAATCGAACTAAAGATGCACAATCAAATTATGAATCTTACGTAAACGAAATTTTCATAGGAATGGAAACAGAAGAAATTCCATTGTCCGCCATCTCACGAAAATTCCATTCTCTTCAAAAACAACGCCCAACAAGTTGCTTTTATCTCCGCACTAATTACAGATCATAATCCATTTATTCCACCCTTCTGAACTTCCATCAGATACACCTCCTTGCATTATAATGCCTTCCGTGCACCGTCCCGTCGTCTCTCGCGCTCTCTCCAACGTCCAACCCACCTGCGCACAGCCATTGCTTTTGATAATTATCGCCCCTTCGCTTATCTTCACGCTTCCTTTGACCTCATTCGATGACAGTGCAGAAGAATTTCCCTTTGAAAGTGCGCAGTCAAAATGCATGACAATGCGGAACACTCTGAGCGCCAACTGACAAGCGCTGCGTTCAAACTGAAACTTCCACACGAATTCTATGCATTTTATCTTGACTTAAGTTTGCTTTGTTACCGCTTTGCATTCCGCCTCAGCTGCAGCGCGGCTCGGGCCCTCCCAAGCTAGAAGCTGCTGCTCATTAACCTACAAAACTCAGCAGAACCCTGTTGGTGGGTATCGTTGCATCGCACGCTTCGAGCCTTTTCGTGTGGTAAGCTTTCAGCGAGGAGGGGGAAAGGCAAACATGTGTGTGTGTGTTTTTTTTGGGTTAACATTCTGGTTTGGGTTCAAGATAAAAGCGTTTTTTTTTCTCATTTTGTTTTGTTCTTCCCCGCGCAGTGGTGCTCGCGGTCTCTGTGCTAAACGACTTTACGTGTCATGGGAACGGACAAGTTATCATTTCTCTCCGTTTTGTGTGTTAAGGTTGACGAGCCGATGAACTAGATGTTTCACAGAACTCCAATCGATACTGACGTCGTTGACGGGCGGCTGGCAATGAGGAAGAAATGGCCGCGTACATACCAGACAAAGAAATCAATTAACGATTGGAATGGGGAAACAGCGTGCCTCCGTTGTGCGTTTGCCATATTTGTATTGGAATTGGCAAACGAGCGTTTGGCAGTTGAGTACGCATGTACGCCGTGATGTTTGTTAGGCGGTGTAGCGGCCGTGTGTGTATGACGGGACTGTCTAATCTGATTAGGACAAACTGTGCGGTAAGCCAGCTGGATCTGTCGGTGAATCAGCGCCTCTTGGTGACTTATTCGCAAGCGGATTATTGTAAGTGGAATGGGAGCTTCTTCTTTGACGTCGCGAGTACTCTCATCTACTTTTGAGGCAAGGGCAAGACTTCAGAGCCTCTGGTGTCATTTTGCTGTATGCTCTTCAGTTTCAATCCGTAATCGCATCAAGAACGTCTAAAACACGTGGCAATGGTCTAGTGATTGCTAGGGAATGCGACGCAATAACTTTCACTGGACGCAATGGGTTTTCATGCATAACTGATTTGTAGTGCGTAAAGAACGCACATTTTGGGTTTTTCATATCGAAGTTGGAAAGAATGTCGTTCCTCGTGATGCTTTCATTACTTTTGTGTTGACTTGCTTGTACCTGCTTTTTTCGCACAGCAGTCGTGAGTTTGATTAAACTGCCTTACGCATCAATTTCCCCATCTGGGTGCTTCTAGAGAACTTAAGTGATGCTTTAGTCCTGTGCTTGGTTGATGTCTCCATCTCCAGTCTGAGCTGTGAGCACCCCACTAAGAAGAGGACGTGTGTCGTCTAGGTAGA
This sequence comes from Eristalinus sepulchralis, assembly GCA_944738645.1. Classification (NCBI taxonomy): domain Eukaryota; kingdom Metazoa; phylum Arthropoda; class Insecta; order Diptera; family Syrphidae; genus Eristalinus; species Eristalinus sepulchralis. Next base: position 66,385,647 of record OX122883.1, read on the forward strand.
ATGTCTGATTCTTTTGAACTTGACGATCAGACACTGTAAAGGTGATCAGATCCTGGTTTTAGAGTGCAGATCCCGCACACTCGTTAATAGCCAATCCGCCAAACATGAGTGGTTGTTATAGAGATTAGAAAATGTTTGTTGTTGTTGTTGGAGGTTGGAAAACACTGCACTGGGGCCTCAGATCCGAAAACTGGTCCATTGTACTACGAGGCAGTAACCTACATTTACTGTAATTTCCTGGTGTTTCGAAGGACTAGAACCAAGCGCGTGCTAAAATTTTCCGCTCCATCCACATCAACACCAAACAGCCGCTATTTGATCCGAGCAATAGCTGGACATTTACAGAAAAAGTGCTCTGCAGTGCCTTTACCTTCTCTACAGGCTTCGCAGAGGATATCATCATCACACCCAAGCACACTTAAGTGCCTAGCGAAGGTGAAGAGTCCCTCTCGTACGCCAACAAGTCGTCTGCAATAAGATCCTGTCTAAAGATAACAGAACAAGGTTTTCTTGCTGACATTTTGGAGCATTAGCGTGATCTGCCTGCATCCTGGAGAGTTATGCCATCACTGGTTGCGCTGACGTTCGACACCCAACTGTCGATGGAAGTCCTAACAAAGGACGCGGGCAACCCCAAGGTGGGTTCGGGCTCTATGATTACCTACTTTGATCCTTGCCCAGCAAGTTCATAGCCAATCTCGTTTTCCCTTATGCCGTGGTCCAACCCGGACTGTAGCGCCACTAGAAGAAGAAGAAGACCAATTTAAGGGAAGTCTTGCATTCCTGGCTGTCGCTACAGACGCAAATATTTCGCCCCTTACCCCTGCTTCACAATAAAGTTCGGGGCCATAAGGATCGCAAAAGTTTCCACCTGGATGATCGACGAGAAATTACCTTAAGATGTGTGAGTTCCGATGTTGTTGTTTTTCAGGCTCCAGCTGCAGATTCCTCAATCCGAGAAAATCCGAGCACATCCCCTTCCTGGTTCAGCTTCTGGCCAGAGCCGGTCGTGGACACAGGGAAAGTCCACTTTATATGAGCGCCGCAGCTGGACTGTTGGTGTGCTCACATCAGACGGCTTATCCGTGACACTAGTGTCATAGGAGATGCGGTACGCAAGGTCATCAAAGCTCCAGTGCGTGTTGAACCAAAGATCACTTCTTTTTACTCCTAAGATGGCCTTGATTGTGCGTGACATGATATGGCGAGAGGGAGATTCAGCAATGCACCAAGAGCGGAACCAGGCATGCTAGAGAAAGACCCTGTGCAACCAAGACAGACGGTTCCTTGAAGCTTGGTGAAAGCAGCAGTCACGTACTTGCGCGAGGGCTTATTTCACCAAGCGACTGATGCATAGGAGAGAAGAGGTTTTATCACTGTCGTTAAGATCCACGAAGTTTTTCCACATCGTTTTCGAAAGATCCGTCCAAAACTCCTTCGTCAACACCAGAGGTAAAGTCTTTGAAAAGTTAGCCGCGGTTGAGGCCGCGTTAAGTTTACAAGACCAAGTATATGCGGTCAACGAGTAGGGGTATCTAAAACTGAGTTTTGAACAGAATGTCTATAAATTTGATTTTCAAAGAGACTCTCTAAACTCAGACACCGACACCACCTCAGCGGTGGTAACAAAGGATTACTTTTGCTAACTGCAAAAGTCAACGAGGAAGGGCATCTAACATTGATGTCTTCAGCAGAATCTCACATTGATTGTCAAGGATATCGCTTTTAACTCGCTGAAAACATGAAGGAGAACTTTTGCTTACCACTGCTTCTTTTGGGGTAAGAAAGCGATAGTTGACAAACAAAGACCTCTCTCGAACTACCGGAGTAACCCTCTTGCCTTTATCGTCTCAGTTCTGCTGTACGGGGCAGAGACGTGGTCACACGTGCAGATGATGTGTTCGTTTTGCTTTTACGGTCCAGCTCACATTAATGTGGTCTAGAAGAAAGGATATTCGGTCAGTGAAGTGACTACAGATGCAATGCTTAGGACGGTTAGATTATTTAAGGCACACGAACAACTCTCCCCCCGTCAAAAAAAAACTTCAACAGAGGATATCCTCTGTGTATATACACAAGTGAAGAAGGACACCAGCCGCCTTGCTGTTCGCAACTGGTTTCAGCTGACATACTGTCAAAACCCTCATAAGCTTGGTGACCACTTGTGTATCCACTCCCGTTTTTGTGGTTGAAAATAGGGTGAAATTGTGTCAAATAGACATATAAAACCACTAACTAGCCGACGGCATTGTTGTCCATTCAAGGGATCATAAAGGAAAATTTGTGTGCTTTGAAATTCTGGGATGTAGACCCTCCACTGTTTTATTGTTCGTATACTTTGCCCCAGGACCGGCAACAAAACCATTCAAAGTTTATTCCAAACCCGATCCTTAATCCTATCCCTTCCCCCAAAGCGCAGCAATTGAAACAAAACTCACGCCTAAACTGACAAATTTATTAAAGCAAGAAAAAAAAACTTAACGACCCAACATATAGTCAGTTTCCTTTTTTATGCTCGCATAGCTTTATTCCCGGAATTATTGGCTCCCCTTCTCAAATCCCCCCCAAATCACATCAAAACAAAGGAAGGAGAGGAAGTAAAAAAAAACACGTGATCCACTGCCGCACACTGAATTTCCCCACATCCGTGCGCCGCGACGGATACACCTGTTTTATTGCAGTTCACCTGTTTGCGAAAGGACCCAACCCAAGCCTTCACAAACATGTACACCGCTGCTGCTGCGTCTGTTATCCTTCTGCCAAAGTCCTTCCGCCGCAAATGATTTACGGCATAACCGGTGTTGTGAAATTTGATTAGGGATACGGTCGGTAAACGTACGTACGTATGTAAGCAGTTAATTTAAACCTGCTCTCTTCCTTGCCATTATTTTTTGGTCTTATCACATGGAAGACGACTGCTGAGCGTTACGGTTAAAGGTCAATTCATACACCACTCCTTGGGTGAAAATAGAAACACGAATGGAAGTTCCTGTCACGCCACCCAGCGTCGTTGGGTAGTCTATTTATGTTCGCGTCCCTGTTACCAACGTCTGCCTTTTGGCGAAGGTTCGGCTTGTATGCATCATTAAAGACGTATCGGCTGGATAATTGACGTGGAAGTATTCACGAGGCGGATAGGCGGAAAGCTCTGACGTGGGGAGAGAAAAGAATTTCGTATTTACAAAATGTTCGATGGAATTATAGTTTGTTCTGACTTTCGTTAAGAACCATTTATGTCCTTGTTTATTTCTTTCCGTCGTTGTCCTCGTTATGGATTTGATTCGTTCTATTTTAGGCAATGGGTCGAACAACACAAGCTTAAATTATGTGTTAAAATGAAGAAATTGATTTCTAAGGATGTTTAATAATTCAATTTTTAAAGTTTTGGAAACAACTTGTTACGGTAGTGCAAGAAATCTACGTTGAATAATAATTGAGTGACACTCCAGCTCACAAGCGACCATGATCTAGCTTCTTCAGCAACTACTTCTGTTGCGCGTGTTGCTGTTCTCTCACAAGTGAAGAGGACCTACGGGTTTTTGCCGAATCTGAAGGGCGAGATTATGAGAAGCTTTTCATAAACAATTAGGACTCTTTGTGTATCATATTTTCGGTATCTCGATAGAGATGTTTTTATGGAAAATGCTAAGTGTTCGGTTCGAGAATCGAACCAGGAGCCTTCGGAGTGTGAGTAACAATCAAAAAATAAAATCTTTATATAAGGGTTGTCCCAACAAGAACGCAAGATTTAAATTTTAAATAAAACGTAGATTTAAAAAAAAAATCGTGAATTCTTTGTTATATCGTAAAGTAAACAGGATGAGGTTATGTGTGGAATAACACATCGGCCAGATGGCCGCCACGGCTTTGCTGGCACATACGCGATCTTTTAATGAAATTTTCAATGACCGTTATGCATACATCCTGCGGTATTTCATTAATGCAGCGTCCATTTTCCTCTTAAGGCTTGAGTCGTCGTCGGCTTATTCGCATAAACCATCGACTTCCAAAAACCGCAAAGAAAAAAGTCCAATGGTGTTAAATCGCACGATCTAGGCGGCCAATTCTGGTCTCCAAAACGCGAAATAACACGACCGGGAAATGACTGATGCAGCAATTGAATTGTTTCTCTGGCTGTATGAGATGTGGCGCCGTCTTGTTGAAACCACATCCCCTCCACATTCATTTCTTAAATTCTAGGCACGAAAAAGCTGGTTATCATTTCACGATACCGAACACCATTGACTGTTTCCGCTTGACCTGACTCATTTTCATATAATAAAGGTTCAATGGACCTCCAGCCCAAAATCCACACCACACAGTGACACGTTGAGGATGCATTTGCTTCTCGTGCTTCTTGGCAAAATCAGCATTCTCATGTTGTCTCTCCAATACCCAATTAACGAACTGCCTTCGCTGTGCATGGTCAGCTGGCTTCAATTGAACTTTGTATGCATGAAGATGCAAATCTTCCATCAAAATTTGCTGCATAGTGGACAATTTGCTGAGCTCGGTGTCGAATTGAGGTGAATGGAGTTTGAGGGACATCATCACGTACTGCTGCGATATTTTCGGTTGATCGACATGGTCGAAGTCGCGTTGTTGTCTTTACATCAGTTACAGACCCAATCTCAGCAAATTTTTCCATTAATCGCTTTACAGTTGACTCTTTTGGAGCATTATTCTAAACCCAAATTGATCGCAATTTGCGAACTGTAGCCGCAAAACGTTCACCATTTTGGCAAAACAATTTCACAATGAGAATGCGTTGTTCATTAGTGTAGCGCTCCATTTTTATTAACCTTATACCTTCTACTAACAAACAATAATTGTTCAAATGTCAAACAATGACAATTGGAATCTTGCGTTCTTGTTGGAACACCCTTTACATATTGGAATACTTCAACATTAGGGAGCCCATTTGAAAAGGTGTCGTCGCACTTTAAAACTGGTACATGTTCTCCCTACTTCTTTAATCTGCTGATTTAATCTCTTGGTAGTCTCCTTTATAAAGTCTAAAAACTCCAGTTGTCTTAAATCCGATGGTGCTTGGTTTTCCACAGTCATCGTCTTAAACTAGTCCGTCTTCGTCAGGACAGTCAGAATAAAACACGACCCATATGAAACTTCTCTCTCTTCTAAAAACTATATTTTTTAATGGTTTCGTTTTCACAAACGAATGATGTTTGGGTATACGTTTATTTGTCACACAATTCATGTCTTTTATATTTATCGGGGCACCAATTAATGCGGTCAACTTTTAAAAGATGGCGCCACCTCCAAGTTGTGACTGATCTTGAAGGCGATTACCTAACATGCATCATTGGAAAGTTGTAACATTTGTCAGCAATAATTAGTGCCCACTAGCGTCTGTTTTAGACAACAGCATTGTTTTTTTTTGTCTTCGCAAATGCCCAGTTTTGCCACAGCATTTGCGGGAAATTTTGATTTTCTTTTTATAATTGAAAAAAGTGCAGCTGAAGCCCATCGAATGCTTGTAGAAGTTTCTGGTAAATCTGCTCTCACCGATAAATCATGCACAGAGTGGTCCTGATGCTTCAAATGTGGTGATTTTAGCTTCGAAGACAAAGGGCATCTTTTCGAGTCGTTACGTTAAAGATAAGGAATTGGAGGCTATACTGCATCAAGATCCGTGCCAAACGCAAACTGAACTCACAGAATCGTTGGGTTCACTCCTCAGCAAACAATTTCCGTTCGGTTAGAGAAATTTGAATTTATTCAAAAACAAGGAAATTGGGTGACATATCAGTTGAAACCGAGAGATGTCGATAGGTTATTTTTCGCATCGGAACTACTTGTTTAATGACAACAAAGGAGGGATTTATGCACCGGATCTTGACTGGAGATGAAAAGTGGATGTACTACGATAAACGCAAGAAGAAAAAATTCTATGCAAAGGCTGGAGAATTTGTTCCGTCACCGTCTACATCGACGTCAAAGAAAAACATCCAAGGTTCTGTAGGGGTCTCAAGCGAAAGGAGATAAGCGGATGAGGGGAAAAATAAAAGGCCAACGATCTGATGGTGTTTCGACTTTATTAAGAGGGCCGAACAGTACATTCTCTGTTGTATTTATATGTTTAGGCTAAGTACTAAAATTCATGCTGTTAGCTGATTTTGAGACAAAACGGGCGAATCGTACGATCAGATGACCAAAGATGAGATAGATAGTACGAGCAATGACATACAGCCTGGCTAGCAAGTATAGTATTTAAAACAGATTTTATTTTCGACTACAGTTCAAAGGTCATGCTCTGCATCTCAATGAAAAACGTTGGTGATTGCAACCGATGCGTTTGGGGCGTGCATTGCATGAGAATGGTCAGAAAAAACATGACAAGGTGATTTTGCGACATGACAACACTTGGCCGCACGTAACTGTAGTGAACCAAAACTCCCAGGAAACCCTGAAATGGGAGGTCTTACCTCACCCGCCGTATTCTCCAGATTTTGCTCCTTCTGACTACTGGTTTTTTCGATGGATGCAAAACAATTTGGGGGGGGGGGGGGGGCTAAATAGTGCTTGAACATCAGCAGAGAGATGGGTATAAGTAATCGCTTCCAACTGGTTAAGAATTTTTTTTCTTTAAATAGTTGAACCCAAGGACTAAGTCAATTTTTACACCCTATATTAAGAGGTTTTATTTTGGAACACGCAAGCATTGTTTGGGTGGTTTTGGGAAGTAACATTCTGAGACTTTTGCGAATGGCTCCCATATGCACCACAAAAGTGGGTCAAAACCAATTGTGTCGTACATCCAAATACTTAGAATCATTCGACAGATCTTTTGCAAAGAATTGTAAGTTCCCTTCACTGCTTTTTGATTTGAATTACCATTAAGATGTTGAAAAAATTATATTCCCCCTAAAATTTCTATAGGGTGATCTATCCTAAGGCTTGATTGATAATGCTTAGAAAATATATCATTTTGAAAGTGAACTTAAACTTGTTAATATCAGTTCAAAGAACAATTCATGGCATTTACCTTTTGAAAACTATGTCATTTTTATTTGGACCACAAACATCAGTTCTATGCTCGTCCATTCGGAAGGTCAAATTTGTGGCGATTCGTATTTCACGGATAACATGCATTGTGTTGGTTTCCTTACCTGAGACTTTACGTATTCCTTCGGAAAATAGTTCAACAATGAGACGCACAATTTTGGCGGCCAATTTACCGTTGCGAAACGTGAGATTAGGTACTTACTAAAATGATTTTTCAACAAGTGGATTGTTTCCCGAGCTGCAGGACTCTTCTTGTGAAGGCAGGAGCCATGAACTCGATTTTTAGATAGCACTACGTCGAATAAGCTAAGTCGAGCTGCTGAGAACGCCTAAACTCTCAGCTATAGCTGCTGCAGTCACTGCACTACGTGCTTGTTGTGGTCCAACTGGTTGAGTATCATCCACTCAAATTTGGGAATGGTCTATTGTAAGTTCTTCAAATCGTTAGAAAAACGTTTCTCACAGAACGATGATTTTTGTAATACAGTTGAACAACTTCGAGACGCTGTTTTGGTTTGAGTTTTTTTCATGATAACTTGCCAAACGATACTGAACGAGAATAACAAAGTAGTTCGATAGGAGTCACGCGTGATCCGTGAAAGAAAAACTAATGAAAATCAAACCACACCATGACTATTCTATATTTAATACTTTTTCATCTCAGTGTATATTTACTTAACGATTGAATCTTGACATGTAACGAAACACATTAATCTTGTTTCGAAATTAGCACTGATGACGAAGGGGCTTTGTCTAGACACACAAAGAGAATTCCTGAAACATGTGCTCATGGGACAGATAAACAACGTTTAACGTCAAGTTTCCCCTGAAGCCCGTCATGCCAGCAATCAAAAACGTGTACTTAAGCAAATTCACATTCAGTTTCACGCATGACACTGATCTGTTTGTATTTGCGCAGCAGGTCGACACTCCGAACACAAACGCCGAGATGACGGGCATCGCAACCGGATATTAAAAAAATGCATCGACGACTGCACACGGTCACTCCTCAGATCATCACATCAATCATCGAATGAAATGCATGATCTCAGATCAAGATTTCCTCACGCCTCAGCATTTTTCAATTCAATCTGTTTCAGCGAAACGAAATGAAATTCCATTCCTAACAAGCGGGCAGGCATCCACTCCTCCAGCGCGCACACACACGCCTCCTCTGTGCCCGCTGGCCAAAAGAAATATTTATCTTTCGAAAATTATTATTCAGCAGACGTAAACGGTCTCAACACATTCCACCTGTATTCTGGGTTCGAATTTAAATTCCGAGAATTATTTCACATAGATTCAATGAAATCCTTATGTTTAATGACTTTCATGAGGATCCGCAATCGCTCCTCGGTTGGCACGGAATAAATTTACATAATGCTGCGGTGAAGGCCGTGCGGGTGTGCTTGGCGGGAATAAATTTTCTGCTGAATCTGATTACCAGTTTGTGCCTCACAGAAGTGGTTTCAACTGAGGCATGAAATGGAAGTTTGTCGGAAGATTCTTGTTTTGGGAAGGTTTACATCATAGGCTGACACTTTTGGGGGATAACCGATGCGAAGGATGAAGAAATTGGTTGTCTGATTATGGAATTACAACAGCTTAAGGAGCAGAGATACCCTCTAAGGATTTTCTCTTTCTTTGTAGGGTTATCTTTTTATGGATCTACAGCCGTTTAAAAAACTGTCTGTACACTGATGTTTTTGGAGTATAGCGTTTTAGCTGCAATAAATAATGTATTTTCTCAAAAACTAAACTAACTTTTTATTCCATTTTTAAATACAGAAAAAAAAAATACTTTTTGCAAATGAAAGTTTGCAACACATTGTCCTAATTAAAAAAGTGACAATAGTTTTTGCGGTCCCAGAGACGAAAGGACTGATAACTGCTCTTGTTTACACCGTATTTTGTGTGACCATTTACAACTGCAGTAATCACCGTGGAGTAGTGGTAAGTGCGTCGACCCACATGCCGATGGTCTAGGTTCGATTCCCAGACGGAACACTTCGCATTTTTTTACGAGACCATCTCTTTCGAGTTGCTGACCCCACTCAAAGAAAACCAATTGTCTATGAAAAGCTTCTCAAATCTCGCCGTTCGGAGTCAGCATAAACTGTAGGTCTCTTCTACTCATGACTGTAGAAGCTAGGCCCTGGTCCGTTGTGGGCTGTAGTGCTACTCAATTATTATTATTTACAACAGCAACCAACACCAACATTCATTGGAGGCCATAAACACTCATGTTGCCGCGTCTTTTGAATCCGAAAATGCCTATACTGGGAAAATTGAATTTGTTTTCTCGGGATTCCGATAAGGATAAATGTTTCTACTTTCTTAATTTTAAGTTGTTTGTTCGCCGCTTTATTCTGAAATACATCGTTTATGTTTTTGGCTGCCCGACACCCATTGCATCCCAGTTTGACGTCGCAAGAGAAAGAGTACGTATTTGAACAATCGACTGCATGAAACAAGCATTGGTTGAAAAAAAAAAAAAACTGCATTTGCAATTTACAAGCAAGTGTTAGTACAATTCGCCGAATGCTGAAAGGGGACCTGGCATCTTTCTGGGTTGCAAAGAAAGCATTTTTTTCAACCGAGGTCGTAGTTTGGAAAGGATCACATCATCTGGGCGATTTAGAAATGGAAGACAGTTTTATTCTCCGGTTAATTATAATAATAGTTGAGTGGCGCTACAGCCTACAAGAGACCAGGGCCTAGCTTTTACAACTACTCGTCTTGTGCATGCTACTGTTCGCTCACGAGTGAAGGGGACCTACAGTTTTTTGCCGACTCCGAACCGAGTCATAGACAATTAGGACTCTTTGAGAGTTGTCAGCATCTCGAAAGAGGTGGTGCGCGAAAAAAAAAGCGAAGTGTTCCGTCCGGGAGTTGAACCTAGGACCTTGGTGTATACGTCGACGAACTCCATTACTACCTCGAAATTGTAGCTGTGGATCGTGACAGTTTGTCCCAAGCGTGGCTGTTGGTCAACGGTTTATATTTTATTGTTGTATTCGTTGATCTTAAGAGCGTACATGTTTTCACTACGGAACGTTGGGAACACGCATCGATGTCGTCTGCATATCTCAACAGTTTCACTGGTTTGTAGAGGATGGGACATGAGAAAGCAAACTGCAATGGAAAGTTGGCAGAGGAAACTGACACTTCTATTCATTTTTTTGAAACAAGAGTTTCTTCTTCTTCTTTACTGGGTCTCTACTACCATGCCTATCGAACTAACACGATTTTTCACCAGCTGCATCCAGTTGCACTCTCCAAGTTGGCCAACGTCCTTCTCCACTTGTGTGTGCCATCTCAACCTTTGCTCCATTGTCCCAATGGCTCGGATTCGAAGACTTGGTGTCCATACGCTCAACATGACCTGGCCATCTTAAGCGTTATATTTGAAGACGTTTGACCACGCGCATGTCCCCAAACAGCTTATAAAGTTCGTCGTTAAATCCTCTCCTCCAGACGCCATCAAAGCAAACAGAACCTAAAATCAGACGCAGAACCTTTCGCTCAAAAATACTCTTCCGCTTTGAGTAACGTCCAACTTTCCGCGCCAAAAAGGAGGACTGCGACGATCAAGCTGTTATACAGAACCAGTTTAATCCTTCTAGAGAAGGCTGCCTCCTGAGCCCAAAAAAGCGAAGCAAGCAGTTGTATGTCCCACAGCGAGTTTCTCGGTTTCGATTCATACGTGTAGATTGCAAAACTCAATGTCACTACGGCCACTTCAATTGGAAAAAGTGTTAATAGTCGCGCGCCACCTTGCTACATTTAGTGTCGACTGCATAATTGATACAAGATCTGATTTCTCCATCTGCCATTCGTCCAGTTGCTTCTGGAAGTTGCTTGAGGTCTTATCGCTGCAGTAGAGATAAACGCTGCCTCTTACTTGACAGCTTGTTTTCATTTCCGCTCCAGATTTAGCTTATACAACGTGCCCGCATCATACTCTGAGACCAGCTCAAAATTGCATCATTCAATCTCAGCAATCTCAAATCTCATCATCATCCCAAAATGCACCTGCCGTGTAATTTATCAAAAGTCAATCCTCCCTGCAAAATATTCGCATTCTGACAATCGATGTACGGCGGCTGCGATGTAGATTGAATTTCCATTTTGCGTCCGACACATACCTTCACCTGAACCGCGCTACTGTCTGTCTTTCCGGTTGAATCACCGCCCCGGCAAGCGGCTGCGATCGCACGAGATCGCGTGAGATAGTCGAAGTAAAGGAGAAAGAAAAAAAAATCACAACTATTTGCATTGAATACCTAATTCATGAGATGCCCCCGTCCCGACATGTGAACGAAACTAAGAGCTCCTGCTGCTGGTGGACGTCAGAGAAAACCGAAAGACTCCGATGATTTGTTGGTGGATCTTTCTTTTCAGTTTCTGTGGAATTTCGCCGATAAATTTGCATCCAAATGAAGTTATTAGCAAGGGAAGACGGTGGGATTATTGGCTGTGGAGAAACGCTGGAAGGAAACTGAAAGTAATTTGTAGGCACTCGATTAATCTCCCACAGCCGTGAGGCATTTTGAAATACGAAAATATTTTGATTGAAATGCGGCAGAATGTGGGGATTTTTATGATGTGGAGATCTCTAGTAAGATTGGAGTCTGTTTTTATTATCCGTGATAATTTGATGGGTTACGAAACCTTGAAATAACCTTCTGATACTGACACAGATGTGGAACAGATTATTAGAATTGTTAGAAATACTGGCAGACATTGAGCGCGATCGGATGAAACGCAGCATGTTCCACCAGTACAGGAATAAGTACCGACGGGGGTGGTTGAGGTGTGATGACATCACAGACTGACCCTCAAATGTTAACTGTAAAATTTGTTTGACAGTCAGACTTTAAGTCTGGAGAACAGGAAATAAAATTTCGGTCGAGTGCTGAAGCAATTTGAAATGGAATTCGTGCAATTTTACGATCGTTGAGTATGGGTCCGCTTTCGCGTCGCTTTTCACTCGATTCTATGAAATTTTCAAACTCCTTACATGTGAGAGTGGAATTCCAGCTGATCAGCAAAACAGTAGAATGACTACTTAAAAATAGATAAAGGGTGAGAAGTTTAAGTTGGCAACACTTTTTTAACTGGCGGCCATTAAGTCAGCTGTCAAGGGATTTTTTTTAATTTGGTTTGGCATTTCAACACGAATATACTAACGGCTGAAAAAAAACTTCGAATTTATTTTAAAAATCATGCTACTGATCAAAATACGCATCGTGCGCTATGCTTGTTTTTTTTTTGTTAAGAGGTTAAATTTACTTTTGATTGATTGGATATGTCAATAAACAAAAATCCTGTATTTGATGTGATGATGACCCTCAAGGTTTGTTGAGACACCGTTACATCCACAAAACCTGACCATTTGGTGCTTTATGGTTCGTCCTTCTTCAAAAACGTTGCTAGCCGGAATGTTACAGTCAATGGTGATTGCTAGAGAACCATGATTACTGACTTTTGCGCTCATTAATCGAACAATTATGTTGTGTAGGACTTGTGATTTCAACAAGGCGTCGCAAACTGCCACAATTGAATTGAAGAAAACGAGAGAACCGTGAACTCTGCAAGGTGCATCAAGTTATGGATGTAATCCGGAAGGAAAAAATCCGTCGACTACACTGAGTTGATCACATCGCGCGCAAGGACACCATCGTTCCAGAGGTTCTTCGGAGCCTCCTGTTTGGAGAGAGATAGAAAGAAAGTATCCCCGGTAGTGCGCATATGGCTTACACAGTCTTAATACCCGAAACTACAGTGCCACAAGATTTCTTGACTATAAACCATAACGTTGCAAAATTGATTGACTGATCGGAAAATTGGGAAAACGAATTCTTAAACTTCATTTAGTCAGGACTTCCTGATAATGATCATAGACGTACTTTTATTTCTTCTTCTTCAGAGGGACCCGGTCGGGTTATTTTGTCTTAATTTTTTTTTTTTCGATTAAACTTACGATATCCACTTTTTATGTAATTTGTGAACATTTTTGCAGATTCTGTAGAGTTTTCTGGAATTCCACAGTGATGAGTTTTTAGTCCCAATTTTAGTCCTGCACTAAGTCTCGTTCCTTCTTAAGAGTTTCGACATTGATAACGTTACAAAATCTTTGAAGCTACTCTAAGGACACTCCGTTGACACTCGGAGTGAAAGAAGGGAGCGTGTAGGTTCCTTGAGCCCCTTTAGTTCTTCCCTTAACAAGTTCAAAATTAAGTTTGCGTGCAATTCTTTTTAATTTTCAAATTTTTGCGGGTTCTAAAGAGTTTCAACCGTTTTCTGATGGGATTACACAGTCCCCCCGAAATCTCAATCAATCAGCCAATCCTTTTGAAATTTCAAAATAAAACCTTATTTTGGTGGATCGAGTTTTGATACCTATAAGGATTCTTAAGCCAGTTCCCAAACAAAAGGACTGCCACCGTCTCGTTGCAATAAACATCAGACAAGCTCGTTTTCAACATCCCTACCATCTCTGATGACTCCATGCGCCTACAAAGAGAGTATTCACTTATCAAAACTCCAAAGAGCGCAGCAAACAGCAGTGGGATTGCGCTAGTCCTATTTCATCCTGCAAACTTCTGCCGTCCACGTGCGAATTTTTATGTCATCACTTTCAGCTGGCAGCCTGCCAAATATTAGCCCCGCTCCATCGTCTGCATATGTGTTTCAATTTCTGGTCGGTTGAACAAACCTTCCCTGGCTGTGTGCCAAGAGGGAGAGAGAGAGGGATGTAAGTTGTCACTAGCAGGGAGTGTCTCCCTGTCCGAATTTTATCCTCTGAAAAGCCGCACCTTGTCCACACTCCCGGTGGCCTCATGCAATGACTCGTTTCCTTGCGGCACGAACTGCCACAGATTATCTCTGACCAAATTGATTTGTGGCCTGCCCTCACGTTCTGGCCTTCAGACCGTCGTCGGATGATCTAAGAAAACTGAGTATCAATGTCTCTCACGTCAATTGCATTAAATGCATACAGATGAATGGCGGCGGCTGTGGCGTATCCATTTCACCTGCACCCGCCGCTGCACGCACAAGTGACTCTGTGTCTAGTCATCCGGACGAGAGAATGCCAATGACAGCACACGTTATGCGGAATAATTCAAATTTATTCCCTGTGGCTTGTTGTTTGTTGCTGGTCACATGTGCTGTTCCTTGGCGCGTTGTGTCGACATGACGTGGGGCACTGCAGCGAGGGTGGAGAAGTGGCGGTGGCCTGATTCTCTATTTTGACTGCATAACATGACACATGGGAGAGTGCAGTTCACGTTTTTCAAAACAATGTTTGTAGCCGTAAAATCGATAACGGAATGAGTGCTGAGTCACTTGACATTATCGCCAGTGACGTCAAATCGTCGAGAGTCACAACTCCGGAAAAATGTATCACATGCCACGATAAGAGGCTTTCGACAATCACACAGAGATTCAATTTTAAATCCACTGATTCCCGCTTATCAGGCTATTGGGTAGAGTCCAAAATAAAAACGCACGAAGTTGAAAGAATTCGAAAAAAAAAACATCTTGGCAGCGGTGGGATTCGAACCCACGCCTCCGAAGAGACTGGTGCCTTAAACCAGCGCCTTAGACCGCTCGGCCACGCTACCTCGCGGTGACACTTGCCAACACAACGGTTCACCACTGACAGCGGTGAAATGTAAATTGAATACAAATGACCGCGTGGAGTATTTTTAGAACCGTACCTCACACCGACTGGCACTGATCTCTGCAGAGTGGTTGTGACGAATTGCGCTCTGCATTGTGACGCAGAGTGGAGTGAAATTTCGCACTTCTGCTGAGGAGGCGAGCGTGGTAGCTCTGTTCGATGAAGGAGAACGTGTTTTCTTTGTCGCCGCATAAAACGTGAGTTTACTACTAGTGAAATCTAATTGAAAGCAGTTCCATTTCATGTTCTTCTTTCAGTTTTTGCAAAGCGTAAGGTATACAGAAAGAGATGTTGGAGATCAGATTCCGAGAAATAAAAATCCGCCATTCAGGCAATGCCACAGTGAACTCGCAGGAATTTGTTCTCAGTTAGAAGGGGCAAAAGCAAAAGCAGCCCATTGCTCTCGAAAAGCACTCCGCCACCGCAAAGTTTACCAACAAAAGCCAACCAACCGGTCAGACGACGTTCTACACAGCGAGTGGTTAATTTCTTCTGATTTGTCGAACAGTCATGCAGTCCCCCACCCTCCCTCTGGTGTAGAAACTTAATTTTGTTTTGGACGCGCTGCCCCCGAGGGCTACGATCCCATCACAAGTGGATGCCAGCACATCAACAAGTCGAAAACAGGATGGATTGGACCGCTCGTAGAGTGGATAGAAAAGTTTAACTTTGCTGCGTAGTGGAACCGGTTCCACACTATTTGCGTTCGTATTCCAAAACAAAGATCAAAAGTCGAGAGCTGAATAGATACACTCTATTGCCGTGGGCAGGATGATGCGGTGGGTTGCCCGGCTGAACCCATACGCGGTTGGATGGTCACGCGAATAGTCGGCCGCTCATGGGAAATTGCATAAAAGGGCAAAGCAGCTTTTTTTATGCTGCTTGCTGTGCCTTGCTCTGTGTTTGGTCGCCTCTGTGCGCGTTGGCATTACATTTCGCCAGAAAAGCATGACGAGAGCATTGACTCATGCTGGACTGGAGTGGAGACAGTGTCGCACGCTCAGGTACAAACAGTGCTGCCTTGTGTTTGTTTGTTTCCCGTCTGCTTTGTTGTTTTCATTCGCTTGCACTTTAGATTTGTTTTCTATGAGTGCTTACAAAGCAATTTTTTCGTGTTTCTCAGTCATTTCTGGTTTTCTGTTTTTCTGCGTCAGCCACAGTACAGTCATGCGTGGGTATAGCCAAAACGTGCGAAATGCCTGGAATAGCGCAGAGAGCAGTGCCAGAGGACAAAGAACAGGATAGTTCTGTGCCCCGGCACTGGGACTTAATCACGTCCGACGAGGAGCATAATTGGTTCGCACAAAGGGGGTTGACTCGTATAACTTGTACAATTGCCGACGCAGAGGTTCTTAAGTGCATTGGATCTTCTGCAGAAATATGAGCAAATTGCTAAGAATGCAATTTCGAGGAGGTGGTTGCATGGCAAAGAAGTTTCAACGTGGTTTATGTTGCTGGGAGATGTCAGCAATATGAAGAGACAAAAAAGAGGAAATTGGAGGAACGATTCACGTCTGTCAAGTTAAATTTATCTGCGCCAAGGGGCTGGGTAGGTGTCTGTCTCCCCTTCAATTATTAAACAAAGTGTGGAAATGTGCTTCCTCTGACGGAACACTGGCCAAAGCACACACTTCCTGTGTGCCAATGTGTTTGCTAATCCTGTTGGCCGAGGAGGTCGAGGATGACGCAGATGCCGAAGCTAACACCAGAATTACGTCAGAGAATATGACGAGGTTTGCTTTTGTTGGATCGGGCAAATTGGTGTCATGTAACAAACGTTTCTTTGGTTCCAGCTTATCGTATTCAAGGGAATGAATGGACGGCTGACTGTGACTAATTTCTTGGAAATTTAATTATTCATGCAAGTCTGTGTCTACTTCCAGTGCAAAGATATAAGGGACAAATTCAAGCCAAATTCAACGACAAAATTGCACCAGTAAGGGTGTTTTAAGTTTTTCATTGATACTGATCAAGGCCTAAGTTGCTATTAAGTTCGTATTTGAGTTGAATAAGAAAGTCCTGTCTTCGTACAATGTTGCTTTGCTTATCGGCTGTGGTTTGAGTAGAGCTGCAGTTCAGGATGGACACGTGCCACAGTCTCAATCTCCATTTCTCAATTAACTCTTGGACGCTTAGGAACAGCGACAGACAAGAACAATTTTGAGGTTGTTTTCGATGCCAATGCTGTTGCTCCCCTTTTAGCCTTGGTAAAGCCCTATTCGACACGTCAATGTTGTTCTTTCTTCCTGGATGACAGCATTGACTCTCTTTTGTCTTCGTTTGCCGCTAAAAACCACTTAAGACAATTCCCTTTCAATGCCAACAAACGCTTCATTCGCTTTGTTTGTGCAATCACATCAATGTCGGGTGAGTTTGTGAGTTTCACACGATCTGCTGTTGAAGATGAAAAAAATACCGCGCCATCGTATCTAGAGCCTATTCTGACACTGAAAGTTTTGGTACATTCGTTACCAGCACTGGTCAGAGCAACGAAAGTTGTCCATTGTGATTCTACACTATTTTGTCAAATCTGAATACGGCTTAGTACAGTTCGAAAACCCGATGTATACCAACATTGTTGTCAACCTGCCATCATAGTCAACTTTACAAAATTGATTGGCACTTCTTATTTCAAGTTCTTCCCTTGCGAGGAGAATGGGCTCAGTCCATGCGATAAACTGTACCTCTACAGCAAGGAATGGTAAGGAGAAGTTCTGCTCTAGTGACCTAGGTCCACCCAAGAAAACAGAGTGACACAAAGGCAAGTAGTTCTAGGCGTAAGCAGCTTAGCAGTTTCTCAAGCGTATCCTTCAGCAGTTATTTACGAGGAGCCCTCATCGTTAGAAGAAAATTACCTGCTAGAGTTTAGCTCCACTTTGGAGTCTGCATTTTCCCTTTCCTTTAACTACATTATAAGGACCAAAACAAAGAAAGCAGAATATGAAACCATCTCATGGACACGTCTTGCAGTTTTTGTACGATGTAAAGAAAACCCGAGGGGGCAGTAGTGGCAAGCATACCTTTTAATTCAAAGCTCTAAAAGTCAGTGAAACTTTATCAAAATCACCTCGGCGTTGATCACACAAAACACCACGCCCATGAAGTGACTGTTGAATTCCCCGTGTCCATCTGCTCTCATTTGCAGTCTTGAAATCGACAAATGTGCGGTGGAAGCGTGCAATCGGTTGATTGATCAAAAGAGCCAGATGCCTACCAGTTCTCTTTGTTGGAGTTGAAATGTTCGAACCTAATTCTTACTACAGACAACCTTCCGAAAGGCAACAATAAAACTCAGAGACCTATGAACAATCATGACGTTGATGAGGATGCAATAACCGCTGCCAGGCAGAATGTTGCCCTCAACGTGAATGTCGATGGTCAAGAACTCCGTCCCTTCAACTTAGACCAGGTAAAGTTGGCAAAATCGAGACTAAGTCGAATAAGACTGCTGAAGCTGATGAGTTGCTCGCAGAGTTCTTTAAAACAACCTGGGCGCATGCACCAGTTCATCTGTCAGAAATCGTCGGAGTACCAATAAGTGTCACAAGAGAGGCCCATTACATATTATGCTACCAGTCTGTCTAAAAAAAATTTATGTCCGCTATCGTGTGTAAGTTAACACGAGCGTCTCAAATATTTTCGGTACTCTGGGATCTAAATGTTCTAACACAACCAGACAAAGCGTCAGCAAGTTGCAACCAACACCCGTGTGCATGCCGAACGTGGAAATATGCAGTTAAGGTAAATGTGTTGTATGTTAGATGTAAGGTAGAGACACAATTTTTAATAAACGGGAGACATTAGTTTTGTAGTCTCCGAACGAAGAGGGGGGTGTACATAATTAACTTGTAAACGCATTTACCCCTCTTTTACAAGATCCTCTCTTTTCTGCAATCTTTTTTCTTTTGTTCTATTATATTTTATGAGACGACTGCTTTTCTCCGAAGACTACCAGCGTGCGCATTTTCAGTCACTGTCCTAAATCTGTATCTACATATCTCTGTCCCACACAACACAAACAAAATCGGCGTCGTGTGAGAGCACCCAAAGGAGACTTCTCTCATTACGCCAATTACCAAAGAATCAATCCAAGACTTAGAGCTGTCTACTGTCACTAAAGCGTTTCCAAAATGTTGCGTCTTTGTCACTATCTTATCGCTCCCCTTCAAGAGCTGCATTCCTCCCCTTCAAGAATTTACCCGCAATACTCGCCTCGCTAGAAATGTCCACCCCTTCACCCTTAAGCCCACCTTCCGACTGTTACTCTCTACTCTACAGTTAAGTTTAGAGATTCGTTCTTCAGCCGATTCACACGAAAATGGAATGCTCTTCCCAGTTCAAATTTTCCCCCTCATTACAATCCAAAAGACATTTAAAACAAATGTGCACGGGTACCTCCTTTTGATCTCTTCTTTTATAACTTTGGTCCGTGCTGTGAATAAATTTCGACCACTTAAGAGTACTAAATAATCCCTTAGCGCGCGCCAATTATAAAAAAAAAGCTCGGTAGGGAACAAGTCTGAAATCGTTCGCGATAATCTCTGCGGTTTCAGGTTGAGGAACTCCTCACACTGCTGGAAAAGACCCAAGAAGGGCAAATCGGTTCCCATCACTCATTTGTCGATTTTAAGGCCACATACGACAGTAAGCATAGAGACGAGTTTTGCAGCGCTATGACTAAAGTTCCG
Organism: Eristalinus sepulchralis; assembly: GCA_944738645.1. Classification (NCBI taxonomy): domain Eukaryota; kingdom Metazoa; phylum Arthropoda; class Insecta; order Diptera; family Syrphidae; genus Eristalinus; species Eristalinus sepulchralis. The sequence continues at coordinate 66,405,051 of OX122883.1, forward strand.
AACTCATCGGACTGTGTGGGAGTCTTAGACAATGCGAGATACTGCCAAGTGGCTTTTTCAACTTCTTACATGCTTACACGAGAGACACGTTCTTCGAGAAGTCCGTTCAGATGCCGGTTGACGCAGATGAAATTTAAGTGATTGGACGAACAAAGTAAACCGTCGATGAGGCGTTTGCTGGGTTTGAAATGAAAGCGACTGAAATGGAAAAAAAGTGCTGTCATCAAGGAAGAATGAAGAATATCGACGCCTGGGATAGAGCAGCACAATGGGTACCAAAAAACTTTAAAATAGTCAAGGGCACAAGGCCCCATATTGCGCAGGATGAAGGGACAATAAAGTATTGAAACGAAGCGTAGAGTCACTCTTGCTTTGAGTAAAAAGCAATCAAGTAACAAAGCCCTCACTCTGGTTTCGTACAAGGCTTGATCATCCCTGTCCCCTGCTATGGCACAGAAACTTTAACGTTATTAAAAGCGGAGGAGGGCGCCTTTTTGAGAGGAAATTTCTACATTTTAGAGGTTTGTCCTTTTTTCTCGTTTTCGGTGGCATCTTGCGACATATGAATGAACGACAAACTCTATGGGCTGCACGGCGACATCCATGCTTAAGGCTCAGACTTAAGATGGCAAAAACCTATAGAGCACATGGACAACTCTGCCCCTGCTCGAAAACTCTTTGAATCCGACACAGCAACCGAGGACGTCCTGAAATGAAGTGCACAAATGAAAACAGATTTCAGTGGATTTGGGGCGCGGAATAAGAGGCAGCTAACCAACTGTTGGTTAAGACCCAGCTGCACCGCGTGAAGAAAAAGAAGTCTACTGACACAAAGAAACAAATGAGAATTTTTCCCGGTCTCGGGCAGATAGAATCATGTCATTCTTTTTCTGAATCTAGAACTCTATTGATTACCGCTTTCAGTTTATTTTGTCGAAGCAACTAAGACCCAACTCGCCTCTTTTTAGCCTATTTTTCCAAATCATCTCAGAATCTGGATACGTTTATGGGCAAGACTGTAGCCTTATATAGTTAGAAAGATCTTCCTCAAACTCAAAAGCTGACTTTAGTCAAATGAAAGGGGTGTCATAAGCAATAACTCTACAAACTGCAAAATCGACCAGATTTCGAAGGATATTAATCCTTCTTTGCCTAAATGACCTCCATCCTCCCTTTCCGCTTTGAGAGGAGGAGAAAAAGTGCACCATTGACATTCAACAGTCCTTCAAGGCACCACTTAAACTCCCAAGACATCAGTGAAAACAAATGGACGGATTAGGAAAATTGCAAAAGAATTCCCAGTCGAATCTTTGCTGAGTGAGTCCTTGTGTTGTTTGCCATTTCCTCATCTCTCTCTTCATTTTGCAGAGCAACACAGAATTCGCTAACAAGTAGACCATTTCGCCGGCACTTACTCTGTCATTGCTTTTACCCTCACCAGATTTCCCGATGAGATTGACTGCCTCCTGACCATTTTGCTTAACAATTTAATTCCGACAACAACGACGATGACGACGGATCCAAATGACCTACAGCGCATTTACGTTCGGATTGCTTCCACTAAAAAAAAGAAATGCTGCTGCAAAATTCATGGCAACAAAGTTCACGAACTCGGCGATGTCCATTTAGACATCTCATTCTCTGGGCGAGGGCTCATACCTTCGGGCAATAAAAAACAATTTTACGGCGAATCCTGTTTGCAGTCTCCTGGGCAATCTACTTCGTTACTCCCATGACCGATCGATAAGTACACTCATGCATAAGTGAGAGAGGACCGTCTCTAATTCGAGATTGCCTCTCAAAGATATCCCCTGTCCCGCGCAACATGAGTTGAGCATAATATCCTGCGGATTTCCGAGGGAGTGCCGTGCACTCGTAACAAATGCTAACGATTTTCCCGTGCCCCAGTTAAGGTTCATTGCCGTTGATGATGAACGAGACTACAATGCGAGCGGCAACCTTGAGTGCAGAGACGCAGCGCACTTTGATGGAATAACAGTTGCTCTAACTCAGTCTTCACTCCTCTCGGCTGGGTGTCTACTGTGTGCATGGTTGGCAGGGGGAAAGGCGGGCAGTCCTTGTTCAAAATGAATGAAAAATGAAAAAACTTTTCCAATGGGTGTATCCATATTCAAGCTCATGTGTCGTGTCTCATGTGCAGCGGCCCCCTTTCAATCCACTTCAACAGAATTTTAAGGTTAGGACCGAATGAATTTCCATGTGAATAGCGTGTCCTTTGAATTTCTCTGATGACAGAGCACAAAAAGTTTTCTCCTTCTTTTGCAAATGCGAAAGTAAAGAAGTACTCCGAAAAATGGGTCCCCCGAGAAGGGGTGGGGCAAATTATGGATAACGGGGGTGTTATGTAACAAGTCTGTAACTCGGATTTTGATGTTTTTGCTCAACTGAATTTGTTGATTTGGAAAATTACATGTAATTTGTGGAGAAAGTTTCGCTGAGATGAAAAAGATGGTTAATGTAGCGTTGACGACGCTCCGTGGGGTCCATTTTGACAGAGCGTGATGAATGTCATCGGGTGCGATGTGTTTTGGACGCAGATGCTGCGTCTTCTTTGAGACAGACTTCTACACTCCACATGGCGCTTGGGAATTCACAGTCATAAAGGAATGGAGAGATGTTTTGTTCGCGGACAAGCTATTGTGAGGTTTTCTCGTTTGAGGTTAAGGCAGGTGTAGGCAGCTTGTGTGATTTAACTTGTGGTCACGACTTACATTTTAAATAGATGCAATGGATAATTTAAATCATTTTTAACAGTGACAGCATGACGCTTGTTATGGGGAATAATCTGACACATGCAACGTGAGATAGTGACTATTCTCAGAAGAGTATTTTTCAGCCAGCCATTCAGTTTATTTAAATTTCAACAACAAATGTGTGTTTAAAAGTTCAGACGCGTAACTCAACGTTATAGAGACACTTAAGTGCTCTCTTTTTATTTGAATTTCCCGAGTTGTGGATGTGAGATTGCATTAGTTCCTGATCGTTAATGTAGATCGTATGGATCATTGCATCGGCCGAAAAGTCTTTCAATCCGAGCCCTTGGGACAACGCAAAAGGAGACGGCTTAGGCTGAGATGGCGCGGAGAGTGGAGCTGCCTTCAACTTGGAGTGCCCAATTGGAGGCAGCTGCCGAGAGATTTGATGTGCAAACCAAACGAATGTGCTAATTTTTAGGTTAAAAAGACTATAACTGATAGTGTGGTAGGGAGGAGGAAAAGGAATAAATTACAACTTAGGCAAGTACATAGAATGTAACATCTTGTATAAGAACTGCGACTGCAATTTATACAAGGAACCGCAATGTGGATAAAAAAAACTTGGGCTCCAAAGCTGACAAAGAATTAGACAACGAAATTGCGGAAGATTTGGACAAAGACTTGGGTGGAGACTTCGACTTCGACTTGAACAAGAATTTGGGCAAAGACTTGGAGTATGACCTGCACAAGAAAGGCTTGGACATGCAAACTTGACAAGGAGTTGGCTAAGAGGTGAGGGCTTCTATTGCAAATAAGATGAGGACTTGCAGAAGGAATTGAACTGCATCGTGGACCGTGGAATTGAATTTAAATTTTGACATAGAATGGGACGAATGCTTTGACGAGGTGTTTGACAAAGACTTTAACAGGAACTTAGGCAAGCACTTGGACAAGACCTCCGAAGAGAATGGGGACTAGAATCTGAACAAAAATTTGAAAAAAGAATCTTGTTCAGGGACTTTGATAAGGTCTTGGACAAAAATTTAGACAAGGAATTGGATAAGAACTTTGGTAAAGTCACAGACAGTGACTTGGACTAGAATCTGGAAAAAATTTCGAAAAAAACTTGAGCGCGATTTCTTTAAGGAGTGTGGAACAGACATCGACAAGGTCTTGAGCAAGCATTCGCTCGAGCTCCAGCAGCTTTGTTCAACATCAGTCTCGATATTGCTAGCTTGACCTCGATTGCGCCTCTACTACTAAGCCTCCGTTTGTGTTCCGGCAGGCTTCGATCCGAACCCTATATCCATCGGATAGCCATTTCACCTTTCGTTAACACTTTCGAACTTCATTCCTGCCATAACACCTCTGGACAAGAATTTCGAAAAAGACTTGGACAGGATTTCTACAAGGACTCTGGGAAGACCTTCGACAAGATCTTGAGCAAGAACATGAACAAAAACTTGAATAAGGACTTGAACAAGATCTTGGACAAGGACTTGGTCTAGAATGTGGGTAACAAATTGAAAACAAAGTAAAACCTGGAGAAAAACTTTGATAAGGTCAGGATTCGAGTTAGAACTTGGACAAGAACTTCGACAAGAAATAGGATAAGGACTTAGATTAAAATCTAGACCGAAACTTCGAAAAACTGTAGTAAGGCCACCGACAAGTTCTTAGATAAGAACATCGACAAGAGCGTGCAAACGGATTTGAATAAGATCTTGGTCCGGAATCGACAGCAACTTTGCAAAAAATGCTAGGCAAGAACTTGGACTAGAATTTGGACTAAAAACTTAGAAAACGACTTGGAAATGAACTTGGATAAGAACTTGGGCAAGGGCAAAGACAAGGTTTTGGACAAAAACATGGAAAATGGCTTGGACAAGAATTTGAACAACAACTTGTATACAGTTAGAAACTTGTATACGGACTTACACTAGGGCATAGGCAAAGAATTCGGAAAAGATCTGGACAAGAATATTTATAAGCAGTTGTGTAAAAACTTCGTCACAGTCGTGGACAAGGGCAAAAACTTGTATGAGCTGATAAGAACTTAGACATAGTCTTAGACTGAAACCCAAACAAGGTTTTGGGCAATGGCATCGCAAGAAGAGTGTGTAAATTCACATCGCAAACATGAAGTGTAAATTGTTCGAGAATTTGAGTCACGTTTAAGTTTTCTAAGAGGCACCGACCCATCGGTGGCTAACCGTCATAATACAGATACACACAGATACAGGAATCACCATTCAAAAATTAATGCCCTGCTGGAAAGTTGAATGAATTTTAAGAAAGACAAAAGAATTTCCGTATCAAAAATATTCGGAAATTATATTTCCATATTGAGCAAAGATTTTGGGTCTACTGATGTGAGAGAATGTTATTGCAAAAGAAAAGTTTGATACGCGATTTAAGGTCCATTGTACGTTGACAGCATCTAGAGGAGATGTTTCAACAATGAAGTCCTTAGGCTTGATGACGGCAACCTCTTTATCGATTGTCTGCGAATATAACAATTAAGAAAATTAGGATTAGTGTGTATTACTGCTCCAGCATGAAGAGTATTCGAATCTGAACCATCGAGGCAATGCAACTAGGACGTTCTTGTTTCATGCACTCACGTGGGGAGAATCTCACCCAACTTGATGTGCGCCCACCTGGAGACATATGTTGAGGGGATGAGAAAGTTGTCTGAGACTCAGGTCTATACTGTATCGCCACTCTGAGAAGAAAATTATTTGGCACAGGCATATATTGGTGACGTTCTGTTTGGCGATAGGACGGAAACAAATATACATGTGCTTGCTGAAGTAATGTCCAAGGTGCGGCAGGGTAAATTCAGCGACGGTCTAAGAAGTTGCAAACGTTAGTGCCCACCGCTTTGAAGATCCTCTTTGCTAGAAAATAGATGGCCATACGCTTGATATGAGGAAATGGATCCAAAAGACGGATAATTTTCAATCAGGCTAAATCCATATTTTAAAGACTTTCCTGTATATTTACCTCCGTCCTAAACAGAACCTTGTATCTATGGGAAAAGAATTTAGTTAAAGGCTACAAGGTCTGCTTTGGATCAAGAGGTTCTACCCACGATTTTCAGACATACCAAAGTAGTGGCCAAGCCCGACTCTACTCCTGATCTTTATCAGCATTTAGTTGGATGAGCTCAAGTACTTAGCCGACATGGTGTAAATTAGGTAACTGGTGTCCTGCAAGGTGGCTTTGAACAAGATATTTATACCAAAAAAGGCCCAAGTTGGTCTACTATAAAGATAATTGCAAAACTTTATAACTAGTGCGCCGTTTCAAAATGGAATACAATGCCATTTGGCAAAAATATATGCAAATGATGCTGCCGTCCAAGTTTGATTTAAAACACTCTTTAATGACCACTTTTCGATTTAAACCCTGTAAGGAAATCCCAAGATCATTAAACGTAAACCCCCCGTCAAGATTGTCACTTTTCATTGATTGCCGATTGGCGTCATTAAAACACGTCAATTGCAGCGCAATTGGCTTGCGAACATTCATTCTTCCCGTTACAGGCCATAAATTAGGAGCTTAATGGAAAAATTGAACTTTACGAGACAATCTATGAAAGATTAACTTGATTTGTAACACTCCACTTCGAGTCGTGACGATGACCTTCAATTGCGATGATTGTGACTTCACTCCAAGCGTTGAGACGCAATTCTCACACTTAAAGCCAACCTCCAACGCTGGACAAAAAACCTCCAAGCTTGCAACTGCTGTCCCTAATCGTCGAGTCGATAGCCCAGCTTGCACTGCGGCGACCCTCACTGTTAATTGTGCGAAAACACTCGACTTCACAAAACTCTCTTCCCAGCGGTTGGAGTGGCTTCACCTAAACTTATTACTTAACAGCCGCTTAATGGCCCGACGGCCTTCAGAGAAACTTCTGACAAAGCAATCACGCGGCATTTTGTCAACAATCGCACGGCGAGAGAGAGAGAGAGTTAGCTGTCGACTGGTTTCGCCTTAAAAGTGCACAACTTCTTGGAATTTGCCAAGTGAGAGTGATGTCAGAAGAAAGGGGTAGGGGGGTGCGTATGAATTTGCAATAACATCTTAAAGCCGTATCTTGTAACCGCGTGTGTGCGCTGGCTAACATCGTTCCAAGTGCAAGTGTACACGGACGGCTTTGGCAGTCGCGCTGCGTCAAGTGAAACTCATCTGGAGTGGACATCGATGGCGTACGGCTCATATTGAGCTTTGCACTTGAAAGTTAGTGGAATGAAAGGCAACCGATGGATGGCGACGGGGCAGGCGAGGGTGGGCAACCAAGCTGCAAGAGTACTGAGAAAAGAAAAGAAAGTAGACGACAACGCCACACACGAGCATAGATTGAATTAGAGGAATAATTTGATTTTCTTGTTGAACTTGAGCTGTGTGTGTTTGTAGTGGCGGTACCCACACTCTGGGTGGGTGAAGTATTGCTGTTTGATTGTGTAAGACGATGCAGAGGTTATGTTGTGTTTAGAAAGCGATACAGCAGCAGATTGACGTGTTTTCACACGAGTGCACTGCGAAAGGACGACCCAGGGCTTCGGAGAAGGATACCTAATTGTGAAATTGAGTGAAGTGCGATATCTTCGTGGGGAATTTATTGATTTTGTTATTGTTTTGAGGTGAAGGCCACACTCAGGCTCAGTGTCAAATAGGTCAGGTAATCCATTTTGCGAGTTGCGTGATTGATGGATAAATGCTTCGTTTTAACTTTTAATCCCCTCAGGGAGCTGAACTTTGTCAATTCATAGAACTGGGGTGTTTTGTTACAATGCCTCTCTTGAGGGCACATTAATAGCGATGTCCTTGGGAGCAGATGATGTCCCGACGTCTGACTTTGAAAGAAATGTACAAACGTTTATTTTTAGACTGTGAATTGAGGCGGATTGATACAAGGCTTCTGTGCATGTTGTCATACAATAGACTTGATAGGCTTTGGCACAGCCAGTATTGTTTGTTTGTGGACACGAGACTCAACTCAAATTACTTCCTTTTGTGGTTTCATTCAGAAGCTGTGAATTTAAAGGACAAAATGAAACGAAAATTATGAATGTGTAAAGGTGGTTTGATGTGGTGTGTATCTGATTTTGGCGGAGTTCATTGTCACTTTTGAGCTTGACCAGCGAATCCAATTTATACATTTTTGGGTTATAGAAAACCGTTCATTTCCAACGTAGACTCAAAGTTCAGGACTGCCGGTTCGGAAAGCAACTGCTGGAGGTGTAAAAAGCGCCTGTTCTCGCAAGAATCTGCTGTTTTGTTGTCTTTGAAAGTCTGCCATGGTCTAGAGAGAGACACACACGCCAAAGATGCCAAAAACCAAGCTGCTGAGAACGACAACTTATCGGTTCGTCACGGCCCTCGCGTACATTCTCAGCTATAGCCGCTATAGTCCATTTAGTACGACGTGGTCTTACCAGTTGAATATCATCCACCTTTGTAACCTAAGACTCAAATTTGAGAAAGCAATAGTGGTTTCCGTTTCCCGAATCACGCAAAAAAAAACATTTTTCACAGAACGCTGAGTTTTGCAATACAGCTGAACAATTTGGAGACGCTGGGGTGCCGTGAGTTTTTCCATGAGGACTTGCCAATTGATACCGAACAAAAATGATAAAGAAGCTTTAAAGGATTCGAGCGTGATCTGTCAAAAAATGCCTACTGAAATTCAAACTTAAATACAAATTTGTGTGCGAGCTTTTAGAGTATTGTTTATTTTTGACCATAGATATGTCTTTTGATATATCCTGCAGTCGTTGGACGACAATAGTGAAACCAACTTAACGAATAGAACTTTAGAACTCTTATGTACACATTCATCTATGGCCTAAAATAAAGAAACAACTTTCCTTCACATCTTGACATTTTGCTTATTACGAGGCAGTGAATGTGCTTTCTCTCTCTCTCTCTCTCTAGAATTAAAGGAAGAATAATTTCCAGATGATGTGACTGGATGTGAATGAATCGCTTGATTCAAAATAACATCCGGAGCACTATGATTCAATTGAAGCGGGCTTGTCTGTATAGACATGAGGTTTAACATAGCCCCACAAAAAAAGTCTAAAGACTTTAAATCGCACGATCTAGGCGGGCAATTGACCGGTCCCGAACGTGAAATGAAATGTTCACCGAACTCGTCTCTCAAGAAGTCCATTCTTGCGCGTGCTGTGTGGCGTGTGGCATCGTCTTGTTGAAAACACATATCATGCAAGTCAAGCTCTTGTATTTTGGGCAAAGAAAGTTGGCTATCATCTCACGGTAGCCCTCACCATTCACAGTTACTTTATCATTCTTCTTTCAAGAAGTACGGACTAATGATGCCACCATTCCATAAACCGCACCAAACTGTGACTTTTTCTGGATGCATTGGCTCTTACAATGCTTCTGACTGATATTCACTCCAAAATCGACAATTCTGCTTATTTACGTGCTCATTGAGCCAAAAATGAGCTTCGTCGCTGAACACAATGATGCGTGCGATGAACTTTCTTAACAGAGCATGCATTTTGATAATAAAATTCAATAATTTTCGTCTGTAAGACGATTCATGGTTAAATTATAGACCAAACTGAAGATGTTTGACAGTGAAACAAAACACGAAACGTGTGTCAGCTGTTTAAACTAGTGCTGCCATAAAGATAATAGCTAAAAAATCACCTTTTATTATTTAGACGGGCTAGTGAAATGGGAGTATCGCTGGGGGTGTATGCAGAGTTAAAAGGTGGGCACTGGAAAAAATTCCCATGAAACAGCTTCGTTCGTATTGCTCATCCGTAATTCCACTTTCGGTTATGATTAAAAACTTGTTTTCTTACCACATCACACGAATCTAGAATACCCTCCCCAAATCTATGCATTTAACACAAATGTGCATCCCTACCAGCTCTTCCTCTCTTCCTTTATACCTTCGGCCCTTGCTATGATTTGGGTCCGAATATTTATTTCTCTTTAGTACGAGTTAAGGTTTTGCGGAATTAAAAAAAAGAACAATTGGTTTTAGTTTGCAACAAGGTTTGCTTCTTTATTAGACGCCAATCTCCGATTGACCGACCTCGATGTGATGCTTCTTACAAAACATAACATTTTACATCGTATGACATGACATCGTATGATATAAGAGTTCAGTGGAACAGTGGAAATGAATTGACAATGAAAACAATAAACAAATCTTCCACTCTGCGTTTCTGTCTCTAGTGATTGATTGAATCCTGGCAGGTCGTCTTGGGTTGCTTCTACTCTGTTGCTAGGTGCTTAACATAACTCACGCGCAAATTTAAAACAAATACGAAATGAAATACTTCTACTGTTAATTAGCTCTTAACACAAACAAACCTTAATCGATATTTTCTTGAAGTTTTTTTTAAACAATTTAGTATCTAGTGCCCTGTTAAAAAAATTGTTTCAAAACAAATAAATAACATGTTTTTTGTGAAACTAAATTTGTGACTTAACCCAAAAATATTTGTCTAATATTTAAGTCGTTGACTAATTGTTACTTTTTTATTATCGATCGACCCAAAAAATAAATATTTTCAATAATTAAAAAAAATATTTATTTTTTCGTTTGTTGTGAAATATTTTATGACGTCTTTCTTACAAAGGGTGCTATACGTTTATATGTTTCTAGTTTTTTTTCCAAAACAGTAGCTAATTTCCAAAACAAACAGATGCTACGACGTCTGTAGGTAAATTCTCCCTGCTCCCTACAGCGGTTTATCTTTGTTGAGCAAATAAATCTAAATCGTTTGCAATTAATTTTCCTTCTCAATGCCATTGCCATTTCCATGGTAACAGCAAACACGAAAAACAACACTAGGCTATGCCCGTTGCTCGATATCATATCTGAACTATCGACGTTAACAGCGGATTTCATTCATTCTAACAGCGGTTGCAAAGTACGTAGCGGCCAAAGCCCCGTCTAAATATTTACCCACCCGTGTGGCGGCCAAGTGCGAAAGCAATGTTACGAGACACAAATATAAACAATTAGCTTATCTCTCCCCGCCACCTCAGTTTGCCTTTGATGTTATCATTGCCTTGAGAAAAAACATTGGGAAGGGAAACAATGAAAAAAGCAAGTTCAATTAGTTATAATTGCGCTCTTACCTACTGTGTTTGCGCTTTGTTTGTTGGAGGGCTGATTTGAGTCAGATATTTTGTGGATTCTGGATTTGACAAGAGGCACAACAAGAACAAGGAGGAGAGCGTGTTATTCCCTACCATTTCCCCTAAAACACACAGTATCCCGATAGAAGCACAAAGAAGACAGTTAGAAGTCACACACAGCCTGTAAATCACATAACAACGGCCATTAACTCAGCGCCTTCCATGTTGCGTTCAGCACGAAATCTTTCCACGAAGATGAGTTATAAAGAAGATTATATCACGATCCGTTATGTTCGCTGTGCCCATATTCTTATGAAATCGACACACGACTTTGGCAAACTACTTTTTTACTGCCTCAAAGTGACTGCGCGGTCTTCAATGGAATTAGCTTCATGTTTGTGCATGGAATTCGCATTTTCTCCCCTTTGCCCCTTCCATATTTTTTTTTCTGAAAAACCAGAGGATATCAATGTTTGTTTATCAAATTGAGAGACATCCTCATCATAATCCCATCAAATCGTGACCTTTTTTTCTTCACTCCAATTCAATTACTCACTCTCCCCCCGAAAAAAAAAAACATCTGAGTCTGCCATCTTGATGAATTTAGCTATTTTCTCCTCTCCAGCTCCAGCCAGCTGCTTCAATCAAGTCACTCTCCTCCTCCTCCGCTCATCAGAAGTCACATTCCAAAGGAAAGTATCACCCCATCGTGGGGCCAGCAACGATGTGGCATAAGCTCTACGAATTTCGTTCCCCCCTCAAGAGTTAAATACTTCAGTCCGTCCCCAACTGTCAAGTGTTAGTTTCCGTTTCATTTTATTCGAACGAAGAATAGAATGATAATAACAAAAGTCAACTGTTAACCTACATATTTTTTTTCTGTCTCTCCTGCTCGTCCTCTTACTCTTCCACTTCTCGCCCTCCTTGTCGTGTACACCGTTTTCATTGCTGAACAACAAATTCGTTCAATTACTCTATGTCACGAATTTCGTGATTTTCGTCGTTTGTGCGTCTACTTTTCCTGTTCTTCTTTGTGTAGCTCTTCCATAATGCTTGTGTTACGACAGCAGAATTCACGAAACGTTCGTGGTGCTGCTGGTCTGTGCGTTGTGCTCAGACTGTGTGCGCGGTTGTAGGTTCGAATACCGCTTTGGCTTCTTAAAAGAAAAAAAAATCGGTATGCCCCTTTGTATTATTGTGAATCGCTGGTTTTCTCATAAGCGGTTTTAAGTGTTGAGGGGCTAGATTGACTTGGCTCTGACACTCCACGGGGTTGCTTGCGTCAATACCTACGCACTTTGACCTCACTAACCAGGAGTCTACAATTTTTTTTTTTAAGATTTATGCAAACGCTTGGAGAGATTCTTCTCTCTTGCAATGCTTTTCGGAGAATCAATTAGTCAGTAACAGCGCGTTTTTGAAGATTCCAAAAAGATACATAGATCCCTTCTAATTCCAGACGTCAAACGTGCGTCTTTGCTCCTCGTCTCCATATTTTCAACTCTCTCCGAAGATTATGCAATTTGCCACACTTCCGCCTTTTCATCAGATTTCAATCTTTTTTTCACGTCATACCTCACTTTAAGCCGTTGACTTTTTCCTAGCGGCATTCGATTGACCCACTTGGATTGGATCAACCTTCGTGCAGTGACGGATCTATCACGTGACCAAATCGTTTTTTTTTTTCACCGATCCAAAGTGCAGCGTGTCTTTTGATGGCTCTGCATAAATTATAGGGGAACAAAATAGACACATGATCCGACACGAAGGCGAATTAATAAAATGCTAAAAATATACCTGGCCGATTGTGTAAGCTAAGGTTATGTTGTCTTTAGATCATTACACATGCTTTCAGTTAAACGCCTGAATTTGACATGATCTGGAGATCATCTGACCAATTCCTTTTTGTATAATTTAAGCGTGAAAGAGGGTTTTGGTTGGATCCTTAATGGGGACTCTCAAACATAAAATATGTTAAAATATGTTTTAAAAATGGAGCAAACAAGAACCGCTAGTCTACACACACTTAGTAGAAGATGTCAGCAGTCATTGCACATTGATGTATCACGTCACATCCATCAGACGTTGAACTGTCGGAATATGCGCAGAACTGTATAAAACAGCTAGAGATGATCTGGTTGGACGCATCCAGCTCATCTGTAAGATATGGTTGAAGCAAGGCATGCAACTTGCCGGGTGAAAACTGACCCCTATAACCGCCTCAACTCTCCTTAACATTACGTACAAGATCCTCTCTGCTGTTCCTTCCGTATAGACTCTTATCAGAGTGGTTTCAGGCCACCGAAGTCCGCCACAGAACCACTTTTCGCGCTGCTGCAGATCCTGAAGAAGAAGAACATATCGACATCCACGTGCGTAGGGACAAGCTTTACAATGCTAAGTTTTATGTTGGCATTCCTACCGAACTTATTATCTTGTGTAGGATGACGGTGGAGAACTCTCCGTGGTCCGTCAAGGTCGATTCCAAACTCTCCGAGACTTCAATGTCAAAAAATATAGCGAAGCGGTGTCATGTGACTCTTTCCATATCATTCATGAGAAACTTAATACTCAGCAACAGAAGCACGATCTTCCAACAGTCCGTTCGGCTGCTGACATACGCAGATAGCAAGACGTAGTCGGACGAACACATCGAATTGGCCATGTGGCATTCAAACGAAAGCGGCTTGAATGGATCTGGCGGTGAACTGGGAGAAAACAAAGTAGGTTTATGCTGTCATCAAGGAAGGAAGCATAACATCGATTCCTTAGATAGAGCGTCACAATGGGCAGCAATAACTTTGAGGTAATTAAGGACTTCGCCTACCACGGATACGTAGTGATAAGGGTCTGCAGCATTAGTCAGGTTTAGAGTCGCTCTTGCTGTTTCCTTGGGCTCAAGAAGCAATTTAGCAGCAAAGCTCTCTCTCTGCTTTAAGGCGACGAACGTCTTGACGTCTTTTCGAGAGGAAAGTAATCCGTGCCGCTGTGTGGCCTCATGCGCCGTCTACGGATACAACGCATAAGATGGCTAGATCATATAGAGGGGATGGATAACACTGTTACGAGCTGAAGAGTCTTTGAATCCAAACAACTGGAGCAGGGCAACAGAGAGGGACCCTGTCTGAGATGGTGCATAGAAGTGGAGAAGGATCTTAACGAAGTTGCGGTGCAAAATTAAAGGCAGCTGGGCAAATACTATTCTAACTGGAGAGGCATTTTGGACCCAAGCCTCTTTTCTCTTCCACCTGGGGCTTAAGTGGACCTGAGTCTCTTCCCTTTTTCTCTTCCTTCCTCCTCTTCCCTCTTTCTCTTCCTTCCTCCTCTTCCCTCTTTCTCTTCCTTCCTCCTCTTCCCTCTTTCTCTTCCTTCCTCCTCTTCCCTCTTTCTCATCCTTCCTCCTCTTCCTTTTCCTCTTTAAAGACGAGGAAGTTCCTACATTTCGATTTCTCCTCCATATCAACTGCGACAGTCACATAAGCTGTAGAGATGATAAGGAAGAAGGAAACAATTACCATTATCTTTACATCGACACAGCATCCACAATAGCAAGAAAGGAAACGCAAGGAAGTTGTTTTTCACAAGAACGTTACTAGCTGGATATTGTTACTTGTTTCTAAGATAAGTCGCCTCGCCAGTATAACGGATGCAGTAGGATGTGAGCGGACTATTGGTTTTCTTTTAAGTACCAGCTTACCTGATCCCTTTAAACACCTTGTATACCACTACAAGAACGTAAGAAAAACGACAATCTCATCTATGTAGTCCATCAATTGCAGGAACTAATCCCATTAAATCATGTCCTTGTCCTTCTGTCCTAGAATCTTCAGATTTAAGATCACATCCACGTCAGTATTCATATCTAGTGTTAATCACTGATCTAGTAATAGATAAAGTCCATGTTGTGCAAGCTGTAGGTGTTAGGGTCCCTTCTCGGAGTAGCAGCCTCCTCTGTCAGAGGCCAGATCGTATGGTACCCTTTTCTAGTTGAAGTACAATTGTGGGTGCGCTTTAAACCCAAGCAAGCAGAGTTGGAGTTAAGTGTACTATCCCGATTAACCTGAAAAAGACCCGCTTACCCTTCTTGTACAGCATAGATGGTTATGCAAATTTTTACAACTTAAAGTTGGACTGCGACCGAGAAGTGAAACCTAAACAACGAGAAAAGTGTTAAAAAAGTCCGTTCCAAGGAGATGTGATTGTTCCTTAGGATAAGGACCCAATTGGTAGTTGGGATAGACCAAGATCTCTCATGTGTTATCTTGACTTGAGTTTATAAATCTGTCCTGACCGCGATTAGCCCCAAAGTCAAAAGAAGTGTAAATAAATTGGACGGTTTTGTAGTCTGCCTCTACAGCAATCCCTTTTCATTTGCGTTCCTTTGCTATCACACAAGTTAAGGGACAACTACAGAGACTATAATTTGAAAAAAAAAAACTGAATACCTCCCGTACATATTCAAAAAATTGAAAGAAGAGACTGAGAAGAAAAGTCCAATTAAATTGGTCCCATCCCTAATGAAGCCATCAATACAAAGAGCACTTAAGCAACGCAGATAATTGGAAGAGAGCATTTGCTCCATCTTGCAACGTTATTGAAGCAATTTACTTAATTGAAATGAACCCCGCCTCTCCTCGCAAAAAATTTCCTTTGGCCTGGCATGAATGCATTTATTAGCACTGCAACTTCTGCCCAGCAAAGGCAAACAACTGCAACCAGAAATCCTCAACTGTCTCGCACAGCGTCACAAATTCTGAGGAATGCACACATTCACCAAAGAATACTCATGTTGATTTGTGGTTCTCCTCTGCGAAATGCATGTCTCCCACGTGCACCCATTCCACGGGCAGCGAGAATTCCATTTATTTCCATTTAAAACACGCTGCCTTCTCGTTTTTTTTTCATCTTTTCAAATTGATATTTATTATCTTTTGGGTTTATCTACATTAGCAACATAACGGGAACATATCACTTGTTTTCCACAAAAAAAATGCATCCTCATCATGGTAAAAAAAAAAAGCATCGTTTGTCTTTCAGGATTCGGCATGGTGGTGTCTGTGTGTGTGAGTGGGGTACAATTTATCAGTGTGCAGGATGGAACTAATAGTTAATGTCATTTTTGAACACGAAAATTGCACAGAATTCAATAAATAAGAGCACTACTGGGGCGTCGTTCACATTAGACGAATTCGTAACCAATTCCAAATTGAAAGCCGTTGACCGCCTTGTCACCTTGGTGCTTCTGTATCGGAACGCAGTAGTTGAGTTCGATTCGAGCACGTTCAGCCAATTTAAATGCAAGTCCAATACCAACTGCGCTTCGCATGTTTTCTGAAAGATAAGACACAGAGAAAAGCGTTTGAATTGACTTTTGCGTCATTGAGTGCGTTGTCTGTTTACAAACCTGTTGTGAATGTGTTGAAATTTCCGACGTTGTAGAAGGCATGTGTTCGGAAATTATTCGCTAAACCCTTGAAGACTCCACTAAAAGGCAGGGGAGCCCATAAATGGAATCCAGCTGACCAGTAGCTCTGCGAAATAAATGGTGTTATGGTCCTGAGAGGGTTCTTTAAACTGTCCTTGAACTTACTTCTGCACCAATCGCAGTCCCATCAACTCGTGGGCCAGCACCACCAAATCGGAAGCCTCTTAACGTCTGCGGACCACCGACGTAGAACAGATTGCTGATCGGAAGGTCTTGTGGGGATTTCGTGGGTTGGACGTAACCTACCCGCCCACAGATCTGAGCGACCAATCCACCGACCAGGGGAGCACTTATTTCCGCGTGCGCATGGGTGCTCACGTAGGAAATATTGCCACCCAGGCCACTGTATTCACTTGTCGATTTCAGCATCATTCCCTGCGATGGAAAGACGGGACTATCCCTCTGATCATAGACGACAATGTAGCGCAGGAGTGATGCTAATCTCGGGCCACAGTGCTCACGAACTAGAAAAGGCACTGACTTACCTATGACGGAGATCTCCCGCATCGAAGATTCATATTGCAGCGAATGGCGGAGCTGACGGTACAACAGAAAAGACTGACGAGGATGAACTTGAGTGAATTATGCCTGCGCTTACCTGAAATGGCAGAAACGTTGTGATTGAAAAATCCCCCATGAGGCCAAGGCTGGAATTCTGAAACGAACTGATGTCCATCCGATCAATGTGGCGAAACAGCGACAAGGAGAACCTGTAAACAAAGAAATCAAAATTCCATCCCATCAAAATCTGCATCTGAACTCACTCAGGTCTATTTTCAAAGAGTCGTGTGTGAAAGAATGACTTCCAGAACTTCAGGGAAACATCATTCGCCCGTGTGCTGCTGTAGGAACCCTGTAGAGATAGGCTTTCCCCCCGTCCGAATATATTCGGTATTGTCAATTCCGTCCGCAATGACCCCTCATTCTGTCCCACTTCCGTGCCAACCGATCCCACCAGCCGGGAGAGTTCTTTGCCTTTGAACGTCACCTCATAGCCGTTTGGCGTCGCATTCTCCCCGTGGCTTACGTCGATTTTAATGCTAACGTCCTTAAAAATACCTAATTCGTGTAAATAAGAATTTGCGCTGCAAAGCAACCGCAGAAAGGTTAGATGCGCTCTAGGGATGGATTTGCGTGTCTTACTTCATGCATTCGATCATGACATCCTGAAAATTTGTGGCCTTGAAGAGGCCATTTGCTGCTTTCATCACATAGTCGTCGTGTGTTCTGGACAGTCCTGTGACGACTACTCGATCTACACGGGCCTTAAGAAGGGAATTCAGTTTGATTGGATGTGCGTGGGGGGAAGCTTGAGGGCGGTGCTTACCGGCAGTTTTGTAAGATCCACTTTTCCTTCAGCGGCAGGTACATTCTTTTTACTCCTGGGCATTGTTGCTTGTTTGTGACTTTGTTCTTGTCAATCCTAGAATGAGGAAATTGAAAGGGAATGTGAATCAGATTGTATTTCAATTGCATTGCAAGTGAAAATGGGCTTGTCGCCACCGCTGCACCTTCGGCGGTGTTTGTCAATAGTTGCTGCCCTTTTGCAATGAGCATTGTGGCACAACGCTGTTGCAGTTGACGGTGAAGGCATACATAATTAAATGCTACGCAGAGGAGTGCCTGCACTGATGATTAATGACCCCGCCTGTTAGACATGACTATTTCCTCATTTTTAGCTTTTCTTATTCATTGCGTGTCCTAACCAACACATTTTTGTTTTTTTTTTCTTTTGTAGATCGAATTGGAGAATCTCAATACAGCGACGGATCAAATAAATAAACTCGAGATTGAATTGGAGGTACGTTCGCAGCACATTTTCCTCTCACTTACTTAACACCTCTCACTACTTCCTCAATTCATCATCCACTTACTTCCCTTTTCCCTCTTCTCACACACAGGAAGCAAACTCAACATTCCGCATTTTACTAAATGAATCCACACGCAGATTGAAACTTTCATCGAAGAAACTAGGCAATTGCATTGAGAAAGCTCGCCCCTACCACGAGGCATTGGAAAAGGCCAGGGAAGCGCAAATTGAATGTCAGAAAGCGGCTGTTAAGTTCCAACGAGCAAATGGTAATCTACCTTTGGCATGTTTCCCATCAGGCATTTTTTTCTGACGTCCATTTGTCTGCCTTCCTGTTTTTTTAATGTCTAGAAATCCATGCAGCAGCAAAGGAAACGGTGGCATTAGCCGAACAACGTTTCATGTCAAACTCACACGAATGGCAATTCGACAATGCGTGGCAAGAGATGCTCAATCATGCCACGCAGAAAGTGATGGATGCCGAGAAACAAAAGGCCGAGTGTCACGCAGAGCATCAGCTTAAAGCGAAGGTCTTCAATGCTGCCGAATTGAAGGTGAGGAAACACAACACACAGACAGTTCATTCAATTTACCAATTCACTGACTTTCCCCTCACACAGGTGCAACAACTAGAAGAGCGCTTCCGTCGCAGCATAGCTAAATCCCGGCCGTACTTCGAGGAGAAGCAAATCTGCCAGGATCAGCTGCAAACGCAGAAGAATCGCATTCAGGAGCTTCAAGCGCAGGTGCAATCCGCAAAGCAGACATACTCAACCGCACTACGTAATCTCGAGCGCATCAGTGACGAAATTCATCAGCAGCGCGGTGACTTCGTCGGCATGACAACCCCACCGCCAGGTCCAAGGGAGCCTGGCGTCGGTGCAGAACTGGCCCCGCTGCCCGACTTCAATCTGGAACTGGAGCGCTGTGATCTTCCGTCGATGGGCAGCGAGATATCACTTACGACGAGCAGCTCAATCCGCAGCGAAAGAGGCGACGGAGTTGACATGGAAACTGACAACGAAGAAGACCATCAGATCGAGGAGGACATGGTGGAGGAGCTGCGAAAGAAGGTGAAGACCCTTGCTGTTCGCCCGGTCGAAGGCGGTGACGGCCAGCAGGAACAGGACGTGTGGGAGAGTGAGCTTAACGCAACCGTTGACAAGTTAGATCACCTCATGATGATGAAAGAGTGCGCCGCGATGAGCAGCAAGATCAACGTGCGATCTGTCCCGCAGAGACCCAATTCAGTGCTGGGTGCTGAAGCAAAGGGCCCCCTCATCAAAGTATCCGCCGCCGAGTTGACCATCAGTCCAACTGAAACTGTCTCCAGCCTTCCATCGACGCCGGACAAACACTCGGCCGCCATTAAAAAGTTGAAAGCTCTCGAACCACTTCCATCGGTGAATGTCTCCATGCGTGAACTGCCACTCCTCGCTCGTCTCGACACCCGGGCTGTGGGTGGATACTCTAAGCAACGCAGAAGATCACTCGACTAGAAGATTACAGATTTCTTACAGAGGCTGTAGTGTGACAAGAAGGAACCAGCCACAACAGCGTTCACAATGACTGAACCTTTCCTTCCTTCCCCGTCTCCACACACCGTTCTCTTCTGGCGCACGACTAATGGAGGGTGTGCGAAATCCCTCTCCCTCCCCCTACTCGTTGCTGTTGTTCCCACACACTTTTCAGTTGATTACACCACGATTTGGTGTTGCACTACTAGCCTCCAACTACACCACACACACACATACACTTAAGGAGAAAAATTAACAAGAAATTAATCCACAACATAATTAACTTACACGAGAAATTCAGTGCAAATTATTTTAAAGAACGATAGGAATCAGAGAGAAACAGAAAGTCGTCTGTAAGTGTTATTATTTTGCAATATTTGCATGTATAATATAAATAAATCATAATAAAGTATGTTAACATATACGAATGATTCTTTCTCACAAACTAATCCAGATACGTATCCGTTATTTTTCTAAAAACAAAAGAAAACCCAGGCAAACGAAAAAATACATTTTTCACACTTTGAGCACGTGTTTAGATGAGATGATTTAGGTTTGGAAAGCAGATCTGATCTTGTGTAGTCCAGTCCTATTGGTTTTGTGCCTGCAAAAGAACACGTATTTCCATTTCGGTTCAACTTCAAAAGTTTTCTGTTTCGTAGAGTAATGCGCAAAGTAAAAAAAAAACAAATTAGTTAGTGTAACACAAAAAACAAGTATGCTAGAGATCAATTATGTGATAGATATGTAAACGTTTATAGGGTTACAGTTACATGTTAAATGATTAAGATTGATCAACACAATTAGATGAATAGTTATGTGTCCATGTCACATAAGCATATTACAATGAAATATTAATAAATTACAAATGAATTCAGTATTCAAGTGTGGTGTTGTTTGATTTATGTTTTGGTTTACTTGGGATTTTGAGAACATGAGGCGAAGGACTTCTATTGGACAGCGACACGCAAATATTCGATCCCGTGGTGGATCGAGATCTTTGCGGAAAGTTCCGGGGAGCAAATGCTGTCATTCACATCTTCCACATTTTGTAGTCGCGCACTCTCTGTCTTTATTGAATTGGAAATCATTTTTGGCTCAATGGGTACGTAAATGAGCAGAATTGCCGATTTTGGAGTGAATATCAGCCAGAAGCTTCCAATGCATCCACCACAGTTTGGTGCGGTTTATGGGCTGGTGGCATCATTGGACCGTACTTCTTCAAAGATGATGCGAATCGTAACGTAAATGTGAATGGTGAGCGCTACCGTGAGATTATATCCAACTTTCTTTGCACAAAACAAGCAAGAGCTTGACTTGCATGACATGTGGTTTCAACAAGACGGTGCCACATGCCACACAACACGCGCAACAATGGACTTATTGGAAGGCGAGTTCGGTGAACATTTTATTTCAGGTTCTGGACCGGTCAATTGGCCGACCAGATTTAACGCCTTAAGACTATTTTTTTGTGGGGCTATGTTAAAGCTCATGCCTATACAGACAAGCCCGCTTCAATTGACTCACTGGAAGACAACATTGAAGCATTTATTCGTGAGACACCGGTCGAAATGTTGGAAAGAGTATGCCAAAATTGGACTAAGCGGATGAACCATTCGTGGCGCAGTCAAGGTCAACATTTGCATGAAATAATCTTCAAACATAACATTTATGGACCGTATTATCGGTTCAAATAAAGATTTCATTTATTTTTCTGAATTTTATGTGCTTTTTTTTTTGAAAAACTTTCCTATAGCTTTTAAAAAATCACACTTTATTGTTAACGAACGAATCCAAAATAGTTTTAGTTGGTACTCCTGAAAACAGGACATTTGTTCGCAGGCGAAAAACCCCAGAGTTTCAACCGGAGTGTACTCAAGACTGTAAAGCGCGGCGGAGCAAAAATTAAATTAGTTTCCTATTATGGTACTGGTCCCAGTTTTGGATAAAACCGATGATCACCGCCGGAGTTTACGTCAGCATTATAGGAGAAACCATGCAACCTTACGCAGAGTGGAATATGCCGCTTAGATGGATTCTACAGCAAAACAATGACCCCAAACATACGAGCAATTTGACCAAAGAATTGCTCCGAAGCAATTGAAACGTCAAGTTATAAAGTGTCCGTCTCATTCTTCGGACCTGAATCCCATTGAAAACCTTTAGACAGATGTAGACAAAGCTGTATATGAAATAAAACAAACCCAAAATCTTGTGCAGGTTGCGTGGAAAAATATCCCCGCTCAGTGAAGTCAGGGCTTAATCGACTCCATGCCACGACGTTGTGACGCTGTACTTAAAATTAAATGTTATACGACCAAGTACTAACCCAACAACAAAAATTAAATCAAAGAACTTCACTATTTCATTGACATTTACTTCATATTTATAAATTGTTGCACTTGGTGCTAATATCACGCACGATCCGAAATTCGGTGTCATTCCGGATAACGGGCCTTTTCAAAGTACCGAATGCACTTTTTTCTTATCTTTGTTAATAGGTTTTATTACTGATGGAAAAAGAATGTTGTGCAGTAAATATGATGTTTGTGCATGACGGTAAGAAGTTATTAGTTAAATAGTGACAAAGTCGAATATGGTGCTATTCTTTTGCACATTGCTGTACATGGAAGTGGGTCTCTTAACTATTGCTTAGTACTCTACAAAGAGAAACTGAAACTTTCGAAAAGAAAAACCAATGATGATAGTTTGTGATATTTTACGATTTGTTTTGACGAGGTTAACAATAAACAATTGCGTCGACTCACACGCCGAAGATCCTAGGTTCGATTCCCGGATTGAACACCTGACACTTGTCATGGCACTATCTGTTTTGAGTTGCTGACAACACACAAAGTGTTCTTATTGTCTATGAAAAGCCTCTCAAATCTCGTGGTTCGAAGGCTACAAAAGACTATAGGCCCCCTCTACTCGTAAGAGAACATTAGAACGCACTATACGTGTAGTTGCTTAAGAAGCTGGAACGTGGTCCCTTCTGGAAGTTGGTGCGACTTAATCATCAATCAACGCTAATGAATTAAGGCACATATCGAGGCCGCAGCGATAGATGCAATGTAAATAGCTCCAATGGAGAATGATTACTCACAAAATGATCACCTTTATCACAAGTTTATAATATAAGCCTGTTCGAAAGTTTTTCTTAAAAAACCTACTACAAGCGCCTAAGGGCGTGTCTTCTGATTTCAGTGAGTGGGAATGAAATGCTGTCATAAAATGTAAAAAGAGCGAAAATGAGGAGGCAACAGACAGCCATCACTTTTGATAGATGCTGGTTATCAAAGGTTGCCAAACCAAATCCTGACAACATAGGGAATTTATGACCATTTTACGGACCCTGTACTTTGCAAGTAATTTGTAGGTTTAGTGTACACAAACAAGATTTGAAATTATGATGTGCAATTTTTGGGAACGTGAACAAACTTTTGATGGAATTTGACAGAAAATAAGATAACTCGTACTTCAACTGGAGGCTGTTGACCACAAAAGCACCACAAGTAGGTGCATAAGCTCATGTTAAAAAGATTCTTCCTACATATACCACCACAAGTGATGAAGGATCTAGAGGCGTAGACACTCCACGCTAAATTAATTTGCCTGAATAGACAAAGTGTCTCTAAATTCTGCTTTTGAAAGACTTGTCTAACATGCAAGAGTCCAGAATATGCCACAACAAAAGTTAAGCTCCTCGTATTGGATGTTCTTAATAGAGCAGTAGTAACATCTCTCAAACAGTCACGTTACAAACAATGTTAAGGATTTTTCTATAGAAAGAGGAAACAAGAAGTACGCACTCGAACATTTGCCACTGAGTTAACTAGACGTCAGGAGAAGAAAAATTCCATTCCATCCGATGACAAATATTAAGTTTTTCTTTTTCACATGCCTGTACATCTTATCAACTGCATGAACAAGCCAACAAACCGTCGTTTACTTCTTCAAGTAATCCAGTGAATGCATGCCAACATGTGTCCACCACTTTCTCACATTCAAGATGTTCACAACAGCTGCAAATTGTCTTCTCCTATTCTGTCATGTCTAACGCATCCGTTAAACGAAGCGAAATTACACTACATTGCAGGAGAAAAATGCCATCGATCGCAGACAGACATTGCCGGTTTCATTGGATCTCTAAAGAGCTCTGATTTTACCAGCCATTTATTATGAAAGAAACGAGAACCACACATGCCACACATCTACACTTTACGACAATCAACGGCCACCAATAATGCATGATGTGATTACACCGAGTAAAAGGGCTTAGTGAACCAGTATCTTCACTAACCACCTGTGATACAAGCAAATCAATCTCATATCGTAAAAACACAAATAATCTAATCACTTTTACCCACATGCGCCTAACAAACTACTCTAGTTGCACAAGACAGTTACGAATTTCATCAAAACTCGGTCGCATTTATCATAGAAGCACTTAAGAAAAATGTTTTATTTTCAAGTTGCAATTAAGATTTGTTCAGGAGATGACATCATGCCCAAGGAAAGAACGACACAAATTGACTCTTAACACTTTTAGGATTCAATGCTAATGAGTATTCAAACAGACATATGGAGAGAACTCGTGTTGAGCGAGTATCTTTTATTCGTCGACCCTGACCACCACTGGCTGTGACACAATTTACACTTGAGCACATATCAACCTGCATCGCTTTCTCCACACTTCAGTGTCACTAAATGCTCTTTAAAATTCTTATTTAATGTGAAATTTATTAAAATATCTCAACACCACTGTCTGATTCACGGTTTTGAAATGAAATATTACATAATTTGAGTTTTTGTCGCCTTCTGGAGTACGCACCTTAGACTTATTTGTACAATTGTTTGCTTTGCTTGAATTTAAGTAATTATGCCAATTCAGTTTATTTGAGTTTTTATTTATGTCAACAAATAGTTTCAATGCATTATTTGTCGATATGATCGCACTTTTTTCAGTTCTCCGAGTGGGACGATTAACGCAACACACACAGAATTTTCGAATTGAAATTAAAAACTGACGGATAATTTTGACAGCGAATTTTGACAGTCGAAAAGAGAGGTTATTCCTTTCGAGAGTCGAAGCGGTTTCGAGTATTGAATACTGAAGGTGGTGACAGCTAGGGAAGAATAGGTGAAGCGAATTTGAAGCTTGTTGAATGCGGTTATTGAGTGTAGTTTTGGGAGTTTTTTTTAAATATGAAAAGTAAGTAGTCCCTGTCAATTTTAAGGTGGTGATCAGAAACCAATAAGGAAGGAATTGGTCTCTGGTGGTGGTGGAGAATAACTGGACAAGAGGTTTATGTGCGCCCTACGTGACCAAAGCGAGGTATGGGCTTGTGAACACAGCGAAAAGTTCTTGACTTGCCTTGTGCTTAACACCAACTATACTTCTTTGGGACCCCAACATAGTAAAGGTGTGCATGCAGCGATCATCCTCTGCCAAAAGTTTAAAATATATTTCTAGTCCAGCAGTTGTAGGTTGCTCCCTCATTACTTAAAAAGGCAATGTTACGTGCCGACCAGAAACCAATGCCCTATTGGTTTCTGGTAACGACGTCACAGATGGGAACAGATCCACTGTCAAAAGCCCCAAAACACCACTTAAGGGCAACGAGATTCGGCTCTGCACTTGGAATGTAAGATCCCTTAAAAGATCACGAGCATAAGATAAAATTGTAAGTGCCCTATTCCACTCTCAAACAGATATTACAGTAGTTTAGGAAATTTGATGGGCATAACGATTGATGTATAAAATCCTCGTAACATTTCCAATTCGACCCATTTCACACACTTGTCAAAGGAATCCTATCGTCAAATCATTCCCAAATTCCTTAAACACAAAAAACTTTCTCACATTGAACACATCCCCCCGAATTTTCCATCGCTTTCCGCATTGAACACCTCCATTCTAGCAGATCACATCACTGAACTCACGCATTCCAGTAGCTTTTTCGGATATTGTTTACTGAATGCACAAAAAAATTATTTCTTCCTTTCTCAATCTTTGCCGAGTGAAGACGTAATGGCTGCCCACAAGTCTTTCAGAATAAAGCAAAAATTAGCTAAAAAGCTAAAACAAAATAGATCAGTACCCCAATGGGTCCGTCTACGTACTGGAAACACAATCCGATACAACGCTAAGAGGCGTCACTGGAGGCGTACCAAGTTGAAGTTGTAAGAGATCCAAGTTGGCTGACCTGTGCTTCACAAAATCCCATCGGCTGGATGTATTTTTATATATGGATTAACTACTGAATAAAGATACAGTTGTAAAAGTTGATGAAATTGAGTTTAATTGACATCAATAAGTGATGAATATATTTGGAGTTTCAGTGGTGTACTGGGCTGGGAGGGAGTTGCAAAGTTGCTAAACACGTGTTGTTTTGTGATGACCAACGTGGTTGGATGCGGATTTTTCATGTGTTACAATTTATTTTATTCCGTCATTAGATGCGCACATAGATCTGACTGATTTTGCTTCTATTGCGTATAAGTTGAGGTGAGAAAGTGGCTTGTGAAATGTGTCGAATTTGTTTTCTTCAAACTATGTCCTGGACAGAGAGCTACTGTTTTGCTTGTCCATCTCTAGCGGGTGTACAAGACATATTTCTCTTATGTATTGCATGACGTTGAAGGTAATCTGGCAGTATGACTGAATTCCATGGAATATAGTGGGATCCGCCGTCTAGATGTGACTGTTGCATGTGACTATTCCTCTCATTTATTCCTGTTGACACATCTAACATCCTCGAGAAGAGTCTTCAAATTGCGATGACTGGAGAGGCACCTCCACCTGCAGAAGAACGAGCGTTTATTGTTGCTTTACGCTACTCTCAAGACAGTCTGGGTCCTTAACTGAAAGGCATGTTGCTTGTTGGACGCATACGCATGCTCCAATGACAGAAATTCTCTGTTAAAGCATCTTTCGAAACCGCGTTTCTTAAGATTCTGCTTGTTGCCGCCTTCTGGTTCTTCACCAATGCAAAAGTACACTGTCGCAGTTGATTCGTGCTTTGTCCAAAAGCTTCTTTTTCAGGAAACTAGTCGATTCCAGCCTCGCAACATTCTTTTTTAGGGTACCGTCAATGTCATGCATGCTGAACGAAATGATGATTGGCCGCCTAAACTGTTTGTAGAAGTCCTAAGTCTTTTTTTGCGTTAGTGTTTAAATGTAATGTTAGTCGAGGCTAACGTTTCATGCAACCGGCTCTGAGTGACTTGGTATTCATCCCGTCGACAAGGCTGATTTTGGAGAATTATATAAAATTCACTTTGTCTATTGCTTGTGCTGGACTTCTGTTCCACCGCTTCAAATAAATGATCTTCACGGGCCCAATAAGTCAGATTTGTTTGATCTTATCCAGACGCTTCACTTCTAGAAGAAGGTAAATACACTTCTCTATAACCTATAAGAGCTGACTGCTGTCCTGAATACTCAAATGGAAGTATTCGATGAAATTGACAACCGGTAGATGAGATGGTTGGTTGCGATAAGTGTAACGTAAGTTTTTTGAACAGAGTTTATCCGTCCGTAATGATGGTTTTGTTTGGTTGTTTATCATTTGCCACTAAAGTTTATTGAGAGGAGGATAATCTTAGCTTATAAAGCTTATAGATGAGAACGTTCATCCAAACTTTATGAATAGTCCTTTCCTGCAGGACACAAGGTCATAGAGCAGTGATGAACCTTCAGACTGTGCAATGGCAATGGCTCCTCTAGCCTTATCGGTCTCGCTATTCGCAGTCGACAAAAAAATTGTAGGTAAATTCTACTCGTGAGAGAACAGCACACACAACACGAGTAGTTGATGCAGAAATTGGGCCCTGATCAATTCTGATGATAACTTAATTTTCAGGATTCAGCTAGAATTACACAAAAGCATATAGGGTATACATATGGAGAAGGCTTAAGTGAAACCTTATTTGGAATCCCTAAGCACTATCTATGTAGTCTTTACATTGCCATCTTCTCCCTCCACCATGGCATATTCAGCTTCTCCTCTTGCACCCTCATCATGTATAACTGGAACTGTAAGTCCTTCTGTGTGCATTATTTCAACAGCCAATTCCTTTAACCTCTAAAGAGACGTTCTTCGAGTACCGAAGACGACTGCCTTCGATCCCCCGAGGTCACATTGTTGGCGGAACGTCTCTCTATCTCTCTTTATAGGTTTATAAGGAGTTTGCTTATTTCGAGAAGAGTGTAAATGAAAGGTCAAGTTCCGACGCAGAATCGCATTTGTGGCTACTGACTCTGGGAACTCATCGTACTCTTCTCCTTCTTCTTGTGGCGCTACAGTCTGGGTGGACCTGGGCCCCAGCCAACATGCCTCTCCAGACAGCACGATCTTTCGCGAGTTGCGCACTCCAAGTTGGTTGAGGTCCTTCTCCACTTGTGTGCGCCACCTTAGCCTCGGCCGTCCTCTGTTGCGTTGTCCCAATGGCTCAGATTCGAAGATTTTTCGGGCAGGAGCAATGGTGTCCATACGCTCTATATGGCCTATGCGTTGTATCCCAAGACGCATGACTAGGTGCATGTCGCTGTACAGCCCATAGAGTTCGTCGTTAAGTAGTTCGGTTTCCTTCAAGACCAAAAATCGCACGCAAAACTTTTCTCTCGAGAAGACTAAGGGCTTCCTCAACCGCTTTTAAAAACGTCCAGGCTTCCGCGCTATAAAGTAGGACTAGGATGATC
The DNA here is from genome assembly GCA_944738645.1 of Eristalinus sepulchralis. Lineage (NCBI taxonomy): Eukaryota > Metazoa > Arthropoda > Insecta > Diptera > Syrphidae > Eristalinus > Eristalinus sepulchralis. The sequence goes on from OX122883.1 coordinate 66,433,423, forward strand.
AAGCTGTTATACAAAGCCAGCATAGTCCTTCGAGAGAGGGCTTTATTACTCAATTGCCTCTTGAGCCCAAAGAAACAGCGAGTGATTCTGCGTTTGATTTCGGTACTGGTGTTGTTGTCCCTATTTACCGCGGAGTCGAGAAAGACGAAATCCTAGACTACCGCTAAGTTTCTGCGGCCTAGTGTGACGGTCTGTCCGAGACGTCGATTTTGTGCGCCCTTCCTTGATGACAACATGTACTTCGTTGTGCCCTCATTTACCACCTGAGACACTTTAGCCGCTTCCGCCTTCATGCCAGCAAACACCTTATTGACTTCGTCGAAGTCGTCATCGTACTCTACAAGCTGCCTATTCCACAGGTGCTCGCATTATGGGCTCAAATGCTAGACTACAAGTAACTCCATACTTTCGGCCCGTGCTGTGACTAAATTCCGGCCACTAAAGGGACCTAAGCATTACCTTTAGCACGCGCCAATCTAAAAAAAATTGCTGAGCAAACATAGCAGGCTCTCTGCCTTCTCTAGCACAAACCTCAGTATGCCATCCATGAGTCAAGGGACGCAATAATCATTCTCTTTTCTAATTTTTATTAAAATAAGTCATCTTAACAACAATATTCCACAGCAGAAGAGTTTTCACTTTTTGTTCTTTTTAGTGAATCTTGGGGCCCCAAAGTTCTTTCCCTTGTTGAACTTGTTCTTGCCCGCTTTGTTTGCAATCTTCACCGCACTAGTCTTCTTCTTGGCATTGATCTTGGTCATTTTTTGGTGTCGATTCGCCTCAGATCTGAAAAAATCCAATCAATCACATTACATAACACATCGCACATGATGCTTTCGCTTCCCCATCCACTCACCTCAATCTCAACGCTCCACTTCGACTAACATCTGTTAAATCATTTGTGAAGGCCGACTGTGATTTCCTTTTTGGCTTCTTGGGAGCATCTCTGCTGTTACGGGTAACCTCCGCCACTGTGCTCAGCTTGCCAGGACGCTTGCGAATCTTGGCAAGTTTTGCACGGACAAGGGATACTTTCTCGACTTCTTTCATTGCGCGCTCCTTTGCCAACTGCTCCGGGGATTTCTTCTTCTCTTCTTTCTTCTTCTTCTTGGGTTGCTTCACTGGTGGACCATCTTCACCGTCGCCTCCGTATTCAGGACGCTTTCGTTTGTTGCCTTTCGGCCCAGCTTTGCCTGGCTTACCATTCTTTGCCTCAGCTTCATCTGTAAGGGCCAAGCGGGCTTTCTCTTCCTCTCGCTGCTTCTTCGTCTGGAACCAGGAGCGGTTCTCATCCTTTGCACCAATCAACTTGCGCTCGACTTTGGATAGCTGCTGCTCTGCCTTCGCTAGTTGACGCTCAGCTTGTTCCTCATCAAGGATGTTCTCTGCAAACACAACAATTTATCAGACTTCATTTTTCCCGAGATGAATTTGACTTACGAATCTCTGGTTCCAAGGCCGTTAACTTCTTGCGGTACTTCTCAATGATCTCCGGGGGAATGATTCGATTCTTCACCGAGTTTTCTGCATTTTTGATGATGTCCTTCACGATCTTTCGCTCCTTCTCTCCAGCCAGGGACACGGAGATACCAGCCCTTCCAGCACGAGCTGTACGACCAACACGATGAATGTAGTGTTCCGTGGTGATGGGCATGACAAAATTGATGACAGTCTTGACACCGACAATATCCAAACCACGAGCAGCCACATCGGTAGCAATTAGCACGTCGATCTGCTCCTCTTTGAATTTTTTCAACGACTCTAGACGTTGCTGCTGCGTCAGGTTGCCATGAAGTTCTCCAGCACGAATCCCGAGCAGACCCAACAAAATATGCAGCCGATGGGCCTGTTTCTTTGTCTGCACGAACACCATGCAGTGGTCGTGGAACGTGCGACAGATAAGACTGGCCAGGATGGGCTCTCGGTCGCCCTCTTTGTCCTCACGAATTCGAATGAATTCCTGCCTCAGATTGAAGGCAACTGTTTGGTTTGTGTTCACAAACACTTTGACGGGCTTATCCAGTGAGACTGCAGCCAAATCCTTGACCTGCTCACTCATTGTGGCTGAGAAGAGCATTGTTTGACGGGTTTTCGAGCACGAATTGATGATTTCCTTCATCTGCTCTGCAAAGTACTCATCAAGCATACGATCGGCTTCGTCGAGAATCAGAACCTACGATAAAGGGAGACACGCATCATTACCTCAACTCACTTTAAGCATCACTGTAAATATGAATTCATGAATCAGGACTCCTTTTTAAGCAAAGAGAAGCCACCAAACAGATATCCTCCTTTGTCCAGATGGACTCAGAGCGCAAGGATTAAGATCATCACTTTCCACCACCCCATCCCGAACGATAAAGCTCGAACCTACCTCAATGGAATCCAAACTGAAGCTGGGACAATTCTTAATGTGATCAATCAAACGTCCAGGAGTGGCAATAACAATGTCGGGGTTCTGTCGCAAGACCAATTCTTGTGCCTTTACATCCAAACCACCGATAGCAAGGCCAGTATCAACAGATGTGAACTGACTCAACTGCTTCGTCACCTGATACACTTGTGCACCCAGTTCTCGAGTGGGCACCAACACTAGAACCCTCGTAATTGTCCGGTTGTTCATTGGCCGGTAGAGAAGACGTTCCAGTGTGGGCAGCATGTACGCCGCGGTTTTACCAGTTCCCGTCGCTGCACATCCGCATATATCACGCCCCAGAAGAGCAATAGGTATTGTCGCCGCCTGAATCGGAGTTGGATAGATGTAGCCCAACACACCAATGGCCCTCATCAGTGGTCTTGACAGATTCATTTGATAGAATGAAGTGATTTGCTCATGGGACTCAATTTCTTCAAAGGCCATCTTCTCGCCCTCTTCCTTGTCTTCCTCGTCATCAGAACCGTATTTCTTCTTTTTCTTCTTCAGCTTTTTCTCCCGTACACGCAGTCCATCGTGCGTCAGTTCGTCCTCTGATAGATCAATCTGTAAGGCACGTCAATCTGGTAAGGATCTTTTTTTGAAGATGCTTCCTTCTGTACTAACCTCACTCTCGTCATCACTTTTTACCACTCCATTCTGCTCGCGCTTTTGCAAACGAGCGGCGATTTTGTCATCAGTCTTTGTGCGCGCCTTGCGCTTAACAAATTTCATAAGATCATCCCATGTGTCCTGATTGTATTCCTTGACCGAGGAAACAAACTCGAAACCCTTTTCGAATTCGGTTACCTTCTTGTGACGCAGTTTTGTCGGTTGATACTAGGGAATACAAAATAGAAATTCTGTTGGTGAGCACGTGTGCACAGATCGTACGTTTGTTACGAGTCTTTACCTCCACTTCAGCATCTGAATCTTCTGACAGATTCTCCACCTCGGCATCTTCTTCGATTGTTGAAATTAAATCTAGACCTTTTGTAACCATTTTTGTGTAGAAAGCAAAACTTCTCCGGCGAGTGAAACACGTGAAAATTGTGTTTTCACAGGATTGCTTAGAATGTGGGGACAAAGTGAAACGTCAACGCGAAACGAATGTCAAGTTAAAATGAATCGGTATTTAGTTGTTTTTGTTTTCTGCAAGGAACTGCCAGATGCGAGAGAAATCAGTTTTTGTTTTTTGATAAGACTTATTTGTTTTGTTTATTTTTATTTTTAATATTTATTTGAATAGACGAGCTTAATCTTTTTTTTACTGAAAATTGAAATGGAATTGAAATTAATCGCTTTACGCTTTTAATACCAAAGACCTTAAAAACAGAGATACGCCAAGCTTCTTAAAAATACTGTTTGTTAAGATTTAGGTATCTACAAGTACAAATATTAAAAAATCAATTGTCAGTGGCTCTGCTACCCACGAGGCTCTGCTAGCTTCTACCAAAACTACTCGTGTTGTCCGAGCTACTGTTCTCTTACGAGTAGAAAGGACCTACATTTTTTTGCCGACTCCGAACGGCAGAGACATCTGAGAGAAAATCAGAGAATCTTTTCTAGACTTAGTACTCTTTGAGTGTGGTCGGTAATTCGAAAGAAGTGGTCCCGTGAAAAAATGCCAGGTATTCCGTCCGGGAATCGAACTTAAACCTTCGGCGTGTGGGTCGACGCATTTACCCACTTTGCCACAGCGACCACTATTGCATAAAAATAAAATTAAAAAAAGGTTAGTCGTAAGTATATTTAAGTTAGAATAGGATATATTAAGGTAGATTAAGATTTTTTTGTAGAAAATTCCATAGATAGCTAAGTTTTAAAAAAAAACGTTTTCTTAGTTTTAAAAAAATAAATAATAGTTTTTATTAATTTAAAAAAAATAACTAGCCTTGACGCCGAAAGGCAAAAACAAATATATTAATAGTTTAGCTTAGAGCGCCCGCATAGAGCCAGTAAGTAGTTATAAGATTTCGATTCTGTCGTACCTAGGTTAAGCGTTTTATACCTAGTTTTAAGATACTATTAGATAAACAATAAAAAAAATGCCTTTTAAACTAAACTAAACTAACCACTATTGCATACTCTAATTGTTAGACCACATTCAGCAATTAAGCAGCTGCAGCTGACAGAGCTTGGTCATGTCAACCCATTACATGGTTTCAGCACATGATCTCGGTTAGCTCTAGTTTCAAGAAGACGACGCTTCGACCCGTACCTGCGCAATGGGGGGAACACTTAATTTCAAGTTTTGCAACGGAAAACTGGCCGCCTAGATCGCGCGATATTATGCCTTTAGAATAATTTCTCTGGGGTTATGTAGTCTCATGTCTTAAGAAATAGGCCAGCTACAATGGTTGCTATGGAAGCCAACATTACTCGTGTTATCCGAGAGTTGCCAGCCTATATGCTCGAACGAATTGTCTGAAATTGAATCTTCCGAATGAACCATCTCAAACGTTGTTGTGGAACACATTTACGTGATATCATTTTCAAAAAGTAAATGCCAAGAATTGTTCTTTTATGTGATAATAAAAATGTTAGGTTTGGTTTCAAGTTTATATGTTTTATTTTACATTATAAATCAAACCTTACAATGAATCACCTTTTACTAGAAGAGAATGTCGTCCCTTCGACGTAGACGAAGATATCGATATCCAGATTAAAGTGGAATAAGATTGCTGGTGCAGCTGGACTGTGATGATGATTATGGCGAATTCTCGCTACTCCGGGTTGGTACCGAATGAGACCTTTAATGCAAAAAAAAAAAAACAGGTTTTAGACAAAACGAAGCGCTGTATTGACTTTGTCAACATCGTTCTTGAGAAGATAACGCCAACCCAAGAGGCCCCATCCGTACAGTTGGTAACATATGCGGATTACGTGGACGTGCTTGGTCGAACACAACAAACAGTCAATGAAATTTTTGCTGGTATCGATGGTCAAAATGAGGTAAACGGTGAACGAGAGTTAAAGGAGCCTTTCTCATTTATCTCCGCACAATATCGTCGACTCTACCAGAACGTCACCAAAGGAAGTTATAACTTTAAGGATGTGAGGGACTTTGTCTATATTAGCTGCCATGTAAACAGCGTGTCCAATTCTTGAAACACCAGTTTTCTTAAGGCTCTAGTTGCAATTGAGGAGTAAAAGGCTCCAGAGGTATTTGAGGAGTAGAGCCCCTCTAGAACAAAGCCGCAGGCTCAGATGGCTTACCATCGGAGCTCTTCAAGGCTTGTGGCAATGTTCTGGTAGGGAGCATGCACCAAATTATCTGCCGAATATGGGAAGACGAAAGCATGCCCGACGACTGGTATATCAGCTTCATATGCCCTATCCACGAAAAAGGCGATCCTACCTCGTGCAACAACTACAGAGGTATATCCCTGCTCAACGTCGCCTACAAGATCCTATCGAGCGTACTGTTGAACGTCTAAAGCCGTTTTGCGGCTTCCGGCCCGGCAAATCAACTATAGACCAAATCTTCACACTGAGGCAAATCCTGGAGAAGACCAGCGAGTTTCAAATCGATACGCACCATCTGTTTATCGATTTCAAAGCCGCATACGACAGCATTCATCGCAACGAACTTTTCGAGGCGATGGCCGAATTCGGGATCCCGGGAAATTGATCTGGTTATGTCGCACCACGCTAATATATACGCGATGCACCGTGCAGTTCGGCTTGAGAACATCTGAGCCGTTTGAAACGGCGAAAGGCGATGCGCTGTCGTGTGACTTCTTCAATTTGGTACTGGAGATGATAGTGCGGCGGGCCAAGGTAAACACGGAAGGCACTATCTTCTAAAAAACAGTGCAGCTGTTGGGATATGCGGACGACATCGATATCGTCGCGCGTTCCCAAAGTGCCGTAGCGGAGACATTTGCGGCAATTGAAGAAGAGGCGAACCGAGCTGGTCTCAAGATCAACGAGGGGAAAACAAAGTGTATGCTGTCGACTAAGAAACGTTCCGTCACACAACACCTACGGCAGAATGTAAGAATCGACAACTATATTTTTGGGGTAGTAAAGGAGTTTGTCTACCTCGGGGCAAACGTTAACTTTACAAATGACATCACAGTGGAGATCCGACGTAGAACCACCCTTGGCAACCGATGCTACTTCGGTTTGTCGAAACAACTGGGGTCAAAACTCCTGACTCGAAGGACCAAAGTCATACTCCACAAGACCCTTATACTGCCAGTCCTGCTTTATGGAGTTGAAAGCTGGACGATAAGCAAATCTGCAGAGCTGACTCTTGGTGCCTTCGAAAGAAAAATTCTACGTCGGATATATGTTCCCGTCTGCGAGGAAGGCGAATGGAGGAGAAGACATAACCGCGAACTCTACGAGCTGTACCAGGATGTGGATGTAGTTCGGAAGGCAAAAATCCGTCGACTACACTGGTAGGCCACATCGAACGCATGGACAGAAACGTTCCAGCGAAAAGGGGCTTTGAATCTGAGCCTCCTGGTTCGAGAAGAAGAGGACGACTGAACCTCCGGTATAGAGACCAAGTCATCACGGACGTAAGACAGCTTGGCCTTGATGACTGGAAGCAGCGTGCCCAGGACCATCAGCGATGGAAGGCAGCAATTGCTCAGGCCCTGACCCTTCATGGGTCGCTGACCTGATAAGTAAGTCCCGTCTGGGAATCGAATCGAACCTAGACTTTCAGCGCGGCGGTCGACGCATTTACCACTCGCCACGGCGACCACAAAATTATATATTAATTAATTTAAAATAAAATAAAGTGATTTTAATTAAAATTTCCATATTCCTTAGTATTTTCTTATACCATCATATTCGGCTTCGGCCGAAGGTGATCAAAAAGCCGAAGTTCGGCTTCGTCCGAAAAAGTGGTCTTCGGTCGGACTTTAACTAAGAAGGCTGGATGGACTATGTAGAGTGCAGGCACAACACTGCTCCAGTCTTCAATTCCATACCAGAGGGGCAAATCAATAGAGAACGAGAGGGTGCGAAGTTGGGCATATGAAGAAGAAGAAACATTGACAACACACAACTCAAAAAAACAACAAGGGTGTTTTTTTTGCTTTTATATTATTTTATTCTCCACATCACTTTTGAATTCTTGTTCTTGTTGTTCGGGTCTCTCTTAAAATTAATTTATATTATTTATCATGTACAGCAAGTTAATGTTGCGTATTTAAAATTCAAAAAGACAATATATTTTATTTCTTACATTATCACTTGGAACTTATAGAAAAAATTATATTGCTAACAAAATAAATGAATTCTTTTAATAGACGCTACTATAAATATGTGTTCTTTTTTTTGGTTTTTGTATTTTTTTTTTCTTTTAAATTGTTTATTTTCTTTATTTATCATTCATTAAATTAAACGTAAAATTAAATATCTTAGTGATTTTATTTTTCTTATTCTTTATGTTTATTTTTTTTTGTTTAAGTGTTTTTTTTTGTTTATAGCTTATAGATTTCTTATGTTGTGTTTTTTTTTTTGTATTTACTTATATCATATCACAGATTTTTCGAAAAAAATTTCATTCATGACTTTTTCTGAAAAACTTTTACAATTTTTTGCGTTTTTTGTTTGTCGGTTTTGGAGATGTCCAAATCAAAGAATTCAGAAATCAAAAATAGTTAATCAACACAATTACTACACAAAATGTTTTCTTAGTTTAAATGTTCATTTTTTGTTGTGTTTTTTTTTCTTGAAGACAATTGAAAGGTTCTTTACTTTACAGTTATGATTTTTTTTATCTATTTTGTTTTTCTTCTGCTTTGCGTTATTGGGGTACATATGTATATTTATTTTTCTTTGGGAGTTGTGAACATTTATTTATTAATTTATTTTTCTTTTATAGAATACATGTAAGTACATCATCTTTACACTATTGCGAGAGAAGTTATCTTCTGCTGCATCAGTTTTTGTTTTAATCGAAAAAACGATAAAATGTAGTTTTTATGTAACTTTTCTTTTGTTATCTCATCTTGTTGTGTGTTTTTTTTTTTGTTTTCTTTTAGAGCCATCATCAGAGCATATTTCGCTTCGTACTATATCCAAATCACAATTTTCATTAAAGTCCTTTTTTCCGTTTTGTTTCTCGTTATTATTATTATATTCTTTTAATTTTTAATTTAATTTATTGGTTTCCTATTTTGTGTTGAAAAAATAATTCTTATTTATATTCATAGGGTTTCTTAGTTAATTAATTTTCTTTACACACATAAACATTTAAATTTTGTTTTTAAAAAAGTCTTTTCATGGAAATTCGCATTGAATAAGAACGAATTTTCTTTTCTTTTCTGTGTGTGTGTGTGGGTTTGGGTTGTGAATTTTTTTTTACAATTTAATTAGCGGTTATGTTGCGTTAAATACACTTAATTCATTTTTTCTCTAAATTTAGTAATTTAACATTTTTTTGTAGAATTTTTTATTTTCTTATATATTTTCCATTGAGTTGTATTTTAATTAACATTTACAGAACACAGATATTTTGTTTTTTTTTTGTCTTATCATTTTTTTTTGGTTTCCTTCCATTGTTTTCGACGTGCCATCGATGAAAACGAAAACATTTATGTGGATTTTGTATTTTTTTTCTTGAATTCATTTCCTATGACTTAAGAATTCTTTCGAAGAGGTGGTTTCTGCCGTAGAGCTTCTCGGATAGCAAGTGCATGCTGAAGTTGTTGATATACTGTTGCATTAGTTAATTGTTGTTGTTGTTGAAGAGATGATGTCATAAGGCTGATTCCTCACCACTGTTGCGTCTCGCATGCTTGTCATCTGGAAGAAAATAAAATCTTTAACTTAAAATGTTTTTTTCTTTACACGATAAGTTAGTTAAGGGTTTTATGTTCGTTTCTTTAATGGAAGCTTGATTTCCGTTTAACTCACGAGCAGATTAGAATTCTCCTCTGTGCTACATCAGCGGGGTGTGCCTCAGACTATGGGGACATTTGAAGCCTTCATGCGTTTTGGAACTAGAAGGTGTTAGATTCCACGTCTCTTTTGGGTTATGATATAGCCATTTAGAATTTACAGCGCAATTTTGTTATTTTTCTAGTGTAGACTTTATTTATTTTTTCAGATAACTTTATTTTTCCTTTTCTTATTATGTGCACTCCTATCGCTCGGAACAATCCCAATCAACTGACTCACTAACATTTGATGACCGGCACAACCCTTCTCTTTTTGATATTTACTCTTAATGTTACTCGTTTGCCCTAAAACAAGGTTGCCACACTAGGAGCATTTGTGTTTCGGAGAGTCGTTGCTCTTAGTTTTACATTAAACCTATGCGCCCTACACACGATCAATATTCACCAACCTCAGCATTTTAAGTGGCTTGCATTAGAGGCTTCGCGGGGCCAATAAACGCACACGAGTACTCCAGATCTTATCGTGGATCAGCCAAGTAGTCGCCTACGTGATGGAATTACATTCAAGGCTACCCTTGGAAGTTGTGTTGATTGGAATATTTTAGTCACGTGATCATACCATCGCCAAAATCTTCACACTACGACAGATCCTGGAAAAGACGCAAGAAGTGCAAATCGACACTCACCACCTATTAGTCGATTTCAAGGCCGCATATGACAGTGTGCATAGAGACGAGCTATACAGTGCCATGTCTAGTTTTGGCATTCCTACTCTACTCGTCAGATTGTGTAGGATGACGATGGAGGACTTTCGCTGCGTCGTCAAGGTCGGGAATGAACTCACTGACACCTTCAATGCCAAAAAAGGTTTTAGACAAGGCGACGCACTGTCATGTGAGTTCTTGAATATCATCCTTGAGAGGATCGTGCGTAACTCACAAGTCAACACCAGAGACACGATCTTCCAAAAGTCAGCTCAATTGCTAGCTTACGCCGACGACATTGACGTGATTGGACGAACACAGGGAGACGTCAATGACGTGTTTGCTAGCATTGAAGCGGAAGCGGCTAAAATGGGTCTGGTGGTAAATGAGGGCAAAACGAAGTACATGCTACCAATGAGGAAGCACGCACAACATCGACGTCTCGGACAGAGCGTCACACTAGGCAGCAGAAACTTCGCGGTAATCAAGGACTTCGTATACCTCGCAGAATCCCTCTTGCCAATCGCTGCTTTTTTGGGCTCAAGAGGCAATTGAGTAGAAGAGCCCTCTTTCGAAGGACTAAGCTGACTCTGTATAACAGTTTGATCATCCCAGTCCTACTTTACGGCGCAGAAACCTGGACATTACTAAAAGCGGATGAGGACGACCTTAGTCTTTACGAGAGAAAAGTTTTGCGTGCGACTTTTAGTCCTGTTTGCGTTGATGGCATTTGGAGGAGAAGATTTAACGATGAACTCTTCGTTGTCACACCAAGCTCGGTTTTTCGAATTACAGATCTCCCAGGCTGCTTCCAAATTAATCCAACCCTGCAGGATGAATGAATGGTACTTGTCAATGTTTTCATTCGGACAAAGTAATCAGCGAGGCAAGGTGCTTGATTTTCGAATCACAGTCGCTTGAGTACTAGAAATCAAAAATTAAATTAGGTCTGTAGAGAAGACTCCTGTAGGAAGATAAGAGTTTTCTTCATACCGAAAGCGGGATCAAGTCCAATGGAAACTGAACTCTCGTCAGAAAAGTGGCTTAATTGCAAAGAATTCAACCTTTTAATTTCAACTGACAGCCAGGACGATCTTCTGCTGCGCACTCCAAGTTAGTTGAGGACTTTTCTTCCCTTTCTTATTTACTAGATCCTCTACGGTAGGGAAACGTAAGAAAATGCGGCTCAGATCTATTATGCTATAGTTCGAACTAAGTTGCGAAGCTTCTAATAATAGACTGGCACTACAGCCCACAAGGGACCAGAGCCTAGCTTCTACAACAATTACTAGTGTTGTGCGTGCTACTGTTCTCTCAAGAGTAGAAGGGACCTACAGATTTTTGCCGACTCCGAACGGCAAGATTTGAGAAGGTTTTCATAGACATAGACTCTTTGAGTGTTGTCAGCAACTCGAAAGAGGTAGTGCCGTGAAAAAAATGCGAAGTGTCCCGTCCGGGAATCGAACCCAGACTTTCTGCGCGGCGGTCGAGACACTTACCACTACGCTACGGCGACCACTGCGATGCTTCTACTTAAAAAAAATCTCCGAAGATCAATTAAACATGGAGGTGGCAATGTTGCAAGTTGGTATTCATAAAAGGAAATATGGATCAGCACATGTATCTGGATATGTTGAGGGAGAATTTAGAATCATCGGTCGAGAAATTGCATTTAACTTGGATACCTAGGACTTCCTAGAAAAACAGCTGCACAAGCACACAATAACTTCAAGGCGACTCTGCTAAGAGAATAGGATAGGGGACCCGAAGACTCAGCCCAGAAGTTGGTTTGTTCAATGCCGCGTAGATGACTCCGAGCTATCCTCAAGACCCGTGGAGTTCCAACAAAGTCCTTGAAACCTATTGCAGTGTAACCCATTCTTTTAGCAGGAGTACGATGAGTTTTGTCGTGTATATGTGGGATCGGAAGCCAAACGAACTGACCTTACCCTACAATGACATACAAATTACGCGACTAAACTACAGCTAGGATCAGGCGACCAAACTGTTAGACAGAATCGTACGAACGCATACACAGAAGACGGACGGACGATCAGACGTACACATACATACCCTTAACAAACGGACACCCTGGCAAGATAAAAGCACGACTAATAAAAAGAAAACGAGGAGTAGTAGTTGAACCGTCGAACACGTCAGTCGTCACCAAACGCGAGACGTTTATTTAAAATTAAATAAACTATGTTAATATGAAGTATTAAAAGTGAGTTTTATTTCCCGAATCCCACATATATGAATTAGGAATTCGATATTTTTTAAATAAAGGTTAAAAAATTGAAAACTGGATTTTCTCTCAAACGTATAGAAGTAACCTTTGTTTTTTATTACAATTCTGAAATGTAATCAATTCTTTGACGAAACACGGTTGGTACTGAAAACTAGCATTTTTGAACGTCGTACGATGAATTATCTCTGCCTGTGTTTATCAAGCTCTTCTCCAATCTTATCTGTTTCAACTCTAACCCTTGATCTCTTTCCACTGTTCCATTATTCCGTATCAAACCGCACTGCACTCATAACGACTGGAGTGAACCTTTTTCCCGTACGCTTCGTTTGGCTAATTATTCGATTTCTGTTGCTCAAAGTCAAGACTTCGCATCCTTCCTTTTAATTCCCCATCTTCTTCCGCAACCTCGTCTAGGTTAGGTTTACACACAAAAATCAAAAGTCATACAAGGAGAACTAAAATATTCCATCCTTTAAAAGAGTGTTCACTTTTCGTCAGTTCCTTCTCGATGTCCAGTTTTCGAATTAAATGTGCTCAAAACTCAACCATAAGAAAAACAAAACAACAAAAGGAAAAGCGAAAATCAAACGAAAAGAAAGCAGCAACTGAAACACAATGAAAAAGAAATAAAAACAAAATCATACGTTTTTTTTTTTATAAAATAATCAAATAACTTTTATTTTTACCTTTAATTGAACTAAAATAATAATAATTCTGTTTAATTTTTTTTCTCGTGTTTTATCATTATTTTGTTGTTTTTTTTTGCAGTTGTTGTGTTTTTTTTTTCATTTCAAAGAAATGTCAAATGAGACAGACCTACTTTCGTTTTGTTAGGAGAGGTGTTTGTTTTGACGTTTATCGAGAAAGTTTTGTTTTTTTTTTTTGTGAGAACAACAACAGCATTACAATTTTCAAAAGATTTGTTAAAAATAAAATTAAAATTACATACAATGTGTGTAGTGTGTGTTTCTGTTTTTTTTTTCATTTTCTTAAGTGTGCAAAATTTTTATGAATTTAAAGTTTCTTTTTGATGCTGAATTGAAGTTAAATTCTTAGTATATTCATTTTTTTAGGGTTTTGTTTTTTTTTTCTTCATATATACACATACGTAAGAATATAAAATAAAATTTAAACAAAATAATAAGAAAACAAATATGCTACATAAGTGTTGTGTTTTTTTTTTGTTTTTTTCTTTATCCTCTTCATCTTCTGCGGAAGATGAAATGATTGTACAATAAAATAAATTTAAATTATAAGGCGCATGCGGTGCTTGATTGGATATAGAGTGATATAGTTTATAATTGTGGGCGTGTCGTCGCGCGTATGTTAATCTAAAGCAAGTTCCTTCATCATTTTCTCTATAAATTACCAGTTTGCTTGAGTTTAAATACATTATCTTGGTTTATTGTTTAACTGTTTGCTTCTTTAGTTTAGGGGGGGAATAGTAAGTAAGTTTAAGGTTTCGTTTCCTTTTATGCTTAAACATCACAATTTCCTAAGTGGTTACATATACTTCGTAAACTTTAAATGTGAACTGAATAGATTTAATCTTTAAATTAAATTAAAATATACGTGAAAAGAAACTAAGTTTGTAGGCTAAACAAAAAAAAATTAAAATTACTTTCTTCTGCTTTTCTTGTTCAGAAAAAAAATGTGTGGAGACGGGGAGGAATGGGATCGCGCCCCGTCCTGTGTTTTTTTTTTTGAATATTTACAACGAATATTCGATAAGCGTGTCTCACCGAGACGCCTCGTTGGTGGTCGCGGAGGAGACCACTTCCTCGGAGGATGGGGCTACCGAGATATTTGTGCTGCTGCTGACAACCGGCGGACTGATGGTGCCGCCAGTGGTCGAGGTGACGCCGGTGGCGTCGACCTGAGGCGAAATTTTCGAAGCTGCCGTTATGTCAGAGGGCTTGGGAGAGGTCTGCTCGTTGCTGATGGCAGACGGAGGCGACAGTTGTGTGATGCCCTCTGGAACAGTGCTGTTTGGGGATGGTTTGTTAGTATTACCTGCAGAGGGGTTGACGCCGGCCGATGCCTGGTCGTCGGGGCTGCGGCGAGCATCCTCGGGTGACGAGTTTACGATCGATGTTGTGGTAGGCGCCGCCGCGGTGACTGGTGTCGGTGACTTCTGCTTCATGGTGTCTTCAATGGGTGACCCCTTGCCGATCTCGGCGTCCTTGCTGGGGGTGACGCTGGAGGGTGTCACGTTCACGGTGGTAGCGTCCTTGCTGGACTCTGATGCATCGCTGACCATGGTTGTGGTGGTCGTGGTGGCGGTGCCGTTCAGCTCGTGAGAGGGTGGAGTGCGGTTGTTGGCGGGGGTGCCGACGCTGCTGCCGCCTCCAATACTTGATGCATGGTTTGAGTTTGATCCTGTGAGATCGAGGGTGGTCGGCTCGTTAACTGAAGCGTTCGACGGGAGGGAGCCGACTCCGGACTGGCTCTTCTCGAGCGGATGTCGGGGGCTGTTTGATGCACGACCGCCATTTTGATTGTGCGTACTCGGGGGCATTTGCTGTGACTGGCCTGCCGATGAAGTGGGCGTAGGGATCTTCATGCCTCCGGACGAGGACGAGTGGTGGTTGTGGGCCGCGAGCGACATCGATATCGACGACGACTGTTGGTGGGCTGCCGACGGAGCCATGGAGCTGACCGAGTGCAGCGAAGCGTGGTGACCTGGGTGGTGGCCGTAGTAGAGCGAACTATTCGGAATGCTTGTGGGTGGCTGAGCGGTTATACTGTGCGAAGAGTGAGACTGGAGGGCGGACGCCGAAGACGTGATAATCGAGGGCTCGGAGTGCTTGCCGGCGGAACTCTGTGTCAGATTGAGGCTGCCGTGAGGTGAGCTATTCGTTGACACGTGAGAGTGCGGAGTCGAGTGTGGCGGCAGCTGGTGAGCGGCGCTGATCGGTGGATGATGGGGCGACATGTGAGGATGGGAGAGATTAAGTCCGTGGTGCAGACTTAAGGCCGCTGCGGAGAAACTCGGATGGGGCAGTCCAGCGCTGGGATGACCTAGGCCCAGGGCTGAGGTTTGCAAGTGGTGCGGTATGTTCGGTCCGTGGGGAAGATTTGGAACGCCTGGCAACGGGATGCCCAAGTTGAGGCCCAAGGCATTATGTGGGCTCTGGCGTTGGTTGCTGGAATGATAGGGCGACATGGGCGGCAGCCCGTGCATGCCGCCTTGTGGCGGACGCAGATTCAAGCCGATATGTGGCAACATGGAGGGTATCAGGGTCCGATTCAGCGGATAAAGCGGATTGGAGTAGTGATGCGAGGCTGATATGAGACGCTCGCGCTCGCGGGCCTCACGCTCCTTTTCCCGCAATTCGCGTTCGCGGGCCTCCTTCTCCTTCTGCTCCTTTTCCCGTTGTTCTTTCTCACGTTGTTCCCGCTCGCGTTGCTCCTTTTCGCGCTGTTCCCGTTCTCTTTGTTCCCGCAACTCGCGCTCCTTTTCTCGCTGCAGCTCGCGTTCGCGCTCTTCCTCGCGCGCAATTCTTGCCCGATGCTCTTCCTCCAGCTTCATGCGCTCGTGCAGGACGGGAACACTGATGAAGGGATACAGATGCGATGGATACGCCGAGGCCAGCGGAGCGTATAGCGAGTGCGCATGTGGGTGAGAGTAGTGTACGCCACTTCTAAGTAGCTGATGACGCTGCTCCAGTAAGAACTGCTCCGAGTACGGGAGCCCGGCCGGATTGAAAATGGCGCCCGGTGGCATGCCAGGCAGCGCTGTGAACGGAGAATAAGCGTCCAACGAGAATGGCCCTGCCGGGTGCATCAGACGCTCATCCGATCGATACGGCTGGAAGCCGCTGCGAGCCAGAAGTTCTGGCTGCAGTCCGGACGACTGTCCTGAGTTCATGCGCGCCAGCTTCTCGGTTGGCTGTGGTGACGGGGCGGAGCGTTTCTTCGCCACAGACCTCTCATCTGCGCTGCTTCCCAGACGGCTGTCCACCACGAGTCTGGAATCATTTCCCGAAGGCACACGCGATGTGGATGAGTTCTGCACGGCGGACGACGATGATGAGCCGTCTCGCTGGCCACCACCGCCACCGCCCTGTGTGCCGCCGCGATCCCTAACGACGCCTTCTTCGTCTTCCTTGATGTCAGCCTGCTTGGCCAGATTTCGCAGAGCCGACGCGAACGGCTGATTCAGGCCACCGGGGACGCCGCAGACTTGCTGCGGCTGTGACTGCTGTTGGACCTGCATCGACGGAGACTGGGCTCCCATGTGATTGGCGCCGCCATGATTACTGAGTCCGTGTGCAGAGTTCTGTTGCCCAGCCGCTGCTGCGGCCGCAGCCACTGCGGCTGCCGAGGGTGACTGCAAATGATGGGGTGACGGTATGAGCGGCGCCGGACTGGTTGCGGGACGCTTTTGACCGGTTTTTGGTGGTACTGCAAAGAGAAAACAAAAAGATTTTGATTAAATTGATTTTGAAGTGCAAAGAGGGTGAGAGAGGCAGAATGTTGTGTGTATGAAGTGAAATTTGAATATCAACCTTCAGCAAACAGTTTCCCTAGACACATGACCTCTGCCCTTCTTTTGAAGTAAAGACTGCGGAGGACGGGGGATGACGGGAAGAGCCAGCATATTTTATTCCGTGTTCATCCTTATGGCTGCAAAGAAGCTTTTTGCCTCAATGGTCAGCCAACACATGTGGGTGGGTGTGGTGTGGCAACAAATTGCTCAAAGGTGAACTGAAGATAACCAGGATTCCTCCTTGGGCGGGTGCACAATAAACCGGGTTCATTATGTCAACTCGGGTGAATGCTGGTCATGGGGCCAGGAGATACGGACTGTGTTCTTTGCCGGGGTGCCAGACTATGAACACATTAGAGGTGCACAGAAGCAAAACATTAACCACACGTGCGAGGGCTGCTCTGTGATAACCTCAACTTTGAACTTTAAAAGTGAACGAAACAAACAACAGATGAGTTTGCTGTGAGATACGAGTACAGATGAGTTTATTAAAACTAATCGGGTTTGGGCTGGAGCGGAGTGTGCCAAAAATGGTGGTGGAATGGAATGAAAATAGTTGATGAGTGGTTGGCAGTTTTGTGAAATGTGTGGAAATGCGAACAAAATGGCGATCAGTAAAGTTACGTGCGTGAAGTCGATATTTTTTTGAAAATCTAATAGTTTTCTCCAAGAAGAGAGTGTCGAAGAATACATTCAAGTGGAAAATATTTACACTACCGCTGACGCTCCAAAAGGTTGGCTAGCGGTATGCTCTTGCACTTTGATTGAATGGATTTTTGGGAATTGTCGGGATTGGCAGGAAATCATCTTCTACGAGCTACTCCCCTAGGCCAAACACTTAATTTGTTCATGCACTGCCAAAAGTGAGACCTTTCAGAAGCGACCGTCTTTGGACAAGGACGGAGGAGGAGTTGTCTTTCACTGGGGGTATTGCCAAGCCACACATATTGATAGTTGTTCGTTAGAAACTCTAAGGGGTCCGATTGGGAGGTTTGCATGTATTCACCATATTGTTTTGACTTGGCAAGAACTGATTCCTATGCGTTTCTGTCTATGATGGAGGGTTTTGCTGCTGAACATTCACTTCAAGGAAGACTTGCGAAAATCGGTTGCCACAGTTTTCTTGCTGATGATAAGGGACCAGGGTGTGAGAAGCTTATAGGAAATTATCTTCAAAATGTCAGACACTTGTCAAACAAATTGGCACATATTTGACATAGATTGGATATGAAAAGAGTGATTCATCATGAGGTTCAATTTATAAAATCAAAAAAAGCACATTAATTTGAATGTGAACTTAAAATGTTTTCTATCGATTAAAAGAACAGCTCATGGCATTCACTTTGTGAAAATCATACCACGTAAATGTTGACCACGAAACCATCTGAAGTGGTTCATTGGGAAGGTTAGATTTTTGGCGACGCGTTCAACTGATACGTCGCGGATATCACGAGAAATGTTAAGCGTAGCCAGCTTATTCCTGAAAACCTGAGACTTTACATATCAGGCGTGTTCGTAAACGCAGTCATCTGCGAAAGTACGACCGTCTGCCTGCTTTGTGTCTACAAATTGAAAAAAATATTTTTTCTGCACACAGTCGGCAGGCAGCTATTTTATTTTCGCTGCGTAATCTGCCTGACGCCTACTTTTTTACTGCGTATTGTTGACGTTTACGAACAGAACATATGACGGCCGGCCTGCTTTAGTACCATTTGATTTTGAGTTTACGAACACAACTAACGCAGGTCTTTGTTAATCTGATGTTTACGACGACGCCCATCGTCTGATCGTCGCACAATCTTGGTGGCTTCTTCGGGGGTGGACCTGGGCCTCAACCAACATGCCTCTCCAGCCAACACGATCTTTCGTCAGTTGCGCACTCGAAATTGGTTGAGGTCCTTCTCCACTTGTGTTCGCCACCCTAGCCAAGGCCGTCTTTTTTTGCGTTGTCCCAATGCCTCAGATTCGAAGAAATTAAGTCCTCACCAAAAAGAATTTCTCAACAAGTCCGGCGTATTATAGCTCGTAGCTCTATCTTGTCTTGAAAACAGG
The DNA here is from genome assembly GCA_944738645.1 of Eristalinus sepulchralis. Lineage (NCBI taxonomy): Eukaryota > Metazoa > Arthropoda > Insecta > Diptera > Syrphidae > Eristalinus > Eristalinus sepulchralis. The sequence continues at coordinate 66,452,198 of OX122883.1, forward strand.
GCTCACCGAGACCACGTCCTTGAATTTTCGTAACATGGCCAAGCTGCTGAAGACGACGACGAAATGATTCGACACTGTCATCATGTTCCCTTTCAGCTAGAGCTGCTGCAAGTGCTGCCTGTAACTACTGATCGAGTATCATCCATGCATGTAGACTGGGACACAAATTCGCGAATGGTATTGGCAATGGTGGTTTTAGAAGGTCGATTATTTGCTTGAAAAAATATTTTTTACAGAACGCTGCTTTTCGAAATACAGTTGAACAATTTGGAGGCGCTATTGTGTTGCCAGTCTTTCCATGATACCTTGCCAAATGATACTGAACAAAAATGACACAGCAGTTTAACAGGAGTCACGCGTTATCTGTCAAAAGAAGCCTTTTGAAAGTCAAACCTCGCGATGAATCACCGCATAATGGATTTCTGAATCCTTATATCTAAGACCGGTCAACACGAGTCTCTCCCAAAGAACCTAGACCCTGAATCCCTGCCGACCGTAGCACCATAAAGCACCACAGAACACTTTCAAGGGATTAGTGTCAAAAAAAAAAACAATGCAAAATATACATCCCTGTGCTTTTGAATTGAAAATTGGTTTTCAAATAACGAACCTCGATGTGAGTCCTTGATTTTTTGTTATTTGCCAGAAGATTTATGTTTTTCTGTGTATCTCTGGAAACTTATCAATTTTCCAGAGAGTGCACGAAGAGGAACAACAAAACCAATTGTTTGCCTATGGTTCTGCATCATGGGAATTCGAAAATCAAATTGTTGAAAATATTTTCAATGAAATTCCTAGTTTCATGTTTTTTTTTTCTGTTTTCGGTCTCTGCTGGCAAAACATATTCAATCTTCTGTTCTTCAAATATTCAGTAGTTCCCTGACGATATATCCCCCCCCCCGCCCCCTATCCACTTTCGATCCCTGAAAGAGTAAATAAAATTTGCATTCTCTATCGAATTCAAAGCACCAGAGAGAGCGCAGCACACACAACACTAGGAGTAGAAATATCAACACAAAGCACATAGGGGTGCGATGCTGGGTTGGAGGTGGGGTGGAGGTGGTGGATGGTGCACTAGATTGTATCTCTCTCCTCTTGAAGTACCTCTCTAGTTCTAGTTTTTCTCCTCATCCCCAAATATACAACTCTCAACTCAACAACTCTGGGGACCAGCGCCATTCTATCGCCCACCACCACCACCACCGCCACAGAACCGTTTCACAATCCTCCTCCTCAGCAAATATAATTTATTTGAAAATACCACTTGTAGTACTAGCCCGGTGGTGATGGTTGGTACACTACTAGGGACTACTACTCCCGAACTGAATAAATCCCCAATACAAAGAGTTTACCGGGACCAGCAGCAGGAGCAGCACCATTGAATGCGGGACTAGTGGGATAGTGGTGCAGAGGGACTTTCCGGTATTGAGATGGCGGCCAAGGGGTGGTAGAATTGGAATTGGAGATGCAGAAAAAAAAATCCCCTCACTCTCTGTACATATGTATGGATGGCAAAACAGACAAGTGACGCAAACATAAAAGACTTTGGCAAAACTGAACACTAGAAACAACAGCAGAGTGGTGTAGTGGAGGATTCGAGTTTCTAAAATTGTTTCTTTCTGTCTCTTTCTCTGTGGGAGTGTGTGTGTGTGTGTGTGTGCTGACTGGGTATGTTGGGTGGGTTTCATGTTCCCTACGACTTAGCCTGTTGGAGGCAGTAGCAGCATTCGTCGGTTGGTGGTGCAAGTTTTTCAGTAAACAAAACCCAGTCAAGCACCTATTGTAGGATGACTCTCAACCGTGAGGATGGTTGAGTTTGGGGGAAGGGGCGAGGGGCGGGAAGGGGCTTATCCTTTATCCTTAACTTTGCATATTTGAGTGGAAGCAGTTGATAGAGAGTTAAAAAGAGAAAGAGCACCCGATTCAAAGTGTATCAGATTGGGGAGGGGAGGCGAGAATCCTGGTCCTCTTTCTGGTTCGACCATCAAGGAAGGTGGCCAACAACGGAAAGGATACAAACGTATATCATAGTTTTGTGTACACAGGCAATAGGGGGCGCCGCCTATTCGTTTACAGAAAATGACTGTAGTCCACCATCATCGCCGTCGTTCGTCGTCATCATCATCAACAACAACACCAACAGCAACATCATCACCATCAGCCTTAGCGTGTTACTCACACGCTCCACTTCGTCCCTTTCATCTTCACAGTCCCTGTCGTCGTCAATTCCTCTCGATAGTGTTGTATACGACGACGAACTCTACGTGTCCCTCTTTTTTTTTTGTTTTCTTGCAACAGCAGTACACACTCGGTTACTGGGTGGTATGCCGGAGCGCGTTACCAGGCAGGGCACATAGTTGGATGGCAGCAGCAGCAGCAGCAGCAGCCCCATCGCATTGCATCCCTGGCCAAAGAATACGCAAGAGAAGCGGAACTCTGTGGCACTGGGAGGGAGGGCTGTTGGAGGCCCGGATGCCCTGTGCATGCGAGGAAAGATGCCAGTGATTATCCCGGGGATTCATGGTGTGCTGTGCTCTGGTGGTGGTGTATGTGGGATAGGCTTAAATTTGTGAATTTCGATTTTTGGTCGATATTTTCCTTATTACCACACTAAGAGGGCGGCGAGTGCGTATACAAGGATAACACACAGCTCTCTGAGCCGGCACTATCCTCTCAAGCAGCCAACCAAGCATTGAGCAGAAGCATCAGGAAGGCATGTGCATGCATAGCTGGTGCGATTCTAATTCTCTACCCTCCCCCTGGTGGTTTTCCCGAGCTTAACTGGGAATAGATGCGTCGTCTCGTCCTCCCCTGCATGTATGTGGGTTAAACGCACGCACTAGAGAACGAGGATGAAATAATAATAACCGTCCATCTCTATCGCTCCTCCTCATCGTTCTCCTTCCGCACCGAGCAAGCGTTGCCATAAACCGCAGGATGTCAGTTTTCATTCGAACACCATGCCAATGATGCTCCTGACGAGGACTGCACCCAGTGCTGGTGCTGATGGTGCTGATGGTGGATGCCACTTGAACCATCTCGTTATTCGTTATTACATTTGCCAACATACACCCTCTCACGCGCGCACGCATGGCTGGGGCGAACGTACACATGTATGAATACATTTTTTCGGGGGTCCTTCGAGCGCCGCCGAAAAGGAGCACCCCTCCGAACAAGTGGTGGAATACGATGTACACAAGGAGGGGCGCGCTGCGTTTCACAAGTCTGTCACACTTGAAGCGGAAACCCCCCGCCCTCGGTGTTGGGTGTTTGGATGAAAATTTCGGAAATTTTCTCGGGTGGGCAACGGTCGCACACGAATACTTTCACGCAGCACGGTTAATGGCTTATTGATGATTTGGATGCCGAAAGAGGGAGGGAGAGCAAGAGATGTGCGCGCGTTATAGTGAGGAGAGGAGGGCACCTGTTATTAAATTAAAATCCTGGCATTACAAAGGCTATGCCACGCTGATGTGGAAAATACTCGCAAGTAATTTCTGAAATTGGCTCTGAATAGTTTGAGCAAGTCATGGGTGTGGTTGCTAACAGAGACGCACACTTGTATTTTCACAGCCTCCCTCCGGATGCCGGAGGACGGGCATCGGCAACGGTGGCACACATGAGATCAACACGGCCTTATGTGTGCATAGAGGGGCCGTACAAGAAAAAGGAACACCAGCCAGCGGAGAAGCACACAGCCACTAGGAAGGAGCAAAACAAAAATTAATTAAAATTCAGGGCAAAATAGTTCGAAGGCCTTCGTTCGCTTTCTCCCTTTCCCTGCCTGTGCCACCCACCGGTAGCGGCTGCAACACCCGTTGTCATCTCGGCACTTGCCTGGTGAATAAAATTCGTGGCATTGCTTCATACCCTGTCAGCGCATCGTGCGCATTCCAAACCAGGATGCCCGCTCCTGGTAGTCTCCAGCAGGGACCAGCTGAGAGAAAAAAAAGGAAACAGCTTCAAAGACCGAGGAAAAAAGAAACGACTCCCATGTGGGTGGGGTGTAAAGAGTTTTTCCCAGCCATTGCCCGCAGGCACACAAAGGTATGGGAAACATTGTGCTGTCAGTAAAACCTGCGAGAATACGTGCATTCCAAGACCGCATTGAAGCGAGCGACTTCAGCGCTGTTGATGCGTGAGAATTCCACTTTTTTTGGGGCACAAACTTCAAAGACTCATTCTCTGTGGAAGAAATGTCTTCGCTTACTTCAACAAACATTCACCAAAGGTCAGTGTCTTCGATTAGGTGTGGACTTTTGTACTAGATTCTTCAAGTTCAGTTGAGGTGGTGGGTGTCCTCGATTAAATTGAGTGTTCAGCGTAGCTTATGAAGGTTGTAGGTTTGCAATTTGAAGTGCAATTTGATGCATGAATTGTAAATCGAATGCAAACCTTGTTGGAGGGACTTATGATAAGGGAGAATTCATCTTTCATATTTTGAAGTGGAATTTCGAGAAAAATTTACAAGAAGCTCTTTAAATCAGCCTCGAAAGAGGGAGAACATACTTGAAAGAAGTAGAATTAATTATTTTAAGAACGGATGAGGAGAAATTGTGTTCGTGGGGACCAATAAAATGTGGCAAACGACAACCTTAACCTTTTTTATAATGAATGTTCAAAAAAAAAAATGTCTTAAGGTCAACAATGCGCGCTGGGAGTCAAGCTCGACAAGAAACTAACTGCAACTACGTATGTTGTCCTGGAACAACACAGTTGAGGTACTTCCTGTTCTATTAAATGGCTTAGCAGCTAGGAATATTAAGACTTACATCCGTATGTATAAGTGGGACACCTTTTACCATTCGCTCAATTTCTCAATCCTACACACTCAGGTCTTTATGCCCAAAAGGTTGAAGCAAGCAAAGTTTCAATCTCTTCTCCACAATGTATGGTGTCCTTTGGACAAACAAACATCCTTTACAAAGTAAATGTGACGGCTCTAAACGTGGAGTACTCCTCTAAAGCAAACTCTGGAGCAAAACTTTACCACTAGGCCTCCAGAGTATGATTTCTGGCCAGTCGACCATAAACCGTTCACAGATTTCATATGCATTTACTTTCACAGCTCGAAAACAAGAGAAGGTGGAGGATGTGGCCTTAACTCAGATGTTCTCAATCTCAGTCTATCCTACAGACTATCCTACACTTACTCTAGTGTATTCCAAGCTAGAGTCAAGTCTGTTCGTGACGCACTGTCCAGGCTGTAGAGCAGCAGTGTATTCTGAAGGGATATATTTTCCTCACTGATAGCCAGGCAGCAGTTAAGGTCTTGAGGTCTTGGAATCAGTCTCATTTAACTGATTGTGGCTGACCCTTAGTCTTGATGGCTGAGCAATTCAATCTCTGTCTGTGCTGGATGCCAGATCAAAATGGCATTCCAAGTAACTGCAGAACTGATGAATAAGACTTCACGAGACGAACACCTTTGGTATTCCTCTCAACACACGTGGACACGATTCACGTAACCAAGCAAAATTTCCTTCAGATTGCCCTTTAACAGTCTCAAAGACTGCTCTGAGGTGATCATACTGTTCCGCTTGTTGTCCAGCGTGAACAAACGCTACACCTATCGCGTAGACAGTCTTCTTATGCCCAATCTCATGGGAGATTCGACCCAGCCGATCTTTTGAAAGGCCGAATGTCTTAGCAATTTTCTGAAACTGCAATCCGCGTTCGGCCAGCTCGAAATCGTGAGTTTTTGCCACGGTGTCCTCTGTATTAACCATTTTCGTGAGACCAGGTTGCGGCTTATCAAAAACCGACTTGCAACCACGTTCAAACTCCCAATCGAAGAGAAGATTCACCGGACACAGTATCCAAGCGATCTTTCATTAAGCTGCACCATCCAAAAAGAAGATTCGAGATACCGAACGTTGATCTCTCTTGTCATCCATTTTTTTTTTCCTGAATTTCGTGAACATACCTACTCTAAGACAGAGTCGACTGAAAACTTGACTTAAGGCGTCTGCGAGAATTCTCGATAGTGGCGCCATCGGGCAATACCTCAGCAATTTTCGCCAGTATTAGCTTTTCATTCAATTGAAGTCAAAGTTTAGCATGAGCTCAAATTGAGGCAATGCCCCAAGTCCACGTTAAAATGTGCAAGTCGTAAGTGGAAGCTGGACAAAAAGATTTTCCTTTTGACGCGGTTTCTTTGAATCATTCAACAAAGCTTTATTTAGACCATGAACAACACCTTCAATTTTCAACTGTCATTTCGGTAAACTTGAAAAAAGTCCAATTAAGGCATATTAAGGCCAACACTTTGTTCACCTCCCAACAAGTTGTCAAACTTTTGACAGGCAGGCGCCATCTTCAATCAGAATACAATGAATTTGTTCCTCACCTAACTTCACTTCACACTCTAGGCGAAACAGAAAACACTTTCTTCGTCTTCAAGAAAACAGTAAAGTGCCAGTAGAAGTAACTAAGTCAAAGACACCACTGACCACCTAAATTATCATACAAATTATCCTCACGACAGGCACTTAGCAACACACTCAACAACAACTCCCATTGTTCCATTTTCCCAGCCAACCCACTGCGAAACGGTTCCGCCCAATGTCGCCTTAGCAGGGGGAGGAGGAAACCAGAAAAGGATCCCCATATGGTTCGATTCCTCGATGCCTGATGCATATTTCATTAGCAATTGAAAAAAAGTCAATGGTCAAATGTATAATATTTCACCCCCGATTAATTTTATACTTAACCCCCTGAACCGCAACGACAATATACGGTTTTCTGTGACCATCCGCCGCCGTCTCTCTTCAATTTTCCCCAAAGCAAACACTGCTCGTTCAACTCCGGTCATCACACACACACACACAGAGACGAGCACACGGTCGGTTTCCCATTCATCTACTAGGGGCCGATGGCAAGGGGATGGATAAAACTAAATTCACAAGCGTAACGACGACCACATAATAATTATTTATAATTTGTCATTAGTGATGTTAGCCCTTGGTTCCTTCGCTCTCGCTCACTCCTGTATTGTATCGTCTATTGCAAGAGACTAGGAGCACAGGCAGGAGGACTCGGACTCGGCCGGACTGTGTCTACATGAACATGGATAGAATTTATTGGAGGGTTTCCCGTCGAGAATGAACGCTTGTGTGCTCTGTGGTGACACACAAATATCGAGAGCTTAGTTACAGGTTAGCAAACTTGACCATGTCACACATGTAGACAAAAATGTGAGCACTCTGCGAAAAAATGAAACACAGGGTGACGTGAAAAGGAATGAAAGTTGAATTGGGTGACACAAATTTGACGGTAATCGAAAAAACTTTTTTGGAAGCAAACACCCAAAGCGAGAAGAGTGGTGAAAGAAGTAAAGTTGGCTTTTGTGAAACGAAAGCCATCATGGCGGTTCTTAAACACGGATGAACCAAGATTGACAGAACCTACTATGAGGACGAAAAATTGGATGGGAAAAATAAAACAAACAGTTTCGATCGATTGTGGGGACTTTCTCGACTCTCTCTAGCTGTCTGTCTCAGCTGCACAATCTGTCAAAGGTTCTAGTTCAAGCTTAATCTGGAGTAGCTTGAGCTAGAACTAGAAGCTTGGATTGTTTTGCCAGTTTTGGTTTTGCTTAACGATTGACAAGATGCAACAGATCAGTTCAGAAGGAGTTGTTTGTAAACAAAATACATTTTGAAAACATCAGAGGCAAGGTTCTTGTGAGGATTGCTTGAGAAGTCTTTAAGAAAATATCTGCTTATTCGTCTATTTCTGAAAGTGATAAAAAATATTCAAAACAAAATAAACAGTGTCTCATGAGAAATCTGTTTTTGAATTAGAGAAGTTTTACACATCGACACAAACAGGCTGTGAAAGCCGTCAATATGGCTTGGACCTCCTTGAAGACTTAAAGCAGACCAGAAATAAAAAACACAAGCCACGAGCTCTTAGTGACATTCCAACTCTAACCAAATAAAAAAGGGTCTTCAACTTAACTTCACCGCAAGCCATTACTTTATCGCAAAGTAATGGTCTTTGGAACAAAAACAATGTTCCGTCTTTTAAATTTTCTTAAGGACATAACTTTTTTTCAAAAATTAATAATGGCCCACAAAATATACATTTTTCGAAGTGTATTTAAATCGGGTTGAGTTGAGTCCAAAATCAGGGAATATCCAAGATCCTGAAATCTCAAAAAATTCAAAATGTCCAAATTTAAAAAAAAAACAAAACTTAGATACCTTCAAAATCTCGAAAAGTTCAATATCCAGGAATATCTACAATCCAAAGATGTAAGATTTTGAAATGTTCAAAATTTAAAAATTTCGAAAATTTAAAAAATACGAAAATACCAAAATCGATAATGCCTGAAATTCGAAAATGTAAGAAATTCCTAAAATGTCGAATAAAGAAATGTCCAAAATCCGGAAATATCAATTCAAAAATGTTTAAAAAATTACCAAAACTTCGATACCATCAAAATTTCGAAAGGCCAATATTCGCGAATGTCTTTTATCTAGAAATGTCAAAAATATAAGAATATTCGAAAATGGTCACAATTTGAAAGTGACCAAAATTCCAAAATGTCCAATTTGCAGAAATATCAAAAATTCGACATTATCCAAGATCTCGAAATACAAAAACTTTGATCTATCCAAAATCTCGAGAAGTCCAATATCTAGAAATATCAATAATTCAAAAATGTCAACAATTTTCAAATTTAAAAAAATTTGAAATGTACAAAATTTCTAGAATTTCGAAAATATAAGAAAAAACGGAAGTGCCCAAGATTCGAAAATGTAAAAAAATTCGAATATATCCAATATTCAGAAATGTCCATAATGTAAAAATTTGAAAATGACAGAAATTAAAGAAAAAGTCAAAAATTTGGAAATATACAAAAATCCTCATGTTCATCTTCTTTAACCCCCATGTTCCACTACAGAGATCGCGGGGGAAAAGCACGCACAAAATTCAAAAATGTCCAAAATTGGAAAGGGTGTAAGAATTCCGAAATGTCAAATATTTTCTAAAGCCCGATGTATTGGAACTCTTTCCGCCTCCTGCAAGTCATAAGACAATTCACAACCACTCCTCCTTCCATAGCCCCCAATCAATTCAACAAAACCCACTTGACTTTGTGTCGGAAAATCACTTAATTTGCTCTACATGTATCGTCACCCTGTTGTGTCCTGTCATCCATGCCACCTCATCGACGACAGCACTGAAAGGCGAGTTTTGTACATAAATAATTACCGAGCCTGTCAATATTCGACGATAATAATTCATGTAATCATTTTCAAAATATCCCATTTGTCCTGTGCTCGTATGTCAACTTTGGCTTTTGGTTTAGCTACAATTTGGGGACGGGGCGTAGGCGTAGGTGGAGATGCCTTTGCCATGGATATGCATGATTGGGTGCGGTGGGAGTGAGTGTGTGTTTTCCACAATCCACCATAAGGTTGTGAAATGTTGTGGGTTTTTAGAAAGCAAAACCCAGTGTGCTGTGGGGGAGGGGTGGTTCTCTTATTTGCTTGAGGCAACAACCCTGGATAATGATGACATTCTCTGGTGTTCTATCCAAAAACCACACTCACTCACATATCCTGTGCCTCCCAACCGTCACACGCACTGACGCACGGTGGCAACGGGCGCAGTTCGCACAGTTGTCGTCACCAATATCGCCATCGTCATCGCCATTGCCAGCGTCGTTGGTGGTGTGTTGACGTTGTCGTTGTGGTAACCAAACTTGATGATGGAGATGTGTTTGCCCATAATCGGTATCCATTTATTTTCATTCTGATTGAATTGTAAAATATTTATTTAATTTATTCACCGGCGGCATCGGCCAGGTGGTTGGATTTCCTGATCGTTAACTTATTACACGAACACACGTACACACACGGGCGTGTGGCTGGTGGATTCACAAGGATACGCGTTGCTCTTTTACTGGCCTGGTTGGCTTCCATTCATTTTCCCACCCGATGTTAGCAGAGTGGATTGTGTAATCGTATGGTATGGTCGGTGGTAATAGTAATTAATGTTTTCCCGTTGGGAATGTAACTTATTATAAATGCCGTATGCTTTGCACAGGGTGTGAGAGAGAGGGTGAAAGCTTGGGGGTGGAAATGAGTTGCATGACCCATTGGTGCAGGTGCAGGTCGCTCATCCTCGCTACCGAATATAATTATTGATAAGTCCACAGACTTCATGGGAAAGCCAGAGTGGATGCAAGTGCATCAGACCGGACATGATAATGCGCTTAAAGAGCGACCGATTGGCTTTTTCGCTTCATCAATGCGAACTTGATTTGTTGTCGACGCTTCGGTTCTTTGTTTTTTTTTTCGTCAATAACTTTTGCCATTGAGTGAGGAATGACGGAATGAAATGAAAACGAAATGGCATGTCAATTGAAATGTTTAAAAATCTCGAAATGAACAAGTGTCAGCCGGCGGAGTTAATGCGTTCAATGCGGTTAACAGGATGCGCTGATGGGGAAAGTGATAAATTCCTTCACAGAACAGATTTAAACTTTATTTTTGATTTTAACAACAGAGTGAGTTTTTTGAGTTAAACGGTGACATTTGACTTTTGCAATTTGTCAGCTGCTCTTTAAACTAAAATTCATTAGAATTGTATGCTAAGGTTTGTAAATATTGTACGCCCTCAAACCAATAATTTATGGGCACTTTTATGCAGCATCTCAAATTGGTTTCATTCAAATCGAACAGCGTGGTTTTGCATAGATATTGAAAGTTCTTTAAGTCCTTGCTGCATTGTTAGACATTCTTCCAAGAAACTCTGCTGCATCGTTAGTAAAGCTTATGCTGAGCATACTTAACACTTCTCTAAGGGTTGTATACTTTCTGACCAAATGAAAACGACGGCGATGCTTAAAACCTGGTTCCAAATGTCAAACCAAGAATTATAAACTTGTTTGTAAGCAAATGCATATTCTCAAACATTTTTTAAAAAAAACATTGTCTATGAATAAATTAGTTTTCTAAGTTTTAAAGTTGAAAACTTCCCTTCAATAAGGAATTCTGTCCACTACCAACCTTTTTGAATGCTGATTCAACTGTCAAAAGGGTTTGACAAGGTCAACCATTGGATCCTTGTCGAAAAAATTGTCGCACTTAGGATTCTATTCATCCCTCTCAAAGTGTCAAAAAATCCCTTTTAATAAGAAAAACTTAATGATTACGGTGTGCCCCAGGGAAGCCTTTTGAGTAAGTCTCCTCTAGTATGCCTGGAGGTAGCCATTTGGATAAGTCTCCTCTAGTGTGCCTCTGCGTAGCCATTTGGATAAGTCTCTTCTGGTGTGCCACAGGGTAGCCATTTGGGTCCTACTTGATTGATTTTATTTAAATCATGACAAGGTACATAATAATAAATGCACGTGCCTGTAGCCGTCACAAACTACATGGAAAACGACATGATGTGTAGTCTTACTTCACCCACCGTATTCTCTAGGCTTTGCTTCTGCCGACTACTTGCTCTTTTGATGAGTCACCGGTTCGAATCTTTTAAAGAAAGACTCAAGAAGATGAATCAAAACGAAGAATAACTCAATAATTGGATCGAAGTCAGAGAGGACTCATTTTTCGAGATGGTATTCGAAAATTGCCAGAGTGATGGGAAAAAGTAGTCGCTTCCGAGGGACAATACTTTGAGTAATGCTTTCTTATGTTTTCTTAATGAAAACAATTTTATTGAACACAAATTTGTACTTCCAACAAATTATCAGTTTTTATTTCGATAAGAAATCATTAAAGATTCCAAACAGTCAAAGCCAAATTTTGGCAAAGACAAAAAACAAGATACATCATTTCTGTCGCCTCAAACTCGGTTTATAAAAGTTAACGAAATATCCTTTGTATGACAGTTTATGTGAATGTGGTTTTTCTCAATGTTATACCCACATTATGTATGAAAAGATTTGATTCTGTTTGAGTTTCGAAAACAACTTCCATTACATTCCACGTGGTTTTCTGTCAAATCAATCAAACGAAACCCTTGGCGCGTGAGCATAACGCACTCTAGTTTTGTTTTTATTTTTCTCAGTGGGTCTTATTTTCTACCATTGATCTGTTTTGACAAACTTGAACGAAAGCAGACGTCTTTGGAGTACTGTTGCATTCGCTTGATCTTAAGAGGGAGGTCTGATCGTCATTCGTTTGCACCCATAGCTCATTTATATCTTTCGCTTGAGGTAACTTTTTCATCCCCTTATTCTTCTCTGTTACGTATATTTGAACTTTATAAAGAAACTTCTATTATTCTTTGGCATTTGAAACAGTTTGTAGCATAACCCTTAGGTAGAGAATTTTTACTTTATTGGCACCGTTTATGCAAAACCAATGTGTCCGTGACAGGTTTGTGTACGAGTCTGTGATTACCTGACTTTAGGGAGGTGGACTCAATTCAACCTTAATAAATCTGTGAAAAAAGTGGTCGCCAAGGTGTAGGGGCTAAGTGCGTCGATCCACACACCGAAGGTCTAGGTTCGATTCCCAGACGGAACACCTCGAAATTTTTCACGGTACCACCTGTTTCGAGTTGCTGACAACACTCAAAAATTCCTAATTGTCTATCAAAAGCTTCTTAGCCGTCGTCGAGTCGATTATAAAAACTGAAGGTGCCTTCTACTCGCGAGAGAACAGTAGGACGCACAATACGAGTAGTTGTAGAAGCTATATCCTGGTTCCTTGTGGGCTGTAGTGCCCATAAGCAAAAAATCTGTGAAAAACTAAGCTCTGCTCCTTCTTCAAGTCCCATAGTGACCCTTTACAGAAGGTAGCAACTCATACGCCTCTGAGACGATCTGTTTGGATTTCCTTTATGTCATTCTCGACTTCCTCTTTACGAAGCTTTTGGTGTTGTTCACTAGTCTTAACCATTTAACTCGGTTTTGAACTTAAGTCTCAACCAACAAGACTCCCTAGCCACTCCGACTATTCACCAGCGACCTCCACCTCCACTCCAACTTAATCGACGGCTCTTCTTCAAATCGGGGCTACATTCTTTCAACGCAGACGTCAGTCTTCATCAATCTCTTCAAAGCGGAAGCCATCACCGAGACCGAGAGTTTGACGTTAATTCGACATGAGTGTGAAATGTATCCAATCACAGTTGATTTAGATGGAAGCGGTTGTGCCGTTTTAAAATCTACAAAATAAGCCATCCGCACTTCGTCATCGCGCACCCTTCTCAGATGTCATTCAATTTTTGCATTTTACGTTGTGCGCTCCTCGCGGAATTCATTTGACAGAAAATCACTCCCATTCCGGACCAAATCTAACTTAACACCTCTATCTCCGGAGTTCACCATCATCCGCCATCACCGTCTCCGCCCCCTAGCCGTTCCCCGGTCTCTCGGAGATGTTGGATAAATAAAAACGTCATCTGTTGGCGTTTCCAGCATCTTTATGCTCCGTCATCTGTGTGTTCGCTTCCACTTCCTTCATGACTGAGTGGAGAGTTCTGCATCCCTCGACTTGTTGTTGTTGTTTGTCCCATCAACGCTCTTTTCATTTCACGAGCTCAGTTTCCTCGAGTTTTCCTTCTTTTCTTTTTCACAGTTTTTTTTTTACTGTTGTTGTTGTTGTGCTTTGCCCTCATGAATATTGAATGCGATGGAAGTGTATAAAAGCAAACGATTGGGGAGAGTGACGTGAGAGTGGAGTGAGGACTGGGGAGAGGGGGAGTTAATGTTGAAGTTATGGAGGAGGAAAGGTAAGATATATCCTCCCTTAAGGTGGCGATGAGGAAAAGGCGTTTCCGCCCAAAGCCGTATCGTTTACCGCGGATCGTTATTTCCTTTTTCCTTCATCCAGTACCCACCCCTCTCTGGGTAACTGTAAACACAGAATACCACCCCAGGGATCTTTTTTGCATCCGCATCCTTCTCTATTTCAGTTCAGCTCCATTTTTTTTCTCCCATTTTTTTTTCATCTCTCAACTCTTAATTCAATAAGGGCGATAGGGAAGGTGTGTCTGTGTATGTGAATGCACAGAGACCGACACGGCGACTCCTCTCCCCTAGCACAAAGCGAACCGGTTAAGCAGAACAGGATGAAGCAGCAGCAGCGCCGACAAAAGTACACAAATAAAAAAATAGAAAATGAACAAGATTTTTTCTCTCCCTCGTTAGTTACTTCCAGGGAAGGGTTATGAGCGAAGAATGAAAAGTAAGAAAAAAATGAAATGGCAAACTAGAACGACGAATCTTGATGGGTAACAACACACAAGGATATTGCATAGTATCCGACATTTCGCTTTTACCTCTTAACTTAATTTTGAATCTCTTTTAACTCTCGACTTGAGGGAGGAACACGCTCAAACGTACGCACACCCCGCTATATGTAAATTCGTATGTGTGTACACTTTGTGGTCTTTGCAGAAGATGATGTCCTTTTTTCTCCCGCTCTCTTGTTGATGTATGAATACATTAGAAAGGAGCGCACTGCACACAAGAGTCACAAGCAGCACATGATTTGGAGAACGGTTGGGGGGGGGGGGGGGGGGGGGAGATGAAAAACGACAGCGCACAAAGTGATGATGAAAAGTCTCGCGAGTGCTTGAGCACAAAGTAAGAAGCACGAAAAATAGTACCAACTACGCGATTAAGGATCCCAAAAACCAAGCGAAAGAAAGATGGAGAGTGAAGTTCTTTCCTTCGAAATCTGTGGGAGGTGGGGTGAGGCGACGCGAATTTGTTATGTCCTCTTTGTTGTGTTCCTTTGCTTTGTGTTGTAGGGGAAAATGTAAAATTTATTTACTTGCTGTGTGCACAACACGTCAACGGGGGTGGTGTTGTTTCGCGCGGAGAAAATGTTGATTTTCTTTGCAACGCGCGAAAGGGTCCTTTTTATGGTTTCTAGGTGCAGCTGTGTTGGGGGTGAGGTGTGAGAGACGGAGGTTATGCAAATCGCTTTTGAATTATTTATTTATGGGATTAAGGAGATGAGACTTTAGCAAGACATAATGCAATACCGTCAGTCGTGGAATTAATCCCGAAAGGAAATGGGTTTGGGAGTTGACTTTTTTTTTGTCTACTTTTGAACGATAAGACGCAGAATGAGTTATGATTGCAAAAATATCCGAAGTCAGATGGAGTTGAAATTATTTCGAAACAGCATTCAAAATGGTGGCCTTGACGACACTCAAAGAAAGCATGCCTCTGATCATTCGTACAATTTGGAAAGACGAACGCATTCCAGATTCAACTTCTCGATCCACAAAAAGAGGCGATCTTACCTCATGCCAAACTGGTCGAGGTATGTATATGCCAGCTAAATGCTGTCTACAAGATTTAGCAAATTGTGTGACAGTCTTAGTTCTTTTGCAATGATTTCGGACCCGGCAAAGTGGAGAAAGAGAATATATGGCTAGAACCCACCTTCTTAAGCAACTACTCGTATAGTCTGTTCTATTGTTCTCTCACGAGTGAAGGGGACCTAGAGTTTTATATCGATTCCAAACGACGAAGTGTTGAGTCTTCTCAAGAACTCGAAAGAGGTAAAAAAAGTGAGTGAAACAGTTTAGGAATCGACTGAGTCAATTTATCCACTCCACCACGGCGGTCACAGGTGGAAACTTAGATCTGATAAGAAAGTCATGATATCCATTTATTGTTCAATGATGAAAAGAAGGACAGAAGGTCCTTATGGATATTCGAAAACACCGCATGTTCGGCGGGAAGTTGTTCACACAATGGTCGACAATCGATTCAGATTCAGGTTTTAATTATTTTCTTCTTTTTTATGGTACAAAGGTCAGGGGTGAACCTGGGTTTCACGATTTCGATATCTCGCCAACTGTCTCCAAGTTGGTTGAGGTCCTTCTCCACTTGTGTGCGCAATCTCAACTTAGGCCATCATCCTTGTCCGCAAAGTCTCAGATTCCAAGACTTTTCAGGCCAGAGCAGTGGTGCCCACACGCTCTACATTACCTAGCCATCTTAAACGCTCTACAAAGCGCAGGCTGTTGAGTTCGTCATTAACTCTACTCCTCCAGATGCCATCAATGCAAACAGGACTAAAAATCGCACGCAGAACTTTTCTTCCGAAAAGGCTCAAGACTTCCTCATTCGCTTTGAGTAACGTCCAAGTTTCCGCACCGTATAGGATGATCAAGCTGTTATACACAGCCTACTTAGCCCTTCGAGAGAGGGCTCTATTACTCAATTGCCTCTTGAGCCCACAAAAGGCGCCAATTGGAAAGAGTGCTTCTGGGCTTAATTTTGGTACTGATGTTGTTGTCCCTTTAGGGCTTCATATACCGCAGCTTTTTAATCGATAGGGACTCAGTGAGTACTTTTTCTGATTGCTACTGCGACAAAAGTTTCTATGGAAAAAATGAAAGTCCTCTCTACTCGGGAAATCCGAACATAGTACAGATGTGGGAGTTGGTTTTACGTGATCACCTGCCTTACGGCTTGTATCAAGGGGTCCATTTTTCCAAGAACCCTAGATAACGCAGGAGTAGACGCCTTGGTTACCCAAATATCAAATGAGATCATGCTCGAGGGACATCACCCCACCTTGGTATGGAGTGAGGCCTTTCCAAAACTTCTGCCGCTCTATGGGTCGCAGCACCCGGTTGAGAATGCAACTCTCCACACTGAGCCGAGAAAGTCCCCAACCGCCTGGCTTGAATCAGTAGGGTGAACAACCTAATTTAGACTAATCAGCACGGTATGAGTATACTAGCCTCGACTCTGCCCGTGATATGAGTATTAACAACAGCCGCCAGGATACTTCCAAAAGGGGGCCTACCGCAACAACAGCCATCACAATACTTCCACAAGACGGCCTACCGCACGGTCAGGCTGGAACCTCTGTTCCAGAGGCTCCTGACCTCCCGTGGCACCAGAATACGAGTATATCCTCTGATCAAGCTGTCACTACCAGACAGGTTCCCTCAAAACCTGGGTCAAGTAGCCGCCATTCCGGCACAAAATGGACTCCATCATTGATTCCGTATACACTAATAATAGTGCTACGGATGTGATCCGGAAATAGAACAATGGGAGTAGTTGCCGGCGAAGCTAGGTCCTCGGTCCTTTATGGGCTGTATTGCTCCTGAATATTTTTTTTTGTAAGTTTTCACCTCAGCCTGACCCTTAAACAAGCCTCAAGACTGATTGTATCTTCAAAAAATGCGTGTTTCTTTCTTTTGAATATAACGGTTCATCGTTCCATTGCTCCATGTGGAAATTTTTCAATTTTTCAGAAAGCACTATCTACTCCCACTAAATGCAACTGGTGTGGTGGGCAGATGACACCGAATCGCGTCTTCTTTACGGCGAATGAAGAAAGCCAAGCGTCATGCACTACCTTGAGGTGATAGCTTTAGGTTTGAGAGGGTTAAGGAGCTTGTTTACCTCTGGAGCGAACATAAATTCCACAAATCACATTCTTGTACAGATTCAGCGCCTCACAGCAACCGTCTGTTCAAGATCAAGACTCTTGGCTCGAAGGACCAAGGTAAGGCGCTCTTCCTACCGAATGTTTGACAAGAAGCACTATGGCGGAGCAACTTTCTGTGTCCTTCCTGTCTGCGTGGAAGGTTAATGGAGTCGAATGCATACTTTCACACCCAAGATGTGGATGCAGTCGGAAAATCCAAAAAAAATCCATCGATTACAACAAAGTTCCATCTAAGATCCGGAAAAGTCCCGTCAACTCTCAGTCTCCAGCTTCGAGAAAGAGAGAATAATTGAAGCGAATGGAATCCTTCACATTTAGTCCTGATTGGTGCGACAAATGTTGTCACATTTGGACATATAAAAACCAATCCGTAGCTACTTCCAAGACGGATTTCCACTTCCTGGCTTCTTTCAGTTCTTCTGTCTCTGAGTGGGAATTGCAAGAAACTCAATTAAATGTCCCTCCTTCTTACGGGCATGTCCCTCTTCTTAGTATTTCAAGGAAAATGCCTGCAAAATCCATTCAGTATACGACACAGTAGTCCACTTCATGCCAATGGAAGAAAGAAACCTGCTTCCCGACTTCAACCTGTCGTCACTAGAAACTCTGAAAGAGATGCTTGAGGGGAAATCTTGAAAATTTGAAAAACTGCTCTCTCTCTCTCCTTCTCCTTCACTCTGCTGGCATTTACACACACCATCCGCACGGGATGTGTTAAGAGTGTGGTCGAGAGTTGTGCATTATACTGTGACTGTGTGTCTCTCCACCACCAGCGCCACCACCACCACACACAGCACCAGCACAACCCCCAAGTTGCACTTCAAGTTTTCTCACTTGTTAGTTGAAAAGTTATGCGATACTTGGCCTTATTTCAGCACAAAAAGGTGAGTGGCAGAGCGGTGTAGAAAAGGAGACATCACCCAAGAAGTCCTCATGTGTCGAGATGAAGATACATACATAAAGTAAAGGAAAGATGCGCGCTCCTATCCGTTGCTCTACAAAGCGTGTAGCATCAAAGGAGGTGTGCAGCCCCTATCGTTCGGCCATTATCATCAAATACGAAGGACTCGACAGCAGCAGCAGCAGTTGTGGAGTGGCACCAGGACCTGAAGTGGTAGCTTCCAGTTGTTATTTCCTTTCACTTAAATACCATTCTCCCGGGCGGGTATGCTATCCAATTATGCCCTCGTTCGGGGTGGAATGAAAAAGACGTGCCACTTCTATTGCCTGGCAGCAGCGTAAACAGAGCACAATATGGACAGTGCGAAGAGGAGGCAAAGAACTATTTCCCCGTTCAAAGAGTCTGTAAAATTCTTGAGTGGAGTGGGTGAGTCGTACGCGCGCTATAAAAAAAAAAAAAGGACCAAGATCCGTAAAGGAATGCAAAGTATGCATCCAGTGCACAACGCACGATGTTCCTTCTTCCTTTGTCTGGGCGCGACGAACAACAATTTGCGTCTTCATTCGACCGGGCTGTGTAACATTTAAATTATTATTATAACTCCCATCATCCTCTCCCACGGCATCCATCCTTTTATTAGCGCGCTGTCTTTTGCACAACGGTTGGATTTGAAGAGCGTTGCAGCGCTTCCTTTTTTTTGGGGGGGAGGGGCTTGTTTCTTTCCACACATTTGCATAGCAAAAGGGATTTCAATTAGTGGATGATCCGCATCCTTTTGTCTGCGCGTACACATCCTGCCTTTGTTTTGTTGGGCTGTGCTCTGTGTTGTCTGTGGCCGTGTTTCTCTGGCGTTTTGTTAAGTGCATTGCCGAAAGGATAATTAAACCAGCAATGGACGGTGCTGAATTGTGGGCGGGAGACGTTTGTCGGTGCTTTCAATCAAAATGACTGCAGGACAGTGAAAGGATATTTCTGACTCAGCCGTCAAAATGATGCTCAAACAATTATGAATGCTTTCAAAAGGGAGGGAGGGCAGCGGGAAAATGACTTTATGCGATTTAAGAGGTTCTTCTTGAACCGAGACAGACATGAGGAACAGGGCTGATAGTGTGGCTCCACTTATTGACTGCACAACAAAGCAGTGGATGGTGAGATGTCTGCAGTCAAATATTTTTTTCTTTTATCATGTCGGATTGTGTGCGAGGAGGTTCCAGAAAGTAGCCGAACTGGAGCTTGGCCGAATTTTGTAGTGGAGCGGCACTCTGCTGTTAAGACACACACGCCTTCTCCAGCAAGTAAGCCTAGGATTGTCCCTAAAAGAGTTTTCATTTGACTTGCATGATCGACTCCCTCTCTCTATCACAGACCAAGTTGGCCAAGGTTCCTTTTGACTTGTGTCCGCCATCTAAGACGAGGACTTCCACCGTTGCGTTGTCGAAATGGCTTGAATTCAAGGACCTAGTTGCCCACAACAGAGTTCTTAATGCCTTAGCTATTCTTAACGCTGTATTTGTAGAGGCTTGAAAAGGCGCATGCCACCCTTCAGGCTTCCTTCGTTGAATCTGCTCCTCCAGATGCCATCAACACTAACAGGAACAAAAATCGTCCCTAGAGTTGTCCTCTTAACAGACCATTGGCTTTTTCATTCGTTTCAAGGGAAGACCCCAGTTTCTGGGCCATAGTTAAGGTCAGGTATGATCAGGATGTTGTACAAAGCCAAGTTCGGCTTTCGAGAGAGGGCTCAATCGCCTCTTGAGCCCGAAGAAAGACCGCTTTGCAAGGGTGATTCTCCGCTTGATTTCGAAGCCGAAAGTGCTGTATGCGGAGTACAGTTAGACAAAGTCCTTGACCACCTCAAAGTTTTTGCTGCCTATTGTGACGCTTTGTCTGCGACGTCGATGTTGCGGGTTCTTTCTTGATGACAGGATTTAAAGCTCTAGGGCAGGCAATTAGCATCAACATCCAAACTGTGGAAGTAAGTTGTGAATATACTTTGGGAAGAAAATTGTGTCGTTCCGAGAAGGTATGGAACTGACTTTCTGTCAAGAGGGAAACAGCTACCACACTGAATGGTTCACCCCCGATAATGCCATTTTTAGCCTTTTTGCTTTCAATGTCAAGATCACAAACACCTCATTGAAGCTTGCCTGTTTTCGTCCAACTGAGCCAATGTCATCCGCGTAAGCAAACAATTAAACCGACTTTTGGAAGATCGTAACTCATGATCTTCTCAAGAATGAGGTTAAAAAATGTCAAGCAACCGAGTCTTCTTCTTCTTCTGAGGATCTGGGCCTCAACCAACATGCTTCTCCAGCCAGCACGATCTTTCGCCAGCTGTCTCCAGTTGCGCACTCCAAGTTGGTTGAGGTCCTTCTTCACTTGCGTGCGCCACCTTAGGCTAGGTCTTCCTCTGTTACGTTGTCCCAAAGGCTCAGATTCGAAGACTTTTCGGGCCGAAGCAATAGTGTCCATACGCTCTACATGCCATATAGCCATCTTAAACAGTGTATTCGAAGACGCTTGACTAGGCGCATGTCAATGTACAGCCCATAGAGTTCGTCGTTAAATCTCCTCCTCCAGATGGCATCAACGTAAACAGTATCAAAAACCGCTCGGAAAACTTTTCTCTCGAAAAGACTAAGGGCTTCCTCATCCGTCGCTTTGTCCAAAACCTTTAACTTGACTCTAAAGGTCTCCATGAGTTTGTTACCGAAATTCACAGGACAGCGAGCGTTCTCCACCTTCCTCCTACAAAGTCTGCCAAGTTTGTCAGAAATGTCAGAACTAGACATTGCTCTATATAGCTCGTCTCTATGAAGGCACCATATGCGGCCTTGAAAACTCTGAGATTGTCGAATATCCCTTCTTGGGTCTTCTCCGGGTTCTGTTGCAATGTGAAAAATCGTGGACTGCATGGCCTTAAAGCACTTTGATGAGGACCCCTCAGATTGTGTATGAATGGCTTCAGTCATTCACACAAAAGGACAGGGATGACTTAAAAAGGACTCATCTCTCGATAGTTGACGCAGTCGTAGGGGTTTCTTTTCTTATGGAGTCCAGTCATCGGACATTGCTTCCTCAAACTTACAGATTAGTTGCATATCTTAAAGATGAGTAGCTGCCCAACCGAATCATCTCCAGCTGCCTTAAAGAGTTCTGCGGATAGTCCTTCAGCTCCAGCAACTTTGTTTGATGACAGTCTCATCAGGTGCTTTGATAGAGTTCAGTCTCGATATCACTATCCTGACTTCGTCTATGTCGAGGGGACGGAATTCTTTTCCATCTAGTCCCGAAATCTTGACAAAGTTGAGTGAAACACTCTGTCTGACAGCGGTATTTGGGCCGTTAGCTCCTTTAACAGACTGCAGAAGTGACTCTTTTCACAAATATCCTGAATAGACCAAACTTTCAGCCGATATAGACACATTTTAACTCGAATCCCGAAGATCATGTCCATAAAGTACGAAATTAGACTGATCTAGGCTTAAATTGTACAACAGCTTCTACAAGTTAGACGCTAGGCCCTGGTCCCTTGTGGGTTTAGTGCCACTCAATTATTATTAGGCTTGAATTCTGACTTAAGGAGAAGAGAAAAATCTACAGAATACAAGAGACAGTGCTTGTTGACCAAAACCCAGACTTACGATCAGAACTAACCGAAGATTTTATCCTAATTCTAAGGACTCTCTGAATTTAAAACGAAATAAGCCATCCCTTCACTTAGAGTTATTATTTTCACTGAAATTCAAGTTCATCACCGGTTTATGTAGATGAGAGTTTCTAATGGAGACTCCTAACGACCTTAAGCCAGCGGCATCATAATTGCCAAAATTTGACAAATCCCTGGATAACCCTGAACGAAAGCAAAGCTTTCCTAGAATTCACCTGCAAAGCGCTTCACAGCGTCGCCGTCCCCAGCAACTTCCACATCAAACAAACCACGAATTCCGAAGAACTTTGACACCCGGAGGGCAGGCGATGAAAATGCCGCCCCTGCACAGCACCCCCAAACAACCAATTTGCAGCCGAACACAGTACCCCACTGCGAAATCACATCTTAATTTACTTACAATTAATTGTCTCCTCCAACACTATTGTTCTCCAATAGGCCAGCGGCGGTTCAACCCCCTCGCATCATTATCATCATCATCGCCCCAAGGCAAACACAGACAAAGTTCCCCTTCGCCGCCCATCCCCATTAGTGAACAAAGATTGGGGTCGACCAGCAAAATGTTGCAAATTGATGAAGCGCCGCCCTGGCCCCCCCTCAGATTTCCACTCAACGATACTAAGAGCAAAAACTTCAAAGGCTAAAAAGGGAAAATTAAAAGAATCAAAACGGGATTTCCACAAGGGTGGAAGAGATGATGGTGTTTGTGCGATGAGTGGAAGTGGATCCACTGGACAAGCAAATTACCAACATAATAATTGGTGTGTCCTTTTGCGCCTCAATTTCATCCTTATTGCTTCCTGCAGGCTCTTCTCTTCCACCCCACACCATCAGCCAGCCAAGGAGAGATATTGTATTTTGATCCGCTTTCTTGGGGGTAAATCCTTGTAAAATGTCGACAGAGAGCCAGATGAGAAATTATCGTTAAGACTTTGAGACGTTTTCTAATCCCAAAAATAGCACACAAAACGAAGTCGACAGAGGGTGTGTGTGTGTGTGTGTGTGTGTTTTTGACAAACAATTACACAAAGAAGGGAGAGTGCAACAACCCAAAGGAATCGGAGACGAAACCGATAATACGCCGGGATGAAAGAAAGGACTCGCCTTCAAAGGAAAGTGTAATAGCATATAAATAGAGGATTAGACGCCGCTCCTTAAGTAAGTAAATTAGGCGTTACACAATGTGATTGCTACACACACACACACACACACCTACAGGCAAACACACATCCTCGGACAGAGAAATGGAGTCTCCGGGGGAGAAGGGAATCATTCCACTTAGTCCGCGCATTAAGAGCGAAACTTATAAAAGGGATGAAATGAATCGCAGCTGGATTCCTCCAGCGACACAACCAGAAAAAAAAGGACATTCTTGACGGTGGTGTTAACACTTGGGAAAAGGAAAGAGAAATAGAAGGATTTTCATTTTCATCCCTCCCCTCATTGGAGAGGCAGCAGGCGAGAGGCGAAAGTAAGATAATTATGATGTTCTGTGGCTGAGGATTTCGCTGCGGTGTTGGCTGTGTTTAAAGGATTTCGAGGATTTTTCTCCTCCATCCCTGATGCCGCTGCAAAAAAAAAAAAACGAACGAACCGAACGGAGGAGAAAAATAAGAAACAGAAAGAAAACTCATTCCAAGAGCTAAAAAGATAAAATCTACGGATTATCCCGTGAAATTATGGCAAATCTGCAGGAAGATCTCCCACTCTCTCTCTCTCTCTTTCTGTCTCTGTCTCTCACTCGCTCCCTGTCGTCGTGGGTTAGGTTTTCTTTTCGTCTGAACCCCGAACACCATCGCTGTCCTATTTTTGTTTGGAATATGATGAATGTTGTGTGTAATCTTGGGCAAAGTAGTGGTATTGCGAGGGGGGCTGATGTAACCCTAAAAAGAGCGATTGCATGACTCATTTGGGGATGAGATTAGGAGAGCTGGGGATTAAAGGGTCATAAAGTTCAATCGGTATCGATTAAGTAAAATCTTTCAACCCCCAAGTGGGGGGGTTGTAGACAGTTTGAGGCAACGATTTCGGAGTCTATTGGAAGAGCATGAGTTTTGGAATTTTGGGGACGGGGATGAAGTGTTGTTTTTTTTTGCGCAGTAAATTTGATAAATTTGGAAAAGGGGGTGTGCTACCTTTGTAAGTGAGTCTCCATTAGTCAAGCAAATTGTTGAAAAATACTGAGATTAGAGACTGGGGGAATTTTTAAGGCTTTCGCTTTCATTCGACGGAAGGAGGGGTGTGAAGGTTCAATATTTTTGGTTTTGACGTTGTTTTTCATCAAAATCGTTGTACAGGTGCACGAAATATGTGACTCACTATGCCTGTCAAAGTGAAGTGACGTGTCAAATTTCAATATTCCAAAATTCCAAAAAATATTTCAAAATTTTCGAAAATCGATTTTCAAAGCAGAGTTAAAAAGGAGAATTTTAGAAAGTGGAATTTAAAATGAAAGGTTGGCAACTTGATTTGAAAACATGACGTGGACTACGACATGTAGAAATATGAAGTCGAATTTTGTATCGCTTCGTGTTTTTGAAATGAGACTTATTTGGAATAAATCCTTTAAGACACTACACTCTTAATGCGACTTCGAAAAGTAACTCAAAAACTGTGATTAAAGAAATGCAGCGTTGATCACTCGCATTTCAAAACATTTTTTGTGGATTTTTTTGCTGTGGAATGACGAAAAGTTGTAGAAGTTTTGGAAGGGGGTTTTTGTTTAAATATTCTACTTTGAAGCACTAATTTAAAAACGTCAGGCATGAGTTTGAGAACTCTACTTCTGAATACGCCTTAAGGAACTCTACACTCGACTGACAGAACACTACTTTGAGGCTCAAAAGCAATGCTTTGGGGTAAGACTATAAGAAACTTCAAACAGTTTTGAGAACTCAGCTTTTAAAAACGACTATGAACCACCAACAGCCATAATGAGACATTCATTTTCAAAATTCTACTTCAGAAATTGATATATAAAAACCTAACTTTGGACTTCTCTTTTTCTTCTTCTTGTGGCGCTACAGTCCGAGGGGGACCTGGGCCTCAACCAACATGGATCTCCAGTCAGCACGATCTTACGCTAGATGCCTTCATCTGCGCACTCCAAGTTGGTTAAGTTTCTACACTTGTGTGCGCCACCTTAGCCTAGGCCGTCCACTATTGCGTTCTCCCAAAGGCTCAGATTTGAAGACTTTCGATGTCCATACGTTCTACATAACCTCGCCATTTTAAGCGTTGTAAAGCGTTGTATCTGAAGACGCTTGACCAGGCGCATGTCGCTGTGCAGCCCATTGAGTACGTCGTGAAATCTTCTCCTCCAGATGTCATCAACGCAAACAGGAACCAATTTTGGACTGCATGTATTAGAATGTTACACTCCAGTCTGAAAACTCTTCTCTGGAATACGATCATGAAATACGCTATGTGCCAGTTTGAAAACTTTGCTTGGAAATAGAACTAAAGAACACTAGCCATGATTTTGAAAACACTATTTTTGAATAAACCGCGAAAAATTAGTTCGTGAAACCCTTACTTTGGAATATAAAATCAAAACGGTGCACTGAAAATGCGTCTTTGAAACCCAGCTTAAAATTCGCGGTCTAAAAACTCCATTTCGAGGCGACTTTTAGACTCGAAGTCAACAGTGTGATTGTCAAAAAATAGGAAAATGCAATTTTGACGACGTAACGAGAAGTATTGAAAAAAAAAACACAGTTCCAAAAATATAAACTTGAAGGTGCAACATTCAAAACGCCATTTTCAGAAAGAGTTTTGAAAAAGCCTTCCTTGAAATAAGTCTCCAAAAACGCACTGAACACGCGATCTCGAAACTCAACTTGAAAATCGCGGTTTTAAAAGCGCGTCTAAAATAGCGATACACCGAAAACATAGTTGTATCAACGCGGGTATCGAATCGCGGGTTTTTAAAACGCGATACTCAAGTGTGATTTTAAAAATCAAGCTTTGAAAATGTGAGACTGGAGATCTGGAATTCAAACTTGGAAACGGAAAGTCTGCTGTTGGGGACATATCGGTGAACAAGTATAGAGACATAGCGTTTACAACGCAAATAGGAAATCGCGAAACTCAAAACCCGCCTCTAAAAATACAGTTTCGAAAATTGATTTTGAAACATCACGTATACCAATGCGGTAAAATATGATTTCGAAAACAGGGTTATTGAAGACCCAAATTTGAAGACAAAGAATTTAAGCGTCGTCGTTGCAAGATCTGCATTTGGAAGCGCAACGCAAATCTGAAAATTGACGAAAAGTGATTGAAAAACTTTCAAAAACTTTCTGAATGGAGTGACGTCTTTTTTAAAAAAAAACGCAATATTTGAAAAAGAGCGTTGAAGATGTGGGATTTGTCGTGCCACAGCATGGCATTTAAACTTCTTCGTCTTTGTGAAGCGCCAGAGTTCTGGAGATGAATCTGTGGCTAGATAGAAACGGTATTATGTCAGTTGCATTTGATGTCGCAAACTTTTCTAAACGTGTGTGGCATCTCAATTTGGGATGTCTTTGTTCGTTCCGTCTACGCTTGAACTGAAAATCGAAGGTTGGACAGGGGTATTCTCTTTTAAGACACGGATTTGAAAAAGAAAACTCATTTCTAAATAAAAGAAAAGGCGGTCAAGGTGGTTTTTGAGATAAGTTTGGGAGGTTCTAAGGGTGAGACCCTACTAAATAAAAATCAGTCTGACAGAGGAGATGATCACGTGAAGGATTGGGTGGAGAATGGCCGATGGATAGAGATGAAGGGGGAACTGATTCGAAGATGTACAAGGATGGGTGAAGGATAAGATCTTCCGTAAGGCCAAACTACAATGCTGACAGAACTTTTCGAAAACCCGCCTCAAAGATAGAGTCCGTGTTTTCAGATGCCCTAGAACACATCCAGTCACTTTCTTCCTACAAAGGAAACTTTAGGTTTTAGGGCTATTCAGCAGTGCAGCTGTTTTTTTTTCTGTAAGCTCCACATCTTAAGAGAATGTCATCGCATGTAGCTCAAAAGTAATGAATGAAAACACATCTCCACCAATGACATGCACGATTGCATTGAATCCTCACATATTCATCGAGTTAAACTCAAATTAACACAACAATTTGAAACATGCCACCGTTCACCGTCCCAGCGGCAACATCATCCTCCTCCCCACTCTACACGTACCCGCGACAACGTCAAGATTTCTGTTTTTTTTTTTTGTCGTCACCATCAAAAACAAACACGCATTTCCCTCCATATTCGTCACAGGACGCGACCCAAACCAATTCATTCCCACAAACGTATGAACATAAATACCCTACAAGCTGTCACGTAATTGATCCTGTCACGCAACATTTCCCTCAGAGATCACACGCCTCTGGCTAACCTAAAACGAAGGGGGCACGCACAGCAATACCAACAGGAAAGAAAAAAAAAAACGAACTGAACCAAAAGTGCACATAAAAATTTCCTAGACAACAAATGACATCGAATGTCAATTGAGCAGCGCACAGCAGTTGTGTTGCGCGTCCAAACAGATGTTGTGTAAACGTCATCGTTGCATTCCCACCCCATTAATCTTCCGCTTCTCCGTTCAGTCGCTCATTTAAGATGGAAGGCGTGTTGGTGACGGGCTGTGTGTGCTCTCTGCGGTGTCTGGTTCGATTTGTCATCATGTGTGAAAGATTATGAAACATATCCAAAGTGGAGAGAACAGAGTTTTACTGGGGGTCTGGTAATAGATGTGTCAAAGTTGACATTTGTTTGACATTTGGACAAATTCTTTGCGTGTGTGTGTGAAGACGGAAGATTCGATTCTTTTGTTGGGGTTAGTTAGAGTTTAGGGCTTTTTGGAAGTGAGGTGGAAGAAGGCACTAAGATGGAGAATGACAGCTGAATAGAGGAGATATGAACGGATTTTTTCCTGAAGCGTGAGTGACAGAAATTTTGACAAATAGTCAACCACCTTCGAAATCGGGTGAAAGCTGCGCTAAACTTTGTCTTCTTTAAATAAAAATTCTATGGCTATGGACGGACTGAAGGAAGGATTGATGGAATTGATCAAAATTTGTAGTAATGATTTCTGTGCTCAGATGGAGGAGGACAGAATCCACTGGTGAAGTTGCCAGCTCCAACGTCGAATTAATGTACTGTATGTGCTACTGACAGCTGTCGAATAGTTTGCCAATGTACTCATATTTTTAGTTTTGGGATACAAGTGTGCTAACGGTAGCACAGTAAGTTCTTCAAATTTGGGAGTCTTCTGGTAGCATACCAAAATTAAAGTGGAGAAAAATAACTGAAGGGGATTTCCTCACATCCACAAGAAATAGCAATTTGTGTAAAAATTGATCTAAAAAAAACTTAGAAGTCAAGGCTTTTCTGGGCAACTGTCAAATTATAACGAAAAGAGCGCAAAAATTACCCAAAGTCAACTGTCACTTTGACCTGAACTGAAGGAGGGATTGAACACCTTTGAAACAGCTTTAGAAAATCGAAAATGTTCAAGGAAACGTATGAAAATTTGCGAAGTGTCAAATAATAACCGAATCGCATTGACAAATGATTCAAAGATTCGATCAAGTCCACAGGAACAGAACTCCTTGTCACTTAGGTTCAAAAGACGAAAGACACGATGATCAGTCCCGCGCCGGTAAGAGTTTTTATTTGAAGCTAAGCTTACAGATACGGATACGGATACGGCAGGGAGTAAACATATTTTAAAAGAAGTATTTTAAGGCAGTCATGCTAAGAGTTTAATCTCAGGCCTCATCGGACAAGGCAAGTGTCTCATTACAGATGTGGCTGCTGGGCACTGTTTGATGGAAAAACTTGCAAGAAGGCTAGGCTTCACATACAATGACTGTACAGGTTGTCGAAACAAGAAGGATGAGGAGATCATCCTCTTCTTCTTCTTCTTCTTCTTCTTCTTGTGACGCTACAGTTCGGGGTAGACTTGGGCCTCAACCAACATGACTCTCTAGCTAGAACGATTTCTCACCAACTGTCTTCAATTGCGCACTCCAAGTTGGTTGAGGTACTTTTCCACTTGTGTGCGCCATCTCATTCTAGTCCGTCCTCTGTCCCAATGGCTTGGATTCGAACATATCGTCCTCTACCATCTTGAAAGCTGCTCATTTGCTACAATGGGAAAATAGTTCTCCAACCGACTCAATAAACTAGATATGAGAGAAGGAAAGTTCAGGAAATTCCTTACGGACACAAACTAGTTCGATTTCCATTCGAGTTTGAGGGATATAGAGAAACCAAGCAAACCAGTAGAAGAACAGCCAACTGTTCAAGTACCATCACCACGGTAACTTGTGAACTACGTTGTTTTCAGAAACCTTCCCCGGCAGCCAAATGAACCTAATCTTGCCTTAAAGAAAATGCTTTTGTAAATATCTACATGTAATCCCAAATAAAGGATTTAACTGTGCAAACGAGAAAGGATATCTTCTTGTGCCTTATTCCAATGCAATGGCTTCCTAAAAAGGGAGAAGGGTGTCTCTTTTGTGGATTTACACGCCAATTCTAAGATCGTTTTTTATCTATGGACAATGCCTGTTAGCAGGAAGCTCTTGAAATTAAAATCGGCAAGACATTGCAAAAAGAATAAGGAGATTGGCATTTTTAACATAGAACTTCTGGTGGTTCTTAATTATCCTTCCATTCGACTTGCCAAAGATAAGGAGACTGGTATTACTTTTATGGAGGGTCATGAAGTGGCCTTTAACTTCCTTAAATTCGACCTCTTCAAGCAAGCTTCTGGTGTAAAATGTGAGGATTGCTAACATAGAATTCCCGCTCTTGGGGACATGCCAGCATTTTCTGCTCAGCGGATCCATAAAAACCTCAACCTAATCAACCACTATGCCAATCAGGTGATCAGTGACAGGCTGAAGAACAAGCTCAGGAACAGGTTCATGAACATGTTCAGAAACAGGCTCAGAAACAACCTCAGAAACAAGATCAGAAATAGGCTCAGGAACAGGCTCAGGAACGGGCTCAGGAACAGGCTCAGGAACAGGCTCAGGAACAGGCTCAAAAACAGTCATAGGAACAAGCTGAGAAACATACTCAGAAGCAGGTTTAGGAAATGGCTCATAAAATGGCTTAGGAAAGACTTATGAAAAGACTAAGGAAAATACTCAGCAAAGGGCTAAGAAAAGGGTCGATAACAAGCTTAGGAACAGGCTCAGGAACAGTCGTAGGAACAACATCAGAAACCGACTCAGGGGTAGGCGTAGGAAAGTGCCCAGGAAATGGCTCAAGAAAAGACTTAGGAAAAGACCCAGGAAATGGCTAAGAAAAGGCTTAAGAACAGGTTCAGGAACCAGCTCAAGGGCTTGCGCAGAATACTTGATCACCGAAGCGAGTCATTCAAGCGGAGATCCTGACGAGAAAGTGACGACGTTTTCAAGATGATGTTAATCCTGGAAATATCTCTAGTTCATATTACCATTCTTAGTAACATTCAGGTGACCACAAGTTGCAAACTGTCTAGGAGATGTCAAGATGACAGCAATCGATTACTTCTTTCTACGTTCCTGGACTTTACGACATCACCCTCAATGAGGTGACGAACGTTCTTAACCCAAAATGGACACAAAATTGAACCAACACATGTTGGTAACACAATGAATCCAACCACCTCTTGCTGATTTACGAAGGCAAGCTGATATAAAGATCTAAGTCTTAACAGATGGCATTCTGAAATCACTTGAAAAACTGCTCACACGTGGTCTTAGGGTTTTCGTTCCAAAACGAGCTTTAGGAAGGAATTCATTAACAGATATGTTGTTTTCGGCATGGCTCCTTTTTGGGCAGATAATTACAAGACTTCCAAAAAAAATCAACTCCTTGAGCTCGAATTGCATGCTTTTGGGATTACGAGAGACATGTCTGTATTTTGAAGTTGACACTACTGGCACCGACATCTGTGACAAACTTCACCCGTGCTCCAAATGCGCATCGTTTCGTCAATTAATGGTTTTTCATATTTTCACAGTGTTTGAAAATATTTCAAAATTCAGTTTGGCAAGAGGACTTGGCAGCATGAGAAGAACAAAATTTATACTTTGTCAAGTCAAAAAAATACCATTTTTGACTCCAGTACGAACATGATTGCTTTCCAAAACTGTCTACGTTTAACTCTTGTATTCTTATTTCTGTAAGCCGAATTTTGTAAAAGCCAAAAATTATGTTATTATTTTAAGAGGTGCATTTGCGGAAGTTCCACTGTGTTCTTTGTTTTTTGGGACAAATTTGGCACAAATGTGGTTTCAAATTATTGACTTCTAAGACGGCCTACAAGAATTAACAAGAGATGCTTGGGTTTTGTAACAAATGATTTCCAAAACTGATTGAATACGCTTTCAAGGGAGGAGTGTCTTCTTTTCGCAGGTTAAGGTAAAATTTTGGGTCAAATTTGCCTCAAATTTGGTCGCAAAATCTGCACAGTATTTCTAGATCTGATTTTAGTAAATTTTTTTTGGACAATTCTAGTACATTCACTTTGCTCTCAAAAAATGTCGTTTCAACACGACAGAAGAACAAATCCACGCTTCGTCCTGCCGCATTTCATGATCACACCTTTTTACTCGTCGATAAGGCAGTGCAACTGCAAACTTCCAGCTAATCGACTTAAAAGAAAACAAAAATGAACCAAACATGTCTCAAATTGACAAAATTTCGTACAAAATCATCAAAAGTCGTGATCAAAAATTGCATTCCACACATTCAATGTGTTCCACACGGCCAGTTTATGATGTCAAAGTTCACCCGTCTTGCCCCTAAGTTATACTAGAGTTCAAGCACGGCCAGGACATTGTGTAGCGTTTAGCCAGAGGATATATTCCCCCCCCCCTCAGTTTGCATGCAATTCGTCCTTGTAAGTCCTTAAATATTGAAAGATCGTAGAGTCACACTATTTGCTTATAGTTTCCAAAGACGAATGGCCGGTAAACACAGAACGAGAAAATCCCCCTAATCGTCTTGAGAGTGCCAAAGGCATGCAATAAGTCCAAAAGCCGGAAATAGTAAGCGAAATGACAGTTTCCATGTCGGTGCGCCACACCGCCTCTGTGTCCTGTGTTCAGTGTGCTCTCGATGGTTGGGTGTGTGTTTGTTCCAAATTGCTTATGGGCAAAATTGAAATAACAAAAGGAGATTAGAATCTCAAATGAGGTAACAACTCGCCGATGGATGGGGTTTGGGCTTGGACGGGGTTGAAGGAAGTCGGCGGAATGTGAAAATTGGCAAATAACATTTTAATAAATTCTTCTCGAGAATGCTAACCATCTTGACCCTTATTTTGGATGGCGTGAGAGGGGGAGGGGGGTTGGGGTTGGGGTCACATTTGTGACACACACTAGGACCGAACATGTATTTATAGAGCACGCCCGCCCACACCCGCCTCTCAAACTGAAATGAAAAGCGAAAACGAAAACCAAAAAAAAAAGCACTGTGTCCTATAAATCCTGGCGCACACATAAAACCGATGTCACAGTCAAGTCCCTGGGGGGCGCAATCATGATGGCGCAAATAAAGACGGAGAACGGAGGCCCTGGCTCGGCTGTGTCGGTGTCGGCGGAACCGAGGGAGGAACGCCATATCACATCGATTACATTATGTGTATTATCAAGGGAAATTGATGTAAATTGTTTTATTTTTTGGGGGTTTTCTCGGTGCTCGCCCCCACACTCGCATTCATCCGGTTTGTTGGGTATTTAAGGATTGTGTCAAAACACACTCGGGTATAAATATAAACACAGACACGGTCCGTGAAACAATGTGAGTCACAGCAGCGACCGGGGTGGTGGTTTTCTTTGGGAGGCGGTCGGGGAGTGAAACACACAAGTAATGCTCAATCGAGTAGAAAGCAATCGTAAAATCGTTCTTTTTTCGTTTCTCCCTTTTGCTTTCTTCAGTTGCTTAGTCTCTCTGCTGGTTTGGAAATTTGAAACGAAAATTTGCTAAACGACAAAATTTGCCCACAAGTGCGGTGTTTGGGATGGAATGGCAGCAGAGGCGACTGAGGGCCAGAGGAATGAAGAGAGGGGGCAGTGCTCAAGGAGGGGATTATTGTGGTCGTATTTCATTTTGCCAAGGAGCCCATCATCATTACCGTTGAGTTGAGGGTTCTTTTGCTTGCTCGATGGCTGCCTGGCTGCCTAGCTGGCTGGCTGGCGGCTGGTTTCATTCGTCCTGTTTATTTTTGTGTTTGCATTGCAAAGGTTGGGTTTATTTGGGGAAAAATAGAAATGTGGGCGTTGACACATGACGAGGGGTGGAGGCAGGGGGTGGATTTGGGTGTAATCGAAAACAAAAAAAAAATAGCAATGTTGTGTCCTTCAGATTTGCACAATTTCGTTTCGCCACAAAACGTTGTCACCTTCACTTCGCAGAAGAGACAAATGGTTTCGACAAAGTTTACGACTTTTCCTGATGAATTCGGGCGGAAATATTGTACGCTTGTGCCGGAACGAAGGAGATATCGTAAAAAAATGATTCGGCTTAAAAGGAATGCATTTTTCATTGAATTTTGATTGTGCGACATGGAATTACTTGGAAAGTGGATCCTGGTTTACAATTTCCTTTCGAGTTTTATTTGTTTCAATTTTATGGAAATTCTGAACGAAACATGATTACACACCTGTGTGGAACTTCAATGATGGACAGAGATTCTGGAGAAGAATCAAATTGTCGGTATAAGACTGGAAGTTAATGCATATCGATATCTTTCACTTAAATGTCGTCCTTTTTTGACGTACATGCAACATGCCGTCCTGGCAAGGGAGTGGGACAGGATATATCAGCCCGGAGAAGTCTTTAAATCTGGTCCTTGAACTGAAGCAGACCCGTTTGAACGTTTTCTCTTGATGACCTTGGTAACATGAGCATCAAACGCCATCTTCCTACAAGCTTCGTTAGGGAGTGCCATCATCCACTTAGTTTAGTGTGATTGTACTCATTTGAGTCTACCGACCACCCTCTGCCTAGGATGTGACCGTTCAAGTACAGCATACAAATGAAAGACTCAATTGATTGACTTATCTGTCACTGGGACATTCAGTGAGACTCAAAATGCGTACGAACACATTTGCCCTGGTGAACAGAACTGACTTGTTGATAACCCAGTAACGTTGTTGCTTTCTTCAGACAGCAGGACAAAACGGAAAGACAATGCTAGGACAAAGGGACGTAAGATTTCCATTAAGAACTTAGTCTACCTCCACCTGAAAACAGTGGTGACTTAATTCTCAACATAATCTCCTTTTAGCACGATGTGATGCTCCAACTTCTTTCGTCCATCTGAAAGTTTCGTTTTTGAAGGTCACTTTAGGTGGTTAAATATATGCAGTGGTGCAAATTTTTGTAATTTTTCCGAAATCCAAGCAAGCGATTTTAAGGTGTGCATAGAGACGAGCTAGTTTTGGCATTCCTACCAAACTCGTCAGATTGTGTAGGATGACGATGGAGAACTCTCGCTGCTCCGTCAAGTTCGGGAACGAACTCACCGAGACCTTCAATGTCAAAAAAGGTTTTAGACAAGGCCACGCACTATCATGCGGTTTCTTAAACATCATCCTTGAGAAGATCGTGCGTAACTCATAAGTCAACACCAGAGGCACGATCTTCCAAAAGTCCGATCAACAACTAGCTTACGCCGACGACATTGACGTGATTGGACGAACACAGCGAGCCGTCAATAAGGCGTTTGCTGGCATTGAAGCGGAAGCGGCTAAAATGGGTCTGGTGGTTAATCGGCGTCTCGGACAGAGCGTCACACTCGGCGGCAGAAACTTCGAGGTAGTCAAGGACTTCGTCTACCTCGGCTCCGCGGTAAATAGGGACAACAACACCAGTACCGAAATCAAACGCAGAATCACTCTTGCCAGTCACTGTTTCTTTGGACCCAAGAGGCAATTGGAAAGAAGAGCCCTCTCTCGAAGGGCTAAGCTGTCTTTGTGAAACAACTGGATCATCCCAGTCCTACTCTATGGTGTGGAAATCTAGACGTTTCTCAAAGCGGATGAGGAAGCCCTTAGTCTTTTCGAGAGAGAGGACTACACTGCTCCGGCCCGAAAAGTCTTCGAATCTGAGCCACTGGGACAACGCAACAGAGGACTGCCAAGGATAAGGTGGCACACACAAGTGGAGAAGGACCTCAACCAGGCTGAGGAGAGGCTTGTTGGTTGAAGCCCAGGTTCATCTCGGACTGTAGCACCACAAGAAGAAGAAGAAGACGTAGGGGAACTGCTTCAATGGATAAATAACACGCCCGACTGACAGATACAAACTGTATGGGAATCGACCCTTATGTGAGCCTTTTTTAAAAACTGAAAACTTACAAGAGCGATTTGAAACATCCTTCATTCAATTTGTGGCGCTGGTGGCACTACATTTGTTGTTACTTGGAAATGTGCGGTGAAAGCTTAGAAAATGCGGTTTCCTAACAAAGCCAGGTTTATGTTGCATGTGGGCTGTGTTCAAAAAGTCTTTACAGGCTGTTTTTTTTGTATTATATTGTCTTGTAGTTCATTTAACTGGGAACACCCTCAATGAACTCGATGGTCAACTGAAGAGTTGCTGAAAATTATTTAGTCTAGGTTTTTCCCTGATAAGCCTCAAAAGATTTACAATGACGTAATTTTGAAGCTTCCCGGAAAATTTTCAAAAAATCATGAATAACAATGCTTCATTGAAACAGATATTAAATACAGACTTTTTTTTACAAAAATGTACCAAAAACTGGGAGAGTGAGAAATTAAAGAACGTTTTTAAGAGGCATAAAAATTTAGGTTGGCAACACTATTTGAATTGGCGGCTATTGCCAGCTGTCATGTGATTTATTTTTAGCGCGGATTAAGACCGATGTGGAAAGACAGTTAGCGTCGAAAGAGAAAATGAGTTGCTATGCTTGCACGAAAGAGGTGAGTTGCCAAATTTTGGTTTTTTTCCAATGAGTCGTCATTTGTTATCGAGCAACATGTCAACAAACAACAATGACTGCGTTTTTTTGCCAGGGAGGTCTTTTGAAAGCGTTCATCTTCGGACGGGTTTTTAAGATGTACAGACTCACGCCTGATCAACGCTTGTGCAGATTTGACCCAAAACAAGATTGCCGATGATCCAAATTTTTATAAACTATTTTTTTTAAAGCTATGAAGCATACTTTTGGATGAATGGATACGTCAAGAAATCATAATATCGGATTACGAGTGATTTTAAACCTCAAATGGCATGTTGAGACCCCGCTACATCCACAAAAACTGACCGTTTGGTGTGATTTATGGGTTGGTGGACTTCTTTAAAAAACGATTGTGGATAGAACATAACAGTCAATTGTGACCGCTAGAGAGCCATGATTAATGACTTCTTCCTTCATCAGATGAACACTTATGGTGGATAGGAGCTGTGGTTTCAACAAGACAGCGCAATATGTCACACAGCTCGCTCCAGAATTGATATTTTAATGGAAATGTTTGATACTTAGATAGTTACAGGTAATGGAGACGCGAATTGGCCTCCAAGATCGTGCAATTTAACATCGCTTGACTGCTTTCTTTGGCGATATGTGTCACCGGAAAGCTCGACGACATTCACCGCGTAACGGTCACAAATGTTGAAAAGAGTGTTCCAAAATTCGACTTCCAGATTAGACTATGTCTTAGCCAGCCGGGGGGGTCATAAGCCAGAAATCATAATTAAATTATAATGCCAAGAGATTGTCTTTCGAATAAAGGGAATTTCATGTCAATTTAAGAGAAGGTTTTTTTTCGTGCTGGTATTTCGAGGGTGTTGAACTTTGAAATGGATATGGGAAGATCCTGCAAACCTGCCCATTTTGGGGAATCGACCGATTAAAAGCGAACAAAATAAAAAAAAAAACTAAGAAAAAGTGTTGTTTATATCTAAAACGTCTGAATTTACTTACAAGCATCTACTGCGCCTGTAAAAAATAGCCAAAATGGTGTGAAATTGCTTTCAAAAATGACTTTTCCTTTTTGTAGACCGTTTTAAACCCCTTCTTGGGGCCGTTAAGTTCTTAAAAATGTCCAAAAATCTTACAAATCGAATCAGAGCCGTGAAAGGAAGTTTTTAAAACTGCAATTCAAATGTTAGAGACCATTGTCCTAACCCTTGACAAATGTAAGGAGCAACTGTCTTCCAAGAGAGACTCATGATTTTAAAGGGCAACACTGGGGCAACTTTTTGGGGGCTATTCCCCGTTTACTGTTCAACGCCTCAGTCATGGACCTAAGTTGAGTACTCATTTTAATGGTGATGCATAAAGCACAAATCGATACAAATTGAAGATAGATCCTCAAAAATAGGTGTTTTTCAAATTGCCGTCGGTACATTTCCACATTTCACAAAAAAATTCATACAGATCAGCGAAACCTCGCCACACAATCAAACTCCTAGAACGTCATTTATAGAGCGAAAAATCAAATTGCTGACACTTCGAGGACAATTGAAAAAATGTGTATTTATTTGCTTTGTTGTAAATAAAATCCGATATAGTACCAACGACTCACCACAAATGGGTATGGGAGCATGAATGCTTGGTAATCCTCTTGGTATCCATTCCATCATTTAATCCAATCGGAGAATTGTTCACCAAAAAAAATCAAAAAGCAAAAACAACAACCAAAAGAAAACAGAAAATGACAACCAAAACACAATGAATTTGTAATAATTCCTTTTTGTATCTCTTGGGTTTGTTTTCTGTGATTTTCAGTCACTGGATCTGGGGAACAAGATTCAATCGGCTTTATCGATAAATGACTCGTATTTGCATTTTCTGAGGGACGATGTGGAGTGTGTTACATCCTTCAAGGGGATCCTTCACTTTTAAGTTTTCTTCAAGAGATTATGTATCTGCTCGGCAAGGACACCACACGCGACAAAAATTCTCCACACGATAGCGCGACGACACAACGCGACGAGATGAAGACAAGAAACAGACAGAGAGATAAGAGAAAAGACGGCGGCGCCGGCTGAGACACACTATACACCCCTCCACCTCAAAAATGTGGTGTTGCGCTTCTATTGGCAAACTTCACCGGAAAATTTAAATGAATTCAAGTACATGCACGAAGAAAACGCGAAAAACCACGACAGACACGGACCCACAGCAAGGACGAGAAGGAATCGCCGACGACGACGGTGTCGAAAAACTTCATCTCACCACCAACATTATCTCGCGAAAAAGGTGAATCGGAAACGGAGATTTTTCGTATCTACACCTTGACACGGAGCACCACACCAAAAAGGACACCACCGAGGGAAAATTATGATTTTCGCGGTGTTTCTTTTTTATTTGGCATCGAGAGGACAAAATAAAACAACAAAATTTCTCACACACAACACATTCGTCGATAAACCGGGCCACGATGTCCCGATGAGGAGGAGTGGGAGGACGGAGGATCGAATTTAAAATCTCACCGCACCGGAACCGGATAAACCCATCGGCATCGATTTGTTATAATTAATCCCGACCGGATGTTAAATAGGGGTTAAGATGGGTTTAATGATTTCGAATCCTTTTAAAGCTTCAGTCTGCCGTCTTGCCTCCGCACTCTGCACGGCACAAGGTGTGTATATCCTTTCCTACGGCTCGCTACTCTCGGTCTCTCGCCAGCGCTTCTAATTATTTTTCTTTTGTTTAAGAGTTTTTCTTTTTCTTATTCTGCCTGATTTTCCTTAATTTGGCGTTATTTTTCTTTTTTTGTCTCTATTTGTTGTTGTTGCGCACTCGCTGAATGTGTGCGGAGGACGTTTAGTGGTGTTAACCGAAGACGACCACACTATAAACTGACTGACATCAATCTTGGGTTGTTTTTCATCCAGATTTTCCTGCCTCGCCACACCATCATCGCTCTCCATACACACTCGCGCGTACGCTTTCGTTGTTTCCTTATGTGGCAGTGGGTATAAGCAGGCAGGCAGGCAGGCTGGCGGGAAGGCAGCAGCAGTCGAAGCAGAGAAGCAATCGTGCCAGAGATATAAACACAAGCACACAAAGGCAGGAGGCACCCACACTAGTGTCTAAGAAGAGCACAGAACGACGACACGGTGTCGCTGCTGCTCAAACGGTCTCTGCTGGTCTATGGATGGGGACGACACGGTCGACACATCCAAGCGCATACAGATTGGTGCAGTGCGCTGCTTTTCCACAAGAAGCGCGGCGGTGCTCCTGTGCTCGTCACCACTGCCACCGAGGCTATAATTATCGATACCCCATCGGTGAAGGGTGGTAATCGAGGTGGTGGTGTTGGTACTATACACACTCCTTACAAATACGCACACTCATTCACACAGTGTGTGTAAGTACACCTCGTGTGGTGTGCTCAACACAAATCTACGGGCGATATGAGTTTCTCACGCAACAGAAAAGAAAGTCTACACCAGCAAAGAAACAGGATAACACGCAGCAAGCCCAAACACACAACAGATACGAGGGCGACGAAAACAATAAGCGACGACGACGACGAGGATGACGTTGACGATGAACAAGAGTCGCACCCCTGCGAGTGAGTGCCGTTCGTTCGTTCACTCGTCCTCCTCTGTTTTCTGTGTATTCTCCACAGGACGATGGGCGGTCAGGATGTGAGCATGGCGTTTGTTTTTTTTTTTCGACGGTCGCGGTGGCGAGTTATCGCGTTCGCTCCTTCTGTGCGAGAGAGGAGGAAATATACAGACGGACTCGATTCGACTTTCTCAGAGAGCAGTTGAAATATATTGCTTCTCGGTGAGATTTGAATATGTAAACTGTCACACGGACACGATTTCGTGCAGCAGCGCAAAAGGATGTGCGAGATTCGGTCTCAGGAAGTGGAGAGAAACGAGAGAATTTCTCATTTTCTCACTCGTGCAAGGGGTTGGTGTGGGAAGAGTTGTGTCTTCTTAAGGGCACATGACGAGGGTGCAGCAGCAGCACACGTCTATGAGAGAGTTTCTCATTCTGTCGATAAGGTCTTGCAAGTATTGAAGGACTACGTGAAGGGGATGTTTCGGGGTTGTATATTGGGCGGATGAGTGTTGACGTTCCTCATGAATACGGTATTAGAAGGGAAGATGTAGGCTTTCTTTGAATTTTTATGATTGGAGAAAATTTGAGGAAATCGAAGGAGCCTTGCGAAAACCATTTATTGATTCAAATCAATAAATTAACAAAAGCCTAGTCACAAGGGCGGCAATGTCGAATCAGAGCCATGAAAGGAAGTTTTCAAGACTGCAATTCAATTGGTCAAAGGTTGGGGGCCATTGTGCTAACCTTTGACAAATGTCAGGAGCAACTGTTTTCCAACAAAGACTCATGATTTTAAAGGGCAACACTGCTTGGGCGCTTTTCACCATTTTCTGATCAACACCTCAGTCATGGACACCAGTTGACTACGCATTTTAAGGGTAATTCATCGTGAGGTTCGGGCTATAATGTAAAGTAAAACACACAAGCTTGAGCGTGAACTTAAAATTCCCATCACAGATTACAAGAACAAATCATGGCATTTATTTTTTGAAAATTATATTTTGTAAATTATGGCTAAGACTATGTCTGTGGTGGTTCATTCAGAAAGTTCAGCTTTGAGTGACATGTTAGGACATAGCGACTGGTATTTCACTGATGATACGAGTAATGTTGCCTTTTCCTAAGGATCAATCGTAGCTGGCTTATACCTGACGACCTGAGAATCTGCATATCCGCCGAGAAAATAATGCAAACGTGTGATATCGTACGATTTTAACGGCGAAAACGTAAAATTGAGTGCTCACCAACGAACATTTCGCAACAAGTTTATTGTTTCATGCGCTGTGGGGCTCGTAGCACTGCCTGCTTGAAACTAGAGTTCACTGAGCCCATGTGCTTGAATTTCAGCCAGTCACCGTGGCCAAACTTCTGAGAACAACGTCGATTCGATTCGTCGCGGTCATCGTGTACATTCACAGCTGCAACTGCTTTAGTCTTTTCATTTTGTTCTGGATGTGGTCTAATAGGTCGAGTATCATCGCCTCATACACTAATTGGAACTCCAATTTGCGAATGGTTTTAGTTTTTCAATTATTCGAACCGCATAGTGTTCGAAACGCCCGTCAGAAATTTTTTTCACAGAACGGTGATTTTCGTTACACAACTGAACAATTTGGAGACGTCATTGTGGAGTGAGTTTTTCCATGATGACTTGCCAAAGGATACTGAACAACAATGACAAAGAAGTTTGATAGGAGCCACGCGTGATCTGTCAGAAAAGGCCTATTCGAGATGAAACCTCATGATGAAACATCCTTTTATGTTACTCAAAAGCACCAAATACGAATTCTCACATTCATTGAAAGGGAAACCACTGTGCAAATGTGGTTTACACTTGCGCATAAATGGTTTCGTTTTTTTTTTGTCAATAATATTTGATATAAGCAATTAAAATATTGGCAGGTCCCTGTTAAAATGGATGAAGTGAAATTTTTTTAAGCGAATCAGAGGGATCTTAAAACTTTGCATAATTTTTGCAACAGCAACCTTTCAAATTTTTTTTGGGGAACAAATAAATTGCTTGTCACTCTACAGACCATAGGGGACCAAGAACATACTTTCTCAGTCTAAACTCGCTACTCGTAAGAAAAGATCAGCACATGTCCTACGTGCTGTTGCTCTTTTACGAGTAAAGAAGACCTAGAGTTTATGACCAACTCCGTATCGGGAAATTTGAGTAGTTTTCATAAGCAATCGCTTCCATGTGTAGTTTTAGATTACATGTGAGGTGAAAAGTTTGTCAGCTGAACTCTGCCACAATGCGGCAGTATTGAGACGCACCCCCGGATAGAGCTTTCAACTGAAGAAGGGAGAATCAAGGCCAGTCAGTGAGCGAAACGACCTCGATCCCGACACATCATTCGTGCTTCGAATATTACTTTGTTGTTCTGTTTCTGTTGTGTTTTTGAGTTTTAAATAAAAGGAGATTAAAAACGTTTTTTTCTTTTTCGACGAACGCCGACAAGTTAAAGTTGTAAAAATATGAAATTCTGAACATAAGGCCGAAGAGTTTGAGAAAGGGTGTGTGGGGCCATACTTTCCCCCTGAAACACCGTCCCCCAAAAATGTCGCTTTATGATCTTGAACCTAAGCCTTAAGATGGCCAGATGATCTAGAGTGGATGGATAACATTATTTCGGTTTGACAAGACGTCGTATCCGAGTCATTGAGACAACGCAACATAGACCGACTTCGTTTGAGATCGCGCACACGCGTGGAGAAGGTCCTCAACAAACTTGAAGTGTGAAATTTAAGGCAGCTGGTGAGAGACCGTGCTTTCTTAAGAGGAAGGTTCGTTGAGGGCCAGGTCCATATTGGGCTGTAATGCCACTCAAATAGAAGGAGAAGATTATAGTCTTTTATGATTTTAGGATTTGGTTTGTCAAGATTTAAAAACTTTAAGATTTTGCGATTCATCACTCTATCCGACTCACTTATGTGGAGGTTCACGGACAAGAAAGTGTTCTTGAAGGATAGGCAAAAGGTTAAGGATCGACATATGTTTAGAAAATGATTGAAAAGTTGACGGTTGCTTAACACGAATAGAGTCTAGAGTTGGTAGGTGGACACAGGCAGGTCTACCTCAACTCCTCTTATTCTATTCGCACAATTAGAGTAACCTATGGGTCTCTTGCGTGGTTCGATTTGAAATGTTGTCACCTCGGCGAAATGTTAAATGTTGTTAGGAGCTACCCTCTAGCTCTAAGACCTGTTCCGACACAAGCCCTCTAGACTGATAGGCTGAGTAAGTGGAAAAAGCGAGAGTATGATTAACCTCCAAAGCTTGGGCCTTTTTAAAAATGCAAAACATATCCTAGACGGACTTGCACACAAATCCGCCGTACAATGGCAACTCTCTCGCGTTCCTTTCACAGCAACACCGCACAACGAAAGTCAAGTTATAATACTTCACTATCAACTGGGTAACTACTACACTCTTACAAGTTCTCGAAACTTGCTCAAGTTTACCAACAAGGCAGTCCGGCACACAATAAATTACGTTCTCTCTCGCTCTCTCTCTCTCTGTGTGCACACGTACACACATCTGAAGTGCACCGCTATCGACCGGAGAGTGTAGCAGTTGGGAGTGTTTACCCGTGTGAAGGTATGTGTGTGTGTGTGAATAAAAAGGAGGAAATCACCTCTCAAGTAAAAATCGAAGCACGCGCGTGAAATCCTAGATGCCAACAAAACCACTCTGTGTATTGTGATATTCATTCCAGGATGACAAGCGAAGTGGGGGTGGGAAGGGCGCGCACACCCTCCCAACACCCAAAGCACCCTTGGGCGATGGTGCTGATGGTGATGGTGGTGGTGGTGGTGGTAATGTGGCAAGTGCCAAGCCATGTCCTTTTTAGTTTGTAGTGCTAGTGCAAAATGCATAAAACCAAAAAACGACAAGGGTTGAGCGGCGTGGGGTGCAAACACAAAAAAAAAAAGAGAAGAACTTCAAAACCATAACGGAAAATGTAGTGGGAGACAAAATGACTTGCTTGTCATCGCCGTGCGACCCTTGAAATTGAGACTGAGATGGAGGGTGTGTGTGTGTGTGTGAGAGAGAGGGCGAGAAACTCTGAGAGAGAGAGAGAGAGAGAGGATGAGAGTAGAACTGGGAGGTTAGCCAAGGTACCTGCCAACCCACAAAATTTCAAAAAAGCGACCAAACCAAAGAACTGAAGCTGTTGGAAGTCCTGCGGTGGGTTGACGTTGGTGGTCTTACACAGTGTGTCCAAGAGGGAAAACAACAACAACAACAACACACTATGAGCAGCGGCATCAGCATCAGCTTCAGAAAAAGGAAGAAACCAAGCCAAACACAAACAAGAAAATATGCTCCCCGAGCAAAAAGGCCGAAGAGCATATCATTTCCACTCAGAGAAGAAGTTATAATACCCCCGAGGGGGATGTATGTGTGGGTGTGTGTGTGCCGGGGGATGCTGGGGGTTTTTTAACTAATATCAAGTAAATTGATACGTGACCCTGCATTTAAATACCTTCATTGGGTGGGCGGCCGAGCGGCGGCACAGACCCCTGTTGTCGTCGTTGTCGGGCTGACTTGTGTGTTTGCTTTGGCTTGGTTCGGGGGTTGGTATGCGAGGAGTTTCGTTTTCGTTCCTTTTTTTGTTGTGTCTTCCTTTTTCCTGGATGTACTGGTGCTGGTGCTGGTGCTGGTGTGATGGTGATACTCCAGGATTGTGGTTTTTTGTTGTTGCTGTTGAACGTTCTGTTCTGTGTTGTATTTTATTGGTGTACCGCTTGAGCTCTTTTGCACTTGGGCAAATTTTTCGGTCTCATATTTACAGTTTAACTTTAGTGCACTGCACATAGGATGAGGAGGAGGGTGTCCGTCACGGAGACCGAGTGGGTGGACGCGACTGAATGGAGGAATGAATGTGATGGCAATTGTCCCCGGTAGTCGTCAAAATTGCAACGAACTGGAGCACCGCTCACACGGGTGCAAAGGACCAACCGAGAGCACTCTCTGCACACAACTTTTGAGAGAGTGAGTGGGCGGGGGAGGGGGATGGGGAAGGGGGTGATGGTGATGCTGGTGCCAAAACAAGGGTTAAGAAGGAGTCCACCATCGCATCCCGAAGAGAGGGAAAGGAAACTTTTTCGTCCTTTCTTCGTCGTGTGCATCATTCACTCACCGCCCTCTCCAAACCCCCGCCCCGACAACACACAGTGCTGTGCTGTAATTCATTGTTTGTGGTGGTGATAAGGTTGTGTGGTGCTTGCGGTGAAGGGTCGTCGGCGTGAAAATATGTAATGGAGACGATGTCGTCGACAACGACGACTGTGTGGTATTTGCAATAATTGTGCAAGGGTCGGTGGCTTGTTC
Source organism: Eristalinus sepulchralis (assembly GCA_944738645.1). Lineage (NCBI taxonomy): Eukaryota > Metazoa > Arthropoda > Insecta > Diptera > Syrphidae > Eristalinus > Eristalinus sepulchralis. The sequence goes on from OX122883.1 coordinate 66,497,042, forward strand.
CTTGTCATCCTGGAGAGAGTTTTTTACATTTTTCTTTTCTTCTCGTCTCGTCTGTTTCGAGTTGGAGCGAAGGAGGTTGGGTCAAACCAGGATGTCCTGTGGTTAGACAAAATTTGACCTGCATGCCAAGAGGATGATGACAGATATATGGCAAGTTTTGTGATTGGTTTTCCCCCCTTTTTTTAATTGATTTGAGGTGCAAGCTGTGTGATCACTGGACCGGGTCAGATGTCTTTTGTGATTTTTGCTCCTGCAATATGGGCGTGGTTTCGCTCTGCGATCGACCGGAAATATTGTTCGAAATTCAAATAAACACGTTGAGTTAGTTTTCCTCATTCCCATTCCATCCCGCGTGAGTGTGTGTGCAACCTTCAACCAATTTGTCAATACATTGCAACCCCTCGAACAGCATATGGTCCACAACGACGAGCCACAATGTTGAGTGTCTGGTCCCTACGGCAGCCTTTCAATTCACCCCTCTACAACGTGTGCATAATATTTAAAAAGATGACAGATTATGTGGAATTAAGGAATCGGTTGCGGTGTACACAGGATAATGTAACTAAACGGGATTTTTTGTGTATTTGTTAGTTCAGCTAATTCGTTCAGGTGGAAGGGATATTCGGGATTATGTTGGTTTTTCTCAATTTATTTTCTCTGCCACAGGAGGGAGACCAAGATTCTTTGTGTGTGTGTGTGTGGTTTTTGTTAGATTATTATGGATTCTACTTTGAAGGGATTTGCGATGATCATTAGTTTGAACTTTTTGCCATCACCTGGTTGTGTGAGGAAATGCGTGACGTATTGACGAGCGAGTTTCGTGTTGTTGAGAAACACCTACGAGGGGATTTAGGGCAATTTGGGATGAGGATGAGTGCTTCTGGACGGAGTGTTAAATTAAGAAATAACAACCCATGTGGTATATTTCAAGTGGCGATTGAACGGACGTACCCCTAGGGTGCTAACAATTTCTCAACGGATAATGTGCTTCTGTCTTGAGGTGGATGGATGAATGGAAGACAACAATTGATTTTCAGGATGATTTTTTTAAATGAAGAAAGCAATTGACTAACAAGTGGAGATGCCGGTCTATTCATTTGTTGGTTGCAAAAGTAAACCTTGATAAAACACACATTGCGATACATTTTTGATGAGGATTTTAATCCTTTAAAAAGTTTAGACTTTGCCATTAAGTGTGAACAAAAAAAAAATCACATCAGCAAGATACGCAACATGCATTTCTTTTGAGGTAATTTCTAACCACTTCGTCGCACAGTTCCGGTGGCATCTCGGGCATAACTTGAGTAATGTCGGTTTTCAATGCGTCTACAGTGGGAAGGATATTCGCCTAAGCACGGCCTATTGTATAGGCCCATAGAGAAGGATCTAACAGTGTCAAATCGCATTATCTTGGTGGCCGATTGACGCCGCTTAAACGTGAAATTCCGCGACCAGGAAACCTCTCATGGAATAAAGTCATAATTGCTCGTGTGGTGTGGTTCCTTGTACCGTTTTGTTGGAAGCAGCATATCGTTCAAGTCATAATCTGTAATCACAGGCAAAAAATCGGTTGCTGTCCGCCCATGGGCACCTTTGAAGAACTACGGTCCAATGACACCTTTGGACCAGAGAGCACACTAAACAGCCACTTTGTCTGAATGCGACGGCAAGTCTTCAATCAATTGTGGATCGTCGACGCCCAAATGGGACAATTTTGTTTGCTTTCCTATCCAGCGAGTGGGAAATGTGCCTCATCACTGAAGAAAATTTTGTTCAAAAAATCTCTGTTCTTTGTGCAGACCTCCAACACCCAAGTGCCGCTTTAAACTCAGCAGGCTTCAATTGCTGTCTAATTTGGACTCTCTAAGGATGGCGACGCAGATTCAAATGCACAAAACATACCACAGTGAGGTGTACGACACGTTTAGTTGCCGCAAACGCCGCCAATTCGATAAATTCGGATCACCAGCAGCTCTTGCAATTCGAACAGCAATATTTTTAGCTGGCCGTACATTGAGATGAGTCACAGACCTTACGACTTCAGTAACGACTTCATTCTCTTCAAAGTTCTTCACCGCTTAGGACGGTTATAAGCATCGCGTAAGTGGTGGTCACGTGGCGTTGTTGGTAACTGCGTCGACTTACACGCCGAAGACTCGTGGTTCGACCCTCGGACTGAACACGACGCAGACTTCTTTCGAATTTCTGACAACACTCAAAGAGTACTAACTGTCTACGAAAATCTCCTCAAATCTCGCGGTTTGAAGTCGGCATAAAACTGTGGGTCCCCTCTACTCGTGAGAGAACAGGTCCCTTGTAGTGCCACGTAATCTATCAAAAACATCGCGTAATTCGCTACAAGTAACTTCGATTGAATCTCTACAAATTTAGTAAGGAGTTTTATTAGTTTTAATGCGTTGTTCGATTGCTATGCGATCCATCATTGAAGTTGGCAAATATTTAAATTATATTGTGCTACTTCGAATGAAAGCTAAGTTCTCCGTTCAGGCGATGATTTGGACGAACACAGAGCACCGTCAATGGGGCGTTAGGTGGGATTTAAACAGAAGCGACTAAGTTCAAAGAAAATCTTAAAAGTCATCAAGAAAGGAAGACAAAACAACGGTGCCTTGAACAGAACGTCACAAGGGACAGCAAGAGTACCGAAACTAAGCGTAGATTCATTCTTGCCAACCGCTGTTTTTTTAAGCTCAGGAGGCAATTTAGTGCTTTGGCTTTGTGAAACACTTTATTTGTTGGAGGTGAGGAAACAATGCGCTAGAGAGCTCAGGCTCAAAAACTGGCAGAAAGCTTCATTTAATGTAATTTTTTGATCTTCCAGCAAGTGCTTTTGTGATGAAGCTAGGCTAGATTCCCACTACATCACCGCCAAACAGGCGCCACCTGATCCTAGCCAAGGCGAGACATTGACAGAGGGAGGTGCCCTACAGTGTCTTCACCTTCTCTACAGGTATCGCAGAGGGTGTCATCAACAAACAAAACCACTCTTACACATGTGCTAAGCGAAGGTGAAGGCCCCGTTTCCACGCCAACAAGTCGTCTACAGTCTTTCCAATCTAGAGATAACCGAAAAACCGCGGATTTTTTTGTTGACGTTTGGGAGCATTTAGAGTCCCAGGTCCACCCCGGACTGTAGAAGCCACAAGAAGAAGGAGAAGTTTGGGAGCATTCGCTTGGCCAGCCATCATCCAGGAGAGTCATCTTTAGTTGTGCTGCCGACATACCCAATCGTTGACGGAAGTTACCTCAAAAAGGTCTGGAAGGGGGCAACAAGGTGGCTTCGGGCCCTGTGAAAGCCTCATTCGATCCTTGCCTAGCAAGTTTATCGGCAATCTCGTTTCCCATGATCCCATGGTGTTCCCGAACGCGGACAAGCCTTAGCGAACTTAGTCTGCCGAACAAATTAAACTACAAAGGTCTGAAAGGGGTCAACAACGGTCTGAAAGGGGTCAAAAAATGTCTGAAAGAGGGCACACAAGTGGAGAAGAGCCTCAATCAACTTGGGGTGCAAAATTGGAGGCAGCTGGCAAGAGATAAAACTAAAGCACCCCATCTGAGGGATACATAATTATTGGAAATACCTAAGTGACCGTGAAATTTCATACTGGGTGCAGTAAAATTTGCCCACATTCTTATAGAAAACCAAAACTTCATAAATCAAGATCCAAGGGACTGCTGACAACACGCCCAACATCGTTAGCAAAAGCAGCCTCTTAGTTTGAGTGAAAGAGTAAATTGTTATATAAATTGAAAATGAATTGGGAAAGTGTGAGTTACACTCGCATGTCGAAGGTTTCGTTTTTAACTTGATGCAAGTATTTAAAGTGGGAGGCATGGACCTGTGCACACGAGGCAACGTCGTTGAACGTGCTAAACGTGGCGAGCTGCCAGCACTATCCTCAAAAAGAATCCAGCTCAGAGACAGAAACATGCCTCGGATATGGACGGATCTAATGTTGTGACGACCTCAGCAGACCTCGATTTGTGGTTCTTCACTTGGAAAGTATGTTTGTTAAGTTTTGATTTGTTGTAATTGAAATTGTAACGCATTTGTAACGTTAGAAATAACGCATTCGCACTTGGAATTTAACAGCAACTGCGGGTAACATTTTGAACCTGCCATTAAAGACTTTCAATCATTGTGGCGGTTTCTTATTGTAGGTAAAGTATCAGAGGTGTGCTGCACAGTTGTATTCTCTTTATTTTCACTGCCATCATCTCTCAGAGTATCGTCGAATCAGAAAATTCATCATCGTCAAATTTTTCGATAAATGCCGATAGAAGAAGAAGATAGAAGCTAATTCTGAATACTTTTTTTAGGCTCTATAAAGCCGCAATGTTAGAATATGGAAATGCGTCGTTCTTAACGTATTACGGCTTTTGATCAGTTCGCTACTAAATTGTCTAAGCCATAGCGCATGAAGTAGTTTTAAAGAAAAGTTCTCACTGAATGCAAGATAAAGTGAATTTTACAGATTTTTACGTACAACGGTCTCAAGGAGTAGAGGACTTTGACGATGACTTTGACCTGCTCTGCGTCAATGCTTCAAATCAAAATGTTGTCAACTGAACGTTACATTCGTTTCAAAAGATCTGTGGAGGCTGGAGATACAATTTTTTTCCCAACTTCACAAAAAGGCTGATTCATTGTATGGTTTGATTTCTAATAGGCAATTTTTGACACAACACACTTCTTCTATCAGACCGCTTCGTCATTTTTGTTCAGTGTTGTTTGGCAAGTCATTATGGAAAGATTTCTACCAATTCTCCAAACTATTCTACTGTAGCAGCATTCAGTAAAAAAAATATTTTTCGTGCGAATCATTAAACTATTGAAACTACCATTGCCAATATCATTTCATTTTGCGTTATCCGTCGAACGGGTCGCCCAAAAGTGGACCGAATGTTTGGGAAATCATCATGGAAAGTCTCACGCCGCAAAGGCGTGTCCAAGTTGTTTCGCTGTTTTGCAAAATTCAGTGTTCTGTAAGAAATGTTTTTTTCGAATGATTCGAGGAACTTACGGCGAACACAATCGACCTACTGAAACCACTCCCAATACACATTAGTGGATGATACCTAACTGAGCGCCTTAGAGTCCGGCTACGTCCGTCTACAAGTTTTGCCGTGTATTTTGATTTGGCAAAGAACGGTGACGCTGTTGCTGCGCACCACTAAAATTACTCTCAATCGTTAATCTTGAAATCGTTGACTTAGATGTTCCTCTTTTACTGAAGAATCTGTCTTTCTTCGACGCATGTTCACTGTTTAAACTGAAGGGGACCCACAGAATGACAAAGAGGACTCCTTTAAATGAGAAACCCTTCTACAATTGCTTCTGTTTAAGAAGTTCCCCCTCTGCCCTCTCAATACAATCCCTTGACCACAGAGAGTCTCTCCTAAGTGAACACAAAAAAAATTGTGTATATTCTCAAGTCTCATTCCTTTTACAACCCCATTCCGTTTAAATCGTTTCCACCGTTCAAAGGGTAAGTATGCGGTAAACCGAAACGTCACCGTTTTACTTCCTCAACCCCTCAAAATGCACCCTTTTTCCGTGTGACAAACGGACAAACGCTCACAAAACACCTCCGTCTCACTCCCATTAGAAATGAACATTTCTTCGTAATCGTTCACTTTTTAATCTTCAACTTACACACATTTTTATGAACTTAAATTGCCCGTACATCCCCCTATTGTATGGTATCTTGTATGGCACGGCAAAGGGGATGGCGAAGAGCTCTGCTTCCCTTACGCTCACTGAGTGGAAACAATAAATTCGCAAATTACTGTCAATATGGTGTGGTGTGTAGAAAGAAAAGCGGATAAAATTTCATCATCCACCGCCCCCCAACACCGCACAAACACTCACAAGTTAAGTACCAACTAAACGATGACCCTTGAAAATTATGTTTAACCTTAAAGTTTGTCGTATTTATTTAATTATGGAAACACATACTCGGAACGGAAATCGTACATCCCCAAAAAGGGCATTATTTCGAACAAATTCATCCCCTTCACACACACACCCACCCACACACACGTCAATGCGGCGATGGGGGAGAGCGAGAGAGAACATCTTGTGCTGCATGAAAAACGATTTTCCCAAGTTAATCTTGTTGCGGGGAAAAATCTTTGAGTGACTTGCTCTACATCGGTTTTTCAATTCTTCGGTGTGTTTGTGCACACGAATTCGGGAGAGGAACACGAGTTGAATTCGCGTACGCGTAGGTAGAGAGTGTGAGAGAGAGAGAGAGAGAGCGGGACAAACAGACTGGCTGGCAGTCGAACAGGGAGACAGACAAACTTTAGAGGGAGACCGAGAACGGGAGTCCTCATCCTACATCCCCCCGACCCCACGCACACAGGAAAACACATGTTAGTCGTCTGAGCATTCGTTGGCACTCACCGTGTGTTCTCGGTGGTGGCCAGCTCCACCCCCACCCCCACCCCACTTGATAAACCTCACAGTTGACCACACGGAATTTTAATGCAATGAAAAATGCACAGCAATTTTCCGCAAACTTTTCCACAACTTTTATCACTTTTGCCTTGTGGGTGATGATGTAGAATTGAGTGGTGAGCGGTGCGGTGCCGAGATCGAGAACACTCGCCCCAACCCCGGGGCGATGTTCTAGCTGTGCCGAGCAAACCGCATTTTATACGAGTGTATAAGTGCTGACATTTTGGCACTTTATTTGGAAAGTTATTTCATCGTTTCTTCGTTGTGTGTTTTTTGTTGTTTTTTTTTTTTTTGGTTCGTTTTAACTTGTCTCTGTTTGCAATAAAATTTATTTGCAAGCTCCGGTGGTGGCGTGGGCGGTGGTGAGAAGTGTTTTTCTGGGGGAAAGTGATAGTGTGGTGGAATTTTACGTTTTAAGTGAACTTCTTCGGAGTGCAGTTTATGGGTGCCGTCGAGAATGGGAACTGTAACTTCTTGGGTTGTAAAGTTCGGTCTAAATGGGTGTGGATGTGGGTGTGTGTGTGTTGAATTGAAAAGAACTTCAAACTTTGCACATGTGTATGTATGGGGCGCGAACTAAATGATCGTTTGTATTTTGAGAAGGAGGATGGTAAACGGAGAGGCGTAGCAGCATGGTTTATCGGTGACTGGGATGGACCGTTAGCTAAAGTTGATACTTAAGAGCCCAGTCAGGGGAGCAACGATAAATGTCTTGACCAAATGCATGAGACATCCTCTAAACGTTGTTATATCTTCAATGACACAAGTTAAATGAAAGAGAGGCAGCCTGCATGAGGGTGGTCCAATACGTACGTTGGGCACCGCCAGATGGCGTCGCTATTAAAACAGAAATTTACATTTTTGCAAGCGGTTCCTTGTCTTTTGGTTCGAAAGTGGGCGTGAACCCGAAAAAAAGCCCAAGACTGATCGGTGATTTGATTCTTGGTTTTGAAAGAAGTACACGGATGCTGCCTTCGGTTAATGTTGCCCATCGTTGTCGGCAGACGGTCAAAAAATTGGTTTTACGAGACGCAATGTGGTCGGATATTGGTTTTGTTGAGTCAGGTAATACGAAGGTTGCAGACAATGTGACTAGTCCAGTCGTCACGTAATCCGAAATCACATCCATAGCACTTAACTCATTACACAATATGTCCCGGGACATATAGGGGGCACCACTAACAAGAAAAAATATATATTTAATGATTAATTTTTGTTAGTGGCGCCCTCTATTCAGTGATCTGTGAAGCTAGTCTAACAGAGTGACAGATGGAAGCAAAGATTATTTGCCGTGATGGGGGCAACCAGACCCTGATTTTTGAGTGACAGCTTGATCCAGAGGCTATAGCTTAGTGCCAAAAAAGGTTAATAAGAATTTGTTGGCACTACAGCCCACCAGGGCCTAGGTTCTACAACAACTACTCGTATTGTGCGTTCTATCAAAAATTGAGGGGACGTACAGTTTTATGCCGACTCCGAACGGCGCGATTTGAGAAGCTTTTGATAGACAATTAGTTGTCAGCAATGCGAAAGAGGTTGTGCCGTGAAAATAATGCGAGGTGTCCGGTCAAGGAATGGAACCTAGACCTTCTGCGTTGGGCGCGACGCACTTACCCACTCCGTCACGGGGACCATGAATGGTTAAGAGACCCAAAAAACATTTCTTTCAGACTGTATATGTAGGAGGATCCCTTGTACGTGACTGGTCTTAAGCAGATAGTTGGTCCTACTGATAAAGGACAAGCCGGAGACTATCCCGATTTAGTGTGGAGTTCCATTGCAACCGAGGTCTGCAACATATAAAACGGCATCGGTGTTACAAGGACTTCGCTTCCTACCAAGGTGGAGTGGGAGTCTCCCAGGAATGAATTTAGTTTGGTGACTGACTATCTACGGCGTCTTTTGCGAATTTGTGGACCAGGTAGGTCAAAATCCAACAACTGTCACGGAGGATAACTTCACAAAAGTTCACGATCTCACCAATTAAATTTACTCGTGATGGACAGACTGCAAAATGAAGTTGCTCGAGATAGTTGACACATCTGGTATCACAATAGATCGAGTAGATCTTATTCTGCTCGAAATATTGGCCATGAGTACGGAGTTTACGCTATGGGTGTCGAGTTTGCTCATTCTGAACAACAAGCGTTACTCTGTGATTCCTTCGGTTTTCAACGCTGCTTTGAAGCAATCCGAAAGAGTTGCTGCATCCTATGGACACCGTCGATGAAATATGAATCCTCTGGGTGGTGGATATGTATCCACTGATACACCAAGAGGCAACGGATTAGTTGAACCAATGGTCTTCACCCGCCGAAAATGACCCAAAAAAGCCTAAGATCGTCCTATTGCTCAGATAGGTGATGCCCATAATTTTTATAGCTTCGCATCGACTGACTGGAGGCGTGCCAAATGGTGACAGGGCTCTTGTTGGGCGAATTGAAGCTGGTTTGTGGCGAAAGCAACGGCCCCATTAAGATAAGAAATGCATTGGTTCACACCTCAAATTAGCTGACTGCTGCTGCATTCACTGAAATCTTCAGGTTTAGCCCAATGTGACTTCTTCTTGTTGCCAAACTTTTTGTTTGCTGCTGTGTGCTGTTCCCAGTGATGGATTGTTTGATTCCATTCAATTTTGCAGCGCTACCACTCGCAGCACGTGGCTGGGTGACTGGGATTGAGATGGACTTTTGGTTGTGCCTAGACACATGGTTGTTGAAATAAGCCTAAAGTGGACGATGGCTGAAATGTGAGTTCTACCGAAATGGCGTTGAAAGCGATTTCGTTGACATTTCTGAAAGAAGTGGAAGTGAAAAAGTGTCCGTCTGTCTCTTAACTCGAAATGTCTTCTGAAAAGTTGCTAACTTCAAGCTCCACTACCTTAACTTATCAAAAAGTAGCTTGAGTTTAGTTGATTCGATTTTGATGTTGCTCTGGCTTGGGCTGAGGTTGCGCACACAAGTGGAAAGGGACCTCAACCAACTTAGAGTGCTAGTCTAGCTAGCTAGAGGCAAGTTGGTTAAGGCCCAGGTTCATGCCGGACATCTCCTTTGCCGATGCAGCAAAGGGAGTCCTTCTTGTTCTTCTTTGTTTGAGAAACCAGACCGGGGTGGACCTGGGTCTTAACCAACAACCATCTACCGGCAGCACGATCTTTCACTATCAGCTGCTGGGCAGAAATTTGAGTCGAATGGCGAGATGGGCCTGGGTCTCAACCAGGCAGCATGCTGTCAGCTGCTGGGCAGACATATGAGTGGAATGGGGAGTTTTGTCGTTGCCTCAGGGGTCTTCTTTGTAGACCTTCAGACGGGTTAAAGAGGTTGGAGCGTCGTTGGGTCAAGTTTATCGAGTTCAGAGGAAACTTGTCACTTTTCTCAAACTGTCCTTTTTCCCAAGAAGACGTTGGACTTTTTGGACCACTCTCGTATGATAAAACAAATTGACTGATATGAGAACATTTTCCTGGTAAAAGTTTAGCTCCAATGGAGACCTGAAAGGGTACATCATCTTGACGACGAATGACAATGAGGCATCCAAAAACAATGGCTCTTTTACCAAACAAGCGAATTTATAGCTACAGTCTTGTATCCACTGCGATGTAGTGTTTAAGTTTAAGACCTTACACCGAAGTCGAAGATTTGATTTCCCGACTGAATGTTCAACATTTTTCAACCACTTTTCGAGTTGCTGGCAAAATTTAGAGATTTGTGAAATTGTGAAATTCGGAGACGGAGTTGCAGAAGAACTGAAGCCCTGGTCACTTATGGACTCGCCTTCCAAGACAGAGCAGACTATTTGCTCTCAACCCTCACCCATCTTTCCCACTTGGGACTAGAAGAAAAAAAAAAAACTCCCCACAGCGTCTGAGCAATTATCCACTAAAACAAAAGACACCGCAAATATTGCCACATCCCCCAAATGAATGCGAAGAAATATTTGAAATTATCCGAGCAAACTGCTGCTCAAGTGGGTCTCCCCAGAATGTCATCCTTCGCCTTAATTATGCCCCCTGTCTACACAACCAGAAATACTGCCGTCGCCGTTGCCGCAGCCTTTCAAGCCATTTCACCTTCACCTCTGCAGCCCCTTTGAGTTTCATCTATTAATTAATTTATCTGCAAACAACTTTATATCACAGACACCGAGTGGCGGAGTCTACACTGCCAGAGGAGGATGCACGAATAATGACCCAGGGGTGGTCATTCCGGTGCTCCTTTTAAATAATCCTCTCGCCTGTCTAACCCCTCTCACCCGCACCCAGTGTGAGAACAAAACAAAAAAAAAGGAGAAGCGCTTTCCACCACCAGCGGCGATTAAAATAACACACAACAACAGCGTGAGAGATAAGAGAGGAACGGCGGCAAAAAACGAGAGAGAAGTGCAAACCATTAAAAAAAAAAAGACAAGCAGAACGACAACAACATCCACGGACGAGCCATCCCCCCGTTAAAGGGGTGTCGTAAAAAACTTTGTGTTTGGTTTTAAGAGGTGTTTTTACGATCCATAAAGAGGAAAGCTAATAAAAAAAATCCCGAAGAAAACTTTTACGGCATTTTGTTCTTTTCGCCGCGCGGATACGGATACGACGACGATGGGGGCACCATACCCCCCCACCCCCTGACTCAATCACCGCTCCGCCGCTCAACGCCAACACCCGAGTGACAGATGGCAAAGGGTGATGGATGGAAAAACCGCTGAGCTCAGAGAGAGAGAGAGAGAGTGAGCGAACGCAACCGATTTCATGTGGCGACACTCGACCAAAACTGAGCGCAAAAAAGTTATAAACTATAAAGTTTGTTTTTTTTTTCTGTTTGCCAGAGCAAAGGAATTTCATTAAAGTCTAACGCCAGATTGTAATATGAGGCGGGACGACCTGGAGGGTGATGTGTTGTGATATTAAATTTATTTTTTGAAGCTGCAAACACATTTCTTCGGAACAATGCCTTTGTCGGGAGGGATGTGACGGTGGCGGGGTTGTGCATCATACAACAGATCGTAGACGAAAAATGTGCACATTTGTGCCGAGGACCTCATGAAAGAGACGCAGTCATTTCGTCTTGATGGTCTGCATAACGTCTTCCTCAGCAGCGACTCACAGAGTGTTTAGTACAGGACATGTGGTGACATTTTGTAGGAAAACGAAACAGGATGGCTGACATATTTGGCGTTTTTGGTCATGTTCAGTTGGAGAAGAAGGCTGGTGCAACCGAATTCGCTTTCGGAGTGACAATTCTCGACCGAAAGGCACTGGAAGTGCGGCCAAACGACAATTTGACACCAATTTCGTTGTGTGCAGTTGTTTAACAGTTTGACTATGTAATCGCCTCTGATAAGTTGTGTGGCACTTCAGCCTAGATTGGACCAAGGCCTAGCTTCTTTAGCAACTACTCGTGTTGTGTGAGCTGCTATTGTTCTGTCACAAGAAGGGGGCCTAAAAGTTTTTGACAGTTCTGAATGTCTAAATTTGGGAAGCTCATCATAGACAATAAGTACTTGAAGTAATTGGAAGAGGTCGTGCCGTACAAATCCCGTGAGATGGGACGAAAGTCGACACATTCACCGCACGTTGGTCACACTTTCTTCAAGAAATGTCGACTTTGCCAGAACTGAACGGCAAAACTACGTGCAGCACTTCCGCTTTAAAGACATTCGCATTTTTCCCCCACAAAATCTTGAAAATTAAAAATCAAATTAATGTTTCATGAAAACTCCTCTTTTAAGTCTGTTACTAGGTTAGTTGCACAGCGACTTTTCAGTCTATTTGGACTTCATTTGTTTTCTTGACAGCTTTAAGTGTTGCCTTTGTGATGGGTCACTAAACTCCTGCTCCTCCTCTATGTTCAGGAAGTTTAAGCAATCACACTAAACCAGTTTCCTTTCACAATCTCAGGATGAGAGATGGCACCAGCGACTGTATATCTTCAGCAGATAGCTTTTTTTTTTTGTTGGAGGTTGGGATACACTGCCATTGAGCGCTCAGACTCAAAAACTGGTCCATTGTACTACATTCGGAGTAATCTTCGTTAACTCAAGGTTTCTGGTTTTTCGAAGAAAGACCAACAGCTGAAGCCTGCCAAGCCTTCCTTTACTGTAGTTTTCTGGTTTTCCGAAGAAAGACCAGCAGGCCCTTCTGCGATAAAGAGCTCACAAGTTTTCAGCTCCCACCACATAGGCGCCAAACAGCCGTCACCTGATACGAGCAAAGGCGGGACATTGACAGAGAAAATGCTCTGAATTGTCTTCACCTTCGCCACAGGCGTTGCAAAGGGTGTCTTCGCTAAGCCTAAGTAGACTTAGGAGAATAGCGAAGGAAAAAGTGTCTCCGACAAGTTTTCTGCACTCTTTTCTGTCTAGAGATAACAGAAAAGCCGTGGAGTTCTGGCTTTCGTTCGGGAGTTTGCACTTGGTCAGCCTGCATCCTGGAGAGTCATGCCATCTCGACCGTCGACGGTAGGTGGATTCGAACCCAACGAAGGCCTGGTTAGTTCATCAGCAATCTCATTTCCTGTGATCCAGTGTCCGGGGACCCAAACAAGTCTTAGCGATTTCAGTCTTCCGACCAAATTAAGAGAGGACTTGCATTGGCGGACTATATTGAAAGTATAGTCAAAGGGTTGAGTAAGGCCTTTAGCACAGCTTGGCTGCCGCTGCAGACACAGATACTTCACCCCTTCCACCTGTTCTTCACAACATAGTTGGTGGCCATTAGGATCGCAAAAGTTTCCACCTGGACCACCGATGCGAAATTACCCAAAGAGGTGTGAAGTCTAATGTTGTCGTCTTCCACGAAAGCATCGGCCCCAGATTCCTCCGTCGTCTGAACTGTCCCTTCCCGGTTCACTTTGTGGCCAGAGCCAGTCCTAGACGCAGGGAAAGTCGACTTTATAAAAGCGACGCAGCTGGATCGTTGGTGACCCTGCATCAGACGGCATGTCCATGAGACTTGTGCCTTAGAAGATGCTGTGCGCGAGGTCATCAAAACTCCAGTGCGATTTGAACCCAAGGGCATTCTTTTTTAGTCGGGAGATGGCCTTGACATCTAATAGCTGGTACAGAGTCATTCATTTCTCAGTTTCGAAATTAAATCTGAATAAAACACACACAGCGACACGCTCTTGATGTAAATTTGGATTCTTTATAAAGACTGCATTTTGCCATTAAGGCTGTTTAAGCAACATCATTCAAAAAGCCGCCACAGGAAGATTTCCTTAGAGGTTGTTTCTAACCACTTCTTCGCACAGTTCCGGCAGTGTCTCGGGCATAACTGGAGTTGTGTCGGTTTTCAATGCGTCTACAGTGGGGAAGATAGTCGCCTTAGCACGGCCTTTTGTGTAGCCTCACAGAAAAGGGTCTAACAGTGTCAAAGCGCATGGTTTTGGTGCCCGATTGATGCCGCTAAAAGGTGGAATTCCTCGACCAGGAAACCTCTCATGGAATAAAGTCATAGTTGGTCGTGTGGTGTGGTTCGTTGTACCGTCTTCTTGGAAGCAGCACAGCGTTCAAGTCAACATCTTCAAACACCGGCAAATATCGGATGCTGTCCACCCATTGGCATATTTGAAGAACTACGGTCCAATGACACCTTTGGACCACAGAGCACACCAAACTGTCACTTTGTCTGAATGCGACGGCAACTCTTCGTTCAATTGTGGGTCGTCTGGGACCCAAATGGGACAATTTTGTTTGTTTTCCTATCCAGCGAGTGGGAAGTATGCCTCAGCCCTCCAACACCCAAGTGCCGCTTTAAATGCTCAGCAGGCTTCAGCTGTTGTCTAGTTGACCTTTCTTAGGATGGAGATGGAGATGCAAATGCACAAAATATGCCACAGTGAGGTGTACGACACGTTCAATTGCGGCAAACGCTGGCAAATCGATTAAGTTTGCTCAGCAGCAACACTTCCACTTAGAGCAGCAATGACGATGATATACTGGCCTTATGACATCGGTACCCATTCTAGTTTGTTCCAGTTTCTTCACATTTTTAACGGTTTAATGAGAGGTGGTCGATTGGGACAATCAAATCGTGGCTACATTTCAAACACGACTTTCGTGATAAGTTTCAACTATTTTAGCACGGTGTTTGAGTGCGATGCGGCCCATTATCGTGAATGGCAAACATTTAGCTAATATTCTGTCATCTCAAATGAGTGTTAAGTTTGGCAGGTGTCAAATGCCTCCGCTACCAACTTGAAACCACGAATGACCCTGTTCTTGGCCAAATATCTATGTCCCGTGTGTGATCTCAGTACATGTCCTGTAACAGAACGATTTTGAATCTACAGAGTCCCTCTTCGGGTAACCTTAGCCTCCTTAAGTTCTTCTTAAGCCTATAATACCGAGTTAGGAACTCTGTTAATATGCGGAAGTTCTGTTCGCTCATTTAAATGGAGGCCTTAAGTCTTGACCAGTTACATTGACCTGGGAGGTATTTCGGCCGTTTTTCGACGGCAATTGATACGTGTGAGGCGGGCCTTAAGAAGGCATGCCACAAATTTTGTCAAAACATTCTGAGAACTGCAGAAATGAGAAGTCCTACACCACCCACAGTATACTCTAGACCTTTCGCCCGCCTGGCCAACACTTCTTCAACTGTAATCAAGTCAAAAATTGGCACGACTCGTCACTCACCCACTCTTTCGACGTGCAATTCATCGCTTGCATGAAGAAGGCGACACCAAAGTCGCTCTTTAGCCCTTTCAAACTGTCGATCCCTATCGCTGTTCTAGGTTCCACAGAGGCCACGCCGTGACAACTGCCTGTCACTTCTCCCCTCACACATCATCCCCATCATCCCAAGCAAATAACAAATTCATAGAAAGCTATAACTGTCGGCTAATCTCCGTGCCACGTAGTTGTCACGCTGTTAAGTACACGACACCCTGTTGATAGCACCCCAAGCTCTCATTTCATGTCCTACATCCCTTATACATATGCACGCTCACACGAAACGCGGGCAGAGGGAGGGGGCAGAATTTAATTCGCATTTGTTAAGTACAAAGCCTCACCACAAAAGAGCACTCCAACGCGTGTATATCGTGAAAGCCAATCTGTATGCCAAAATCTTATTCGATTCACTGAACACACATTCAACCAACCAACCCCCGTTTGCACATATGAAATCGAAGCCCATCGCACCCCCAGCCCGCCCGCCTCTAACCGCTAAACACACGCAAATAACCACTCATTGCATAGTTGAGTTAACTTTTTGTTTGGTTTTGTCGCACACACAGCCAGGCAGGCAGGCGTCTGTCAAAAAAAAAAAAAACGGGGCTACACATAAAAATACCCACTATTCAACTTCACTTCACTTAACTTCATTCGTTCGTTCGTTTGCCTAGTCGTATGTCGTGTGTCGTTGTCGTCCTTGGTGCTCCTCTGGCGGCATTATCCTCTCGTTCTCGCCGTTGTCACTCGTCGTCTGACGTCGTTGTTAGGAGTAGAAACGACGCCCCATTATTCAACCACTTACTCATTCATTCATTTATTCAATTCATTCATTCAAATATAAAGCAAATCACCTCATTAGAGGATGTTTTCAAGGGTGCGGGGGTGCTAATGTGCTACTCACTCTGCCTGTGATACCACCCCAGGCCGGGCCACGACGCGGTGATGGTGGCCGAGGTGGCAAATGGTGGTGTTCCAGATGATGGCGGTGGTGGGCCGTAGCTTTTTTTTTTTTGCTGTTCTTCATTTCGGTTCATTTGATACTGAAGTGTGGCCGAACACGATGGTGGGTTATTTTGATATCCGTAAGTAGGAAGGGGCGTTTATTTTTCCACACCCTCACCACCCCGGTCACAGGGTGACGGGGTGAGGGGGTGAGAGGGTGAGATATATTTTTTTTGGATTGGAAGGGGATTGTTGAAGGGAAGAATTATGAGTGTAATTTTTCTGTTTTCTCTTCCACTTCGCCTCCTCGAGTCGGTGTTTTTGTTTTTGTTTTATTTCTCGATGGTTTTATTTAAGGACTTTCAGCGGATGGATGCTTGGCTTGGCTTGGCGTGGCGTGGCGTGGCGGTAGTGTAGCGTGGCTTGGTGGCAGTTGAAGTGAAGTGAAATCAAGTGGTCCAAGGCTACGGGGCTCGCACACAGAGTGACAAGGAGAGCGAGTGTGCCAACGATGGAGGGTTGTAAAAAGTTGCTAAACTTTTTATGATTATCTCATAAATTATATTGAGTTATAGGAGGATTATAAAAAGGAAAGATACGAATCAGTTTTAGTACTTGCTACTTTGAATTACAAATTTTTGTATGTGTGTGTGTGTATCTATCTCACTCTCTCTCTCTCTCACTACGTTACTCCTCTTTCTTTTAGTCGATGAAGCACTGGTATTTGGCATCACTGTCTAGGGAAATAATTTTGTTTAACGATTATCGGATGATGAAGATTGAGTGCGGAAGGGCGGTGGGTGGTTGTGTGGGGGAGGGGAGGGGGGGAGGGTTGAAGTCGACCATGTAGCAGTAGTATAAAAGGCAAAGCACAGGAGCTAAATTGCATTTTTATTTGAGTGTTTAGGGACAGTGATAAAATATTTGATGGTGGTCCTGTTGGTGGTCCTAAGTACAAATGCCAAGAGTGTGCATTTTATGACCATTTGGGGGGGGGGATGGGGAGCCCCATCGTCGTTGTTGGATTTATCTTAGGACAATGGTTGTCAGGAGATTATTTTATATTTATTTTCTTCACTGGCAGTGGGCAGAGTGAAACAGAGAGGAACCGACGCTAAGTGATTTTAAAAGAAGAATTATCTATTGAATGACAATAAATTTTGGGCTGTATCCTCGGATGATTAGCCGAAATAATGAGAAAATGATTAAATGAAGCTTGATCGGGAATGAGGGGTGGTTTGTAGACAATTAAACGAGACTGAGGGAACTGTGTGGGAGTACTTATTTTTGGTCACTTTCAATTAGGAGTTTATGATTCGGATTTTATTTCTCTTTTTTTATTTTTAATACTTGTTTACGGATAATTAGGAACTACGGAGGGCTGGCGTAGATGATTAGAGGAAGATACCTTCGTTACCAAAACTGCTTGATAACAAGAATCCCTTGCAGATGTGGCCGAACGTGGTTTTTTTTAAGAAACTTGCATCGATGCAGATGCGATCTTTGACATGGACTGTCATTCAACGGTTATTTTCTTTTTCACAATTCCACTCTTTTTAAGTTGCTTACAAGGCTGAGAGAGTCAAAAGCGTCTGGCACGACAGTTTAAGCTCGAAGTTCGGGATCGACACTAAACTGTAAGTCCTCTTCACCCGAGTGAAAGAGTGAGAGGGGGCTAGATTGAGAGGGAGAAAGGAATAGGAACGAGAGAGAGACAACAAAACTCCCAAAGAGTCAAAAAATACCGAACCTCCACTTAAATCAAATTCTGTCCCCATACCTCCAGCCAATAGTGGATTCTGGCAACAAATTTGTGAAGGGAACACAATAAGTTTCATTATAAAAATTTTGGGAATATGTTCAGAATTTCGGGCACCTTCCGATTTTGGCTCCTTTATGATTTTTGATTTCGATGTCATTAATTTTTTTTTGAAGGGTTTTATACAGGGTGGGCTGCCTAGGAGTTTCTGTTTCCCGCAAGAAATCTTGACACTCCATCAGTATCAAAGCTGAGCGGAACGAAATAAATAGCACTGTATAGGCTAAGGTCATCATGTGTTTAATAGGTTTCCATCAGGGAATCAAAATCGAGTCTGAAGAAAATCTACTCTTTTCAAAGCAGACAATGGGTGGCGGTGCCTGCATCTGGTTGTACATTTGTTTGGCAAGTTTGTTCGGAAATCATTTACTGATGGCTTCTCTGAACAATAAGACTGTCTTAAGAATGCAATAGCATAGAAGCGGGAAGCTTTGCCCAGTCGAAGAGACATTTTGTTTCGTCTGGCCAACGACTGACTACCTAACCACGACAAGAGCTGAACAGTAGATTTAATAGGCAACTGCCACGCTGTCGGCGTCCATCGGAAGATCCTTTTTCGGTCACTGTCAATCGTTCGATGAGAACAGAAGTATATGGAGTGCACGTCAAAAAAAATCTGCTTGTACAAGGTGTGGGACTATAGACAGATTCCGTCGAAGAATCGAGCGAACTCGCTTCAACCACGAAGTGGATGCACTTTCTTCACCATGTTAAACCTCTCAAACTATGTTTCGATCAGCCACAGATAGAGAATGGAACATTGATCCCAAACGCCAAAAAATACGATTTCCGTTGAACAGATAGGAGATCTGTTCAGTTATTGGAACAAAACTGGACCATAGGTGGCAATGCCGAGGAAGTTGCAGAAACCTTTGTCCATCTTTTACGAATGGGAGTGATCTGACGTGTACCCTCACCTTACTACCCCATGGAAAGGGCATGTAGTACATTCTTGAAGACGGTTTCTGTCAAGGTTTTAGTCTAGTTGAACTCGCAGTTTTGTCTTGATCGCGTTGGGAGGTTGGAAATTTTCGAAAAATTTAAAGCGAGCAATATCGATCCTTGATTCGATTCTTACTTTTAAACAGGAAATTGTGGCGCCAAGTCAAAAAGCCCTTAGATGTTGTGTACGGTGCCCTTCAACTTCGGTAGGGACCGTCAAATATTGGCTTCACGAGTGTCAACATCCAGAAAAACGGGTATCAATCCACGATCTCGCGTTGACTGACCCCCGACGGAAGGTGGGCGTTAAACTTGATAACGTAGGCATTTCAAAAGACGTCGTGAGACATGTTCTGCATAAAATATTGGGCACAAGAACGCTGTCTGCGCGATGGTTGACGAGGTTGCTCACTTCGGACAACAAGCTCAGCTATGAACGCTGTACGATTGCGCTTGTAGCGAGCAGAAAACCTTATGCAGTCTCAAAGCTATATGCGGTTGCTAAGATAATAGCACATATTGTACTAAGGTGAATTAGGGAACATCTGAAGAAACAGCAGATTTCCGCAGTGGATCCTCCGACCACATCAATACCCTGCGTATCATCATGGAGCAGTGCTGTCGCCACTTCACTTGATTTCGAAAAAGGCTTTTGACAGTGTCAACTGGGAGTTTATGTGGTTTGCCTTGTGTAGGAGGAGCAAATGGCAAGAAATGTGCAAAGGAAGGCTTACACCGTTGGGCTCAAGATTCACACGTCAGGGGGACAGTGGTGTGGATCCACTCAAATAACACTCTCGATCAAATTGGCATTTGCTTGACAGCTGGTTGAAAGAGTAAAAAATTTCCAACATCGCGGATTTAACGAAGAAGTAGTTGAAGTAGATGTCGCAAACCGAATCCCGAAAGCTGAGGCAGCATTAACGTCCGTAATATAGAGAAGCAATGCTTTTAGCTTAAACAGCTGGCTAAGACTGTTTCGCTCCATTGCTATGTTCGTGCTGTTATACCGGTGCAGCTCCTGGAAATTGACAGCCACTATCACAAGAAGACTTTAGACGTCTGTGAACCGGTGCCTACGAAACATACTAAGGAAGGAAGCTGACGACAGCTTCATCACAGAACGGGCTTAGAGCCCGTAGCAAGCTTTATTCAATGCTCAAGTATCAGTGGAATGGTCCCCTTCAAAAAGACGAGAATTCCATACCAAAAGCATGCCGTACTGTGGAACCCGCTAATCGACGACCGCAGACGAGAGGGTCGTCTGAGAAGTACACGGCGCCTAACAGTTGAGTAGGATCCTCGATAGTTGGGGAAGAGTTGGAAAGAGCTGAAACTCAGTGCAACCCTGCGATGAAGTGAAGGTGGTGGTGGTGGTAGAGGTCCTAGGCCCCGCAAGGGGATACAGGAACTATGAAAAAAGAGGAAGAAGAAGTAAGAAGTCTGCATCGATTTGAGACAGTCGACGAATTATGGTTCTACTGTGACCAAGAATCAGTCGAAGCAGTAGACATCGTCCCTCGAACGTACTCCGGGAAAGGCAGACTAACTGACCCCATCGGCCAGAAAGGTGATGGCCACCGTTTTGTGGAATTCACATGGAAAGTCTCAGAATTCCCCAGTATCCCGATTTGATATCGAACGATTCGAATTCGGAAGGAGAACCGCAAAAGAAAAAATGACGCACTGGCACCTTCGCCCGTCAACACGGCCAAATTTGTCAAATGAGGCTATAAGCTGCTGCCCCCAATCTTTTGATTCTTCACCAACTTAAAAAGTTCCTTGAGGGACAGACATTTCAGTATAATGAGGAAACCTACCGCCTCCACAAATGCCTTCTTTGCAGACCTCTAGAGAACGCCATTTTTCAGGCCGGTTAAGAAATCATTTGGGGCATAGATGGATCCAGTGCACCTAGCTAAGAGTTTGTCTTTTGTAGGCTAAGAACGTGTCTTAGCTACCCACGCGCTTTTGAATTTAAACCATAAACGGATAAGCATTTATTTTTCACGACAACCTACGTCACCCAAGGAGTTCTGATCAGTTCGCACCGCCTGAAAGGTCAAGCCTTGTCCATCCACAGTGGGCTGAACGCCCAAATAAGCCACTGTCACCTAGCAGCGGGGGCCAAAGTGCCTTGAAAATGACTCAAGTAAACCTATGCATCATGTTTTCCAACAACAGTCATAGAGCATCAGAAATGCACTCATTTGTATGTAAAATCCCAACATCCGGGCTAAAAGAATCAATGCAAGCATGTTCATGTAATTTCCTTCATCCAGAAGAAGTTCCTTGTTGGCCTATGAACAACATTTAAAAATGCAAATCATGGAAATATGATCCAGACAAGCGGATAATATGCGCAGCCCCGTAAATTCTCCCTCACGATCAAGTTTCACCGTTTCACTCCATCTAGCAGCAAGCAAAACATTCATAATCGGCTCTAAGAGTCAACCTCCATCGGTTCGAAAGGTCAAAAGCCCCCCCCTGTCACATCTCACTTTTCATTTTGAAAGCCACAGCGTAGAGCTTTTCCCCCGACGACGGCTGTTCGGTTACAAAACTCTCTGCTTAGTGTCACAACAAATCCCAAATAGTATCACACACAAGCCCATACAAGTGAAAACAAATCGAATGGAAAACTTAAAAATGTGTAACATGAGCCCCAGCTCAGGCCCCGAGGAGCATCGCAGTGTACAGTACAACTGCCACTTAACACCAGCGAACACAAGCCTTCGCTACGTGCGTCGTCGTCGAGTGAGAGTTCCCAATTCCACCGCCCCCCACCCACCATTGCCCCATCGACCGATACAAAAGAAAACAGAATTAAGGAGTTAAACAGTCGGGCAGGGATGCAAGACAGCAGAAAAGGAGAAAGAAACAAAAAAAGAAAAACAACCCGCCCCTCGGGAGAATAAAGGAACCATGGAATGGATTCCAGAACATATTGCCCATACAAATTGCGCGAAGACGTGATGCAGGAGGAGGTGCACGGGTGGACGAGGACGAGGACGAGGAAAACAAATAGAAGTAGAAAATCATTGCCGGAGCCCCTTCCCACACTCAAACGCCCACACAGTGCTCGTAGCAGTTCCTTCCTTCCTTCCTCCGGCCGGAGTCATACATAAGTAATGGGAAGGGTTTTATGCGCTCTAAAGGATATCCACTTACTAATGCCTGACTAATAAAACGGAAAAAGAAATAAATAAATAAGTACGGCCCCGCCACCCTTCCACGACTAATCGGAGTCTCGCGCTCTCGCTCCCTCTTTGCTTGTTCATCTTTATTTCGCCATTTATTCCCTGGTGAAAGGATTTCGGAATTGAATTGCTGCTCTGTCACTACCCTCATCCTGCGCGACACCGCAAAACACCAGTACCACGCCCCCGCTCTTAAACTCCGGCTGACTGACTGCCAAATATTTGCTTGTATCCCCCCCTTCACCAACAGACACACACACCGATACATCCCTGAAAGTATTCATAAAACCAGTGAGTTTACGCTTATTTTACCCACAGTCCCTTCCACTCCGCCTGTGACTCACTGTCTGCGCTGCATAATCTGCCATCGCTCCAGCCATTCTCTGTGTCAATGCGAACAATAACAGTTACATTATCCTTCTTATTGGCACACTCGTGTCTTTCACCAAGCATCGTCATCGTCCTCCTCAAGTTCCCCCACGTCACCATCGTCCCGCGTTTGGTTGTGGCGTTTCTTTCAAGCATCGAAAGGACATGAGGTTTTTGCTTTCTTTCCGCAGGACGAGCAGCAGAAGGCATAAATTTCCGAATCGATGGAGATGAAATAATATTTCATTTTCCTGCGCGCACAGTGAGTGAGGATCTTACGGCCTGAGCGCCCCGCACTGGAGCGCAGCGGCGCTTAAAGAATTTGAAAGCTCTGACTCTCGGTTCGATTGAGGAGGAATGGAGGAGATTTCTGTTGCACTCGTGCCTCTGGCCTCCCGCCGCAAGTTAAGAGTTATGAGGAAACCAAGTCAGGCGGCGACTGAGTGAACTGGTGAAGAGAAGTCCAAACAAGAGCTGAGTCCTTTAATCGCGTGTCATTCCACTTCAAGGGGGACTTTCCTTGTCGTTTCAGGCTCGCAATGTGAACCGATGTGTGGGCAGACATGCAAATTGAAATTTCTTAAGAATTTACTTCTGAGGGGCGAGAAAACCTCTCTGAACGGATGGGAGATCAGGTGGAGTGGAGATGAATTTGAAGGCTCCAGCGGTGAATTAGAGAATAAACTTGCTTACTCATTGTCCTCGAGGATGCAAGGATGACCAAGTACTGTGACTGGCTGTGAATAGAGGCAAACAGAGTGGGAAAACCTGGTGGAATGTGTTGAAGTCATTAAGCCGCATTTGATCCGATTTTTTAGGGTTTCGTTTTCACAAATGAAATGAATTTAATTGCGATCTACTCGACTGTCTATCACAGTCTGTAACAATTTATATGAAAGTGACATCTCACCCAGCGAGCAATATTTGGATCCGAAAATTTAAGATTGGGGTACATTTGATGGGGGGCTCGGTGCCCATAAAGTGGGGTACGAAGAACTTATTTCATCGGACTCTCACATGTGACACATCAAACGACAGGTCTTGTGAAAAGAATTTGAAGCTTCCTTGGATGGTTTTTCAAAGTTTAAAAAATTGTGACCCCCCTTCAGTCTCTACACCAAGGTTCGAAAAATTTGGAAAAAGAGAAATGGTTGCGAAAGGGTTTTTTACTAAAAGGCATTTTAGGTACCTTTGGCCTAAAAGGTTTTGGATCTTATAGGTCAAAAACGGTAAAACATGAAACTGTGAATTTTGAAACGCAGGTTTCGAAGAACTCTTCGTAACGCGCATTCACTTAAGAATGTTTAGAAATGACAGATCAATGTTTTCGGCACCTTAAATTTAAACCGATAACTAGAATGGATCGCGCTTGATGGGTGCGTTGTTGGAATGCCTTTGGATGTACTGGTGACGCCACATGGATAGTCTGCCTTATTGTGAGCTAGATTTGCAGCATGTATGCATGAGTTCACCACCATTATCTTTCGCAGCTTTTGCAAGTCTTGATAGTCCCAGAGGAGGTGAGAAATGGTTTCAACTTGTCCCTCCTGCAGAAGTCTTTGCAATGGATGCCAAACAATCTACACCAATGGTACAGAGACCTGCTATGGAGCCTAGACGCACTTTGTCTAATCTGACGTGGAGGAGGGAGCCTTTGGAATTGAGCTGTGGCCAAATTACTTTGATTCTCAGATAAGTAGGGCTCTCTGACTGTCTTTTGTTTTTTCCGCCCAATAGCAGGCGCGTCATCTTCGGACGAGATGCCTTGTAGGCCTCCAGCAGGCATATTCATCGTCTTCGAACTTGTCCTGGATATTATAGTAGCGCGGATTTTCAAGTTTTTCGACCAACTCCTTAAGAGATCTGCGGTATTAGAGGTGTTCGAATGAAACTTGTGGCTACAAGGGTTTTGCCTCAAGCCTGTCAGTCTCAACAGTGGAAGATATCCCTTTTGGACATAGCCTCAGCCATAACACTGCCTCTTTGATAGCCATAACCTCTGCCTAAAAGAGGCTACTGTCTAAAGCCAGACGAAAGGTGTAGATGTAGGCTGCTCAAGATGTGAAGTCAGAGTCAGACAAGAAGAAGAATAGAAACGTTGTCAAGAAGTCATCAAAGAAGCCACCGCTGATGTCCTGGGTTTCACTCAACCACCCAGGAGGAACCCATGGTTTGACGATAAGTGAAGGCAGACACATGCAGCTAAACAGGAGGCCTACAAGGCAACGCTGCATCGAACAACGAGAGCTGTTCGTGAGCTCAATGAACAGAAGAGAAGGAAAGAGAATCGGCTTCTCAGAAGGAAAAAGAAAGAACATGAGAAGCGCGCGGTCGAAGAGATGGAGAGGTGTTATGGCAGGAATGAAGTTTGAAAGTTTTACCGGAAGATATAGGGTTCGGACCAAAGCTTGCCGGGACCAAAACGGCGTCCTAGTAGTAGAGTCGCAATCGATGCTGAGAATCTGGAAAGATCACGTCTGCAGACTTTTAAACAGCGATGACGGCCCAAATCCCGCTGTTACGCAGAATGTTCCTCTCAATTTGGACGATGATGAACAAGAATTCAGTCCCCCCGACTTAGACGAGGTCAAGATAGCAATATCGAAACTGAAGTCAAGCAAAGGAGGGGATTGACTGTCTATAGAATTGTTTAAAGCAGCTGGAGATGACCTATTTGGGCACATGCACCAGCTCATCTGTAAGATATGGTCGGAGGAAAGCATGCCCGATGAGTGGAATCTCTGCGTCTTTTGTCCGTTGCACAAGAAAGGAGACCCCCTTTGACTGCACCAACTTGCAAGATATCAGTCTCCTTTACATCGCGAACAAGATCCTCTCCACCGTATTGTGTGAATGCCTGAAACCGATCGTCAACAACCTGAGAGGTTCATATCGGCGTGGTTTCAGGCCAGGGAAATCCACCATCGACTAAATCTTCACACTACGGCAGATCCTTAAAAAGACCCAAGAAGTGCAAATCGACACTCACCACCTATTCGTCGATTTTAAGGCCGCACATGACAGCGTGCACAGAGACGAGCTACACAGTGCCATGTCTAGTTTTGGCATTCCTACCACACTCGTCAGATTGTGTAGGATGACGATGGAGAACTCTCGCTGCTCCGTCAAGGACGGGAACGAACTCAACGTGACCTTCAATTTGAAAAAAGGTTTAAGACAAGGCGACGCGCTGTCATGTGACTTCTTGAATATCATTCTTGAGAACATCGTGCGTAACTCACAGGTCAACACCAGAGGCACGATCTTCCACAAGTCCGTTCAACAGCTAGCTTACGCCGAAGACATTGACGTGATTGGACGAACACAGCGAGTCGTCAATGAGGCGTTTTCTGGCATCGAAGCGGAAGCAGCTAAAATTGGTCTGGTGGTTAATGAGGGCAAAACGAAGTACATGCTGTTATCAAGGAAGGACACACAACATCGGCGTCTCGGACAGAGCGTCACACTTAGCAGCAGTAACTTCGAGGTAGTTCAGGACTTCGTCTACTTCGGATCCGCGGTAAATAGGGATAACAACACCAGTACCGAAATCAAACGCAGAATGACTCTTGCCAATCGCTGCTTCTTTGGCCTCAAGAGGCAATTAAGTAGAAGAGCCCTTTCTCGAAGGACTAAGTTGGCTTTGTATAACAGCTTAATCATCCCAGTCCCACTTTATGGAGCGAAAACCTGGACGCTACCAAGAGCGGATGAGCAAGCTTTTAGACTCTTCGAGAGAAAAGTTTTGCGTGCGATTTTTGTTTGCGTTGATGGCATCTGGAGGAAGGGTTTTTAAAGGCGAGCTCTATGGGCTATAAAGTGGCGTGCACATGGTAAAGCGTCTTTGAACGTATGCACATCACTGCTATGGCCCGAAAAGTAGTTGAATCTGAACCATTGGGGCAACGCAACAGAGGACGGCCTACACTAAGGTGGGGCACCCAAGTTGAGAAGAACCTCAACCAACTTAGAGTGCCCAACTGGCGGCAGCTGGCGAAAGACCGTGCTGGCTGGAGAGGCATGTTGGTTGAGGCTCAGGTCCACCACGAACTGTAGCGCCACAAGAAGAAGGACAGCGCTCCAAAGCTCACATCTTATTTGATACGCGAATGGTTGCTGTACAATGCCCCAAAGCAGCTTAAAACGCCACCACGATCACCGGATCTTAAGTCAATCGAACACCTGTGGCAAGAGATCAAATTGCGGGTTAAAGATAGAAACTGCCCTAAAGAGCAGGAGTTAAGTTAGGAATAGCATCCCGCCTTCTATCACGGAAAGACTTGTAAAATCGATGCCTCGGCGATTGCTAGCTGTCATAGATGCTGGAGGAGCTGAAACCCGATACTAGAATCGATCTATTTAGCCACAAGGAGCTGCTCATTCTTAACACAATGTTGCCATTCAAAGAAAATGTATAAAGCCTTGTACTTACCAACTTCTCTTGGTTTATCGTGTACGTATTGTTTTGGTGAACTATTCTTTTTATTTGGTATTGGTCTTAATGTTGAATTAATTTGCTGAAAAATGAAAGAAATAAGGAAAAAGGTGAATTCGTGAGACTTTGTGAGAAGATATTCATTTGTTTTACTATTTTATCAGATCTTTCGCCGCAAGGCAAGCGGGCTACAGCAACATCGGGGCTATCTTCTGGCGGCGGTGGCTGTGGTACCCAGTTGTAACCTCTTCTCGATATTGGTACACCAACTCGATCGTACTGAGATGCTTGTTGCCTAGAAAAGAGAAAAGTGATTTAGAAGTGTGTCAGCCATTGATGATATTCAACTGGTGAGCTTTGCTTAAGATTTAGAAGAGTGTGTATTTCCTGGAAGTCGACTGCGGGGTGGTATAACGTGGTCTGAACCAGTTGATCTTTTATCGTTCAATTGTGTGCAACCGTTTGTCTCCTGAGATTGTGAAGGGATTTGATTGAAATTACTCGTAACCTAGTCGTGACTGTAAACGCATTCTTTACAATTGGGTTTCATTTGGAGAGTGGCTTCCGAAAGTATCCCCATCATAGGACATTTCAGTCTACAGACCGCAGATTTAGATGCACGCATAGAACGGAACCTTACATGTGCTAGAGAGTACCTCGCATCTTGTCCAGTTAAATTTTGTTTCATGAGAAAGAGGGTGAATGAGAAGAGAACAGATTTCCAATTGTCCTCGCATCAAACCATCACTCTCCGTGGTCCTGCTCTCAAAATAGATTGAACTAATCTTTTGCCACCTTTTTGGGAACTTTGACTCGTCATAGTTCCCGCTCTTTGGGCCACAACGGTTCGAGTTCTGTATTGAAGTTGGGCTACTCAAGTCGTAACTGACTAAGAAGCAAACTTGTTGCAGAAAATAAGGATGCCGTATCATCGATGGATTTAAGAGAAGAGTCATTCCAAATGTCTTTGATTCCGAGGAGGAGACTAAATTACAGTCTGTACCTGTAGTTCAGTTACATACATTTGGTCAAATGAGTTCTAGGCCCCCGTCTCAGATCGCTATGTCCTCTAAAGCGAATAGACAGCCACGTTCCGGGTCGGAGAGTGCTTGACTCCAACGCGGTAAAGGAGATCACTTCATCAGTGACGCACGCATTTAAAAAGGGACCCAATCAGTTGGACCGAACTCAGCGAGCCCTCAATGAGGCGTTTGCTAACATCAAAGCGGAAGCGGCTAAGGTGGGACTTGTGGTAAACGAGGGCAAAACGAACGAGGACGCAGAACATCAACGTTTCGGACAGAGCGTCACTATGGGTAGCAGACATTTCGAGGTAGTCAAGGACTTCGTCTATCTCGGCTCCGCGGGGAATAGGGACAGCAACATCAGTACCGAAATCAAGCGCAGAATCACTCCTGCCAATCGCCGTTTCTTTGGGCTTAAGAGGCAATTGAGTAATAAAGCCCTCTCCCGAACGACCAAAGTGACTTTGTACAACACCTTGATCATCCCAGTCCTGCTTTACGGCACAGAAACCTGTACGCTTCTAAAAGCGGATGAGGAAGCCCTTGGTCTCTTCGAGAGAAAAGTTCGATTTTTGGCCCTCTTTGTGTTGATAGCGCCTGGAGAAGAAAACTTAACGACGAACCTGTTAGGCTGGTCGAGCGTCTTAGGATACAAAGCTGAAAATGACAAGATCATGTAAAGCGAATGGACACCACTGCTCCGGCTAGCCATTAGGACAACGCAACAGAGGAAGGCCTAGATTGAGATGACGCACACAAGTGGACCTCAACCAACTTGGAGTACACAATTGGAAGCAGCTAGCGAGAGATCCTGCTAGCTGGAGAGGCATGTTGACGGAGGTCCAGGTCCACCCCGGACTGTAATGCCATAGAAAAGAAGAAGAAGAAAGAAGAAGAATATTTTTAGGTAGTTCCAAACGAGTGAGGGCAGAGGATTATCGTTTTCCAGGTCCTCTAGTTGCCTCTGAAATATCTATCGTTTGAACGTCTACTTGCTTAACAAGCTTGTTTGAAGGATTTTCTTGATCCTTCCTACACTGGCATCATCGATTCCTTCCTACGCTGACATTAATTTGTCCCAGTTCAGCTAGGCTATTGTGGAAGTTGTTTCCGATCGTAGTCTTTTTAACTGTTGCAAGAGATGGTCAAGTGCTTGGCTCCTCATTCTCGTTAACCCTCCGCCGAAGTCGTTGCATAGGAAACTTAGCCTTCTGACATGGTTACTTGGAGACAGGCCCTTGTAATTAGGCGTCACTTTAGCTTAGTTTTGATGAATTTTTTTGTGCTTGAAGGACTGGTTTGTCATAATCATCGACTCTTATTTTGTCCAAGATTGTAGATAAGGAAAACCTTCAAATTTGCAGACAAAGGCCTATATGTAGCTCCTTTTAATGACCTGATGAATGAAACATGTTCACTCTCACTCATTCAAAATTCGTTCAGCCGCGCTACAGTGCATGAGCTCTGCATTGCATGGGTTCGACAACTACAACTTTGACGAAGTAAAGGAGTTTGTCTGCCCAGACCACCACATATGATGGCAATGCAGGTGTCTTTCCTAGAAAGACAGAACTTGTGTCCTTCAATCCACCACATGCAACGTTCAGCGCATGCAACATATTCCTTCAACCAATGTTCGATCATTTGAGCCCTAGAGACCAAAAACAGCCGTTTTTACATCCCAAGACGTCGTTTCTGTCAGCTGAGTGGAGCATTCGCGGAATTGATCAATTTAAAGAGCTGACACCAGGACAACTTGGTATCCAGTAAACCAGGGAAATTGACAGCAGAACCGCCGTGATTCTGGAACACGACAAGGAAACTGCCATCACTTTCCGATCCCCCTTACAGATGACATCAATTTAGCTGAATGGCGCTTCAGTCCACACGGGACCAGAGGAACCAAGTCTTAACGACGAGGTTCGAGAAGCTTTTTGACAGCTTATGCCGTGAAAAAATGCGAAGTGAACGTTCACCCGAGGAAGCGAACCTCCTAACAGAGAGAAGCTGTGGATAGCATCAAACGCACTGGTCCACCTCGATGCCAAACACAAAGTACGCAGAAAACATTTCAAAGCATCTCTCCACCTTCTCGGTGCATTGAATACATTTTCATGGCTCCTATCGATATGGACCTCAATAGCCAATTGAAAACGTAAATGGTCATTGGAAGTTTAAGCTGTCGTTAAGGAATAATGTCCCACATGTGTTCATGGGGGCAACAAAGCGTCTTATCGGCTGATAGGTGAGCAATGGACGTTAAGCGTGTGTCCGAACTGGAGCGGTACACGGCCGTTAACACGTAAAAGTTCAATAAAATGAGGGAAAGACGTTATTTCCTCAACGAGCGAAAGGTTAAGGAATATGTGCCGTCATAACCTAGAAAATGTCTGACAATTTGTGTTAAATTGTTTGGAAATGGGTCTGAAGGTGGGAGAGACGAATGCATTTCGGCAGCGATTTGAAGGGATCAGAAGGAGAAGTGAAGGAATTTGAAGGATGATGGGGTAATTAGAGGGAAAATTTGGTTTGAATTGGCTTTGCGTAACGATCAGGGTGGATTGTAAAGGGAAAGACGCGTGCAATAGGGCAAGAAAAACTGTTTTTCCTTTGACAATGTGATTGAGGTGGAGGCATCTTCATGTAGAGGTGCCAGTAAGAAGGCAAGACCGCCAATTTGAATGATCAGATCATGTCCGCAATGAACACTTACGGGGAATAATTAGATTCAAAGCAACGAAACTGAATTTAAAACGAATCAGAGGCCGAGTTTGATAGACATTGGCTGGCAATGATGAAGACAAGCGAATTCCAAATGACTTTGGCGGGGTCACAAGGCAAATGAAACAAATTTTGATTGCCGAGGACGATGTGATGCGGCTGGAGATGATGTGAACGAGGGCCAAGGACGAGTGGACAAGATTTTAAAAAGACAAAAGCCTACAGAACGGAGTAAGAAATCAAAGGAAACGGAGATAATACATCAGAGCACTCATTTTTTGGATTCAGTGAAAGGTGTTCCGAAGGCTTTAAGATGACATAAGACAGGAAACATGGGACAATCCAGCGTTGAGAAGCGCTATAGGGCACACTTAACAGACTCTGATTGACAAGGACAAACACAATTCAGTTTCAATTGATATTTAAAGGCCATCTGGAGGTGAATTTGGAAGAATTTGACACCGAGGGGGCACGAAAAAACACCGCAATAGGAGAAGAAATGAAGGAACAAGACTGTGATACGCTACCACGATGCTAGTGTGAGAGAAAATCAGGAAAAAGATGGCGAGTCTCTGAAGCAGGAAAAGACAGAGAAGTGGTAGAAATAAGAAGAAGCGCCGTTAGAATTTGAGTACTTAAACAAAAGATGGCAAGTATCCGTAGCCCAAAAAAGGAAAAGAAAAGGAGTGACAAGAAGATGAGGCGCCTTTACGAAGTGAATTTGACAGAACTTAAGTGCCAAGACAAAAGATGGCAAGTATCTGTAGCCCGAAGCCACCAAAATAGAAAACCAAAATGAAGAACAAGAAGATAAAGCATCATCGCGATGTGAGTTTGTAAGAATTTCAGTGATAAGCAAAGAATCACACGAATATAAAGCAGAGAAGAAGCGCCTTTCTTGAAGTCCCCAAAAGACAACAAACCTGAGCCTAGAATGTTCAGCCACACAACTGCTTTTGTTTTGCAGGTTATGGAGTCATTGCAACGTCCTGGGCGTAAGATAAGTCTGCTGCGTGTGAAGCCACTCTCACAGATAACTCTGTCAGAAATGAAAGCACAGAGACGAAGGAGTCACTGTCATTTAAAGCCTGCTATCAATGGAGACTGTCCCTTGTACGTGTCACAGGTCTGGAGTGGGAGTGCAGACATACACACTGAAGACGGAAACGTTGACATTTTGAACTATCACATGAAGAATTAAATAGACTTTACATTTGAAGAATGAAGTGGCAAAACTGTACAAAGCGATCGCAACAGAAGATGACTGCAAAAGAGGCAAAAGGAAAGAAGCTTAGTTCGTGCCACGGCAATGGATTCAAATCCTGAATTTGCACCAAATCCTGTTCTGGATTGGAGACTTGTGAAATCTGACACATGGGTCTTGGTCTTCCAGAGGTAAAGTTACGTTTAAAGGGACAGTGAAGCAGTTTGAAGTGTTAAAGGATGTCATTGACAATGTGGCAAGCCTGTAAAGGCTGAGAACGAAATGGAAGATTACTTGAAGAACCACAAAGACAAACAATGCAGCACCATGTACCCAAATCAATCAAGTCCACTCCTACACAGACTCCTACTGTTTTAATTGCAGGACTGATACAATTGGCGACACTACAAGTTATGCGACTACACCAGCGAGAAGCACAGCTTTAAAGGAACTTCACATATTGAAGGGTCAAAGAATGATTGGATAAGATTTTAAATAGGAAAGACGGAACTATAAGACTCCAAAGAAGTTGAGAGCAGAACTAGATCAACTCTGCAGCGATATGAGCAACAATTGCTGGTATTCTGCGAACTCCAGGCACAAATGGAACCAGCGCTCAAGAAGGTAGATAAGGCGTGGTTTGATAGCTGGACTCTCCAGCGCCACAAGCGACAAGTCCTCACATTCCAGGCCCATCACAAATGGAACCAGCATCCCAGAAGGTAGATAAGGTGTGGTTGGATAGCAGGACTCTCCAGCGCCACAAGCGACAATTGCTCACATTCCAGGCCCATCACAAATGGAACCAGTGTCCCAGAAGATAGATAAGGTGAGGTTGGGTTGGTAGGTCTTTGAGCCTAAAGAAGCCATCGCTCCCAGTGGCCACGATGGTCCACTTATCGTCTACCAGAAGTAATGTGAACGTCATCTAAACGTGCTAAGGGCTTCCCACAAGTGAAAACAAAGCCAAATGTGCCTGTGGTCGGTCTAGCTCTAGTCGAGTCACTGTTCTTCGCATGTGCTCCATGTCCTTCACTGCCACTTGTCGTGAATGTTACAAAATTGTCCCAAATGTGGAAACTGTCTCTTGCTTATGCTATAAGCTTGCCATAAGTGACTAGACTGTCTTGAGCTTGGTGCAGGTCTGGCACGAGTAGAGACACTGTTCCTCGAGTGTGCGACGGATTCTTTCCGGTCACTTATTGGGTGGATTTGCCGGCCTATTGCATGGAATCGAATGGAAACTCTCTCTCTCTCTCTTAGCTTTCACACCAGTCTTCAGGGTATTTCAAGTCTGTCGCAAGTGCGGATGGCCATAATCAAAATCGTCTTTTCGGTCTAATGCATCCTGATACTAGTTTAAAGGCTGTCTCTCGAAGATTTTACGTGCAAACAGAATTTCAAAGTCCACAGCAATGTTGAACGAACTTCCAAATCAGCAATCACTTGCATTTCGCAGCGATTCCCGATAAGAATTCGATTGCAAAGAGCACAAGTGTATCTCAAACGTTTATCCCGTCTATAATCCAAGGTTAAGAGTCATTAAAATGAATGAATGACATCAAGAGTTCACTGCCCGCAAAGACAAACAGAACGCGCTCCTTCAACAAAGTTCTCCAACATCCGATATCCTTTCAAGAAATACACCCTCATCCGCCACTTCCTCTCCCCTTGAAATTCACCTTAAACTCTCATAACAATCCAAACAAACGACCGCATATTCTCCGTTCTCCAGCAGCAGACCGTCGTCGCTTTTGCGACTCTTCACAAACGGAAACTCGTTGACCGGCAGAGCTCTGACACGCTTCCGATACGTTGTTATCCCGCACAGATGGCAGATGTAGTCGTGCCAATTGTATTTCCTCTCTCCCGGATTCACACTGGGATTCTGAGCCTCGTATCTGAAAGATAAACACAAACGAATTAGCAATGAAAACCAGCGATAAACGGCCGAGGTTAAGTCATACTTCCTCCACTGATTCAGCAGCGAGTGGTAGCAGAATGTGCAGACCAGCGCTGAGTAGTCGGAGCGCAATTGTTCAGCGTTTGGTGGTGATTTGTGTTTAAGTAAATGCGGGAAATATGGTCGATTACCCTGAAATGAGAAAGAGAGAGAGAGAACAAATTAGATCGACTGCCAGTGTAGAGCGCTGTGTGTGCGGGGATATAGATTGATGGCAAACCTCCTTGCTGGTGTAGAGGACTCTGGCCAGAGTCAAATCCGAATGTAAGCCACACAGAAAGCAGTAGATCGAGGTGCTGGCTGGTGTTGTTGAAACCGATGGGGTCGAGGGTGGTGTGTTTATGCTCATGCCACCGTGTCTTGAGCCATTTGGTGAACTAGATGCCATCATTGGTGATGGAATGTTATATCTGCAAGCAGAGGAGAGGAGGTTGTAAGTGATGCTATGCAAGAAATTGTTTGTTGGTTACCTTCTGTGCTCCAGGGGAACACGTTCTGCGTCCATTGTTTCCCACTGACGTGCAAGATAATTAACACAGTCCTTGCATGCTAGAACTCGATTGGAATTCGCAGCTGGATCACTGCTGTTGCTGCCCTTCAGGCATGGAAAATGCATTGCATGGGAGTTCATGTGCTCGGCACTAGTCGATAGCCATTCCATTTTGTTTGTTGCACAAAGTGTTTTACAAATATAGCAACTGCAGCGGAGAAAGAGAGAAAAAACGATTTTGTTAGTGCGATGTGCAATGATGACGGCGATTGATTGACTCACGGATACTGCCCATGACCATTCTCAATGGTGCCCTGGGACGATGGAGGTGTATTTGGTCTGGAATCACGTCTGTATGGCTTTAGATCACGATGTGCCGATGAGGAGTTGTTGGAATTTGACTCGTAAGGCTGCAAAGAAAACAAAAACACAAGATGACTGCGTTAGCAAAAGACTATCCAAACCAGGGTGGGCAACGATTCATGTACAATTGATCGAGGGGAAAGAAGCATGTGATTCGATTGTCAACAGCTTGTGTTTCGGTATTTTGTGCTTCTTATCGCGAAGATTTACGACGTTTCAATTGTTTCAACGGAAAGGTACCTCAAATGCGATTAAGCCATGCCACTCATAGAGTTCGCACACAAGTGCTAAAGTTGAGGAAGGCACAAGCCCACAAACTGCCATGAAACCAGTTCATAACAGCAGCTCCCCCTATCTTATCCAGAGCCGCATGGTAAACGCCAAAAAGAAAACATCTTATCGCGTCTTTCCGTCGCGAAAATCAAGCTCATTCCAATTACAGCCGTAAATTTGATCTAGCTGTATCCAGTTTGCACCGCTTACGCCCCCTTCTGCCAGCTTCATATCTTATCACTCCACCCTGTGCTTGTGGTATCACGTGTATGAGCCCAATACCAAAAAGGTGTCCAAACGTACAATGCCTGCACTTGAGTAAACACAAATCGATTCTTGTGCCTGATGGTATCGCAGGGAAATAGAAAATTTGAGCTTATCATTAGGAGAGCGTTTTGGGTTTTTCCCGGGGGGTAGGTGGAGCTGATGTCAACATTGACAGATAGACAGTTGGGCAAACAAGTGAAATGTGCATGACACAGTTTCAAAGCGGAATGCGAGAAACTGCCATGAGTGTTGGGTAAATGTTTGCTTGCTCTTGATCGAGGGCGTATGTGTGAGCGTGTGTGTGAATGCGTGTTGTTTGAAGGAAATGTGAAACAATTGAAGGAATTTCAAGTGGATGACCGTACATATGCGATTCTTGAGAAGGGGTTCTTGAGGCGTTTGGAGTGTGTTGTTGATGCAATTGGCCACTTGGTCGCTTGGAGTTGTTTGTGCTAAGTGCCATTAGAATGTCCCCGCCGCACCTCTTGCGTTTTCAACGGATATTTTGTACTTGACTTGCAGGTGGAGAGTTTGCAGTGATCAGCTGCATATGACAGGTTTGATTGGGACGTTCGGCTGCAGCCAGGGATGGTGAACAGGTATTTCCAAGTAGGACAGGGTCACAAGTTCTGTGGGGTTTAGTTGCCTAAGTTGGGTGTGGCACCAGTCACTTCGAGAAAATATTTTCTTTTGACCACTTTTTTACACATTTAGGCGGTATTTCAGTCATAACTTGAGTAATTTCGGTTTTGAATGCGTCTAGAGCTCAGAGGATATTCAATCAAACTCGTTACTCCATAGAAAAGGATCTAACGGTGTCAAAACGCATGATCTTGGTAATCGAATGACGTTGCTAAAATGTGAACTTACGCGACCAGGAAACCTCTCATGGAATAAGGTCACAATTGGTCGTGTGGTGTGACTTGTTTAACAGTCCAGTTGGGAGTCAAAATCTTGAAACATCGCTTGCTGTCCGCCAGTGGGCATCTTTAAAGAACTACCGGCCAATGCCACCTTTGAACCAGAGAGCACACCAGACAGCAAGCTTCAGTTGGTGTGTTAGTTAAACTCTTGAAGAGTGGAGAGGCAGATCCGAATTTACATTGGGAGGTGTACGACGCGTTCAATCCCTTCGAACGCCGGGAAATCAATAGTTTCGGATCATCAGCAACACTTGCACTTGAAGCAGCAATATTTTCGACTGATCGTACATTTTGATGTTGCACAGGCCTTACGACATCGGTAACGATTCCAGTTTCTTCAAGTCTCTTAACAATGTTAACGATTTAAGGGAAGTCGTGGCTGTATCGAATCATCACTTTGATAGTAAATTTTAATAATTTGAACGCGCTTTTCGATTGTCAAGCGTCTGTAAATGGCAAACATTCAGCAAACACTGTGACACTTCAAGTGACAGCTGAATTTGACAGGAGTCAAATGCGAGCGCTACCAACTTGAAACCACTTAATGAATGAGTCTTTTTTCAGTCACTGCCAGATGTCCCTCTCGTGTCATTCAGGTGGCCTGGGAATGGGGCGAGACACCTGGCGTTTGGCAGACTGGAGTGATTGTTCCTCCTGTTTAAAGCGGGGACAACAGTAACTGCTCCATCCATCAACGCAAACAGGACCAAAAATCGCACTCAAAACTTTTTTCTCTGCAAGACTAAGGGCTCCCCCATCCGCTTTTACTAGCACCCAGGTTTCTACGTCATAGAGTAGGACTGGAACGATCAAGCTGTAATACAAAGCCAGCTTAGTCCTTCGAGAGAGGGTTCTCCACTCAATCGCCTCTTAAGCCCAAAGAAACAGCGATTGGCAAGAGTGATTCTGCGTTTGATTTCGGTACTGGTGTTGTTGTCCCTATTTACCGCGGAGGTATACGAAGTATACGAAGTCCTTGACTATCTCGAAGTATCTGCTGCCTAGTAAGATGCTCTGTCCGAGACGTCGATATTGAGCGTCGTTCCTCGTTGGCAGCGTGTACTTCGTTTCGCCCTCATTAACCACCAGACCCATTTAAGCCGCTTCCGCTTCAATGCCAGCAAACACCTCATTGACGGCTCGCTGTGTTCGTTCAATCACGTCAATGTCGTCAGCGTAAGCTAGCAATTGAACTGACTTTTGGAAGATCGTGCCTATGGGTTTGACTTGTGAGTTACGCACGATCTTCTCAAGGATGATGTTAAAAAAGTCACATGACAGCAATTCGCCTTGTCTAAAACCTTCTTAGACATTGAAGGTCTCCGTGAGTTCGTTGCCAGCCTTGACGGAGCAGCGAGAGTTCTCCATCGTCATCCTCAATCTGGCGAGTTTGGTAGGAATGCCAAAACTAGACATTGCACTGTGCAGCTCGTCTCTGTGCACGCTGTCATGTACGGCCTAAAAATCGACGAATAGGTGGCGAGTGTCGCTTTGCACTTCTTGGGTCTTTTCAAGGATCTGCCGTAGTGTGAAGATTTGGTGGATGGTGGACTTCTCTCTCCTGAAACCACACTGGGAAGGACCTATCAGGTTGTTGACGAACGGCTTCAGACGTTCACACAATACGGTGAAGAGGATCTTGTACGCGACGTTAAGGAGACTGATCCCTCGATAGTCGGCGCAGTCGAAGGGGGCCTCCTTTCTTGTGGGCCAGACAGACGACACTGAGATTCCACTCATCAGGCAGGCCTTCCTTACGTCCGACCATATCTTATAGATGAGCTGGTGCATGTGCCCAACCAGGTTGTCTCCAGCTGCTTTAAATAATTCTATGGACAGTCAATCCCCTCCTTTGTTTGACTTCAGTCTCGATATTGCTATCTTGATCTCGTCTAAGTCGGGGGGACGGAATTCTTGCCCATCATCGTCCAAATTGAGAGGAACATTCTGCCTAACAGCGGGATTTGGGCCGTCAGCGCCGTTTAAAAGACTGCAGAAGTGATCTTTCCAGATTCTCAACACCGATTGCGACTTCTAGTTGTCCATTTTGGTCCCGGCAGGTCCAAACCCTATATCCACCGGTAAAACTTTCAAACTTCATTCCAGCCATAGCACTTCTCCATCTCTTCGAAGGCGCGCTTCTCATGCTCTCTCTTTTTCCTTCTGAGAACCCAGTTCTCTTGCCTTCTTTTCTGTTTGTAGAGCTCACGAACAGCTCTCGTTGTCCGATGCAGCGTTGCCTGGTAGGCTTCCTGTTTAGCTGCATGTGCCTGCCTGCACTCGTCGTCAAACCATGGCTTCCTTCTGGGTGGGGGCGTGAAACCCAGCACATCAGTGGCAGCTTCTTTGATGGCTTCTTGACAACGTTTCCATTCTTCTTCTAATGTCAGTGCAGGCCGCGTTGAACTTTGGGAGAGTTTCAGGGAAACTCGGTCGGCAAAGATCCCAGCGACCTTTTGCGATTGTAGCTTTCCGACGTCAAACCGTTTTGGCCTATCTCGAATCCGTTGCCCACGCGATATCCGGATTCTTACATTGGCTACAACAAGGTGATGATCCAAGCCGATGTTGGCGCCTCGGAATGTACGGACATCGAGAATGTTGGAGGAGTGTCTGACATCGATCGCAACGTGAGCAATCTGACGGTTAGTTGATCAGGGGATCGCCAGGTTCCTTAATGGATATTAAGAAGTGTTGGCAACGCCTTCACTTAAATTCATATTTCTGAAACAATTTGGATGAATGTGCAAACAGAACAGTTTACATTCAGTTCAGACAAGTTAAGATTTCACTCAGAAAACAATTTCCAACAAGATTTGAAGGAAATTTTAGCCCAGCAACGATCGGCAGGAAAAGCGGAACGATATGGGATAAAACATGCGTCCACACCCAACAATCCACTTCAACTTAAACCGTTTTTTTCAACTTTAGCAGTTTCTCACGCAATGGTTGGGCAGGCCAGTGTAAACACATCCATTGAGTGACGTCTAGAACGACTAGAAACAAAAAATTAACTGAAAACACGATCTCAAAGGTTTCCGTAAACACAAGTTGTTTACTGCGTCATTCTCAGCACCACCACGTGGCGATAGTGGCTAGAAAAACGCCAAGGAATAAAGTTCACGAACAAATTGCGTCGCGCTTTCAGCTCAAAAGGTAGGCAGCAAAAAAAAAAAAAACGGTCCAAGGGTCTACACCATTTACCAACAACAACTTCCTAGCACACTCCAAATTCATCATTATTTTCACAGCGCTTAATCTTATCAATTTCAGTTCCACCCGAACCACATAACTGTCCAGCGAGTACTACGTTCTAGTGCTTTTCGGCGACAGTGCGACGCAACCGACTCACAACTCCGCGAATTGCACAAACACTCGGCGGCGAGGGGACGATTTATGCAAAACAAACAACAATTCACTTTCGAATCACAATCTTCGCATAAACAACTAGAAATGCTTTCCAATTTCACACATACTTGCGTGGTAGCGCGTATCTCGAGCGGGGGCAGTGGCGGCGAAACACGACCAAACCAAACGCTATCAGCTTTAAACTAAGCAAAAAAAAAAAACACGCGACGAGGAGACGCGAAATGAACTCTCACTCTCGCGCCGGTTTTGGGTTGTATTCGCGCGAGAGAACGGGAATGGAACAATCGAGAGTTTGGGATTTCAGGCAAAATTTCATGACCAAAGCTCTAGCCGGCGACGACGCGACAGCACACAGCGAGGCAAATGATCTTTTTTTTCGCTTATCGCTAGATTTTCGCTCGCTTCCGATAAGCCAAGGTTAACCGAACAGAGTCTCTCGCATTAGATTCGCTGTTGTTTCGCATACAGGGGCGGCAGATAAAAATTGTCTCAAAATTTGACGCTGTCCGAGTGTCAGCAGTGTTACCTTTCGAGAGAGTCCCCCCCTTATCACATGACACACCGAGTGCGCGGCAGAACTTAATTGAAAGTCCCTATCGATTGTGTTTGCGTGCCGTACAGTGGAATGGGAACCCCGAAAAGGTGGCGGAAAATCAATTAAATATTTTTTTCTGATTTCTAATTGAGCTGAGAATAAGAAATTGAAGGTAGAAGTACCTGATCATCCAAAAACAGAGTTTTAACAAAATTTTGCATCAAAAAAAGGACAAAAAGTCTGTATTCGTGACAAATATCAAAATAAAACTGTTTTGCAACAAAAGCAATAAAACCAGCTGTGCTGTGAATTTTTGTTTACAATCTGCATTTTTAAGGTTTCGTTTTCACAACCGAAATGTTTACAAATTCTGGATGTTCATCAAATCAGACGGGTGAAAATGAGAAAGTGAAGTAGGGACAGACATTGAAGGACTCAGATGTAAGGTACACGTGCCTCTTCCCAAAGATTGCACTATCTTTCAAGGCGAGCTCTTCATAATGCATAAATCAGTCGGCAGATTAGATAGACAAACACTAACTATGGGTCTAGACATGTTAACATTCACCTCTAGGGTTGTCTGGGAGTTCCATAAGGCATTCTATTAACCGGCAAGGAAACTGATACGGGTCCCAAGGCATAAAAACCACAAGGAAAATAAGCAGGCAGATGTCCTAGCAATGAAATGGACTGAAACTCGTTTATTTGGGTCCTTTCCTCGTTGTGGATTCAGCGACATTGACGTCCAAGAACAACTGGACAAATAAGTGGCCAGTTCAGTGGACTTACACACTCCCAATTCGCGGCAGATTGCTTATTGACCACCCCATTGGCATGATTAAGTGATTCATCGTGAGGTTTGACTTTTAATAGCTCTTTATGACAGATCGACGGTGGTTCCTATCAAAATGATGTGTGATTTTTGTTCAGCATCGTTTGGCAAGTAAAGGAGTTTGTCTACGTCGGGGCAAACATTA
Organism: Eristalinus sepulchralis; assembly: GCA_944738645.1. NCBI lineage: Eukaryota > Metazoa > Arthropoda > Insecta > Diptera > Syrphidae > Eristalinus > Eristalinus sepulchralis. Next base: position 66,538,010 of record OX122883.1, read on the forward strand.
TCTCCACAAATGACATCACAGTGGAGATCCGACGTAGAACCACCCTTGGCAACCGATACTACTTCGGTTTGTCGAAACAACTGGGGTCAAAACTCCTGACTCGAAGGACAAAAGCCATACTCTACAAGACCCTTATACTGCCAGTCCTGCTTTATGGAGCTGTAAGCTGGACGATAAGCAAATCTGCAGAGCTGATTCTTGGTGCCTTCGAAAGAAAAATTCTACGTCGGATATATGGTCCCGTCTGCGAGGAAGGTGAATGGAGGAGAAGACATAGCCGCGAACTCTACGAGCTGTACCAGGATGTGGATGTAGTCTGGAAGGCAAAAATCCGTCGACTACACTGCAACGCTCCAGCGAAGAGGGTCTTCGAATATTAGGCTCCTGGTTCGAGAAGAAGAGGAAGACCGAACCTCCGGTATAGAGACCAAGTCATCGCGGAAGTAAGACAGTTTGGCCTTGATGACTGGAAGTAGCGTGCCCAGAACCCTCAGCTATGGAAGGCAGCAATTGCTCAGGCTCTGACCCTTCATGGGTCGCCGGCCTGATAAGTAAGTAAGTAAGTAAGTATCGTTTGGCAAGTCATCAGTGAAAGACTCACACTACAACATCGTCTTCATGTTGTTCAGCTGTTCAGCTTGGCTCGGTTAACGGACTATTTGCTTTCTAAAATTCAAGCTCATGGTCTGTGTGAGCTCTGAACTTAACAAGACGGTGCAACGACTCATACCGCGCGTGAAATAATGGACTTGTTGAAGACTCATTTTGGTAAGCCCTTAGTTTGAAATTTTGCTCCAGTTATCTAATCACAACTTTGGACTATTTCCTCTGCAGATATGCAAGGTCTCACTTTTTCAAAAATAAGCCAGCTACGGTTGATGCTTTCGAAGCTAACATTACTTGTGTTATCCACGAGATACCATTCGCTATGCTCGTACGAGTCGCCAAAAATTGGATCTTACGATGGGACCACTTCAGTCGTAGTTGCGGCAAACATCATTTTGAAAAAGTAAATGCCATGAATTGTGGTCGCCGTGGCGCAGAAAGTCTAGGTTAGATTCCCAGACAAGACACCGCGAATTATTTTCACGGCGCCAAGTCTTTCGAGTTCCTGACAACACTCAAAGAGTCCGAATTGTCTATGAAAAGCTTCTCAAATCTCGTCGTTCGAAGTTCGCAAAGAACTGTAGGTCCCTTCTACTTGTGGGCCGTAGTGCCACTCAGTTATTATTATTATTAAATGCCATGAATTGTTCTTTCAAATAGTAAAAAAAAACTTGAGATCACTTTCAAATTTGTGTACTTTTCTATACATTTCAGATCAAACCTTACGATGAATCACCCCTTATTAGGCCACGAACTGCTGCCTCAACAACCTGATTCTTCAGACCAATGAAACACCTTTCTTTTTGGGTTTCCAAACTTGAAATGTCATTTGTCAGTTGTCGCAGTCACCCTCTACTGCTAACTTCCAACTCATTCAGTCCCACTGTACGCCGCCGATAAGACTGCATATCTCAGACAAAATTTGACAATTAGACAATGGAACTTGTGCGGCAAACAAGATACAACTCACTCTTCAACGTGTGCGGTGGTCCCGATATGTTTTGTAGATACGTGCAGCGAGTCACGATAAGCTAGAGATACCTTTATCGGGTCTGTCGAGTGGGAGGGGTGACTTTGATTTCGTTTTTTTGGGTTGGTTCTCCTCATGGATCTTATCTGGTGATCTGGATGTGACCGGATTTTTTCGGTTTTTCTTTCGGCACTTTTAGTGATGTCTTTTCGTGAACGGGTGATTTATTGAAAGTTTTGTGTGTCTTGCTGTGGTGCCTTATCTTGTACAAGGCAATCAGTGTTATCGTCGTTTTTAAAAGTTTTGTCTTGAGAGTCAAAGTGCAGCAGTTGTAAGGGTTTGTTTGAGCAAAAGGCGTGGAACGAACGAACACGCTGCGAGAAGATAAGAGAATTAAGTGGAATTTCAGCAGTAACTGGTTATGGGCTGATTGTGAACCTAGTTTGAACAGGAATCTCTGATAGGAAATTTTTTATTTCAAGGATGACTACAAGCGATTAAAGGAAAAATGTCAAGTCCATAGTAGCTTTGGCAAAAAGGCAGTCCGATTGAGCATTTAAGTCTCTTGAAAATTCTCTAGAATGGGCCTAAATGACGCCGAAAAAACAAGACCAGGGCAGGCCTTGTTCTTGTGAACGGGAAGGACTTCAAAGAAATCTAACGTAAAAATCATAAACGGAGCACACAAGTCCTAGAACAATGAATGAGGGTCCAATATACCTTTAAGAACGCGGTTGCAGAATATGCGCCCAAATGCCAAAAAAACTCAAAAGACAAAAGTCCCGAAATATCCAAAATATTGGAATGTCATTAAATGCTTAAAGTTCAAAAATGCCCAGAGTCTTAAAATTTCGAAATGGCTAAAATACCGAATGGACCAAAATATCGAAAGTCCGAAAGACAAAATTTTCGAAATGTCTAAAAAATATTCAAAAGTTCCAAAATGCCCAAAATCCCGAAATGACAAAAATCTCAAAGTATTAGGTACTTCCCGAAATGTCCAAAATACCTGAAGGGGCAAAATATCGAAAGTCCTTAACAATCGAAAGGCCGGTTTCTTGCAATGAATTGGAGTTTTCCGAAATTACAACAAATCTCGAAAGGACCAAAATTTTGAACAAAACGAGCACTAAACCAAAACACAATTTTAAAAACGAATTGGCGACAAAATTTCAGAGGATTAGGTAAAGGAGCTGTGTCCCGTCCCGGAATCGAACTTAGACTTTCTGCGTTCGAGGTTTGATTCCTAGACGGGACTTTTCCCATTTTTTCACGACACTCCACTTTCCAGTTGCTGTCAACACTCAAGGAGTCCTTATTGTCTAAGAAAAGGGTCTCAAATTTCGCCGTTCGGAGTCGGCAAAAAACTGTAGGTCCCTTCTACTCGTGAGAGAACAGTAGCATGCACAACACGAATACCTCGTGTAGAAGCTAGGCGCTGGTCCCTTGTGGGCTGTAGTGCCACTCAATTATTATTATTAGGTAAAGAAGCCAATCTGCCCCTCTTGTAGCTCTCTTCCTGGTGAATTTGAAGCAGGTTCTGAATTCGGATCTCCTATTAAAATTTTTGACAGAATCGTCAAATTTCGGGATTTTGGATTTTTGGGATTTAGGACAGTTCGAAATTTTGGGCACTTCGGAATGTTGGAAATTTTAGAACCGCAAAAAGATCTGGAAGGACCCAAGACTTGCAAATTGAAACCCATCGTCGATTTTAAACCGCATACGACAGCGAGTATGCGAGCCACACTGTGTCTTGTCCAATTTTGGCATTCCTATCAAACTCGTCTGATTGCATAGGGTGAGGATAGAGAGGAGACCCTACTCCGTCAAGATCGGTAACGAACTCACCAAAACCTTCTATGTGCAATAAGGTTTTGGACAAGACCACCTGCCTTCATGTGACTTTTACGACATCATTCGTATGAGCCTCACAAGTCAACACCAGAGATACGATCTTTCGAAAGTCCGTCCAGATTCTGGTTAACGCTGGCGACATTGGAGTGACCGTCAAAAAAACGTTTTCTGGCACTGAAGCAGAAGGGGTTTAAGTGGATCCAGTGGAGTGGATTTGATGTCGTCATGAAAGGGCGCACAACAGCGACGTCTTAGGCAAAGGATCACAATGTACAACGAACATTTAAAAGTGGTCAAGGTCTTCATCTGTCTTTTTTCTTTTTTATAGTTGGCGCGCGCTAAAGGGTTGCGACTACGCATAAGTGACCGGATTCAAGTCACAGCACGGGCCGAAGGTATAGATGAAGAGATTGCTTCGATACTGAAGTTAAGCCTAGAATCACTCATACCAGGGTGCTGCACCGACTTGATTCACCATGTTCAGTTTTATGGTGCAAAAATGAAGGATGTCCTCGCCTAATCTGCTGTACACAATTTTGAAAGAACTTTAGCGAAGTTCGAGGCAGCTCGAAAGAGAACCAGATAAGCGAAGGAGGTATGGGCACAGGTTCAATCCTCTTTTGCAAAAATTAATTGAACAAGTTTCATCCCGACAGTGAATTCAAGATGTTTGACCGGGACGATAAGAGTCTTTGGAGAGGCAGGCAGTGGCTTTGCTTTGCTTGTTCCCATCAGTATCACTTTGACGGAAAATGTCAGGCATTTCCTTTCTCAGTTTTACGTCTGTGTCTTCTGTGCACTCAGTTTGATTAAAAGCGCCATCTCCCGCCCACAACTCACCGTCACTGCCGGTTTAATTATAACTTCGGCAATGCACTTAACAAAACGCCACAGAAATGCAACCATAGACTACACAGAGCATGGCAGGATGTGCACGCGTAGACAAAAGAATGCGAATCATGAAACAATTGAGGTCCCTTTTGCCATGAAACTGTGTGACAACAGCGCTCCTCTCTCTTTACGTCCACCAGAAGACAGACCACTGACTGGCTCATTTCTTTTCTTCGCGGACTAAATCCTTGGCACCTGAGCCCGACAGTGGGAACCTGACTGAACTCCTTGAGTTCCTCATTACAAAAGGTTGCGCAACATCGACGTCTCGAATAAAGGGTCACAATGGACAGAAAAATCTTTGAGGTAGCGTCTGTCTCTGGTCGGCAGGACAGCAACACCTGTACCGAATCATTCTTGCCCATCTCTGTTTCTTTGGGCTCAAGAGGCAATTGTGTAATGGAGCTCTTTTTTGGAAGACCAATCTGATTTAGTACAAGTCCTTGCTCATTCCTGTCCAACTCTATGTCGCAGTCAGTTCCAGAGCTTTTTGAAAAAAATGTTGTGCGTACGATATTCGTCAATTTTGAAAACTCTTCGGATGGATCGAGGCGTCAGGCCACGCGTCGCTCCAGGTGACACGGTCTTTCCCCAGCTACGTATCGTATGGCGGTACAAGTGGCTTTTTCTTTGACAGCTTCAGTTGAAACTTTAAGCTTTCGACTGTCTCCTACTTCTTCCCCTTCTTCCGGGATTGTCTCCCGTTCCCCAAGCCCTTCATAAGATTTACGCCGTGGAAGTGGATACCAATGACATGAGTGTAAAGCCTAGAACCAAGATCAAGTTTTCAACCACCTCAGTCGTCACCATAAACCAGTTTGAGAAATATATGAGAAGCAGAAGCAAATCAGGGACAGATGCCCCTGTCGCCTTAGTTGCCACCGAATGAGTCACAAACACATGAGTCTCAACGTCAAGATCTGACAGATCTTTAAATAAACAGTCAGATAAACCACAAAGGCCACTAAGCCTCAGCAAACACCGTCCCCATGCGTAAACACAACTCTAGTACTTTCTTTGACGGTTCCTCTCCGTTTATCCAAGGCTCTGCGGTCTAGCAGCAAACTATTGTCGTGCTCCGCAGCTATTTACGATCCCCATACGAATTATTCATTTAACGGAACTTGTGCAAATATTTGCCCAACAAAACCGTGTTTGCCAAACAAGTGATGCACGTCTGCCTTATCTGCGTGGCCAATTAAACTCCAAGAATCCAGTTGAGTCTGGAAATTCCAGGGCAGGCGAAATATGGGCTCTTGACAAATAGAGCCTCTCAGATGTGTTCATCTGTCCCCCGTCTCTGTGTTCAATCAGACGAAGCAATCACTGAAGCTGGGGGCACCCTGCTCTTTAGAAGCACACTTCAGTGTGGTGGAAGAAAAAAAAAAAAAAGAGGTGGAAGGCAGAAATAACAGTGGCACACACGAATACACGCCCCCGAGGCAAGTTTCATAATTCTGCTCTCTTCGTGTCGTTGCTGTGGGCCGACGGGCAGAGTTTGGAATATTTGCCGGATTGATTTCGCCCGAAGTGCACTTCCTTTGGCGCACATTTCATTCGCGTGGTGGAGATGTGTGCTCGCTCGATGTTTTTCCAATCAAACCCGTACTCCGTTCGTTCGTCGTCTGTATGTTAATTAGTTCGGAATGAGGACGACTGCACTCGAGTATCGATTGAATGGGAGTCTGAATGGTCCGGGGGTATTCTTTGGAGTTGTCTGAATGAAGTCATTGTCTATTCATCTTCGACAAGGGGAACTATTTTAATTAGAAGGGAGGTTTTGACGAAGAGAGAGAGAGAGAGAGAGAGAAAGAGAGAGAGGGAGAAAAGTAGAAAAATAGAGACAGAGAAAGAGAGAAAGAAACAGAGAAATAGAGACACAGAGAGAGAGAAAGAGTGAGATTGAGAACGGGTTGGGGGTGGGAAGAGATTGAGATAGGGTAAAAAAGGAAGATAGAGGACGAAGGTTTAACTTGAAAAAAAACGCAAGTTCCTTCCTTTTCCACTTTTTTAGTCCAGGCTTCTAATGAGCACCTTAAAGAGTATACTGCCCACAAATCATAAGTCTATCCTTTAAGGTAGGAATCCTTAAAAATTTGACTTCTTCTGTTCATCGAGAAGGCGATGAACAGTGTCCCTACCACGAGTTCGATAGCACAGTGTAAAAGAAATGTTATTCTGGACAACAGAAGAGTGTACACAAATACTGATCCAAAGATGAAGCAGCCAAGGCGTTGACATAGCCACTCACTGTGGCTTTGCAGAAGATTTTCGACGATGACGTTACGGCTTCCTTCATCTGCTCTGCGAAGTACTCGTCAAGTATGCGACCGGCTTCATCAGAATGAGAATTATAATAAGACCTAGAAGTGATTTTAAACTTGGTATTTCTATAAGGACCTCATGACGTGGTGTCGGATGCTGATAGTGCCAGCTAATTGGTCGAAAACTATGGCAGAAGTTAGTGGTGAGCTAGAGGCAAGTGTGTGCAATATAGACTGCATGACTCAGTCGACACTTATGATCCTGAAAAGTTTCCCTGCAGAAGGAGATGGGACGCCCGAGGTGGTGACAGCAGGGAACTGATCGAAGGGGACACACATTGCGGGACTGTTTTGCAAACTGTCCAGCTCCATAACAAATTCTCCTTCATCTTCTTGTGGCGCTTCAGTCCAGGGTGGACCTGGGCCTAAACCAAGATGCCTCTCCAGCCAGCACGAGTTTTCACCAGCTGCCATCAGTTGCTCACTCTAAGTTGGTTGCGGTCCTTCTTCACTTGTGTGCGCCACCTTAGCCAAGGTCGTCCTCTGTTGCGTTGTCTCAATGGCTCAGATTCGAAGACTTTTCAGGCCGGAGCATTGGTGTCCATACGCTCTACTGGCGAACTGGCGGCAGCTGGCGAAAGGTTGTGTTGGCTGGAAAGGCATGTTGGTTCAGGCCCTGCTCCACACGGGACTGTTGCGCCTCAAGAAGAGGAAGAAGAAGTTGGTTGAGGTCCTTCTCCACTCGTTGGCCCTATCTCAGACAAGGTCGTCCTCTGCTGTGATGTCCCTATGGCTCGAATTCAAAGACTCATCGGATTGACTCAGTCAACAACATGACCCAGCCATCTTGAGACTTCTATCCGTAAAAGCTTGACAAGGCGCTTGCCGTCGTAAAGTCTCTATAAGTCATCGTTGAATCTTCGCCTCGAGATGCCATCAACGTAAGCTGGAAACTAAACATTTTCAGTCACCGATCACAAGGATATCAGTGATCATTGGACGTTGTCGCTCTGAATTGACAGCAACCGTCCGCTCATTGGCATCTTCCAACCGGCCAATGACACCTTTCGACCAGAGAGGACACCAAATAGTCACTTTGCCTGGATTCAATGGCACCCCTTCGATGATTTCTGAATTTTCTGAGTCCCATAAGCGTCAATTTAATTTGTTCACTCAACTCGTTGGAAAAATGAATGTTTCTTGTCTGGTGTTCCAGCATCTAAGAGGCGTTGTGAATGGTCAGCAGGCCTCATGTGTTGCGAGAGTTGAACGCTTTAAGGATGAAGAGGCAGATCCAAGTGCACAAAGCACACCAAAGTGAGGTGAACGACACGTTAGACTGCCACGAATGCCGGGAAATCGATAAACTCAGGTCATCAGCAATAATTGTAGGTCCAGAAACAGTATTTTGGACAGATGGATGATGCACAGGTCTTACGACATCAGCTACGGTTCCAATTTCATCAAGTTTCTTCACAATGATACTGACTGTTGATTATGACAATTAATGCGCGAAAAGTGGCTTTTTCTGAATCATGACCTTTGAAGCAAGTTTTTACAATTTTAAAGTATTTTGCGATTGCTAAGCGATCCATTATCGTAAATGGCAATAATTCGACTAACATTTTGACAGTTCAAATTATAGCAGAGTTTAGCGAGTGCCAAATGCCAGTACTACCAACTTGAAATCATAAAATGAATAACACTGTACAATGGCCCTACTCTCTTTCATTCTTGGCGTGATACATTTCCCTCAAAACAGCGTCCCCCGATCGATCAATTTCCGTCATATCTATTTCATTTCCGACCCAACCCGATAATCGTCCTCCGATTTCACTTGTGGCGCCATTTGTGTTGATAAATTCGAAGCAAGTCATCGTCGAGACGCTCTGAAAACCTGGCCCCCAAACTTGGGCATTGGGTCAGTCGCACAATCAATTGCCAGCTAATTTCCTTCTCCACAAAAAAACAACGATTTTCGATGGAAATAGATTCTGACAGCCCGTCCGCTTATCTCCGCGTCCAGCGATCAAGTGTAAAGACCAAAAGTTCACAACTCAGCAAAACTGAGCCTACATTCTTATCTAATCAAGCGTACAACTCGCTCGCTTCATTTAGATATTCTGGGACATCAGTTTTGCAAAACAGAAAAAAATGGGGAAACGAGAACACGTCAGTCCCCAAACAAGCCTCTCTCACTGCGATTAGGTTATCAAATTTTTCGACATTTCCATCCACTCAAAGATTGCCATCAAATAAAGCCTCGAGATAAGATAGGCCGGGGCGGGGGGACAAGGGCGGTCGCTGCTAATAATTCACGAATATTCGCAATAAATCGAATGTCGTGTTCGTCGGTATTATCGACGCTAATGGCAGCGATAAACCATGCGACGAGTTATTTTCGAACTTTTGCTCGCCGAGTGCGTGCGCTGATAAATGAAGGAATCGACGAGGCACGTCGAGGGCTAGGGAATTGGATCTATTTTCGGATAGTTTTGATGAATTAGCAGAATGGAAAAAATAGAACATAAATAACAGCGGGTGCTCGAGGGACTTTGTTCGAGAGTTGGCAGTGGAATCAGATTGAGGGGGTGGGTTTGGGGGGCTTTCATTCTGCGGCTATTTCACATGTGAAATGACATTCAACCGGACGGTATTCACGTGATTGCTGATCGTTCCGTGGACCTTGAAGTAATCGAGGTGAAGGATCGTGATTAGTGTGAGGGTGCCACATAACTGAAAATATCATGATGTGATAGGTTTTCTGATTTTTAGATTAAGGAGCACGTCGGCGGAACATGTTTTTGATTCTTCACATTTATCTAAAGTAATGGTCGTGGAGTACACGGGGATGGAGCAAGACGAATGCTGTCGAGGGAACGTCAAACATCGGACCATGAACAGCTATAACAATTCATGCGCCTGATAAAGTGGTCCTGTAACTCACCACTCAACGAGTCCCGGGACATACAGAGGGCGCCACTAACAAAACAAAAATTAATATGAAATGAAAAATGTTTGATAGTGGTGCCCTCTATATTTCCCAGAACCTTTTGCATGAACTGTTAGCTTAAGGACAAAGAAGAGTTCAGGGATAAACAAGAAATACGAACTTTTTTAAGGGTGATCCACCATGAGGTTTGATTTCCAAAAGGCTTTTTCTGACAGATCCATCGTGAATCCTATCAAACTGCCTTGTGACTCTTGTTCAGAATCGTTTGGCGAGTCATTATGAAAAGACCCAAGCGGCAACAGGGTCTCCATCTTGTTCAGCCGAATTATGAAAAACAACGTTCTGTGTCAAATGTTTTTCGTGTGAATTGAGTAACGTATAGGGGCGCATAGTCCACCCACTGAAACCGTTCAAAAGTTTACGTTCCGTTTGCATTAGTGGATGATACTCGATTGGTTACACCGCATCCAGGACGAAGTAAAGGGAATATAGGCGCAGAAAATGAATCCAACAGTCGATTCCTCGTCGTTCTTAAAAGCTTGGCCATGTTTACGGACTGTGTTTCCTGAAATTGAAGCGCGTGGTATGTTCTATTTTCAACAAGATGGCGCCACGACCTATACACCACGTGAAATAATGGACTTGTTGAGAAATGATATTTGGTGAATACTTAATTTCACGTTTTTGCCGGCTAGATCGTGCGATCTTACACCTTTGGCCTCTTCTCTTTAGGGATCTGTATCTGGGAAGTCTGAGGTCTCTAGGAATAAACCAATCTAGTTACGATTGGCGCCTTGGAAGCCTAAATTATTCGTGCTTTCTATGGCTTTACACGAACTAATCGTCAAAAATTTGACCTTCTGACTGGACCACCTCAGACTTAGTAATGGTCGACATGTACAAAATATTTTTTTTCAAAAAGGAAATGCCATGAATTGCTCTTTCAACTGGTAATAAGAATTTTAAGATTACTTTCAAATGTATATCTTATTTTTTACTTTAAAAATTAAACCTCATGGTGAAGCACCATCTATGAGGAACTATAGCAACGTATGCTTCTGAAAATAAGGCTTCTTAGCTTAAGGATAACGAAGAGTTCAGGAATAAACAGGGTTGGTCCGACATGAGGTTTGATTTTCAGAGGACCGTGTTTTTGAGACTTTATACCATTTACCAGAAGCCTAACAAATTATAGGCCAGACGAGAGGATCTCCCGCGGCCTCCTAGCTCAAGGATATTGAAGAGTTCTGAGATAAACAAAAGTCTTCTACAGGAATTCATGAGCCTGACAGGATGTTTTAAAAATGGCACCCAGATTCATCGAATTTGCGGGACAAACCCGCATGGAATTGTGGATGTTGCAGCAGTTGGTTATTGAACACGTCCACAAATCTGGTACTGAATGGGAAAGTTCAAACTTTCTTCTTCTTCTTCTTCTTGTGGCGCTACAGTCTGGGGTGGACCTGGGCCTCAGCCAACATGCCTCTCCAGCCGGCACGGTCTTTCGCCATCTGCCGCCAGTTGCGCACTCCAAGTTCGTTGAGGTCCTTCTCAACTTGTGTGCGCCACCTTATCATGGGTCGTCCTCTGTTGCGTTGTCCCAATGGCTCAGATTCGAAGTTCAAACTTTAGTCAATGAAAAAGTGCTCCTACCCAGCCTTAAGAATGTCGTTGAGCTATTCAAACCCTGAAGAATGGCTTGTCATCAGAATTCTTTATAGAGGAGAGCAGTGTTCTATCGGGAAGCGTGTAACAGGTCATCTGTAAACAAATCGCCGAGTACTTTCGATCCCCGCTTTCAACCACACATTTCTCAAAATTCCACTTTGATTCACCAATTATCATCCCCCTCCCTTCACCCCTCCACCCATCACTCACATTTCAAACCTGCGATAAGCTCCGGGGTTTAACCCCCACAAAGCGACACCTCTCATCGCCAACAACGTTATCTCTGACCATTTCAATCTGACAATCTCGAACCCCCCCCTCCCGACACTGTCCCCAGCGGGGGTACACAATTTTGAAATCTTCCCCCCAGATTGCATCATTATCGTCAGTATCCCTCAGCCGGCAGCGTTCAGCGTTGAAGTTCAAAAACGTGTTTTCTCGAAACGGACAACTGAACTGAACGCCTTCCCGGTGTTGTTGTGATTTTATGACGCCAAGACCACACCACTCTGGGGAGTGCTGTGCGGGCTGTGCGATAGAGTGGATGCGAAACAGAGAAAACAGAAAAGCTCAGAGGGTTATCGCGAAAACCTAATTAACCTTTGGGCTGTTTCGCGTGTTCTCCCGTCGTTTCGATGGTGCTTCGGTCACGATAACCTCCGCCAGACCCTGGGCGGTAATGTAGGAAGCGTTTCATTTTTTGTTTTTTGTTTTCAGTGGAGATGCCTTCGATTTCACACCACATTCACGATGATATCTCTGTCACCGGTGATGACCTTCCTCGATATTGCCTGCTGCGCTGTGTCGTCGATTCACGATTGACAACGAACTCCGTGCCCCCGTTGGGGGTGCAAAAAAAAAATGTTGTGTTCGATTTTGCGGAGACAGGGGGGGGGGGGGGGAGAGCGGAGGAAAAAAAACAAGTGCTCTGTAAACAACACGAGAAATAAGTTATTTTAATCATTTATTGTGGTTTTAGCTTACGTAGCGCAATCGGCAGTCTACGTGCTATCTGCACCAACACTTGCCGGCCGCGGATCGCGGCTGGTGTTGTGCTGTTATTGCGGATAACCAAAAAAACAAACAACGACGCATTGCCAATTCTGGGTGTGCTCCAGTCGTGTTGTTGTTTACCCGATTCATAATCATGCTTGTACAAAGAATTTGCGTGCATTAATGAAATGTGTTCGAAAGCGAAAAGCGGTTTCGACTGCCGGAGTAAATAAACATTCGACAGGTTCAACGAGACCGTAATTTGCACACTACTGCTAATTGGTGAGCCATACGGAACCGAATGGAGGGCTCTGTACGAGGGTTTTGACAATGAATTGTGGTATAAATAGACGGGGTTTTTTTCCACGACGACTCATGGATGGGATTGCTAAATATAGACTGGAAATGAACAGATTGGGAGAGGGTACTGCAAAAAAGCCTTTACTGACTTAGATAAGCATTTCAGTCACTACATTCTGGATTGAGACTCGTGCAATCTGGCGCAAGCCTTGTCACTGACTCGAATGGAACTATGCATTGGTTTAGTAAAATCAATGTTCTGCACACATTGGATCCAGGAGTTCAGTAAGTTGTTGGATAAAATTTGCCCACTTGTGGATTGAGGTTTTTTACTAAACTTTCAATAGAAGCACCGGCAAATGGGTCCTGAAGTGAAAGAAATATTTGGTGTTACCGAAATGACAAACACGCGGACAGCCTGTAACTACTGGTAGTTATATCAACTCACACTCCAGAAGTAAAGGTCCGTCGCAGCCTACGAGCTCGAGCATTTCGAAGAATCCAAGGATAAACAACAAATATGAGCCTTCTAAAGGGCGATTCATCGAAAGGTTTGATGTTCAATAGGCTGTTTTTGACAGACCACGCGTGACTCCTATCAAACTATTACGTAACTCTTGTTCAGTATCGTTTGGCAAGTCGTCATGGAAAGACTCACACCACCACATCGGCTCCAGATTGTTCAGCTGTATAACGAAAATCTACGTTCTGCGAGAAATGTCTCGACCTATTGAATAAAAATAATTATTTGGTGGCACTACAACTACAACCCACAAGGGACCATGTCCTAGCTTCTACACCAACTATTCGTGTTGTTCGTGCTACTGTTCTCTCACGAGTAGAAGGGACCTACACTTTTTTGCCGGTTCCGAACGGCGAGATTTAAGAAGCTTTTCAAAGACAAAGAGGACTATTTGTGTGTTGTCAGCAACTCGAAAGAGGTGGTGCCATGAAAACAAAAAAATGCGAGGTGTCCCATCCGGGAATCCGGGAATTACCCACTACGCTACGGCGATGACTTGACATGTTGAAACCATTCTAAAATTTAAGTCTCAGTTTACCTTAGTGAATAACACTCGACTGGTTAGACCACATCCATACCATCGGGAAGGGACTACATCAGCTGTAGTTGAGAGTGTCGAATCCGGCTTGACACGGCGTATTCGACAACTTGGCGTATTTTACATGAGGAGCTAAACTTGTCCCAAAATGTAAGTTAGGCGGCTTGAAATTGGGTAGTATTTCAAGTGAATGGGCTCTGTAAAAACGCAAGGAAAATCTGGTGCTTCGTTTAATTGAAGTCCATTTCCGGCTCAATGGATGCATTAGTCAACAAAATTGCCATATTTGGGCTGATGAGCAACCCGAAGATAAGCCAGATCTACCACTGCATCCATGAAAGACAACGATTGGGTGTGTCTGGGTGAAGATTTCTTTAAAAGCGAACCAAATAATAATGCTACCACCATGCCATGCTTACAGACTAAAAGCTTCCTGTGAGCTCTGCTTTCAGCAAGACAGTGTTACGGTCGATATAGGGCGTGAATAAATGGACTTGCCGAAGAAGCCCTATTGGAGAGCAGTAAAATGCTGCAGTTAACTGGCCGCCTAGTTCGTACTATGTCACATCTTTGGCCTATTTTCTCTGAGGATATGTAAAGTCTCAGGTCTTTAGGAAGTAGCCAGCTACGAAGGACGCTTTGAATGTCAACATTACTCGTGTTATTCGCGAGACACGAGTCGCTATGTTCGTTCCAGCGGCCCAAAATTGCACCCTCCGAATGGATCCCCTCATACGTGATTGTGGCCAACACTTAAATGATATCATTTGAAGAAAAGTAAATGCCATGGATTGCTCTTTCAACCGAGAGTACAAATTTTCAACACACTTTGAAATTTATGTGTTTTATTTTACATTGTAAATTAAACCTCGCGATGGATTAACTTTTATTTTTTACATCTTTCACTTCAGGAAGTCGTACGAATAAATAAAATAAAAATTATGCAATTTAAAGCTTATCGTACGAATCAGTGTAAGCTTCGTAAAATCAGTGTAAACTCCGTAAAAACTTATTTTGCCAAAGAAAGGTGAAAATTTCCTCGGGAGATTTTTGACAAGAGGTGTCAGAAATTATTGAAAGTTATAAAAGCGCAGGTGGTCGTCGTGGCGTAGTGGGTAAGTGCGTCGACCACCACGCAGAAGGTCTAGGTTCTATTCCCAGACGGGACACCTCGCATTTTTTCACGGTAACACCTCTTTCGAGTTGCTGACACCACTCAAAGAGTACTCATTGTCTATGACAAGCTTGTCAAATCTCGCCGTTCGGAGTTGGCAAAAAACTGTAGGTCCCTCTAACTCGTGAGCGAACAGATGAACGCACAACTCGAGTAGTTGCTGTTGAGGCTCGGACCTGGTCTCTTGTGGACTGTAGTGTCACTCAATTATTATTATAACAGCACAGGGAGTGTTGAGTAGGTCTGAAGATCAGATCTTCGACAGAAATGAACCGCAAAAGATGACAGGGTCCTCGTCAACAGAAGGAGTCAAACATGAATTGTACTGCCATAAAATAAAAGGGCATCTCCTGTAACAAATATGTCATCACACAGACCATCCAAAGAACCCTTGTAATTGGCATGGGTATTGCGAATGAGAACAACGAGGAAGAAGCCGTCGATAAGTGCAGCCAACCAGAGGAAACCAGCTTCCACCCACAAAGAGGAAGATCTGTCGTAAGTATGACGAAAGAGTGACACAGCATTGGAAGAAAGGAAACTTCGAAGAACCATCAAACATGATGCGGACCACTTTATGATGTGGGGTTCCTTGGCTTAGTCCTGTGAGGGACAGTTGCTCTTCATAGAGAAGCAGCGCATGTATCTGAATGTAATGAGGGGACTGAGAAGTTGGGTTTGAATCCTGGCTTGATATTTCAACAAGACAACGAAATTGAAGACATCCCTCGGAGGTCAAGGAATGGCTTTTTGTACAATGCCCCAAAACAGGTGGATTCTCCTCCACAGAGTTCAGATACACTGTGTATTTGTCGGACTTTCTAGAAAGACAGCTGCATCAATACACCATAATTTCAAACGTTAGGGAACGACATGGACTTCTCGGAGACTTCACTCAGAACCTGGTTTGTTCAGTGCCGCGGAGACTGCAAGCCGCCCCTGAAGCTAGATCCAACAAGCTGCTAGGATGCAAGGATCAATAGTTTGGACCAAGGAAAGAATCATGACGTCCGTCAACAATGAAAGGCAGTCACTGATGTCTCTCATTGTTTGCTCCGCACCTTGGAACCCTTCGGCTGTGTTCGATGAATTAAAATCTGCATGAAACGCGAGATGTTATAATAAATTGAACCAACTACGTTTTTCATAAACGATTAGCGCTCTTTGAGTGTTATCAGGACCTCGAAGGGGTTGATGAGTGAAACAGATGTTAAAGATTGACTGTTGTCCACAAGGGCAATCAGCCAAACAAATCGTAGACAAGATGAAAGTGCCACTTCCAAGCATTGACTCATTCCTTTGAACCCCAACTTAATTCCCCTAATCCCCGAAATTCCCCACACTCACCCAAATCCCATTCCCGTCTTCATCAAAGTTCACTGACTGTCACTCGAATGGCGGCTGTACATCATCAAAATATCTGTCATCCCACTTGAAAGCAATTTCAATTATCTCTGCCTTTCAATCATCTCCCACTGACCTCATTCGCGTCGGCTTTGATTGACCCGCCTAAGCTTCAGTTACGATGTCAATCATCTCGCGCCGAACATCAATAGGACAAGGCGCCACGCAACACCGAAGCCACAAAAAAACACACGCCTTCGAGACAATCTCTTTCAGTTCCCACCACCAGGCGGCTGTTGACACTATTTCACGGGGGTTCACCCCGTGACAAGCGACTTTTCGGGAGGAACATGATTGACGACGACAACAACGACTCCTCGAGATGTGAACAGAGACAGAAACAAAAAAACGAGCAGCATGTAGGCGATGACCCAATAAATACCCACGACTGCGAAACACGCCAAGACCCTCCCATTTAAGGCCAGCTAACAAACTCGCCAATAATTGACGAGTCATTGATTTTCAAATAAACGTCAACGTCAAGCTGCGAGAGAAACAATTAAACGACGTCGCAGACAGCAACAGAAAAAAAATTGAACACTGCTCGGCGCCGTCTCTCATTGCCTGCAAATCCCTTCCTGATTCGGTCGCGATCCAAGACTCAACCCACATGTACGCGCACGAGACTTGCTTGGCATAATTAACCGGCAATCCCCCATGCCCATGCCACCGCCGCAGCCGCACAACCGGACACCAGGTCAGGCCGAGGTCAGACTGGGGATCAATTGAATCGTGATCGTTCCACTTAAAGAAGAAAATGATTAACTCGTTGCCGCCTTGACTTACCTTAAATCTAACATTACTCGTTGAGTCCGAATTGGCTAGTGATTTCTCAGAGGGTGTGTACCGACCGCCTCCGCCGCCACCACCACCGCCTCCACCGCCACCGCCGTTGCCACTGCTGCTGCCGCCTCCGGTTGGAGTGATGATTTGTTGGCCGGCTCCATTGCCGGCTGCCGCTGTCGGTAATCCGCTGGTTATTCCGCCACCGGTGCTAATCACTGCACCGCTTGCGTTATACATGAGGCCGCTACCACTGCTGTTGCTGTTGTTCAGGCCGTCTATGCTGCTCATAGCCGGAGTACCACCTTCTGACAAATGTGAGTGCTTATCATAGCACGAGGAACATATTTGCACCATGCCTGCAATTCAATAGGGAAAACAAATGTGATTTAGTCAATTTTGTGATGGTAAGGGTACGGTTTGAGGGGATGATTATGAGTGTGACTAAGAGGTGAAACACACTGACTGCGGGGTTAAGTTGGAAATCCTGCTGCTTCAAAATGGGGAAAAGATCGGGGGTACAAGAAGCCCCAGCATATCCTTGCTACTCCGCCTACCTGACCACTGCATTGTCCAGATATTAAGGCTATTCATGGGGCTGTTCGGTTTCTGTGAAGTCGATAGACGGAAGATCTGTCGTGCCCGACATAGACAGTCAAACGGCTGCGGAGGCTCTGCAACCGCCATCCACAAAATCTCAGATGGTCAAGCTTAAACTTCTATCTCTCAAGGAGACAGTGGTTGGGTGCAATCTTCCCTTATGCGGGGCTCGTCGACATGAAGGTATCCTAAGCAACGAATGAGCCATGAAAAGGGTGCAAGCCTGCCACTGACACCCTTCCTCCACATTCAAGAAGAAAAAAGTGCTAAACGCAGATGGAATGGACTACACACATGCAGCAGCAAAGACCAGGTGCCATACGCCTGATTACAAGCGTCTGTCTGATGGGTAACCATGCAAGTGTCGACTTTCCCTACAATGACAGGAATGGAGTGGAGACCGTCCTTCACTGCCTTGGAACCTCTCCATCTCTTGCAATAGGTTGACTTCAATCAGAAACTACTTCGACAACAGCCAAGACGAAGTAACACATCACTCAATTAATGCCGGGACATATAGGGGGCGCCACAAGCAAAAAAAAAAAATTAATTTTAAGTGAATAATTTTTGTAAGTGGCGCCCCCTATATGTCTAGCGACCTATTGAGTGCTCTGTAAGCTGACGGAAGAGTAGGAAAGATCAAGAAGTTCCTTAGGGACAAACATCTGGAGCTTGGTGGATGAGTCTCTTGCACAAGAAGTATCCGGTCAAGTGGCATCAAAGAGGTCCCTCTCATGGACTCAGTGGCTAAGGCTCTCACATCGACCTACAGTACTGTACAAAATAATAGCACCATGTTCAACTTTGTCACTATTATGCTAATTAACTTTTTTAATGGTCAGGCGCCTCTTAGGTAAGGTAAGGTAAGGTAAACGTAACCCTTTTATGAACGTAAGGGGAATAAAAGGAAGTTAAACTTAGCCACAGTGAGATGAACACTAAAAAGAAGGCTGATAAAAAAGAATTGACCTGCCAGAAGTCACAGAATAGTACCACAACTGTCGAAAATCAACCTACTCAAAGTGCTACTTTCATACTTAAAATTGGCAAGGGGGATTACTCTCTCGCCAGAAACTTCAAGCTGAGTCTTACTTCCTTCATGCTGAAAAGCTTGAAAATGCTCTGCAACTACACCCTCTTTCTCAGATGCAACATGCTTACCAGCGCGGAAAATCTTGCGAGACTGCGCCACAAAATCTCGGGGGTAGAATTGAAAGGATACGCGCTGGGTATACGCAGGGTGCTTTGGACAATGCAAGTTTAGATGGCATGTGCAATGATGCGGCCAGAGAACACGGCGTAGAAGAATCATTGATGTTGTTGATAAAAGCAATGCTAATGAATAGAACTATAATCGCGGAGGCGGAGTGTGACCAGTATGTAATGTCGGGGGTAAACAGGGGCTGTCCCCAAGGCGGCGTCCTGTCACCCCTCCTATGGTGCATACTGGTCGACTATCTGCTTTTCGCCTTGAACAAATGAAGCACCTACAACCAGGCTTATGCGGATCATGTAGCCGTTCTGGTCACTGGACCATGCCTTGTGGCGGTGTCTGCAAGTGGATAGACGGCCTTGACATGATCGATGACGGGCTTTCAGTTAATCATCTTAAAACCAAAATTGTTCTCGTCATGAGGAGGAGGAACCTGAGTAGTCTGACTCGACCTGTCCTAAAAGGTGTCAGCCTTCCATTTTTCAATGAAGTGAAATACCGCGGTGTTATTCTGGTTAAAAACACATCTTTGTAAAAGACACATTGAGATGCAAGACCTCCAAGGCGTTGTCAGTTTTCTGGCAGTGTAAGGGAATTTTTGGTAAAAGCTGGGGCCGAAAGATCTGTGTAAATCTACACGGCAATGATACGATCGCTTTTCTCCTATTTATCAGTCGTTTGGCGGAACAAGCTTTCGCGAAAATACGTGACTGCTGCTGTCACAAAGTTTCAAAGAACGCTCTGTCTCTGCTGTACATGGGTGCCTTTCCTAGCACACCTGACTCTGCTCTTGATGCTTTGCTTAATGTCCCTCCTCTTGACATCCATATCATGGGCTGTATAATTAAGGCCATCTCCCGACTAAAAAGGAATGATCTTTGGTTCAACTCGCACTGAAGCTTTGATGACCTCGCACACAGCCTACGACACAAGTCTCATGGACATGACACACTCAAAAGAAATCGAGTGTCTAAACTGGCTAAAGGAAGATAGAAGGGAAGAGAAAGCAAAAAAAAAGGAAAAACCTAATTCCCTAACCTAATAGTGGACAGATATCTAAAGTAGGAAAGAAAAAGGGGGGAAAGAGAAAAGAAGGTTGTTCTCGGCCTATGCTCTACCTGCCACTAAACAAGGCCGGAAGGTTGCTCGTTGATCTAAACTGACTATCCTATCTTAATTCTAAACTGATCTACCTTCATTAAAACTGAGCTTACACTATACCTAAACTAACTTAAAACTACCTAGCTTCACCCTACTACGGAACAAAGGTCTTCCAGTGTCGTTAAGAAGTTTTATTTGATACTCTTGGCACCAGGACATTTGTTCGCAGGCGAAAAAAAACCAAGAGTTTCAACCGGAGTGTACTATCAAGACTGTAAAGCACGGAGGAGCAAAAATTAACGTTTTTCTATGGTAAAAGGGAACTGGTCCCACTTTTTGGATAAACCCAATGATGACCGAGAGATACCATGCTACCTTACGCAAACTGGAATATGCCACTTAGATGGATTCTACAGCAAGACAATGACTCCAAACATACGAGCAAACTGGCGAAAGAATTTTTCCAAAGCAATGTAGTTCAAGTATGGGAGTGACCGCCTCAGTCTCCGGACCTGATAGCCTCTGAAAACCTTTGGACAGATGTAAAGAAAGCTGTATATAAAGCAAAACGCAAAAATACAAAACAGCTATGGGATGTTGTGCAAGTTGCGTGGAAGAATATCCCTGTTCAGCGATGTCAGGCGTTAATCAACTTCATAAAAGGACGCTGTACTTTAAAATAAAGGTTATACGACCAAGTAACAAGTACGGCTCCGCGGTAAACAGGGACAATAACACCAGTACCGAAATCAAACGCAGAGTCACCCTTGCCAATCGCTGTTTCATTGGGCTCAAGAGGCAATTGAGTAGAAGATCCCTCTTTCGAAGGACTAAGCTTGCTTTGTATAACAGCTGGATCATCCCAGTCCCACTTTATGGTGTGGAAACCTGGACTTTACCAAAAGCGGATGAGGAAGCGCTTAGTCTTTTCGAGAGAAAAGTTTTCCGAGTGATTTTTGATCCTGTTTGCGTTGATGGCATCTGGAGAAGAAGATTTAACGACTATCTCTACAGCTGTACAGCGACATGCGCCTAGTCGACCGTCTTCGGGTACAACGCTTAAGATGGCTAGGCCGTGTAGAGTGTATGGACACCACTGCCCCAAGCCGAAAAGTCTTCGGATTCGAGCCATACCCTGGGCTAAGATGGAACACACAAGTGGAGAAGGACTTTAATCAACTTGGAGTGCGCAACTGGCGAAAGATTGTGCTGTTGGTTAACATGCCCCGGCAAACCCCGGACTGTGGCGCTACAAGAAGAATAAGAAGAGCAAGTACTAACCCAACAACAAACATTAAATCAAACATATTCGTGAGTTTTTGCACTTGGTGCTATTATTTTGCACAATCCGAAATTCGATGTCATTCCGGATAACGTCCCTTTTCTAAGTTCAGAATGCTCTTTTTTCCTAACTTGCTTATGGGTTTTATTACTGATGGAATAAGGATGTTGTGCAGTGAGCATGATGTGTTGGCATAACGGTAGGAATAAGTTATTAACAAAATAGTGACAAAATCGAACATGGTGCTTTTATTTTGCGCAGTGCTGTATCTCCGATCCTGCGTGCTACCCGTTTTCAGGGCAACTGAACGTTGATCATCGGAAAATAGAACTTTTGGCGGTCGCCATCGAAGAAGGAGACAGGTCTCCATCTGTGCATTGTTTGATTTCGTGTCGCGATTTCCCTTCCCAAAAATCAAGGACCGAAGCATCGACAGAATTTGCTCATTCCCTTAAATCCGTAGGCATGCCTTCTTAACAAAAAAAAACATAAAATGTTGACAGTAGCATTCTGCGAGAATGCTACTGCTACACGACACGTTGTTAAATTTCTGTGGCGATAGTGGCGCCCTCGCTCAGCGTAATCAAGTATTCCGTACAAATGTCTCCAGTCAATCTTTCCACTGTTCAATCTGTGGCACTCGCACCCTTCAAACCCCACAATTTTCCCCCCAAATTCATCTCAAAACTCTCAAAACTGAAATTCAAACTTACCCTGCGGACTAATGGGACTAGCATTTTTAAATGGTTTCATTGTTTTTATAAAAGGATAATAAGGCTCTCGTTCAGCATTCGGACAACAGTACACTAGGCGGAGCTGCGACGATGGCATATCCCCGCCGCATGTGTAGCACACAAAAGTCGTACGCTCCGCCACCGGTGCTGGCCGCTTCCGGAGCGTATAGTAACGTTCGTGTTCCGGTGTGCGAGTTGCCTGCAAAGAAAAAAGAAGAAGAAGAAAATCAATTTAAGAACACAAAGAAACCATACATGTGTGTGTTGTGAAAAAAAAACAAATGCAAGTCTTCACAGCCCTTCCTCCCGAGCCGAGCATCGTTTAGCAAGTCAATTCAATCTCGGCCGCAATCGATAAACAATTCAAAATCGCAAGTAAATGTAAACACAGCACTCGAGAGACGGAATGTTGTGGTGGTGGGCGCGGGCATGAGAGGTGGGGTAGGGGAAGAGAAACAAACGCAAAAAAGAAACACCTTCGTACAAGGACGCCACTGTCGAGTGTTCGCCGGGGGAGGGTGTGAAACTGGCGAGAATTGATGGAATCACTGAAGGAACTAGGTCAATTGAAATTTATTTGGTTTTCTTCTGATCAATTTGTTGCGCCATTTTGGTTTCCGCTCCGCCTTCTCCTCCCCTCTGTGGGTTGACCCAATTCTTTCGTTTCGTTCTTCAACATCTCATGGGGTTGTTGTTGTTTGTTTTTGTTGTTCGTTTACAAAGTAGGCGATGGCAGGATGGCAAAATCGATTTGATTTGAATTAAATTTGAGTGACCTCAAAGCAATTAAAAAGTTTTCTCTGTTGATTTACAAAACAACAAAAAAATTTACAAAACGGGTTGGAGAGGGATGGAGGGAAAGTTTGCCTGTGTAAACCTTGGATTGACGGAATTTTTGACATAAGGCAACTGTCAAATAGGGAAAAGATGGGATGTGCTGTGGTCTGATGGACCTGTCTCAATGGGTAGGGGACTGGAGCAAATTTGTCCTTTTCAGAGGCAGCTGTCATTTGAAGTGGAATGTCATTGAGTTTAGGGATGACTTCCTGAAGTTCATGTTCCACTTCAAGTTTCAAATCAATGTGATTAAGTCATTAAAAGCTGGTTTTTAAAAACAAGGAACGACTTGGCATTAAGTCGGAAGGCATTTCAGTGAAATAACATGGGTTAACCTTTGAAGAGTTTAATGACTGCTTGCCTAACAGAAGAGGAATTCTTGAAGAGACTTAATGCACACATACGAGATTTAGGCGTAGCAGGCACTTGAGTTTTTCTGTCGCACAAAGTGGACTTCATTTCATTGAAGCGAAGAGGGCATGTTGTGAGGACAACGAGGAACTCTTAGTACAGACAGTTCTCCACCTTTTGAGCAAGTGCACGACCAGCCCAACCCATGAATCTTGTGCTTACAAGACGAGCAAGTTTAAGGGAGGTTTACGAGGAAGATTTAAGAGCATTGATTTGGCAAAAATAAAGGATTATTCATGATGAGGTTTGATATACAATGCGAAATAAAACACATCATTTTTCAAGTGAATTGAAAATTTGTATTCTCGAATGAAAGGGCAATCCATGGCATTTACTTTTCTTCAAATGATATCATTTGAGTGTTGGCCATGATCACGTTTGAGGTGATCCATTCGGAGCGTACAATTTTGGGCCGCTCGAATGAGCATAGCGACTGGTATCTCGCGAAAAACACGAGTAATGTTGACTTTCAAAGTGTCCATCGTAGCTAGGTACTTCCTAAAGACCTGAGACTTTATGTATCCTCAGAGAAAATAGACCAAAGATGTGATATCTCACGATCTAGGCGGCCAGTTAACTGCAGCATTTTACTGCTCTCCAATAAGACTTCTTCAGCAAGTCCATTTATTCACGCCCTATATCGCTCTTAGCACTGTCTTGCTAAAAGCAGAGCACACAGAAAGCACTTAGTCATTAAGCATAGCATGGCGGTAGCATTCTTATTTGGCTCGTTTTTAAAGATATCTTCCCCCAGCTCATAACCCACACCCAATCGTTGTCTTTCATGGATGCAGTGGAAGATCTTGCTTATCTTCGGGTTGCTCCTCAGCCCAAATACGGCAATTTTGTTGACTAATGCATCCATTGAGCCAGAAATGGGATTCAATTACACGAAACACAAGATTTTCCTTGAGTTTTTCCAGAGTCCATTCACTGGAACAAATACAAGTTTAGGTCCTCATGTAAAATACGCCAAGTTGTCGAATACGCCGTGTCAAACCGGATTCGACACTCAGCTACAGCTGATGTAGTCCCTTCCCGATGGTCTGGATGTAATCTAACCAGTCGAGTGGTATCCACTAAGGTAATATGAGACTCAAATTTAGAAATGGTTTCAACATGTCAAGACATTTCTCCCAGAACGCAGATTATCGTTAGCATCTGTACAATGTGGAGACGCTGTTGTGGTGGCAGTCTTTCCATGATGACTCGCCAGACAATACTGAATAGAAGTGATAAAGCAGTGTCATTGGAGTCACGCGTGATCTTTTAAAAACAGCCTATTGAAAGTCACACCTCGCGATGAATCATCTGAGGCAACAATTGATCCCAACTCACAAACGTTGTCCTTCCAAAACATGAAGACTATGTTCTTCGACATAGCGATCAGCAAGTCTTGTGAAAATTGGAGAAATCTGGGCACAAACGATTTGCAAGGCAGGCGCAGAAATCCGCAGCCTCTCTCAGGAGGAACATAAGAAAATTCGGACATCTTGAAGAAGTCACACCGCCAGACAAGACCCTGCCATTAGACGACAATTGTAACAGATGTATCGATGAAGAGGAGGTGGAAGCATCCTTCCACTACCTGTCCAGTTGTCTTCCCAAGGTAGGGAGGGGTGGCTTTTTTTACTAAGGATGTACGCCAAGTGTGTTAAAAAAAAGGTTGTAGGAGAAAAAGTGAGAGCGAGACATAGATAGATAGAAAGAGAGAGAGAGAGAGAAAAAAAAGAGAGAAATAGAAAGAAAGGGCATTGAAGACCGCACCCGCAGGGGCTGGCCGCTTACTGCTTATATGGATGAAATTATCAAAGAAGTGTATAAACTTGAGGATGCCAGAATGCAGGTGAAGATCACACTTCTTTATGGCCACCTTGGGCTTCCCTAAGTCAGTGCAAAGTGGGTGCAACGAATGCTCACAGGAGGTTAGAAAAAAAATCACGAAGCTTGTGTTGTAGACGGAACTTTGAGCTCTGTTGTCCAAACCCGGGAGTGTTTAAGGTTACAGGCGACGCAAGACAGGTTCATCAAAACAAGCAAGAGTCCATACAGAGTTCAATGTCATTCCTTCTGCAGGGAAGCTCGAGGCCACTGTACCTTGGGACTGTTTTGTTGATGTAGTTTTAAAAAAAAAAAAGCTGAAACCATAAACGCCACGGGATGAAATTTAGAAAAAGGAAGACCGGGTAAACTGACAACAGATTTGTTGCTTATTCTGGACAACTCCCACGTTCATACGGCGCAAGTTTCCTAGGCTCCTCTGACTGAGATTGTGATTTCGAAGAAGTACAACACCCAACCTATAGTCTAGACCTTGACCCTAGTGATAAATACTGGTTTCTTGATTTCCCTAAGGCTTGCGTTCATAACTCAAAGATTGAATAGAGAAGCGTGGAAGCCTAAAACGTCAAAAAATGCTTCACTGCTCAGTCCCTGGACATTCCGGCATTAATGGAAATGAGAAGGCAGATGTACTGGAACGAACTGATTTAAGGTTAAGCGCAGTTGACAATGTTCTCCATTCTTCTAATGACTCATTGGAGAATGGTCCTGGTCATTAGCATGAACACAGTGGCAGTGGCGTCACTCCATTAAGTTTCATTTCTGATAGTTTTAAGAAGACGTCATGAAAAGTTGCCCCTAAAAAGTACCTGTACCTCCCGGGAAACCATTTTTGTAGGAGTTGCAGGCATGACGAGGAAAACGAATCCGGCAAAGACCTCCTTTGTCACTCAGCTAAGTGAGCTTAAGGACGAAGGTCATTCGTTTTGAAAGGTTCCTTCATAAGGTCAGCGATCTGGCAAAGGTTCAGATTCATGACCTAGAGAAATTTATTTTCAGATTGAGATCATTTTGGTCAGCGGCGTCCGGTGCTTAGTGGACATACGCAATGAGCCTTCACCGCCAATGAGTGTAATTGCTTCTTTTAGCATAAAGCCACTTCAACTTTGCCTAGCGTATGGCGTGCTGACTGCCAGGACAAAGAGACATTCAAGGATGTCTGCGAGGCAGATGAGATAGGCAAGAAGAGAGGCAAGGACAAAGAGACATTCAAGGATGTCTGCGAGGCAGATGAGATAGGCAAGAAGAGAGGCACAATTGACCACACACCATGACACACCATGACCATGACGACAAACATCTCAGAGCTAGCCATCAGCAAGTCTTCAGAGAGATTGACAAACCTAAGCACTCGCCAATATTCAAGGCTGATGATCTAGAACTAGATCACTAAACTTATGTGTGAATGAAGGCGTGGAGGAAAAACCCCTCCAACCACCCTCGCTGTTGTCGCCATAAGGGAAGAAACTCCTTGGAACCTCACCCATCAAAGAACTTTCGACTGATCATATATTGATGAGGAAAAATTTGCATCCATCACCACATCACCATCAAAAAAATGAACTCATTCCAACGTAACACGCTTTCGTGTCATAAAATCCAATTCACACCGTGCCACGAGAAGTTTCACTTCAAAAGCAACATGCCTTCCAACTGTCATCACACTGCCAGATGTTCGCACATTCGACATTTCGACCGAAGACACTTGTCTTGTCTATCACAGATCAAGATCAAAAAGCCGACGACTGTCGGCCAGCATGTGACAAAACATTTCGAGAGAAAATCCCACGAAATCCGCCAGACACTTGGTCCATCGAGATCATGCGAAATAATGTCAGCGAACGACTCCACGAGGGGGACTTGTTAATTGTCTAGCCCCTGTGCCGGCACTTCAGCGATGATTAAACGTTCGAATTAATTGCGATATAAAATCGAAATTAATTAAGAAAGTGGTTCGAAGATTTGATCTTTGGAAACGATGATGTCGGTAGAGAGACATTTCAAAATTTTATGAGGCGGACGCTGAGTTTTTGTGGTTTATTTTAGGTTGATGGCGGCAACAAGTTTTTTCTCTCCGGGGTGGACTTGGGGCTCAGCCAACAGCTTCACGATCATTAGGTCTTTCTTTACTTGTGGGGGCCATCGGTTCCAGTGAGAACGCGTCTTCGATCATGTGGGCACCGTGGGCAAGTTTGGAGCAACCGATTCGTTTGACATAATTTTCAATTACTCGCCCACACATTTCGACTGAAATGGCAGTTATTTCGTCTTCCATGTTGACTCGGGGCACTTCTGACGCCGTTGGCTTGTTGGCATAAGCCAATGACTTAGTCAACCGGCGTTTAATCGCACGAACGTGGCTGCCAATGGACAGGTCCATTTCTGGAGATAGCACGCTCACCATACTTGCTTTTCAATTATACCGTATGCTGTGTGGCTTGTGGCACCATCCTGTTGAAACCAAATGATGTCCCAGCCCATATCTTCCTATCGGTAATCTTGGCACGATGACGCTGACCATTCACAGGAACGGCCACACCTTTCTACCGAAATGGCAGCTATTTCGAGTTCAATGTTGGCTCGAAGCTCTTCTAACGTCGTCGGCCAATGACTTCAACGCAGGGCACAGGAAAGAGTTGAGCGGCGTTAAATCGCACAAAAGAGGCGGACAATCGATTGGCCCATTTCATCTCATCTTGACCCATCATCTCCAAGACCCAATCGGAGATCTTTTAATGGTCCATCGGTTTCAATTCTTGACTCAGCTTGATCCTGTATGGATGTAAAGGAGGATCCTGACGCAAAATACGCCAAAATGTGGTCTGGGCGATGTTCAATTGGCTATGTACGCCCGAACGGCAGGGATATTTTCGGTCATTCGACCAACCCGTTGTCTTGCTGCCACGGCGACATCCTGTTACGAATGTAATGACCCAAATTTTTGGACCAAAATTGGTATTGCTTGTTTACTAGGGCAAGAATTTTGACCGAAAATTGAAGTTAACACTCTTAAGGTCACCGACTCCGAATTTCCGTACCGTGCTTACGTTGCTCGTTCATGTACTTCACCTTGATGGAAATGATGAGTTTAGGACTCAGACCATCCAAGGATCTCTTCAGAAAGACGAAGGATCCCTTCCAAGGATGCAAGTATCTCTTTAGAAAAACGAACCTATAACCAAGCAATGTCAAGGCAAATAAGAGGCAATGATGCACATAATGTGCTGGGTTTCACGTCACCACCTAGAAGGAACCCATGGTTTGACGACGAGTGCAGGCAGTCACATGCAGCTAAACAGGAGGCCTACCAGGCAACGCTGCATCGAACAACGAGAGCTGTTTGTGAGCTCTACGAACAGAGAAGAAGGAAAGAGAACCGGCTTCTCAGAAGAAAAAAGAAAAAAAAGAGGTGTTATGGCAGGAATGAAGTTCGAAAATTTTACCGGTGGACATAGGGTTCGGAGCGAAACCTGCCGGGGCCAAAAGGGCAACTAGAAGTAGAGTCGCAATCGGTGTTGAGAATCTGGAAAGATCACTTCTGCAGACTTTTAAATGGCGATGACGGCCCAAATCCCGCTGTTAGGCAGAATGTTCCTCTCAATTTGGACGATGAAAGGCAAGAATTTCGTCCTCCAGACTTAGACGAGGTCAAGATAGCAATATCAAGATAAAAGTTGAACAAAGTTGCTGGAGAGGATGAACTGTCCGCAGAACTGGAGCTGGAGATAACCTGGTTGGGCACATGCACCAGCTCATCTGTAAGAAATGGTCGGAGAAAAGCATGCCCGATGAGCGGAATCTCAGCGTCGTCTGCCCGGTTCACAAGAAAGGAGACCCCCTTCGACTGCGCCAACTATCGAGGGATCAGTCTTCTATACATCGCGTACAAGATCATCTCTACCGTATTGAGGGAACGCCTGAAACCGTTCGTCAACAACCTGATAGGTCCTTATCAGTGTGGTTTCAGGCCAGGGAAGTCCACTGTCGACCAAATCTTCACACTACGGCAGATCCTGGAAAAGACTCAAGAAGTGCAAATCGACACTCACCACCTATTCGTTGATTTCAAGGCCGCATATGACAGTGTACATAGAGACGAGCTGCACAGTGCCATGTCTAGTTTTGGCATTCCTACCAAACTCGTCAGATTGTATAGGATGACGATGGAGGACTCTCGCTGCTCCTTCAAGGACGGGAACGAACTCAACGTGACTTTCAATGTCAAAAAAGGTTTTAGACAAGGCGACGCACTGTTATGTGACTTCTTCAATATCATTCTTGAGGGGATCGTGCGCAACTCGTAAGTCAACCCCAGAGGCACGATCTTCCGAAAGTCAGTTCAATTGCTAGCTTACGCCGACGACGTTGACGAAATGAGGGCGAAACGAAGTACATGCTGTCAACGAGGAAGGACGCACAACATCAACGTTTCGATAAGAGCGTCACACTTGGCAGCAGAAACTTCGAGGTAGTCAAGGGCTTCGTTTGTATAACAGCTGGATCATCCCAGTCCCACTTTATGGTGCGGAAACCTGGACGTTACTAAAAGCGAATGAGAAAGCCCTTAGTCTTGCTGAGAGAAAAGTTTTCCCTGCGATTTTTGGTCCTGTTTGCGTTGATGGCATCTGAAGGAGATGATTTAATGACGAACTCTATGGGCTGTACAGCGACATGCGCCTAGTCAAACATCTTCGAATACAACGCTTAAGATGGCTAGGCCATGTAGAGCGCATGGACACCACTGCTCCGGGCCAAAAAATCTTCGCATATGAGCCATTGGGACAACGCAACAGAGGACGGCCTAGGCTTAGGTGGAGCACACAAGCGGACAAGGACCTCAACCAACTGGCGGCAGCTGGCGAAAGATCGTGCTGGCTGGAGAGACATGAAGTACAAGAAGTAGAAGAAGATGCACATGATGACGGTTGCCAATATTAACCCATTCCCAGTCAAAGAAAACATATTTTTTGACTACTCTACGAGGTCCTCCCGAAGTCCTGAGAACCCTAAACGTCACTAGAAAGGGGCAATACTGGGCGTTGGACACGTCTCCCAATTCAAAAAAGTTTCCTAAGTCTCTTAACGTTGCCAGATGATTGTTTCATATTCTTAACTAAAAAAAAACCGTTATAAACTGCTCAGAGGAGCCTTAAGGTTAGGTCTTGTATAAGCCTCTTTCAGAAGATATCAACCACCCATATCCGTAGCTTCACTGTCTGTCACAGCAAAATGTTCCCTTTTAACGAAGCTTGGATCACTTCAAAAACAAAAGCCCTCCCTCGAGCCCCCCCCCCCCCCCCCCCCACCACTCCCACCAAACACATCATCCTCTTCAAAAGTCTGCAGTAAATTACAAAATCGCTGAAGACCCTCAACAGCACATTGCAAATCTAGGTCACTGCCAATCACGTCCAGTCTGCCGAGCAAATAAATCCCAAACGCCGCCAAAAATAAAGGCCACGCCAGGATGGCAGAAATCAATCAGTTCGCATATCTCTCAATGAACGATCTGCAAAATCGATTCCATTCCGCGAGCCCTCCGAGGAGCCATACCACCCCTCCCTGTGCGTCGAGTTGCGAAAATGAGGCCGCCATCACGTCGGAGTCCACTTCACGTCCCACGACGCCGCAACGGCAACGAAACAATCAGCTAATTATATATGTATCGCTAGATTCACTCGGCCAGATACAATTATTCAGCATTTCAAACGGGCCTCGTAAATTCAATTCAATTTAATTGCCAATAAAACCTGTACACTACCTGGCGTGAGTTTACGACTGTCCACCGCGACTCTGAGCCTCCCCCGCCACTCCCTGTTGCGGCCGCCGGACTGGGTGAGGGTGCTGGAATTGCAGTCAACCGCCTCAACGACCGACAAGTGATTAGAATGCAGTTAGTGTTGATTTCACATATCTCGGACGTGATCGGACTCGGAGCTGGATGTGGCGATGACGGAGTCGGAGTCGGTCTCGTCGTCACGCCGCCAAATAGTTGTTAGTACAAGCACGCGAATATTGACACGAGAACCGGCGAAGTGGGCGGCGGCGGGGAGCGCGATGGGTTTTTGATTGACAGTCAGGTTATTTACTAGCGCTCTGCCCCGGTAGCCCCGGCTGAGGGAGTGGGTTCCAACAAGGTTAAGCACTTGGCAGCTCCACATAAATCATGCGTCCAACTATCGCGTGTCTGGTTGGTATGCAGGTTATGTAAGTTCGAAGCTGATTTATTTCGAAGCGACTGTTGAACTTGAATGATGGCTCCGCCAGGGAAGCCGGCCAACGGGACGAACTTTCACCGCGTCGAAGGGACGCGTTCGAGTGCGTGTGACAGAGGAAGAGCCCCCATAAGGGCGGCAGAGGTTGTTCACTATCTGTGAACGACAAGGTGGGCTGCGTGCAGGCTTGGGTAGGTCATAATTTACGTCTCATTAGGCGTCACGCAGGAGTCGACTTTAAGTGACACGTGGAATGGCAAAAGTTTGATGGCAACTGCTGTGGCATGTGAAAGTTTTTTTTTGAGGAGGACGACTCGGAAATTCTTTGTTAACTTTTGTTGATATTGTTTTGACGCCCTTTTTCGAAAGAGAAGAAAACTTTTTCGAAACTTTGATTGGCACTGAACACGATATTGACAGGGGGGGGGGGGCGTGTAGTCGAAAATAGAGCTGAGCTTGATGAGGGGACATGAAGGCACTGGGAGGTGAGGGAATGATTGACTGGAGTTCGCTGTCAAACTTGGATTTAAGTGAATTAAGGTGAACGTCAGAAGAAACGTGGAAGCAGCGTCAAAGTAAGGGTGAACGGGCTAGGGAAAGTGTTCTGTTCTGAGACCGTCACAAATCTTAATCCACTCCCCACAGTGTGACGCCAGCTACAAGGCGCCAATTCGATTGAGAAAGTTGATTCTCCGGAGTTACAGTGCCAGCCTCCCTCAAAATGACTGTAATGCGTCGACCAACAGTCGAGGCAAAAAATGTCCAAAGGGATGCCAAAAACCACAACCACGTCTTCGGTCACTTTGCTCAGTTACAGTGCCATGCCAGCTATCGGTTCCTAGTTGCTTCAGATTTTGCTGCCATCTCAAGGCTGTCAAATTGTAGTTTGTCTCCGCTTCTATATGGGAGTGTACGGCTGCAAGATCATATTGTCCTGTCCACGTGGAAGGCGAATGGAGGAGAAGACACAACCGCGAACTTCACATGCAGAACCAAGATGTGGGGAAGACTAAGAAAAGCAACGACTACAATGACTCGGCCACATCGAGGGAATGGACAATAAACCTCCAACTGAAAGTGGTTTTCGAATCCCAGCTTCCAGGTTAAAGAGCGAGAAGAACGCCAAACCTTCGGTATAGTGATCAAGTGATAGCCGACGCTAGAGGACTTGGTCTGTCAGGACTGTCAGGAATTGCTTAGTCTCAGGCCTTTCATGGGTCGCTGATAAGTAAGTGTCCAAGTCTGGCCGTCCAAGTGTAAAAGGACCTAAAACAACTTGGTTTCTGCAACTGAAGATAGCTGCCGCTAGACGGTATAATCTGGAGAGGTTTTGGCTTCAGTTTGCCCCTTGACCGTTGCTCCACTTTAAGAAGAACAGGTTTGGCAAGCGTTCTTAACCATCCCGACGTGCGGAAATCTCCTGGCTCGGATGGTATTCCCTCCTTTCTTCTGAAGGGGTGTTCAGTAGGTCCACTGGTGATCTTACCGAAGGGTGGAACTAATTCTGATTCTTGAAGGGAAAAGCACGATCGTTGCACGTGAAAATTTCAAACGGCGTTCAGGCCATCAGGCTTTCTTGTCGAAATTGCCTGCTTATGGCATCGATGAGTCCCTTCTTTTATGGATTAGTTTGATATCCACCATCTAAATGGCGATTCTTTCCTCTTTTCTGTCACGTACATATAGTTTTGACCTGCACTTTCTAACACCATACAGAGTTTCTAGAATTCCATGCAATAAGAGAAGTAGGATCCCGCAAACCGATAAGGCACAGACTCTACAAATGGCCGTCTTTAGCCAGAAGTTCACGTTTGCCAGATATTTTTTCAGTTCACTAACAAGAGACGTGGTGAACTCACCATCTCCTCTGTTCCTTAAATTTTGTAAAGCTAAGTCCTCTTGTTTCAAATTTTAGATATGGCCCAACTTAACCTCATTTTTCACTTCCAAATCACAATCTCTGTTTTGTCCCATATCATTAGTCGTGGATGCTCTTAAGCCTGATATCTACCATATAAATGGTGGTGTTCCCCAAGGTGCTGTTCTGTCTCCGACACTCTTTTTCATTTTTATAAATGATCTCTTGTCTGCTACTTCTGATCCAATTCACTCCTTCGCTGACAATGAGATCCTCCTCATAGACCTGGACAGGCATGATGATCGTGTTGTAGCGAGCCTTGTCTTTCAAGATGTGACTTTCATTCTTCTTGAGTCGAAGGATGAGACTGCTGTTCTCGGCCCTATTAGCTACGAAGGCCAGGTGCATGCAGTCGTTAACTATCTCAAATTGTTTGAGAGGCGTTGATGCTGTTTTGCAGAGCGACAAAAGAGGGCCAAAGTTTGGAAGCTTGTTTATAGGTGCCCCGCATGACGCCAAATTACTATCACGAATGGCGCCCAACCATGGCAAACCGAGGCGTAGATGCTGTATGGATGCCACAGCTTTTTATGCTCTTTCCTTGGCTCAAGTCCCTCGTCTTCGGTGGTAGACTTGGAACAACTGCGTATGTTCAGAGGACTTAACAGCATAAGCTCGTGTCTGTCTTCTACCATTCAAGCGCTCTCAAAAATATTCGCTACCACAGGATGGAACTGGAGTTGTTGAAACATTCCATCCTCGATATGGTATCAACTGAACACTCTGTGAGAACGTCCACACCATTGAGGTTGCCAAAAAGTGCTGCAGTATGTCAAGGCTGCTCTGGAACTTAAGACGTCTTAAGTTTGAGTTCAATGCTCCTATACAGTCTGGCGCTCCAAAGACATCTCTTCACCAAACTGAATGAACACCCAATGCGATTGATAGGAATCATCAAAATTTCTAAGTCGATCGACTCTTTAGAAAACCGACAAAGGATCTCGTCTTTGACACTACCAAAAGATGGTCAAATAAATTAGCCGGCTGCATTCCTCCACTCCACAGAATTCACCAGCAATACACGTTTCTCTTGGAATGGCCTCAGTTCTCGTTAAAGTCTGCTTTTGAACGCAGGACTTAGATTAGAGATGCGTTCTTTAGTTGCACCACACAAATGTGGAATGCTCTTCAAACCACCACGAGAAACGCGCGAGGAGTTCAATGTTGAGAAGCTAGATCTTCGGACGGAAAGGGCTACACTTCGTTGGTTTGGCCACATAGATCGGATGTCCCCTTCATCACGACCTCTGAGGACCTACATGCGATTTCATCAGGAATCCAGGGTGAGGTGGTTGAACCAAGTCTATTGAGTCGCCGTGGGAATAGGGAGTCAATGGCGGAGGTCCTCACAACCCCCTTAAGAAGATGATGATGATGAAAAAAAATCAATGATTCATTATCATTGATTTCCTCGATGTCGACGCAAAAGTGATGAGAATGCATGAACTTTCATTTTCGATGTTGCTCGAAGGTGAAAGGACTCATTTCGTAGCGGCTGGTGCTGACTTTCATTCAAGACGACGAGCGGGAAAGCAGCTGTCAGTGTCAAAATAACCTAACAGCAGGCGACTCACTATAAATTCAAAACTCACGCAGGGTCACGACAGTATTGATTGTGTCCAACTTGCCTTGCATCAAGGACTATTGTTGTTAGAGGACAAGTCAAGTTCAACTTCCTCGTGGAGCCCCAGGATATGTTTCCAGGCCCGTCTCAAAATCTGAGTCATAAAGACAGAGGAATAGAGATCTTTTTCTTGTTCTTATGGCGCTACAGTCTGGGCCTCAACCAACATACCTCTCCAGCCAGCACGATCCTTCGCCTGCTGCCTCCAGTTGCGTACTCCAAGTTGGTTGAGGTCCTTTTCGACTTGTGTGCGCCAGTTTAGCCTAGGCCGTTCTCTGTTGCGTTCTCCCAAAGGCTCAGATTCAAAGACCTTTCAGGCCGGAGCAGTGGTGTACATTCGCTATAAATGGCCTCGCCATCTTAAGCGTTGTATCCGAAGACGCTTGACTAGGCGCATGTCGCTGTACAGCCCATAGAGTTCGTCGTTAAATCTTCTTCTCCAGATGCCGTCAAGGCAAACAGGACCAAAAATCGACCGCAAAACTTTTCTCTCGAAAAAACTAAGTGCCTCCTCATCCTCTTTTAGTACCGTCCAGATTTCCGCGCCATAGAGAGGTGGTCCAAGTGGAAAAGGATCTTAACAACTAACTTGGTTTGTGCAACTGAAGATAGCTGGCGCTAGACGTTACAATCTGGAAAGGCTTGTTGGTTGTGGCTTAAGTTTGCCCCTCGTCTGTAGTTCCATTTCAAGAAGAACAAGTTTGGCATCCACGCACGCTTGACGCAGCCGACTTAAGAAATGAGAGACGACCTAAGGCTGGTGGCCGATCAGAATCAGAGGCAGCCGACTTAAAGGACGACCTAAGGCTGGTGGCCGATCAGAATCAGAGGCAGCCGACTTAAGGGACGACCTAACACTGGAGGCTGATCACAATCAGAGGCAGCCGACTTAAGGGACGACCTAACACTGGTGGCCGATCAGAATCAGAGGCAGCTTAAAGTTGGCAACAATTTAAGGTTGATTGCTGTTTAAAGTTGGCGACAGTTTAAGCTCAGTGGTGACAAGGAGTTCCCGAGGCTCTTGATGCCAGATTGGATTTCATTGCGATACCCAAGCCCGAGTGACCTAAGGCACACAACGTCAACAATTCTAAGATCAATACGATGTTTTTGGAGCTACTGTGGGAACCTGCAATTCTTGAGTCATGTACGTCCTTCTCTAAAAGTCTTCCCCAACGAGAAGGCTTCTCAAATTCACTACAAATGTGAGTTCCTTGGCCGCATCGACTGCCAACTCTACACTGACAACCCCACCCCAAAGGCATTTCCCTCAAAGTTTCAGTTTCATAATAGCCCCCCTCGTCAACTGTCTGCAATGAAAGTCAACAAATGCACCGCAATTCTAAGCGATCATTTCCATTCAAGTCCAGTGACTTTAATTCGAGTTCTCTGTCTGTTTTGACCGCCGAATGGGCGATTTCACACGCCTTAGAGTCAGCCGCACGTGAAGTATTTCACCAAACTCGCCTCTAATCGCGCTAATTCCTCGAGCCAGTTAACCTTGACTGTCTGAATCATTCACCTGCCACGGCCGTATGTGGTCTCATTTGCAATGCGAAGTCCATCGCCTGGTTTGAGCAGGTTTCTTGCGAAAAATTAGACCAGCGTGTACCCGGAATTACGTTATAACCTCTGAATCCTGTTCCGGATATTAATTTCCAACAAAACAACACAACTCAATCCGCAGAGCGTATGTGTGTGTTGGTTGCTGTGCGACGAGGCGTTTCACGGCCTTTAATATTGCACCACACACATCTGCCGATGCGATGGGATAAGCAGTCATGTCATCATCGCCTCCGACGACGACTACCACGATGATGACAGTCAAATGAAATAGAAGGCAGTCCGCCATTCGCATTCGCAGTCGCATAGCGAAGCGCTTGTCTCTCATAATTTAGCAGCCGCGAGCGCGATTTTCTCCCCCTCATTGCGATTACTTAATGCAACGCAGTCATGCATTGAATGCATCGCTGCGGCATCAATTGCTGTATCTTCGGATGCATGCGCTCGAGGGGTGAGGGGGATGAATGGATGGATGCACGCACTCGACATGCACTTGTGCTCCCGCCTAAAATAGGCGTGAATGCCACCAGGATGAACGATGAAGCGCATCTTCCCGCCATCCCACCGTCCCGTCCCGTCTCGGCCTTGATGGATTGCATTTTTATTGTTATTGCGGTGGAAGATACTCGTTTAATGGAATATTTGCGTGCCAAAAGTTTATCTCTCGCCGATGATTGCCGCTCGCTCGTCGATTCTCTGTTCTGCTTCGTTCCCCTCCTTTTGTTCGGCTTTCCTTGAATTACTCACAATTCCCTGTCACCCTCCACCGCAGCAGCCGATGGGTGCTTGGATGCTTGCGCTTTCGAATCGAGAACAGTTTGTTTTCTTGCAGACACATTCTTCTTCTGTTTTCGCACCCATTTGGAGGCTATGCAATAAATAAATCCCAACACTGCAGATGATGCTTTGTTTTGTGCACACAAGCGCAACCTCCACCTCTGCTCTCGGTGCGGCAGTGCGGGGGTACGCCTTCAAGGGATGCACATTTAAGCATGCGAAGCGATAAAGAACAATTGACTGAAGAGGCGAAGCGAAGCGAACTGAACGCAAAACGCAACCAAACAGGGTTAAGGTCAACGATTCTCAATCGTTTCGTGTGAAGTGAAGCGTGCACAAATGACACCACCACCAGTAGTGCCCCGAGCTGAGCAATAATACAATTTAATTCGCTGACACACACTCTGCATACACATGAGATAATTTGCATATTTTTGTGATTGTGTGTTTTTTTTCTTTCTGAGGGGGTGTGGGAGTGGGGGGGTGGGAAGTGATTTATTCGATTTTTGTACGGGTCATGGCGGAATGATTGTTTTGAACTTGAACAAAAGAAGAGAACTGTACAGTGAGGTGTATCATCTCAATCAGTGATTAGGAGAGCGGGTGGTAAACTGTGGCGTATGCGGAATATGAGCTGTTTGATGGTGATTCATTTGGAGGTTACTATTTGAAACGTTCATAACTGTTTGAAAAATCGAAGACCGGATTTTGAAGTTTACACATTTTTGAAGGATACAAATTGGCATTTACGTTTACGGGAGGAACGAATATCTCATTCAAGCTCGGAATGGAATGATGCAACTTTGAATGTTAAGGCAATTATGTGATTTTCGGAAAGTTCGATGACAGTATATTTTCTGGATTATTAAATGGCAACATATGTGCATCAAAGCGACACTAAGAAGTTTAAAGTTGGGCAAAGTTTTCAGTCCTTGTTTTTAGTTTGAAATTGTAACCTCTAACTGAATGAGTGCCGAAATATCCTTTGTTTGAAGGGAAATTATTAGACGATGACCGATTGGGACACCGCAACAGAGGATGGCCTAGGCCAAGGTGGGGCACGGAAGCAGGGACACAAGGACTTCAACATGGCGGCACCTGGCGAAAGATCGTGCTGGCTGGAGTGGCAAACTGGTTAAGGCCCAAATCCACCCAAACCTGTAGCGCCACAAAAAGAAGTTGGTTGAGGTCCTTCTCCACTCGTTGGCGCCA
The DNA here is from genome assembly GCA_944738645.1 of Eristalinus sepulchralis. Classification (NCBI taxonomy): domain Eukaryota; kingdom Metazoa; phylum Arthropoda; class Insecta; order Diptera; family Syrphidae; genus Eristalinus; species Eristalinus sepulchralis. The sequence goes on from OX122883.1 coordinate 66,576,263, forward strand.
TCTCATAAGTTGTTGAATCTTAGCCTCCAGATGCCATCAACGTAAGCCGGAAAACAAACATTTTCAGTCACCGATCACAAGGATATCAGTGATCATTCTGAGTCCCATAAGCGTCAATTTAATTTGTTCACTCAACTTGTTCGAAAAATGAGTGTTTCTTGTCTGGTGTTCCAGCATCTAAGAGGCGTTGTGAATGGTCAGCAGGCCTCATGTGTTGCGAGAGTTGAGCGCTATAAGGATGAAGAGGCAGATCCAAGTGCACAAAGTACACCAAAGTGAGGTGAACGACACGTTAGACTGCCACGAATGCCGGGGAATCAATACACTCAGATCAACAGCAACAATTGTAGGTCCAGAAACAGTATTTTGGACTGATGAATGGCTACGGTTCCAATCTCATGAAGTTCTCACTAACTGCTTTCTAGTCGGTCAATTATGACAATTAATGCGCGAAAAGTGGTTAAGTTTGAATCATGACTTTTGAAGCAAGTTTTTACAATTTTAAAGTATTTTGCGATTGCTAAGCGATCCATTATCGTAAATGGCAACAATCCGGCTAAGATTTTGACAATTCAAATGATAGCTGAGTTAAGCATGTGCCAAATGCCAGCGCTTCCAACTTGAAATCACGAAATGAATGAACCTATTTCGTCTACAGCGAGAGCCAACAAAAGGCTGCAGTCAACGCTGCACGCTCCGTTGTTTAAAGAATTTCCATGAAAAGCCAGCTATCACCTTTGACCTCAAACAGTCACTCGATATACTCAATGAGTTCCCTTGAAACAAACTTTCCACCAGCCAACTGCCTTAATGCTTCCACGAAACCCGCCTCTGACGCAATTGCCTGGATTACATGCGATTCGCTCGCACCCATCCATTTCACGGAATCTCGACTCGTTTCCACCGTCGTGCTGGGAATTCCAAGCAAATACAAAAAACAAAAGATATTCCCATCAACACTTCAAGTGCGACTTGAAATTCAAGCGAATCGCTGGAATAGACGAAGCCATCCCGAATTGATTCATCAGAACCGTTGACAAGCGCAAAGCCATGTTCGATCGAATTTCTCACACTCCTTATTCTGAGACGTCCCCACCGGCAAGCGGCCCCTGCCACGATTATTTATGTAGAGCCCATAAGCGGAACGCACATGTTCACATTCGGAGGCGAGCGCTAAATGAATGAAAAGCCCGGTCGTGTCGCTGTAATGGGTGTTGCTGCACGCCCCTCCCAGATGCCCATACAGCGGCTGAATCGTTAATTAGGCACCAGAGTTCAGAGCGGATCGGGAGAGAAGTATGAAACAACGATTGGACGCTACCGGAGCGCTGCACACTCAGCTACGCCGGCTACGGCCATTAAAACTTGAGCAACGACGCGCACCCAAATGAATTTGTTGCGTGATTGTAATTGAGGGGGGAAGTTAATTGTGATTAAATCGCTTCTTGAATTTACAACACATTTCATGCATCGGCCGACGACACGGACTACGAGTGGTCGGGCGGATGAGGCGACGGCGGCGGTGGCGGCTTCAAACTCGACGGATGTGTGGAATGCATGTCAAAACAAATTTAAATGGCTGCAATTAATGGCAGGCACACATACACGTGCACACGTAGGGTAACGTGCACCGGACGATGAAAGCACCGCGCACACCCTATGACCCTGTGACATGCAACCGTTGACAGCTGCTAATGATAGCCCGCTGAAAACTGAGTCAAGGTGATGCCTGGAGACGTCGTTGTCGTTATTTTTATTTTTCATCTGACAAGAGAGATGGTTGCGTTGACAGGTGAAGTGACTTTCATTGACGGATCCTCCTCTCTGTCTCTCTTTCTCTTGCCGAATGATCAAACAAAACCTGTCCGCTCAAAGATGGCCTCCGTGAGTGTGGTTTTGACGCGAGATTTACGACACACGAGCAGTGGCGAGAAGGTAACGTGACACATAACGGTGCTGTTGAGAGACGGGAATGACTGGAAATGAAAGACATATGATTTACGATTGTGAATGTTGCGAAATTTCATCTGTGTGAAGGGTGGGGGATTTTGAGGGATTTTAAGGGGTTTTGCGAATTTTTTTCCGGGTTTTGTGCAACGTCTAGGAAATTTCGAAAGTGCCGCCGGGGTCGTTGACATTGACACAGTGGAGCGCTTTACAATTTATATGAGCTCTATTGCGAATGGTGATGAGTGATATGGGACAAAGCAGAGATTGTGAGTTGGAAGTGAGAAATGAGGTTAAGTTGAGCCATATCTAAAATTTGAAACAAGAGGACTTAGTTTGACAAAATTTAAGGAACAGAGGAGATGTTGAGGTCACCACGTTTTTTGGTGAACTGAAGAAATATCTGGCGAACGTGAACTTCTGGCTAAAGACTGCCATTTGTAGAGTTTGTGCCTTATCGGTGGGCTGGCTCCCACTTCTCTTAGTGCAAGGAGTTCTAGAAACTCTGCAGGTTTCAGATAGGCCGATCAAACAATCGACGTGACAGATAATGCCCAATCAGCCATAGACGGTAGACGATGGAGGGAAGACAGTAAGACGTACTGCACTTTGGTCACACTGGACGTAAGGAACGCATTTTACTCTGATTCTCCCGATTTGATCAACTGATTGCAAACTGAAAGCTCCAAAGAAACCGCTGTATAGAAGCGTGTCAACAGTAATAGCAGGAATCTCAAAAGAGGGACAAATTGGGGATTACCCCGGAAGGTGGATAAACCGAAAGCACGGCGAAAGAAATTAATGTCTTAAACAGTTCTCCACAACGCAACAGAGGACGGAATAGGCTGAGATGGCGCACACAAGTGGAGAAGGACCTGACCCAACTTAAAGTCTGAAACTGAAGGAAGCTGGCAAGAGATTGTGCTATCTGGAGAGGTATGTTGGCTGAGGCCCACGTCCTAATGCTAATGATAGTCAAAAAGTTCTTGACTAAACGCGGTTGCTGTCGGGAAAATCAATTCAAACGAACCCGTGATTCAAGTGTTCACTGTGCTCGCTGTAAAGATGAACGCTGCAACGATCAACACAAGACAAGATGGCTACTACAAAAGAAGCGAGAATAGGCAAAATAATGGGGAATCCAAGGAACGACATCTTAACTTGAACTCGGTCAACACCCCGTCACTCCTGGCACTATTTTGTTCTTGTCAGGTCCAATTTTTGATGACTTTGTCCAACATTTGTTACCGTCGCTGAGCAATAACGTGGCCAATGTTGTCCTACAAGTGATCTATCGCTTCGGGCTTATCGGCGTTGACTAGCCACTTCACATATTCCATCACAGAAAATAGTCACCGGTGTTAGGTCCCACGATCTTCACTGTTCCGAAACCTAAAACTCTGCGGTTACCAAATGTTTCCGTCACTAAATCAATTCTGGCACGATCTGTGTGACGTGTTGCGCTCTCTTGTTGAAACCACAGCTCCTGCACATCATGCTTCTTCAATTGACAAATGAAAACCGTCACTTATCGTAGCTTTCTAGTGATTAGCCTTGATAGTAACGTTCTGGCCACCATCGTTTTTTTAAAGAAGTACGGACCAATTGTTGCAACAACCCGGAAGGCTCACAAGACATTGAGGTTTTGGGGATGCAATGGTGTCTCAACATGGCACTTAAGGCTGCTAACAGATCCCTCTGCAAGGTTTTCTCCGCCTAACACAACACATTACTAGTGTCTCTCTGCATTTCTAGTTGGAACAATTTTCAATGGAGGTCGATCTTATTTAATTTCATGGTAACCTACAAGAAAGTGCGTCTCGTGGTGATGGGCAACATTGACTTCCGGTTTAAGGAGAGAATTAGATCCTTTCCGCTGGAAGTCTTTGAGAGAAAGACAATTGACTTCCATATGGCTTCTTATTGAACGGCGCTACCGTACAGAAGGGACTCGGGTCTAACTGCTTCGGCAACTGCTCGAGTTGCACTTGATATTGCCTTCTCGCGTGTAGAGAGAACTTTTTTGAGAAACCTTTCTAAGTCCTTTCTTTATCTAAATTTTCGGAGAAAAAAACCCTTAAAAGGGGCCATCATACTCCCTTTACCCTTTACCTGTTATACGAAGAAAGGTGGTGTCATGGGACCTTTGGCGGGGGAGTGGAAGAAATTAACTTTTACGCCACCGTGTCTCACTACAAAAAATTCTTTCTAGGAATGCTGTTCAATACGGACTTGAGATGATCTGAACTCAAAACTTGTCACCTCCTTTAGCCTAAGTCTTAACAATAGGCTCTCAGCAAAAGAGGTCAATTGGAAGTGTGTGTTTGATCTTCTTAAGTGACACAGTTCCTGTTGTTTCGAGAGATTTTGATTAGTTTCAGAAGAGTTTTAAGAAAATTTGTCGAAAGCCTCGATTCACGTGGCAAATGGTCAGATTAAAATTTACTTTCGACTGTATTTCCTAAATTTGCTTGCACCACATTCTCTCAGTTTTGTGTGAAATTTCGAATCATTTTTGTCACTCAAGCGGACGGTAAAGGACTAGGGAAGACCTCGTAGGGGCAGTATCTCCCGAAAGGTTCTGGTCCGGTAGATAGCGAAAAAGAGCTGCTGCAGCCGAAAGCTTCGAAACCCTATTAATGAGCCCAATTCTTACCTTCCAGTGTTGCCATGAGTTAGTCAATAATAAAATTGTAGGGAAGGGAAAAAGTGATGAGCTTCCTGCGTCAGAAAACAGGATCAGTGTCGGTTTGTCTGCGGCATGGAGAGCGTCAATCGTAGAAAAAAAAAAAGAGAAGAAATGCAGCGGATACAGATGAAAAAGTTTGACAAAAAACAAAATGTAAGCGTCCCGTAAAAACATTGTTTTTTTGTTTTTAAGAAAGTTGTAACAACACAAGGGGCACCATGCCCCATGGTAACGCCCACTAGGAGGAAGTCTTTTATGTAACCATTTATGTAACTTTTTTCAAAAACCCTCTTCAAAGGGGTCATCGTGCCCCCTCTACCTATCATAAAAGGGTTGAGAATTAAAAAGTCACTAGAAAGGACGAAAATTATAAAATTTTTAAGTCCAGATCAAAACATAGCCAAAAGTCCCCTTCAAAAGGGTCATCGTGCCCCCCTGAAATCTTGAAAATGTTTAAGCCCATATCAAAATTCACTTAAAAATGAAACACAATCCACCAATCCAACGCTTGAGAGCTGCCAGAAGTCGAATGAATGCTGAGGTGAAAATGAAAATGATACTTTAACGCATTCCCACCGAAGGCCAATGCATTACACTCCGCGCGTAACGCGATCCGTCACTGTAAGGCTGCGCCACACCGACTGTACAAGGTGGAGCACCAGATCAGAGTGGAGAAAAACAAAACCGCCCAGAACACGTATTGATTTCCATAATATGAGAAATTAAATTGCAATTTACTAGACACATACATTCGCCCTCCGCGGCGATAGTTGTGTGACCACAATCAAGGTGATAAAACGTGAAAAGATATCGGATTGTGGCAAAACACCAAAAACGGGTCTAATTGCTTCCAGCTTGACTCCTCGCGCCGTCGCCGCCGCCGTTCCAATGTATCGAATGCGTACTGAACTCAAAGCATGTGTGCATACCCGCTGTCCACTGCTAATCACCACATTACGGACGGCTGTCGTAGAGCCCCGGATGAATCATTGACATTTCGTAGATGATACCCTCGCGGTGGTCATATCCATAATCGGCTTTGATTGGCACCAGCGGCAGTAAATGGTGCGCGGCTCCCCTCAGGCGGTCGTCTGTCACTTTTCTCTCTCCTTGACTGATAAATGATAATTTATTCGTCATTTCGTGCCGTGCCGCAGAGAGACACGCCAAACTCGATGAATGTCAATTAGCATATTCGACTGGAGGTATCAATCATGAATTTGGCAGCAGCGGGTGGGAGGGGGGATGGACGTCAGCGGTGCAAACCGGTTCCGCTGCCGAAGCAGATTGAGGTGAACTCTCTAACTGATATTAATTAGATATGTTTGATTTGTGGTCTTATCTCCGATTTGATTCACAAATTCAATCCATCGGGGAATTAGGAATTCACTTATGTGTTTGACTTGGCAATTAACACCATTGTGGGTTATAGCGGATTACAGAGAATCTGTGTGTGAGAGCGAGAGAAAGAGAGAGAACAGGTCTGCGGAATACATTTTGGCTGATTTTGAGTGTTGTAGAGCGTGTTTCTTTTCGTGTTCTGGTTTGAATTTGAATTATCCGATCGGTTTCACGTGACATTTTGGAATTCTCCGAATCGTTGGCCATTGATCGTGAAGACAACACGGACGGGTAGGTCGGTGTACTGGTTTGCTAATGAGGTGGCGTTTAAGATTGAGGCTTTGAAGAGGGGGTTGGGTTGTTATGACATGTGTCAAGTGTCAGGCGAAAATGGTGGTTGCATTAAGTGACAGAAAGTGTCAAAGAATTGTCAAATTTTCGGACATTTGGAGACGTTTTGTTGTCAGCAAACAATTTGGCCAAGTGAATCTCTGTTCGCCAAACTTTAAGAGAGTTTTGCCAACTTCCAGGTCTAGTCTTAACCGTGAGTGCATCAAAACTTCTCAGTCCAACTCCGTCCATTTTGTTTGGGGTCATCAAAGATGTGTGTGGCTTAGCATTGTCATGATGGAAGGCAGCACCCAATCTGTCTGTCAAGTCGGATCGGTCTTCAGGAATTGATTCTCAATGAAGCCAACATCGTCAAACAGAAGCCTCCTCTTGCTGGACTTGAAGCCACACCAATCGCCTTTACGAAGCTTTGAAGTTCCTAAAACACAAGAAATGCACCAACTAACAGGGGCTCTCCTTAGAGAAGGTCTTTCCATTATCACGATGCCTGGTTGACTCCTTTTTGTGGTGGAATGTCATGGGATCAGGGCCGAGGTGCAGAGAATTTGGGGATAAGACGCTTCAAAATATTCTGATGGCACTTCATCCTCTAGATGACGAAGGAAGGGATGTACCCTGAGGGGGATCAAACTCGGATATCTACAAAAATCATGTGTTTGGTCAAGTCAGCAAGGTGGCACTTCCTCAGATGACAGCTATTTGAAGTGACTGTTGCTCAGTTGTCAAATCTGCGAGGTGGCAGTTGCTCAGATGTCAGGACATCGACCTGGCAGTTGCTTCAACCTTCAAAGTAAGACCTGCTCAGATGTCAGAACTTTGAGGTGACTCTTGCTTGGTGCCGGGTTTGTCGGCTGACAGCTGCTCAGATGACAGGCCTTTAAGTGACCCTTGCATAGATGTCATTTCTGTCAGTTGCCAGTTGCTAAGGTGGCAGGCCTTGGGGCTGGTAATTGCTCAGATGTCCGAAATTTGAGCTGACAGTTGCCTCTAGAACAGATATAACACTGACGTTCGTTTAGGGATAATCGGAGTCACCCACAAACGAACGTCATCAATCGGACGACACCGTACAGGACACCTGTCAAAAAAACTGAGTGACACTCCACTTGCCATCCATTCCCATGTTCATTTCGTATTCCTTCGAAGCATTTGACCTTCATTCAGGGCAGTCACAGAGTGAGAGGGGATGATTTCATCGCGAGGCCACTTCAATCCCTACGCTCGTGGGAAATGCCTGCCCAGCCACAGCCCCTCCATTTGCTTACAGAATTGATCAATTTAAATAATTAACTAAGGTGTAACAGTGAATTCCCAGATAAACAGACAATTCCACTTTTTATTCATCCCCCTCCCCACCACCACCGCCCTCACAGTGAAGTGTTAATTGTGAACATTGACTCCACAAGAGGTGACCTTTAGACGTGTGAATCGTTCAGTCACTCACCTCTCCTAGGGCACGCTGAACTCTTGCGGTGATGACGCCGCTCTGTAGGCGCTCGCTCACTCACTCACTCACTCACTCTGTCACACACCGCAGTCGGCCCCGCAATTACGATTAAGTAGTAAATTAGAATGAACTACCGTCAAAGTGGGTAATTGCCCCCACAGACATGTCAAACAACTGTCAGCTAAGCCTCTGCGCGTCTAACGAGTGCAATAAGCGGCTCAGCACTCCCCACAAGAGACGCAGATCAAAAGCCGTGCAAAAAAAAAAAAAAAACAGAAAACCAACCCAAACAAAAAAAAAACCCAACCTACGTGAACCGCGGCGGGACAATCAGACACAGACGGAGACACTGGAGACTCGTTGTCAGTAATTTTAAAATGATTCAACGAGAGACGCACCACACACACACACACACACACACACACCCGTCCAGCATGAACAGAAGTGCGACCACAGAGGCGCAGAGCCACGAAGATTAATGACAGGTATTATGACATATCATGTGGAAGCTGAAAGCTCGGAGGTTGAATGTGTCATGAGCGTGAGGCTCTAGCCTCTTAAATTATACGTCTAATCGTGTGGATCAGAGGTCGAAGTGTAGTGGAGATTGACAGATGTGGACTTAGGGGTTAGATTCTTTGCCGTGTGCGTGTGTGTGTGCTTGTGTTCTATTTTGCGCTTCTAACTGAGACCGAGATTGTGTGCGCTAATTTTAGTTTGACGGAGTTTATGATTTCAATAGCTTGATGACACTTTGACTGACGGTATCTTATCGTGGGCGCCATATATTTTGATGGTTTAACCTACTGCATGGCATGGCAGGGGGTATGGAGGGGGAGGGATGTCTAATGAAAGGAGAGTGATTTGATAAGATTAGAAGGATAGGCACGCGCTTTTTTTGATTTCAATCAGAAGTCTTTGTTTGAATGACTTCTGGATGGCGGGGGGATGATATTATCGCAGTTGCCCTTGATCGAAATCAGAATATAAGTCCAAATCATGGACAGAATTGTGTGAATCTACATAAAGGGTCCCAACACGAAAGTGAGACCGAACTCAAGGCACCTCTTGAAACTACGCCATCCAGCTCATTGCGGGAAGTCTTCCAGGTGGAAATCAAGGCTGGAAACTGGAAGCGAGAGATGGCTCATTGATGGTGCTGCAAATGGACAGCCCTACGCACCGTAGAGGGCCTGGAAACGCCATCAATTTAATCCAAAAATGTTAGGCTTTGAGGAAGTAGCAGTAAGATGCAATTTCAATTTTTTTACTGAATATCCTGAGTTACCTAGATCTTATGTCACTCTGGCTTCTTTTTCTTCTTCTTCTTGTGGCGCTACAGTCCGGGCTGGACTGGGGCCTCAACCAACATGCCTCTCCAGCCAGCACGATCTTTCGCTAACTGCGGCCGGATGCGCACTCAAAGTTGTTTGAGGTCCTTCTCCACTCATGTGCGCCACCTTAGCCTAGGCCGTCCTCTGTTTCATTGCCCCAATGGCAAAGATTCGAAGACTTTTCGGGCCGGAGCAGTGGTGTCCATACGCTCTACATGGCCTTGCCATCTTAAGCATTGTATGCCAAGACGCATGACTACGCGAATGTCGCTGTACAGCCCATAGAGTTGGTCGTTAAATCTTCTTCTCCACACGCCTTCAACACAAACAGGATCAAAGATCGCACGCAAAACTTTTGATGTCGCTCTGGCATCCAATCCATAACGCCCTTAATTCAGTCATGGCCTAAGTGAGTGAGCAACTAGTCACCAACTTGCTCCTAGGAAGTCCTGGCCCAAAATCAATCAAACACCGACCAAGGACATCATCAGACTAGGACGAGGTGACTTTAGATTGATTACAGACGCCCTAACTGGGCAATGCTTGATAGGTAGCCATGCAAGAAGACTAGACATCTCATCTGATGACTTGTGTAGGGGTTGGCTAGATGCGAAGAAGCTAAACGGCCGTTTATCACTAGCCAGAGCGTATCCATCTCTAAAAAGATGGGACTTCTGATCTTCACATGGAGAAGGTCTATCCGCACTGGCTTCAACCGATTACGCTTCCGATTAGTATCAAAAATTGGGGAAGTACGGCGATGAAATGAAAAGAGTTGGCGTAAAGAGGTTAAATTGGAAGTTCTTCTAACGGCTTAACAAAATAAGAAGAATATCAAGACACCATCCAAAGGAGTCATTGAAATCTACGGAAGCAAGGACTCGCTCAACACCAACGTTTTTAAGACCAATTAAAGAGAAATGTAAGTTTTAAACAATTTTTAAATTTTGATTTTTAATAAATCCAAAACTCAGTAAATAAAAGGAAATTGAAAATCTGGCTTTTGATTCGTGAATGGCAAACTAACAGCTTTCTTGTGACACAAAGGTTGTGGAAATTGTGAAAGAAATTTTGATTTTGTAGGCAACTCAATTTGTAACCCCCAAATGAATCCCGTTTAAAAAATGTTAAAAATGTAGAATACGACTCTCTAATTGAAGCGTGTTGTAGAAGCTAGGCCCCGGTCCCTTGTGGGCTGTAGTGTCACTCTGAACTGAGGCGATTTAGAAATTCGATACCTGGTCGTCACGTAAAATTTAATGATTCACAAACCTCATGTTCCCATCTCACACACACATCCGCAACAAAATGTCAAGCACTGCAACGACACAAAAAAAAACACAGTCAGCCACCACAACAGAAGTCCCTCCTCCGTCACCCCACTTCCAACAACATCCACGGCCAACATAAAGGCCGTCCCCCTCATCAATCTATCTGCCATTCTTCATTTTCGCATTAAGCCACATCAAAGGCAAACGGCAGACGAACACCGAAGAGGGGAAGAGAGAGAGTGAGGCTAGAGAGTAAATTACCGATATTCCCTGGAATCGTAGTAGTTAGCCAAAATGGCAAAAAGCAATCATTCTTCTCATTCAACGAGAGGGGCGGCCAAGCACCTCACCTCAACCGCACACAGAGACGCATACGCCGCGGTTGCCGTCGTCGGCCGCCCCTAGATGGCTTATGACTTGCTCTATGACTTGGCCCAAATGATCGCTAAAAATGAACAGCACAACATGACAACTATTCAAAGAGATTCATCAAAACTCCGCGGGATATGCGAGACCCAGACCCGTCGCGTTGGCTTTTTTCCCATTTTGCTGTTTTTTTTGGTTTGGCTCTGTTTGCCTTGCGAGGGCCTTAATAGTGCCGGTGGTGTGTGGCGAATGCCGCAGCAACATGATGTACGAGATGTGTACATCAACAGTTAAGGCACAGCAGCGACCGACTGGAGAGGAGAAAGAGAAACACAGGAAAGCATAAAGAAACGAGAATTTGACGTGCTGAGGAGTTATGTGACGTGATCGCACAGCACAGCGAGTTCGCCGCCGCCGCCGTGAGGTCGACTGAAGTGTGGAGATTGAACGACGAACAACGCCTAAGGAGTTCTTTGACATTTTAAGTAGGTAACGATGTTGTTGGGTGCTTCGTTTTTTTTTTGCTTCTCTTCCTCCTTCGCCTTTATTTTCTCCACTTCACGCTGAAGTTGCTCGAGACACTTTGGGGCACTTCAAACAGGCGCGCAGGCACAGACACAAGCGGCGGGCTGTGCGCTCATAATTGTTGAATGCCTCGAGAGCGAGTAATTATTTGCAAGCCCACGGCTGGGTGGATTTGACATGATAAACGTCGTTCGCAGCAGCGGCGGCGGCGGCGGCGGCGGTGTGTGGAGTGTGAAAAGGACCCGAGATACCATCGTGTCAAATGTAGGTCAGCGCGAATGAAATAGGCGGTGCCTGTGGGAGTTTTGATGGCACGATGGATGGGATCGATAGTGGGAAGTTGATGAGTCACGAGAGTGGTTCGCATTGATGGGGGGACTGACAGGCAGTCAGACATGGACACGAAATTTTGTGCCTTAGTTTTGTGTATTTTTTTGTCAGTTGGGATTTAGAGAGAGAGAGAGAGAGGGAGAGAGAGAGAGGGGAGAGAGTGGAATCCGAGTGTTTTCCATCCACTCTTGAAATCGGCAGCGAAATAAGGAAACTGGGTTTGCGCTTTGAAATGTAAAAAAAAATCAAGTTTTCTGATCAAATTTTGACCAATGAAATTTAGTCCAAAATAGGACCTCAAAAAATTGGGTAAATCACATTGAATTCATGTTTTTGAGGGCTTCCTTTTTAGGACAGAGGTTTTTAAAGCATGCGAAGCAAATTTTGACCAATTTGATTCATTTTGGCAAAATTTGAACCAAATTTCTTCTTAAGAAAGAGTCTGAAACGGGAAAGAAGAAACTTTCTGCGTCAAAAAGAGAATTTTGTGCGGAAGGCCCATCTTCTGTTAGTTGAATTCTCGAACACAAATTTGTTCCAAATTTACACAGGGCACCAAATCAGGAAATAGAATGACTTTTGTTGGGATTTATAAGAATCGAGCATGCAATTGGTACAAGGGGTCATTATATGTCTTTTCTCGATCAGATTTCTGATTAATTTTATGATTCGATGAGAAATATGACACCGTTTGCAAATTTTAGGCCGAATCTTCTGCCTGATTGATGTTTAGGACTTTCATTTAAGTTTGTAAGATTTTTGTGTAATGTGTACCAAATTTAGAGCTCAAAATCGAAACTGACCAGAAAGACTAAATAAATGCAACCACTTATATTCACATTTGAGGTTATGTAAGCAAATTGGAGAAGTTCAGAAAATATTAGAGTAAAGGCCAAAAAGTTCCAAATTTTACTCAGTTTTAAACGTGTAAGCATGGAGTTCACTAACGCCGAAATTCGGGCTATTTTAAAGTTTTCCTTCGTTAAAGGCAAATCCGCTTGAGAAACGTTCCGTGAGATTAATGGTGTTTTAGGGGATGGAACTCTATCACTTCGAACCGCGAAGGACTGGTTTCGACGATTCAGAACCGTTGAAAACGACACCATTGATAAGCCAGTCGGCGGAAGACCTGTGACGGCGAATACCGGTCGAATCATGGAAATCATCGAGTAAAACCGTCATGTGGCATCCCGTGACATCGCCCAGGAGATGGGAGTTAGTCAACAAACCATATTTTTTCGTCTGCAGAAGGCAGAAGGGTGCCGCATGATTTGAGGGTCCTGGACAGATTCAAAGCCTGCGATATGCTGCTGAAACGGAACGAACTCGACCCATTTTTGAAGCGGATGGTGACTGGCGACGAAAAATGGATCACATACGACAATATCAAGCGAAAACGGTCGTGGTTGAAGACCGGTGAATCGTCCCAAACAGTGGCCAAGCCGGGATTGACGGCCAGGAAGGGTTTGCTGTGTGTTTGGTGAGATTGGAAGGGAATCATTCACTCTGACCAGACGCTTAATTCTACCGTCTACTGCGAACAACTGGACCGCTTGAAGCAGGCGATCGACCAGAAGCGTCCAGAATTGCTCAAGAGGAAGGGTGTAGTGTTCCACAAGACCACACACTTCGTTCATGACTCGTCAGAAGCTACGGGAGCTCGAATGGGAGGTCTTATCGCATCCACCATATATGTAGCTCGGACATAGCACCTGTTCCTGTCAATGGCGAACGCCCTTGGTGGTGTGAAGTTGAACTCAAAAGAGGCTTGTGAAAAGTGGCTGTCCGGGTTCTTCGCAAGTAAAGAGGGGGGCTTCTACGAGGGAGGTATTATGAAGATGGAAACAGATTATCGAACAAAACGGCGCATATTTGAACTAAATCCGATCATTGTAACACTTTTTATGAAGCATTGAATGAAGAACAAAAAAGCGGAAGGGAGATCTTACATTAGACTTCGAAAGAAGAATAAATGCCTTGGCATTGAGTTCGTGAAATTGCGTTAAACGTGAAGTGAAGGTATTTGCATTTTGTTGGACCATTTCAGGAGGTCTAGAATTTGTGGCTCCAATTTTCATTGGGTAGCACTGAGGTTTGAAAGTAAGTAGTGACGGATTTTTCTCCACTTTTTCAAAATCAACCAAAACAGAGCTACTTTCGAACTCTAAGTGATTCCAATTTTTTCTTCTCACACTTTTGCAATCCCCACTTCTGACTTCAAAATGTTCAAAGAAACCTCTTCCGACTGCAACTTGCGCTCCCCTCGTTTCAGTCATTTGTCAGCCGACCCACCGAATCAAGTATTTGTCTTCAAATTTGCACAGAATACAGATGCTGTTGGGGAATATTGCGCAATATGGTCAAAAAACTTCTCAGAAAGAAAAAAATCAGCGGGTGACATCATGCCGGTTGACTGACTCAGAATCACTTATTTTCGTCGTTTACTGTTTCTTAACGACACTTTTTGACTTTTTGATGTTAAAATTGGAAAATGAAACGTGCAACTGAGTGGGGGAGGGGGGGGTGAATAAGACAGCTATGCTTTCATCTACAAGTTACAAGTGTCATCGCAAAACATGCTTAAAAGTCAACAATCTTGTTGACAGAAGCTTGTAAACAACACATTCCCCTTTCCATTTGACTCATCAGCCGACACTTTAGATAAGCCACAGCACAAACTGAAGGACAGGCAGTAACGCTTGCAAATCGGCAAACTCTGAAGAGGCGCCGAGAGATGGTGGTGCAAGAAACCCACTTCCCACTCAATTGCGCAGCAGACAGTGACAGCAATGAATCAATGACCTAAAATCAAATATTCCCGCAATGCTTGAGCATTTAAAATTTATGTTACGACGTTTATCCATGCGATAGCGACTTTTTATTGCATCACCCCGATAAGCCTGCTTGCCCATCATAAAAGCCGCCACCCCATCGATTGCGGTAATCTCTGCCCCCCCCCCATTCCGAGTTTGTTCCACCCACCCCACACGTCAAGTGTGTATAATCGACGTGTTTCCCAAACAAAATCGCTCTTTGTGTAATCAATCTTAATTTTCACAGAATTCACAATTAATTGGTGCTAATAAATTCGATTCATTATTCGCGACACGAACAGCCGGTAAATATTCACAAATTCACTACCGACCCACCGGTCTCTCACGTCCACTGACACAGCACACAATACACAACAGCCAGCGCCATAAAATGAAACCCACTTAAATCTGTGGAATGAAATAAAATTCCCATAAATAAACGCCAAACAATGTGAAACTATTTTGCTGCCTCACTGCTCATTTTTTTCTCTGTTTTGTTGTGCTTTGTTTGTGCTGTGTGTTGTGTATTTTATAATCATTAGCAAATTAAATTTATTAATAGAAGCGATTCGACACCATCAATTTGAACGTGCTATCCAGCCTGGAAATGTGAACAACTGTTCAATGGTTGGTGGGGGCAGGAAGATTCATTGATTTATTTTGCGGTCGTAAAATTTACTCGTTGTCGGTGTGGGTGGGTGGGGGAGAGGAGGGGGGGGGGGGTGTGAAAAACAAAAAAACGGAGGCAACAAATCACTTTGGGAAAAAAACACCACACTCTGCAAGATGTGAGTAATGAGTTGAAAGGGGGAGGAAATATCAAGAAAAAAAACCTCCCAGACACCAATTGAGTTACAATAACCACTCCATCGACCGTGAAAGAATTTTTGTTGGCAGTCCCTTCCCCATGTGTGTCTGCAGAAAGATCATGTAGTGTGTGTTCCACCAGCGACGACGAGTGTGTAACTTTACCACTTCTTCAGTCCTACCTCCCTTCAGACTTTCGGAACACCGAACGAGTTACAAACGCAAACAAGCGAAACACACTTCAACATTTAACAATTTCAAAATTCATTCAGTGTAACTAATTATAATCACTCGTACAGTCAAGTGTGAGAAGACAGACAAGCATAAACAAAATGGATACATGGAATGCAAAAAAAAAAAATAACATGAGTAACGGTCGGTTTTGAAGAGAAATAAACAAAGGCAAACAGAACCTCTGGCAGATCCATGGCTACTGTTGAGACATGAGTCAAGTGGGGCCACGCACACGTTGCTTCTGTCTACCGGTGGAGTGCAATTGTAATTTACCCTACTTTAACTGAATGTAGACGTGGTCAGAAGTTCATACTCACAGGACTTCTTTTGTTGCTGCATTTTTATGGTTTCGTTTTGAAAATGAAAGAATGTTTGTCTATCAGACTCGGAACATCTTCTATGTAACCCATCACTCAGTAAGACACGGGACATATAGGGGGCGCCATTACCAAAAATTGTTCATCTTATATTCATTGCTTTGTTAGTGGCGCCCCCTATACGCCCCGGGACTTACTGATAGACACAAATTCTTTCATTTTCAAGACGAAACCATACAAGTGCAGCAAAAAAAAAAGTCCTGTGAATATAGAAGATGTGTCGAGTGTAATAGACGGACATACTTTCGTTTTCGTCACAGGAGTGCATTTCACCTACGAAATTTAGTGTGATTCATCGAGAGGTTTTAATTTAAATAGTCTTTTTTGACACATCACATGTCAAACTGCTTTGACATTTTTGCTCAGAATAGTTTGGCAAAGACTAACACAACAGCGGAGCCTCTTTATTGCTCAGCTGTATAACGAAAATCAGCGTCTTGTGAGAGATGCAGTTACGGTGAGCATAAACGAATTACTGAAACCAGTATTATTAATGCCATTCCCAAATCGAAGTCCCACTTTCTTTCTATGGGCTCTATAATGCCCTCTGTTGCCCCAAAGGTTGTCTCTATTCTAATTTTCGAGGGCATATGAACGATTCACAATCCCCATCAACGTGCGACTCTGTGTGGATGCATTGGCCGCGGGGCCCAAGACGCAACAATCTTGTTTCTTAACGCAGTCGCCGAGATGAAAATGCCACTTGTCAGGACAGCCAATGTTTCGCCCAAGATTGTTGTACAATTCAAGGGCCAAACTGCGAGTCCATAACGAAGCGTGTTATCGCGCACCTTCAAATGCCAAGTCAATTGGACCTTGTAAATGAACAATTCATGATCTTTATGCAAAATTCTCTCCCTTTAGAGCCATGGCGAGCTTATGTTCGTGTATAGTGTCTGACACTCTCGGGAACAGCAGGCATGGCAGACATCTGTACGATGACGAGGACCATAAGTGATGCGCCCTAGCATGTCAGTTTCACGGACTCTTTGCACGCGTACAGTCGCGCTGTGTGTTCCTTTCGGTCAAAAGGCTTATTTTGACAATACGCAGAGTTTGGGTTACACAGCACTTACTTCAGAAACAAATTTTTAAAAGGTCTCCATGTTGGCCACGCGTAAAACGAGTCAAGATTTCGTGCTGCAAACTGATTCCGGGTCAAACTACCGCATGACATAAAAAAAACACAGTACATGGTCCACCCTGTAATTATGTGATTTTATGAATAAGAACGAATTGATTTCGTCCAACTTTGACATGTCCTAGCGACATACTTTTCTAGGAAGCCTTTCTTGAGTATGTAAAAAAAAAAGAAAAACGAAACCATCGACAAATAAGTGAATGTGACTCTTGCCTTCTTACGATGGAGTTCGTCATACTTCCTATTGAGAATAGTTTTAAGTCTATCAAAAGTTAAACGCGTCTGAGACATATTTGCTGACTTAAGACACAGAATGCAGGTTAGGTTGGGAGAGCTAGCTGTTTACCCACACAGCCCACAAGTCTTGAGGTACGCCTACCAATCTGACGCAGTTTATATCTCCAAGAAAGTTAAGTGCTTTTTAACAGTTTCTTCCCTTTGTCTGATTTTTCTGTTTCAACGGCAACAAAATGTCAAATTGACCTCAAACCTCACTCTACGTCGTCCACTGATGCTGCGAAGGCAGGTTAAGGCTACGCCTTTGTCCTGAGTAGATTATGTCATCCCGGAATGCCAGAAGAACAATCTTCATTAAAATGTGTGTGACTTAACGTCTTACTGGTTGTGATGACCAAGGATATGCTTCTAGCGTCATTGCATTTTTATTCGTCTGTATTCAATTTGAAAGCAAAGATTCTGTGTTAAGACCGCAGCATAATGGAGATCTTTAATGAACAAGATCATGTTTCGTTAAGTTTTAAAATGTCTTGGAGATTGGTATCACTTGGAATATACAAGAAAAAGCGATACATTGTGTCCAGATTTAAAGAAGCCGAATTTTATGAAGCTTAACGAAACTTAACGAAACCTAATGAAACTTAACGAGACCTAACGAAACTTAACGAAAACCTAAAATTGAACGAATCCCATAGAAAATTAATAAAACGTAACAAAAGTAAAAGAAATGTTTTGATTGATGATATCCTTAGTCCACAATTTGTTTGAAGGACTTGAGTGTCCATGCGTTCACCATGTGTGGAACTTTTTAGACGTAAGTCAGCACAAGACAAGATGGATGAAGCTAGTCCAGTTCATGTAGACGAGTGAATTGAAGTGATTTTCAGCAAAATCTTAGATGTTCAAGTTCTCAGCGACAACACCGCCTTCCCTTCCTTACCGAAGCTTTGTCTTAAAATTCCCACACCATGGCAAAACTGTTTCCATGCCACTTACACTCCAGGCAGTTTTTCCTCTATCTAGCAACACATCGAACATACCCTATGGCATGGTCGTAAACTCAGTTCATCTCTTCTTTCGTCTACTTCTTCTTCTTCTTCCACTACACAATGTGTCATCGCCTATGGCTTGGCGTTTTGTTTGCTTTTGCAAATTCAAAGCAAAATCATCGTTTCGGACAAACGCGCAGAGGGGGCGATGACTGCTTTCCTTGTTCGTCTTTGGACACGCTCGAGTATGTACCGTGCCCCCTGTGAGGAGGGCAGAGGGTTGCGGAGGTACATGACATGAAGAAATCTTCTTCTAGAGATTTTTAATGTTATTTTTATTTGTTTCTAGATTTAGTTTAAAGTGGGCTGCTGTGTGTTTACGTTCGGGTGAAATGAGGTGGAGAAAAGTTCCTTTCGTACGAGGTGCTGGCAGTCTTTCGAAATCTGTTTGCTTTATTGATGTGGCCCCCCCGGTCCGGGCCGTTGCCATTGACTTGTGCTCACTTTTATTTTTTTTTGCTCAGCTTTTGCTGGTGCTTTTGATGAATATTTAAATGAGGGAAATTCCGAGAAGGAAAATTTACGGAGCACCCGTGGGCGGAAGACACGAGTTCCTTCTCGGGAGGGGGGGGCAACAAATGGGCGGAATGAGGTGCATTTCTTGAGAGATGGCGAGATGATTGATTACTTCGGTACTTCCGGGAAGGATTGTCCACCGGAGATGGCTCTATTTCAAATCAAGATCGTATCTGCGTCTGCGTTTGCGTTTCGACGATGAGGCGATAAATTAAAGACGATTGCCGGCCCAGAGTCAAGTGCAGGGACGTGACAGAGAATAAACGATTCGGCAGCTACTTACTTTTGAACTGCTGACCAGGCATTTCAGTTGCGCTCTGACCGAAATGGGAACGCACGGGGGAATAAATTAAGCGGAGGGGCGCTCGTAAAAAGGTCGCCATCAAATGGGAGAGGCTCGGAATTTACGATCAAGTGGGCAATAATTGTGCCAGGGTACGAGAATGGAATGACTTGCGTTCGTGGAAAGGCAAGCGCCGAGGACGTTGACTCGCGTGATGTTTCGTTGATTGTGCGGTTAATTTTCGGGTAATGACTGTATTAAGGACATTTGGAAGGGAAAAGGTCAGGTTTTTGTGGCCAACAAGCGATTAGAGGACATTTGGGGGATTCATGAATGTGTTGCTATTAACCGCCTGTTGGCACAGTTTAAGAGTCCAGGATGGCAAGGTGTGTGATGCCTTAATTTGATGCAGACAGGTCAAGGGGGATTTTGTCCAACTTGAACGCATTTGATGAAAGATCTTGAAAGGCAGGAGAGTTTCTTGCTTGTTAGCACATTGAAGTTCAGCGTGAACCTTGGACGCTTGTATAAGACGTGGGACTTCAGGCATCAAGCTTAAGGGCAAGCAGTCAATGGCAGTCACTGCTCAGCGTTGACGCACTCTTTTCCGCGAATTCGCAAAATTCTGGGCAACATTTAGAGGAAAAAGGACCGTTTTAGGGAGTGTTGAAGTAGGAGAAATGTAGATGGCTCCTTGCTTTGTTTGTTGAAGACGTTCCTGACTCTTGTCAGATCATACTTGGTGTTCCCTTAGATGCACCAAATTTTATTAGAATGAATCAATCAGTGACCTGCCCACAAAAAGGTGAGTCTAACCTTCTGCAAAGACTATCAGGGTATATAGAGCGTTGCTTACACGATCGTCTGTGTAAACTAAGCGGTACTCATCAATCTGGAACGAACCGGTGGTACACAACATCACCGCTCGATGGCGCCACTATCGCAAAAGAAATTTACTCTAACGTGGAACATTCCTGTAGAATGGCCGTCAGCCTGTCTGTCAGTCGAATCGGAATCGCAGTTTTTTTGTGTTGCTCGCAGGTGGAAGTGGCTGTGTCCGCGTTTTTTAGATCAATTTCGGTTGCTGATTCTACCCCTTTTTGGAAGGGAAAATCAAAGACACCTTGGATGTCTAAAAATTCTTCTCTTTTGCTGGCTGCCGTTGAAACTTATTTTTACGAGTTTTGACATCTAGGTGCTTCGAAAACTGTAGCCACGGATGAAAATGTGTCAGAAATCCCCGATCTCCCATTAACAGACCGCATACTGAAGATTCCCGACATGACTCAGAGATGTGTCATTTCTAAGAATCTCTTCAGTCATATCCCCCATGAAAAACTGAGTCTGAGAAACTTGTTTGCGCAACGATTACCGAGTTTGCGCACTTCGATCAGCAAGCGCTAAAGTGAGACCACATCAGAGCTGTTTAATCGAAGGAGTTTCTGCGCCGTTTCGTGACCGTCGACTAAGCATAGACCCATTGGTACATACTAGAGACCAAGGAACAGTGAATTTCAGTTCGAAGACGAGAAAGACTGACCTATGGGCCGGAAAGGGGATGGACACTGTGACTAGGATGCACACCGACTGCCCGGAGAAGGGCAAAATGTTCACAGACTTCCACGATATCGGGATTTTAGGTCAAGTGAACGTCATATTGCAGGAATGAGGGAAGGAAGGATGAAGAAATATCATCTAGTGAAGAGACGCATAGCGTCCCTACTTCGCAATGGTCACGACCACAGTGGTTAAACTGGGCAGCAATCTCCTGCGCCATCAAACATATTCTCCGAATCTGGCTCCGGACGAATTCCTTTTTGTTTCTTAAGTTGATAAAGTCACTCAGGGGGCAGAACTATTGAGCCAAAGTCACCGATTTTAAGAGAAGTTGCTGCATCCTTGGAAAAAGTGCATCAAACCAAAAACAGACTATGTTGAAGGCAAATTCGACTCTTCTCCAAAATCTGTCATTTTCATTCTCTTCTACGCATCTGATAACTTTTCATTCGCAACGTTCAACAATTTTTGATTTTCGGTATTTAGATGCGTGAAAGTTTTACTACTGAAGCACGGCTTTAGACTTAGTTACCTTGGGTGACAGTATTCAGTGTGTTAAAAGTGCTTGAAGGAGAATACTTTGAAGACATATTGCGGACGAAGGTGGATCTTGGATAAAGAGGCGTCACGAGGGCCCATAAGAAGATCTGAAAATCAACAGATCAACGATATTCGGTGTCATTGGGACTCAATTGATTGAAATGAAGGTGGTTGCGGACAATTCGCTTGCTCCTCTTGTGCCTCTTTCACAACCCTGAAATGAAGGTTGTGCGGCTTATACGGATCTATTGCATCAACAGGGATGGAATTAGTTCAAAAGACGAACCCCTGTAAGAGGCATTCCCGTCCGGGATGGCCTCAAACAACATGCCTCTCCAACTAGGTGTCTTGCCAGCTGTCACACTCCTGGTTGGTGGAGATCCTTCTTCACTTGTGTGTGCCGTGTCTGACGAGGTCGTCCTCTGTTGCGTTGTCCCTATGGCTCAGAATGAAAGACTTTTCGCAACGGGGCAGTATAATCCACCCACTCAGCATGACCTAGCCATCTTAAACGGTGTATACGCATGATTTTGACAACACGCATGCCGTCGTTTAGCCTATAAGCATCCGAACCTCGAAAAACCAACAAACAGGATCACAAATCACTCGAACGGCGTCTTCCTCATCAACTCTTCGTCCAAGAATCGGCGCCAAAAAGCAGGCAAGACAAGCATGATGACCGTGTCTTGCAAGGCCAACTTGGTCATTCGAGAATCGGCTTAATTGTGTCTTGAGATCAAGGAAACAGCGGGTGGTAAGAGTGATTCCAGGCTTAAAATCTTTTCGCTTGGACTGTTGCTGTTCCAAGGCGATCCGTTGTCCAGTTAACGCTAAAGAAAGGTTCAGGATGAGTGATAGTAGCAAGTTCTAGTGAGCCAATCTGTCTGCTTATTGGCCACAATCACTCTGTGCCCAGTGACTCAGTCAAGGGAGTATCGAATTTGACGGATTTTGAGTCTGACTTTAAGTGCTACTTGCCTTTCCTTTAGAGAGGTTTGGAGCGCAGATCTTGATGGGCTGGATTTCAGCGTGAAACACCGTGTTGGGCCCAAAAGCTCCACCTCCACTGTCCATTTTTCATCCGTCTGTGTACCAGGCTAGAATGCTGGGGTCTAGAGTGGGAACCCCAGTGGGATAGTCAGTTCTTTTCGAAGAAGTGGTGCCTAGCCAGAATTTTCAGTACAAAGCATGTCCTTGTAGGGGCATGAAGTGACATTCTTTTGGCAACTTTATAGCTTCACTGTCAACTGTCTTCCTGATGAAGATGGATTGGGATGTTAGTCTTCCACAGTGCCTTCTAACGCTAGAGTAGGGCTGATGCGCTTAGCACGAGACAGAATCTTTTTCACTTCAGCTGCCTAAGTTAGCTGGAAAGTTTTTGGCCAGGAGATGATGGCATCGTTGGTAACGATGGGTCTCACCATCATTGTGTACAAAGAATGAGTCATTTTTGGAGAGAGGGGCTCATAAAGCTCTTCGTTAGCACGCTCGATAGCTGACTTGATATCTACATTTCCGATTAGACACTTGTCGAGGATAACGTCTAGGCACTTAACTTCACCGACAAAGACTTGGGATTGTTGATGATCACGATGGTTTCGAGATTTTTTTCCATCTTCATTGTAAAGGACACTGGAACAATTTTTCTGAGTATATCTGACAATTTTTGAGTATTGCATCGTTTATAAACCTGCAGTTACGAACTTTTCATGACGTTTGAGGGGATCGGGTCCTGCTTATCCTTGATTGAGAATCGCTAGGTCTAGAACCAGAGCTCTGAAGATCTCCTAATAGCTTGTCGATGAGTATATGCCAGAGAAGGGGAACTGAACATGAGTATATGCCGCTTGCTTCAAAGTAAGCGAAATGAGGTTCCCAAAAACAGATGATCCTACATAGACTCTGAACAAAAAAAACTGGTTTATCTTATGTCAACACCTAGGCAGTCAATTCACAAAAAATCAAAGAAGTTTGACAAATGGAAACATTTTTTATGTGCAATTCAAAAAGTAACCTCTCAATGAATCATCAGCAAAAATCAGCAAAAACCTTCAGTTTCAGCTCAATTCGATAATCTCCCAGTCCCAGGAAAAGCAGGAATCCTCCTCGCCCCATATCAAAGAGCGGCATAATCACTTAACCCTTCAACCACAACAAACAATCTCTCCCGCTCTCCCGCTCACTCACTCATATCTCTGCTCTTCCAGCAATTAAAGAGGAGAAAACAGTCAACACACACACACAATCCATTCCACCCGACAGACAGAGACAGAGGCCCCGGCCAGCACAAATTGCGATCTGAACTCTTGATAGAGAAGGTTAAATCTATCAGTAGCGCTTAAAACATATCAATTTTCATTTCACGACCACGGTCGTTCGTCCGCATCTCCAAACTACAAATCAATTCGATGTCAAATGCGAGGGATACCTTTTCACTTTGATTATCCTTCCACATGAGATAGGTCTTCAGTTTGGTGTAATCCTTCCAAACATTGTGCAGGTCCTTGTTCGTTGTCGCCGGCCGATTGGCCGTTGTGGCGGGCGTCTGCGTTAATCCATCAATTTCGGCCATTTTTCTTAAATTTTTTTGCAATTAAGAGGGTGGAGTGGGTGGTTTTCACTATTTTCTCTCAATTAAGCACATGAACACCATAAACACACACACACGCGCGCACGCAAACAGGCTAATTGAGGTATTAACATTCCTTTGCTTTTGAATCACTTGCACGACTCACGGCGCACAGAGCTCGTTTAAGCTCCCCAACCCGGGTCGGCGAGGGGTGACGACGAACCGAAGAGAAATTAATAAATCTCCTCGCATGAACGAGAACACGAACTCATTAAGCAAATTAACTCTTCGCCGGGATGATTTACGGGCGAAGACTTTTCGTCTTGAAACTCGAACACACAGACAGACGAGATGACACAACCGATGGAATTTTGAGATGTTTTCACAGAATTCTCCCTGGATTCAGACAGGGTCGCCGTCACAGAGCAGGCGACAGACGTTTGGAACACGCTCGTCCCTGAGACGCGAATTGTTCGTTCCAAAAAATCCGATGACGACAGGATGAGAATTTACGATTCTCCAACGACAATCTCTCGCTCTCGCTCGTGTCTCGCGCGAATGACCCAGAAAGTTTTGGGGGGAGGGGGGGAGGAGTTTGGGGCACTCGTCTAGTTAATTGCGATTTCTTTTTAATTGACACGCACACTCTCACACACACAGAACGCGAGCGCGGAGTACAGGTTTTTCTATTTTTTGTTTATTTTTCTGAACACACAAAACACGAACTGTGCGACGGCGATGCGCGCGTTCACAGCCTACAGCAGTTCGTAACTCACTACTGCTCGTTCGCCAGAGCGACTGTATACAGTGTAGAAGCGATAAAGTCACAAAACAGCCGCCACCAACACCACCATCAACGCCACAGTCACCGTCACTGCTGCTGCTACAACGCCACACCGACACCGACAGCGACACCACAGCACTCGCTGAACTGAGTTAAGCTGGGTTGTGTTGCGTTGTGTGTTGTGTGTTGTATCGTTGGACAATCTTGTATTTGTTGTTGTTTGTGTTTAGCACACTTCCGCGGCCGTCACTCCTCTTCACCCTGTTTAGACGCGACGAGCATACCTCGCCACCTTCAAACGCCAACCTACTGCTGCTGGTGATGACGACAAATGAGGAATATATGTACACAGCGAGATACCCGTCAGATACACCCCACTGCGTCTGTATGCACGAGTGTGTAGCAGCGGCAGGAGGAGATAAAGCTTGACGAGAGGCCTTTTGTGCGCGCTACGAGCACAGACAACGTGTACGACACGAAAAACGACAAAACAGGACACGGAATGTCGTCGGTCTCTTGGGGGTGGCAGGATATGACTGAACTCGAACTAGACCACTGTCTCACCACCCGCCGAGAGTGTGGGGGGGGCGCAACTTACTTAATGTGGGGAGCGGCGCACTCTCTCACTTTCATAATCACGATGCGTGCCGCCCGAGTGTGTGCCCGTCAAACCGCGAAACGCTGAATGATTTGTGCTTTGTTGTTGTTACCGCTGCGATACACTGCCAACAACTGCCGGAGCAGAATCATTTGAGGCGCAGACAAAGCCGGAATATCTCGACGGACGAACGGACGAACGGACGGAGGAGAATGCAACGAAACAAGAACGAAAACCAAAACGAAGACCGCGACGACGACGATGTCGGCGATGGTGATGGTGATGAAGACGAATCGAAACCTAAAGGCAAACAAACGCACACACACAAACACACATATACACACGGAGAGCCCGTCGGCATCGTCATCACCTTAAGCGGGGGTGGTTGGCGGAAAGCGAATTGCAGGCCGAGTGTGGAGCGTAAGTTGAAAGGAATGAAGACGACGAGAAGCACAACAAAATTTTCCAAGCAAGAAAAATAAATAAAAAAAGCAAAACACAGAAGAAGTGTATTCCATTCTGCCCCCTCCAACACAGTGTGTAAGTGTTTGTAGAGGGATGTGTGTGGGTGTGTATATGACACGGATGTGGTTTTTTGACAGCGCAACGAATGCAGATATGAAGGAAGGTGAAGTAGCAACGACACCGCGGATGAGGGGCGTGAGCAGAAGGGGGAGAGGAAGAGAATTAAAACAGGGAACATGACACTCGTTTGTTTATTTGTGTTGTTGCTTCTGAAATGATGTTGAATTTTGCTGAGGAGGGCGAGGGATTTTACATTTTTGTGGAACAGAAACAGTGTTGCCAAGTTGCCAGGAGGGAACGGTGTGCTAATTGTGGGCTAAAATTCCATAAAAGGGGAATACAACGTTTTTTTGAAATAAGGTCTGAAAAGTGAGAAATTTGTTTTTGCGAGATTTGAATGACGTCGTGAGTTACTTACTTATTTACTTATCAGGCCGGCGACCCATGAAGGGTCAGAGCCTGAGCAATTGCTGCCTTCCATCGCTAACGGTCCTGGGCACGCTGCTTCCACTCATCAAGGCCAAACTGTCTTACGTCCGCGATGACTTGGTCTCTATACCGGAGGTTCGGTCGTCCTCTTCTTCTCAAACCAGGAGGCTCAGATTCGAAGACCCTCTTCGCTGAAGCGTTGATGTCCATGCGTTCGACGTGGCCGAACCAGTGTAGTCGACGGATTTTTGCCTTCCAGACTACATCCACATCCTGGTAGTTCGCGGTTATGTCATCTCCTCCATTCACCTTCCTCGCAGACGGGACCATATATCCAACGTAGAATTTTTCTTTCGAAGGCACCAAGAATCAGCTCTGCAGACTTACATATCGTCCAGCTTTCAACTCCATAAAGCAGGATTGGCAGTATAAGGGTCTTGTAGAGTATGACTTTGGTCCTTCGAGTCAGGAGTTTTGACCCTAGTTGTTTCGACAAACCGAAGTAGCATCGGTTGCCAAGGGTGGTTCTACGTCGGATCTCCACTGTGATGTCATTTGTGGAGTTGACGTTTGGCCCGAGGTAGACAAACTCCTTTACTACCTCAAAAATATAGTTGTGGATTCCCACATTTTGTCCTAGGTGTTGTGTGACGGAACGTTTCTTAGTCGGCGGCATATACTTTGGTTTCCCCCCTTGAGACCAGCTCGCTTCACCCCTTTTTTAATTGCCGCAAAAGTCTCTGCTACGGCACGTTGGGAACGCGCGACGATACCGATGTTGTCCGCATATCACAACAGCTGGACTGTTTTGTAGAAGATAGTGCCTTCCGTGTTTACCTTGGCCCGACACACTATCTTAGAGTACACTGCAGAAAAGAGAATTTTGAAAGTTTCCCTCAAAATCTTAAACTACGTCCCAGATCGAAGATCCTGATATCGGACAGTGACTTGTTGAACAGAGGTCCTTCTGCACAGACGGATAAAAAGTTAAGGATGGTATAGAAAGTGGACTTTTCTGATCCACATGTTCGCGATAAAATTCTTTCGTTAACCTCATCATTAGCGGAGACCTGTTAGCCTACGGTATATGTATCGTTGGGGATAGCGAGGCAGCCCTAAGTTAGATTTGAGCACCTGGTTTCACTTGGGATCATTGTGACGCCGTAAGGATTATTCCCTGTTGTCCTTCAAAAACCACTGTAAGCTACGTAAGTGCCTCCGGATATGGTGCCAAAAATGTGTTCCCTAGGTGTAACCTCCTACTTTTTGCAAGAGCTTGACAATCCCAGCGGAGATGAGTTGTGTTTTCTACCTCCTCCTCGTGTCTTAAGCTTCTACAGAAGTCCAAGTGTGGGATGCCGAGTCTAAAGGTGTGTGTTCCAATGGCACAGTGGATTGTTACGACCCAAATTACCACTTTGTCCGTGTTTCGCCTCTTTGTCCACTTCTGGCTGATCAGGATTTTTCATCCAATGTCCAACTTAGACGTGGCAACAGTGAAGCTTACTGCTACAAGGCAGCCGCTACCACCCTCCAGGAAGTGCAAAGGTTCGTGCAAAAGGACGATGAGGACGACATCTACTACAGAGATTGGTAGAGAGGGAGGAGGGAATGCAAATTCCGGAGAATTTGTCGCTCGAGGCAGATTTCGGCAAAAAAGTCTTAACCCCGTAAACGAACCCCTCATAAAAAATCGCATCAAGGCTGAATTCAGGAACATCAGCCTGGTTTGCGCTTACGTCCCGACAGAGGAGAAGAATGACTTGAATGATCTCCTAGAAAGAACACACGACTGATGCCCCAGCTCAGACACCAAGATCGTTCTAGGAGACTTTAACGCGTCTTTGGAGTCATCGGATAACGTTCTTCTTCTTCTTGTGGCGCTACAGTCGGGGGTGGACCTGGGCCTCAACCAACATGTCTCTTCAGCCAGGACGGTCTTTCGCCAGCTGCCGCCAGTTGCTCACTCCAAGTCGGTTGAGGTCCTGAGACGCACGCCGCGGAACCTCCCTGTGACTAGCCTCAACACCCATAAAGGAGCTTAGTGATCCCCTGATCAATCCACTCACTCTCAATCAGATTGATCAGGTTGCGATCGAAGTCAAACACTTCTTCAGTATTGTCGATGTCCGAACCTGCCGAGGTGCCAACATAGACGCGGATGTTCGCCAATGTAAGAGCCCGGATATCAAGGCAGCAATGGAGTCGAGACGGGCCAAAACGGTTTCACGTCGAAAGGCTACAATCACAAGCGTTGCCGACCGAGTCTCCC
Organism: Eristalinus sepulchralis; assembly: GCA_944738645.1. Classification (NCBI taxonomy): domain Eukaryota; kingdom Metazoa; phylum Arthropoda; class Insecta; order Diptera; family Syrphidae; genus Eristalinus; species Eristalinus sepulchralis. Next base: position 66,604,595 of record OX122883.1, read on the forward strand.
CGACACTTCCTCAGAGTTCGTCGGTGCCTGCCCAGCTGAAGACTGGAAGAGAGAAAGTGCCACTGGTGTGGCACTGTGCTGGGTTTCACGTCACCACCTAGAAGAAACCCATGGTTAGACGATGAATGCAGGCGGTCACATGCAGCTAAACTGGAGGCCTGCAAGGCAACGCTGCATCGAACAACAGGAGCTGTTCGTGAGCTCTGCGAATAGAAAAGAAAGAAAGCGAACCGGCTACTCAGAAGGAAACAGAGGAGAGCATGAGAAAAATTGGGGGTAAGGACGAACTTCGGAAGTTTTTCAGAAGCCAGTCGGCTAGGGACCTAAGCCAGTCGGCTAAAGACTTACGCCAGCCGGCTAGGGACTTAAGCTTGCCGGAACCAACATGGAGAACTTGTAGTTGAGTCGCAGTCGATGCTGAGAATCTGGAAAGATCATTGCTACTGGCTCTTAGAACGGTGAGTCCCTCTGTTAGACAGAATATTCCAAATCGAGTAGAATATTCTGTCTAACAGAGGGACTCACCGTTCTAAAAGCCAGCAGAATGATAGACAAGAATTTCGGCATCCCGACTTAGACGAGGTCAAGATAGCAATATCGAGACTGAAGTCGAACAAAGGTGCTGGAGCAGACGCACTGTCCGCAGAACTGTTTAAGGCAGCTGGAGATGACCTGGGCATACAAGAACGCCGCCCTGATATCTTTCTGTGTTCGTTCAATCAAGTCAATGACATCCCCGTTGGGCAGCAGCTGAACGGGCTTTTAGAACATGGTGCGTCTTGTATTGAGCTTCGCACGATCTTCTCCAGAATGATGTTGAAGAAGTCACATGAAAGGTCCTAGCGGGTTCATTGTAGGCTTTGATAGAGCACTGGAATTTATTTCGCCAAAATTAGAAATGGTAACAGCACAGCTGGTACATACTCTCATATGCAGTCGTGAATTCGACGAATGGGTGGTGGGTGTCGAATAACATCAGCGTGAAGATTTGATGTATCGCGGACTTTCATGGAATAAAACCCACTTATAAGGACTTAGCAAGTTTTTCACGAACGATTTGGCATGACAAGTGCGTCAATATCTATATTCCGGCGGCTCCGAACAATCTGAAGACGTTGGGAGTGGCATCTTCAACGCTTCTGACAGACAAGTGTTCACTATATTCCAGGCTAAACCTACTCCCGTACAGAAACCTACGGAAAGCTTCTGACTTACGTAGTTTTTCTTTTGTTCTCTTGTATGAACTTTATTTTGAACTAGTTCGTTCGATCCCAATGATCGGTTTTGACAAGTATATTTAGAGCCGTTCGTTCGTTCACTATGGTTACTCCATACAATGGTGAGAACTATACTTTGAACCAATTCCTTCATTCAACTCAGTCACTTGCAGGAACTATATTTTGAATTAGTTCGTTCGTTCACGATGTTAAACTACTTCGTTCGTTCAATTTATTCACTTGTGCGAACTACATATATTTTGAACTAGTTCGTTAGTTCACCAAGATCCCTTTAGAGAACTATTTTTTGAACTAGTTCATTCGTGGACTGCACAAGGCTGGAAATAGTTGGACAAATCTATGTGAAGCATTTAAACAAAATATTTTGTTTGGATTATGTTTGCTTCTAAAGTTGACAAATTTCCACTCCTACCTTTCAATGAGAGTTTTTGGTCTGTTCACCAAAGGGAGCAACACCTCAAACAAGGAACTGTAAAGAAATACTCCAAATTTACGTCAAGTCACAACCATATCCCCACCAGAATGGCAACCCTGTTTTTAATGGTGTATTAATATCTTTGCTCGACTTTGCTTTACATTCAAGTTTCTTCTTACATCGTGCTTTTTCCATTTTTTTTCTTTCTTTTTTTTATTGTCATTACGAAAGAAACGACCAAGATAATAACAATGAACGCAAAAAAAACAAGAGACGAGCAAAGCAAAACGACGACAGTATCCAAAGAACCACCCCAAAACGAGCGGAGAAACAATATTTTCTTTTTAATCATCTTCACATCGTCGTCCTCCTCAGAGACGGTAGCAACGAAGGACTCTCACAGAAAAAAAAACGAAGACAGACGCAAAAAAAAAAGCGCAGAACTCGACCGAGATCATGGCAGTTCAGATACACATCACCACAGAGGACAGAGGCAGAAAAAAAAAAAATGAAAAAAAAATGAAAAGAGTGCAAAAAAGAAGATAAACAGCGCCAAAGATGAATCGAAATACGAGTCACAGCACTATCGCCACTAAATCAGCAAACATACATAAATTATTTATTGGGTAAGAGGGGCGGGAGGGGGTCATGGATCACCCCCCCCCCCTCTCAGGCGGCAAACGACCGATATAAGGCACAAACACAGCCGCAAGTCCCATAAACAAGAAGCAATCAATCCGTCCATCCATCCATCCATCGATTATTATTACTTAATATGCGGTTGGGGAGGGGACGCCGCGCCGGATGAGGACGACAGAGCGACCACAAATGGAATCGGACACCGAAAATACCAGTGGAACAGCAAAAAGATAACCAGCGAAACACTGAAAGCAAACAAAGCGAAAAAAAGACCAAAATGACAGCTTGACAGCTGGGGACACACATAACAAGCTGAGTGAGTGGGGGGAGGGGGGAAAGGAAAGTGACTTTTTTATCGCATAATAATCATATCGACTACCATTTTGATTAAACAGCGCGACACACAACACTTAAGCTGTGCGCGCTCCGATACCCTAAATGGGGGACAAAGTGTGACAGCGGACTGTAGTCGCGCTCGTTATGGTGGCTGGGTGTATGTGTGGGGGTGGGGGGGTGATCGAAGGGGTTGCGATCATAACTGATGGAATCTGAGTAAAGACAAACACACACAGACACAGACACGTTGTTTTTTTTTTCAAATCTGCTTAGATGTGGCGGTTGATGTCAGACACGAGTGAAATTTAATTAAGTCCCAGCGTTGCCCAGCAGAGCGGACGAGATGGAGGGGCGGAAGGGGGTGTGATAGAAGGCAAAGTGTGGGAGAAACTATTATGAGGTTAATTATTTACAAACAAGCGGAGAAGGTGTTGCAATATTAACGCTGGTTACTGGTTCGATGCTTAACCGCATGCAGGCGTTGCTTCCTGAAACCTAAAGTAATTGTATCTGGTTGGGAGACAGCAGTTGATGGCAGTTATGTTGTACGATGTGGTTTTGAGGGTTCACATCCAGGCGGAGGTAATGAAAGAATGAGTCATATCGATCGGTAAGGTAGTGCGAAAATTTGAAATCATTCATTTGAAGGTTGCCATTTTGAAGTGCATTTTTTCTACAAAATTTTAAGGAAATGTAATAGAATTTGACACGAGTGCACTTGTAAAGGATTGCCATTTGAGAGTGTGGAGCGCAAACATTGAAGAAAAATTTTGTAAGTGAGGGATAACCAAAATGACAGAAGATTCAATTTTGAAACCAGATTGATCTGAAGAATAGAAGAGAAATACTGATGGAGGTAGGTAGGAAGTGATTGAAATGGGACACCAAAGGCACCACAACAAGTCGCATTGTCCCACAAGCTGTCATCTAACAGTGCAGTCAATGATCTACAGTGACTGAGAGAAGATTCCCCGATAGATCGTTTGAAGTGATGAAGAAATTGATCCTCAACCAGTTTCTTCATCATTTCCACCCCCTCTTCACCTGTCAGCTTCAAACCAACGCCACCACTTACCCCACTCAATACTGATTTCTGTGAATTTCAAAATTTCGTTTGGAATACCTGCCATCCAGTCGGCGACACACCCCAAACCTAACGAACACCCACATCATCCCCGCAGCGCAGCCTTGAATGACGCTGTCATTCTCAAGAATACTGAAGTTCCCAGCCCAACTTCGTGTCAACGAAAAACTTTTCACTTTCCCATCCACGACACGCCACGGCCAGGAGAAGTTTTTCTGCGAAGACGACAGCGACGCCCTTTGAAGGCATGCCATCGGGCGGGTGGCGTGCGAAACGACGGTTAACTTACTTGCGGAAATTAAAACTTTTTCCATCTGTCTGGAGGTTGCTTCTGCAAATTTCGTCACACACAAGCAATTCATTCCACGTCGGCGAATGCAGAACTGTCAAAAATTGACAGCTGCGGTGGGAGTATGGCTGTGCGGACGAATGACGCACAGTGATCACGTTTTGCGGGGAGAATGGAAATAAGTCTGCAACCAGTGGAGCAATTTGAATGAAATTTGGGGCATTGAAGGAATGACGCAGAAATTGTTGAAAAACTCTTAAATTCGGGGAGTTTTTTTTTGTGGAGGAGATTGGAAAACAATTCAATTGTACTGACAGGCAGTAACCTACAGGTATCGTCTTGGTCTTCCATAGGAATACCACATCAACGGCAAACAGCCTCCACGTGGTCCGAGTAAAGGCGGGAAAACAGACAGACAGAGGAAGTGCTCTGATGTGTCTTCACCTTCTGTCCAGGCGTTGCAGAGGGTTACATCACTTGACCCCAGCAGAAGTAAGTGCTAAGTGAAGGTGGAGTACGCCAGCAAATCGTCTGTAGTCTTTTCTGTCCAGAGATGACAAAATTGTAGCGGATTTCTTACTGACGATTGGGAACATCCGCTTGGTCAGCCTGCGTCCTGGAGACTCATGGCTTGTCGAATTGTCCTAATGAGAGACCCAACTGTCGATAGAAACTCTGGTCAAGGTCGCGGGTAGTCTCAAGGTGGGTAAGGGCCCATAAGTGCCTCTTTTGAGCCTCTTCCAGGAAGTTCATCGCCAATCGCGTTTCCCATGATCCCGTGGGACAAACCAAATCTTAGCGAATTCAGTCTGCTGACCAAATTAGGGGGAGACTTGCATCTGTCTTGGAAGTGATTCGAGAGTTGAGTAAGGTCCTGAGCACAGCTTCGCCCCTTGTACCTGTTCTTGACAACTTCATTCGTAGCCATTGGGATCTCAGAGACTTCCGCTTGGAAAACCGTGGAGAGGGAGGAGAAGGAGCAAAGGTCCAGAAAAACCCCCGTCACTGGCCAAAGCCAGTTCTGAACACACGATAAGGAAATAAGCGACGCAACTGAATTATTGATGTCCCCGCATCAGACGGCACATCCGTGAGACTGGAGTTATGGGAGATGCGGTGAGTGAGGGCGAGTTGAACCAGAGACCACTTCATTTTAGTCGGAAGAAGCTCTTAACTGTGCCTCCCAAGATGTGGATGGCAAGGAGATGAAGATTCAGTAAGCGAGGCTTGCTAGGGAAAGTCCCAGTGCAGCTAAGACGTCTTGAGCCACCTGCTCACTTGACCATACAACAGCTAGACGTGCTTCGGTGACAGGTGCGGCAACATCATCCACGTAAGCCCGGGGCGTAGGTGTTAGATCCATTCAAGGCGACAAGCAAAGTGTTGACCAGCATCCAGCATGGGAGAGGACAGAGAACACCACCTTGTGGGCAGCCCTTGTCTTCCGCGGACTATGTTCTGTTCATCAGCACTGCTTTTATCCACAACACCAATGATTCCTCTACGGGATATAGGGATAATTTTGTACCCTTAAGTGTCCGAAATGAGGTCACAGCACGAAACGGAGGTGTGGCGCCACAGTTCGAGATGAAATTGGGCTTGGGCAGCAAGTCTCTCCACCTGGCACGATCTTTAGGCATTTGCCTTGAATTTTGCCAAGTTGGTTGAGGTTCTTGGGTGTGCGCCATCTGGTCGTTGGGCCTTCTCTGTTGACTTGTCCCAATGATTCGGAAATAAAGGATCCTCGAGCTGGAGCAGTCACCCCACGGGGTAAGGCCATCTTAGGCGTTGAATCAATGTCCGCCAGTTGAGCAGGGGGGGTTAAGGGGGTTCACACGCCTCTGCGACCACTCCACAATCGGGACCAAACTGTCACCGTCTGTGGATGAATTGGATTCTCTAATTGACGTGTGGGGTGTCCAAGCCACAGACTCAGCAATTTTGAAGCAACGGAGATGACGGTGCGCCTTGTTGACCAAGTAGGTCTGAGGCCTAAACTGCAAAGACATAGCCAGGCAGATGACCGCACACCTTCAATTGCTGAGACAATAGGCCCTTGTAAGGGGATAATTTGAAATCCTTTCGCAAAGGAGTTCACCTCTGGACAGTGCGTCAAATGCTGAGCTTTTGAGACCGGTTCGTGAATTGTGTCTGACACTTTGACAAGTGCTGTCCACTAGAATACCAGTCTGCCGGACTTCTTGGACAGGCTTGAGGACAGCAGTGGCGGTGGATGCTTCATCATTATCACTGGTTGAAAGGCTCGCTAGGGCAACCGCTCGATCCTCCGCCATCGAATCTAACTCATTCGGAGCTCTTCCCAAACGCCACTAGACCACTTTATGAACTTGATCCGATTCCCCTTACCCGGAGTCTGTCTAACAGTCGCCTGCCTGATGGAATCGCATCTTAGGCATGCCCCGGAGGTCGTGATGAATGGGACAACCGTACACCGAAGTACAGCCCTTGCCATCCATTGAGTTCCCCCCCAGGCACTGTCGCGTTCCTTACCCTATCCCTAAGATTTTTGGGTGAGACACAAATTTGGAATATCAATTCCCAGTCACCAAACGTCATTCTCAGAATTTCCTAAGCCTCCAATGCGGCATCACTCGAAATAAGAATTTCAATTTTTTTTCCACCGATTTGTACCACTGTATGACACGCTAATCGTTAAGAGGACAATACTCTCCACACTCTGCACACCCGAAAAACAAGAAGAACGTCAACATCATTATTTATTTAATCAATAAAAAGATAAATTCGCAAGAGAACAGGAAAGCATCTCACGACACGACACAGCACACAACTGAAGAGCGCACAGTTCGCGCACACAACGAACGTGACCGTGACGCTTGTTGATGCGATCAATAGCCGCTGCTGTGCGTCTCGCATTTGCTGCCATAATTGGCAGGGGGGTCCGCACACGAAAAAAAAAAGACGAACGCTTGCGATTCTGGTGAGATTTCGGGCAGTTGCCGTCCCCTCGACGTCGCCGTCGTCGTCGTCGTCCTATCGCTTGATACGTTTTGCTGGTAATTAAGTTTGATTGATGGGCATTTGGAATTGTTGCTAATTCTGATGATTGTGTTGTAAGTTTCGCTCGCACACTGGCCGGCATTGTGGTGGTCGTTGCTCGCTATCTTCTGTTTTTTTTCCTTCGTTGTGAGGGGGGCTCACAGTATCTGCTTTGAAGCGGATGAATTGATTGAATTGATTTGAGAATTCATGAATGCGCGGCTCGGTGTTGTGTATGTTTGCCGCCTCTATTGTGGGCATGAAATCAGAGATCGGCTTTGGACGAGTGAACAGCGATAATAGTGGCTTGGCCGCAATGGGTTTCGAGGTCAATGTGTGTTGTGAATGAGTTGGGGAACGATTTATGCGTGTGGCATCAGGGGAATGAGCTTCTGGTTGTCATAGTTGGCTGGGATTTGAGCAAGAGGTTGAGGTTCGGTGGGTGCTGCGTTGCTTAACGAGACAGTTGCGTTAAACTTTGAATGAAGAGGGCTTTCAGTGATGTATGGATGAAATGTTTTCTCTGGAGCAGGTTTAATGACTTGTCGAGGAAAACATTTTTCTATTCCAGGGGTAGAGGGTCTCCTCAAATTTAAGAAAATTTCTCAAACAACGCTGATTTTCGTATGGCAATTGAACCATTTCGAGACGTTGTGGTGGTTTGGGTCTTTCGGTGATGACTTGCCAAACGATGCTGAACAAAAATGATAAAACAGATTGATGGAAGTCAAACGCGATCTGTCAAAGAGAGCCCGTTGAAAATCAAACCTCACGATGAATGCTCCCACATTGCCTGCAAAATTGATTCCCTCAAGACAACAGATCAGTGCGGCATCATAATGTGTCCCGAATACTGTCTGTACGCTTGTCCAACTGACAACCAGGCACTGTCGACATTCCGATTCTGTTCCTGCGGTTGTGCTCTTTATTTCGGCAGCCCAACTCCACACAATTCTAGAAGAGTCCCTGCTTCACTCTCCCGCCAGGCGATCGCTTACGAAAACCATGTTCGATTGAATCTCAACTGAGTCGCGCCCTCTGCACGCATTCCTTCATTTCACCGTCCACCGTTAATTGCCTTCGCCAGCGGAAAGGGTCGCAAAGTGAAGGCCACAAGCGTAAAGAATGCATTCCGCAGCGAACTGCACCACTGAAGGACATTTACGAGTGCGCCTGTTGTTTGGACAGACCAGTCGTTTGGTGCGCCTGGCCATTTGGTTTATTTCATCGTACGGCAAATCATAAAAATGCATAATTGATGAAGGTCCGCCGAGCGAGAGGCGGCGTCAATAAGGACGCGACTGCCCGAGGTGGATGGGGGTGGGGGGGAACATATTCGCGCGGTATGCCACAATAAAACACTGCGGGGCAGCTATTCCTGGTACGAAACTATAAATTTCGCGTTCTCCTGTGCGTGCCTTCGCATCCCCTCTCTCTCACTCTCCTCTCCTTCCGGTCTCTTAGCGTGCTCCTCGGCAAGGATTAATGGAGATTTAATTTCACCGACCAACAAGAAGGCGGAATGCAGTCCTGGGTCCGCTTCTCGTCGGGAGAAAACCTACTTAATGCGAAAAAATATTAATAGCGCCTAATTTTATTGCCAATTCAGTGGAACCGGTGAACTTTAATTAATTAATGGACGGACCCTTGTGTCTCCTGCATGATAAATTGCAGCCACGAGGGAGACGCTGACGCTGACGACGACGACGACGACAGACGCGACACGGTGGCCTTCGTTGTGTCACTTGAACCAGGTCAAGCCACGAATTAAGTTGTCTGATTGAATGAGGAGATGAAATGAAATGTTTCCTTTCGTGTGGAAATTCCGATACTGAAGGGGAAGCGATGAACGATGGGGAAATGACAGTAGGGTGGAAATGTTTTCGAACGTCTACTAAAAACAAAAACTGGTTTGATGAAGATGTGGAAGGGTTTACAAAGGAAATGCCAGAAGTCCTCTTGGGAGAAGAATAACAGTTGTGAAGAAATGTTTTCGAACGTCTGGTAAACAAATTTTTTTCAAATGGAGATGTGAAGGATTTTAACATACACGGGAAATAAGGAAAGTCCTCTTGGGACGATGGAGAAATGACAGTCGGGAGGAAATGTTTTCGAACGTCTGGTAAAAAATAAAATTGTTTCATGGAGATGTAGAAGCGTTTACAGAGGAAATGACAGAAGTCCTCTTGCGACGATGGAGAAATGACAGTAGAGAGCAAATGTTTTCGAACGTCTGCTAAAAAATAAAATTGTTTCATGGAGATGTAGAAGATTTTAGAATGGAAATGAGGAAGACCACTTGATTCAGACGTGGAACCATAGCGACGCTTTTTTTCTGTCATTCATTAGGTAATAATTGAATACTGTAATAAAGAAGACGTCTGCTTACTAATTTTCTGACATAGGCGCATCCATCCTATGTCTGCTGATTCATTCGTTCTCTCGTGACTGTGCCGAGTGTAAGGTGAGATTGCATTTGACCGCCATCACCTTCCGAGAGAGAGGAAGCAAAGTTAAGCCATTTGTGAACTTGTGGCATTTGCAGAGCCTTTTACCACTATCTATGAAGAGCGCGATAAAGTTAACATAACAGAGAGATAACTGACTAAATGGATCACATAAGAAAATGGAAGCACCTAGACAAGCTAGATGTCCTCATTTGGAGGCAACTGGCAACTCAGATTTTTGTTGTTGGACAGATTTTTTGAACCAAGTCTATGTCCTGCCCCTAACCGAACTGTAGCGAGGAATAAACCTAATGTCAGTCTTCATTTCCAGACGGTGTGACTGGATTTATGGATTACTCGATTCAAAATCACACCCATAGCACGGTTATTAGTGTATAGGGAGCCAAAGTCCATTTTGTGGAGGAATGGCGGCTACCAGACCCAGGTTTTGGGGGAACCTGATAGTGAAAGCCTGACCAGAGGCTATATTCTGATGTCACGGGAGGTCAAGAACCTCTGGAACTTCGGTTTCAGTTTGATCGTGGAGTAGGCCCCCTTGTGGCTTTGGTTTTATACCCATATTGCGGGCAGAGTCGTTGTAAGTGAACCGTACTGACTGGTCTCAATCAGGTTGTTCACCCTATTGATTCAGGCCACGCGGTTAGGGGATTTTCCCCGCTTATTGTGGAGTGGCATTCTGAACCGGGTGCTGCAACCCATCGAGCCGTAGAGGTTTCAGAAAGGTCTCGCTCCATACGAAGGTGGGGTGTTCGTCCCTCAAGCATGATCTCATTTGGTACTTGGGTAACTGAGGCGTCGAGTCTTGCGTTATCCCGTCTCTTGGGAAAATGGACCCGTGATATCAGCCATAATGGCAGGAGATCACGTAAAACCAGATCCCACATCTGCCAGTCCTCATTTATGGCACTGGACACGTTTATTCTGCACCTGATCCAATGGAAACCAACTTGAGAGGATGTAAGACCGTCGTCTTCAATCGAGATGGTTGCTGCCACTTATTCCAAGGCAAGAAGTGAATGCTTTTCTTAAGAAAGGACACACAACACCGACGTCTGAGACAGAGTGTACCACTGAGAGCAAAAACTTGGTAAAGGATTTTGTCTACCGTGGCTCAGCTTGAAATAGGGCCAACAGCATCAGTACCGCAATCAAACGCAGATTCGCCCTTGCCAATCGCTGTTTCTTTGGGCTCAAGAGGCAATTGAGTTATAGAGCCCTCTCTCGAAGGACTAAGTCACCCTAGTCCTCCAATGCGGCGCAGGAGCTTTGACGCTACCGAAAGGGAATGAGGAAGGCCCTAGTCAGAAAAGTTTTGATTTTCAACAATCACCATCGAATGAGGAGGACTGTAGTCATTTTGGGAGGGAAGTTCTGCGTGCGATTTTTGGTCCTGTTTGCGTTGATGGCATATGGAGGAGAAGATTTAACGACGAACTTTATAGGATGTACGGTGGCAGGTGTCTGGTCAAGCGTCTTCAGATACAACACTTAAGATGGCTAGGTCATGTAGAGTGTAGGGACACCGGAGTTCAGACTCCTCCGAGCCCTTGGAACAACGCAACAGAGCACGGCCTAGGTTCAGCTGGATCATACAAGTGTTGAAGGACCTCAATCTATTTCGAGTGCGCAGCTTCAGGCAGCTGGCGAGAGCTCGTGCTGGCTGGAGAGGAGTGTTGGTTGAGGCCCAGGTTGGTCCATTAAGAGAAGAACAAGAAGAGGGTAAGCCAAGAGGGACACAATAACAACGTCTTAGACTGAGTGTCACAATGGGCAGCAACAACTTTACGGAAAGTCTTCGAATTTGAGCAATTCAGACAAGGTACCAGAGGAGTACCTCATCTGAGAAGATGCACACAACTGTTGAAGGACCTCAACCAGCTTGGGGTGCTTATTTTGAGGCAACTGACATGTTGGTTGAGGCCCAGGTCCACCTCGGACTGCAACGTCTTCCAAAATGTCGTCTTTCCACAGAACCTGTTGCAAGTCCTAGTCGTTCCTTGTAAGCAACACGTTTACCTAAAGCCAGATCAAGTCCCCGGGCATTAAGGACTCGATCTGTCTTTAGGATGGGCTTGAGAATTTTCTACTCCCTCTTATCGGAATTTTCGAATTCTGTCAGATTTGTACCATCGACCGACACCACTTTTCACACCATTCGACCGTCACGCACATATCTTCACTCATCAGAGCACTTCAGTCGATTTCCACGGTTTTTCGGTTCGTTACTTTTCCCCGCACACCGTAGCCGAGAACGCGCCCAGTACTGTGTGTGCATAATGAAAACATTAATGTAATTACTGACATTCCGGCTGCATTCCCTGCTCATTCCGCTCGAGGCAGGGAATGCGCTGCCGACTGCCTTCTGGTTGGTTGCCTGGTTTGTATGTAACACTTTGCATCCTCCGTGACCCTGTATGCGTGCGTGTGTGTGTGTGTGTTGGGTTGCGATGAAATGAACCATTTAATTAGTGTTCGTCGTTCTCGAGCAAAGAAAATCACTCTCCTCAGAAATGAAATAAATTAAATGCATTCCGAAACGTCTGCGTCTTGCCAGAGTTTCCTTTTATTTTTGCAGTCCCCCCGCGCTCCATCGTGGAAAATCGCTAACCCCCCGTGACCGTGTGTGTCTGCGTGCCTGTAGGGAGAGGAAGATGCTTCTCACAAATAAATTCACTTCAACGCAGTGATAGACAATCGTTTATTTAAATTAAAGTGTTATGCGCCGCTGACTGCCGACTGCTGTGGACCACCGGCCTTCGTCCTCGGCGCATTCCAATTCTGTTCCTGCGGATCACGGGCAGCAGTGAGCGGCTGAAATGGTGCCCGTCTGAGCGTCCCGGTGGCCCGGTGTGTGGATGAATAATAAAATTAAATGAATGCGATATTTATTCTGCGCCGCATTTCAAGTGATTAAAGAGCACAAATGGGGGGCGAGAGGGGGATGTCTTGTGCAAAAATAAACCAACAACACACTTAAACAATAAACTGCGGAAATTTATTAAAAACCGCAGCGACTAGGTACGCATGGCTGGCTAATGAGCAGACGGACGGACGGACGGACGGACGGACGGACGGACGGGGGAGCGTTGCGCGTCTGCGGTGAGTGTGCGTGGAAATTATGCAAACGTTGCAGTGGCAGCAACGACAGGGAAACGCGCTGCATTTATGATGAATATGCTTGTGGAACGCGGGAAATATTGCCAGTTAATGAAACTCATGTGTGGATGGAGACCGAGAGGGATTTAAGCGAAGGCATGCCAGCTTTAATGCCAGCAGACTGAGTGGCGGCAGAAATTTGTGCGGATGCGGTTGAGAAACCAACTGGCAACTGGTGAAATTGAATGCAGAGGTCTGAAGATTTAAGATCATCAACGCGAACAGAAGGCAGCGAGGAGACATGTTCCTAGGTGGTGTACTATTCAGCGCTGTTTTGGCTTTTCAAAGGTGGTGGTGAAGTGGGCTACGAAAGAAAACTGTGAAGCAATTGAGGACTGAAGAGGTGTTCTTTTTGGAAAACCCTTATTTGGTCAAGGGTTTGGGTATCTTGAGGTTGAGGACAGGCAACTTTGTTGAAAGGACAGCCCTAGGAAAACCTGCCGTTGTAAGACTGTATTGTTTCTCCAGAGTATATGGAGGACTGAGTAGTTCGACCATGGACCAGTTTTTGAGACTGAGCGCTCTAGTGCAGTGTATACCAACCTCAAAAACAAATATGGAGGCCTCACACGACAAGGAGGTCTTCTGTCACCCCTTCTCTGAAATGTTGCGGTCAATGAGTTGCTACTTCAGCTTTAGACGGTGACTACAGGAGACCTAGTTGGAAGGACAGTCCTTAGAAAACCTACCGTTGTAAGACTAAAATGTTTCTCAAGACTATGTGGAAGACTGACACCAATAGGTCTCCTCTCAGCCCTGCGCTGAAATGCTGTGGTCAATGAATTGCTGCTTTAGACGGTTGGTTGTAAGCTCAGTGCCGGTCTGAACAATGTTGCAAATGCAGTGAAACTGACAAATCCACCTCTACTCTAGAAGATATCACCCACCACTCCTTCCTCAAACTCGAAAACTGGACTAAATTCGGTGGCCTAGGAGTGAGTCCTTTGAAAACGAAAGTTTCTAGAAAGTACAAAATTCTTTGGTTTCAATTTTTCTGGAAACCTAACCTTCAAGAGCGGCCAAGGAGAGCTGTGAATGCTGCTCGATTCACCTGAGGTCTTCAACTACATGTCAGTCATAAGACCAACTCTCCTTAAGGGGGAATCTCTATCTGGTGAGCAGCTCCCAACAAAGCTGTGAAGTGGAGTACCGAAGACTGATCGCTCTGCTTCAGCGATTTGTACACATGACAAGCAATCCCTGCACTTGATGCCCTTCCTTTTTTGTCTCTTCTAGACCCTTGCAGAGCTGTTCGGTTAAAGCCACTTCTGGGGGGGACAGTTCTGCAACGAGTTCACTTTCAGATTGCTTCGGAATTGACAGAACTCCTGTTTGACGAGAAGCTCTCAACCCGCATACCCTCTAGGGTGGACTGGGAGTCTGTCTCACAGCCACTGAATGGTTCTCTGCGAATGGTCACGGACGTGTCGCAGACAGATGAGGGAGTCGGGAATGACATCCACTCAGGGGACCTCAATTTGAACCTTTTGTTCGGTCTTCCAATGCCTTGGACCACAGTTCAGGCTGAAAGGAAGGCGATTGAAGATCAGCCGCCTGGTTAAAGAACAACGTCATGTCACAAGTGGATAGAAAAATCAGCTGTTTCAACCGCAAAACATCTTATTGTGCTCCCTTTCCCTTAACGCGGTCGCCATTGGGTAGTTGGTATGATGTGCGTCGAGTCGGAGTCGGCAAACAGCTGTAGGTCCCTTCTACTCGTCAGGGAACACTAGCACGCACAACGCGAATAGTTGCTGAAGAAGCTAGGCCCTGGTCCCTTGTGGACTGTAGTGCCACTCAGTTATGAATATTATTCCTTAACGCAGTACCTAAGTATTGAGTTAGGTGCCAAGTACTGAAACGTTTATCCATGTGGTTGCCGGGACTCTGTAACATTCCGGGAAAATCTTAAGGGCCTTGAACTGTCCACAAGCAGAACCTATCGCTTTCTCATGCCGGATATACGCACGAGGTTCCTACAGCTGTCACCCGCACCCTCAACCTGCAGAGCGGCAACATGAGACTGACGACCTTGTCACCCTATCCTCCTTGATAGCCGTTTTACCGCGCTCCTACACCTTCAAACCAATTTTCAACGATCGCCATCGAGGAAGAAGCCGCGCTCTCCTACAAAAACTACAAGAACCGACCGATATTGCACTTTTTAAATTTTTCAAAAAAATCCCCTGACACGCTGAACACAACTTTGAGTCCGCTGCTTCTGACATTTTGATAGAAACCGTCTACACGAATGAGCTAATCGCTAGTTCACCTGCGATAGTGGCGACATCGAGTGGCGAGGCTAAGTACTTCCCCATCGAATAACTTGTCCTAGCAGATTGCTTTGATCTCCGATAATGTCCAGAGGAGATGAACAGAACTGTTGGTTGACGTCCAGGTCCACCCCGGACTGAACAGAACTGATCTTTTATGTATTGAACTGACTTGAGATGATTCATCGAAACAGCTTGATATGCTATAAAAGGCTCTTTAGAGAAATCATTGTCCTTCAAGGCAGGTTTCCTCAATATTGAAGGAGCATTCAAGAACACTTTTCCAAAAGGTGCCCTTAATCATATCAAACGCTAGCTCAAGCTCAGTGTTAGCAGCAGACAACTTCAAGTGGATTTCGGTAGAAGGCGAGAGCTAAGAAAATTGAGACAGCGCATACTCCTGCACTTCTCACACTAGAAAGATCCTGTTGTACAGTCATTCCCCATGCGGAGGACATATTCGTAGCCATCAGGAAGCACTCTCATAGGGAAATGTTGCCTGTGTGTAAGCCCAGCAAAAGATACATAAATCAGAGATCATCAGACTTCCTGTTCTTTCCATGGCGCTATAGTCCGGGATGGGCCTCAACCATCATGGATCTCCAGCTAGAACGATCTGTCGCCAGATGCCTCCTATATCAAGTTGGTTGAGGTCCTTCTTCACTTGTGTGCGGCATCTTAACCTAGGCCGTCCTCTGTGGCGTTGTCCCAATGACTCAGATTCGAGGACATTTCTGGCCGGAGCTGTTGTGTTCCGATGATTCACCCGGATGTCGTAAGTTTACGATCATCAGACGCCAAGACCAAAACGTAATGGAGATCCACAGACCATCTTTGATCAGACCGAATGCCTTGACATTGCAAGTTGAGTTGGAAACTTTGGTCACTAGAAAGAATCTAGAAAGCAACCACCGCTCTTTAAGGACTTTAAGAAGGAGGTGGAGGAATTGTACCCAAGCTAATGGAATGGCTTCACACCCACAAGATAAAGTGTCGTGACTGACGCTCAAAAACACAAAGATGATAGGGGGAGGCATGCTTATCAATTACGGGCGCAATTCGCACCACACCAGCTGACAGCGCTTAAAACATCGTAACACCCCACTCTGTGAGAAAGAATTTGTAGCGCTGAGCCTGAAAGCACTCTCGCTTTGGAGCATTCAACGCGCAAGTCACTCCAGTAGAGGGTCCCCCAATCCTAGACTTTACACAAAACCAGTCTGCCGAGTACAACAGCAAGGAACTCAATGTTGAGCAGGGACCCCTTCGGACGGAAAAGGGCTACCTTTAGTTGGTTTGGCCCCCTGATACAGATGCCCCCTTCAATGCGACTTTCGAGGTGTGCCTTAGATGGAGTTCGTTCAGGTTGGCGACCGCTAGGCAGACCCAGGATTAGGTAATTAGATCAAGTCCATACACTCGCATCGTTGCGCTTGGGAATAGCTTATGATGGGTTAAAGTAGATGGCGGAAGATCGAGTAGCCTGGAGGACTCTCGTGAGTGCATTGCCCCCTTCTTCTTCTACTTGTGGCGCTACAATCCGGGGGTGAACCTGGGCCACAACCAACATACCTCTCCAGCCAGCACAATTTTTCGCCAGCTGCCGCCAGTTGCGCACTCCAAGTTGGTTGGGGTTCTTGTCCACTTATGTGAGCAATCTTAAGGTATGCCGTCCTCTGTTGCGTTGTCCCAGTGACTCAGATTCGAAGACTTTTCGGGCAGGAGCAGTGGTGTCCATACGCTCTACATGGCTTAGCCATCTGAAGCATTGCCCCCGCAACCCCTTTAACAAAGATGATGATGAGGAAATCTACACAGATGGATCAAGTACCGGAAATAGAGTGGGAGGTGATGTGTGATTAGCCGTTTTTCTAGACTTCCAGATTACAGCAATGATGGGTATTGGCGAAGCCGCTGAATGGATCTTGTTAAGGGCGATGTCGAACGAGAGCATTGCCATTACACCAACAGTCAAGCATCAGTTATAACAGGCGACACTCATTTTTAAGTTTAAAATTGGTAAGACTCAGCTGTGCGTAGGATATTGCAGCCTTAGGGTGTACTGTGTTCCTTGACAATGGAGATATCCCCGTAAACTTTGAAGCAACATCAACGGACTTAAGGTTGAAAAGATTTGCGTAGCAATAGCAACTCAAAACAAAATCACAGAACAAACGATCAGCAGCATCCGTAAGACAAGCTTGGAGTATGAGCCCGGGCAAGCGACCAGCAGCGTCCGTAAGACAAGTATGACCAATCATGGACCTTCAAAGAACACCGGACATCCTCAGTCAAGGCAGAGAGCGCTTACGCAACTTAGTTGGAGTCCTCGCCGGACACAGTGTGATTACAACCGCTTTGAGTGTGAGCACATGCGGCGGAGACGGGAAACTCTCCCTTGCCACCAAACTCTGACCGAGAATGTGATGATGGGTCTTTGTCGTTTACATTGAACGTTGACAAAGTTTTTTAGTGGCACGTTCAGTGGTAGACCAAAGTGTGAACCCCAGTTATGACCCTTCTCCAGGCATTTAACTAGCTAGACGCTTTTCATCGCTACGGTGGCACAACAACAGTCCAACTGCGGTCAATAGACTGTCCATCTGTCCATGATGCAATGAATACTCTCGTGCATACCACAGTCTGATGCATTGTTGCATCATCGACGCTGTCAACCACCAGTTCTGAGCAAAATCCGCAATACGTCATGATTTCTCAGAAAATCTAATTTCACCTACTTCCCCTTCTGAGTCACAAGAGGTTGTTCCCTCCAAGCACCCTGCCAAAGTCAACGACCTCAGCAGTTTTCAAGAAAATTGAACCACTATGAGGCAATTGGCAAAGTGCCTCTCCCCCAATGTAGGCCCAATCCATTAGAGCATCCGAGTGTTTCCAAATGGAGAATGGACTGTCAAATGCTCGTTAACAAGACAACCACACTGCAATCCATCTAATGACCATTTGACTGCCACCACGGAGACACACGTGTACCCCAACAACTTCCGATGAAAACCGGATGACCTCATGTCCATCAAAACCGAAACCACATCTGTCGGCAATCAGACGATTCATCACGAGAAACTTAAGTAATGAGCGAAAAGTTCCGTGCCATCTGTGCATCACCGACATCGTTTTCCGCATCGTCGGCGTCGGGAAATGAAAAAGCAATTTAAGAAGATTGACACACGCTAACCTGACAGGCAGACACGACACATTTCTCTTCACGCACATCAAAGCCGTCAAGAATTCGCGCAGGCACCTGGATTGCCGGCGTCCCTGCCGTGCGTCGACGTGTTCTCCCAGAGACGTGTCAAAACGATAAACGGTGTCATGGAACGAGTCGGGCAAAATGTGTGTCGGCTTCTTGCCAAGGGTTCATAGTTTCGCCTTATCTGACGTGCCCGCATCTGATAAGAGTCATATTTGAGGCGGAAATCATTACAACACTTGCGTTGGATTTCACTGTTCACCGCTGTCCCTCCCGGTTTACGAATTTCATTCATGTGTCGGCGGCGTCGCCATCTCCTCTCATCATCGCACTATTGACGCGCCAATTTGCACCTCGAATCGAAACGAAAATAAATAAGACACGGCACAGCCTACACAACGCGTCAGAGGAGAGTGTTAAGTGAATTCCGGATCCGTGGCCAAAATAAATTCAAAAATGGATGGTTACACAGATACGCGACGAGCGTACCTGAATTTTCCGTGTGTATCCACGACTACTGTTTCTTCCTCGTCCCCGGTGGCCTCCGTGTGCGGGTTCGTGCTTCGAATGTGGGATGCAAATAGAAAATGAAGCAAAAAAAAAAAAAAGAATTGAAGTACCGACAACTACAGAAATCGTCTAGGAATGACTATCTCCTCTGCTTTTGTTGTACTCTCGCAAAATGGAGTCTGTTGTAGAGGGACCGAGGGGAGGTCGATCGAAACGCAGAGACGTGGAAACTGGTCTTCGGCATAAGCGACACTTTCGTGGGGATCTCCATGAGTGCCTTCGGTGATCGTTTGGCAACACCGAAAGCAGAAACAGATAGGACGCCTCACAAATGCCGGTTGGAAAGTGTCAAAATCAAATGTATTAAATGTGTAGTAGATTTGTTTTCAACAGAAAGCAGCTGAATTCATATATTTTTGCGCCAAAAGTATTCAAAAACATGCGTTTTCAAGACAAACGATGTCAAAAACGCGCATTTTTGAATAAAACTCGGATGGAGATGCAAGAGAAAACAACAAGACACATATTTGATTTGAAATAATTTGGAAAAGTATGAATTTCGGGAGCAAGGTATTCAAAATCCGGCGTTCTTCATTTAGGCTTTTGGGAAACATAAGTTCCAGTGACAAGGGAAGTAAAAATCGCTTTAAAAGATGGGGCATAGTGATTCTGGATTGTTCGAAATCTGCGAGTCATACTCAAAGAATTTATTTGCTGCTATAGTTGCATGTCAAGTACAAACGTTTTGAACTTCAAAAGTTTCGATAACGCCCCAACTAGGTAAAAAATATTCAATTGTTTGAAATTACTGAAACTGAAGACATGCCTATGAGAAGGAGAATGCCCAGCCACACAAAATGAGCTAAAATCAAGAGTTTTTGAGCTAAAACCACGAATTTTTGAACTAAAAGCACGAGTTTTAGAGCTAAAACAACGAGTTTTTGAGCTAAGACAACGAGTTTTTCAGCTAAAACCAAGAGTTTTTGAAAAACCACGAGTTTTTGAACTAAAACCACGAGTTTTTGAGCTAAAACCACGAGTTTTTGAGCTAAAACCACGAGTTTGTAAGCTAAAACCAAGAGTTTGTAAGCTAAAACCACGAGTTTTTGAGCTAAAACCACGAGTTTGTAAGCTAAAACCAAGAGTTTGTAAGCTACAACCACGAGTTTTTGAGGTACAACCACGAGTTTCTGAACTAAAAGCACGAGTTTTTGCGATCGAAAACGCATTTTTTTTTTAAATTAAAACAACATAAGTTGAAATCAGAAATTTTTGAGATAAACAAAACTGAAAACATACGCTTTTAAGACGCAGAAAATTACTACTGAAACACGACAAATCAAAACAACTCGTTTTTGAGTTCGAAAACGTGTATTTTTTACATTGATACAATGAAAATTAAAATGATGCGTTTTTGAGATAAACTCAGTTGAAAAAATTAAGTATTTAAGTCGAAAGAACGCTCACTCAAGCAATGAGGTCAAAATAACGTGTTTTTGAACTCGAAAATGGGTTTCTTTTCTAAAAACAAAAATTTTGCTCAGTCAAAAGTTGTCAAAATGTGTCATGCAGTTAATATTCGGCGTTTTTGAGATCTACGCAATTGAAAATATCCATTTTTGAGAGGAAGAAACACACTGTGGAGATACATATATGATGGCAAACTAACGTGTTTTTGAGCTTGGATAGAACGGATTTTGAAATCAAACAATTTTCAAGACAAGTGCTAATAAAAGATGTAAGTTCAAGAAAGCCTTCTGCTTAAAAATAAATCACCAAAAATGTGGTTTGAGCTTGAAAACAGACCTTTTTTAAACTAAAAACTTTGAAAACAACTTCTGACAGCGAAGTTTTGTCGAAATTTGTTTAAAAAGTATGGTTTTCGAGTAAAATTTGCTGCTTGTGCAAACGATTGCGATATGAAGAAAGTGCCCACTGTAGAAAGCGAAGTCAAGATAATGCTTTTTTGAGTTCAAAAACGAGTTCAAAAACTTTTTTTAAAATTTGTACAAAGTTGAAAGACGCAGTTTTTGAGATGAACTCATGCTTGCAGAGCCAAATGTCATCAAATCAACTCCTTTTTGGACCTTTCGGTGTTCAAACCAACGCGTTTTTGAGCTCGAAAACAGGACCTTTTTGAAAGCTTCAAAAATCGGAAGTTATCGCGAACACATATCCTGCAGTTATTGTTTGGCTAGATGTTTAGACTTGTTTATGCAAGGTGGGTAAACAATTGAGGCATCCATCACCTCCTTCCCCAACACCCTTTTCGCCACACCTTCATTCATCGGTATTTAATCAAGAATGCAGTACTGCACGCGAAGCGGAGCCAAAATACCAAAACAACGTGTTTCACGTCTATTTTCGGTTCTCCATCTCATCCTCTCATCTTATCTCCTTCACACGAGTTGCAGGCGGGCACCGAATCCGAAATAATCTCTGCCACCCGTTAAACCGTTGCGCGCCGGCCAAACGCCAAGCATACGAAGACAGGTCAAAAGCGCGGGGAGCCCACCAACAAGATATAAACTCAAAATTGTTTTCTTTCATTTATCACTTCGCGAGACTTGACTGCTTTGCATGCTCTTTTGTTTCCAATAAACAGCACATAAAATTAAGACGAGCAACAAAAATGCAAAAAACAACAAAACGACCAAGGAACCGGCGAAAGAGGCGAAAAAAAAGCGAGCGAAAGAGGCGAAGAACGAGCGAATAAATTAAATTATTCAAGGAATTTGTAAACTAGAAATTTAATTGCGGTCTGGCGGTGTTCCGTTGGCTCCCAGCGTCAGTGCGCGCCAGCTTCTAAATTGCCAGAGGCTAGTGGATTAATTTATTTTATTCAGATCACCAGCGTGGACGGACGCAGACCGCGGTGCGGGGACGAATGCCAGACACAGGTCGTTGTTTCAATAATTTGTTGCGCTTTTTGTTTAAAGACGTTCGCGCCCGACTCCGCCCGTCGTTGTCGTTTGTTCTTTGGTGCGGCGCGGTGTTTGATTGGTTGGCTGGCTTTTGGCGCGATCACACAGAGCAGCAGCGTCGTTCATTGATGATGACATATGAAGTGATTTTGAATTGTTTCCATCTTGTCTTAGATAATCGCGAAAAGAAAACTGACTCAGTGGTGGGATAAAACACAGAGCACACCACCGAGCACAGCACACAGCATGACACAGAGCACAGAATAGATTGCTTATCGTAACCCTGGCGACCGTGAGATACTTAATTGCTACTGTGTTTGGAATTCTGGTGAATGTCACGCTTACCAATCGCCAGTGGAAGGCGGTGTCTTGTTGCACTTACCTGGAATGAGAGAAAGAGAGAGAGAGAGAAAAATTTGATTAGTCAAATGCGTCGGACTGAGGCGGAGGAAAGAAGGAAGAAGGGAACAAAACAATGCAGATGCAGGCGCGCAACGCCGCCAAGAGAACCAGTTTCCATGGCCAAATAAATCGCGTTATTAGGCATCACGCCAGCAATGATTCTGGTCTGCCTCCGCCGGCCCCATGCCACTGCCATCGCTGTCGTCGCCTCCTGTTAAATGGGGAATTTGTTGCTTCTTCTTTTCTCGTTCTGCATTCACACTTTCAATGGTCGTGGTCGTGGTGGCGGCGCGTCGTTGTCGGCGGCGGCACAGACATCACATCCACCGTTTCACATTGCGAAACAGGACTGAAAATCCAATTAAATACGAGGAAACTGCTTTCGTCTCCTCCCTCCACCACATACACACGGACTGGGCTGAGTGCCTGCTTGCGCGGCGGTGGCAAGCAATCCCCCCCCTGGACCTTTGTGCGGTTATTGGGTCGCGTCGTCCGCTCTTCTTAATCGTTTGGCAGTGAGTCGGGCCAGCGCATGCCGGAGCGCAACCAGTCGAGTGAAATGATTTATATTTTGGTTATTAAAATAGTGCCCCCCACCACCACCCCAGAGCTCGTTCTCGGTTCCGACTGTGTAACCTTCCCGATGGCCGGCTTTGCCTTGATACACACAAGTCGTGTGCTCATTGAGGAATCGTGCGATGGGGTAACTTGCGGAAAGGATATACGAGCGTTTTTTTAAATGGAAGACGGGCGCAATTATAAATCAATTTTGCAGGGTTTACGTTTTGTTTGTTGGAAGTGATTCAAGTTGCCGCAGGGGTGAGTGTTTGGTTTGGTGTGGAGGATCCTAATGAGATGTTGACTTCATGGAAAACTTTTGCCTCGACTTAATGAAAGTTTTCCACCGGGTGATGTGACTGGATGGCGTGGCGTTTTTAAGGAAGGACCCGAGGGGAATTTGCCGCTAATTTGTGGTGATTTCTTGGTTCATTTCTTTTATAGACCTTGTTCAGCTGTGATTTTAGAAAATTGATTGAAAATTGAAAGCAATGGGTTTACAGGCTGAACGGCTTGAGTCTATTCACACAGGGGGACGTCGTTGATCGCACCCAACGTGGCGAGAAAACACTATCCCTGACAGTGCACAAGTCAAGTTGACATAGGGGCTAGTCGTGGCGCTCGCTGGGCAGACATCACGATAACCAGTGTATGTAGGGGTCGTCCTCTGTCTCACTTGCCCACCTCTAACTGCTCGACCAGTCTTAAGTAATGAGTCTGGTCAACCAGTTAAGGGTAGTGCATGAGACTAACTTCCTCAAGATGTCAAAATGGAGACACCCGCATGACTTAGTTGCGGAACGTCTGTTGACGACCCTTGCGATCGGCTCAAGGACAACGATTTTCCGTTCTGCACGTGGAATGTAAGATCCCTCTGCAAAACTCGTACAGTCGAAGGTTCTGAACTACAGATCGACATCCAGGAAGTGCCATTAAAGAGGACCGGGCGAAGTAAAAGGGAAAAGCTGTGGCATCTCCAACAGGGACTACTACAGAGATGTGGATTTGTATTTCGAGTTAGACTCTGTCTTACACCACAATCCCGTAAGTGAACTCCTCCCGACAATCGGAATCAAGCCTAAATTCAGGAACTTCAGTCTAATTTGCGCTCACACCCCAACGGAGGATAAAAATGACGACAGAAAGGAAGACTTTTATGATCTTCTAGAAGGAACATATGGTCACTGCCCCAGCCACGACTCCTGGATCATTCTAGGAGATCTCAAGGCACAGCTGGGTAAAGAAGAAATTTTTTCGAAAATCATGGGAAAGCACAGTTTACATGAAAACACATCTGAAAATGCCCTTAGACTGATGGACGTCGTCTCGGCATTGAATCTGTGTAGAGAGCCAGCGGTTTCCACTCCTTAACATCCATGAAGAGCCTTGGCCATCAATCGATGTGATCGATCCACTACAGATACTCCTCCAGCATTGTCCGACCCACCCGAGGTCCCAACATCGGCTCGAGAAGAGAAGGTTTGAACCCGGATATGAAAGGAGTCGGGATCGGACAGCACGGTTTGATCGCAGGGAGCCTTGATAAAACTCCCAGACCGTTCGAATTTTGTCAAGGAACCATCAGTGAGGCTGCCGGCGATGTGATGGGTTTCACCACACCATCTAGAAGAAATCGATGATTTGAAGACGAGTGCAGGCAGGCGCATGGAGGAGGTCTACGAGGCAACGGTGACTGAGACGATGAGAACTGTGCGTAAGCTCTTCGATCAAAAAGAGATGCGAAGAGCACCGGCCTCTGAGAGGGAAAAGGAGGCGCGCAGTTGAGGAATGAAGATGAATGAAGATCGAAAATTCCACTAAAAGGTGAAACAGAAGTCCGGTTTGATGTAGACCTCTGATCGAATCCTACGGGGACGATGCTTTAGTAGGGCAGAGAATGTAGAAAAATCTTGCCTGCAGACCCTTAAACGGCGTCAACGACCCAAATTCCGATGTTAGACAGAATGCTCCACTAGACAAGAATTCCGTCCCCCACACCAGGGCAAGGGCAATAGCTGCACAGACACAGAAGTCCACTAAAGCTGTCCAAGCTGAGGGACTATCCGCAGCACTCTTTTAGGCAGCTCGAGAAGGTCTAATTGGGCGCGAGCACCAACTCATCCGAATGATGTGGTCCAATGAGTGGAATCACAGTGTCGTCTGAATGGTTCACAAGAAGAGAGACCCCTATAACTGAACCATCTGCAGAGGAATCAGTCTCCCTCACATCGCGTGGAAGATCCTCTCTGGCGGTTTTGTATTAACGCTTGAAACCAGTGATAGGTCCTCATTAGTGTGGTTTCAAGCCAGGAAAGTCCAAAATAGATCAGATTTCTGCACTGTGGTGGATCCTAGAAAAGACCCAAGAAGTACACGTTGACACCCACCAGCCCACCAGCACCCTATCAATACAGCGTGGACAAGGACAACCTATACTGAGCCATGCCCACTTCTGGCATTCCTATCAGACTCGCTGGATTGCATAGACCAAGGACGGAGACCTCTCGCTGCTCTCTCAAGGTCGGACTAGAGGTCTTCCAGGTGCAAAACGACGTGTGACTTTTCAACATCGTCCTTAAGAAGGCAGTCATACCAGAAGCCCGATCTGCCAAAAGTCTAAAAGTTTCATCTGCTGGCTAACGCGGATGACATGGGGAACAAACTGGATGATCACAAGGAGGAGCCATCAATGAGGCGTTGAAGTGGAAGCGGCTTAAATGGGTTTTCCGGTAAATGTGGGCACGACGAAGTAAATGCTGTCATCAAGGAAGAACACACAACGCCGACGATTCGGACAGAGCTTACCGCTAGGCAGCAGCAACATCGAGGTAGTCAAGGACTTCGTCTACATCAGCTCCCCGTTTAGTAGGGACAACAGCATCAATTCCGAAATCAGACGCAGATTCACTCTTGCCAATCGCTACGTCATTTGGCTCAGGAAGCAATTGAGAAGTAAAGCCCTCTCTCAAAGAACTTCTTCTTTTTCTTCTTGTGGCGGTACAGTCCGGAGTGAACCTGGGCCTCAACCAACATGCCTCTCCAGCCAGCACGGTCTTTCGCCAGCTGCCGCCAGTTGCGCACTCCAAGTTAGTTGAGGTCCTTCTCCGCTTTTGTGGGCCACCTTTGCCTAGGTCGTCAATTGCTGCGTTGCTCAGATTCGAAAACTCTTCGGGCCGGAGCAGTGGTGTCCATACGCTATACATGGCCTAGCCATCTTAAGCGAAGGACTAAGTCAGCTTAATCTTCGTAGTCCTCCAATACGTCGCAGAAATTTGGACGCTACTAAAAGTGAATGACGAAGTCCTTAGTCTATTCCAGAGAGAAGTGCTGCGTGCGATTTTTGGTCCTGTTTGCGATGGCGTCTGGAGAAGAAGAGAGACGCTTGTGCCTGATCAAGCGTCTTGGGATACAACTCTTAAGATGGCTAGGTCATGTAGAGCGTATGGCCACCACTGTTCCGGCCGGAAAGTCTTCGAATCCGAGCCATTGGGACAACGCAGCAGAGGACGGTCTAGGCTAAGGTGGCGCACACAAGTGAAGAAGGACCTCAACCAACTTGGGTGAGGAGGAAGCTGGCGAGGGATCGTGCTGGCTGGAGAGGGATGTTCGTTGAGGCCCATGCCCGACCTGGAATTTAGCGCCAGCAAAGGAAGAAGAAGAAAAGGTCCTTTTTGCGTAGATGGCATATAGAGGAGAAGATTTAAATACGAACTTTATAGGACGTACGGCGGCAGGCGCGTAGTCAATCGTCTTGGAGCGTATGGCACCACTGCACTGCTGGTTGAGACACAGGTTGCAAAATATGAGGGTAAGCCAAAGTACATGATTTCACCAAGGAAGGACACACAATATCAACGTCTGCGACTGAGCGTCACAATAGGCAGTAAAAACTTTGAGAAAGTCTTCGAAATTGAGCCATTTGGATAGGGCACCAGAGGAGGACATCGACTGAGAAGAGCCACACAAGTGACAAGAGACCGTGCTAGCTAGAGAGGCCTAGTTCCACCCCGGACTGGAATGACGGTCTACAGACGTGTGGATTCTCTTTCCGAAGGACTAAGAGTCAAGAGATCCAGAAACATGACTGAATACAATTTGTTAACCTCTTTCCATGGCTCCAGAGTCGATGTACTTTTGTTTGCCACCTCAAATGTGCACGTACTCTGTGGGTCTGCAGCTAGCCTTCTAGTCCTCTTCTAGACTCCATCAACGAACACCGGCCCAAGGGTTCCAGGCAGGCTCTCTTTGTGAAGCCAGAAGAAATCCATTCTCAGCCCCCTCCACCCCCTCACGATGTGCATAGTTTTCTTCTTGCTTCTGTTGCGTAGATTCTTAAGCGAGGTGACACCAGGCCGACACATAACATTCCGGAAACCCATCAAATGCTCCATTTAAATTAAATCGTCATGTGCACATTCCTGGCACTTGTTTGTGTGGAAACCAACCGCCCATGCACTTGCACACACAGTCCGGGCGATGTCGTCCCTCTCTCTCTCTCTCTCGGTCTCTGTCTCTAGGGAGGGCAACCTATTTTCATTCTCAGTGATCCGTGGTGACCTCGTTTCTGTTTTTCTTTTTCTTTTTGTGCTTTCTATTCAACTTTGCCCTCTTTAGTGCACATGCTCTCGGAATTGATGTCGAATATTGGGTGGGGCAGGAGAAGGAGAAGGAGGAGGGGGATGACGACTGAATTGAATTTTTAGTTCCACTCCCACCACCAGAAGTGAGACAAGTCAACACAAACCGATGCGAGGTTTCGTGTCACCCGTTGCGTTTGAAATTTATGCTGACATCCTGGCGATGTCGGAATGGGGGGAGGGGGGTGCAAACAACAAAAAATAAAACTCATCTCTAAATAGACAGACATCCCCCCCCCCACGCCACTGGAGAATGCATAAACAACGCGCAATCATATCGTTTGCCCACTTCTAAGAGCGCCAACCGTTCGCCTCATCATCCTGTTCTATTTTTACTGCTCCCCATCCACACACACATACGAGTACACACGAGTCTTTTGTTTTATGGCCCGACACTGATCCCAGTCTGATGCTGCCGATGGGTGGACGGCGATGGGAGGGGGGAGTTCGAGGGAACGAATGATAAATAAATAAATTATACTCGTTTTGCAAAGAGCGACCCCATCTGGTGGTGTGCGTGTGCTGATGCACTTTGCGAAGCGGTGGCGGCGGCAGGACGGGCGGAGCACACGGAGCAGCAGCTGCTTTAAAATTCTCTTTAAACAGAAGCGAAAGACGACGACGATGGCGCTGTATACACAGTGAGTCATGTGCGAGAGTGGCTGAGGGCGGGCGATGAAACTTGTGGCGCTGTGGGGTGATGGAATTGATTTGCTAAATCAATAGGATTAGAGAGTTGACTCGGCAGACGCGCGGGGCGGCGGTATAATGCCGCCGAATGGGTGGCGATGGGATGGGGGAGGGAAAACGGCTATTGGTGGCCGATGAAAACCGGTGCAGGCACGCACATCCCCTTCCATTCAGTCTGTTCGAGGATTAAGTCACCACTTGCTCAACGGTTGGCTGGACTTTGCTAAAACGCCCAATGCGATGGACAGTATGCAGAATTTTCATGCTCTTAGGGGTCATTTGAAGGGTTTGGTGGGCTGTAGAGTGGGAAGTCTGGTTTTGATGTTTTACGTGATGGCACTGGAGGCAGTGTGCCATCTTTGCGTACATTCCGCGTTTGTAGACGGGACAGACAAATGACAAATTGTCGATAGATGGGTCTGAAGTAGCATTAGTCTTCCCAAAGGTGACATCTTTTGCTTCAGACATTCTCAGCCAGCAGCATGGCCTCCTTTGAGCTTTGCGATGCTCCAGGATCTTCAACACGCCGGAAGAAACTCCTTTTTTCGAGGTTTGCAGAAAACCCCATCTTTCGACTTCAGCCCGACGCATGACTTTTCCAAGATTGAAAGCAAAAAGAAGTTGCACGGGGAGAAGTCCGGAGAGTTCGTTGGGTTCGTACCCCAAAGCAACAAATTTGGCCCTGGCACCGGTGGAGTTATTTGACGAAACGTCGTGGTGAAAGAGTCCGTTTACTGTCTGGAAATGGGATTGTTTCTCTGCTCGTATCGTATCGGCTCCATAATTCAACAAAGTTAAGCCGTTGCCCTTGTCCAGGTAGTCAAAATAAGCGGTAATTCATCGAGAGGTTTGATTTTCAATTAGCTTTTTTCAACAGATCACGTGTGAGTCTTATCAAACTGCTTTCTCATTTCTCTTCAGTATTGTTTGGCAAGTCCACAACCACAACAGCGTCTTCAAATTGTTCAGCTGCATGCCGAAAATCAGCGTTCTGTGAGCAATATTTTTCGTGCGACTCGAGGAACTTGTCGCCCTTCTGAAACCACTATTACGAGATCTGAGTCCCAGTTAGTGGATGATACTCTACCTCTTAGACCACATTCAGCACGTAATGAAGAAATAAAATCTGCTGTTGAGAGTGTTCGCAAAGATCGTGAAGAAGAATCAATGACGTCGTACTGAGCAGCTTAGCCATGTAAACGGACTATCTGCTCCCTGAAATTCAAGCTCAGTGCGCACAAGTTTTAACAGGATGGCGCCATGGCCATACAGCACTTGAAACAACGGACTTGTTGGGGCAACATTTAGGTGAGCACCTAATTTCATGTTTTGGTGCCGTTAACTGGTCGCCTGTACAATTTTCTCTGAGGATATGTTACGTTTCAGGTCTTCAGGAATAGACCAACTACACTTGACGTTTTGCAAGCCAGCACTTTTTGTGTTCTCAGCTAGATATCAGTCGCTCAGTGGTGGTTGCCGTGGCGTAGTGGGTAAGTGCGTCAACCCACACGCCGAAGGTCTAGACTTCATTCCCGGACAGAACACACAGGGACGCAAACGTCGCACTCAAATCTCGTCGTTCGGAGTCGACAAAAAACTGTAGGTCCCTTCTACTAGTGAGAGAACAGGAGCACGCACAACAAGAGTAGTTGTTGCAAAAGCTAGGCCCTGGTCCCTTGTGGGCTGTAGTCCCACCTCACTTATTATTATAAGGTTGTCGAATATATCCCTTCCGCAATTTTGTCTTTTGAATTTTCTGGCAAAGTACAAAGTGCTACAAAGTGCCGAAATTCGCGCTTTTTAAAGTTTTCCTTCGTTAAAGGCAAATCCGCTAGAGAAGCGTTCCGTGAGATTAATGGTGTTTTAGGGCATGGTACTCTATCACTTCGAACAGCGGAAGAATGGTTTCGACGATGCAGAGCCGGTGAAAACGACACCAATGATAAGCCAGCCGGCGGAAGACCTGTGACGACAAATATCGATCGAATCATGGAAATCATCGAGTTAGACCGGCATGTGGCATCTCGTGACATCGCCCAGGAGATGGGAGTTGGTCACCAAACCATTTTAAACAATTTGCAGAAGGCTGGATACAAAAAAAAAGCCTAATGCTTGGGTGCCGCATGATGGACCAAATCAACGCTTGCGATATACTGCTGAAACGGAACGAACACAACCCATTTTTGAAGCGGATGGTGACTGGCGACGAAAAATGAATCACATACGACAATTTCAAGCGAAAACAGTCGTGGTTGAAGGCCGGTGAATCGTCCCAAACTGCTGTGCAGTTGATGGGATTAGAAGGGAATCAACCACTATGACCAGACGCTTAATTCTACCATCTACTGTGAACAACTGGACCGCTTGAAGCAGGCGATCGACCAGAAGCGTCCAGAATTGGCCAACAGGAAGGGTGTAGTGGTCAACCAGGACAACGCCAGACCACAAACTTCGTTGATGACTCGTCAGAAGCTACATGAGCTCAGATGGGCGGTCTTATCGTATCCACCATATAGCCTGGACACAGCGCCAAGTGATTATCATCTGCTCCTGTCCATGGCGAACGCCCTTCGAGGTGTGAAGCTGAACTCAAAAGAGGCTTGTGAAAAGTGGCTGTCCAGGTTCTTCGCAAGTAAAGAGGGGGGCTTCTGCGAGGGGGGTATTATGAAGTTGCCGTCTAGATGGAAACAAATTATCGAACAAAACGAAAAAATATTTGAACTAAATCCGATCATTGTGACACTTCACATGAAGCATTGAATGAAGAGGAAAAAAGCGGAAGGAGATATTTGACAACCTTGTAGCCAACATAATCATGATTTCATTTCCAAAATATAAATGGCATGAATTGTTCTTTCTTCTAAGAGAAAGAATTTTAAGATACCATCCATATTGTTGTGGTTTATTTAACATAAAAAATACAACCTCACGAATGAATAACCCTTAAGAATTCCAGACAATGGTGGCAATTACTTCTCCGGAAGATAGGATAGTCGTCGACTAGTTCCAGCTCGTAAGACAGGTCTGCTCGACAGCTCCATTATCTCTGGTGTACATCATTGGAACTGTGTTCCGTTGAAGATTACAAAAAGGGCGAAGATACTCCTTCAAAGTCTGCTGGGATGTGGATTTAGAATTGCTGTTCGGAGGGCGGCAAACGTGGCATTCATTGCCAGGACGACTCTCTCATGTCAAATATTTAAGAGAGAATATGACCCACGCGGCCATCTGTTGCAGATGTCTGGCGTGCCGTAAGGCAGTAGACCGCCAACTCGACATGTTGGATTTTCAACGCGTGGCCCTCGAACTTTAATCAAAAAAAGAGTGAACCTTGGAAACCGAACGTTTACTTTTTTAGTGAAGAAAAGTGGCCACCATTGGGGATAAGCCCTTTCTCTCTTGGTTAGAGATTCCTAGACTCAACGTTCGTGTCTAAAGGTTCGTAAAGGTTCTTGAGTCGCTGCCAACTTTTGGAAAGTTTAGATTTCCTATGAAAAGATTGTCAAAGTTCCCCTTAAGAAGTCGGCTATGAACTATGAATCCCGTCCCCTAATAGAACGCGCAACGAGAGCAGAAGGACCTAGATCTACGTCTATAGCGCCATAGAGGATGCCAAACGAATTGTAAGCTCTTTGGAAAACATCCAGTATTTCAAACCTAACCCAAAATTTCTTCAAAAAGGAGTCAAATTTGCAAAAAAGTTTATTGCATGGAAAGCAGTTCAAAATTTACGATCAGAAGGGCCGAATTGATGTGGGACCCCAGGATGACTGATCAGGCTGCGTGCAGAGCAGGACAATACGGGCTTGATGCCGGGCACCTGAATTGGTAGCAACAGGTTTAGGGTCCGTCACCCCTATCCCTGAATCCACTCAGACTCTGGAAAACATCAGAATCAACGGGAGAAGACAGTATTTCCGTGCAAACATGACTTAGAAGGTCCGTGTGGTCCCGTCCCGCAAACCATCGTCTGTATTCAGTTCTTTCTTGGACACATGTGAGTTCTTCAAACTTTTTAAAATTTCATTGTTCTCTCGAGAGTTTATGACGAAATCCTATCGGTCCCAGGATATGTTAAAGGAGAGCTCCTGAGTGACGTCAGTGTATGGCCCGTCAATTTCAGAACAGACAAACACACCGTTGCCAACTGAATCCCCATGCGGTGCCTTCACTCAGTTCATTGAATTCCTGGGAACGACGACACGTGTCGCCCACCCATTCAGTTGCCGAACTTTAATTAATCGCTTCTCGCAATCGGTTGTGTAACCGCGGTCAGTAACCAGGTTTCGGTCAACTACAAAAAATATGCAAACCGAGCAGCCGTGCGACCGCCACCCCGTGCGCTGCTCGTTTGGTTTACATCACATAATCCCTCCACCTTATCAATCGATACATTCTCGGTATTACAGCTGTCAAGTGTCAGTCGTCATGCCGGCTATCTGTACAGGCAGCACTTGGAACTTACAGACATCCGGCCGAGGGGTGAGTGCCGGGTTATCAGTCGTTTTATTGAACCAATCTGCGCAACAGTAGACCAGACAACGGCGAACGAAGAGAAAAAAAAAACTTCAATTCCGAGTTGATAGTGATTTTCCGTTTGTCCACGACCCTCCTCGTCGGCCCTTTACAGCCACTTACGCCCGCCGCGCACTAGAGCCAATAAAAGTCTCATTAACTTGGTAATAAAGCGATGGAACTTTCAATTCGACGCCGGCGTTGACAGTCCTGCGGGGCACTCAAGCCATAATCTGGCTGTTGTAACGCAATAAATAGAATCGTGGAAATCCCAAGAAAGCTGAGTCCTCGCAGTCCGCCCACGGATACTCCGGCGACGGCGGCGCTCATAAATAGACTGAGCGATAAAGCAAACAAAGATTAGGAACGCAAAGCGGGTTCCAGGCTGCGCTGTGACCTATAAAGCCAAATTTATGGCCGCCGCACCGTGCATATGTGTTTGCCTTGATAGCGGCAAACAGACAGAAGGACAGACGGATGTGATGTTTGCACACACGCACACACTGCGAGTGAGTCACCCCCTGTCAAGGCTAGATACAACCTCCAAGGTCTGGATTAGATGTTGAGTGAAGTGTTGCGTCGTTGCTGCAAAGACTCTCTTGGCGAGCGATAGCAGAAACACGTGCAAACATTGAAATGTTCGCGGTATCAGCGAGTTTAAATCATTCGCGATAAGTGTGCCCTCCTGTGGCCCCTCCCTCGCGACGCTTATCGGTGAGTGCTCCGATGAGTGGTGGGCGATAAGAGTGCGGTGCTGAGCAAAGTGTTATTACCTCCAGTTGTCCTCGAACCGTGTGCGGTTATCGGCTGGCCAAAATAAATTAAATTCAATCGATTCGGGCGGGCGGTCGGGCTACCGGTCAACGGCGGTTGACGGTTGACGTGATACTGGTTTGTAATCATTTCACACAAATCGATGGGGCACTTGACGAGGGGGCGATAAGTGAGAGGACTTAGGAAGGTTTTTGACGTTCTGTACACGTCACTATCGGAACTCTTTACAGGGACAGTAAAAGGGGACTTGTGCGCGGGAAAAATGAAGAAGGGGCATCATGCCCCCCCTGCATAAAGTCTGTTAAACACATGAGGGATTATTTGAGAGGGCTTATATTTTGGTTTTTTGAATATTATTTGTGAGGAGAGTCAAGGAAAGAGCGAAGAGATATAAAAGGGGGCATCATGCCCCCTTGGATACAGTAGTGTACAAACATGTGAGGTTATCCGAACTTGGGGAAGTTTTTTTGACGGTTTTTCTTTGTCATTCAAAATGACCCTTATGACAACAGTCATAAGGAAGGGGGGAAGGGGGTAAAAGGGGTCATCATGTGCCCTATCATACGGTATGGTGAAGATATGAGGAATTCTTTTTAGAGGATTTATATATTGGTTTCCAGAAATTTTTTTTATGACGAAATTGAAGGAAAAAACGAAAAGCTGTAATAGGGGGCACCATGCCCCCTTTCATACAGTCGGGGGAAAACATGTGAGACAAACTGAGAAGAGACACGAGGAAGTTTTTAGACGCATTTTCTTTGTTATTTAGAGTGTGTCTGTAATGATTGGCGTTCTTGCGAAATTTTGTGAAAAGGGGCATCATGTCCCCTTTCATACTGTCACGTGGAAACGTTAGTATTGAGAATGTTTTTTTTCACGCTTTTTATACATCCAGAATATTAGATCACGGTGGTCTTTACAAAAAGAAGTGTTCATGTTTAAATGTGTAAGAATAGAGTCTAAGGGGTACAGTGTCCCCTTTCACAATGACGGGTAGGAACATTCGGGATCATGTGAAAAATAAATTTGAGGAAGTCTTGAGCATTTAGTGGAACGCAATAAATTATGTTTCACGATGGCAACATACAAAAGTTGTAAAACAAAAAAGGGGTCCAGGGGGGCATCTGTGTTTCTAATAAATATTCGCTCAATTCTAATAACTTAGAAGGCCATTGGATTCTGAGACAACGGCCCCGTAAAAATGTTAGGTGATTAAAATGTTAAGAAAAACTATGAGAGGGTTTTTATGGGGTCACCTTAAAATGAGGGCGTTCCTTGACGTTTATCCATCTGCAAAAAATTTCTAGCTTATGAGCGGTGTAAACATTTTTAAAAGAGGGTCCAGAGGGTATCATGTTCCCCATCATCCGGACGACTCAAAAACAAAATCGTTGTTAATTTGGGTAGCGATCCATAAGAATGTAACTGATGAAATTTAAAATGGGGTCATAGGGGGTCACTTTGTCCCCTTGTTAGTGAAGTGGAAGTAACATGTGCCTTTCTTCCCAAATCCAGAATCCAAATGAAATGTGTCATCATGCCCCTCATGTGTGTTCTCGTATTTGTATTTCCAAGGGGTCCGTATGCCCCTCATATGTGTATTTTTTGACACTTTGGCGATCTTTGCTGCTAAACTGAAATGGTCTTCTGTGACATTCGGATATGGGTTTCCAAGCTAAGGCGTTGGCTCCTTTTTTCATTAATGAAAAAAGAAAGAGAGGGAAAGAGAGAGAGGATGAGAGAGAAGGAAAGAGAGAGAGAGCGAGAGAGGGGGCAGAATGGAAATAAAAAAGGGACTGGTGGAGGCTGGTTAAGGAAATGCCTTCACCGTATATTGCGCCTCATCCTGATTTTGCGAAGCTAGCAAGGCCGATTAACCATACATGTCGCATCCGAAATCTAAAAAGGGGGTTTGAACCCCTTTACCCATTGATTTGGGAAAAATTTGACGGAACGTGACTTCAGAAGCATCATCTGTTGGCTTCAAATGCTTGTTTTGGATTGAAATTCTTGAGGGCTTGCTGACAGTGATGAGGAGAGGAGGACGGGGTCTGGCTTGTTTTTTTAGGAACTTGAAGACATTTTCTACTGTTTTTCTAGGCCAATTTTGTTGCAGTTGCCGGTGGTAATAAGAAGATGTCTATTTATGTACGTCCACACCGGGGGGTATTGTGTCCCCCATCCCCCATCATATATATCTGCTTGAACATGTCCTTTGGTTCGTGTTGGTACATCGATTTTCCTACAGCCTGATGAGGAAATTGGGAATTCTCCAATGGGACCTAAGGTTTGAAAAAAGGGGGGTTGTGATGCACCCATCATGGGTATCCTCTGGTGACATCGAGGGCTCGGAAAGACGTTATTTGTGTGTATAGCAAGACTTCATGGAAACATATGCCCCCCATTCGGAAGTTTAAGAAGAAATTAAAGGCTTATCTGAATGGGCTTTGGAACATTTTCGACGGTTGAGTTTCCCTCGAAAGTTTGTCGAAAGGAACTTTAGACGATGGGTTCTTCATTCTCCAGTTTTTGGCATTTAATTCATTTTTGTACCAAAATCTGCCCTTCTTTAGCCGCCGTTCCTCTGACAGTTGGTCTTATAAAATGACAAATCCGTCGCAAAAATAAAAAAAAAAAACACTGTCAAGGTCGTAAAAAGTTGATTTTTCAATTCACAAGCACACGCTTCCTGTCAGTGTGAAGTGAAAAACTTCTAAAGCGTGTCCATGTCCCACCGCTGTTGATGGTTAATAAATTTAAAAACTCAAAGCCCCCCCCTCCAACAACATGTTCAAGCACATCAACCACCAACCAACCTCAAAGAAGCAGTTTCCACATCTCTCTGAGGCACACGGGGAAAAACACAAACATCAATGAGCTTCTCTCACTAGCGACATAAATTAAGTTCTCGCCCTCCCCCTCCCCTGCCAACACGGCTGCTGGCGTGGGTGTACTTGGAAAATTGTTCGCTCGTGGCGCCCGTGTCAAAATTAATGACATCAGCACCCAATTTTGGATCTATTTCCGAGTGAGTTACATAAAGTGAGAGTGTTGATTTTTTTTTCGGGTAAACGAACGGCAGACATTCAGACGGAAGTCATTAAACACACCACCGACCAGAGGTGAGGGAGGGGGGAGCAACAGACAGCTTCTGTGGGCTCACGGTGATCGTTATTTCATGATATTTACAGTAATTGAATAGCGGTAATAAATTCAGTTTCCATCGCATTCGTGGGAATGTACCGCCTTAACGTTCTCGAGAACAGACTTGAAAGCAGTCAGGTTTCTGCCTACCGGACGGGTTAGCAGGCGTGGCGTTCAGAATGTTTGGAATGGGCAAGTGAGGCAGTGGCGGCATGGTGTTGGATTTTAATTGCGGTGTTAATTTGATTTTTAGGTTTTTCTTTTCACATTTACGATCGTCGTCCATTGTTTGGTGCGGACCTTGATGCAAGCCAACTAACGCTACCGACGTGTGGGTTCCCATTAAATGATTTCTTGAGTTCACCGAATTGATGAAATGATTGATGAAGCAGTTAAGTGGAGAATCATGACTGCCTGGTATGGGGGGGGGGGGCTTCTCCTTTGTTTGGGGAGAGATGCACTTTCGGCAATGGCGAGTAGTTGCGCAAAGTGCTGAGTAAAATGAGGATTCTGAAAGCGGCGCCCAACGAGAGGACCTTTTTTTAAGTTTTGTGTTGAATAAAAAAGAACTAAACAAAATTTTGTTGGCTGATGATTTGAAAATGCTCACAATTTGATTTAGCGTTCCAATTGAAGCCAAACAATGTCTTTGAAGTGAAAGAATTCGAATTGGCGCCCGACTTGACACCAACTGTCGGGATAATTTTATTATCCACGTATGTGTCTGATCGATTTGTTCAGTTGTTAAGTGTGAAGCGATTTAACCTTAAAAACTTCAAAAAGGTTTTCCGGAACTTGAGTCGATTGGGTTGCGTCACAGGCGTTGCCTTTAATTGCGCAATCCAAGTTGGTTGAGGTCCTTCCCCACTTGTGTGTGCCATCTCTAACGACGTCGTCCTCTATTGCGTTGCTCAAATTCGAAGACTTTTCGACCCGGATCAATGGTGTCCATATGCTCTAGATGACCTACTCCACCACACTCTCCTGATAAGCCTCCAAGGGATTTTCACCTCTTCCGCAGTCTGGCGCCATTTTGTTGGCAAACGGTGCTTTTAAGAGGCCATAAACCTCTTTGAAGTGTGCGGTATACATGCCACAACACACAGTGATCTGTGGTATCCTTCAAAATTTCAGAAAAGATGCATCCTAACGTCTGTGCAGGGGTGCAGATGATATTTGATTACTTCTGGGTCAGGAGAAGCGCCTGAGTTTGTTGCAAGAAATCATCCTTGGGTTGGGGTACTATTGTCTGTGAGTGATTTACTCGACTTTCGCACAGGTCATGGCTGATCTATTGGTTCTTCCTAAGATAACAGAAGAGACTGTATGACTAGCGAAAGAATCGAAAATCGAAAGCGGGGTTCACAGGGGGTCATCATGGCCCTTCTTTGGAAGTCAATTCGCTCCCGAATCCAGTTGACAATCGAAGTGTGTCCACGTCCAATTGAAAAAAAAGAAAAAAGTCTGTAGGCTTCAAAGTATTGACAAAGCTTCGTTTCAACTTGAACCCCTTTCTGACGCGTCTCTTCGTCACTTCCCTAGTGCTTGCCGATGATAGTTGCGAGATGTGTTTCTCCATCCACAGCAGTGGACAGGGGACCTTGTATTCCTCGACAGTCTGACGAGGACACTGAGCATTATTTAGTGGAACCTAAGGATTGAAAGAAGGAGAGTGAGGTGGGCGTACTATTGTCTTACAATCGATTTTCAATTGGGTATTGTTTCAGCATTCCTCAACAATTCACGAATCAGTTTGAGGAAAGTTCGGCACAAAGATTGTTCTGTCCAGCAATTCAAGGCGCAACCATACGCTTCGCAGTTTGAACTTCAGACCATCATCTTTTCCCAAAAGCGCATTTTCACCTCGGCGGCTATGTTGGAGAACAAAATTACAAGACCTAGGTCCCTTATTGTTGTGAAGCCAATGCATTCACTGAGAGTGACAGCTGAGTGCAGTTTGTGTGAGTGTTTACATCGCTGCACCATTTCTTCAGTCCAATGCAAGTACAGATCAGCGGTTGACCAAATATTTATATTCCAGTAGATCTTGAAAAAGACCCAAGAGCTTTAAGTCGATACTCACCACCTTTTCGTCCACAGTATTTATGGAAACGAGCATTCCATAGAATTGTCCAGTTCTGTCATTCCTGCAGACCTCCTCCATCTTTGCACAATGACTACAGAGAGTGTCCATAGCCCCGTCGAGGTTGGTAAAGGTTTTACTGAGGCCTTTGATGTTTAAAAAGGATCTCGATCGTCCGAAGCTCTGTCGTGTGATGTCTTCAACATCATTTGTGAGACGGTCATGCGGAACGTCGTCAAATGTCAAAACCAGAGGCACGGTCTTCCACAAGTCTGTGGAACTTTTGGCTGATGATAATGACAGTATCGGACTGTCAGTGGGACCTTTGTGGACATCGAGAAGGAAGCGGCTGTGATGGGTCTTTCGAGTGCGAAATAGTGAGAGACTTGTCTGCACTGACAGCATCACAGAGACATGTAAAACAAAGGGTCACGCTTCCCAAGCGCTGTGTTTTTAGACTTAGAAGTCCACTGAGGAATACAACCCTCTCTCGAATGAGCATGTTATCTCCATATGAGACCTAGCTAGTGCCACTCCTGCTGTATGGATCAGAAGCATAGATCCAAGCTAAAGCGAACGAGGAGATTTTTGGGCGCTTCGAGAAGAAGTCATTCGAGTTATGGAGATGGAGATGAACAAGATGGAGAGGCATGTTGGCTGAGGCCCTGGACCCAGTCCAGACAGTAGCGACAGCCGTAGGAGTGGGCATAACGAAGCGGACTCACTGAAATTGATGGCTCACGGAAAATGACACCCGATGCCACGCAGCTCACTCCACAACCACCAATTTTTAATTCCGACGTCAAACGTCGATCATCCTAGTCCAGCTTTATGGTCGAAAACCTGGACGCTACTAAAAGCGGATGAGGAAGCCCTTAGTCTTTTCCAGAGAGAAGTGCTGCCTGCGATTTTTGATCTAGTAAACGTTGATGGCATCTGGGGAAGAAGATTTAACAACGAACTCTATGGACTGTAAAGCGATATGCGCCTGGTCAAGCTTCTTCGGATACAACATGTAGAGCGTATGGACACCGGCCCGAAAAGTCTTCGAATCTGAGCCATTGGGACATCGCAACAGAGGAGGGCCTAGTCTAAGGTGGCGCACACAAGTGGTGAAGGGTCTCAATCTGCTTGAAGTGCGCAATTGGAGGCAGCTGGCTGGAGAGGCATGTTGGTTGAGGCCCAGGTCTACCCCGGGCTGTAGCGTCACAAGAAGAAGAGGACATCAGACGTCCTGGTGTTGTCAATGGGCCGCAGGGGAGCAATGATTCAACCCTTTTGGACTTGTTTTTTGTGGGAGCACGGTGAAGGACTGATGGCAAACGTTTATCCAAGCAAACTGTGAGTTATAGCCTGAAGTCGTCAACAAGGTCTTTGGGGATGTGGGGTGACGAGGCGGCCACTAGATCGACACTGTATCTCAAAATCAATGGGCATGCCTGGGCTTTCTGTTAAGGCCATAATAAACGGGCAGAAAAAATCATTTTGTTCATTTTATTCGAATTTCGGCGACAGATTTGAAGAAGGAGCAAAAATACAACAGACTCTTCTCAAATCGGTTCACATCAATCGTTTCTGTCCCAAATCCAACATCGACCATTTGGCCCAATTCCCAAACCAAGCACCCATTTATTTATAGAAATAATAACACACCCCCCCCCCCCCCCCCCTGACACCCACGCACTATCAATTAAATTAAATTTCATCGCAATTAATAATTCAAAAATTGAATTGCCAAATCGGCCGTCAGAGGCGGATGTCTGTCGGCTGTGTTTTGTGTTTTTTTTTGGCAAAAGTTTTAGAAATTTAGTGCAGCACGAGTTAATAATTTACAAAGCGATATTTATTTTGTTTTCCATTTTGTTGGGCGTTTTTTTTTTGGGTTCGCGTTACGGGATGATTCAGCACGCGCTAGTGACCATCCGACCTCGCACGCACGGAGAACTGGTAATTTGATTTATTTATGAGACGACCCCGACCGTGCGGTCATCTGTGGGATCGGATGGATTTGTGGGGCGCGCTTCCATTCGGTTGTAATTAGTCGGTTTTTTTTGTGTTTCAATATTTTAATTAGATTGAATATGAAATGAGGGTGCATGCGAGCGATGCGTTTAGAATAAATATTTTATGAGAAGTTTGCAAGTGGGGGGTCTTTACAATTTTGCGGATGATCAGAATTTGGTTCGCAAATGCATGAGTGGAGGGGAGCAATTCATCAACTGTGGCAAATGAGGGGAGGTTGTTGGGAATATTTATCTTATTCTAACACATTACTCAATAAGTCACGGGACTGACATATAGAGGGCGCCGCCAACCAAAGATCCATTTAATTTTTAGGAAGTACAAACGTTCAAATGACACCTGTCAAATTTTCATGACAATCTGATTCAAGTGACGCTACTTTTGCGATTTTTTAAAACAATGGAAAAAACAGGATTTCGTATGTTGATGAATTTTTGATGGGAAAAACTACTGTGCAAGGTCAACAATGGCTCAGAAAGTGTTACAGGGACTTTGCTCTATCAAAAACGACTATTTGTCGTTTGGAAGGCTGACCTTAAACGCGGCAGCACAGACACCAATGATGCTGAACGCTCTAAAAGGCCAATTGAAGTGGTTACACCGGAAAACGTCAAAAAAGTACACAAACTCGTGTTGGAAAACCGCAAAGTGAAATTGCGTGAGATAGCTGACACCTTAAAGATATCAGAAGGCAGTGTGTTAACTATTCTGCATCAACATTTGTCCATAAGAAAGCTGTTTTCAAAATGAGTGCCGCCATTGCTAACAATGAACCAGAAACAAGAACGTATCGATGATTTTGAGGGCTCTTTGGAGTCGTTTCGCCAGAATTAACAGGACTTTTTGCGTCGGTATGTCACAATGGGGGCATGGGCCTATGCACACGAGGCAATGTCCTTGATCGCGTCCAACATGGCGAGCTGCCAAGGCTATCCTCGTCCGTGCATAGGTTAAGTTGACATACAGCCTCCCCGTGGCGCCCCCTGGCCATCACAGCATCCGTTGTGTGATGAACCAATGTATGCAGCGACTGGCCTACCAGTCTGTAGGTTGTGCGTGAGGCTAACTCCCTCACCACAAAGAAAAAGAATCGAGTTCAGAAACGAGAACATGCCTCGGATATGGACGGATCCAATGTTGTAGATCCCAGTAAACGTACAAAGGACAACGATTTTCGGTTCTGCACGTGGAATGTGAGGTCCCTTAACAGACCACGTGCCGGCGAACAACTTGCGGAGGCCATTGACTGCTACAAAGCCGATATCACCAACATCCAGGAAGTGCGGTGCGATGGGCCGGACAGAAAGAACTTGAGGAACTGCGCCAACTACTACAGGCAGAGAAGGCAGCGCTTATTCAGATGCGGATTTGTTGTTCGATGCAGACTTAGGCAATATGCCTTAAGCTACGATCACTTAAGCGAGCGCCTCATGACAATCCGCATTAAGGCTAAATTCGGGAACATTAACCTGATATGCGCTCACGCCCCGACAGAAGAGAAGGATGACAACAGCAAGGATGAGTTCTATGATTTCCTAGAAAGAACATAAGATCGATGCCCCAGCTATGACACCAAGATCGTTCTAGGAGATTTCAATGCTCAGCTGGGAAAAGCGGACATCTTTGCCGCCGTCATCGGGAAACGCAGCCTGCACGACACGACCTCCGGAAACGGACTCAGGCTGCTGGACTTCGCCGCGGGGCGGAACCTCTCTATGAGCAGTACGCGGTTCCCACATCGCAACATCCATAAAGGAACCTGGCGATCACCTGATCAATCAACCGTCAACCAGATTGATCACGTTGCGATCGACGTCAGACACTCCTCCAACATTCTCGATGTCCGAACATTCCGAGGCGCTAACATCCACTTGGATCATCAACTTGTTGTAGCCAAGGTAAGAACCCGGAGATCGAGAGGGCAACGGAGTCAAAATCGGCGGAGCAACTGTTTGACGTCGAAAAACTACAATTGCAACAGATCGCTGAGATCGCTGCCGACCGAGTCTCTCTGAAACTCACCCAAAGTTCAACGCTGCCTGCACTGACAATAGAAGAAGAATGGAAACGTTGTCAGAAAGCCATCAAAGAAGCTGCCACTGATGTGTTGGGTTTCACGCCACCACCCAGAAGGAACCTACGGTTTGACGACGAGTGCAGGCAGGCACATGCAGCTAAACAGGAGGCCTACCAGCCAACACTGCATCGAACAACGAGAGCTGTTCGTAAGCTCTACGAACAGAAAAGAAGGAAAGAGAATCGGAAGGAAGAAGAGAAAGCATGAGAAGCGCGCGGTGAAAGAGATGGAGAAGTGTTATGGCGGGAATGAAGTTCGAAAATTTTACCGGAAGATATAGGGTTCGGATCGAAGCCTGCCGGGACCAGAACGGAGACCCAGTAATAGATTCGCAATCGATGCTGAGATCTGGAAAGATCATTTCTGCAGACTTTTAAACGGCGATGACGGCCCAAATCCCGCTGTTAGGCAGAATGTTCCTCTCAATTTGGACGATGATAGGCAAGAATTTCGTCCCCCTCAACTTAGATGACGTGACCGACAGCAACATCAGGCTGAAGTCGAACAGA
This sequence comes from Eristalinus sepulchralis, assembly GCA_944738645.1. NCBI lineage: Eukaryota > Metazoa > Arthropoda > Insecta > Diptera > Syrphidae > Eristalinus > Eristalinus sepulchralis. The sequence goes on from OX122883.1 coordinate 66,647,564, forward strand.
GCTGCTGAAGCGGATGGACTATCCCCAGAACTGTTTAAAGCAGCTGGAGATGAACTGGTTGGGCGCATGCACCAGCGCCCATGCGGATTTCAGTGAAAGATGGCATTTCGAGCTTCATTTTGTAGGAAGACATCATACAAATTTCATGTTTCTGAAAAAAGTTGTTCACATTTGAAAACGAGTGCAAATTTAGTAACAAAAGTGTCATATAATATATAATAGCTCTGAAATGTTATAAATCTGAAAGTATTAATTTTGTCTGGCAATTCTTAAGCTTGTCTGAAAGATGGCATTACAGGCTTTATTCTTCAGGAAGACATCCCTTAAATTGCATTATCCTGTAAAAAGTTATTTCCGTTTAAAAATGAGTGAAAATTCGGAACATTGTCAAATTTGGTTTTGATTTTTAAGATTCACGCTTCAGAAAAGTGATGGCATTGCCAGATAAAATTAATATTACAAGAGATGCTCCAATAGGCAGTTTTCCAAATAAATTTATACCATATTGATTTTTAGCGGATTTCCAGATTTATAGATTTCATTGAAGTGATTCACTTCAATGGAGCAAGACACACGTTGCCTCAACAACCCCCCACCCAACCACGCTGTCTATCGCGTTTAACCGAAAGCAGGTCTATTTCTGGGTCCCCTATTGCCGAGGCCACTCAACCGCCGACAGTCGGGCACTTATCCCCGACGGCATAACGCACAGCAAACAAACAATTCACATTTCACTTTAATTGGTAAACAGCATTTTCTAAACGCGAGAAATTTCACACAAATTAAGCCTGACCAGCGTCGACGACACGGCACCGATGGTTGCCAGCAATGCACGACCAGAAACGGCGGCGCAGCGAAGCCGTGTCAGAGGAACGAAGCGATACCTCATCCGGATCACGGCGTGTAATCCATTTGTCATTCCGAGCGGCCATCACATGTCTCGTACGTTTTAACACACTTCAGATATGTTAATTGGCGAGCGTCAATTGGAATTCGGCCTCTCTCTCGCGCGGCGAGAATCTGCGCCAGAATTAGACGACCCTTCAAAAATCGACACCCCCGCAGATGACCATGCTGCGGCCGCCTCCCCCTTCACCGTCGCGGGTTATTTTTAATCACCACTGTGCGGCAATTATACGACACCCGAGTGCCCGCGACAGAATTTCTCCGCAATTCCGCCGCCGTCCCCGGCTATTTGTATCTATTTACATTTTCTACTGTGTGGCCATTAATTTGACAGCGGCCGACGGACAGTGTGCGGGCGTAGGCAGCCACCGCGGTCTGGTGGTGAGCGGCGGTGGTGACAAAAAACCAACAAAAACTGTTCATGTCCGCGGTCTGCTAGATGACATGACGACAGCGACGACGTAGCGGTGTGGGAGGGACTAACAAGCAGTTCAAGGTTTATTGTTTCAGATTTTGAGCTGAATTCCCCCCTTTAGACTCCCCGGCCAACTTGATTGACGCGCGATTCTGGGATTTATGTCCCCCGACCGTGCACCCTGTGCTCGGGCCGCTGTGTGCTTTCTTTGAATTCGTTTGCTGACAATCGGCCAAGAAGTCAAAAGCGAGAGGAAGTGAGGTTTTTGAACTTTTTTACCCCGTCGACGACGTCGCTGCGCATTTGTTGGCCAGCGGCCAAGCGTAATAACCGAGAAATTGTGTTAGATTCGGAATCGGATTCGATGTGCAGCATCTTGGCCGCTGATTTATTTGTTTGCTGCTCGGAATGTTTACGAATTTCGGGCGGAGCTTTGTGAGTGAAATATTTTAGTGTCGCAGGACATGTCGCGTTTGATCGCACGGCGAAGATGATTTTCCGTTTAAATTAATAGACGATTGTTTTTGGACGCAAATAGATAAATCGTTTGTGGGATGATTCATGCGGAAGACTGTTGGGGGGGAACACGTGTCAAAATGGCCTGCTGGCGGATGAGATCACGCTTGTCAGTGAAGGAGCGCACTTTATGGTGGATTAATGCGGAGGACGTGCTTTGGATTGGTTTCCTTGGCGCAAGTGACTAAGTGGAACGGTTCTCAAGTGGAGTTCGCGGAGCCGCTTAACGGTTGAGTGAGTTATTTATGATGGAATGGGGGATGTGTTAAGATGAGAAGACACTTTCAATGCGGTCGTAAAACAGTGTCCATTGGCCTTTCTGACTGGAGAGAGAAGTCCAGCCGAACGTCAATCTCTAAGCGTTGAGAATACTGATGCGAAGTATGCCCACGTCCTGCGATTGTCTGTCTCGCGATGTGCCTTGTCATCGCTATAGGGTCTCAGAGTTAAAAATCCTTTTTGAATGTCTGAAGGATCAGGCTATGTGTGTTCAGTGCTCTGGGAGGTCTCTGCTGATGTCGTTGTCGTTTAAAAAAAAATCGGCTTAGACTCCATCGTAGCAATAGCAATGATAAGAAGTTAGACCTCTCATTGCATCAAAGTAAAGCCACGCTGACGAACAGGGGGATGGAAGGGACAGAAATGACGAAAGTCGGAAAACACAATATTGCTTACAATCGTGTCATAAAGTATCGGACCATTCTCTGTTCGGTTTCAAAAGTAAAATTTAATCCAGCTGACACCGCGTTACATTTTCGATGAAAATTTTATTTCTTTATAAGGTTTAGGCTGTGCCATTAGATGTCAAGAACAGAGTCATTCAACTATCAGCGTCAAAGAGATCCGCGATATGTGATCCTTTTGAGGCATTTTTTAAACACTTTTTCGTACATTTCGGGCGGTGTCTCGGTCATAGCTCGACTTATGTTGGCTTCTAATGCGTCTAGAGATTTGAGTTTTTTCACTTTGTGAAAATTAAAATTTAAAGGCGTCAAATCACACGATCTTGGTGGTCAATTGCCATCACCAAGGAATGAAACTACGCGACTAGGAGACTATTCACCCAATACGTCTATAATTGGTCGTATTGTGTGGCTTGTTGTCCGTCGTCTTGATGAAGCCACATACCGTTCAAAGTCCTAATCTTCATTTGACCATATTGCTCTGAATTGACTGCAACCGTCAGCCTATTGGGATCGTCTAAACCTTTTCGACAGGAGAGCGCTCCAAGCCATCGCTTGATCTTGATGCAACGGCACCTAAGCCATAGAGCAGGACAAGAATGACCAAGGTGCCGGCTTGGACTTTCAAGAAAGGTCTGTCGGTTGGCAAAAGTAACGCAATCACTGATGGTAGCAAAGACCATTTGCGGCAATGGCCGTTGCCAGACCCAGGGGTTAAGGGGAACTTGAGGCTTGATCAAGAACCTACATTCAGACGCTACGAGAGGTCAGAAACGCCTTAATCATTGTTCCAGCCTGACCATGCTGTAGCCGATCTTGATCGGTGACAGAGCCAATTGGTGGTGTACCGCGCTAACTGGTCTGAAGCAGTTTTTTCACTCTAGTGACTCAGACCACCGGTCAATCCGGACTCATGTGTGGATCACATCAACAAGATTCGAATAACCATTCAACCTTCGTCTGAATGGAACTCCTCCATATTTGCGTTATTTTTCGGCATATTTTAAAAGTCAAAAAAAAAAAATCGGTTATCGGTCCATTTGACTGCGACCGTCAGCCAATTGGCATCTTTGATGAAATACGAACCAATGACACAGAAGATCGCATCAAACAGTCACTTTGTCTGGATCCGGCGACCGTTCTTTAGCCACTTGTGGAGTTTCTCTGCCCCATATCCCACACTTTTTGTTTTTAGCAGACCCCCCGAGTGCTACATCACTGAATGTTTTTTATTGTCCGTCGTTCGAACACTCAAGAGGCGTCGTGAAGGATCAGCATGCTTTAGTTGTTGCGTATGTCGGACCTTGTGGTCGCCGTGGCGTAGTGGGTAAGTGCGTCGACCTACACGCCAAAGGTCTAGCTTCGTTTCCCGGATGGAACACCTCGCATTTTTTCACGGCACCCCCTCTTTCGAGTTGCTGACAACACTCAAGGAGTAGTGATTATCTATGAAAAGCTTCTCAAATCTCACCGTTCCGAGTCGGCAAAAAACTGTTGGTCCCTTCAGTCTTGAGAGAACAGTAGCGCTCAAAGCACGAGTACTTGTTGTAGAACCTAGGCCCTGGTCTCTTGTGAGCTTTAGTGCCACCCAATTAAGTCGGACCTTATTAGGATGGAGATCCACATACACAAAAAAAAAAAAAAAAACACCCCTGTGTGTGTGCAATGCGTTCAATTGGTGCGGACGCCCCGGAAGCGAAAACTCGAATCATCAGGGAGATCGGCACTCCCAGCTGCAACACATTCAATTGACCGTGCATTACGACGATGCACAGTCTCTACGCCATCAGTAACACCTTCACTCGCTTCAAATTTCTTCACGACTTTACCGGTTGGTTGCATAGTCATTCAATTGTGACGTGTAATGCACGAAAAGTGACTAAGTTTCGATCATCAATTTTGTGTACATTTTCATCATTTTATCGAGTTGACAGACTATTAATCGATCCATTAGCGTAAATGGCAAACCTTCAGGTACTAGCGTGACACTTCAACTGCCACCTGAGTTTGGGATGTGTCAAATACCAGTCCTACCAACTTGAAACCACATAATGAATAACGCGGAGTACCTGAGAGTGATTTCAGCGATCTCATTCTCTGTGACCCATGTGGTGGAGCAGACAAGTTAGAATTTAGAAAATTCAGAGAAGACTTATCTTGAAAGTGATTTAAGGTTCTAGCAAGGCTTTCATTATAACTGTCGCCATCTGTTCTTCAAAATATTGAAGTTCGTGGTCATGAGGATCGCAAAGGTTTTCCCAGGAAGCGCTTAAGGAAAGACCCTGCTGAACAGATCCACTTTTGGTTGTTAGCTTTGATCGCCATCTCCTGCCCTTGAAGATGATATTTAAGGAGCTACCTAGAGAAGACCACACACTCTGTGAGCTTCGAGGTGTCTTGTAGACTTCTTGTCCGGGAGTTGATTGCTCTCAAGGACTGCCCCTTCAAGAGTCTTTAACGTGGTTGAGGTTTTCATGGAAAACGATGGTCGTCTTGCTGTTTGGGTCTTTGATAGGGAAACTTTTTCTTCAGAGCCTTTGCTGCGTAAATTTACCTTAGTCACAGTAGACTAGTGGAAATACAGAGTTATTAAATTTTACGTGAAGCAAATAGGTGCCACTACACCGCGGTCATGCTATGCGTAGTGACGTACCCCCACAAGTTCATTATTTCGATTCGAAACTCAATTCTGGTGGATACAAATCGATCGGAGAAGCATTTAATGCTCTGCTGCTTGAGTTTAAGAAGTCCAAGTCTAAGTAGACACCCGTTTGAAACGAGTTCGAATTCAGTTTACGTCTGCATCCTAGCGAGTGATTTCAAACACACACAATTCAAATTGGATTCAACATTCAGGCCAGAAAACATGCCAGGACATGCGACCTCTCACAAACCTCTTGGCTCCTCTCTTCAGGAAAAATCTCGTCCCCAACCCAAGCACTGAACAAACTCCGAACTGTCCGTCTGTCTATAGAAGATTGGCTCAATTGGAGCGAACTCAACAACTTCTTCAGGAATTTCTAAGTCCTTGCTGATGGTAACTTGGAGGTTAATGTGAAGGACGACCTTGCAGAGGGAAGAGGGAAAGGCCTTGTGGGACATGAACTGAAATAAGGCTCAAATCTTAATAGAGCTGAGTTTCCAGAGTTGCAAGACCACGCCCTCTGAGGTCGAAATGAATTAAATGAACCAAGAGTTGAGACAAAAAAGGGTCTTAAGAGCTTCTAGTTATTTGTGAGAGAGAAGAAAGACAACCTCCTCTTAGATCCCTATGTTCACTTCGAATGACTTCGACGCTGTATTAGGTTGGAGCGCTATGGAGGCTTTCGCCTATTTCGGAAACACCCTGTCGAGCTTGAGATAAAATGAGTGACTCACAGTTATGGCACTAACGAGGGGACTAGACGTAGATTACTGGTCGAGCCGCAGAAACCAAGGCTTCGAATTTTGTTCCATCTCTTCCACACCTCCCTAGACTCGGTGTGAGAGTCATCTGCCCTAACGGTTATCTAGGGAAACTGCAGATGGTCTGATGCTGTAGAGATGTCCAACTCTCCAAAAGAAACTAATGCCGATGACAGCTGGTTCGACACACTTCTGCCGGAATTGGACCTGATGCGGGTATGGAGACCACATTGTACCTTAGAGTGGCCAAACTGCTGGCTACGACGACCAATCTCTTCGGCGTCCGCACGATCTTCGCGTACACTCTCGGCTTCAGTTGCTCCTCTTCTTCTTCTTCTTGTAAACCTAAAGTCCGGGGTGAACCTCAACCAACATGCCTCTCCAGTCAGCACGATCTTTCGTCAGCTGCCACCAGTTGCGCACTCTTAGTTGGTTGAGGTCCTTTTACACTTGTGTGGGCCACCTTAGCTTAGGCCGTCCTCTATTGCGTTGTCCCAATGGCTCAGATTAAAAGACCACAGTGGCTAAAGTCTCTATAAAATCCCCTAATGCAATGAATGATATGGGCAAACGGGGTTTAACGGGTTCGCTTATGCACACCGTAAGGTCCTGAAAGGCAGCTGAACAATTTACAGACTCTGTAGTGGTATGAGCCCTTTCACGACTACTTGCCAAGCGATATTGAACAAAATTGACAAAACAGTTTGACGGTAGTCACTCGCCATCTGTCAAAAAAACCTGTTGAAAATCAAACCTCACTATGAATCCCCCGATAAATTGTTATATTAAAAGGGAAATGCTGCCTTGTTGTCGGGTTTCAAAGGAGAGTGGAGGTTAATCGCTTGGCGGTCATTTATAGACCTTCTCCACAGCTGGTCAGGCATTCTTCCATTTGAGGTCGCTCTCCGATAAGGCAGCTGTAAACTCTTAAGAAAAGACTCATGGGCTTCCTGTACACATTACAGCCAGCTCATCGCTGCTAGATTGCACTTTATCTCTGTCGGCACATAAGAGTTTAAAATTTTTCCTCAAGGATCTCAACGCATAAATCCCCTGAAACTTAAGGGACACCCCAAATTCTTCTAAAGAGGTGATCTCTACCCAGGCAAGACCATTGCGTTAGCCTTTTCATCTGTCCTGCTCCTTAGGGTTCCTCCCGAGCAAGTGGAAAATACCATTCGTCCAGCCCGTCCCTATCACTGTCACCAATCCTGAACCGACCCAAAGGACTTCCAATCCCGCTGAGAAATCATCGACTTCTGAGAAATCTTGAACCGCGGCAGCTTTATACGGCTTCCGCAGCAAGAGGTTCACTGATGCTCTGTTGGCGAAGCCTACCGGGAAGTGGAACTAATCTTTGGAGGCGTCGTTGCGCTTGATACTTCAAAGGGACTTGACAGAGTCTGGCATCAGGCTCTCTTGTCGAAAATGCGTCCCTCCTTCAATGGCGCCTCCTAACCGTTAAATGCAAATTTAAATTGACCCTCTCTCAGGCCTGTCCAAAGGGCTTTCAGACTGTCCCCTCTCCAAGCAAATCCACCACAAATGTGTGCCTCCCTCGCGCATCCTTGAAAAATTCCCGACAGACAGACAGACCCACACCCACACAAAAGAAAATTAATTTACACTTACCTGGTGATTATTCCACTGCTGAATGAGGTGATCGTGACACAGTCGACAGGCCTGGATCATGCCGCGCGGATCTTTGGGACGCGATCGCGCCGGACGCGGATGAGTCTCGTTGAAGATCGTAAAGTAGGGACGATCGCGCTCCTTGGGGTCTTTTGGCTTGACCGTGCTCAGTTCGATGAGGCTGCCGCGACGCTGTTCGTCGCCGCAGACGTAGCACACTTCGGTAGTTGAGTTCTTGTCGGGCATTGAGAGATCGAGGATGCCCACCTCGACGGGATTGGGTGTGGTGTTCGCGGACGCGTGCTGTGACGTTGGGGTGCGCGCGGACGATGGCGGCTGCTGCACTAGGGGCGAGGAATGATGCGAGTTTCGCAGATCGAGTACCGCGTCGTCTTCGGTGCTGATTGCCGCCGCGGATGCTGCCGCGGGCACTGGCGCTGCCGGAATCACTGGCGGCGGTGGTGGATGGATGCCGATACCGCCACCGCCGCTGCCACTACCGGGGGCGTATAGTTGGGACTTGCCGCCGCCGTATTCGTGCGGCGAAGTCTGAGGGGCCAGGTGATGGTAGGACTGCTGAAGGTGCTGCTGCTGTTGCTGCTGCTGTTGTTGCTGTTGTTGCTGGAGGTGTTGCTGGTGTTGTTGTTGTTGCTGTTGCTGGTGGTGGTGGTATTGCTGCTGGAGCTGGTGCTGCTGCTGGATTTGCATCTGAAGCTGGTGCTGCTGCTGATGGTGGAGCTGTTGCTGCTGCTGGGCCTGTTGTTGCTGCTGTTGGGCGACGGCGGCGGCCGCAGCCTGGTGCTGCTGCTGTTGCGACGGGTAGTTCTGCCCGGATATCGAGTTCGCGTACGAAATTTGGCCCAGCTTCAGTTTGTGATGGGCGAACGAGGACGGCTTTATGTTGATTCCATCGTAGGGCGCCGACGTGGGGCGGGCAAGCTGCTGCTGCTGTGGGGATAGGGACGACATTTGCTGCTGCTGCTGCTGGGAGATGTGGGGGTTCTCTCTCGAGTGCGGTCGACTGTGAGACTTGTCGTTGTAGTTGCGGCTAGAGGGCCGTTGCCCAGGGGGATAATTCACCGCGCCCTTCCCGTAGTAATCGAGCTTCTGCTGCTGCTGCTGTTGGTGGTGCTGCGACGGCGAATCGTTACGTGACGTCGGCCGGTGAGGTGAGTCGTTGCGCAGCGACGATGCGGCCGAGTGCTGCTGCTGTTGTGGCGGCGGTGGCTGCTGCTGCGACGGATGTAATCCCATCGAGTGCTGTTGTGAGAGCCCGTAATCCCGAGACATTGGTCGTTGCACTGAGTTAGGATATGAGTACGCGGACGGTGGGTATGAGGATAGCCCACCGCCGCGATCTGGTCCTCCTCCGCCGCCCCTGTCGCCGCCGCCGGCGCCCCGCTCACCGCCTGATGCGGTCAAGTGCTCTGCACTCAGGCCCAGCATCTGGGCGGCGTACTCCCCCTGGGTGCCGATGTCGGCACCGATGTAGTTCTTCCCATCGACCCGCTTCATGTGGTATATCCGCTGAAGGATGGGCTTGTTCTCTCGCTCGTAGGCGTCCCATTGCTCCGTCAGGGAGCGATAGCAGAGCAGGCACGCACTCACATACTGCTGGCTGGCCTGCAGTTGCGGCACTCCGTCGGGTGGCTCGTGGCGCTCCAGGAACGGAAAGTACGGCTCCGATGGACGTTCGAGATTTGGACGAGCCCGCAGTGACTCATATCCGCCGCGACCGCCGCACACGTAGCATGGCGGCACCGCCTCCGGCGGCGACGGAATATGATTGTTGTGACTGTTGTTCGACTTTAGGTGATGGAGATGGTGCTGCTGCTGCTGTTGTTGTTGTTGCTGCTGATGTTGTTGTTGTTGTTGTTGCTGTTGCAGTTGCTGCTGCTGTTGGTGGTGTTGGTGGAGTTGCTGCTGGTAGTGCTGTTGCTGCATATGATGATGATGCTGCTGAAGCAGTTGTTGTTGGTGATGCTGCTGTTGTTGTTGTTGCTGTTGTTGCTGCTGCTGCTGCTGTTGTTGTTGTTGCTGCTGTTGGCTATCTGGCGGAGAGGTGCGATGTGTGGGTGGTGCTGCTCCTCCCCCCGAAGAGGACGACTGCGTTTGGCCTGCCGATGGTGACGTCAGTTGGAGTGCTGATGCTGGCGCTGCTGATGATTGCGATTGTGGCGGGGGTTCCGACTGCATCAAGGAACCCCCACGCAATTCGTTTTTTATGTAAGCTTTCGCTTTTTCCATAATAATCTGCAAAGAAAATGAGAGGAGATTAGAAAAGGATGTCATGGAGGATTGAAATAAGAGAGAAAAATGGCAAATCCTTGTTTCTTATATGTTGCCACTCTACGCACATGTCTTCGGTGTAAACTTGCACCAATTTTATCAAATCCCTCTTCCCACAGAGCCAATTTCAAATTGCAACCTCGCTGTGAATCCGTGTTGCACCTCAGACACAAACCACCAAATTCACTTCGGAACCGGATTTGCTTTGCACTTTGCTTCAGTCTGATGTCCAATAAAGTTAATTACAAAATCGAGCACTCACTCCCAACCGGATGCACCTCTCCACCCACCTCCTGCACCACACCCCATCGGCATCACCTGATTAACTGCAACTCAGTGTAATCCAATTAAAATCCTGAATACATTGTGTGTCTGTTTGTTTAGTTAAATAAAATTTGCATAAATTTAATTTTCACCAACAGAACCGGTTATATTTCATAAATGCGCTCGCAGGAGGGCATTATTTGCGCCTCTGCACCCCTTTGCGAAATTATAAATATCGATCTCCTCGGGGACCCCCCAGTGCGTGGGTGACTGAAGTGAGTGTGAGGCATAGGGAGGCTGGCATATGCCCTGAATGCATTTTGAAATAATTGAAAGAAATACCACAACACCCAGTGGCCAGTGATGTGCAGTCCTCCCTCCAACAGAGTGCAGTGAAAACATACCCGTCCCCACCGTCATGAGGGAAATTTGGAACTTGTCCTGCTGGACTGGTGGATTTATTGGATTTCGATGCAATCAATAGGAGCAAAATTGAACTGTGCACTCAAAAGGATGTGGGTCCTTGCTCGCTTTGACCTTTCGGCGTGAAAGGTGAAGATGAGTTATTCAATTGGAATTTTGCTGGTGAGGGAAAGCAGGAGAAGGCGAGGAAAAGTTTGCTTTTGAATGAATTTGAATTAGGCCTGTCTGCCAAAGGATGTTGATGATGGATAGAAAGTGTGTCACTTTGTAAAAGATATATAGCTCTGTTTCTAATGGTTTTATGGGAGTTTGTTGGGAGATTTAGGCAGATTCGGCGGTGTTTCAACTTTTCTGACGCATTTTGACAAATTTTCAAAAATTCGACTCAGTTTTCACTCAGAAATCTGACTCATCAGCAAAAAACCGGCACAGTCAATATATCGAATTTGAATTTTTAAGAAATTTGAAATGGCATCAGGGGGTTTTTTCTGACAGATTTTGGTACACGTTTGGGAAAAAAATTTGGCACTTTCAATGCCAGCCAAACTGTTTGCCAATTGTATTTCAAAAACACATATCGACGTCAGAGGAAACATTTTCGAAATATTGAGAGATTTTGAAATGGTTTGCGCGCTTTCTGGCCCAAATTTGACATGAAATTGATCACACTAGAGCCTTTTCGTACAGTTTTTGAAAAGTTTTTGGAACCAAACTGTGTTCTCTGGATATGCAAACCAAGGCATCAGTTCGGAAGTTCAGTTAGAAAACATGTTGGAAACAGTTAGATCATTCAGGCGTTTTGGAAATCGGAACAAATTCAGTCTCAAGAGTTTTCTCTAAGGACAAATTTCATAGAAACAGGACGGACGATGCCCTGATCTTGACATGTGATCAAATTCTTCAACTTCCGAAATGTTCGATTTTTGACATAAAATCGACCAAATTACACCTCACTTGGGGTATCAGCAATGAATTTTGGAATTTTTGATCAGTTTCAAATTTGATGAATAACAAATCAGTCCTTAAAACAGAAGAAAATGGAAATATCTTCTAGTGCTTTATTTTTTAGATTAAGACAGGTTTTTGATAAAAATTCAGGTCTTGGTTGGTGGTTCCAAAATCTCTCTCTCTCTGACTATTGGTTGTATTAAAATTTGGCAGACGTACAACCATTATGTTCGATATCGCTATGCCGAGATAGTCTAAAACGGGAATCAAGAAGAGTGTTAGACACAGAATTTCAATTTCCAAAAGTTTCCTATGTGCTAAATTCAAATTCATCTGCAAGCCAAAGTTCCAAATATACAAAATGCAAATACCCCGCAAACCGAAGGTCTCAAAAATTCAAAAGCCCCAAGCTCAAGATAACAAAAAATCCATAATTCTCATCATCCACTATTTTCAAGATTCAAAAATTCCGAAGATTCTTCATCTTAAAAATGTTAAATCCTTAAAGTACACCGAAACATAAGGAATTTCAAAAATTTTAAATCCAAAAAAGCCCAAAAAGCCTGCATATTCTATATCAAGAAAGGGCAAAGATCTGGAAATTCAAAATTCTTAGAATTTGAAATCCGAAAATTCAAAGTCCCCAAAATGACAAATATCGAAAATCAAAAATCCTTAAATCCTAAGATCCAAAAGGGCGAAAATGTCGTATCGAAATTACGATATCCTAAAAATCAAAAATCCAAATCAACGAAAATGCAAAATCCCAAAAATTAAAAATTCTGAAAATAAATTATCCCAAAAATTCAAAATACCCAAATTTCGAAACAGCGAAAATTAACGACACCCAAATTTCAAAACAACGAAAGTCCAAAAACTCGTGAAATTTGAAATGCTTAAAAACTTGAAATCGAAAATTCAAAATAAACAAAAATTTCAAAAATAGAATTTGTAACAATTGAAAATTAAAAAAATTTAAAATTTAAAAAATCAAAATTTGTATCAATCGTGGAAAAGAGACACGGTGCCCGAATGAAACAAACGTAACCGTTGAGTTGAATGACTTTATTTGTTCATGTGCACATACTCGTTGGTGGATTCCGACGCCTCGAAACAGACGCTGGCGCCGGCATTTATAGGCCGCGATGATAGCGTTACAGCTCGGCCATCCTACCATCGATCTCGCCCTCGAGATCCGAGCTATCCTCTTCGTTGTCGTCACGAGCAAACCCTTCCTCTGGAAGCTCACACCAGGGTTTTAGCTTGTCCGATGCCATGTTGATCTTTAGCTGCCTATGGTTGCGTTGCATGTGCGGGATGCCTTCCACCACGTACCTGTCATTCGGCAACACCTTAGTGACCATATACGGTCCGCGGCATCGGGGCTCCTACTTCCTTGACTTCCCAGTCGCTGCGGGCTCATTCTCTATGAGGACGACATCCTCTGCTGCGTATGAAGTCGGTTGTTGGCGCTTTGCGTCGTACCTCGCTTTCTGCTTCCGATGAGCCTACTTAATGGTGGTTAAGACTGCATACCGTCGTTTTAAAATTCAAAAAATCATGAATTTCAAAGAAAGAAAAAATTCAAAATCCTGAGTATTCAACATTCAGAATACACACACACAGCTGATCAAATTTTAAAATACAGATCATGGGTTATGTTGCAAGATGACCCCTCTTAGGGTCGCTGTGCGCTTTCAAATAGATGCGCAGTTCGGCTGATGTAAGCATTCTGTGTATTTTCTGGCATTTTCTGTTTTTTCCGATTTCGAAAATTTGAGATTTTGAATAATTGAGAATTTATGCCTTAACGATTTTGGGTTTTTTGGAATTCAAGATTTTGAAATTTGGGATGGGCATCCGAGAGTACTAGATGCACATGAGATTTAAGAAAAAAATGTCGGTGTATGGTGAATCAGATCTGTTCCCCACCACGAATGACTTTCCAAAGAAGTTCTAAATTCAAAATTTCAATCATTTCTGTCAGATTTTTAGAAACGGATTCAATTTTTATGTAGATTTTAAATTACAATATAAAAGGAAACTTGAATGTAACTCTGTGCTTGAAACCGTTTTCGACATTCGATTGATCTTCAAAAACAGTTTGTTGTACAACAGGTTTTACAAGTCCCAAGACTGAAATTCATCTCGCTGGCTCATAACTCCAATACCGCTGTCGAATTTCGGAAAAGAAACTACAGGAGTCTACCCCAGTTTTCAACATATAAGCAGTTTTAAAAAATGAAATTGGAAATAGTGTTTTTTCTTAAGACTGACAGAGTTTTTTTGATGTGAATCAAGCCCATCCTGTTCAAACACACTTCATTGGTCCCGTCAATGTAATTCGTTGAGTTTGACCGATGCAAGGTTGATGTACCGCGCAACGTTTTCGAGACATGGGTGGTTTTTCAACAGACCTTCCGCAGCGTTAGACAGGAGTTCGACGAAGGATTAATAATACAAATTGAGTGGCATTACAGTCCACAATGGACCAAGGCGTAGCTTCTACAAAAACACACTCGTGTTGTGCGTGCTTACTAGTAGAAGGGATCGACAGTTGTTTGCCGACTTAGAACGGCGAGATTTCAGCAGACTTTTATAGCCAACTGATACGCTTTGAGTGTTGTCAGTGACTCCAAAGAGGTGAGGTGCCGTGATCCGTCCGGGAATCGAACCTAGACCATCGGCGTGTGGTTCAACGCACTTACCCACTAGGCCACGGAAAAGGAAGTAATTTAAAAAAATGGTATGTTTGAATGAGTTTCAATTCGTTGTGAAGTTCAACTCCAAGACAATTAATTTCCTTAAATCACGCCTCGACTTTCGAATGTCCTGTGACCCTTTTTTTTTTGCAAACTACCACTTGCCACGGAATCTCATCCCTCCATCCTGCACAAATCACATATCGAGCGCACGCCTCGACGTTGGCATCAAAACGAAACACGACTAATTAAAGGGAACGCCAACCCTCCCGATCGACAGGTGTTTGCATTGCACCTCTGTACAGTGAGCCGGCAAATCTTTCCTTCTTACATTTGCATGTCCTTCACTCCTTCCCTCTCGACCGAGCATTTTTAATTACCACTTGCCACGCATCACAGCAACTCCGATTGACACAGTTTAGTGAGGCAGACAAATGGAGGGAATAGTCACACAGCCGCGTCCGCATCATGCTCTTCATTACAAATCCCCTCAACGTCAACTCATGCCTGTCATGCTCTCGCAATGATGACGATGATGAAGGTGCCACTCAGCCACGTCATGCAGCCCATTTACACGACCGCTCACATCCAGCACACAGGAAGTGAGACCGCCCGCCCAGTGTCTGCCTGATGACTGGATAAATCTAATCGGCGATTCCCTTTTGCCTCCGCTCTGCGTTTTGTGAACTTCTCACCTGACGATTATTATTAATGGTAATTTGCGGCGTCGATTTCCTCCGCTGCTGCTTTGTGTCCGAGGTAAACGCTCGCTCACATGACATGTTGAGCGGGGCGGCCTGGCGGTCGGGCGGAATGCGGATGGGGAATGGAATGGCGAATGTTGTTGCTCTGTTGTGAGCGAATTATTTTGAGTTGGAGGTGGCGTCCGCAACGGTGTGGATGGTGTGCAAGCCAGTGGCTATCATGTTTCCAAGTCGTTTAGCATTTTGTCAGAATTCTGGGTAAGCGACGGGAGTTGAATTTTGAATTATTGCGTCAAAATTTGGGGAGGGGGATGGGAGTGCAAAGTGCTTCAAGTGACTGTTGTTGTCTATTGTGTCGTGAGGTGGTGCACTCCCTTGAGTGAGGGATCGATGGTGACAGTGATGAGCTTTGAAGGAGGAGAGTGTAAGAGACAACTGACAAGGAATTGGAGGGTGTGATGGATGGGATACTAGTTGAGTTCGCGACTGTGGACGTGACCGCCGAGCTGACCGTCAAACCTGAAGCGTTGCTTGTCATGGTTGTTACCACGTACACTTCTTCTTCTTTTAAGCTTTCTGTCCACAAAGTGTCAAGCGACTGGCAAGACTCCTGATCCTTGAGCATTGACCAGGTTTTGACAGGTACCAGTGATGAGACGTTAAGTCTGCGGACATTGACACTCTTCACAGATGAAACTTGCAAGAAGATTCAGAGAACCTGAGGCGACACACAGTTTTCAAGATATGGACAGGTTTCTGGGTCTCAAATCTAAGCCCGCTTTCAGTTCAATTTTAGGACAGATTTGTCACCATTTCCCGTCACAATTTGGTCCACATTTGCCAGACAAATGTTTTCAGAAAAATCGAGAATTTGTATAAAATTTGGAAATTTTGGTGACAAACGGCCCGTTTTAGGGACACAAGCAATTTTGTACGTCAGCTTAGCTTTTGGACCGGAACATGTGTTGACAGAAATTCGGTACAAATTTGATTTCAAAATTACTTACTCAGAAGTAAGAAGCATGTGTTATGTGGTAAAGACGTGACGGAGAGGAAGTATGTGTCAGACTCACGGTTTTCGAGATATGGGCAATTTTTGAAAAATGTTTTAGTGGGACAAATTTTAAAAGGTTAATAATACAAAGAAGATCCACTTAAGATTTGATCCCAAAAGCTTATCTTTCAAGCAGTAATGAAGTTCATAAGAATTGGGAGACGCTCAGTGGACATACAGCAACACGTTTTCGAAACACTAATCTTTTCCAGTGTAAGGACGATTTATCAACAGCACTTTTGCATAGGTCTTCGTACAGGATGAAAATTCACCAAAAATTGTATGTCAAAAACGCTATTTTTAGACTAAGAAGCAACACATAAGACGGGTTTAGTGACTCATATTTTGAAATATGTGAGACTTTTGAAAGTGACGTCGTCTAACAAGGGAATTTTGGAGACTTTTTGGTACAAATCCAAACCAAATTTGGTTCCAAAACCGTTTTTTGTATGTCCGCAATGGGTTTTATAAAAATTCTAAAATCAAGGTTAAGGTGGTTAGGGTTATCCATCGTGAGGTTTGAGTGTCAATAGGCTGTTTTTTTGACAGATCCTACCTGACTCCTGTATAACTACGTTGTCCTTTTGTTTGGCAAAGTTATCTTGGGAAGACTCACACCACAACAGCGTTTCTAACTTGTTCAACTGGAGGACGGGAATCAGCGTTCTGTGAGAAATGTTTTTTTTATGCGATTCAAGGAATTCATTGACTTACTGAAACCACTCTTGAGAATATGATTCGCAAATGTGAGTCCCAATTTACATGAGAGGACGACCGATTAGACCAAATCCAAGACGTAACGAAGAATGTTTGGGAGCTGTAGCCTCGGTGAGCTCCACCGGAATGGCGCTACAATGCATACAGCGCTTGACTTTTATAAAGGGTGTCCCAACAAGAACGCAAGATTTAAATTGGGCTCCATTCGAATTGTCATTGTTTCACATTTGAACAATTATTATTGTTTGTTAGTAGAAGGAATAAGGTCAATAGAAATGAAGCGCTACACGAATGAACTCTCATTATGAAATTGTTTTATCAAAATGGTGAAAGTTTTGCGGCTACAGTTCGCAAATTGCGATCAATTTAGGGTTACAAAAATTCTCCAAAAGAGTCAACTGTAAAGCGATTAATGGAAAAATTTCCTGAAACTTGGACTGTAACTGCTGTAAAGATAACAACGCGCCTTCGACCAGGTCGATCAACCGAAAATGTCGCAGCATTACGATGATGTCGCTCAAACTCCATCCACCTCAATTCGACAGCGAGCTCAGCAAGTCGGGGTTTCCAAATCCACTAGGCAGCGAATTTTGACGAAAGATTTGCATCTTAATGCAGACAAAGTTCAATTGCCTGAGGAACTGAAGCCGACCATGCACAGCGAAGGGAGTTCGTTAATTGGGAATTGGAGAGATAACATGAAAGTGCTGAGTGAGCCGGTAAAAACCTCTTTAGTGACGAGGCCCATTTCCATCTAGATGGCTTCGTCAGTAGCCAGAATTGTCGCATTTGGGGCGAGCATCGAGCATCCTCGAGTGATTCACGAGAAGCAAATGCATCCTCAACGTGTCACTGTGTGATGTGGATTTTGGGCTGGCTTTTATGAAAACGAGTCAGGTCAAGCGCAAACAGTCAATGGTGTTCCGAATCGTGAAATGATTATCAATTTTTTCGTGCCTAGAATTGAAGAAATGAATGTGGAGGGGATGTGGTTTCAACAAGACAGCGCCACATCTCATACAGTCAGAGAAACAATTCAATTGCTGCATCAGGCATTTCCCGGTCGTGTTATTTCGCGTTTTGGAGACCAGAATTGACCGCCTAGATCGTGTGATTTAACACCATTGGACTTATTTCTTTAGGGTTCTTTAAAGACGATGGTTTATGCGAATAAGCCGACGACGACTCAAGCCTTAAAAGAGGAAATTGGACGCTGCATTTGTGCAAAACGGTCATTGAACATTTCATTAAAAGACCGCGTATGTGCCAGCAAAGCCGCGGCGGCCATCTGGCCGATGTGTTATTCCACACATAACCTCATCCTGTCTACTTTACGATATAATAAAGAATTCACAGTTCTTTTTAAATATCTGCGTTTAATTTAAAATATAAATCCTGCGCTTTTGTTGGGACACCGTTTAGAAAGCATTGTGGTCCGATAAATTGGGGCCATCTATGTAGATCGTGCGATATCACAGCTTGGGAATATTTGCTCTGAAGATATCCAAGGTCTGAGATCGGAGGTCTGTACAAATAAGACAGTTACGATTGACACTTCAGAAGCGAAATTATTGCTCTTGTTATCCGCGAGGTACCAGTCACTACACTCAACGTGGCGCCCAAAATCAGACATACGCGTACTTCGTTCATTTTCAATCAGTAAATGCCATGAATTGTTCCATTGTCGGGAAATAAACAATCTTACGTTCAAAGCACAGACTTGATGTCCAAGAATTTCGAACAGTTTGATTTGAAGATGCTGCTTGGAGTCTGGAACAAGCTTTCAGTAGGTAGTGTGGCTGTATACTAATCCCCGAGACAACATCCACCGGTCCGCGTGTCCATCAACGTTTCTGTCCTCACTCATCTGAATCTTGATGGCTCTCACAGCATCGGCTTTCATAAATTGAATGACACAAGAGCCTACAACGGACCTGCAGCAAGTGTCATGCGGTCTGAATGATACTCGCCACGAGTAAGAGGGACCTACAGTTTATTACCGACTCATTGTGGTTGAATTTGAGGAAGATTTTCGTAGACATTCAGTAAGCATTGTGCACAACTCAATGCACGAATTGAACTTGGAACCTTTGGCGTGTGAGGCGACCCACTTATCCGTCGCCGTTGATACGTCAAACAGCATCATTTCAAATTTTCACTCCATTGGAATCTGAGCACTATTTCCTTCGTCACATTACGAACAAAAAAAATACGTCTCCTAAAACTATGCAACGACCAAGCCAAGAACGCCCCTTCGTTGGCATATTTGCTCGCCGCTTTCGACACCACCCACCCCCACCAACCAATTGATGACATGCACTAAAACCGGTGCAATGACTTGGACGAACATTGCCCACTGCAAACATTCACCCCCCCCCCCCCCCCCCCCTCCCAACTCACCATCGCACTTGCGGACTTTCAAACAAAGAACAAGGAAGAAGCCACGCGTTCCCTCGTTGTTCCACTTGATCTTTGCAGAGGGAAACGAAACAAAGAGTTGGCCCCTGCCCGAGCCGCAGACTCAACTCAAGCGAAATGAGAACTTTTAACTGCCAAGTGACGTCTGTAGTCCAGTACACGGGCCGTCTTAAGTTCGTGGCTGTTTTCTGCCACACCAGCACCGTGTCGCTGACAAATCGTGGGGCTGGGCAGGTGGTGGAGGAGATCTCTAATCTGTTGGAATGACCACCTGAAGCCAAACAATTGCCCCCACCTCTTATTGTTTCCCTGGCCAATGCACCACTGCCGGAGCTTAAGGCAGTGCCCCCACAAGTGTTGTAGAATGTCACTAATCCTTCCTCGCCACCATGACGACGCTGTTGTCGCCGCTGACGGCCGATAGCCGCTATCCGATGTTCGGCGCTGGCATTGGTCAAGTGCGGGCAACAAAACTGGAAATTCGATACGGGCCACCCGTGCCACCACCCCCCCACCACCCATGCCGGCCTCCTCACGGCCGCCAAAGTCGGTTCAATAAATCGAGTAAGCTTACACCGGCACACACGGGTTTTAGTGCAAGTGGCAAAATTGACTTAAGGGATTACGCCGCCGGCCCCCGCAAGGGTGGTGTGCATTTTGTAGCGCCCCGTAATCGGATATCTGGCCGCGTATGTGCACCTAATCTGCTGACAATAAATCGTGTGTTGCACAGCCTTTGGGGGTCAATTTTAAGGTGAAACTCGACGGATCCGCTTACAACGTGTGGCCGCGTATCTGGGTTACGTTGGTGGCCGCTGTCACTTGCGTTGCGTGTGGGTGCGACTTTGTGTGCTAACAACCGAGAAACGGGCGTTCGTTACGTGAAATGTGTTAATTAAGAAGAAGCGGCCCCATCCCCGCCTTGAGGCCCATAAATCGGTCTCTGAACTTCCGTGAACCCTGCGCTCTATCCTTCGGGGCTGGTGGTGTGTCATGCTGTCAGCAGCGGCACTAATTTATTCCACTCCCCGGTGTACCTATGTGAGCAGCGAGACACATCTTCAAACTCGCTAAGTGATTGTTAAGCGTGAACAAAAAAGAAAAACCACTCGTTCACAGCAGAGTGTCAAAATATTTATCGAACTCATTATCCAACGCCACCACTCACCCCGTACGGTTGTCTGAGGTGATGACACCTCGTATGTAAGGAATCTATGCGAGGGAGGGAGGGAGGTGAGGTGGGGTGTGACAGCGAGGGAGCATGTTTAACTGGCCTGAATGGGTGGTATTAACGCAAATACCTTAACCTCAAATTTATCTCTGTAATTAATGACTCGGCTTGTCGGCTGTGCGAAGTCGGTTGTGTTATCTTGGCTGAGGTGTTTTAAGGTCTGCGCACCGCCTCAGTGCCCCCGTCACCCGACCTTGATCTGGTTTTGGGTTTGTTAACACCTGTAGTCAGTGTTTAGAGCTTTATTGGTTGTCATAACCGTCACTTAGCCAGACAGACGTCATGTTTATGAATTTAATTAACTTCTGCGGGAGTTGTAAAGAGTGTGAAATTTTCTACGCTTCATAGATGATGTCTGACATACTGACGGGACTGACATGGATCGCCACTTAACTTGAATATTAGACGAGAGTTCGCGTAGCAAGCGGACCGTCTACCTCTTCCCGATTGGCAGCAGCGATTCAGCCATGAGACAAGACTGTGAAATGTTTATCTCTTGGATGCAGGAACAAGGAGACATCACAAATTTGTCACACTGACGGCAGTTCTTTGTCGCCTTGCGGTAAATGAAAGCGCAACGCACGTATACAGTCATTCATATTTTGGTTTCGAAAGTAAAGCTTAATGAAATACACACAACGATACATTTTCGATAAGAATTTTTGTTCCACTTAAAGCCAGGAATTTGCCATTAAGTGTGACAAACAGTTTTATTCAAATAGAAGCATCGGGAAGGTTTCTTTTGAGGTAACAAAATAATAATACTTGCACACATTTCGGGCGCTATCTTGGCCATAACTTGAGTAATCTTGCCTTCTAATGCGTCTGCAGTTTGGGTTTTTTCCCACGTAGAGACCGTCATTTGTGTAGCCCCACAGACGTACAATTTAAGAGTTTCAAACCGCATGATCTTGGCGGTCAGTCAAGAAATTACGTGACCAGGAAAGTTCTCACGCATTAAGCCCATAATTGGTCGTGTTGTGTTGTCCGTCGTCTTGTTGAAGCCACGTTCCATTCAAAGTCATAATCTTCATTTGCCCATATCGCTCTGCTTTGCATCCGCCAATTAGGATGTTTTAAACCTTTTCGACAGGAGTGCGGTTCAAACCGTCACTTGATCTGGATGCAACGGCACCTAAGCCGTAGAGCAGGACAAGAATGACTAAGGTGCCGTCCCTGACTTTCAAGAAAGGTCAGTCGGTTGGCAAAAGTAACGAAATCACTGATGGTAGCAAACACCAATTGGGGCGATTGCCAGATCCAGGGGTTAAGGGGAACTTGAGGCTTGATCAAGAAACTATATTCGGACGCGACGAGAGGACAGAAACGCATTAAACATTATTCAAGTCTGACCGTGCTGTAGACGGTATTGATCGGTGGCAGAGCCAACTGGTGGTGTACCGCGCTGACTGGTCTGAAGCAGTTTTGTCCGCTCTAGTGGCTCAGGATATGCCGGCCAATCCGAGCTCATGTGTAGCAACTTCATAATACCCCCTTCAGAAGCCCGGAGAGCCACTTTTCCCAAGTCTCTTTTGAGTTCAACTTCACATTACCAAGGGTGTGCGCCATGGACAGGAACAGGTGGTAATCACTGGGCGCTATGTCCGGGCTATATGGTGGATGCGATAAAACCTCCCATCCGAGCTTCCGTAGCTTCTGACGAGTCATCAACGAAGTGTGTGGTCTGGTGGAACACTACACCCCCTTCTTGTTGGCCAATTCTGGACGTTTCTGGTCGATCGCCTGCTTCAAGCGGTCCAGTTGTTCCCAGTAGATGGTAGAATTAAGCGTCTGGCCATAGTAGACCATTCCCTTCCAATCCCACCAAACACACAGCAAACCCTTCCTGGCCATCAATCCCGGCTTGGCCACTGTCTGGGACGATTCACCGGCCTTCAACCACGACCGTTTTCGCTTGATATTGTCGTATGTGATCCATTTTTCGTCGCCAGTCACCATGCGCTTCAAAAATGGGTCGAGTTCGTTTCGTTTCAGCAGCATATCGCAAGCGTTGATTCGGTCCAGAGGGTTTTTTTTGCGTCAAATCATGCGGCACTCAGCCTTCTGCAGATGGTTTAAAATGGTTTGGTGACTAATCTGACCATCTCTGGGCGTTGTCACGAGATGCCACATGCCGGTCTAACTCGATGATTTCCATGATTCGATCGGTATTCGTCGTCATAGGTCTTCCGCTGACTGGCTTATCCATAGTGTCGTTTTCACCGGCTCTGAATAGTCAAAACAATTCCTCCGAGGTAGAGTACCATCAAACTATCATTTCAAATGATAGTATTGCCAAATACGAGCTCTGTAGCGCTTTGTACATAGCCGGAAAATTCAAAAGACAAAAAGGTGGAAGGAAGATATTCGACAACCCTATACTAGGTTCCATAACCAAGCTTATCCAGAAGAAGTCTTGGAATGTGAACTTCAAGAGTAAGAGCCTTTTCTCCATTGTTCTTGACCTTGTCCAGACTCCAATTGATCTCTTACAGAGAAACTATTCCGATGACATCTGTCTGCTATCCAACTCCAAAGTTGATGAAAACCGGTTCAAGAAACAAGGCACCTCTCTTGTTAGCCGGGAACCCACTTAAGGATAGGAACGAGTTCTGCCTCCTTGGCAGCATGTTGAATAAAGATGGATGGGATAGACTGCCGGGTAAACAAAGCCCGCCACACTTACTTTTCGCTTGGCAACGTCTGGAAATCCACCCGGCTCTCAATCATCCTTGAATATTCAATTACAACGTGAAATCCCCACTGATGTACGAATGCAAGATGATGTCTGCTGCTGCGTCGAGCTTCGTAGGTACCCATCGCAGCTGAGATGCACCACCAAAAGTGAAGCTGGCAAGGTCACACTCAAATGGAGGCTTCGAATTGGAAGGACGATTTGGCAGAGAACAGCCCTTTGGGAGTCTAGCTCTTCTCCAGGGTAGGGGAAATTTTTGACAGATAGGACTGCCTTTGCCTTCTTTGGAACACGTTCGTCCTGTAAAGTCCATAGATCAGTCTCTGATGTGTGATAGTGAATCCATGCTTGGGCGATTGTCACAAAACGACGTAGAAAGTCCCTCGGATTACGCTTTACCATCGTCAAACCCTGCTCTGAAGTGCTCTCATAGTTACGCTTGTTCTTTCGAGTGAGCAAACTCAGTACCCATTGCGCAAACTGCATCCATAGCCCTAGTATTTCATTGCGGATATGATCCCAGTTGGAGCGCCTAGTGTGACCAAGATGAGATGCCTAGTGTCTCAGCTATTCCGTGCATCATCAGTCAATGAAATGATGTGGAAGTTAAATGAACTAAGGGCTGAGCTCAAAGCCTTCTTAAAAGATGATCGGCGTTAATTGTCTCGTTCGAATTATAAACTTCAAACTTTCACAGCCTTCTCCTCTGAAGCCACCATGATAGGTTCCAGGCTTACAGAACTAGGAGATTAAGAGAAGCTCAAGTTATAGAAACTTCTTAAAGACCTTATGAGTTGTTTCCCGAAGCCATTGCCAGGCTCTAACATAGGTTAGGGATAAGTGATAAGGGCGCCTAACATAAGAAGCTACACTGTTTGGTGCCTTGCCTCGTATTGAAGCAATCCTTCAGGCTTTCCATTTGCAGTCAATGTCTCAAAAAAGAGAAGCAACGTTGAAGGCTTAAGTTCTGGCTTAGCCTAAAGGATGGTCTTTAGCATGCCACTCAAGATGGATGGATGTAACTACAGTCAACAATCACATCTCTAAGCAACTGACTTGATTTAGAGCCGCCTGAACGTGCTAAACAGTCTCGGGCGGTCTAACAATACGAGGTCATGAATTTTAGTCGCCGTTTAAAGTGTTTCTGACGGTCACCGTCGAAGGAGAAGAGTCTTCATAACACAGTCACCGTACGGTGAGCTCCTTGTTAACATTGGGATTCCTTTCCATTTTCTTTAACCCTGTTCCACAGAAAGCCTGAAGCAGCCAGGATCACTAGAAGAGGGACTCTATAGATTCCGCAGTGTCTATGGAAGCTAGACCGTTGCATACGGAAGGTTCAAAGCTGAGGAGTTGGCTTGCAAGTCTCTATAGGCTTAGGGGACACCTGAAAAGGCTCGATGATTTTGCTGTTCGATTTCACTTCCAAAAACGATATCGATCAAAATTAACCATCCAGTCTGCTGCGGCTGAAATTTTGACAGTAGCGCTGTCTACGAGAATGTAGAACAAAGTAGAAAAATTCTTGATAGTGGTGCCGGCGGGAGGTTAACTCAACGGTTGCGAGTAAACATTTGCCGCACCCACCTTCGCCTGAACACAGCAAATCTTAATTCGTGTCTTAACCCAGACCCAAGTGTGATTCCCACAGCCTCGCCTAAGAAAACAAGATAAAAGCAGAGAAACGACGATCAGAGAAAACCTCAATTAGTGTTAATTCGCTGCGCTTAAGCGAAACAAGAAAGAAGAGAAAAAAAAATCCGCCCAAAACCGGTCTCACTAAGCCGACAAAAGGCGGCCCCTCCCCACCAGCAGTTGACCCAATCAATTATCGCAACCAGAATTGATAATGATTGCGTATCCATTCATCATGTTAAAACCTCACAACATGTTTGATGAATTAATAACGACGCCCGTCCTAATCCAAGTCATATTACCCGCGGAGAGCGGCCAACCGGGCAGAAAGGGCAAACAAACAGTCGCCAGCGTTAATCGGCATTTTGACAGACCGCTGCCAGAGCTAAACTGGATTGCAACCAGATATCTTGGACCGGATAACGATAGGCAGCGTGATTGATTCAAAAAACAGAAAACAACACTAAAACCAGGCAAGACGCTCAAACGGGGCTGGGTGGGAGGAGAACGGGCGGCAGCGACGATAACAAGACCACGACTAGGCGCCGCGAGCGCTGTTTTACGCACCTACGTCTTAATAAAACGAATAAATAAACATGAGCGTCGCCGATGACAACTGATTGAAATTTAAATGGGCTCGCGAACTATACCCCGCCCGGGCAATCCCGGGTCGAGCCGAGCACAAGCAACTCACACGCGGGCGTATTCCTTAATCGATTCGGGAAGCATGGGCGCAACTAAACGGAACACGAGTACAAATTTGTTTCTGAATTTATTTTTTATTCATTTGCCTTTTGGTTGGGTGCTTTTTTTGTAAACAAAGCGGCGCGACTGACGAGGGTGATTAATTAGGAAGCGGTGTTGCTTGTTTGGGAGGGGCGTTGAATTGGATTTAAATGTGGAGACATGGAGATAGCTCCTTGGATTGTTTAATGGCTGGTAAGCCAGGTAGATTTGACCCAGCTTGTAAATGAGCCAACACGGATACCTGTCATTGCAGATCAACAGCTTGCCAACAACTTGAACCTCTTTCTCACGTCTCACCCTTAGAAATATTCCGTTGACATACTGTTGCCTCTAGGCTTTGTCAGACCACTGTGTCGTATCAGCCAATTTCCCACAGTCGCCCTTTGCAGTTAGAGAGCACATCCCTAAACGAACTGTGAGAAAGTTAACTGGAGTGGAAGCCATGGAGCTGCCCAGAAGGTAACCATGGTTTGACAATGAGTGCAGGCAGGCACATGCAGCTAAACAGGAGGCGCACAAGGCAACGCTGCATCGAACAACGAGAGCTGTTCGTGAGCTCTACTCTAACAGAAAAGAAGGGAAGAGAACCGGCTTCTCAGAAGAAAAAAGGGAGAGAGAGCATGAGAAGCGCACGTTCGAAGAGATAGAGTGGTGTTATGGCGGGAATGAAGTTCGAAAGCTTTACCGGAGGATATAGCCCTCGGACCAAAACGGACTCGCAATCGATACTGAGAATTTGGAAAGATCACTTCTGCAGACTTTTAAACGGCTATGACGACCCAAATCTCGCTGCTAGGCAGAATGTTCCACTTAATCTGGACGATGATAGGCAAGAATTTCGTCCCCTCGACTTAGACGAGGTGACAGCAGCAACATCAAGGCTGAAGTCGAACAGAGCTGCTGGAGTGGATGGACTATCCCCAGAACTGTTTAAAGCAGCTGGAGCTGACCTGGTTGGGCACATGCACCAGCTCATCTTTAAGCGCACTGCAAGTTGATTGAGGTCATTCTCCACTTGTGGGCGCCCCCTTAGCCTAGGCCGTCCTCTGTTGCCTTGTTCCAAGTTCAGATTTGAAGACTTTTCGGGCCGGAGCAGTGGTTTTCATACGCTCTTCATGGTCTAGCCATCTGAAGCGTTGTAGTCGAAGACTATTGACCAAGCGCATGTCGCTACCTGTATGTGCCGACTATCGAGGGATTAGTCTCCTTAACATCGCGTACAAAATCCTCTCTACAGTATTGTCTGAACGCCTGAAACCGTTTGTTAACAACCTGATTGGTCCTTATCAGTGTGGTTTCAGGCCAGGGAAGTCCACCATCGACCAAATCTTCACACTACGGCAGACCATGGAAAAGACCCAAGAAGTGGAAATCGAAACGCACCACCTATTCGTCGATTTCAAGGCCGCGTATGACAGTGTGCATAGAGACGAGCCATGTCTAGATATGGCCTTCCTACCAAACTCAAATCAGATTGTGTAGGATGACGATGGAGGGCTTTCGCTGCTCTGTCAAGGTTGGGAACGAACTCATCGAGACCTTCAATGTCAAAAAAGGTTTTAGACAAGGCGACGCACTGTCATGTGACTTTTTTAAGCTCATCCTGGAGAAGCTCGTGCGTAACTCCCAAGTCAACCCCAGAGGCACGATCATCCAGAAAACCGTTAAATTGCTAGCTTACGCTGACGACATTGACGTGATTGGACGAACAAAGCGAGCCGTCAATGACGCGTTTGCTGGCTTTGAAACGTAAGCTGTTAAAATGGGTCTGGTGGTTAATGAGGGCAAAACGCAGTACATGCTGTCATCAAGGAAGGACACACAACATCGGCGTCTCGGACAGAGCGTCAGCACCGAAATCAAGCGCAGAATCACTCTTGCCATTCGCTGTTCCTTTGGGTTCAAGAGACAATTGAGTAGAAGAGCCCTCTCTCGAAGGACTAAGCTGGCTTTGTATAACACCTTGATCACCCCAGTCGTACTCTATGGCGCAGAAACCTGGACGTAACCAAAAGCGAATGAGGAAGCCCTAAGTCTTGTCGAGAGAACAGTTTACCGTGCGATTTTTTGTCCTGTTTGGTTTGATGGCATCTGAAGAGGACGATTCAACGACGAACTCTATGGGCAGCGACATGCGCCTAGTCAAGTGTCTTCGAAGAAGAAGATCTGGAGCTGCCTAATAAAATTTCCTAAGGGATTTTAAGTGGTCACTATGCTTCCTCGATAGTGACGTGGATCGCATTGCTGATACGAATACAAACATTACGAGGGCTGTCTGATAAATAACCAACCTCAACGTGAAGCTAGCGGCACAAGTGAAAAAAAAAGTTTCTACTTCAAATTGTGCATATTATAATAGCTACTTGCCAAAATTTCAGAAATTTATCTTGCACCATTATCTGTTGACAGTCGTTTTGTGAGTGTATTTCGGTGATTCCCCCAAAATGGAAAAAAGTGAATATTGAGCTGTTATTAAATTTTTATTTTTGAAAGGCAATACGCCTTCACAAATCAATGATGAGTTGGACTCTGTGTATGGTGACTCTGGACCATCGTTTACCGCAGTAAAATTTTGGGCAGCTGAATTTAAACGTGGTCGCAGGAGCTTGGAAGATGATGAACGTCCTGGGTGTCCAAAAACAGTAACCACTAACGATAACATCGCTAAAGTTCATCAATTGGTACTAGACGACCGCCGGATTAAAGTTAGAGAAACAGCTGAGACTATGAAGATGTCAAAAGAACGTGTTTGCCATATATTTAACCAAGATTTGGGCATGAGAAAGCTGTCCGCGCGTTGGGTGCCGCGTTTGCTTACGCTAGACCACAAACGTGCGCGCATGAACATTTCCAGCGCTCTCTTGGCTCACTTTAGAGGTAATAAGACCGAGTTTTGGCGACGATTGATAACTGTAGACGAAAAAAAAATTGAAAAAGTCGCGTGCATCATGGTTAGGTCGGTTATTTATCAGACAGCCCTCGTATTTGTTGAGGTATGAAATCCTTTTCGTGGTCTGTGTGGCGTAGTGGGTAAGTGCGTCGACCCACACGCCTAAGGTCTAGGTTCGATTTTTGGACGGAACATGGCGAATTTTCCACGACACCACATCTTGCAAGTTGCTGACAACACTCAAGAAGTACTAATTGTCTATGAAAAGCTTCTCACATTTTCGGAGTCGACAAAAAACTATAAGTCCCCTCCACTCATTAGAGGAGAGTAGCACGCACAACACGAGTTGAAGCTTGTAGAAGCTAGGCCCTGGTCCCTTGTGGGCTGTAGTGTCACTCAATTATTTTTATGAGCCACACATTTCGAACGAAACAGACATTATTTTGGGCTTAATTTTGAATCTGAGCTCAAGCTTATGTTGTCGGCTTGTTGGCTATTACTTTAGTTCTTTCATGTAAAATTTCTTATAAATGTGAACATTAATTCGCGTTTTATCTCTTGTTAAACAGAATCATAAGGGCAACTGAGACGATGATGGTGAAAATTGAGCATCGCGCTGTAATACAAATTCCTCACTAAGCAAGGAAAAAGTCGAAAATCTATTCATGAAGAGATGGTGGCTGTTTACCAGTGTTCCGCACCTTCATTATAAACTGTGCAAAAGTGGTCAAGTGAGTTCAAGAGAGGCAGAGAGAGCATTGAGGACGAACCCCGCTCCGGCACCACGACTACTGCTTGTACGGGAGAAAGCATGAAAGAAGTCGAAAAACTTGTTCTTGAGGATGCCCGAATAAAGATGAAAATGATGGCAGAGATCACCAAGCTTTCAATTGGTACCATTCACACCATTCTTCATGATCACCTTAACCTTTCAAAGGTCTGTGCAAGTTGGGTACACCGAATGCTCCCAACGCCTCAGAAAAGAGTGAGAATCGCATGCTGTAGAGAGCTTTTGGTGATGTAGTGAGAACGGGGGTGGTGTTATGGATTGAATTGTTACTGGGGACAAAACATCGGTCCACCACTATGACCCTGAAAGCAGATAAGAGTCCATGCAGTGACATCAAAAAAGGAACAGACCAAAGTCACTCCGTCTGCCGGGAAGCTCATGGCTACAGTTTTTTTTTTGGGACTCAAAGGGAATCTTGCTCATTGAGTACAACAAAAAGGTTAAATCATTAACGCCACATCCTACACTTCCACTTTGCATAATTTGCGGGCGGAAATCAAAAAGAAAAGACGTGGTAAGCTCGCAGCGGGTGAGTTGCTTCTTCATGACAACGCTCCTGTTCACACGACGCGAGTTTCCAAGGCTGCTGCGCGAGATTGTGGTTTTGAAGAAATCCAAGACGCATAACATAGTCCAGACCTTGCCCCTAGTGATTATTTCCTGTTTCCGGATTTGAAAAAATTTCTTCGTGGAGAAAGATTTTCGCACGAGAAAATGCAGAGAAAGAGGAAATTTATGTTTTTGAGGGTTTGGAAAAACTTATCTCAAGATGAACCAAATGCATTGAAGTTAGGGGAGATTTAAATCGAATTCGCATTTTCCTTCATATCGATACCGAGAATATATTGGACGCCACTTGTATGGTCCGAGACGCAAATGAACTGCTGGAAGGGTTTAGCGATAGCTACTTGTGGTTTTTCAGTCAAATTCCACAACCACGTTTCAGTTCTAAAGCGGGTTGAAATTTTTCAACACAACTGAGACGCAAATCGTTTGAAAGACTTGGAAGCAATAAACTTATCTGTCATGTGTCAAAATTTGAGCCCAATGTCATGAACAATTTGAAAGTTATAGCAGTCTGAAGTTGGTTGCAGTTGGAGTCAGTCAGGGTGTACTAAGTAGACAGAGAAACATTTTGTTTGTAAGAGAGTTTTGGAATTTGTTTCTAGTCTTCAGAAAGAAGGTCTTTCTTGAAATGGCTGTCCTGTCACCGTCTTTGGAAGTGCTTCATTCGATGGGACTGTCCATTGTCTTCAATTTGGACTTACATTCAGTCACCGCCCACATTCAAGATGGTGATGTGTTATTCATTTCTGTGTTTTGACCAAAATTTTGTACAAAGTGGTTGATATGCTGTCTTTAAGAAGGGAACTTAGGAAAGAATTGAAAATAATCAAGCTCATCTAGTCCCCAAACGAAATTCAAAAACGTTCAAAATCTCGACATTCTCAAAGAAAACTTCCAAATTTGATTTAGAAAATCAAACCAACTGTCTTTTCCCTTAACTTCCAACCTTAAAGACCCCTTTAAAGACCAATTCCTGTGAATGGAAAAACAGTCAGCCCCTCCCAATGGTGAAACATGGCGCACATGTGTACGTCGGCGTTGCGCATGTATCCCACCCACCATCGTCATGCAATGAGATATCAAATCCCTGTTCCACGTGTTGCTGTAATAAGCACTTAGTCCCTCCCCACGCCCAATGTCGTTGCCATCGTGTCATCGTTCTCCCTCCGCGCCCCCACACTCCACAAGTCGACATGACAAGAATACCGTGTAACCATGGCCGATATTCATCCTCTGTGCGCCGCCGTTGTCCCGGTGACAGTTGAATCCTGAAATTCTCGGAATATAATTTATTTTGCGCACACCGGAATGCCAAACAACAGCGACGAGTGGGCCCCGCCTTTCTGGTTTCTTTTTGTTTATGCGAACTGCTGCCTGCTTCAAAATTCATATTTCATCAATCAACGTCCTTAATCCTCCCCCGGCAAAAATACTTGTGCTCTCAAGGACAGACATAAAAGTCTCTTCGCCTCTGCAGGCATCCCCCCCTTCTCGATAAGGGAACAAAAAGAAAATCAATCAATTTTTTCGTGTCTATACTGAGGGGTAGGGTTGCACGACGCCCGGAGAGGGGTGGAAGAAGTTTGAAAAGAACACCAATCTCCTCCCTAATTAACATCCATTTCAATGAAAAAAAACGAAACTTAAAGAAAATAAAAAAATTTCCAACAAGGACGTGGAAGATGAGAGAAAAACTTTCGACACAAATTGCAACTACATCTCTTGAAGACGAAGTTGTCTGGTCCCTTAAAGTCCTGGCAACGGATACACATCGCCTCTTAAACACTCCTTCCATCGCCTTCTCCATCGACTGCCGTTCCTTAAAGTACGAAATTACTTTTCTAGCAAACGAGGAATCCTTGAGTCTATT
This sequence comes from Eristalinus sepulchralis, assembly GCA_944738645.1. NCBI lineage: Eukaryota > Metazoa > Arthropoda > Insecta > Diptera > Syrphidae > Eristalinus > Eristalinus sepulchralis. The sequence continues at coordinate 66,679,065 of OX122883.1, forward strand.
CGAACGTTCTTTGCCCTTCCCCCCCCCCCCCCACACACATCTGCCTTGGCGTGTCCTTCAGAGAGGAAAAGTTTTCATTTCAAATAGAGAAAAAAGAAAACAGGATACAGATAAAACAAGAATATAATCAGTGAGAGGGGATGGGGGGAATTGGGAAGACAACAGAGCACAGAAATCAGTCGAAGAGAATCGAGAGTAAGACACGGAAAGTTGTAAGAAAACTATTTTCTCGCAGAGATGATGAAACTTTGATAAAACTTTTCCACTATCCCTCCGACGCCCGCGCCTCCTCAACCGCTGCTCTATATCCTTCCCTCAGACACTGTTGCACACGGTCTGGGTGTCTGGGCGAAGAAAGAGAAACTTTATCCCTCATCCCACCACGTCCTGGATGTCGTTGCTGGTTGGCTCATGTCCTTGTTCCCCATTCACAGTCGTGTGCATTCCTTCATTCTCCGGATGGACGTTTGTTCGATTCACAGAAAGATGAAAAGTTTTTCGCTCCTTTCGGCCCCAACCCCTCGTGCCCACCCCCCTTCTTTAATGGGTGTGTACATGTCTTGATAGTTGTCTTTGTGCTGTTGGGACAAAGTTGCTTTGATTACTTTTAATAGAACAATTTACCCAAGGAGAGAGAGAATGGGGTGACAGGGGGCCACCCCAACGGAACAAGAAGTAGGACATCGCCTCAAGCGTTTGCGAAAACTAACTGAGAGTCTGTCCTCCGTTTGCACAGACAGATATATTTGAGTGTGTGTGTTTGTGCGGAAGGCAAGCGATGCGAAAGGAGTTATTCTTTGTGCTTCTTTGTGTGACTTCTTTTGGAATTCCCCTTTCGTACACTCATTTATTTTCCTTTCACGTAGAATGGTCGTTTTCCTTGTAAAATATTTATTTCCTCTCATTCTCTCTCTCTCCCTTTCCCCAGACAAATGAGATAACCAGGAATCTGAGAGAAAACATCAAAAGGAAAGAGGACGAAGAAGCTAATTAGACATCCTTCCATTGAGAAAGAAAAGTTCCACATACGCCCGGGAGTCCCTTTAAAAAGAATTTAATCTTTAAAATGTTACTTCCCCCCCCCCCCTCTCAGGCAAACGTTAAGGAATTTTATGGGAATTTAATTGTTCCCCCCCCCCCCCCCTAGAGCCTGGCCGGTCCTTAAGATTTCATTCTCAGGCAAGGCGGAGACAATGTGTTGCCGGGGCGGTAATAATTCCCCAAAATCCACTTTCAATGACGACGACGACGACGACAAATGGCATGAATAACTTAAGCGACCTAAAGTGCCATTGTTTCATCACCTCACACCAAGTCCTTGGTTTTGAGGTACTCAACAGGCCTGGTCGAAGGAGACAGGGGAAGGGTTGTCTTCAAGAATTCTGGCACGTGTTTGCCTCTTTCCAGTGGTGACTAATGACAGAGTTTAAATGAAGAGGGGTGTGGGGGGTCTGCTTCTGGTTGCGATGGTTGTGGTTTGTCTTTGACCGCATCATCATTTGAGGGTGTTTTTGGAATTTAAGGACTTCGTGGGAACTGGAGCTATTCTTTGGAAAACTGTTAATTTTTGCTTTTAACGCTCAGTTCACTGAAATTTGTAGGGTTTTTCGTTTTTTAGACTACGAACGTAACCAAGTCAAAAAGTTGGGGTCCCAGTATGGAAACTTGTGACACACAAATGAATTTCAATGAATTTCAAATATTTGTATTGTGCACTCTATGAAACCCTCTTCAGGAAGAACAAGATTTTAAACTTCGGCCAAAACGGCAACTCTATGAATTCCCCCCTCGCAGTAAGTTCAGTTGAAGCGGCTGATTACAACCAAAGACGTAAAACATGGAGAGGCCCGCTTCTATGTTACGCGGACCAAGTCCCTTCATTGATGTACGTCCAGGAACAACTTTATAAGAAGCAACTGACATCATTTTTTCAAGTTGTAGAAGTATTTTCAAGAGGGAGGAGTTCTACGTGCGGTTTCTTGGTCCTGTTTTCAGGGACCGTCAGAACTCTTACTCGTATGCTAAATTATCAGAACCGCGCACTCAATACAACGGAGCGAAGTTGATCAGCCTTAGTCCGTCTCTGAATGGCTTAACAAAACTCACAAAAACGTCTTCATTCCATTCCTGACTACGTATTGAAGACTTTTGGTGGCGTAGCTAAGGCATTGCTGGCAGGTTCCTACTGGAAGACCATAGAAATCATCTTTTGCAGTTCTCTTCTGTCGGGGCGAGACCGTAAATGAAGCCAATGCTCCCGTATTAAGTTTCGGAGGGCTTTATAGGGTTTTGGACTTGAACATTAAAAAGAGTTAAAATTAGTCTCGCTTAGGATGGGATTTATACCGAAGCTTTGGTTACCCGAATCTTTTACAGTTTCTGAAAAGCCTCTAAGCCAACTATACTCTGTTACAGACACCAACGATCCACGAGATCAATCACTTCTTATGCTGAATTTGCTATGCATGGCAGCACGTTGAAAATCGGAAGATATCTTGTTTAAAATGTATGTCTTATCAAATCATTTTTGGGCAGCAATTGAGACAGAATTTGGCACATTAAGTACGTAGCCTTCCTTAAACAGACTTTTCAACAATTTCTTTCTGACAATCGATTTTCAAAACGGTTTGAAAACCTTAAACCAAGATTTTTGCAATAGTCAGAAAGAGTTTAGTCAGAATTGTCCTGATCACCAGAACTTTTCCAAAATTGTTTCCTAAAAAAACAAAGAGGGTATAGATCATGAAAAAATCTTAATTAAGAAATACCCACGATTACAAACGACAAGTTTTGAAAATGATCCAAAATTGGTCGAAATGTCCTGAATTCCAAAATACCCAAAATTCCGAATTGCTCTGAAATCCCAATTGGCCGAAATTCCGAAAATCTGGTTTTTAAAATGCTTTAAGTCCCGGAATGCTCTAAATTTCGAAATGCTCTAAAGTCCGAAATGTTCTTAATTTCGAAATGCTGTAGATACCGGAATTCAAAATCCCAAAATGTTCTACAATTCGAAGTGTTCTAAATCCCGAAATATTCTAATTTCAGAAATGGTCTGAAATTTGAATGTCTCTGAATTCAGAAATGCCTAAATTTCCAAATGACTATCACCAAATAAGGACATACTTAACTTCAGAACTACCTTCCAAACTAAAAGTCAAAATCTCAAAATGTTCTGAAATTCGAAATGCTCTAAATTCAGAAATACCCAAATGTGAAAATCCCGAAATGCATTTAATTCGGAAATGCTCTACGTTCGAAATTCCTAAATTGGTTAAATTTTAAAAATTTAAAATTTGGGATGAGGATATGCTCCAAAAATGCTCAAAATTTTGAAATGCTCTAAATTTTGAAATGCTCTAAACTTAGAAATGTCCGAAATTCCAAATGTCAAAATCACGAAATGCATTAAATTCGAAAACGCTCTACGTTCAGAAGCGCTCTAAATTCCGAAATACTCTAAATTCAAAAATGGTCCAAATTTCCAAATGGTCTAAAATTCGGAATTCAAGATCCCAAAATGTTCTACTGCTCGAAGTGCTTTAAATTCCGAAATATTTTGAATTCGAAAATGGTTTGGAACTTAAAATGTTCCGAAATGCCATTAATTCAGAAATGTCTACATTTTCAAATAACAAGCACCGGGCCTCCGGCGGATTCTTTTCAGAACGCCGTTGTCTGGGGCCTTCGCGGATACCAGAAAGAATTGGCAAAAGTTCTCAATCATTGGACAGCGTGGGCAGCCATTGGCCTGTCGAAATGTAGTCAGGTACCTGAGGATCTGGCTGGACCAATATCTATATTTTAACAAAAATGTAGATGCTGCTCTAGCCAGAGCCAAAAGCGCTTTTGCTCTTACAAAGAGGCTGTTTTACAGCAGCCGACAAGATGCGAGGGTGAAGGTGATCTGCGACATGGCCCTCATACGGCCAATGCTGATGTTGATGCTGATGGATGCCCCGTGTGGTTCAACGTAAGGGCAAGCTTGATAGAAAAGATTAGGGTGTTTGAGAGGGCTTGCCTTCACCTTTACAGAACACCAGAGTCCCAGTACAGAAAATTCTACTCCAACGAGGTCCTATACAACAGAGCATAACCTGATTAGAGTGCACAATTTCCTGGTGAAGATGATTCGAGGTCATACTGCGAGATCGATGAAAATAATCTGATCTCCGGTGCCGATTACCCTAATCCACTCTACCACGAAAGAGTACGGCGTAACGGCTTCGTTCCCCCAGAAGCATTCCTCTATTTCCACCAAAACGGCCTGATACAAAATTGTTCAGCGGTGCCGCTCATCTTCCACTTCGCCCGTAACGCTGCGGATGGGCGACTCAACTACGACCGAACTGTCGCGCAGAGCGCTGGGGAGCACCTCAGGTTCAGCTTAGCGGTCTCAACCCGTGATCGGCAGGATGTGCTACTGCAGTTGGGTGTTTGTCCCCTCGTTCGCGATCTGTGGGCGGCTTACATAGCTGAGGTAGTTTTAAGGTTACAGTATGGGCTAAAAAAAATATTGAAATGTTCAGAAATCCGAAATAGACAAAATTACGAAATGCTCCAAGAAATGCCTAATATTCCAAAAGTCAAAGTCTTAATATTCTTTACATTAAGAAACTTTCTGAATTCCGAAATGCCGAGAAATCTTTAATATCCAAATTTTGAAATGTTCTACATTCTGAATGGCCAAAATTTGTAAATGTTAGGGTCCAGAAGTAAGCCAAATTCAGAAATGGTCTTACTCCCGAAGTGCTTGAAATTCCAAATTGCCAACAATAAACAAATACCCAACACTCTTAAAGGCCCAAAATCCGAAATGCCCAAAATTCGAAAAGTTAAGATCCCACTGTGCTTTAAGTCCCGAAATGTCCAAAGTTCAGAAAAGTCAATACGAATGTATGTTTAAGAAACAAGGAGTTGCCCAAGTCAGAATTTTGAGAGGCAGTTGGCTGCAGCTAGTCCCATGTCATTTTCCAGATTGGTGTGCGCCACTAGATGTCACGACTGTCGTTAACGATGCGGCCGCATTGTGGTGCCAAAACTCGATCATGTATACGTAAAAGAAAAAATGAAATTCCGTCCTATCCGAATTCCAAAGCTGCTCCAAAATCTGGGTCGATATGATACGAGTATTATCAGAATTTTGTACTCAAATTTTTGAATTTCGGCTTCAACTACTTCGGGGTTTTTCCTCTACCCTTCACTGTAACCATGTCTAAAAGATCCCCCCGGACAACTTTCTAGAACCTTCTCAAGTGTTAAATTGTTTGCATTCGTCACCAAAACGATTCAATTTCCTTCCCCTTTGTCTAGTCAGAGAGTCGATTCCAATTCGACAAAAACCGGTTGTCTGCGTCGTCGCTTTCTTCAATGCCTTTCCACCCTGAAGAAGCCCCATTTCGCCACAGCGCCCAACCCAAACACAACGCAGATTACATCAGTTCCACACGAGTTCACTTTAAACTTATTGATTCGACGACGTCGTTGGCGGTGGGCAAACAAACGAACCCTTAATCCCACCGCTGCGGCAACTTTCCTTGCGCGCACATCAAAAACTCATCCGTCTTCCGTCTGACTCACTGCGAATCAATCAGCCGTGGTCACGTCAAATTTCACAGAGACACAGATATCAAACCCCGAGATACGCCGAATATCAAACGCGCCTCTATGCGGCAAAAAGAAAAACGCGCCGTGTGCGCGCCCTCGCCTCCTTCCCACACACCAACACACGACTTATTCACTCACGTCGAGTGGCGCGTCTCCACTCCGTTCCCTGCGTTCTCCTCAACGGTCTCTGGGTGGCAAATTAATTAAGCCCACCGCCAGGAGGGGAAGGGGGGCAGGCAGAAGAAACGCGTTTTATTTTCTTCTTTGCAGCTTGCTCCCGACTAATCGAGGGTCGGATGAGTTCAAGTTGTCTAGCGAGTGTTCGATTTCTTCGTGCCACCGAAAATGGAACGCGTTCGACGCGAAACCAGCAGCCAGTGGGAATGGCCAACACGTGAACGTGAATTGAATTTATTTCGAGGAGGAAACGCAATTTGCCAGGCAGAAGGGAGGCGGGCGAAAAAAAAATTAAATAAACATTTCAATTGAACAGCGCTGACTGATGCTTGACTCTGTGAACCCTCTCACTGCTGGGAGATAACCCCGCCGGCGACTTGTGCGATTCCCTCGCAGTTAATTGCTGTTAGTCTCGGCAATTATTTATAAGATCGTGCTATCAGCCGATGGAAGCGGATCGCGGTTGTGCCTCCGCGCTGACACATTGCCACTGAAATAGTTTCGCTTGTGCGCCGGACCCTGGCACAGAAACATTGCACACACTGATGTGTTACATGGCCTACAGTGGGAGAATGTTTGAAAACTGTGGACTGTATTCATTTCGAGGAGAGTTTTCCTATGAACACAGGGAGTGGCCTTAAGGAATCTTAAGGTAAGTTCGCACGTGGATTGTCGATAGAGACCTGACTGAATGGTGAAGAGCCAAAAAATGGAATTCCAGCAGTCTACTGACAACTTGTCACATCTGCGGGTCAATGTCGCGAAACTGTGCCTCAAATTGAATTGCACTTGAGAGGGAAAAAATGCGACCCAGGTGCTGGCATCGATATTGAGGATGCTTTTGACAATGCGGCATTGGATGACATGTGCAACGTGGTAAGAGGACGCCGCGACGACAAACCCCCCGGTGTTGTGTTCAGTTAACAATGCCGTGGGTAAACATAGGCTGGAGGCCCACAGAGAGGCCTCCAAACTCCTTAACTCCCTGCTAGGCGCTCTTAACAAGGCATATGCCCATTGCCCGTGGGAACGAGCCCAGCGACTGTGTGCTCAAATGCTTAGGCAGCTCTTGACACTATCGGTCGAACGGCGGGGCGCACAGTGGTGCCGCAGCGAAAAAAACACGTAAAATGAAATAATTTCCTCGACCAAATGGCATTAGTTTTTCGATTCTACATATTTGAGAACCTAGAGAGTCAAAATTTTGTTGACCCCTAATGAACCGTTTCGGTGTACGACTAGCTCAAAGTTGGAACTTTCAAATTTAAAAAATTGGACGTGTTTTTTCAAGAATATTCGATGAGACATATTTTCTAAAATAGACCACCTTGAAACATGATTTTATATTTATTTGAAAGGGCGTGCATTTAGTCTTTAAACTGCATCAACAGTTTTTTCAGTTTGATCATCAGTTTTCTAGACCAGGCTTTTAGTTTAGGCCACCCTTTTCGATGAGCACTTCCATGTTTGGTGGAGCATAACAAAAGTGCTTCAAGAGACTCCAACGGGGACTGTATTTTTTCTAAAAGTTTGAAATATTCTTTATCGATTGTGCAAAAATAAAAGTTCACTTTTTTTGGTACTTTGGGAGAACGAGTCGTTTAAGTGAAGCAAAGTCGGGCATTTTTCGGCATTTTTTTTAATTTTCCTACGACTTCCCGTCTAATCCTTGTATTGCGTAAATGCCATGGACATGAACCAGGAAATTCTTATGATTGCTAAATGTTATTTACCGCTATGACGGTGTTCTAGTAAACAAGTGTCTATCCCACGGAGCAGGTGTAATGTCATCAACAGCGTTGAGCGTCGGATCATTGTCAGAGGAGACCCAGGAGAGTCGACAGAAGGATAACCCTACACAACCGAATTAATAATAGCAGAAAATTTTCTCGTTTGGCGACAAATAAAGATGTAATTCGTCAATTGTTGGCACCACCTAATCCCTGGATAACATATTTGTGGCCCCAACCGAAAACAAAGGATTCGGTCTCACTAAGTAGTGAAGCGTAAGCCTTATTACACTTAGTTACGACTTAACAATTTTTTACAACGACAGTGTGTTAGTAAACAGTCTTGAATGTAATTTTTCTATATAGCCATGAACCCCAGCTTTGTTTTGAGCCAATATTTATTTTCGTAAATTGTTATTTAATAATTTTTTCATGCAATTAAACAAAAAAAAGTGCGTTTTTTCCATTTTTTAACTTAAGATTACTCACTTATTCTTCATGTTATATCGGCCATTCTTTGACAGCATAACGATCTTATGACATTTATACTATATTCCAAAATTCATCAAGATCAGTCAACGGGTTCAAAAGTTACAGATTTATTTCCGCGTTCCCCATACAAAGGCACCACTGTGCGGCACGCCCCTGTGTGGGGAAACAACGCTTCAGACGGTTATGTAGAGCAATTGGATACCACTACTCTAGCCCAAGGAACCTATAAATCCAAAGAATTGCAACAGAGGACGATTTCATCGCCCCTCGCCTCGCCCGTTGATGCAGCACATCATGGGATGCATTCTCAGGACCATGCCCCGACCAAAAAGAAGTGAACTTTGATTGAACTGTCACTAGAATCATGATTACCTTGCGCCCCGCATTTCTTGAATTTCTTTTGACTCGTCTGATCGACTTGTTGTCTGACACACGACTCGATCAATTCAGCTGCGAAGTGCTTGGGCTCTGGAAAAGTTTCCAGCCAGAAAGGAATTCCAGCAGTTTACCGTGATCTTTGATAGATCTGTCACTGGAATCTTGAAGCGACCAGGAAAGAACTGGGGACCGACTCATAAAGAATTCACCTACGATACACGATCGGAATGACCATCAGCCCCCTTTCTGACGTCCTGTTAAGTCTGAAGAATCGTTCTTTAGTCGCACCACACGGACATGGAACGCACATCCGAACTCTATGTTTTGTCCCCAATCTGCGTCGGTGGCTCCTTTTCCTTTCCTCCTCTATACCATCGATCCTTGGCGTGAACTTTGTCCGCCACTTAAGGATGTGGTCTAACCGTATCATCACTGATGTAAAGTGGGACTCAAATTTTCAGAGTTCCGAAAAACATTTCTCAAAGAACACTGATTATTGTAATGGAGTTGAGCAGTTTGGAGACGATGTTGCGGTGTGAGTCTTTCCACGGTGACTTGCCATATGATGCTGAACCAAATTGACAGAGCAGTTTGGTAGGAGTCACGCGTGGTCTGTCAAAATAAGTCTTTTGAAAATCAAACCTCACCATGAATCACCCTCTTTATTGAGGTATCACAGCCTGTGCCAGTCGCAACTATTTCTAAATGTTTAGAACAGCCTGTGTATATGGTGACATTTTGAAATTGTTAAATTTTGTTTGGAAAATCCATCAATTTTTAAATTGTATCAGTAGTTTTTAGCGTGTTCACGTTTGGCGCTAAAGCGTTGCACGCAAGTGGCTCTACAGGATTTTGACCCCTGCCCGGTGCTTGTGCTTGCTTGTGGTGATCCAAACTTTGGAATTTTTTAGTGCCCTCAAAGTACCTCAGACAGAGAAATCCAATGGATTAGTATCTGTAGAATTTTCAATCCAATGTGAGGAAGAAATGACGTGTGGAACTAAACTTAGCTGATGCGCGCTTTGTAGAACGGTGCCGAGCCTTGTTGAAATGTCCACACTGTCCGACCGAAATACTTGATTCCCCAAGGCTTCAATAATGTCTGTAAGATAGGTTCACGGTTCTCGGTGGCATTTTGAGGCCAGGGTCCAAGAATACGATCGGGGAGCGATCATCGGCGGTTATGGCGACCCAAACCATCACCATCGGTACTGATTGCTTTCTGGTGGCCGTCCGAGGGTGTGTACATTTTCAAAGGACCTCTCTGGTATGTAAACTCCGTCACTTTGTTTGCTGATATATCGCTCAATAGCAAATGGCGGCGCATAGGACAAAACCGAGTTCGGCAACTCACCACTTTCGTGCAAGCGTAGCAACTCCTGCACTCTTTCGACTCAAACTTTTTTCTGTTCCGATGTAAAGTCGTGTGCTTTTCGGAACTTCAATGGCTTGAGATCAAGCTCATTTTTCAGTATATGGTGCATCCGTTCCAAGGATATGACCGGCTCACGAGTCATTTTTCTTCCACTTTGGCCCGGATTTGGCTCAATTCGAGCCTTCACCTTGCGAACCGATTCTCCCGATGTTGCTGTTCTTTTATGACCACCTTGATGGCGTTTTCCATTGCTACCAGCATCACGGCAACGATCTATGCTCCGAGACACAAATGAGTCATTCATGTTGAGCTGCTGGAAGGGTCTAGCGATAGCTACTTGTGGTTTTCCAGTACGTTTGAGTTCCAAAGCGGATAGAAATTTTTTAACACAACAGAGACAGAAATCATTTGAAAGACTTAGAAGCAATAAAATCTCTGTCATGTTGCCCACTTTTAAGCTCACTGTCATGAACGGTTTGAAAGATATAGCAGTCTAAAGTTGGTTGCAGTTGGAGTCAGTCAGGGTGTAGATGTTAATGCAGTTTAGAGGAGGGATGAATTTTTTTGACTTCAGTCAGTGCTCCCTTGGTGAGATGCACTTAAAGACGACAACGGACCTAGAACAGGCTGTATGAATATTTATAAGTTATGATGTCGCAGTGATTGAACTTGTTATCTCTTTTAATTTGAGCGCAGTCTTGTACGCCGCCCTATTTTCATTTAGTGTAAGATCATGTAAACTGACGTTGTTGATGCCCTTCTGAGTGTCGCACTGAAGCGTCTGCCCATTGATCATTGGACTCTATCGCACTGTCTCAGCACGGTCCTCGTTGTTAAGGTCTTCCAACATCAGCGAAAAGACCCAAGATATGCAAATCGACACTCACCACCTATTCGTCGATTTCAAGGCCGCATATGACAGTGTGCATAGAGACGAGCAGTGCCATGTCTAGTTTTGGCCTTCCTACCAAACTCGTCAGATTGTGTAGGATGACGATGGAGGGCCTTCGCTGCTCTGTCAAGGTTGGGAACGAACTTACCGAGGCCTCCAATGTCAAAAAAGGTTTTAGACAAGGCGACGCACTGTCATGTGACTCCCCTAACATCATCCTTGAGAAGACCGTGCGTAACTCACAAGTCAACACCAGAGGCACGATCTTCCAAAAGTCAGTTCAATTGCTAGCTTACGCCGACGACATTGATGTGATTGGACGAACACAGCGAGCCGTCCATGAGGCGTTTGCTGGCATCGAAGCGGAAGCGGCTAAAATGGGTCTGGTGGTTAGTGAGTGACAAACGAAGTATACGCTGCCAACGAGGAAGGATGCACAACATCAGCATCTCGGATAGAGCGTCACACTAGGCAGCAGAAACTTCAAGGTAGTTAAGGACTTCGTCTACTTCGGCTCCGTGGTAAATAGGGACAACGACACCAGCACCGATATCAAGCGCAGAATCACTTTTGCCAATCGCTGTTTCTTTGGGCTCAAGAGGCAACTGAGTAGAAGAGCCCTCTCTCGAAGGACTAAGCTGGCTTTGTATAACACCTTGATCACCCCAGTCCTACTCTATGAGGCGGGAACCTGGACGCTACTAAAAGCGGATGAAGAAGCCCTTAGTCTTGTCGAGAGAGCAGTTTTCCCTGCGATTTTTGGTCCCGTTTGCGTTGATGGCATCTGGAGGCGAAGATTCAACCACGAACTGTATGGGCTGTACAGCGGCATGAGCCTAGTCAAGCGTCTTCGGATACAACGCTTAAGAAGGCTAGGCCATGAAGAGCGTATGGACACCACTGCTCCGGCCCGAAAAGTGTTCGAATCTGAGCCATTGGGACAACGCAACAGAGGACGGCCTTGGCTAAAGTGGCGCACACAAGTGGAGAAGTACCTCAACCAACTTGGAGTGCGCAACTGGAGACAGCTGGCATGTTGGTTGAAGCCCAGGTCCACCCCAGACTGTAGCGCCACAAGAAGAAGAACATCAGCGTACACCTAGGAGATCAATAATAATAATTGAGTGGCACTACAGCCCACAAGGGACTGTAGTGCCACTCAACAACTGCTCGTGTTGTGCGTGCTACTGTTCTCTCACGAGTAGAAGGGACCTACACTTTTTTGCCGACTCCGAACGGCGAAAAGCTTTTCATAGACAATTGATACTCGTGGAGTGTTGTCAGCAACTCGAAAGAGGTGGTGCCGTGAAGAAAAATTCGAGGTGTCCCGTCCGGGAATCGAACCTAGACTTTTTTCGTGGCAGCCGACGCACTTACCACTACGCCACGGCGACCACTAGGAGATTAAATTTGCTTAAAATCGCTGCTTACTGGTGCATGAACTAAGTCATTGTCCCCAAGGACCTAGGACCTAACTTCTACCGGCAACTATTCCCATTCCACGAACTACTGTTCTCTCATGAGTAGAGAGGACCTTCAGTCAACTCATCGAAATTTCAAGCAATTTGAACTCGTTGCCTGTAAAAAATGATCAATCCAGGAATCAATCTCGAGACGTCACCTTGGTCTTCCTGTTCATCAATTGACTAAAACCCAAATACCAATCTTCCTCAGAAACTCTTCCCTCCACAGCCTTATCGTGCAACCTACGGAACGCCTTCGTCACAGACACACCCCTCGATCGCTGTCGGCATTCGTTTCCGATCAAAGCTCCAGGCTGAAGGGAGAACAAAAAAAAAAACACCCGAACCTCACACAGAAATGTCAAGACATTTTGGTGGCAGGTAGACGGCCATAAATCAGCCAGAGTCCGTCTCGATTTCGGTGCGCAGTGAAGTTGACAGATGAGGGCGTTTAAGCGCCTTAGTCATTAAGCCGCGACCACCCCTCCTCCACCCACTGAGGTCAATGAATTGAAAGTCATTGTGTGTCGCCGGCATGGTCGTGGTCGTATCTGGGCCATAAAAGTTAAATTCCCATCCTCCCTTATCGGGCCACCGCTCCACCCGCTCGTTGCGCTTTATCTTTCATGACTGTTTTTTTTTTTTTATTGTCTTATGAAAGTTTTTGTAGATGTGGTGGTGGCACCCTCCTCCCCTCCGATCTGTCGTCGCCCGCCATGGCATTACGAAACTCTGTGCGACTTCTTTTTTACGACCGTTAAGATCCCGAGACTCTGCAGCGCTCCGTAATTGCAGAGCGTACAGAGGGAACACAGAAAAAGGTCGTCGTCGTCGTCGTCGCTGCTGCTGCTGCAGCAGTCGTGCTCTGTGTGATGTGGTGGCGGTGTTGGCGGCGGTGTGGAGGTGGTTGTTACTATTTATCTTGCAACGAGACGATGGGCACCAGAGGAGCAGCGGAGAGACCCACCGCTGGAAGGCAGTGAAAATTGCAGACAAACAAACGAGGAAACGAAGGCTAAAGATTAATCATTTGTTTACACCAAGAAGACGGTCGAAGACAGAGGTGTGCGCGAAGGCAGCACCCGCGCCTTGGTTTGAGAAACTTTTACTTGGCCGCACTCGAGAGGCACGTTCATCACACCACTCGCTGAGGAACTGCTGAACTCTGGCTGTGAAGCGTCCACCCCCGGGGGCCTTTGGAGGAGGGCACCGCAACCAGTTTTCGACAGAGAGTAGTCTAACGACCGACACGATGCAGAGATGCGGGTATATGCAAAGTTCCTGTCTGTTCATTTGTTTCTGGCATGCCGTCGGTTTCGTCGTGCAAGGCAACTGACCCTTAATTCAAAACCGAGGTGCCCTTTTGACCCAAAGAAACGTACAAGGCAGTGCATACGAGTGTGATGCTTGGTCCTGTAGCCTCTTCTGCGGCCGCCTGCCTGGCAGTCTACTGCAAAACGTCGACAACTACGATGGCGGTTGTGATCATGACGATGTGATGTTAACACCGCCAGCGACCGAGGTTAGAGTGTGTCGGCAAAAATTAAAAGAGTCGGAAGCCCCGACCCCTGGGAACCGCTGAAATGAATGGAAAAACAGGAATTTCATGTGTCGCGACTGGATTGCATAAAAATGCTGTCGCTCGCTGTGGGAAAACTGGTTCCCCGGAATGATTCCTGTCTCTTCATGTTTTATTTCGTTGCTTTAATTTATGACACAATTTTTGAACACCACGATCCGCTGGGATGTATTTGTTGCGCGGCTTTTTTGGCGGATTGACAGAGATGTGAGTTTGGCTGCGGTTGGCGAAGAGCTAGTGGGGTAAGCTCTGCCTGAAAATGATCACACAGTGGGAGCTGATTTTGACAAATAATTGAATCAGTGATTACTTGGGAGACTCATTGCCGTGTTGTAGGCTAGGACACAGGCGAGGAATAGAGAATCTGTTGCAGGAAGCAGCTTAAAGTCTTTGTAACAGCTGCTAAGGTGCATGTCAGCTGCTTAAGTGCATGTCAGCTGCTTAAGTGCATGCCAGCTACTTAGGTGCACCGTTACCGAAGAAACATCGTGCAAAGATCGTGCGTCGTGTGCGCCCATCATAAAGTGCCTACTTGCGCACGAAAAACGCCGAGGTTTAAATCAAATGTAAATCATACGAAAGGCGTCTCGATCTCACAGGCAAACAAGTTCTCTAAGCTACCACTACCCACATTGACTGAGTGTCTGTCGGTCTGAGTGACGCCTTATCGGTTGCCAATACCCGGGAGTCCCGACGTTTCTTAGGGGTTCCCCGTGACTCCGACCGATCACAGTTCCAAGACTGAGAAAATTACTGTTGGTAAGGTCTATGGTTGGTGATCCTGTAGCTAGCAGCGTCGGCTGGACAGAAGTAGCCAGAAAACCAAGAAAACCGTAGCTGCAAAAAAATCAGAGGGAGAAGTGGAAGACTGAAGCAATGGAAGATGCAGCTAAAGCTGATCTTTCTTAAGCCAAAATACTTTGGAGAATGAAAACAGACCGAAAACTTTGCAACTTGCGAGATTCTGTCTCTAAAATTAGAAGAGCCCAAAAGCATCAGACCGCAAGTAGAAGCATCAAACCCCAACTAGAAGCACGGTGAGGATTAAGGTGAAGATTAAGGACATCGACGAGGCTACCACCAGGAGTGACATTTGCGAGCCGTTTAAACCGTTGAATGTTGAACTTAACGAGGCCGATTTTCTTAGACTTAGTGGCATACGGTGGCACTCAAGTTGCCACCGTGGGTCTGCCAATGAACAGCGGAAGTATAATTTTCCGTTCTGGCCCACAGGAGCCTAAGCAAATGCTTGAGATGCCCCGAATTTGGGAACACAGCTCACGCACATAAAAGCGAACACGGTCGATCGAAACTGTGTAGAAAGTGCGGAGACCATGGATGGACGGCCAAGTACCAAGGCTTCAAGTCGTAAGAGTGCTTCCTCTGATCATTGTTGATCATTTCCCTTGATTCCGTAGTTAAGGGACGAAGGGATCTGTGGCCAAGTGCAAGCATCGTCAGTTCTAGACAGTGACAAGATGAAAAGACCATCGACAGGCGCAGATTTCTGGAAATTCTCATCCGTCTCTCAGACTGAGTTCAGGAGGCATCAAAGAAATCCATGATCCATGACCTCAAGAACCTACGGCTATCGTCAATAAAATAGATGTGGCTCATAAACGAGGAACAGATCTGGTGGTAGACGAAAAACAAGGGAAGAAGGCACAACATGGACGTCTCAGAGCAAACGTCAGCAAAACAGCCGACGAGGAATTAGATTCTTCAACCGCAAAGTACTTCAACTTGGTTAACTTCCGACGTCACAATGGGCAGCAGAAACTTTGAAGTCGTCATGGACTTCCTCTACCTCGGCTTCGTAAATTTGGGCACAATGGGCAACAGAAAGGACTGTTCAGGGACTTTTTCTACCTCGGCTAAGGACTTCCTCTACCTCGGTTTCGCAGTAAATCAGGAAAATAGCGTGAGTACCGAAGTTACGTGTCGAATCATTCTTGCCAGTCGCTGTACCATTTTAAGCTCACGAAGTTCAACAGTAAGCCTCCCTCGAAAGAACTAGCTGGCTTTGATCATCCCTGTCGTGCAGTATGGCACAGACACTTGGACGTCATTAAAAGCGGATGCGAGAGCCTTTGCTCTCTTCGAGAAGAAGGTTCCGTTTACGTTAAGGGCATCTAGAGGTTGTACGAAGGCAGTAATACAACGCTTGAGATGGCTAGGTCAAATGGAGCGAATGGACAAAACTGCTCCAGCCCAAAGATTTCTTGAATCTGATCCCATGCAACAGGGGACGACTTTATCTGAGATGGCGCACAAAAGTGCTGAGGGACCTCGATCGATTTATGTTGCCAAACTGAAGGTAGCTGGCAAAAGCCCGTGATAGCTGGTGAGGCATGTAGGTTGATGCCCAGACCGCCCGGGACTGTAATGCCACTCAGAGAAAAATTGGGGTTGTGGACAACAATGTCAGTTGACACCCAGAAGAAGCAGACATTTGTGAATTTCGGCACAATCTAGGGCCTGTCGCCAAGTGGATTCAATTCGGAACTATATGGCATTATGACTTTGGTAGAAAGAACAAACATTCCTGATTACAATGAAATGCAGAAGCGCATCCTGTCACCTCACGGATTGCTTGAATAAATGGCATACCATCGGTCCTACACGGCTCCCCCACAGAAAACAAGAAAAAGTCCAAAATCGATGCTCCAATGTGGTCAATTGACATCGCTGAGATGTCTTTAATCACCTTTTGTGAACTTAGTGCGCAAAAGGTCGGTTGTAACTTGTGCTGTGTCCCACGACGCGACGCCATCCTGTACGAACCAAAGGCCCTCCAAGTCCATTTCTTCAATTTCAGTGGGCGTGGACTTGGAAGGAGAAGAAAGCGTCTGTAACGTCCACCATTGACCGAAACGTTGCTTTAAAAGAAAAATGGTCCACTAAGGCCACCACTCCACAAACCACATCAAACTGTCACTCGCTGTGGCTTCACAATGATTTTTCGAGCCCCAGATGGGCCAATTTATGAGTGACCGCCGCGTAGTCGTGAGGAAGCGCGTCAACTCACAGCAAAGCTCAACGTCTAAGGCCTTACATCTGTCACCATTCGATGACATCTTCCCAGACGGCTTTGAGGTTAGGGAGAGCCGTTCCAGTGGATGTCGAGGCTGAGTAAGCGCGTCCACTCACACGTCAAAGGTCTCAGGTTCGATTCCCGGACTGAACACCTCGCATTTTTCACGTCACCACCTCTTTGGAGCTGCTGACAAGACTCAAAGGCTACTAATCGTCTCTGAAAAGCTTCTCAAACCTCGCCATTCTGAGTCGCCAAAAAACTGTGGGTTCGACGTACTTGTGATCGAACAACAACAAGCGTAACACAAGTAGTTGGCGAAAAAGGCTTCGTCCCTTTGTGGTCTGCAATGGCGCCCAATGTCCTAATTTTTTAAATGGGGCCAAGATGAAAATTTGTCGCGTCAGAAAAGACGATTGTCACTTAAAGCCCTTGTCCACTTCAAATTGCCCAAACTGCGAAGCGGATGCTTGGCCGAGCCTAATGATCCTTGTAAGGAAATTCAGGCTTTGTGCTGAATTCTTAGGCTCAGGCTAGTGCATTGAATGTGGCTCTCAGCCACACCAACCGCACGATGACCTAGAGTGTCGTCAACTCCGCCATAATACCACTCAAGATCGACCACAAATCGAATTGACTTTCAGGCCACCTCTGAAGTTGTTCAAAGAAAGAGCCTTTCAACGTGCAAAACTTCCTCCTTTCCCACTCTGCACCCTCAGCCATCACATAAATCCACGAACCCGTCCATTCATCTTAAAATAAAACCGCTTTAAGCTCAGCAGCCACGTAATGAATTACGCAAGAGGACAGACCCCTCAAGAGGAGCCCTTATCTCATAAGGATCCCTTCCCCCCGTCTGCCAACCCTTCACCGCAAAGGTGAAAGAAAGTGTAATTTGTCTCATTTAAAATTCAGATGTCGGTGGAAATGCTAATCGCCGGTTAAATTGACTGGATTGGCATGGGAACAAGAAGCGCTGTAATTATAAGCGCCATTAATTAGCAGTCTCATACAACAATAGACTAGGCGACCGACCCACCGTCACCACCACCATCGACACCAACAGCAGCAGCAGCAACAGCGCAGAATGTTTGACGCAGAGACATCGCCAACGACGACGACGACGACGACGACGCCTTGAAAGGGTGAGGGGAGGAAGCCATTGCAGCAATGAAGACCGTAGATGGCTTGCTTTGGTTGTTTTGAAATTTGTTATTTTAATTCGGATCATTAGTTGGCGTCTCGTGAATTAATTCTCCAGATGCGAGGCGGGGTGACGTGAGTCAGAGGTGTCAGTGACTTATGTGCTCGCGAATACGGCAAAGACATTAAAGCCGCTTAAATGATTCCGGTCGGGTAATTAACGAGCATCGAATCAGGACGCAAGCGCCGTTAGGCTGCGCACTAATGACAAGACACGTTTCGCAAATGACGCGGTTAACCTCGCTCGCATGGACGTTGCTTCTATTTGCTTAAGCGTGAGATCGACGAAATTATGCATATTGTATGGAAGACCTTGATTGGGATTGAAGTTTGAATGCGGAGCCGATGGGAAACGCATCTACTCTGTTCTCAAGGGGAGCTTCCAATGCAGATCCCTCGCGTCTGAATGAGAGGATCAAGGTGAAGGCAGATTGATGGGAAGTCTTTGACGTAGGGTAAGACTTGCCTACACTCATCAGGGAAGAATAATTCATCGCAGCGAAGACGACACAAGCACTAGCGACAATTTCATCTCTTTGTGGGGCTACAGTTCGAGAAAGGTCTGAATGGGAAACAACAAACCCTTGTAGCCCGCAGCTGGTTAGTTGTTCAGAATTTCGTGCATCAATATTGGCGAGGTCCTTCTCCGTTTGTATGCGCAATCTCTGATGAGAACAAATTTCTTGACTGGACTCCTTTGAGCCCGGAGCTGTGTTGTCCATACGGTTCACCTACCCTAGACATTCTTTGTGCTGTGGCTTCTTGACTAGGCATATTCCGCCTTAGAGTCCGCAAAGAAGCGCAATCTGGAGGAGGACTGAGGATCGAGGATGGAGGATGGAGGATGGAGGATGGAGGATGGAGGATGGAGGATGGAGGATGGAGGATGGAGGATGGAGGATGGAGGATGGAGAATAAAAAGGAATAATATTCGTGACAGAATTTTTGTTCGACAAGATCATTCCTTTGTAAGCCATTGTACCCCATTTTCACTCCAAATATAAAAATGCCAAAAGTGGCGCCCAACCATGGATCAAAAAATTTTATAATTGCATGTGACTCACATGAATCCACTCGATGTTGGAATAGCCCGAGAGAAGGCAATGTATTTCATTGGAACTCGTCAAGTTATTTTTAAATGTTTAGGAGTCAAAAAGTGGCGCCCAACAGTTGAAGGGCATTTTGAACGGCGCCATGGAACAAAGTGTAATGAGGGTTGAAGGGAAAAGCACAATTGTCTTAAATAATCAGGTTCAAACCCTAAAAAAGCGAGAAAAATCGGTGGATTTACCGACACGAGCCAAGAACCTTCCAAGACCCCCTTAAGGCTTACAAATTCCTAAAAATTTGCCATCCAACAGAGCTTTCTGAGTGTAGGGAGAAAAAACTTGACCAGATTTGACACGCACGAAACTGTACTGTAGAATGATGCAGTTCGTATTTCTGCGTAACTCAAAGGTACCCGCTTTGAGGCCGTAATCCAGGATATAAGCGGCAAACTCTGCAGGCTTTTCAAAAAACCGTCTTATAAGAGGCTCTGAGTGCCAAAACCTCGCCCTAAACTATATATTGGCAAAGCTAGCTTAAAGTTCACAGAGAATGAATTAACTTGTCTCCTTCATGTAACGACTAGGGCTCTGTGATCAAATGTGGCGCCCGACAGAAGACTGACGGGCCCAATGTTGCCAGAGAACATGGTAGATAATATCTCCAAAATATAAAGAGGAAGTATAAACTTCATTGAAGGCGTCAAGTCTGACTATTTTCCAAATAAAAAAAATATTTTGCATTGAAAAAAAAGGCGCCCAACAGAAGATTGCTGACGCTTAAGACAGAAAACATTGTAGATTATATCCCCTAAGCACAGAGAGGAGGAATAGATAACATATTAGCCCTCAAAGCTGTACATTTGTCAAATAAACAAAGTACTTTAGAAAGTGGCGCCCAACAAGAGATTGCTGGCCCTCAAGCGCATAACCAACCACGTCATAGATAATATTCTCAAAAATCAAAATAGGAGGAATAGATAAAATTTAAGCGCTCAAAGCCGTCCATTTGTTAAATAAACAGAAGGAAGTGGCGCCCAACAGAAGATTGCTAGAGCTTAAGTGGAATTTGAATAAAACTTTCACCATTTAGTGAAGTCATTTGGTGTCTGTATTTATTGTTGAAGAAGCATGCCTTGTGAGTGACTCACAAGATGTCTTGTGCACGTGTCTGATTCGTATCCTTCCTTTGGAGCTGATATAGGGCTTAAGCGCAGAGATTTGTCATCACGAAAAACTCATAAAAGAAGTGGAGACAAATTCTGAGTGGAAGACTCACTCTAATCCCCTTGTTTTCAAAACGATCTAATTGTCAGACAGCGACTTACCGAATTACACATTCCCTTGAGGAACCAATTTCCCAGCAATCCCATTCAGTCTCCTGCACTGCAACTGCACTCGGAACTGCATTTCAAATGTATCCCCCAAGACAAAGGTAAGTTTCGCTCCCTCACAAATCCTCATGCAAATTTAATGAAACAAATGGGAGTCGTGGGTGCTGGGAAAATGGCGACTGAGGGCGGGTGGGGAATCCTCAAGCCACTCCTAACGACATTCTTTCCGACTCCAGCATAACTAAATAAATAATGTCACGGAAAATCCCTTAAGCATATTATTTGTGATTTGTTCTCCAGTTTTTTTTTTTTTTTTTTTTTGCTGATCCCTCTAAGGGTAAGCGGATACACCCACACACGCTGCGTGTGTCCTTGTTCGTCTGTTATTTTCTTCGAGATCCTGTTAAACAAATTATCCATGGGGCGGACGGACAGAAAAAAAACGAGTAAAAGTATCTATTTCGGGAGACAAACGCTTGCGTCTGTCGGTTAAAACAAACAAAGCCGAAAACGGGGACCCAGACGAACATCTAAATCAACCAACCATTCATTCAACTATCCATCCACGGCTCCCCTCCGCTTTGTGTTCCGTATTCTCGTGTGCGTCCTTGGGAGATGATGTTTTATGAAAATTGTCGTGTTCGATGTGAATGAAATTTGCGGTCCCCTTGTAAGGGGGCGCCCGTTCGGAGTCCGACTGCCTGAGGTTGCAGCGAAAGAAAGACAGGAAATACGAGGTATATTAAAATTTGTATCGCTCAGTTTTTCT
This sequence comes from Eristalinus sepulchralis, assembly GCA_944738645.1. Taxonomy (NCBI): domain Eukaryota; kingdom Metazoa; phylum Arthropoda; class Insecta; order Diptera; family Syrphidae; genus Eristalinus; species Eristalinus sepulchralis. The sequence goes on from OX122883.1 coordinate 66,700,144, forward strand.
TTTTTCATTTTACTTTCACCATCCCTCTCCGGACGACGTAACTTGCGAACGATGGGTTATTTAATTTGTATTTCATCATTTTTTCTTTCGTTCCTCCCTGCCATAGCCCCAGGCAACTGGAGGGGAGATACATAGATAGACAGACAGAGATGAATGCATGGATAGATGGATGGAATGCTGAATCGTCGTCATCGTTGTAGTCGTCATCCCCATTGTAAATTCAAAATGAAATTACAGCGACGGTCGACTTAATTTAATAGAGTAATTTATGTGGTTGTTTTGAGGAGCCAAGGATACACGAGGAACTTTAAGTTGCGGGAGGGCGGGGCGAGAGTGGGCATTTATGGCATGCGACATTCTGAGAGTAGACCATGTGGGGCCAAGGGAATTGATGGGGAATTTATAATTCAATTCCGGCCCCGCAGGGGGGTTGTACGGCATGTGGAAGGAAATTCACTGTGAATTATTGAATGGCTACGATGTAACCGAGAAATGCTGAGAAGGCTTTAAGGGCGCTACATAATTTTCGGAGATGTTTGTCCTCCGTCGTCGTTACATCAGCAGATTAAAGGATGTAGAGAACTTTAGTTGACAGAGTAAAAAGTTAAAACAAAACAGTCCTATTTGCAATATTTGACATATTTCGGAATTCATAGAACATAGAAAATTGAAATTACATTTCAAAAATACATTTTAAGGCTTTCGATTTGACTTGCTTCATTCTGACATAATTCCAGAACTTTAAGTGGTTTGGTATCTCGTCCATGAATTCATAGAAAAAACATAGAAAGCATTGCTAACGTCATAAGAACATCATCTGTTTTCCTTAATTCCTCATAAAGTGTTCCCTGTGTACTACATAAATGCATATTGTGTGACAATTTTCATATTCTATATAAATTTCTTCCGAATATTTTATGGAAAAACATAGAAAACATGAATCACTTAAAAAATTTTTTTTTTTTTTTGCCTCTTCATTGGATGAGGTGTATTCCAAGAAATATTAATCGGCATGATATTTATTCTATGAATACATAGAAAAACTTTGTTTACTTTAAAAAAAAAATTCGTCGTTTTCCTCATTATTTATCGTACGCTCAAACACTTCTACATAAAAATATAGTTTTACATTTGCTCATCAAATGCACAAAAAAAAACATAGAAAGGCATTGTTTACACAACAAGAAAACGTCTTATTTTGTTTCTACCTTCACACCCACTTTTCACTGCAGACGGAATTTAAATCATACTACTGTTGATGGTATAAACTATTTTTAATAAAATAAAAACATCGAAAACATAGACTGATCAAAGAATAAAAAATGTTTTTACTTTTACCTTTAAGAAACTCATTCCGGAATGATATGTAACTTTTTAACCTTAAAATGCTTTCTCGCCGATTACATAGAAAAACATAGAAAATATTGCCGGCCTAACCAAAGCGTCTTCGTAAGCCCACGAATTTACTTCTGTTATTCACTGGAGATCGAACACTTCATATCTTTAGATATTTAATGGGGTATGCCATAGGCAAAAAACATAGAAAACGCAGATTGCTGAAAAAAAAATTCCTATTCCTCCGAATTTGAAGTGATTTTCTCCAGAACGTTGTAGGGATTTCAAGCTGTAAATCATTGCCTGATTGAAAACATAGAAAAAACATAGAAATAAAATTTGTTTGTCAAATATTACTGCGTTGCGGAAATTCCACAAAAGATGAATCAAACTTCGTTACTTGCTTTATCTGTGATGCTTGATTGACGCGCAATTAAAGACATAAACAAAAGAACCTCATTTACAGTGCATGACGCATGAGATTCCATCAAAATGGCAGAGCTTCTCACATTCCCGCAATGAACCAACCAGCTCTGATCTCATTTACATCGCACAAAAGCCATTACAATACGACTTCTTCTCCCCCTCCGCTCCCACCCCAAGCAACTGTCATTCTTCGATGTGAATAGAATCGCATCACTGCCACTTGAGGGGATAGCGAGAGAAGCCTGATTAAAATTCGTCAGTGACCATCTCTGAACAAATCCCCTCATCAACTGCACCACTGTCCTTGCAACCGACACCGCGACACACTCTGTACATACGTTTGACAAAGGAAACGACACACAAACACAAAACGTGCCTTATTATACATTTCTCACTCCCCGACCACAGATCTCCCAGATACCGAGACGGAATTACCAATTTATATGGCTTCCTTCAAAGGAATACATAATTCCTTGTTCATTCATTTTTTCTTTTTTGCATTGCTTGCTTTCATCCTTTTCCCCTCTGCTCCTCCCGAGCTTCTCCAACACGCCGGCAGCATGTCTAGGCTAGCTTGTCAATTTTTGATTTGCAAAGTACCGACGGAGCACAAAAAAAAAATCCCCCGCATTCGCCCAAGTGCTTTGCACGCTTTCGATAAAATTAAACTCCGCACGTACTCTCCCGTCTATGTTCGTATGCAAATCTAATCACAAACAAAGAAAAAAAAAGAAGAAAACAGGCTCCGGCGTATAAACTGGAAACTAAAACGGAAGTGGATGTGGAGCTTACATGTAGCCACAGCCCCACACATAGCATATTCTGCTTCGAAGAGGCATGTTTCTGCCGTTTCAGTCTCGGTACGTGGACAAAATAGGTCAGGGCTGTGGTATGTGCGGTGGATGACTGTTGCGAACGTTTGTGTGTGTGTAAGTTGTGTGCGTGTGGGAAGAAGTCTCCCCAAGACCCAATCTCTTGATGCTTTACTTGTCTCCCCGGTGTTGCCTATGAAAGGGGACTTTAACTGAACTACTAAGGACAGTAGAGGGTAGATGTAGCGATACACTTGTGGGATTCTTTTTTTTTTTGTTTTTGAGCCTCACGTGACTATACATCTTTTTTACAAGGGGAAACGGTGATGTCCAAAAGAAGTTACGTCAAAATTTCAAATTACGAAAAATCACAGAATTTCTGAAAACAATCGTAAATTACTAGCCAAGGTCAAACAATAGAAGGAAATTCAGTACGAAAGTGTCAAAAATCTTATAGGAAATAAAATTTATTACAAAAATGTGAAAAATCTTATAAGAAATCATAAGTTGTCAAAGTTGTTCACAGCCACAGAAGGGACTAAATATTGTACTTAAGATTATGGCACGTCAAAATTTTTGACCAAAATTACGTGTATGTACCACTGATAATCTGCGTCATGACTCCTATCATATCTCCTCTTTCACATTACTAGTTGATGAATTTTGAACAAAAATGGCGAAAATTGGAACCCCTGGAATTGTGAATCAAAAACTTGGATGATGTGACACAGAATTTTAAAACCTTATAATGTATTCATAACCTTATGATCTCTTGATCAAACATTACAGTTTGACTTAAAACACTAGTCGCAAACTTTTTTTTTTAATTTTGACATTTCCAAAATTTGCGCTTCTTCACATTTTCGCCAATTTGGACTTCCAACATTTTTCTTTTTAGAAACTAAGTTCGCTTTCAAGATTTTAGACCATGTGAGATTTTTGGTTTCTTCGAACTTTGAACAACTTTTGTGGTTTTTCGTCCTCTCGCGATTTTAGGCCTATTTGTATTTTAAGATTCACGAGATTTTGAAATACACCTGAATTCGGGGGCCTGACGATTCCGTTCCCCCGAATCCTTATACATAATTTTAAGAGCGCAATTCTCATCGTTTTAAAATTTTGACTTTTACTTCAATGAGTACAAAATTTGGACCATACCTAAAATTTAGACCAATTTGTCAATATTTTCAACTAGATTTATTTAACCAAACACTGATTAAAATGAGTCTCAGACTTTGGTTAAAAAAGGGAGGCCTTAATTTTATATCGAATTTTGTATTTCATTTTAGTTATAAAGGATACAGATTTTTGTTTTGTTGGAGTTTGAGAAACACTGCACTGGAGCGCTCAGACTCAAAAATTGGTCCATTGTATTACCAGGCAGTAACCTTCGTTTACTGTAGTTTTCTGGTTTTCCGTAGAAAACCACCAGGCGCTTCTGTGATAAAGAACTTAAGTTTTCAGCTTCCACCACATCAGCGCCAAACAGCCGGCACCTGATACAAGCAAAGGCGGGACATTGACAGAGAATGGGCTCTGATGTGTCTTCAGTTTCTCCACAGGCGTCGCAAAGAGTGCCATCACTAAACCCAAGCAGACTTAGGTGTTTAGCGAATGTGAAGTGTCCCGTTTGTACGCCGACAAGTTTTCTACACTATTTTCTGTCTAGAGGTAACAGAGAAGCCGCGAATTCCTTGCTGACGTTCGGGAGCATATACTCGGTCAGCCTGCATCCTGAAGAGTCATGCCATCTCTTAAGAGACCCAGCCGTCAATGGAAGCCCTAACCAAGGAAGCGTCCCAATATGGGTTCGGGCCCAACGAATGCCTCTTTTAAGCTTTGCCTAGTTAGTTCACCAGCGATGTCATTTCCCATGATGTCCCGGGACGCAGACAAGTCTTAGCGAATTCAGTCTGCCGACCAAATTAAGGGAGGACTTGAATTCCTGGACTGTCTTGGAAGTGGTTAAGGCCTTAAGCACAGCTTGAGTGTCGCTGCAGAGACCCTTCCACCTGTTCTTCACAATATATTTGATAGCCATTAGGATCGCAAAAGTTTCGGCATGGAAGACCGATGCGCGACGTAAAGTTGTCGTCTTCCAGCACCGGCTTTCCGTCGCCTTGGAGCCGTCCATGAAAATCCGCCTACATTCCCCTCCCGGTTCAGTTTCTAGCCAGAGCCAGTCTTTGACGCAGAGAAAGTCGATTTTGTATAAGCAGCGCAGCTGGATCGTAGGGGACCCTGCATCAGAGGGCATATCCATGCGACTTGTGTCATAGGAGATGCGGTGCGCGAGGTCATCAAAGCTCCAGCGCGAGTTGAAGCAAAGACCATTCCTTTTAAGTCTGGAGATGACCTTGATTGATGTAGATGTCAAGGGGAGGGAGATTTAGCAATGCACCAAGAGCAGAGCCAAGCGTGCTAGGGAAGGCCCCTGTGCAGCCGAGACAGACCGTTCTTTGAAACTTGGCGACAGCACCAGCCACGTATTTTACCTATAGCTTGCACCACCAAACGACTGAAGCATAAGAGAGGTTTTACCAAAAGCTCCCTTACACAGCCAGAAGACTGACAGCGCCTTGAAGGTTTTCGTCTGAATGTGTTCTGAAATTCTAAAATCAGTTTCGACTACCCAGTTTCCCTGAAGCTTTCTGAAAATTCGATGCCAACTAAAGAAGTGTCAAGAAGACCGATGACTGATGTGCAGGGTTTTACGAAGCTATCCCTTAAAAATATGCCCACAGTATCATCTTCGTCAACTTCGTACAATTCTAAACGCCTCGCAAAATGAATTTGTCATTCATTGTCAGAAATTTCATAGAATCTCGAAAATTTCGGCCCCAAAACGCGTTTTAAGCCTCAGACATAGCCATTAGCAAGTGATCTCCATTTCGAAATGTGTTTCAAAATTTTCCCACCCCACTGTGCGTCCTCATGTATGTAAATTCAGTGATCTCTCCTACACAGAGTTTGAATTTCAATCGCTGCACGGCCCTCGAATGAAAATCAATAAGCTGCCAACGGATGGATTCAGCTTCTTCTGTGAAAGCGGCCCCGCCAAAAAAAACGCCAAGATTGTGCGCGAACTGCTACACATATCTCAATTTCGCGCTAAAAAAACGACCCACAGCCCAGCAACGGGCAGGGAATCGATTGAAACCCGTTCCCCAGCAAACGAGTCCCCCCAACTTTTCAGATCTCCCAAAAAGATACGACTGCCCAGCGCAGCGAAAAAAAAGGGACAAACAAAACTTCCCGACACCACGGACAAGTCCAAAAAAGGCGGCAAACAGCAACGAGGATGGAACGAATGGCCCTTTGGCCCGAAGGCAGGCAGGCGGGCGGCACAAAACGGACACCCAAGAATCGAATTCCAAGTAAACAGGTAACCGACTCCGTGAACCGCTCCTGCGGGGGATGCAGAGCGAGGGCAGCTCGATCTCATATTCGAATTGGATGGAATTTTTGGTGGGGCGGTCGCGCCACTGCCGTTTTTGGGGCAGCAGGGCGGCAACGGCGGCGGCGGATGCTTCTTACCTCGGAACTGGTAATTTATTAAAATCTCACCCAGCAAGAGGAGAAGCAACATAAACCTTGGAATTCGATCTGCTGATAAAGGGCGAGTTCCTTACAGACTTTGCAAGTCAAACTCCTGCGGCGGTTCGGTTTGAACTCGCATGTCTGCCCCCACACTGCAGCCTGCAGAGACACACACAGGGGCACATGTAGTTATGGGTGACTGATTTTGTGTGCCAAGGTGCCGGCGTGTCGGGGGAGGGGGCTTATTTATTATTCGCGGAGATACATTCGGCGATAAGGCGACCAAGGTGCTGCATGATGCAAGAGTTGATGAGGGGGGTTTTGGCGGGCACCGGAGAGGGAGGACAGGAGTAGATTTCCAACACACGAGTCGTGACACTTTATGCTGCCACCGCGTTTGCATGTGGCGCCTCTGGGGGACGGACATGTCCGAGAAGTTGACGGACATACCAAGTGGAAGTTATGAGTCCAATGACCAAAGGGCCGCTTTGATCTGCCACTGAAGCTGCGTTCTCCGTCTACAAGCGAAACTGCACGCGGGTCAGGCAATACACGAGTTAGGCAACACGGGGTGTAACATCCATGCGGGTTGCCTCATCCTCAGCCTACAATCGAGTTTGATTATCCGCCGATTGGGCTGTTTGCGGTTTTGACTCTCCGCGGATTAGATACTTGACAGTCTGCGAGTTTGATTGATGGCGGATGGGTTGGCACGTGAAACCACACGCAGGTTAGTCAAGAGAAAGTTTGAACTAAGCGCTGATGGAATTTCTTAAGAATTGGTCGTTCATTCAACGCCGCAGTGAAGGTTTGTCGTTGCTTAGGAGTTCAGTTTCCGATTAAATCCTTCACTTAGAAAAGCTGTCTGCTCTTACATACGGCTGTCAGACACGTAGCTGCAGAATTTGGAACAGAAGCGGCGGCTGTTGCCTCCGGAAAAAGGGAGAGACGCCTCACATCAGGGACACCACATCAGGACTCTACTCTCAGGTCTATCAGGCCCCTCAGGCAAGGCTTCAAACCTAAGTTTATGCCTTCCTGAGATTGGAGTCTTTTTAGAGTTTCGTAATTTTGGTCTTCGAAAATATTTTCCCGGAATTTGGGCAATTTTCAGATTTTTGGTTTTGCAAGAATTTGGGATATTCTTCACTGCTAGCTGCTTGCGACATTTTTGTAAATTTTGAAATTTTTTGGACTTTAGACTTCACAAGACGTTGGATATTGTGCAATTTTGAACTTTCCAAATTTTAGGCCTTTTTCGGGATTTTCGCCACATCACTACAACTTGTCTTGCTTTCGGCCCTTTCGGCTTGTTGAGCTATTCAAAATGTTTGTTTTTTTAGATTTGTCGGGTATCTCAGCTTTGACAGATTTCAGGCTTTAGGCGAGTTTTTCGCGGAATTTTCGACTTCAATGAGGCGTTTGCTGTCATTGAAGCTAAAGCGGCTAAAATGGGTCCGTTGGTTAGTGAGTGCAAAACGAAGGACATACTGTCATCAACGAAGGACTCACATAATCGACGTCTCGGACAGAGCGTCACACTAGGCAGCAGAAACTTCGAGGTGGTCAAGGACTTCGTCTACCTCGGCTTCGCGGTAAATAGGGACAACAACACGAAACCGAAATCAAACGCAGAATCACTCTTGCCAATCGCTGTTTCTTTGGGCTCAAGAGGCAACTGAGTAGAAGAGCCCTCTCTCGAAGGACTAAGCTGGCTGTGTATAACACCTTGATCACCCCAGTCCTACTCTATGAGGCGGGAACCTGGACGCTACTAAAAGCGGATGAGGAAGCCCTTGGTCTCTTCGAGAGAAAAGTTCTGCGTGCGATTTTTGGTCCTGCTTACGTTGATGGCATCTGGAGGAGATGATTTAACGACGAACTCTATGGGCTGTACAGCGACATGCGCTTGGTCAAGCGTCTTTGGATACAACACATAAGATGGCTAGGCCATGTAGAGCGTATGGACACCACTCCTCCGGCCCGAAAAGTCTTTGAATCTGAGTCATTGGGACAAGGCATCAGAGGACGGCCTAGGCTAAGGTGGCGCACACAAGTGGAAAAGGACCTCAACCAACTTGGAGTGTGCAACTGGAGACAGCTGGCATGTTGGTTGAGGCCCAAGTTCACCCTGGACTGTAGCGCCACAAGAAGAAGAAGAAGAAGCTTTAAGAAATGTCGCCAGTTTGAGTATATTTGGACATGAATTGGGAAAAGAATTTTTGGACTAAATTTTGAAATAAGTACAATTTTTGACTTCGAGAAATTTTTGTCATTGTTCTACTTTTAGCTTGACATAGTCAATTGATTTTCGAACTTCTTTTCAGAATTTTGGGCCTTTCGAAATGTTGGCTTTTTGTGATCTTTGAACCTTTATATGTTTTCAAAAATTTGTGACACTTCGGTTACTATGTTTTTCAAAACTTTCCCCTTTTCCAGATTTAAGAATTTGGCAGGCTTAGGATTTTGCGCGCTATTGAACTTTGCTGAATGCTGCAGTCCTGCCGATTGGGGCTTTCATATGTATACAGTCTGAGTTCATATGAACGTCCTTTTCGACATTTTGGCATTTCGAGTTTGTGTAGATAAATGGCTCTGCAAGATTCAAAGTGTCGGTCTTTTGGCGTCAGATTTTGGCTTTTACCAGCCGGAAGGATTTAGACTTTTCAAAATATTCTTAAATTTCTTCGGCATTATTTTCTGGAAGTTGAAGCATTTCGCTCCTTCACAGTACATTTGTCGGTAGCTCTCTATGTGGCCATCATAATTTTGTCATCATCACTCTACGTCTCCAGCCAGTGGCGCGGTACCTTTTTTATACCAATTCCCATCAGACAACCCATCTGCCTTTAAAATCTTTCAACAAAATCACCCTCATCACATCATCTCATTGCTCTACAGCTGTCTTCATATCGTGATCCTCGGTCGATAAAAAATTAATTCACAACCCCATTAAACAGCACCGACAAGCCCATTTGCCGCACATTCAACACCTGCACCTGTCGCAGAGCAATTTACTGAACGATCATCTAGCCGCAACTAGTCAGCTTTCGTATCGCGTCGTGATTAATGTCTTAACGGCTTACAACTTATCAGCGAATCGTTAATAGCCACTGCAGTGGGCGCGTTCGGCTGACTGTCGGGGTTGGGCAGTGCAGTGTCATAAAATCTCTTGCAGGATTTTCAATAAATTTTACTTCGATAAAACTGGACATTCTTATCGATTTCTGATGCAATACACGACTGAAGAGATGTAATCTATGGATTGAAGGGTCAATAAACGTTTCCCCTACCTCCAGTGCTTATCGAATCAATGAAATGTGACTCAAGGACTGGCGTTTACCTGCGAATTTCACTGAAACGTTGACGTGATTGATGACGAATGAGAACGGGGTGGGAATTTTTGTGAAGTGCTTTTGATACGGGGTTTAATTTTGGCAAATTTTTCATTTCTATTTAATTCATGGCATACCCCCATTCGCAGATGGATTCTTCGACTGGGTGACCGTGGCCGTGTATGTCATTAAACTTTGATGTCATACAACTGGTTAGGCTGTAGATCAACGAGAGTGTGTCTATTTAGAGCTTATGGGTTTCCACTACTGCAAAACCAAGGAAATCCGAGCTCCCCTCTCAGTAAATAAAATTTTAAAGAAGGAGATGACTAACAGATTCATGTTTAGCCTCCGCCAACGTCATTTTCTAGCCTCGACGAACAAGTCATGTCCACTTAATGCGTTTTCTACGTTTTCTTTCAAGTCATACTCATACAAATTGCGTTGAAATCAGACATCTGGAATCACATGTATAAGAAAAAATTAATGCAAATAGAGGGATCCAAAAAAAATTGTTTTATAAGGTTATGGTAACGTAACATAGATTCTACTATGTTTTTTTTTTTATATAATGTGGTAACAATACCGCTTTCAATACCAGGTATTAAGTCTCTAACAGTCTTCGATAGAGTTTACTAACATAGAAACATAGAAAAAAATTCGATGTTTTTTCTACATAATAATTAGATATGTATCGTAAGACTTGTATTTCTAGAATCAAAGAAGAATGAAGACACCCAAGCCAAAACCCAAAAATTGCCTTTCAATTACCATTTTTTTTTCTATGTTAATCAAAATGAAAAATTTAAAACAACAACACAGAGTTTTCTAACCCAGCACCATTCAAAGCGGCCCTTCTTAAGTTATAAACAAAGAATTGGTGTCCCATGCTGTACCACATAAAACAAACTTCGTAGAAGGCCTAAGCATTTGCCCTTTCTTGCATTTTTCGCAAAGGACAGAAAAGGCACCACAGAACTACAAAAATTTGATACAAAATGTATAAGTTTTGCGTACAAAAACTTTGCAACCTTTTTCGACATGTACGCTAACAAACTTTATGTTTTCTATGTTTTTTTCTATGTTTCCTTGAGACAACACACCGTCAATATCAGGAAAATAAATGTAAGTCATTTAACTTTATCCCCATCTGTATTCTATGTTTTTCTATGTTTTATTCTATGAATTACCCAAAAATACTTCACAGAATTTGAATCCTTTTTGCAATCAATAAGTAATGCTAGTCAACTCAAAATCTAAAAAGTGACTTTTGTTATGTTAACAGCATTTTCTACGTTTTCCCATGTCTGCTCATATTCAAGAAAGCATACTGACATTGCGTATGTATCAAACGGTGCAGTTATCGATCATTGACGCTTCCTTTGCTTTGATTTTGCTACATTTAATGGTCTCTTCGCCCTCACAGACTTGTCGCGCAAAACCCGTCATTTTGCTCCGTTTAAGCACTCGCTCAACGAGCAAACCTTAATAGCGAACCATTCCATACACAGAACTCTGAAATGAATGCACCACCACCAACCGCCGACTAAGGCAATCTTCAACGTTCCGCCCGATGAGCATGGACGTGTCAGGCATCCGACAGTCGCAGCCCAATTGATACCCACTTACGCAGCGTCACACAAGTCGTTACCTAAAGTAATTCCCATGAGGACAGCCACAACGACTACATTGTACGGCCGACGCGTCATAATTAATCCAAGCACATCAAAACCAGTCATCGCATTCATAACACATCTCTCGCAGCTTGATGTACCCACCCAGCAGCGCAAACTGGTCCACCGATTAGACGGGGCAAGTTTTTCCCACTCATCGGGCTGCTTTCCCGCAGCGGAAACTGCGCTACAATGTACCCATAGGTACGCGCCGCGGCGCACCGCACAGAAGCGATGCCAGCACGACTGGCAACGGGTACTCCGTGAGATGCACACTCGGCGAGGCGCACACAGACGCGGCCAAACAAAGGAAAACAAATGCAAACTAACGATGAGAAGACGAACAAAATAAATAAATAAATTTAATTAAATCGCATTTCCTGAAATCGCAAACAAGCGCACATACGCACGCCGTCCGCCACCCGCCGCCCGCCGCACACTCACGCCCCAGCGAACGTATGTAGCTCGCACTTATTCAATCCGCAATCCGCCATCCGCCGACAACGCCCCTGGCTGTTACTGTAGCTGCGGCTTTGCCACCCTGCCCTGGTGGATTGGATAAGATAAAAACCGCCGTCGATGGTGGGTGCCGGGGCGAACTGCGTCCTTCCTGCACCAGTGCACTCTGAGTGGAGAAACCGGATTCGTGCCCTATTTCTGGGGACGGGAGCACACATGTAGCTCCCTGTGCTCCCTGCACAAGGCGGGAGGGAAAAAAGAATTTAACAGATGAATTTTTGAATTTGCTGCACAACGACAACGACAGCGTGGCGTCGTAAAAAAGGAGCAAAATTTTTCAAATGAAAATTTATATTAAAGCCCACGCCGTGCGCTCCCAGCCACCACCGCCACCAAGCTCAGCGGAGCCGCAGCCAGAATTGCACTGGATCTGGACTGAAGCTCGTCGGGGATAATGAGTTTTTTTTTTGCCTCGTTCTCCTGGGGTTTTGCTCGTCCCTTTGTTGCGAATGGAAAAAACAGCAAGTTGCGCTTCTGGGAGGCAGAGCACTCTGGGGGAGTGGGAGGCACGCTTTTGGTTTTGGGATTTTAGGCCACCGCACCACACGATGGACGACGGTCGATACGGAGTGGCTGTGTGACTTAGTTTGAGGTCTCGTGCTTTGTTTGTGATTTCTGAATCGAAATTTACACTTCAATGAGCAGGAACTGGGTGGAACGATGATGAGTGATTATTGGGCAAATGCATGAGCCACTGATGCGTGGTGGTGGGGGGCGGTTGGGAGGTGGAGGGTGTGATGTGTCATTCGAGCAGAAGGAAGGAAATTGAGAGAAAATTTGAATTTTTGTGCATTTTCTGATGGCATGCCACAGGGGACTGATTTGAGTCCTCTACTGTTTTGCATTTTTTTTTCGGTAATTTAACAATTTTAGGATGGAATCATTCATCTTGTCAACTTAGTCGTCTTGCTAGGTTCATCTTCCTAGGTCCACCTCGCTGTCAGAGTTTCGTCACAACCGTTACGTTCTACTTCATAATATGATCCACTTTACTGAGTGCTCTAACCCTTGGAAATCGAAGGCACACAGAGTCACTCGTCTCTCAACGTTATTCCCCCGTTGCGAGGATCAGCGATTCAGGAAGTCTTCTGTCTCAACGGGTATCTACGCCTTACACCTTCATTGGCCAAAAAGGGATCTCTGACTCAGAAGGTGCCAGTGTGTGGGGCTTCAGATCACGGCCCGAACAAATTGGTCGTAAAAAATTGGCTCAAAACGTTAAATCTTCAATGACGGAAAAAAATTACTGGATGTGTTCCAGGATTAAGCTTCTTACGGTCTTTGGGGACCTAAGCCTGCTGTTAGCCTTGATTGTAAAATCGCATCAACGACTGGAACTATTGTAAGTCCATTGAGATGGCACTGCAGAGGGGAGTATACTCAGACCAGCACTTCCTTGTATTTCATCTTATGATGGGACTGAAGACTCTATGGTGCGTGTAAGGCCACTAGCAGTGCGACCCTAAAGATCGCCTTTACTGCTTTGTGATGACGTGCATCATGGATCGGTGGCAGCATCTGCTGTGTCTACACAAAATGATCCATCTTATGGAGTCGTCTCCTCGACAGAATTCTCAAACAGAGTCACTCCACTACATAAGGTCCTAGATTAGGTTGGGTTAATGTGGCTGCCTGAGCACGAGTGCTGAGGCCCACTTAGTCCACAAGTGGAGCCATAATGTTGCCACATGATCAGTTGACTGTCGTGAAGAGAACCTATCCCTGAAACGCCTTTCTTGATCTTTCCTCCTCCAACATCAGCTCGTTGGTCTTGGTGGTTGTGAAAGTCGTCTTCTTGACACTGGCAGGAGATGGGAGGCACGGTCTCCTCCACATTCTCGTCCCAGCAGCTCCTTTAGGAGTCATTGTATGGGATGCCCAACGTTCTTTCCCTATTTTCCCATCAGACAGAGTGCAATTAGTGCGCCTTTTATCAGACGAACGTCACTTTTGTCAAGTCTAATTAGGTCCTTGGTCTGTAGGTTAGAGTAGGCTAGAGTGGGTGGCTGTCAATGTAAGAACCGCACTTAGGCCGCCATCAACACCACTGCGATGCCACGCAGATAGTTCCTTGTTGCCCTTAAAACCATTCTAACCTGGTGATACTGAGGTCACCTAGTTTGTCAAAAAATTACCTCTCCAGAGGTTCGACTGCCGTATTGTGTGAACGCTTGAAACGGTTCGTTACAACTTGATAGGTCCTCATCAGTGCGGTTTCAGGCCAAGGAAGTCCACCGTCGACCAAATCTTCACACTCCGCAGATCCTTGAAAAGACCCAAGAAGTGCAAATCGACACTTACCACCTATTCGTCGATTTCAAGGCCGCATATGACAGTGTGCATAGAGACGAGCTATACAGTGCCATGTCTAGTTTTGGCCTTCCTACCAAACTCGTCAGATTGTGTAGGATGACGATGGAGGACTGTCGCTGCTCTGTCAAGGTTGGGAACGAACTTACCGAGACCTCCAATGTCAAAAAAGGTTTTAGACAAGGCTACGCGCTGTTATGTGACTTCTTTAACATCATCCTTGAGAAGATCGTGCGTAACTCACACGTCAGCACCAGAGGCACGATCTTCCCAGAGTCAGTTCAACTGCTAGTTTACACCGACGACATTGACGTGATTGGACGAACACAATGAGGCGTTTGCTGGCATCGAAGCAGAAGCGGCTTAAATGGGTCTAGTGGTTAATGAGGGCAAAACGAAGTACATGCTGCCAACGAGGAAGGACGCCCAACATCGACGTCTCTCACAGAGTGTCACACTAGGCAGCAGAAACTTCGAGGTAGTCAAGGACTTTGTCTACCTCTGCTCCGCGGTAAATAGGGACAACAACACCAGTACCGAAATCAAGCGCAGAATCACTCTTGCCAATCGCTGCTTCTTTGGGCTCAAGAGGCAACTGAGTAGAAGTGCCCTCTCTCGAAGGACTAAGCTGGCTTTGTATAACACCTTGATCACCCCAGTCCTACTCTATGAGGCGGGAACCTGGACGCTACTAAAAGCGGATGCGGAAGCCCTTAGTCTTGCTGAGAGAAAAGTTTTGCGTGCGATTTTTGATAAAGTTCCCGTAGATGGCATCTGGAGGAGAAGATTAAACGACGAACTCTATGGGCTGCACAGCGACATGCGCCTAGTCAAGCGTTTTCTGATACAACGCTTAAGATGACTAAGCGATGTAGAGCGTATGGACAACACTGCTCCGGCCCGAAAAGTCTTCGAATCTGAGGCATTGGAACAACGCAACAAAGGACGGCCTGGGCTAAGGTGGCGCACACAAGAGGAGAAGGACCTCAACCAACTTAGAGTGCGCAACGGGCGGCAGCTGACGAAAGACCGTGCTGGCTGGAAAGACATGTTGTTAGAGGCCCAGGTTCACCCCAGACTGTAGCACAATGTAAAGAAGAAGAATTAGAAAATTGCCAGAGAGACGGAAAAAACCTTGAGGGATCAGGTTTCTTTTCAAAAAAAAACTTAACACAAACAACTTGCCGAATTTTTAACTCCTCACTTAGGAGTACCCATCCCGACAACAGCAACAGAAAGCCTCCTCAGGATTCGAATCGATGTCAGCAGACTTGTGGGCCATGTCACTGAGCTAGAATGCCCGGCAGCTCTCCCAGCACCACTGAAAAAAGGACAAATCTTCACTCCCTTTGCACATGTCCTGCACATCCCACAATCAGACACTGTTTCTCGGGAAATTTCAAAAATATCCAAGACGAACTTATTGGCTTAAGGGATAACAACAGAACGGACACAAGGGCGGAGAGCTGGTCCCTGTTTTCAAATTATTGTGACTTCAAAATGGCTCATGTGTCCCCGCGTACCGATTTCTTGAACCTCCTCATCGGACCTAAATGCCTCATCCCATCGAAAACGGGAGTGGTTCAGATTTGAAATTTTCTTCAAGTCACCCCTACGTCGCGGATGATCCCTTTGGCGATTTCGACTCAGAAAATACGGTTCGCCGCTATGAAGACTTCCTTGGGGAGTGGGAACATCGAAGAGTGGAAGACATTTGACGGTCTCGCGACAAATCGACAAATCTTGCACATCCGTCCAACGGACGGCAGATGAAATGCTTTGCTACGCTCCTTTCCCATTTTCAGGTTTGTATGCTCGCCTGGGATTCATTGCAAAGTGATAGTCCTTCGCAGTCCCTCCACACATTCAAGAGTCAACGTCACCCAAACTCAGTCCGTTGGAAATCCTTGAGAAACTTAACCAAAGCAAACTTTCATTGCAATCCCCTGCAGCACTTCGGAACACCTTTATCCGGTGTAACATCAATTTAAAGTCTCAGCACAATCAGATCCTCCTCCTCCTTCTCCCCCCCCCCCCCCCCCCCCCGTATTTGAAGTACTTGGCTTGTGTTTGCGATAGCGGTTGCATAATTGCGAAGCAGCGCTGTATGTTTGGCTTTGGATTCCACAGTCTACAGCAGGCCTTGAGTGTCGACGTCTGAGACGATGACGGCGACGGCGAAAATGAGAATTCTCTCGTTTGTTCGTTTTTTTTTTTTTTTTTGTTTTCGGTGATAATGACTGCTACGAGGAGCGCTGCACACGCAAACATGCGAGTGGAGGCGTCATTAAGGACGTTCAACTGAACTCATTTGAAGGGATGGCGCTTAGGCGGACGATGGTTGTGTGTATTAAACCAGTTCTGTGACGTGGCGCACGGTTCTTTTAAATTGATTAGCAACGCAGGAGTTTGGAGCACAAACGACATCCCGTTTTGGGGGCGTTTCCGGAAAAAGGACTCGCACATGGATTCACTTGAACTACATCAAATTAAAGGGGGTGCTGTAATTTGTTGCACGTTTGGGGAGTTCTGGCCGTCATTCTGATTGCTCGCTTGAGAAAAGAAATTGGCACTGAAGGCCGGCTCAGGGTTCTAAGCCATACGCTGATTGCTTAAGGTGCTGTTCATGACTGCTTTGAGGCATGAAATCAAAGGGATCTGTAGCCAGGTGCAAACATAGGCAATCCTAGACAGGAACAAGGCGACAAGACCATCGGCAAGGGCAGATTTCTTAAAATTCTCATCCGGTCTCTCGGACCCTGTTCAAGACGCATCAAAGAAAAGTGCTGTGCGCTCAATGATCCATGACCTGAAGGACCTAGGTCCTTGAGGCTATATTCAATAAAATAGGTGTGACTCATCAATGAGGAACAAACCTGGAGGTAGACAAGACAAGAGGAAGAAGGCACAACATCGACATCTCGGACAGAACGTCACAAAAACAGCCGACGAGGAATTAGATTCCTCAACCGCAATGTACTCCAACTTGGTTCACTTCCGAACAAATATACGAACGTCACACTGGGCAGCAGAAACTTTGATGACAAGGTCAAGGATTTTGTGTACCTAGGCTTCACAATAGATGAGGACAATAACGTGATCAAGCGTCGAATCATTCCTATCAGCTCAGGGCTCAAGAAGCTCAAAAATAAGCCTCCCTCGAGAGACCAAGCTGACTTTGATCATCCCTGTCGTGCAGTATGCCACAGAAGCTTGAACATTCCTAAGAGCACGCTGGGAAGCCCGATTTTTGATCCTGTTTCCGTTGATGGCATCTGAAGGTGAAGATTCTACGACGAACTCCATGGACTGTGCAGCGTCTTTGGAAGCAGCGCAAAGTTGGAGCTAGGTCATGTCGAGCAAATGGACTACACAGTTGAAGCCTAAAGTACCTTGAATCCAAGCCATTGCAGCAGACAACGACTTCGTCTGAGTTGGTGCACGCAAGCAAAGAACCTTAACCAACTGAAACTGGCAGCTGACAAGAGACCGTGCTCGCTTGAGAGACATGGTGAGAGACATGGCAACTCATGGAAGAAGAAGAGGAATTTTCGCGTTGAACTCAGTCCAATCACCAAGAAGATCCGATCCAGCCGGGGTAGACTCGAATCCTTCTATCCTATGCATTGGTCGAGTGGTTTGGCCAGCGTGCATAAGTGCTTCTTCCACTTTGCTTGGACGCCGGGATCTGCTCTTGATGCACATCTAAGTGCGTTCCTTTTCCCTCACCCTCGCTGAGCACATCACAGACTGCACTCTAAGGGCCATCTTCCAACCAAAAATAAGTTCTCTTTGCTTGCTATCACATGCTGCTTGGCTTGCTCATCACATTTCCCTTCACTCATCTCTCATGGATGTCATATCCCATGCTTGACGCACAGGTACCAATAATCCAGCTGCGGCGTGCATGCAAAATCGACTTTGGACTGGCTTTCGTTAGAAACTGACCCCGAGAGGATTTGGAGTCAAAGGGTCTGATGTGGACACATTCGCAGAGGAGGTCCAAGATAAGTTTGCTCCGGCTTTCTAAGCGGAAACCTATGCGACTCTATTAGTCACGAAGTAATGGGGACACATTTTTGTGATCTCCAAGGACTGGATGGACGAAAGAACTGATAGCCACCAGCTGGCTTTGACCAGGGCTCGGTTTACGTGCTTTCTTGTTTCCTACCTTTAATTCAATCGCTTATGACAGCACCCTCAATTGTTCACACTCGTTCCTTGTCTCACGTCCTTATGCCTGCCAGCCTCTCCTCGCCGGTAGAAGACTCGAAACTGAATCACTTTGAACTCCGACTTTATATCCAAATGCATCAGCAACTGAACGTTGTCTACTATCATTCAAAGCCCTTGAGTCGTTAAATCCACGTCCATCCTCGGCATTGTATCAACTCAACACCAAGTTGGAGCACAATCAGGGTCGCCAAAAATTCTGCAAAGTTTCAAGGTTTTTTAATATGATTCACGAATGTTGCACCCACTGTGGGCCGTCCCAAGCTTGTGTACAGAGTTCTCTCATCACCTCCTGAGACCTGTCGTCGCCTCCAGAGACTCCTCATCACCTCCAGAGGCGTCTGATCCAGAAACTTCCAATCACCTCCAGGGACGGCTCAACACCTCCAGAGACGCCTCATCACCTCCAGGGACGTCTCGTCACCTCCAGAGACTTCTCATCACCTCCAGAGACGTATCGTCTCTTCCAGAGTCCTCTCATCACCTCCAGAGAGGTCTAATCAACGGAAGGGACGTCTCATCACCTCCAGCGACTTCACGTCAGCTCCAGCGACTTCAAGTCAGCTCCAGCGACTTCACGTCACCTCCAGAGCCTTCTCATCAACTATAGAGACGTCCCATCATCTCCAGAGAAGCCTCATCACCTCCAGGGACGTATCATCACCTCTACTGGATAGTGTCTAGCGAGCCCTGAATCTCATTCACGAATTCATCCGCAAAACACGTTTCGTTCGGAATAGCCATCTGTTCTCCCTCAAGCCCACTTTCGGATGGGCATTGAAGTTTGGAGACTTGATCTTAAACCGTACCACGTTGATGTGAAATGCTCTGCAACGCTCCAACTCGATGTTTCCTCCTCATTACAATCGAAAGCCCTTTGAGTCGAATGTACATCGTTGCCTCCTCTCGGTCTTTCCTTCTAAGCCATCGGCCAGAGCTGCGACCTTCGTTCGACTTCCCATGAGTAAACAAATGCTATTTGAGGGGCTTTAGCACGCTAAAACTAGTAAACAGTTCGTTGTTGAAATTGGTCGATCTCGACGTTACGTTCACAAGCGAACTGGTAGGCACCGTGTACCACTTGATAGCGTACGCTCACGAAGCGCCTATGGTCGAGGTGATCAACATCCCACTACAGCTTGATTTCCAGAATATTCTGACTAAAGATTGATGATCAACTTCTAGAAGTATGACATCATTTCTTTCTGGGCTCGGGTAAATAGGTCCTCAAGATATACAGAGAGCAACGAGGGCAAAGGGAGCTGCATGGCGACCTGGTTAAGGACATCAGAGGTACCTTCCTGCAGATAGATCTAGAAGGCATTGAAATAAACATCTTCTTAGCTCCAAGTCTGTCAGGAGTTCAACCTTAAAAGCCAACAAACTGACTTCTGCTGCGTCCGTTGAATTCCATTTCTGGAAATAAGAAAAAACACGGATGAACTGGTTCAAGCGTAACCGTAGAATCGGCTGACAATGTCATCCTCATGCACCTCACAGCACCACACTGGGAACACCATATCCCAAGGAAATCAAATTTATCGTGACAAACAACACGATTAGGTGCTCTTTACGATCACGGTCACAGTTGCAATGGCAAAGTGATTAAAACTTCTGGGGACAAGGAAGAGCACCTCCCACTGGTCTGCTTAAGTGAAAAATGTTGGCGAACTCGTTTGAAAACAAGTTTCTTACATTTGCTGAGTGATCTGACGACAGATCCCTGACCGCAAGGAATTCCTTCTCAGATCGGAGTGGTTACCAGGTATCCTGAGCCTTAACGGCCACTGGGTGCAATCTCCTGCTTAGGTACGCAGCCGTGTTAACTTGGCCCAACCAACAAGAGAATTAGAATTCAAAACTATCGACACTCCGCCTACAGGAAGGGATCGTGTCTGATCACCTTTCACCAGTCCTTGGCGGTGAAATTCTCCATGAACTTCTTTACTGAATGCCAATGGCTGCACTGACGACATCACAAAACATTTTGGACGACCAAGTCCCTCAGTCCAACATGGAACTCTGTCCATCAGTCCCAGCAAGGAGAACCAATGACCCGAGCTTTGAATTCTCATGGCTGTGGATGAGAATTCTCGAAGGTGAACAAAAATTGAGGAGTGGGACTGCTTCAAAAACGTTCCCGGAACTAACCCTAAGTGAGGCGTGTACAAAAGCCATAAGGGATCTCTGATTCCTGGAGCAACAAGTTGGCAATACGTGGGAACTTGTTCCCTCAAGTTGCCCCTAAAGGTAGACAAACATGTCTCGGAAGCGGAAAACTCAACTCCACAAGCTGTGTAACGGCATGCACCTTGTCAAGAGTCCAGATAGAAATGTCTCCGAAACAGAGCCAATGAGACAACACAAGAGAGGACCTTTGTCTAAGATGACGAACAACGAACGAACAAGTTCTTAAGAACAAGATTTCAAGTTCATTGAGATCCGTCTCTAAATGGATCTCAATCAACTTGAGATCGGTCCAAGCCTCTTCACAACTACTCCTGGTTTGAGTCTTTTTGTTCTCTCACGTGTTGTCGGGAACCTCCAGCTCATTGTCGACACCGAACGGCAGGGTTTGACGAGCTTTTCATTGACCTGCCGTGTTCTTTGGATCACGAAGGAGGTGATAATGCCGCACAGGCGTTTCAGGAAACAAATCTGGGGGCAATCGGCATGTGTGTCCACTCAGTTGTCCACTTCGTCTGATCTACAGACTATGACCAAGCTCCGTTGTGGTCGCTTTGAAACCAGACTCCTTTGGCGATCTGACAACGTCGACTTACCTGATGGTCATGACTAGACTCTGAAGCGATTAGAAAGAAATAATGACGAGCCATGTGTGTTCTTCTTTGGTGGACCTGGGCATCAACCAACACGCCTCTTCAATCACTCCCAAACTTGACATGGTCAACCGAGTAACTATTTCGGGTCGCAGCCTCTTGGTTGGAACCAGTGGGGCTGCCAACGTCCAACGACAGTCCTTGGTGGACCTGGGAATCGACAAACATGCCTCTCCAATCACTAGCAATCTTGACATGGTCAACCAAGTAACTACTTCGGCATGCAGTTTCTTGGTTGGAACCAGCAGGCCTGCTGAAGCCTTCGATCTTCAACTAGTATGCGGCAGAAGACTGAAGACTTTACGTTCACAGTGCGCATAGAAAGACATCTCAAGAGATGCTCAAGTTGTTCCACAGAACGAGGGAAGGAGAAGAAGAGCAAACCAGTCGTTGCTTGTTGGTCTTTAATCCACATCCACGTCGAGAAATTCCAGAAAAGCCTTCCCAGTGAGTCAAAGATTGTCCAAAACGACGCTGCATACAAAAAGGTGATTTTTCCACAAAGACACCCCATCCACCCCAAAGCATTCCGCTGTCGCATGCAGACTTTCGGAAGCTCCAGACATCTCCACACATCCCTCACCCCAGACTCGACGCAACGACCAACGTTCAACAAGTCATTGCAAGAGCAGAGAGTGGAGACCCCAATTGAATTGAATCCCACCCAGTCGAGTGACAAGAGTACACATGTGAAAAAGCAGACTCACCTTCTATTCCGAGTTATTGTATCCTCAAATGATGTAAAATAAATCTCAACCTCCACTCGTGCGGATCCCTGGCATTGATCCCTCACTTCTTCAGCTCCAGAGTGTAATCCCAAGAAAAATGTCTATGCCGTCGTGCAATCCGATTGGTATCCAATATCCCAGCGGATACACGCAAGAACCAAAAAAAAAACGAAACGAAACGAAAAAATAAAACACGACGACGACGGCAAATATGCGAGAAATAATTGCAAATTCAATTATAATCCAATAAAGGTCGGCGAGGAGCGTAGCGGCGATAATCCGCAATCGGACGAACGGCCAGCCTGGGAACTCGACAAAAATTCACTGCTCTGCGTCTGCCGTTGCTGCTGCTGTAAGGATTTCCTCAATCCGACGACCGATTGCACATCAACGTGACCCTTGTTTCGAGTGCTAACATCCTGCTGACATTGATAATTGGCATTTTCACACAAAACTTCCCCGTCACGACCCTCGCACAAGGCGCACACCACCAACAAGACACTTTTCACCGATTCTGAAGATAGATTTGCGCTCCTCTTCTGATTCTTTCTTTCTTCTCAACGAATTTCACATGATACAGGGCGCCATCGAGTATTGGCAACCGACGATCAATTTCTCTCCTCCGCACGGAATTCAATTTTACGGGGGAAAACTCTTTAAAGGGATTTCTTGGAGGGGGCTGGGGGAGTTCGCGCACACACGCACCAGGGGTACACTGCGATGGAGGTGGCCTACACCTCGTACAATCCTCTTTCTCCTGCTGCTGCTGCTGTTGCGGCACACTGTTGGATCCAAAAACTTTCGTCTTTTCACTTAAACAACAACAAATTTCGGGCGAAAAAAAAAACGAAATAACTTTGACGAGCGAAAATAAAGGAGAGCCGTGTCGGTGACGGTGACGACGATGATGATGATGTTGAAGGAAAAAAAACACGAAACGTATAGAATTGCGACAAACTGACGACGGCGGACGACGACGACGACGACAAAGAGACGGGAGACGGGAAGGCGAAAAAACGAAGACAAATGACGACGGGAAGCTACGACGACGACGACGACGACGACGACGACCAACGACCAGCGATCAGCGATCAGCGAGACGACGAGCGGCGACAACGACGACTTCGACACGGGGCCAATAGACGACGTTGAAATTCGGTGTAATTCACTTTGACAAACAGCACACGCAAAAAAAAACAAAAATCCAAAAAAAAAAAAACGCCTCCGAACTGACGATGATGGATTCTTGAATATTTTCCTTTTTTTTTCTCTCTCCTTCTTTCGGTTCCCCCTTGGAATCGCCACACACAACTGCAGTTTCGTTTTTTTTTTTTCGGTTGTTTCAGTCAATTGCTGTGTGTAACTTGGCGTTCTCCGCAACCAGACGACAGATATTCGCACAAACACTTTTTGAACAAATTGATTTCGGGTCGCACGGCAATGGGCGAAGTTTATTTATTGGTCAAAACGGAGAAAAATCCAACCAGCGAACGAAACTCTGCAGATTCTTGAAGCGTCCATCTTGGATTTTTTTCTGTCAAGTCAGATTTTTTTTTGGGGGGCCAATTTGCTGGGGTCCGGTTGTCTCGTTCGGACGCAGGCGAACGTCAGACGGGTGGACTCTGTCTGACATGTGGGAAAGCCGAGTTGTGTTTATTTTTCGGTCTTCGAAAATGTGACTTTTGTTTTATTTTGCTTGTTTCGAATTTGAAGCGGCCATTATTGAATTCGAAATGTGTGCGATGGCGCTGGTGTGGTGATGGGATAGGTGGCGCTGGTGATGTTTGGGGGGTACGGGCAGTGCTTAGGTTTGTAGCGCAATGGTATGTTCGGGTGGTGTGGTGTGTTTTTGGATTTTTTTTTGTGAATAGTTGGGAGTGAGCAATTTTTGTTTTGTTGCACCAATTTTTCGAAAATCGACTATTCACAAAAATTTCTTGTTAAGCTGCCAAGCTTGTAAAACAATTTGACAACATTCCGCTCTTGACAGTACAGCACCACGTGTGTCTAAGTCGTCCCCTAGTCCGTATTCCTTAAGGAAATGAAATTAAGGCCTCAAGCGATGCTTTTATTGTGTCCATTAGTACGTGGTGTCATATTCCACCTCCTTCTGCTTTGTTTTGCTCCGAAAACGTTGATTGAAGAGGGAGATGGCACTTGTCGCCTACGCAGGAGGATGCAAACAAAACATTTATTCGCTTAAAAAACTGAAGAAGCGTTATCTCTCCAATGCAACTTAAAGATTGTATCCACTCAAAGAAAACAGTTTTGCCTTCAAGCCCATAAGAATATTTTTACTTTTCGCTCATTGTGCTTGCTCTTAACGGTCTTGTTGAATTTATAGACTTCGTTTTGCTTCATAGACCGTTAGATGCAGCTGTTCGATCTGCCAGAAACCACATGTCTTGCAGAGCGGATCACCAAAGGTTTTCAAATTCCGATTGATTGGTTCCGAACACTAACTAAAAAACGGTTGAATGTAAAAAACAACGGTGACAAGGCACAACCCTGCTTCAACTCACTCAAGATTGAGAAGGTTTCGATAGGTTAGGTTGAATAATGTGAAAGTTATGGAACACTCTCTCTTGTTCCTCTTCTTTGCAAAGACGAACAATCACTCCAGGTTTCGTGCCACATTCTCAGGTCACCATAATGACCCGAGAGAGCCACAAGATTCCCACATTTCTGGCCGGATTTCATCCACCATCATTCATTCATCGGCGAACTTGGCAACTTTGTGACTTCCTCGACCTTTGGATTGGACTCTCCGTCTGTAATACAACAAGTCTGTCACTTCCAGTATCCTGTTCGGGACTGAGCAGCTTCAAGCTCCATTTGCCCATCCCCTCGGAAAGAAGCACACCATCCTTGAATTTGACTCCTTCGATGGCATTGAACTTCCTTCCTCTGAGTCATCCCCTTTTGCGCAGATATTTGAACACTTTTCAACTTCTCTGCATCCAATTGCTGTAGAAGCATGTCCTCCTGAACGTTTGTTGTCTGATATGATGCCCAGTTTGTCTGGGAGGTTCCAGGATGGCGCCACATAACGTTTCGTGGGTCACAGAGGGGGTTTAAGCGTCTTCTGTAAAGACTACAAGTTTTGTCTTATTTCTCAGCCACAAGTCCTCTTCCATCCCACCAGCTTGTTAAGGCTGAATGGTGTATTTCAAGTTGAAGACACGTTTCTTGGGTCCTGCGATGAGAACATCGCCCACCATGATGTGTAGAAATTCATTTGCTGCAAAGCTTCATAAGAGAGTAGAGAGCACACCGTCTCAGTTTGTTATTTTGTGCTTCCTTACGTTTCAATTTCCACTCTTTTTCAATTTCAAATCAACACCATCTTCTTCTTCTTCTATTTTCTATCTTCTTATCATTCATGCGTTTGTTATAATCGGGATGTCGTCATCAGAGACATACATTTTTTAGCCTTACAAAGAGAGCAAAGCAAAAGTCCTTCATGCAAACAGATTTTCGGCAGTTTGCAGCTCTAACCGGCCCTTCTTGTTCAAGTATTCAAGTACAAAATGATGGAGACAAATTCGGTCATATCTACAAACATCAAAATTACAAATTACTTGACAGCGTGTTCCTGCTCAGATGGCAAACTTAACTGAAACGCCGATTTTGTCGAATTTAAATTTGACACCAATCAACTGTTGCACCTAAATGTATGCAGTTCCTTTCAAAACAACTCCATGAGCCAACACCACAACCATATGCGCCTTGGCTATTGTAGAGAAATTACATTTGCTTCTTTTTCGGTACTGCACAGCAATCATCTACAGATGTCTCACCGCCATAGAAGAGACTAACTTATGAAACTGAAAAAAGTATTATTTTTATAGTGATAATTAATAGTGGACTTAGACGAGGTCAAGATAGCAATACCGAGACTGAAGTCGAACAAAGCTGCTTGAGCGGATGGACTGTCCGCAGGACTGTTTAAAGCAGCTGGAGATGACCTGGTTGGACGCATGCATCAGCTCATCTGTAAGATATGGTCGACGGAAAGCAGGTCTGATGAGTGGAATCTCAGGGTCGTGTGTCCGGTCCACAAGAAAGGAGAGGCCTTCGACTGCGCCAACTGTTGAGGGAATAGTGTCCTTAACAACGCATACAAGATCCTTTCTGCCGTATTGTGTGAACGCCTGAAACCGATCGTCAACAACCTGAGAAGTCCTCATCAGTGTGGTTTCAGGCCAGGGAAGTCCACCATCGACCAAATCTTCACACTACGGCAGATCCTGGAAAAAACTCAAGAAGTGCAAATCGACACTCACCACCTATTCGTCGATATCAAGGCCGCATATGACAGTGTGCATAGAGACGAGCTGCACAGTGCCATGTCTAGTTTTAGCATTCCTACCAAACTCGTCAGATTGTGTAGGATGACGGACGAGGGCTTTCGCTGCTCTGTCAAGGTTGGGAACGAACTCACCGGGACCTTCAAAGTCAAAAAAGGTTTTAGACAAGGTGACGCACTATCATGCGACTTCTTTAACATCATCCTTGAGAAGATCATGCGTAACTCACAAGTCAACAACAGAAGCACGATGTTCCAGAAGTCAGTTCAATTGTTAGCTTACGCCGACCACATTGATGTGATTGGACCAACACAGCGAGCCGTCAATGAGGCGTTTGCTGGCATCGAAGCAGAAGCGGCTTAAATGGGTCTAGTGGTTAATGAGGGCAAAACGAAGTACATGCTGTCACCAAGGAAGGACACACAACATCGGCGTCTCGGACAGAGGGTACCACTAGGCAGCAGAAACTTCGAGATAGTCAAGGACTTCGTCTACCTCGGTTCCGCGGTAAATAGGGACAACAACACCAGTACCGAAATCAAGCGCAGAATCACTCTTGCCAATCGCTGCTTCTTTGGGCTCAAGAGGCAACTGAGTAGAAGTGCCCTCTCTCGAAGGACTAAGCTGGCTTTGTATAACACCTTGATCACCCCAGTCCCACTCTATGAGGCGGGAACCTGGACGCTACTAAAAGCGGATGAGGAAGCCCTTAGACTTATCGAGAGAAAAGTTTTGCGTGCGATTTTTTGTCCCGTTTGCGTTGATGGCATCTGGAGAAGAAGATTAAGCGACAAACTTAATAGGATGTATCGCGGCGGGCGCCTGGTCAAACGTCTTTGGATACAACACATAAAATGGCTAGGCCATGTAGAGCGTATGGACACCACTGATCCGGCCCGAAAAGTCTTCAAATCTGAGCCATTGGGACAACGCAACAGAGGACGGCCAAGGCTAAGGTGGCGCACACAAATGAAGAAGGACCTCAACCACCTTGGAGTGCGCAAGTGGCGGCAGCTGGCGATGTTGCATGTTGATTGAGACCCAGGTCCACCCCGGATTGTCGCGCAACAAGAAATGCTGTTTTGTCCTGTAACAAAGATATGCTGACTACTAATAACAATAATTGAGTGGCACTGCAAGGGACCAGGGCCTAGCTTCTACAACTACTCGTGTTGTGCGTGCTTCTGTTCTCTCACGAGTAGGAGGGACCTACAGTTTTTTGCCGACTACGAACGGTGAGAAGCTTTTCATGGACAATAAGTACTCTTTGAGTGTTGTTAGCAACGCGAAAGAGGTGGTTACCTTTCAATGTGTTGCCAACGGTAACGCAATCCACAGCCAAATGAATCCAGAAATCTCAAAAGCCACCAATCCAAAGAAAGAAAACAACAAAACTGTTTTTTTTTGTAATTTTTGTGTAATCTGTCTCTTTAATTATTATTTTTGCATTCATTCATCTACTTCGACACATATTTTTATATACACTTGGATGTATACTTGTTTTCCATTTTTGTTTTGTTTTTCTTGCCAACTTCTTGTCTCTTAATCGATTCCGTTTTTGTACATTTTAACACTACACACATATACACACATGCGAGCGTTCCTTTTGTTATCTTATTCATCATTCTTTAGATATATCTTTTTAAACATATTTTTTTCTGTTTTTCTTTTCTTTTTTTTTTTTTGAAAATTTTGTTGATTGTAACTCATCTACGGTTATTTTGTGAACTACTCTGTCGCTATGTTTTAGAAATTTCTATCAATTAAATTATTGTTTCTAATATATTATACGATGTGTGTATAGGGTTTTCTATGTTTTTGAAACGATTATAAGAAACAGAAACAGTTATCTATAATGTAACTACAAGATATTAAGTTTTGTTTTTTTTAGAGAAGCTCTACCAAATGACGGTGAATTCTTCTTTGTGGAAAATAATGCACTCAGTATATTTTTTTTCTGTATTCTATGTTTTTTTTTTAAATTTAATTTTCTATGACTAAGGTTAATTTGAATTTTTTTTCTGTTGTTTTCTATGCTTAAAATTTAGTTTAGCTTATTTTATAAATAAGGTTACGTTGGGACAATCTTATATTTATAACAATACAAAATTTGTTGTTTTTTTCTTAAATTTTTTTAAGGTAACTGGGGCTTTAAATATATATTTTTTTTTGTTGTTTAAACGACACAAAACCTTAAACTAAAGTGTTCTGAGTTTGATTTAAAAATATATTTCCTTACACTTCTACATCATGCGTCCACATCCATTGCATTTTCTTCTCAAAGTTTTGCTTTTTTTCTGTTTTTGTTTTTTTTTTCCAAAAATTTTCCATTCATACGATACACAAAAACAAAACCAATGACTCTTCATACCGAAAACAAAAGATCTCCCATCCGAAGGGGGGAAGAAGAAAAAAAACAAACACGAATTCAAATTGAGTGAAAAAAAAACAAAACATCGCATTGCATTCTACATTTGAGTTGTTTTGTGTTTTTTTTTGAAAGATAAACATACTTTCTTGCATTGATAAGACATTTTCGGATACTTAAATGCTATTTTGAAGGAATTCAAAGGCTGCTTCCATCGGTTTTAGTGATTTTTTGTGTTTTTTTGTGATTGGAAAACATTGGCGTGTAAAATACAATAAATAAACACAAACAAATATCAGTAACAAAACAAATAAAATAATAAAATTAATCAATAAGAATAATAATCACATCATATATCACGTTATGTGCAAAAAAAAAAAAAAACAAAAAAAAAACAGAAACAAAAAAAAAATTGCCCTCACGTACAACGGATGCCCAGTGCAAACATCGATTCTATGTTTAAAACATCACCCATCTCACTCGTTAGTGTTCGTTTCTCCTCAGCAATGAGTGAATTTTGTTCGAAATTTCTATGCGCTTTCGAAAAATATGGAAAATCAATGACAAAATATGCAGTTTGTTGTTGTTTTTGAAATTTGAAGTTCAAATTCAAATCAAATTCGAGCACAACAATGAAAAAAATACGTCTTCTCACACATCCACACGGAAACACATGGCGAATTCGAATTCATAGACGGTGTCGTTGAGTTCACACTACCGGCACACAAACCCATTCTAAGATTCGAAATAGCCAAGACAAAAGCCAATTCTAGGCAGCCGCTGTAATTTTTGGCGGTGAAATCGGTGCTGAGCTTGAGCTGTTGGTCGGTGAGTTGTCTGCGGATGGGGCGGCGGCATTGGTGTCGGTGGTGTTTGAGTTTGTGTCGTTGTTTGGATTGATGGCCGTCAGGGTGCCATCGGGATTGGCGGTGTTGTCGTTTGCGAGCATATTGGCGCGCAACTCGGGTGGTAGGAAGATTTTGACAACATTTGTGATCTTAACTCGGCAATTTGGGCAGCTGGTGCATCTGGAAAGTGATGGATTCGATTAGATACGTGTGACATGAGTTGGTTGATTTTTTTTTGTTCGCTTACCTTGCTGCGCACTCACTGCAAGCCAGCACATGACGGCATGGATTGAACATGCTGTTTATCGAGCGATCCATACAGATTTTGCACGTCATCGCCTCTGAGATCCTGGTATCGACGCACCGTTCGATCGCGGCCTCCCGCTCCTCCTTCTCCTTGATGGCGATGTCGACTTTGGCCGTCGCTCCGCCAACTATCGCTCCGTCCTTGCCAGCGACACTGATTGGCAGCAGGCGACTGATGTCGTCCGCATTGCTCGTTGAGGCGGCGGTGATTTCAATGCCCCGCTCATGGAGGATCCTTCGTGCCTGATCGTGCACCTCGCGGCAGGTCCGCTGTATGTCGAACACGTAGCGTTTGCCCAGCTCAGTGTCCTCCTTGAACATTGACGCGATGGTGCCCTTGAGATCACGTGTAAATTGATTGGTCACCACACCGCGTACCTTATCACAGACATAGAATGCATGGCGTTCGGTTATTGACCGATAGAGACCAGCAGCGATTGCGTGCTTCTGCAGCTTGATCTCGAGCTCCTTGCGATCGTTGTGATCGTCGACGTACTCCAGCTTGAAGGTGCGCCGGAAGGATTTTGCTGCTGCAATCGCACTGAAAGGGATGCTGAAATGAGAAGAGGGGAAGAAATGCGTTAAAAATTTTCAAAAATTGGCTAAAAGTGTAAAAAATTGTCGAAATGTGAGGAAATTTGTCAAAAATCTAAGAAATGAGTCAAAGTGGCAAAATTGTGACAAAAAATTGATCGAAGTAGTCAGAAAGTGTCCAAACGTGCCCAACAGGGTGGACCAAATTATGATAAAGAGTCAAAAATTGTGAAAAACTGCCCAAAAGTTCGAAAAATTTCAGAAAAAGTGCCCAAAATTATGCATAATAGCCCAAAACTGAAACATGAAACAAGAACAAATTCTTGAAAACTGTCAGAAATTGTCCTTAAGTGTCAAAAATGTATGGAAGTCATTCGAAAATCATATAAAATTATAAAAAAAAATGTGAAAAAACGTGAGAAAGTGTCAGAAAACTGTTCAAAAATGTGAAGAAACCAATGACAGCGTTGCAATAATTGTCAAAACGGTAGAAAATCTTTCAAAAATTTTAACAATCTAAGGAAACTTGTCAAAAATGTGAACAATTTTTCAAAAGGAAAGTTTGAGCTTTGTCAAACAATTGCCCAAAAGTGTCTAAAAGTGTGAATAATGGTCCAAATTGTATAAAAAATATTAACGATTGTTAGAACATCTTCAAAAGTTTCAGGAAGTTATACAGAACTGTCAACACTTTTCAAAAATGTCCACATTTTTAAGGCAAGCGCCTGAAATGTAAACTTTGTAGTGCCGAAAGTAGGAAAAGTGAAAGAAGGAGTTGTAGTAGAGGAAAGGCGCTCAAAAAGTGACTCAGCTGTCTCTTACATGTTTCTGCATTTTTCAGGTTTCGTTTCTCAAACTTTTTTTCTCGCATCATGCGAAGTCAAAAAAAATGTGCCGGATTTTAAATACAAAACTAAAAACTTTCTTTAGCAGGAAATAGATTTCTTTCGTCAAAACGTCCACAATGCTCATCGATGCAGACACATGCCAAAACAACAAGAAACGGGGTGACCTGAAAAAGTCTACTCCATCCATCATGGGCAGGAGGTGCCTTCGGTGGCGATTCCTGTTTGCGGACATTCGTCTCATCAGGAACCTGTCGCCTGATTTGGTGCGACCACGTCTCCCTTTACCGTCAACTAACCATTCCCCCTGTCCGGAGAAGGACGAGGGGAACATATCAGAGATGGAGTGATGTGCGAGCACAAACACCATAAGACCGATGTTAGACTGGTTCGCTTGCTGTGGTCATCTGGGAAACATCATCGTCTCACATGTCTGTCCACCTCTAAGCCAGCCAGCCAGCATGATTGAGGATGTGCAGCAATGGATGGGATGGGAAGGGGAATGGGGAAAAGGGAATGGTATGCCTCATCAATTATTGATGGAACTTACTTGTTTTTCTCATCTCCAGTGCAGACCGTAATGCCATGGGCACCGACCGCAATATCACAACGCACTGGATTCTCGTTTGTGGTGACGCCACTAAATATCTCCTCCCCGTAGCCGGGCAGCTCTTGGATTTCCTGTAGCAGCCAATACTTTGCCGATTTCGGTGGCATATTCAATCGCGCCAGCTTCTCGTGCTCGATGGCAATTTGACGGAGAAACTCATCGGGTAGCTCGCCATTAGCGTCGTTTGCTGGTCGAATGATGTAGTCCTCGTAGATTTTTAGTGGCGACGTGCTCAGTGAGTTCTCCACACATAGTGCGTCCGCTGAATTTGATGATAGTGTCGGCACTACGGTCATTGATGCTGCCGCCGATGAGGTGGACGAGGACGAGGACGAGGAGGCGGACGAGGATGACGATGAAGGTGCCGGCAGCAGGGATGAGGATGAGGCTGTTGGCGCTGGTCCGGCAGCGGCTCCAATTGCAGTGCTTACGGTGGGGCTAGCCGTCGACGAGGTGGATGCTATCGGGTGATCGGCGATGACTATCTGCGGGTGACTGTGGTTGTGGGGATGGTCAATGTTTTCACAGGACTTCTGCTTGGACAGGCGGCGTTTCTTCAGCGTGAACACGTAGTCCTTCTCCTTCTTCTCCTTGTGTGCCTGCTGCTGTTGCTGCTGCATCTGTTTCAACAGCAGTTCCTGTTGCTCGCGCTTGATGCGAAGCGGGCACTTAGACTTGAGCGAGAGTTCATTGAAACGAATCCCATCAGCCTGACACAGTAGAGCGCCCAGCTTGGCGGCATTGCTCCAATCTTTGGCATTAAGGCGTCCCTCGCGCAAGTCAACTTTGGCTTGCATGTAGAAAAGATTTCGAACGCTCTCCTGAAGGATGAAATGCACCGGCACCCAGAATTTAACGCGCAGCGCCAGCATCAACTGAATGCCACTGCTGCCGCAGCCGTGATCTTGCGTCAGCCGATTGCGCAGATTGATCCATTGTCGGGGCCGGGTCTCCTTCTGATTCGGGATCCAGTGCTCGAGACCGAAGTACTCCATTTCGCAGATTATCCCGAGCGCTTTGCAAACCTGAAACAAAACAAAAAGAAGCTTTATTAGCGATCGTTTGACAGGTGAGATCATCGGTAGCCGGGCGCGTGAAAAGCCCCCCGCAAAACATTCCAATTAGCCAACGCCCCCTTTTTTCTTTTTCTACCCACTGCTGCCGTCGCTGCTGATAAATATCAACACACGGGAGATAAAAGAAAACAAAAGACAAAAAAAAAAATGGTGTCTTGACACATGTCGCCGCACACACGCAGCCGAGCGGGCTGGAGAGGGGTGTGTGTGTATCTAGGCACCAAAGAGAAACAAAAAATTGTTTACTTCTTCAGCCGGCTAATGAACTCAATCGTTCTATTTTCCACGCCTCGGAACTGCGTCGCAGCAATCGAAAATACCCGAAACTTGACAGCTGTCATAAACAACGACAGAAAAAGACTCAAAAATCGCAGACACCTAATGCGTGCGCGATATGGGCTCTAATTTTAAGGTTCACAAATCGATTTATTGACCGCAATTCTTCAAGCTCGGCCCGGCGTAATCAATTTTATTCTGACAGTTTGTCGGTACAATTTGATAAGCACGTGCAAACAAACAGAGAAAAAAATGAAAAAAAAAATCGCCCAAGTTGGTCGAAGCAAACAAGAAAGCAAAGGAATGCGCAGGGCAGTGAGGTGCTGGTGATTCATTGAATTTGACATTTCAACTCGGGGTGACTTAATTTCAAAAACAAGTGTACACTTGAACGCACCCCTCGCACGCAAACGCGTCCCCCCACCAAATGCAAAAGGAATGCCAGTCTGCTTTGTTTTGGTGTTTTTCCTCTTTTTCTGTTTTCTTTTAATTAGACTCGCTCGCTTGTATTCTAATTCAGTGTGTCACTAATGGACTGAGTGGAGTGAATTAATTCACGATTATAATTCAGATTCATACCGGGAAACGCAGTTCTGTTGGTTTGCTTGTCTGTCTGTGTTGGTTGTCAAGGGCCGTGTAATGGCATATCCAAAATGATGATTGGAGCTGGTAGGGTGTGACAGAGCGGTGCGATCATCGATCGGAATACAAAATTGAGCGGACTTTGAACCGCACTTACCCTGTTTACAAGCACAAATGACCCTGGCAAAATAACACTTGATGTGAATGACTGTCTTGACTGCGTACAAACAGACTGTTGTGCAAAAAACAAGCAAAAACACACACACGCAAGGCAGAGAAAAACAACTCGTCGCGTATTTCCAAGTGTAACTTACAGGGTGGGTGGACGGTTGGACAGCGACTGAAATGTTATTCAACTGCTGTTTTCTTAAAACGATGCAAGAAATAAATATTTCACCCACTCTGGCCCTATATACGCCCCAAGCTTGAGCACAAGGCTCCTATCTGGTATTGTGGGTCCAAGAGTGGAACTGGATAGAGTTCAGAAGTGGCCGATATTACGAATTCAATGAACTCATTACAGCACTGTTCTAATGTCTTGCCTTTATGGCTGTTTAAAAGAATCGGTCTGTTGCATTCTTTTGCCTCAAAAATTCACCAACAATCCGCGGCTTGCCAATCAGTTCGCCCCTAAGGCGTCTTTCCGACGTAGGAACTCCCTTTTTAGTCGCACCACACGAATATGAAATATTCTACCTAGTTAAACAAGTCCTTCCTCATTGAAATCCGCAGACATTTAAGGCAAATGTACAAGTCTGCTCTTTCTTCCTCTATATCTTCGGCCTGAGCTGGGATGTGATTCCGATCACTTAAGGGTAGAAACTCGCAAGTACTCCAGCATGGGGCACTTTAAAAAAAACCAAATAGACGTGATTTAGGATCAAATATTCAAAGTCAGAAATTGCTGATAAGATTTGAGTTTTTGTCTGGGCGTCCTAGAAGTAATAGTTTTGAATTTAAGGCCTACGTTTTTTTCGAATGTCGCCTTTGCAGTTCCTAATACTGTGTAGAGCTAAAAGATGGTTTAAGCTGTTCAAAAAGAGTTCCGGACTCGAAAATCTCTATATGACCGAAATCTCGAAATGACCAAAATTACGAAATCTCAAAAATGTCAAAATACCCAAATGCTCAAAATTCCGAAATGTCCAAAGTTCCAAATAGCCAAAATGTCCCAAAACACCCACAATCTCGATATGCCTAAAATCTCGAAACAGCAAGATCCAGAAATCACTGAAATTTCAAAATGTCCAAGTTGGCCAAAATACTTTAAGGTCCGTAATCTCAAAAATGCAAAAATCCTTAAATGCTCCGAGTCCTGATATGCCCAAATTCCCTAAATTTCCTAAAATTCTTTAAAATTCTCAAAATCTTTAAATGCTTAAAATGCTGAAATCTCGAAATGCCCAACATCTCAAGACGCTCAAAATATCGACATCCTCAAAATCCCAAGAACCCCTTAATCCCCGAGAAACCCCGAAATGTACAAAAATTCGAAATGTCATATAACCTGAAAAGTGGCCAAATTGTCTACAGTTCCAAAATCCCTTAACGCCCAAGGAACCCCGAAATGCCCAAAATGTCGCGATATCAAAAATCTGGAAACATCAAAATGGCCAAAATGCTGAACTGTCTAAAGGCCTGGGATATCAGGCCAAAATCTCGAATTGCCTAAAAACAGCAAGATTCAAAAATGCCCGAAATTTCAAATACCGAAACATCAAACATCCCGAAAAGTCAAAATGCCCAAAATCCCGAAATGTCTTAAGGCGTCATATCCTGAAATGCCGAAAATCTGGGAATGCCAAAAACCCAAAACAGTAAAATCCAAAAATGCTCGAAATTTCAAAATGTCCAAGTTTAAAATCCCAAAATGCTCAAGTTCCCGAAATGTTAAAAATGCCACACATCTCTAAATGCCCCAAGTCCCCAAATGACATCCATTGGCTCAACACTTTTAAACTTTCGCCAATTATTTTTTACCCTACAAAAAATAAACTTATCAAAAATTTGGACTAAATTTTGATCCAAAAATTTTTTTTTCTAAAATCTCTACACCCTGTAGTAACACATATTTTTCGTCACACACTACTCGTATATTGCAATTTATTTTTTTATCGCAGAAAGGAAAAAAACGAGTAAACACTTCTTATCTCAAATATTTGCTGTGAAATGAAATTAAAAAAAAAAATTGTTTCTTTTTCTCAGACACAAGTTATGTCTGTTCAAACAGAGGTGATAGCAAACGAAACGATAAAAATTTAAATGCTATCCCACAGATACAAATAACAACCTTATCGTGAGGCTCCGGTTTCGTGACACCTCTTTGTCTGGCGTTATTTTGCGCACCTTTAAGTGCGTTTTAGAAATGCTGTTTTTTTCGCTTGAACTAATTTAAATTTGAGCAAAAAAAAAATGAAATTGTTCAACTTGTCATCGACAGAGGCAGACAAGTTACACGGCGCATGATGAAGGACAAGTTAAGCTCTTGAGATTTGCATAAAAAAAAACCAGAGACACATAAAATGAAACCGGAAATGCCAGCAGAACTCGAACATTCCGTGGGGGAGCGAATCACTGACATTTCACAACATAAGTCTGTTGAACGCCATTTACTAGATGTAGTTTCAAGCGGTTTGTTTTTTTGCAAAGTCACCTATGAGGGGGTGGGTGGTGGACTTGATTGAGCAGCCAGCGTTCTCGGAACGATTAAATTCACAAATTGTATTCAACGAGTGTCCGTGTGTTTTTGAGACGACTGTCAGTTGGGCAGATGCCCCCCCCCCTCCACTCGATTGACATGCAAAGTGGCATCTCGCCTCCTCCAGCAGTCAATGACCTCTTTTTGGGGGAAAATCATGACCATCGCCACTATCAATTCGATTGAATCCAATTTTGAAAGGAACTCCAAACAGCGCACTCCTCGCGTCGTCGTCTCCCCGGAAACACAATAAGAGATTCGCTGTCGAAAATAAACTGAAAACATACTATGCCCCGAAATTCAATTCATTCTAACCCCCCCAACCCTCCCCGCCACTCAACCATCCCTCATGGCAACGCTACTCCACAGTCCATGCCAAAAGAATTCAATGAAAACGTGCTCAAAATGCCAAGTGTGGATTTTCCTCCCTCCTCCTCCTCCTCCCCCCCATCCACTGTCGACGCTACGCCTCCCCGATAGTCAAATATAAAACTAGAAGCTCTCCTTAATGGAATATCGGTCTCCACGGAGAGCTCAGAAAGCAGCCACCACTCACTGCCATCGATATCGGGACAAATTCGTGTGGAGAGCAGCAACAAAAAAAGAAGAAAATGGCAAAACAATTGCTTGTAGCTTGGCGCTCGCCAACTGTTGAGGTGTTGCCGGAGGAATGAGGTGATGGGACAAAGAAGCGCTTCTTAATGAGATTAGCCAACAAGACGCTTGCCAGAGCGTTTCGTGAACCTCAATCATGTAGCGTCGCTAATAATGTTGCAAATCAGTAAATCACGAGCAGTCGAAGATTTTCAGCCGGCGGCGAGGTCCGTGGGGGGAGGGAAATTAAATTAAATTGCTTTCTCCGGCAGTGAAACGTCCAAAGACTCTGCCTGCCCGTCGCCGCCGCCAAGCACCACCACTCCGCCGCCTTGTCGTTTGCTGATAACTTTAGCCAATTTTTCAACATTGACAGGGAACGGATTCAATGGTGTTCCGAGAGGTTTTACAAAATCTATTTAAGCTTAATCCTTTGCAGGAACAAAAAACACAGCAGCCGCCCCCTTGTCTTTGGGGATAGCCGCATCCGTGATGATTCATTGTTTGTGTGAGGATGGACGTCTTTTAATTGTCTCCTCTTTCTCCCCTTCAGTCTGATGGTGAATGGGGGGGGGGGGAGGGGGGGGGATTCGAAGAGTGATTGTTTCAGTTTTTGCGCTTTTAAGCCGCGTTAAATTTTCGATGGGCTGTTATTTTTGGGATTAATTTTAAGTCAAGGATGTGGCCGGTGCTGGAGGGCCTTAGATAAGGTGCTGACTTTGAGGGGAGTCAATGTTCGCTGTGTAATCTCTGCTTATGCAGAGATGGAGAGTTGGAAAATTTGTTGCCGTGTGAAATGGCGCCCGACGATTGACGCTTTTTCAAACAAATTCGCTCTGACAATGAGTCAGATTACAGCGAAGATGGCAATAAGCTGAGAAGGGCGAAGCCTTTCTAAAGGATGTCATCTGCTGTCAATTTGTTGCATCAATGTCAATTTGGCTCATTTTTCAAAAGCATCGTTAACTAAGGCAAGTCTGCCAAAGTTTACTTTGCAATGAGCACAGGAGCCGAGGTCGTCAAGCGACAAATCGGAACTTTGTAAATGGCCTCTCTGAATGGTGTTGTTGCTCTCGTCAAAACCTTCATGGTTTCATTAGAGCCTCCTCAATGGCTTCGTATGTCCTCCATCGTGGTCCTTGTCACAGCTTCTTCGTAAACCTCGCCCAAGCATCGTCAAGGGCCTAGTCGGCCAGTTTTAGAGCGACTTCGTCAAACAGTCGTCGACGTTCTCGTCGGAGCCTCGTCGAAAACCTCGTCAGAGCATCCTCAAGGGCTTGGCCGGATTTTCTTAGAGGGACTTTGTCAGACCGTCGTCGCCGTCCTCGTCGTAAACCTCGTCCGAGCATCGTCAAGGGCCTGTCGGATTCTCTTAGAGGGACTTCGTCAGACTTTCGTCGCCATCCTCGTCAGAGCCTCGTCGTAAGTCTCGTCAGAACACCGTCAAGGGCCTAATCGGACAGTCTTAAAGCGACTTCGTCAAACAGTCTTCGACGTCCTCGTCAGAGCCTCGTCGTAAACCTCGTTTGAGCATCGTCAAGGGTCTAGTCGGATTTTCTTCGACGGAATTCATCCGATCGTCGTTGGGGTCGTCTTCAAATTTTCATCGAGGACCTCTTTCGGTGATTTTTAAGAGCGTACTTTAAATGCTGTGGAAGGTCGCGTCATAAAAATTCCTAAAGACAATGTAGAAGTTTCACGAACGATGCTCATCGGACGACTAAGTACCGATGTTGTCCAGTCAACAGTGAAAGACCTGATTAAACATTAGTCTGAAGTGCTTTGCCGCTGAAACAGACGACTTCTATCTTTGTTCAAGCCCCGATTCTAGCTCTGGTTCTGATTCTTGCCCTACATCCACCACTGGTTCCACAATATTTGCTTAAGCTTGTCACTGGTTCTGAGCCCTGAGTCTATACACAAATCAAACAGTCACGTTCCACAACAAAGACGTTGAGACGAACTTATTGAATGGCGCCCAATGTTTGACAGAGAAAATGTTGAGCTGCACACAGGATGACAATTTTGAACAATCTTGAAGCAAAAATTCACACTGACTAACTGCTGACTGATGACGGAAAGACAAAAAACGCTCAGAGAGAGTTTTAAGTGGCGCCCAACACCAGACGCAAGAGATGCGAAACGGAAGGCGGATAACGAGCATAAGCTACTAGACTGCTCTACAACTGGAAAGTCCCAAACAGTTTTTTTTTTCTTTTTTCAACGATCACTTCTGAAGTTGGAGCAGAAAGTTGTCAACTGGCGCCCAACATTGGATGCGACACAAGGCAAACAGAACGATCTGATTTATTTCATTCCTTTTTTCAGACAACCCAAGTGAAGGGGGAAGGCAACATGAGAAAATCACACAAAAGGACTTATTACCATCAAGTGGCGCCCAACGTTCGACTCCACAAATGATTTAATCTCCAAAAAAATGTAACCCCACCTCATTGTGCTGATCAATCAAGAAGATAGAGGGGCAACCTTTTGAAGTCCACACACATAAATCCAATTTATATGCTGACACATTCAATTCCTTCATGGTCCACTTAGAATATGAGTGGCTTCCCCCTCAGAATTTGGTGTTTCTCTCAAAAATGGTCTGCCGCCAGATGTGATATTTCGAAACCCTCACAAAAGAAAAACCAACAGCAACAGCAAAAAAATCCACGTCAGCTGCTTTTTCAATGTCAAAAGCGAACAAAAATTATTCATCCCGCCATTGATGCCGGTTGGGGTGCGCTATAAACACAAGTGCGCTAGGCATCACATTCCTTACGCGCGCTCTCTCTCCCCTCCCTCCCTCCACCAAGCTGAGTAAATATTCGCTACGCAAAAAAAAAGAAAAAACCTTGTCTCCCCCTTGACAGGTTTGAAAAACATAATACCGCTAAATCTGCCTCAAAATTTCATCCTATTCAAACTACCGTTTACTTTTTTAAATATGCAATGACAGGCATGACAAGAGCATAACGCCCTCGACGACGAGGCGGTAAAAATAAAAACTCACATATCATTAAATCACAGAAAAAAAAAGAGAGAAAAAAACTCCCAAGTCACCGACAACGGAGGGTCTCGCTCTTCATGCAAATATTTTATCCCAACGCACCACTTGATGGGCTCCAGGCAGCGCTTCATCCTTGACGTCGACACGTTGAAAGTCGTTTTGCGTGATGATGGCTGCTGGGAGGGGAGGCGTCGAAAGCATTTGAATTTCACTGCAAAGTGGTTCTCGTCTGGATGAGAAGCCAGTAAGGGACCATCTAGAGAAATCTATTAGATTGACAAACAATCTAGACAACGGTCAGGGTTGCATTTAAAATGAAATGTCAAATTCGAAGGAGAACGCGTCGCGTCCCCCGCCACCACCAACTCACTCACACAGAAACGAGGGAAATCCATGGGCGGGGAAATTCAGCTGAAGATGGATGGAGTACGAAGGCAACCTCAAACTACCCATGGTTTAAGTAGGATCCCTATGCAGGCTTTAGCTTAAGTGCTGTGGGATGTGTTACGATTGTTGACAATTTAAACCGCTCAACGGTTTCAAATCCTTGATGGGGTGGGGGGAGAGAGGGATGAAGGGGGAGGCACATGGAGAAGGATGACACAGGACTCCTCAGGGAACCATTTAAAGCGCCCGCGAAACAGTTCGCAATGGACGGACGGAGTAATCTCCAAATCGACGCTGATGTTGAAATTTTCCACAGATGCTGCTCCCCCCACCCCCTCCCCCCCTCCATCCAGCAGTGATGTTTGCTGCCTCGGCGATGGTATCTGCGTTTGAAAAATGTGAAATGCAATTGTGGCGATGGAGGATGTCGACGAAAGGCATTTTGCTCAGTAGACAGTTTCTTGTTTAAACGACGCTTCCCCGTGCCGCGCTTTTTTGACGTCAGCTTAGGTTATGTCATCGTGACGGACGTGAAAAGTTGTTTCGTTTAGGCAACGCGTTTGGTGGTGACTTTGGGAATTATTTGAAGTCTTCCGAGTTCATTTCAATTCTTCATCCCTCAATGGACAAGGCTGCATCCCCCTTCACTTCGCGAGGAAGTGGCGGAAAGGGATGTGAACATTAGTTAGTAACACCCCTCCCAGGACTGGAAATTGCTTCTTCCCCGCCATAAATCACCCCACCCGCACGTCCCCCCTTCCCACCCCTTTGCGGTGGAGCGAATGAATGAATTTATGCATGGAACTCGACAATTTCAAAACTACCACTCATTCAATTACCGAAAATTAAATTTTTCTTCTCCCCTTTCGATTTTTCACTCCACTCTCCTGCCATCTCCTAAGCCCCGAGCATCCCATCGTTGTCCTTGCAGACTTGAACAACTAATGAGCGCTTCGTGTGTTTCAGATGGCAACCCGACGTTAAGTGCTTCCTTCCATACACGAACGCTTGCAAAACGTTCCTCGCATAAGAACAAAGCGGAAAAAATTGAGAATAGGAAATTATGGCGACGACACTTGACAAAGGACGAAAGGTCGGAAATTATAAATTCTCTTTTCTCTCTGTCTTCACCCTTCGGATTGTATGTCAGAGGGGTGGTTCAACCCCCACGGCCTCGACCAACAATCTATCATCTCTTATCAACAAGTCCACACGACACACATCACACATCACTCCCACAAACTG
Organism: Eristalinus sepulchralis; assembly: GCA_944738645.1. Classification (NCBI taxonomy): domain Eukaryota; kingdom Metazoa; phylum Arthropoda; class Insecta; order Diptera; family Syrphidae; genus Eristalinus; species Eristalinus sepulchralis. The sequence goes on from OX122883.1 coordinate 66,741,584, forward strand.
CACTCCAAAGGGATCATGTTTAGGCAGAAGTTTTTCATCAAAAAAGAGCCCTTTGACTGAGTGTATCCTGGAGGGAAAAGTAACTTTCAGTTGAACAGTGAAAAAGGAAAAAAATGGCAAAAGAAAATGTAGGTGCAGCAGAAAAGTGGTCTAATGCAAACTTTTCTCTCCTGCAGAAGACACTTAGATTTGGTCAATCGAGATAGCTGCCCGAGGCTTGAGCCATCACTTAGGGGATGGCGGCAGCAGGAGACGGCCCCGTCAACGCGACCAGAGCAGCAGATAAATGCAGACAGGTTCTCCCCTCCTTTGGACGCTTATTTGCATTCGGGTGCAACTTTGTTGGTACGTCCCCATAGATGGCCAGTGGATGCTTTGTTTTTGAGCAGCTGTGATGGAGAATAGTGAAGCACTTTGCTGTCTCCTTTGAGGAAGAGAACGCGTCCGATAAGGAAATGCCAGGAATGTGGAAATTTGGGTCACTTTTGATTGAAGGCAATTTTTTAGGAATCTTGATAGATGGATGGCAGGAGAGATTGGAGGCGTCCTTCCAGGGGACACTGACTCCTCCTACGATGATGGGAATAAAGTCGAGAATGCAAAGGAACACTCACCCCCCGATGCACTCTAGAAGCACCAAAGTGCAAAGGCTGCGGATTCTAGCCTAAGGGCCGTTCCCCTTATATACGGGTGTGTCACAGAAAGCCTCTAGCGACACTCATTTCATGGACGTGTCACTTGCAAGTCCCACCTGGGTAGAGGTTGTACTTGTAAGTGGCACAATACGTCCATGAATTGAGTTGGACTACAGTTCGCAAGGAACCAGAACCAAGCTTCTTCAGGAAGTAGAGAGGAGAAGATCAGTTTATTGCCAGCTTTGAACCGCTAGATTTGAGGAACTCTTGAAAAGAGAGCAAGTTAGCACCCCTCCCCCCCCAAGGATGGGACACAGAAATGGAAGAATGGTCACCGCTGTCGGCACGAATAGAAGGAAAATTGGCAGCAACTTGAAAAACGTTCAGTTCGGGAATCGAATGTACTCCAGGCGGCCACACCCTTGACTACAGGCAAGACAGTATTTGAATCACAGTCTCAAGGCTCTGGAAGGACGCATAGAGAACATGGAACAGAACGTAATTTAAGTGCTTGCCTAGGCTGACGCAGCAGTAGTGCATTCTGTCACCTCCAACCCCGAGGAAGACATCGTGTCGGGTTCCGTGTTGTAGCTCAAACAGATTGCTTGGATGATATTGGACACTTGGTGCACTTGTTCTCATCAGTTCTTCAAGGTTCCCCGCATGAAAATGCCCACAGGCCTGAAATCACCGCTCCGAGAGGACCAATGGACACCAGTAAGAAGCACGATCTTGGAATTTGGTGCGCAAAAGATCGACTGAGTGTGACGTGAGCTGTGTGGCATGAGCTGTGTGTCGTGTGCTGTGTGACATGAATTCTGTGCCATGAGCTGTGTGACGTGAGCTGTGTGACATGGGCTGTGTGACATGATCTGTATGACATGGCACGCCGCCTTTCATGAACTAGAGGTGTTCAAATCGATGTCTTCAGTCTCCATTAGCTGGGCTCTGTAACCACCATCGTCGAACAAAACCCAGTTCCCAGCCTGGCTTTGGAAGAAGAATGCTCCGATGTGGCCACCACTCCGCAAACCGTGTCAAACTGTCCCTCTCTGTGGATGCATTGGCTCGTTGACAATAAAGTCCGGGGTTTGCGAGTCCCAGATGCAACAATTTTGTTTCTTAACGTAGCCGACAAGATGCTCCTCGTTGCAAAAGATGACTTTCCGCCCAAGGCCGTTGCCCAATAAGAGATCTTCCAGGGCCCAAATTGCGAAGCGATACCGAAGGGGATCGTGGCGCGTCGTCAATTCCTGAGTCACTTGGACCTTTTAAGAGAATAATTGGAGATCGGTGATGACACTTTGAAAACAGTCAGTGATTCATACAGTCACTAGCATATCAGTGACTCCCATGTTCCATTCAAAACTTCGCGAGGACAATGCAGGCAGGACGGACCTCTAGGCCACTCGAACTTCCGCCATCGACTCTGACTAGTCAGGCGCTATTCCAAGTGCAACCAAGCAAGTTGATGAAACACCTTGCCAAACGATCTGCCTAGCTGATGGAATTCCATCTAAGACACGGCTCGGAAGTCGTGATGAAGGGGACACTCGCCCCATGTGGTCAAAGCCATCGAAGCACAGCTCTTTCCATTCGACGATGAAGCTGCTCAACATTGAGCTCCCCCCTCGCACTGTCGCGTTTCTCAACCCTATCCCGGCGAGTGACTACCGCAACAGAACCGAGTGAAATCTCAACTCGGTAATCGGTTTTATTCTTCTGGTGAAAACTGGACCAAACACTGGGTGCTTCATTTCGGCCAAAACTCATTTTCAGAACAACACCCTGTTTCGGCTACACAGTACTCACTTCGGAAAAGCGAAAATTTTTAAAAACGTTGATCCTCGAAGGCATGACAGAGACTTTCTATCAAGATTGCGGGCGGCAAACAGATGTCTGTGTCGGTCTGCTGCTGGTCCAAATTTATGTTTTGGCCAGTCAGGTGGCCACTTCTCAAAACCCAAAGCCCTCACTGTTCGCCTTAGAAGGATAGACAAAATTCTACAAATTTCCGACAAGTTTGATGCGAATTCGCTGATACAGAGAAATGTTCAAAAATGTACCAAATTCTTGAATAGCCTCGCTTAGCGTTCAAATTTGTATCTGATGTCATGCCTTAGGCCAGCCCCTCTATTGCCATCCTCAGCATAATTCATTTGCAAGGGTGAATTCAATAAATTAGACCACCAACCGTTCGTCCAGAAATTTCTGACCACGTACCAAAAAAAAAACGACGTCCATCGAAGCGTGCACAAATTGAAATAATTTGCATGCGTCGATGAATGGAACATCTAATAAATGATAATTCGCCACACACTCAACTGCGACAATTTGGCACAAAGTTTGACTTTGATCTTTCAATTAGTGCCCGGTGGTTTTGTGAAATTTCTAAATGCTTCTCTGACGCACTTTAGATTGTTTGGAGTTTGATCTTGAGGGGCGTGAACGCCTTGAGATTGTGATGGAGAAAGACTAGAAGTGTTAGGGAAGGAGGAGACCAGTTTTTGAATCCGATCGGTGGAGTACAGTGTATCTGAATCTCCATCAAATATGTAAAAAAAGAGGAAATCATAGAAATGGGCGGGAAAGATTAGGGAGGCGGAGGCTAAATCCTTCAAACTTCAAATCTGCGAAGATAAGAGGTCATTCTCGAATGATTTTAAGTCCAAATTCATTCAGATTGTGATGACAGAACCTAGATCTTAAATTTCTTATGCCCCTTTTGCCCACATCCGGGATTCGTTTACCTCTCCAAAGGATTACATCACATTGGCAATGGACTTAAGTCCACTACAATTCGACAACATTTTTGGACACATATGGATATCCCTCACTCTGAGAAAGTAGTTTAAGACTTTCCAAGAAACAAACAACCTCCAGACACATCTTGAATGTCAACAACTGCCTCCCCCCAAATGACCTCCTTTATCCAATATCCCGCCGAAATGTCATCATCCAATCCGGACATACTCCCCTTCAGCACAAAAATACAAAAACTACACAACATTACGATGACAAATCCACAAAACAGACCAAAAAAAAAAAAAAGAAACTCACACAGATCACAGAGGCAGCGAAATTGTTTTGCTCCAAACCTGTCGATTTATTTTTACAAATCAAAGGCAACAACAAAAATTAGCCCAGCAACCACCGTCAAGGCACAAAACCGCAAAGTCCCAAGTCCAACTTGTAGATACATTTCAGATACATAGATACAAGTACAACGAGGTGAGCTATCTCTTTCGGGCGATCGTAAAGATGCGCCGCCACCGTCAAGGAATCGACTCTCTTAAGTGAACTCGACGACAAAGAGAGCGATCGTTCATTTTGATTATATCTCAGAGAGACAGAGAATGAGAGAGGGAGAGAGAGAGAGAGCTGAGAAAATCTCGAAAGCCGGATTGGACTTTGAACAGCGACCCAAACAGAGACTGAACTTTGGACTCGCCAGCGAACGTTGTGTTGTATGGTGTGTAACTTGAATGCCGCGCTGTTGCATGCACTCAAAGTACTCGTACACACAGTGCCCGCTTCCCCTCCCTTTGCCAACAACTCACTGGTCGTTCCTTTTTTTTTGTGCTCCATTCCTTTTGTTTCGGATTGTCTGTGTGCGTTGCGTTTGCCAAGCAAATAATTTCAGAGTTTCGTGAGCTGGTTGAGAACAGGAAAAATAAACACGGCGACGCGACGGCCCAGCCCGTATTTTAAAGAAACGTGAGTGACAAGTGATGCTACCACAAACTCAACCCCAAAACGCAAGCACACAAGAATCACCCACCCACCACCTCCAGCTGTGTTTAGTTTTTCGCCGTGAAAGGGGTCACAGCACATGGGTCGTCGGTTGACCGAAATTCTGTTTGGTCACGGTTACGTTATGGAGGGTTGCGGCAGCGGCTGCGGCAGCTTATTACTGCAAATGGTCGAGGATTAATAGGTTTACAAGCGGTGCGGTGGCCGGAGGGCGAACATGTACAGATTTGTGCCTTTTTTTCGGCTTGTCATGGGGTCGGTTGTAATTAAGCAGAAAATGGTTTACACGGCACATATGCACGTCCCACGTCCGCTCTTTAATCATGATTGCCTGAGTGGGTGAGGATTAATTATGATTAAGAGCTTGTCAGATGGATGCATGAAAAGTTAGAGACGAGATATTAATTGACGGACAGGGGGATTGAACGGGAAAGTCGCTTGTCATGCAAATTTCATAAGGATTCTGAGAAAATCTCGGGGCCTTAATTGTTTGTTGCAGAAAATCGGATGATTGGACAGAATTTTTGATCGAGCTTTTTTTTAGGGAACCATTGGTCTAAGTCATGTTTAAGTTTGATTCAAAGATTTCTGCTTCTTCAACACTTTTTGAACAAAATCAGAATTGTCAGAAAAGTGAAAGTAAAACTGGCCAAAATTCTTTGCGCGAAAGTGTGTGCTCGCACTTGAAATTTTCGAACAGATTCGTACAAAATTTTGAGCTACTTGAACGATTTCAAGATTTTGGACAAAAAGTTCGGCCAAAACAGCTGTTGACAGATTCTCCCCCTCCAAAGATCAAAAAAATGTCTCGCTCCAAAATTAGATCAAAATTTTACGCCAAAAATAAGTACACATCTTACTGGTCGAACTTTATGTCTCAAGCTTCAGGAGTGGGCAGACGTGTATGTGTTTCAAATTTTAGGCCCACAAATTTCGGCCTTTTCATACGATTCTAGAACATTTTTGACTTTTCTCTTTTATGAGAAAGTAATAGAGAGAGTAATAGAGATCCAAAATGTTCAATTATGCCCAGGAGTGCGTGGAGAAATTTAGACCCTGAAGGTCTTCTGACCAGAAATTAAATTTTTGACTTTTCTACCTCAAGTTTTGGTGAATAAGGTTCAACCCTTCTGACCGTCAAAATTTTTTAGTTATGCCCAGGAGCGTGTGGAGAAATTTAGGCGCTCAGATTTTGAACTTTTTTATGGCCAGAAATTAAATTTTTGAGTTTTCTACCTCAAGCTTTGGTGAATAAGGTTCAGCCCTTCTGACCGTCCAAATTTTTTAGTTATGCCCAGGAGCGTGTGGAGAAATTTTGGCGCACTAATTTTGAACTTTTTTATGGGAATTGAAACCCTGAAGGTCTTCTGACCAGAAATTAAATTTTTGACTTTTCTACCTGAGGCTTTAGTGAATAAGGTTCAACCCAATGATGCCCAAAAATGTACGTTCATATTTTGGCACACAAATTTAGGCCATTTTGATACGTTTTCAGACAAAAAAGATTTTCCGACTATCAATTTCACAGCGTTCAGGGCAAAATCAGGGAAACGACTACATTTTGGACTGTTAAGTTTCTGATTTTGATCAACGAAGTTCAAATTTTCTGACCATCGAAGGGATTGTTCTCAGTCCACTTCAAATGATTACCTTAGTTGACATATTTTGAACCAACTTCGTCTTCATTTTAGATCAAGTCAAAAATTGAAAAGAAAATTCTGATCAAATCGAAATTGTCTGTCTAGGTTCATCCAACAATTTTGGGAAATTAGCCCCTCCGTCTTGTCACAGTCGCTTTTGTTCCCCTTTTGAAAATAGACTACCCGCATCCATCATCTGAATCATTATGTCCCTCAATTGAAATCCATCATCCATCAGCAAGTTCTTATTTCCCTAGCATTGCTTCCTCCCGCCTCCTGCCCTCTCTTAACACCCACTGGTTTAAGTGTGTCCAATTTTGTATTCACTTAGCAGTGAAAAGACGCAGTTTGAGTGACTTCCAATAAAAATTATGTACATCCTCTCTCTTCTTCTTCTTCTTTGGTCTCTATCGGTCCTCACTATCTATTTCTACTGCATTGCCCCCAGCTGCGATTAAAGGAAAAAATTCCCATCAATGAATGCCGCCGCGCCACTGACAGCGAGCAACACAACCATCACCGTCTTCTTTACAACCGCCACAAAGGAGAAGAAGCATAACAATCATCCCCCCTCCATCATCCTTGCTCAGATCCAACACAAAACAAATATTCATCAGAGACCGACGAGAAGCGAGAGAGAGGGAGTGAGTGAGAGAGGGGGACAGAGATGGTTGCTGTGTGTCTTGTGTGATCACTCGCTGAGCACGTGCCATGAAATTGTCCATTTGACGCGGTGCGCACCCAAACCAGCAAAAGAATGAGAACACAACGAGAAAAAGGAAAAAGAAAAAAAATTAAACAAATAAAACGAAAGAAGCATACACAACATAGAAATGCGCGGACGACAGAGCAAAGGAACGCCAAAACAGTTTCGACGTCGTTGCCGAGTGCAGCGCAACGATTCAAGATTTCGTCTGGCGCACAGCATTCACTGTCGCTGTCATCGTGTTGTGTGTGTTTATGCGTTGCCCCACTCCAGGGTGCAGCAGCACTCCTCATAAATGAAAAATGAATCTCCAACAAGAGCGGCCCGATAAAGATGTGGGGATGGGATCATATGCCGTGGATTGGATCTTATTATCTGTGTCGCGATGGCAATTTTTATGTGGGCGCAGAGTGTTGTTTGTTTTCCGGCCGTGTTTGACCATGCCAGGCGGGGGGTGGGCTGCTCAATCAGGGAATAAAAGAAGTCCTTGGAACTTCACGCTGATTATGCCACAACACGGAACGAAAACAAGATGCTCGTCCGCCAATCAAAATGAAATCCAAATGAATTTCTTATTTTGTTTACGTCCCCCGTGTGTCGAATATCTCCGGCACACAGTGGCTGTCTTCGCCCCCCCCCCTCCCCAGGGCTGTTGTTTTTGAAAGACACTCAGTCGGGCCGTAAATTTACATAAGCCGCGATTGGATTTAAGGCGGAATGCAATCAGAATGCCAACCGGACGCCCGACATCAGACATCAGACGTCAAAAGGAAAAAAAAAACCAAACCAGCAGCAGCCACTGACTGTCGTTGGTTTTTTGGTCGGTTTCACGATCGTCTACCTGGGTCTTGCGACTTGAAAATTCAAATTGAGAGCTACTGTATGCGAGAGAGCGTTCATTTTCACCGGGCGGCGGCGGGGACGCGATTGCAAAAATAAAAACACGACCCACACACACTCGTCGGTTATCGTCTCTCTCGCTCCACAACGAGGGAAATTAAAATCAATTGCAGATATTTTTAATTTTCAATTTATTAGCGCAACTTAAGGCGTTTACTTTTTAAATGAGCCGCGCATTCGCTTAACCGGTTCCGCCTTAAAAATAAATTAATTCATCAAAAGCTTACTCGATGAGGTGAAGTGTGTGAGTGGCGAGTGTAGGGCGGCGGTGGTGGCGTAGGCTATGCAAATTTTTGAAACTGGGGAATTTTTGAAAAAGGTCTACGGGTGTCAAGGGTGTGTGTGTGTGTGTGAAGGGAATGACATTCGGATGGGGTGGCGATTGAAAACCCTTGACATTAAAAAGAATCTGTGTAAACAATTGAGACAAGGTCGGTTTTGAAGGACACTTGAAATGTGCTTCGTAATGGGGTCAAATTCTTTTGAACAATGTGTAGGGCGCGAAAAAAAAAGAACACCCTTTAATCGAAAAAAAGTCCAAAATTTCATGATTTTCCCCATCTTAGGTAGTCTTTTGACAGTTTTTGATAATTAGTACCAAACAAGCGCACTTCAAGTTATATGCAGACTTTCAAGAAGTAATTGTCAAATAAAAGTACAGTTTTGATTAAAAAACTCATCGGAAAATTTTGAAAAATTTAGGTCCTTGAATTTGGAACACTTTTTCAATTCCATCAGTTCCAAAATTTTGTCACGAGTATTTCGCTACTTCCACAAGTGAACTTTGACAATTGACAGAAAACCCTCTTAGGTGGATTTTGGGACTTCTGTTTTAGGCCTAAATTATATAAAATCAAAACTGATCAGAGGCAATTTGGCAGAAAATTTCTCTCACAACTTCATTATTGTAGGAGGCGAAGGCTATAGAATGTCTTTAAAATTATATCAATTTGAGGACCGACATTTTAGGTCATACATATGGTGAAGATTTGTTTGTTTTTTGTACATTTATGGAATTTGAATTTTAGCCCACATGATACAAGATTGTCTCTTCTTTAGCGATTCCCAAATCGAAGATGCACTTTGCCCAGAAAAACCTTTAAGACCAAGACTCTACAAGGGCTGGGAATAAGATCCCCTCGTCACGATGTCAACTTTAGTTCAAAGTTTTAAAATTCAGGTCACTTTCTGACTAAAAATTGTTTTCTGAAATCTTAATTGGTTTTAGTCCTTTGAAAAAGAGGTGAAACTGAGTCCAACTAAGCCTCCATAAATACCTAGTGCTGCCTTTTATTGCTGTGGAGGATGATCCATAAGGTAAAAAGTTGAAAACAATATCCTGTTCAACAATTTGGAACAATTTTTACCTTTTTTGGTCGATTTGGTCTCAGAATTATATAAGAATTCAGACCTTCTTCTGAGGTAAGAATGAACATAGTTGATGGTTTGTTGCACAACTCACTTCCGTTGAGGATTGTGGTGTAAGTCAGTCTTACACGCTTAAATTATAAAAACAAATTTAGGCCTCTTATCTCAGAGCTAGTTTGAACCGAAGTGGTTGTTTCGACTTAAGACAAAAAACATGAAGTCCTCAGCGAGGAAATGAATAACGCAAATGACAAAAAGGAAAGGAACAAGAAAGACCAAATTTTTAAAAATTAATTCAAAAATTTAGGCCTCTCATTTCAAAGTCAAGAAGTCAAAAAGGTCTTTGCTGAACTCGAAATCAAGGATAAGTTTAGTTAACAATTTATTTTAACAGTTTTGAACACACAAATTTGAGTCTTAATTTTAGACTTAAATTTTAAAGAATTTAGGCCTTTTATTTGTAAAGGATTTGGGGAAGATTTATACATTTTATGAGCATTTTAGGACAGAGGGAGCTTATAGGAGTGAGCTAGAGGTAGATCCACCGTTTGAGCAAGACTTGAAAATGCACCATTGTGAATAAAGAGTTGGAAACAATTTATATTGACAAGTTTGAAGAAAAGGGAAGCTTGAAGAAATGAGTGCACAGAAAGCTCATTTTGGTCACATGGCCTAATCCAGTGATGAGCAGATGCACTTATTCTATGTATTTTTACTGTAAAAAGATAGACAGTCCAAGAATTCAAGAAAGTGCCTAAAAGATGGGAGTAGTCACATGTACCAAATTTTATATTTTTGATCAAATTTATGCACAGCTCGACACCTTTCTCTAAGGGCATTCAAACATTTTAAAATCTGCCCTCTAAATTTAATTAATTGCCCTCTCACTCTAATACTCTGTCGATGTACTGTCGGTGATCCATATCTTCCAAAACTTTTCTCTAAATTGGGAAAATGGCGGCTTTTTTATTTTACAAAATTCCTGTTTCCTTTGTATGGAGCGTCTGAAAACCACTTAAAACTCATGACGATTGTAGCTGCCATCGACCGAAAAATATTCATCCCAAAATGGCGCCCAAATCGATGACTTTTGCTTTAGAAAGTGAGTCTCATTTTGACAGTAATGTATTTAAATTTCACTTTGCCACGTCTGCTCTGAAAGCAAAAACTCGTTTTCCATAATCTTCCACACGGACAAGTTTTGCAAAAAAAAACCCGTTCCAATCAATGACCAAAATGTATCCAAATTTTGATTTCGCAAATGAAATCAATGACAAGTGTTGCAGATCAAGTCTGCGAAAGAACAGCAAGATCAGGAAACGCCAAAAATTAAACGAGTTCCCAACAAAGTCTCAAGGCCGATTATCGCATGCTCGCAGGAAGCGCAGGAGGAGGAGAAGCAGCAGCAGCAACAGCCTGGCACATGTTCTCAATCGCTCGCACCCTCTGAGGAAGCAAATTTCCGCCATACTGGCAGAGTGTTTCATTCCGAATTGAGTCACCATTAGGCAATGCACACCCACGGGCTGAAGCAAAACCAAAAAACTCAACGTGACCAGCCTCTAGTCACATTCACACCGCGCGTCGTGCCAAGAAAAAAAATTTAATTTTCAATTCATTTTCTAGCGCCCATGTGTGAGTGTGGTCATGTACACCATTAGAAGCAAAATTTATGTGCCCCGTCCAAAGTCCACCACTCGGCGGGCCAAGCCGCGGGCGCGCTTAGCAAAGAAAACCGAACGAGGCGAAACTCAGTCCCGCCACCACCGCAGCCGCCCGACGCAAGAGCGTCTATAAAAACTTCAATCTTCGTCTCACGACGACCGCAGATAGAAGTGGCAAAAAACAAAATTCAACAATTGCGAAAAAGACAAATGGCGGCGGGACCTGTTCTAAATATAAACAAAAGAAAAAAACCAAACTGTGAGGAACAAAAAGAAGAACGCACACTTTTGATAAAAAGGTAAACAACTCACACACAAGAGCAAGCACCGAGCGCGGAGCGGCACAACGACGACCTTGGACGGATGTTACGGGTCAGGCAATTACCACGAATTCAAGTGTTGACTGCGGAGATGAGATAATCATCAGCCCAGGGAGGGAGGGGGGTGGGGTGTCTCATTCGTCGATTCCTACGCCTATTTGTCATGACTTAAGAAGCTGATGTGACACTTAACAGTGTCCATTTAAAGTTTTCCCAACTGTCATTAGTGTCTCAGCGGGTGGGTGGTGGGGGTGGGTGGAGCAAGTTTTTTGCTCCCCGGAATGAATCTGAATTCTGGGCGGTAGATGACGATAAATCTTCGCCGTCTCCCGCCACCGATGCGGCCGCCTTTAATCCCGTGACGAGACGGAATTATTTTTCCTTTCAACTTGGAAGCCTGACGTTTTAAGTGGAAACTTGAGTGTGGCTCTGTGGCGCGGTTGGTTGGTTTGATCGTGATTTTTCCATTCTCTTGGGATTTGTTGAGAGTTGCCATTTGAATGGCCGGGAAAAGTTTGAGAGGTGTGACAGCGGAGGGAAGTTCTTCTCTGGTCGCGCCTGTGAGCAGTAGAAATCCTTTGTCATTGTTTTGACGGTTGCCATGGGCTGATGAAGTGGAGGGAGGAGGTTGGAGGAGTTGTGAATTTTTCAGTGCGTCAGGGTAGCGGAATGCTTTCTACTAAGATGACATTTTTTTAGGATTTTTTTTTCGTTTGACTGATAGCGGCAAGAAAACAGGCGTTAAGCAGTGGTAAGCCGGGATTAAGGGTGCATTCTGCCCCCCAAGTAAACCCCATTGCATGGCGCCGCTGTACGATTTGGAGTGAGGGTGGAACGGGGATTGGACGTTCAGATATTTGAGGTTTCTTAAAAATTCATAAAAAATTGGGTGTGGGGGAGGAGGGGCAGAGCCTAGCTTCTGCAGCAACCGCTCGTGTTGTGCGAGCTATTCTTCTCGCACGAGTAGAAGGACCTACAGCTTATTGGCGGTACCGAAAGGCAACATTTTGAGAGCAGTACTCTTTGAGTGCTGTTAACGAAAGATGTGGTGCCGTGGAAAAAAGCGCGGATTTCAGGCCAGGATTCGAACCGGGAACTTTTTGCAATGAACCAATTTTGTAGTTAACTTGATGCTCAAAATGTATCGTTCCAATCATGAAGATAATTGTATTTTTTTTAATACGAAATAATTCATTTTTCGTTTTCGAAAATTAATCGCAAAAAACACGTACAACAAAGTATTTTTGATCAAAATTTTAGTTCCTTATAAAGCTTGGACTTCGCCATTAGTTGTTACGAAAAACTATTTTAATTTATTTAAACCGCGCTTTGGAAGAATCCACAGCATGCGCTTCTTTTGAGGTAATTTTCAACCACTTTTTCACCCATTTCGAGAGGAAGCGTTGGTTTTCAGTGCGTGAAGAGTATAAGCCATGAAGATCGAGAAATGTCGATACACATGGCTATGCGTGTAGTCTGTCAGTAGAAGTTAACAAAGCGACCTAGGAGGAGTCCTTCAGGGGCATTGCGCAGTGGGCAGACATGGTCTAGGTCTTCGTTAGAACGACTATTGTGATCGACCGCCGCGCAGAAAGTCTGGGTTCGATTTCCTCGCATTTTTTCTTGGCACCACCTTTCAAGGTGCTGACAACACTCAAAGAGTATTAATTGTCTATGGAAAGCTTCTCAAATTTCGCTGTTCGGAGTAGGTAAAAAACTATAGGTCCCCTCCACTCGTGAGAGCACAGTAGCACGCACAACATGAGAAGGTGTTGTCGAAGCTTGGCCCTCGTCTCTTGTGGGTTGTAGTGCCACTCAGTTACTATTATTATTTAGAGGAGATGGGGATGGGTTCGCAGACTTGCTCTTAAGCATCACCATGGAAATCGTGTCGTCGATGCCCACACTTGTGAGTGGTTGCAAATCAGCAGCCCTGTGCCAAGGAATGACTTCAAGCTGACACTTCAGAAGGGCCGGGGATGACACTACAGAGGGTGTCGCTCAGTTTTGAAGTTCCTGACTCACGGGCAAGTTCATCCACAGCATCATCGTTAGTCCACTGTTTCAAAAGATCAGAAGAGATTTTATGCGTGAGAATTCGTGGCTCTGAACAGGGAACCCTCCACCCCCGGGAAAAAATTCCAATAATCGGCTCCGTGAAAAATGCTTTTGAGCAACATGTTCGCAGGTGTTTCGTGTAAATTACTTGCGTATACCTCACTCCCATCACCGTTAGTCGTCGTTGCCGCCATCTCAAAAGAATTCCCCGAAAAGCCATTCTCTTCGGAAGACGTCAGTTTCGATGAAGTTAAGCGCACACACGAACAAAAAAACAAAAAAAAAACGCGCTCCCTATAATCTCAAGACCCATAATTGCCTTCAAATTGTGTAACACACTTATCCGCACAAAAATGACGAGGACCGGCAAGAAGGCCTTCAGTGTGGGAAGTTGAACAAAAAACGCAAATTTCCGTCTCTGTGAGTGGGGGTGTGGGAGGTTGGCTGGAAAATGAAGAAAAAACCGATGATAAAGGAGACACCTCAAGGGATGACAGGCAGGGGATTGGCAATTTATTTTACATACATCCATAAACACTTGCCAATAAATTTAATACATGCACAAAATTGGGTTTATTTTAATGATATAGGGCACGAGAGAGAGAGAGAAAAAAAAAAGACGATGTTGGAGGGGGTGAGAGGCAAAAAAGAAAATAAATTCGAAGCGAATCCTGCTCGTGATAAAATCAATTTATTCCCCCAAGTGGCGGGGGGGCGGCAACAGGCGGGAAGGTGCGGAAAACTCTGTCATCGATGTAAAATTAGGTCTTTTACGACTTCCGAAATGAGTTTGACAGGCATTTCTTGTTAGATAATCACTTATGACATCCCCCCACTCCCCCCCCCCCCCCCCGCAGAGCGATGATTGCACCATTCTGATCGTGCAGTTAATTTGCGCCGGTATGGAGATGGAATTTCATGTCATGTCCGCTTAACCGCAACATTATCATTTGCGAGATCGCACGCCATTCAGCAGAACAGTGGATTGTTTCACAGAATGCGAGGGGGTGGGGGTGGAGGCCGGTCATTTCGCAATCAACTGAAATTGTTGCACATTTTCTCGCATTCCGTTTATCTCTGCTGAACAAGGTTCAAAGGTTGTCTCACTTTACGAAAGGGACGACGGGTGCACGTGACTGAACTGTTGACCACCCTGTTGTCGTTGTTACGTGATGAACTTCGCACATCTCACAGAACCAGTTTCTTTCTAACACGCTGACGTCAGAGTTTTGAAAACTTCACATCAGCGGGGAATTGAATTTTGTCACATCATCTCACCTGGAAAGAGAAAAAGAGAGAGAGAACAATCAGTACAGCCCTGTCAATGACTTGCAATCAAAGAAGAAGGGAAGTCTTTTAAATGATTCACAGCAGTCCCCCCACCCCCCACTCATTACTATGCTAATTCACTTGAATTTCCAGAGATAATCTGTGAAATTCCTTGAAGTGATACGGCAGACAGCGGCAGGGCGGATGGAATGATTAACACTCCGTCTTATCGCGCCGTGTTTGTAGTCAATTTGTGGCATTAATTTGTAGCTATAAAAGAAATAAATAATTATCTGCGAGACAAGCTCTGTCAATCAAGTCGGGGGCGGTCGCTGTGTGAGGCGAGCCACTGAAGACCGTTGCTGATGAATAAGCTAATTTCGAGGGAATGAGCGATGAGCTGGTGTGCGGCTAATTGGAGTGGATTATGATTGTGAGGGGGGGGCATAGGGGTGACACTGACAACAAGGGCGAGAAGTACACTCAACCTTAAGAAGAAAAAAAGAACAAAGTCATAGTCTCCTGCCACAACCGATGATGACTTGGTTTGAAGAATGCATCTTCAGGAGGTCAAAGGAAAAGTGCTCATCGATGGCTGCTTGGCTGCTGTAACCCTCTCAAACAACACAAATTTCTTTCGGTGGAGTTTTGAGGTTTGGAACCACAGCTAAGTCCTACGGAATCAAGTCTGGAAAGCAGGGTGGATATTGCAGCAGTTCAAAGAATTTGGCCATACCGACGCAAAGGTATGAGCCTTGTCATGCTGGAAGAGGTCCGTCTCCAAATGGGGTCGTATCTTATACAATTCACCGTCGAATAGATCAAGAGATCTGCAACCATCTTGATACAAATTAATTCAGTCCGTTGTCAAAAGATGGCGCTACCTGCAAGTTGTGGCTGATCTTGGAAGCGATGACATACTTCATTGGAAAGGTGTGAGATTTGTCAGCAATGATCAGTGTGCGTAAGTGTCTGTTCTAGCCCAACAAAATTTGTCTCCACCTCTTTGGAAATTGTCAGATATGTCCTAAATAAACAGCGTTTGCGGGAAGTTTTGTTCCACTTTTTTTGGAAGTGAAAGAAGGAGTTCACTTCAGGTTACACCATCTTAAGGCCCAACCATTGCTGGAAGCCCTGACCAAACAAGTGAGAGATCCCAATACGAGTTTGGGTCCTAAGGTAGCCTCCTCTGGCAGATCATCAATGTGGTGCTACTCAACAGAACAACGAACAAGGCGAAGTATCTTGGAGGAAACTTCATTGTGATTTGTAAGTTTATTTCTCACTCCAGAGTGAGCCTTCACTTTCGATCAGACTCAGAAGACTGAGCTCAAGCTTACTATGTCCACGAGCCTCTCATGCAACCCATCATAGAGTTAGGCTTCCCTCTGTCATATAGCATTCCAAAGACCATCATGGAAAAAGGGTCAAGCTCCTCGAGGAAGTCGACAAAAATCACATGAAAGCCCACAACACCAAGAAGGTCTATAAAGGTCGCCATCAGTCTGATTCTTGTCTGGCAAGTTTCTTAAACTAATTTGAAAGAATTTGGCCGACACATATACTCCAAACCTTCGAAACTTTCGACGATAGTTCGTAAGATCGCATCGCCGGGTGACAAGACGCCCAGCTTCGATCAGAAGAGATTTATCTCAAACGGAGAGATTCATCTCAACCGTCACAAACGGGGTTTACGTATTTCAGGATTAGTTTTCTGATGTGTCACACCTAGGTGCCCCGAAAACGTCCATTACGGAGGGCAACGTGACAAAAACCCTTGACAGACTCCCGATTGAAGGTCTATGAGAAAACTGAAAGAGGATGCACCTCTGTGGGGCATGTCAAGCTCAAAATATTGGACATTAGAAAGCTGTCTAAGCTACAACCGCAAGACCATCAAAGATCAGTCTTTGGCATCTTTCTAAGCGCCACCCGATGGAGCATCTGATGCTTGTATTGATCGAAGACCAGGGTATTGTCGACACAGTGGACTCATATCTGTTTAACGTGCTTCTTGGAAGGCGTCCTATCGGCGACTGGACGACGAACGTGGACTTTAAACCGTCATTTCAAAGCTTTTTAAATTTGTATAACAAGAAGCTTAAATTTAGATGTATGTCAGGTGCTCCATTGAGCTACACGGGGATTCGCGTGTAACACACCAGAAACTATGGAACAGTCGAAAAAGAGGACGCCACTCGGCGGAATATACTTCGAAGAAGGTGATGACTGTCCTATCAGTTGGAAATATGATGGCTAGGGTCAATTTATCGAATCTGTCCGTTTTTTGGGGTGCAAAAATGCCTTTTTTGGAAAAATGTTAAGAGGAAGAGACTACCGTTTCCCATCTCTCTTTTTCTTCTTGTGGCGCTACAGTCCGGGGTGGACCTGATCCTCAACCAACATGCCTCTCCAGCCAGCACGATCTTTCGCCAGCTGCCGCCAGTTGCGCACTCTATGTTGGTTGAGGTCCTTCTTCCCATCTCTCTGGCAATCGCTAAAAAATATAAGCCCTCTCAGGCGTCGATTCAATCATAAAGTTCATCTTCGATTTCTTCAGAAGACCCGAAGCGGTGACTCACGTCGTCCGTCAAAAAAGGTCATTAGTTGGAAAGAGCAAGGTCTGGAGAAAAAGGAGCGTGGGTTAAGACCTCGCATTTCAAGTAGTTTTTGACTGCTACAAATCGAGTCGAGTGTGGAGTCGAGCGTCATGATGTTTCCAAATCATCTTGTCATACCTTTCGGTCGTTTCTGACCGTTTTTTCAAGCAATGCCCGGCTCAAACGCATTCGTTGTCATCGATAACGTCAATGGTTAAGCCTAGACTTAGGAGCTCATAGTGCACCACGCTCGTCTGCTCCCACCATTGAACCGTAGATCTTTTTCTTTGGCGTCGATGTAGACGATGATGGAACGGATTTATCAGGCTTTGCAGAGTATTTGATTTTCTTCTTGGCGTTATCGTAGTGTACCCACTTTTCATCTTCAGTCACGATCCGGTGCAATGGTCCCTTTGATGTCTTTCAAGAAGCAGCTCGCCTTTCGACGTCACTCAGTTTCAACTCATATTTCAGTCAATTTCCTTAACCGAACGGAAATTGTTTGCTGAGCCACTGCGAACGATTCTGGGAGTTTACTTTGCATTTGGCACGGATGTTGATCCAGTAAAGCCTCTGATTCCTCGCATTCAAACTTGTTCGGGCTGGTCAAGACGGACTTTGTTTGCGACACTTAAACACTTTTGAAGAGTCGCAACCACACTCTCCATGATTTTTCGATGGGAGCAGACATCTAGATAGGCTTTAGCTGCACCTCTCTTCAACTTACAAAAAAGAGGATCTAACCCAATCTCCTCTTCAGAAAAATTTAAAAGCTCTGCACTTTGAGTTGAGCTTTCTACCACTGGCCACCTGTAAAGAAATGTCTGCGGCGTGAGGGTGCTGACACTCTGCACAAGATCACCCCACGAATCCATAAGTCAAACGCAGACAACAAGTCAATCGTCTTGCTAAGTCCCCGCAAGAATCTTCCACCATTAAACGACAACCGCAACGGATATGCCAAGCCCAACCCACAGCACAAGATAAGCCACCTCCCGAAAGCAGAACAAAGCACAAACATCAATCATTCCGTGCGCAGACCTTGAACTCTGGTGCTTATATTTTATGCGATATTTTTGCGTTTTTTTTTGTGTTTTATAGGCCACTGGCAGCTATCACACTTTACACGCCAATAAATTGAATTTTTTGCGCGCTTAATTGCAGCCAATGCTTAGAGTCGACTGTAAAAGTCGTTTTTTTTATTATGCCACCGAGGCGCTGACGTCATTTCCGACCACGAAATCAACAAGATTTCACCCAAATTACACCCCGCGACGATGACGATGTCAATGACTTTCGCCGTCGTTAATGGATTAGATTTAAAAATAGGGACGTGCCAGGCGCGGTTTTTTGTTTTATGGGACAAGCCTTTCACGATTTTTCCTGAACCCCTCTGGACTTGGCGAAATGAAAGTCTTTGCTTCGCACGTAAGTCACGTCCGTCAAATCACTTGGGCTGTTTCATTTCATCTTCACTCCACCCCCACGCACCCACACAACTAATTACGACAAACTATCCGCACTGATGATAACTTGAGTCTTTCCTAATTATTTATGGACACATCCCAGGCCCGGCACGTACTTGCAATTCAAGTTTCTTTTTCCTTTTCGCCTCCCTTTCTCGGTTCGTTTCCCTTTCATTACGTCTCCCCTGATGCGTGTAATGGAATATTAGGCCATGTGTCAGGACCCGGAAATTTACAGTCACCATTTTCTCTTTTGCCGCCCCTGGGCTAGCTGGCTGGATGGCAGGCAGTGGTCTAGGATGTGTGTGTATGGTTTCATCAAATCAGTCATCAATCGGTCAAGAGTTTGTTGCAATGGCTGCTCTGCCGCCGGACTTTGCCTGTCGGAAGTCAATTAATGTGTGTGTGTGGGGGGGGATGTTTGTTGTTTCTTCTCTCGTTGCTCGTGCTTGTTTCCTTTGCCAGATTTATAACGGAGGCGTCTGGTTTTTCTGTTTCTTGGCTTGCGATCGATCAGAAGTCTGTGGAGTTCGCTCCTCACACTTGGCAGATGGTTTCATGGTCAGAAATCAATTGGAATGGCCTTACGGTTACGGTAAAAAGTGTCGGTTGCTGAGGGAGGGGAATTCAGAGTCTATGCGTGGAGTTGTATCAAGTGCATTGCTGTCCGACAAAAATTCAATCAAATTCCAATCACACCCTTCAACAATCACAAATTGTATCCCTCCACCAAGCCCACCCCTGCCGTCACTTGCCTCCCTTCCACAATCCATAACAAATGCCGACATTTTCCCACTACACACCCCTCGCCGTCCCTCAAATTCATCAAGAAAAACTAACATTTTCTTCAATTCCATATTGCAACCTCTAATTGAACTGCCGCTCCTCAGTGAAAAATTAATTTTTTAATTGCCTGCATTTACGTCATCGCCAGTGTCGCTGTCTGTGCAGCACCCGCCTTCAGAGTTTAGTTGCCAAGTGCAATGACAGCAGAAAATGCCTCGATTACTCCATCGAAGAGGTGAACGATTTGCGGGGCGTTTCGCTGATAATTCTCATCAAGCTCACTCTCTCTCGGCAGACAGTTAATTGATTCAACAAATTTGTATTTCGATAAGTCAACTGAACGTGTTGCCCGCTCGTAACCCTTGCACCCTTTGGAGGCTTCAAATTGCGCATTCGTGTGCTTGCTACGCCCCTGAAGGGCTCACCACTTAGTGACTGAAATGTTAATGTCTGCTAATTAAATTTGAGTTTCCGACGAGAGCGATTCCCCTCAAATCAAGTGGGGTGTCAAGAAACGGCTTCGTCGAGTGATTATTGAATGCAAGCGCGATTAGAGATGATTGATGGATTGGACGGTAAGCATATGTCTGTCTGTCTTATCGGCGAGACACATGTGGGCTCTAGAAAGCACGTTCGAGGCGTCTTTTGGGGGTCACTCATTGAGCTCTTTCTCGGAAAGAAATCTGTCTCCACAGATCTGATCGAGTGACGCACTGTGCGAATGAGGGCAAATGTGGACTTTGGATAGCGATGTGGTGAGCAGCAAGTGAGTCATTCCAAGAAAACAATTTTTTTTCCAGAAGTTGGCAGCTTAGAGGCCTGGCGCTGTAACTCAAGTTCGATTTGCAGAAACGTTTGCGGATATTTCAAAAGCGAAGTGCAACTTAAATCATGCTTTGTCATTCAGAAGAGCGATCTGATTGGAGTATCGAATGAGTCAACGCTTCAACGAGGCTTTAAGATAAATTTCGAAAAGACAGCGGGGGCTTTGGGGGCGCATTTGAACCTCTTCGGCACAATGATTCTTTCTTCCTAAGGGTGATTGCCCCCTGGCCCGTTTATACTCGATTTAGTCACACTCTGCACGAGGTGTCCCTTTCTTTCTACTCAATGAGCTGGATCTTACGAGCACAAGCTGATGAAATGCATGACTAAGGTGAGGCGAGTACATTAACCCAAGAAGTTGGACAGTTTACCCAAATGAGCAAATTCTTTCGAGGATCTGAAGGAACTGAGTTGGGCACTGGAAGCAGGACTGAACAAGCTTCAGCCAATTCTACCATTGGCCTGTAAGTCGCCGATGACCACTTGTCATAGTGCAGAGTAAGTCCAATAGAGTTCTACAAATGGCACCCAACGAATGACCGCCTATTCATGTCAATCTTCTCATTACACGAAAATTGTCACAAGCTCAAACAAAATTTCTGTTCCGTCCGTCTGTGTAGAAAAATTCATAAACACAGGCACACGGTACAGAGACTTTGAGACAAAATGTGGGCGAGGAGAGTCAAAGGCTTCAAAAGTAATTCCTAAATGAGTCTCTGTTGTCAGCTACATTTCGGCCACTGCCCTCGGATTTCCACGAAGGCTGAGACCTTTGATCAGCCATTTGTTAAAAGCCGGTGTCTAATTCCTGAAGGGAACAAAGACTCCTGATCCTCTGCCGAAATTGAAATTTTGACATTTTTTGTGAGTTCCATATGTTTGACCAGAATTGAATTAGTTTGCTGGTGCCCCCAACCATGATGTTTCTGCATGCAGTAGCCACAAAAATTCAAACTCCGTTAATTTGAACTGATTTCTGAACAGTCATGCAGAATTTTTGTACGAAATTTCAAAAGATCCAAATTTTTGATCACTGCCTATCTGATATCTCTCTCAAAAAGGGCAAAATTATGCGTAACCTCTGTATAGCCTTGAAAGTTTTTAAGAGATTCATCAAACAAAAGAAAATTTTGACATACATTTTAAGGTTCAAAATTTTGAATTCAAGGCCCGAAAAATTCAAAATATTTTTCTTAACGAAAGGAAACAATTTACAGTTGAGCAGCTGAAGGCAGATAAATTGAGAATCTGAATTTAAAATTTTGGAACGGAAGTTCAGAACTTTTGACAAATATTTAGGCCTTTTCTTTGCATGTTCACGTACAGATGTCTGTGAATATTTAGTCCCTTGCTTTTAAAGAGGGTGTCACGATCTTCCCAAAAAGTTGTCCTTTAAGCAGGTTTGGATTAAAATGTTTGACCAAATTCTGTTCAAAATTTCAGTAAGTGGTTGTGTAACCTCTGTGTAGCCCTGCAAATGTTCAAAACATTTTTGTACCGAATTTCAAAACAATTATCTAGAATTTTCGACATGATTCCTTGGATGGAGAGGTCCAGAAACTTACAAATTTATGAGCAGCCTGAGTTCCATTTCATTTGAAGTCCTAAGTTCGCAAACTGACAGTTCAACGAATGGCGCCCAACATAGAACCACTGTATGTAAGGCGCCTTAATGAAAGTTCATGTCACCCTCTTCTTATTGAAAATTCGATTGACGACAGTTCTAAGAAGATCTCCATTTCCAGCTAAATGCAATTCTCTGACAACCGCCGGTCCTTTCACTCATCTCATCACTTCGTGAAAAGCTGCTTCCTGCCATCCTCGCCAGAACTTCAAACATTTGTTAAAATTAAAGCGCCATGTTGGTTCATGTTGGAAATTTGCATCAAACACAAGACGAACCGACACCGACAAGCCGGCATCAGTCAGCCACTCAAATCAAATTCATCACCACTTCAATGGCAGAAAGTTTCGGTATCGTTCAAGGCTTCGCGTGGTGATGAGAGGATTTTCCGAGAACTTTCACTGAGAGCCCTTCGATTCCTCAAAGAGGATGTGTGTGCATTCAACTGCACACAGGATATTATCCGCCAAGGGATTTAACTTGTCTCCTCATGTCGGCATGTTTAAAAATATTTGTGCATCCATATCGTTATACCGACAGAGGCAGGGCCGTCCTTAACGCGAGTCCTTGGAGAAGAGAATTTCTTGGCACAGCTAACTGCAGTCGGATGTGCGCGCGAGAGAGTGTCAGTTCTGGGGGATATCACCCCAAAAATCACTGGAGCAGAAATCTACTTAAATCGCGCTAAAATGTGATGCCCTGATGATTATACATTTAGATCTCCCACAGCACTGGCAGCTTTTGCCACTCTCTCCCCCTCTCTGTCTCCCCCTCTCTCTCTCTCTTTCTCTCTGCATGAGTTTGTCGCAGTGTGTCCCTGTGTGTGAGGATGTGTTTATCTAAGTGCCTAGGGAAATATTTTGCGTGCACGCTTGGCTTGTCCTTGTTCTCCTCTCAGCCAGTTGGCAGTTTTCTTCATTTTTTCGTCTCCTCCGCGTGCACACAAAGAAAAAGTTGAGTTTCAAAAATCCCTTAGCAAGGAGGTCGTTCTCTGTGGGATTTCGTTTTCTTTGATGGTCGCACTGCAAGTGAAGAAAGGACATGTTGCTAGGGTTTTGTTTTTTTTCGCCTAATCCAAGAGACAAATGAAATCCGATAATCCCAACGATGGCCAAGGACTCGCACTCCACCCGCCCCAAGCAGGACAT
Organism: Eristalinus sepulchralis; assembly: GCA_944738645.1. NCBI lineage: Eukaryota > Metazoa > Arthropoda > Insecta > Diptera > Syrphidae > Eristalinus > Eristalinus sepulchralis. The sequence goes on from OX122883.1 coordinate 66,764,346, forward strand.
TGATTCATGCCGAGTCATTTCGATGAAAGGTTGCCTCGGGCAACAAGGAATAAATCACTTCTGTGTCCCCCGTCTGCCTTCGTCTGAGGTTGGGATTGATTTTTACTCATTGGAAAGAACTTACCGTTGCATTGCTGGGATTTATTAAAATTCATTTACGGTTGCTTATGGTGGGGTGGCAGCAGAGAGGAGGGGGGAGGGGAGATTCAATTAAATTTCTTTTCCGACGTTTTTCTTTGTTAATGGAAAAAAATGTCCGCTCATAAAGAAATTCCAATTAACATTCTCTCTCGGGAATATAAAAGCGCGAATTTATGTGGGGCACTTATGAGACACCGCCCGCGCAACCACCCCCACTGAGGCGCAGTTGATGAACTCTGAATGTTGCACCCCTGTGAGAGTTGCAGCACTCGGCGGGGAATTGACTAAATTAGAGGAAGACTTTTGTGAAGTCTTTTAGGTCAGCTGGGAGGTGAGATGTTTTGCGCCTTAATGCGCAGTTGGATGTGTCCAAATTAAAGGTTTGAAGGGTTAAAGTATGAAAGGAGAAGCAATGTCCCTAGAGGGAAGGTTGAATTTTGGGGGTTTCTTAAGGCACTTCACCATACAGAACGAATGTTGATCTTGCATTAGAATGGGACAAACTTTGGCGCCTGGGCCAAAAACTGCTAAAAATTTGGAACAAAATGTTGAGTCCAGGCCACAATCATGACACCTGGGCCAAAAACTGCTCAAAATTCGGAACAAAATCTTGAGTCCATGCCACAATCAGGACACTTAAGAGGCGCCTGGGCCAAAAACTGCTCAAAATTCGGAACAAAATGCTGAGTCCATGCCACAATCATGACGCTTGAGAGGCGCCTGGGCCAAAAAGTGCTCAAAATTCGGAACAAAATGTTGAGTCCATGCCACAATCAGGACACTTAAGAGGCGCCTGGGCCAAAAACTGCTCAAATTTTAGAGCAAAATGCTGAGTCCATGCCAGAATCATGACACTTAAGAGGCGCCTGGGCCAAAATCTGGTCCAAGTTCGGAACAAAATGCTGAGTCCATGCCACAATCATGAGGCTTAAGAGGCGCCTGGGCCAAAAACTGCTCAAAATTCGGAACAAAATGCTGAGTCCATGCCACAATCAAGACACTTAAGAGGCGCCTGGGCCAAAAACTGCTCAAAATTCGGAACAAAATGCTGAGTCCATGCCACAATCATGAGGCTTAAGAGGCGATTGGGCCAAAAACTGCTCGAAATTCGAAACAAAATGTTGCCTTGATGCCCCAATCGAGACACTGGGTGGGGTCTGAGCCAAAAACTGCTCAAAATCCGGAACAAAATGTTGCGTTCATGTCACCATCAATTGTTGTGTTAAGACGCTGCGCTCTAAGTGCCTCTAGCTCCTAGCAGTGTTCACTGTGACACCAGCTCAAGAACAGTTGAATATAAATTAGGCCACAATTTGACAAAAAAAAAAAAAATGTCCATGGTTTGCACCCGTCTCTAAACCACAACGATTGCATATCAGATACGTAAAGCCTTTCACGCTCCAAACACGTACCTCGAGATGGCTCTTCCGCATTCCATGACAATTCACGTTGACCCAGAAAAGGGATTGCATCCACTTCACTGGTATCGGCTTCCCCGAAAAAAAAAAGTTCTAAATAATTCAATTCGCAAAACCCACTTTCGTGTGCTCCTGTTTTTTCGTTCACTCTTCTTGTGCATAAATCAATTTTCACCTGGTGCAGGCAATGCCGAGGCACCCACCCTCCCACACTGCCGAGACGATACTTGCCCTAATCTGCCCCACAGAGGAAGGCAATGTCACTTATCGACCGTTAGGTAGCAGCACTGATGGTGTTTTTTTTTTTGAGCTGCTAGAAGCCTTACAACTTTAATCCGAGAAATTTATAGGAAAATTCCAATATCACTTTTGCCAAGGCTAGCTCAGAGCAGAAAAACGAAGAAACGAACGACGAGAAGGGAGCGAAGAAAAAAAATTCTCCAGGTTTAGCGTAAAATGGTCTTGTAGTGCCAACCAGGCATGTTGTTGTTTGTGGTTTTTCTTCACACCCATTGATCCACACCATCGAGTCGAGGCACTGAGCACGACAACGATATGTGTAGCAGAGGGCTGTCGTCGTGTGGGTGGATGATGGGAGAAAGGGGTAGAAATGGGGGTCGCTTGTGAAAGAAGGTTAGCGGAAGCACCTGAATTGTTTGGGCCAAGTTCGAACCCACACCATCACCGACAGCCATCAGCTATCACCAATATCATGGTTCGCATTGCCTTGAGCGTTATTAGTGTGTCTTGTTCCACGTTCGCCTGTTTTTATGTGTATTTTTTTTTTCTTGCTTTACCTTTCGAGAAGAGTTTTCAAAAGCGACCAACGAGGATGTCGTCGTGTCGACGTGTGGCCTTGAGGGGGAGGAAGAGCAAAAAAAATCAATTTTCCCCCGTAAGAGGTGCGCTATTATGGGATTTAGACAGTTGGTCATAGCTTTTGTGAGTTCAACCCCACCTCCCCCTTGTTTCTCTGTAAAATGAAATTTGATTCGTGAGACGGAGGAGAGGGTGGATTTGGACTTTTACACTTATCCCAGTGATTACCTTTGGACTCTGGCTAATGAAATGAATACGTTCGCCGTTGTCGTTGCTGGGACAGTGTTTCTGGGTGATTCCTGTGAATTTAATGACGATGCTCTGGATCAGGAAGATTAATTAATTCTGGTTTCCGTGCTTTCACGGTAATTGAAAAAGGACACCGGCCCCTCCTTTGCTGCCTAATTGTCATTTTGGGATCATTTTCGTAGCCACGGTGATAGGGCGAATTGATAAAATGTCTCAAAGACCAAAGATGATAGGCGGCACAGGGTGTGTATGAATTTTTTCAACCGGAAAATTGATCAATCATTTTTCATGACGTCCCGGCCGGTGGTTGACATCACACAGAGAGGGAGAGGATGAGATTTCCGTTAAGATTGACTTATGAATTTCTAATGACACCCTGTTTAATTGTAAATATAATGAAAATTGAGTTAACTGAAGCATGTGGAAGGTTAATCAAAAACAAATAATCCGACAGGAAGAAAAAAAGTTTAAATCAAAGCCAATCCATGTTCTCCTCTCAGTCTGTCTCTTATCTGCTCTAGCCTTCAATACCATTCTCTCTCTCTCTCTCTGTCACTCCTTACGTCTGTGAATTTTTGGTAAGAAAGTTGACCCTTGCAGAGAGTCATTGAAGTGGAAAAAGGCTACAACCAGACTTGGATTAAGGTTAAAAGTAACAAATTAGTGTCACCCTCTCTGTCTCTCTCTCTCTCCCACACCCCATTCGGAAGGGATGTGGATGTAAAGTTATAATTGGAAGTTGATAAGGTATTATGTTCAGATGAAGACGGATGGCAAAGTTTACTTGACTCTGCCGAACGACAACGAAATGAGTTTCAGTTGCGGTCTTACGAATGGAAGGTCGATGTCAAGAATTGCTCCGGGGCTGACGGAAATTACGCCAAACGAATGCAAAAAGGTTTAACAATTTGTTGGAATTCATCAAAGTTTTAAGAGAGAAATCCTTTGGAATTAGGGACGTCTTTACAGAAAATTGATGAAAAATTTAAAGTTACAAAGCAGATTAGGAAAATGCGTTCGGAGGGTTCCTTACCTCATTGTGCCTCGAAATTCGCGAATAGGTCTTAAGAGGGACTACCAAAAGATTAAGAAGAAATTGATCTCTTAGATCAGAACCTCTTGAAAAGCATTTAATTTCGTTTTGTTAAAAAATTCTAAAGACATAGAAACACAAATTTGGAAATGAAGGTCGTTTTAAATACTGTATGCTAAGGTATAGCGTCAAGTGCCATATACCGTTTTAAATGGCGTCGTTCTGACAAAAAACTGGTATATAATAAAGACCTTTTTGGATGGAAATTTTTGAAAATTTTATTAATTTAAATTGTTACCTCTTATTGAATTACTGGATTTTTACATGAATTTGATTGAATTCAATTAATTAGACAATATGTAAAGTTTTGCATCAAATATAATGTGTATGGCTACAGTGTAAAAATAGAGGGTCTTTAAAAATGTCACTCCAACTCCAATCGTGAAAATTTATACACCGTATTAAATGGCAGCTATCTACACAAAAGTTGGTTAAGAAAAACAATTAAGTTTTGAATGGATTTATATAAAACTTTATCATTTTAATTTGTAACCTCTTCCTGAATGGTTCAAATTCAGTCGTTTTTAACCCTCCCAGCCTTATCGAGGTTTGACTTTAATACGAAAACTTCTTCTTAGCTGAACAGACAATCTAAGCCGGAACGAGAATCTTAGCCCAAGGTTACAATTTGTAGTACATATGGGCACATCGTTGGGCGCCAATTCAACTCATTTCCTAATTTCAGTCCTTAAGCAATGCGTTATCAGGGCATCAATACCTACCACCCTCACATTTCACAATCTGCCAGAAGGTAACCAGATGTAAAGATTCATTTGCCACCCTTTAACCCCCCCCCCCCCCTCCCTCCGTTTCAGGGGCATTGTCGTCTCTTATACAATTCTCACCCTCGCCGCCTGTAAAAGCAATAACAATAAATTATACCCAAAGCGAAATGTGCTAAAGAAACAATTAAGTTAATTTTCCAAACAATTTGTCACACACCGTCTCCTCTCTCTCCTAATGCTTTGCCGTTCACATCCTCCGCCCCTCAGACGCGGCGCGCCGTCATCCTCGTTCATCGCCACTCTCATCCTGCCTACAACGGTGTGAAGGTGTGTGTGTGTGTTGGGATCGTTTTGCATGCATATGGGGATGTAGATTAATATTCAAAATGCCTCGCTTTCGAAAAAGAAGCCAACCAACTTACCCCTCCACACCCCCCGCCCCTCTTATGCTCATCGACCACTTAGTGCGAACCCATCAAGTCATTATATCATTAAAATAACTTGCCCTTCCCCCCGAACTGCCTCTCACCCTCTCCGCCAACAAGGTTTCATTTTCTGGCAAAATTTCCCTTTGTACAGCGACGACGATGAACATTTCTGGTGGGTGGCACGCGGTGACGGCGACCGGCGCACGGTTGACTGTCGTCGGGTTGTGCTGTGTGTTAATCATCACAATGCGACTTGTATGTGTTGCGTCAAAGTTTTCAAATGAAACTTTCACCTAATGCCTGGAGTAGCAGCAGATGCACGGATGTGTGTACACAGCACTGGGGGTGGCAGTGACTTAAAATGCTTTATTGTCAATTTTCGAAAAGGGCCGTTTTACTGTTCCGCCATCGTCCTTGTCGTCGTCGTCACCGTCATTCTCATCATCGTGAGAAGGCGCAGATTTTCAACAGGGGGCAACGATGAGGGGAAGGAGGAGGTTGAGGAGAAGAGCAGACTACAGACTGCAGCATAGCTTTTGTAATGGATGTTGATGGATTAAATTGCATGCCAAACTATGCACCTGGGATGCCGAGCCATGTACACATAGTTAGCACGTATAAACACACACACACACACACACACGAACCCTTTCACCCATACACACGCACTGCCATGCATATTAATCAAATTGTTGGTATAAAGCTAAATTGTATCCCATTAGGGCACTTCACTCTCCCAGAGGGCGTCCGTACACTCCCTCACACACACACACACACATACACACACCCATTGTGCACTGAAGAAGGGTACAATTTTGTGAAATGAAAAACAAATTCTTGCCCCAGCCCTCCAGCCCCCCTGTGTGCAGTTCGGAATTAAATTCATGGTAGTGGCATGTTTTTTGCTCTAAATTAGATTTATTTGTTTTGTTTTTTTTTTTTAATTAAATCACAGGCAAGTTTGCTTAAACCGAAGCCCTTTTTGGGCTTTCACTGCACGGCACATGTAATTGCGGGGCCTCTAGAGATGGATAAAGGATTCGATTTAAATGATATGCAAATAGAATTTAAATTGTTTTGCGATTTTTCTTTTCACTTCTGTGGTGGAGTTGACAGAGAGAGGGAGAGATAGTTGAGTGATTCAGTTAGAGGTTGCAATTTGATTTTGAAAGCTTTTCGTGAAAGGCTTTCAAATGTTATAAAAAATTGCATACCGACACTTGAAGGACATATGGGCATTTAGTCTGACAGTATCTATTAGGTGTGATTCCGCATGAAAAGGGAATTATTCACAACGAGGTTATTATTTTGTTCTTCAGTTTTTCCTCAACGCTTTGCACATCCCTTCATGAGTTCAATATCGGATGTGAAACTGAATGTGGACGTTTTTTAAGGCAATTAATTTTTGTTGTTGGAAGTTATGGTTGACATAGGGGAGAGCGTCAAAATTGCTCGAGTCCCTGTAGTTGCTTACAGTTCCAAGTACAATTTTCTCATCTAAATTTGAAGGAAATTTCTTTGATATATACATCTCGTCCTTTAGTAACGCGATCGCCTCATGATAGAGATTGAAAAGAGAAATCCGAAGTCTTCACCAAGTGGTTACATTTTGACTCCGAAGTCCTTGGTACAGGGAGTCCACATTTTTGTACAAATTTTATACCAGAATGTAGATAGAGTGTTGGCATGTGGCCTGATGTACAATATTTTTTTGTTGTGAGCCATGGACGACATAAGAGACTAAGTCCAAATCAATAGCGTTTAGATCCAGAAAATCGTTCCTGCGTTGTTAACGTTAGTACAAGTGTCTAGGAAAAATTGCAGAATTGGCCTCTTCACCAATTATTGAGAGTCGGAACATCTGTCAAGCTTCTACTTCCACCCCAAAGGAGGACTGAAATCTCAACCGACTGGGCAAATGAAACAGGTGGCGCCCAACCATGGATTTAAAGATGCAAGTTTATTGAGGCCCAAGTCAAGTTCACACTGTTGTTGTCACTAAAAATGAAGAAGGGTCAAGCAATTGTGCCCTCTAAAGTAAAAAAATATCACCACTTCAGTAAGTGGTTACAATTTGAGTTTTAAGTTTTTACGAACTTTTTTCCCAAATTTGTCACAATTCTTCTACGAAAGTTCTATCATATGTGGGCATTTGCTTAGATGTATTGCAGTCGTTCTAAACCTTCAGGATCAATTTGAAGGAAGACTTCAGTGGCAGGTAAGCACTGAAGAGGGCCAATTTCTCAGTTTGGGTGAAGTTCCGCCATTTAGTCATCTACATACATGCGAAAAACCATCACTGGATGCAAGGCACTGTTGGTTTGAATTGAGACCTAGGACTAAGGGAGTGACTGGGTAAGATTTGTATTGGAAAATGTTCCACAAATTATTTCTACAGAATTCTTACACGAAGATTCAAAAGAAATATTGGCTCTATTCCGCACAGTGGCGGATGTAGAAAGGATTTCAGTGTCAGGTGGCAACTTGAAATTGGTAGAGCACCAAAAGTGGTTTCTGCCCACTTTACACATCCAAAAATGTGTCAAAATTACCGACAAATGATGATATTAAGTTAAAACTGGCGCCCAACAACCAACCCATGTAATCCTCTGCGCCTGCAGCACCTGCCACAATCACTCGAAGGAGCGCAATAGGTCAATGAACCACATTGATTCATCAAGCCAAATCAAAAAATTTAATGACTCTCATCGAAAGAATGAATTTAATTCAACTGGCGCCCAACGTTGAACCAAGAACTCATTTCATTCAGTCTGCAGATCGTAAAATTGCAAAGTGCCAGCTGCCTCTAATTGTTTTCAGCACTTGATCACGTATCGTGCATCAGACAAAAAAAGAGCAAATACAAGATAACAACAATCTAATGAGAACAAGATTGAAATCATTAAAATTCACTTCGCTTGCCCCGACGACGACGGTTGGCGGTTCCCTCTGTTCCATGCTTTCGAATGATCTCAATTCACTATCCCTTCACAGAGCCATCTGTTGTGTGAAACAGACAGGCCAAGAGAGGGGGGGGGGGGGAGCAGGAAACAAAATAATAATTCTATCCATTAGCATATGGATGAAATTCTTTCATATTCACTGACGCGCAGATAGAACAGCATCTAAGACGCAATTTCGTCTGGATTTGTGTGGACTTATGATGTTGTTTACATTTCATTTTCTTTTCATTTGCTTATGCCTCCATATCTCTTGTCAGGTTGCTTTATTTATTCATCTTGCAGATTAAGAAACACACACTCACCCGCTCGCAACACACCAGTCACCTTTGTATGTGAACTTTCGCACACAACGCGCAGCCATTCTTTTGTTTGTCTCTTTTCGCAACTTTATGCAAATTTTTAACGAAAATAAAATTTCCAAAAGAATCCGAAAAACATTTACCAACCAATTATATGGTACTCAAGCTCGTGGGTTTATCCTGATTTTGGCGCTTTACGATCGCGTCTCGCACATCTCGAAACCGGCTTGTGCCAAATTCTCCCGTCCGTCTTCGGAGACATCTTCGAAAGCGAATGGGTTGTGCTTGGGGTGAACCACTTGCCAGAGCGAGGAGTGGAATGTGTCACACAAAGAACAAAGGAACAGAGGAGAACACACAAAATGAACCACCATTCTAATCGGTATGCAAATATGGTCTAGGAATAAATTGAAAAACAGTTCGTATATGACACAAGAGTCGTGAATGTTAATCAGGGAAAATATAATTAATTCGAATGCTTTTATCTTGTATGCGCAACGTGACTTGAGGATGGGAGTAGCTTTTGTTTGTTGCGCGGATTTTTTTTGTTTGTTGTCGGTGCAGAGGTGGGTGCGCGATCGAGGGAAGTACAGTTTTGGTATGAGTGTGGTGAGTGGAGTTGTTTTGTGGTAAGGCTATTTATAGATGAAACTGAAAAATTTGGCACTGAACTTTTTCATTTTTTGGAGGCGGCGCGAATTGCGCAGTTTTGAGAAGTTTGTGTATCCGGCTCGAAGGACAAATATTAGAATTGGCTGAGTTTTGGTGAAATTTTTATAGAGAATGAAAATTTGACACCAGATCTACGTGTCAAGATATTTTTAGATCAGTCCTTCATTAATCGGATCGAAGCAGTGATATGAGAAGTAGCTAGGACCAGTACCTTGTATCTGGTGGCCAGTAAAAGCATGTTTAAGGATGCTGCTAGATACATAAATATTTCCGAGTTTCAGTGGGGCAGAGAAGATGCAAAGCGGTGCTGGCTTCTTCCTCGTTCAAATTACTCCTTACAAGGGCCTCAATTCTACAGCGCATTATTCTTTGAACTTTGCAGTAGAACAAATTTGGCTCGAAGGACCAAATATTAAGAAAACAGATTGGACGCCTAGTGAGTACTTTTCGACTACGAAATGGCCAGCTGTATTGCCCTTAACACATCAAGACAAAGATGCAACCTGATGTCATCCACTGTCACCCCTCCAGCTTAAAAAAAGCAACTGTAAAAAAACAGACGCCTTATGAATCAGTGACCACGTGGCGAACGATTTCCTAAATCAAGAACGGAAAATGAGAACATCCCTTCCTGTCAGAGGGGAGATGGTATTCTGCAGATAAACAAAAAAGAAATCGTTTCCAAACTCGACACATACAGTCCGCGCCTGAGGTTCTGATCTGAAGCTGTTGTTTTCTGTCCTGTAGAGAGTAGCCCTCCGTCGCTTTTCTGCAAAGCTGCTGCGTCATCGACATGCCGCAAACAAAAGGATGGATCAGGATGAACGTCTTTTGTGAAACTTAAGGAACTTTGGCTCGTTTTTGTAGTCACATGTTGATCACACGTGAAAGATGGTGGCTTGAACTTTTCAAAGCCCGATAACAGGGCAATTTATGTTCAAAATTCTTGCGAAAAGTCGACTACCAGTCCATCGTATCGTAATACGCTTCAAATTGTCGGTCGTAGGACTTAATAACAAACGACGTCGTTCGCGAATTCGTTCAGAAGCATCATGTGTGGAATCAGAGCTTAGAATGAAAGACTCACAAGAGAATATGTCAGGGAAGACTGCACACCAATAGTGTGCGGTAATAATCTGAAGAGCTAAGAAGCTGAAGCAAAGGAAAACAAAAGTTACAAAATGGCGCCCAACGAGGGTTCAATGAAGATATTGAAAATTTTTTCAAAGATAGGGACAATCGTCTGTCGATTGTGTCCTCTAAGACTATTCATGTAAGCAAACAAAAAGTGAATAATGAAAAAGTGGCGCCCAACATGAAAACTATATTCAAATACATCCATCTAACTCTCCTTTAGAAAACCCTGCTCAAGGGGATGGTTGTGAGTTGTTGAAAGGACTGCCAAATGCTCAGATTTTACACAGGTTGCTGATCTGATTAACACCTCTGTCAGTGTGAGGGAAACTTGACGTCCTCATCTCCTCCCCCGATCCAGATTTTTCTCATAAATGAGTAAGCTATGACTGTCAACACTGCGAAGAGAACGAATGCCACTCACAATAAAAATTTTCTTTGAAATCGAATCCCGATAACAGGACACCTCCAACAAATCCCTCCTTTATCAAAAACTCAACCATCTGGTAATCAAATGTCACTCAGTCAACATTCCTCTCGTCCGTCGTATCACTTACAAAAGCACAACCCAACGGTTGACTCCATTTAAATGCCTTTCATTCACAACACAAATGATTCTCATAAAATGTCACGACAATTTGAAACCAAGTTTTGCACGTAAAACGACAATAAATCGACACACGAGTGGAATTAAGGGCACGTCGGCACACAATTCCTCCGCCGCCGCGGGTCGTGTGTGAGCCATTGATCGGCTCCGTAATTAATTCACAATCGATTTGTCCTGCCGCACACTCGTCCCACACAGCACACTCGCTCCTAATTGTTTGTCCGGGCATTACGTGTGCGCCCGAGGTGCTCGGCCGCATGGAGCCTAATTTGAATTTGAAACTTTTAAAGAGTCGACCAGTGCCAACAAACCCCATTCAACGGAGTGGATACTGAGAGAGTTGCACAGTGCACTCGTATCCGCGCTAATTTGAAATTGTAATTTGATGTGACTCTCCTCTTGGACACACGAGTGACTGCACAGAGATTGTGTATCAGCACAGCACACACAGGTTGGAGCGACGAATTCGAATATCCTGCGAGAGGAGGTACCCCAGAGAACGCGGTCTAACAATTACGATAGTCTGTTGCGCGCCTCTGATGTACCACTATACCCGCAGACGGGTGCTGCGAGAGGTGGCGATGTCTATGAGTGGTGTGTTACAGTTTTCTGCTTTTATCCAGCCGAGCACTCTGCTCCTCTGGTGGCGTAATTGGAGAGGATACGAAATACAGAGAACCACAGAGCCGCACACCCACATTCCTCCCACAGGATATGCAAGATCCTCTGTGAGTCTCCGCACCGCCACTGGATTATTACTGCAAATTAAGACTTTTTCCTCCCGCATGAATATCATATTCTAATTGGCGAGGTCACGGGTACCCTTGGGTTGCGTGAAGTGCGCTTCTGTGTGTCATTTCGGTTATCAATCTTGTGAATGCAATTTAATTGGGAACAGGCAGAAGGACGGGATGTAAGTGGAGATGGATGGGCCGCCGCAAGGTTGGGTGTGAGCGAGGAAATCGGTCGTATCGCACTTGTGCGGGTCACTCTGCCGTGAAACTGTCATTTTTGTGATGGTTTCTTACCTGAAATGAGAAGAAGAAAAAAAAAGTCGTTAATTAAAATGAAATTGCTGTGTTGGAGGTTGATTTAGAGAAGGAAAAAATGGCGCCCGACACTTGGTTGTTGGGCACTTGATTTTACAGAATCATGTAACGACACTTTGCGGGAGAAATTTAAGGAGATTTTTGAAGGATAGGCCTTGGAAGGAATTGAAATTTGTAAGTGGAAGGTTTTTGAAAGACCATTTGAGGATATATGAGATCGTGACAGTCTTAGCGTATCTTCGTCCACTTATTTTGCACTTTTTTCCTAGAAAGAGACCAGGTTTCAAAAGCGATTTGATACTGCCTCGATAGTTGCTTTTTTGAAGTATTCAACAGCTTAGAGAAAATGTCGCTCGAAGGACATTGGAATTTCTGACCAAAAAGAGGCTTGTTTCGTTAAACTGCAAGTACACGAAGGATGTGTAACTTCGAGGTATACGAGATATGGATGGATTTGTAGTGGAGCACAATGTAAGAGTGTAAGAAAAAAACTGAAAAGAAAAGAACAAGGAAAGGCCAAGATCCCACGAACAGACCCAAGTGCTCAAGTTTTCAATGATGAATGATGATCCCCTATTTACCCAAAGACCCTGTTAAATGGACTCTTTTAAAAACTAATAGGGAAGCTCTTGATCCTAATGTGAGAACAAGTTTGCACACGATTCTTGGCCCGGACTTGAGTGGGGTTGAAAAGTGGATAAGTGCCAAGGGGCTATACAGCGTCAAGTCGTCCATTTTTGGGGATGACACTGTTCTAGCTTGAAGGATATTTCAATCTGAGCTATTGGCACAACGCAACTGTCCACTTGAGGTGAGACACTCAAGTATTGAGGGAGCTCGACTAATTTTCCGTGTCGAACTGGCCCAGGTCCACCTTGGATCTGTGCCTGGGCCACCAATTGGTCTAAACCCAAGCGCCACTTTAAGATGAAAAATGTCATGACAACACCTCTCATGTATCAGGAGAGCCAACCAGTAGGGAATGGAATGGAGCTCGAGGCATGAGGTAGACAAAAAACTTTCTAGGACAATGTAACAGGAAGAGAATCGAATCCTGTATCAAGGATGAAAAAAACAAGCAAGCACGTCATTGTAGGCTTAGGATAGACCGATGGTTAGCAGAAGAGGGACTGTGTAGATTCTTTGCTTCCTAGAAGGGCATTGTAGGCTTAGGATAGGTCGAGGGTTAGTAGATTTTGTAGTGAATAAGATGAAATTCGAAAACATTTAGGCCCTGCCCAAGTTCCTTCTCTACCTGTTGAAGGAATCGAGTCGCTAGAATCTTCCCTTATTCATCTCTGATACTTGAAAGAAGTAGAAGGGATGCTCTGGCATGAATTTCCTCCATCTGGACATGACAAAAGTTTGGAACATTTATCCAAAATTTGTTAATCCTGAATTTCGAACTCGAATCGATTCTTTAGTGAATGTTCTGAAATCAAACAAAATAACAGATAAAATTCCTAAAATTTCAATTCTAAATGTTTTGTACTCAAATCGTTCCAAATGGTTACCCAAAAGTTTCAAATTTCTATCATTTTTATAGACAGCTACACGCTACACACTACTCCACGAATGACGTAGATTCTACGAAACTCTAGTGAAAATTAGACGCAGAACATCCTCTCCCAACCGGTGCCCCTTCGATTTATGGGAGCAAGCTCAATACTTCTGTCCAAGAACGAAACAATCCTCTTCAAAAGATTCACTCTGCCCGTCCTACTACAATATATGGAGGCGAAAGTTGAACGACAAGTTAATCTGTAGAGCTGACTTTTGGTAAATTCGAAGGCGCGTCTTGTCGGAGAGGAAGACGATTGAAGGAGAAGACGCGCTCAATGTGACCGAATGAGTGTCATCAACGGACTACCTTCGCATCTTGGAACAAATTGCAGAGTTCGTGGTTATTCGTGGTTATTGCACGAACTCTGCAATCTGTTCCAAGATGCGGAGGTAGTCCGTTGAAGGCACCCGTTCGATTACATTGAGCGTGTGGACATCAATGCTTCATCAAAGGGGGTCCTCGATGCCGAACCTCTTGGATTGGAGAAAAGGAGGAACACCGAATCTCTGGTAAAACGACCAGGACCGTCAGCGCTTAAAGGCGGCGATATTTCGGTATCAGGCCCTTCAAGGGTTGCCAGATGCATAAGTTAGTCAATGATGTTCTAAATGCCTAAAATTTGTTGTGCGCTGGCTCAGAAATGTTATTGCTTTGACAGTCTATCACGCATTTGGCAATTCTATAGCTCGTGTGAAACTCGACATCTTGAGCTTCATTTTGCTTGAAGAGTTTATCAAAATCGGAATTTTTTGTGAAAAGTTATGTATATGTCAATATTAATGAAAATTTCGAACAATTTTAAACACCCATTTTTTTCAAAAACTGTAACTTTCCAAACAAAAAATTAAATGTAAGACATAAGTGTATTTATGGTTAAACATTTAACAATTTAAACATAATTTCTTATAATGGCAAATTTTTTTGAACCAAATTTTTGAAAAATTTTTAAGAAAAAAAAATCCTATATTTTTATTTAGTGTTTCTGCGGGAAAATTAAATATTAACAGGTCCGCCCCCTCAAAACTATTTTCAGTTTCCCAGTTTTTTTTTCACCTAAAGATGAAAACCGAAAAATGAGTGTGGTCAATCGCCTTCATCGAAAAATTATTTTTAAATTATTTACCCGTTATCCAGATGCCAAAAAATAAATTTTATTCATTAAATTTATCTCTTAGTTAGAAATGCAAAAAAAAATAAAATTCAAAAAATATTCAGAATGCACGTGGCAATTCCACAATGAACTCTTAAACAGGTTTTCGAAAGTTGTTCAGACACTCACGCTCACGTCAAGAGTGTCATTGAGACGAAGGCGACATGAAGCCAACAAATAAAAGGGCTAACAACTAAATTCCATTTTGAACACATGACTCAAAAGTGTGAAGAAAATGTATTCACTATCGGAACTTCTCAAGGCTGCACTTGCACACCCACCCACACCCAACCCTCACGAAAGCAGCAACGATATACGAGTACACGGCAAGCCGAAGAAAAGATTGTGAGAACTACGGCAAGAAGATAGATTCAGAGATAAACGAACGAACATCACGCAAAGCATACAACCGATAACAAATTAGTCGTCGAGTGGTGGAAGGAGGGGATGAGGTCAAACAAACGTAAACGGGCACAACATGAAACGATATCAACGGCAACAATGGCGACGACGACGCTATTTTATTTAGCCGTGCCAAAATGCGAGAGATACACAATATTGTAAGCGAGTTCTTATTAGCAATTAAAAAGAGGCACATAAAGTCAATAAAATAGTTTCTGGGTCTGGTTAGTCTCTACTTTTGCTCTGTGCTCGACGTCGTCTCTGTTTGTGAGTGCTGACTGGGGGGGTTCGTTCGTTTGTCTCAGTTTTTCGCTTCGCTTTGTATCGGTGTATCCACAAGTTACATTTGGACTTTGGACTTCACGTATCGAACAAGTGATTGCGGAGCTCAGTTAATGATGAGCAACACCGCCGTCGCTGCCACCGCGCCAACGATCATCGTCGTGATGATGTTAATTTGCTGCTGTTTGTAGAGCACGTTCACTTGAATACACAACAAAGTTCCGACGGCGGCAGAGGGGGGAATGGAAGATTTGAGACACAGGCTGTGTCTACATTTGCTGAGGTAATTTTTGGAATTAACAACTAATTAGAGCGCCGTTTTGCTGAGGTGTGGGTGTGAGAGGAAAACAAACGATGTCTTGATTTGAATTGAATTCTCTGTGACCTCGTTCTAGATTTTCCTCCACCCCTCACCCCCCTCCTGATTCGGATAGTGGTGTAAACACAAAACATGTGTGCCGTTTGGATAAAGAAGGGTGGTACACACACATTCCAGCATTGTGGCATCATCAGCATCAGGCTGCTGGCCAAATACTCAAATTTCATCGTGACTTGCGTTGGTTCACGTGGAAACACCACACCTGACCAACTGATAATGCATGGCCGCAGCAGATTGCCTGCTAATCACTGTCAGTGTCTATCTGCACGTGTCCGCAAGCATGACAACACCGATGACACACCACGAAGGGGTTCAGTCGGGTGCTCGTGCATAAGATTTTCCCTTATTGGATTCACAATTTGCGGTGAAGTCCACAGTGAAGGAAAAAAAAAAAGATTATTACATAAGACCCGCGACCGCCCTCCTTGCGCACACATTCTGCAGAGTGTTTCACGTGAGGACTTGTGCAATTCACCCTCGGCTCGAGGCAGCTGGTGTCTTGTGTCTAAATGCTACAGCTCATGAGCTAAATTGCTAAACTTTTGTTTTCATCCTCTCTCTCTCTCTCTCTCGGAGAACTCTTCTCGAGGACACTTCAAAGCAAAGAATTTTACAAATTCATCATTATGTTTGACTTTTGAGTTTCGTTTCAGTGTGCCGCACCACCGCCTGCGTTCCCGACTGATGCCTGTGTGCTTGTGTGGAGTCGTCGTCTTCCATTAGTCATGGTAAAAGTTATTGCCATAGTCACACACCATCCGCACCGCCACCAACAACATCAGCCATCTCCATTCTGGCCATCCTCGCCCATCGACTCATTCACTGTGCACAGTCAAGAGTGCAGACACGAAAGCACGAAAGACACTCTTGCGCTGCCTTGTCGAGAAGTCCTGCCACCGTGAAGGATAGTGGAAACTAAAACTGAAGTGTACCACTTCAACTCCATACTCCCCGTAGCCCTTCACTTCTCCCTTTTATTCCCCCCCCCCTTTGCCACCTTAAGTGAGTTTTCAAAATTGCACACAATACACAGAAAACATACACACACGCAGGATACATCGTGCGAAAAAGGACTTCAAGTTGGTTCGTTGAAAGTAAACATGAGAAATGGTTGCAAAACCCCAAAGAGGCGCCCGACACAGGACGACGATCAGACAGAAGGGCAGAGGCGAACGACGGCAAAAAGAAACAAGGAACGGGAAAAAACTTGGAATAAATATCCCCTAATAGATACACTCTGTCCAATGTTTGTCTAGGGAGAGAAAATGTGTATTGGCCACACACAGCACCCACCACACTGACACTGAATGGATGTAAATATTGACATTTGTTGATCTTAAAATGTGTACCATGTGTGAGCGGAAAGACGGAGGGCGGAGGGGATGCGGTGAGGGATTGGTAACTCCATGGCCACATTTACAGAAATAGTTTTTGCACGAAGACGATCCACTCTGGTGTGGCTGACACACCCTCAATGTGGCTTGATTTGGGTGCCTATTAGGGGCGAAAGTAACACAATCGATTAGTAATATGAGAGTAGATTGGATAAGGTTTTGTGCTGCCTCGAACCTACGAGTAGATATCTACACATAAATGAGAAATGAATTGAGGTAGGAGTGCTACCCGAGTGTGATGGAGGTCGAAGGGGGCGGAGAAAACAAGGTTCGTTTTGAGGGCAGGGTGGATAATAGCTTCTGAGGTTTTTATAACTAATGTTTCGTTTCAAATTAATATTGCGGAGCGGCCAAGGGCTGTGTGGGTAAGCTTGTAACATATTTCTTTGGTGAACGGAAAGTTATGGATGAACTACTTTTGCAATAGCCGCCTTGATGGAAATTAATCGATTTTGAATCCTTTCAAATGGGATTGGTTCGATGAAATCAGAGGAAGCCATTTTAATTTGGTTTTCAAAGGGGGAAAGTGTACAAAAGCCGATGTTTCAGGTGGAGGTTACAAATTTAAAGTGATACAAAGTGGAGATATTTTTCAATTCTTTTCAAATTTTCCATACCATGTGATGGGAGTTGAAGGGGCATTTGCGAAAATTGAATGAATTTTTGAATTGAAATGGGGGTGGAACCAAATTTTTCATCATGAATTTTTTCAATGTTATGACAAGAAACTGTCCGAATTTTGCGTTTTAGATACAATTCAATTTGAAGAAATTTTACAGGTAATTCATGGTTTCCAAGAAAATAAAGAAATTTCAAACAAAAAACATTTTTTTGGGGAATTTACTTCATAAGAGGACATCTCCCGCACTCCATATGGAATGGCGCCACTTTTTCTCGTCATTCATGACTTGTAAGACTGTTTTGACACTTGCAGCTATTAATGTTGTTCAAAAACTTTCGATTGGTACCAAATTCATGATCGTATCGTAAGCAGACAAGACACAATATGACTTTTGGCAAAAACCACGACTATTACTCTGAGACATAGTTTTAAGCGTACAATTATTTTCAAAATTCAGATAAATAAATGCCAATATCTTCACATTAAAAAATCCCACAAAATTGTATCTACGAACTTCCCAGTATCCATAAGATATTAATTTCACAATCCAACCTCAGAATGAATCATTTTAAATTTTCAACTTTCTCCATAAAATTTCATCCCCATGAGAAGTCCAACTCAAGACCAATAAATCTACCTTAAATTCCTTCAATTCAAAGTGTATTTTAAATTACACCGAAAGGACACCCGCCATGAGAAGATATACATTCAACATCAAAAGGTATATGCATGTAAAAAGAAAGAGGGTAACAATTTTATTGTTACTCCAAGGGTATCCTTCACTCAGTCCCCCTTTTCCTGCCCACCCCCCAGCCATCCCAGCTAACTAACAAGAGCGCATATGTTTCCCTTCGAGAGATTCTCTTACGGATATGACTTGTGTAATGTGCCCGTGCACATGTATAGGGTAGACTGACTATATCAGTTAGACGCACGTTTACGAGCCATGCTACTGTCTCATGCATTTTGTTATGCTTCAAATGACTGGCATGACTTACGTAGTCATCCCTTGCGAAACAGCAGGCAAAGAAGAAGTCGAGCAAAAGAAATATAAAAATAAAAGTACTCGTTGAAATGGGCAAAATTAAATTGAGAAACGTGCCCGAAACCCAAACGCAATCGTCTCTGGCAAGCACAGTGGATGCTCGAATGATGCACATTCCCTTCTCTTGGGCAGAGATTGAGAGTTATGTGACACTGGCAGAGAAAGGGACGATGGTGTGGGTGAATGAAGATGATTTTGTCATCGTTGTTCCGAAATCGATTATTTTAACGTTGTCCATGGCCAACAATGGACGACTCATACCCGCTCCCGCTTAAGGGCGATGTTCAAAGTGTAAATATGAATAGTATAATGTACCCTAACCTCGATTGAATAAACGAACGACGAGGACAGGACGGCGATATAAAGGACGACATCGGTCGCTGTGAACGGATGGCCAATGGGGATGCTGGGTGGTGAGTGCTCGTTACAGTGCTCGTAGACAAAAAGTGCGGCCTGTTACACAAGGTATTCGACAAGGCTATACAAAGTGCTCAAGACCTGAGGTATATAGCTTTTAGATGCATCCACCGTGCACTGTGGATGGCGCAGGCGAAAATTGCATTCATAAAAATAAAATCTGACATCGCTGGATACAGCAGCAGCTGAGAGTTCATTCACCGCGAATACACCTATCCCATCATCCACTAGATACATTTGTAACTAAATCCATGTTAGGCGAAATGCCATCAACAGAAAAGACCGAAGCAGAACAGAATGTAAAATATATGCGAACATTAAATCAACCATTAAATTGGGCGAGACTCTTCTGTGAATGTATCTGCGTTTGTAATCACCGACCAAGCGACGATGAGGGGATGGTTTGCCCTCACTGCCTAGTTGGAGTAGATACTTTCTTGTTACACTTTATTTAATTTGACGAGATTCAATGGTTCGTGAATTATAAACGTTTTAAGTGAGAGATTCGGTTTTTCTTTTCCTTTTTTTGCGGAGGGTGAGCCAGATATCTGATGGACTGAGCAATGAGACGTAACTGCCACTCGACGCTGGATAATCCAATTCGATGAACAAATTTCTTTGTTAACGCATAGGGTGTCGTTGCTGGTGTGTATGGATGTGTGTGGGCGTGGGTAGCGATGTTTTGAATTTTTTAAGTGGAAATTTCCGTGTTTTTGACAGTGTTCATGAAATGAATCAAAATTAATTGTGGCATTGGAGAGGGGGAGACATGATTGTGGGAACATACATGTTATGCTGGCATCGGTGTAAGGCGTGTGGCGTCAATTACGTACGAGTGTTGATTCTGAACAATGATGATAGACAAAATGTTTGGACTTTTGATCCAAAAATCGAGTCGAAATTTTAAGATTTTTGTGCTTGATAATTTTTTCCCAGTGGGAAAGTACTGATTTAAACGAATATATCTTCTGAATTTTGTATCAAAAAGTTTTACAGAATTTGGTACACTAGTTCAAATTTTGAATTTAGGCCCGTTGTTTGAAAAATACTAAGGTTTGTGGAAAACTTTAAGAAGATAAATAATAATTGGAGTGAATGACAGTGATTTCGGGCGTAATGACAGCGATTTAGAGGGCAGTTATGTCACACTCACACACTGAAGGCCCCCAGAAACGGCCAGCCCCCTGGCCGTTTCCAGAACTCAAACAGTTGTATCATTTTCCCACTGTATCACTTCTTTCGAGTTGATGACAACAATCACAATGGTCAATGAAAAATTTCCCAAATTTTGAGTTATCAAAATTTCGGATCAAATTAGTGTGCAAAATTTAGTACATGGTTCCAAATTTTGTATTTTGGTCTGTTGTTTGACAAACTTTTTTTTGTTCATAATTTCATCAAGTCCAATTCTTACACTGGTTAAGAATTTCAAGACAAAGCAGTGTAAGTCAAATTTTTGAATTTTTCAAATTTTGGTACAAATTTCAATACTCTTTTGTAAGACATTTTGCTCGTGAATTGTAAAATTTAGAAATTCTAGCACAAGTTTTATTCGAAATTCTGCTCAAAAAGTTCAAAATTTTGCCAATTTACTTTTTTTTTAGAGTTGGGAGCGGCTTTGATGAGGAGAAGAGGGACAGCGGCACGCTGGTCGTTGGACTACAAAGCTCGTCGGACTAGGTGGTTTCTGTCAAACTTACTTTCACATCATCGTGCGAATGGAAGTCGTGCCCAAGCTAGTTCGGATAAAGAGAAGTGAAAAGATAGAAGGAGAATAAAGCCTACTACCCTAAAAAGGCAGCGGATGCAGTCAAAATGTTTGGGATTTTATCACCTTAAAGAGTTCAAAATGTGAGAGTTATCAGTCTTATTAAAGCTGGAGGCAGCTAGAGAAAGATCGTGTTGGCTGAAGTGTCATGTTGGTTGAGATACAGGTCCACCGCGGACTGTAGCGCCATAAGAAGAAGAAGAATAAGAACATTAAGGCACACCACGCCAAATTTGTTCAAAATTTAGTACAAAAGTCCCAGTCGACATTTCATAATTTGACATCACAGCTTTGACGTCTAAATTAAATGTTGAGATAATAAGGACTTGGCTTAACACAAAATTTGGTACAAAATTTGGATCACATTTTCAGGCCCCTTGGTGGTAGGGATATTCAACAAACTGGCTTACCAGTTTCAAAGGTGCTGTAGGGGCTTTAGTTCATGTGTTTTACATTGCAGATAGAATCAAGATTTTTGGGCTATGACAGCACATCACAGATTTGTGAAATTTTATCAAATTTTCTGACTCAAGTCTGATCCAAATTACACACTTGCTGGGTATATTGCAGCTCCATAATCTGCCTTCTTAGCCAAGGAGACTCCCCCACAAATCATCCTTTCCAGAGTAGGAACTTAAAGGACTAGACTTCTGAAGCGTTGAGGTGGAGAAAGTCAGGAACTTTCCCACCTGTCTGTGGAAAGTTAGTTCCTTACAAGGTCCCAGTACATATTCTGAGATTCCATTCAACTACGTACGGCATCTACAGAGTCTGTTTTTTGTGGCACGAAGCTTTTTAGATGATCGATTAGTCTTCAATCCCTAGCTAGGAGGCCTGTAAAAAAGCGGAGTTTTTTTGCTCATCCTGATACAAACCTCCGACCTTTTTGAGTTAGGATGGTCTCATGAGCTTTTTTCTAGGCTACGGGCCGCCTTGTTCTGTCTACTTCCCTGGACATAGCGTCTGAGCAACCCACAGTTTCAGATTGAAGAGTCTTCGATTCCGAGCCAGTGGGACAACGCTAC
Source organism: Eristalinus sepulchralis (assembly GCA_944738645.1). Taxonomy (NCBI): domain Eukaryota; kingdom Metazoa; phylum Arthropoda; class Insecta; order Diptera; family Syrphidae; genus Eristalinus; species Eristalinus sepulchralis. Next base: position 66,785,991 of record OX122883.1, read on the forward strand.
TGAGGACGTCTTCAAGTGGAAAAGGAACTCAACCTACTCCGCGTGCAAAATTAGAGGCATCTGGCTGATTGATGCCCAAGTCAATCTCAGACTGTAGCGCCAACTTAAGTAAGAATTTGGGCCCTGATTCTCACTCCAAGTTAAGTCCCACCATCACGTCAGAATCCGTAAATCTGGTTAGTCTATGGGTGTTTGTCAAATGATTGATATTTCCATGAATCCTTCTAAGCCCCTTAAGCCTTCATGATTTGCACCACAAACCAGGTCACTTCAAAAATCAAGTAAACAATTTTTGAAACTAATCATCAAACCGCAATCAACAACTGTATCTATCAGCGAGTCGTTCACAAACAAACTTCTTCCACTGAACGACCCCAAGCAGCAGTCCCACTCAAAAACAGATATTGACATCATCGGCCCTGCAAAACCGTCCATAAGTGGTTTCGCGATCGAAATCAAAGCCTCACCGCTTCCAACTCCCTTAACCACTACCCCATCAGCTATTGTTTTTTGCCGTCCGTCTTCGCGATAAGATATCATCCACTTCGCGTCTACTCGTCGTCGTCGTCGTCGCATAATCTCCAGTTGTTTGCGCCGTTTCCGAACACAGCAACGAACGTGTCGAAACAACTTCACAATTTTATCGCAAAAAAAAAAAAAAACAGAACAAACGAAAATTCAATTTCATTTGTACTGCTTTTCGTTATCGTTCCTGAGGTTTTATTGTTTCAGCGGCAGAGACCTTTGGACTCACTTGAAGTTTGGAATGGAAGAAAAAAAATGTTAGATGTAGATTCAGATAGTTTTGAGAACACGTTTTGAAAGTTGCATCGGGCCTTCCCCCCCCAGGTTCAAATGTCAAACCCTTTCCCCTGTGTCATGTTTGTTTTTTGGAAAGTCCCCCTTCCCACAAAGGACAATGACAGTGAGTGGAGGGTGGGGGTAGGAAGAACAAGTTGGTTTTTATAACTCATCTGCCTTTTCCTGACACTTAACATGGGTCCACACAGGGAGACGGACAGGCTGCCCTTGTGCAGAGATAAAGCCACAAACGGACTGTTGCTATAAAGGACGAACAACACAAAAAAAAAATCCCACACATCAGCGTGGGTAAAAATATAATCCAAAGTTTTTTTTTCTTTGTTGTGCCTGGATTAAGATCCGTCGTCCTCGCGTACAATGTTATACCCTTTTTAACTTTCTGCATGACTTCCAGCCAAAGTGGACGAAGAGCGGTGGGTGGGTGGAGAGGGTGGGGGCGCTGATAATAGGCCGACGTATAAATCATTGCCCGTAGTTTTATGTTCGTCCTTACAATTTCTTTCCTTAGGGGGAGTGAGTGGATGTGAAAACAGGAAATCCCTAATTTATCCTCGCAGAGGCAGAGACAGAGGATGAGGTGGTTGTTTTTTTTTTTTTGGAATTTGAAAGGGTCGACATTGAGAACTTGTTTCAATGAAACGGGAAACAGACTGACGGGGAGGTGTTAAAGGTGCCAGACTTTGTGGAGACTTTTGAAGTGAAAAAGATGGTTTTGGGGAGGTGTTGATGGGTTTCACAGGTTCTTTGATTATGTAAGGGGTTCTCATTAGGAATTGGTGCAGATGTGAGAAAATCCAATAAAGTTGGAGATTCATTTGTAAGAAACAACTGTGTGTCCAAAGGCTAGGTTGTGGAGGTTTGAAATGAAACTGGCGCCCGATTGGGGAACTTACAAAATCTGAGACTTGTTATATGATACACGCTGCATATTCTTCGTAAGTTTTGGCAACAAATTTGTACTGCCTTGGGGACCACGAGGTTTTCATAGCCACCGCGTACCTAAGATTTAGGGGAACATGTGACACTGAGTAGATTTCGTTCTAAAATTGTTGCCAAATTGATGACTTTTTGCAACTTTATCCCATTTTTCAATCAAGTTTTGGGATTTGTGCTCGTTCCTTGGAACATATGTATGCATGTAAGACTTTTTTGAAAAGTGGCGCCCTGTAAGAGATCGCACGACTTTTAGAGCCGTCGTTGTTAGCAGTCCTTATAACCTCCCTGCCTCGTTCAAACTTATGCAACCCCTCCCATTGCCTGGCGTCATATTTTGCCTTTCAAACTAAGGGACACACGAAATGAAGGCCTTTCAACAAATTTCAATCAAACTTCGAATGTGGGTGACTTTTGTCCGATTTATGGAAGGCGTCAGAGAGAGGTGGAATGTCAACCACTCTCACTCCATCAGGCCTATGATCTCTCAAGAAATGGTTTAATCGAGTGGGAACTGAATGTGATCTTGCCCAGGAGAGTGACATCGAGAAAAAACAAGTAAAGTGACAATTGAAAACGATCTTGCTCCGCAAACAACAGATCAAGTAAGCCACCAGCACTGCCCACCTCAATAAAGACAGAAATCCAGTAAAATCAAATTTTATCCACATTTTAAATGGATCACCCTAATTTGCATTCGCACTCGTGATCGCTTCACCGCCATTTGCAATACTACCCACCCAAGACACAAACCACGCACTCAGACGCGATTGGTAACTTGTATCAGCGGGCGTCTGATTGGGCGTCGACTTTACACTTTCGAAATGACCACAGAACGCACTCCAACACGATCCATTTTCAAGTCAAGTTCAGGACATGAGTCCTCGACCAGAGTTCAACAAGTAAAGTGAATTCAATTTGAGTTCTCAAAATAAATATTCAAAAGGTTTATATTTCCTGCCAAGTAGGAAACGAAGGGGATGTGGAAAGGGAACGGCGTGCGGTGTTGTCACACACACGCACGCACTTCATAAAGGGCACACGCAAAATGTATGCACACCGACCCAAGACCCAGTGGCCGAAGGAAAATTGCATAAATTACTCTGCACGAAGCGGCAGGGCATTATCTCAAGAAAGCCCGCACACACACACACACACTCGTTGTACACACACACGCACCTTGGCGTTGGACATCTCTCTGCTGGTGCAAGGTGCATCTGCATTTAAACAACATTGTGTAAAGGCGAAAAAAAAAATAGAATAAAAAAACACATGAACAGGAACACAACACCCGGAAGCGGCCTTCATAAGTCGAGCATCAGCCCCTTGGCGAGTCTTGAGTAGGACCATGAGTCAAGAGGAAAATGCAATGGAGAACGGGAAGGAGGACATGCTCGTGGCGGTGTTGCAGGCAAATAAAAACATAGAATTGAGGGCATTACCTTCTCAAGGCATTCCTGTCCCATTGCTTTGGGATCCCATTTGACAGCCTGTTGGGTGCCGTTTGGCAAATTCACTATGCACCACATTTTCACTTCTTCAATGAATACTTTTTTTTTGACAGGTTTTATACGATTCTATGTTTTTTTTTTTTCTATTTTCACACGCGTTTGAACCGCAAAATTCTGTTGTTGTTTCCAAAAATAAAACAAAAACCAAAAATACTGATAAAAGCACTCACGCACTTGAATATTTTTTTTCTCTTTTTGTACACACACTAGGGCCACTGCTTTTTAATTTTTTTTCTTTCTATATTTTTGTTTTGCCTGGCGAATAACTCAAAACAAAACCAAAGCCGCGGTGGTGGAAAAAAAATGGGCGAGGAAAACCGTAAAATTTGTACCACAGTGTTGCACGGCGACGAAAGGAAGAAAAAGCACTTATCCACGAAGCCAGCGAATGCGAAGATACTACGTGACTATTTATAGAAGATATTCGGTTCGTGAATCTCTCTAGTTTATGTCGGGTAAAGTATGTAGAATCCACAGCCGATTAGACTTATGCGACATTTCCGTATAAGAAATGTTGTTTGTTGTATTTTGAGGGTTTGTTGCTGCTGCTGTTGTTGTGTATTGGGTGAGAACGTACTGTAGCTCACGTCCATACTACGCGAAAACCATTTAATAATTGAGTCTTGAGTTCCGTCGAACGTTGCCTAATGAAGGAAAGTCACTTACTATTGCACGACGCCTCGGTGTGGCTGGCAAGCAGTTGGGTCGCTTTCGTTTCACTTACACGTCTCGTGTGTGTGGGTGAGTGTTGTTCATCAACATTCACCCAGAGAGAGAGAGAACAGGCGATTCATCGACTGAAGAGAGTAACGATTCATTCACTCTCTGCGCTGGCGTCTGCAAAGCCGTAGCCGGTTTGCTGGCGGAGTATCTGCAATGTTTATAGTCGAACTGGGGGATGAACCGATGATGATGATGACGAATTCATCTGTTCGATGTCTGCTCGCTTAGGGGGATTGCCGTGTCGTCGTGTGCACCGCCGGATAACGCATGAGAATGAAATGACGGTCGGTTATGCAAAGCTTTGCGGTTGATTGCCGCTTTAATCGATTCAATGATTAATAATGCCTAACGACGACTACGGTTACCTAAGCGGCGGGGTTAAACGATTTTGATGGATTGCTACGTTCGCAGTGGCTGATGCTCGACAGCTCAGGGACATCGATGTGGTTTATGAAGTCCATGCGCTGGGTGGGATAAGCTTGTCGCGACTGGTTCTGTGGGCGAACGTGCGTGCTGACAGAATGTCATGGCTCGGAGGTCTGATGTAACGCAATAATGGCAAAAAAGATTGCGTTCTGATGACGGCCTTATGGGGCGAATTAATTTATTTGTAAAGGCTTGGTAGACGGGAAGGACGGGAGTCCTTTTGACATCAAATTTCTTAAAGGGCTGGGATAGTGACTAGAAGTCTAGTGGAATCTTAACGCTCCTTTTGGAGACAGTTTCCTCACTAATCCTCCAACGGGCGCCATTTTCAAATGATCTCATGTTCAACGTTCAAAATTTAAAGAAATAAAATTGACTAAAGTGCTTATTTAAGCATCTCATGGAGGGTATGAGCTTGAGCTAGAGTGGCCTTCCATCGTTTGTGGTCACCGGCCAGCGTAGACCAAACTGTCTTCCATTCAAAACGACTTTCCCTTCTAACCTGGAAGCTGAAGCTAGGTTAGAAGGCTGGACCTAGGTGTTATCCCGGATAAGAAACTTCTCTGGCAAAAAACACATTGAAACGAAAACCTACAAGGCGCTGTCAGTTATCTGGCAGTGTAAGGGAGTTTTTGGTAAAACCTGGGGCCTATCACCAAAAAGATCTGTGTGGATCTATACGGCAATGATAAGACATCTTCTCGATCTTCTTTCTTCTCTCCTATGCATCAGTTGTTTGGTGGAACAAGCTTTCGCGAAAATACGTGACTGCTGCTGTCACTAAGTTTCAAGGACCGGTCTGTCTCGGCTGCACAGGGGCTTCGCTAGCACACTTGGCTCTGCTGCTGATGCATTGCTAATTTTCGCTCGGAGGGCCGGTGCTGAAAGACCTGCTTAAGATAATTTCGCATCGGTCTTCCAGGCGGAAATTTTTGCGAACCTAATGGCCACCAACTATATTGTGAAGAACAGGTGGAAGGGGCGTAGTATCTGCGTCTGCAACGACAGCCAAGCTGTGATTAAGGCCTTCTTTTTCTTGCCTTTTCCATGCCTCTCCAGCCAGCACGATCTTTCGCCAGCTGCCGCCAGTTGCGCACTCCAAGTTGGTTGAGGTCCTTTTCCACTTGTGTGCGCCACCTTATCCTGGGCCGTCCTCTGTTGCGTTGTCCCAATGGCTCAGATTCGAAGACTTTTCGGGCCGGAGCAGTGGTGTCCATACGCTCTACATGGCCTAGCCATCTTAAACGTTGTATCTGAAGACGCTTGACTAGGCGCATGTCGCTGTACAGCCCACAGAGTTGGTCTTTAAATCTTCTTCTCCAGATGTAATCAACGCAAACAGGACCACATATCTCACGCATGACTTTTCTCTCGAAAAGCCTGAGGACTTCGTCATCCGTTTTTAGTAACGTCAGAGTTTCCGCGCTGTAAAGGACAAGCTGTTGTACAAAACCAATTTAGACCTTCAAGAGAGGGTTTTTTTACTCGATTGCCTCTTGAGGCCAAAGAAGCAGCGATTGGCAAGAGTGATTCTGCGCTTGATTTCGGTACTGGTGTCGTTGTCCCTATTTACCACCGGGCACAGATAGACGAAGTCCTTGACTACCGCGAAGACTCTGCTGCCTGGTGTGACGCTCTGTCCGAGACGCCGATGTTGTGTGTCCTTCCTTGATGACAGCATGTACTGCGTTTTGCCCTCATTAACCACCAGACCCATTTTAGCCGCTTCCGCTTCAATGCCAGCAAACGCGTCATTGACGGCTCGCTGTGTTAGTCCACTAGGTTCAATGTCGTTGGCGTAAGTTAGCAATGGAACCCACTTTTGAGAGATTGTGCCTCTGGTGTTGACCTGTGAGTTACGCACGGTTCTCTCAAGGATGATGTTAAAGAAGCCGCATGACAGTGCGTCGCTCTGTCTAAAACCTTCTTTGACATTGAAGGTGTCGGTGAGTTCGATCCCGTCCTTGACGGAGCAGTAAGAATTATCCATCGTCCTCCTATACAATCTAAAGAGTTTGGTAGGAATGCCAAAACTGGACATGGCACTGTATAGCTCGTCTCTATGCACACTGTCATATGCGGCCTTAGAATCAACGAATAGGTAGTGAGTTTCGATTCGCACTTCTTAGGTCCTTTCCAGGATCTGCCTGACCTGAAAGCACACTGAGAAGGACCAATCAGGTTGTTGACGAACGGTTTTAAATATTCACGCGGCATCTTGTACGCGATGTTAAGGAAACTAATCCTTAACAGTCGGTGCAGTTGAAGGAATCTCCTTTCTTGTGGACCGGACATACGACGCTGAGATTCCACTCATCGGACATGCTGCCCAACCAGGTCATCTCCAGCTGCTTTAAACGGTTCTGCGGATAGTCCATCCGCTCCAGCAGCTTTGTTCGACTTCAGTCTCGATATTGCTCTCCTGACCTCGTCTATGCCGGGGATACGGAATTCGTGCCTATCATCGTCCAAATTGCCTAACAGTGGGATTTGGGCCGTCATCGCCGTTTAAGAGTCTGCAGAAATGATCCTTCCAGATTCAGAGCGAATGTCAAATTAGGAAGGTTGTGAAGGACTTCGTCTACCTCGGCCCCTAAGTAAACAGTAGGAACAACATCAGTACTGAGATTAAACGCAGAATGCCGCTTGCCGACCGCTAGGAGAGCCCACTCTAGAACACCAAGATCATCCCTCTATGGCTCTATTGTGCAGGAGTCCCAATAATCTCAAGAGCAGATAAAGAAGCCCTCTGTTCTGCAGAAAAGTTCTGCAGCGAATCTTTGGGTCATGTCAGCTTTGATGTGTTTTGGAGAAGAAGTAGAGTCCACGAGGTGTATGGGCTGTACAGCGACATGAGCCCAGCCAGGTGTCTATGGACGCAACTCCTGAGATGGCTAGGCCCCTGCCTGAAGAGTCTTCAACTCGGAATCCATAGGACAGTGCAATTGAGGACGTCCGGATGGCACACAGAAGTGAGGAAAGGATTGGAACCAACTTGGAGTGCGAATTTAAAGGCAGCTGGCTGAAGATCTTCCCAGTTGATGAGGCTTGCTGGGTTCACTCCGGACTGTGGCGACATATCAAGAGGAAGAAGAAGATGAACCTCCAACTTAAATGACCTAGAAGTGACGAGTACGTGGTTGTCCCTAACGTCACAATAGACATTGACTGGCAGTTCTTTGGAAAATGTTTGAAATTTCCTTACTTACGTTCAATCATGAAGAATCAGAACCTAAGCATCCTTTCATTCTTGCCGGTCTCAGAGCAAGTTGCTTCACATCGTCCTGAACTAGTTTCCTAGTCATGGGGATGTTTGCCTTCTTAGTACTTTCCAGACAGTCACCGGAGAGCCTCTTTAGAAGAGCCTGCTTAGTGGTCGCATCAGTGTTGTTGACCGTACCTTGGCATCAGGGGTTCCTTTGAATTCGTCCTCGATTCGCCTGTCCGCATAGAGAGGATTGTATGTCTGTCACCGCATTTTTCTCTTAGAGTCCTCAAGCTTCCCTTAATCCTTCCACTTCTATTTTCAAGCACTTCATGTCATTCGTTTCCTTCTTTAGCCACTATATGAGCTAACTTCTAAAGGACCCCCTTCTCACTCATTCGCTTCCAGCTCCTTTGTTTCACAGAGGCCAGGTCATTAAATGCTCAAGGTTCCTATTTGCTTATCGGTTCGCTGTGCATTTCGATAGTGTGAGAGTTGGTTAAGTTGTCCTTTTGCTCCTGACAAATTTCCACTTCTCCCAACTGGCCACTTCTACTTTGCATTGCTTTAAATTTGACCCCACACCCAAAGTAAAAAAAAAATCCCGATTCCACCCACTTTCTGTCTAAAAACCATCCATAAAGGAAAAACAACTTTCGAATCCTTTGTGTCTTCTGCTGGAGGATGCACAATCACTTAACGAAACAACCCACACAGATGCCAAAGACAAAGGGTGTCAACTCCCTCCACTCCCCCTACCCTCCACACACTTAACGTGTCTGAAGAAAATTTTCATTAAATTTTTAGAACGCAATTAAAGTCGAGTAATGTGCTGTTTAACTGCTCCTCCCACACACAGCCACCCACACACACACACTCACAGCCCGACTGCACACGAACCAACCATTCCAGAAATTGCACCATTAAACGCTATTTATCGTCGATAAATTGACTTGCTTGAGGACCTGACATGGTCTTTGATCGGAGCCCAGCAGCGGTTGGCCACGTCTGCAGTTGAGTTCTTTTGTGAACAGGGGATGCCCCGGGGGGGCGGGGGGCCGGGTGAGTGCGTAGCGTGTGTCATCGTCAGCCTGCTCAGAAAGGATTTTGGCCAGCATTAGACTAATTGAAGGATACGCCAGCGCCTGTCAATTAAATTCGTTTCGCCCCGAACCGGAGCTTAATGAATTTTTTAACAGACAATGTTGCAATATCCGGCAGGGCTGTTGGCCGTGGCGAGGGGTGAGGCGTGAGGGGTGAGGGGAGGTTGGATGATTAACGAACTTTTAATTATTAAACAATTAAGTTCGTTTCTGGCCGGGCTCTGCCATTAGGCGATGGATTTTCAAATAATTCAAACCAATGGACACGTGTCATCGGTGTGAGTGAAGCCGGAGGGGTGTTGGTGGAGAGTGGATGTTGATGTAGAGCGACGTTTGTGGGGTGGGGTGGTTAGTCATCGATTGGAATTCGATTGTGCAGCGGTTATCGCTCGTGTTTACCGAAATTTTACTCGATGGAGCCTTTGGAATGACATTCTAAGCTTTGTTTTTCAACTTGGGTGGAGGAGGAGGATATAAATCAGTGGTGATGGTTCTAAGATCAAGGATATCTGATCGGCGATTTATTGCTTGGAGTCTTGAGAGCCTTTGGATATGTCAGAGGATGCCGGGATTGAACTTCGAGAGCGCAACACTGGTTGGGATGTCTTAGGTTGGGGTTTTTTAAAATAAACGCTTCTACCGACTTCCTTATCGCACGACCCCACTGATTCATTTAAGAGGCATTCATTTAAGAGGGGGGATGGCTTAACGCCGCTGGTTTTAGAGGGAGTGAGGATAAAATGATCTGTCGAACATCTTACTTACTTATCAGGCCGGCGACCCATGAAGGGTCAGAGCCTGAGCAATTGCTGCCTTCCATCGTTGACGGTCCTGGGCACGCTGCTTCCAGTCATCAAGGCCAAGCTGTCTTACATCCGCGATGACTTGGTCTCTATACCGGAGATTCGGTCGTCCTCTTCTTCTCGAACCAGGAGGCTCAGATTCGAAGACCCTCTTCGCTGGAGCCTTGCTGTCCATGCGTTCGATGTGGCCGAGCCAGTGTAGTCGACGGATTTTTGCCTTCCGTACTACATCCACATCCTGGAACAGCTCGTAGAGTTCGCGGTTATGTCTTCTCCTCCATTCACCTTCCTCGCAGACGGGACCATATATCCGACGTAGAATTTTTCTTTCGAAGGCACCAAGAATCTGCTCTGCAGACTTGCTTATCGTCCCGCTTTCAGCTCCATAAGCAGTATAAGGGTCTTGTAGAGTAGAGTCCTTCGAGTCAGGAGTTTTGACTCCAGTTGTTTCGACAAACCGAAGTAGCATCGGTTGCTAGCATGACACTGTGGTGTCATTTGTGGAGTTAACGTTTGCCCCGAGGTAGACAAATTCCTTTACTACCCCAAAACTATAATTGTCGACACATAAATTTTGTCCTAGGTGTTGTGTGACGGAACGTTTTTTAGTCGACAGCATATATTTTGTTTTCCCCTCGTTGATCTTAAGGCCAGCTCGTTTAGCCTCTTCTCCAATTGCCGCAAAAGTCTCCGCTACGGCACGTTGGGAGCGAGCGACGATATCGATGTCGTCCGCATATCCCAACAACTGGACTGTTTTGTAGAAGATAGTGCCTTCCGTGTTTACCTTGGCCCGCCGCACTATTATTATTATTATTATTATAAACATTCTTTATTGATCTTCACTTTAACAACTAATAACAGAAAAAGAAAAATTATTTAACATGGCAAAATGCCGTCTGTTGGAGATTGACATTGTTTGAAATAATACAGTGGGCACAGACAAAAAAAAAGCAAAACTGTATGAATAAAGTTATAGAAAAGAAAGAGTTTACTGCTAACTGAAACTATTACGGTAATTCAAGGCATGAATACAAAAACTATAAAGCAGGTTCCAACCCTCCGTGCCATTGAGTATATTCTTCGTTTCTTCAAGGGTAAGAGAAACTTTTGAGAAATAAAGCAGACGCAGTTCTAGTAATATAGGACATATTGCTATAAAATGGTATATATTTTCGACTTCATTGCGATTGCAAAGAGTGCAGGTGGCATTGACATTTTGTCGATGCGGTACGTAGTTAAGTCTCAGCAGTTCAGTTCTAGCTCTAAAAATAATGCTTATTTGTCTATTTGAGAGTTCTGTTCTAAAGTAGTTGCTGGACCCCAATGTATGGTTAAGATGTTTGTACATATGCCTCGACGAAGAGGAACGAGCTCGATTTAGGCAATCTAGATACATCTTGTCATCGTGTTTCCTAATGCAGTCGTATAATTTATCCTCCCATTCATCTGAATTTTCCTCAGTAAGCCTAAGTGCAATGTCAAGTGAGGTTGCGAGCTCATGCCATTCTTTAAAAGGTGATAAATTATATCGAAGCGCCATCTTAAGAAGCCTCTTTGAAAGATTATTATTCGACCTACGCATTACTTTAATTAAATAGTCTGCATTCGCTTTCAGATTTTTATGGTAGATTTGCGACAAACCAGATTCCACGTAGATAGCGTATGAAGGAGTTGTTGGCGGGAGTTTAAAAATTCGCTTGAAGAAAAACCGCTGTACAATTTCGCATTCTTCAAAGAACTTAAATCCAAACACTTGGTTTGCGTAGCAGAGACAAGAATTCACAGTGGCATTGAAAACCTTGAACTTTGACGCACTGCCAATTCGTTGGTTACCAAAGAAAGTTCTCCACATTAGATTAATTGATGTCTTAGCCGCTACAGCTTTCTTGTGAACATGTGCGCTCATATCAAGATTCGATTTTATAGCAAAACCCAGGTAGTTGAACTCCTTGACAACTTCGATCGGCTCACCCTCCAAAGTCCAGTTTTCACGTGCAGTCCTGTTACCTCGACCAGTGGCAAAAACCATGATTTTTGACTTAGAAGTGTTTATCTTTAAGTCCCAAAGATCGCAGTAGCTTTTCAATTTGTTTATTTGCAGCTGAAGTGCCTGTGGTCCATCAGCCAAAACAACCAAATCGTCAGCATATAACAGAACTTTAACCTCTACATCACCAACTTTAACTCCTCGTGGTAGAAATGCAGTTATATCATCGACGTAAAGAGCAAATAAAAGCGGGCTAAGCACACATCCTTGGGGAACACCTGCTTTGACCTCGAAGAAGTTTGACAAGCTAGTGCCATTCCATACAGCAGCAGAGTTTTGTGTGATAAGTTCTTTATAAACTCTTAGGAACTTTGTTGAAAGTCCCAGAGTCGAAAGTTTGTACAACAGCGAATTTCTATTGACCGTATCGAAGGCGGCTTTGAAGTCTACGAAAAAAGCATATAGCTTTTTGCCCCGCTCTTTAAACCTTCGAGCTATAGTGGTCAGTGAAAAAATTTGATCAACTGTTGACAACCCTGACCGGAAGCCTGCCTGAAAAACACTAAGACGATCATTGGCCTCCACCCAAACAGTCAACCTATGGTATAATATTTGGGTGAAGACCTTTCTAAATGCGGAAAGAAGTGAGATTCCCCTATAATTCTCCGGTGCGTTTCTATCGCCTTTTTTAAAAATACAGTAAATAATTGACTTTAGAAACACTTCCGGCATCATCTCGGACTCTAGCAATTTATTGTAAAACAACAGTAACCATTCTAAATAAGCAGGGGTGAGATTTTGAATAAACTCAACCGGAATACCATCCAATCCAGGAGCTTTATTTTTTTTCAATTTACTCAGAGTTCGTGTTAACTCCATCATCGAAATTGGGGCATCCAGCACAGGATCTGAGACGTAGGGAAGGGCATACTGAAAGTTTAGCTGACCCACCGCCGCGCTTAGCAATTGCTTAAAATGGTTTGCCAATACTTCCGAGCTTATAGGGCAAGTAACCCCTGATCTGCCTTCACTTAACATTCTTACGATTTTCCAGAACACCTTCGTGTCCTTACAACCTTCCATTCTATAAGCGAGTTTTTTATAGTACTCTGCTTGCTTGGCCTTACAAACTTCCTTGTATGCTTTATTCGTTTTTATGTAGAGTAGCCTAAAAACATCAGCTTTGGTTTTTCTAAATAAATTTAGTAGTGCAAAAGATTTGCTTCTAAGTTTTCTACACAGGCCATCAAACCATATTGCTGAGTCACCAGCGGCATTCGGCGAGGTTGGGCAAGCAGAGTTGTTGATTGATTGCGTGAATAAACTTAACATCTGTTCGCTTGAAAGGTTGGCAAAATTTGAGAAACTACCTGTCAAGTTTTCAAGTCTTCTTCTATACTGCCAAGCGAAGTTTTCTCTCCATTTTATTCTCTTAAGAGAAATGCGTGGCGAATTACGCTCCAAATTTGCAAATTCTAACGACGTCACTATCGGCATATGTTCTGAGAAGCTAGCAGCCCGGACTTCAAAGTCACTTACAATATTAAGCCAATTACCTCTAATTAGACAATAATCAATCACTGAACGGCCTTGCCCAGAAACAAACGTTAGCTCACCTTTGCAATCGCTATTCATAGTACCATTAGCTACAATAAAACCGAAGTCTTCAATTAGAGTTATTAGACGTCTACCATTAGCGTTTAGTGCTTTATCTAAAGTTTCTCTTGCTCTATTAAAACTGAAGAGATGTTCCCTTAAAGTTGTCACTGGGTTTTGAAAATTACCTATTCTCGCGTTTAAATCGCCTACTATCATGACATTACAATATTCTGTATCAGTTAAGAAATTCAAAAGGTCATTATATTCTTGTATCCAATTATTACAATTTAAGTATGTCGGGATAATGAAGAAAGGTTCATGCCTATAATTAACCATAATAGCTATTCTACTATCAACCGTATCAAATTTTACAAAATTATCTATATCCAATTTGATTGCACATAAAATTCCACCACTTGCCCTGCCAAATACATTGTGTCTTACAGCAGGAACACATCTAACACTAAATTTTCCAAAATATTTCATAAATTGATCTTCATTGCCTTCTTCAACAAAAGTTTCTAATAATATTACAATATCATAATTTGAAATGAATTTAAAAAAATCGGCAAATAATAGTTTATTCTTAAGTCCTGAGACGTTATAAGCTAAAATATTTAGTTTTGTAGTAGTAGTAGTACTTGAACAGACGGCAACCCTATCCTATCTGCGTTGACTTCGTTGACTGCGTTGACTACGTTGATTACGTAACACCATACTGCTACCCTCTCGCTCTTGCACATGTTGTGAGTGAGGTGACACTACATCGTTGTTTTGAATGACTGCGGTGTCAATGCAGACATCAAAATATTGCAAGCCGGAATCCCCAAACGTCATTTTAATGTAGTCCAATTCTGCTTTTGTTTTTATCACGAGTCCTCGCGTCAGGTTAAATGAAAATAAGAACTCATTTATTTGAAGTTTAACTCCTTTTATCATCATTTTTGCCGTCCGATTTAACTCACGCAGTGCTGTTTTAGTGTCATACAGTGATTTTCTCTTTTGGCGTGTAATAAGAGATTGTTCTCGGTGTATTACAATACCCGAACCTTTAATCTTAGGTGTCGCAGCAATTATTTTGTTAGTTGTATCGCCGGGGTGGAATTGTAAAACAACTGTGGACTTCTTTGTTGTCGGGTTTGTGAACTCCCTTGTGCTTTTTATCGGCAATGTTGCGTTCCCTTGTAGATTGAGAAGACCGACACAGGTTTGTTTAGCAAAGTCTACCTTGTCGGTTATCCCCTCTGCTGGGAAATGCAAAACAACGGAATCTTCGTTTTGCTTTTGTGAGAACAGCTCTAACTGGCGTTCTAGAGTGTGGCAGTACTTTTCTGTTGCAGATAACCGATCTGCGAGAATGGAGTTTTGCGCTTTAAGTACCTGGACTTCAGATGCAATTTGTTGAAAATCCTTCTTAGTTGCAAGGTCCTTGAATTTTGATGACAATGTTTCATCCAAAATTGCTTTAAGTTCTTCAACAGTCATGTTTCCAACCGCCATTGCAATTAAATTCGGTCCAAATATGTAGCACTATAATACTAAACTGCTTTCTCTGATGTACCTGTGAAGTGATCCCCAGTTCTTTAAGGAACTAATGTGCGCACAATGTTTTTACTGCAGATTTTTAATTAATTTGCCAACTATAGACACTTTAAATTATTTAAATAAATAAACTTATGCGGCACAGAAAGAAAAACTTGCACAGATCACTTTGACAGCTGTCAATCTCCCGCCGCACTATCTTCTCCAGTACCAAATTGAAGAAGTCACACGACAGCGCATTTCCTTGCCGAAATCCGGTGCAGGTTTCAAACGGCTCAGACGTCCTGGAGCCGAACTGCACGGTGCATCGTGTATTTTTTAGCGTGGTGCGACATAACCGGATCAATTTTCCCGGAATCCCGAATTTGGCCATCGCCTCGAAAAGTTCCTTGCGATGAATGCTGTCGTATGCGGCTTTAAAATCGATAAACAGATGGTGCGTATCGATTTGAAACTCTTTGGTCTTCTCCAGGATTTGCCTCAGTGTGAAGATTTGGTCTATAGTTGATTTGCCGGGCCGGAAGCCGCACTGGTACGTGCCGATTAGTGCGGTGCAAAACGGCTTTAGACGTTCACACAGTACGCTGGATAGGATCTTGTAAGCGACGTTGAGCAGGGATATACCTCTGTAGTTGTTGCACGAGGTAGGATCGCCTTTTTTGTGGATGGGGCATATGAAGCTGATATTCCAGTCGTCGGGCATGCTTTCGTCATCCCATATTCGGCAGATGATCTGGTGCATGCTCCCTGCCAGAACATTGCCACCAGCCTTAAAGAGCTCCGATGGTAAGCCATCTGTCGAACATCACCTCGGTCAAAAGTGACAACTGATCATGTCAGTTGATCTGGTCCAACTTTGAGGCAGTTGTCTACCCTGGGGGCAAACGTGAACTCCACAGATGACATCTAAATCGAAATTCGACGAAGGTTTTTCCTTGGCAAGCGCTGTTATTTGAAAATTCCTGACTCGAAGGACAAAGACAATGCTTTGCAAGACCCTTATCCTACCCGTACTCCTATAAGAAGCCGAAAGCTGGACGATAAGCAAGATGACAGAGAAGGTTCTTGGCACCTTCGAAAGATAAATTTTGCATCGAATATATGCTTCTATTTGCAAGGACGGCGAAAGGATTGCCGCGAGCCTTACACGCTGTACCAAGTTACAGATGGAGTCCGGAAGGCAAAAACCCAACGACAAGAAAGGTTCTTCGGCCACATCGAGCAGATGGACAACAATGCTTCAGCTACATCGCTCCAACTACAACGCTCTAGCTACAACAACAACGCTTCAGCTACATCGCTCTAGCTACATGGCTCCAGCTACAACGCTCCAGCTAAGAGGCTCCCAGCCCTCGGATTCGAAAAGGAGAGAAGGCAGGAAGTTGCTACGCTTGCACGAAAGTGGTGAGTTGCAGAATTCGGGTTTTTTTGATGAGTCGCCATTTGTTGTTGAGCAATAGGTTAAGAAACAGAAAGACCGAGTTTATTTGCTAGAGAGGTCCTTTCAAAATTTACACCTCCGAACCGCTACCAGAAGGCAGACGCCACTGCTCGTAAGGGGTTGAGCAACCATAACCAAGCGGTTATGGCCGCTCTCTGATCGTACTTTTGGATCGTGGCGTCAAAATGCAACCATATACCGTCTTGGACAAACAAGCATTTCATTCGGAGACCGTGGCCATTTTAACAAGACTCGGCATCATCTCACAAAGCGCACGTCAAGCATGATTGCTTAAAAACACACAGTTCCATATTTCGTTTTTTTTTTTTGTCACAATGGATTTCAAATCCGTTGGATTTCTCTGTCTGGGTATTTTGACAGCGAAGGTTGGCATCAAGAATACCCAAGTTTGGACCACATCAAGCAAGTAGTTCGTCGGAAATGTGCCCCAAATCTTGCAGAGCACTTCCGTTCAGCATGCGATGTTTTTAACGGCCGTCTTAAGGTCATTAATTCCGTCAAATGTGGACGTACTGAAAATAAGTAATTATTCTGTTGCAACTTTAAAGGTTGTTGTTCGAGTCATTCACTCTGTACAGAGATGAAATTTGATTCTAGGTTAGGGTTAGGTGTTAGGAAGGTTGGTTGAGGGCAAATTCTATCAAGAACCCCCGCCATACCCAACTGCATCAAGAATATTGCAGAAGATTGAACGAAGTCCTGTGGGGATACGTTAAAACTTCTAGTTGAAACGCATTTCCTAGAATGTGCAAATATCGAGGATAAATAACACATCACTTAATGAATCCCTGGGCATATAGGGGGCGCCACAAGCGACAAAAAATATTAAATGAATAATATTTGTTAGTGGCGCCCCCTATATGTCCCGGGAGTGTTACTGAGCTGTTGAGTGATGCGTTAAGCTACAATTGAAAAGTGGATCAGAACTGTCAACAGCTTCAAACTCCCTTAGACATTGGGCATCCAAAAACATGTCAAAACTCGAGCTCCTTGCCTCGAAACCATTTTCAACAGCTACCTAGATTTGAGCCCGAATATGAGCTTTCGAATCTCAAAAAGAGTAACCAGAGGTACCCCACAAGGTGATAGACTTCCTCCTCTACTGTGGATTACGTTGGCAACCGAAGCTCAAGGGGAACTGATATGAACAGGCTGCTTGCCAACAACTCACACATCACAGTCTCAGGCGCGTATGCCTTCCGTGAGAGATGTGATGGGATTTGCTTTGAGTGGGTATCTCAACTGGACTGAGAATTTGGAGATTTTAGGCCTGTCTCTAATTTCCGCTTGCACTGGAGCCTTGAGGATTGAAGGATCTCTCCTCTGAACACGAGAATATCAAATGAGCCGGTCGTTCTCAACTTTTTTGAAGAGGGGTTTGTTTGACGTGAAGGCTGCCTCGAATCTTGGAATTTCTTATTTTATCAAGCATCGTTACTCCGGCATGTCATGGGAAGCATCTTCATCGCAGTTCTCGTCAATTTGCTCTCATGCGATTGTCTCATACTCATACGATTGCTGTCCAACATTGTGAATCGTACAAAAACGTCCAACTGCGGTGTAGAGCCTTTCTTTCCGCCTTGGGGGCATTTTTTGGTCTCAGAAGATGACTGAGTCCCCCCCCCCCCCCAATCCCTCCTCCAACCATCCTTTTCTTATACGACTTCGTGGTATCCTGATCCTTTGAAAAAATGTGTAGGGTTTAGGGATCGCCGCGGGTCGGCATCTCGGGGGCTCCTCGTTCCACCACTTCGGCTGAACAGCATGCGCTGGCGTAGATGAAATGAACATCTGTCATCCATCGGAACCTACGGAAAGAAGATTGAAACCGAGTCGGCTTTAAGGATAAGGGAGAGCTGGTGCAGTGACAGCAAATCGAGACACAGGGAGGTAAAGTTACTTACTGACTACCGCAGACCTCGGACTTTAAAGCTGTAACAACCAAGTTCTAAACAGAGAACTGTTGGATGAAGATTTGGTAAGAAACCCTTCCGCTGCGAAGATTTACATGGATGGCTCCAAAATAGAGAAGGGGAATGGCCTCAGGCTAAGATTAAGGAAATTCATGAGGCTTCCGCACTTCAGTGTATTGTGCTGTCCAAGGACAGTAAAGGCACCATTTAGGCTCTGGAAGAGTAATCGACAAAATCGCAGAAGCAGCTAAGATGGGTCTGACACTAAACGAGGGCAAGTTGAAATACATGCCGTCGTCAAGGAACGACACACAACATCGACGTCCCAGGGGCAGAGCGTACCACTAAGCAGCAGCAACTTCGAGGTAGACAAGGACGTTGTCTACCTCGGCTCCGCGGTGCAAAGGAACAACAACATCAGTCCCGAAAGCAAAGGCAAAGTTCCTCTTGCCAATCACTGTTTTTTTGGGATTGAATTCTTTGGGACAACTGAGTAAGATTGAAAGACTAAGCGGGCTTTGTACAACAGCCTGATCCTTCTAGTTCTTCTTTAGGGCGCGGGCCTTACTAAAAGCGGGGGAGGAAGCCCTTAGTCTGAGTGGGAGAACAGTTTCCGCTGATGGCATCCCAAGAAGAAGACACAATGTCGGACTCAATAGGCTTCACGGCGGTATGCGCTTCAGCCAGAGTCTATGGGTAGAACGTCTAGAAGACCGCATAGCACCTTTGAAACCGAGTTATTAGAACTACGAAACAGCTGAAGACCTCGCCAGAGATGGCGCATACAAGTGGAGAATACCCTCAACCAACTTGAGAGTGTAACCTGGAGTGGCGTATGTTTGACATTCAGGTCCATCCCGAAGAAAAAAAAGGTCTAGCATGACCCCAAGAACGTCCACTCTGATATATTGCACCGATCACACCCAACACCTTCTCTTCCATTCAATTTACCAGAAGCCACCTTCTGTCCGTCCGCAGTGACCCCCACGGCAACTCTGACGACAGCGCTTCAAGCGGATAACTCACACCGGCAACCTCTAGTCACCGCCTTCATCGACTTGCGATTCGTTTCATTGTCATCCCTTATTCCCCCACCCCCATCTGATATGTATTCATATCCGCTTTCAAAGGGATGACCATCCCCTCTGCTAGGGACGGAGAATAAATCTCCAGTGAATTAATTCACTTTTTCCCCGTTTCCGCTTCACAGACAGCGTTGGCGTCAACCATGCGTCTACGGAACCAGTTCGAGGGCTTATTGATTGTTCGCAATAAGTCCCGTCGAAGGCCTTTCAATACCACCGCCCGAAAGCTCGGCCGTGTTTTAGATGAGTTGGCACGCAACGAGCGTGCGGCAGCGACCTTTGTTTCCGCCACAGGAAGACTGATTATCATAATTTGTCATAAGAATGCCTTGGGGGGGCGGGCGAGCGGCTGTTTTTTGTTCGTTGCCTTGATTTAGGGACCGGGCGCTGCTGCTGCTGCTGTGGAGAAACATTTCATTTGTGCGTCAGGCGACGGCAACTGACGACAACGACGACGCCCGGGGTGCAGGTGTAGTGTGCGAGTCGATTAAGCACACTGACAAATGATAGACGCACTTCTGGGGTTTTTTTTGGGGGGGTGAATCTGCATAAATCACCAGGGGGCGAGCGGTGGCGCGGCGGTAACGGCTTTGTGTGACTTAATGAGATGAAGGGGATGGAGCGTCAAAACTGGAAATTGGGGGTTCATATCTACGGAAATGAAAGATGATTCGACTCAGTCACAGATGTATGAAGATTGAATGAGATTTTTGGGGAAAGTTGGGCGACGCTTTTGGGACTTTTTTCTGCCTCTGCCTCTGCCTCTGCCTCTGCCTCTGCCTCTGCCTCTGCCTCTGCCTCTGCCTCTGCCTCTGCCTCTGCCTCTGCCTCTGCCTCTGCCTCTGCCTCTGCCTCTGCCTCTGCCTCTGCCGAATCAAAGCCCCAACAGTGACTTTAGGTGGACCACAGCAGATGCCTGTCTTATGTCCCTTGGCCAACAACAAGCAATGTTCAATCAGAATCCGTCAATTTACTCAAAATTTGATTGCATTAGCACATCAGTGCTGGCGTCTGTGTCGTCTGCATGATCTCCTCACGCATTCACTCCCCGTGACGACTCTCTAGATCCAATCATCAATCTGCAAACTCCAATCCATCCATTAACCCTTCTGACCGCCTCTCCGCACAAATAATCTCTTCGCCAACCACCTGACATCAATGGCGTCTCCCCAAACCTCCCCAAAGACCGGCGTCGTCCGTCTAACTTGTGATTTCCAATATCAATGAGTTTCATACTTCACCAAGTATCGGTCTACCCGAGACCACGTCCACCCTCCCCCCACTCAGCCCCCTTCATCCACTCAAAGTCAATCATGTCCACGATGATGATGGACTCAATCTAATGGAATGGCGACCAAATCTTCAGGACTGCTTCGAAATCGAGTGCACTCCGAGTTTAAGGAGCGCTCTGCCTCGTGTGCTATCGAATTGTGGTCTCCTTCGAGATGCGCCCCTCCAACTGTTGCCAAGGTGACGGAGGGACGGTTGTCAAAACCAAGTGGGTCCTGGGCAACTTTGTCCTTTTTCATTTCATCATCGATGTGGAGCACTTCGCACCGAGATGAGTCCCCCGATTCGAGGGTGGAAACTCCTTCTCCGAGAGTATGCACGTCCTCGGCAATTAAGACTCGACGTTATGCAACTTGACTTGGGTCACTCAGGCGTCAATGTCTCAATTCGAGCTCATCCATAATTCATCGAGTGTGCGCGCTGGCATTACCTGTTCCGCCAGCCGGTTTCGCAGCGCTGCTGGCGAGATCACAAATCAAGTTCTCTCTCTCTCTGCGATGGCGTTCAACTTGGACGCGACTAACGACGCGGGACTTTGGAAGGTCCAAGCGGATCGTAAAAATGTGCACTCAGTCGGCGCATGATTTTGTGCATGCCTTGAATGGTGACAGTTCGCTGCGATCGACAGAGCGGTGGAATTGTTGTGGGGGACAGAGCAGGGGGGTGGATGGGGTTTATGTAGTTCATTAGTGCATCGTAAAGATGCCGTGCGTGGACTTCCGCTTGATTGAGTGATGGGCCAGTGATGCCTGAAGGTCAGGGCTGGAGAGATAGAGATAGAGAAATAGAGATAGAGATAGAGGTAGAGATAGAGATAGAGATAGAGATAGAGATAGAGATAGAGATAGAGATAGAGATAGAGATAGAGATAGAGATAGAGATAGAGATAGAGATAGAGATAGAGATAGAGATAGAGATAGAGATAGAGATAGAGATAGAGATAGAGATAGAGATAGAGATAGAGATAGAGATAGAGATAGAGATAGAGATAGAGATAGAGATAGAGATAGAGATAGAGATAGAGATAGAGATAGAGATAGAGATAGAGATAGAGATAGTAAATCTCACGAGTAAGTTTCTCTTGGACATGGCTCTAAAAATAATGGACCTCAATGTAAACTTGGGATCACAGAGTCAGAGAGTTCCGAGAAAACTATCTAAACTATCTGTGGCCGTCCGAAAATTGGCTACTCTCTATATTGTCTGCTCTCTCTCTCTCTCTCGTTCTCTCTCTCTCTTATATCTCTCGGTTAACGTTTATTTCTCTAACCATTGAACTTTCATGTTGATCCACGATTGGGCGCCAAGTGAAAGACGGTTTAAAAAACCGAAAAACTTTGCCCATCATCTGCACTATTTCGCACAGTAACGCCACTTAACATGCAGTAAGTGCCTCACAAAATTGATATAGAGGTGAAATTGAATAAAATTAAGCACCATTTCAGGATTGAACATCCAGTGTTGGGCGCCATTCGAGGGATAAACAAACTTCACAACTTTCGACTCCTTTTGTCGCTGTAGAACAAACTTTCGCTTTTCATTCTTACGTCAGAACTAAAAACAGTTGATATGGCGTCAGTATAACAAGACTTGCAAATTATCCCTTTCTGTCGATCATACTTACGCTTCCTCCCAATTGGAAGCTTGGCATGTCTCAACGGTTATCCCTTTCAAATGGTGATTCATGTTTTTCATTTCGACCGATTCTACCGAGTGGATGAAGCGCCATTATGTTCCCTGACTGCAATGCTATGAGACTCTGCCCTGTAACGAAATTCATCCATTTTCAGACCCGTTGGTTGTATGCTTCAATCCCGACATGGCTCTCTTGACGGCGTCTAAGTCGAGCCGAAGGAATTCTTGTCCATTGTCGTCTCAAGTGGCTTAGTTCGCACATGCAGTCCAGGCAGACAAGATTATCATTGGCTAAGCAAATGGAAGGTTAAGTGGAGCTGCTCATTTTTAGTCAAACAAACACTGTGTACAACTTTTGAGCCCAGTGTGAGCCCACGAACATGGTCTAGGTCCTACTCTAAGATCAGCCCCAAAATCCTGTATTCCCCTCTGTTGTAAGGGAAGAGGATGTGAGGAATAAGTAGAAATTCTTCGACCTCTCTCTTTTACAAATGTCGTTGGAAGAGATACTTAGCCTAGGGATGCCGCAATCAGCTATGGGGACACCACTTATCGTTCTTATACGTGCTTTGTCCAAAGTGATGAGACAGAGAGATCATTTAAGTCTGAGATGCGACCGAATTCGTTGATATTTGGAGTGAGTGTTGCGAAGCGTGTGGAAGGCATTTCATTCTGTCGGTTAAGTTTGATGATGTTCTATCGCTCCTGAAAAGTTCATCGGCCTTGAACTTCACTTGGACTAGGGCTTTATCGCTTACCCAAGTAATGTCGGTAATCGGTAACACCCCCGATAACCGAAGCAGTCTCATGGAGTTAGAGAGAATCCGACTAGGGTTCTTTTGATGGCACTAGGAAAGACCAAATAGTCGATAAGACTTCACCCTGTTCGGCCCTCTGGAGGAGGTAATGATTAAGGAGGTTGAAAATTGTTGGTTAGTGCAAAGGTTCGAAAGGGGTATAACTTTGCTTGAGTGTGATCAGAATGGATAGTTTTTAGAAGGTCCATGGATGGGATTGGAGATGGGGACATTTTTTTACGCCACCAGACCACCGATGAGGGGGAAGGAGGCACAAGAAGGAATCAGCAATCTGTACCTCTCTCTCTCACTTTCTCGGCATTTTCGGTCTTTCTCGAGTTGCCATGTCATTTTGACAAAAAAAAAAGTTTGTTAGAGACTGACTCTCGAAGAAAGGATAAAACACCCTGCTTAAGCAATGGGTACGCAGCAAGCCAGAGACTCAACCAGCCTTAACAATGTAAGTGGCTCTTCTGCAACTACCATCATCTCCGGATTACGAATTCCCACAGGAGCCCCTCGCATTTGTGTTACTTTCTCGATGCTTTTCATTATCCACATAGCCGCCCAAATTGTAGCCACATTTTCCCGAATTTTCGATGTTGAATAAAACTTTCCCCACCAATTGTAAAGCACAAGCCTCCTATCGGTGACAAAATAAATCCGTAATCCAAACTCCCAACCCATTCAACGGACACATTCCTTCAACTAAAGCAATAATCAATATATTTTTCCATTTGCAGTCGCCAACTGGTCCGTTTTCCAATTTTCACGAGCGCACCGCACCGCATGTGTAATTGTTTTCCCCACCGAGCGTGACCCACTTTCTGTTCATCGGCCCGTTCCGTGGTTTATATCTCTGGACGGGGATTATTCGGGCAGAGAAAAAAATGATAAATGATAGATTGCGTTCGTTTGAGGAACGATGAAAACCCATTTGGGGCAGAATATGTCATCGTCATGTTCCACTCCCTGACGTGGCTGAGTGCGCTTGTTTATCTGAAATCGGTGTGCCACAGCCCACCCCCCCCCCCCCCTCCCCATAGTTGTCCGCGTGTCAATCAATTTTTATTCAACTTGCGGACAGTTGATGGGAAATGGACGGTCTCGAAGCAGTCCCAAACCGCAGGCGCCCGTTCCAGATTCAGACGGGATTCCGCACAGTGCTGTCGTCCCCGGGGGCGAGACTTAATCGCAGTTTTATTCGCAATTACACGTTCGCCCTGCAAAATCAATTACAGGCCATGGCGGCACTTAGCGCGACAATCGGTCGCGTCCTACCCGCGTCGAGGGCACTGCTCTGCCTACGTGCAAGAGCGTCACGTGCCCCTTAATGTGGCAGTTCTTCGGGACACGGAATCCTGTGCGGAATCTCGGTGGACAAACAGTCGGATGTTGTCATCAAAATATTGACACACGCTATCGGATGACGCGATTCGGGGGCTTCGCTGCGGTTCGGTTTGGTTCCCTTATCAGCACGCCATTATTTGTCATCGGCTGTCAATGGGAGTAGAGTTTCGTTGACTAGCCCTCGATAGGAATCGATTTTCGGGGCAGTTGTCGGCTGTCCCATGCCCCTCGCTACGGTGTGCGGTATCTGCGTCAAACGAGCGTAACTGGGTATCCGGCTTCGCCCTCGTCGCCTTTGATTAATGACTCGAGCTATCCATAAGCAATTAGCAGGCGATGGGTATTGTGTCAGGAAACGACGGGGATGGGGCGACGGCTGAGTCTATTTCGCTTCGCATGGCCACACCTTGTCGGTCCTAAGTAAATAAGCGTTGGTGAGTAATCAAATAATGGGAGCTCCCAGAAATAGCTGCGGTCAAGTCGTCACCAGCGCTGTGTCTGGGCGGAGGGAACAGTGTTGAGTGAGTGACACTTGGGATCGAAACAATATTTTGATGGTGAAGTAAGGAGGCTTGTCCTTTAATGAAGATTGATTATGGGCTCTAAAGTGGATTTTTTCTAATCAACATGATGACGTGAAAGCGACATACTAGACGTGTGAGGGTCGATTTGCAAGAATTTTGTTACATTTTCGTGAAGATTGCCACTTAGAAGTCAGAATTCAGAACACTTCTTGATGGTTTTAGATTCAGTCGGATATCGGGCGCCACTTGGAAGACAGAACTTAGGCCACTTTTTGATTGTTTAGCTTCAGTCCGATATCGAACGCCACTTGAGAGACAGAATTTAGGCCCCTTCTTGATGGTTTAGCTTCAGGGCGCCACTTGGGAGAACGAATTTAGGCCACTTCTTGATGGTTTAAATTCAGTCGGATTTCGGGTGTCACGTAGGACACAGACTTTTTCTTTATAATTTATATCCAGTCGGACATCGGGCGCCACTTAAGAGACAGAATTTAGGCCACTTTTTGAAGATTTAAATTCTGTTGAATGTCAGGCGCCACTTGGAAGACAGAACTTATGCCACTTCTTGATGGTTTAGCTTCAGTCCAATATCGGGCGCCACTTGAAAGACAGAATTTAGGCCACTTCTTGATGGTTTATCTTCAGTCGGATATCGGGCGCCACTTGAGAGACAGAATCTAGGCCACTTCTTGATGGTTTAGCTTCAGTCGGACATCGGGCGCCACTTGGGAGATAGAACTTAAGCTGCTTCTTGATGATTTAGATTTAGTCGAAAGTTGGGCGCCACTTGGAAGCCAGAATTAAGGCCACTTCTTGAAGATTTAAATTCTGTTGGATGTCAGGCGCCACTTGGGAGACAGAATTTCGGGCAATTCTTGGTGATTTAAATACTGTAAGAAGAAGGGCGCCACTTGGGAAACAGAATTTAGGCCACCTCTTGATGGGGTAAATTCAGTCTGACGTTGAGCGCCACTTCCACTCCTGGTCTTCAGTTGGGCACCATACTCATATTTATGGAGGTAGTAAAACCAACTAACTGAGCTTACAAAAGCACAGGTTTGATACTATATTTTTGACCTTTGCTGAATTCAGGAAGACCATAGGTTGACAATTACCGTAAGACTTCTCTCACACCTGACCTTCCATCGGGCGCCATCTTTAATCTCAAGAGACTGCCCAAAATTCACCTGAATGACAATGATAAAACCTACAAGTTGAAAACACTGCGTGTAAACAGAACAACGCCAACGCATCCAGTCCGCCACGCTCCCATCTCACCATCGGGCGCCCCTCAGAAAACCACCACCATCCTCAATTTCCATGACATGCTCCCAACAGTCCTTAGATTTCCTTCGAAGACTTTGTTAGCTAAGGAATTGATATCCTCCCATCCTCAACTCGACCACTGTTTCCGCCATCCCCCTGGCGGTGGTGATTCAGTTCAACCCTCGAAACCAAAGTCTGGGACAAATGTCATTTCTAAAGTACAACTCCAGCTCCCCTCACCAATTACGGATGATTTCACTTGAAAACCATTACTCCTCCCACCTCTCGCCGACCACACAAGCAACAGCGCATCCGCCCCCTTCTGCCGTTATTCACACAAAACAATGAATCATCATCGCCGCACTGTCCCCCTCGGTGTGTCGGTCTAAATTTAGACAACCACCTTCAATCACTGACGGCGGTAGCGGCAGTGGCAGCGGTGAGCGGTGAGCGGTGGCGGTGGCAGGGTCCCTCTTTTAATGGATTGACTAAGTGGAGTCTCGTGGAAACGCAGGAAATTCCTACTCCTGGCAGCTGGTGATAAATTGTATCTGCCAGGAAATCACCCCCTCTCACGAGAAGGACATTTAATTTCCTTCGTTGTTTCTGCCGCGCAATGTTATTCAATTTCAACCCCCCCATGGGACAGGGGGTTGGCAGGGGTGGACGGTTTGCCTCACTGATTGGCAACATTATTAGCGGATTGTAACCTGGAATTCTGTTAATTCCCCAAAACCTTGCCCACCGCACAGCAGTCGCGGCAGCCACCGCACTACGTATCGCACCGCGATCTGGAGTTTATTTCCCTCCTTCTGGGGAAAGACATTAAATTAACTGCCGCCGCCGCACTGGCAAATTTATAGCAACAGTCGATTTCCATTTCGTATTCATTGGATGGGATGTGGGGCAGGAGGGAGGGAGGGTGAGTGGATGCCTTCACCTTGGGGCACAGTACGAATGGAGAACAGAAAGGAAGCGCGTCCATTTTATTGCCGCCTAGAATCAACTGTTGGCAAGCTCCCCACCACACGTCGACGAGCAGTAAAACCGCCCCCACTGGGGGTGTAACTGCTGCCGCTTTTCGGGTGGAGCGAATGTTTCGCGTTACAAATTTCCAGTGTTTATTGTCTGGATGTTTTACATGATGTTGATGGAGGGGCTATGTGCGCCCCTCACCTGACAGTGGCTGTGTCGTTAAACTGCGTCTTTGTGTCGTCCCCGTCTGCAAGAGGGACACACCTTCGTACCGTCACCACCGTCTCCCGCCAGCGAACAGAGGCGATTGATATTTAAAGCACGTCCCATTGAAAATCTTACGAAATCGAAAAAGCCAAAGCAGACAGGCGGCGGTGGCGGCGTGTGTGTGCGCCCAGCTCAGAGAGGTTGATTGAGTGGATGTTGAACTGCGGGGGAATCTTCTGCTTTTTTCGATCAGTTCTTCTTCGGTATCCAATTATTGATTTGAGGATTGGCATTCGTTTGATGGAGCACCGGGTGGGTGCACAACATCCAAGGATACCTCGTGGTATGCGTGAATCGGATGGGAAGATGACACGAGGAGGATAAATGTGACTCTGCCAAATCAAATGGAAATAGTCCCAGTAATCAGAAGTCGATGGATCCTAGTTAATCACTTGCAAAAGGTCGTGTCTGCCATCACCTTCTGACAGGGGAATATTTTACTTGTCTGCTCGTGCAGATATTGACATTGAAGACTGACAGCTTATGAAATTTCTAACCCTAATCATAAAAAAGGACACCATCTCAAGTGGCATCTATTTCTTCAAGAAATGTCTAACCTTCTATCTCTGAAGTGGTATTCGGCATAGAACTCAACTTAAATCACCAGCATGTGGGGTAATATCTAGTTATTAAGTGGCGCCCAACGTAGGACTTAATTAAAATTTTTTAAACGTGGCTCTACTACCCCCGTTCTAATGGCACCCAACGTTAAACTGAACTCAAAACATCAAGAAGGGGCAAGTTCTTAGAAGTGAACTAACTCCGATCATTCTCAAGTGGCGCCCAACTTCAAACTGAACTCAAACAATCCAGACGCGGCATGAAACACAAGTTTTTCTAAACTTAAGTGGAAACTCAATCATGAAGAAGAGGACTACCGACCATCTCCCAAGTAGCTTGTATCAACATTAAGTGGCTTAATACCTATTTCTAAAGTGGTGCTCAACCTAGGACTGAAATCAAATCATCTAGGAGCGGACTAACCCTTTCATTTAAACTGACTATTAGTTCTCAGGTGGCGCCATATAAGGACTGAAACAAAATCATTAAAAAGTTATCAAATTCCAGTCTCTCAAGCAGAACTCAAATCATCACGTGGCGGTTGCTTAGGATTGAACACAAGTCATTAAGAAGTGATCTTGTATGTTTCTTGAGTGGCGCCCGATCTATGACTGATCTTAAATCATAAAAAAGTTGGGTTAAGATTTTCATTTTAGCTGACTGCCCTCAGGTGGTGCCTGACAAGGACTGAACTAAAGTCATCGAGAATTAAAACAATTCCTGTTTCGCAAGTGGCGCCCAACCTAAAATTGTACTCAAATCCGCATAAAGTGGGTCAGGTCTTATCTCTCAAGTGGCGTCCGATAAGGATTACACGCAAGTCGCTAAGAACTTACTAAAAAACTTTTTTTTAACTGGCCAACCTTGGACCGAACATGAATCATCTAGAAGTGAGTCTTAATCTTTTATGTCAGCTGGTTGGTAGCTCTAAAATATTACCTGACCATTACTGTTCTAAAACCATTAAAAAGAGAACGAATTTCAAACTCACAAGTGGCGCCCAACGAAGAACTAAACTCAAATCATCAAAAAAGACTCTTACCCCTCACGTAACGCACGATGAGGACGAAGAAAAATCATTGAGACTTGAACCCGGAATATCTAGAAGTGTTTAAGGACACAAAAGAGTCCTGGCTTAAGTCTTGTTTTAAGACTTGCCAAATTCCTATCAACCAAAATGGAGAAATGGCTACCAAATAAAAACACGCGAATAATGACTGCTACAGAAGTCTCCCTAACCAAGCCAAAATATGCACCGTTGGTAATGTTTTCGTTTGGCGCCCAACATGAGTTCAAGTGACAAGAGGGGTTGCCCCTCAAACTGGCTCCCAAAGCATGTCTTTTCCACAACAAGGAGTTAATCCATCAAAAAATAGGGAAACAAACTTCCACTTTGCCATGTTGACCTTCTAAAACAAGCATAACTGCACCTACCGAGAAAACAAAAAGGTCCACTGTTTTTCTTTCACAGGAAGAAGCTCTTCGCACCCTTGTAACCACATTTTTCAAATTTCTCCGTCTTCATTTTCCGCGAAGGACCCTTTCCCAACCAGCCAGGACATAATCCTTTCATGTGGCGTCTATTTCAATATCCCCCCAACGTCCCCATTGAAATCTCAAAGACAACAATCTAATTTCCACCTCAAGCCAGTACTGCTACCAACCTCTGTCACTCCCACTCCCTCATTGTATCTTTAACTCAATTTGTAACTTTTGACAGTATCCTTTTGACAGACACCCTTTAAACTCGAGAGACCATCATCTTTCGGCGAGCATTCCATTCGCCGCGCTGGTCGGGCGTAATCAATTCCCTAAATGTGTACACAGGATCTGCGAACAATTGTAGCTCACTCGTCGTTCGTCAACGCTTTTTCGTGTCCTTCCGGGCGATTGTCGTGGCGGTGACGGTAGGGGAGGGGGAGGGAGGCGACGAAGTGGCAACAGCGCGCGTCCGTGTAAATAATTTTCGCGCATCCGTCGTGCCATTCACACACAGCACATTCACCACTCAAGCAGACAGACATGCACGCCGTCCCCGGGCAGGTGGTGTCTGTGTGTGAAGAGCACACGAATAAAGGATTTATTCGCCGTCCTGTCGCACTAGTCACGTTTCGGTGAGCAGACGCCGACAGAAAAAAAATTCAAAGCCTGCAGCTGTGTGACTGCGTGGCTGTTGACAGCACGGGTTGGATAACAATAACAAGGAATGTAACAAAATCGCGGCAATGTTGACAGCTGTAAGGACAGCGATGAAGCACGGTTTGATGGAGATGCCAATCATCGCACGGCCCGTTGTTTGGTTGTGCAAGTGCAATCGGCTTGATTAGGCAGGCAACGACAACGGCAGCGGTATTTTTTTTTTTTTTTGTTTCTCTGTGTCCTGTGGATGGACTGTGTTTACACGAGAATGCATCGGTGAGCATTGAGATCAGTGGATTGATGTTGCATTTGATTTAGGGGGGATGTTGCAAAGATGAATAAATTCACTGATTTAACTGCAAATCGGGTCTGGCTGTGAAATGATATTTTGTGTGACAAGGCGGGAGTGGTTTCCCAAGGGAAATTTTATCCTTTCTCCACTCTCAGAGGATGTAGATAGCCACCATATCCCTCTGGTGCCTCAATCATGAGCAAACTGTAAGATCTCTCAAAAAAGAAAAGTTGATTGAAAGACCGGGACTCTGTTTAGGGTGGCGGCGTGCCAAGGACTCAACGTTTAGGACCAAGCCTGGTTGGTGGCTTAAAGTCAGGCCTTTCTGTGGCAGATTCGATGTTCTAATTCATATTTGGACTGACTTCAGATGAAGTTCGAAGAAATTTGGTGGAGTTCGGAAAAAGTTTGAGTTCATCGTTGGGCGCCAGTTAGGGAAAAGAAGCCATGAATGGGACTAAATGCAAACCAAGTGAAATAAAAACGTTGAATTTTATTCAGTGGATTCATTTCATCAATGTCAACAAAGAAATGTGTGATGAGCCTGCCATGAGGCTTAAGTGATGTATGAAACGGCAGGATGGCAGGAGGTCAAACTTTCGAAACTCTTAAGCTATGTACGTATACGTATGGTTTCAGAGATTGTTAAGGTTTAGCCTCATAATATATCAACATGCATTCTACTATTTCAAGGGGGTCTCAGAGGCATTATGACCTGAAGGCTTGGAAGTGAAATCGTTGCACCCTAGACCAATATTTGTAGAAGAAAAACACACACCCCGTAGCTATGAAAATCTAAGCTGCTGCCAAAATAAAATTGTGAGAGGTAAGCGTTAGGCCATCAACTGAAAGCACTAATTGTTCTTGCTTAGTCTCCTGGCAGATTGGGCCTTGAAAGGGCTCCCAATCTACATAACCATCGCCACGAGAGAGCTGCAGATCGTCGTGTGAAGTGTGTCAATCACATTGAGGCTCTTTGTGACATTAGGTCACATCAACATTTTCTTATACCTTCTACAGACGTTGTCAAGCCTGGAAGTCCTTTAAATAAGGACTAGAATCTCTGGGCATCACCATAAGCCAGTTGATTCCAAAAATTGTTGACGCTGATCCATGCACACTTAGTTACAGACACTTAATCACATCCACTAAGTCACTAACTCTTAGTCACTGACACTTAGTCCAGATTATGACATCCAAACCAGGTCTGGTCTCTTCTTCCCTTAAGTACATCTCTATCGAATCACCTTTGTTGAATTCCGCACAAAACTCTAAATCCTACAACGAGTCCTGACAATATGGGGGGCAACATGCCCCCTCCTCCTTTAAAGTGTTCTTTCGGCATTTCTTAAGCGGGATTCAATTTCCAGGATACAAGATTCCAAAGATGTTGACTTTTAGGCAAATTTTTTCAAACTTGTGGCTAAAATCTCGGCTTACGTCAAGCTTGATCCACGGCCTGGGGCATTTCTTCAGCTTGACAAGCAAGCAGGCACCGTAGAAGACCTTCCTTAATAATCCTTAACACAGACACAGGACGTCAGAGCATGCGATACGTGTCTTCACTGATCCTTTTGCTCCCCTCGCATCATAAGCTCCTTAGAGTCATCCCCATTGAAGCACGGAGTACACTTCACCATCCTGAAGAGAGGATTTTCAATAGAAAGTGAAGACAGTGCATTCAGTTCGTACTATTTACATTCCACTGAGAGGCGAGCAGGTCGTTTATCGTTCATTCACACACAAATCCTTTGTTGAAGCGACTCTACTTGAAGCTTCGCTTATCAATCCTCAAATCAATTTCTCCTCAAAAAGCAAACGCCTGCAGCCGACAGTTCGTCTTCGAAACAAAATCCCATCCCACCCACCAAGGATGCGACAACAAAGCAATGTGCTCGTCCCTCGCCTCGGGCGCTCGTATCGAGTTTCCGCTCAAAATGCAAATGCTCCATCTGAAGTCAAACAACCGAAGACAAGTTCATCGACTGCAATAAACAAACGTTCTGTGGAGGTTTACCCTTAATTGCTGGATTCTCTCTCAGCCTCACAGCCGCTTCCGTTCGAACAGGAGCCAGAGCCGGAGCCAACGAAGACTATAATTCTCCTCAAAGTCAACAAGACACTACCAATGTCGCATTCAGTCACCCTTAAAAACGAAACAGCTTTTCACTTCCGTCACGATGACAGAACAATGCGAAGCCACCCTCCGGAGGCGGAGGATTTTTCAACAGAATCCAACAGCGAAAGCCAACTGAAAACGAGAGAAAAACTGTCTCTAACCCGAGGAGGACGTCAAGAAGGACGTCGGACGTGCCGTGCAGACCCGTGTGTCTGTGGCGTGTACATCGCAGAAGGACAGGCCATCATCGTCATCGTCTGGTGTGTACACACAGTAAGCGGTGACGTGGCGCGGTGGCGGTGGCGGTGGAGAGCATTTCCGGACAGTGGATGTGTGAAATTGTATTGTTTTTTCAACTACCGAGCAGTGCTCTGGAGCGGCAGTGAATTACAGCGGCTTCTGAATGAGATTTTTGTGCCCTCTTAGGCTTGGCCGGGTGTCCGTTGATCAAACATGCGGCTCGAGGCGGGATATTGCCATCGCTTCCTTAATCCAGTTTAGAATTGCTTTTTTTCTCCATCTCGTCCACGTCGACTGAGGAGAAGGGGAAGACTGCTCCACCACCACTGCTGCCGCCGCCACACCACTCACTAGTGAGCGACCCTTGTCCGCCTCAACTCTGATAGTTAGGGCGGACAAGGGTCGAGGTTCAATTGCTGGAACTGACGAGGGCAACGAACCTTGTACGGTTATGGGAGTTTGTTAAGTCAAGGCGAGCGAATTTATTTTATGTCTCTCCATTGTCGATGTGTCGACACACTCCGAATGGTAGACATTTGCCTAGGGCGATATGAAAAGCCGCAACGAGCAAAAAACTGTGTCACCAGAAATTACGGGGAGAGAGTGTTATTCCCGAGGAAGGGGTGAAAATGTGGAGGACGTGTCAGGGAACTGTGTCAACGACATTTCAACTGAAACGACCGCAAGTTGCTGATGGTTTGGTCGGCATGTGGTCACATTACGGACGGCCTTAAAGTTTCCGATGAAACTGGTTGTTTTGTCATCTTCTCCTGGAAGACGTTGCCTTAGTGATGGTTTACTTGGCTTTCTACTGAACATTGCTTCGATGGTTGAAGAATGGTTCTTTGACCATTTTCAAGACTTCATAACTGTTTTTGTTTATGGTTTGTACGAGATTCGGAGGCAAGGGATTGACGAAACGTGTCATAACGGTATATGGATTTTTTGCTGGTCTTGGGTAAGGGTACGACCCCTAAATAAATACTCTTTTGGATATACTTGCTTAATTTCAACTTAAATTTGCTACCTACAATCTTCTGATTGACTTCTGTAGAGTTAAGCTCAGCCCCGGGCGCCAATGTGTAAAAAATGCAGCGGTTGACTTTTTGCTGATGACATAGAAAGTTTAGGAATGTAGACAAGTATTTCGGCTTCGTTTAAATCTGGTGGATGGACTGAAGTCCAATGCGTGTATAAGATAGACTGATCACAAGGTCAAGGGGTGGACTGTGCCCTGTTACGGGTGGAAATAGCCCTACTACGCAGTAGGGCCAGAGCTGTAGCTGATGTTGATGATCCAACCAAATGACATGATACCCTCCTCGGCCTATCAGGGCTAACAGCTGTCCCTGTGGATCCACTATGCCGAACTTGGGCAAATTTTCTTCCGTGACCCGTGAGGCCTTGAACAGCCGGAGTATAAAGAGTTTCGTCCTGCCGGAAGTAAATTTTCAATTTCCAGTCGTCCCGAAATCCCTGAATTTTGTCAAAGTCAAATTGCAGACCTTCAGACCTAACATATCGCCTTCGGTAATGTTCCCGATGTAAGGAAGGCTGATTTTATGGAACACCTTAATCGTTTCTGTCCAACTCTATGGCGCTAAGACGGCTAACGATTTTTGGTCCTATTTTCGTTGATGCCATCTAGAGGAGAAGATTAATCGACGAACTTTTTAGGCTGTGTAGCGACATGCACCTAGTCAAGCGCCTGCGGATACAATGCATGAGATGGCTAGACCGTGGAGAGAGTGTGGACATACACTAACTCAACGGAGAACGGCCACGTCTAAGATGAGGCACACAAGTGGACAAAAACCTTAATCACCTCAGAGTGTGAAATTGAAGGCAGCAGGCGAGAGAACGTCCCCGCTGGTGTGGACACTTGGTTGTGGCCCAACCCCAGCCAACCAAAGCAGAGGAAGTGAAAAAATTTCGCTTCACTTAACCACCCAGTACCACTAAATGAGGAAAATACGCAAATTTTTGAAAGGTGAAGTTATTTCCCACTTGCGTGAAATTTTTTCACAAATAATGTTAATGATATGAATGGAGGTGATTGGTTGAAGTTCAAAGTGCGGTCTGAGCTTAGGGCAGACACAGTTTTTGTCCGGAAATTATTTTTAGGTCTCTCTCTCTCTCTCTCCCTCTTACACACTCTAAGATCTTCTGCGTTTAAGCTTCGTATGAAGTCTTTGTCAAGTTCAAGTGTGCAACCTTCAGGCTTGAAAATCTGTCTCGTAGGCCTTTAATTGGTCTTTCTCTAAGCTTGAACGCCCAGTTTTAGCTACCTGACGTGTTGTTTCACTCCACTCGCTCCCGCTCTGTTAGTTTTTGCTCACTTTATAGGTCTTTCGTTTTTGAAATGGCGCCCAACGGAGATTCCAAACTCTCCCTTCCTTTCCAAATTTTCTTGCGGGCAACTGCAAGTAAGGGAATTGAAGTCGAAACGTTTTCTTGACTTTCTCATAAATGGCGCCCAACATTGACATCCGACCGCGACTTCATCCATCCAATCAATCTACCATCAAGTTTGAAGGACTTCAAAGATTCCCTCTCAAGAGCCAAACTCAGTATCGTGATTGTTTGTCTAAGCCAGCAGTTCACATGAAGAACCGCAGGCGTTACGCGCCACACGACGTCAACGATGAGCATGACGTAAATGACTTTTTATCCTTGTGTCTATTTTTTCACGAACACACCACCCACTTCAACGGCCTTGACCAACAAGTTGAAACAGCAACAGTCCCTCCACACACACGGCCTCCTTGCAAAGTCATTTATCGCTTGAGCAGCCTTCAGTCTCCTCAGAGCTAAGCGCTGCCAAATCTGTTAACTTTGACACAGCCAATCGCCCACGGCTCTCCCCCGCCCAATTGGGCGTGCGGCTCATTTCGGGTAAGTGCCGCACCAAACTACATCTCCTCGGAGACTGCGAGAGATGTATCTTTCCTTCTCGGAGTTGAAATAAATTTGTTTGTGCCGGTTCCCGACCCAGTTTCAGTTCATTTTTTTCGCCGTCTTCGTTATACCCCCCCCCCCCCTACCTTCTCCCCGAGGACGATGAATGATGCGTTCCTGTTTGTTTGCTCAGCAGCCCGCCGTCAGATTTCCAGAGAAGGCCCACAGCCCACTCCACCCACCCCCCGGCGCTCCTCCATAACAAGACGAATTGTGTTAAACGATCGTCGAGTACACATGACTGGGGACGGCTGTGTGTGTGTGTGTGTGTATGCAGAACCCACGTCCTGGCTGGCCTTCCGCCTTTGCATGCCGCGATGAGCACACACAGGATAAGTGGGTGAGAAGAGCATTTTTATTATAAAAGTTTTTCGCTTTTCGTTTGAAACTTTTCCCCTGTTCAACCGCATACTCTCCCCCCTCCCCGCTCATCGACGGCACGAGGGCTGTCATGTCGGGAAGGATGGTGGCTGTGTTATGCATCCACCACACGCTGGATTAGGATGTACACTATTCTTTCGGAAAGTTTCGCTCTCCCGACCGTCCTCCTTCTTGAGAAGTCAGCCCTCCTGCACTGGAAACTCATTAACTTCAAGTGCCCGCGTCGAGGAGTTGAGTTGATTCGGCCCGATTCTGACGGGTGGTGAGTATAATTGCCTGCGCTTATGACGACCGACTCGTCGCCAATGCAAAGCACGACCGTCACACCGACAACGACGACGACGCCGACGACCACCGTGGCGGACAGTGTGGTCTGTCGGAAAAATGCAATTTCGGTAATTGAATAAAAGTTTCAGCGGGCGTGCTCCACCACCCCTTGAGGAGTTGATGGGGAGGAGGGGGGAATCGAGCTGATGCTGCACTGCACAGAGATTGGGGATTGGACTCGCAGATTCGTCAAGGATGGAGTTCAGATTTGTGCAAGCGATAACAGTTTTTCCTGGCGATTTGCTGACGGTCTGCGAGCGAGAATCTAAGGCGACCGCTAGGGTTAGACGGGGGGCGGTAGGGAACCGGCACTGGGGCTAAAAGTTTCATTCTGTGCAGTCAACAGAAATGAATTAGGGACGGTGAGAGTTTTGTTTCGCATCGTCGAAGAATTTTTCACCGCAAACCACAACTTGAGAGGGGGGAGCATCGTGAAAACTAATTTCTGATGCTCCAGCAACAATTTGGGGGATTCATTGTCGGGAGTGTTTGGTTTTGATTAAAATTTTATGGCGCACGTCTAGTTCTCTCGGTTACTGCTTAGACATCTTCGCTGCGGCTGATGGGAAGAGGGCAATGCGCAGAGACGTGGTTTACACAGAAGTGGTTGTGTGGCAGTGGTAAGCGGCGGCTTTTCAAATTGTAGAACAACATTGGGTGGAATTAAATTCGAAGTTGGGCTTAAAAAAATCCAGAGAACGTGAGAGAACAAAATGAGTTTCAGACATGGTACAAGGAAATTTAAAATTCAGTTTGTTGGGGTATTCGTTTTTGACTTGGCAATTCTGTCCCTCACAGTTGTGCTGCAATGTCCTCTTTTGGAAATGTGTCGCCGTACAGTTTCCAAAAATTGTGACAAAAGGACACGTATCCAAGCACTAAAATTGAATTTTTCGAAAACGTTCAAAACGTCTGAATCTGTCCAGAAAGGCAATTCCAGAGGAGGACTTTTTAGCGAGTTTTGCAAAAACTTTCGCAGAAGTGTACATTTTACTAGTGAGGGCTGATTCATCGTGAGGTTCGTTCTCCGATAGGCTTTTTCTGATGAATCTCGCATGACTCCTGTCAAACTGCATTGTCATTTTTGTTCAATATACTTTGGCAAATAATCATCGAAAGACTCACACCGCTACAGTGTCTCCAAATTGCTCGACTGTATCACAAAAATTAGCGTTTTTGTTTGAGAAATGATTTTTGTGTTATTCAAGGACTTACTACTGTTAATACCACTCGAGTGCCATTTTATAGCGCATGAGACTCGACCGCTTAGGCCACACCCAGCACGTAGTGTAGAAACTGTAGCAGCTGAGGTGGAGAGTGTAGGCGAAGATCGTCAAGAATAGATTCGTTGTCGTGTCCCATCAGCTTGACCATGTTGACGTACTATGTTTTTTTCATAATTGGCGTGCGCTGAAGGGATTGTTTAGTATCCTTATGTGACCGGAATAAAATCGCAGCACGAGCCGAAGGTATAGAGGATGGGAGGGAAAGGAGGTGCCTGTGGAGGGTAAAAAGTTGAGCAGGGAAGAGCATTCCATATTCATGTGGTGCGGTTGAAGAACGAGTCTCTAAACTTGACTGTACGTCCGAAGGTGGGCTTAAGGATGAACCGATGAGCATTACCAGCGAGGCGTATATGCTGTCCAGATCGAAATTTAATGAACTTTACATACGCTGCCGTTCCAAGTCTACAAGCCTCTCCAGCAAGCAAAGACAAAGACATTAAAGGTCTCGGTGAGTTCGTTCCCGACATTGACGGAGCAGTGAGAGTTATCCAGTGTCCTCCTACACAATCTGACGAGTTTGGTAGGAAGGGCCAAAACTAGACATGGCACCGTCTCTATTCACACTGTCATATGCGGCCTTGAAATCGTGCGTGTATCTCTGCACTTCTTAGATCTTTTCAAGGATCTGCCGTAGTGTGAAGAGTTGGTCGATGATGGACTTCCCTGGCCCGAAACCACACTGATGAGGACCTATCAGGTTGTTGACAAACGGTTTCAGGCTTTTATACAATATGGTAGAGAGGATCTTGTATGCGATGTTAACGAGACTAATCCCTCGATAGTTGGCGCAGTCGAAGGGGTCTCCTTTCTTGTGGACCGGACAGACGACGCTGAGATTCCACTCATCGGGCATGCTTTCCTTCGACCATATATTACAGATGAGATGGTGCATGCGTCCAACCAGGTCATCACCAGCTGCTTTAAGCAGTTCTGCGGACAGTCCATCCGCTGCAGCAACATTGTTTGACTTCAGTCTTGATATTTCTATCTTGACCTCGTCTAAGTCGGGGGGATGGAACTCTTGCCTATAATCCTCCAAATTGAGAGGAACATTCAGCCTAACAGCGGGATTCGGGCGGTCATCGAAGTTTATATGTCTGCAGAAATTATATTTCCAGATTCTAAGCATCGATTGCGACTCCACTGCTAGGCTTCAGTCCAAACTCTATATCCACTGGTAAAACTTTCCAACTTCATTTCTGCCATAGCACGCACTTCTCCATCTCTTCGACCGCGCGCTTCTTATGCTCCCTCTTTCCTTCTGAGAAACCGGTTCTCTTCCCTTCTTTTCTATTCGTAGAGCTCATGAACAGCTCTCGTTGTCCGAGGCAGCGTTGCCTGGTAGGCTTCCTGTTTAGATGCATGTGCCTGCCTGCAGTCGTCGTCAAACCATGGAACCAAGCCATGAACCGCGTACTACTCACAGAGAAGTTCCGCCCCGCGGCGAAGTCCAACAGTCTGAGTCCGTTTCCGGAGGTGGTGTCGTGCAAGCTGTGTTTCCCAATGACGCCAGCAAAGATGTCCTCTTTTCGCAACTGAGCGTTGAAATCTCCTTGAACTATCTTGGTATCGTGGCTGATCGTATTCGGTCTTTCTAGGGGATCATAGTACACATCATGTTAACGGATTTAACCTTAATGCGGATTGTCATGAGGCGTTCGCTTACGGGATCGTAGCTTAAGACTTTTTACCTAAGTCTGACTGGAACAACGAGTCCGCATCCGAATAAGGGCTGTGTTGTTTCTAGCTCTGTAGCAGGCGCTATAATAGTTGGCGTAACCTAGGACCTCCGCAAGTTCTTCGGCTACAATCGAATCCAAGCAATCCGCGAGCTTCAGACCGGCACAGTCTACAAGATCTTTGAAAATTGACGAAGCGATAGAGTAGCTGTAAAAATAGGAAAGTGGCGCAATAGACCGAAAACAGCCGCTTAAGTTGTCACCAGCAGCAGTGTCACAGGATACGAGCACATCGTGGAGATGGTATCCAGCAGGGGTCTGTGTTGTTTAGGTGGCTGTACAATAGACAAGGGACTAGGGCCTCACTCATATGTTAGGTGCTTCTGTTCTCTTCACCAGGCTTAGAGCAATTACCACTAGATGGCACACTACACAACCCGGTTTTCTTTTGTCTTGAAACATAAGATCGCATCCCAGTCTACTGAAGAAACTTGCGAATTTTTGGAGATGAACCTGTTAAGAGAAAAGAAACGCCAACAACTGTTGTTCGGGATACACCACGCTCTTGCTGATCAACGACGATGAAAGTGTCCTTGAAATCATGGAAAAATAAAGTAAAAAGAACGTCGCCAAGGCAGGGTTTAGATTGCTAGATAGCTACCCATTCTGCCTACAAATCGAAGCTCGGTATTTGGGTGCCACATGTCATTTAGTCCTAAAGCGAAACAAAATAGAATCCTTTCGCCATGAAAAAAGGATCACTCCAAAGACGACCATGTTTCAATTTTTCACTTATCTCAAAACGTCAATAACTTTTCACGGAAGACTGCGATTTTTACAGTGTGGTCGAACAAAATGAAGCTTAAGGAGACCCTTTTCAAGAAAGGTACAGCATTGCCAGATGCAATTAATATTCACAGAGGTGTTGCATTTCAAAGTCAGCCAAAGCAAACGTCTTCTCTATTCCCAACGTTTTCTCATGGCCACTTAGAGCGCACAAAATTTAAAAGTTCTTAGGTACACCCATCCAATCCCCGCCTGAGCGCCCAAACCACTCAAGTTTCAAATCTCAATCGTCTCCTCCAAATATTTCATCTCAACTGAGTAGCATCCCTCAACTCGCGCCTCCCGCACACACATAAAGTCATCCCCACCGAATTGAGTGCCGCATTCCATTCGGCAATCGATTCCAAATCGATTTTTGCGCCTCATGCCCACACGCACGTCGGCGCCCGAGGGAGGGTGCGATTGCCTGTAAACGGCTCTTCGAGCAGAAATGAATCGCAGTTCATCTGTTGAATGCAATTCATTCACTCTCTCTCTCTCGGTCTCTCTCTGCAGCTCAAATTCACTGCTCTCTTCAAAGAGAACGGCGCCTCGGGTCGCATTTCGTCAAAATGAAGAGAGTGCAGCTCTGACGTTGGACTTTGGACTGCCGCGGCACCAGTGCGACTTGAACTTTGGACCGCACGTCGATCGCGGTGTGTGCAAGTTGAATGCCATCTGCTCACCGCTTACCTTTTTTCTCGTCTTTCTGATCAGGTCCGTGATACGCTCGTCGGCGAGAGCGAAGGGAGTGTGTGCACGGCAGTGTATTTCGTTATTTTTGTTGTCGTCCGCTTTGGTCGCTCGTTCT
The DNA here is from genome assembly GCA_944738645.1 of Eristalinus sepulchralis. Taxonomy (NCBI): domain Eukaryota; kingdom Metazoa; phylum Arthropoda; class Insecta; order Diptera; family Syrphidae; genus Eristalinus; species Eristalinus sepulchralis. The sequence goes on from OX122883.1 coordinate 66,826,830, forward strand.
CCACTCGATTTCCATGAATTAATGCGAATTTCATCTCCTCACACACATGTTGGCCGCAACGTATGCCCTGCTGGCAATCGACACCGTTAAGAGTGGCCAATAAAAAGGGTGCCTCCCGACGAGTGGGAGGAAAACAAAAAAACGCCAAACCTCACGACGTGGTTGACCGTTGGCTCTGGCAGCGGCGAATATTTGACAGTGTGTCCTGGTCGACTCCGGGGGGGTTGGTGGCGTTTCCGACTGCTGTGTGAGCCTATTACGGGAAACGGTCCAAAATTAATAGGTTTACCTCCCATTTTGGCTTGTCCGTCATGTCGGGGGACGATGTGTAATTATTTAATGTGTCCTCTGAACGGTGTTGGGGATTTTTTGCCGGTCGACGTGCGTGTGGAGGCGTAATTTCTCTGATGATCCGGCAGGTGACGATAATAGCGGGGGCTCCTTGCAGGAATACATAATCATAATTTTTGAGTCCCTAATTAACGGTGACCGGGAACGGGGGAGTTTCGGCGAAAATCGCGGTTGACATGCGGTGGGTGGGAGTTCGCTTAATTGGATGGCGTTCGGGGAATGTGTCACCGATTTACTGAAATGTGTCATCATACTTTGAGAAATTATGGAGTGGAGGGCTGGAATGGGGGGGGGGGGTGCCTTGATAGCAAGCGATTACTTGGTGGGGAGGGGACAAGCAAATGGTTCATTTTGAGGGAATAGATGGAATGTGGCGTTGAATGGTTTCAGACCATGATTGTCTTAAGTACAGCGTTGGGCGCCAATTTTCGTTTTAGTCAAATTTCCAAGAAATGTGTTGTGAACTCTCGAAAGGAAGATTTTGAGATGAAGTTTGTGTATTGAACGTCTTCGGTGTTTGAAGATGTTCCAAGATGTTCGGAATTTTCATTCAAATTCCAACGTAAATGTGTCTTCAGGGAAATAGGAGAAGTCTTCTCACAAAATGAAGCTTAAGATGCCACCTTTAGCACAAGTTTTAGCATTGGGTTGTATTCTAGAGCCATCTGATGACAACATAACAAACTTGTTTTGGAAAAATTGCTCAGATTTCGGTTCCAAGTGATATCGAAATCGGTCTCAAAAATTAAGTAGGTAGCTAGATGGCTGTGATGAGGGCGACTTTTCAGTGGTAAACAGTGCCTAGGAAGGCTGGACGCCAAATGGATCAAAGATTGCCTTTTCCTTGGCCTTATAATAATAACAATTGAGTGGCACTACAGCCCACGAGGGACTATGTTCTACAACAACTACTCGTTTTGTGCGTCCTACTGTTCCTTCACGAGTAGAAGGGACCTACAGTTTTTGGCCGACTCCGAACGGCGAGATTTGGGAAGCCTTTCAAAGACAATTGATACTCGTTGAGTGTTGTCAGCAACTCGAAAGAGGTGGTGCCGTGAAAAGATACGAGATGTCCCGTCCGGGAATCGAACCTAGACCTTCTACGTGTTGGTCGACGCACCTACCCACTACACCACGGCCTTATATGGTGGGCAAAGTAGAAGACTCTTTTTCAAAAGGACAACAGAATGAATCAAATTTACGTGCTAGATATTACGGCCTTGGCAGCAAGAACAGAAATTCCTGTTAAATTTAAAATGCTGCGTCGCTCAAATGGCTGCCTCGGCTGGCCTCGCAGTGGAGACATTCTTTTAGACTAAGTTTCTAAGACCTTGTTCATGGTTTCGGGCTTCAGCTCATGAAGGGCTTTAAGCGCATTGAATTTTCTGAAGTTCTTCCCAGATCCCCATAAAAGAGAAAACAGTCCAAAAGGATCAAATCGCAGCTTCAGGGCGACCAATTAAGGCAGTTTGGGAATGTGGTGCGCAAAAGATCAATTGTGGCATGGATTGTGTGGCAAGGCGCGTCGTTGTAAAGGGTGTCCCAACAATTTCAATTTTAAATGAAACGCAGATATTTAAAAAAAAATTGTGAATTCTTTATTATATCGTAGGTTGAGGTTATGTGTGGAATAGCACATCGGCCAGATGGCTACCGCGGCTTTGCTGGCACATACGCGATCTTTTAATGACATTTTCAAGGACCGTATTGCACAGATGCTGCGGTATTTCATTAATACAGCGTCCAACTTCCTCTAAGTCGTCGTCGGCTTATTCGCATAAACCATCGACTTCAAAGAACCTTAAAGAAAAAAGTCCAACGGTGTTAATTCGCACGATCTAGGTGGTCAATTCTCGTCTTCAAAACGCGAAATAACACGACCGGGAAATGACTGATGCACCAATTGAATTGTTTCTCTGGCTGTATGAGATGTGGCGCCGTCTTGTTGAAACCACATCCCCTCCACATTCATTTCTTCAATTCTAGGCACGAAAAAATTGGTTAACATTTCACGATACCGAACACCATCGACTGTTTGCGCTTGACCTGACATATTTTCATAAAAAAAAAGGTCCACTGATTCCTCCAGCCCAAAATCTACACCACACAGTGACACGTTGAGGATGCATTTGCTTCTCATGAATCACTCGAGGATGCTCGATGCTCGCCCAAAATGCGACAATTCTGCCTATTGACGAAGCCATCAAGATGGAAATGGGCCTCGTCACTAAAGATGATTTGATCGGCGAAATCAGCATTTTCATGCTGTCTCTCCAACTCCCTTCGCTGTGCATGGTCAGCTGGCTTCAGTTCCTGAGTCAATTGAACTTTGTTTGCATGAAGCTGCAAATCTTTCGTCAAAATTCGCTGCATAGTGGATTTGGAAACACCGTCTTGCTGAGCTCGGTGTCGAATGGAGGTGGATGGAGTTTGAGCGACATCATCACGTACTGCTGCGATATTTTCGGTCGATCGACCTAGTCGAAGGCGCGTTGTTGTCTTCACATCAGCTACAGACACAGTTTTAGGAAATTGTTCTATTAATCGCTTTGCAGTTAACTCTTTTGGGAGCATCGCAATTTGGGAACAGTTGCCGCAAAACTTTCACCATTTTGATAAAACAATTTCACAATGAGAATGCGTTGTTCATTCGTGCAGCGCTCCATTTTTATTAACCTTATACCTTCTACTAACAGACAATAATAATTGTTCAAATGTCAAACAATGACAATTCGAATGGTGCCCAATTTAAATTTTGCGTTCTTTGCGGGACACCCTTTACATGAACCATAAGCGGTCCAAGTCCATGTCTGCAATTCAGAAAGAAAGATTTTCGGTTAACATGGCAGAGTCCACAGCCCACCGTTGACCGAAATATTGTTCCCAGCCACATGATCAAAAAGCCAAGACTCCACAAAATTGGATGAATTGGCTTTTTGACCAGAACGTGCAAGTTTTCTGAGCTTCAGATGCTGTGACTATGCTCTTAGACGTAGCTGCGGAGATGGCAATGTGCCTCATTCAAAGAGATGATGTTTCGCTCAAAATCCTTGTCCACTTCAAGCTGCCCTAAAGCCCAAATCTAGGCACGCAACTTAAGGTACATAGACACTTGGACCTTGAGGGACTATTCCGAGATCTGTGTCCAGGTTTCTATTGAGGCGTGTCCGTGGAATGTTAACCCGACGTTGAATTAAGTCACCCAAAGCCGCCACATTCTCTTTTGTGCGCACCGTGTGATGACGGGGCCTATGATGGATGGACCTCACAAGCACACAAGTCTCATGAAATTTGGTGCAACAGTCTCCGTAGGGCCTTCATTTCGGGTGAAACTCATTTGGGCTACACAGCACTCAATTTGGCTAAGTAAGTTGTCCATATTCCCCAAGATTGTTCATTCCGCGGAGACGTTACCAAGACTTCAAGCATCATTACCACAACAACGTTGTGAAAAGAAACCCCAAGATGGAGCACCACGTACCACGTCGTCAGTGGATTCAGGATGATTTTGGTGGGATGGAAGCGTCCACGTCCTTATGATATGATCTCGATGACAGAGCAACAGTATTGAGGATAAGATGGAACCTTGCTTGACTCCACTTTGCTTTTCGAATTCTTCTGACAACTTTCCTCTGTCCAGAATGTGACATTAGCCATAACCTCATCTGGGACGCTCGTCCTGAACAAGGCAAACCAAATAGACTCTCCGTTGACAGCGTGGAAGGCTTTTCTCGAAATCAATGATTAAGGATCAACGATTCAAGCTCGCGGGATAGATGCAATGCAAGCTGATCTTCAACCAACTTCCAGATCTCTCCTCTTAGCGCTCTACCGCTAATGCTTTCTGCTGCGGAGGGAAAAACCTTTTTCAAAGCGACCCCAATGATCTTGTGTGGTCTTGGGCAAGAGTGATGCTAATTGTTTCTACCCCTTGTGCAAGGTCCCGTGCTTGTGGGCGTAGCCTGTCGTCTGGAAATCCTTGTTTTCAAGCGAAGCCCCTGAACGGACGGAGAACGTAGCCTGATAATAGCTATTATAAGATGTGAGCTCAAGCCATCCCACTGCGTCCAAAAGACAACCTCTTAAGCGACGACTGATGGTCAAGTGGTCAATTTAATCGAGTGCCGCATCCCTGTCAGTTGGTATCCAACAGACTTTGTGGCAGAACTTGTGCTCAAACATAAGTCTCGCGAGGAGTCCTTAGACCACTTATCTTACAGTTAGGGTCGAACGCCGGGGTAAAGTGATTTCTTCTTTCTTCATAAGTCCGTTGTACATTCTGTGATGCACGTGAGCTTCAGTCAGCTCATATGCTATCCCGTTCTAGTTTCGTACGACTCTCAGGGTTAAACTGGACGAGTTGAAGGGCCTAAATTACAGTCAGAGCGGTGTGAAATCCTCTGGGCGTCTCTAGTTTTATGGAGGGCTCCCTAGCCATTTGTGAGGTCACAAGTCCTTTGGAAGGGGTCTCATGTCGTCTGGGGGATCTCAAGTCCTATAGCTGGGTCCCTACTACCTTTGGGGGGGGGGGGGGCGTCTCCATTCCTATGGTAGAATCTCTAGCCCTAGTCAAGTGGAGAATCTGAAGCCAACGTTGGCATGATGGATTGTCAATCATGAGATCGATTAGAGAGACGTCAGGATCTCCAACTTCTGTTCATCATCTCGTTCCTCTCCCCTACCACCTGTTCACCCCTCAACGAGGTTGTTGAACGTTTTTTTTCAGTCATGACCGCGACACGAAAACAGGGCAACGCCATAAGTTTCCATGGACAACAGCCCTCACCCCGCCCACCATAGCCGTCAGCTATCATCCGCCTTGTCATTCATTCATCATCATCATCATCAGAAAGCCCCACCGTATGCGCCTTTGAACTTGAAAGAGAAGCAGTCACAAAAACATCGAAATATGCCAGAGGACACCTCAATATGCCACACAAAAGGGAGTACATTCTCGAGTCCTGGAAAGAGGCAAAGCCATCATGTCTTCCACAAATCCAGTTTTTGCGGTGGCTTCTTATCCCTCGGGTGTGGAGTGGGGAGGGGGGGAGGATAAAAATACAATTCATCTCATAAAGGAGGCGTGCTTGCCAAAGGGGGTGGGGGGTGGTGGGGATGGCATTCGTCGCTGAGAAAAATTAAATTAAATTTCCCTCCGCTCCCTTGCTTTGCTTTTTATTTGCACAATGAAATTAAAGAATCCGCGAGTTCCATTCTTTCAGAGATTTATCTCCGTTTCGGATTTATTGTTGTCATTCCAACCGCCCTCGAGGCGGGGGCCGTACAAGCGGTCGTTCCCTCCGCTTGACTGTTGACTGTTGTGCTGAAGTGTCCTTTGCAAGACTTAAGTCCTTGCAGTCGCAAAGGAAACGAAAGGAAACCCGAAAGGAAACGCCAAACAATACGCGTGGCAATGACCTAGCCTAGAGTGAAATGAATGACTTGCCAGTGCCGTCGTGGGCAGTTCTCAGATGACCGGTACTGCGTACATGACTGAATGCATGTCGCATCGCATACAGAAACCAGTTCTCAACACCTTCCGCTGTCTGTGGTTTCAAGGTCTTCGAGAGTTCAATGAAGTTCGCCGTCATTGAGGGCGGCAGCAGCTCCAACAAGAGACTTCCTCCTGCCTCGCTGAATTGAAACCATTCACATGGACCACCGACCACTGACCACGCGCACTCACCGTGTGCCCGTTGACTCATCCAGCGTTCCAAACTGAAAATCAAAGCTGCACACAAACAAGAGCAGAGACAAACAGCGGCAATGCGCCAGTCACCACCAGGCCGGTTGGCGGACTAGGGGGGAGGGGGGAGGGGGGAAAGTCGGTCTTGATGAATTGTTTCGTTGATGCAGAAGTGTGTATCTTCGTTTTCGTTTTCGTTGCGCTCCAAAGTCCAAACACCGAACCAGCCATTCAACTATCAAAAGTTGATTCCCCTTAAGCGGTGGAGTGGTGTGCGGGGTGCGTCGCACTTCAACATAATTAAATTGAAATGAGATTTGCCAGCGGAAAGAGTTGCACTTCGGCTGAGGCGGGCGGCGGCGCTGGCAGCGGAGGGAAGAAACAGCCATAAAGCGCTCAAGTTAAGGTTGCCAACTGAAGGCAGCAATAAAAGTGGGAAGACGACTGCTTGAGTGGCGGTGTGGCGGGGCATCGCAGTCCACCAAATTGAAGAAAATTTTAATGCGCTACATCGTGTTCCTCAAAGACTTGTGGGTGTGTGTTGGGGGGGGGGGGGGGCAAGGACGCTTAGGTGGGTGAATTTTAAAGGCGCCACCTGTTCATTGGGGTGGAGACGTTTCTCTCAAGTGTCGGCTTAGATGTGTCTGCGTGGCAAGGCATGGACTTGGGGGAGAGTTAGATTGAAATTTTACTTTGAATCTTTATTCTAGGGGGAGGAAGGGTGATCTGTTGATAATCAGGAGTGACAGGACGTCTCTAGATGAGTGAGAAATTTTAATCACGTTCGCCAAAAGTGCACTTGACGTCCTACGTCTTGCCGTCCCTCTGTCCTCTGTTCTCTCTCTCCCCCTCTTACTTACGCCCATGTGAAGGCTGTCCACGTCCCTGAGCTGAGCTAGGATGTAGAGTGTATGCCGGCTAAACTCTCGCCGTTCTTGACTTCTTCCTCTTGGTTGGCACTTTAGTCAAGTGTGGACCTGAGCCTTTTCAAACTTGCCACTTCAGATGAAACATTCTATCACCAGCTACCCCGAAGTTGATCGAGGTCCCTCTTCACTTGGGTGCGTCATCTAAGGATGAGGATGTCCTATGTTACCTAGCTCCAACGGCTGGAATTTTAGAATTTTTCGGGTTAGGGCAGAGCTGTCCACCCACTCTGGATAGCCCATCCGCCATAAGCATTGACATCACCCAGACCGCTGTAAAGACTATATTGATGTTCGTGGATTATCCCCTCCAGACGTCATGGCAGGCAGAACTTTTCTCTCAGAAAGGCTTCCGACCTCATTCGGGCGGGAACACGAATACCTAAGTGTGCTACAGTCGAGCGGTGAAAAGCTCTGTGAAGCCTGTGGAGAGTATGATGGAACTGCTGAGCGGTTAGCCTGTCATTGTCCCGTCTTTGCTGGTATCAGGTGGCAGAATTTTGGCGCAAACGTAACGACTGCGACTCCTGTCACAGAAGCGCTTCCTGCATTCCTTTCGAAGACCAAGACAATACAGTCGATGTAGGCTGCTTTCTGGCAGTGCACTGGACAAGTTTTTGAGACTAAATGCTAAAGTCTGAGAGTGCTATCCACTTGCACCGAAATCACAGATGTCCTGATCTGGCCTTTCTTTGATGAAAGAGTTTTTTTTTCCTTTTTATTGACTTTATAAATTTAAAAAATGTCTCACTTGGGCTAGTGATGTCATTCCAAGTTCTTCGTGACATCTTGAATATTCTATTTAAATTTTATGTTCACTCACCTTTTTATGGTTTCGTATCCACGAACAAATTTTAATTTTTTTTCTGTACCTCCACCTCTCTGTTTGTTTATCACACTCTTTTCATCTCATAGATGGGTTAAATTTGGAATTAGATGTGTTTCATCTAGAATGCATTTCATGGGGTACATTTCATCACCTGTAATACATCACTCGAAAGATCTTTCGAATTAAACTCGAGGGTCAGTTGACAAATTTTGGCTTCGAAGTAGCATTGCAGACCTAGAGTGGGTTATAGTTGGAAAATGTTTTTCCCCAGACCCAACCATTTCTGCACCGATGTGCCTAAAAATTTGGAAAAAAAATGTTGGAACGTCTCCATTACCCTTGTTTCGGGCCTAGAAGCATGGCCGACAAAGAATTTCGAAACTCTGAAACACAAATTTAACGGTGACAGATCGAGTGATCTTGGATGCCGACTGACATCGCCAAAACGTTAAGTGGGTTTGATATATTGGGCATGACTCTCGATGTCTTTAGAGACGCCGACTTCCGTTTCAATCGGAAGTCTGCCAATGCGAGATCGAGGACTTAGCCGTCTCTGGAGCACTTGTCAAAAACAGAGGCGACAAACCATAATCGACGCGACGTGCAACTACCGACGCGACATGCGACCACCGACGCGACGTGCGACCGCTTTGAAACTTGCTAAGCCAATTTGCATTGTCGCAGGAATAGAGTCACCGATCGATACTTGATCCCCATTTTTTTCCAAAATCTGACGACACGCCCCCTTTCCTAAAGCCATCAAAATAAAATGGCTGCAGTTTCGACACTAGCTATCGTCGAGAATGACAGATACAGTTGATAATAGGTTATCTAGCAATAGTGGCGCCATCCTCCGGTGGGGCTAGGTACCCACTTACCATCCTCGTATTATCCCTTTCCCCTTTCCTTAAGGTATGGAGCTGGGAGTCTTGCACTATTCTGTCTAAAAAAACAAGCGCCGCAACGAAATAATGCATTTCATGCATGGAAGCGGACAACTCTTCCGTGAGACCCAAGGTTCCAGCATCCAGAGGGCCCCCTAGTCTCAGTTGTCAATCTCTCAGAGACTCATCAAAGTATGAGATTTATTTTTTTTTTCTGGGCTTGCCTCATCGGCAGTATTTTCCTCTTTTCCATTGTCAACTCCAGAGCTCCGTATCTCGTCCCATCTCCTGGAGTTCTGTTTTTTTTTTTTGAAGTTTCTCCATCCAACCCATTCATCCTTCTCCATGGGACTTTGAGTATGCGTTGGTGGTGCGGTGGAAAATGAGCAATTTCCCGGCACGTGCTCAGCGAGTGATCACATTAAATCATGATAGTTGGTTTTTCCCGTGCCACGGCGTCCCGTGTGTCTGTTGCGCAACGAAGGCCATTATAGAGATATTTTGAGTTCACATTATGGCCTCCTCCTGCGATAGGAATCTGGGATGTGTGATGCAGTCACGTTTGGGGCTCGACCCCCTCCGTTGTCAACCCTGCACCAAAGTTGCCCTGATAAATTACAGCATGACGGGATGGAGGAGTCAGATGGTTACAATTCGATGTTAAATTGAGAGGGGTGAGGGTTGGGAAGGGGTGTAAGCGAAAGTTTCAGTGGCATGTCGTGGTGATCTGTCAATGAAGAAATATTTTCTTCTAAAGTCGTCGTGCGGTGCTATGGGGGGAGGGGTCTAGGGAGGAAGACATTTGTCTTAACCACTGTGAACAGGCGTTCTAAGCGTCGAGAAGTCGGAAATTAGTCGCTGCATTCTCAAATTCGATGACTCCGTCAGATTTGAATTGTGAGTTGAAGTTAAGACTACAGGAGGGGTCGGAAGTATGGGCATGTTGCACCTTAAGGTACCAGCTTCCTGCTTGGTACAGGGAGTCATATTGATAGTTAAGGACTCCTGAACTCTCCACAGAGAAGTTTCATTCTAGTGGCTGAATTCCTTCTTCCGACCCAAACAAGTAGCTCAACTTCGGAATAGGACATGATACCATACATGTCGCGTCAAAGCTGGTTTCCGACGTACAAAGCGCAACATTTCCAAGACCCAATGCACGGGTGCATGTCTGATCGCCTAGGAAAAGGCGTTCGACACCGTTTGGTTGAAAGGACTTTTTCAAAAGCTGGACAGACTTGGCATAAGTAAACCATTGCTGTACGACATGATAACTGGCCGGAAGCTCGTTGGCAACGTGACGTCTACCACGGTTTTCGAGATTTAAAACGGTCTGCAACAGGGGGCGGTCTATCCGGTGGATAGAGGGTTCGGACCGAAGTCTGCCGTTACCAAAACAGAAACCTCGTAGTAGAGTCGCAATCGATGCTGAGAATCTGCAGACTTTTAAACGGCGATGACGGCCAAAACCCTGCTGTAAGGCAGAAGGCTCCTCTCAATTTGGACGATGCTAGACAAAAATTTCACCCCCCCGACTTAGACGAGGTCAAGATGGCAATATCAAGACTGAAGTCAAACAAAGTTACTGCAGCGGATGCACTGTCCGCAGAACTGTTTAAAGCAGCTGGGGATGACCTGGTTGGGCGCATGCACCAGCTCATCTGTAAGATATGGTCGGAGGATAGCATGCCCGATGAGTGAAATCTCAGCGTCGTCTGTCCGGTTCACAAGAACCCCTTCAACTGCACCGACTATCGAGGGATTAGTCTCCTTAACGCCGCGTACAAGATCCTTTCCACCGTATTGTGTGAACGCCTGAAACCGTTCGTCAAGAACCTACTAGATCCTTATCAGTGTGGTTTCAGGCCAGGGAAGTCCACCATCGACCAAATCTTCACACAACGGCAGATCCTAGAAAAGACCCAAGAAATGCAAATCGACACTTAACACCTTTTCATCGATTTTAAGGCCGCATATGACAGCGTGCATAGTGACGAGCTGTACAGTGCCGTGTCTAGTTTTGACATTCCTACCAAACTCGTCAGATTGTGTAGGATTACGCTGGAGAACTCTCGCTGCTCCCTCAAGGTCGGAAACGAACTCACCGAGACCTTCAATGTCAAAAAGGTTTTAGACGAGGCAACGCGCTATCAGAAGACTTCTTCGACATCATTCTTGAGAAGATCGTGCGTAACTCACAAGTCAACACAACAAGCACGATCTTCCAAAAGTCAGTTCAATTGCTAGCTTACGCTGTCGACATTGACGTGATTGGACGGTCACAGCGAGCCGTCAAAGAGGCGTTTGCTAGCATTGAAGCGGAAGCGACTAAAATGAGTCTGGTGGTTAATGAGGGCAAAACGAAGTACATGCTGTCATCAAGGAAGGACACACAACATAGACGTCTCGGACAGAGCGTCACACCAGGCAGCAGAAGCTTCAAGGTAGTCAAGGACTTCGTCTACCTCGGCTCCGTGGTAAATAGGGACAACAACATCAATACCGAAATCAAACGCAGAATCACTCGGAATCACCTCTTGGACAACGCAGCAGAGGACGGCCTAGGCTAAGGTGGCGCACAAAAGTGGAGAAGAACCTCAACCAACTTGGAGTGCGCAACCGGCGGCAGCTGGCGAAAGACCGTGCTGGCTGGAGAGGCATGTTGGTTGAGGCCCAGGTCCACCCCGGACTGTAGCGCCGCAAGAAGAAGAAAACAGGGGGCGGTTGGTTCGCCAACCTCGTACTCTAAATTTACTAAAGATCTCTTGCACGCCATGCCGCGCAGTATAGCGCCGATGATCTGGTAGCGTACAGACCTGCGTCGAAGGCCGACGTCATCAACATCCTGTTGCAACATGACTTCCAAAAGATTCACGAATGTTGTGAAAGCTGGAAAGCCTGAGACTATCCTTTTCAGGACCCCGCTGTCCTGAAACTAGCGTAAGTTCCGCTTTGTTGACCCACGGGGAGAACCGTTAGCTGTGAAAGGCTTGGTTAGGGGACTTAAGGCGTTTGGCTGAACCAGTGGAAAAACATGTAGATGCTGCTTTAACGAAAGCCAAGAAGGCCTTTGCTGTGGCATGGAGGTTGTTTTACAGGAGCCAGGGTGAAGGTGCTACATGCTACATGGCACTCATCCGGCCGACGATGGCTTACGATTGTCCTGTGTGGCTTAACGTGAGTCCTTCCCAGATGGAAAAGATGAGGCCATTTGAGAGGAAGTGTCTCCGGACCTGTCTCAGGTTCAGGTTCGAACTCCCGAAACCGAGTACAAGGAATTCTATCACAACGAGGCTTCCTACAGCGAGGCAACCCTGGTTAGGATTGATAGTTTCATAATAAAACTGATTCGAAGACACGTTCCACGGTCGTTGACTTCTACCAACAGCCTGATCCTCGGGGCTTGCTAACCAACTATTTTGTATTTTGAGAAAGGTACGGCGGAATGGCCGAACCCGAGGCCATCCTTTATTTAGATGTGATGGGTCTAGTTCAGGACAGGGTGGGATGCCCTACAGTCTTCCACGTCGCACGCCGAACAGTGAAGCGGCGCCTCCTGCCGAAACGACTCGAACGTCTCTCCCAGCCGCTAGGATCTGCTTCGGTTCAGCAGAGCGATCTCCGTCCGAGACAGAAGGGAGTTTAGGAAAGAACGTCATCCGTACTGGTAGCTGCGTTGAACCCGGCCCCTGCCGCCGTAGTATTGGTAGTTGGGCAGTCTGTGGCCAGATTTTTAGTGTTTTAGTTGAATTAAGTGGAAACCGACCGGGCCGCCATTCGACGGTTGTGAGTTCAAGTTCCCATGTGGGATTGGAGGTTAGTGAAAGGAAAATGGTTGTTTCAGGTCTAATTCGACTGCCTCTCACTTGAGCCGACAGGGAAGCCGAGTCTGGCCAATGATAGCCGAGGAAAATTCTGCCTCTTGTGGTCGTTGCCAGTAGCATGATGAAAAGAAAGCCATTGGAGAGATTGGACGTCATAGACCCTCCAGTTAGCATGGTCTCTGCCTGCGATCCCCCATCTCAAGTTTATTGAAGTCCTGCTCCACCACAGACAACTACGTTCTCTGCCACGTTGCCTCAATTGCTCGTATTCAAGGAACCTTCAAACTGGAGCTTTGCCATGGGCTCACTCTACACGGCCTAGCCATTCTAAGAGATGCATGTGTAGAAGCTGGTCGGGGTGGATGACGCCATACAGTTTACAGAGTTCGTCATTGAGTCTCCTCCACTAGGTGCCATCAAAGCAAACAGGACGAAAAGTCATACGAATGGGGTACCGCAGACCTTTTCAAGTTTCTGCAGGACAGGGGTCCAGGACATGCGTGATTGAGGTGTTGTCCAGAGCCAGCTTGGTCCTTCCAGAGAGACCTTCACGCCTTAACTGAGCTCAAAGAAACAGCGATTGGTCTCTGATGTATCCTTCTACTATCTCAAAGTTGTTTGTTGCCCACATCGGTAATGCCTGTCTTTCCATGATGACAGCTTTTTTTTTTTTGTTTTGTTCTGCTCTCGTATACCGCCAGACCCAGCAAACCCAACATCACCGGCTGGCTCGGTTTACCCAATCACGTCACTGTCATCTGCGTAAGCCAGCAGCTGAAAGGAATCTTGGAAGATCGTGCCTTTGGGGTCGACTTGTGGATACCCCACGATCCTCAAGGCACGTCGGAAAGTCTTTTCTAAGATCCAAAGTAAGTTCGTTGCCGACCTTGACGGAGCAGGGAGAGTTCTCCATCGCCATCTCACACAATTTGACATACCAAGTGTGAAGTCAATTACCAACACTTGGCATGACACTGTGTGGCTCGTCCTTAGGTCTTGGTTCCTTCGTCTTCCGAGACATCCCTGTCGTCGAACTACACTAAGAAGGGACCAGATCAGATCACTTACGGACGATTTCTTGCGACACAGGGAGTCGGGTTAGGTTTCGAACTCTTCCCCAGTTTCTTCTACCCCTGAGAGGTAAAAAAATATCCTACATGGTGGGTCTACATCGGGGAATCATAACAAGGGAAGATCCTGATGTGTGTCTGTAGAGATGAGGGGCTAGGGATAAGCTGATGGACATCTCTAGCAAGTCGTGTGTTAAGGGTGAATGCCCATTCGGTGGCTTTATAGACTCCTAGAGTGTCTCTGCTTGAGGAGTCCCCTCTGGCGGACGTCTGAAACGCTTCACCTGTCCTTGGAAACATTGGCTCTTTGCGATGTCATCGAGGCGTTTAATCTGTGGCAGAAACCGCCTCCCCACCCCCCTCTAAAGAATGTCAATAAGCCCATCAGTCAGATTGTAACCCCTGTCACCCCTTCAGGTCCGAGTTCTGTAAAAATTTTAGTCGCCCCTCAAGCTTGTAATTCAGCCTCTACTGGGACCGTGAGGCCGATTTGTGAACGTGGCTGAAGTCACCACTTCCACAAACTGCTCTTCAAGTCCCTAAAATTGAGCATTTTCGTGGCTTAGCAACTTAGTCTTCCCGCCTGAAGCACCGCAGTAGCCATCAAACCATCGCCACAATAAGCTCCCTCAATTAGACAGCAACGTGACACTTCAGAAATTGCCTCGATTCTGCGGTAAAAATAGATCGCCTGTCAGCCACTCCATCTTATCGGCCACGATTACGAAAGCCACTTCGAAGCGTTTCCGTCCATCTACACCGTCCTCAAGCAACGCTTCTAATCACAGCCCTCACACAGACGATTACACTGTGTCCACTTGAACAAGTCCAAAGTCCTGGCCCCTGGAGACCTAGTGGAATCAATTTTTCAATCATCTCGCCACTCAGTGTGTGCCTCGCTCTTCAGATTAGGTTTACACAACCGCCACCCATCAGCCCTCGTCACGGGACGCAGATACAACGCAGCAGATTGCACGAGCTTATAAAACAGATTGGCGATACGTGCCTTGTCTGTCTGCCGCCCCCGAGGGCTGCTGCTTCTCGTTTCAGCCAACCGCCTGCTAAGGGAGCGAAATGAGTTTCATAAATTCCTTTGAGTAGAAGATAGCCCCCTCCCACCCCCGCCCTCACCGTGAGAACACACACAGGAATTTAAATATAGATTACCGTCAACTTGAGTAATAAGTGGGTGGTGGGTGGTGGGTAGGGGGTGGTCTTGTCGAATTTTTTTTCCATTCTTTCGTCTCTCTGCGCCACCCCCGAGGCCGTGACTAAGGCGAGAACGAACGCCCAATGCCACAGCGACAGAACGGTGATTACTCACCGCCGAGCAGCGCCGTAGTCTTGGCTGGAAATCGGTTTCCTTGGCTGATAATGCCTCCCATTCGTGGCTTCTTCTGGCGAAACCTCACCGTGGTGGCGTAATCGAGGCGACCACCGCCGCCGCCGCCGCCGTCGCCACCACCCAGCTGGGAGGCGGGAGATGGAATTTAATCGGATAGCAGCCGCTTTGTGATTTGTGGGTGACTCGTGTGTGCTCTGTGTGTTTCAGTTCGTTGGTGGGTGCATTATCGGGGTTAATTGCTTTGCAAGAGCGCGTATTGTAGCGCTTCCGAGGCGTTCTGCCTTTTGTCACCGCTTCCCTTCTTCCGCTCTCTGTGTCTCGGTTGTGTGTTGACTCAGCGCCGAAGGGTATCCCAGCCAAGGGCAGGCGCGACGCAGATAATCGCCGGTGAGCGGTAGCCGCGTGATAAGTGGTCATTTCGTAAATCGGTGATTAATGCCGGGCAGGCGGACGTGTTAGGAAATTGGTTTAGTCAAGTTTCTGAATCTCTTTGTTTTTGCTTTTTTTTTTGTTTTTGGTTGATTAACGCCGGCGAAGGCGACTCATTATGCGGGCAGTTGTGGGTACGTTGCGAGGTCAAGCGATGGAGGAAGTTGTTGGCTGCCGAATGACCGAATTTCGGGGTTTGGATATCACTTCCAGGAAGTTTGGATTTGGTAAGTTAACCTCAAAGTTTGCTGGAACTTGAGATTGGAGGCAGCTGCTTGAAGTGATTAACAGTGTAGCAAACGGCGTCTGTGAGGCGTTAAGTCATCGAGAATGTCTCTTACTGGGTGGGTCTACACATGACTGACTGGCATTAGGTCAGCTCAGGCTGCTTTGTGTTCTGATCACTTCAAAATCTGTCGGAATTCCTTTAGATCAAGCGAAAGAGGTTTGAGACCTGCATCAAGATGAGTCTAGGGAACACCTTAGGATGTCAGATTTCACAGAATTGTAATTTTGTGCAGTCCCAGGACATGTAGTGGAACCTTGTGGGATACTTGTCTGTAAGAGACATTTGGGCAAGCACCCAGACAATCAGTTGACTGCAATGCAGTCCATCTGTGGCTGAGGCAGAACAGAGATTCCCTCTGCCTGAATTCTGCAGGAGTCTAGAACCTCTGACAAGAGTGACAGTTTTTTTTAAGGTTGGTATGCACTCAACAACTGACCCACTTTTCTACCAGGCAGTAACCTTCGTTTAATGTAGTTTTCTGGTTTTCCGAAGAAAGACCAGTAGGCGGTTCTGTGATACAGAGCCTCAGTTTTCACCTCCCATCACATCAGCGCCAAAGAGCCGCCACCTGATACGAGCAAAGTCGGCACAGAGAAAGTGCTCTGAAGTGTCTTCCCCTTCGTCACAGGCATCGCAGAGCGTGTCTTCACTAGGCCCAAGTAGACTTGCACTTGGTCAGCCTGCATTCTGGAGAGTCATGCCATCTCTGGTTGTGCTGTTGGGAGACCCAACCGTCGACGGAAGCCCTAACCAAGGACGCGGGTAGTCTCAAGGTGGCTTCGGGCCAAACGAATGTCTCTTTAGATGTCTCGGGACCCAGACAATTCTTAGCGAATTTAGTCTGCCGACCAACTAAAGGGAAGACACGCATTCCTGGATTGTCTTGGAAGTAGTTAAAGCGTTGAGTAAGGCCTTAAGCACGTTCTTGCTTCGGTAGAACACATACTAAAATTGGAACGATACATAGAAGATTAGTTTATGTTACTGCCTAGTAGTACAATGGACCATCTTTTGAGTCGGAGCTCTCCAGTGCAGTGTATCCCAACCTCCAACAAAAAAAAGGCCTTAAGCACAGCCTGGCTATCGCTGCAGACAATATAGTTAGTTGCCATTAGGATCGCAAACGTTTCTTCCTGGAAGACCGATGTGAAAGTACCTAAAAGGGTGTGAAGTCAAAAGTTGTCGTCTTCCACGAAAGCAGCGGCCCCAAATCCCTCCGTCGTCTTAGAGCCGTCCGTGAAAATTCGCCTTCATTCCCCTCCCAGTTCAGTTTCTGTCCAGAGCCAGTCCTGGGCGCAGGGAAAGTCGACATTATACAAGCGACGCAGCTGGATCTTAGGTGACCCTGAATTAGACGGCATGTCCACTGAGACTTGTGTCATAGAAGACGCGGTGAGCGAGGTCATCAAAGCTCTAGTACGAGGTGAACCAAAGTAGGGAGATAACCTACAGCCCATGATGTGGATGTCAAGGGGAGGGACATTTAACAATGCATCAAGAGCAGAGCTAGGCGTGCTAGGGAAGGCCCCTGTGCAGCCGAGACAGATCGGTCCTTGAAACTTGGTGAAAGCAGCAGTCACGTATTTTCGCGAAAGCTTCTTCCACCAAACGACTGATGCATAGGAGAGAAGAGAGAAGAGAGAGAAGAGGTCGTATCATTGCCTTGTAGATCCACACAGATGTTTTTTGGTGATAGACCCCAGGTTTTACCCGAAACTCCCTTACACTGCCAGAAAACTGACAACGCCTTGGAGGCTTTCGTCTCAATGTGTCTTTTCCAGGCATTTCGTTTCATTGGAAAATGGAATGCTGACACCTCTTAAAATAATAAATGAGAGGCACTATAGCCCATAACGGACCAGGGCCTAGCTACTGTTCTCTCACGAGTAGAAGGGATCTTTACTTTTTTGCCAACTCCGAACGGCCAGTTTGAGAAGCTTTTTTTGACACCTCTTAGTACTGGCCGAGTCAGATCAGTCAGGTTCCTCCTTCTCGTGAAGAGAACAACTTCGGGTTTGAGAAGATTGACTGAAAGCCCCTTCCTAGTACACCAGTCATCGATCATGTCAAGGGCCACCTGTCCAATGGCACACTCAGCCCCAAGGCCATAGTCCAGTGGCCAACCAGTACGGCTACATTATTTGTGTAAGCCTGGGCGTAGGGGCTTGATCTGTTCAAGGCAGAAAGCAGAGAGTCATCCAGCATGCACCAAAGGAGGGGTGACATGACGCCGCCTTGGGGGGGCAGCCCATGTTTACCCCCAGTTCCAATTCCAATCCTGCCAACGAGATTTTCCAGCGCAGTCTCGCAAGATTTTCCGCACTGGTAAGCATGTTGCATCTGAGATAGAGGGTGTAGTCGCAGAGCATTTCGCGCAGATGCAGTTCGGCCAGCCTCTTCAAGCTTTTTAGCAGGAAGGAAGTAAGACTTATCGGACTGAAGTTTGTGGCGAGAGACTATCAATTTTTGGTATGACGGCTACCCAGACTGTGCGCAAGACCAGAGTGACAGAAAAGAGGAATTCCAAGGCTAGCGAGGTAACAGAAGGGCTTCACAATAGATCTCAGTGTAGAACACCACAATGCTGTCTGAAACAGGACCCAAGTGGGATCCTTGCACTCAAGATGGGAGTATTCAGTTAAGCGCTCAAATTGCCTAGACCCCTCTGAAAATTTAGGTAAAAGAGGCTTTTTCAAGGCAAGGAGCACTTCTTCTTAACTATCTAGAAAATTGAGACTCTTGTAACTAACGTCTCTTTCTGATTCTCCGACATCAGAGGTCTATCCTGCGCGTTTCCCATCTCCCAAGGCACTATCCCCATCAGAGTTATCTCTCCCACAAATCTGGACATTCCCCTAACAAGTGCGGATTAAGAGACACCTCCCCCCCCCCCCCATCCTTCCGCAGATAACAATCAGAGACTATCAACTAATTTTCCGCTCCAAATGATTTATTTTTATTTCATTACGGCGCCGCGGCATATTACACCCCCCCATCCGTCCCGCAAAAAAAATCCCTTCCATTATCCTTCCCCCCCTCCCCCCCTCCCCCCTGTGTCGGGGGGAGGGGGGCGAAAAAACGAACCGACCCTTTTCAATTAACGTAAATGCCCCGGAAACAGGATCTAATTAATCCCACTCATAATGAAGACAGCTCCGAGTGAAGACGAAATAAAGGTCCTTTTCACTTTTCTTTTAATTGCACGAGATTGTCAAAAGGAACCCCGCTGCTGTCAAAACGAAATGAACATCGCAGAGAGGGACACACACACACACAATGACCGTCAAAGAACGACACAACTCAATGGAGGAAAGGATACGCTTTGTGTCCCTCTATTTGGAAGGAAACAAAATCCTGCGGTCCTCCCTCAAAGTCACAGTCCACGGCTGCACGGAAATTGATTTTCCTGATCCATGGCGGGGGAGTTCATCAGATGATTGCTTTTCTTGATCCGGGACAACAATGGGCGACTGGGCCGGTCAACAAATGATGTCAATCATGGCATCGACGGTGACGGCAGACAAGTGCTGGCTGCGCGGCCAGGACCTTCGCATGATGAATGGGACACGGCAATCTGATGAGCAAATAGTTTCTTCTGCGGGACCTTGAGACGGAGGCTTTGCTGTGTGTGTGGGTGGGCCTTCGCAGGGTGAGATCTTGTCTCATTATGTCAACACTCTTGGGTCTGGTGGATGGTGCCGCAAGGTGCGCTTGGCTCGGATGGCCATGGCCTTGCCATTGTACGAGCGCACTCATTCAGTGTGTCCTTTGGAGTGAATGCACATGCAGATGTGTTGAGCGAAATGACTAATTTCAGGAGGGCGCACAGCTCTCAAGTGTGTGGCAAGGCAGAGAGCGTGTCGCTATTGAGTCAGCGAGGGCAGCCTGCAGTGCCGTCATCTTCGTCAGAGCTCCGCAAACTTCGAATGAATGCGAAGACCAAGGAGGAGGAGGGTGTAGTCACTTCATCATGCCAAAGTGCAGTCGCAGCATGCATTGTCTTGGGCTGCAGCCAAAAAGGTCTCCGTATAATGGATTGGATGCAAATATAGCCCTGCACGAGCCATGAACCTGAGAGAGGACGGTGGGAGGGAGGACTGGGTGCAAAATGGATTTTTCTCTCGACCTTGTGTATGAAGGGTTGCAGTTTGCATTGCAGTAGGTTTACGGTTGGGCAAGTGGGGGAGACCACGCACTCAATCGATCAATTTTGATTTGTGACGCCAGAGGGTGGGAAAGATTTCGTTTGCTTGCTGGTTTGTGATGGACTTCATTTCAAGAGTTATGCGTTTTTTCCCTTTTTTGATTGTTGCCCGTGATTTGTCAGGTCATGGGTATCTGGGTGCTGGTTACCCGATAGAAGGGTAAAAATCGAGAATTCGTACAATTTAACGGAGAGCTACTTGATGAATTATTGACAGCCCATACAGTTCGTCGTTAAAAAGTCAAACAAAGGACTGGCCTATTAGGCGAAGAACTCAAGTATTTACATGCATGTCAGGCATGGACGCATGCACCAGATCATCTGTAAAGTTTCGGAGGACGACAACACGCCCGAGGACTAGAGAATCAGCTCCATATGCTTTCTCGACAAAAAAGGCGACGGTATCGCATGCAAGAAACATCAAGGTCAAGGTCAAGGTGTCTCCGTCCAGAACGTCACCTACAGGACCCCATCCAGCATATTGTGGGAACGTCTAAAGTCTTTTTGCATCTCACTAATCGGCACGCACTAGTGCGGCTTTGGGCCCGGTAAGGCAACAATTTTCCAAATTTTCACAGTAAGTCTTGTCCTGAAGAAGACCACCGAATACGCTCCTAGCTATCGATTTTTAAACCGCAAACAGCGAACCAACGGCCCACTGTTGCGTCAACGTTAACTTAAACGGTCACAGTGGACTCTTAGCCTTAGTCACAAGGCATTCCGCCTTTTTGTCTTTTCAATTTTCCGGCTATGTACAAAGCGCTACAGAGATCGTATCTGGCAACACTATACATCATTTGAAAGGTCTTGACATAACCTACAAAACGACGCTATGCATGATTAGTTTGGATATTGCGTTCAACAGTTATAGACGTGTAAACATGGAGTTCACTAACGTCGAAATTCGTGCTATTTTAAAGTTTTCCTTCGTTTAAGGCAAATCCGCTGGAGAAACGTTCCACGAGATTAATGGTATTTTGGGGGATGGTACTCTATCACTTCGAACCGCGGAGGAATGGTTTCGACGATTCAGAGCCGGTGAAAACGACACCATGGATAAGCCAGTCGGCGGAAGACCTGTGACGGCGAATACCGATCGAAGCATGGAAATCATCGAGTTAGACCGGCATGTGGCATCTCGTGACATCGCCCAGGAGATGGGAGTTAGTCATAAAACCATTTTAAACCATCTGCAGAAGGCTGGATACAAAAAAAAGCTGCTGGACCGCATCAACGCCTGCGATATGCTGCTGAAACGGAACGAACTGGACTCATTTTTGAAGCGGATTGTGACTGGCGACGAAAAATGGATCACATACGATAATTTCAAGCGAAAACGGTCGTGGTTGAAGGCCGGTGAATCGTCCCAAACAGTGGTTAAGCCGGGATTGACGGCCAGGAAGGTTTTGCTGTGTGTTTGGTAGTGTTTGGTAGGATTGGAAGGGATTCATCCACTATGAGGAGCTGCTCCCATATGGCCAGACGCTTAATTCTACCATCTACTGCGAACAACTGGACCGCTTGAAGCAACCGAACGACCAAAAGCGTTTAGAATTGACCAACAAGAAGGGTGTAGTATTCCAGCAGGACAACGCCAGACCACCCACTTCGTTGATGACTCGTCAGAAGGTACAGGAGCTCGGATGGGAGGCTTTATCGCATGCACCATATAGCCCGGGCATAGCGCCAAGTGATTACCACCTGTTCCTGTCCATGGCGAACGCCCTTGGTGGTGTGAAGTTGAACTCAAAAGAGGCTTGTGAAAAGTGGCTGTCCGAGTTCTTCGCAATTAAGGAGGGAGGCTTCAACGAGGGGGATATTATGAAGTTGCCGTCTAGATGGAAAACAAAACGGCGCATATTTGAACTTATTCCGATCACTGTAACACTTTTTATGAAGCTTTGAATGAAGAGCGGAAAAGCGGAAGGGAGATATTTGACAACCTTATATCTGCATGCCTTACATACTTTCGGACCCCATTTCTGCCATAACCCCGTTTTTTTATCCTCTCTCTCAAACAGCAGCCCAGCAGAAGGTCTTTAAGTGAGGAGGTTTTTAAGCCAGTAGGTCTTTAAGGCAGAAAGTTTTTAATGCAGCGTTGCCTTGAAGACTTCCTGCTGGGCTGCATTGGTGTCTCTGCCCTCGTCGTCAAATCATGAGTTTCGTCTAGATGAAGTAGTAGACCCCGGAATTTCAGCTTCTTCCTGGATGGTTCTGGAGAACCATTTAAAATCCAGGCAGCGTCGAATTTTGCGCTCATTCCAGGGAGACTTGATTGGCAAAGTTTCTAGAAAAGCGATTGTAGCTTTCCTCCATCAATCTGTGTGGCCAGGACATCGCGAACAGAAGGAGGAGTGCCTGACGTCGAGCGCAACGTGATCAGGCTAGTTTGACAGTTCACGGGTCCGGACTTCTTTTAATAGCCTCCTTCTTACCTAGGTTACAACAAGAAAATGATCTGAGTCAATGTTAGCTCCTCGAACAATGAGAATACTGAAGCAGAGTCTGACGTTAATCGCAATCTTGTTGTTTGATCAGAGGGCAGCCAGGTCCTCTTGTGGATAGTAACTTGGATGCTATCCACAGAAAAATTCCGTTTCCAGACGACGTCCACCAGCCTGAGTCCATTTGCTGAAAAGTTGTGGCAAAGGATACGTTTACCGATGCCCCTGGCAAAGATTCATTCTCTTCCTAGCTGTGCGTTGAGATCTCATGGAATGATGGCTGGGACTTCTAGGAGGTCACAGAAGTCATTCTTGGTGTTGGGCGTCACCCGTCTTCGGTGCAGGGACGTAGGCGCAAATTGCTTCGAATTCAGTCCTGAAGACTTCAGTTTCGAAATTTTCTGTCTACAGTTCACACCTTCTCAGCAGGCATCATTACTGCGGGTGTCACAGTCTCTCTTGCTCTTTCTGCACAGCTGTAATGTCTGCTTTGTAGCAGTCCAGCGCCACCGCAGCCTTCTGTCGTAATTTAGTCACACACACGTCTCCCCACCAAGCAATCCTTTCAAAGACACACTCCTTTGCACACCCACTTGCCAGCACGCCCGCCGGCAATTGATTTCCTAATTAGGACTTTAAGCAATTACCGTTATACATGAGCACGTCCACCCATTCATGCAATGCGGGTGCGGCGCAATGACGCATCCACGTCTGCGGCGTCTAATCAATTCGAGGCCGAGTATGAGGGGCAAACAGAGACTTAATCAAATCAAACGACACGTTTTGATCAATTAGCACGTATCGATGCCTTATCAGTGGCGATGACAATGGGCCGACGATTTAGGGCCCTTAGGGCAGCCAGTTTCTGATGATAGAGTGGGTGGCAATTTGTGAAGCGGAACGGCCCGGGTGTGGGTTGTGAACAGTCTGCCGAACAAGAGAATTTGCAGTTGACAAGTTGTTTGACGCTTGTCGACAATATTTCGTCCCCCCCCTCACCGTCGCTTCCGGAACATGATTGTCATCACATCGGTGATACCGTGTCACTGAAGATACCACGCGCTTGAAGGTTGTCTGTACGGTCGTCTGGCATGTGAGGTGTTTCGTCGGTGCACGTGTCATCACGAGAGGAAGGCTGACTATGCGGTGGAAAGGAGCAAATCGCTCCCAATGGCCAGCATCTATAGGGACGAAGCTAACAGAAGATTATCCGGCGCTGACTTCCCTACCAAACTGGAGAAGGCACGTTGCTGTATCAAGAACTTACCGGAATGTTAGAAGAGGATAAATATAAGGCGGCATCCATTCATGCGACTTCTTCAACGTCTCTTCAAGGACATGTTCAAAACTTGCGGACCAATGCCTAGGCAAAGAAATTTTAGAAGTCCCTCGACCTATTCGCACTTGTGGACGATGTTGACATTGTCGGAAGAGCGCGGCGTTAATGAACTTTTGTTTGAATTTCAATGAAGGACGCGGGATGGGTTTTAGGCTGTCAACGAGAAAGGACATCCAACATCGACGTCACAAAAGACAGATATGGCTCTGAGGTGGTCAAGGACTTACTTGGGACAACGACGACAGCACTCAATCATGCCTTCTTCGTGTGACTTGTTTGACACTGGTCAGTCGGTCCTTCCGGTCATTCATTCATTGGACTAAGAATGCAAAACGAAGCTCTCTATCGTCCCCTATGTGACTTAAAATGCCACAGGCCTTCTTTACTTTCACTTGGGACCGAGGCAAGAACTTCCTGAAAATGAAGTTGTCCTTGGTTGCTTTGAAAGATAAAGTCTGCATAGACGGGGACTGAAGGAAGTCTGGGAGCTGGTCAGTGACATCGACGCAGAGGAGTGGTGATCGAGTGATAGGTCATGTCGAGCAGACAGAAACCCTGAGGGACAGCACAGTAAAGGACAAACGCAAGTGGAATGGGACCTCTACCAGGGAAGCGTGCGAAACTGGAGGCAATGTGAAAAAACGTCGACTTGCTGGAGAACACTACGTTAACCGCGGATTGCACCTCCAGGAGATCGGTTGAGGTGGCTTGAGGTATGCACTTAGTCCTCTACGGGACGATGTTGCCACTCCTGTCCAGAGGATGTGAGCGAATCCATCGCATGTGGAGGAAGAATGGTCACTGTCCTCAACAGCTGACATTACCGCTAAGCGTGATGTCTGTGGAGTGAGTCGCCTTGGTGTGGCGGCTAGTGATGAGAAAGGAAACCTAGTCCAAGAAGCCTACAGAGACTGGACTCTCTTGAGGGGACTCTTCTTCTCGTGACTGGTACACTGAGGTGCGCGGAACTTCAAAATGATCTGCCCGAGCAGCCAAAGAACAGCCTTGGAAGGAGTTCGGCGAAAAGTTCTAGAGCGACCAAATCTGCGCAGATGGTTGTCTGGGAAACCACTCGCCCTCACTCAGAGGGTGAAGTTCAGTATCATGGAAGGAGTCAAATCCAAAGATGGTGCGCCACCATCCAATGAGAGAGATGTCCACATCTTGAGCAGATGGACCGGAGCTGCTCAATCCTGAATAGGGCACCGATGGTGACAGACCTGTTGTCGTAAGTGGGGTGGACAGTAGTCCAATGGTGAAGGAAGTCACTTTGTCGATGGGATTGCTAGAAGTTGGCAGGTTCGTCGCTGTGGACGAAATCCGGCCAGAGGTGCTTAAGACGATGGGTAAAGGGGGAGTCCTCGTGTCAATAACGTGGCCTGGGAATGTGGCGAGACGCCTGACGATTGGAAGATTGGAGACACATGTCAAACTGGGGGACAGGAGAGGAACTGCTTCAACTACGGAGACACATCCCTTTTAAGCCTCCTTGGTAAAGTCTATGCTGAGGTGTTGGAGGCCCCGTCTAGAGCTATCGTTGAGTCCGTAGGGAGCGGCCTGCGTAACGGTACAAGCACAACCAACCGGCTTTTCACTTCAAAAATGACATTTGAGAAGGCTTGGGAGTATGCTAAAGCGTTTTTCAGTCGTTTTGTAGATTTGGAAAAGGTACGCCCTTTGACGATGTCCAGCGGAACAATTTCAGGCGATGTACATGCATCCAAAGATGCAGAATGAACCCCTAGTCTGTTTTCACATCTTCCACTAACCCGCCGTTCTCATACGAGATCCCGAACTGGTGAAGAGGATTCTGAGGAAAGATTTGTCAGAATTTTCCGATCAGTGGGAGTTTTCTTCTTCCTCCCTCATGTAACCAATTTCTTCTTGAAGGTGCACAACGTCATTACACTTCTTCTTCTTGTAGTGCTACACCTGGGCCTCAACCAACATGCCTTTCCAGCCAGCAGGAGCTTCTTTGCGCAGATGACTAAGTTGTCCTCACACCCTTCCAGACGGAATTCCAGCACTCGCTCGACAGGTTTGTGGCTGTATGTGCTGATGCTGGAATGAAGGTGAATGTGAACAAGTTCGAAATTATGGTTATATCCAGGACACCTGCATTCTAGTGGAGTTCCACTGAAATAGGTGGAAAAGCATCTCGTAGTCTCCTTAACGAGTGATGGGACGAGTAAGAATGAGCCTCCTTGTAGGATTGCCTCAGATGGATCAATTTTGAAGCTACTCGGAAGATCAGAAAGGCCAATCTTGGTTTTGAAGCCAAGTCATCGGTTTCCAACGGTTGAACTAGCAACTCTCAATGACCGAAAGAGTAAGACCGCGAATGCAGGCTATCGAGGAAAGATTTCTTCGAGGAGTTACTTGCCAGGATAGGCTACAGTGCAAGTGGAACTCAATGTTGAACGGCTTCTTCTTCAGACGGAAAGGACTATATTTCGTTGCTTGGGCCACATGGGGCAGATGTTCTCTTCGCCAGGACTTCCGAGGCGTGCTTAGATGCGATTCTATCAGGAAGGCGACCACTCAGTGGTTGGATCAGATTCATAAACTTGAATGAATGCGCTTGGGTATAGCTAGAGTCGATGGTGGAGGATAGAGGGGCCTGGGGGTCTCTCGGGCGTGCATTGCCCCCGCGACCTCTTTAGAGGAACCTGCAGGTTCACGAAGATGATGATGATGCTGAGGAAGATTTCCTTAACCCATTCGTAAGAAATCACTGAAGGATCCAAAGATCATTTGGTGAGATGGCAGCCTCCAGACCCAGGTGGTGAGTGGCAGCTTAACCTGAAGATAAAGAAGAAAGTCAGGAACCCCAGAATCTTGCCTGACCGGGTCTTCCAATGTGGGAGTGTCGTGAAAGAAGAACCGCGGTACAGCTTGCTTACGCTTCTAACTCAGACCAGGTGGTGATGGCACTCAGCTCTCGGCTCTGTGTAAAGTTGCATAGCTGTGACCCACAGCACTTCAGAAATGTTAAAAAAGCCGCTCTACACACAAATCTAGAATCTCCCTCTCTCTCTCTCTCGCTCTCTCTCTCTCTCTAGTGCAGTTGGTCCCTGTTCGGTGGATTGAAACTCAGCGGTGGGAAAGTTCCATAAATCGGTGAGGGAGGTGTCACAAAAGTCGTGCCGAATGTTAAGGAAAGAGTTGTCTGGGCAAACTGGTGCCTGACCATATGCAGGACATGTGAAGGACGGTTTCTTGTGTGCTGTCTAATCAGACAGTGACCAGTTACTGCACTCACAGCCAAGCTAACATCCGATTTTTGGCAGTCTACAGCGTTACGGGTCAAGGGAGACCCACATTTATTTTGAAAACGCAGCAGAAGGCATATTTAAACATCTTGGATCGACTGGATCGCTTCCAAGTGGCGAGGGGTATACTTTGGCGATCGTCTTCTTGAAGAAAGTGCAGCGTTATCCCATACTGACTCCC
This sequence comes from Eristalinus sepulchralis, assembly GCA_944738645.1. NCBI lineage: Eukaryota > Metazoa > Arthropoda > Insecta > Diptera > Syrphidae > Eristalinus > Eristalinus sepulchralis. The sequence continues at coordinate 66,853,903 of OX122883.1, forward strand.
TGGAATGCCTCTATGGTCTGTCACCCGGCCCAGTCAGGCCGTATGGATCCTACACCTTGGCCAGATGGGGTGACCTTGCATTGAATTCGATGCCTCCAGAGGGCAATGCATGCAAGGGATACCTGATCTCCGGATAGACGGACTGAACCTTAGAGCATATCATCCACACTGCACACGATTAAGGCCGTAACCAACCTTGTCCTAGAGAAGTTGACCAGTAGTGGATTTTCGTCATGTAGGCCACGGCTCGTAGCATCAGTAAATCTTTTCTTGTTCCACGCCGGTATCCAGCTACGAAAGACTGGACTGGACTGGACTGACTCCTCCCTAAGAAAAGGACTCATTTAAGCATTTCCAGATCAGATCATGCCTTTCTTACCGATCTATCCGTTCGATATGACCTTCTGAAAGTCGGTCTTCAAGTTCGTCCATCAACGACGTCCAACTGAGGGACCTCAACCACGAGTGCCACTGACTGGCAAGAGATCACGTGGGCTTCAGGAGCTTATCAGATGAACAGACTTCACCATCGCCAGTCCTGAAGCTTCTCGTCGGACACTCGTAGCTAAGATCGCCTCAAGAACACGCACAAATAAGTCCACAACCAAACGCCCCACTTGCCAATCACCGTCTGTCGACGGAAATGTCAAATGAACGCCTTCCGCATATCACCTTATAATTGCAACTTGTCACCGAAAATACAAGATAATTTGAACACCCCGCAAGTTGGTCTAATTACGGTCCCAGCAGCAAGACCCAGCGAAGCCTTCTGCCATAAATACGCCGTCCAACCCACTCCACGGGCACAGTTACTCAAAATGTTCTCCGTTCGACTGCTCTTACTTCTCGGGCTCGCCATCACCTCATTTGTCCTCAGCGTAGCCGATCCATCCGGCCGTCTGGCCTTTGGACAGCCGGTCGACAGCCTGCGCCAGTTCCCGCATCACGTCGACATCACTGTCTTAACAAGTGGCGCAAGGTGTGGCGGTTCGATTCTCAACAAGCACTGGATCCTGACGTCGGCCTTCTGTGTCAGACCCGGCATCCGTCTAGAGCTGAACTTCAGGAAGCGATACGACAAGGACATCGGTTCGCGTTACTTCACTGTCTCGGTGAACAGTGAGCAGGTCTTCCTGTACCCAACCGGCTTCGACGACATCGCCCTGATAAAGGTCCCCATTACCTTGGACTTCTCCGAGAACCTGGCGCCGATCAACATATCGCGGCTGCCGATTGAGGCACTGCGGGGACGGTTCTCGGTTATGCCTGGATTTGATGAGCTTTACTACGGCACCACTTTGCAGCCATATACAACTCGCCGCACCACTCCAATCGAGTACACATGCCCACCAAACTCTCCGATGTGCACCACAACTACTGCTTCTCCCACAACAACAACTACGACCACCTGTGCACCAACCACAGTGACCACAACACCATATTCAACTACAGCCGCCGTCACTCCATGCTACGGATGCCCGCTCCCACCAACAGCGGCATCAACTCGCGACCCATGGGACGATCATGAGAGGCGCACCGACGATCTGCGCTACGGGATGTTCAATATCTTGGAGAACAAGATGTGCAAGCGCTTTTACAAGGGCTCCTTCGACGAGTTCACGCAGCTGTGCATTGGCACTTGGGGCGACAATCCGAACACTCCATGTGCGTCTGACCACGGCAGCGGCCTGGTTGTGGGCTGGCCCGCCAGGAGTGAGCTCGCTGGTCTGTACTCGTCCACGTCGATGGGCTGCGACAACAGAGATCCATCGATTTTCACTTTCATCGGCAAGTACATGGGATGGATCGAGAGCTTGACTCAGGGCTGAAGGGGAATCCGAGGGATAGCTTGGGGATTGGGCAGTCATTTTGAAGGAAATAAAAATCTGCATTCCAGTTGGTGTTCCTCGTGTTTTCGTCGCTGAAGGTCGTTGCACTGGGTGATGGATCAACCAGCACGCAAGTCTGCCGCGTTCTCAGATCGTTCTGGTGTCATTGTTAGGGACATGCGATCATGGGGAGTGGTGTGGGCCTATCACACGATCAGAAAAATCGTTTCGTCCTCAAAATGACGAAATTTCTTGCGGATGAGCACGCGCTGTCCACCGTCTCTATCAATCTCCAGATCTACCGGGTGACTAACAACGGTTGCTGTGGGTGACAGTGCTGAGCACTACGAGCCACTTCATCCAAGAACAGGATCACTGACGCTCCCTTGAACCTCCAGAATCCAAGTAAATCCTTTCCCTTAAGACCTCCGACATCAGACAGTTCGAAACCATTTGGTCATTCCTATGCTGAGGTGTTCGTTTGTCCGTCTGAAGGGCCGGTTTTTGCAAACCATGGCTTCTATGGCTTGGCATTCCCAACAGAGGTCATCCCATGGGATGTGAGCTCTTTTTGCAAGTTTTAAAGAACCCAGCGGTTGCCAACTGTCCTCATCGCAACCGCCTCTGCTTGGGATTCGGATTTCCTGCGCTCCCACGGAGTGCCCTTTTTCTGTTCGGATCCTCCACTTCTGAATATGGTTTTTAAGGGGAAGCCGATTGACCCTCAATCTTCTTCTGGGCATTAACCAAAGTGCCTCTACAGCCGACATGGTGTCCAGTCATCTGTCTCACACCTCAAGTTGTTTAAGGTACTTTTCCTTTTGGGTGCGAGGACGAGGACTGAATCTTGAACGAGGACGCAGCCTATCGCCTTGTTGAAGGATTATCCAATTAATTAACGCAGCCTAGCCATCGTAAGGTGAAAAGTCCAAAGAGCCTCCACAAGAAGCATGCGACCCTGTATTTATCAAGTGATCCATCGTGAGGTTAGATTTACAAAAGGTTTATTTTGACATATCCCGTGCAACTCCTCTAAAATACGTTTACCATTTTTGTTCAGCATTATTTGGCAAGCCATCATGAAAGGATTCAAGTCAGAGGAGCGTCTCTGTATTGTGAAAATCAGCGTTTTTGTAAGAGACTCGAAGAACTTCTACCACCAATACCACTCGAAAACTTGAGCCCCAGTTTACATTACCGCATGAGGCTGGACCGGTGAGACCATATCCTGCAAATAGAGGCACAGAGTGTAGGCGAAGTGAGTGACGAATCGGTTTGTTGTCATTCTTAGCAGGTTGGCATTGTAAACGGAGTATGTGCTCCCTGAAATTCAAGAACATGGTCACGGTGAGATCTGGCTTCAAAAAGACAGTCCTGCGGGCCATGCAGCTCCTAAAACCATAGACTTGTTGAGAATTAATTTTGATGACCACCTAGTTGACCGCCTAGATCCAGCGGTGGCATCCCTTTGAACTACCTTTCTCTGGGGATACGTAAAGTCTTAGGTCTTCAGGAATAAGCCAGAGACAACATTACTCGTGCTATCCATGTTATTCGAACCAGGTTGCCGAAAATTTGAACTTCCGAACCACCACTGACGTAGGCGTGGCCAACATTGACATCACAAAATTTTCGTCAGGTAATTGCCAGGATATATTCTTTCAGTGAATAGCAAAAGTTTTATGTTCACTCTCAATTTTGTTGGTCTTATCTTACACTTCGAAGCGAACCTCACGATGAACCCTTCCTTCCTGTAGCCTCCTCCCGAAACTCTCAGCGCAAACAAGACTGACAGCTGGGCTCGATTTGAAGGGCTGTATGCATTCAGAAGTAATTAGGCCCAGTGGCCACGAAGGCCCGCTTGCATGCACAGCAGCGGCTAAACTAGAGGCAGCACAGCAAAAGCAAAACCATCCCGATCTTTGTACGAATCTCTTGGTGTTAGGGATCTGAACCTTTGCCAGGTGGATGAGCTTGAGAAGGAACCTCATTTCTAACTGAATGAGACGTCGTTCTTGACGAGCTGAGGTGTGACAAGCGGAGACGTTCCAATGATTCCCTCACATCACCTCCACAAGTCATTCGCCGGAAGGTTCAACCTCGTTGCCACTGCATCAATCGAACAGTGGCCAGCGAGAACACATGATTGGAACTTGTAACCAAAGGAAGCAACTTTCTCATGCGCTTTTCAAAGAGTCCAAGCCAGCTAGGCCTTGTGTCCTAAGCCCGCTAGGCCTTGTGCCCTAAGCCCGATAGGCCTTGTGTCCTAAGCCAGCTAGGCCTTGTGTCCTAAGCCAACTAGATCTTGTGTCCTAAGCCAGCTAGGTCTTGTATCCTAGGCCAGCTAGGCGCTGTGTCCTTAGCCAGCTAGGCCTTGTGTCCTAAGCCAGCTAGGTCTTGTGTCCTTAGGCATCTAGATCATGAGAGACGGAGCCTTGTTCCTCAATTTACTCTCAAGACTAAGAAAATAGCGGATGGTCGAGTATTTCTTCGCCTGGTCCCTGGGCAATGGAGCCGAGAAAGGTGAAGTTTTTGACAACTTCAAAGTTGTGGAGGAGATCGTACAGGTCAGAGTGTGGGAGCAACTTAATGCTCTCGCAGACAGACAGATTCCCGAGATGTCCGAAATTCCTTGCTTGGTTCTGATGTCACCATAGAAGAGCCCCTCTTGGACAGAAGACCCTTTCTAACGCGGCCTCTACTGCCCTTAAATGATCAACTTAAGCTCCTTCCAATGTACATAGAACGTGCCTTTAATTTCGGCTTTCAGCACCGCAGCTTGCCCCATTTTTCCACTTCTCTCGAGTTCATCTTGAATTTCGTTCTTTCATCGACAACCTCATTGCAATCTCGACCGAATACCCCTCACATGTCACTTTGCAATTGCCAGTTGTTGTACACTTGTAGTACAACCGCGCAGATAATTTGAACACCCGCCAGGTAGCTCTAATTACAGTCATAAGCAGCATAAATACGCCGTTCGAGTCACTCCAAAGGCACAGTCACTCAAGATGTACGCCGTGCGAGTGCTTTCGTTCCTCGGCTACTTCAGCGTCTCGTTTCTTTGCGGCGCAGCCGATCCATCTGCTCGCCTGGCCTTTGGACAACCAGTCGACAGCTTGCGCCAGTTCCCGCATCACGTCGACATGATTGTCACAACGCCCATGGGTGGAAAGGAACGGTGTGGCGGTTCGATTCTCAACAAGCACTGGATCGTGACATCGGCCTTCTGCGTTAGAGCCGGGATCCGCGTAGAGGTGCAGTTCCGGAAGAAGTACGACGAGGACATTGGGTCACGATACTTCGGCATTTCAGTGAACAGTGACCAGGTCTTCTTCTATCCAACGGGGTCCGATGACATCGCCCTGATAAAGGTCCCCATTACCTTGGACTTCTCCGAGAACCTGGCGCCGATCAATATTTCGAGGCTGCCGCTTGAGGAACTGCGTGGACGGTTCTCAGTTATGCCTGGATTTGATGAGCGCTACATCGGAACTACTTGGCCGACCACGCCTCGCACCACCCCGATTGAGTACACCTGCCCGCCGAACTCTATGATGTGCACCACAACTACACGCCCGCCGACGACAACGACTCCATACACCACAACCGGCACACCTCCGACAACAAGTACCGTCGCAACCACTCCGTGCTACGGGTGTCCGCTTCCGCCAACTTCAGCACCAACTACCGGCCATTTCATCAGTACAAGCGTTGCCTACAACCCAGAGGATCCGTGGAGCTACCCGCTCACCAACGACCTGAAGTACGGGATGTTCAGTATCGTGGAGAACAGGGTGTGCCAACGGCTGTACAAGACCCTCTTCAACGAGTACGCGAACTTGTGCATCGACACTTGGGGCGACAATCCGAACACCCCATGCCGGTCTGACTATGGCAGCGGCCTGGTGGTGGGCTGGCCCGCCAAAAGTGAGCTCGTAGGCGTGTACTCGTCACGATCTCGAGGCAGCTGCGACAACAGAGATCCTTCGATTTTCATTTTCATCGGCAAGTACATGGGATGGATTGAGAGCTTGATTCACGGTTAAAGACAGACCGAGGGGGAGGTCTACTTAGTGGAGGATACACCTTCGATTGTGTTGCGAATAAATGCGTGCATTGGAGATTTTTTAGTTTGAATTTTCACAGGGTGGGGGTGTGTTCAGTTTGACTTTGTTCTTGTCATAGCAGTAGCTCTCGCTTGGACCTGTCTCTTCGCCGCTGATAGCCATGCTCTGGTGCAGGCTTTCTACTACAACAACTTCTCCATCGGCTTATGGTATGCCCTCTGACCTTGCTATGACTATCAGTATACTTGACTTGACATCTGATCCTTACACAAGTTAAGAGAAAGCAGTGAACTCGATAGTTCAAAGACTGCGACTGGGATTTGGCTCCCTTGCCAAAAATGAATTCTTATGGCATCTCTTGACTGCTGCTAGATGACATCAGAGTGACTGAGCGAACGCAGTGAAACAGATGTAAGTGAATGGAAGCGGCTTTAATGGGCGTGGAGGTAAAGGAAGATAGAACAGAAGTACGAGCTGCCTTCAAGGAAAGTTGTACAAAATCGACGTCTCTGGCAGAGCTCATAATTCAACACCAGAGGCACGATCTTCCAAAAGTCCCTTCAGCTGACGGGCTTACTTATGGTGACATTGTCGAGGTTGGTAGAGCGAGTCGGCGAGGTCGGCGAGGTCGGCGAAGTCGGCGAGGTCGGCGTTTATTGGGCCTGACGGTTTACCAGGCTGTGTTCACAAGGGACGCACAACATTGACGTCCCCGACAGGCTGTGTTCAAAAGGAACGCACAACATCGACGTCCCCGACAGGCTGTGTTCAAAATGGATGCACAACCCATCGGGGACAGCAGTAGCACTTCATCCAATCGCAGTTTTCTTGAGCTTAAGAGCCAATTGAGTCCCCTTGCGAAAGACCAAGCTGTCTTTGTACAACCCCTCGATCATCCCTGTCCTCTTTGGCGGAGAAACTTAAAAGTGAGCTGAAAGCGAGGAAGCCTTTGGGTCTCTTTGAGGGAAGCCCCTAGGTCCCATCGAGAGGCAAGTCCTTCGTGCGAATTTTCATCCTCTTTGCCATGGATGGCATCTAGAGAAGATCTAGACGTAGGTCATGGGGTGGTCCAGGCCACTTAGCTTGGCCATGTCGCCCAGATGAAACGCACAGCTCCAGCCGGGGAGAGTCTTTGAATCAGAAGCAGTAGCATTGCCTTACACTGATAGCTCCAAAAGGGAAGCAGGATCTCAATAGACTCTCATAGACTGAGAGTCCATTCTATAGATTTCCCCGGTCACGTTTGTGAGTTCCAAGCTGAAATGGAATATCCTAGGTGAGTAGTAAAGGCTCTCTAGTCAGTCAACTTAAACTCCAAGACGGTCATTGACAGCTGCGCATCTTTCGGCAGATGACTGAGCAACTCCATCTCTGGCTGTGCTGGCTAGTCAGGTATGCGACAACCGTGTCCTTGCCTTAAGAAAATGAACACATGTGCCCATCTAAGCTTAGCTCCATGGGGACGAGTTGAACTTGATCAAACAAAAGTGTCCTAACCATGTCTCTCACTGTGTGATCCCCTGGTACTTTCCGTCTTTCGTGCATGTCCGTACTGCCCATGTTCACAACACACGCTGGGTTAACTCTGTCCTCCGATGCTCCTGTGCACTTTCTCATGCGAAGGATGAGAGGGATCTGTAGGGGGCTGTCATATCTATGAGCTGTACAAGTCTAAGACTCCTCACGCTCAGAAGTATACCACGGAGGACTGACATATCTATCCACATACGCAGACAGTGTCTAAAAATATAGTCAATGCTTGATGAACGACAAGGCTCTAGGTCTTGCTTGTTGGCGGTTGTGAAACCCTGGACTGGAGCGCTCCGACTGAAAACTGGTTCAGTAACCTACACCAGGAAGCAACCCACATTTTTAGCAATTTCTTGGAATATCACAGCGACAGCTCCTGGGATTGAGTTCATAGATTTTTAGCTTCAAGCACAACAGCACCGCACAGTCTCCACTGACTCGAGCAAAGGCGGGATATAGTCAGAAGACGTGCTCTGCAGTGTCCTCACCTTCTCTACGGGGGTCGCAAGGGCTGTCTTCACTAAGCCCAAGTAGACTAAGGTGCTTAGCGAAGATAAACTGCCTCGTTTGTACGCCGACAAGTCGTCTGCAGTCTTTTCTGTCTTGAGATAATAGAAAGGTTCCAGATTTCTTGCTGATGTTTGGGAGCATGATCTTGGTCAGCCTGCATCCTAGAGAGTCATGCCGTTTCTGGCTGTGCTGTCGAGAGGCCCAACTGTCGATGGAGGCCCTGACCAAGGACGCGGGCTGTCGCAAAGTGGGTTCGGGTTCTTTGAGCGTCACCTTGCCTAGAAAGTTCATCTGCAATCTTGTCTCCCATGATCCTGTGATGTCCCGGGAGGCTGGCAAATCCGGGTGTCGAGCAAATTAAGAAAAGGCGTCGTGAACTATTTTGGAAGTGGTTAGAGGGTTGACTACGCAGACGCAGATACTTCGCCCCTTCCACCTGTTCTTCACAATATCATTCGAGGCCATTAGGATCGGAAAGGTTTCCGCCGGGAAGGCCGACGCGAAGTCGCCTAAAGAGGTGTCAAGTCTCATGTTGTCGTTTTCCAACGAAAATCCCAGCTCCAAACCCCTCCATTATCTGTGAAAGTCGACATAAATTCGCTTCCGGACTCAGTTCCTGGCCAGAGCTAGTCCTGGAAACACAGGGAAAGTCGACTTTGTATGAGCGGAGCAGCTGGATTATTGGTGTCCTCGCATCAGACGGCATGTCCATGAGAGAAATGTCATAGGAGATGCAGTGCGCGATGTAATCACAGCTCCAGTGCAAGTTGAACCAAAGACCTCTTCTTTTGAGTCGGAAGGTGGCCTTGATTGTGCCTCCTGTGATGTGGATATCAACGAGAGGAACATCCAGCAATGCATCAGCAGAGCAAGGCAGGCAAAGCCCCTGTGCAGCCAAGAAGCACTGCCTTGAATGTCTTGAGTCGCCTGCCTAATTGAGCATAGAGCCGCTAGACGTGGTTCGGTAACAAGTGCTGCTACATCCTTCTTCTTAGTCTGGCCGTAGGTATTCGACCCATTCAAGGCGACACGCAATGACTCGACCAACATGCGCCCTAGGAGAGGAGATAGGACGTCCATGATTCCTCTGCGTCGTGTCCTATGGCCGCACTACACACGCCATCAAAAGTCGTGTTGTCAAAGGCACACAGAGCAAAGGTTCTCCACGCTCCCCCCAAGACCCTTTGTCGCACTCCCCACTCACAGTGCCTGACAAGTCAGTCAGATGTCAAACGATTCATAACACCTGTCAACCAGCAAACACAGCAATCTCTGCCAATGACTCGACAAACAATGCTCACCAGATCGATCAGAGGCGCAGACCTCAAAACGGAACGAAGTGGCAAAAATAACCTTCCTGCGCCTCTTCAGAGGCGCGGAGGCTTGTCCGCGATCATGTCGACGCGTAATTACACCTTGTCGCTGTGTAGATAAGGCGGCAACACTATCAGCGCTGTTTGTACAACCACATGTTGAATTAGGTTGCGAACACAACATCTCGAGACAGTCGTCACGCCAATAAATACGCGATCGGCAGCGGCCCCGACGCACAGTCACTCTTGATGTGTTCTGTAAGCGTTTTGTTGTTCATTGGGCTCTGCACAGCGACCGTCAGGCTTGGAGTTGCGCACCACACTGGCCACCTGTACATCGGCCAACTGGCCGACAACCTGCGTCAGTTCCCGCACCATGTGTTCATAGTGGTCCCCGAGACGGGGCAGAAGTGCGGCGGATCGATTCTGAACAGACGCTGGGTGCTGACGTCGGCGTTTTGCGTGAAGGGGAGCGACCAGTTGGACTTGTACTTCCGGAAGAGGCTGGACACGGCTGGGGATGGGGACGACTTTCTGGGTGTTTCGGTGGACAGAGACCAGGTCTTCGTCTATCCGACGAACTACGATGACATCGCCTTGGTGAAGCTGCCCATAACGCTGGACTACTCTGAGAGTCTCGCGCCGATGAACATTTCGAGGCTGTCGTTGGAGGCGTTGCGTGGACGGTACACAGTCATGCCCGCGTTGAGTGACTTCATCGTGGAGGACAGCACACCGATTGCAGATGAACCAGTGACACCTGAGAGCACCACAGTCCTGGCGACGGATTCAGGCACCAACACGACGTTCATTTTGCCCACCCCTCGAGCGGGGCGCAACACCAGAAGTGTCGACGAGGACCAAGACGAGTATGAAGAAGAGGAGAACGAGCAGACGATGGAGGATGAGAGGCAAGACGACGACGGCCCAAAGTACGGAATGTACAACGTCCTCGAGAACAGGGTCTGCAAGCAGGTGTACGGAGGCGCGTTCGACGAGTACACGCAGCTGTGCATCGAGAGCTGGGGCGACAGTCCGAACAGGCCATGCGACTCCGACTACGGCAGCGGTCTGATTGTGGGATGGCCAGCCAAGGGAGAACTGATCGGTCTCTTCCACATGTACTCCCCGATCTGCGAGAACAGGCAGCCGACGATTTTCACCTTCACTGGGAAGTACTTGCCGTGGATCGACAGCGTGATCGGTGGTGACAACTAGACTTGAAATATACGATACATATGTGTGCGTTGAGAGCAGACGGTGGCTTGTGTTTTGATTCAGGGGGTGTGAGGTGGACGTCTCACTGGAATTCGTCAAATTCCAACTAGGTGGTTGGGACTAAGCTAGCTACGAACTTTTTACCAAATTTTCGCCGGAGAATAGTCGACGGGGCCTAAAGCCTTTACTTGGAGAGAAGCCTCGAGAATGTGTCTAAGCGTCATCTTAGGGCAGAGTCTTTGTCGTTCCTTTTTCTGCTTGTCCCACTTGCCAAAGTGGGAATTTCTGGCTCGAAGGACCAAATTGAGCGCAAAGAGCGCGATTTTGACATTTCTCGATGGAAAAACGAGCTCAAACCTGGGATTGGGGATCAGACCACCCGGCGACCGGGAGGATAATGACAGAGCTCGTGATGGACATTGTCGGTGGCCGGGGTGGACATCGACGGTGGTCGGGGTGGACAATGAAAACAATGTCCAGAAACTTGTCTCAGATTGGGCGATGAAGACTAGATAGTTTCAAGGAAGGGTACAGGACACTTCACTGGGGAACTGGGTCTCTCAGGCCTTTCCGATGCCGAATGTCAGGAGATGGAGTTCTATGAATTGTGCGGGTAAGGAGCAGAGTCTGTCAGGAAGCTAAGAGCCCACGAAAAAGAGGCTGAAAGTCAATGAAGGCTGTCACCAAGCCCCCCAAATCATTGCCAATGGCACTGAGGGTATGTGCTCTTAGGAGTCAAAATTGAACAAATAGCCGGAAGAAGACGTAGACACGGTGGGGCTCTGTAAAGGCAATTCATAAAAGAACTCCACTGTGGAGTGTTTTATCAAGTGATCATTGATTAAGCTGTTCAGTAAGAGTCTCACATTCACCGCCCGCTAGATCACAGAAGTTCTTCGTTGTCAGTTCCCATGAAGCTAGGGGTCAAATAAGAAGGACCAGGAGGAACGATAGTCCTGCTTATTAGGACAACATTTATTGCGAGTGACGGCTTTAACTTTAGGGGCAGGCAGCACAACTCTTTTGCACTTCAACCCGAAATGCAGCTTACTGCAAAATGAAGCACGAGTGTGAGCTTAAAGATTGGAAGAACACTAAGGATGCGATCAATCATTTCATCGCTGCGTTGCTGAGTTCAATGCTGAAAAGAAGATTGGGGCCAAAAATCACCATTTGGGGCTGCTCAGAATTTTCAGAGTCCCCTATGGCATGATTTGGAGACCGTTCCTATTTTGAGGCGTCACTCAAGTTCAAAAGAATGAATGGGAATGGAGAATTCAAAAGAATTCAAATGTAAGCACCCCTCTTGTTCAGAAGGAACTTTGACTGTCTTAGTTCAGCAGCAGCGACTAGTTGGGAGTGCCAACTAGCTCAGTGATGAATTGTCTTCTAAGACTAGGACAGAACGGAACGAAACTTGTTGCCGCTGCGCATGTTTGGAACTTTCAAGTTAGAAATTTACTTTCAGACCTTCGGGGGAAAGAGAACGAATTCCCGACTCACTGAAGTTCTACAGATGAAGAGTGTGACGTTTCCTAGACAAATTTGACGGTTTCCAAAGAATGCAAAAGCCATTGTTGATGCCAGCGTGAAGGTTTTCGGAACTGTGGCATTGACAAGATGGGTATAAACTACTACTGAGGAACTTAGTACCACGTGCGAAGAATAGGGTAGACCAGTCCAGGACAGATGGTCAGCTACATAAGCTGGAGTTGCCGACAGCGCTGATGGCATCTGAACTGAAGTCATAGCTGAGCAAAATTTGGACTGAAACTGCCTTTAATCACTCTTTGGAAGCAATGATAAAGTTCACATGAAGGGAATCGTCTTGGAGTCAGTGGCAAATTCTTGCAGAAAAGCTAACGCTTAGTCCAAGGTCCTTATCAGAAGAAGGATAAGATAGCCGATTAGGTTGTAAGGCGCAAACAGCCAGCTTCCACGACCAAGCTTCCCTTAGCAAAAGACGAGATGTTAAGGTTTGAAGCCGACAATTCAACGATGTGCTACACTGACTTCAGCTCCTGGTATAACTTACTGAGTGCCTTTCTGCCTTTCATCTACATAGGAGGATTTCTTCTTCGACTTGAATATCGTTGAGCATAAAAGACGAAATAATCCAGTCCACAAAAAACCATAATATAAAATGGACTTGCTCTAGAGGTCTTCAAAGACTGATTCATCCTGTAGTTTGATTTTCAATTTAAAATAAAATACAAAAATTTTAAAGTGATCATAAGACTTTTGCCATCCATTAAGAGAACATATCATGGCAATCAATTTTTGAAAAGAATTTCATGTAAATGTTGGCCACGTTTACGTCAAAGATGGTCCATAGGCAGATCCATTTTTGGGCAACCTGTTCGGTCATGACGACTGGTATTTCATTGATAACAAGCGAAATGTAGTCCTTCGAAGCGTGAATTGTTGCTGGCTTATGCCTGAAGACCTGAGACTTAACATATCCCCAGAGAAAGTAGTCCAAAGGGATGACATCGCTGGATCTAGGCGACCAACTGAGAGCTCATCAAAATGATTTCTCAACAAGTCTATTGTTTCAGGAGCTCCGCAGAACTGTCATGTTAAAACCAGAGCTCACCGAAACTTGAGCTTGCTTGAGATTCAGGAAGTACATGGTCCGTAAACAATGCCAACCTGCTAGGAATAGCGACAAATCGTCACTATCTTCGTGTACACTCTCCGCCACTCTTTTTTACGTGCTGAATGGCTCTAATTTGTCTTTAATGGCACAAGAGACATTTCTCAAAGAACGCTTGACCAGTCGCCTGCCTCCGTACAGTCTATAAAGTTCATCGTTGAATCTCTTCCTCTAGACGCCATCAACGCAAGCATGGCCAAAAATTCCCAGCAGAACTTTTACTCCCAAAAAGACTTAGGGCTTCATCACCCGCTTTTAGAAGCGTCCAGGTTTCTGCGCCATAAAGGAGGACAAGTTGTTATATAAAACCAGTTTAGTCCTTCGAAAGTAGGCCCTTCTACTCAATCGCCTCTTGAGATCAAAGAAGCAGCGATTGGCAAGAGTGATTTTGCGTCTGATTTCGGTACTGATGTTGTTGTCTCTATTCATTGTAGACGAAGTCCTTGACTACCTCGAAGTTTCTGTTGCCTAGTGGAACGCTCTGTCCGACACATCGATGTTGTGTGTCCTTCCTCGATGACAGCATATGCTTCGTCTTACCCTTATTTATGGCAAAAACCCCTTTTAGCCGCTTCCACTTCAATGCCAACAAACGCCTCATTGACGGCTCGCTGAGTTCGTCCAATCACATCAATTACGTCGGAGTAAGCTAGCAGTTGAAAGGACTTTTGGAAGATCGTGCCACTGGTGTTGACGTGTGATTTACGTTGATCTTCTCAAGAATAACATTAAAAAAGTCACATGACAGCGCGTCAAGTCAGTCAAAATTCACATGACCTTGTCTGAAACCTCTTCTGACAATAAACTTGCCTAAGGCTTGCCAAACGCCAATGAACTTAAGCGCGATCTGTTAAGAAAAGGCTTCAAAAAATCAAACGTAATCATGAACCAATCGATGCAGAATGTGCAGACCAATTTTGCAGAATGTGCAGACCTTTATAAGGTCAACTGTAAGCAAACTGTGCCCAATCTTGGAAGGTTCTTATTTTGCATGGTCACCGTGGTGTAGTGGTAAGTGCGTCGACCGCCACGCAGAAAGATTAGATTCGATTCGCGGACGGCACACCTCGCATTTTTTCACGGCACCACCTCTTTCGAGTTGCTGACAGCACTCAAAGTGAATCAATTGTCTATGAAAAAGCTTCTCAAATCTCGCCGTTCAGAGTCGGCAAAAAACTGTAGGTCCCCTCTACTCCCGTAGCACGCACAACATGAGTAGTTGTTGTAGAAGCAAGGCTCTAGTCCCTTGTGGGCTGTAGTGCCACTCAATTATTACTCGTATTATTATTAAGATTGACTCTTGAGCGCTACACTAGGTGCCAGGCACCTGGCAGTCGTGAAGTTCACCAGAACTGGACACCTTGAGTCACCGCTATGGTTTTATCCGCATGGACAAGGTGGGGTGGCTTCTTCGAACGATCGGTTCATACGATGAAGAACATTTTAAAAGTGGACACAGGCAATGCGGGGAGTTGAGGAACATGATAACAGAAGTGGAACTAGGAATCAACAGCCAACCAGTGGCAAACGTGATTGCTGGAGCGCTCTTTGGAGCTTCATCATCATCATGGCAATTGGAAGACATTGACAATTCAATGCGAGAAGCACGGAATTATAGATTCAAATGACAAAATGAGTATTTGTATCTGTTGCTTGCTTTGTTCCTCACATTTGTGTCCTTCTGCGATCGAAAATGAAACTATCAAGTTCGTCGGATGCTCAATGAACCATATGAACACGGATGAGACTGACTGACGGATGTTAAAACGGCATAAACGGCAACGCCCCATTCCTGGTCCAATCACTCAACCTGTCAACCGGTCTTGAACTGCAGCAACTGTCCAACAGGAGTTCCTCCTTCGTAAAGGTTCAGGTAGAGACTGAAAGCACAATAGCTGCGGCTATGATTTGCTCAAGTACTTACTCCCTGTGATCTTAAACAGACATCATAACGCGCAAGCCAACTCATTGTCTATCTGGACCTCAGTCCATTCTTGGCACTAGGAGTGGAGATGCCAGCGTCCCTTTTTTCTCTTGTTTTTTCTTCTGGGCGTATCTCAGGAGGGAGGGGTGTCATCATCCACAAAGGTGAGAGGCTACTTTTGATCTCCAAGGAGACCAACGCGAATCCTTTGAAGGGCATAGAGCACTTGCGGAGCATATCAAAATTGGTAGTTTGCGCAGAGATAGGTCATTGAAGATCTCATCATTACCAGATCAAATGAAACCAAAGAACAGTGGCGTCAGCATCCGATTCGACGGAGACAAAAATTTCTACGACGTCTCCAGCGGCTATATTCTCTAGTTGGGATCATAGACTGGGCTCGCCACCAACATTTTCTAAAACATTTCGGAAATCAACGGTTCACTCGCTACCTGTGAATACGGTTAAGGATCTTGTCTGTCTGGATCCTAAGTCAGTTGATTTTTCTAAAGAGGATAATGATGGCATCGGTGAGGTTGTTTGCTTCGGTTGTCCGCGTTCGCGTATCGTCCGAGACCTGCTGAAATTTACTAGAATGAGGATTGGAAAGTGGTTTGGAGCAATGAGCCTGAGCCCTGTCCCTATCTATGATCGTCGATTAATGACACACAGAGTTGGCTTTAGCGGAATACGCCTGTTGTTCTGATGGATTTGTGATCGTCCAGGACTGCCATAAGACCGATCAAATTGGCTGCTAAGGAAAGTCCTTACAGGATTCAGTGTAGAGCTGAACAGACTGGACCTTTGTACATATGTCCCCAAATAGGGGACTACACAACGCTCCCTATAAGATTTATAAGACTAAGAGTCAAGCAAAGACACCATAATCTAACCTTAACAGGGTCTTTTTCATTATGTGACTTCAGCTAACTGGTTACGAGAGGTAAAGCCGCGTACCATTTGCTGAAATGGCACGAATAGAAAGGACTGCTGACCACCGGCCTAGACTGTAGGAAAATAAAGCACTGTTCCATTTTCACTAGAAATCAAAAGACAAAACATAAGGCACTTGTAATTTGAGTCACAGCAAGGTTGCAAACATTTAAGAAAAACGTCGTGACTCATATCCTCGTTAAAGGATATGCAAAGATGAGTTCAAATTTTGTGACCCAAATCACGTAAACAAGATGCTTACTTGCACAAGATTTCATTTCATCAAATATGGAAATTTAAATGAGAAATCATTCTACAACATGATTTTCGAAGTTAACTGAAACTTAACGAAACTTAACGAAACTAAAAAAACTTACCAGCACTTCACAAAACGTAAAGTAACATCAATAACAACTGATCGGACGTCAAATAACCTTCGTAAGGACTAATGAAATTTTGTATCTTAACAAGTCTTATCTCTTGGCCCCACCAATTGACACCAACAAATTGGTAGCACTTGCAACAACAACGGAAATGAGTTTCAATTAAACATGTTGGTGGTGACAACTCAATGAATGCAATTTCCATACTCCAAACTTTCCAACTGTCTTCCCACCGTGTCAAATCATAATTACAACATGACACCAGTCGTAGATAAGGCAGAACAACAACTAGATTGCTTGTTCAATCGCGTGCCTAACTACTGTTTACGTATAAATACACCTCGACAGGGCCACTTGGAGCCACAGTATCTCAAGATGTACCTCGAACACGTCTTGTCGGTCCTTGCAATCGTTGCGGCAGTTTTCGTCATTGCAGCGGCAGATGGTCCTGAAGGACGTCTGTTTGATGGTCAACCAGTCGACAATTTGCGACAGTTCCCCCATCATGTCTACATTATTGTCGCTGAATCTGGACAAAGGTGCGGCGGCACGATCCTCAACAGTCGCTGGGTTCTCACATCGGCTTCTTGTGTAAAACACGGCATCCGGGTCGATCTCTACTTCAGGAAGCAACAGCAGTACGATATCGCAGGGAACTTCTTCAGCATATCGGTGAACAGGGATCAGGTGTTCGTATACCCGACCAACTTCGATGACATCGCCCTAATCAAGATTCCTACGTCGTTGGTCTTCTCCGAGAGTCTGGCGCCGATCAATATTTCAAGGGTCCCCATTGAGGCATTGCGTGATCGCTTCACAGTTATGCCGGGATTCAGTGATTTCATTGCCTCATCAACAACGACACCACGGACAACAACAACGTACACTACTGAGAGGCTTACAACCACAACACCAAAAACTTCAACAACTTTCAAGACAACAACGTGGCCAACTTCTACAACACTTGGAATTGCCCCTCCGTCGCAGTCCACTTATGCACCGGGCGTTCCATTGCCAACCACTCCAGCACCAACGCCACCCGAGATTGACGTAACTCCACCTTCTGTTCTTGATCCATATGGTGAGCGACATTTTGAAGGTGGTGACGGATGGGACATCCTGAAGTACGGTATGTTCAAAGTGGTCGACAACAGAATTTGCAAATCGAAGCTGGGCAGTAGCTTCGACGAGTACAACCAGTTGTGCGTCGAAAGTTGGGGTGATAATCCGAACAGACCTTGTGAGTCAGACTACGGCAGCGGTCTCATAATCGGTTGGCCGGCACGCAGTGAGCTCATTGGACTGTTCTCAATGTCATCCCCAGGATGCAGCAGCAAGTTACCAACCGTGTTCACGTTCATTGACAAGTACATGGGTTGGATTGAGAGCATGATGAGGGGATAGAATGAATTGTGTTGCCCCATTCTCATGTTTTATGAAATAAATATTGGAAATATGTTCAACTGCAGATTGTGTATTTTCATGAAAAGATCATTTTCGGATGTTGGATAATACTTGAAAAAGTTTAATGAAACTTAACGAAACTTAACGAAGCTTAACGAAACTTAACGAAACTTTAAGACATCTACCAACGTGCCTATCAAGTCTTAAGGAATCATTCTTTATAAATTTTTGTAATCTCTTGCATGATAATATTTCATAAACAGCATAAAATCTGCAGAAATTCGCCACCACCACACTATTCAACCACGACATCACACTATAATGCGTCAGTATCCAATGAGAATCTAATCTCCTTAGGCAATCTCCTCGCAATCAGATAACAATGATTGGCTAAGCCCTCTGTCTCGCCGTGGAACGTCACCGTTGTGATGCCAATGAGCGACGTGAAGACCTAATAAAGCGATGCCCTAAGATATTAACCACTTAACCGCATCATGATGCGGTTGATGAACCCCGTTCAGATCCTTGTCGTGCAAAGTGAAGAGATGTTTACCTAATTAAGGCGGTCTCGCTCGCGTGTTCCCCTGTGAATGAATTTTTAATTAATTCAGTCTATCCTCACAAAAGACAAAAGTCCCGTCCCACGCCGCCCCCGCCACGGGGTCTCATCCATTGTAGTGTCTCGTCGCCAGAGACAATCTATGGGATGGAGGTTGAAGGCACTTGGCATGACATGTCTATCCCCTCAGTCCAGACTCAAGCCATTAACGCTTATCGCAGTTGTACTCCAATTGCTTGAGACGAGAGGACAAGAGAGCCGCCTGCATCCTTGCACAGATAACTCATGATCCCTCAAGTACGTGCGACAAGCAAACACCGCCCCCACACATGCCCGTCATGTGCGATGTGCTGAATATTATCCATTACACTCCAGAGTTGCTTCGATCTGGCGCCCGCTCCTGGGCGGCGTACGTCAAGGGCTCAAACTTCAACACGCTTCACGATATCTTCAAGTGAATCTGCATGGCGTAATCCATATATTTCCGGGTATCTGATGCAGGCACCCGGATATGTGCAGGGAGACGTCTCTAAAGTGTAACGCTCCGTTGGCTGCACACATTTTGGGGGGAATTTCAAATTTTGAGATTGCAGCTCCGGAGACCTTCGCAGTCCTGACATAAATAGCCCTCGCTCCTGCACCACCCCCCAGCCCTAGCCGCCGGCTCATGCATGCATGTGGCAGCCGCTGTGGTATGTTAAGCATCCCAAAATGTCGGGTGGGGGGGTGTGGGGTGTGCTGTGAAAACTTTCGCATGTTGCGGGGTGGCCCTGTGGGTCAGCCGCTCACGAGGATGCGGTGAAAGTTTCCCGTACCGGGAAGAATGCGAAAAAGTTTCAATACCCATTCATACACAAATTAGACTTGTTCGGGGGCCGCAGCGGATGCGTTTTACAGGACGGGCCCTCGCTGAAAGTTGTGCTGGGTAAGCGGTCTCCTGTGACCGCAACGGTCGAAGTTTGTTGCTGGGTCGGGCGAAGGTGATTCGCGCCGCTAGCTGGCACCCGACCCCGCTGTGGAAAGCCACTGGAATTCATTTGAATTGTGGCCGACGACGAGTGCAGCTCTGCAATAAATACGAGGCTCTTTTGAAATTCAATTACGCACGGAACAATGATTCTTGGGGGCGATCGATAAGTTGCCGGATGTAGATGGCGGGGATTGGCGAAGGTCATGTGCACCTGCGATACATTTCTTTTCATCGTGCGAATGGTCTACGAAGCCGGAATGTCACCTAAGTTTCTGTGAAGGAAAAGGAGCAGCCACAGCGGTTGTCCTTTGTTGCCATTTCATTCCATTCTAAATCATAATCAAATTGAATCCCAGCATCACCGTTGATTTTTTGCTGAAACGATACACATTGAAATCAGTTGGCGCACAGCAGTCGTCCGCGTCCCTTCAGCAATCATCTCCCATCCGATACAAAGCCGGACCGGAGCGTCAAAAGTGAGCAGTCACAAAAGAAAATCCGAAAAATTCATTTTCTCCAAATGAACCGATGACATCTGTCCACCCGGGGACATTCAACAAAAGTCATCGTTTTCTTGTGACTTTGCCCTGAGGGGGAGGGTCACCGTGCGGGGATGCCAATACGGTCTCTGGCCACACGCTCCCGCTGTGGCATGAGGTTCAAGTTTGTTTTTCGTAGAGATTAAGTCAATCGCTCTGGCGACAGAATTCTCTTTTTCATTCAGACTGACTTTGACTTAAAGGATTTGAAGTGAGTCCTGCGGGAGGGACTTACGTCTCACATGAGGGGATTTGTGTAATCAACAGGTGATATTGGGAAATCTTTGCTTGGGAGTTTCGGTAGAGTCTGTGAGGGATATTCGCACGAACTACACACACCGTATTTGGATTTTGAGTTTTTCGTCAAACAGATGCACAAAATGTATCTAAGAAGATTGGAAATTCTGTAAAAAAAATTTAACCGTTGTGTAGCTTCCTATACCCACAATCTGTACCTTTAATCTGTATAAAGTTCTATCAAAACAGATAATCAATGGCAAAACAAAGGGTAATGAAATTTGACGAAGATGCACCAGCTTTAACAAAAAAAAACGTATCACAGTAAAATTTTGGCACCTACAAATGCTGAAATTTACAAAAATCCTGTTGAAAAGTAAAAATTACGATTAATTGAGAGCAGTCCCATTATTTTTCAACTTTCGTTAAGTTTCGTTAAGCTTCGTTAAGTTTCGTTAAATTCCATATAACTTCTCCAAATAAGCCCACTTTTCATTAAAAGTGATCCAATTACCAGAGTTTATTATAACACATGCAAAATAAATTCTTACCTCATCAAACCACATTGAAAAAAAATATTTATTTTCATGAAATTGCAAAAGTAATCAAATAACAATCCTATCCCCTCATCATGCTCTCAATCCAACCCATGTACTTTTCAATGAACGTGAACACGGTTGGTAACTTGCTGTCGCATCCTGGGGATGACATTGAGAACAGTCCGATGAGTTCACTGCGTGCCGGCCAACCGATTATGAGACCGCTGCCGTAGTCTGACTCACAAGGTCTGTTCGGATTATCACCCCAACTTTCGACGCACAACTGGTTGTACTCATCGAAGCTACTGCCCAGCTTCGATTTGCAAATCCTGTTGTCTACCACTTTGAACATACCGTACTTCAGGATGTCCCCTCTGTCACCACCTTCAAAATGTCGCTCACCATATGGATCAAGAACAGAAGGTGGACCAACATCCAAAACGGGTGGCGTTGGTGCTGGAGTGGCTGGTAATGGAACATCATAGGAGCCAGCAGGCGATGGAGGATTTGGAATTCCTGTTGTTGTTTTCATAGTACTTGTATAGATCGGACTAGTGTAGTCGTTTGTCGTACGATAGGTAGTGGTCGTCGTCTTCATGGTTGACGTCGTACATGGTGTAGTAGTAGTGCTAAGCATAACGTAATCACTGAATCCCGGCATAACAGTGAAGCGATCACGCAACGCTTCAATGGGGAGCCTAGAAATGTCGATCGGCGCCAGACTCTCGGAAAAGACTAAAGCTGTGGGCAGCTTAATGAGGGCGATGTCGTCAAAGTTGGTCGGGTACACGAACACCTGATCCGCGTTCACAGAAATGCTGAAGAAGTCCCCACGGATGTCATACTGCTGCTGTTTCCTGAAGTACAAGTCGACCCGAATGCCGTGCTTCACGCACGAGGCCGAAGTTAGGATCCACTGGCTGCTCAGAATTGTGCCACCGCACTTTTGTCCCGACTCCGTGACGTTTATGTAGACGTGATGGGGAAACTGTCGCAAATTGTCGACTGGTTGGCCATCGAATAGACGTCCATCAGGACCATCTGCCGCTGCAATAACGAAGACTGCCGCAAGGAGTGCAAGGACCGACAAGACGTGGTCGAGGTACATCTTGAGAGACTGTTGCTTGCGATGGGCAAGTCGAGGCATATTTATATGGCAGCGCTTCCTGTTTGGGAACTAGTTTGACACGCGATTGTTCAAGCAATCTGCTTGTTGTTCCTCCCTATCAGTGATCGATGACAAGTGGTAATTATGAGTTGACACGGTGGTAAGACAAAACGTGCTTCCGTTGGAAAGTTTGTGGAATATGGAAATTGTTTGCATTTACTTGTCGACTGGTGACAAACAATAGTTGTGGATAAAAGCGAAAGGATGTTCGATACGAACTGTAAGATGTCCTGAAGGTAAAGAAAACTGACACTTACCGCCGTACGCACGTTTCTGGAAAAAGTTTTAGAGACTGGTGTGGTTGATGTGGTGGTCGAGGGTGTGAGACTCATGCACTAGACTGAGGAGAATTCTGCGCAAAGATATCGAATCATTCGCTGAAAGGCTTCAATTGGCCCAGCAAAGGGCTATGAGGGACCATCCGCTGCGTTGTCCTCCCGCAGTTTGGGCCCTAGAGCAAATGGACTTAGGGCAAAAAAAAAAGAAGAAAACAGTTCATTCCCAGAAGGTAACAGTTTGTAAGGGATTGTGAACTATCTTGGGTCATAAATGAGGTGAACGGAGGACATCACAGAGCCATGTTAAGACATGGATTTGAACGGATTGGGATGATGGAGCCGTACTTAGCAACCGGACCATGGCTTGCAGCTCAATGCGCAAGTGCGCTGGCGACTCTAGACATGGTCGATGACTGATCTACCAGGAACCGCCGTTGTTCCCTTCACGAGGAGGAGGAATCTGACTTGTTTGACTCAACTTGTAGCAAAAGGTGTTTTCTCTGAAATGCCTGGGTCTTGTCCTAGACAAAAATCCTCTTTGGAATTGAGACGAAAACTTCCATGGCACTGTAAGTCTTTTGGCAGGGTAAGGGAGGTTTTCTGTAAAACCTGGGGCCTGTCACCGAGAGCGATCTGCGTGAATCAATACAGTTTCCCAATGCATCAGTCGTTTGGTGGCATAAGCTTTCGCGCAAGTAAGTGACTGCTGCTTTCACTTAGTTTCAAGGAACGGTCTGTCTTGGTTGCACAGGGCTTTTCCCAAGCACGCCTGGCCCTGGCGTTGCCGAATCTTGCTCCCCTTGGTATCCACATCACGGGAAGCACAATCGATAACCTTGATTCCGACTAAAAAGAAGTGGTTTTGGTTCAACTCGAATTGGAGCTTTGATGATCATTGACGCACCGCATGGCTTATAACACTAGCCTCACAAATATGTCGTCTGATGTGAGGACACCTATAATTCAGCTGCTCCGCTCATACAAAGTCCACTTTTCCTGTGCCCAGGGCTAGTCCTGGTCAGAAACTGAGCCGGGAAGGGAATTCACGCAGATTTTCACGGCCTGTGGAGGGGTCTGGAGCTGGGACCTGTGTTGAAAAACGACAACATTAGACTTCACACCTCTTTAGGTGACTTCGCGTTGGTCTTCCAGGCGGAAACCTTTCCGATCCTAATGGCCTCGAATGATATAGTGAACATTCGGTGGAAGGGGCATAGTGTCTGCGTCTGTAGCAACAGCCAAGCTGTGCTTAAGGCCTTACTCAACCCTCTGAGCACTTTCAAGAGAGTTCACGACGTTTTTTCTTAATTTGGCCGGCACCCGGATTTGTCAGTCTCCCAGGACAGCACGGGATCATGGGAGTCAAGACTGCCGATGAACTTGCGGAGCAAGGATCAGCAGAGGCACTCATAGGGCCCGAGCTCATCTTGAGGCTGCCTCACGGCTTCCATCGGCACTTGAGCCTCTCGACAGCACAGCCAGAAACGGCATAACTCTCTAGGATGCAGGCTGACCAAGCGCATGCTCCCAAACATCAGCAAGAAATCCGCGACTTTTCTGTTATTTACAGACAGAAAAGACTGCAGACGACTTGTAGGCGTACAATCGGGGCACTTCGCCTTCGAGGGGAAATGAAGGAAATTTCGGCGAGCTCTAGTTTCCTGGCTGCAAGGTACGACGACCTCAATGTACACATGAAAAAGAACAACGATATTTTAAACATTTTAACAAAAGAACTCAACGATATAAAGGAAAACAACAAACAAAAGGATATAACAATTCAAAATCTTCAGGTTGTTACTTCGGCACACAGAAGTTCGACTCTAGCCAGATCATTGTTCTTGCAAGAATGCAACTTGTTAGAAATAAGAAATTATTTCGCTCAATGAAGCCAAGTCACCAGGTTTTGATGGTATAAGGGCCAGAGATATAAAAAAGCACGTGGACATATTTGCTCCGATAATTGTTAAATTAATAAATATGAGTATAAGCGAAAGAAAAATTCCCAATATTCTAAAAACTGCTGTAGTTCGTCCAATTTATAAAGGAGGTGTGAAAAGTGAGATAGGTATCTCTATATTGCCGGTAGTAGAAAAGTGCCTTGAAGAGGTCATAGTAAACAGGCTACAAGATTTTATTGCTAAAAATTCTCTCATACATGCAAGCCAATACGGATTTCAAAAAAATAAAAGTACAGGTAAACTGTTGGGCGAATTTGCTAATTATATCAACAAAGGCCTGAACCAAAGCTATCATGTACTAGTGCTTTTTGTTGATTTCAGTAAGGCCTTTGATACACTGAATCACAAAAAACTCATAGAGGTTTTTGAATATGCTGGTATTAGAGGTGTGATAGCAGATTGGCTTAAGGAGTACCGACGCAACAGGCAATTTTGTGTCAAAGTCAACCAGACATATAGCCATAAGGAATCCGTGCAATATGGAGTCCCCCAAGGGTCAAAATTAGGACCACTTCTGTTCATCCTAAACACAAACGAGCTCCAAAGAGTTTTCAAGCAAGCCATATCATTCGCATTTGCAGATGACACGGCGATAGTGGTACACGGCAACGCATGTAATGCAGGATGAGTTTGATAATGCCGTAAAATGGTGTCATGACCACGGCTTAATGATCAACGCATCGAAAACAAAAATGATGTACATACGAAGTCCGCAGTTCAAAGCCACACAAAAACAAATCCTTTTCCGAAACGACTCCTGCATTAACTAAATAAGCTGTCCTATCGAGGTAGTGGAAACCTACAAATATCTTGGCGTCACCATTGACAGTTATTTTCTGTGGGATGCTCATATTGATAAGTTGCGCGTGAGCCTTAAAAAAGCTCTGTATGCACTTACTCATTTAAAGTACCATGCTACAACTTCCGTATTAAGTCAAGTATACCATGCCTTAATAGAGTCGAAACTGAGGTATGGTATACTTGCATGGGGCAATGCGTCTGTCACTCACAGGAATAAACTTCTGAAGTTACAAAATTCTGCCCTAAAAATAATAGATAGAAATAGCCAGCGTAACTATCCCGTACAAGGAAGGATTAAAGTTCTCTCAGTAGATGACGCTCATACTTGAATACTACGATGACAACCGGTTTGTCTCACCACTTCAACACAATATTAACACAAGAAGACGGGCACAGGGTATGTTCCAAGAACCCCGATTTCACAACAACTAATGTAGAAGACAGCTGAAGTGCAGTGTACCGGAAATATTAAATTCCACAAGAACTAGAAAAAAATTTTAAACATTAAAACAAGGAAAAAACATATTAAGCTTTATCTCTTAAGCAATACTTCTAACAACAGATAATGATTAGAAACCAATTTCATAAGTCTTTGAATTTTATAGTTACTTTTTTTTAATTTTAAAGTAAGCAATTGTATAATTTAATGAGGCGATTTGACGGTGATGTGGTTTGAGCTGAAAACTTAGACGCTTCATCCCAGAGGATCTCGCTGATATTCATCCGAAAGACAAAGAACGTTCCTTTTTAGTTGAACAATGAACCAGTTTTCACGCAACCCAGTGCTATGTTTTTCAACCTCCAACAAGAACCGCCCGAAACCCGGTCGTGGAAATGAAAACGACGTTTTATTTCAACACAAACTCTCCCTGGTTTGTAACTAGCTGGCTATCAGAACTCTCCCAAAACCTTAACCTCTTCCCACTAGTCAGTACAATGGTTCTTCTCGAGTCTAAGCGTGGCTCTATCTCCTTACCCAATTCCAGTTCGTCTGTCAACATTCTCCCGAAGCGGTGATGATTTGGAAAGTTTAAAGGACTTGTGATGTGTGCACAGCCGCATCTGAAAGCCGCAAACGAAAACCTCAAAAAATTAAAAATTCATCAGATGCATCCTTTGTCCAGTTAAAAGCGTCAAACCCGCATCCAATTAATGCCCTTTTCCTTCGAATCCAAATCTGACAACCGTTTCCACATTTCCCGCATCGCACTGCAGATATTTATCTCAGAGCACACGCTGCCGACGCGACATGTGCTGAGTCCCATTTGAAAACAAAGACCAAAAACATAAAGCATCGCTTACAAATTCATGACTTATCAAACGAACGCGTGTCCAATAAATCCACCTCTCTGCCCCACCATCCTCCGACGACGACGTCCGGCGTTATCTGACGACAATAAGGCTGTACGTACAACCCAGAATCGATATTGCTAATAAATCACGTAAACACCATGAAACTCGGCGCACTCTCCGCCCGCCCTCACCAGCCAGTGCCAATAAATTACTCCCCAACCACGCCGGAAACGTCAAAATCCCCGGAAACTGAGCGCAAGGCTGGTCGCAATCACCGAAAGCGACACAGAAAAAAACGGACACAATTTGTCACTCAGTTTCTAGCCGCTGGAGTGGACTTGGCACTCTCGCGGATGGAAATTAATATTTAAATTAACTCATCTGTGCGCGCGGGGGAGAGGCTAAGCCCAGCCCAAGCCATCAGCATAATTTACATCGCGACCCCTCATCGGGCGCCACCAGCGATTTGGGGTTTCGACCTGTCAAAACGAGGTCGGGTGGCGCTTTAGCATTTCTGTCACATACTCGGGTTTGGCGCTTGTTGGCTGGCTGGTGGGTGCACATCGAAATGTAATGGCCAACAGATAACGATTTGAAGAGGAATGTCGCCGACATTTTGACGGGAGTCTCCTGGGGGCGGTTTGTGGCTTTGGGTAATGTGCACCTGAGCCGGGTTGGGAACACGCGAGTGTTCGTTCAAGTGTGACGCGGACGATGGTGAAGCGAGAATTTCATTAACATTAGCACCTCATGGGGGTTAATTGGGTTTGTGTGATCATTGAGGTCACATATTTGCGAGAATTTGTATTGCAATCAGGATTTGAAGGGTTTGCGGGCGAGTGGGGACGATGGATGACAAAATGGTGAGTCAATTTGACACTTAGCGCTGATTCTTTAAATGCTATTTTTTACAGAGATCTTGTCGTCGGGACTTTCGGAAGAGTTTGGATAGAAGAGGGACGACAACACACAACACTTTCTTGATATTTACTCTGTTTTATGATGTGGACTGTTAGGTGCAGTTCTAATGAACGATTTTATTGTATACCTAATTGAAATTTAAACTTGCAAACATATAAGTACATTTTGCAGAGACATCGGAAAACGAGCTCATATTCGGGGCTTACTACCCAAATGACGCATATCACGAGAGCACATGCCGAAGTACGAGGGCTGTCTGATAAATAACCGACCTAACCATGATGCACGCGACTTTTTCAAATTTTTTTTATTTATTTTTCTACATAGTCTCCTTGTAACTCCACACACTTCTCCCAGCGATGCTCCCATCTCTGCAACCCTTCCAAATAGTACTTGGCATCTTTGTCTGCAAACTACGAGTTCACGAAAGAGATTGCCTCCTCATTTGACGAAAATCTCTGGCCGCCGAGCGCAGTTTTAAGTTGAAGAAACAAAAAAAAGTCGCTTGGTGCTAGATCCGGTGAATAAGGTGGATGGTCAAGCAGTTCAAACAGCAATTCGTGGATTTTCGCCATGGCGACTGTTGAGGTGTGAGATGGTGCGTTGTCTTGGTGGAACAAGACTTTCTTTTTTTTTCGTTTCTTCCTTTAGCTTGTCCAATAATGATGCGTAGTATGCTCCTGTTATAGATTTTCCTTTTTCAAGATAGTCTATAAAAATAATTCCATGGCTCTCCCAAAAAACACTCGCCATCACTTTCCCAGCCGAATACACAGCTTTAGGTTTTTGGGCCCGGTTCCCCCTTTTCAATCCAATATTTAGATTGGATTTTTGTTTCGGGCGTATAATGATAAATCCAAGTTTCGTCTACAGTTATCAATCGGCGCCAAAACTCGGTCTTATTGCCTCTAAACTGAGCCAACAGAGCGCTGGAAATGTTCATGCGCGCACGTTTGTGGTCTAGCGTAAGCAAACGCGGCACCCAACGCGCGGACAGCTTTCTCATGCCCAAATCTTGGTTTAATATGTGGCAAACACGTTCTTTTGACATCTTCATAATCTCAGCTATTTCTCTAACTTTAATCCGGCGGTCGTCTAGTACCAATTGATGAACTTTAGCGATGTTATCGTTAGTGGTTACAGTTTTTGGACGCCCAGGACGTTCATCACCTTCCAAGCTCCTGCGACCACGTTTAAATTCAGCTGCCCGAAATTTTACGGTGGTAAACGATGGTGCAGAGTCGCCATACACAGAGTCCAACTCATCTTTGATTTGTGAAGGCGTATTGCCTTTCAAAAATAAAAATTTAATTACAGCTCGATATTCAATTTTTTCCATTTTGGGGGAATCACCGAAATACACTCACAAAAACGACTGTCAACAGATAATGGTGCAAGATAAATTTCTGAAATTTTGGCGAGTAGCTATTATAATATGCACAATTTGAAGTAGAAACTTTTTTTCACTTGTGCCGCTAGCTTCACGTTGAGGTCGGTTTATCAGACAGCCCTCGTATGGGTCGAATGGGTTTGATCCAAGATGAGGAGGGACGCCCACTTATTTATCACGTGGTAAGGAGGACAGTGGACAAGCGGCTGCTCTACGAGAACTTCGTAAGCACAGTAAGTCCGGGTGACCTCCGCTTCAGTGCATCCATTCCTGTTCGCGATAGAACGGAAAGAAGTGTGGATCGAGGGTTTTATTGATGGCTACAATCTCATCAAACTTCTATTCATTGATTTCGCTTTGTTTATTACTTCAATGACCTCTTCCAGAGAAAATTCTTCTTCTTCTCCTTGTGGCGCTACAGTCCTGGGTGGACCTGGGCCTCAACCAACATGCCTCTCCAGTCAGCACAATCTTTTGCCAACTGCCGCCAGTTGCGAACTCCAAGTTGGTTAAGGTCCTTTTCCACTTGTGTGCGCCACCTTAGCCCGGGCCGTCCTCTGTTGAGTTGTCCCAATGGCTCAGATTCGAAGACTTTTCGGGCCGGAGCAGTGGTGTCCATACGCTCTACATGGCCTAGCCAAGTAAATGCAGAGTCTAATTTTTCGTCTTAGAGCAGAGGGGCTGCATATTGGAAAAGTGACGAGGTTGATGGTGCATTAAGAAGTTTATCAAAGTGGGCCTTGAGTGCTGGGCTTTAAGAATAGCAGAGATGTTAGATGCTCAGACTGCCTTCCGTTTCGTTCGCTCAATGAAAGGCATGTCACCTTCGGGCGAGATTAAGGATTTAGTACCATAGCGTCGCAACCCCCCTGGGTTTCACTTTGTCTTGACAGCCATATGCGAAAGCTGAAGTACTTGAGATTGCTAAGAGATCGACACTTAAGGGAGAAGGGATTTGGCTGCAGCCGGATTTATTCCTTTTGGACCCTTGGTCTTGACTGTGCTTCCTTGATAGCCATAATCTCATTTAGAGCGAAAATGGTTTGAAGGTAGATTGACGGAGAGACGAAGGTCTTTCCAGTTGAGGCCAACTAATTGTTCTTCTCTGACCGAATAAAGCACTGATCAGTGAGGCGGAGCTTACTCAGAATGTTCTCAACCAGAACTGCAAATGTTTTTGCCGTGTCTTTCCCTTCATACTAGTTTTATCGTCATTTACTGTCAAGTTGATCTTTGTTTGTAAACAAACGGGTGCCTCACTGACGGATAGCTGCGTTGATTCAGCACATCTCTGTCAGCCGCGGTGAACGGACTTTTGAAAGATGGTGCCCCTGGTGTTGATTTTTGAGCTTCACGTCTTCTCAAGAATGATGTTAAAAATGTAACATCCAAGGCCCGTCGCCTTGTGTTAAGCCTTGGAATACTAGTGAGTTTGATATCCTCGAGTGACGAGCTTGAAAGGAGTTCCAAAGTTAGACTTGACACTCATGTGGCACCTTGAAAGCCACGAAGAGGTGGTTGGTGTCAATCTGCATTTCTTGGGTGATATGCAGAAGTGTGACAACCTGCCAAGGACCTATCGGATGGTACAACAGGGAGGATCTTGAATGCGATGCTAAGGAGACTAAGCTCTCGATAATCTACTTTCTTGCTGTTGACCGAACAGGCGACACTGAGATTCCACTCTTTGGGCATGCTTTCCTCTGACCATATCTTGCCGATGATTGCGTTCAGGAGGTCCTCGCGATCTGCTTTTAAAAGTTCTGTTGATAGTGGAGAGAAGCTCCAGCTGCTGAGTTCAATGTTTATCTGGTGAAAGACCGGGGAACGGGATTCTCATCCATTGACCGTTCAAAATGTCACACACGACTTCTATGATGCACCACAGCCACGCTGGAATTTGCGGTTTGTGATCGCGATAGCTGGTCTGACTGTCAGGGCAGCTGGAAACGATAAAACACGGTTTGAGGAAAGGCGAGATTGAGTTCCTGGAACCACAGCTGCGGCTTCTCGATAAAGCCTATGGAATGAGGTCGCACTCGTTCAGCAGTTACGTAATGAAGTGGCGCACAGAGGGAGGTTCGCGTCATTCACTCACTGAACTCTGGAAAACACAAGAAATGCAAATGAATGTGCATACACACACATGTGTGGTGGACTGTCGCAAATTAATTTCTCGTCTGCAACATTTTAATGACAGCGGCCCTCCTTACAGTTGAATCGTCAAATGAACGAACAACGAACACGAGTCTGCACTTTACACCCACCCTGTCAGAGGCTGCCTCTAATCACACGTGCAACTTGCCATTGCCCAGTACGGGACAGTCAAGGACACCAGAGGCGTAGCCTCCCCCTGCACAGGATGGAGTCTAAACATGGACGCAGAGCGATCGTCTGCTGGGCGGTTGCTTGGGTGGGTTTTCTGAATAGGACTAGGTTCGGTTCATTAATTATTGCCTATCTGCGGGTGGGTGGGGTGAACAACAACCGCAGCTAACCATATCCATGTGGCGAATGTGGGTGGAGTGGCGACCAACTGCAAAAGTAGACTGGGACGGGGCTGCGCACCGCAATTCAATCCACATTCAGTGCGCCCCACATATGGAGTCATGTCACTTACCATCACTCACTTCACACTGATGTGGGCTATCAACAGGCTTAAAGGTGCTCAAGTTGGTGGGCCCTGATGGCTATTCGTTCCCATTTCGGTGACAAAAGTCGGCAAATCTGTCCACAGGCTTGTTAGTCAACTTCCGGAAAGGATGACTGCAAAGTGGGTCTTTACCTGACTCTTGGAGGGAACTCTTCAAGCATTGCATGAAACACTGTCGCTCTCTGTGTGTCATTCGACCGAGTGATTCATTTTTTTTGTAACTCAGAAGTGGGATTTGAGCGCACTAGGGGCTGAACAGATGGTAAAAAGAAGGACAGTCCTCACGAGCTTCTCGTTGCGTATACACCGAGTGGTACCTTGCAGCGCAACCTAACAGGTGCCCAGGAGAAGACAAAGTGACGGAACAAGGCCTTAAAAGACATCCAGCTATCACAAGAGCATAAGACACGCAGAAGACCAGATTTAACAACAAGGTCCGCGACCTGGTATTATCCAAGAATCGAGTCCTCTGATGAAATCGCTACATGGTGCAGGAAATCCGGGACAAGCAAGGGATCTACCCCGAACCTAACCACTGTTATGGCAGCCGATCGGATGAAGCTCTGGTTTAGGGGTCTGAAGCGTCTTTCAGGAAGCGTGCGGTGATGAACTGGAGGTCGAGGTCAAGGAATAGGATGGTGACATGATGCTTAGACCTTGCAAAAGTTTGTCCACCCGTCCCCTAAGTGTCCCTGAGAGTCCTCTGTGAAGGGATTACAACCAAATTCATAGAATTTTTTCCTTACTCTTGGGAGCATGCGCATGGCTTTCCTGCGTCCAAGAGTTTCAAGCCAGCTTAAGTAAACTGCAGCTGATCTGTTTTGATCTGTTGCAATGTTTTGACCCTCTTTTCACGAACGTCATGCCACCTTCGATTGATGGAAGACAAGACGCGGGTTGTCTCCATGCGTGATGGGGTCCTGGGAGAACCTCCCCTATTTCTCAAGGCGGGTGCTGTCAAGGTTTCAGCCAAATTGTTCTTTGGGCCGCATTTGGAAGCGGACTTTAGAAAAATGAGGAACAATATCAGTCGATGACTAGAAGCTTGTGGGAGTCTCTCTTCTCCTTCGATGATAAGCCACATCCGTCTACCGCGGAAATGGGTGGCATGAAGGACAACATGTATCTGAAATATTGAGCGAGAGGGAGCTGTCTGTGAGAGAGGTACCGCCTTTACGAATTCTGGGCCACAAGCCTGGCCATGAGACCACTTTAGAGCAGCGTTTGAGGCTGTTTAAGTGTAATTCGAAGAGTGTTTGCTGGCCACCAACGCAACATGGATTCACTGGTGCACAACAAAGGCCAATACACAGTCAAAGCAGTGGTTTATACCCGAAATCTGAGAGTCTCTGGTGTCCTTGACTGTGTCGCACTCGGCAATGGCAAGAAACCCTGACTGACTTAAACTGCAACCAACTTTAAACTGTCATGACAGGGAGCTCAAGTTCTGACACATGACAGATAATTTTAATGTCTGAACGATGTGCGTCTCAGTAGTGTTTAAAAAATTTCTTTCCGCCATGGAGTTCAAAGGGGAAAATGGAAAAGTCTTCGAACTTGAGCCATCGGGCCAACGCAACAGAGGACGGCCCAGGCTAAGGTGGCGCACACAAGTGAAGAAGGACCACAACCAACTTGGAGTTCGCAACTGAAGGCAGCTGGCAAAAGATTGTGCTGACTGGAGAGGCATGTTGTTTAAGGCCCAGGTCCACCTGGGACTGTAGCGCCACAAGAAGAAGAAGAAGAAGAAGAAATGGAAAACCGCAAGTTGCTACCGTTAGAGACCTCCGGCACGTCAATCATATTTGTCTCGAACCATAGTTCGTTACCGTGATACTGACAGCGTTGCAAAACGTCATGGAGGTGATCATAGAAACACAGCAACATCGGCAGAAATGGTTTGGAAAGAGAAGGTTCGAATTGAACGGAAACAACGTCGAAGTGAAAGAAAAATGTCTCATCAGCTCAATATGTAGTTGAATCGGATGCAACATAGCTTGAACTCAAGCCATTGAAGGTCCAAAAAGGACACGATCTTACTCAGCAACTGCACAAAAGTCGAGAGTCGAAAGAGCGAAGGAGCCGCTAAGCTTGCACAAAAATGGGGAGTTGCCAAATTAGGGGTTTTTTTCGATGAGTTGCCAATTGTTATCGAGGAATATGTTAACAAACAAATTGACCGAGTTTTCTTGCCAGCAGCCACACTGATCAGAATCTTCAAGCGTTCAAGCCATCCAGAGAGGACCCCTTACACGATGTTGAGGAGAATGGTCCTTTGGTAGAAAGGAGTCTCCTTCCCTGTGGGTCAGATAAACCTCACTCAGATGGTACTCATTGGGAGTGGTTTCAGTTGATCATCACTTACAGGCGTAAGAGGAACTGGGACAAGAACTGAAAAAGTGCTGTCCACGTCCGTTAAACAGGACCCAAGAGGAGAAAAATCACTACCACCCTGTTCAAGACCAAATATAAGTTGCGGGTGATTGAAGAGAATCTTTGGAGCACAAGGAAGGAAACACGTCGGCATCCTTGTGTGGCGCGAGGATCCTTCCAGATCGTACACATGTGCGATCGAACCCAAAGGCAGCGGGTGTGTCCACAGGATGATTTTCAACCGGATGGCGACAACAGCAGAGGGACTATCGGCAGTCAAGGGATCCCTCTCATTGTAGACCAAGAAAGGGTGCGAGTGCACAGTGGAGCATCAGAGAGCATATCCAACCCAACTCGCCTTACGGGGAATGGGCAAACCACACCCATACTGCCGGGTTTATGCAGAGCAGCAATTTGATTGCATTCACGTCGGTTCCCATTCCCATTCGATTCCCCATGTCAAGCGTTCACAGTATCCAACCTCTTCTGAACAACAGGACTTCAAGGCTTCATCACCTCATCTTCTTCCTTGAATGGCGCTTCAGCCCTGATCATCAACCAACATGTGTCAGCTTGAGCTAGCGCACTCTAAGTTGGTTCAGATCCTTCTCCACGTGTGTGCGCCATCTCAACCTAGGCAAAGACTTCAAGGCTGTCACCCAAAATCCATCCACCATCACAATGATTGTCAACATTTTTGCCAATTAGCTCTGTTCAGCGCTGACGTTGACACAGCTATCAGTTGAAGTGGAAGCAAATTTTCAAGTGATTGCCTCACTTTCCGAATTTCCACAAGACTGAATGAAATAATTGAAATCCAGCGCCGCACCGGAGAGCAAAAAAAAACTCAACAACCCTCCCACATGTGGGCGGTGTTCGGTTGCCAAATTTAGACATAGGCACGTAAGCCAGCCCCCTCCCCCTCCACCTCGTCGGGCTTTGTTTCGCGTGTGTATCGACAGATCGGATGAAATCGGTTTGTTTAGCAGCGACACCATCACCGTGCCTCACGATGCTTGCTAATGAATTTGCGAGCACACGGACATCCAAATATTTGCGTTGCCACGCAAAGTGTGCATAAAAGGCCAACACACACGCGAAGTGGATTATGAATGCTGGCTGGGAATGATTATTTATTGAACAGATCGATTAAAGCGGGACCAGAGCAAGAGCCAGTTAATTGGGGGTTAGGGCTTGAACTGACATACGTGCGGGTGAACTTAATTGATGTTTTAAGTGTCACGACGGGGTGGAGGTATGCTGGCAATTCATTGGGGGGCGCCACCATATTGCCACGAACTTGCGGCACACAAAACGGAGGCGGTGCTTATCATCAGTCGCAAGAAGATGGAGGTAATAGTTGGAGAGCAGGCAAACAGGTCCAAGAAGTGCTTGAAGTACTTAGGAGTCATTTTGGACAACAGGCTCTCCTTCGGGGAACACGTAAAGTATGCCAGTAGGGAGGCATCACTTGTCCAAGGAGCACTCTCTCGAATCCTATTGGTGGACCCGGGAATGCAATTTTACTCTCATGTGTAGTCAGTTCAGTTCTGCTGTCTGCAGCTCCAATTTGGGCCACAGCACTCACTTCAGAGCGACTGAAAAGGGATGATAAGGTCAGCGTACAGACTCCGCGCAATACGAACTGTCAGTGGTTTCAGGACCATTTCCGATGAGGCGGCGTTCGTCATAGCAGGAATACTACGCAAAGGTAATCTTGTTTACGAGGGACAGGCACCAAGCCAAAATTATAAAAGGAGAAGAACGAGCAGCATCCATAACAATGCGGCAAGCCAGAGGGGACGCCTCCACAAAAGGAACGTGGACGCTTGTTCTCATCCTTGTCATCGAGACATGGATATCAATATCCGCAGGGGAGTGCAACTAACAACTCTCACCGTTCCTTCCTGGACACGGCTGCTACTGGAAATACCTGCACAGGTTTGCGCATGACAACTCGGCGCTGTGCCCGCAATGCCCACACTTTGAGGAGGACGCATAGTACGCAGTTTTGAGCAGGAGAGGCAGTTGGTAAACCTGCAGTCGCTTCGCGCAGGAGAGGCAGTTGGTTAACCAACCAAGCATCGACAATATGAACCCTTCCATGATGAGATCTGTAGAGCCCTGGAATGAGGTATGCTCGTTCATTGTAAAGGTTCAAAACTTTGACAGGCTGAAGCAGAAAGGATTGCCCTCTAGATCAGAGCGTGTGTCGCTACCATCCCCGCAAAGTTATACCGAACGGCAATGCCGCGGGAAGAATAGTTGAAGTGTGCAGGGTGTGAATAAGTCTTCTTCTTCTTATTGCGCTACAGTCCGCGGTGGATCAACTTGGGCACTGCAAGTTGTTTGAGTTCCTTTTCCACTTGTGTGCGCCACCTTAGCCTGGGCCGTCCTCTGTTGCGTTGTCCCAATAGCTCAGATTCGAAGACGCCGGAGCAGAGGTGTTCATACGCTCTACATGGTCTAGCCATGTAGTGCTTAAACGGATAACTACTTAGGTTAAAGCGGGTTTCGAATCGTGCATTCTGGTAGCTCGTGCCGCTAGTATCTTCGGAAGATTACCACGTCCTAGGGCGCATCGCAAAAAAAAAAAAACATTTTGCCATTGCCCATACGTGGTCTAAGACTTTCCAAAAAATATCCAAAATTAATTGATTGGCACGCCACCACAGTCTACAAGGGACCTGGGCCAACTATTTTTTTTGGCAACTGCTCGTGCTGTTCGGTCAGCAGTGTAGGGGACCTACAGTTCATAACCGACTTCGAAAAATTAAGAATTGTTGAGTTGTGGCATAGAAAAGTTGGAGGTCCGAACCTGGGACCCTCACCATGTGAGTCGACATAGTTTCCTTCTCTTGACCGCTGTCATTGTGGCACAAAGAGTCACTTTTTAGATTTTTAATTGCACCTTTTCGGGCCCTACGCCGAAACGACACCCGACCAGTGTTGTTTGGCAATCAAGGTTCGACAAGAATTCGTAGATACCTGCTGTTGCGGGCACATAACGCCAGTCCCCTTGGTGAAGTTTGCAAGATAAAGAGCCTGGGCGAAGACAATAGCCCCTGTCCAAAGATAAACTGCCTTCTCTCTATCCTACACACAGATGGAGGCAACAGAAACTTATTCCATTAGGTAATCACCACTTGTCATTGAGAATATAGCCCGGCTTGGAACTGGACCTTCATTAACAAGTCTCTTCACCTGAAGCGGTCTTTTCCAATTTCGCAGGCCAAGTTGTCTGAGGTCCTTTTCAGCTTGTGGCCACCATCGTGTCCTTGATCGTCCTCTAATGCATTGTCGGAGTTGACGTTTCGTCAGGCAGTGTCGTCCATGCGCTCTACATGGCTTGGCCATTTTAAGCGTTGAATTCATAGACACTAGGCTGGCCTCATGTCGGGCATAGTGTCTGGGTCAATCTTCTTCTCCAAGAAGCAATGGCCCAAAGATTGAACTTTTCACGTGAAAAGACCAAGGGAGCTTTTTCATCTGTTCTTGAGATTCTCCAGTCCATAGAAGATGACAGTGCTGATCAAGGCGTCCAAGAGATGGCTCTTCTCCTCAACTGTCTCTTTTGCCAAAAGAAACAGCGGTTGTCCAGTGGCATTCTGCATTTTACCTCGGTAGTGATGTTGATCGAACGGTTTACTTGAGAACCCAAGTAGACTTCCTCCAAGTTGGGGCTACCTAAGCTGACGTACTGTCTGAGTCGTCGATGTTGTTTTTCCTTTCTTGATGTTGAAAGGACGTTTGAAACATCGTGCCCCTTATGTAGGCCAGTGAGCTTCGCACGATGTCCTCAAGAACGATGTTGAGAACGTCACATGACAGCTCAAGGGATTGTCTAAAACCTTGTTTCACTTTAAAGGGGAGATCGTTTTCGACCTTGATTCAGTAGCGAGATGCTTAGGAGACTCATCTCCCGAATGTTGACGCAGTCGTAGGGGTCTACCATCTTGTGGACTGGCTAAATCAGTTCCCTTCGGGCATACTCTCGTCTCACCATATCAGTTACAGAGTAGTTGGTCCACGTACCCTATCAATTCATCTCCAGTTGCCTTGAAGAGTTCCGTAGACAGCCCTTCTGCACCACCGACTAAGTGCGATCTGCGAGTCTCGATATCGTTCTCTTGACTTTATCCTAGTCAGGCGGACGGAATTCTCAGCTAACACCGTCCATTTTGTTGGGTGGAACATTTTGCCTTTTAGCGGTTTTGCTGTCTTCCTCGTCGAAGCGAGTTTTCTAGACCCACAGTACTGACTGCGACTCCTAAGAGGAAAGTGAAAGTCAAGGAAAAAGAAAGGTGGTGGGGTAAGCCTGACCAACTTTTGGGACCTAGTATTCAAGGCCGCTTAAAGATGGCGTATCACTTGTTGACAAGGAGCGAGGCGTTAGCGAATAGCGGGGCGCAAGCGTCCGCGTTGTTGTCGTTTCTCAGTCTGGACCTTGGAGCAGCTTGAATTGCACAAGAATTTTGGATGGAATCCTTTCTTTTCCAATGAAGTGCATTTTCCTCGCGGCGGCAACGTTAACAAACAAAATTGGGTGCATCTGGGACTCCGTGGAAAATCCGCACGCAAGACATTGCATCCACAGGGAGTGAGAGCGAGAGAGAACACAGTTTCGGCCAAAGATGGGCATCACGGAGCCATGCTATTCGACTTTTTTCATGTACTGGAATTTAAGACACGGACTTGGACGACCTCTGGTTTAAGCGGAATGGTCCATGGTACCACATAGCCCATCCCATCATCTATCTTGGGCGCAGAATATTCCGAAATCGTGCTATCAGCCGTCTTTGCACAGCCATTTGGAGCGCTTCGTACCTGCACTTTGGACCCCTTTGGACTTTGTTTTTGTGAAGAACTAGGACCGATGTTATGGCAACAATTAAGACAGCCCCAATACCATTCATGTCACAGCCCACAAACCATCAACAGGGGCTGGGAAAATTGAGATGATAGAATGCGCTACTGTGCACCAAGTCAAGGCAGCCACTCGAACAGCTGCTCATGGGAATACAAGCGGATGCAAACTGCCGAGATGAGATTTCTCGAATGCTGTTGCAGGGGGTACCTAACTTGGGTGGGGTAAGAAAGGATGACAGAGTGGAGGGAACTAAATGTTCTTCAGATTGACGCATGTTTCCCGTTCCACACGACTACCGAGGCGTGCCTTAGATACGGTAGGCAACAGCTCAGCAGACCCAGACCGTGGAGGTTGAATCAGATCTCTAAACTGGCCTGGTTGAGCTTCGGTGTAGCTCCTAATGAGTTCGAGTCTTTAGCGGATGTTCAGGCGGCGTGGGGTGTCACGTGTGTGTCACGCATTAAGTAGAACATGCGGGTCACTGAAAATTATAACGATGAAGATGGGAATGTGATGATGAGAAACTTCAAAGACGGTTCAAATAACTGTAGCTTGACACCGCGATGTTTGGGGGTCCCTGTCTGTTGGTTCACGGCACGAAAAGTTAAAAAAAGGCGAAACTCTTTTCTTTCTGTCCGTGCCTTGTGCCCATGTGACCCCATATCGAACGTAAACGCTCCACCATCCCCTCCAGCAAAGCCTTTGAAGCATAGTCTTCCTTCCACACAAAGATCCCCGAACGACATGTGTCAAAATTTCCCCCCATCATCGCAGCCAATGAATCATCATCGTTAAGGAACTCTTCAATTTGGGACATTGCCAAGGAAAACCCTCCCCTCCCCAAGAAAAATCCAAACATTGTTGCTGAGCACCGACACACCAACATCACTCGACTCTGTATCGATCCGCTGTTGCATTGAATTCAATTACACAACCCACCCCCACCGCCGGCACACATACACACACACACATAGCCCCGCACAAAGGGTCAAAATGAAATAAACCCTTTCGCGTTGGCCATAATGTATCTAGAAGCCCCATAGCATGCAATAAAATCCAATAAACTTAATGGCTTTGCATTTGAAATGCAGAACGACGGTCGTCGTTGCTGCCACCCCCGCAACTATCCCCGGCCAGCCGCAGCCGTCTCTGGCCTGCGGTTGGCTATTGCGCAAAAGTCGCGGGGTAGAGCGCATACGAGAATCATGCTTTCGGACACGTGAAATGCATTTCAATGGCATTCAATGGCGAACCGCACACAAACAGACATCACATTTTTCGAATTATGCCGGGAGGGGGAGAGTTTGTCTGATCTGGAGCGCGTGGGCTGCATCCGTGCGGTTGATAAAGCCTTCTGCAGACTTGCAGCTTCGCTGCAGTTTGCTTGTACTCTGACGGGTCGAGATAATTGACAGAAGGGAACGATGATTAACGCAGGCTCACCGCAGAGATCCGGCAAATTCCAGCCAGATCGGAGCACAAGCCTTGAATGATTGATGCGCGTTATGTACGCACACACACACACAGCCGAGAGACGTCTCATTAGGATGTCTAGCTCGGGTGCAAGTCGCTCATTCAAATATTCAGCGAGTGCAAAGTCTCGTCTGGCATCGGTCGGAAGGAAGGATGAGATGGAATGGGAGCGATGTTTGTCGAGCAAACAAGTGACAGCGTTCGTTGAGAGTTCTCGCTCTGTCTGGCGCTGAACGGTGGCATTCCCCAGGAGGGCGGTGGTGGCTGATTGGAATATTGAATAATTAAGACATCTTTGGAGTCGACGACTCGACGGGGCTTAGACTGTGGTTGGAGTGGGAGTTGGAGCGGCTCTGAGGGATGGGAGTTTTTTTTCGGCAAAGGGGAATTATTGAATATCCAGACTAAAGGATGTCCAGGTCTGCGGATGTTTCGCTTGACACATGCTTGGTTGCTCCTAGAGTCAGTGAACACACGGTTTTCATGGAAATGGAATGCAGATGGCAGATGAAACGTGTGCATCTTGCCAGGATTAGATGATAGTTGCTCCCATTGCACTTACGGAGAGGGGAAGTTCCAGATGACGGACGGATGAGCGTTTGTTGCTTCATCAACTATACCCATGGCGGCGGATAGGCAGAGCCTTTATATATTTGACTGAAAGCTGAGCACAGACTGATCTACAGTGCCGTGCAGATAATGAGCAACGCAAGGAGTTGTCTTCTTCTCCAGAATTCAAAGAATTTTGCACTCAGCCTTCAAATGTGCATTTCTAAACAACGAGTGCCACAAATAAGCCCTGAAGTCGGAAGGAGTGCCCTGCATTCGGTCGTAACTATAGCGATCGAAGAGATTTTAAACAACTTTTACCGGCTGCATTCTTCTTTCGGTTGCGAAAGTAAACCTTAATAAACGGACACAGGGACACAGTTTTGGTGAATTTTTCAATTCTTTGTAAGCTCTGAACTCTGCCATTAAGTATGAAAAGCAATTCCAATCGAAAGGTTGTTGGGGAAAGAATCACATGCCTGAAATGTGCATAAGAGTGTTTGTTTTGTTTTATTTAAAAGACACTAAACTAAACAAAGGTTACTGCCTGGTAGTAAAATTAACCAGTTTTCGAGTCTGAGCACTCCAGTGCAGTGTAAACCAACCTCCAATAAATAAAAAAAAAATCTTTAATCACTCTTCTGCACACTTCTGTTTCTAGAGTTCAGTGCATAACACAGAAAATGTCAAACGGTGTTAATTCGCATGACTTTGGTGGCCAATTAGCGTTGCCAAAATGTGAAAATGGTGGACCAAGAAACTTCTCACGCAAACATGCCACAATTGGCCTTTCTCTTCGGCTTGCTGGAGCCACTCACGTTCAAGTCATAACCATAATTTCCAGGCCACAAGAAATCGGTTATTTAGTGTCTCCCTTCCGCTTTTTTGCCCTTCGTTCAATGCTTCATAAAAAGTGTTACAGTGATCGGATTCAGTTCAAATATGCGTCGTTTGGTTCGATAATCTATCTCCATCTTCATAATACCCCCCTCGTAGAAGCCCCCTCTCCTTATTTGCGAAGAACTCGGACAGCCACCTTTCACAAGCCTCTTTTGAGTTCAACTTCGCACCACCAAGGGCGTTCGCATGGACAGGAACAGGTGGCAATCACTTGGCGCTATGCCCGGGCTATATGGTGGATGCGATAAAGCCTCCCATCCGAGCTCCTGTAGCTTCTGAGGAGTCATCAACTAAATGTGTGTTCTGACGTTGTCCTGGTGAAACACTACACCCATCCTGTTGGCCAATTCTGGACGCTTCTGGTCGATCGCCTGCTTCAAGCGGTCCAGTTGTTCACAGTAGATGGTTGAATTAAGCGTCTGGCCATATGGGAGCAGCTCATAGTGGATGATTCCCTTCCAATTCCTGGCCGTCAATCACGGCTTGGCCACTGTTTGGGACAATTCACCGGCCTTCAACCACAACCGTTTTCGCTTGATATTGTCGTATGTGATCTATTTTTGTCTCTGCAGATGGCACGATCTCTCGCCAGCTACCTCCAATTGGACACTCCAAGTTGGTTCTCCACTTGTGTGCACCATCTCAACGTAGGACGTCGTCTGTGGCGTTGTCCCGATGGCTCAGAATCGAAGACTTCTTGGGCCGGAGCAGTGGTGTTCATACGCTCTACATAACCTAGCGATCTTAAGCGTTGTATCTGAAGACGCCTGACCAGGGCCCTTGCCTTTAAAGGTCGTTGTTGAATCTCCCTCCACAGACGCCGTTAACGCGAACAGGACCCAAAATCGAGCGCAGAACTTTTCTCTCGAAAATACTAAGGAAGCGCTTCCTC
Source organism: Eristalinus sepulchralis (assembly GCA_944738645.1). Taxonomy (NCBI): domain Eukaryota; kingdom Metazoa; phylum Arthropoda; class Insecta; order Diptera; family Syrphidae; genus Eristalinus; species Eristalinus sepulchralis. The sequence continues at coordinate 66,896,039 of OX122883.1, forward strand.
ATCCGATTTTAATAGTGTCCAAGTTTCCGCACCGCAAAGAAGGGAAAGCTGTTATGCAAAACCAGTTAAGTCCTTTGAGAGTGGGCCCTTCTACTCAATTGTCTCTTTAGGCCAGAGAAGCAGGAATTGGCAAGAGTGATTCTTCGCCTGAGTTCGGTACTGGTGTTGTTGTCCCTATTTACCGGGGACCCGAGGTAGACGAAGTTCTTGACTACCTGGACGTTTCTGCTGCATAGCCTGATGCTCTACCCGAGACGTCGGTGTCGTGTGTCCTTCCTCGATGACAGCATGTACTTCGTTTTGCACTCATTAACCACCAGACCCATTTTAGCCGCTTCTTCTTCCACGCCAGCAAACGTGTCAATGACGACACGTCGTGTGAGTCCAATCACGTCAATGTCGTCAGCATGAGCCAGCAGTTGACGAGGCTTTTAGAAGATCGTGCCTCTGGTGTTGACCTGTGAGTTACGCACGATCCCCTCAAGAATGATGTTAAAGAAGTCGCATGACAGCGCGTCGCCTTGTCTAAAACCTTTTTTGACATTGAAGGTCTCGGTAAGTTCGTTCCCGACCTTGACGGAGCAGCGAGAGTTCTCCATCGTCATCCTACACAATCTGACAAGTTTGGTAAAAATGCCAAAACTATACATGGCACTGTATAGCTCGTCTCTATGCACACTGTCATATGTGGCCTTGAAATCGACTAATAGGTGGTGAGTGTCGATTCGAACTTCTTGGGTCTTTTCCAGGATCTGCTGTAGTGTGAAGATTTGCTCGATGGTGGACTTCACTGGCCTGAAACAACGCTGATAAGGGCGTATCAGGTTGTGGACGAACGGTTTTAGATATTCACACGGTTTTATACATTTACACGGTTTCAGACAATACGTCAGAGAGGATCTTGTACCCGGTGTTAAGGAGACTGATCCCTCGATAGTTGACGCAGTCGAGGGGGTCTCCTTTTTTGTGGACAAACGACGCTAAGGTTCTACTCATCAGGCAGGCTTTCCTCCGACCATAACTTACAGATGAGCTGGTGCCGGCGCCCAACCAGGTCATCTCCAGCTTCTTTAAACAGTCCGTCCGCTCCAACAGCTTTGTTCGACTTCAGTCCCGATATTGCTATTTTGACCAAGTCTAAGTCGGGCGCTGATCCTGGTTTGAACTTTGAATACTTTCGCAACGTCTTGTGTTTTCGCCATGAATCACCCAAAGGGAGCGATAGCATCAGTCTGCAGACAAGTTCGTTGGCTCTTCTATGGCTCATCCGAAACTTATTTGAAGGATGAAGATCTTCAGTCTTACACCATTAGAGGACAAATCATTCTACACTGCACACATCATCAGCTCAGTCAGCAATTAAATCAAACGCCGCCTGCACATGTTGATCTCTTGCGCCTCGAGGCCGCCTTTGAGCCTGGAAACTGTGATGTCCTCCCCCGCACAAGAGATGTATTCATAATGCGTCACTTGTTTCAGAAAGACGTAAAACCCTTGAAATTCACTTCAATAAATCACAATTTCCACCTTCGCCCGCATGCCGCCCACAGTGACTGTTCATCGCCGTGCGGACATCCCCAGGCAGGCGCGATGACCGCGTCATGCGGTCCCAAGTTGACAATTCATCTCTCATCGCTCGCGCCTTGGTGACACGTCCCTCCAATTAATCCCTTTAAAATGTTTTCATTCACCCCCTCCCCCCTCTCCCACACCAAAAGGCTCAAAAAGTGAAAATTTAAATTTCACCTCATAAAGCAGGAAGCGGAGGGAGAGAGAGAGAGAGAAGCAATTTTTCATATTTATTGCGGCAGGGGTGGCTTAGCGTCATGGAGGCTGAATTTTTTCTTTGTTTCTCTTATTTATGTCCCTTACGCTCGGCGTTGCCACGGTTCGATTGATTCACGTCGCGACGGTGAGTTGGCGTGTTTTTTCTGCTCGACGTACACGGCACACAGAAGTACAATAAAACCGCCCAAGAGTATTTCGTTTGTGTAGGCACACGCTTCACAGATGACGGTTACTTAAGGGTGCAGAGCCGCCCCTCCGGTTTTTCCCATCTAATGAAAAACTGGTAGCGCCTGCATGGCTCTTAACTGTTGACGAAGAACGAAACAACACAAAAATCGGATGAATTCACTCTTGGAGGAGTGAAAGTTTGGAGGACTTTCTTTCTGGTGCATTTGAATGGGAATTGCTTGGGTTTCGGACAGGGGAGACGTCATTTCTGTGAACGTGAAGAGTTCAATGCGCTTCTAAGGAGACAAGTGTGTTCCCTCACATTAGGGTGCCCCAGCACCCCCTCTTGGAAGCTTCCGAATGGCGCCTGCCACCTGCCTGCCCATCGGTTAAAAAGGTCAAGTTGGCATTAAACTCCGTGCCCGTTTCGCATCTCCCTCAAAGTGCAGTTAGAAGGGCAAACTTTTACTGCAGCTCACTGCGAATCCCTTGAGAGCTATTGATTGCAAAACAATGCTCCTTGATGATGGAAAGTTCGTTGCGTTGCGCACGACTTAGCCGGTGATTTATGGCGAGGCTCACGAAGGCAATTGTTCCCCCTCAAGGTGATTCATTGCGCGTTCTCCCCAGCTTGCGTAGGGCGTGTAAATGACTTTTGACTGCGTGAATGGGCTTGAAATTTCATATTTGCGGTTGGCTGATGATGAATTTCGCATTTCGTAATGGCGGCTGTGACGTTGGTTCGTATTTTCCGGTAAAATGTCGTTCATTCGGAGGGACCGCATGAGATTTGTGTCGTTTTCCTAACCAATAGAAACACATTTTCTGGACAAAATTCGACTTTATTCATCAACACAGTTTCCTTCAAGAGTGATACAATCAGTCAACGCCGCCCTAACATTTCGATTCAGACTTCATTTCATTTCAGACTTCAGTTCCGGCGATCACCTCCTCATTTAAGCCAAATTTATATCCGGCGAGCATCCTTTTGAGGTCCAAAAAGACGTAGAAGTCGCTGGGGGCAAGATCTGGAGACTACGGTGGGTGCAGAAGCAGCTCAAAGCAAGGACAGGGCACTGAGAGTCCCAAGTTGGGTTCGAGCCCTATGGGTGCCTCTTTCCATCCTTGCCCAGCAAATTCCTCAGCAATCTTGTCTCCCATGATCCCGTGGCGTCCCGGGAGGCTGGCAAGTCTGGGTGTCGACCAAATTAAGAAAAGACGTCCTGAACTGTCTTTGAAGTGCTAAGAGGGTTGAGAAAGGCGTTAAGCACAACTTGGCTGTCGCTACAGACGCAGATAATTCACCGCTTCCATGTATTCTTCACAAAATCATTCGACGCCATTAGGATCGCAAAGGTTTCCGCCTGGAAGACCAACGCGAAGTCACCTAAAGAGGTGTGAAGTCTAATGTTGTCGTTTTCCAACGAAGACCTCAGCTCCAGACCCCTCCATCATCTGTGAAAGTCGACGTAAATTCCCTTTCGGACTCAGTTCCTGACCATGGCTAGTCCTGGACACGGGAAAAGTCGACTTCGTATGAGCGGAGCAGCTGGATTATTGGTGTCCTCGCATCAGAAGGCATGTCCATGAGTTACAGGATATGCAGTGCGCGATGTAATCACACCTCCAGTGCGAGTTGAACCAAAGTCCTCTTCTTTTAAGTCGGAAGATAGCTTTGATTGTGCCTCCTGTGATGTCGATATCAACAAGAGGCACATCCAGCAATGCATTAGCAGAGCACAGCCAGGCGTGCTAGGAAAAACCCCTGTGCAGCCAAGACAGACCGCCTTGAACGTCTAGCGCCGCCTGCCTACTTGAGCATACAGCCGCTAGACGTAGTCTGGTGACAAGTGCCGCTACATCGTACAGCGCTACACCTACAGCGTAATCCTGGCTGTGGGTATAAGATCCATTCAAGGCGACAAGCAAAGAGTCAACCATCACCCACCACAGGAGAGGAGAAAAGGAGGCAGGACGCCAATGAATCACTTCGCCGTATTCTCAGGTCGCTTTTCACTTTCCACCAAAAGTCGTACAGTCAAGAGCACACTCATATTCTTCTTCGTTTTTCCATGGCGCTACATTTGGGCAAATGTAGTTCCACCAACCTCTCCAAACTTTTCGGCATGAAGGAGATGAGACTTGTAGGCCTGAAGTTTTTAACGAGAGAGAGAGTGGTTCCTCGAGTAGTAGCTGTGCGCCAGGAGCTTGGAATGTACGCCAGCACAAGGCTGGCAGTGCTGATGGTGTTTGGACGAGGAAATTAAGCGACATCGATGTGCTCAAACAAGTTTAAGTCTCTCTTGGCTGAGTCAATGGACACTTCTTCCACTTCTTGTGGCGCTACAGTCCGGGGTGGACCTGGGCCTCAACCAACATACCTCTCCAGCCACCACGGTCTTTCACCAGCTGCCGCCAGTTGCGCATTCCAAGTTGGTTGAGGGCCTTCTCCACTTGTGTGTACCACCTTATCCTTGGCCGTCCTCTGTTGCGTTGTCCCAATGGCTCAGATTCGAAGACTTTTCGGGCCGGAGCAGTGGTGTCCATACGCTCTACATGGCCTAGCCATCTTAAGCGTAGAGTCAATGGACACTAATGCCATGTCTTCGACTCCATCCTTAAGGGACAACGTCATAAAGAAAGACAATGTCTCTGGTGGGGCACAACGTCCGTGGCTGGAAGTAACCAGCACAAGATTGGGCTACATGGAGAGGCATGTTGGGAGAGACCCAGAGAAAGAAAAATTCTGCCAGAAGTCCTTTTCTAGTTCGACTATAATAGGAGCTTTAGAGATACACACCGGAGTTCAAAAGGTAGGCTCGATTGTAAGATCCTGATTGAAGAAATTTGCACCTAACATCAGGGAACTGTTGATGTCATCTGATTCGACTTTTAAGAAACGCAGGAGTTACGAGAAACCCGCTCAAAAACCAAAGCTTGTGAATGTTAGGACACAAGAGATCCTTGCGATATCGGTTTTGACATCCAAACATTATGCCAATAGCTCGATTTGCATTTTAAATCCTCTCCGACACCTTCTCTTAAGGAGGTTGAAGTGCGACGCGACAGATAAACCCGCAGATTCACATGTTGCGACAACGTCGCTTGTCTTCACCAGCACCGCGCACCAGCACCGTTCGTAAGTTTCGCCAATGTCTTAAACTGAGTGGATTACGTCAAATATCAGTGCTCACGCTGACTTGCGTTATAATGCAGAGCAGCAATTGTGCAAGTAACTTCCGAGTGCAAGTGTCCAACATTTTTGTAGAGATTCACTGAGAGGTTGCAATTTGAATCAAGGAAATCAAACACTCCTGTCCCTCCAAAGGCCAAAATTATTATTTGATACTTCTTTGACAACCTTGGCAATTTTCCCTACGAGAAATTTTTACAAAATTACACTCTCCCCAGCTTCGCAAGTCGTCCTCAACTTTATTCCGAGACCCCCTTTCTCAGGAATTTCCACCTTCTTCATCGCCTCTCTGCAACTATCCTTCGAAACCCATCCTCCCATCCTCTTTAAACTGTCCTCCGCCCTTCTCAAGTAATCACCTCCAAGTGAACTCTTTTCGATATTCAGGTCAATTTGTTCGTCAAAACGTGGCAAATAACGCGACACGACCAACGACAACTCATTAGTGCTTCTTCTCGAAATTCAAATAAATTCTCATTTCTTCAACCTTGACTTTACACTTTCACCCCGCTCCTGGGTCCGCAATTCATTTCATCCGATGAAGCACCATCGCCACCATCGGGTCAAGAGGCACTGCTGCAACCCCATCGCCTCACGTGCCTTCAAGCACACTCGAGAGGTAGTTACTCCTAATCCACCCTCGTTACGTCGCACAAACTACAGCAATGACTGCTGAATATCGATGTCGACGACGCACAATGAAGGCAAATCGTTTGCACAGGCACTTGGATCGGGTACACGATTCCCGGGAAACAATTTCAAACGCATCGCGAACGCGAAGGCAATTGTCAAAAGTATTCACTTGAGTTTGACGTTTTCACTTAACCACTGTCGCTTACCGTTGATTAAATGTTCACTGAATTGGATTATCCTCGCGAGCGTTCCTTCATCTCCATGACCTTCATTGGGGGTGCTCCTCATCCTCCCTCCGTCCCCCCATCCGTCCTTCGTCGTGTTTAGCGCAAACATTGGATGGGGAGAGAGCGAACGAGGAAGCAAATTAAATAACGTGGAACAAATACACCCGCGCGTGGGGATCGAATACAAATTAGACGCGCGCTGAGGAGACGCCGACGGAAGGGAATCGATACCTTGCCTACATACAACCAATTTAATGCCTGATTTAGTCGGCACATGACTGCTACGCACGGTGGAGGGGCGGCCGGATGTGCGAGGTCGTGTGTGCGGAGAAATGACGAAAGTGGCGCGGTTCCCGGAGAATCGCGAGAATCGCGGAATCAAATCTCAAACAATCGAAACCGATGAGGGTTGGTTTCGAATTCTAAAAGGCCCTACGAATGGTGGGGGGCAGGGGGGTGTGTTCATGCGAAAGAGCGACTCAGTTATGCGGAATCATCAAAAACGGATATTAGACGGGATAAGTGGCACACGTGAATGGATTCCCATGAGCGATGGGAAGGGAAGCGGTAGGCGCCTAATTGAGAGTTTACGATTGAGATGCGAGGGGGGAAATCTGTCGTTAAGAACTGGAGGATTTGCAATCATGCGCGCGCTGTCATGGTGATCAGTGATACGTGTGGAGGATCAGGAGTCACGTCTTGGTCGGAATGAGGATGAACATATGTATTTTGGCGGCAGTTCCTCGACTGTCAATTCAGGCCTCTGATAAATGCACAAATCGATGACCAAATCGACACGGAGCATACAATTCTAGGAACAGTGTTTATGAAATAAACTTTTTTTGCCTACAAGACTACTGATGTCTACTCGACAAGCAGAAACCAGTCAATTTTCAACTAATCGTGGTAAATTTTTGTTTACTCGCGCATAGAGGGTTTCGTTTTAATTTTATTTCCAAAAAAATTAGGTTATCAAATATCTCCCTTCCGCTTTTTTGCTCTTCATTCAATGCTTCATAAAAAGTGTTACAGTGATCGGATTCAGTTCAAATATGCGTCGTTTAGTTCGATAATCTATCTCTATCTTCATAATACCCCCCTCGTTGAAGCCCCCCTCCTTATTTGCGAAGAACTCGGACAGCCACTTTTCACAAGCCTATTTTGAGTTCAACTTCACACCACCAAGGGCGTTCGCCATGGACAGGAACAGGTGGTAATCACTTGGCGCTATGCCCGGGCTATATGGTGCATGCGATAAAGCCTCCCATCCGAGCTCCTGTACCTTCTGACGAGTCATCAACGATGTGGGTGGTCTGGCGTTGTGTTGGTGGAACACTACACCCTTCCTGTTGGTCAATTCTGGACGCTTCTGGTCGATCGGCTGCTTCAAGCGGTCCAGTTGTTCGCAGTAGATGGTTGAATTAAGCGTCTGGCCATATGGGAGCAGCTCATAGTGGATGATTCCCTTCCAATTCCACCAAACACACAGCAAAACCTTCCTGGCCGTCAATCCCGGCTTGGCCACTGTTTGGGACGATTCACCGGCCTTCAACCACGACAGTTTTCGCTTGAAATTGTCGTATGTCGCCGGCTTCAAAAATAGTCCGAGTTCGTTCCGTTTCAGCAGTGTATCGCAGGCGTTGGTTCGGTCCAGAAGGTTTTTTTGCGTCAAATCATGCGGCACAGCCTTTTTTGTATCCAGCCTTCTGCAGATTATGGAAAATGATTTGGTGACTAACTCCCATCTGCTGGGCGTTGTCACGAGATGTCACATGCCGGTCTAACTCGATGATTTCCATGCTTCGATCGGTATTCGCCGTCACAGGTCTTCCGCCGGCTCTGAGTCGTCGAAACCATTCCTCCGCGGTTCGAAGTGATAGAGTAGCATCCCCCAAAACACCATCAATCTCACGGAACGTTCCTCTAGCGGATCTGCCTTTAACGAAGGAAAACTTTAAAATAGCGCGAATTTCGGCGTTAGTGAACTCCATGTTTACACATCTATAACCGTTGAACGCAATATCCAATCTAAATCATGCATAGCGTCGTTTTGTAGGTTATGTCAAGAGCTTTCAAATGATGTATAGTGTCGCCAGATACGAGCTCTGTAGCGCTTTGTACGTAGCCGGTAAATTCAAAAGAAAAAAATGCGGAAGGGTATATTTGACAGCCCTATAAAGGGTGTCCCAACAAGAACGCAAGATTTAAATTTGGCGCCATTCGAATTGTCATTGTTTGACATTTGAACAATTATTATTGTTTGTTAGTAGAAGGTATAAGGTTTTTATAAACGGAGCGCTACAAGAATGAACAGCGAATTCTCATTGTGAAATTGTTTTACCAAAATGGTGAAAGTTTTGCGGCAACTGTTCCCAAATTGCGATGCTCCAAAAAAGTCTACTGTAAATCAATTTATTGAAAAATTTCCTTAAACTGTGTCTGTAACTGATGCAAAGACAACAACGCGCCTTCGACCAGATCGATTGATCGAAAATATCGCAGCAGTACGTGATGATGTCGCTTAAACTCCATTCACCTCAATTCGACACCGAGCTCAGCCAGACGGTGTTTCCAAATCCACTATGCAGCGAATTTTGACGAAAGATTTGCATCTTCATGCATACAAAGTTCAATTGACTCAGGAACCGAAGCCAGCTGACCATGCACAGCGAAGGGAGTTCGTTGATTGGGTATTGGAGAGACAACATGAAAATGCTGATTTTACCGATAAAATCATCTTAAGTGACGAGGCCCATCTCCATCTTGATGGCTTCGTCAATAGGGGGAATTGTCGCATTTGGGGCGAGCATCGAACATCCTTGAGTGATTCACGAGAAGCAAATGCATCCTCAACGTGTCACTGTGTGGTGTGGATTTTGGGCTGGAGGAATCATTGGACCTTTTCTTATGAAAATGAGTCAGGTCAAGCGCAAACAGACAAGAGTTAGGTATCGTGAACCAATTTTTTCGTGACTAGAATTGAAGAAATGAAAGTGGAGGGGATGTGGTTTCAACAAGACGGCGCCACATCTCATACAGCAAGAGAAACAATTCAATTGCTGCATCAGTCATTTCCCGGTGGTGTTATTTCGCGTTTTGAAGACGAGGATTGACCGCCTAGATTGTGCGATTTAACACCATTGTACTTTTTTCTTTGGGGATTTCTTGAAGTCGATGGTTTACGCGAATAAGCCGACGACGACTCAAGCATTAAAAGAGGAAATTGGACGCTCCATTAATGAAATACCGCAGCATTTATGAAAAACGGTTAAAATATCGTGTATGTGCCAGCAAAGCCGCGGCGGCCATCTGGTCGATGTGTTATTCCAAACATAACCTCATCCTCTCTATTTTACGATATAATAAAGAATTCACGACTTTTTCAAATATCTGCGTTTTATTTAAAATTTAAATCTTGCGTTCTTGTTGGAACACCCTTTACAAGCAATCCAAAAATGTATTAAAGTCTTTTTAGACACTTAACTGGAGTTGGTGGGAGCTACCACCAACAGAAATGAAATGCTCAAACACACACACAAGGCGGAGTTTCTTCTTTTCTCTAGGAAGTACAAGAAACCTGCTTTCCGACCCCACCTACGGTGTGGTACAGCTTATCATCTAAACCGGAGCGATCTTATATGTCAACAAATTTAGCTGGATGTCCAACACCCTTTGAGAAATCAGAGAATACCTTGACAGCTCTATGAAGGAATAAAGGCTTCAACCATGCATCGTTCACTGAATCTACACCAGAACTGAGTCAAACTGCAACCAACTTCAGTCTGTCAATAATTTCCAAACGGTTCATGGCAAAAGGCTTAAATTTTGACACATAACAAATAATTTTATTCTTTAAGCGATTTCCGTCTCAGTTGTGTTGAAAAATTTGTATTCCCCCATGGAATTCAAACGTGAAATGGAAAACCCCAAGTTGCTACCATTAGAGACCTCCGGCACGTCAATCATTTATCAGTCTCGAACCATAGCTCATTACCGTGATACTGGCAGTATTGCAAAACATCATGGAGGTGGCCAATAAAAAAAACGGAAACTTCGGCAAAAGTGATTCAGAAAAAGAAGGCACGAATTGAACGGAATCCACGTCGAAGTGGAACAAATATGTTTCATCAGCTAAACATGTGGTTAGAACTGATGCAACAAACATACTTCTGAATGAGTTGAGGCACAAGGCAATAAAGATCTTACACCGCGACAGAAAGAAGTTAGAGTCGAAGGAGAGAAGAAGCTTCTGCGCTAAAACGAAAGAGGTGAGTTTGCCAAATCCGTTTTTTTTCCGATGAGTCGCCGTTTGTTCTCGGGTAGTACTTCTTCTTCTTCTTATGGCGCTACAGTCCGGGGTGGACCTGGGCCTCAACCAACATGCCTCTCCGGTCTCACGGTCTTTCGCCAGCTGCCGCCAGTTGCGCACTCCCAGTTGGTTAAGGTCCTTCTCCACTTTGTGTGCGCCACCTTAGCCTATGCCGTCCTCTGTTGCATTGTCCCAATGGCTTAGATTCGAAAAATGGAGCAGTAGTGTCCATACGTTCTACATGGCCTTGCCATCTTAAGCGTTGTATCTAAAGACGCTTGACTAGGTGCATGTCGCTGTACAGCTCATAGAGTTCGTCTATAAATCTTCTTCTCCAGATGCCATCAAAGCAAATTGGACCAAAATTGGCACGCAAACCGACCTTGACGGAGCAACGAGAGTTCTCCATCGTCCTCGTACACAATCTGACGAGATTGGTAGGAATGCCAAAACTAAACATGGCACTGTATAGCTCGTCTCTATGCACACTGTCATATGCGGCCTTAGAATCGATGAAAAGGTGGTGAGTGTCGATTTGCACTTCTTGGGTCTCTTCCAGGATCTGCCGTAGTGTTAAGATTCGGTCGATGGTGGACTTCCATGGCCTGAAACTACACTGAGAAGGACCTATCAGGTTGTTGAGGAACTGTTTCAGGCGTTCACACAATTCTGCAGAGAGGATCTTGTACCCGATGTTAAGGTGAGTGATCCCTCGATAGTTGGCACAGTCGAAGGGGTCTCCTTTCTTGTGGACCGGACAGACGACGGGTAGTAGACCAACAAACAAAATGGCCCAATTTTCATGTCAGAGAGGTTCTTCGACAATGTGCACCTTCGGATGGCCACCAGATCGTAGGCAGCGCCGATGGTGATGATTCGGATCGCTAACACCACCATAGTCGCTCTCCTTTCGTATTTTTGGGCCGTGGCGTCAAAATGCTACCGTATTCCGTGAAACTGTCTTAGAGGCGGTATTGCAGCCTTGGACAGACAAACACTTCCATCGGAGTCCGTGGACATTTCAACAAGACTCGGCACTGTCTCACATGCACTAACGTGGAGCAAGATTTCGTTGCTAGGGAATTTTCGCTGCCCATTTCAAACACTAGGGATCCCGGTCTGTTTTTGATGCACTCTTTGAAAAACGGCGCTTATCGCCACTCCACAAGGCCTTCTGATTACAAATGAAAAACCCCCGTCGCTGATCAATTTTTGAATCAGAAGTCATGAGGAGGACCCCAGAGACCGCAGTTCATTAATGACAATCGACAGCCATGAACAGACTTGCGAACAAACGAAAAGGAAAAGTTCAAAAGCCACATCAAAACCTACCATTGCTGGCTGACGTCACTTGCTGTTGGTGAAATATTCAATTCTTTCGTTTGCTGGGCGGCGGCGTTCAGGCCTGTTGGTCGCCCTCATACGGTCAGAGACAGAAAATCAAATAAACTCAAGGGTGAGTGCTCCCTTGCAATGGTTATGAGTTTGCATTACGGCAGCAAATAACCCTTAATGGAAGCATCCATGCATCGCCATTCACGAGTGCACGGCATGCTGCTGCTGCTGCTGCTGGTAGCAGGACAATATTTGCATTCATTTCCGTTTTCCGCTGTCTATCCACTCTGTAAATGTGGCATTCCCACCAAACCCCACAAAGCCCCACCAAGCCCCACCACCCCCCCGAAACGCCATCATCGTCATCAGTGGCCATTCGGGCCACATGTGTGTGTCACACATAAGCGCACTGTGTACTCTGGACTTGAATGATGGCGCAAGTTCTTCGGTTCCGTCGCCGCCGCCGTCGTCCTCACTGGAGCACGGAGGACTTTCTGTGCTGGGCTTGTGTGTATTTTTTTCGCTGCAAAAAGTGCATATGGGTCCCATTCGTAGACACCCTCAAGTACCTTGCCCTGGTTAGGTCGCTCACATATCGATTGGCTGGGTGTCAGTGGGCGATGCAAGTCGATATGCACTTTGTACCCAGCCACTGTCACCTCCCCACGTCGTTGTCGACTCTCGGCTTGCTTGCCATTCGAGACGCTTTGATGGTAATGTCGAGAGAATAGGGTTCATCCCTCAAGTTAGTTGACTCCCAGAGTGATTGAAGTGAAGGCGTCCAATAAAAGTGAACGATGATAGAAACGGAATTCCTCGGCAGTTGGGGAAGGTGTTGGAAATGGAAAAACTTCTTCAATTTGAGGGAATCCATGGTTCACACGTGAGAACATGAAAAGGATCCTGTGGGGCTTTAAAGGGGGAAATTGGCTGTATGCTGTTGCTCGAGCGCAGGACACGTGAAAGGATTCAATTGGAGGTGTCATCAGACGGGAATGAAGTTTTTCACTCGTCAAAACCAAATCCCTCGTTTGTTGTACGATTCCTGGAAAACATCAGTCAGTGGCGAAACGGGACAACTTTGACTCGATTCTCGGAACACTCGCAGAGGGGGATGTTGCAGCAGCAGAATAGAGATTTTTTAGGAATTCCAAGCCAATTACGAAGTTGATTAAAAATCCCCTGAGCAGCTAGTTTGACGGAGTTTGTGGGGGGTTCGCTTGAAATTTTGAATGGAATTCATTCATTCGCGGTATTCGCGACATCCGCCATTGATTCAGGGACATTCTGGGCTCAATATGTGGCCTCTGAGGGGAGGGATGTGCTTCTGAGGGGGAATGAACAGCATTGTCCTTGATTTATGCGGCAGACTTATGGGAGACGAAAAGGACGTTTTACATAATAGAAGAGTCTTATTTGGCCGCTGCTTAAGATGGTCTACAAAGGATCTGCCATAAGGCTTGAGTTTTGAGAGAATAGTTCATGAAAATGTCTAAGGCAAGTTTTTGTCTTGTTGAACACATTCATTGTGTTCTCTTTTTGAGTCCAGTCCTGAGGTGTCATACGACCTATTGCCGTTTCTCGGGTAGTTTCAAAGAGAGAGATCGCAAAAAGTACTCAGATGGTGCCCAAGTGAGGACTAAGCAGCAGATGCGTCAAAACTACTCAACCCACCTCCGTAAATTTGTTGCTAGTCATCAAGGATCCGTGTGGCCCAGCATTTCATTTGATCAATTCTCTCTCTCGCTCTTTGTTGGTAACGTCATTGCTCCACCTTCCCGCTTCGTTACTGAGCTCCAAAAACAAGAGCGGGGATTTTTCCGACCAGCTCGGAGAAAGGTTGCGAGATCATTGGGTGCCCCGTGATTACCCTCTTTTCTGGCCTTTGATTTACGCACCTTAGACCGCGACAAGGTTGGCGCACGGCGTCCTTATTTTACGAGAGAAATACGAAGCGGCGGTCTACTAACTTCTTCTTCTTCTTCTTTTAATGGCGCTACAGTCCGGGGTGGACCTGGGCCTATACCAGCATGAATCTCCAGCCAGCACGATTTTTCGCCAGCTGCCGCCAGTTGCGCACTCCAAGTTGGCTGTCAAAACAAAACAAATGCCGGGTTCGACGATGATTCCGACCGGGGTTTGAACACGCGTTTCTCTAACACAATCTTGTGATAGATCAATTTTTGTTTTAAACAGATAAATTGTATGACTTTGTGATACCTTGCTTTTGAGTGGAATGCTGGTCGATTCGGGTGGTCGCTTATGCCTTTTGGGTTTTCCTTGTTCGTGGGTCACGCCCCGCTCTAAGGCAAAACATCAACAGGAACATCAAAAAGATGCATAAATCAAAGAAAAAAAAATAAACCTCATTCCACGAATTCAATCTGTTGAAGGTAGATACGTGGTAGTGGGTAAGTGTATCGACCGACACGTCAAAGGTCCAAGTTCGATTCCCGCATTATTTCACGGCACAACCTCTTTCGAGTTGCTGACAACACTCAAAGTGAATCAACTGTCTGTGAAAAGCGTCTCAAAACTCGCCGTTCGGAGTCGGCAAAAAACTGCAGGTTCCTTTAGTCGTGAGAGCACAACACGAGTTGTTGTTTTAGAAGCTAGGCACTAGTCCCTTGTGAGCTGTAGTGACACTCAATTAAGAAGAAAGAAACAAAAATCCAGGGCACCTCAGCTCTTTGGTGGTTAGGTCTTACGGACAACGACTCCAAAACGAAATTCTGCTCTGTACACTTAGTTCTCATTTCGTTTTTCCTTTACCCCAACGAGGTTTTGTACAACGAGGCAAACCTTATAAGGATAGATAATTTTATTATCAAGTTGATACAAAGTCACACTGCTCGAGGCATGGCTTCAACCAACAGTCTGATCTTTGGGGCTTACTACCCAAATGAAATGTACCATGAACGGGTACGTCTTAACGGCTTCATTCCACCTGAAGCTTTCGTCTATTTAGACGCTAAAGGCCTGATACAAGATAGGGAAGGCTGCCCTATCATCTTCCACGTCGCACGCCGAACAGTCGAGAGGCAACTTCAATACGAGCCGGACGTCGCTCGCAGCAATGAGGAGCTCCTACGGTTCAGCAGAGCGATTTCTGCCCGCGACAGAGCAGTATCTGCCAAAGAGCGGTTTTGCTACTGGTGGTTACACCAGAACCATCGTTCGATGCCGCTAACTTCACAAACAAATAGACGGGATAGTTGAGTCTACAGGGCCAACTCACATAGGTTAAGGTAGTCCTAAGCTGTTATTATAAAAAAAATAAAAAAAAATAAAAAAAATATAAAATAAAATAAAATAAAATAAAAAACAAATACAAAAAAAAAATACAAAAAATTAAAAAGCAAAAAAAAAAACAATAATAAAAAATATAAAAAACACAAAAAACAACAAAAAATAAAAATGAAAAAAAAAAAGGTGCATCACGGCGTATTAGATATATATGTAACGCATATAAATAACACATACGCCCTGGTGCACGCGTCCGTATATTTTTACGGACATAGTTAAGCTTAATGTAAATAGTTAAGTAGAATTAAGTTTTTAATTGTATATAGTTATAAGTTTTAGGTGGTAGGTAGTTTTTAAATTTATTTTTAAGTTAGGTTAAGAAGAAACAAAAATCTGGAATTCCAAGTTTTTTCAAATTTTCTTGGAGGAATATTAAACAAAAAAATGTAATAAGATAAATTTTAAGTTAACAATATAAAAGAGGCCGAAAGGCATAATAACAAGTAAAATCCTAGATTAGCTTAGAGTACTCGTAAAGAGTCAGTAAGTTAGAATTAAGATTAACAGATCGTATGTGTAAGCTAGTATTAAGTATTTTTGTCTAGCATGTAAGTAATTTGAAATGAAGTAATAAAATGCATTTAAATCTGAATCGTTTTTCCTTTCTTGTTGTTTTCTCACTGGCACTATTTGAAACTAAGCTCAACACAGCAAACAACTATCGAACTAGACCCGCAACTGCAACTTATTCCAAAGAAACTGAAAATTATACAAAAAAAGGACAATTTTGGCTTGCGTTTCAATGTCCCACGTGGGGAGATGAATCCACTACCGTCGAATCGAGGGTCAATCGCCATCCAATCATGCCATCCCTTCACTCGGCAAATTTCTTGCGTCAACAATGCACTTCCCATGACCGTGACTCCCTGCGTACGGACAGCATTGCCTAATTATAGGCGAAAACCTTCAACTAGGAAGAGTTATAATAATTAAGTTTTTGGCCAAATTTTAGGAATTCATAATAGACAAGTTCTTTCCAATGCCACTATAGACTTAATTTATCTTTCTTCACCATCAATCCAGGCTTTGGAGAAGTTTGTTATCGGTCAGCGGTCCTTAATCCATGTTTTACTGCACGTAATGAACCCCCAAAGAGTGGTTCCATTATGTTCTATTAGAATTTCACTGATGGTTGTTTGGCCAATTGAATTCTTTAGTTCCTGTAGCGCACAAATAAGAGTTTCTTCTTGTCGTACGGTTGCTGTTTTATGCTTCCATGTCGATCTTCCTCCGTCAATTGCAAAATTTTAGTGTTTTTGTTTTAGTTCAGTGCGAGTTTTTGCATCGGAACTTCTACAGCACACCATGATGAGACTAAGATCAAAAATCTATAGTAACCGTTATTTGCAAACCTGTCTTGAAGCAAATTTTCCACCAGCAAAATTATTCGTTGCTAATTTCGGAAAATAAAGTGGATGCATAAGAACCTCCTAACCTAACCCTTATCCTTATGAAAGATAACTCCTCATCTATTGACCAAAGTCAGACACTTCTGTGCGACTGCTTCCTACAAGCGATGTAATTGAAGGCAATACTCGTATTTAAGGTGGTGCTACAGTCCAGGGTGGACCTGGGTGTCAACCGACAAGCGTCTCCAGCCAGCTCGATCTTCAGCTAGCTGTCTCCAGTTTCGCACGCATAGTTGGTTGAGGTCCTTCTCCACTCTCCTTAGCCTAGGCGGTCCTCTGTTGCTTTGACCCAATGGCTCAGAATCGGGCCGGAGCAGTGGTGTCCATACATGTCTATACATCTTAAGCGTTATATCCGGAGACGCTTGACTAGGAGTTGGCCGTTAAGTTTTCTCCTCCAGATGCCATCAATGCAAACAGGACCAAAAATCGCACGCATGACTTTTGTCTCGAAAAGACGAAGGGCTTCCTCACCCGCTTTTAGTAGCGTCCAGATCTCTGCGCCGTAGATCAGGACTGGGATGATCAAAGTGTTGTACAAAGTAACTTTGGTCGTTCGGAAGAGAGCTTTATTACTCAATTGCCTCTTAAGCCCAAAAAAGCAGCGAATGGCAAGAGTGATTCTGCGCTTGATTTCGGTACTGATGTTGTTGTCCCCATTTACCGCGGAGCCGAGGGAGACGAAGTCCTTGACTACCTTGAAGTTTCTGATGCCTAGTGTGACGCTCTGTCCGAGACGCCGCTGTTGTGTGTCCTTCCTTGATGGCAGCGTGTACTTCGTTTTGCCCACATTTACCACCAGTCCCACTTTAGCCGCTTCCGCTTCGATGCCTCATTCACGGCTCGCTGATTTCGGCCGATCACGTCAATGTCATCCGCATAAGCTAGCAGTTGAACGGACTTGTGGAAGATCGTGCCTCTGGTGTTGACGTCTGAGTTACGCACGATCCCCTCAAGAATGATGTTAAAGAAGTCGCATGACAGCGCGTCGCCTTGTCTAAATCCTTTTTTGATATCGAAGGTCTCGGTGAGTTCGCTACCGACCTTGACGGAGCAGCGAGAGTTCTCCATCGTCATCCTACACAATCTGACGAGTTTGGTAGGAATGCCGAAACTAGACATGGCACTGTGCAGCTCGTCTCTATGCACAGTGTCATATGCGGCCTTAAAATCGACGAATAGGTGGTGAGTGTCGATTTGTACTTCTTGGGTCTTTTCCAGGATCTGCCGTAGTGTGAAGATTTGGTCGATGGTGGACTTCCCCGGTCCGAAACCACACTGATAAGGACTTATCTGGTTGACCTATCAGGTTGACGAACGGGTTCAGATATTCACGCGGTTTTAAGCATTTAGACGGTTTCAGACACTCAGATAATACGTCAGAGAGGATCTTGTACACGGTGTTAAGGAGACTGATCTCTCGATAGTTGGCACAGTCGAGGGGGTCTCCTTTCTTGTGGACAAACGACGCTGAGTTTCCACTCATCGGGCATGCTTTCCTCCGACCATATCTTATAGATGAGCTGGTGCATGTGTCCAACCAGGTCATCTTCCCCTGCTTTAAGAAGTTCTGCGGACAGTCCATCCGCTTCAGCAGCTTTATTTGACTTCAGTCTCGATATTGCTATCTTGACCTCGTCTAAGTCGGGGCGGTGGAATTCTTGTATATCATCGTCCAAATTGAGAGGAACATTCTGCCTAACAGCGGGATTTTGGCCGTCATCGCCGTTTAAAAGACTGCGGAAATGATCATTCCAGATTCTCAGCATCGATTACGACTCTACTATTGGATCTCCGTTCTTGGTCCCGGCAGGCTTCGGTCCAAACCCCATATCCACCGAATAGGTGTTTACCTTTCTGTAAAACTTTTTATAAACATGTCTTCAACCGCGTGCTTCCCATGCTCTCTCTCTTTTTCTTTCTAAGAAGCCGGTTCTCTTCCCTTCTTTTCTGTTCGTTGAGCTCATGAACAGCTCTCGTTGTCCGGATGCAGCGTTTCTGATAGGCCTCCTGCCTGCACTCGTCGTCAACCATGGAATACTTCTGGGTGCTGGCGTGAAACCCAGCACATCAGCGGCAGCTTCTTTGATGGATTCTTAAAAACGTTTCCATTCTTCTTCTGTTGTCAGTGCAGGCAGCGTCGAACCTTGGGGAGAGTTTCTGGAAGACTCGGTCGGCAAAGATCCCAGCAATCTGTTGCGATTGTAGCTTTTCAACGTCAAATCGTTGCTCCGCCTATCTTGACTCCTTTGCTCTCTCGATATCCGGGTTCTTACCTTGACTACAACAAGGTTATGATCCGAGTCGATGTTAGCGCCTCGGAATGTTCGGACATCGAAACACTTTAGACGCATGGAGCAGTGTCTGACGTCGATCGCAACGTGATCAGTCCGCCATGCTCGCCAGGTTCCTTTTTGAGTGTTGAGATGTGGGAACCGCGTACTGCTCACAGAGAGGTTTCACCCTTCGGCGAAGTCCAGCAGCCTGAGTCCGTTTCCGGAGTAAGGGGCGTGTAGGCTGTGTTTCCCGATGACGCCAGCAAAGATGTCCTCTATCCCCAGCTGAGCATTGAAATCTCCTAGAACGATTTTGGTGTCATAGCTGGGGCATCGATCTTATGTTCTATCTAGGAGATCATAAAACCCATCCTTGCTGTTGTCACCCTTCTCTTCTGTCGGGGCGTGAGCGCAAATCAGGCTGATGTTCCCGATGTTAGCCTTAATTCGGATTGTCATGAGGCGTTCGCTTACGGGATCGTAGCTTAAGACTTTTTGCCTAAGTCTGCCTGGAACAACAAATCCGCATCCGAATAAGCGGTGCCTTCTCTGCCTGTAGTAGATGTCGCAGTTCTTCATCTTCTTTCTGCCCGGCCCATCCCACCGCACTTCCTGGATGGCGGTGATAACCACTGCACGTTGTTTGTTAGGGGTGCACAGTCCACGGGCAGAAGCGACAATCGTTGTCTCTAATACGTCTGCTGGGGTTGTCAACATTAGATCCGTCCATATTCGAGGTATGTGGTTGTCTCTGAGTTGGGTTCTTTTTGTGCGACAGCCCGCCATGTTAAGTGCGATCAACGACGTTGCCTCGTGTGCACAGGCCCATGCCCCCCAATTTTAACCGCTACCGTAAAAATTCTTTTGCGAACACACATCTTTGCGACATCTGTAGGACATGTGGCTGATTTGAATCATTTGTTATAGGGAGTTGGGCACACTTTGGAGCCAGGACTTAAGATCTTCTTCGTCATGTCCTGTTGTCAATTTTCGTGCCTTCATTTGCTCCGCACACAGTTTGTACTGCGTCCTAATTTCCAGGAATCGCCCTGAAGCGAAATAAGTACCACCATTTGAAAACAAAGCTGAGACACAATTTGAAAGTCAACATGGTTCCAGTCATTTCACATTTGGCTGGATGAGGATGTGACATTCAAACCAGGGCTTGTGAACTACAGCCGAAGTAGTATTTTACGAGCTCTTGGTCTCAGCCAGTCCCAGTCCCAATCTTTCATAAAAAAGCGATGATAGCAATCAGTGAAACTCCCGTTCAACTCCCGAATCCTAATTCACTCACCTTTTCTCTCACACCGTCCCCCGACCGCCTTTAAGGGTTGCAAACAAAAGACCTGCCGGAAGAGGAAATGATTTATTCGCGTAGGCCTTCTGCCACCCTGTCCCCGTCCATGAAACGAAAAGGTTAAAAGGGTCGAAAATGATTAACGACTTGTTGGGGAGAGAAGTTTGAAGAACATCCTCGATTTTATGGCCACGCGCTATTTGCCGGCCTTTGGGCTGTGACTTGAAGTTCCACGCACTTCAGCTGACACTGAATCGAGGGTTGATTTATGACCGGCATATTCTTTTCATTTGTCACATCGAATCGAAAGTTTGCGGACACTTAAGGCGATGTGATGCTAATGAGGAATGATGTCCTTTTGGGGGGGTCCTGTAAAGTCTGTCATAAATTATGTGACAGGCGCAGAAATGCATTAAATTGATCAAGTGACAAACTAAAGCCGGTCTGAGT
Organism: Eristalinus sepulchralis; assembly: GCA_944738645.1. Lineage (NCBI taxonomy): Eukaryota > Metazoa > Arthropoda > Insecta > Diptera > Syrphidae > Eristalinus > Eristalinus sepulchralis. The sequence goes on from OX122883.1 coordinate 66,916,433, forward strand.
TTTAAATTCCAAAGTCGAAGACTTCTTTAAACTTTCGAAACTCCGCCTCCAACCAACCAAGTGCCTTTTCAGCTCCGTGCGACGTGCATTTTTTTTCCCTTCCACTTGCACAGTGTTTCGGATCGTTTTTGGGACGACGGAAGACAGTGTTCGTTGCTTAAGCGTTCTCCTCATTAAACTTTTTTTTCTGTGACACAATGCAAACGAGAACAATCGGCGGAACTTAATAACAAAGCTTCGACAAATTGCATTTGAAACAAGGCACAGGAAGAAACTTTGCCCGTCTCGCACTGGACGGGATGCAGAGGAAGACACACCGGGCAAGGTACCATGGGACAGTGGTGCCAACGTAATATTTTTTCTCAGCAAAATGGTGCAGGTTTAAGCAGTGGACAAGGGCTACGCTTGTCTGGGAAGAAGTGGAGCCGCCAAACCGAAGCCTCAAACGGAACTGGAAAAGATGCTTATTCGACCTTTGGAAATTTGTTGCTCTTCACACATGTAACTGGCTTCCAAAAGACTTGAGACATTTAAGACCGCTGGAGTCTTTTCGTCGCACAGACCCATGGGCTGCTGCAGCCAGGTTGTGAAGAGTTGGATTCCCGAAAGGGCATCTCCATCTGAAGTGATTGAGAGAAGTCAGGGGACGACACGGAAGTGGGATTTTTGTGCGAGACACTTTGAAGAGATAATGCCTCCCGGCTAAGCGACCCTTCCAGTGTCCTTCAAAGAGAAATCGTTCCCTTCCAGTGTCCTTCAAACAAAAGTCGTTCCTTTAAAGAAAGCCGTATAGATTGAGCAACAAATGGACCTTCCAAGTGGGCTTTGGCGGTGCATCTCATCTCAAGGTCACAAACACCGCAAGATAGTCCACAGCTAGGTTCCTTGACATTGAGACTTTAATGTCAATTGTTTTCTGGTCAAAATTTGACTAAAATTGGTCTGAAGTTTCAAAAGTTTCAGATTTACGTCCAACTTTCCCATTTACCGGGCCCACTGTGCGACGACTCAACGCTGTAATTCATTTATGGACAGAGTTTAGTTTGGAAGCGATGGACAAACGAGGAGGATGTGCGGCGAAGCACAGGAGACGTTGGTGGGATATGAGAGTTTGTAAACGGAAGACAAATTCTGCGATGAGGAAGGGGATGTGGATTTTTTAGGGTGGAGACACCCTCCCTGGTCTAGTTGACAGAGAAATGTAGACTCTGACATCAGCCAGACTGAATCTGATGAAAGATTAAGGTTGCAGGGGACAAAGAAAGCTACGAGGCCCTCTTCATTGTAGGAGCTCTTAACCTGGTTCAAATTGGATTGAGACGCTGTCATTGAAAGCCACGACTAACAAATGTTACTTCACTTGACAGATGAAGAAGAGAAGTCGCTCATAACACGTCCAAGATTGGGGAAGTGCATGTCGGAGGTATGCCCGCCTGCTTCCTTACACACCACTGAGATGCCATTTTGGAGATTTAAGCTTTTTGAAATTTTGGATATTTCAGGATTCGGTCCCCAATTCGCTCTACCATTCTTTATGATCAAGTCAAGATCCGATCTCGTCCCTTTTAAATTTGACTCACCTCCAGCATCTCCCTTGATCACAACATTGATATTGACTGGCTGTGACACCGAATCCCTGCCTCTACGTACATTCTAATCATTGTACAGCTTGCAGAATTCACGTGCTCTTTCATGAACCTTCTTCGGCGGCAAGATCGATGGATACAAAACTCTTGCCCCAATCGAGACTTTATTGGACCTCTCGGAACACTGGATTTTCAACTGAGTTCACGGATCATGATGAGTACAAGTTCCGTTTTCAGAGGCTACACTCCAAGACCGAGACTTTTGGTAGAGGCCTCAAGTTTGTAAAAGGGTTGTTGAATGTTATTCTTAAATGAACAGATTCCTAAAAGGTATGTCCATTCAGGAGCTTGGGCATTTTTGAATTCCTGTCATTTTGGGATTCTACGAGTTTCGGGATATTGGTCATTTCTGTATTCCCACCATTTATGAAATTTGAGAATTTCATTTCCTTGGACATTTCGGAAACTCGGTGCCTTGGGTATTTTGATTTTTAGCATTTCGGGATTTTGAACATTTCTGTTATTTGGTGGGGATTTATGGATTTTAAACATTTTAAGATTTGGGCACTTCGAGATTTTGGGCGTCTGTAAACTTTCGAGCATTTCTTTAATTTCCGAATTACGTGATTTTTGGCATTTCGGTGCTTTGGGGAATTTAGGAATTTTGTCATTTTGAAAAATTCTGCATCTCAGGGTTTCGCCTACTTTGCGAATTTTTTGTGCTTCGAAATTATACGAATTACGAGCATTAAACATTTCGGTACTTTGGGCGCCTGGGATTTTGGACATTTCCGGAATTTAAACATTCTGGGTCCTTGGGACTTCGAGTCTTGCGATATTGAATTTTCGGGTACGTGGTCATTGAAGGATTTTTGATATTCGAAAACTTGTGCAGGATCTTAGGCGTCTGGAAACTTCGAGCATTTCTTTAATTTGCGAATTAAGTGATTTTTGGCATTTCAGGATTTTGAACATTTTTGAAGTTTTGTCATTTCGGAAACTTTTGCAGAGAGATTCTTTGCTTACTTCGAGAAATTTTTGTGTTTCGATAATTTGCGAATTTCGGGACGTTGATCATTTCGGGACTTTGGGCAACTGGGGATTTTGTGCATTTTTGGAATTTTAAGAATTCGGGTCCTTGAGACTTCGGATCCTTGGGACTTCGGGTCCTTCGATAATTTATTGTTATTTGTGAATTTACATTTCCAGATTTTGGGCATTTCAGTATTTTCAGCTTTTTGACATTTTTGGCATTTCTGCATTTGGGGTATTTCGACATTTTGGTCATGTCTGAACATTTCTGGTATTTGGACATTTAAGGACTTTAGACATTTCGGGATCTTGAGTATTTCAACATTTTGAGCATTTAGTGATTTGGAACATTTCGGTTTTTCGACATTTTGGGCATTTTGGGTTTTTGGTCATTTCGACATTTTGAGCATTTCGACATTTTTGGCATTTCGTCAATTTGGGCATTTAGAGATTTTGAACATTTCTGGTATTTAGTGGGGATTTATGGATTTTGAACATTTCATTTCATTTGGGGCCTTTCGAGATTTTGGGCGTCTCGAAATTTGAGCATGTCTAAAATTTGGGAATTACGTAATTTTTGGCACTTCGGTGCTTTGAACATATTGAGAAAATTTTACATTTCGGAAACTTTTTGTGCTTAGAATATTTGCGAATTTCGGGACATAGAGCATTTTGGTACTTTGGGCATCTGAAGATTTTGAACATTTTGGGCCCTTTTGACTTCGGGTCCTTGGGACTTCGGGTCTTTCTATAATTTTTTGTACTTCGTATGGCTGCAAGCTTTCGGGACTTTAGGCATTTCCAAATTTTGGTCATTTCAGTATTTAGAGAATTTTAATATTTCAAGAATTCGCGAACACCGGGATCTTGGGCATTTAAGAATTGTTGACATTTCAGGATTTTGAGTATTTCATTTGACATTTTGAGCATTTCGGGATTTTGAAAATTTCTGGTATTTGGGTATTTCGGAAAAGTGGGCGTTCAAGGATCGTAGACATTTCGGTATCTTGGGCATTTCGGGATTTTACCCATTTCGGGATTTGAAGATTTTGGAAATTTAGTCATGTTGAAATCTTGGGCACTGGGGAGTTATCTAATTTTAGGATTGTGTTTGTCTATCCGTCCTCAGCGCAAAGAACACTCCTGGGCAGTTGTGCTAGCTTCCAGCTCTTAATGCACCAAATTTTGACTTAATCCCAATCCACTTTGAATTTCATGGTTGAAATGAACTCTTGCTAACTGACTTCTCTATCATAGTCTGGTTCCACAATCATAACGATCGATAACCATCCCAGACGTAAAGCAATTTCGCAATGTGGAAGCAATAAAAGCCTCCCAAGCATAAGGACCACAGTCCTTCTGATTCATTGTGATGCATAGCTGTTCTCAACCTCATGGACCACGTCGAGGAACACTTCCCGTAGCTTAACTCCCTTTGCCCGCAAAAATGCATCTGAGTGAGTCTTTTCTCAGAATTTAACAACTCCTCCACCCAAACTGCCTTGCGAATGTGGCATTTGCCAGTCTGGAGCATGCCATTCAATTGGGATTCCATCATTGCACATCTGGTTCAAAGCCATCCATTCAAAACTTTTGTTACATTTGTCAGCCAGCCTCCTGAGAAAGATCCTTTCACACATGAACCTCCCAAAACCGCACCCACCGCCTTCGCCTCGCTTGTAATCAGCTTGTCATCTCCTCCAGTCGCTCACTGTTGCATTTCAGTCCCCCGTTGCTCTGGTGCAGAATGCAGTTTGCGAAAAAAAACAGAGGGCAACCCCCATGGAGCATGATAATCATTATCGTCGTTGTCAACTGCTCGCATCGCCTGCAATGTGTTCCTCACTTCTCGGTGCAGCAGCGCTGACATCCCACATCGCATTGCTGTCCTCATTCGTCGCTGCGAGGGGTGAAGCAATTCATCCGTCTCCCCACATCGCCCCATCGGGATGCGAGCACTAACAAGGACATTCACTGGTGGACTGAATAAAAATGCGTCCTCGTTGCACTGCCTTTTGTTTAACCCGACGACGACGGAACCATGAAATTTATATTCTCCTCTTAGCTTCTGTTCCGAGGACGAGGACGCGGAATGGGAGGGGGGTTGGTAATCTGCCTCTGAATGAAAAATTAAATTCACCCCAAACGCACCTGCTACGAGAGGATGATAGCCTTCTTCTTGGGCCGCCTGCCATCGATCCAGCCTCTTAGGTGGCGAGGCGTTTTGTTCGCGTTTTGTTCACGTAAAGTGATCCAAAAATGTGCGGCCCATAAGAAAGGGTCGTGAAAGTCGGTGAGTTTATGGCGCTGCCGACATAATAAATTTTGTCTTCTTTCCCAAAGCGAGAAGGAGTGGGAGCCCGGTTGAGGTCGTAGATGGGCTCCGGGCCTGCGAGTTATGAACGAATGCTGCTTCAACGAACCTGCAGCGATACATCTTCGAATACGTGAATTCCGGAACCCAAGTCGTTCTCTTCTTTATGTGTGAAATCTGTCGCATAAGTTTGAAGAGATTTTTTCGTTTTGCCATGTGGAGCTTAGTCTTAAGTTGTGCCGAGTCGGGTTCGTCTTTCATTTTGTCTGGTAGTCTGTATGCAACGGTATTGTCATTCGCAATCTATTTATCTTCAGAATGCCTTTAGAAAACCGTACTTAAGTTGGAATGCACCAAATTCGAAAGGACTTTGCACTTGCCGTGATCTCGGAGTATGGATTGACACTTGGCGCATTCTAGAGGGAATGACTTTATTCTGTCCGAAGCTTTTGAATACGACGACGGTTGCGGAGGCTCAGTGCAGACAGTCTCTTGTTTATTCACGTAATCTCTGACCACGAACGAGCAATGGGTGAGTAAGAGCAACACCTCGACAGTGGTTGCAATTCCATCAGACGCCTGAGCTAAGGATAGTCTGATCCAAAGATGACTAGCTCAGTGTTCCCTGAGGACAGTGTGTTCTTAGGGCAAGTCACATTGATTGAAAATATGGAAATATTAAAAAAAGAGTAAAAATTTTCAAGCAAAAGCTTCTGAAATCTCGCCGTATGAACTCAGCAATAAACTGCAGTCCCCGTCCCGTTCAAAACATAATAGCGCGCACTATATGAGCGACTTTTTTGACGTGGCTTTGTTCAAACCTTTTCAGTGCTTTTATTGATGCCTTCAACAGTTTACAATCTAAAGCCCCTTTAAGATTTTCATCAAGTGTTAGTTCGGGAGAGACTGACGCAGCTTTGTTTGCTCATCGGTTATTCAGCGAGTTCACTAACTAAATTTAGTCCAAATTCGCACTGTTGCATCATTTATTGACCAATGTTGGGTGTTGGTGTTGGAGAGCTTGGTTCTGTCGATTGCAAAACAAGAGCACTTCAACGCATCTACGGAAAATGACAGTTTGATGTGAACGGTGGAGTGATTGCATCATTGGAGCACTCTTCTTCGAAAATAAGGCTGTGAACAACGTTAACTGTGGGCATCACTGGAGCGATTATTAATATTGACGACTTGGACAACCTCTGGTTCATGCAGCCACTCACACAGCCCATGTCATATCGATCTTTTTCCAAGCTCAAACGTCTTTATATCAGTTTCACATGGCGATGTCAATTACCCACCTCGGAGCTACGATGTTTTGCGTACGTTTTTTTTGTCCTCTTTGGGTTGATGGCATCTGGAGGAGAAGATCTAACGACCTACTCTGTGGGATGTACAGTGACATGCGCCTGGTCAAGTGTCTTCGGATACAACGCTTAAGATGGTTAGGCCATGTAGAGCGTATGGACACCATTGCTCTGGCCCGCAAAGTCTTCGAATCTGAGCCATTGGGACACCGCAACAGACGACGGCCTAGGCTAAGGTGGCGCACACAAGTGGAGAAGGGCCTCAACCAACTGGGAGTGCTCAACTGGAGGCTGCTGCAGCGAAAGATCGTGCTTGCTGGAGAAGCAAGTTGGTTGGGGCCCAGGTCCACCCCGGACTGTAGCGCCACAAGAAGAAGAAGAAGAAGCTGCCATGTGATCCCGATGGACCGATGTTATGCCAAGAACTGAAAAACGGCTTAAGCACTTCAGATTTAAGTCACAGCCTGAAACGGTCAACATGAGCTTGGAAAATTGAGATGACAGAGTGCGCTTCTATGCAGCAAGTCAAGGCAGCCACTTTAACGGTCGCTAATGGGAATACTAGCGGATACAAGATGCCGAAGCGAGATTTCTACGTTCTGTTGCGGGAGCTATTTGCCGCGATAGGCTGAGAAACACGACAGTGTGGGATAATTTCAATGTTCTTCAGATGGCAAGAGCTACACTTATACTCGGCAGGCAAAGGCCGAGGAGGTTGTCTATAAACTACTCGACAGATCAAGGCCGAGGAGGTTGTCTATAAACTCATCTTGTTGAAGTTGGAAATAGTTCCTCATGAGTTAGAGACGATGGAGGAGAATCGCGTGGCTTAGAGGTCTCTTCTGACACTATAGTTTAATGGCTTGGACGTAGTCTAATCTGGAGGTCTAATTTGCGATTTCTTTTTCTAACGTTTGCAGCCACATATATATCGGCCAGAATGCGTCCTTTCTTGTCCTCCAAGTGATCAATCATTTCAAGCTCATCGGTGTAGACAAGGGACTTCAAATATCCCCACACATAGTAAAGAAATAAATTCAAGAACACCCCTTATGTGGCCCACCCTGTATAAAGCAGCAAAGATTGCAGAGGTTTGTTTTTGTGTGGCAAGTTCTTTGTCATGTTGATCCTAGCTTTAAATATTTACTATGCCCCCCGAGGGATCAATTGAGAATTTCCTGTGTGCCATGGCAGACGAAGGCGTTTGAAATGCCTTCAGATCATTCCTAAGCAGTTTGATTCGATCTTAGCCACCTTTGCCTAGGGCGTGTCACCATTTTGCCGGCGCGTCGTGGGCTTATGTCCCATCCACTGTTTCCCTCCAGATTCCATAATTGATGGCAAATCCTTAAATAATCCTTCATCTCATCTCACCTGAGAGTCAACAACCTCTCAATACCCTCCAAATCATTCATGTTTTCGATCATCATTAACCCCAAGCGTATGGCTTAAAGGATACATCAAGTTTCGGGCGACATCGCATCAACCACCTGCACCGCCACGGTTACGAGTCTGTTATCAGCCATCAACACAACTCACACAGCTCGTGTCGCATATAATCAAGTGAGCAGCGCCCAGCGCACAGTGTGACGGCTATTCATAGGTTATGTCCTTATTATGCCGTGAATGTGATCCAATTTGAAATTATAATTTCCTTGTGAATTATGTCGCTTACACATGCCAAACGAACCGAGTCTGGTTGCGGTTGAGGACACTGTCTGCTCCGCACCGCATTTGTGTGCGCTTGTGTGCCGATGATAAATTACTGAGTGTCCTTTGATGCTGATGCTGCCCGTGGGCGGGGCAAGGTGACGGGCAACGATGATACTCTGGCTACTCTCGCGTGTACGTAATTAAAGTGACGGGCGTCTCGAATGAGCAGCAGTTGGTCACATGGACATGGTGCGGGCGCTTGTGAATGCAACGAGTGCTGTGTGTTATCCTAGATTGCATTCCTTTTTCTCTCCGTCTGATTACGGGATATTACACTTTAATTGGCAGTGTCGCCATGAATTTATGACAAGAGAAAAATTTACCCCAGAGGAGAGAGTGTGCTGTGCGATGGGTGCTTCAAGGGGGACGGCTGTGTCGCGGGTTAAGTGCGATGTTTGCAACTGATGGATATTAGTTTGGTTGAAGAATCCGGGGGGAAATTGGACGGTAAAAGGAAGCAGGTCAAGCAGTGTATCTGATAGGAGGGACGAACTGAAGTTAGGATACTCAGTTTTTTACTGGGTCATTCCTTTCGTTGTGTCAGGGCGCTCTTAAGACCTGTCCGTCATCGTGTTGGTTTTGACTCAAATTTATCGATTTAACAGTGTACCCAGTAATTGACGAGACAACCCGCCGCACAACACGATCAGTTATGGCTCGATTGGGGGAGAAGTTTGCTGGTTGGAAACGTCAATTGGCCACCAATGTCATGTGATTTGAAACCGTGAGACTCTTTCTTCATTTAAGACAGTGTCTACGTGAAGAGACCTTGAACTCTAAATGCTCTAGATGCAATAAAAATCATCATTACTCAATCTAACGGCAAGATATCGCCCTAAATGCGCTAACGGGTGGTTGGAAATTACCTCGAATTAAGACATCACTCAATATGGCCCGGGACTCACCAAGAAAAACAGATTTTCTAGACAAAATACGACTTTCTTTATCAACATAGTTTCCTTCGAGATTGATACAATCAGTCTAACGCCTCTCTAACATTTTGATTCCTTTTTGGATTGACGATTTATCTTTGACCTCACAAAAGGTCAGTTCCGGCGATCACCTCCTGATTCAAGCCAAATTTATATCCGGCGAGCACCCTTTTGAGGTCTAAAAAGACTAAAAAGTCGCTGGCGCCAGATCTGGAGACTACCGTGGTCGCGGAAGCAGCTCAAAGCCCGCATTGTTCAATTTGACTTGTGACACGGTGCATCGTCCTGGTGGAAGAGAATTATTTTCTTCTTCACATGGGACTGTGTTTTTTGCAATTCCTTCTTTCAAATGCACCAACTATGCCATGCAGCACTCACTGTACACTCTTTTGCCTTACTCAAGATAGTCGATGAATAAGATTCCGTACGCATTCCAAAATACAAATACCATAGCCTTGCCAGCTGACCTTTGGCCGCGGTTCACCGACTGCTGTCCACTCTGCTGACTGCCGACTTGACTCTGGAGTGTAGTGGTGGATTACTGTTTCATTCATTGTGACATCTTCTCCCTTTTGTGCTGCTACAGTCCGTGGTAGACCTGGGCCTCAACCAACAGCAAGCACGATCTTTGGCTAGCTACCGCTAGTTGAGCACTCCAAGTTGGTTGATATCCTTATCGACTTGTGTGCGCCATTTTAGTCTAGGCCATCCTCTGTTGCGTTGTCCCAATGGCTCAGATTCGAAGACTTTTCTGGCCGGAGCAGTGGTGTGTATACGCCCTACATGGCCTAGCCACCTTAAGCGTTGTATCCGAAGACGCTTGACTAGGCTCATGCCGCCGTAAAGTTCGTGGGTGAATCTTCTCCTCCAGATGCCATCAACGCAAACAGGACCAAAAATCGCACGCAGAACTTTTCTCTCGAACAGACCAAGGCTTCCTCATCCTCGTCCAGGTTTCTGCGCCTTAAAGCAATACTGGGATAATCAAGGTGTTGTACAAAGTAACTTTGGTCGTTCGGGAGAGGGCTTTATTACTCAATTGCCTCTTAAGCCCAAAGAAACAGCGATTGGCAAGAGTGATTCTTCGCCTGAGTTCGGTACTGGTGTTGTTGCCCCTATTTACCGCGGAGTCGAGGAAGACTACCTCTAAGTTTTTGCTGCATAGCATGACGCTCTGTTTAAGACGTCGATGTTGTGCGTCCATCTTTGATGACAGCATGTACTTCTTTTTGCGCTCATTAACCACCAGACCCATTTTAGCCGCTTCCGCTTCAATCCCAACAAACGTCTAACTAAAGGCTCGCTGCGTTCATCCAATAACGAAAATGTCGTCAGCGTAATCCAGCAGTTAAAGAGACTTTTGGAAGATCTTGCCTCTGTGACTTGTGAGTTACGCACGATCTTCCCAAGGATGATGTTAAAGAAGTCACATGACAGTGCGTCACCTTGTCGAATACCTTTTTTGACATTGAAGGTCTCGATGAGTTCGTTACCGACCTTGACGAAGCAGCGAGAGTTCTCCATCGTCATCCTACACAATCTGACGAGTTTGGTAGGAATGCCAAAATTAGACATGGCACTGTGCAGCTCGTCTCTATGCACACTGTCGTATGCGGCCTTAAAATCGATGAATAGGTGGTGAGTGTCGATTTGCACTTCTTGGGTCTTTTCCAGGATTTGCTGTAGTGTGAAGATTTGGTCGATGGTGGACTTCCCTGGCCTGAAACCACACTGATAAGGACCAATCAGGTTGTTGACAAACGGTTTCCAGCGTTCACACAATACGATGGCGAGGATCTTTTACTCAATGTTAAGGAGACTATCGATAGTTGGCGCAGTCGAAGGGGTTTCCTTACTGGTGGACCGGACAAACGACACTAAGATTCCACTCATCGGGCATGCTTTCCTCTGACCATATCTTACAGATGAGCTGGTGCATGTGCACAACCATCTCCAGCTGCTTTTAACAGTTTTGCGGATAGTCCGTCGCAACTGGCAGCTTTGTTCGACTTTAGTCTCGACCTTACTATCTTGACGTCGTCTAGGTTGGCGGATAGACATGTTCCCCCCATCGTCATCCAAATTAAGTGGAGCATTCTGTCAGATCGCGGTTATCAGTCGGCAGAAGTGGCATTTTTTTCCAAATTCTAGGAACTGGCTGCGATTCTACAAGTTGCCCGGTTTCATTGCAGCAGGCTTCGGGTTGAAAGTCTTGGGCCAAGACTTTTGGTTTTCAAACCATTTCGTCGACTGTGTGTTTCTCATGCATTATCTCAGGTCTTAACTTTACAAAGTTTGGAAGCCGAATAAGTAAGTAGGCGGAGGTATCTGCTCCCTTTTATTTTACCGCCCTATGAGAACCCTTCTCTTTTTTTATGTTCTTGGGGCTCGCGAACAGCTTCCGTTCTTTGAGGCAACGTATTTGAGCGGATATATACCTTATTATGCTGACCGAGGCATAGACGATAAGCGAAAAGAAAAAAAAATGCGACATCGGATATCCGCTCCTCTCTGTTAGGAGGGCGAAAGGAGAAAAGGACACAACTGCGGAGTCTACCTGCTGCATCGAGATGTGGAACGTAAAATACTCAATGGTCACATTGAGCGCATGTGGCAACAAGGCTCCAGATAAAAGGGTCAGCCTCCTAGTTCGAGGAGCAGTGAAAGGCCAAAACTCCGATATAAGGACCAACTAAACGCCGACGAACCTGGTTTTGATGACTTTAAGCAGAGTGCTCGGGACCGTCATGGATGGAATGAGACATTATCTCAGGCTTTAGCATAACAAGGGGTTGCCAGCCGGATAAGTGAGTAAAAGGAGGGATGTGCGCCTTCAGCTGCTGCAGCAGTTGAACCTTGTGGACGCATAATACAAGATCCCTGTGCAGAATTCTCCACAGGTTAGGGGTCAATGTCGAGCTTAATTTTTGAATGAGGAATGAGTTTTTGGAAACCAAAGACGAATCTGTAGCAGTTGGGTTTTCTTATTTGTCTCATAAACTTAATCGCAGGAGGAGTATCAACTTTGAAAGATATCAGATCACGCAATAAGTCCCGGGACATGTAGGGGGCTCCACTTACAAAAATTATTCATTTAATATTCAGCTTTTTTTTAGTGGCGCCCCCTATATGCCTTGGGACGTGTTAGAAAGAAAAATTCGCCGCCAGACATGATTTTTTTCGAGATAATCGAGACTTTAGAGTTTATCTGCAAAGATTTTGATTTTTCAACGGGTTTCTGACACTGTCTGACACGTGTTAGGCACACACTCCACATCTAAAAGCTTTCTCTTACTAAAAAACATTCCAAGATTTGCAAAAAGTGCAAGCATTGGAGAATGTAATGCAAATTAATTCCAATAGCATCGAAAAGTGCAAAAAAAGTAATGCTAATGAAATTGTAATTCTGACACATGTTCTCTGCTTTCCTTTCGATTGAACACTATTAGTCTTGACTTGGCATCTAAGGTCCTTGAATTGATCAATCTCACAAGGACATTTCACCCAAATCTACAACAAACTCCAACAGAACGCACAAAAACCACCCAGTGGACAACTGCATCTACCTACGCAAAGATAACTCAATTAATCACCTCTCAACTCATTCCAATTTGTTAATGAATCCACATTACGCGCTCAATTTAAATTTTAATTCCTCAGCAAGGACTGATGCCCTATCGGTCGGTAATTACGTCATACGCACTTACATGTCAATGAGTTTTCGGTTTCGTTGCATTTCGATTTTAATTTAAACACAGTTCTCGGTCGCGCTGCATTGAGTGCAGAAAAGCCACCGGCGGCGGTGCCATTTCCATTTCCAAGGATAACGCATGCATTGACCGGATTGAGTCGCAATGGGGCTGAGGTTCTGTGTGGACTGCATGAAATGAAAACAAATTACTGAATGCAAATAAATACAATTTATTTTATTCGCATCTCGTGAGGCTGCTCCGGCCGGCTGGCAGGGGGTGGCTGTGTGGCCTGTTTGTTTTCATTTTGTTTTTCTCGTTTTGCAATAATTTATTGACAGTGCTGGTGCTGGTGATAAATCTTTGAATTGTTTGGCTGCAAAGCTCGTTTAGAACAATAAAATCCAATAGAGTCGTTAACAGTGTGGTACTTGGGCCTGGGGTGAGCGGTGCCGAGTGGCGCCCAACGGCGGATGTTTTATGGAATCGCATCGAAGGGAAATGTGGAATGCTTAGAGGTGCGCATTGTGACAATGAGTGTGCCATTGGCTGCGCCTGGTTTTATTGCTGGTATTTATGTGAAATGATGTCTTCTGGGAAATTGTTGTGTTTTGTAATGGAATGAAGGGAATGGATTGAATTTTAGGGTCCTGCCGCAGTCATTGGTGAGTTTAAAGTTGTTTTCCAGTTGAGCAGTAGTGGCTGAGGAGTGGTAGTTTCTTGTTGCGGAGTGAGACATACTTTGCACTACTTCCCCAAGCATTTCCAATTTAGTACACATTTGCACTTTGCCTTGATAAGCTTCCAGAACTCCAAGAAAAATCATCAACTTTCCCACAGAATAATCAGGATTCAAAACAAACATTGATTGGACACATTTTATCGACCAATTCGGTTTAAGATGCATCCCACTATCGAATTCAGTCAAAACCTCAATTGCTCCTCATGAGCATCTCTTTGCATCGAAATTCGGTTTGCCTCTAAGCAAAACATCCCTTCAATCATTTGGCCACCCCAATCACCACCGACAACCGCCCGAACAAAGGTTCAAATTCCATCCAGTCCCACACATTGAGCTCTCGACAGAGGAGCACGGAGCGAAGAAGGAATGCAAAACCAAAATTCCATCTCACACCAAATTTGTCTGCAGAACTTTCAAGCCCGCCCGTGCCTTACATCCAACCGACAGTTGACCCCAGAAAACTGACAAAACCTCAGCAACCCGAAGTGCACCACAGCACCCAAGCCCAGGCAGACGGCGCTCACTCACAATCCATTGCCAAAGTCGGTGGATGCCAGAGAAGTCATCCCAGGACGAGTTCCTTAAGCCAATCCAACAATAGCTGCCCCCGCCCAACGGCACAGTTTTGACGCTCGGATGAGTCCCGGACTTATGACATGAATCCCATCAGCGATTGTTATGTGTCGCAGGCGCTGTGATAAATGCATTGCCAGACTGCGGGGGGGGAATTTGAGTTGAATGTACCCAGCGGGGAGGGGGAGGGGGAGGGAGCCCGCCGCCGTTGCCGCAACAAAATTTACACGCAGAGCATAATAGGCGCACATTAAGGAGCGAAGTGCATTTGGTGCGCAACGTTAGGGAGGACCACGTGAAAAGCTGCCTTGCCACAACTGTGCCACGCAAAAGGTACGAGGACGTGTCGTCAACGATGGTGAGTGTGGAGCGAGTGTGGACCGGAGGAGAAGGAGAAAAGTTTGCATTGTTAATCTTTGAGGTGAATTTAATTAAAACTCTCATTCATTCGCGACGAGGCGTGTGCGGCAGGAGGACGAAGCGGAGGCTGACGATTGTCAGCTGGGAAACTATTCAATAGTCGGAGCGTGCAGGCTGCGGCTAAGCGAAGAGCGTCAAGACAATGCAGTGCATTGACTTGGATCCTTTGTGCGACAGCGTTCCTGTGTGGGCATGGGCATGATTTTGTGTGATTCATGTGACACTGGGTGCCTTAAGTGCCCGTTGTTCAAAAGCCTTCCAAAAAAAGAAAGTCTGTCTGATCATAAACCAAAGGCACTTGATGAAATTCTTTAGGGGAGAGCCTCTCAAAGGCCTAATCATCCCTGAAGACCTCTTATGAGTTGAGGATGAGATCTAAGACGAAGGACGAGGTAATGTTAGGTTATAGTGGATTGTTACGAATGAGGAAAGAAATTTAGGACACATTTGGGCCCATTTCGACAGCGCTGGGATGATCTCGGTTAAGAATTGAGGTTATGTAGCTGTTGAGGTGTCCCTCCCTTCAAGGTGTTTCTTTCTCATTTTTGTAAGAGCCTGTCAGTCGCAGATGAAGTCAGGAATAGTTTCAATCCATTCCTCCCCCATACAGCTTCCACAGAAATCATTGTGAGCCTGAAGGCATGGACTCCTAAAGCTCATGGACCTGTTAGTCCATAAAGTTCACAGTGCAGAGAGAGTGTTTGGACCTGGGTTGTTTTGGTCGCTCAATGGAAGGCACTCCACTTTCGGACGGGATTATTGATTTGGTAAGGCGCCAGCTTCGTGATTCCTCTGACTTTCACTTTGGCCTGGCAGCCATATGCGAAAGTGCTTGAGATGACTAAAGGGAGGAGGCCTTTGGTTGTAGTCACAATAGTGCCGTCATTTCAGGCAGGGATTACGAAGGTTGATTGAAGGAGAGACCAAGGCTTAGGTCTTTGGAGTTGACTCCAGCCCCTGTCTCATCGTTCATCTTTTACTCGCCCGTCGGTTCTATTTACAGAGTAACTCTCCGATGGACCTGGTTACAGAGTGCATCCGAGGTAACTTTTCAGTATCCTGGTTGAGAATTATTGCTATGTGAGAGAAGGTTGAATTGTTCCAGGATACGTGGTCACCGTAGCTTAGGCCATTCGGGATCCGGTGTATTTCAGTGTTTTGGACATTTCGAGATTTTGGGCATCTTGAGATTTTAGAATTTTTGTCTTTTCGGTAGTGTGAGCATTTCGGCGTTATGGAATTTCTTGGCACTTTGAAGATTTTTGGCATTTCAAAATTTTGGGCATTTACAAATTTTGGCCATTTTTAGCATTCTGAAGACTGGGATATTGGACTTCTCGGAATTTGGAGCATTTCATGATAGTGAGGCTTTCGGAATTTCGGGCATTTCGGGGTCTTAGTTCTTATTCTGAGATTTTGGACATTTTAGCATTTTGGAAACTTTTGTCATGTTCTAAATTTTTAATATTTTAGGACTTAGGGCATTTCCGAATTTTGTGACTTTGTGCCTTTTGGCAACTTGGGCAATTGGAGCAAATGGGGTGTTTCTGTAACTTTGAATTTTGGCCATTTTGCGGTTTTGAACATTTTGGCATTTAATATTATTTTGGCGTTTTGGCCATTCGGAATTTTGGGTATTTTGAGATTTTCGGCATTTGGACATTTCAGGGTTTCGAGCATTTTGTGATTGTGATGGTTTCGAGATTCTTTCGAAACAATTAGGTATTTTGAACATTTTAAGATTTTATGAATTTCTGGATCTTAGCCATTTTGGGACTTTGAACTTTTTTGGAACATTTTGGAAAATTTTGGCATTTCCGAGTTTTGGCATTGCAGTATTTTGGGCATTTTGGTATTTTAAGTATTTCAGGATTTTGGCGTTTTCTGAATTGTGTTAAATTTTGTATTTTGGCCATTTTGGGATTTTGAACATTTCGTCATTTTGGACATTTTGTCATTTCGGGATTTTGGATATTTAGGCATCTTGGACAGTTTTTGCATTTTTGGATACTTTTGATATTTCGGGCATTTCGAAGCTTTGGTTATGCCATTCGGGATTTTGGGCATTTCTGATATTGGCCATTTTGGAATTTTGAAAATTTCATAATTTTGGAAAATTTTGACATTTTGGGTATTTCCGAAATTTGAGCATAACAGGATTTTGTTCCATAGGGAATTTTGGGTATTTCACGATTTTGTGCCTGTCGAGATTTTGGACATATTGCGACTTTTGTCATTTCAGGATGGTGAGCATTTCTGGATTTTGGGCATTGTGCAATTATTCCAGAATTTGCGTCATCTTGGGATTTAGGGATTTTTGGCATATCGGGTATTTGGGCTTATCCTCATTGTGGATAGTTTTGTAATTTCAGAATCTTTGGCATTTTTGGATTTGTACATTTTGGGGCTTTAAGAATTTGGCACTCTGTCTGTCTCCATTAACGATGCTCTGGAAACATCGGTAGACTTCTAAATAATAATATTTGGGGGGCACTGCAGCCCACAAGGAACCAGCGCTTAGCTTCTACAACAACTACTCGTGTTGTGCGTGCTACTATTCTCCCACGAGTAGAAGGGACTTACAGTTTTTTTTGTCGACTCCGAAGGGCAAGATTTGAGAAGCTTTTCATAGACAAATGATACACTTTGAGTGCGAGTCAGCAACTCGAAAGAGGTGGTGCCGCGAAAAAATGCGAGTTGTCCCGTCCGAGAATCGAACCTAGACTTTCTTCCACAACCCCACGGCGACCTCCGGTATACTTCTTGCCGCCCAAAAAATTACGCATTGATTAGACATCTCGCACATGGATTGGATCTAGAAAAAACAAACAATCATCTAATTAAAGATTTGAAAAAAAGGATCTGTCCTTATTGCAAGAGCGTTTAGTTTGAGTGAGCTTCGAATGTTAACATTTATGTAGAGCAAAATGGGCAAAAGTTCAACGCACTGAAACATCTCGCCAAGTAATGCTTAGCGGTAAACCGATTGGGAACAAAGAAGGCGAAGAAGTCTGACAAATGAAAACACAACGTTTTCACCACCCAGTTCCAATCCACTTGACTGATTGTTCAGAAGTCAAAAGTTCTTCTGTGTTAAACGTCTCAGTCACACAATCCCCCGCGAAATCCATTTCACTTAGCGAACAACTTTGAACGCAAGGCCACTTGACCCGAAGGAGACAATCGTCAGGACACGACTCAGCGTCACGTCCGCGTGGACTAAGCCATCACGTGCCGGACATATTTCCTCGCGCCGAACTCTGCTAATTTCTGCAAACTATGGCCATTAATGATAACTTGAGTCATCTTTAATTATGGAGTGCACCCTCAACTTCCCCACTCGTTAGGACACCCTCCCCCCACTGGGAAGGGACTACAGATCGGCACTTGTGCGGCATCATAGTCAAATAAATCATCAATCGACTGGCGCAGTCCTTCCGGTCCCGAGAGTCATTTAATGTATCATCTGGGTGTTCTGGTTCTGGGTGGCTGGTGGCTGGTGGTTGGTCGCGTTGGCACTGCTATTGATGGTGTTTCGAGGTCATGGCCAATAGCTGATGGTGACGTCAGATGCTCTGATAATTGTTTGGTCGTTTTTGAAGGGGTTTTCGATTTTTGTTGGCTGCGGACCAGTGATGAGGGATGAAGCCGGATCAATGACGGGGAGACAAAGCTCCGAGATGTGAAAGTAATGGTATTCATGTGTGGTTTGCTTTTGTTGCCGTGGATGTGGTGCACTTGCATTGGGATTTGGAAAATTTTCAAGAACAATGGAACCAGTGGGAAGGATAGCGCAACTCATGCTGATTTGGAATCAATTCGCAAGGACAACGGGGCATAGTTTGGGTGCCAAATGAGAAACGATGCCCTTGAGGGAAGGGATTTCTGTAATCCAAATGGATGTTTAATGGAAAGTGGAAAATTTAAAGGCAATCTCGGTCACTACTTCTCAAGGACTATCTTACCAGATGGAGATGGTACAGCTTCCGGGGTTTCTTGTTTATGTTGATGGCTGACACAAGACCCACAAGAGCAACAAACGTGCCAATCAAATGTGAATAGACAGCCCGACTGCACTTAGTCGAGCTCAAAAGTTCTGCGTATTTTCCAACTGTCTGGAGGTGGGCAGTGGGCTGGGTTGCGCCCTGAAGCTTCAGCATCACCGTGGATCGGGTGACGCAAACTGACGTTGAGTGCAAAGTTCTTAATCAAAGAATATAATTTCGTTGGCTTAGAGAAAGCACGCAAATTGAATGAGAAATTGTTGCAAAATGACGCGCTGCGAGGCGACTAGGAGTGACTTTTAATGTGATTAAGCGAGTAGCGCGCAAAAGATGTGTTTTCGGCTTTTTTCAAAGAGAGAGAGAGTATCCTTGTGAGTTCAGGATAAATGGATATTTTTGAGTGAATTTTAAAGTTTGCCGTGCTTTGGAAGGAACGGGTGGTGGTGACACTGGAAGAGAACACTTCTTTCCACGGAAGTTACCGCTGATATGTTGGCTTTTATTTATAACGCTAACAAGAAGGAATCCATGGTCTTATGAAGTGCTGTGCTGCATTGAACAAAAAGAGTTCTCGGGGAACTCTATAAATAGCGAGGGAGGGAAGAGAATTAACGCCATGGAAGGAAAATGAGAGAAGCTGTTGGTAGAGGATGCGTCTTATGCTAGGAATAAAGTACGCACGTTATTTCAAAGGACATCAAGTGGATATAAACTTCGCATCATTGTTGGGACCAAAACTGGTAGTACAGTGGCTGGCGATGTTGACAATGTGTAACGTGCAAACGGTCAAAAGAAGATGACGACCTGTATACCGCTGTCAGGCAAAATTCATCAAATGGGGTCACGTTGAAGGCAACTCCATTTAAAGCTGCTTTCAGCATGAACATGTTTGGTGGCAAACGTCTTAAAATCCTTCTCTGTTTCTGTCTTTGTCCCTTCTACCGATTGAACGACGACGAAATCGCTTGAGCTCACCGAATCGTCGGAGGTCACAAAGTGCTACATCAAGCGAACACTTTGGTCTCGGAATGATATGTCCCGCGTTTTGGAAAACGACGACTCGGAATGCAAATCTGAGAAACTTAAAAATTTTTCTAAGAGTTTGAAAGTTGCTCAACGAGACATCCAGTAAAGGAATGATTTAGAAAGACGACCCAACATAGGGATCGTTTTTTGGTGCTGTACAGCCATCGGCATTGGTTCAAGACTTCGCTAGATTTTCAAAATGGAGCTTCAAGAAACAATGGCTTAGTTTCTCACCTCAGTGAGGAAAAGCTGGATTGAGAGCCAGATTGTCCAGATCAAAAACCGATGGCTCTGTTTCCAGAAGGACATCTTAGGCGAACTCATGGCATGTGTTACAATGTGAAACGATTCCTTTTGGAGAAAAAAATTGCTTAGAAAGTGACGAGAAACGGAATGATTCGTAGTGAGGTTCGATTTTCAAAGGCCTTTTTTGACAGATCGCGCATCACTTCGATCAAACTGATTTATCACTTTTATTAAGTATGGTTTGGCAAGTTGTCATGGGAAGACTCAAACCAGAGCATCCACAGCATCTCCTTATTCTCAGCTGTCTTGCCAAAACCGGCGTTTTTCCAAAAAAAATTGTTTTTCATACGATTCGGGGCACTTGTGATGCGCATAATTGACGTGCTGTAGTTGTGACCAACATTTACATGATATTGTTTTCAATATGTAAACGCCAGTAATTTTTCGTTTGATGGCTGATACAATTTTTAAATTTACTGTCAAATTTTTGGGTTTTATTTTACATTACAAATCAAACCTCACGATGAATCACCCTTTTCTTTTTACCCTCAGTGGCTTATCAAACCCGTCATTCGTTGTACCTTCGTGTAATGTCAAGTACGTCCTGTCAAGTACGCCATACGGTAACACACGTCCATAGCAAAATGTAAAGAAGCTTGTCACAAGTGTGAAACCATACCGGGGAAGTAGCTTGCATTTCCAGCAATGTTTAGACTCCAGATTCTTTTCCAGGACCTTCACATTGGTTGCGCGATTTAGCTGTCGGTCGTTCAGTTAGGGAAGCAAGTGTGTCCTCCGCTCAAGGATTTCTTAAAGCCGAAAACAATTCCCCAAACCATTGACAGTCTCAAAAATTGCCCACACTCTGATAGAATAGCCCAAAGGGGAATTTAAAAATATCTAAAGTCTTCAAAATTCCTCTATACCTCATCCCCGCTAAGAGCCGCCTAATACATTCTCCATTGTACGTCATTGAAACTTTTCCACACAAAGGCGAAGTGTTTCAAGCCAAAAGAAAATTAATGACGACGTTTCCGCTTAAGGATACACCAATTCGAAAGAAAAGAGGATTAAAAACGAATCAACGACGACGACCAAAATCCACAAAGACGCACACACACACACACAATCTCCCGAACTCCTCGATTTCTGCTAGTTCTGCTGTCGCCGAGGGCGCAGGACAAGGAGAATGAGGACGAGAATCAGTGGCAGACAACACAAATAAGGAAATGAAAACGGAAATAGTACCTCGCTTGGCATCCTAAATCATCGAAGGACAACAACGACTACGATCACGACCACGACAGCGACGACGATGAGGATGAGGATGTGGATGAGGTTGAGGAAGACGACGTAGTAGCCCCAAGCACGACAACACTATAAACCGTCTGCACAAAGGCGGAAGGACGTCATTTCGAATGTGTCCACCAGCAGCGTCCACAGCGGACGCCTTCAACTGGTTTAATTCCATTATGACGTATGTTTATGGCTGCTGTGTGGGGGGGGGAGAAGGGGCAAATGGTGTCCGCTTGGCTGGAAGTAATCCAACTCTCCCCCTTGGGTGGAGGAGCGGTTATCCTTCACCACTCGAGTCAGTAATCCACGCACAATATGACTAATGAGGAACTTTTCCGTTTCACCGTTAATGGCCTTCAGACGAAGTGCGCACTGAGTAACCAACGATTCGTGACCTGTACTTGGACTGGCTGTGCCCCTTTGAGTTGAGCTCTTGTTGCACTCTCTGGGGGGGGGGGATTGCACCTCTTGGCTTGTCAGAGCGTGTTTAACGGCCATTCGAGTGGTGTGACCGTGAAAAATGGCGCCCAGGCGAAGGCCGGAACATGGTGAAACGCCAAATGTACGGCTTAAGGTGTTTGGCTGTGTTCTTTTTTTTTGTTTGGGTGGGAGGTTCTAGGACTTCTGAGGTGATTTCAAAAGAATGAATTTTCAAATTAAGCGATCGTGACGTGGTCCGGAAATCAGTCGGAATCCAAAGCGTGTGTGGGTACTTAAGGAAGACTCGAATGGTGGCAGAAGGTATATGGGACTGGTTCTTCAACATGAGTGAAGGTAAAACGCGATGGACGCTTCTTAAGTGCTGTGCGATCGATTTGCGTTGACAGAGGTCAAAAAGGGTTTTCCAATTGAGACTTGACAGCTTTGAATTTACTTTTTGAACGCACTCTTTCACTAATCTTCAAACTGTAAACTCAAGTACATGAACGAGGAGCGTCTTCAAATTATACAAATTTTTGGAAGCAACTTTACTTGGTGGTAGTTGTCCCCCGAATGGACAGGAGTCTACATATTCCTTGTGTGATGCTGCCGTGTCAGTGAGACAACGACTTGGTCGAAGTGCCAAAAGTGTCCGAAGCAAATGCTCGAAAGCAGTCAATTGCATCGCCCAGACCACATTATGAAGTATATTAGGAAAAGATCTTGGCTTACACTCATAGAAGATTAAGCTGACTCAAGAATTGAAGCCGATGGACCATTTGAAGCGACATATCTTCTCCACTGGGTTTCTGGAGAAGAAGCGTGGAGATGATGAATTTCATCGGGTCACTGAAAATGTCATCTTCAGTGATGAGGCTCAGTTTTGTCTCAATGGGGTCCGTGATGCGTTTTTGGTCGTTGCTTCATGCACAAAGAATACCTTCTAATCCACAAAGAATTACGACGTAACTGGGCTAAATTTGTTTTTACATACCTGAAAGGTGAACGTTACACATCACTTAATAAGTCCTGGGACTGACACAAAGGGGGCGCCACTTACAAGACTTCATATTATTTTTGGGAAGCACCATTATTCAAATGCTACCTGCAAAATTCTGATGACAATCCGATTATTAGGTTACAAGTTACAGTGCTTCAAGTGACGCTACATTTGCGATTTTTAAAACAATGGAAACGACAGAATTTCGTATTTTGACTAAACACTGCCATTTTGAGTAAAAAAAATACCTCTGCAAGCTCAGCATAGGCTTCAAAAGTCTTACAGGGACCCTGCTCATCAAAAGCAACTATTTCTTGGTGGAACGCTGACTTTAAACGTGGACGTACAGACACCAATGATGCTGGACGCTCTGGAAGGCCAATTGAGGTGGTTACACTAGAAAACGTCGAGAAAGTACACAAAATCGTTTTGGAAAACCGCAAAGTGAAATTGCTTGAGATAGCTGACACCTTAAAAATATCAGAAATCGGTGTGAACACTATTTGGCGTGAACACTTGTCCGTGAGAAAGCTTTGTTCGAAATGGGGGCCGCGTTTGTTCACAATGGACAATGGAAACGACAACATATCGATGGTTCCGAGGGCTGCTTGGAGCAGTTCGCCAGAAGAAACAGGACTTTTTGCGTCGGTATGTCACAATGGATCCTGGAAAAGACCCAAGATGTGCAGATCTGAGCACACCACCTATTCATCGATTTTAAGACCACATATGACAGTGTGCACAGAGACAAGCTGCACAGTGGCAAGTTTTGGCATTCCTAACAAACTCGTCAGATTGTGTAGGAGGATGATGGAGAACTCTCGCTGCTCCGTCAGCTCCGAGGCCTTCAATGTCAGATTTAGGACAAGGCGACGCACTGTCATGTGACTTCTTCAACATCATCCTTGAGAAGATCGTGCGTAACTCACAAGTCAACACCAGAGACCCGATCTTGCAAAAGTCTGCTCAACTGCTATCTCACGGCGACGACATTTTTTCGTGATTGGATAAACGCAGCGAGCCGTTATAGAGGCGCTTGTTGGGATTGAAGCAGAAGCGGCAAAAATGGGTTTTGGCGATAAATGAGGGCAAGACGAAGTATATGCTGTCATCAAGAGAGGACACACAACATGCTATCACACTAGGCAGCAGAAACTTTGAGGTAGTCAAGGACTTCATCTACCTCGGCTCCGCGGTAAATAGGGACAACAACATCGGTACCGAAATCATACGCAGAATCACTCTTGCCAATCGCTTCTTATTTGGGCTCAAGAGACAATTGAGTAAAGAAGCCCTCTCTTGAACGACTAAACTGGTTTTGTATAACAGCTTGTCCTCCTTAACGGCACAGAAACTAAAACATGAATTTTGCAAGCTAAGCGATCGTGGCGGGGTCCGGAAACCAGTCGGAGTCCAAAGTGTGTACGGGTACTTAGGGAAGACTCGAATGGTTGCAGAAGGTATTTGGGAATGGTTTTTCAAAACGAGTGAAGGGGAAACGAGATGGACGCTTCTTAAGTGCTGTGCGCCTTTTTGAGAAAAAAAATTTCTGCGTGCGATTTTTGGTCCTGTTTACGTTGATATCATCTGGAGGAGAAGATTCGATGACGAACTTTATAGGCTGCACGGCGGTATACGCCTAGTCAAAGGCTTTTGGATACAACGCTTAAGATGGCTAAGGAAATCGTCCATTTAGGAGGAGTTGTCTGTCCACTAAGTGCGAGTCCTTTAGTTAGAACCAGCTGTGCGTCTTCTTTTCTTGTGGATTTGAGTGTTCTACACCGCTAGTGATCAATCTTAAGAATAGAAAAGTGAACGATGATCGTTGAAAAGGAGATTCCATTTCAAAGGATGAAGACAAGGGCTATCCTTCTTTCAGCAAACTTCATTCAACCACACTGCTCAGAACTCATCCTCACACGTGTCTTGGTCACCGGGATCTTTAACAACAAATTCCCATCCAACTTAAAATCGGTGAAGCACCTAGAGATCCCTCCCCCTCTCAAATCAAAATCTCAAAAGAAATATTTCCACACCACACCACAACCCAACCGAACCTCAACTGCCTCCTCTGAGCCAAAGAAAATCAATTATCCGGCAAAAATCCCTTCCACTCAGCCCCTCACTCAGCGATAAGAACTCTCAAGTGATTTGCGCCCGCAAAGTGGACGGGACTGCATCAGACGTCAGCTCATTCAAATTGAATGAACACCGCAGCCAGGGGAAATCCCGCAGCAATTAAATCCGGCCCACCGCAACCGCTTTCGCCAAATTATGCATCTAAGGTCCTTCATTCCGGTCTTAAGTGCCAGACGTTAATGAGATATTCATTCATCCACCGGACCAGACCACCACCGGGCCACGGAGGAGACGTGCACAAAGACGGTTTAAGTTCTAACGAAAACTACTTTATTTAAATCGTCATCCCCGGAGCAATCGTGGTGACCTGCCAGTGCCACAGAGGGTTCTTTTGCATTTTTTGTGCATTCGCCGTGGAAGACGTGGGGCGGGTTGAATGCGCAATGAACACTTTGCCGTGAGACGACCATCTGACTTGCAATTAACTTGACTTGGGCGGTTCCCAAGTGAAGATGGTGTCGGATGGTGGGAAGAATTTGAATAAGAACTTGATGGCTTTGTTCGTCGATGAGCGTTGGGAACAATCGCAAAGGAATGACGAGGACTCATTTCGCAAGGTCTCAATCTGATGACTCCGTTTGGGATTCGAAGTGGATTTGGTGCGAATGGTTTGGGGGAAAATAGAACTGAATACCTTTAAAGTTTTGCCAAAGTGGATCTGGACCACCACCAACTTGCCTCTTCAGCTGGCTGCCTCCATGTTAGTTGAGGTCTTCCGGCCCTTGTGTACGCCATCTCAAAGGAGGATGTTCTCTGATGTGCTGTTCCAATCGCTTGGACTCGCTCTGTATGGCCCAGCAATCCTTAGCATTGCTTCCGTAAACCGTACGTCATACAATCCATAGATTTTTCAATTGAATCATCTCCTCTTGATGCCACCAAAGCAATCGGGACTAAAAATCTCATGTAACTCTTTTCTTTCACAAAGATGGCTTCCTCATCAGCTTGTAATAAAGTCCACGTGTGTGCCAGAGAGCAGATCAAGCATGTTCCTGGTGATGAACAAACGGAGCTCTCGATGGAGGATTCTGATACTCGACTTGATACTCAATAGCCTCTTGAGCTTGAAGAAACGGCGATTGGCAAGAGTGATTCTACACTTAGATTCTGGTACTTACATTGTTGCCCTTATATACTGTGAAGCTGACCTTGACAACCTTAAACTCTGTCCGAGGTGTCCATATTGTTCGTCCATTCTTCATGACAGCAAATACTTCGTCTTGCCCTCATTTACCACTAGACCCATTTTAGCCGCTTTCGGTTAACGCTTCATTACCGGCTCGCTGTATTCACCCAGCCGCTTCCCTTTCAATGCCCACAAACGCCTCATTAACGGGCCACTGCGTTCGTCCAATCATGTCAATCGTCGGCGTGAGCTAGCACTTAAACTTACTGAAAGATCATGCCTCTGGTGTTGATTTTTGAGTTACGCACGATCTTCTCAATAATGATGGTGAAAGGAGTCTCATAACAGTGCGTTGCCTTGTCTTAAACATATTTTGACATTGAAGATCTCGGGGAGTTCATTACCGACCTTCATGGAGCAGCGAGAGTTGTTTATCATCATCCTAGACAGCCTGATGATAGGAAGCCAAAACTAGACATGGCTCGTCTCTATGCACGCTGTCATAAGTGGCCTTAAGATCGATGAATAGGTGATGCTTGTCGATCTGTATTTTAGCCCACACCTCTAAAAGGAACGATTTCCCGAAAGTGACAAATTGCTTGTCCTCTTGTGTGGACAGTTCTAGCAAGCGGTCTTGGACAGAGTTTATTTTTAATTTTGTGGCTTAGGACTTTCTTTTTATTTTTAAAAATCAGGTGGCAGTTTAAAATAGTGTTGAATGCCACTTTAAAAGGAACAATGCATTAAATTAAAAAGTACGTAGGGTATTTGACAAAAAATTGAATTTTACAACATACAGTCTATACAATAATAGAAGCAGAATTTATGTGAACAATTTTTTGAAACAAAGTAAAAATTCCACAAGGAGATTAAGACTATATATTAAAAGTAAGAGAGTTTAAACTATTATAGTCTTGAGAGTAGAGTCATTTTTTTTACATTCTCTAAGAAACAATTGGACATATGATTACATCTGATATCTTCGGGGAGGATATTAAATAAACGATCACTTTTAATTGAATAAAAATTTCTATAAGCTGTGGTTCGGTAGTTTGGTACTTGTAGAATATTAAACGAGTTATTACGTATATTATAATTTGATAAAATGAGAAAATTTCGGTTACCGGATTTCATGAAGAAAGCTTTTAAAACCTTGAAACAGTACAAATGACGAAACAAAGGAAAACTGGGATGTCTACTGGGTTTATAACGAATTTTTGGAATAACATTCTTTTGCAAGACGAGCAATGAATGAATTTTGTTTTAATAACCACCTCCCCAGCAAGAGGCCATAATAAACTGTGGTTAGAAGCTTAGTTGAGCATACATTTCTTAGATAGTAAAAATGTCTAATGGTAGATATAAAGTACTTCTTCAAGGCGGTAACGTGAGAAGAAAATTTCATATTTTCGTCAAGTAGAAGTCCTAGATACAAAAACTCTTCAACATTTTCAATTAAAAAACAGTCGTCTGCAATTTGGAGCATGAAAATATACCTCTGGTTTTATGGGAATGGACGAAGATAGATTAAAATACATAAGTTAAGTTTTGGGACTTATTACAAGTTTGTGTTCAGCGAACCATTGTCTTAGAGTGTGAACATCACAATTTATGTCAGAGATAAGATCTAAGGGGCAGTTTACGTCATACGATAACCCAACATCATCAGCAAAAGCTGTGGAAATGCCTTTTAGGTTTAGATAGAAGAGTGAGTTAAAATAAATTAAAAATAGTGTGGGACCTAACACTGAACCTTGAGGAACCCTAAGTCGGATTCCTTGCACCTCACTTCTCGCCTCATCCAACTTCACCCTTTGGCATCTGTTAATGCCTTTTAGGTTTAGATAGAAGAGTGAGTTAAAATAAATTAAAAATAGTGTGGGACCTAACACTGAACCTTGAGGAACCCCAAGTCGGATTACTTGCACCTCACTTCTCGCCTCATCCAACTTCACCCTTTGGCATCTGTTAATGCCTTTTAGGTTTAGATAGTAGAGTGAGTTAAAATAAATTAAAAATAGTGTGGGACCTAACACTGAACCTTGAGGAACCCCAAGTCGAATTACTTTCGCCTCACTTTTCGCCTCATCCAACTTCACCCTTTGGCATCTGTTATTAAGATATGATTTAAACCATTCAAGGATAAAGCCACGCATACCTGCCTGTTCCAGTTTCCTTAACAGGATATTATGGTCAACCATATCAAAGTTTTTGGTTATATCAATGAATAACGCAGCTGTACATTTTCTTCTATCAAGGTGAAACATAAATCTGCAACAAAGCTCTAAAAGTGCGTCTTTAGTAGATTTTTGAAACCCGAATTGAGTTGAATGAAAAAAATTGCCTTTGTCTAAATATTTTAACTAGTCTTGTTTTTATAAGTTTTTCAAAAACTTTACTTATGCTTGGTAGGAGGGAAATTGGTCTATAATTGCCTATATCATTAGGAGACCCTTTTTTTTAAACAATGGAATAACATCTGTACATTTATGGTCGTCAGGAAAAATACCAGAAATAAATACAAATATTTTTAAGGATCAAATTTGAGACACCATCTACACCACATTTGACTTATTCAAACTATTAATTGTATTTAAAACCTCTAAGGGAGTTATTGCATCAAAGACAAAACTTCTGCAGTAAACAGAGTTAACATCGCTTTCAGTAGTACAACAGGAGCACATTCCTTTGACTTTACAAAAGGCAATGTTTCCCCTCATTGGGCATGCAATTTAATTCTGTCCGTCGAAGGAGACTCCTTTTTTCCATCTCTCTGATAACTTTGAGTCCTCTCTGGCATCGATCCAATCATTAAGCTATTCTTCGATTTCTTCAAAAGACTCAAACCGGAGAGCCCCAAGTCGTTTTACATCAGTCGAAAAAGCCAGAAGTTGGAAAAAGCACGGTCTGGAGAATACGACGGGTAGGCTGAGAACTCCCATTTCAGAGTGTTTAGACAGTTTTTGACCACTATAGACACATGAAACCGAGCATTCCAAAGTCACCACGTCATGGTCGATTCTGCCTGCTTTTCACGCAATGCACGGCTCAAACCCATTAGCTGTCGACTGTCGATAGTGGTACACCACACCCGTATGGTCCCACCATAGTCACAGCATTACCTTTGACTCGTGGAAGTTTTTCTTTGACGTCAATGTAGACGAAGGTTTCACCAGGCTTTCCATAGTATTTTATTCTTCTTGTGGTTATCATAGTATATCCGCGTTTCATCTCCAACCACGTTGCGGTATAAAAATCGCTTCCTTTGATGTCTGCCAAGAAAAATCCTCTTTCGACGAAGTTTTTTCGAAACTACAAGACTTTGAGAACAGCTTTCTAACGTACCACACGATCCAATGCAATACAGAGGCTCACAGCAGAACTAGTGTTACACTAAGCTGCGTCATTTTACTTCACCTTCTCGGCTATCTGGGTGCCAAAAACGCACTCACTGACTGTCTGCCCTTCTCATAAACAGACTCTTTGAGATAAGTTCCAATTTTCCTCCAGTCTGAGCGTAGTCAGCCCTGAAAAGTCGGACAAGAATGTCTGTGCTGTCTTTCTTCAGATTTACAGACTTGCCTCTCCCACCTTGCGAGATTTGATCCTCCCGGGACTATGTATAAACAAACACTTGACTGCATTACAGTTCCATCTACAAGCCATTAATGCCTCATTCCTCCAGCCAACTGGCTCACCCACCTCTCCAGCACAATCTCTAGTGAGGTCATCGCCGGCACGCCATCATTTACGTGCGCACTTAACCTCCGGGCGAACACCCCCTTGTTGAGCGAAATTGAAAATTCTTCGATACCAGTATCGAGATGATTCCTCGAAAATTACAAAATTCCTGCAACCGGGTCCATGTCCGTGTCCGTGTCCGCTCCCCCAACAATAGAGATCATTACATGAAACAATTCAGCCGACACACAGGAGCTGGAGAAGTTGGAGGAGGTAACTGGGTCGTGGCTTCGTGTGCGGCAACAACAGCTGCTGCCCCAGAATGTATTGCCAAGTCCCCGATAACATCGCCGTGTACCGGAGGGTACCGTGACCGGGGGAATGGTGCAAGGAAGCTCTTATTGAAAGTAAATGTGTGCCAGTGTGCCATGGGTTTGATCGAAGAACCAACACCACCGCCACACGCCACGGACAAGCGTCCTTTCAGGTTATTGACTCGATTTATGAGTAACGACCACGACTACGACGGCTACGACTCGGGGAAAAATCGTTTCAATTGTTTTCCTTCTTTCGTTTCGCCCTGCCCTTGTTCTATTCGTCCGACGTCGTCGGCTGCTGCAGGAAATCTGGACGACGCGGATTCAAATATTGGTATCTTGTCAACCCTCCCGCCCGTTCGATTCGTTTCTGCGGAGATATTGATATTGTAGCTGAACTGTTTGCCGAGGGTTAATGCGTTCCAACCCGGAGGGTGGAATTGATGAAGCGAACAGCAGGGGAGAGAGTGCTGGGTGGAGGACGGGGGCGTGTACCCTCGCAGGCAGAAGATGATTGATTATGAAAATTGATCATAAAAATGTGAGTGCGCCTCGCGTGGCTTTTCACTTCAATTGAATGTTGCTATTTGAACTTTGTTTACAGCGGTTGCGGATGACCTCGTAAAAAATCGAGGGGGCGATGAAGAGATTATGGCCGGAAGTCGATGTAACAAGGTCCTTAGGGAGCACTTGAAGTGTCACTTCGTCACTGGGGAATTGATTTGACATATTTTTGATTGTCTCAGAAGGACTTTGGGGGTGGTGGTAGCAAAGCTTCACGTAGACGGACTTTTATCCTTCATGTGGACTTCATTGGGGTTGTGGATTGATATCTGACCTTATTTGCTGTGAGATTTGAATGGTTGGGAACTGAGGAGTGTTTGGTCCTAGTGCTGGTGATGCCCATCATGTCTCCGACCAAATGGTAGGGGAGCAAGATTTTGCAGTAGAAGTGTAGGGCTCATTCATTGTACCCCATTTGTCCAAGGATTTTGAAGAAGCTCAACTGGTAGGGTTACTGCTTCACCTTAAGATAAGTCCACTTACTTCAAGTCAGAGGGGCGTCTGGCGGAAACGATGCTGCAAGCCAGCACTCTTGCCTAACTGAACGACATTAGGGGGGTCAGAGCCTAAGAAATCGCTGCCTTCCATTATTAGTCATTAAGACCCAGTCCTACGAAGATTTTAACCCGAGATTTGTCCATCCTCTCCTCCTCGAACCAGGAGACTCGGGTTCGAAGACTCTCTTTGCCGGAGACCGGCATGCCGGCTGTTCATGCGCTCGATGTGGCCAAGACGATACAGCCGACAGACTTTCGCCTTCCTTCCTACACCCACAGCTTGGGGCAGCTCGTAGATTTCGCTGCAAAAAACCAAGAAAACCCCCCCTCAACGACTGTCTAAGATATCCATACTCATAGACTTCAATTAAAGTCGCATCTGTCTCCCCCTCCAACGCCAATAAATTGTCCCCAAATCAAGTCCATCCCCCTCGGCCGAAATCAATGTTGCTCCCTCATGGCTCCCCCGTATAAGCTCCCTGTCAAAGTTCACCACATGCTACACTTATCAGGCATGTTTCCCTTGTCGGCTATGGCCTGTCGGGACACAAATTTACCGCACACACGACACCCACACAAGGCTCATCTGTCTAGCCTTGATCCTTACTAGAGGTCATTAGACCCTCCCCTCGAAAGTGCCGGTCAAGGAAGCACTCATCGTTAATCGAGACGAGAGGCATTGTCCTCTTTGGAAATCCCTAATCTAAGGCACCCTCCACCACGCCACGAGCACCATCAATCTGTCGCCGAGCCGTGAAGCAGGAGCCGGGGCGCAGTCATAAAATCTCAGAGGAGGGATGTTTGAACAACAGTTTTGCGGTGCCCCATTAAAATCCAAAAAAGAGATTCCTCATCAAATCAATCTTTAATTGACCAGAAGTCTCCCCCCCTCTCTCTCTTTCTCACACACGATGGTCCCTGATCCCGGT
Organism: Eristalinus sepulchralis; assembly: GCA_944738645.1. NCBI lineage: Eukaryota > Metazoa > Arthropoda > Insecta > Diptera > Syrphidae > Eristalinus > Eristalinus sepulchralis. The sequence goes on from OX122883.1 coordinate 66,947,983, forward strand.
GCCAGCTCAGAAGTCATTAAATGTAAATGTAACTTTTATTTGCGAGATTAAGAGGGAAATTGCTTTTGGTCCCTGGTCGATGGTCCCTTCTGCTGATGTCCATCCAGATGGTGAAGGCGATGGTGTTCCAGGCAATGGCTGAAGAGGGATCCTCCGCTTGAGGTCGTGACTGTGAAGCTGTGTCAACCGCATTCGCCTGGTTTTGGGACAGATGCTGCGTCTAATTTTTATTTTATGTCCCGATTGCCCATGGGGTCGACACACTCTGTCCCAAGTCCCGGCCGCCTCAGCCTCCTCAGCCACCGACGAGCAACCGCCCGCCACGGAAGCTGGTTTATTAGAGCCTTGGACACATTTATTGCACGAAGGGCTGTTTGTTTTTGCGTCTGCTGGTTCCTCTTAAGCGATTCGCCGCACCTGACTGTGGATTTATGTGGAGGAAGATAGGCCGTGCGGAGAGAGGACTCAGCAGAAAGTCCTTAAGGAGTGCAATCATTAGTAGTTTACGTATCAGTGAGGGAGAGACACTCAGCGGCAAAGGGTTGTGATGGGAATTCGCCGGGTGTAATGCCAGGCAGTGGCGCTGCAATCGGTGGTTGGGTGGATTATCCGAAGAGCAGCCCGTAAACAACGGTAAGCGCATTAAAGTACCGGGGAGAAGACAGATAATGTCCCGAGCCCCTGAAATAACCCCTTTTAGGGAGATTTATCCCCTCGCCACGGATTTATTTCGTTGACTTCCTAATGCAAGCGAATTGTGTGCTCCATGCGAATTGCTGCACGTAATTCTCCCCCTCTCCCTCTTTGAGAGGGAGGCATACTTGTCTGAAGATGGAAATCTACACGAGCCCAGGGAAGGCGGAGCACTCCTCCGGCAGGAGACGTTCAACCGTCGTCGCCGTGCGGCACAAGTCAACAACACTAGAGAAAACAGGGCTCGGAATGGCAAATGAGTTCCACACATCACTCGCACCGGAGTGCAGCCAGCTTGTGTTGCATTTAAATTATTCACGAGATTGGCAGCAACGATAAGACGGGTGAAAGTTATTTCGTTAGTGGACGTCGTTTTGAAGCCACATCACTCCCAGATCCTGTCAAGCTTTATTTATTGTAAGTGAGGCTAAAATTTGGGTGCATCCTTAGAGGGAGAGATCAAAGATAGGTTGCTCCATGCTGCTGCTGCCGCATCCACGACTGACGACTGACGACTGACGACTGACGACTGACGACTGACGACTGACGACTGACGACTGACGACTGACGACTGATGACTGACGACTGACGACTGACGACTGACGACTGACGACTGACGACTGACGACTGACGACTGACGACTGACGACTGACGACTGACGACTGACGACTGACGACTGACGACTGACGACTGACGACTGACGACTGACGACTGACGACTGACGACTGACGACTGACGACTGACGACTGACGACTGACGACTGACGACGGACGACTGACGACTGACGACTGACGACTGACGACTGACGACTGACGACTGACGACTGACGACTGACGACTGACGACTGACGACTGACGACTGACGACTGACGACTGACGACTGACGACTGACTGAGAACTGACCTATGCTACGATGGAGCCTGACTTGGAAGCGAAAGTTTTAGCTGTGGCTTGGGTCTCAGACAGGCTAAAGCTAGAACCAACAGAGGCCTACTTTAGCATCTACTCTATTCCCACGTAACAGAAAGACTAAATAAAGCACAAAACAAATATGAAAGCAATTACAAGACAAAAAGATAACGGACATAAAGGGCAAATTAAATTTCACCCCTTCTCGTCCGCCTCCTCCACATTCTCTACGTGACATAATTTTTTCTCTGGCTTCGGAATTTAATTACTTTTGCAGTTGTACGCTGCTTCTGCTCTTGTTGCAGCGTTTCCTCTCGATGGCGAATGCCATCCTTAGGTGCTAACACCCAACCCCTGTACCGGCATTGCGATCCTTATAAATTTTCCACGAGCACACTCGAAGTTACAAATTTTGTAGTGAAGCCAACTAAATCCCTCCTGCGATGCCTGCACGTAAACTGGGATAACTTCGTTGCTCCGTCGATGTCCTGATGCCTTGGGGTGGTTGGCGGCTACATGGCATAACAGACTGGAGAGAGCAATTACTTTTAACCACATGAACTTGAGCCAAATCGACTTACTCTGCCTGCAGACGTCTTCGGCGAGCACCAACAACGGAAAGGGCGACATGTCAGCGACTGGAAAGAAAGTGCACAGCGATGAGAGGATTTCATACGGTTTCATGTGATTTCCGGAAAGGTGACTCTTCCGGTTGTCCTTTGAGAGGAAAACTAAAGATAGATCATGAAGGCAATTGGATCTGTTGAGTTGTTTCCTTTTTTTTTTTTGTTGAAGAGGAGGGGAATGGGTTTGAGGAGTCATTCCTTTGGAAGGAAATAGTTGAGAGATGGCTGAGGGGATTGAGTTTCAGGAGTGGAATGAAATTTAAAATTAAGTGAAAACGTATTCACTGAATTTGATTTGCTGAATGCGTGGGCTGTTCTTGGGACAAATCACTCCTGATGGGATTTTCAATCAGTCATGTTGAAGGCTACCAAAACCCATGGTTACCAAGAAACTGTCCAAAAGAGAAACAGAATCGGAGCTTTCGCTTCAATTGGCTTTAATCTAAAAGTAGTGTTTGAACGTGGGTTAGATTTGAAGGGGGTGGTATCTGAACTTCACACAGACCGTTTCGTTTTCATGGTGTCTCCCCACTCTTCAAAGACCGAAAACACTTGCAAAGAAACAATGATCTGAGATCTCAAGAGGTTCTTCAAAGCTCAGAATAGACGCGTCCTGTTGCCTCTAAGAATCCATATACTCCACACTTCAAAGTTTAATGAGGCAAATCCCAACTGCACTTATAAGCGTGCTGCAACTCTCTTGTGGGTGGGGGTGGGTAGAATTATACCCACCTATCGACACTTGTGACTTAAACTAAATGACAAGAGACAATAGCTTCCTACGAGTATCGAAAATTGGGGACATACGGCGACAGAAAAAATGTTGTTCTGAGACGGTTAAATTCATCTTGTGATCTTCTAGCGGTTTATTTGAGCACAAAGAAACTCAAGACACAACCCAAAAGAATCGTAGAAGGCTTAGAAAGTTTGGACTTGTTCAAAATCGACTCTATTTATTCTTCCAGACACCCAATTATCAAGAAATATAAGTTTTGAGCAATTTTGAAATTTTGGTCTCTAACAAAATTGTCTCAAAACCTCAGAAACTATGAACAAATTGGAAATCTGGCTTTTGATTAGTAAATGGCAAGGAAACAGTTATCTTTTGACATAAAAAATTGGAAAACTGTAAGAGAAATTTGAATTTTGAAGTGTTTTACAATTGCAACCTTTAAATGAAGCGCGTTTAAAAATTTAAAAAAAAAACCGAAACCGACTTGAACTTGTGTCCTTAGGATGTATCTCAGCTCAAAACTGTCTTAAAACCTCAAAAAATATGAGCAAAGTGAAAATCTGCTATTTAATTAGTAAATGGAAAAGTAACGGTTTTCTTTTGGCACAGAAAATTGCGAAAACTATCAAAGAAATTTGAATTTTTAAGTGTCTTGAAGTTGCAACCTCTAAATGCAGGACGTTTCAAAATTGGAAAAAAACCGTAAACGGCCTTAACTTGTGTATCAACCTCAGGATGTGTCTCAGCTCGATGTTAATCAGATTCTTTTAATCTGCTACGGGGGCGGGACCTTTTAGTTCTATTCTTATCGCATAGACTGTGTCTGATATAGTCCTTTTCCTCTTCTTCGCCCTTGAGGGTTAGCTTTGAAGTTAGGATCCTCAGAAGGCCTTTTTTAAGTCTTTAAGACCTCCCCCCCACCAATCTTTGTATTTCCCTAAGCTCGGTCGTCCTCGACCTTAACTCGTATCCTTCCGATTCGCGAATAGGACCTTATCTAAGTGTTTTGGTCTTACTGTCGTCAGCTCTGGATAAGGTTCCGACAAAGATGCTGTTTCCTTTTCGTCCCTGCAAATGTCACTTTGTGGTTCAGAAGCTTGGTGCACCATTGGCACCCCAACGGGAAGTCTTTCTTGCCATCGGCTTGGGTGCAACAGCGGCATAGTTCGGTACCGGCCAGATGGCTTGGAGAATCCGTTTGCACGGGCTTACTGGGTTTTCTGATTTTTCTACAACAAAAAAACCGCCTGACTTGACTACATAGATGGGTAAAACCTTGTGTTTTAGTTGAATTCATTGCCTTTATAGCCGCAACCTTCGTCTGAAAAATGCTCCAGTCCTGATTCAGTAGCAAGGATTTTTTATTTTGATTGGGCTTTTGTTGAGCCAAAACTATTTGGAAATTTAAGAAGGAAAGCAACGACTCCACCTTTAGTGAAGCAGCGACATGTTCACCGAATGGTAACTATCTAGCTCTGACTAGAGCTAAGCTTTCACAAAATACGGCTAAATTCTTTAGCCCGAAAACTGTCTTTTATTCATCGCAACATGACAGAAAGAATTTTTTGTTTACCTATCAAAAGCAAAACTCATCCACCCACAAACTGACTGCCATTAAAAATTCAGTTCAATTGGCTGCCCACAATAAAACATCCGAACCGCAATCCCATTTTCGCATGTCCTTGACATCAAATGGCAAAAACAAGATAAAATGAAAGCGCAACCTCTTCACAAATGCATATCCCCTAGCGTATCTTGTCAGTCTCCCGCTTGTCATTCCAGGGAAATAGCCTCATTATTGGTCCCCCATGGACGACTATAATTTTCAGCACGACAGTTATTCCCCCAAAGGACCCATCGCATGATGATCCACTATTGCCACGAAGTAATAATTTGTCAGCAGTCAGTAGCGTAAAAGGACACGTCGTTTCCATGTAAAATCGAGGTCACAGAAATGCCATGAAACCACTTACTGATGCATATAACGGTTTTTATCATTGTTTTTAATGGGTTTTTGAATGTTTTAAATGTTTTCGGGTTTTTTTTTGTTTGTTTTATGAAATGGAGAGCACTCGTGAGACATTGTTGGCAAATGAAGGTTTTACGAGTCTTTGACGAGGAGACTTTTTGACTCTTTCTTGGGGAGTTTTCGATTAAATTTGATTTAGGAAACTGAAGTCTAGGAAATTGCATGAACTTCAGTTCAATCCTTTGACAAAGCAAGTCCAAGTAGTTATCGGCTGTAGGTTAACCTTCGATTCTGGGATGCATAAGAATTGAAATGGATATGTACAGGCAAAATTAGAATCCAAAACCGTTAGCTTAGCATCCGTCACTTTCTTACTCAAAGAGTTTATGTCTATTTATGGCTATCAAACAAGCTGCCGCTGATGTACTGGGTTTCACGCCACCATCCAGAAGGAACCCATGGCTTGACGGACGAGTGCAGGCAGGGACATGAAGCTAAACAGGAAGCCTACAAGGCAAAGCTCCATCGAACAACGAGAGGTGTTCAGGGCGAGATCAGAAAAGAAGGGAAGAGAACCGGCTTCTCAGAGGGAAAAAGTGGAAAGCATGAGAAGCGCGCGGTCTAAGAGATTTAGAGGTGCTATGGCAAGAAGGAAGACCGAAAGTTCTGCCGAGAGGTGAAGCAGCTATCCGATGGATATAGCACTCGGACCGAAGCCTGCCGGGACCAGAATGGACAATAAAAGAGAGCCACAATCGATGCGGGGAATCCGGAAAGATCATTTCTGCAGACTTTTAAACGGCGATGACGGCCCAAATCCCCCCTCTCCCGTTAGAATGCTTCACTCAATTCGGACGGTGATAGACCCCCGACTAACAAGAGGTCCAGATAGCAATATCGAGACTGAAGTCCAACAAAGCTGCCGGAGCAGAAGAACTGTCCGCAGAACTGTTAAAAGCAGCTAGAGATGACCTGGTTGGGCACATGCACCAGCTCAGTTGTAAGATATGATCGGAGGAAAGCACGCTCGATGAGTGGAACCACAGCGTCGTTTGTCCGGTTCACAAGAAAGGAGACGCCTTTGACTTCACCAACTAGTGGGGGATTAGTCTCCTTAACATCGAGTTCAAGATCTGCCGTACTGTGTGAACGACTGAAACCATTCGTCCAGAACGTAATAGATCCTTATCAGTGTGGTTTCAGGCCAAGGAAGTCCACCATCGACCGAATCTTCACACTACGGCAAATCCTGGAAAAGACTCAAAAAGTACAGATCGACACTCACCACCTATTCGTCGTGCATAGAGGCGAGCTGATTCAGATTGTGTAGGATAAAAATTTCATTTCCAAAAATGGAACCATTACAGTTTTACAATGTCGACCTATATAACTGCGTGACTGTCACACTATGAATATCCCCCAGGAAGCGGATTGCGGGGGATTTTGCAGACAATGAGTGCTTCTGCAGAAAAATTTTTAATTTTGGGAAAAATTCGGATTAAATATGAAGTTTATCGTACATCCACATTTGATCAACCGACAAATATTTTTCAAAGCGTCTTTGCTTACAGGAATATCAGGCTCTAAGGTCAAAAAAGCATGTTCTTCCCTCCAAAAAACAAAAATCTGAAATTTTCACAGAAGCGAATGAAATCGAATCGAATGTGAGTGCAGTCATGCACTCATCATGTACTCCTAAACGCATAACGTACGCTTACAAATTATTGGGAACGTACAGGAATAGATAAAAAAAAAACGAAACCTTGTATGCGAGAGTGAAACTCGCACATATCCTCAATCTTTCCTCAAATTAATTGAAATTCCCGGAACTTGTTCTTCTTCTCTTATCAGCGCTACAGTCCGTGCTGGACCTCGGCCTCGGTAAGATTTCCGATGGTTTTTACAGAGTGTTGGCAGCAACACGAAAGAGGTGGCGCTGTTAAAAAAAATGCGAGGTGTCGAGTCCGGGACTCGAACCTGGGACCTTCGGTATATATGAAAGTCGACACAATTATCCACTACGCCACAGCGTTTTTTTATAAAGATAAAGTTCGGATTGGAACAGGCAATCAACTAACATGCCTCTTCAGCTAACACGATCTCTAGCTAGCTGTCTCTAGTTGCCTTCTACAGTTGTGTGCCCCACCGTAACCTAGACCGTCTTCTGTTGCGGTGTTCCACTGGCTCGGACTGGAAAACATATCGGCCCAGATCAGTGGTATCCATACACTCCATGGCCTAGCCATTTTAAAGTCTGTGTCCGAAGACGCTTGACTTGGTGCGGCCTATAAGGTTAGTAATTGAATTTTCTCCTCCAGATGCCTTCAACGGAACCAGGACCAAAAGTCGCACGCAGACATTTTCCCTCAAAAAGGACGGACGGCGTCCTCATCCGCTGTTTTTTGGCGTCTAAGTCTTCGCGCCATAAGGAAGGGCTGAGATGATCAAGCTGTTGTGCAAAGACATATTTGCTTTATTTGCCTCCTGAGCCAAAAGAAACAGCGATTTTCAAGAGTGATTCTGCTGAAGCTGAGGTAAACGAAGACATTGACTCCCTTGAAGTTTTTGCTGCCTAGTGGTACGCTCTATCCGAGACATTGATGTTGAGTGTCCTTCCTATATGACAGCATGTACTTCGTCTTGCACTCATTTATCGCCACAACCCATTTTAGCCACTGCCCCTCCAATGCCAGCAAATGCCCCATTAACAAACCGCTGTATTCGTCCAATCACTTCAATGTCATCAGCGTAAGCTAGCAGTTGAACTGACTTTTGGAAGAACTTGCATCCCTCACCTCACTTTACTCAAGTCTCCTAAATTTAGAGAGTTTGAGGTGGAAACAGATGAATTTCATCAATTGTTTGACAAGACCTGGCTCTAAAAAAGAAGGCTTTGAATATTTGGTCATGAAGTCGATTTCAAATTCGCAAGGCCAATCCACTGCCACTTGCACGTCAAAACCCACATTACACATCCCAATTCAAATTCGTATTCCAATCGGACTCACAACCCGTGACCAAGATAAGACTTCCTTCCCGTCCCCGCCTTTCTACTGCAACTTCAGTGTCAGCAAATTCGTCCAGACGTCTCCGTTTGCTCTCTGTGTGTGTGCTTTTATTACGGTCCCCGCATTGCGTCGTCATCGAGATTGACCCTAATGCTGCTATCAGTTCCTGGGGATTATTCGACAAGTCGTAACCACCGACCTACGACCTACTAATAGAGTTACTGTGCCGCTGTGCTTTCCTTTATCAGAGCGCACGCCGCGCCGCCGCTGCCGTTGATTGACGGCTGTTCAGCGACGAAGATACGTTGCACAAAGGACAACAAATTCCGCTGTGGAATACCTTGTGAAATGCCATTGCCCATCCCGGGGTGGGCAGGAGGAGGGTGAGATGAAAGTGACTGGGCGTGTCATGAAAATGAGTATTACTGGCGATAAATGACACGAGGATACTTACTTTGAGGCATAAAGTTACGAAACCTGAATTTTCATGACCAGAGGTTTTTCTTTTTTGTTTTATGAATTTATGGAAATATCCTTTTCGGTCTGTGGATGGAGATAAGTAAGTTAATCCCTTAAGAGATCTGTTGCAGGCAGAGAGTTTGAAACAAATTTTAAGTAGAGTGGGAAGTCCTTATCTGTGCAGCAAGGTGATAACGAGTTTGAATGAATTTTTGGGCAATTCTCTCTGAGGGAGGGCCATTGAACATCCTTGTGCAGAGTTTTCAACATTGAAAGTTTTGGGCTGTGATGAAGGGATGAGGGAGGGGGCTGACCAGTTTGGATCCCACTTTCCAATTTGTGGATTTTTTCACGTCCATTGTGAATGTTTCCAAAATCCGTGGACTCTGACCGCAAGGGCTGCCGTTCAGTGGATCTGTGGTCGAAAATGCATTTTTTTATATTATGATCCTGTCTATTTTGTCATCTGTGTAAAAGTAGATTCGTCCCTGACTGGCTCCAAGGTTTGGGCCTCAGTCAACAAGCCTCTCCAACTAGCATGGTCTTGGTCAAGGTGTCTTTAGTTACGTACACCCATCTGAGAAACGTTCCTTTCAACCTGTCTACGGGAATGGGGACGGGAACTTTCTTTACTGAGTTGTGTCCAGGACTTGAACTTGAAGACTTTTCGAGAAGCGGTCTCTCTCAACATGGCCTAGACATCTGCGAGAGGACAATTGAATTCGTTCGATTGAGTCAAAGTTGTCATACAAGTCTACAGTTCGTTCTTCAGTTCTCCTGGTGCATACTTCCCCCTCTTTCTTCTTTCTCTAAAGTCATGAAAACACTGTTAAACCCTCAGCTTATGAAATGTCATGAGATTTGCGGAAGCTACTTCATGAACTGTAGCAGCCGTGGCGTAGTGGCTAAGAGCGTCGCCTCGCGTCTCAAGGTCCCAGATTCCACGGCACCACCTCTTTCTAGTTGCTGACAACACTCAAAGAACACTCAAATCTCGCCATTCGGAGTCGGCAAAAAAGTAAAGATCCTTTTTACTCATGAGAGAACAGCAGCACCCACAACATGAGTAGTTGTTGTAGAAGCTAGTCCCTGGTCCCTTGTGGGCTGTAGTGTCACTCACTTACTGAACAGCAGTGAAGCTTCCACAGCAACAGTTCCACTGGCGATTTGATGACACATCTCACCCAAAAGTTAAGCTATCCCTTGAAGATCATAGCAGAGTCTAGCAAGAGGCTTCCATGTCAAAGAAGCCTTCTTAGGGCATCGATGAGTATCTTGTTCTATAGACAAGAAATGGCCTTTCCAACAACGCAAAAAGGGCGGACAAGGCAAAGGTGGCGCACACAAGTGGAGAAAGACCTCAACCAACTTGGAGTTGGCAACTGGCGGCAGGTGGTGGAAGATCGTGCTGGTTGAGGCCCAGGTCCACCCCGGATCGTAGACTTACAAGAAGAAGAAGACCCAAGGATCTATTCAGCTCTTGACACTCTGTCTCAATTTTATAAATGATCCCTTTTCTGCTTCTTCCAATCCAATATTTGGTACCCAGAGTTTTTCGTGGTTGTTCTGTTTATCTACCTTGAACAACGAATCCTCTCCTCGTCAGCCATAGGCTCGGTTGGTTGCATGTATTGAGCACATCGCTGTTTGTTTGATTACTAAGGAGCCCCTGGGTTCAGCAACTTTAATGCTTATCATCATCATCATCATCATCATCGTCATCATCGCCATCATCGTCATCATCGTCATCATCGTCATCATCGTCATCATCGTCATCATCGCCGTCATCGTCATCATCTTCCTTAACTCGAATGTTCGACAAAAGAGATCGCGGGGCCAATCCACGCACAAGACACATCCAAGCCGCTCGATCCTCCGCCCTCGGCTCGTGCACGTCCGAAGCTCGTCCCAAGCGCAACCGGGCGAGTTTATCGAACTGATCCAACCACCTCGCCCTGGGTCTATCGAGCGGTCGCCTACTTGATGGAATCGCATTTGAGGCACCCCTCGATAGTCGTGATGAAGACGACATCCATGCTATGTGGCCAAACCGTCAAAGTATCACCCTTTCAGTCCGAAGAAGTAGCTGCTCAACGTTGAGTCCCCGCGCACTGTCCCGTTTCTCATCCTTCAGTCTACAGCAAACAGTCCATTCGTCCCAGAAGCTTTGTTCGACTTCAGTCTCGATGTAGCTATCTTGACCTCATCTAAGTCAGGGGAACGGAATTCCTGCCAATTACCGTCCAATTTGAGTGGAACATTCTGCCTCACAGCGGGATTTGGATCGCCTTCAGCTTCTTTTATGGCTTCAAGAAGCCATCCATTCCATTCTTCTTCTTTTGTAAGTGCAGGCAGCATTAAACTTTGAGAGAGTTTCATGGAGACTCGGTAGCTTTCCGAAGTCAAACCATTTTGGCCTATCTCGACTTCGTTGCCCTCTCAATATCCGGGTTCCTACCTTAGTTACAACAAGATGATGATCCAAGGAGATGTTGGCGCCTCGGAATGTTCGGACATAGAGAATGTTGGAGGAGTGCGTCGAGAGACGTCGATCGCAACGTGATCAATCAGGGGATCGCCAGGTTTCTTTGTGGATGTTGAGATGTGGGAACCGCGTGCTGTCCACAGAAAGATTCCGCCCCGAGAGGAAGTCCAACAGCCTGAGTCCGTTTTCTGATGTGATGCCGTACAGGCTGTGTTTTCGGAAGATGTCCTCTTTTTTCCACTAAGCACTGAAATCTGAATGAAATTTGTGTCATAGCTCGGGCATCGATCGTATGTTCTTTGTAGGAGATCATAGAACTCATCCTTGCTATTGGCGTCCTTCTCCTTTGTCGTGCCGCGAGCGCAAATCAGGCTGATGTTCCCGAATTTAGCCTTGATGCGGATTGTCATGACGTCTTCGCTCAAGGGGTCGTAGCTTAAGTCCTTTTGCCTAAGTCTGCCTCCAACGACGAGTCCGCATCCGAATAGGAGGTGCCTTCTCTCTCTCTCTCTCTCTCTCTCTCTCTCTCTCTCTCTCTCTGTCCCTCTCTCTCTGCAACAGTCGCTGTAATAGATGTCGCAGTTCTTCATCCTTCTTGTGCCTGGCCCACCCTACCGCACTTCCTGGGTGCTGGTGGTATCTGCTTTGTAGCAGTCCAGGACCTCTGCAAGCTCTTGAGCTCCATGTGGTCTGTTAAGAGACCTCACTTTCTATGTGCAAAACCGAAAATCGTTGTCCTTCCGTCGTTTGACGACGCCAGTCAACAGTCCGTATCCGATCCATGTAGTTGTCTCTGAACTTGATGTGTTTCTTTTACGTGGTGAGGGATTTAACCTCACGCACAGCCCACAAGCTGGAAGGCCAGTCCCATTATTCAGCCCTCGGGCAGAGTGGTTCGCTGCATACATTGGTTCACCACACAACGGGTGTTGTGATGGCTAATCAGGGGGCGCCACGAGGAGGCTGTATGTCAACTTGACGGGGGGAGCTCGGAGATGGTGTTGGCACCTCGCCGTGTTGAACGAATCATCTGCTTAAAAATTGTTTTTCTCAATGGATCTGCGCTTTGCTTTAAACTTATGTGGTCGAGACCTTGTTGGAAACCTCTTTACACACACTTTGTTCATTTGCCTGGATACGACGCATGCATCGGACTTCGGAACGCTCACGCAACACAGAGAAGAAGTTCACAAAGTAGGTACACGAACCATTTTTGTCCAAAATCATTCGCGCTATACTCCTTGGTCGTTTGCCTGAACATTAGTCGCGTCGTCTGCATTGAATTGTGGACCGATTCAACGACTGAGAGAAGTACAAAAGTAGCTCTCGTCTTGATTTGCGAACACAATCCGCGGTTACTTTAGTCTGCTTGCCCGGACGTGGCGTCGTCTACATCGAACCGTTCTCACGACACGGAGGAATTAGCGGAAGTCGTTAGGGATTGTCGCTCCCGATTGCCTTGCTCTTGCCTGATTTCGAACTGATCTCACGACACAGAGAAGGAAGCAAATTTCCCTTTATGAAGAGCCCCCTTTCGGAGGTATGAAGAAAACCCCCCATACCCACTGGTGACAGACGTACCAACTACCCCTATATTGTTCAAAGTACGCCTTCCTAGAACTTAGGCAAGGGCCTATCATTTCAACAAAACTTTCCCCCAGAGGACCTAAATTTACAAAAAAAACTGTTTTGAGTCGCATTTGCTAAAAAGGCTTGATCACAAAATTAAACAGAACACGTGGCACACAATCTAAGCAAGAAAACAATTACATCTTCCATTCGTGACTACCAGAGTGCCCACGCACAAGAACCGTCATAAACCCCCCCGCTCAGGTTCCCACGGCATGCACGTCCACGAGGCCTGTGATTAAATCTGTTTCGCATCAAATCATCACCCACAGCTGAATTCAACCTAAGCGTCTTGCGTGTGCCGCTTAGTTCTAATTGACATCACAGCTCACTCGCCCACTCGCCCACTCGCTCAACTCCTGAAATTGCCCACTATGCCACATGCGACCACTTCTGCAGTCCCACCCCCGGCGTTGCATGAATGCCAACAAAACCGAAGGGAAATGCGAAAAAATGAAATTCGCAACTTTAATGCATTTGGGTGCGACAAGTCCTTTCGGTCTTAGTGCCCCCTCCCCCTGGGTACCGTGCAGTGCGATTTCTTTGCCAACGCAACCCACTGGCGATGAAGTGTTAAATCAGGGGTATGCGTGCTCGTAAAGCTGAAATACATTTTCATCCTCGATATCACCTTGACAAGGTGTTGTTGCTGTTCGCTGTGAGTCTCACTTTACATTGTTGCCCCTTCCCTGCGCCCGGAAAACTACTTTGCAACCTCCGCGGCAAGGACGCACCGAAGAGTCCTGAACCGAATTAATGCGATACACAAAAGCATCGGTGTGTGTGTTGGAGGGGCAGGGGGGAGTCGGTCGAGTCAGGTTTGTTTTGCTTTTTTTTTCGCTGATACTTGAGTCGACCTTGTTCCGGGAATTTTGTTGGATTTCCCTTCGATTTGCCACAGTAGTGGTTGGTGGGGCGGCGGCACGGCGTTCGCTCTTAGGGGGCGATGGGAGAACGGTTTTAATGGATTTAATTGATGTAAGCGCCTTGAAGGGCGAGTGAGTTTCGTCAAAATTTTGGCGAATGGGTGTAACCAGCGGATGAAATTGAGTGCGCGGCTGTGACGTCGAGCGGAATGTGGCAAGGGAAGGTCCGCTGATTTCGTTTTCACGGTCCGTTGGATTGCTAAGTTGCTGAGTTCTTAATGCGTGTCCACTCAATTTGTGCAAAAATTCTCCGCGATGTGGGAAAAGTTTGCCAATTTTTTGAAAATTTTCAGCGGAGAGCTTGTTTTGAATGAAGTGACTGTAACAGAGACAGTCTGGCTTCTTCCACTTCCTCTTCTAGAATCATCCATGAAAAAGTCAAAACCTGCCGCTTCCTTGTCAAGAGAATCCCAAAAACCTTCCTCAAAACTTCAAAATCGCCCACAACTCCAGTCAATTTCCATCGAAAGCGAACCTTATCAGTAGGGAACCTTCAAACCCTTCTTACAACATCATCTAATTGAATGCAATCAAATCAAGAAGGGCCACCAACTTTGTCCATTTGCCCCCTGCCCCACAAACTTCTTCACTGCGTCCATTTGTTTCAATTTCCATATTTCCCTCTCCAGTTGTTTACGTATTTCTTCTTCTCTCGCTCCGCTTCGCACGAATTCTAACCTTGAAAGTGAGGTTATGGCTCACAATGGTAACTTATCGCGAGAGCATTTCGAGGAATAGAAAACGAAAAAGTTACGCGTACACAGGAAAAGTGGGTTAAAAGATATTTATGAAGTGCCAAAAAGTTGGGACTGTACGCAAACGGAAAAAAAAAGTCCTGTGGAACTTTTACTGAGTGTAATTGTTGAAGTTTTGTGCCGGTATTTAAGCAAATATTTGCATAATTCCCCCCCCCCCGTGAGTCGATGGATTTTGAGTGTTTCTGCTTGTCAAGGAGGAGCTGTTGATACTTTGTTGGGCTGGTATTGTGTTGAAGGATCTTGAGATTTGTTGCTGGCATCTGGGGGAATTTATGGATTTTGTGGGCACATTTCTAAACAGTGTCTCATGAACACCGAAAACAAAAACACCTCCCTCTAGTTTTTAGGCAGACCCGGGGTGGATATGGTCCTTGACCAACATGCCTCTCCAGCTTGCACATCCTTCCTTCTCCGTCTCGAATTCAAGGACTGTCTGAGCCGTTTGTAGTGTTACCCAAATCTTATCCTGGATAAAGAGGCGATTGGACTTCCCAGCAACTGTGGAAGCCTCGCCTAAAGTTGCTGGTGGAGGTTCTCCGGATTGAAGGTGCACGCTGACATACACTAATTTGCTCTTGAGCCGAACTTCTTTGTAACCAACGATACCGATCTGAATTACCTTTCGATAAGAGATGACTACTTGACCTTGGCTTAGAAGAATTTTTGTCACCCGAGCTGGTTTTCAATGGCGACCTCTACAGGATGTTTCTTAAACTGTCACTACCCGGATTTGTTGTTGGTGGGGGTGGTGTAAGTGCATCGATTGATGCCTGGCTCATTATTATACCAGCCAGCAAGTGTGTTATGATTCGCTGTAATTAAAGGGATGATTGCCTCCTGCGATAGTAAAAGCGACGACCCTATCTTAAAGATTGTGTCTGCTGTGCCTGAAGGTCCGGAGAAAGTGGTATGGGCGGTTGTCGCCTTAGTGAAGGGCTTCTATGGGGCATTGCACTCGGTGTCCTCCTTCGTAGATCTTGATCAGCCACTTTTTAACGTTTTAATATTTGTTGGTACCCAGCGGGCTGAGAGGAGAGTGTCTGAAATTTGCAGTCTTGCCCTAAAGCCACACTGGTAAGGACTTATCAAATTGTTCACGACTGGTTTCAGGTGTTCACGACTAGTTTCAGGTGTTCATACAAAAGTGAAAAGATTATCTTGTACACCACGTTGAGGGGACCGGTCCTTCGGTAGCTGGGGTAGTTGTATTTATTTCATTCATGTGAACTGGCAAAGGACAATTCCACTCATCATGCATACTTTCGACAATATCATGATCATGTCTAGCTGCCTAAAAGAGTTCTGTGGACAGTCCCTCAACTGCAGCAGCCCTATTTAAATTCATTGTCTTCCTAGTATTCTGTTTTGATATACATAACTCAAGCAGTGGACTGTTCGAAAGTCAAAGGACGTAGCAAAAGGAATCCACGTCCTTGATTGAATTTTCACTTAATGCATTAGACGCTCTGAAAGAATAAATGAAATTAATCTGTAAAACAGAAACTAAACGACAAACAATCACTCACTCTACAGAGACACCACCCACCCTCCGCCCCAAGCCCACAGATTGACGAATAAAAATCAATTCCCCATCAAGTGTGCCCGACATTAAGCCAAAATGGAAGCGATTTACTCGTCCACTGTCGGTTCGGCAAAAAGTCTTCCGTAAATCAACGTCTAAAGTTTCCCCCTGCCCGGTGGCCCAAATAAACTCACCAAAGCCACGTCGAATGGCGTCCACACTGTTGGCTCTGCGGAGGGTACTCTCACACATGTCGTAGACGGTGGAACTATCGACGATTAAATTTTAATCCAGCCCAAGCAGCATTCCCGTCCAAATAACCATCATCCCGCCAAGAGTCCATCCAAGATGTGGCACGGAACAATGCTGCAGTTTGTGGAAATTTTAGAAAAACAAACAAGCCGCCTCCGAGTACAGTCTAAGCCATAAGAGCATTACATGGCCACTAGGTGGGAGTTGGCGTGAAAGCGGATTGAGCTCTTTAAGGCGATTTATTTAATCCAAGCAGCGTGTTAACGAGCACCCGACGAATCCAGCCGAAAGCGAAAGCCAAGAGCGACCAGCCACGGGCCACTCGTTTCTCCTGCTAATGACTTGAGTAAACAGATTACAGGAAGCAAATTCAAATATTTTTGATCGAAACAATGGCTGAGCAGAGGGGGAGGGAGGAGAAAAAGAACGCACCCACCACCCACGATGTGTAAGCAAGTCGAATGCGCTCCCTAAGCAGGAAAGTTTGCACTCCATCGAGGATGCTGGGCAATAATGCGCACCACCAACGGAGCACGACTACGATAAGCGTTAATAACATAATGCACTGCAGTGTTATTCTCCCGCCCTACAGTCCGGAGGAAGTTTGCCTCCCCCCCCCCCCCCCCCCCCCCCTCCTTACACCAGTGTGCCACCATCATCGCCAACAAGTTCCTGAAATCTCAGACGTGCGTTTAATTAAAAATTCAGCACTCATGCAGAGACATTCGCTGGGTTTTTAATTACTCAAAGGATGTGAAGGATTGCCCCGGATGAGGAGCGGATTCGGGAAGAGTTAATTAGGGGAATCCTCAAATTTTACACGAGATAATGCGACTCGTCTGGGGATTGTTGGTAAGAGTTTCTTCAATAATTCAGGAGCGACTTGTGTTGTAAGTTTAATGAGTTTGCTTGGAGGTGGGCAGATTGGCAGAGGAGGGAAGCAATCAGTTCACTGGTGCAATGAGCGTGAGTGTGCTTTGGGAGGGGGGTGAAAGCTGGTGAGAAAAATTTGACATCGTCTTCTAAAAGACATCCTGGCACTTTGCTTTGGGTAGATCATTAGTCGATTGGAGAGGACAATGAACTCGTGGCCGTTGTTGGAGGACAAAACCACTTTGTTAATTATTCCTCAGTCAACACGGTTAGCTTGGAAAGCTTGGATGAAGTGATAATGAAAGACGTATATTTCACTACCACAGATTGGCTTGTGAGACATGAGTCCTTGATGGTAAACGAAATTAAGGGTAAATCCAAGGTGGACAGGAAGTATACCCCTTCCGATGGCATAGACATAATTTTAAAAATAAACTCTCTATTTTTTACTATAATTAAAAGAAAAATATTTTTGGCTTTTCCTTTTCGAAAATTTAGTGGTCCATTCGGAAGGTCCCATTTTGAGCCACGTGACTGGTGTCCTCAGTGTAATGTTCCGTCCGTACAAATTCGGTAAATTTTCAACAGTTGGCGCCATCTGCATTTTGTGGCTGATGTTGGAAGCGATTACCTACTTCATGGGAAAGGTGTGACATTTGTCAGCAACAATTGGTGTGCATCAGCGTCTGTTTCAGACAACAACGTTATTTTTTTGTCTTGAAAATTTTCGGATTTGTCTTAAACAAACAGCGTTTGCGTGAAATTTTGGGTTTCCTTGTACAGCTGAAGCTCATCGAATGCTTGCAGAAGATTATGGTGAATATGCGTCGAACGCTTAATCATGGAGAGAGTGGTTTCGATGCTTCAAACTGGTGTGTTTAGCGTAGAAGACAAAGAGCGTCTTGTCCAGCCCGAAAAGCTTGGAGATGAGGAATTGGAGGTTTTTCTGGATCAACACGTGTGCCAAACGCAAAGGGAGCTCGCAAAATCGTTGGGAGTGACTCAGCAAACTCTCTCTCCGTTCTGTTGAAGAAATCGAGCAAATCGAGTGCTGTATGAGTTGAAACCGAGAGACGTCGAAAGACGATTTTTCTCCTCGGAATCGCATCTTGACAGACATTAAAGAAAGCGAATTTTGCCCCGAATCGTGATTGGGGATTAAAAGTGGATACACTACGATAGCCCCAGAAAGAAAAAAACATACCATGAAAAGCCTGGTGAGCCCGGACCATCATCGTCTACGTCGACGTCAAAGAAAAACATCCGCGGTTCAAAGGTAATGCTGTGCATATGGTGGGACCAGACGGATATGGTGTACCATGAGCTGCTGAAACCAGGCAAAGCATTGATGGGACACATTATTGATAATCAACAGCTAATGCATTTGAGCCGCGCGTTTCGTAAGAAACGGACAGACTCGACCAAAAGGCATGAGGTGGTGATTTCGGAATGCTCGGTTCCATGTGTCTATAGCGGTCAAAAACTGCCTGGAAACACTTAAAGCAGAGGTGTTGCCACACCCGTCGATATTCTTCAGACCTTGCTCCTTCCGGCTACTGGATTTTTCTACTGATGCAAAACTCGCCTGTCGAAACGTCGGGACAACACGAGTGAAACTTGTTTTATTTGCTCCGTAATGACCAAAACAGCCGACGAGGAATTAGAATCTAATACCGCAAAGTTGAAAAACCAACTATCAAAAAACAAAATGTGTTTGACATTTCCATTACGTCAGCAAACCTAAAAATTCGACAAAGGCCATCTAAGAGTGAAACCCGCTATAACCTATATATAAAAAAAACCGATCATCGAATTGTACGTAGCCCGCGAAATTTGGAAATTCACCACGCCATTGACACCTCAAAATATTATAACTGGGTTCCTGTTTAGTTTCCATTCATCCAGCAAACCGATAGTCTTTGGGATCCCCTGAAAAGGCTGAGAGAACCAAGAAAAGTCATTCATTCTATCCGTTACATAAAAACATTTGTTTAAAAAAAATGCCTACAAAATATACACAAATTTGTTTACGATGTAAACCCATCAAAAAAAAAATACTCGCGATTAAAATTTCTTTTCAATTCTATTCCATGCGGCCTTCCTTTGACGCGACGTTCTTGCTGTTGCAAGCTTAGCCAGTGGTCCCAATGTTCTGTAACCATCGCCGATGAAGCTCACGTATCCGCACGCTTCAAGACTCAGAAGTGCTGACTCAATCTGTGACTCAAGATCTCCACTTGCGAATTTTCTATGCGACAAATAATTAAGTCGAAACTTTTAGGAACGAATAGATAAACTCACTCCTGCTTGTATATGTCCACGATATCGGCCATTTTGATTCCGTTCTTGTATTTCGGATGATCCTGAAACATCCTTATCACGTCCAACACAAACAGCGGTATATGCAAGTAGTAGACGTTTTCTGGGACATTTTTCGGCATTTTCTTACTTTTATTGAAAAAAAAAATATAAAAAAACTGAATGTTTGCGACAGACGAGCGAACCGACGAATAACTGAAAATTTTGAGAATTTATTCGAAGGCTTAAGCGAAAAAGATTTTTTTTGACAAAGTGCTTGATTTTGCTCACGATCTCCAGTGGGTTTGGAGCTTCGGACAGTTTAAGTCAGTCACTGGAGCCTCCTTCTCTAATGACATCAGCTTTAATGGCAACTGTTTAGACCAGTCATACGTACCACTAAGCTAGTCCACCCAAAGGCGGACGGGGATACGTATTGAACCAAATGATCTTCGGCCTATTACTCTGCCACCGTTCCTCCACAAATTATTAGAGACAAGCGTTGATGTGCACAATGTAGATTCCACACTCCTTTTTCTTCTTTTACTGGCGCTACAGTCCGTTGTGAGCCTCAACCAACATGCCTCTCCAACTCGCACGATCTCTCGTCAGCTGGTTCCAAAAGAGGTTTTAGACAAGGCAACTATCATGTAACTTCTTAAACATAATCCTTGACAAGTCAACACCAGAGGCACGATCTTCCAAAAGTCAGTTCAGTTGGTAGCTTACGCCGACGACATTGACGTGATTCAATAACTTTTGCTGGCATTGAAGCATAAGCGGCTTAACTGGGTCTGGTGGTTAATGAGGGCAAAACGAAGTACACGCTGTCATCGAGGAAGGACGCTTAACATCGATGTCTTGGACAGAGCGTCACACTAGGCAGCAAAAACTTCGTCTACCTCGGCTCCGCGGTAAATGGGGACAACAACACCAGTACCGAAATCAAACGCAGAATCACTTTTGGCAATCGCTGTTTCTTTGGGTTCAAGAGGCAATTGAGTAATAAAGCCCTCTCTCGAAGGACTAAGCTTGCTTTATATAACACCTTGATCATCTCAGTCCTACTCTATGGCGCAGAAACCTAAACGTTACTAAAAGCAGATGAGAAAACCCTTAGTCTTTTCGAGAGAAAGGTTTTGCGTGCGATTTTTGGTCCTGTTTGTGTTGATGGCATCTGGAGAAAAAGATTCAACGACAAACTCTATGAGCTGTACAGCGGCATGCGCCTAGTCGAGCGTTTTCGGATACAACGCTTAAGATGACTAGGTCATGTGGAGCGAATGGACACCACTACTCCGGCACGAAAAGTCTTCGAATCTGAGCCATTGGGACAACGCAACAGAGGACGGCCTAGGCTAAGGCGGCGAACACAAGTGGAGAAGGACCTCAACCAACTTGGAGTTCGCAACTGACGGCAGCTGGCGAAAGATCGTGCTGGCTGTAGAGGCATGTTGGTTGAGGCCCAGGCCCACCCGAGACTGTAGCGCCACAAGAAGAAGAAAAAGAAGAAGAAGGATGAGTTCAAGTCAGAAACGCTGGTGTTCTTCAAGGCTCTGTTTTGTCTCCGATGCGATTTCTCTTGTCTGTCACTTCTAGTCCAATCCAATCATTCGCTGACGCTGACAGCAGCCTCAGGGTCTTGCGTAAGCTAGGAATTGAACTGACTTTTGGAAGATCGTGCCTCAGGTGTTGACTTGTCAGTTACGCACGATCTTCTCCAGGATGATGTTAAAGAAGTCACATGACAGTGCGGCGCCTTGTCTCAAACTCAATCTCATCTCATCCTATGCCACTTTTTGTTTGCACTTCGAAACCGCAGTATGGAATTTTGAAGAGAGAGCCTAATGTCAGACTTTGTCAAATATCTTTGAAATAACGATCGCAACGATCTTGCTTTCCATTGCTTTGGGCAAAGATTGCTTCCACTTTTCGGTGAGATATGCCATTAGCTTTTATTAGCGTTTCCATGACCTTGGAAAGAAGGGGCATCAGTGCTATGGGTAGGTAAGAGGTAGGTGAAGACCCCTTTTAAGGAACGAGCTGTACAAAAGCTGTTTTTCCACTTACTGTGTAAGAGCGCCAGAGGGCAGGACAGATGGGAAAACCTACGCAGTGGTTTCGCCAGCTAAGCATGATATTTGGGTACAGAATCAACAAACCTGAGTTGACAAATTTTTGGCACTCCACTACGCTTTCTGCCAACGGCACCAATAGATGGTAAGACAGGCTAGATAGCAATGACAAAGGCTTGGGAAATTTACATCGACGATAGAGGGGTTATAAGACTGAAGTGGGAATTCCACTCAGAGAGCTTAAAGTCTATAAGGATCCATTCCGAGGAGCGGTTTTCACTAAGACAACATACGCTAACTAAGGCCAACCCGATCTGAGTATAAATTTCTTGATGTCAAGGATCTGAACCTTCGTCGTTTCACCGAACTCATGAAAGTAACTTGCTTTCAAATGAATGAACCGTCGTTTCTTAAGGGCTGGGCAGTGATAAGGGACGTGTTCCACTCTGCGGCACGCATCTATTTATCGGTCAAGATGAGGATTCCCTTTATGAAATCCGGCTCATCCCATTCCTACTTGTCCAATATATTGATCGTAAAATGTTTGTCAAGATCTTACTTGGGCTGTTCATAGTCCTTAGTTGCCGATAGATCCTTGCAACTGAAAGATTCGAGGAAGTTTGAAAGTTCCACATATTCGGAAGGCCAATTATAGCTGAGCTCTTGGTATGCCTAACCTTTTTTACTTTATTTCAATTACGAAGGCAGAATTTAGTGTTGGCCGCTTTCCACCAAGCAAACATAAAGCTTAATTTTTGACACTAACGGCTGTTAGATTCAATTTTACCTCATGCTGAGGTAAGACTTATATTTGCTGCTGAGATTCAATCTGTGGTCGTCCAGGCGTAGTTGGTGAGAGCGTCGACCCACACGCAGAAAGTCTAGATTCGATTTCCGGACGGGTCACCTCGCATTTTTTCACGACACCATCTCTTTTTGCTGCTGACAACACTCAAAGAGTATCAATTGTCTATGAAAAGCTTCTCAAATTTCGCCGTTTGGAGTTGGCAAAAAAACTGTAAGTCCCTTCTACTCGTGAGAGAACAGTAGCACGCACAACACGAGTAGTTGTTTTAGAAGCTAGGCACTGGTTCCTTATGGGCTGTAGTGACACTCAATTAACATACATGAGACCAGGACGTAGATCAGGACCTACTTGTGTTATGCATGCTATCGTTCTCTGACGAGGAGACACAGTTTTTTGCCGACTCCCAACTCGAAAGAGGTGACTCAGTGAAAAATGCGATGTGAACGTTCAGTCTAGAAAGAGCTCTGGCGTAGGAATCAACGCACTTACACCACGGTATTAAAACGAACCAAATGACGCCAGTCTATTCCGGATTTGAATACCATGACGGCTGCATTCTCTAAAAAGAAACTAAAAGAACCCAAATATGCATTCCCCATGCAATGGGTCGCGGAACAATGATTAGAATTGAAAGTGACTTCTTGCAGCAAGGACCTACCACAGATGTATGCGCCTAGCATTGGGTTGAATGGTCGCTATATCGGATTTCAAGATTCAGATGGGGAAGAGACTGAAAACTGCTCATCTCTTGCAACCATTAGAATAATAATTATCGGGTTGTCTTGTAGCAACCTTGTGGCTTGAAAGTGCATCGACTTACATGTGCAATGTCAGACCCAAAAGGGTTCCCGCATCTGGCATTTTTTTCACAACTTCAAGTTGCTGTTGTTCGATTTTGTTATGGAAGGCTTCTCAAATCTCGTCGTTTTCAGACGATTTGAAGGACTAGGAAAAACATCCAAGTGTCTCCGGTCATGTGACATCATAATAGTCTCACACATGGACTGAGTGGGTTCTTCGTTCTCTCTAACAACCACTCCAAGTGAATGCAACCAACCCACATTCTCCCATTCACCATCAATTCAACAGAAAGTCAACTGAATTCAATATCTATCTTTGGAACGTTTATTTCTAAAACAATAGTCTTACATTACAACACATTATATATATATATATATATATTTATATATATTAAATTAATGACCTGTCTTTGTATACAATTCAAAGGTGAATGTACAACAAACTTGAGGCAATAAATTGGTGTTCATTTTGATTTTTTCTTCTTCGACAAACAAAAACGAACAAGATGAAAATGATGATTTCTGTTTGTCTCGCTAAACTGTACACATTCGTTACCCTGATTAAATGCCATCATGTATGTATATACTCGTGCTCGCGCTCAAAATAAGGACTTGTAGTCGATCTGATAAAACTTCATAAGTAGATTGATTTCTAGTCGTGTTTCCCGTCAAGTCGGAAGCTTTACATTTGATTTGTTTTTCATTTTGTTTTTTTTTTTTAATATTTACATGTATATACATTTGATGTATACACCCTGGATGTAACAATAGTTCTTTAAGATGTGTATGCGTGTGTCTGTTTGTGTTTGGTTGTGTTTTTTTAGGGGCTCCGGAGACCACCTTTATGTACATCTAATGAATGTATATTTATATGCATAGAATTTTTAGTTGTCTATGATTGGAATAAGCAGATCGCTAAACTCGACGTAAACGTGCTCTCTTCGCTCACTTTTGATTATATGTATGCACTTGTGATCTGATTTTCTCTTTACTTATTGCTAAATTTGACTCCTTAACTCTAGATTGCTAGTTACACCAACATGAAAATAAAAAATCTGCGTCTGCATGTCGCCTGACTAAACAGTAGTCCCATTCTGGAATACCTATCGTACTTAGAATACGTATACAAAATCAGAATCCAATAGACTGCATGAATTTCGCTCAGGAAATATAAAATAAGACTGTAGTAAAAAAAAAATGAAAAAAAAACTTGTGCAGCAACAGCGTGCAATTGTTGATGGGGGACTTTTGCATTTAAATTCGCCTTCTCTTGTGCCCCTGTATGGGTGGGGGAGTTGTTGACGGGCTATTCGACTCCAATGACATCGAGCCGCGTGTTCGTTTCGGTGTTCGCTTGGGCGCTTCAACAAGTTTGGCTACAATTTTCTTTTCCAACTCCTTAATCGGTGGCACACCAATTTTAGCCGTAGTTGGTTTCTCTGCGAAACAAACAATTATATGTTTTCCCTAGATTCAGACATGTAAACAAACCAATTTGCTTTGACTGGATATCGGTTTTCCGTTCTTCGGTTTCGGCCTGTTTGCGTGACATCAAAAGACTGAATTCAGTGTCCGGTAGGGAAAAATCCTTTTGTTCATTTGGAAATGGAAGTGGTTCCATTTCATCTAGCACATCTAAATTGTATAGGGTTCGTAAATGTGCCCATATCGCTTCCGCCGGTACATCACGATTAAGTGACTTTGATAAGCGTTCGGCAATGCAAGCCATGTAGAAATGTTTATTAACACCTACTGGCTTCAGGCCCTCGAGTGCGAAGAACAACTGAATTTCCTCCTCTGCAGACCACTCCATTTCTTCGGATTTTTCCTTTGATGACATAGTCATTATATATTGTGTTTGGATTTGTTGAACTTTTCCAATGGTTTTGTTTATTTTGAAAATAAATAATCAATTATTTCTCTGTTTCTGTCTTAAGAACTTGCAGGGCAACAGAGAATTTACGTTCGCGAATGGCGATTTTTTGACATTTGAATTGACAAGAATTATTTGATTACAGGGATGGCTACATCCTCTTCAGACATCTAGTACTATTGCAAAACGATTTCATTACTCCACCAGTTCACTCTTTATAAACAAAGTAAAATAATAATTTTGTTATAATTTAGTGCAACAATTGAAAGTGAAAATAAGTTCACAGCAAATTATATCAAAAAGTAACTCAGTCTTGTTGAAATGAATTATTTAATGAAATCTACTACATTCACATTTTCAGAAAAAACTTGTGCTTCTTGAGTTGTCAAACAAAAACCGCATCAATCATTTAAAAGTCATGGCGCTAGGCGGTCAGCACGTGTCGGGATTTTCTCCAGATGGGAAACTCTTTGCTTTAATCAATGAACAAGGTATTCTCAAGGTCTGGGACACCGAAACAAATGAGCTGAAGCAGGAATACGCCCCAAACTTGCATTTGTCTGCACCATGTTGTGCGCTGACATGGGCTGCAGTGGGTCAGCCGAAAAAGGTAAGCAGGCAACAACACGAGTCATTGTTTATAACTAACTGATTATCCTCTTACAGACGAAGAAGGAGCGTAAGTCTATGAGTTCAGCGCTGTACATTGCTTTGGGAACAAGCACTGGAGGAGTGTCACTTTATTCATTCGCCCTTGGAAATGTAAGCTCAAAATCAATCCATTTCCGAATATAGTTCCATGTTTTCTTATTCATTGCACATGTAGATTGAACGCAACTTAAAAGGTGAAGGTCATACGGGAAGAGTCACATCAATCTTCTACGATAATGCAGAGAAATTGTACACCTGCGGCGAGGATTGTCAGGTCATCGTGTGGAATCTGCCAAATGAGAAGCAAATCTCGGCCTTTTCAATTGGCAATGAAAAACCAAATGCTATGGCATACCTTGAGCATTCAAACAACGTGGTGGTGGGCGCTAGACAAATCAAGGTGTACTCAGTGGAGAGCCAAGAGTTAGTACAAACCTTCACAGGGCACATGTCTGAAGTGACGTTGCTCAGAGTCTTCTCAGTGGAGGATGTCGAATACGCTGTCACGACGTCGGTGATGGAGAGGATTATCTGTGTGTGGAAAATCGGAAAGAAGGGACGCAATAAGACACCAACCTGCACTCTCCTCATGGAAGACGTCGCGCACAGTCTATCATGCAAGGTGGACGAGGAGCAGAACCGCCTCAAGGTGGCCAGCGTTACTCGAAGTGGAGTAATTCACAACTATCTGATTCCATTAGATGCGTAAGTTGTTTCATCTTGTCGCCCTTCGTTCACCGACATAGGAATTTGTTTTTTAGGTTAAAAGTTGAGAAGCCAATCAAACCAAAGGTGACGATCCAGATAGCGTCCGAAAGTGCGACAGTTGTGGAGCCAATTCCAGCTATCTCAGCATCGATGCATTGCGCGACAGGCAATGATATCTTTTTCGCCTACGGAGACAAGCACTTCATGATGTTTGAACAAATTGTAGGACAATCTGCATAACATCTCGCTCTCTTTTGCTCAAAGAACAATATCTCTTTCAGGCCCTTGAGTATGGACAAAAACTTCAAGTCCTGGTTCGGACAGATCCCAAGAAGCGCTTCTCAAAAGTGACCAAACAAGAGACCACCTACGGGTCAGCTTTAAAGACCATCAAACCTCTGGAGAAAGATGCGGAATATCAGACGGGAGCGACAGTGGCGAGAAAAAAAGTTAAGCCTGTTGACATGCCGTTTGAGACGAGGCTGCAGAACCTGAACTTAGCTTCCGGCGAGAAGCCACAACCGCAGAGCAAGGTGCAATTGCTCATTCAAGCACTTCACATAAAAGATCCTGGGTAGATTTTAGAGTAGGGTCTTGTGGTGGCCTTGCTTACACCCGAATTTTTGTTTTTTTTGCAGGATGTTGATGACGGTGCTGTCATCAAACGACCCGAAGGTGATTCAATTAACTCTGCAACGCCTGCCCGTACAGTACGTGGGAACACTGGTGAATGAGTTGACACTTCTGATGCAAAGAAAACGCGTGAAGTACGACGATCTTGAAACCATTCCAATTTCATTTCCTGACGATGCTTTACCTTTCATTTCAGTGTTGAAATTTCCACAACCTGGCTCAAGGCACTCGTTCAGATACATTCAAGTCAACTGATGGCCCTTGGAGCAGATGATTTACTCGACAAATTCGGACCGTGCATAGGAATCATTGAACAAAGAGCAAATTGCCTCCCCGAACTATCAAAGTATGTAATTCTGCTGAAATCTCCGTCAGCCTATATCACTTTTCCCCTCTTACCCCCCCCCAGATTGAACGGACGATTGCAGCTGCTGGTGAGTCAAATCAAACGAAACACGGAAGAAGACAGCCTCAACGTGGAAAACGCGTTGATCATTGAAGATAATGGTATTTTCCTTAACAAGTCAGTTCTTATGGTTCTCTGGACTCATGACCTCTTTTCAGATTCCTCAAATTCAGACACGGATGAGTTGCCAAGAGAACGAAATGTGACGGAGAGCGAGTGGGAGGAAGAGGAGGATTCTGTAGAGGAAATGGAGAGCTAGGACTAAGTCAGATTTGTATTTTCTATTAAAGTTATTTTCATAGGAAATAAATTAAAAAATTAGAATTCTTTAGACTGTACACTGCTCCTACGATGGCATCCATCGCTATTTACTTCTGTTTTGTATATCTCTACGAGGTCCTACTTACAAGGCTGGCAATTCATGGCATTCTTTCGTATTCTACCTCAGGGTTTCTATTTGTTTCGGTTTCTCAAATGTCCTCTTATCTGGAAGTGTTCATTCGCTCGATGTAGTCGATTAGGTGCAGATACAATTCCTTGAATTTCGAAGTGCAAGACAGTGAGACGATATCGGATATGATTACAGGTAGCCCCCTGGGTACTCAAATCCACTTTGGAGGCTGTAATATCAAGAGAATTTTGCGACAAGGCACACAATTGGCAAATTGTGATCATAACTTCAATCGCTACAACTAGCTTGATGACGAGTCGATGGCCGTGTCAGACGATATTCTAATTCTGCCATTCTCCTTGTTGTGAGGGCCTTAAAATTCCATCCAAAAGTTACAGTTAATTTTGATAATAAGTCGACATATGTTTCAACAGGTGGAGCACACTTGCACTCAACAGAACATAAAAAAGAGTTCCATTAAATTGCTGATCACACTCCATGTCGCATTGACAACTGAACGCTTCCATCTGTCTGCACTTGTCAAAATTCCAACCAGCAGCAATCGGCTATCAAGTGCATTTTGTTGTGCCTACAGAAAACCACAAAAAAACAGTGTAAGCGTTACAAAATACCGTTTAGACCGTTGCAAGTGCATTAATCCCATCTCTTTCCAGTTGATAATACCGTTTTATCAAATAATTACCGAAAATGCCATGCTTAGAGGAGAATCCAAAACCAATGCCCGTCCAATCACTGAGTGATGTACAACAACAGTCTGCCCAACAAGAGGAGCCCGCACCAGTTCGTGAAATCACTCAAACCGACGTACTCAACAATCGACTCCTGAAATCTCTCCTCACTCGAATGAACACCGGTGACATTACCAATAAGTTCACGAGCCCCCCTGAAAGCACCGAATCAAATTCGGAATTTGAGGATTGAATGGAAATCATCTGAGTTTTTCTTTTCGTTTTGGTTTTGTATGCAATAATGTAAATAAATTGAAAATAAAATCAAAAATTCAATTGATTGCTTTGATACAGTTGGCAACGCGCTACCTTGAGTTGACAAAACGGCCATTTTTCTTTTGCTTGTCAGTTGGCCATACAAAAAAAAACGCGAAGAAGTACGATCTCACTGGACTGGACACAGTGAGACGAAGAGTTGTATTTTGTTTTGACGTTGAAAAGGTGGAAAGTTGGCTCGAATGCAACAAAAGATCTTACAATTGGATTTTCGATACTTTCTGCCTGAAATTCCATAAACAATGGACTTTGTATACGTTGGCGGGGATCCAATAGTGCAGCCAGATGATATCCTTACCATATCAAGTGAGTGTGTTCCTTGCGAATTGGACAAACAAAGAATCATCATATATATATATGTATTTGGGGATGTGTTTGCGTGTGTATTTCAGATGCTTATGATGACCCAAATCGACCTGGACACTATTCACCTAATTTTGGTGGTTTCAATGTTGGATCCTCGGATGTTGATTACATGGAGTTGGTGCCTATTTTAGCCGATGGCGGTGAAAATTATGGTGTATCAGCAATTGCATTCGATGACTATGAGGAATTAGTTTGGATGGGAAATCAAGGGGTACATATACACACAGACACACACTTGCTTAGTATATAGTTCTACTTTTACATATCGCTAAATTGGAAGTAGGTCAAGCATTGTTTTGTTTTAACAAACTTTCGTTTGGTTTTTTTTTTTCTTTCTTGTTGTTGTTGTCTTTCTTCACACACAAGGGACACGTAACGTCGTATTATAGCGGTAGCTTGCAGAAATACACTTCGTTTCAAGTGCATACCACCGATATTGTACGGCAGATAGCAACAAATGATTCTGGGATTTTGGCTCTCACTCAGACCTCGTTGCGGCACCAGATCCGTAGAGGAATTCCGAAGTTTACTCACAGGTATGTTTTATTCTGTTTGGATGATATTGCGCCCTTTATGCTGACGCGACTGCTTGTAGATCGAAGCACATGACAGAAATGGTGTGTATGCAACAAATGTCACCACATCGTCTAGTGATGGCTGGACTCCAGGATGAACTGATAGATTTCGATTTGACAACGCTAAAGGAAACAAATTTGGTACCCTATCTTCCCACACCTCTTCTAATAGAATGTTGAATAGCGCTTCTCTTTTAGCAACACGTAGGATCGGCTGGGTGCACAGTTCTCAGAAAGAACTCGCGGTATCTGTTTGCTGGCGATCCATTTGGCACAGTGACGCTACGCGACGTGAACTCACTCAACATCGAGCACACAATCAAAACACACACAGGCAGTCTATCAGACTTCGATGTGCAAGGAAACTACTTGATTTCCTGTGGATTCAGTGGACGACAGGGTACCTTGGCAGTTGATCGCTATCTCATGGTCTTTGATCTGCGAATGCTCCGCTTGGTCTCTCCAATCCAAGTTCTCATCGATCCGCAGCTCCTGAAATTCCTCCCATCGCAGAGTTCTCGCTTGGCAGTCGTGTCCTCCTATGGACAAGTGCAATTAGTTGACACAGTCGAGCTCAGTGAGCCACGAGTTTGCATGTATCAAGTGAACACATCAGGAAGTCAATGTCTCTCCTTCGACATCAGCTCCTCATCACAAGCAATGGCATTTGGCGATCAATCCGGACACATCAGCATCATCGCTTCCGTTAACAGTCCACAGCCGCAGTTCAATGCCTTCTCCAGGGACACAGAGTTCGCCGACCCAGTTCCCCAGCTGCCGATTGTCCCAATCACCGACACTTCGTTCCCCCTCTCGTCCATTGTTCTGCCACATCTGGTCACCGGCACTCGGTGGTTCAGCGATTGGCCAGAGGAACTGTTGCGCTATCAATATCGACGCCCCAAACCGATCGATCAGGACATTCTGACCACGATGAAAATGCAAGGACCAATCGGCTACTCTCCGAACCCGCGCTTGGTGCGTCGGAATCAAATCCCCTACGTGATGGACATGCCCGGCGGCGCTTCAACCAACGGCAATGGTCTCCAGAGCTCCAACAAGACAACGGAGAGCGGGGTGAAAATCATTCCACGGCGCTACCGCAAAGTCGAGATGAAGTACTCCAAGTTGGGGACACAGGACTTTGAATTCGAGCAATACAATCAGACGTGCTTCGCTGGCCTGGAGGCAACCCTTCCCAATTCATACTGCAACTCCATGCTGCAGATTCTGTATTTCATTATGCCGCTACGGAAGAGCCTCCTCTCCCACTCGTGCACCAAGGAGTTCTGTTTGTCTTGTGAGCTGGGTTTCCTCTTTCATATGCTTGATAAATCAACGGGTGAGTTGATTGAGAGAAGAAAATCAGCGTGACACGATCCCTTTAACGTCTACCTTTCCTTGCAGCTACGTCACCCTGTCAAGCCAGCAACTTTCTTCGTTCATTTCGCACCGTTCCAGAGGCATCCGCCCTCGGCTTAATCCTCTCCGACCGCTCATCCAATGTCAATCTGATCAGTTTGATTCAGGTGAGTGTGTGCCGCCTCTGAATGATGACTCTCGAAACTTGATGACGTCATTTTGTTGTTTTTCTGTTAGAATTGGAATCGCTTTATTTTGCATCAAATGCATTCTGAAATTCTTGACTCGCATAAAAACAGCCATTTGATTAGTTTGCTGTATCCAGCCACATATGGTTAGTCTTGCCGCACAGTTGTGTTCATCATCACTTAACCGTTATGAGGTGAATTTTATTTTGGTTTCTTGCAGACGACTTTATCGCTTTAAGTGATAACGGATTCCGGGGAACAAAACCTAAACCACCGCAGGATGCGAGTGCCGAGTCAGAAGTCGATGAGATCTATTTGTCCATTGATGTGAAACAAGGTAAATTTCGCGTGCATTTCAGTGTGTACGGGTAGCCCTGGAAATCAGTTTCTATCAGAAGTCAGCCTCAAATTTGCAGGCTGTATGACTGAATGAAAGGGTTCCTCCCCGTAACTTGCTGTTGCCTCGAATTGAAGTTTACAATAAATAATCCGATCTTTTGTGCAGATGAATTCGCAACGAAGGAGGATGAACGAGAGCGCTGTAAGATCAACGAAGAGACAAAGATCAGCACACTGTTTGGA
Source organism: Eristalinus sepulchralis (assembly GCA_944738645.1). Classification (NCBI taxonomy): domain Eukaryota; kingdom Metazoa; phylum Arthropoda; class Insecta; order Diptera; family Syrphidae; genus Eristalinus; species Eristalinus sepulchralis. The sequence continues at coordinate 66,979,565 of OX122883.1, forward strand.
ACACGCCAAATGTGCACCAATCGTTGCCTTAAGTGCAATGAAGAGGTGAGTTGCTTAAAAAGTGCCGAGTAGATGACTCTTGGAGTGAACACAAACCGAATACGACAAGACGCGATTTGAAGTTCGATGCGATAAGGAGACTTCTTACGCGTTGTTCTAAATTTACCGCTAGGTCGTCCTATCATATGGAGACCTTTGCCGCACCGACTTTTTGCTGCGCCGTCTACATGTCTTGTCGGTACGTCGTTCCTTCTAGCCATCTTGCCAGAACGTCGTGCCGTCTAGATATCTTGTCGGGGTGTCGTGCCGTCTACACATCTTGTCTAAACGTCAAGGCGCCTGTACATCTTGTTAGAATGTCCTGCGTATAGACATCCTGTCGGGGCATCGTGGCATCAAGACATCTTTTTGACACATCCTCCCATCTAGACATCATGTCTGGGTTTCGTGGAATCTAGATATCTTATCGGGAGGTCCTCCCGTCTACACCTCTTGTCGGTACGTCGTTCATTCAAAACATCTTGTCCGACTATCGTGCCGTCTACACATCTTGTCGGCATCGGCATCGTTCCTCCTATATTTTTTGGAGGGACGTCGCTGAGTGTAACATCTTGTGTGTTCGTCATGCCATAATGACTTCTGATTGGGACCACATGCCGCGTAGAAGTGCGTCTGGGCGTCGTGCAATGTAAACGTGCCGTATAAAGGTCGTTTTGGAACTTCGTGCCGTAAGTATGTCTTATCATGATGTCGTGCCGTTTAGACTCGTTGAACATCGTGCCGAATAGACATTTTCCTGTACATTGCCTCGTAGTCTTTTCCAATCGACGTCTTGCTGCGAATTTGTGTCGCAGCGGCACCTAGTTAGATCCATACCTGGGCGAATGGACGTCTGGTCTTATCAACGTCTTGCCGCTATGTCTTGTCCTGTCGATTTCTTTTCGCGATGTCTTGTCGCATCCACGTTTTGTCGTATCGACGTCTTATCATATCGACTCCTTTCTGCGACCTCTGGTGGTTTCGACGTCTTGTCGTATCGAAGTCTTATCATATCGACGCCTTGTTGCACTCGACGCGTTTTTCCTCTGGACGTTCTCACATACGTACGTTACCTGACAGACTGGTTGATACGTTACTTGGCACGTTGGTTGACCCGTTACCTGAAACGTTGGTTCATAAGTTCATTGAGACATTACTCGGAACAAGCCTTCACGCAATAAACCACTCTGGGGTAGATCACCAGCATACTACAACGTCTCTCCCTTTGTCACAGAAATACAAATCCAACATCCTCTTGGCATGCAATCTATCATATCCGAGCAGTAATAAAGACGCAGAGCATTTCAATTTCGGTACAATCCTCAAGGGATCCCTGGGCACAGAGAAGAACATCCACGCGTTTTGCGAGAACTGCAAGAAATTCTCACCAACATTTCTATCCGTTAAGGTGAGTGTGAGATCAGAACACGTGGAACCCGGAAATCATATAATTCCATCATTGCAGGTAACTGGTCTTCCACAAATCCTCTCCATCAATTGTGGCCTAAGCAATGAGAAGGATCTATCATTTCTGAAAAGACAACTGAATCGTAATTTTGCGAATACGCCGTCCGAGAGTCCAGCGATACTGAACACAAACAAACCGTGCCGCTATGGGAACAACTGCTCACGTGGGGATTGTCATTTTGTGCACCCTGATAGGTGAGAATTCGAATCAGATTCGCCCGGGAAGAGATCTGAAGTGTTTGGCTTTCAGGAAATCCCCATCGACTGCAATCACGAACAACTCACCGAACGCGCGCCAGAATTCATGGTTCCCTCTCAATTTCTCGATGGCCATCGATGCAAAGGGTGAGCTGAGTGTGCAAACTGAAAGCAGCAACACAAAATCCGAAGAGGTTTGTCGAAGAAACATCCAAACTCGAGGCTCCACTTATGAGTTTCATTGTTTAGGTTAACGCTGATCCGAAGGTGTCTCCAGTCAACCGCACATCAACGCCAGTCGACTCGGAACCCAAAGGTACACGTCCAAGAATCTGATTATTCCATCCTGTCACCTCATTGGCTTCACTTTTGTCCACAGAGAAAGACGACACATACAAGGAGTACTCCCTGAAGGCGGTGGTATGTCAAATTGACGATGGGACGCAAAAGAATCTGGTCTCCTTGATAAATGTCGGCAAACGTTACCATGATCTGAAGATGGCTAGTGGGACAGAGGACCAGGATCAGTGGTACATCTTCAATGACTTCAGGTGAGGAGGTTATGTAAGCTTTGTCTGCAAACGTCGATGTAAACGGAATCTTTTCAGCATTTCCCCTGTCTCCACACAAGAATCAGTCTGGTTCACACTAGATTGGAAGGTACCCTGTGTACTATTCTATAGCAGCATCAATTCTGAGGATGAGGTCGATGACACTGTGGAGGAGGCCGAATCGGAGATATCATTTTTCAACCCATTCATCAAGGTAAACACCCGAAAGTCGCTTACAGATGAACTCTTGTCCAACTTCCCGCCTCTTTTTAGGACATTCTAAATCCAATTCATCATTCGGTCAAGAGTGAGACAGCCTTTAAGCCACTCCAGCCCAATGAGATGCCCCAGGCAGGCGACTTGGTCGCAATGGATGCGGAATTCGTGACACTTAATCCAGAGGAGAATGAAATACGTCCCGATGGAAAGACCGCGACGATAAAACCGTGTCACATGAGTGTGGCGAGAATTTCTTGCATTCGAGGGTAAGCACAACCGCTGATGCGGGTGAGTACCATTTCACTCTCTGCTTCCCCCACTACAGCCAAGGACCAGACGAAGGAGTTCCATTTATGGACGATTACATATCTACACAAGAAAAAGTTGTGGACTATCTAACGCAGTTTTCTGGCATAAAACCCGGCGACTTGGACGCGAATTTCAGCAGCAAACGCCTGACAGCGCTGAAGAATTCTTATCAAAAGCTGAAGTACTTGGTGGACGTTGGCGTCATATTCGTTGGTCATGGTCTTAAAAATGACTTCAGGTGCGGGTCTAAATTCCAATCGGCCTGGACACGCTTCCAATGTCTTTTCTGCTCTCGTTTCAGGGTAATCAACATGATTGTACCATCAGATCAAATTATCGACACGGTTCACCTGTTTCATTTGCCACATCACAGAATGGTGTCCCTGCGGTTCTTGGCTTGGCATTTCTTAGGTTTGTCTAAGCACCTACACGTCTTTCTGAGTAGTTTCCAATTGTCTCTCTCCCCCTCATGGCAGGCACAAAAATTCAATCGGAAACCCACGATTCAGTGGAGGATGCACGCACAACCCTACACCTCTACAAGCACTATCTGAAGCTTCAGGCAGAGAAGAAGTTCACAACCGCCCTCAAAAACCTTTACGACCGTGGCAAACAGTTGTGTTGGAAAGTACCCGAGGACTAAGACACCCAGACAGAGATCAAGAGAATGTTATTTTTTTTTCTTTCTGCGAATGGGAAGAGAGTACAAAAACAAAGTTGATTATATTTTTTCTTTCGTTATTCCACAAGCTTTTTGATCTTCGAAATTATACAAAAAACCAAAACGAGTAGAAGAGCAAGAAACATTTGATTTCTTTCACAGAAAAATAAGGGAGGTTATGTTTGTATCAGAAACACAGAGACGCGTATGCCTATTTATTTTCATACACAATTTTCAAAATGATAAATAATGCAGGCGAAAACAATGAGGAAAATACAAATCACAACAAATATTTACATAAAATTGAGATTTTTTTCCATATTTTGAGATCAGATTTGAGTCTCCTGTGCGCAGCTGCTATGTCGTTACAAATTAGCTTCAGTGCGTTGTGCCTACGTTGGCTGAGTCCTCCTGCAACCTTCAGACGAAACCGGCGTCCAATGAAAGCCGTGGTGAAGTGCAGAAACATTCAGAGATACCTGACTGACACACCCACTTAGCCTTGGATTCGATGGGACTTTAAGGAGGCGGCTCCAGTAAATGAAATGAAATTTATTTTAGTTGTGTATGTGAAATGCCAGTCCTGCTATATGGCGTGGAGGCGTGGACATTGTCAAAAGCTGCATGATGAAGCTGTTCTTGGTTGGAGAGGAAAATTCTTCGGGTGATTTTCGGCCCCGTCTGCATAGATGGTGAGTGGAGGAGGAGCTAAAATGACGAACTATACGGGCTGTTCAGCGGCATCGAATTAGCCAGAAGAGTGAAGATCCAACGATTGAGATGGCTAGGTCATGTAGAGCGCATGAAAACGAATGCTCCGGCCGGAAAAGTGTTCGAATCCGCCCCGGAGGGACTATGCAGTAGAGGAAGACCGCGACTCAGGTGGCTCACGCAAGTGGAAAGGGACCTCAAACAACTATGCGTGCGAAACTGGAGACAGCTAGCTAAAGATCGAGCTGTTTGGAGACGCTTGTTGGTTGAAGCCCAGGTCCACCCCGGACTGTAGCGCCACCCTAAGTAAGTAAGTAAAGTGAAATGCGAAATCCCTCAGCAGATAAAACCCTGTCGAGGATCTAGCAGAGGCTTAATACTGACATCAAACTTTTCGAAGAATGTTGTGGGAAGGGCAAGACGAAAACGAGTATGAGAAAGCATAACTACCTCCCCAATACGACGACTCGACAGCTACGGTCACAGATTTGATTTCCGGACTGAACACCTTGCATTTTAACATCACCTCTTTCGAGTTGCTAACAAACCCTCAAAGAGTACTAAATGTCTAAGAAAAAGCTTCTCAAATCAGGTTGTTCGGAGTCGCCAAAAATCTGTAGGTGTTCTCTGCACGTGAGAGAACAGCAGCACGAGTAGTTGCTAAAGAAACTAGGCTCTTATCCTTGGTGGATTGTAGTGTCACTCAATTATTTTTAATGCACATCGATGAACTCCGGGCTGTATTCTCAAAAATTATGTTAAAAGAGACTCAAGATAGTGCGTTGCCTTGTGTACTATAAAGGTTTCGCTGAATTTGGCACAGGACTTGATGGAGCAGTGGGAGTTCTCCATCGTGAAGCTTGATAGGAATATCAAAACCAGACCTTTAAGCTCATCCCTCTGCACGCTGTCATATGTGGCTTTCAAATCGACGAATAAGTACTGATTGTTCTTTTAGAAGATCTGCTCCCGTGTTAAGGTCTGGTGGATCGTCGGCTTTCCCAGCCAATACTGTGTTTACTTTCAATCAGAGACCTTATTGGTTTCTGCTTTCAATTTTCAAAAGTTCACGTGACGTTGTTAAACGCATAACAAAGGCACAACTTCTTCTGTATGTGTAACAGTAGGTTTTTGCATATATTACATTTTCAACCTGTAAACCAGGGACGAACAAGGAATCTTCATTCATCTCTGCGATAAACCCAGAATTAACGGCTTCTTTAGATTTGTTGCGCATTTGAGCTGAGTGGCTTTCCTTTTGAAATAATTTCAAATGTGGCAGCTCATCCTCATCCATATCCTGTAGTTCCTGAATCCTGCATGGAGTCACAGAAAATTTCCACATTTGAAGAAGTTTTACACCAAAAGGTTAGCTTTTCTTAGATCTGCCCAAGGATCTCTGCAACACAATACGATGATCTCTCTGAACCAATAAATCGTTGTCACTTGTCATACTTAATAAATCATATGGTGGTCTAGTTCACTTGTGACTTAGGACTAGTTTCTTTAAGCAACCACTCGCCTTGTCCGTGCTATCGTTGTCTTACGAGAAGAGAGGGGTACTTACAGTTCATTGGCGACGAAATTTGAGAAGCATGTAGTCCTCTTCGTTCTCAGCCGCTCGTAAGATCTAGTGTCGTAAAAATATGCAAGACACACTTGCATATTAGGGCTTTTAGACCTTAGAATCGATGGCTAAATTTGCTTAAACTTTACCGTTTATATCTCCTGCACTCGTGACCTGTAACAACAACACACAAGTTGCTGTCTAGCTCCCGTCTGCTCCGTCTGTCCTGTTTGACTTTGCTTTACTTCCAACTTAGTTGCTGCCACTTAAGCAACTTTCCTTGAAGGACGCCGCAAAAGACGCACCTAACTTCGAATACAACAACAATCCACAGCCGAGAAAAAACGCAAAAATGTCGTATCATTATAGTCATCTTTATTTGAATTAAACGTTTCCATTAATTTGAACTCGACTCACTTGCAGCCGAGTGTTCGCTTTTATTGGCCTGTTTTCTTTACTCCTAAAAATAGTAGTAAATATTTAATTTGTATGTTTCGCTCGACTCCTTTGCTGGCCACTCCTGTCGAAACCTTAAATATTGTCATAGTCTTCGTCTAATTCCAGGTATGAGTTGTGCTTCGCAGTCGTTGTGGGCGGTGGCACCACCACTACGGTGGCTGTGGGCGCGGTTGCAACCTGTGCAAAATTCGATGACGCTGAAGCAGTTCCACTCGTTACGATGTTCGATAGGTCTATATTTATGACTGGACTGTCGGCCGCTGCTGCAGCGGTAACTGCTGCTATGGCTGCTGGTGGTGTCTGGATGTGAGTATTAGCGATGCATGTTACACTCTTCTCCACGGATGGTGACGATGATGATGACGACGACGTCGGCGACTCTGAATAGCTGGTGTCATGTAAAGCTAAATTACTATAATCTATTTTCACAATTGGTTTGTTGAAGAAATCTGTGGTGACAATGGGCGCAGGAATGACAGTCGGTGTGTGTGGGGATTTACTGTTGTTGCTGCTGTTGACTTCCGATGGTGCGTCGTTGGGTAAACATTTTGGTTGATGCTTTAGACGGCGGAGATCTGTGGGCTGGACTTCAATTGACTGCTGTTTGTGATGCTGCTGCTGCTGGTGTTGTTGTGAAGTGGACAATGTTGACCCTGCCGGTGCGGATTCACTGCGAGACAATTTTGGAGGTATACATTCAATGGATATTGATCGACTGGAGACTCCCCTCACGGTTGGTGGCTGTATGGGCTTTTGCGTGCGACCCATCGCTTCCCATTGCCGCTTGAAGGACTTGCGACTTTCTTCAGAGGGACCAGGATTGGGTTTTGCCGACTGCTGGGGATTGGTGACGATTGTTGTTCCACAACTTCTCGTCACACCGTTGTTACGTATCGCTGATGTGCTCCCATTCGATGGTAATGCCTTTTGAGTGATTGTCTCATTGCTATTGCTCGTGGATGGCATACTAAGATCGTAAGGAGTGTCCATAGGATCGATTGTAGCTTCAGGTGAGCTATCGTTGCTGGCATCCTCCGCTACGCATATGTCGGGAACGTTTTTCACAAGCTCACGCAGAAAATCGAAACGATTTTCGGCCATGATGCATTGCTTCATGTGTGAGGGCGACAGTGTTTTGGCATTCCTTGAGTTTGTTATTTTCACTGTTTTTGTTAAGAGCGACTCCACAAATAATTCCAATGTTCTAGGTATAGTTTGAAAATTGACATTATTTTTTAGGTTAAGGAAAATTTTTGGTATACTATTTTGTATAGTCCTGGAAACAATGGAAAAAGACAAAATAGAGCGTGTCATGTTAAGAAGGTGCACAGACTGGCCGATCTATGCAACTGAAAACAAATTGATGGGAAGGACACATCTCATTTGGTTTAGGGAAATTATTAAACACGCAAAGTTTAACTGCAGTTAAATGGTTAAAAAAAAACTACAAAAGATTGTAGACAAATAAAATAAATTAAGCAAGCAAACAAACAAACGAAGGCATAACGTAATTAAGAGAAAGCATTTGCACAACCTCACAAGGGCAACACACAAAATAAAAACAACACGCATCAACCCTCTCTATCTGCAAGGAAATAAAAAAAATTATTTTGAAAAGGATATAGATTATAACAGGGACAGCTTGGGCGACTTTTCCGATTTCCTCATCACTTTGCATTATCTTCTTTATTCGTCCCTGAAATGCGAAAAAAAATAAACAAATTTAATTAAGTAGATACACAAACTCCCAACGAAAACCCAAACACACCAAGATGCGAAGGGAAAAAAAACATGGAATCACAGTGCAGGGTTTGTTTTCGACCGCCCAATTGTATATCTCATTTTGAGCCAAATGGATTTGCATGAAATCATTTGTTTTTTAAGATGCGTGCATTTCCCGAGCTATGAAATTGAATTTTGTTTTCCAAAAGCCGCCTGAAGTGAAACGATTGGCACAGTCTTCAGTGCGGACTCCTCTTGCAATGTAAATGTTTCTTTTTTTTATCTTCGCTTCTTGATAAAATATACAATTTCCACTTACCGCGGGAAAACGGGCGTTGTATTTCTTCTTCTTCGATGGCATTTTCATTTGTTTAGCAATTATTTTGAGGTTTGGTTAACTTCTTCAATTTGATTTCATACCGATAATGAGAAATATTAAATAATTTTTGGCAAAAAATGACATGGCATGTCTATCAGAAACCAATGAGTAAGGAAATGCACAGCTTCCCAGCTGATTTCACAGATGACTTCCCCTAGCCAACTCACAAATGTGACTGTCGCTTGTGAATGATGGTATATAAAGATGAATTTCTGACAGTTAATGACGTATTCGCGAACACTATCTCATGCTAACTAATACTTGTTTATATTTGTGACAAGCTCACGATACAACTGCTTTCAAAATAGACTGTAGCGTAGGTAATACCATTGTCGCAAGGAGAGTTTTTGTTGGTTCCAAATAGTTGGGAACTAAAATTTTTGCCCTGCACTTTAACAAAAATCAATTTCATGCTCCATACAGAGAGAAAAGTTGCCCAAATATTGATTGAAAGGAAACAATATTTTACTCAGCTTTGAAGTTTGCGCGGGAAGGTAATCAGTAGCCCAAGTAACTCACACGTATTCAATGCTGTAAGAAATGTTTTTGGAATGGTTTCGAATAGCAAGAGACGAGGAAGCTCTTTATCTCCTTTTCTTATTGGTTTCCGATGGCTATTTTGTATGTTGTTTGACTTTTCTTTTTTCTTTTGGTGGTGGTGCAAACAAGACAAGAGTTGTGGATTGTTGATTGTTTGCACAGTGGATCCTGTTGAGTTACGATTTTTAAGTAAATTTCTAATATATAAATATTTCTCATATATTTCCCAGATTTTAATAATTGTTTTCATAATCGACGATTATACATTACATTTCGTATTTAGTTTTTTTTTAAACTTTGAAAAAATAGCACAATAATACGATTAAATCCACATCAACTTACACCTTCTTGTAGTACTCTATTAAGAGAACTAAAGTAACATAAAATTCTGACATTTAATAAATGTCAGTCAAACAACTTTGAGGTTAAACTTTATTCGTTCGCCCGTGCTGAATTATATCTGTGTTAAAGAGGAATGAAAGGGTTAGGAAATTTCGGTAAAATAGCTGTCGGTTGGTAAGCCCAATTATTAACACAAAATAATAAATTAATTAATTCAAATTTTCCGCAGGGGAATCATAACTTTTTCCGGCATATATGCATTTATCTTATCAAAAAATTCCATTGATAAGCAACGTTTTGAGAGTATGCAAGTTCGGGATCGAATGAAAAAATCAAATCTTGGTCAATACGAAAAAAGTGAAAGACGTTTCAATTAAAGCAGACAACATTCTTGTCTTCACCTTCCTCTAAGAAATATACTACATACGATAAATACATTTAAAAGACAATGGCCATGTCGCAGATAAGTCAAGCCGATCAGGCTAAACTTCAAATGATGCAAGACATGGAAATTGAAATGATGTCCGATTTATATAATAGAATGACGAATGCATGTCACAAGAAGTGCATTGCCCCGAAGTACGGTGATGCTGAACTGGGTAAGTTTGACTCTTAACTTGGACATTTTCCTAGGAACATGTTTTTCTTCGTAAATTGAGATGAGTGTGATGAAATTGCATGTGCTTTGCATCCGCCTTACGTAACGAAGTTGTTTATATCGTATATCAAATTGTGATAACTCTTTAGATTAGGAAGTTTGATTGATTCGTATCTGATATTCTTCGTGACATTTTACGAATTCCCGATAAAATATCATTGAACTTCATGTGCATCCTCCTTAAGGAATTAATAGGAATCTAACAGAAAATACCGTCCGAAGTTGTGTCCACATAATGTATTCAGCTTTGTCATATTAAATGTTGTTGTTGGAAACGTATGCCGCTGAACCGACATTCAGTACATAAAACTTCACTCGTCCACAGCGATTGGCAAGAGTGGTTTTAATAATTAATAATTGTGTGGCACTACAACCCACAAGAGACCAGCTTCTACAGGAACAACTCTTGTTGTGCGTGCTACGGCTCTCTCACGAGTGGAAGGGACCTACAGTTTTTTGCCGACTCCGAACGGCAAGATTTAAGAAGCTTTTCTAGACAATTAGTGTTGTCAGGAACTCCAAAGAGGTGGTGCCGTGAAAATGTGCGAGGTTTCCCGTCCGGGAATCGAACCTAGTCCTTCGGCGTGGGAGTCGACGCACTTACCCGCTACGGCAAGGTGCTTCGTTTAGGTACCGAAAGCTTTTCCTCATTGCAAGGACGATGTCGACTGGTCATTTCAAAGGTTTAATGGGCCACTTCCATTGGTGTTTTGTGTCTTTCCTCCATGACAAAATACACTTTGTTTTGATTCCGGTTGCCACTAGACGCATTTTGTCTGCTTTCGGCTATGTGTCAGCAAACGTCCCGTAGTTGCCAGTCCTAAACGTTGAAAAACCTAGTTTTGTCGTAAGCACCGAGTTATGGTTTCCATGCCTACGAACTGAGCACGGAAACAACCTAAAATCATCACTAGAGATGATTTCTGCAGAAAGAGCGGGAATAGAGGAGTGTCATGGACTAGTCTAAGAACCAAACATATCGGAACACACTGCCTCAATAGCTTCTTTATAGTCGAAAAAATTCCGGTAGGAATTAACCTTAACCTAAGGTAGCCTTAAGTCTTTTATGTTTTAGCTCGTTTCTTAGGCATTGTTGACACTTATTTCGTATGACGTCTGTCTGGGTACATACGACGCTGCTATAAGTTCCTGCATTAAAAAAACGATAAAGCCTCTACGGTGGCGATTTATTCAGTTGTGGATATCTGTGTGGCGATAACTATCTACCAGACAATGTCTGATTCTGGCCTTCTTGCTAATTTTCACTGCAATTGTGGCTCAACTGCTTTGCATACTTCGTTATGTAGTTACATAACACAATGCTGTGGAAACTACGTCCTACACAAGCTGCACAAGACCCAGTTGTAATAACTACGTCCAAATATGTCTAAGTGATGTATTACCTCAAAAAGGTTTCTTTTGATTTCCCTCTTTCCAAGTGTGAAGAATCAAGGTATGTTCCTATAAGAGAAAGTACTTTGCGTCATCGTAAATATTTTCTATTAGGTTGTCCCGCAAGTTTAAACAGACTCTCTCTGAACTTAATTATTTCTACTGGTAATACAAATTTCCGAAATCCAATCGATACAGATGAATGTCGGTCACTCTAGTCCAGCAATCACTTTCCGTCTTTAAATGATCCTGACTGCAGCGCCACAACTTTAAACAATTTGCACAAACTTTTACCAACAGTCAATTCCAATCACATCATTTAACCGAACCAACGGCAATAAACGAACTCAACATTAAGATCCTAGTCCCCCCGAAAATTATTGAGGACATAGGTATGTCGATATAAGACAGAAAAGCCCTGCTAAGGGAGACCCATAAAGAAAACTAATGTGAGATGAATAAACAAATCTGTTCTCTCATTTAATGTCCCTCAGCACATCAAAAATTAGTGCTCTAGCAGCTGGCATCAATCATCATAAAACTGAGAGTCCCCATGTGAAGAAGAGAAAAATAAATTTCCAGGACTAGCACGATGTACAAACAGCTTAACCCCAGCGGTTAACTACTCAACTTTGTAGAATAGGCAGCATCACTGCACTGAAGTATTTTTTTACTCCCTGTGGTTACCCAGCAGTGAACCAATACTGGTCGAAGTACGATCCATTAAGCCACATCTGTCTATGTACCTATCCAAGCCTAATGCACCTCTGTAGCCTATAGTGTATTTGGAATTACTTCGTCTCTGTGTTGGTGATGTCTTCTTGCAACTAGAAACTGAATTTCAATGAAACTCTAAGTCGTAGCATTGGCTCCTATGACTCCGTGGATAGATATATGCCTTTCGTTCGCGGTCCTGTCTTATCATCCATTCACTCGCAGACACGGCCATCTTCGGATTTGAAAATCCTTATGGCTGAAGTAGACCTCAGTATGCTGAATGTGACTAAGGCAAGGAATTCGACTTATCTCCCGAATTAAATCAACTTTGCATTTAGACGTCATTGTTGTGTCTTTTTCCTTTGTTTACTTTCCAGCTATGGTGTCTAACACATTTGCCTAGAGTTCATCTTTTGTCTTTGTACAACAATACTGGCAGATGTAAATTATCATTCTTAGTGTCAAGCATTTTACTCCGAAAGGTAGAAACAGAACAACACATCAGTTGCCAAGGTCAGTTTTAATCGTATGTGCTCCCTTCTGTAAAGAAGTCAGTGCATCAACCAATTATGCCACGATGAGCAAATTGCTGAAGCAGAAGGCTTATTAAAGTACCTGACCAGCCTAGAAAATATCTTCAAGTTGGAAACTCCATCTGCTTAGAGACAGATTAAGCAATGAGAGAGGCAAGGGGATTCACTAATCTTAGCGTCCTCATTTTGCCGAATATAAGTGAACTTTAAGTCGAGATCAATGTAATCCAAAAATATTGTTTTCCCATCCACCAAACAGCAAAACCAATGTTCACTTTAAAACACATGATTCGATCTTATCCACTTTACGTACGCTACCACTCCTCTGTAGAACACCAAAACTTAACGAAATGAGTCTCCCACATAAGTGCTGCAAAATATTTAATCATTCCCAATCTATTTCCATTCCAGGTAAAGGCGAATCAGTCTGCATTGATCGCTGTGTGTCAAAGTACCTCGACATCCATGAGAAAATCGGCAAGAAACTCACCGCAATGTCAATGCAGGACGAAGACCTCATGAAGAAGATGGCCTCGTAAATCCAAAAGTTCCAGACAAATCATACTATGGATAAACAAACAAACGGAAAGTGCATTCACTCACACACAGTTCAATTTATTTTACAAATTGATTTTCACTTTTACAAATTAGTTTTCCTTTTTTGACTTAATTGTTGCTGTAATTTTAGTTAGATGTACGTAATAAACAAGTCAGCTTAAACATTAAACGTTCGATTCTCAGTTGAAATTTGTTATGTATCGGGATAGTTCGGGAATGAGAACTGATATGTCCTGAAAGTACAAATAAAAATCGTTCAAAAACCATTCAATCGGTGTTTTCCTGCTTCACTTGCTTCTATTTCGTTTTCCAAGCCGCTCTCGTCGGTTGTATCGATGTCACTGGTCTCGATACTGTTCTGCCAATCGCTGCCCTCATCCAGCTCTCTATCACTGGCAGCATCATTCACTTGTGCATCGTCCTTATCTGAACCCAGGCTTGAAGGATCATCGAAAATTATGTTGGGATGATTCTGAAAGAAGAACTCAAGTGAATCCTTGATGGAATGAGATTGGCACTTCAAACTCACAGCAATTTCTGTTCTCTCCTTAATGGGATTCTCATTCAAATTGATCATCCTCACAAATCGAACTTCTTTCAGCAGATCCTTCTCAACCACCTCAATCTGGTTGTCATTAAGAAAGACAAATTGCAGCTTCTTCATGTCCTTTGTACAATTTGGTACGTTCTTAAGTCGATTGCCCTTTAAATTCAAATGAACCAATCTTTCGAGCGCCCCGAACGTTTGTGGCAAATCTGTCAGACGATTGTTCTCCAATGTGACCCATTTCAGTTTCGACAGCAAACCAAACGAATGCGGCAACGCTTCAATTCGATTCCCACGTGCTCCGAACGTCTCCAAACGTTCACAGTTTGCAATTTCTTCAGGCACTTTCACCAGTCCCGTGTTGTTGCACCAAAACGTTTCCAATTCGATGAGAAGTCCAATCTCTGGAGGTAGTTCGTCGATTTGATTACAACTTAAGTTTAAGACACGTAACGATGTCAGATCGCATATCACAGTTGGAAATCGTTGAATACGATTGTAGTCGAGTGTAAGGACTTGAATGTTGCGAAGATTACCAAGGAAATCTGGAATCTATGAACGAAAGGAAAGGAGATTAGATATGTTGCAGAGATGATGATGTTATTAATAAGGTTGTGTTGGGGTGTTTCGTGGGAGCTCGGGTGGAGGGCGGATAGCTTGGGTGTTGGGCGAAGAGTTAACCACAATCGACACTTACTTTGAGACGGTTTACTTGCAAAGGAGAGTATACATTCGACGTAAAGCACATTTATAACCACAATATTTCGTACGCAAGAAGATCATCCGATCATTGCATCCATTTACTTATGAGCAAGAACGACAACACCAACTCAAGTGTAAGAAATGAATTGCCCACAGGACAGACGTGTTGGTCAGATAGACCTAAATTTGGTCCTCTAAAGTCAAATCATAGCAGTCCTCATTAAGAAGATCATATCCAGCAGCAAGTTCGATGTCAATCGCCCACAGGAGGACTTCTTTGATTATGCTTAACTTGACGGGAAGCAAATACTATCCCTGTTAGTGTTCACACTAATACAGCCTCGTCACGGCGTTCCCTGTATGTATGGTAAACTAGTGTATACAACGAACGAAGAGACGTGGGAGCCAGATGTGGGCTGTGGTTAGGGTTAAGGAACTCATTTCATAAAAGCCAATTCTAAAGAATCATGGATAAGCTTCAGATGCGTACATATTTATTGTTGGAGACCCCAGCAAGCAGTTAAATGGCAGTGCACGTGAAATGTGATGTCCTAGTCCAGTTCTTTGAATATGAATCGTTAGTGCCACGGAGCATATGACGTACTCATCAGGACCCCATACAGGTGACATGGTGTTTGCAACTTGACCAAGGTGGTGGGAATGTGAAAACTGATGAGAAACTGAAAGTGGGCTGATGCCCAGATCCACTTTAGACTGTAGCCTTGCTCAGATATAAAAAGGATAAGTATGTGAATGGAAGCTTCTTTTGATTCTCTAAGTTGTCGAAAATGGAATCCCTCAAACTCCCATGTTCAATACTTCCTCACTAATCTTAGTTAACATACATGAAGGAATGAGGCACAGTCTGACAGCCAAGGCCATGCTCCCATTAAAGCCATCTCATCGGGGAGAATCTCAAAATTGGTTAAGCTACCCAAGAAGGCATTGCCTCGGTTAACACGGTATCACACAACTGAATCATACTGGTGTCCTGGGCAAGAAAAGATGAGGCAAGAGGCCGTAGAAAAGTGAAAAAAATGAAGAGCTTAGGCATACGATTAGTTACCCAAACCAAACAAAAAATCCTCAAAGTACCCTCCACTACCACTGAGACACTTTTTGGTTTTCATCTGGCGCTACAGTTCATTTTGGATCTGGCTCTCAATCAACAAACCTTTCCAGCTGGCGCCATCTTCAGTCAAATGCCTTCAAATTCATACGTCAAGTCAAGTGCGCCATCGGGTTCGTGGACGTCCTCTATTGCGCTGTCCCACCCCACTAGTTCGGAGTTGGACATTCTTCAAGCTGAAGCAGTGTTGTCCATGCACTCTACATAGCCTAACCATTTTAGGCGTTGAATTCATAGACGCCTGGCTAGGCTCTTTTTGCTGAAAGTTCATGACTGAATCTTCTTCTCCAACGCAAACAGAGCCATAGATTGAACCCGAAAACCCTTCAGCGCCATACAGCAGGACAGGCATGATCCCAGTGTTGTATAATGTTGCCTTGATTCTTTTAGAGAGGCCTTTACTATTTAACTGTCCATTGAGCCCAAAGAAGCAGCGGCGGGTAGAAGTTATTCTGCGTTTAGTGTCGGTCCTGATGTTCATACTGATTACTTGGGTCTCGAGGTGGATGAAGTCCTTCACTTCTTCGAAGTTACAGCTGCCTATGGAGACGTTCTGACCAAGACGTCGATGATGTGCGTCCTTTCCGATCACAGCGTATACTCGTACTTCGTTTTGAGCTCACTTGCCCAGTCTCTCCCCAGTCAACCCCTCTCTCGTTTTTCTTTTTCTTTCCATTTATACCATTCGTGAAAAGAAGTACGAAGCAGAAGAAAGTAACGTAAATGAAGCAATTGGAAGCAGTCAAGGAACGCAATTGTCAGAAGCTCTTTTGATTCTGAACTGAACTCTGTTTGACTCCAGATAGATTCACAATTTCGTCAAATGTCCGTCGTAGATCCTCCAGGATGGATCTCTATTGGTTCGCACCACGGGTTTGTCGTAAATTGGCATTTAATCGTTTTTGAAACGGGCTAACCTCTCAAATGCTTGAGAACCGAACACTTGCTGACTGTTTTCAAGATTTTAAGTGCAGTTTTTCCCGGACGAAACAACTCGAATTTTTTCACGATACCACCTCTTTCGAGTTGCTGACAACACCAACACAGTAGTTGCCTGTGAAAGAGCTTCTAAATCGCCGTTCGGGTTGGGCTAAGAACTTCTGTCTACTTTGAGACAAACAGTAGCACACACAACTGGGGTAGTTCTTGTAGAAGCTAGGCCTTGGTCCCTTGTGGGCTGTAGTGCCACTCAATTATTTTTATTATGCCAGTTTTCCGAGCAAAATACAAAACTTCAGAGACCCAAAAGGTCACACAAAAGGTATCAGTCATTGCAGGAATGACAAGCACTCTAAACAACAGGAAAAACTCTAAACCAACCGAATCTTCTTTAGCGACGACGCTTGGTTTACTCTCCCAGATTTGGTGGTCAGAAACTATTCATTTATTGTTTTGGTGACAGACCATGGCGGTGTAAAATCTTTTGGCATAACAACTTCAGCTCAGTTTCTTTTGGATACTCCTCGAAGCATCCACATCGAAAACCCTGTGGGTCGAAGCTGAATGAAAATTAGTTACTACGACAGGCTGTAGTTTTAATTGTCCTGCACGCCAGTAAGGCGTTCCAAATTGCGACTATTGCAGAATCTACAGGGACAAGGAAGAATTTGAGTTCTTTTAACATCTTCCTTACGGGTTTTTTTTTCAGCTCTGAAGAGCAGCACGCTTCACCTATTTTAGGCGGTGTCTCCATCATAGACCACCACGCTTCACCTATTTTAGGCGGTGTCTCCTTCAAAGAGGTGGAGAATGCAAGACACTGAATAGACTGACATCCTGAGAATTATAAGTAAGTCAGCGTGGTTCTAGATTCCACCATACATCTCCCTCTCACTGGCAAAAAGTAGCCCGATACCTTAAGGACACAATGGAATCGATCTGTTATTTTGAAATGAAATGAACCTCACGCATAGCCCACGCATAGCTCACGCGTAGCTGTACCTAACCTCACCACCAAGTCAAAACAATTTTAGCGATTTTGTCTAGCGCGGAAATAGAATTCCCTCCATGTAGAAGTCGACGCACCTATTCCCCATCTCCAAAGCGGCGGCAACGAGACACGCAAACAATTCGATAATAATCTCGCGAATCTTTTTGAATAGTAAACAGCGTTCAAGGTCTCGTGGCGTTCTATTGTTGTGTACACAACATGACGTCACCTCAGATAGACGCTTTTTTACCTATCCAAACGGCCGCACAATCTTTGCACAAATCCACCGTTTCCACCAATGCCCATTAAAATGGCAAATTCCGAGAGCACTTATAAAAAGATTACATCATCTTACCTGCGTCAAGTGATTATGATTGAGGAACAGTTTCATAATATACTCGCAGTCCTTCACCAGGTCCGGTATCTCCGCCATTTGGAAGCGTGATAAATTCAGCGTGAACGCCTTATTCTCTAGAGCGTCCTCCACAACCGCCAGGATGTGGTTATTGCGGAAGAACTCGAAAACGTAATTCATGGCTCTGCCCGTGTCGCACTATAAACAGTTCTCACCGCCGCCGATTTTGAATTTCATTTCGCGTCCATAAACGAAATTTGCCTCCTAATACTGATTGTCTTTGTAAATTACGCAAAACTTGAATATCTATACTTAGTTTGCCATTTTTTTCGCGTTCATTCGTTCGTTCTTCTCTTTTTCGCTTTCAACGTGGTTATCGGCGCGACGGTTTTTTGCTTTTTCTGGGTGGAGAAACGACGACACTTTGAATTTTCCTAAAAAATTGAAGAAATTGACGAAAAATGGGGAAAACTAATATGAATCACGAATTGTACCTGAGTGTTGAAATAATTTTGTTTTTTGACTTAGAAGTCAGATTCCTTTGCCGGCCATGGAGAAACGTCCACAGTGGCACTTTCACCTGTTCGGCTTGGAGCGAGGCGCACGATGAACTGGTGAGTACATGTGACGGCCGCAGCAGCAGTGGAGAGTTTGTACTTTGCTCTCCAATGTTGTTCTAAAAATAAACCGAAGAGCACGAAGTGACTTCTTGTTTAGAATGCGGGGAGATAGCGAGAGCGACAAAAATAAAAATGTGTCGAAGGAAGGAAGAAGGCAGAGAAAAGCGGTCATTTTGGGGTGAAGACTGTGACTCCCCGTTTTCACTCTTCGGGAGACGGAGACGTCTTGATAAGCATGTGCCGGACAGGAATCAAGGTGGGCACGTGTGTGGGAGTGTCTATGCGTTGGGGTGAGTGAGAGAGATGGCTGTGTGGCAATACATGGCGTATACGTGCTATTTTTTGGCATGTAGTTCTTCTGTGCTCGTGGGTAATTGTGCTGGCACGTGCCTCATCGGAAATTATTTGTACACTTAAGGGAAACATTTGGACTTCTCTGTTAAGGGCCAATTTAGAGAGTGAGATCGGATCTGCAGGGATACAATCAGAGAGTTGAATGGTTTCCTTTGCCTCGTCTTCCAGACAACGATTGTCCCATCAGATGATTGGAGTTAATTTGAATGAGGAATGTGTCTTCTCAGACCTGTTTGTAGATAAGCTTTACTTTAGATAAGCTTATCTGATAGGAATAGAATAGGAATAGGATAGGATAGCTGATAGGAATGACCTTGCAAACGGCACTTATGCGAACAAATTGAACATCCTGGTATCTGCGAAATTTCCTGCGACTCTGTGCGTCCTTGTCACATGGTTGAAAAACAAAACAAATCGTCAGCTACTGGCCAAAATTTCAATTCTGGCAATTCTACTGTCGTACCACAAAATAGGTATTGAAAGAATATCCAAATGAGAACGGGGGGAAAAAAGTCTCGAAATATTCCTGAAGAGTCAAAATTTCGAAAACCGACAATTTCTACACAACGTACAACAGGTGTTCCAGGCAGCCATTGCATTATCGTAGAGAGGGGAGTCACATTGAAATAGGTGGACACGTGTATGTATTTCTGTGTTCTTTTCCCGATTGATGGAAGGAGCTTTCTTGTAGGATTCCCAAAGCTAGATCAATTTTGAAATAGCCTGAAAGATTATAAGGAAGAGCGAGCTGGGTGTCGAAGCCAAGTTATTGGCTTTTAACTGAGTGTTTGTCCCAGCTTTTAATGGCCGAATAAAGATCGATCGAAAATACAGATAGCCGATACGAAATTTCTCTATGCCATTGCAGGAGTTACTTGCAGCGGTAGGGTTAGAAATGCGACAGTGCGGGGGCAACTCAATATTGAGCAGCTAATCCTTCGGACGAAAAGGGCTTGACCATATGGTCTGATGGTTTGACCATATGGCACGGATGTCTCCTTCATCACAGCTTCCGAAGCGTGCCCTAAATTCAATTCTATCTGGCAGGCAACCGCTTGTCAGACCCAGGGCAAGGTGATTTTATTAAGTCCATAAATTCGACTCGTTGCTATTTTGAATAGCTCCTGATGACTTAGAGTTGATAGCGAATGATCTAGCGGCCTGGAGGTCTCTCGGGCGTACATTGCCTTCGCTAACCCGATTACCAAAAATAATGTAATGATTGTAATAAAGAGAAACAATAGTTTTTTCAACATTTGCTTCGCTGCTCCCACACTAACAGACTCCACTTTATAGGCAATGTTTGATGTTTTTGGTTGGCATCGGGTGAGTACATCAAGCAAGGTCTCTTAAGGCCATTTATCCTACGGTAACTCGAGTAGCGCACCACAAGGCAGTAGAAACTTCGAGGTAGTCAAGGACTTCGTCTATCTCAGCTCCGCGCTAAATAGGGTCAACAACTCCAAAATCAGACGCAGACCACTCTTGCCAATCGCTGCTTCTTTGGGCTCAAGAGGCAATTGAGTAATAGAGACCTCTCTCGAAGGACTAAACTGGTTTTGCACCACAGCTTGATCATCCCACTCCTCATTTATGGTGCAGAAACTTGGACTTGGATGAGGAAGCCCTCAGACTTTTCGAGAGAAATGTTCTGTGTTCGATTTTTGGTCTTGTTCGCCTTGATGGTGTCTGGAGGAGAAGTGTCTTCGGATACAGCGTATAAACACCACCGCTCCGGCTCGAAAAGTCTTCGAATCCGAGCCATTGCAACAACGCAACAGAGGACGGCTTATATTGAGATGGCACGCACAAGTGGAGAAGAACCTCAGACAACTTGAAGTGCGCAACTGGAGGCAACTGGCGAGAGATCATGCTTGCTGGAGAGGAATGTTGATTGAGGCCCAGGTCCATCGGAATTTTAGCGCAGAAAAAAGAAAAAGAATTTGCAGCTTCGGCAAGATCAAGAGAAGGACCACGACAAAAATTACAAGGAAAGGACTTGTAGGACTTGAAACTGTCAAGGTATCCAATTACTAAGTTGGTGCCTTAGTATGCATTTCATTTGATCGAGGAACATTCAACAGAACTGAATCTAACATTTTATGACAAGATCAACGTCATACCCGTGACTACCATTGTCTCCGAAAATAACGAAAACAGACAGAAGCAGATAAAGTCCTTATATTTTGCTTAATATTCCGTTGAAGTTACGACAAACTCTCCAGTTGATTAAAATTCTTACTGAACCATCCACCAGCGGTGAGGACTACAGACGCTACTTATTGGAGGAACTCACAAAATTCAGGTTCACTCTGCTTTTTAAATCGTTCTCCATATACTTTTCGCTATACTGAATGCTAGAACTAGAAACTCATATACGCTGTATTCCCTTAGAATGTGTGCGCGTAAAGCGGACACGACCAATCGACGAGTAGGAGAAGCAACAAAGTTGTTTGGCATGGCATGCCCCTGGTGGTACTTTGGTTTGTCAAAGCAGTGAGGCGCGTAGGACCCAAATAATGTCTTATTTTGCTTGCACAACTGACGAGCTGATTCTTCCGTCCTTTGAAATAACAATTCCACGTGGGATATACAGTCCCTTATGAAAGGAAAGTGAATTGAGGAGAACCACCAACCATATGAACTACACGAGAATGTAAATGTAATCCGGAACAGCCGCCGACTGAACCGGCTTGGTTCATGTGACCATGCGCTTGGCATCAACGCTTCTGGAAAGAGACTCTTTGAATAAAAATATTCTGATTAGAGAAAGATGGAAAAGAAGGGTACACGGGCCAATTTTGTTTACAAGACATTGCGAGTGCAAGACAGCCTGCTTTTGATGACTGAAAGCTACGTGCGCACGACTGTCAACGATGGAAATCAGCTATTGTTCAGGCTCAGACCCTCCTGGGTGCTAGCAAGTTAATCAGAACATAAAAACTCTCCATTTTTTCAATGTAAATAATGTACAATTGTATTTCTAATCATCTAAGAATATTAATTTTCATTCTCTAAAACAGTTTCTTTAAATTTATTTTAAACGATGTAAAACTATAGTACTTGATGAGCCTGCTTAGCAAGAAGATATTGATAAGAAAGAAGAAAACCGCTTGTCCTCCAATCCAATTGAATGTGTTCCAAGATTTGAATTCCAATAGATAAGCCGGCAGCAACCACAATCCCTGTCCCACCAACCACACGACGAAATACACGGCTGCAGTCTTTATTGGCATTGTTTGCAAATTGTTGATACAAAGTGGCAGCAGAGCTAGATACCAGACAAAGTACTGCGACGTGACCACTGAGTTGTAGGTGACGGCGATGAATGTTTGTGCGAATATACAAAATGGGAGTGTCTGCCGAAACTGACCGAAGCAAAACGTGATGTAGATCATAAGAAGGATTTGCGGAAAGACTATAAGTGTCTTCTCGAGGGTTGAAGCAACCACATCACCCGAGAGATATTGCATGAGGAAGTAGAGGGAGAAATTGTGCCGGACATCCTTGCGAACGAAGTGATACAGGTACGCTTCGTAAATGTACTCCCATCCGTAGAGATAGTAAAAGACACCGGTCGATGCGGTGAGACTGAGAAGAGTTCCCATGACAAGGCAGATTTGCCCTTTGTTCGGCAGGATGATATGCCGCAAGAAGCTTTTCAGATTTGTGATCAGCTTCTCATTCAGGCACATATACAACGCCAGACTGAACATAATCGGATAGAGTCGCAAATGAATAGCGACGCCATGACTGAGTCCGGCGAAAAACAAATTCAAATTCGACTTTTCCGATTTGGTCATATAGTAGATTGTGAGAATGACAAAAAAGCTCGAGAACGAGTCACCATTTCCACGTGTCGATATAACCATGGTCAAAGGATTGTATAGCCAAGCAAGAGCAGCATACTTCGCAAGTTCCTCGCGCCGGCCGCAGTTGTCGGGAAGAGATTTTGCTTGAGATTGCTTTCCGTACCGCTGGAGGAGCGAGAGAACCGCTTTCTTGTACTGCAGCTCCAGTTGGCCATACACTATCTTGTAGATCAGAATCGCAACAAATATGTCAAACAGGACATAGACAATCTTCCCCACGGATTGATGTAACATTATCGAGGGAATTTGAAGAATTGCCAGAATGGGACTGTAGCGATAGGTGTGTCGAAGAAATGGTGAGTCACCCTGAAGCACATGCCTTGCGCCGTCTGTCACCACTTTGTAATCCACATCTGTGTAGGGTACTTCGGATCGCTGATCGTGAAACTGTCCGTATGCAATAAGCGCCAATCTGATGAAAATTGACGCAACAAGATGTTGCGTTAGAGTAATTTTACACAAATAATCTAAGACCTTCATTTTGTCAATGTTCTACTTTGTCTTTTCTTATAATTTAGTTTTCATTTCTTTTGCAGCATTTTGAAGGCATTGTTTGAATACTTGAAATTCTTTATCACAAACATGGTGCTTAATGTTTAAGTCGCGTGAAACACAAGCCGCATAAGTTGTGGCACTTTCAGCACATTTACCTAAGAGAATCGGATAATTTTGTAGACGTTGTCGTGCTTTCCGTACAGACTCCATTGGATTGTGTTAAACACACGCGATTGACTGTGATTTTTTTCTTTTCTTTTAACGACGATGTGCTGGAATCTTTGGACCCTCAGGCAATGGGTCCGCAATGAAGGCGTCGTACAGTGGCTTTGAGAAAAACGTTAGCATAGACGTTGTGAGGAAGATAAGTTGAAATAGTCGCGGATTTCTTTGAATCCAATTGCGTTTTGGTACAACAGCAGTTCTACGTCGTTGCGTTTGTTGCTGTTGCAGTAAGATATTCGATAATTGCATTATTTTCTGGAAAAAAAATTTTAAATTGGAAATTTCACAGAATTCTTATCATTAAACTCACTCTTTCGACTCCTTGTCTTTTTCAACACTTTGCGGAATATAACTTTTCTCCAAATCAATTCCAGAGCAACACCAAGATTGTTGATGCCACTTCAAGCAACACAATCGCATCTGCTCCAAGACATCCAAGCATGCACCTTCCTGGTAATTATTCGCTATTATATAAGGTAAGTAAATTGTTTTACTTCACGAATTGCATATGATTGTGTTTAGTGTAATTTACCTTTTAGGCACGCTTGGATCCTGCATGCATTGGCTTTGCAAGGGTCTTTTCTGGTATCGTACTTATTACTCATACAAAATTTAAACAAATTTCAATGTTCTAGAAGCTTGCGAAATTCAATTATTTGGACGAATATTTTTAGTCGGCAATTTTCCTACTGGCTTATCGGCTGTCAAATGTCAAATAAAAGGGTGAATTTGGGTGGGTTTTCTTCAGGCTGATGTTATGATGTGGTTAGAGAATATCTTAGAGGGTGTTGTTTTGCATTTCAAATATGTGACTTTGTTTTTATCAGTTTTTTTGATAGATATCAGAGGCTTCCTTATCAGATTCTGGTAGATGTATGTTTGGTTGATTAAATGTTGCAAATCCAGATAAAGTAATGGAGATTCATAATTCTTACTAGAAAACAAAGGCTTTGAAAATTCGGCTCTAAAAGAAATTTTTCAAAGCACTTATTACATAAGCCTGAGCCACAACGGTTTTTCCATGTTAAAGAAAGAAAAACAGCACGAGAATAATAAGATCAACTGAATCTTCAAGTCAGAGTATATTATTGGATATTCATGCATGTATTTTTAAAAAACATTTTCATTCAGAATTAATGCAAAATACAAATTCAAAATACGAATCAAATAAACCCCTACGGGGTATTTCGTATGAATTGAAAATCACGCTCTTAAGTGATAAGGGCATTTAATTTAGCTAAAATAAGTAAAACGGGAAAATTAAGTTAGCAAACGATTACATTAACTGGACAGTTTCTAAATTAAGAATTTGTTTTTCTTTCTGCAACGAATTTAAGTCTATTTTAAAAGGATTGAATGCATTTTAACCCTTGGTACAGGGAGGGTTCTCTCTCACTCTCTAAGATCCGTTACGTCTATTTGTGATGCTTTCACGACATATTGCCTCGACTACCTCTTCGCGTCAACGTGTACTGTTTGCAGAAATGTACTTCAGCTCCCTGGCTGTATGAGTGGATTCTACAGCATTGCTTGCAATGTAGCCATTACTTTTCAAAAGTGTGTGTCCAATCCACTGCCATTTACGCCTTCGAATCATGAAATTTAAAGGTTTCTGACTTATTCTGCTGTAAAGTTCTTTATTGGATATATGTACGATTAAGGCCTAAGGATGTTTCGACTGGAATAATCGTAGATTAGTGTTTTAACTACGATGCCCATCATCATCATTTTCGTTGACCAGTATGTTGCACTAAAGGGGTCCAGGGGCACGCCAGACCTCAAGGTTGCTCGATCCTCCGGTATCGACTCATTAGGAGCTATTCCCAAGCGTTCTCGGCCTAGGTCTGCTGACCGGTCACAGCATATAGCGGTAGCAGGAATTTCGTGACAGATCTTTACGTGGCACTGTCTAGGGTCAGCCTAGTCACTTTCACCCAGGATTTGCTGGTTTGTCGAAATTTTCTCTCCACGGGCTGTCCGCAGTTTGAGCGTGGTCGACTGCACACTCCTTCCGGTGTGCAAGTAAGTTCCATTCTTGCAATATCCGTTTCTAGTTTACGTAGGGTTTTGGCCAATTCCACTTTACATGTTGTATCTCTGCTGGGACTGTATTCGCCGAAACTCTACGCAGCAGTTCTTCATTTGTCACCATTCCGGCCGGAAGACGTTTCATCCCAAACTTCGAAGACCCGAAGTTTTTAAGGATCGTTATTGGTTGTTTTTCAAGTCTTCATCGATTTCACGTTGGAATTGAATATCCGAAGCTTCAGTGGATGGATCTCTAGATGTTGCTAAACGAAAAATAATCGGGCTTTGCTTAAGACGTCTGTTTTCGCACCTTTCTCTTCACAAAGAGTGGTAGCAAGATTAATTGACATGCTCAATGTGGCTGCCGCCTAGTAAAAGAGGTGCCTCACATCCTGACCCGATTTCTCTTTGTCACGTTGATTTTCAGACGAACTCGGGTGTCCTTAACTGTCAAAGGAATTCTTGCCACTTCCACTTCAATGCCAGCAAAAGTGAAGAATGTGTTATTATACATTTCCATTTGATCAATTCAATCACCATCGAATCAACACAGGTGTTCTTTGTATCGCCACCAACAACATCTCTGTGCAAATATTTAAAGTAACTGAATCTAGCCTCTTAGCATTTGACAGACACCAGTAATTGGAAGTAAAACATGTTGACACTGCTGCAACAATTTTGTCGGGCAACTAAAGTAAACAAACAGTAACCATCCAACCACATCACATGAGTAAACAAAAACCAAACTGTTTACATTCTTTGAAAAATGTTTTTTTATTCCTGTTTCTTTCTTCTTTTTGTTTTTTTTTCTGTTGTTGTTTTGTTTTTATTTGTTTTTACTCATCTCGAACTTATAAATCTAGTAATTGTTTATTATTTTGTTTCTTCTTTTATTTTGTGTAAGCTAAATTTCATCTAAGAATAGTTTAAAATAATTTTAATTATTTTCTTCATTTATTATTATTAAAATACATACACAACACATATGTATCCCTCGTAATTAAAATTAAAATGAGTAACTGAAAATTAAAACTACAAGTATATAAATATATAAATTTTTTGTTTTCTCATAATATTTGTTTTTTCTTTTTCTTTTTGTTTAATATTTTTTCTGTTGTTCTCATCTGTTTTCTCTCGTGTGTGTGTGTGTGTGTGTGTGCTCGCGACGCTCTTTCAGATTCTTTCTTCTTTTTGCATTTGTTTACTCAAAAATTTGGCTTAATAGTAGTTTAAAATTAATTAAAAAGGATATCTTTTTGCATTTAAAAAAAATAATAATAAAACATAAACTAATTTTTTAACATTAATAATGATACACTAACAAAATGTGTTTTCTTCAACATACCGGTAGAAACGCGCATATCTTTGATATCTACCTCTCTTCCTCTCGTCATCAGATTCTAAGTTTGTTTGCAACGAATTTCCATATTCCTCATAACTTTTGATTTCTTTAAACATTGTGGAGTTTTTTGTTTTTTGCTTTTTTGTGTTCGGATAAAATTATAATAATAAAAAATGATTTTGTAATCAATCGGTGAATGGTTAATCCCGCCGAAATATGAACAAATACTATAGACTCTTATACATGTACACTTTTTCCTTTCAATACCCAATCCAACTTCCATAACAGATCAGAAACAAAATAAGACAACTTTATGAACTTTTCCCCGTTGAGCCGCTAAATTGAGGCCTTCCTTGTGTGCTGCTGTGGTGGTCGGCGGCTTACGGCTGATCCAATTTTGTTCTCGCTCTTTTTGGCGCTGTTGCCTCTGCATCCGAGTCGTCATTTTTCACATCATCAAACGATGAACTTCGATTCTGAAAAATAGAATTGAACACATGCGACATGGAATTTATGGAATTTTGAACTTTTTCATCATCAAATTGTTTGTATCATAGAGAATCGGTCCCTGTTGCCTTTTAGAATATTATAGGAAGTTTTTAGTTTCCTTGGCTTACTTTAAGGAAAAAAAATCTCTCATCCGAAGGGGAGGACGACAGGATCAATTATTAAACTATTTTCTCTCGGAAGCTCTTGTAAAATAATAATAATTGAGTGGCACTACAGCCCACAACGGACCAGGGCCTAGCTTCTACAACAACTACGCTCTTGTAGGGATTGTAAAAACCACATATAAGAGGCTTAGGCGTAAAGAATTCTCTTGTCGCTGTGGGATAGTGAGTATGTGCGTCGGCGCACACACTAATGATCCAAGGAATTGAACAACACGCAATTATCACTAGAGTACTAATCGTCTACTAAAAGCTTCTAAAATTTCAACGTTCAGAGTTGGAAAAAATTCTGTTGGTCCATTCTACTGCCCGAGTAGTTGCTGAAGAAGCTAGACCTTGGCCACTTGTGCCATCCAATTTATTAGTTTTATTCGCAAGGAGGAATGTGTATGCAAGCCGCACGTGTACACCTGGGATTTCACTATGCTTTGCTGTCCCCGATATACAAGCCTTACTTTAATCCTTTCATTAGTTATTGCAGTCATTTTAACGTTGGATACTTGTCCGAATTTGGCAAATGACCAAAACCATTACCTATAAGACATTTTTCTTCAAGTCAAGAGATTTTATTTCGGATCCTTTCCTGTCTGAGTAATTGGAGAAAAAAACATAAACTCTATATGCTCTACCGAAATATGAATGTGTCCTTGAAGGTAAAAGTCATCAATCGCCCAACCTCACTGGTTTAGCCACAAGGAGCGAATGAACAACAATGCTCTAGTTAAGAAGATTTTCGAATTTTAGTAATCAGGGTCGAGATGAGAAGCCTGAACCTCCTCCGGTGTAAAGAACAACTCACAGGAAAACTTAATGTTGATGACTGCAAACTGCAAGCACGGAACTGTGAAGGAAGACTGTCTAAACTCACGCTCAGACTCTCCCCAGGTCGTGGGTCTCATTAAGCAAACAAATAAGTACTTATAAGCATTTCCGTTGCAAACAGGTTGCTCTTTGATTGTGGTGCAGGATTATATCAAAGGTAAAACATTTTTGAATCAGGAAAACAACTTCCCGCCAGTAGAGACCAAGATTTTCTCGAATCATTGGTCTAATCTCTTTTAAAACACCGTGGTAAAGTAACGTCAGGCGACTTTGACCATGAAGGGGGTAAGTATCAATTGCCTACGAGGCGGCCTCCAACATTTTTGAGCATGCAGCGTGTGGTGCGGCCTATTCAAAGTGGTAAACGGGACTCAGTCACAAAAAATGGAATTTGTGGTTTGCAGTTGAAAAAAGAAAATGTGCCGCAACTGCTACTCAATATCAAGAGAAATTCCCCAACACAAACTGCGATGGGGAAAATCAGCGAAACCTACCATCGATAAACGGATAAAAGTTTCATCTGCGTAATACTACAGGAATGAAATCAGATGCAGGAGAAGGAACTAATTGTTTCTGAAATATGTACTGAATAATAATAGACTTTCTTTCTATCTATTGGATTTCTAGTAGGAGTCACAAAAAGGTTGAATACATTCAAATTTCTGTTTACTCTTGCGATAGTACCGCATTATGAAATAAACCATTTGCCGCACTGAATATACTTCTCCACCTTCCTCCATTAAACGAGCAAAGGAAAGAAGATTGCGCCCTTCTAAGTGCGTAGGCTGAAAATCACTTAACTTATGTGATGTGCAGTATGCACACTCCGTTTTAATAACTAACTTGCCAATGACTCAGGCCCCCCTATGTCTTCATCTGGTTTTTGAGAATGTTGCTGAGTGACCCTCTGCAAATTTTCCGTATGTAAGAGTGGATGTGGAAGTAAGCATTTTCGTTGACTTTTAGTCTACCATCAATATATGCAAATGTCGACGGGTGTAATTAAAGCATTTCAATTTAAAATGTCCTACTATGCAATGGTGTATATGGTTGACCATTAAAGAAGTCCCAGGTTTTCCTTGCTTTATCTAAAACAGAAAAAAAATAGAGCCATGTGCTGCGAGTAAGGATTATCAAAGCCTACTTTTAAATATCTCCTATATGCTGCTTGGTTTGTAATGAGAACCCAAAGGGATATACTGGCAAGATGTGCGGACCAGACATCACTGTTGTATCCTTGTAACCCCATAGGCATTTATCCCTAATGCAGCTGCCAACTACTCCAGAAACAACCCTCAAAAAATGTCACTAAAGAAATTTAGGCTTGTGGTTGCTTGTGATGGAACTGGATCATTTGAGGATTTGAAGGAAACAATTTATTTCCGTGTACCCCATTGTTTCACATCTTTTTTACGTGAAGTCACCGGTTTTATTTTCACCCAATGGAAGATTTATGATCAAGCCCTCAGAAGAAGAAGATGGAGAAGTGATTTTGTTTTGCTTTAGCTTCAGAGCTTTGGTCCTTTCAGTGAATGATTTCGAAAGTGGGTTTAGTAATCCACTTCTTCATTTTTCATACTCTAACGACAGCTGTTTTTTCTTGGCTGTTGCATTAAGAATCCACAAACGTTTTCTTCCTGCTTACTGTCAAGAGGGCGCGTGCCTATTCATAGAGCTTGTTATTCTCATCTCGGCAACAAAATCCTTACATAGTATGAATACTCTGCTTGCAGGGAAACCCAGGAGGCTGTGTTCAGAAGTTATACCCGTTATTAGGCGTAATTTTGTATACAGTCCGAATGAACCTCATTTAACTAGGAATCATAAATATTAATAAGATGGCACCACGGTAGCAGGAATAAGATTCTCCTAAAAGATGCGTAACACTTCAGGAATTCGCCCACAATACACTCTTCGCTCAGAATGTTCATCAGTTCACCCTTAAGCCCACTGTCGGGCACACAGTTCAGTTTAGAAACTCCTTTCTTTAGCTGCAGCACACGAATATCGAATGCTTACCGAAATCTATGTTTCTTCCCTATAAAAACCCACGGGCAATGTGCATCGGTACCTCCTCTCCCTCGCTCTCAAAATACCGTCGGTCTGTCATGTGACCTGTGAAGCGAAATGCGTGTAGCTGATCGCTCTTGAGTGAACCACCCCGAACGTTAAGTTTGAGGTTTTTTTTTGACTTTGAACGTTGTCAACGACTGCAGAGAGATGAGCCCCGAAAATAATGTAAGACCACCTTACATCATATGGCGGACAACTCCACGGCAGTCATTCTAGATCTGAAAGATTATGGTTCTCAGAACCTCTCATATACGCCACTAGACTTGGCTTTTACGACGACCTTCCTTAAAGGTGTTGAACCAGGAGAAAAAAAAAAACGATATTCCCTTTTGCTTTGTTCTTTTCACGATCGTTCCTCTAGAATGAAATAGATTGTCTCAGGACAATTTGACTAAGCACCGCGTCGTATGCATCAAACACCTTAATGCCTAGAAGTTAACGATGCTTGTGGTGAGATAGAAATGAATGATCTAGAAGCCATTTTTTAAGGTTAAAAGCCAGCTCTTAACTTAACACTCACTTATACCCTATGCTTCAAAAGTCCTTAAGAAAAAAACAAACACTCTTTTACCGACCCAAATGACATCGCAAGGACAACAGCGTTCGCATTAATTGATTGTTTCACTTACTTGTGCACTCTTTGACGTCAGATCATCGAAGGCAGTCGATTTGTTATTGGTTGGAAGAGTTGGCAGGCGTTTATTTACAGAAGCAACAGGTGCTTGCTTTTTTCTATCATTCGCCATGGACACCAAATAGCCGGATTTTGTTGCAGCCTCGTACGTGTCCAGCGGTATGTAGATCCGGGTATTTTGAAAATCAGCTACAGGTTTATAGAACATTGCTGGAAGGTGAATTGTGACGTTGAAGTCCCGGTTATCACACACTCCAACTTTTGAATTGATTATATGCATTGCTAAGTCACAAGCTGCCCACATTTTCTGCAAGACAAAAGAACACCTTCAATGATTGCCTCGGACAGGAGGGAGTGGGTTGGCTTACATGATTGTATGAATTGTCGACAGCATTGGGTGTGCTATCCTTGTGATTCTTTATCAGTTCGATTAGGTTCCGGTAGAATCCGTAGGAAAAGGTCTCCTTGTTGGCCAGCAGTGGTTCCAATATGAATCGCAGGCATTTCTCCACTTCTTTCAATTGTGCACGGTCCTCGTAGTTTGTGAACTGCGTGTCGTGAGCTAGAATTGGTATAGCAAATGCCAGCATGTAGTCAGGTAAAATTTGAACTGGTTGATTCTCTGGTGGCGCACCTGAAAATGCAAAAGCAACGTTAGTGTTGGGAAATTGAGAGGAAATGTATCATTTACTTGTTCCTGCGACGGTTTTTAAGTAATCTCTTCTTCTGTTCACGTCAGCTTCGACGAAGTGTTTCATGGATTCCAGCAATCTGTGAATGAGACACGAAGTGAGAAACAATGCAACAACCATTCAAATCACTGCTTACTTCTTATCCTTCTCATGACCACAGAGCGCGTAGAAGCCCATGAAATCAAGAGGCAGACACTTATTTGGTAGACCCTTGCTCAGACCTTTGTGCAGTTTCCTCACAAACGTTTCTCGCACCTCCTTCACCGGATCCAACTGCGAATCACAATCAACACTTAGTCCTCAAATTTTGAAAATTCTTTATCAGTGGCTTACCATCAATTGAGAAAGATTAAAGTACTGATCCGCGCTGTATTGATCCCCGACGCCCTTCTGCTCGCAAATCTTTAGCATCGAACATGCCGCAGTCAGCCGCAACCAAGACTTTTCAGCTGGGCATAGGCGATTCTGCTCCAAAAGGTCACCTCTCTGATTGATGAACGCACTTAACATGCGGAATGTTTTCTGCGCTGAATGCTCATCGGTCCTCAGTCCCAGCAGCCAGCGCGCCATCGTCTTCAACGCATCCAGTTTGCAGAGTGTGTCGGGAGGCAACTCAGCTTCCGCACACCACTCCTCGCTGGGCAGCACGTAAGGACGATTCTCCGGCACGCCCTGTATGAGCAGTTCCTTGACCACACGCCGTGCGATCATGTTTTTGATTTGTGTCTGGAACGCCGCCGGCATATTGTAGGCTATATGCCCCAGGCAAACGATCTTCGTTCGATAATTTTCACAGTTTGGCCCTAATGTCGCCTTTAGAACGTCAACAACTTGCGGGAACATCGGATGCACCACTTCCGGTTTATCGGACGATATATTTTGTGAATTCACGTAGATACAACGCACAGCGTGTTTGGCCTGCTTTACAGTGCCCGATAGGGCGAACTCACGGCATATCGGCACCAGTTCATTGAGCACAGAATTATCGACCTCACACAGGGGCTTGTAGCGGCCAAGGTGGGTGAACGCTTTGAGGACAAGTGGAGCTGCATATTCAACATCGTAGCTCATTAAGGCAATCATGTGACGCATTGTGGTTTTGTTGAGGAAATGTGCTGAGAATACATATGAGAGAACCTACAGATGGGGAAGAGACAGTCAGAGACAGCTGGAAAATGCGATTTTTATGGTCATCTTACAGTCAAGAGTTTCAAGCCGCGTTCACCAGCCTCCTCACGCGGAATACCAACTTCGTCCACCATTTCACCTTCCTGCATGCAATTCTCGACCAAGCTGCAAGCAAGAAACACATAACTTCCATTCTCATCTCGATCCGGAGATGGGTCCTTACCCAATTAGGATTCCAATTGATTCTCTGTCCACCATGACAGATGCCACTCGCTCTAGGAGCATCTTAACCGTGTTATAGTACAAATTTGTCATAATTGGATTGCCGAGTTTCTTGAGCAGCGTTGCCATCGTGTCGGCGCACTCCTTGCAGGACACATCACGCTTGAGAATCACTTCCATGCAGCGCAGCAGGGATGGGTCCTTCCTCATATTTACACTAAACTTTGTCAGATATTCAGTCGCCTTCAGGGGATCGGGCAGTAATCTGCAGAGAAACACACGGGTAAACATGAAACAGTCAGTCAACAGAAATGAGGTTATGTTTCACTTACTTGGTTATAGCAGATAATTTGGCATTAAGTTCCTTCTGCAACTTACTCGATGTATCCTTCGAATGGTGTAGCTTCACCCAGTCACTGACCGTCTTGCGGACCTTCATTTGATTCTTCTGCAGCTCGATGAACGCCTTTGTCGCGTTCTCATCCAGTGTGCCCAGCAGGTGGTACAGCTTCTTCATTCGATCCTCAGCCGGCAGTTTGTACGGAACCAAACACGTGATAAGCAACCGCTCAACCAGCAGGCGATCTTCAATACCCGGCATATAATAGCCGTGAAGAATTTTGTTCTTGATCCAGTCCACAGCGTTCTTAGTCGCCTCTGGGATATCGTTTGATTCGCACAACGTCTGCTTGTATATCATCGCCAGGCCGTTCATGGCCTCCTTGCGGATTTTGAATTTTTTATCCAGCGTTCGCTCCTTGACGAACTCCAGCAGATCCTCAGACTCACAAACGATCTTGAATTCACGTTTTGCTGTCTCAACAATCGCCATCACCACCTCGTAGCGGACCGTCTCGTCGGAGTCGTGCTGTCGCACTTTTAAATTGTCTATAATGTCTTTGCGCAGGTGTGGGTGGTTGAGGAGAAAGTGCATGGAACTCTGAACGCATTTGATGCGTATCAACACGGCAATGTCACAGAAACGACCGAAAAACATTCGAAGCAGTGCCGGGTGTTTCTTCGAGAGCGTGGAGTTCCTCTCGGAGAACATTCGTGCAAGCAAAGAAACAGCCTCTGTAAGGATACAAGGAAAATGTGTAAACAAGTGAGATATCCCAACCGCCGGGCCGATTACTTACTGTGTCGTTCACTTTCGTTAGTCGATTTGAGCTTACATTCCAGCTGTGGGAGGACCGAGAACAGGATTTGTGGATTGATAACGTTCAGCTCGTAGATGAGATCATAGATTTTCGACGAGATCGCATAGGACCTATCAATTTTGTCCATAATAAGGACTTGATTGAAAAACTGCAAGAACAAATATTTAACAGTTCACTTTCATACACTTTAGGTTAGGTTAGGTTATGCTACCATTTTGATTACAGGCTCAAGTGAGTCACTGGTCTTGATAATCAGCTCTCTGGCTAGTTGATAAGCGTGTTTGTTCTGCGTCTTAAATGGCTCAACGATATTTATTAAGATCAAATCCAGTAGATCGGTGGTAAAATTATCAGCCTCAGTGATTAGGGGACTTAGGATGTCGATGATAAAGTTCTTAACCTTACCACTGTGTTCATCACTGCAACGAGAGAGAGATACAAAATCAACACAGACCCTCTCAATGGACGGGCTGTACGTACTTGATGATCTTAAACATCATTGAAAACAGTTGTCCAAAAATCTCTGCACAGTCCTCGATTTCGAAGCACATGTTGAACGACTTCACGTAGGCGAGGTTCTCCAGCAGATAGAAGTACCGCTTGAATGAGGGATCTTTGGGATCCTTGAGACCCTGTAGTTGTTTGATGAAGAATAGGAATATTTGCTTGATTTGCTCTTGATCTTTGTACGGTGCTTCGGGGGCGTACACGCGCAGCACATCGGCTATGCAACAGGCCACAAGGAGTTGTACGTCACGCGAGGCATGTTGCAGAAAGTACTCATCGACCAGATGCAGGGCCAGTGGAATATATTGCTGATAGAGACCGTCATCTTGTCCCATTGCCTGGAGTGTATGCGCTAGGGTCTGAAAGAGACAATAGAGGGTGCTGATGAATTTGGAGAATGGATGCTAATCGAATTTTCGTTACCTTTAGTCGGCGTATCAGCTCATCTGTGCCTAGGTCCTCGGTGAGTGGTCTGCAACCTTGCGGATATACTATATCCGTCATGGCGGTTATGTTTTCGAATTTCTATGCCTGAAATTATACTGAAGAGAATGATTATTAAACTTTTTGCTTGGGAATGCGAGTGGACAAAAAACTAGGGGAAAATGAAATTTTTATTCTTGGAGGAGAGTAGACGTGGATTTTTGAAAAGAATAGCAGCTAATGCTAAGTCTCTTTTCAGGAAGATAGCGTTATAAGCTTTCTAGCAGTAGGAGCACTTCTTTTTCTTCTTGTGGCGCTACAGTCCGAGGTGGACCTGGGCCTCACAAACATGCCTCTCAAGCCAGCAAGATCTTTCGCCAGCTGCCGCCAGTTGGTTGAGGTCCTTCTCCACTTGTGTGCCCCACCTTAGCCTAGGCCGTCCTCTGTTGCGTTGTCCCAATGGCTCAGATTCGAAGAGTAGGAGAACTACAATGACTTAAACAAATCCTCATAAAGATTCGAAATTCTTCGATACAGAAGTAACATTAGTCATTAGATGAAGAAAGGTAGTTTTGAAAGGAATGCAAACATATGGATCCTAAGCGATCTTTGCAAGGGAATCCCTGGGTTTTAAAAGAAGTGAACTCTTCTGTGATATAGTCTGAATTTTGATATACGAATGA
Organism: Eristalinus sepulchralis; assembly: GCA_944738645.1. Lineage (NCBI taxonomy): Eukaryota > Metazoa > Arthropoda > Insecta > Diptera > Syrphidae > Eristalinus > Eristalinus sepulchralis. The sequence goes on from OX122883.1 coordinate 67,015,201, forward strand.
CAACAACCAGATGAGCAAAAGAATTCCTAACAAAATATATTGTGGAGGTCGATTCTTATGGCGACAATCCTTCTAAAAACATGATATGCTCGCATTATGTGGTCAGAGATTTTGCCACGCAACGGTAGCGGACTGAGACACTAAATATCACGGAAGAGAAGGAAAGTGAAAAGTGATCCAAGTAGGCGAATAACTCTAGATTCTTGTCATGTGACTTGAGAACTTTGATAAACGAACGAAAATTGTGGAAGGAAGCCAATCACTTGTAAAGAAAGCGTCTATTCCAAAGGATTCAAATCCACTGATTCGATTGCCAAACTCCAGGCTAGATTAAAAAGAAGAGCCGGTTCATGAATAATTGTCGATCAATGTCAGTTTTAAGAAGAAAAGCGGCCAGATAGCCTGATCATGTAATACCGAACTGAAACAACATCAGCACTTCCACCAACGAACATCAGTGATCTGAAGAATATGGCACTTCAGGAAGAAAACTTTGGTGAGTAAAGCTGTGAAATATCCTAACAAACATGCCCCATTATCCAAAAACCACTCAATTTGCAGAGCACGTTCTTTTTGACATGGCTTGTGCTCTCATACACTCATTTCAATCAAATGGCTTATACCTTTGCTCATTAAAGCGCAACTATCACCAACAGAATTTACAAGAGCACAGGATTCAATCTCTACTTCTTCTTAGAGGTCCTCTCAGAGGTCTCAGAGGCCTCATTCATTACGTGGAGCGTTTCTTTTATTTTGTTATCGAATGATTAACCAATTTCTACAAAGATTTTGTATTGTTGTTAACAACGAAGTAACGTCAACACCCCCAGAGGTGTTTCCGCATGAGAGTCACAAAAATGCGCAAAAAACTATCCAGTACAAAGCTCAAACTAGGAATTAGGTATCAACAAAACGCGCTCAATACACCAATCCTTCCGGCTGTAAAAGTTCGTTTAAAATATATGCAGCTCCGTTTGAACTGATGGAGCTGTCAGTCCCAAATACGAACTCTATGAGTGGCAGCTACCTGTCATCATGAAGATTGAATGATAGTTCCTTTACATTGGATTCAAAAAATACTGGAAGTAGCAAGCCCTAGACCACGCCAGCTGTAGAGGTATGTTAATTGAGGTCTACATTCAAGTGTGGCCGCTAATTAGGAAGCAACAAATAAGCCATCGACAGAAATACACGACACAATTCTAAGACTGCTCAGTTGTATTGAGATTTGATGTTGGAATCAGGAGTTGCAACATATGCCTTGTAGGCCGCGTTGGCTAGGAGGAAATTCATCAAGAGAGCAGTACAATAACCTAAAAGATTGCGCACGGCCTAGGTAAAAGGATCATGGGACTAGGCACTAGGGACAATCGTCAGCATGTATACTTATTTCAGAAACAAATTAGTTTTATATTAGCAGTTAAAGAGCCTCACTATAAATCGCCATTGAAAACGAAACACCTGTTCAGTCGACACCAATTGACAGCAGTCGCGGATTAAGAGTTTAAGCTCCTCACGAGTAAGCCACGGTAGTTCTTTCTCATAGTAAAACAAAACGTGGATCTGTTCAACTGAACTGAAAGGAATTATAATTCTCCCTTTGGAACCTCACTTTGGCCCAAACAAGTCTTTGACACACTATTCAGCGAAAAAAAGGTGGGCAGCACCTTCTATCTACAATTCACATCAGAGTACCTCTATTGCCATAGACGTACGCAAATACGCAACGAGATATAATTCAAAAGTCATTAAGTTCGAACGCTTGCCAACATTTTCCCAGCACCTTTCGTGTCTCCAAAACCAGATTAATTAACACATTCACCAAAACAACAAATGCAATGCCACGTCTGTACACCGACATTACACAAAATAAATAATCAAACAAATCCTCGATACATTTCGGCACACAATAAACTGATCACCCATGCCGCCTCCCGCCACCTTGCATTGAAATTTACCGCGCCAAACCGAAAAGAAATCTTTGAATGCATCACCGATTCTCGTCCCCAAAGTGAAACAAATTTATTGCGGACACAAATGCAAAAAACCAAACCACGATCAGAAAATTAATAAAACATTAAAAGTTTCGTATCAACAAATTGGTAAGGCGGCCATAAAAATCTGTCACTAACAAAAACACGAAGCACACGCCAAAAAGGAGCAACAAGAAAGACGTACACAAAATAAAGTACGAAGAAAAAGAAATCATCATCCACGGGCAGAGGAGAGAAATGAAATTTTACGAAAGGCGAGCGAAGAACAAAATGAAGAGAAAAAACTTTTTCGGCTTTTTTCGCTGTTTTTTTTTTTATTCTCGTGCCGTGCATTCATCGCCCCCCCTCGGCACCCTTTGCGCACAAATTTCTATACAAAAACTACAAACGAACCTTTCTTTTTGCAGATGCAGTTTTCCTATTTGGCTGACCAATACGTCGATTCGAGTATCAATGAATTTTCGCCGTGCACCAGAACCCTCATGAATTTTTCAATTCTGGCACAATTCTGCTGAAATAACTCCTCACTTCGGCCTATTGTATTCAATAAATGATTATTTGCGACGTCGTCGTCTTCGAACGGAATTCCATTTATACAACTTTTTTTTCTTCGCCTTTTTCGCTTTTCGTTCTTTTTTCCGTCACTCACTGCATTTGGGGGACAACTTTTTGGCAATTGAAACTGATGGAAAAGCACATAGAAATTGAATTTATTCTGCGGTAAATTGTTGCTGAGATATTGTCGATTTGAATGAGTTCACTCGCGATATTTTTCTCCGGCACCAGTGATGGGAAAATATTTATCAAAAATAATCTTAATGGTAGTTGGCGTGGTGTTTTGTCAAAAAATACGCCATCTTTTGAGGCGTCTTCTTCCTAGGGCTACACGAAGAGTTTCGTAATTATTTTGTTTCCGGCTTAGATGGCGCCATAGGTCGCCTGCGCATAACTTCACATACAGGTGGCGTATCTTGGGTGTTGAAATCAAATGCAAATTGGTGTAATTTTATTTTGTTTCAGGGAATAGTTTATTGAATTTTGAGAAGTGTGCTTAATTGATGCGTTTGTTACGATTGCAACGTTCTTTGGATGAAGGTGAATGCTAATATAAGTTTGCGAGTGTGTGGTGAAGGAATTTGATCACCCAATTGCATAGTTCGTGGCGCACGTGAAAACTGATATCTGATATGTGACGGAGTTCAAGTATCACATTTCAAGTTTTTCACTCTCATGAAGATGATAACTCAAAATTTGAATGCTTTACGAACTCCGTGCTTAAAGGTGACACCGTTTTCGTTTTCAATACGAAGATGAGACGTTGAGAAGCGTCTTGTATTCTTGGAAACAAGGAGCTGGAGTTAATTTCAAACCAAGGACCGGCAGACAAGTTAAAAATAAAGGTATGACACTACCGCTCTAAAACGGCAAGGCCCTAACTTCTTCAGCAACTATCGTGTTGTACGTGTTGGACGTGTAATTTTACCGAACGGGAGAAATTTGACAAGATTTTCATTAGCAATTAGTTCTCTACATGTTATGAGCAATTCGAGGAAGGTAGTGCTATGCAAAAATGTAAGTTCGTTAGTCCAGGAATCGAACATAATACCTTCGGCGTGTGAGTGCGACTATGCCATGGCGGCCATATAATCCCTTATCGTCTTCAGATTGATGACATTCGCTCAGTTGTGTGGTACACAAAGGCCAAATGTGTGTTACACAATGTAAGAGTACATTGTACGTTTGCAAAGGTCATTCTCGTGGCACCGTGGAGAGTTTTTATTACGGGTTTGTCCTTTGGACAAAATAGTTCTGTAAGGTTGCACGATATTTCTCTGTTGTCATCAAACTCAGCTTCGTACAGCATACTTCTGGATAGCAAGGATATCCGCTTTATATTGCAAACAAATATGATAATAAGTGGCTCCCGATTCCCGGTGAAAATTTGTGAATCGTTTCCCTTTTCCGGTGCAGTCGTTGTTGTCGGGATTTCTTGATTTTTCTCCTCAGTCGCCCTGATAGTTATCTCCTGGAGAATATTCCCCACTCCTTGCTGTTGTTGCCTATTCCAACCTGCATGCAGTACACCAACCCTCAGTAGACACATAAATTAGTTTCACCCTTCTTTTCGTTATCAACATTTTTATTTGCTTCCAAAAGTCACAAAACAAAATCTCTATAAAACGTCTACCCTATCATCTAAAGTCAAATCAATTCAACTTTCATCTTAAATCACTAAGTGGAAGGGCTCACTGCAAAAGAGTGAGTGATTAAAAGAGGCGCTAAATTTTAAAACAAATTCATCTTGTTTTCGATTGTATATCAATATGTAGGGCTATTCTGTGGGGCATGCTTGCATGATATGATTATCTAGAGTCTATATTGTCTACAGTCAACTTATGTGTACGTAAGTAGAGTCCTAGAATTGAGGTATAGACGAAATTCGGTATTGTTTATGACGTTTGGCAACTCGGCACGGGCAGCGCGTCATCATCTTGAAGACGCATAACATTGAGCAGGCAAACACTATCCAAATGACATAGAGGATGAGATACATGAAGCGATTGCTGCTCCACAACACTGTGTACCTAAGGATGTTGTTTTCTGAAATAAAATCAGTGGAAGAGGTGCTTAGCGGAAACCGGATGGGGGAAGAGGATTTGAATTTACCTAGAACCGCGAAACCATATCCGACTTTTGGTTTACCCATGCGGTACGATGCAGTTGGTACCATAATCTCCAAGTAGGTGTGCTCGTTCTTCAGTCCCTGTAAGTCGAACGTTCGTACCGCGTTTTCATAGAAGTGTGTCGACTTTGTTGAGGGATACAAGAAAATCCTCGACTCATGCCAGTGTGCGGAGAACATCACGTGTGGGTCCAGTTCGGTGAGGACACCCCGCAGCAGTGTACCGCCCGACATAAGCATTGGCATGTGCGACAAGCCAATCCGCGTGCGATCCAAGTTATTGTCCCGATCGGGATTGGTGAAGTCCATTACCATTCGGTTAATCTTAAAGAACCGTAGTCGATTGTCGTAGTCGAAGAGGTCCTCGTACATGAATTCGATTTCGAAACGACGTATGTTCGAGTTTGATATGTAGTCTCCGTTCTCTCCACCAATGTCGTTGTCACCCGGAATGTGGACACGCTGGAAAGGAGTGCTGTTGGTGGTGAAAGAGTAGGTTTGATGTGCTGACACTTACTTGAACTTGCTGACTGGTGCGGAATATGTGTCGGAATCTTTGCACGTAACTTGTGTAGTGATGGGGTGATGCTATCCGTCCCTCGTCGAGGAGGTCGCCCAAGAAGCACACAATGTCAGGGCGGGAAAAGGCATAGGCGCGTTCAAAGGTTTTTTCAAGAAATCTAAAAGAAAATAAAGGGAATAGATGTTTGCTTTGGTGTATTGCTAATTGTGGGCTTAAAGAGTGCAGTACAATGTTTATAGATAGCCACTTTTGAATGCGTTGTTTGATATGCTTCGCCTTTGTGTCGCTCTACAGTCCAGACTGGGATTCAATCACTAAAATGACGCATAACTATTTGTTGCTCATAAATTCAATAACAATTCTGGACAATTCTTGTCGGATGTTCGTCTCTTTCAAACATTTTTCTGTTCGACAAGTCTGGGAACGCATAATAGCGTATACGAATACAACGTCAGAGGACTTGTCTTCGTTTAAGATGTAGTATTCGACCTCTCTCCAGAAACTGCACTACTGCGCGGCATCTTTAACAGATGAAACAAGAAACTGTACGCGACATTATTTTGTTTGGGCATTTCCAACAAACTCGGGCCATCTTGCAACGTATTCCTGTTAAAATTCGTCTTCAACATCTTTTCGGTCAGTTCGTCATGTCCAACACGTTGAGCTTTTGATTCTGTTTTGATCTGTTGACGGCATTCGGAGATGTAATGAACCTGGTGAAGTGCCTCGAAATAAAATGACTAACAACGTGATACAGGAAGTATAATTAGTGGCTTGAATTCCTCACTTAGATGTGCCGTCTATATAACAGTCTTCAAATTAGACGTCTTTACTGACCGTGTCTGCTATTTATTGACAAGATAAATGTTTGCTACAACGTTCTGTTCATCTTGTTCTTATCAATTGCAGGTAGCAATGAATACAACACAAGCTCCTACTTCCAAAAGTTTACAGTTTTCAGCCACTAGAGAATATGCTTCTCGACCGACACCTTATTTGTTTCTTTAAAAGTCTTTACACGGAAAATCAGCTGCTAACTGTAGTGAGTACAAAACACTGTTAACGCCATTATCTCCTACGACAGATCGTGAATCATTTCGATGTGCAGTGTCATTTTATTATTCGGCTGACCTTGGCATTTCCAATGAATCGTCACTCTACACCTTACGGGTAGAGCTAAAGTCTTTCCTTTATTCAAATAAGCAAACTTGGTGGCACTACAGCCAGTATAGGACCAGGGGCTTGCTTTTCCGGCAACTACTCGTGTTGAGCGAGCTACAGATACAGCACAGATCCCTATTCAGCGAGAGGGCTAAACGTACATCACAAGTCTCCGTTCCTCTACATCTCCATCACATGCATATGTCATAGCCCTCGGAGACCTTTTCCTTGTTTTTCTGTAGGCTTTCAAGCTTTGAGCGTATGTGCCAACTAGTTATACCTACTGTGGGCAGATTTCTACAACTAACACAATATCAGCGGCTACCCTCAGTTACTCTACCAATTCCCGGTTTTGTAAAATGACTTGTTCCTTCTCTTCAATTAACGTCGACGCTTCGAAGCCTTAAATAATGGCAGTCTTTACCATCGACTCCACCCCACAGTCTATGCTCCTGCTTCCAGCTAGTAGTGGTTTTGCATCAGTTAACCTCGTCTCAGATCGACGTCTCCCCCATTGGCATGCAGGCTTAAGCATCTCAAAATAACAGTAGTCTCCTTCTTCCTCCATCACCATTTACACTCTACCACTCCATCAAACTGCCGGCATCCGCTTGTATACTGAATTTCTCCACACACCACCTGGCATTTAGCCACAATTCTATCAAGATTCGTTTCCTCCGCTCATAGCAGCCTCATTTCAAATAGAAAACAAGACTGAACACATTCAAAACGTAAATTTACGTACCTGTCAGAGTCGTACATAGCCAGTGGGCTGTATAACGAGGTGTCTAATGTCTTGCCCAACAACTGGGGATCAGCCACAAACAGTATTCGCGTGCAATTTTCTAAAAACAGACGCACAAAATTATTACACAATACTTAATATGCATATGACAGCTGCATGAGCTCACACATGCGTCCGCATACCATATTTGCAGTGGATTTGCTTCCACGACCACTGATTCACATGATAGATAAGCACCTCGCTGAAGAACACCAACAGCACAGTGGATATGAGCAGACCTCTGGTTATTAAACTGCAAAAAAACAAAGAAAAAACAAAAAGGTTGAACACACAAAAAAACACTCTCAAATCGCACGTTCGATTGATTGAACACTATTACCGGTTGATGATTCTCTGCGATGCCATAGCATCTTCATAATCCCACCTCTCAAAAAAAAGAACGCCACCGATGCCGCCGCCGCCGCCCTTTCAATTATAGCCCGCTGCTACCAGTCAGTGGTGATTGCACCGACCGAGTGGTCGTAACAGTTTCTACTAATCAATAGACGGGGTGCTTTTCACTCTATAATTAAATTACAGAATTTTAACATCGCTAAATTACCCATAGACTATGGACGCGTGTATGTTTATTGGCCGGTGATGACGTGATACAGATATTGGTTCGCTACACTGGCTGGTAGCTAGTGTTTTTTCTCGCTGTTAGCATCTATGGGCAGGTGTGGGATGTACCTGAGTACAAAAAAATAACTTATCAAGCGCCAACGAAAAAACAAACACTATTAAGTACTGTCCGACGGTTGAAAAAGCAAAGCAGTACGCCTCGCCGAGTGGAAGTGTACTTTCTGTTTATTTGTTTGTTCGGCTCTGCTATAAATAAATAAATAAACAACCAAAACAAACTCAATCAATGTTCGACTGTCAAAATTTGTGGAAAAGAGAACAGCAAAACGAAACGTAAACAAAAGCGGACTTCAGCTGGTGCGGTTGTTGCGTACTCTGGCGGAGAGATTTGTTATGGGGGGAGGATGGTTGATGTCGCGGCTACAGGAATTCTGTTACAAATTTGAAAGTGCAGTCGACAAATTATTTAGATCTGTTTGAGTACTCATATTTTCAATTGTATTCTTTGTAGGTGACTTTGTTCAGAAAGACAAATCAACACATGCTGACACTTAACATCCGGTAAAATATTACAACAAGATGCTGTTTACAAAAGAGATATTCCGCAACGTCGCTGGTGTGTGTCTTTCGAAAAATCCTGTGCGAGAAACTGCAATTATTTCGATTACAAGAATATTTTTTATATAGAGTTACAGTAAGAGCAGTAGAAAAGCGGGTACTTGGGCAGACATATTAGGTGTGCTCTCGTATTTTAGATGTTTAAAGCATTTTATATTTGAATATATTAATCCATTTCGGTTCATTTTTGTGGTCTTCGTGACGTAGTGAGAAAGTGCGTCATTTTAGATTTCTTTTAGATTTTAATACATCTTTTAATTTTACTCAATCATTTGTTACATATTAGACAAAAAAAATACCTAAAACTAGCTTACCAATATAATCTACAGATCTTTATTCTAACTTACTGACGCTTCACGAGTACTCTAAGCTAATCTAGAGTAAACCTTTCAGCCTCAAATTTTTTAAATTTATTACTGAAAGCTATGCATATTTTTTTGTAATTCCTCCAACAAAATTAAGAAAAACTTGGACTTCAGTGTTCTTTGTTCTTAACCTGATTTAAATAACTAATAAATATACAATACCTAAACTTAACGTAAACTTATAGCTATGTATATACAATTCACACTAACCTAAAATTTAAGTCTACTAAACCTTTTAACAATGTGCGTAAGACTATACGAACGCGTACACCAGGGCGTATGTGTTCTTTATATGCTTTACATACATATATATCTAATACGCCGTGGTACACTTTTTTTTCTTTTTTTCTTGTATTTTTTTGTTTTTTTTTCCTTATTACAAAATAACTAAAACCTACCTTAACCAATATGAGTTGGCCCTGTAGATTCAACTACTACACAACTACTGTTTGTGTGAAAAGTTAGCGGCAACGATTCTGGTTCTGGTGGTAACCACCAGTAAAAATGCCGTTCTTTGTAGGAAACTGCTCTATCGCGGGCAGAAATCGCTCCACTGAATCGTAGGAGATCCTCGTGGCTGCGAGCGACGTCCGGCTCGCATAGAAGTTGCCTTCTACTGTTCGGCATGGGACGTGGAAGACGATAGGGCAGCCTTCCCTATCTTGTATCAGGCCTTTAGCGTCCAAATAGAGGAAAGCTTCAGGCGTAATGAAGCCATTAAGACGTACCCTTTCGTGGTACATTTCATTTGAGTAGTAAGTCCCAAAGATCATACTGTTCGTTGAATTCATGGCTCGAGCAGCGTGACTCCGAATCAAATAAATAATAAAATGATCTATTCTTATAAGGTTTGCCTCGTTGTACAGAACCTTGTTGGGGTCGATTTAACGTTCGATATAAACGAAGACAGGCTCAAAGACACTGTCTCTCGAACACCCTCATCTTTTCCATCTGGGAAGGACTCACGTTGAACCACAGAGGACAATCATATTGGACAACATAATTGGCCGGATGAGGCCCAAGTAGCAGATTACTTTCACTCTGGTGTCAAGTTGACTGCTGTTGACTGTAGCGAAGCCCTGGTCATAGCTGTATCTAAATATGTGGATATCTCCATATAGATACTGGTCCAACCAGGTGCCTAGTTATCTTACTACACTCTTCACAGTCAACGGCTGTCCTAGTGGGCTAACTATGCTGAACTTGCGCCAATTCATTTTCGTGTCCCTTGAGGGCCTGGTCAGCGGGGTTCTGAAAAGGATAGTTTCACACTTCTGGTAGTTGATTTTCAACTTCCAGTCGTCGCAAAATCGTTGAATTGTATCAAAATCGCTCTGCAGTAAACCATTTATTTCTTCAACCTTCGGGACATATCTGTACGTACGATATAATGTTCGCCATAGAACCTATGAGATCGCTAGTGAATATAGTTCACAAGATTGGAGAACCAACCTCCCCTTGTTACAACCCATTTTTTACATGAAACACAGTAGTCGAAATTTCGTTGCCATTCTTCGCAACAAACTTCCTACCTATGACCATGTCATAGATCATATATAACAATGTTTTATTAACGCCGAGCCTGACCAACTTAAGGAAGAGACCTTCTGACCATACGGTGTCGAACGTCTTTTCCATGTCGATCAGGCAGGCGCCTGTGCACTGTGTCTTGTTTCTATTCCACTGTATGTCGGAAACCAATTTAGACGCGACATGAATGGTGTCGTTCCTCGCCCTAAAGCCAAATTGATTTATTTGTCTTACCTCAACCCATTCTTTCAGAGCTCTAATGACTTTTTTCTCAAATACCTTGCGTATGCACGGAAGAAGACTCATACGCCATTGTTTTGGATTCGATTTCCGTTTTTGATGCAGAATACATTAGAAATGACCTTCTCTAGCGGCCTGTGCCTTGTCGCTGGCGAAGAGCGACCTATTGAACTGAATATTATTTCCGTTGCTACAAGTGTCGGAAAGTGTCACCCTCACTACAGATTGCAGCACGGAAGATCAAACAACAACTGGGGAAGCTCTACTCCTACTACCAGAAGGGGGGTGCCCCGGTTCTCAATATCAACAAATCGGCCCTCATTTGCCTAAGGAGATCGACACGACGAGACCCCGAACAGCCGGAAATTGCTGGAGCATTAAGGTAGTGCTACCCGATGAGACAGCACTAGCAACAGCGTACAAGGCGAAGTTTATGTCAACAAACTTCACTGAGAGGTTAAGGTTCAATCCTCACTACAAAGTGGCACTTCGGTTTCGCTTTCCAGAGCATCTACCTATTGATGCGACCTGGGAACGGATTGGCCGAGAAGACAAAGCTGTTACTATATACAAGCAGCTCATTGGGCCCATCATAGCGTATGTCTTTTCTGTGTTGTAGAGCATCAAGAAGCCATCCATTCCATTCTTGTTCTATTGTCAGTGCAGGCAGCACAGCCCAACAGCCCTTATTACAAAGGAGAAAGTTTCCGGTTAGTTCAGGGTAGCAGTAGGTGATGAACGACATAGTCTGTAAGTCCGTCGTGAACTACACATTCTGTCATCACTTCTAAGCTGTCTTAACCAATTTTACGGTACTCCTAAAAATCTGGTATCGATGTTTGTGGCCTTATAATGCACAAATCATCCCCTATAACCCAAAGTTGGCCATTTCTCAACGATTAGCTCCTTCAAATAGTTTAATTCTTGACAATACTTCTTCGAATTCAGATGTTTGCCATAGGAGAGCAGTTCACAGTTGATATTTACCAGCCAATTCCATCAAATATACAGTAAGACCATCTTGGCCGCCCTGGCTGAGCCACCATTTACGGCGACTCACCGCAATTCGCCTGAATCCATTTTCACTTGACGTTGTCGTAATGATTCAAATTCTTTTGTATCAATCACCGTTCCCTTTAAAAAGCTGAACGATGTAAGCTGTCACTGCAATATTTGCCTGTCCAAGACACCCTCAACATTGGCCCTTACTGCGAGTGTCTTTCGTATTCGTAACTTGTTTGTCCTGTCGTTGAACTTTAAAGCAAAACGAGTTAAAGGCAGAAAATTCTCCGCCACAAAATATGAAATATATCAAAATCATGTCCCTGCTACACAACATTAAACTTCTTCGCCCCGAAACACTTCCTCAATTCCTAGTCACGTATTGGCCAGCGACAGCCACTTCGCAATTCAGGATAACCCAGAAAAACTTCCGCAAACAAATAGCAACAAACGAAAGAAACAACTGAAACCGAAGACAAACAGCCAGGCAGAATCCTTTCTTCAATTCCTTTCACCCCACCCCAGCCCACAGGAAGAACACAAAAAACTCCTCAAAACCAGGAAAAGTATACTTTCCCAACAAATTGCGGACGTGTACGATTCTTCGCGCGCTCCCCACGATATGCATGTGTAACCCAAGCCCGAAGCTGTGCGTGTGTGTGTGTGTGTGTGCGTTGAACTTGAGTATAATCCTCACTTGAGGTCCTAGGTGAGCGCGCCTATGGGTCGGAAGGATTGGAATAATTAAGACGTGAGTGAAAGTTTGTTAGTTCAGCTCCGAAAAACGGATTATCTTCAAGTATTCGTGATTCCAGTGATATTCAGCGGATAGGGACGAAAGATGGCGACTGAATCTACACTATGAATGTTAACGAAGGCGGCGTGGTGGGGTGGCTGGGAGTCTGTAGGAAATATATCACGATGTGAAGTGTGGCTGGAGTGTGGATGATGAATGGTGAACCCAATTAGTTTTTGGAATTGATTCCCATTTGTGGGCGATGGGAGACCATGCGATGTGCCCTCCATTGGGCGACAATCATAGAGATGCTTCTGTGTGCTTGAAAACTGTGGTTGCTGCTGTGTGTGCTGCTTCTGGGTTCTCAGTTGGGCGCCAGTTGGAAAGATGTCTCTGAGTACCTAGCGGCTTTAGATATCCAACGGGAAATGACTTGGAAGATTATTCCTATCGAACGTGTCCTCTGTATTATACGCTTATAAAAATGCCACGGAATACATGGTGTCTAAAACATTTTCGTCCTGAAGTTAACTCCTTTTCCTTACCTTTCTGAAGACGCCACTGGTTCATTGACATTATTTGGATTGGGTGCTTATCTAAAAGATGCTTATTATCGCTCAGTTTCATCGTGAATTGGCCTAGAGTTCAACCCTGAATGCCTTTGTTTCTGAAGACGAAAATGGATGAGTGACAAATCGTCCATTGGGCGCCAAAGAAAAACAAAAAATTTCTGGTTGCTTGATGTCGTCAGCTTTTTCTCATTAGTGGGATTTCACCTTTTCATCATTAGTGGGATTTCGTAAGTTATGCCCATCTTGCTTAAGACACTAATTTGATCCTTTATGCATCCTTCGTTGGGCGCCAGTTCTGAAGAGGGCTCTTAGTATTTAAGATCAGTCCTTTACCATCGTTATGCCGTCTGCACTAAGATATTTCATCGACTTTGCTTTAAATTGCTAAAAATCCCTAGGCATGTTCTTCATTGGGCGCCATTCTCAGAAACGATGTCTCTATCTGTTTGGCGTCTACAGATTTCCATTCCCAATGACCTTAATATTTTCGCTCCTTCATAAATATTGCTACAAATCTGAGAAACCTTGAGCAGAAACTCAGATTAAGACCCCGCCTGGCGCCCAACCACAGCCACCAATTCACCACAACGCAGACATCCAGACAACGCAGCCGCCCTGCTCACTTGCATCACTCAATTAATAAATTAATCCGTAACAACAGTAGACCAGCCCGTGGCGCGTAGCGGTCATCTCGCATGTAATTTTGTGGTCGTCCTCCGTAAATAGCAATAATTCCTTTTCATTACCGTCAGTTACGGCATTACCTCCGCAACTTAATTACAACGCCTGCCCCCTCCCCCCTACCCAGTGCCGTGTATGGGACAAGCATCCAATATGCAGTAACACGTGCTATCAGCAACATCTGTCTTCCCCTCCGACCATTCGCCCTTCGCTGAAGCGTTGTCGTCATCATCAACATCGAACCATCATTCATCTCAATTCGAGGATGTGCCGGATCTGGTTTGCATCCCAGTCAAACGGATGAATGGCTTCCAGCCCTCTGCGCCAGTCATGCATGCCCCTGTCGTGGTCGCCTTGGCTTTGAATGCGTTTTTGAAAACCACATACTGCACGTAATAACATTAGCAGACGCCAGGGAGGAGGCGGCTCTCCAGGAGCAGCCAGAGAACTTGAGGATCTCTGAATCTGAGCGCATCAAATCAAATCAACTCGAGCCGAGTTGACTTCATCGGACTCTGCCGACTAACAAATCAACCGCCCAACCCCCACAGAGACTTCAAGCGACCGTAAAATATTCTCCGCATTCAACTGGCACTGCAAAGAGTCCAGTTGTCGGGCGGGCAACACATGTTTCGGTGCGCTCCTGGTCGGCACACCGAGAAATGGGTTAAAAATAGAAAAGTCTGGTGGAACGCCCCGTCTTTGCCCACCCCGGTCTCTGTGCAGGACGGAGTGTGTTTCTTGTGTTCTTTGCCGTTACTGCTGGTGCTGGTGCTCCGAAGGCAGACGCGCCCCGCCGCCTAAAACCATTGCCTCTGAGAAGCCAACCGCTGCGCTGCTGCTGGCACAAAGTTAAAAGCCATTTACTCGGTTGCATTTCGAGAGGAGAGTTATTTTTGTTGTTCGGTTGCGTTTATGGATTTCCTTGTGGCGGGGACGCTGCCCCAATGTGGCTCTCAATTTGAGAGGAAATATGCGCAGACCTTGCAGGCCGGTGTGTGTGTGTGTGCTGATGACGATGAAGATGATGAGGACCGAACGACAACACTGAACATGAGTTCAAACGAACGTGTGTTTACGGTGCGGCACACATGAAAAGCCTCCAAGAATGCTCTTTGTAAGTTTGTGCCTTTTCGGTTTCACTTGTCTGATTGAAGTTCGTGTGCGCTTCCTGTATGCGGGCGGCGAGAGCGACTACAAAGGCCCAGACAATCTCTGTCATTTTTCTTCTTGTTCTCATGCGAAGCGGGAACTTCATTTTGTGCGCTACCCGTTGGGAGGTGTTGCCTTTTTGTGGTGTCAGTCGATTGTCAACTGGTGGCTTTTGGAAAGGGCAACTGAAGTGTTCTGGGTGTTGAACTGAAAGGACATGTGTATTGTGATGGACTGTTCAGATGAATGCATGTGGTGATCGAATGGGCTAGGAATCCTGTAAAGGAAAAATTCCGCCTGCTGGAGTATTCGTTTGTCAGAGGTTCTTTCAGGCTTAGCTTTCTATGTGGTGAGCCTTTAGGGTATTCCAGTGAATTTTCAATGATTCAAGTCAAGTGACAACCTAAGAATAAATAACTTGACATTTTAAGACAAAAAGACAATGAAGTTCGTGCACAAGACGCCCATTGGGAATACATCCTCATCTACGATCCCTACCCTCATCTAAGTTGGCATTCTAGCTGTCAGCTTTTTAGACAAACCTTATCTGCTTCCTGTACATTTTAAAGCCAGCTTAGTGCTAGATTTTACTTTGTCTCCTCCTGTACATTTTACCACTTTTTATTTGTACAGTTTCTAGCGTCCTTAAAGAGCTCAACAAGCACAAGTCAACTGACCTGTTTGTTATACATTTATCCTTGTGAAGGGGTGATCTTCTTCTTTCGCAAAGCTATCTGTTTCCATGTGTCAAATACTTCAGGGCTGTTTTCCATACATCAGGGCTGTGCGCACTTCCTTACACCTCTAGTCTAGCCCTCCTTTTAAAATAGCTCATCTTCACCCACTTCCTAGCGACCACATAACCCTACTTACACACCTTCTGCATAGAAAATTCCCAATACTTTTTGCATACAGGATCATTTATTTTGTAGTTACAAGGTCATAGTGCTCATATTTGACGTCTTCCAAAATCAGCTCTCATTAAAACTGGCACAATACTAGTTCAATGTTTGCCATTTACGAAAATGGATCGCACAACAATCAAGAAATGCCTTAAAATTATTAAAAATTTTAATTATTAAAACACAAAAGTGTTGCTGATGAACACAATTTTTAGAGGTGTTCGCAGCAGTTAAACGTGTCGTTCATCTCACTTTAGCGTTTGCATTTCGATTCGCTTCATTTCTTCTTCTTCTCTTTTTACTGTACCTTCTTTTACAAGTAACATGCCTCTTCAGTTAGCACGATCTCTCGCCAGCTTCTTCCAATTGCGCACTCTAAGTTGGATGAGGTCCCTTCTGCACTTGTATTCAACATCCTAATCTAGGCCGTCCTCTGTAGCTTTTGCTCGGATTTGAATACTTTTTCGAACTGGAAAAGTGGTGTCCATACGCTCTACATGCTCTAGTCATCACAAGCATTATATCCGACGACTCTTTACTAGGTGCGTGCGTACAAAGTTCGTTGTTAAATCTTCTCTTCCAGACGCCATTAACGCAAACAGGACCAAAAATCGCACGCAAAACTTTTCTCTCGACTAAGGTCTTCCTCATCCTCCTCAGCAAGTATAGTCCTTCGAGAGAGGCCTCTATAACTCAGTTGCCTCTTGAGCCCAAAGAAGCAGCGATTGGCAAGAGTGATTTCGGTACTGATGTTGTTGTCCCAATTTACCGCGAAGGCAAGGTAGACGAACTCTTTGACTATCTCGAAGTTTTCCCTGCCTAGTGTGACGCTCTGTCCGAGACGCCGATGTTGTTTGTCCTTAATCGATGACAGAATATACTTCGTCTTCCGTCATTTATTGCCAAATTCATTTAAGCCGCTTCCGTTCAATGACAACAAACGCCACATTAACGAGTCGCTGTGTTCGTCCAATCACGTCAATGTCGTTGGCGTAAGCTAGTAGTTGAACGGACTTTTGGAAGATCGTGCTTCTGGTGTTGACTTGTGAGTTACGCTCAATCCCCTCAAGAATGATGTTAAAGAAGTCGCATGACAGCGCGTCGCCTTGTCTAAAACCTTTTGTGACATTGAAGGTCTCGGTGAGTTCACTACCGAACTTGACGAAGCAGCGAGAGTTCTCCATCGTCATCCTACACAATCTGAAGAGTTTGGTAAAAATGCCAAAACCAGACATGGCCCTGTATAACTCGTCTCTATGCACACTCTCATATGCGACCTTAAAATCGACGAATAGGTGGTGGGTGTCAAGTTACATCCCTTAAGTTTTTTCCAGGATCTGCCTTAGTAGAAAGATTTGGTCGTTGGTGGACTTCCGTGGCCTGTAACTACACTTATAAGAACCTATCAGGTTGCTGACGAACGGTTTCAGGCATTCACACAATGTGGTAGAGAGGATATTGATAGTTTGAAGGACGATGTTAAGGAGACTAATACCTCGCTAGTTGGTGCGGTAGAAGGCGTCTCCATTCTTATGGATGACAAACGACGGCAAATGATTCCACTCCTCAGGCATAGCTTACAGATGAGCTGATGCAATCAACCAAACCATCTCCAGCTGCTTTAAACAGTTCTGCGGACAGTCCATCCGCTCCGGCAGCTTTGTTCGACTTCAGTTTCGACATCTTGACAAGTTTCGATATCTTGACCTCGTCTAAGTCGGGGGGACAGAATTCTTGTCTATCATCGTCCAAATTGAGAGGAACATTCTGCCTAGCAGCGCGATTTGGGCCGTCATCGCCGTTAAAAAGGCTGCAGAATGATCTTTCCAGATTCTCAGCATCGATTGCGACCCTAATACTAGATCTCCGTTTTGGTCGGGCAGGCTTCGGTCCGAACCCTATATCCACCGGATGCTTTCTGAACTTTCGGACTTCATTTCTGCCCTAGCACCTGTCTATTTCTTCGACCGTGCGCTTCTCATGCTCTCTATTTTTCCTTCAGAGAAGCCGGTCCTCTTACCTTCTTTTCTGTTCGTAGAGCTTACGAACAGCATTGCCTCGGGGGCCTCCTGTTTAGCTGCATATGCCTGCCTGCACTCGTCGTCAAACCATGGGTTTCTTCTGGGTGGTGGCGTGAAACCCAGCACACCGGGGATAGCTTCTTTGATGGCTTCAAGAAGCCATCCATTCCATTCTTTTTCTATTGTCTGTGCAGGCGGCGTCAAACTTTCATAGAGTTTCAGGGAGACTCGATCGGCAAAAATCCCAGAGATCTGTTGCGATTGTAGCTTTCCGAAGTCAAACCGTTTTGGCCTTTCTCGACTCTGTTGCCCTCTCGATATCCGGGTTCTTACCTTGGCTAGGCTACATCAAGGAAATGGTCCGAGCCGATGTTGGTGCCTCGGAATGTTCGGACATCGAGAATATTGAAGGAATGTCTGACGTTGATGGCAAAGCGGTCGATCTGATTGACAGGGGATCGTGAGGTTCCTTAACGGATGTTGAGGTGTGGGAACCGCATGCTGACCACAAAAAGATTCCGCCCCGAGGTGAAGTCGATCAGTTTGAGTTCGTTTTCGGATGTGGTGTCGTACAGGCTGTGTTTCCAAAAGATATCCCTTTTTCCCAGCTTAGCGTTGAAATCTATCCTAAGCTGGGGGATCGATCGTATGTTCATTCCTGATGTTGTCATGCTTCTCCTCTATCGCGGCGTGAGGTGGTTAGGAAAGTTCCTCTTTCAAATTCTAATGATTTTACATCCATCGCCTTAGAATATGAAATTGTTCGGGTTTTAAAGTCAGTAGGAATTTTAACAATTGACGAAAAGATTGTTGGTGTTGCTTTGCCACGGCACGACTATCTGGTCTACTGTCTACTTCGCTTGTCCAATAAGGACTTGATTAAACTACACACAAACGAAATACAATAAAGAAGAAGGGATACCTCAGCAATTAGCGCTTGGGTAGCACGCCGTTTCTTTGAAAAAAATTCTTTGAGTCAAGCAGTTTCGAAAACAATGCAACTCCAAAATGTGCAAGCTCCCTGAACACCACTGTCTGCCATAAATCGCTCAACAATCATTTGCCTCACTTCCCAGCACTCCGCGTCAATCTCCACTCCATTCAGTTCCACGAATACGACTTGCACCCTTCCATCACAAAGATTAAATTCGCCATAATTTAAAATTGATTTTGTCTCATTACTCTCTCCCCTCGTTGCTCGCTCTTCTGGACGCACCCGACCGAGCAAACCCGTGCATAATAACGTAAAGGAACCCAAATGGGTACGAGAATGTTAATCAAAACCCCTCGCTTTGCACACAGCCAACACAGCGTACAGAAATCAAACGAAGGACCTATTCACCGGCCGGTGATAAGGGAGCTCGCATAACACCAAAACACATAAAACCAACTACTCTGCACCCCTCCTCAGGCACACACACACACACGCACACAGATATCCTTCCGAAGAAAGAGTGTAAATTTGATAGCTGTTGCAAGTTGCACCCCTAATAACCTCGCAGGAGAACAACAACTCCAGATAGAAAAATTGTAATAACACTGAAAGTCGTATCCTTGGTACAACTGCTGCGCTGAGCAAGCGATCGCTCGGTTCGTGTCCATTGTGTTCGCGCGTGCATCTGGGCTGGTGTGCGTGCGGGTTTGTGGATTTTACGATTTTTCGGCTGCATTTGGGGTGGAAAGCGACAAACAGGACAGCCAGCAGCAATCCTCGAGTACAGCAGAAGCCAAGTCAGAGTTATAGACAGACGCTAGACATAAATCTTCAACTTTATGGCATCAATAAATGTCGTGGCAAAACGGATTCCACCCTTCGTTAGTGAGAACGGTGCACAGTGGCTGTGGAAGAAAGGATTTTCACAAAAACCACCCCAATGGCCATTGCCAAAGTACCCTGTATCTCTGTGCTTTGTGTTCCTCACCCCCGCGCCCTTTCTGTGAGTGCGAGTGTGTTTGTCCGTCTCTCTGGAGAGGTCGGTGGAGGTTTAATGACGAAAGGCATGATTGCGTCGCTTGTGCTGTGTTGTCATCGTCTACATCGTAGTCTACATCGTCGTTCACGTCGCCAGCGTCGTCATCATCACCATCGCGCTGGCGTTGTTTTCGAGTTGAGTCGTCGTCATTGTCGAGAGGGGTTTTCGTACTTTTTCCAACCCAAGCTGCGTTCGTTTTCGGTGCAGGATTAAATCTAGATCCTTAATGTGTGTGCTCGCTTTATGGGGCACTCATTTTCACCTATAATAGAAAAATTACTTGAGCGGGAGGAAAGTCTTGCTGGAGCTGGAATATGGTTTGCCATAGTTTTTGGCTTAACCGCTGGGACCGCCACCGCCATCGCCGCCACCACCCCCGTCGCTGTCGTTTGGGAGTGGGTTGATGACGTTATCATTCCCCGGTAGCCGCTCTCTATCGTGGAAAAGGATAATAAAAGACAGACGGCAGAGGAATGTGTGTGTGTGTGTGAGAGAGAGAGAGAGAGAGAAAGTACACGAGACACGATAAACAGCGTGCTCTACATGGCGGCTATTAAAAGTTTTACGAGTTTCGCCCCGAACCACGACAAGTCTTACAAGAGCCAAGTGGAAGTGTTGTCTTTGTTTTTCGCCCTCACACTGGGGAAGCTTGCGTGTCGTTTTTGTGTAGGTTGCTCGATGGCAATCGCGGTGTGCGTGGCGGGGTGCAGACAGATGTTTTGGTTCACAAATGGATCGTAAAACCTGGCGGAGCAGTCAGCTGAATCGAGGGAAATGATCCTGTTGTTGGTTGATGATATCTGACACTGGAGGAGAATTTTTAAATCTGACAAGGAAAATGTGTCCCGTTGGCATTTTCATTTTTGCTGCCGTATACTGTGAAGTGGATGTTTTTGAAACGCTTTGACGTTGAAAACAAAAAAATACACTACTCAGTGACGTTACCTTTTGCTTAAGGCTCGTCATGATACTAACATTCTTTTGTTTGCAGCCAAGAGACCTCAACAGACTGTTTCGGTAAAAAAAGGTATTTCCTTCAGGGGTGCTTCTTTTCTTAGGTGTTGAAACCCTTTTTCTCTAAGCAGTTGCAGACTCACGTAGACTATAGACTCTGTGAGCTGCCCAACACGTCTTGAGGCCTTAAATCTTTGGCTACGGTGTTTTCTTGGCTAAGCCAGTCCACATTTGTGTGGCATAGTTCGGAGAACATTTTTTAGGTACTTGAATGCTTCAATGTCACTGCATAGCTTGTACATATCTTCATTCAAACTTTTAATGAATATAACTTCTGCTCAACCGAACCGAAGATAAGTAGAAGGACTCTTCTTGAAGCGATCGAGGATTTCTTCGTCCGTAATTCATATTGCCCTTGAGTCATAAAAAAGGGCAATACAGCCCACAAGGGACCAGGGCCTAGTTTCTACAACAACTACTCGTGTTTTGCGTGCTACCGTTCTCTCACGAGTAGAAGGGACCTATAGTTTATTATCGACTACAAACGGCGAGAATTGAGAAGCTTTTCATAGACAGTTGATACCCTTTGAGTGTTGTCAGCAACTCGAAAGAGGTGGGTCCATGAAAAATTCGAGGTGTTCCGTCCGGGAATCCAACTTAGACCTTCTGCGTGTCGGTTGACGCACTTACCCACAACGTCACGGCGACCACGCCCTTGAGTCATACTTCAAATAAAAGAAAGAGGACTTCAGTTCCAACAACACATCACTCAATAAGCCCCGGGACTAACCACTAAAACCACATTTTCTACACAACATTCGACTATATCGTTTCCTTCGTGAATCAGTCCAACGCCGCTCTAACATTTCGATACCTTTTTTAATGGAGTGATTTTTAATTGGCCTCAAAATATTCTTCGGTTTCGGCGATCACCTCCACATTCTACATAGAAGTCGCTGGGGGCCAGATCTGGAGAGCACGGTGGGTGCGGAAGCAATTCAAAGCCAAATTCGTGCAATTTGGCCATGTCACAACTTGTGATACGCTACATTGTCTTGGTGGAAGAGAATCTTTTTCTTCTTCCCATGGGACCGTTTTTTTGCAAATTCTTCCTTCAAAAGTCCCACTAATGCCATTTAGTATTCGCTGTTGGTCCTTTTGCCTTTCTCAAGATAGTCGATGAATAAAATTTCGTGCGCCTCCCAAAATACGGATGCCATAACCTTGATAGCCAAACCTTTGTGTTTTTGGACGCTTTGGGCATGGTTCACCGGCTGCTGGTAGCTCCGCTGACTGCCGATTCGACTCTGGAGTGTAGTGGTGGATCCATGTTTCATCCATTTTGACATACCGACACAAAAGTCTTATTTCTTCTGGCAAAACTGCTCCAAACAGCTCTCAAAATCATCGATACGTTGTTGTTTTTTGGTCCATTGTGAGCGAACGCGCCACCTATTTCGAAAACAGCGTTCTCATGGACAATTGTTCATGTAAAATAGTGTACACACTGCCTTCTGGTATCTTTAAGATGTCAGTTATCTCACGCAATTTCACTTTCCAAAACGACTTTGTGTACTTTTTTGACGTTTTCTGGTGTAACCACCTCAATTGGTCTTCCAGAGCGTTCACCACCGTTGATGTCTGTACGGTCACGCTTAAAGTCAGCATTCCACTGATAAATAGTTGCTTTTGATGGAGCAGAATATCCGTAACTGTAAGTGGTCACCGTGGCGTAGTAGTAAGTGCGTCGACCGCCACGCAGAAAGTCTAGGTTTGATTCCCGAACGGGACACCTCGAATTTTTCACGGCACCACCTCTTTCGAGTTGCTGACAACACTCAAAGGGTATCAACTGTCTATGAAAAGCTTCTCAAATCTCGTCGGTAGGAGTCGGCAAAAAACTGTTCACTATTTCATTGTTTTAAAAATCGCACAAGTAGTGTTACTCGAAGCACCGTAACTTGAAACCTAATCATCAGATTGTCATGAAAAGTGGACAGGTATCATTTGAATGTTTGTACTTCTTAAAGTTAATATGGATTTTTGTCGTGTGTCAGACTTATTGAGTGATGTGTTAGAGTAACGATTGGAGCGAGTTATCTTACCACAACTAAGCAGGTTAGGTATAGCATGGCATTGCGTTTACTGACGCGGCATATTGTGCAAATTTAAAGATTTAACCAATTGTTTTCCCATTTCTATCGGTAGCTATAACCTGAGTAATGTTGGTTTTTACGGTGTCTAGAATAAGGGGCCTATTCGTTTAGGCACAGACTTCTGCGTAGTCCCAAAGAATCACCTAACGGTGTCAAGTCGCATGATCTTGTCGGCCAACTGACGTCGTTTTAATGTGAAATAACGCGACCAGAAAACTTCTCACCCAATAACGTTATAATTATGTGGCTTGCTATCCATCTCGTCAAGTCAATCCAAATGCTAAATACGCCATAGTGAGGCGTACGACACGTTCAATTAGTGCGAACGCAATTGGGAACATCACCAATACCAATTGGTCAGGCTGGATCAATATTAAAGCAGCTTAGTAGGCCGAGTTATCGGCTTTTAACTTAGTGTTTATTCCAAATCTCACCTATGATCCTGAAATTTTCGTAACAACCAAAGATCGCGAATACAGGCTGTCGTGATTAGATTTCACCGGGATAGGCTGAGAAACGCAACGGTTCGGAGGGAACTCAATGTTGATGTTGAGCAGCTATGTACTTCTCCGGAAAAGGCTGCATTTTGTTAGTTTGGTCAGGTTGTAGATGCAATTCCAACAGGTAGGCGACCGTTCGGCAGATCCCGGGTCCAGGTGGTGCGATCAAGTCCATAAACTCGCTTGGTTGCGCTTAGGAATAACTTCTGATGAGTTGAAGTCGATGGCGGAGGATCGAGCGGATTGAAAATCTCTAGTACGTGCATTGCTCCGGCGACCCTTTTAGTGGAAACCAAAATTTGAGCTTCTTCTTGTATTAAAGGCGAAACAATCTGGAGCGTCCCTGGATCTCAACCAACATGCCTCTCCAGCTAGCAGCTAGCCAGTCGCCTCTAGTTGCGCACTCTAAGTTGGTTGAAGTCCTTCTTCACTTGCATGCGCCATCTCAACAAAGGTCGTTGAAATGCGACAAAACTGCCTGGTCGACAGGTGCAAAAAAGTAATGTTTGACGCTGTTTAATTGAAATCTGAATGAGTTCCTTTGTCAACATGAAACCACTGTTACACATCAGAGACCACAGTCGAAACATTGGAGCTAATCAACTTTGCTCTGAAAAAGGGAAAACCGGAAAGGTATGGTGGTCATAAAATTTTTGGGATTTGAAAGATGCATCATACCCTTGGTTTTGACTACATGGAGTAGGCAAAATGGTAATAGAGCTCTAGTATGTGAATTAACGGGTCGAATTGACGCCGAATTGTAGAAAAAATGAGCCTGTTTGTGGAAGAAAAATGTGCACTTTTACCAACACACCGCACCTAAGTCTTGAGAGGCAATGCCTTCGTGCTTGTCTCAAGAAATACCGAACAGCCGAATCTGGATACAAGAAATTCTATCGCAATGAGGTTTTGTATAACGAAGTCAAAATGAATAAGGTGGATAATATCATTTTTTAACTGATTCGAAGGCATGTTGCACGAGCAATGAACTTAGAAAACGAGCTTATGTTCGGTGCATATCACGAGAGCACCGTGATAAGATGAGGAGAGATGTCCCACTTATTAATCACGTTGTAAGAAGGACCGTGGATAAGCGACTGCTCCACTAGAGCTATGTGAGAACAGTCAGTCCAGGTGAACGCCGGTTCAGTACACCCATCCCTCTCCGCGATAGAACGGGAAGTGATATGGATATTTATAAAGCTATTTTTTAAATAATTGAAAATGGGAAATTAAATTCAAAATGAAAAAAAAAAACACCCAAGGCGTTGCCGAACTACTGTCACATTCTCTGTATTCTTCAGACTTAGCCTTGTGCGATACACCGTTTTGTTTCCAAACTTCAAAATTTCAGTCGCCGCACGAAATTTCGTGTCGAACGAGAAGGTTGTCACCACAACGAAAGTATACTTTCCACATCCTCAGAAAACATTTTTTTTTTTGGGCAAGTAAGGAAGTTGAAGCGTTCCTAGTTCAAATGTGTTTGGTTAAAAGAAAACTATACTGAGAAATAAATCGCCAATTTGTTTAAGAAGTTGCTTTTATCTTAGAGGCCAAATAAAGAGTAATTCATTATAAGGTTTGATTAATAATAAAAAATAAAACACTTAAATTTTAAAACAAACTTAAAATTGTTATCATTGGTGAAAATAAAAATGCATGCCATTTACTTCTTGAAAACAATAATTGTAATTGAGTGGCACTACAGCCCACAAGGGACCAGGGCCAAGCTTCTTTAGCTACAACTCGTGTTGTGCGCTCTGTCAGGAGTAGAGGAGACCTACAGTTTTTTGCGGGCTCCGAACGGCGAGATTTAAGAAGCTTTTCATAGAGAATGAGTATTCTATGAGTTTTTGAGTTTTGTCAGCGCGCCGAAAGAGGTGGTGCCGCGAAAAAGTCCAAGGTGTTCAGTACGGAAACCGAACCTGAAGCTTTGGCATGTGGGTCGACATACTTATCCACTACGCCATGGAGACCACCTTTTGAAAATAATGTCATGTAAATGTTGGTGACGACTAAGTCCGTGGTGATCCATTCGAAAGGTCCAATTTTGGGGACTCGTTCGGACCTTGGGGTAACATCCCTCAGATAACGCGATTAATGTTGGCTTCTAAGACATGTGACTTTATATGTATATTCCAAGAGAACATGGTCCAACGGTGTGGAATCGCATGATTCAAGTGCCCAATATATCGTAGCAAAACGTGAAATTAAGTGCTCACCAAAATTATTTCTCAAGAAGTCCATTGTTTCACGTGCTCTATGGCTCGTAGCCCCATTTTGTTGAAACTAAGTCTCGCCGAAACCATGTGCTTGAGATTCAGGAAGCACATAGTCCGTTAACATCGCAAAGCTGCTGAGAAGGAGGACAAATCGATTCATCACGGTCTTCACGTACACTCTCAGCTTCAGCTGAGATATGTAGTCTCACCACTACGTGCTGGATGTGGCATTACCGGTCGAGCATCATTCCATGTAAACTGGGACTCAAATTTGCATATAGTATAGGCAGCAGTGGTTTCCGTAGGTCGATTCGCACAAAAGAAAATTTCTCACAGAACGCTGATTTTCGTAACACAGCCAAAAATTTTGGAGATGCTAGTGTGGTGTGAGTCCTCTGAGTCCAGGATGACTTGCCAAACGATACTGAATAAAAATGGCAAGACAGTTAGATAACAGTCACGCGTGGTCTGTCAAAAAAGACCCATTGAAATTCAAACCTCAAAATGAACGAATTAAATTAGTTGCATCCTTGTGACTTTAAACATCCACGCCCGCGTCGGGGGAAGCACTTCTTTCTTTTTTTTTATTTAGTTTCACTTTCCCTTGTTCTGGTCAAAAATGTTATGAACTCAATCATTAAAGAAAAACGTGACTCTTCAAACACTCCTATTAAAGTACCAGCCAGTGGAAGGAATTCGCCTCAACGAGCCTTGCATAGTGAAGTGTTCAGGTCTGTTGCTTACTTGCGCAGTAAAAAATCCTCATTAAGTCCATAGAATGTCTTCTCCTCATTCCACATCAGTCTTGACTCCATTCTTGGTCAACAAACGTCTGAATACACAAAAACATAACAAGAACACCCAATTTAAATGTCTTCCTCTTCACATTACCCAATCTCTCTCGCCGTTCTCTATGTGATAAATTTTTTAATTGAATCCAGAATTTCCTCCCGCAGTAGTTGCAACATGCAGCAATTAGCGAACTCACCCAACTTTCACCGAGCATTTAAATTTATTCCTTCCCCCGCGGAAAGTAACACCAGCCACTAACCACTTGTAGTCCCCCCCCTCTCACACACATCGCGTATATTAACCGACGGAACAAACCGCAGAAGAAAAAAACATACACCCGCTCCAAACTGCTTATTCTTAAGACTCAAAACCTCGTCGCCACTGACAATCAGCCATCACCTTAGTTTCGCAAACAAATCCTCCACCCAGCACCCCAGCACCAGCAGCGTCACACATCGTGCAACTCGCAGGAGCTGTGACATCCACCCAACCGAACAGCGTTCAGCGAGGACGACGTTCGTCGTGCATTCTCGGGGGCGTATTGTGAATTAGTGTGGTTGCTCCACGTTTGGATTTACTGGTTGGCATCAGCTGCGATGCCAGAAGGATGGGGGAGGTGCAGATGGAGTGAGAGCACTGAGCGACACCCGTTTTAAAGGTGAAAATTATTGCGTTCCTGTCGGAGGTGGGCGAGGCTGCTCCCCGCGGACTCGTGGATTCCTGAATTCCTTAACCCTTCAGCTATTTGCCATTGTTGGTGCTTGAAATTACTTTTCCTTCTGCGAGTTTTCCTTCCACACGCGGAACACGGGTGCCCACGCTTTTTTTTTGCTCTGTTTTTCTGTTGTCCTCGGCTACAGCAGAACCCACTCGCTGCCAGTTAAGTGTCGCATGGGGTTTGATGGGGGTGGGTGGAGAGGCGGGGGGCGCGCCTCGCTCAACAAGGATGAAGACTCGGGGATTCGTTTTTTTTTCTCCCTTTTTCGGGGTCTAGATCCACTCGATCCTGGGTAAGGATAATATGCATTAGTGAGAGCACCAGAGCGCCGGGAGCACCAACAGGAGCACCACCACTAGCTGGATCAAGAGGAGGGGCTGCAGGGGCAGGCAGCAAGTGCATGGTGAATTTATTTCGCATTATTTTCTTGGAATTTTTGTTCCAGTGACTCCATCAACATCATCAACATTCAGCAGCATCCGCGTCTCCTCCCCACACCATTTGGCTGCAGCTACAGCTCAAGCTCCAGCACCAGCTCTTCAGCCCGGCCTCTCCAGCTCGCTGTGTGTGCTCATTCACCTTTGTTTGCTATTTGCATCCTTAATGTGGAAACGAATCGGTTGGATAGAAATCGTAATGAGGGTCTACCCGAAAGCCACCACCATCTTCCCCTTCTCAACCGACTGTCGTTGTGCTGCGCTGCGATGCACTGTGCTCTGCGATGCTGGTTTACCGGGCTCTGGATGGATGGCCTGGTCTGGTGTGTTGGGGCACGTCGACGGTCTCTTCACGCTCAAGTGTAGGAAAATACACATTCGCCCTAACCGCGAGCGTTGTTTGTTTGCATGCATCCATGGCACGCGGGTGTGTGGCTCTCTGTGTGCATGTGTGTGTGTGCGGCCAGATGGGGCAGGAGATGGTAAATAATTTGTTGAACGAAGCCTGGGATTACTTAACAACGACAGCGTGCACGACAACAACAACGGCTGCCAAGCAGATACAGCTACACACACTGTACCTGCCCATAATTCTCCTCGTCTTCTTCCTCATCGTTGTCCTGATTCATTCTTTTTTTTTTTGGTTTTGTTTTGTTGTGTGTGATTTTTCATGTTGACTTTTCACCCCGGGAAAGTCCTCGTCAACTGTGTGGAGAGCGAGTTAAGGGCTATTGGGTGCGATGCATCGGATCAGTTTTCAAAACACACTCGTTACAGATCGCAGGCAGAGCGTAGAGTGTGTGACGGCGGGAGCTGTGATTTCACTTAAATTCTCAAGTTTGCGAAAACAAATTCACAACTCACCGAACCGCACGTTAATGAGGTGGACGGTGCAGGTAAATGATGAATGACTGGGCGAGCGGTGGGTGGTGGGGGAATGACAACAAGTATCATTTAAACTTATCGAAATGCACTTTGCACTTATGGGGGTTTTCAGTCGTGAGAAATTTGTCTGATCTCTCAGTGAGAGGAAGGAAGAGAATGTTGGGCAAGGAACTCCTCTAATCACTCAGTATTCAGGATTTAACTTCGAGGTGGAGTTGTTGTCCGAGAATCTCCTTAATGATGGGTTTCCATATAACAAGGTGGACTCGATAAGATTTCATCTCAGCCGCAATTAAAAATGCTACCACGACACACAGTATGGATTGAAGGTGGTCTCTGAATAGAAATAGGTCCTGCTGCATTTATGCCTGTGCAAGAATTTAAATTAGGTTTTGTACAAGGGCGTAGTTTGAGGATACAATGACATTTCGGTGTATACACAGACCTGCAATAATAGGGAAGATAACTCATTCTGAATCGTTTTGCTTGTTTCATTGTATTCGTCATCCTTTCATAAGAGTATGTAGTACCGTTATTTGGACATCTGCACCGTCCTTCGATGCATAGAATGTCATTCATACAAGTGGTAGTGCAAAGTTTTCGACTCAATCTCTAAATGAAGGATACCATGACTTATCAGAATATCCTGAATGATGTGATGTAACGGTATTGCGAGGACAACGTGCCCTTAAGAAGAGACTTCCAAAATCACATTGTTATAAAACACTCATCGAAATAAGTGGATGCTTGACTGAGGGGCCATACAAGTAGGCCATGGCTTCTTCACTCTCATCGAAAAAATTTCGAAGAGAAGTGAAAAAATCACCGTCGTTCAGCTTTTTCAAACTGATGTGTCTGACTTATATTCCAAATCTTTAGGTGATGATGGTTGAGACTTGCAGCCAGAAAAAGCTGCAGGGCTGGGCAAGTGCGAGCTACCTTCACTCATAGATGGTTTCGTTGCTTCTTTTTTTTTTCAATATGTATTAATGCATGTTAGTAAAGTTAATAAAGAATATTTCAAAGTTATTTTTCTTTTTTTAATGGCGCAACAGTCCAGGGCAGACTTGGGCCTCAACCAACAATCCTTTTCAGGTAACACGTTCTCTCGCCAGCTGCCTCCAGGTTGGCACCACAAGTTGCTTTAAATCCTTCTCCATTCTACGAGCTCCATCACAGAGAAGGGACGTCCTCTAATTCATTTTCAAAACAACGCCAATTTGAAGACTCTTTGCTACGCTACAGTCTGGTTGTGTCGCACAACGCTAACACAAACACTGCACCGTGCAGTTTGGTTCCAGTTTCTGAACCATTCCAAGCCTGTCCCGGATTTCGGCAAAGAGATGCGCCGTCGTGTGACTTCTTCCCTAATGGGCCGTAGAGGATAGTGCTAAGGACAGGTGTAAACAGGGAAGTCACTATCTTCTACAAATCACTGCGATTGCTGAGATTTGCTGAGGACGTCGATATTATCGCCCGTTTCCAGCAAGCCGTTACGGCTATTTAAGCTGGTGTTAGAGTAAACGAGGATAAAACGAAGTATATGCTGTCGACAAAGAGTCGATCCATCGAACAACATCTCGGCCGAAATATTACAATTGTCAGTTACAACTTTGAGGTAGTTAAGGAGTTTGTTTACCTCGGGAAACGTGAGCTTCAGAAACGACACTTTAGTGAAGATTTGGCGCAGAGTCACCCTCGGCAATGGGTGTTATTTGGGTTTGTCAAAACAGCAAAGGTCGAAGCTCCCGACTCGAAGGACTAAGAAAATGCTCTACACTACACTACAATGGCTCACACAC
Source organism: Eristalinus sepulchralis (assembly GCA_944738645.1). NCBI lineage: Eukaryota > Metazoa > Arthropoda > Insecta > Diptera > Syrphidae > Eristalinus > Eristalinus sepulchralis. The sequence goes on from OX122883.1 coordinate 67,045,186, forward strand.
TACAGTTCGGGGTAGACCTGGGCGTAGACCAACATGCCTCTTCAGCCAGCACGGTCTTTCGCCAGCTTTCACCAGTTGCGCACTGCAGTTTGGTTGAGGTCCTTCTCCACTTGTGTGCACCATCTGAGCCTAGGCCTAGGTCTTTTACTGCGTTGTCACAATGACTTGGGTTCGAAGACTTTTCTGGGCGGTCCGGTGGCGTCTATACGCTCTACATGGCTTTGCCATATTCAATGTTGTATCCGAAGACTCTTGACCAGGCGCATGCCACAGTACAGCGTACAAAGTTCCTACTTGAATCTTCTCCTTAAGATACCATCAACGCAAAGAAGATAAAAACTTATCTCTGAAAAGGCCAAGGCTTTCTCATTTGCTTTTAGTAACGTCCGACCGGCTTAAAAAGGTCTAGAGGTAAATGATGCTAAAACGAAATATATGAATGCTGTCGTCAAGGAAGGACACACACACATCGTCGTCTCGGACAGAGTGTCCTATTAGTGAGCAGAACCTTTGAAGTAGTTAGGGATTTTGTCTACTCGGCTACGCGGCAAATTCGAAAACAACGCCCGTACCAAAAAAGCGGACTCACTCTTGCCAATCGCTGTTTCTTTGGTCTCAAGAGCGAATTGAGTACAAGAGCCCTAACCCCAAGCTGGCTTTGTAAGACATCTTAATCACATCAATTCTCAATTAGGGGCGGAAACTTGGTCGGAAGCGTATCTATGGAGCTGAAACCATGATGTACCATGGATGCGCACAAATCAGTAACGCTTTCACTATTTTGAAATTTCTTTACAATTTCATAGAATTATACGGCGAGAAGCGTGAAAAAATGGCAACATTTAAATCGCTACATTTTCAGTAAGTTTTTATAACTTCAATGCTTTATTCGATCGCCAAAAGATCCATTATCGTAAATGGCAAGCATTCAGCTAATAACGTGGTACATTAAATAGCGACTTAGTTTGGCAGGTGTCAAATGTCAGCGCTACCAACTTGAAACCAAAAAATGAATGACAACGTATATATTTTGGGAGTATGACGAAATTTTCTTTTCTGATTTCCCTTTAATGCGGAAACGGAAACCACTCCTAAATGTCCCCAAATATTCCATGCTAGGTATCTGTTTCCATGCAAATAACTTCAGAGTGAGTGTGACAGACGGCCAAACGGACAAACCGAAAAACTGAAATGGTAATAGTTTTGTTTGTGCAAACGAAACCATAAAAGGTAAGTCACTTACGATGACCGGCTTTAGTAGCAATAGTAGTAGTTTTTATTTTATTTTAAAGTAGTCCTCCAACAAGGTGCATTTAAGCATCCGCGCTCCACATCTTCGTGTCATTGCATCACCGCCAAAGTCGCTATAATGAGAGAACAGCTCCAAATCTAACTCCTGTTCCGTCTTACGCGAGATCCTCTCCAACTGATCAGTCGCTCATAGGTCTTCCAACAGATACCCCCTCTAAGATCTGTGCTCCATCCTCCTTCATTCTTCACAATTTCAAACTGTACATCCAAGAAGTGAATGCAGACTTTTTAGCTTCCAACAAGCAGCTTCCTGCATCCATTATATTCCTTCCCACTTAAGAGTGTGCTCCTTCATTAAATAGAAACGAATACAAAAAATATGCAAAAAAAAAAAAAGTGAAAAAAAACCACCCATCCACTAGTAAGTATACTCGCAGTAGCATTGTTCATTCCTTGACGCTGGGTCGTCGTCGTCGACGTCGTCATCGTTCAGCTGGGTGATAATCCTCGCCACACAACTCTCCCCCCCACACTTACTCGCTCACCCACCGAGCACGTTTTGTCAACACCAACGGCAACTAACTCCTGCGAAGCAACTAACGTCACAATGCGCCCTGCCAGCAGTGACTTATTTTCCCCTATTCACTCGCGAAATTACTTTTTCAATGCTGGCACGCTGAGTGGGTGAGAAACAAGGACACACCTTCTGCCGCCATCCCAACCCGGCTTCGTAACCCGTTCGCAGGACTTCAGCGAGTGCAGTGCAGCACCTTGGCCGCTGCCGCTGCTGCTGCTGCTCGTTGATTCACGCTCGCCCGTTCTCTAAGCTCGTTGCTCGTTGTCATCAATTGGCACTTAACGCACATTGTCTCTTCACCTAACGAGAGGATGTGGATGGATACTGCCTGACGGGGAGAAGCACTTGTGGCGGTGTGTGGTTTGGGTGTGTCATCGTCATCATCACCGTCGTCGTCCTGGATGAACTTACACTTGTTCCTCATTTTCGTTTCATTTTTAATTAATTTAAAAGCTGCTCCCTGATTGCTGACTGCTGCTATGCACCCTGCCACCAACACACACACGCGCGTGAGCACTCCCCCTCTTGAATAGGACCCACTGGGCACGGGTCCGCTTCACCGCTGCGGGTGCGGAGACCTCCAACAATTGTTCGCCCACTCGCCGAGCGAAATAAGAAAAATTTAAATTGCATGACAGCCATGCATTTTAAATAAGTTCGTCATCCTCCTCGGGACTCGAGTGAATATTCTTCCGTTCCCGTCGAGTGGCGACACCACCGCCACCATCGCCAGCTGAGCCATCTGCTTCCAATTCGAATAATCCAGCACAGCAGCAGCACTTGTGCATTCTCCCGTCCTCCACTCAGGCAATTGGTAAGTGCAGTGAAGTAATAACAAATCGAGTCGAGAAATCGCATCCTTGCACATCCTTCGCTCTCCTGAGGTGGAATGCTACTTTTGTTCGGTGTCCTGCGGGATGTGATAATGGGACGCGAGTGCAATGCGAAAACATTTCGCGTTAATTAGCAAGGACATGAATTTCATCCATACAGACCGTTCCGTTACTGAGAGTGATGCGAAGTGTGAATAGCGGCGGTTTGCGAGGAGTACGGGCACGGTGTCGCCAAATGAACTCTCTGCACCTGCGGGCATAGAAGCAATATTCTGGATTCCTATTTTCATAAATTACACGAACGTGATGCGGAATTGATGCAGTCATTCAGCGTGCATCCTGATGGCACTTGCTATTGGAATGAATGGAGCTCTGGATTGGGGAGGGGATCATTGTGTGTGTTTGGGAGATTTTGTGTACTGTCCTCGGGTGGAGGTTGAAACAAGATCTGTTTTGATTGCCTTGAAGGGGCATCTATGGGTCCTAAGGAGTGAACTGAGTTCAAGTGTTGATGGCAAAAGAATTCATAATAAGCTCGATTAAATGGTTTGAGTAGGCACACAACTTGAAACTAAGCGTAGGACAGGTTCCGAAGAGATCGAGGTTCACGTTTATAGATCAATAGTTTTATAAGGACAAATAGTTGCCTACCAAGACTCTTTGAAACGTCAATCGCTAGCGTATGAGGCCCTTCTCAACTGGCCACAGTATCTTGCAATGAGGAACATCCTTTACCTCTGCAGATATCTCCACAAGAAACCAACTGAGATTTGGTTGAAGTTTGGTTTGTGACTTTGGCACTGATGACAAAAGCTGTGACTAAGAGGCGTTTGCTGATGTCCAAGTTAAGCCATTTTCCTAGGTCAGCCACATTCACGTCTTAAATCAACTTGAGCTTGAGTTGAACGTAAATTTTATTCGGTTCTTAAGGCTTCGTTTCCAAGCAACTAAACCTTGAGAATTTCAGTGTGTCTGTCATGCCCCCTCTCAGAAGGCCTAGCTGGCTTTGTATAAGACTTTGATCATCCCTCTCCTGCCCTCTGCTGCTCCATGGTGCAAAGATATGGACTGTATTGCAAGTGGATGAGGAAGTTCCTTTACCTTTCCCGAAGAAAAGTTCTGCGTGCGATTTGTGGTCCTGTTTGCGTTGATGGCGACTGAAGGAAAAAATTCAACGACGAGCTGTAGGGGCTACACAGCGACGGGAATGTAGTTAAACGTCTTTGGATGGCTGGACACCACTACTCCTGCCCGAAAGGTCTTTGAATCTGAGCCATTGCGACAAGAAAATAGAGGACGACCTAGGCTGAGATGACGCACACAAGTGGAGAAGAACCTCGATCGATTCGGAGTGCGCAATTGAAGGCAGCTGCCGGGAGATATTGCTGGCTGGAGAGGCATTTTGGGTGAGGCCCAGGTTCATCCCGGACTGTGGCACCATTAAAAGAAAAAGAAGAAGAACCAACCAAATGTGCCCACAAACTTTAGAATTATGTACGAATGCGTTGATCGTCGAAATGTGGTGAATCACCATTTGGAGAATAGAGCTCTGCTGATATTTATAATTGGCGTTCCGCCCGAGTGCTAAACAATGGGTCTGGCCTACCAGCCAGGGTGGTTGTGTGTGAGTTTAACTCCCTCGGCGCATGAAAAGAACCCAGTTCAGAGACGGCAACATGCTTCAGATGTGGACGGATCTAATGTTGAGGACCCCAGCAAACGCACAAAGGTCAACGATTTTCGGTTCTGCACGTTGAATGTGAGGTCCCATATGAGACCACGTGCAGCCGAACAACTTGCGGAGGCCCTTGACTGCTACTAAGCAGATATCACCGCCATCCAGGAAGTGCGGTGGGATGGGCCAAGCAAAAGGAAGATGAAGAACTACGATATCGATTACAGCTACTGTTACAGAGAGAGAAAATTCTCATTTTTTTGAGGCAGACTTAGGCAAACAGTCATGACAATTCACATACAAGTTAAATTCGGGATTATTAGCCTGATTTGCGTCCCAAAAGAGGACAAAGATGATAACAGCAAGGAGAACATACGATCGATGCTGCAGAAGAATGGAAACTTTGTCAAGAAGCCATCAAAGAAGCTGCCACTGATGTGCTGAGTTTCACCACACCACTCAGAAGGAAACCAGAGTTTGACGACGAGTGCAGACAGTCACATGCAGCTAAATAGGAGGCCCACAAGGCAAAGCTGCAGAAAACAACGAGAGCTGTTCGTTAACTCTACGAGAACAGAAAAGAAGGGAAGAGAACCGGCTTCACAGAAGGAAAAGAGAGAGCAAACGAAACGCGCGGTCGAAGAGATGGAGAAACAGCTATTTGACCGAAGCCTGCCGGGCCCAAATTGGATAACTAGCAGTAGAGTCGTAAATGATATTGAGAATCAGGAAGAATCATTTCCGTAAACTCTTAAACTGTGATGACGGTCCGCTATTAAGCAGAATGTTCCTCTCTATTAGGACGATTTTAGACAAGAATTCCGTTCCCCCGACTTAGACGATGTCAAAATAGTAATACCGAGACTGAAGCCGAACATGACTGCCGGAGCGGACGGACTGTCTGCAGAATTGTTTAAAGCGGCTGGCGACCTGGTTGGGTGCAGGCACCAGCTCATCTGTAAGATATGGTCGGAGGAAAGCCTGCCTGATGAGTGAAATCTCAGCGTCGTTTGTCAGGTAAACAAGAACGGAGACGACTTCTACCGCATCAACTAGCGAGGGATTAGTCTCCTTAACATCCTTCTTCAAACCATCAATATCCTCTCTACCATATTCTGTGAATGCCTGAAACCGTTCATCAACAATCTGATAGGTCCTTAGCGGGTTTCAGGCCAGGGAATTCCACCATCGACCAAATCTTTCTACTAAGGCAGATCCTGGAAAAGACTTAAGAGATGTAACTTGACACCCACCACCTATTCGTCGATTTTAAGGTCGCATATGAGAGTGTGCATAGAGACGAGCTATACAGGGCCATGTCTGGTTTTGGCATTTTTACCAAACTCTTCAAATTGTGTAGGAGGACGATGGAGAACTCTTGCTTTTCTCTTACGGGCAGCTTTTAAAAAGATTTCAGACAAGGCGATGCGCTATCATGTGACTTCTTGAACATCCGTCTTGAGAAGATCGTGTGTAACTCACAATTCAACACGATCTTCCGAAAGTTTGTTCAACTTTAGGCTTTCTCGGATGACATTGACGTGATTGAGCGAACACAGCAGAGTCGTTAATGAGGCGTTTGTTGGCATTAAAGCGGCTTAAATGGGTTCGGCAATAAATAAAGGTACGACGAAGTTTGTGCTGTCATCGAGGATGGACACTCAACATCTATGTCTCGGACAGAGGGTACCACTAGGCTGTAGGAACTTCGAGATAGTCAAGGACTTCGTCTACCTCGACTCCGCACTAAATTGAGACAACAACATCAGTATCGAAATCAAACGCAGACTCACTCTTGCTAATCGCTGCTTCTCTGGGCTCAAGAGGCAATTGAGTAATAGAGGCCTCTGTCGAAGGACTAAACTGGCTTTGTACAACAGCTTGATCATCCCAGTCCTCCTCTCTGGCGCACAAACTTGGAGGAAGCCCTTAGTCTTTTTGAGAGAAAAGTTCTGCGTGAAATTTTTGGTCCTGTTTGCATGGATGGCACCTGGAGGAGAAGAGTTAACAGCGATCTCTATAAGCTGTACGGCGACATGCCTTAGTCAAGCGTCCTTGGATACAACGCTTGAAATGGCTAGGCTATGGACACCACTGCTCCGGCCCCAAAAAGGCTTCGAATGTGAACCATTAGGACAACGCAACAGAGGATGGCTTGGCTAAGGTGGCGCACACAAGTGGAGAAGGACCTTAACCAACTTGGAGTGAGCAATTGGCGGAAGCTGGCGAAAGATCGTGCTGGCTGGAGAGGCATGTTGGTTGAGGCCCAGGTGTGCCCCCGAACTGTAGCGCCATGGAAAGAGGAAGAAGTAGATCAAGTGCGGAGCAGAGCCATGCTTCATGTCACATCCAGGCTAGTTTTTAAGCTTCAATAGAACAAAAGCACAACCCAGGGCACGGGGTTCGGTTCGATTGTTTTGGAGAAGGTAATGAGCACTGTCTGTAAGGAAAGTCTAATCCTTTACCTGACAAAGATGAATATAAGTACATTTGACTTGATAACTGGTAGACAGTTAAAAGTTAGTTCAAACAGTCTCCAATTTATTTATTTCACATTTGTGTCTAGTCTGCAACAACATTCAAAGCAATTTCGGAGCGGAACGGAAACTAGCCAGATTTAGCCGGTCCTAGGTCTAGGTCTACCCTGAACTGTAGCGCCAAACAAAGAAGATGTCTGTGTATCATGTCCCCTCTCGAAAGACCTTGATCATCCCTGTTCTTCTCTGTGGCACAGAAACCTAGACATTGTTGAAAGTGGATGAGGGAGCCCTTGTTTATCCTTACTTACGTGCAATTTCGGTTCAGTTTGAGTTGATTCAATGACAAACTCTATCGGCTGTACTGTGGCGTGCGCCTGGCCATGTGTCTACGGATACAATGTCTACAATGACTTGAACATGTAGGCTGTCTCGAGGTAACAGCTCTAGCTCAAAGAATCTTCATGTTTGCGTCGACAACGAATGACAGACAACGAAACAGGGGACATCCCTCCTCTGAGATGGAGCTCCCTAGTAGCGGAGGACCTATTCCAACTTGGTTCGGAAGTGTGGAGGCAGCTATCGCAATGAACATGCGTTAAGGTCAGGTCTACCCTAAACTGTAACAGCAATGTGCGAAGAAGAAGAAGAAGAAGAAGAAAAAGAAGATGAAGAAGAAGCTGTACAGAGATTTGTGCTTTGAGAGCATGCACACAAATGCGCCGGCGGTGAGGGCATTTAAATCCCTGAGATGGTAAAGTAAACTGTCAGTATTCCGTTTTGATTTAAGCAGAGACAACGCTTATATAGTACCTTCGTTCCCAGTTTCCATGAAGCTCAACGTTGAGATGAGACAGAGAAATCCAAACAACTGTGTCTTAAGACCTCCCTACTGCTTCATCGGCACATCATGCCAGACCGTTAAATAATTTCTCCCGTAGGCTTGAAGATCCTGTCGTAAAGTCGGTGCTAAACACATGTACATGCGGAGACATTAATTTGAGGACACCAATTAAGTCCCGATTACCATCTTGAGACATCTCTTCGTCCCCCAAGCAATTTGCTGCGAGGACAGAGAACAGAGGTACGGGTTCTGCCCACTTCGCCTACATACAAGGTAAAACATGATTTTAAAGCCCAATTACCGCTGCTACCGGAGTGAAAAATTAAAAGTTTAATGCAACGCAATCGGGTTTTAATTCTCCGCGGCAATCAGTGACACTGCCACCGTTCGCCGTTCGTGCGTCGCAGTCGTCATCGTCTTCGTGGTCGTCGCCGTTGTCCTTCACAGGAGTTGGTTTTTCCAGTGGAGCTTGCTTTGCATATTTCATGACTAACAAATTTTTATGATTATTATGTCATTTTTGCCCCGCACACGCCGCCGCTGCTACTCCGGCCAGCCATCACCCAGTCTTGGTCGACTAATGAACTCGTAATGTGTCCTAACGCGGGCGGGACGGTGGTGGGGGGAGGGGAAAAATTAACTTTCAAAATTTATAGCGTCGAGTCATAAAAACTAACAGTAAATCCGCCATCAACCACGAAAATATACACAACCTCATTGTTTAGTGCTGTGGAACCTTAACATCGGGAATCGGAGCGGAATCGGAGCAGGAACACCCTTTCGCGTTGCTGCCGCTGATTGCCGACGAACACACGTCAGTTGTGCACTAAAGTTCCTTGTGCGGCGCGTCGGCCGGGTCGTTGGGTCGCGTCGGGTCGGTCCGCCTGTAGTTCCTTTGCTGCTTCAGAAAGAGCACATTTTAATCCGTGCAGACATCAAAGGGCTCACACCAGCGGCAGCGACGGCGCGTGGGCGGCGGGTGTGGATTGAGCTTCATAATGTGCATTTGTGTGAAGGTTGTTATTTTGTTTACGCCATCACGGATCATGTGTCTTTATGGGGCTCCGCGGATAGCGGATGAGAAGCACAAACCAGAGCGCGAGTAAGTCCGCTGGAGCAGGAGCAGGTGGAGGAGGAGGAGGAGGAAAGGAGAGAGTAGCAGTACGCTGCTGCTGCTGGTAGTCTGTTTTATGGGTTGCATTGCGTTTTTATGATCCTTTAAGGGAATTAATTTGGTTTTTATTGCATAAGGCCCAACGTCTCTGCTCTGCTGCCCCTCTCGCTGCACAGCCTGGTGTACTTTACGAGATGTTTAGTCTAAGATTCTGCTGCGGTGGCACTCGGGAGATGCCATCAAACTTCCAATGTGGCAACATGAAAGGGAACAAGTGCGCAGCACTTTACGACCGGGAGATAATGGTCTTGACTGTTGAATGGCAGCGGTTGGATTGTTTGTCTTTGAAAGTCTTGGACGGATGAACGTGGCGATGCGCCGCGGTGGCGGTGATGGCTTGTTACTTTGTTGACTGGCTGGCAATTGAGATGATTTCACACTGTAGTGATAAAGTTGATACTGTGATTGGTTTCTGTGGAATTTCACTATTTCTCTGTTTTCGTTGGTTGGGTTTAATTGATTTACGGGGTCTTTCACACAAGCTGTTGCCGTACTTTGTAGTGGTTTTCTTAGGAAAATGCGTCACTACAAAGAAAGCTGGTTGATGACAGCAACAAGGAAGGGGTTGTAGGTTGAGATTTATATTGTGAACGTTTTAAGATGTTCGTAACAATTCGAAATGCATAAAATTCCAGCCATCATCATCTTCGTAGAGGCGCATATTCCCCTGAGGGGGTTGCGGGGGCAAAGCGTGCAGGAGAGACTTTCAGGCGTTCACCTTCATTTTAGCACGTGTACAAGCGACCACAAACCTATCGAGCGCCAGTAGGAGTTCCGAGTGAGGACAACTAAGTCATCTGCAAAGAGAGGATAATAATAATAAATGAGTTGCACTACTGCCTACAAAGGACTAAGACCTAGCTTGTACAACAACAATTTGTATTGTGCATGCTAGTGTCCTCTCAAGAGTGTAAGGAATCTACTTTTTCCGACTCCGAATGGCGAGATTTGAGAAGCTTTTCTTTAACATTTGATACTCTTTTAGTGTTGTCAGCAATTCGGAAAAGGTGGTGCTGTGAAAAAATGCGAGGTGTCCCGTCCGGGAATCGAACCTTGACTTTCTGCGTGGCTGTCGACGCACTAATCACTACGCCACGGCAACCACAGAGACCACAGACCGCGAAGAAAGGATGACTCCCTCTAAAATCTCCCAATTTGGAATATTCCTCGCATCGGCTGCGCTGCAACATCTAGTCCATAAAAAGTCGCACCCTTTGCGAAGCCCATTGCCAACTGTGAAATGTATTGATTCACGCAACCGCTTACTAAAATCAGCTGCTACATTTGGTGTAAGAGACAGATTGGCACTCAACAGCGGACTCCTGTAGAATATTTCAGGATGCACCTTGAAGGTCTTGTTCGTACGCCGTTTTCCAAATCTACAAAAGAACTTCCAAGCCCTTGCAAGTTCCATTCTTTGAGTGAAAACCTGGTCGGTTGTACTTTTGTTGGGCTAAAAACTGCTCATTTTCCAACCTGGAGTCAACCATAGCTCTAGGCCTCCAACAACTTAGCGTAGACCTTACCGTGAAGACTTAAAACAGGAACATGCACCTGTATTTGAAGCACTCTCTCTTGTAGCTCTTATCAAAAAAGGGGGCAATAACTCCAGTGTACCAAGAGCCATGTGTCTCGCTACATTCCCAAGCCGCCTTAAAGACATGTGAGCCCCCTCTTTACCCATCGCCTTAAGCATTCCTGGCTGGATTTCATCCGCACCAGCAGACTTGCCAACTTGTCGCGATTCCATCGTCAAAGTGACTTCCTTCACCGTTGGACTATTCTCCACACCATTTAAGACACCAGGTCTGTCACTTTGGGTGCGCTGTTCGAGATTGAGCAGCTCCGATAAGCCCTCGCTCCATCATTGCAAGATGCCCACCTCATTGGAGAGAAGCTCACCATCTTTGGATTTGACTCCTTCGATGATATTTTAATTCCTCCCTCTAAATGAGGGCGAATGGTGTGCCAGAAAACTTGTTCCTCAAATCTATGGTGGGTTTTTAACTTCTCGCCGAATTTCTTTCATGACTTTTGTTTGGTTGCTCGCACAGACAATTTGCAAGTTTTTCGCGCCTCAGTGTATCACTCACAAGATATAGAGTTCCCCAAGAGAATCTAGTCTCTGTGAGTGTTCTTCTTCTCATTGATGGCTCCTTGAGCTGCGGGTGCTTTTAGTTAGAGCCCTTGATACCTGGGTACCCGCATTTTCGTGTATTACCCAGAAGCTATTATATTGGGTAGCCATAAGTGATTGGCTACCCGCTATACATACATTGGGAACCCGGTACTGAGTTGCCGCTAAGCATTGAAATTGTCGTTTTCACGATGTCTGTTTTTCTTCGGAGGAGCCACGAAGTTCTTTTCTCATCACCAGTTGCCACACCAAGACGCTTCACTCCACAAACACCACACGCAGCCGTAACAACTGCTGAAGAGAAAAGTAGCCATTCTTCCTCTACATGCAATGGAATGGTAGGATTTTACTGTAATATCTCCAAAAGGTCTAAAAATCCCAAAAACACAAAATGCCTAAAAGCTACTCTTCGAGATTCTTGTTTTTCTGGGGATGTTTTGGGGGATAGTACTCTATCACTTCCAACCGCGAAGGAATGGTTTCGACGATTCAGAGTCGGTGAAAACGACACCATGGATGAAACAGGCGGCGGAAGACCTGTGACGACGAATACCGATCGAATCATGGAAATCATCGATTTAGACCGGCACGTGGCACCTAGTGACATCGTCCAGTAGATGGGAGTTAGTCACCAAACCATTTTAAATCATCTGCAGAAGGCTATATACAAAAAAAGCTTGTGTTTGAGTGCAGCATGATTTGAAGCGAAAAACCTTCTGGACCGAATCAACGTCTGCGATATGCTGCTGAAACGGAACGAAGTCGACCCATTTTTGAAGCGGCAAAAATGGATCACATTCGACAATATCAAGCGAAAACTGTCGTAGTTGAAGGCCGGTGAATCGTCCCAAACAGTGGCCAAGCCGGGATTGACGGCCAGGAAGGTTTTGCTGTGTGTTTGGTGGAATTGGAAGGGAAACATCCAGTATGAGCTACTCCCATATGGCAAGACGCTTAATTCAACCCTTTACTGCGAACAACTGGACCGCAGGCGATCCAGATCCGGTTTTCCACAAGCATCCAAAATTGGCCAACGGGAAGGGTGTAGTGTTCCACCAGGACAACGCCAGACCACACACTTCGTTGATAACTCGTCAGAATCTACGGGAGCCCGAATGGGAAGTTTTATCGCATCCACCATATAGCCCGGACATAGCGCCAACTAATTACCACCTGTTCCTGTCCATGGCGAACGCGCTTGGTTTGTGAAGTTGAACTCAAAAGAGGCTTGTAAAAAGTGGCTGTCCGAGTTCTTCACAAATAAGGAGGGGGTATTATAAAGATGCCGTCTAGATGGAAAGAAATGAAGGGAGATATTTTTTTAACCTTACACTAGCAGCTTCATCCTGCCAGCATGCACACTTCAAGCACTCACTTCACGGGGTAGGTTAGTGACTCAAGGTTTGCTCTGGGGGAAGCCCTTTCTGCTTCAGCCTGTCTAAGTTTTAAATGAACTTCCACAATGAATGAGCATACCTCATTCCAGTGCTTTACAGATATCATCGCATATTGTCAACGCTTGGTAGGTTCACCAACTACATCTCCTGCGTAAAGCGACTGCAGTAAAAAACTGCTTGCCCTGCGTCCTTCTTGGAGTTTGGGCAAAAAGCTGTCGTGCCCAAACCTGTGCAAAAATTGTACCTTGAACCGAAGGGAACGTAAGAGTTGGTAGTTGCTGAGTCCTGTCGGTCCTCAGTTGAAAGATTGTAATGAGCAGAAAAACCTTGATAATGAGCAGTTGAGTTCTAGCAATGAACAGCAGTCAGAAGCCCGGTCACATGTAGTCAAAAGTTGCCAAAAAAAAAACTCTTTTAGACCAAAGAATAATGTACAGTGGATTTGAACACTCATTTCAAAATTTGTAGACTATTTCAGATAAAGATCTTAGAAAAGAAAAAAAACAAAGATGAAAGGAAACTGTTTAGCTACGAGACATCAAACATGAACCTAACTGGACACCTTAAAGCAGACGACAAAAGCACAGTTGTCGAGCTCTTCAGCCCAGAAGGCACCAAGGTCTAGCTCCTTTAGATTCTGGGACTCTTGTTGTTCGTTGTGGGTTCCTTCTGGCCACAACAAGTTCTCAAGTTATTCTCAGGGTTCCTTGTTGTGTTGAAATAACCAGAAGGATCCTAAAACGTTTGCCGACTTCAAAAAACGAGATTTAAGAAGCTTTCCGATCCCAAGCCTAAAAAGGGGAAAGTCTTAACAGACTGACGGCCGCCGTAGGTGTGAAACTAATTGCTCGAGTAATCTCAGGGATACTTATCTCCGGATCTAAGTCAAGGCCTTCAGGTGTAGGATTTTTCAAAATGCCTTTTCATCGAAAAATGCTTCCATATGCAGGGTCAAACAGTGGAGCCCCCTGCTGACGACCCTCTAAGAGAAAGAGGGTGCAGGAGAATGTTTTGACACGGCCATCGACAAGTGATTTTCGTTTCACTCTGGTTAGCGGGAGAGAGTGCTTCCATCAATTGCTGGAGGTTTGAGTCCCCGAAGACGTGGATCCTGTTGGAAAAAAAAGAACCAACTCAGTCTTTCGAAGGTGCACTCCAGAACACATTTGTTCTCACACTCTCGCACTCACAATAGAGTTCAGATCACTCCTCCCTGCGCCGTTCCTCTATCAGCCTTCCCGAACAGCGTAATCCTTCCATTTCATGGAAAATCTCACACATTTCACAATTAAGTCAAGTCATGAAGTTTTTCCTGTGAATCATGGATCAGTGGCTGATGCATTTTATCAGCTTTCGAAGGCATTTTTGACTACAGCTTGACACAATTTACACAGACTGGATGTTGTCTCAAAACTTTACATATACGCAGAAGAATGTAATACCAAAAACATTAACTTACCACACCCCTGGACATCTTCTGATTTCGAAATACTCGTCTCGATACAAATTTCAAGTTGAAAATGAATTGATTCATCGCGGGACACGTCGTTTTCGAAATGCTTTTCAAATTCCAGTTTTTCCCACTTGCAACGTCCGTTTGGCTCTTTATTCGCGGTGTAGGTACACATTTGGTGTCAGAAAAACAGTTTATAAAACTCGAATGACTTATTTTGGTCACATTTTCTAAGATTTTGGAATCACTTTGCTATCCTGTATACTGCCTCAAGTTCACAGACCACCACCTCCAACAAACCCGCCAATGTTCAATGTCAATCGATCCTCGAAACCAACCCGCTTCCAATTAGAGGTCTCAAGAAACGATGCCTCTCAAGTGTAGTATTCGATAATAGACCACTTCGTCCTCCCATCACACAGTGCAGCCCATTACTTATGCAGAACATGTCACCAGACACGACCGACAAGAGTCAAGGTCTCATCATCTAAGTGCAGTCATTGAACAATGCAACTGTATTTGTCGGCACAGCAGTAGCAGTGGCGGCGACGGCGGCGTGTTGCTAAACACCAACGCCGTGCATACATATTTACGTATCTCCTGTTTCAGGCACCGACAACAGGGAGACAAGCAAAAAACGACACAACAACTACAAGCAAGCATCCATAACATCCCAGGACGGATGTAATCTTTATGTTGTTACACGCCGGCATGGTTTCCCATGGGGGTGGTGAGAGCATGCGCTGTTTTCCTCGTACTCGAACTGAGAGTTTATAACTCAGGCATATATGTGGTGGGGAAAAGGACGATTGAGTGGTTTGCCGTGGTGAGTGGAAACTAGTATGATGAGCGTTTGTAGTATGAATATCTGGAGGGATTCTTAAGTCGTTGCACTAGAAAAGTTGTCTGGTTGAGTTTCAGGTGGTTTTCGTTTGAAGACAATCTTCTGACAGGGAATTGGAGAGCTTGGTGCTTCACAGGGGTGGCATGCAATTAACACAAAAATAAATTCATCTTATGTGAATTTTTATCGGGGCCTTCGGCGTGTGAGGCGACGATCTACTTGGTTTTCCGAGAGAGGGCTCTTTTATTCAATGTCTTCTTGAGCCGGAAAATGACACTGATTGGCAAGTGTATTTCTGCTCTTCGTGACTGTGAGGCCCTTGTAGAGAAAGTCATCGTCTTCTTCTTCCTGTGGCGCTACAGTCCGGGGTGGACGTGGGCCTCAACCAACATGCCTCTCCAGCCAGCACGATCTTTCGCCAGCTGCCGCCATTTGCGCACTCCAAGTTAGTTGAGGTCCTTCTCCACTTGTGTGCGCCACCTTAGCCTGGGCCGTCCTCTGTTGCATTGTCCCAATGGCTTAGATTCGAGGTCTTTGCGGGCCGGAGCAGTGGTGTCCATACGCTCTACATGGTCTAGTCAACTTAAGCGAAGACTAGGCGCATATCGCTGTACATTCCGTAGAGTTCGTCGTAAATCTTCTCCTCCAGATGCCATCAGCGCAAAGAGGACCAAAAACTGCACGCAAAATTTTTCTCTCGAAAAGATTAATGGCTTCCTTTTCCGCTTTTAGTAACGTCCAAGTTTCTGTGCCGTAGAGGAGGACTGGGCTGATCAAGCTGTTATACAAAGCCAGCTCTTATACTCAATTGCCTCTTGAGCCCAAAGAAACAGCGATTGGCAAGAGTAATTCTGCGTTTGATTTCGGTACCGGAGGAGCCGAGGTAGACGAAGTCCTTGACTAACTCGAAGTTTCCCCTGCCTAGTGTGACGCTCTGTCCGAGACGTCAATGTTGTGTGCCCTTCCTTGATGATAGCATGTACTTCGTCTTGTCCTCATAAATCACCATTTTAGCCGCTTCCGCTTCAATGACAGCAAACGCGTCATTGACGGCTTGGCTGTGTTCGTCCAATCACGTCAATGTCGTCGGCGTATAATAGGAATTGAACTGACTTTTCGAAGATCGGACCTCTGGGGTTGACTTATTAAGTACGCACAATCTTCTCAAGGATGATGTTAAAGAAGTCACATGACAATGCGCCGTCTTGTCTAAAAAGTCGTCGTCTTTACCTTAATCAACCCTACAGTCTACTGAAGTTAGAAACTCTTTTTCTCCTTCTTAAGTCTCTCAAGCTGGTGAGATCTCTGGCTAGCTGCCTCCAGTCAGTCACCAGGTTTTGCGAGTAAGGATGTTCGTATTCCATTTGTTAGGGAAATGAGCATTTTTTTTACACACAAAAGATGAAAATCAGGGGTAAGGAAAATTTACTCTTAGTCTTTGATTAACTGAGCGGTGCTAGGCCCTACCTGACAAGCTTCTCCAGATGACACGATTCCTTACCAGCGGCTTCTGGAGGAGTAGTTTCTGCACTTGTGCGGGGAGCAGTTCCTGCACTTGTGCAAATATGGAACCATTTTCATAAAAACCTGTGAAGCTATTGAAGAATGGTCTTAGTGGTTCACTTAAGACTTATTTTTCGATAACTGCCTCAGTCGAAGGGGTTTCTTTGCTTGTGGACATTGAGCAATTTTGTCAACAAGAGAACACTCCTTGATCTGTAGTTGATATCCTGACTTTGTACGCCACGATAGATGTGGGACGTCTAAAAATAAAGTCTAATTAAACTACAGAAAGTCATATCCAAGAGAAGTTCACTTATGACACATTTTTAAAAAACTTTGCGAAAGACCGCAGAGATCTGGTTCTATTGAGAGTTGAAGACGAAAAGCTGAACCATGTTTATGTATGTGCTGCCAGTCCCACAAGTTCATTCTTTGTTTCCTCCTCCGAAGGCATCTAAAAATTCTTAACTCGTACCCTTGTGGAAACTATCTAATTTCAGTTAATGTCTGGAGGCGATGCCAATCTCAGACTGCTCCATTTGCAGATATGCAGACCAGATAAGAAACCCCCCACATTGATGAGCGACACAGAGACATCTTCCTGTCGGCTTTCAATCTCTACAAGGCGAATATTCGACCTTGAAGGTGTACAGATCTTAAGTTTTTTCTTTGGCAATGAATCATGTAGCTTCTGATTAGTCTAGCAGACAAGATTGTGCTTGTCCAGCATTCACAAGACCAACTCAACTCAATTTCAATCTCAATCTCAATCGTATTTCTCTTGAGTCCATAGCTCGCTCTCTTAAACAACTCCACACCACCCCCAACTCCGCACGAAAGACCTAGGCCAATGTACTCCTGCAGCCGGCAAGTGCACCATCTTTGAAATGCACCCGAGCTGGAGTGACTTTCCACACTCACAACACATACACACACGCACACACGAGTTCCACTCAAGCAAACGCATCCCTAGGGAGTGCTAAACCAAAAAACCTGAATCCCGCACCAACACACGCGCAGACCCCTCTGTCTCACCGGCCGACAGCGTGCACAACGTGAACGGGAAACAAGGCGAAGCGCACTCAAAGTGTGAACGCTTCCCGGTTTCCCGGCGTTCGAACGCCGAGCCGAGTCTCAGTTGTCTTGAGTCGGTTCACGGACACGGTTGTGGTTGTTGTTCGCTTTCGAAAGGCTGTCTCTGCTCGATTTGTGCGTGCTAACGCAGTGCGTGTGTCTTGCTTTTCACCTTGGAGCTCTGAGACTGAATTTTTGCCTACCTTCAACCGGTTCTCTGAAGAGGAGCGCTCTGCTGCTCCCTCCGACGCCTCCCCACGCGTAATTAACTCTGACCAACACGTTCTTCGTGGTTAACGCGATAAACAATCTCTTGCGCGGCAGCGGCATTTCAATCGTTTGCATCGAATAGCCGGCAAATTGATATCGCGGCTAGTCATCGCATCGGTGGCCGCCATTATCCCCGCCACA
This sequence comes from Eristalinus sepulchralis, assembly GCA_944738645.1. Classification (NCBI taxonomy): domain Eukaryota; kingdom Metazoa; phylum Arthropoda; class Insecta; order Diptera; family Syrphidae; genus Eristalinus; species Eristalinus sepulchralis. Next base: position 67,062,836 of record OX122883.1, read on the forward strand.
GTTGTCAGTCGTCGCCGTCAGATCTGGCGTCCGCGTCTGCCCCAGCATTTGACTGGCGAGATCTTCTTCTGCTGCCCGGCCGGCACTTGTGTCGCTGCTCTTTGTTGTCGCGCATTTGACTTTCAACTTGGATTTGGATTTGTGTCTCTGTCGTGTGTGCGTGCCGCCTTGCCTGCGTGTGTCGCGTTTTGGTGTGCGGATTGGCAGAGGTTGACCTGCGTGAAGTGGATTTTGTGGAATTACTTGCACATGTGCTCTAGAACATCAAAGCCCTCGTTGTGCGTGTAAAAATAAAAGAAAAATAATGTTTCTCGGCAGCCGCGGCAAAGGTAATTGAACCGCCACAGACGCGTGGTGATGAGTGAGGAAATTCGTTTTCGGCTATCGTCGCCTCACTAGCTCACGACCGAGCCGAACGAACGCTGTGTAAATAAACAAAAACCGCCACCGCCGCCGCCCCCGCCTCCCTGTGCATCTTCGCCTGCAATAGACTGTGGTGTGTGGTGCTGAAGACGCCGCCACTGCCGCGCCGCGAACAAGAAGATATCGTCGTCGTTGTCGCTCGCTGGAAATTGAATTAATGTGTTCCTTTATCTATCTGAGGATGTTTATCACGTATTGAGGTGTGCGTATCGGGGGCCCTATCAGCCGACTAAGTGCATCCGTCAATCGATGCGCGTTTGCGCTTCACTTTGAGTTCTTCATCTTTAACTGAATTCTTCGTCATCGTGCGGGTCTTTCGGTTGTTTTTTTTTCTAATTGTTGTTGTTGTTGTTGCTGTTTTTATCGTTTTGTGGTGGTGCTGTCTGTGGATATCGTTTGAAGTGTGTTTACACAGGGTGTGAGGTGTGGATGGAATTTGAACTTTATGTTCTTGCAGCAAGTTGGTGAAGTGTGAAGTGGAAGTACATTTGGAGAGAGAACTCCAATCATCTTGTGAAGGGATTCCTGTTTCTTTTTTGAAAGAGATTCGAAATGGATTCGATAATTGGTTGGAAAACGTTCCACGGATACAGCAGTGTGATGGCGAGTGTCTTTCTGGGATTCCTTAGCCTCAGTCTAGCTGGTGAGTATTTGATTTAGAAGCTTAAGATTGTTTGTTAGAATCGTTGGGATTGGAACAAAATATTTGGTTTGTTTATGGTTTGTTTTTCAATTTTTGAATCACGTCTTGGTACCTCTCCATGTTCTGATAATTTGTTGCCATTCGTCTGGGGGCACGAAGTTATCTAGAAGTTCGATCTTGAAATGGTTGACGGCAATAAAGACTCTTCATTGCTGCCTGAGCACGTGAACCTGACTTGACGATAGGCCCCTGGAACTTTGTTTATGGCCACTTTTGGGGAGGTGATGTGGTGGCTGTGTTTTAATACCCAAAAATCGCGGGGAGAGCCGAGGTAAGTGGAACGTGTTGGTACACCGACTGGCCTGACTCAGACTACTGATTTGGCCAGGCGTTCCTCATCTCAGTGTAGATGCTGTGGGGTTCAGTGGTGATGTGTTAGAATAGCCAAACTCCTCACTAAAATTAAGCAACTGTCCCTCAAACATGAACTCATTCGGAACTTGGGTACCTTAGGCGTCTAGTCTCGTATTTCTAACGACACTTGAGGTAACGGACCCCCGTGATATACAAAAGGCCAGAAAGGGAGGTGATTACGTGGAACCAAATTCCACAACTGTCTGAGCACGTATCTTCTGATTGCCCTTAAGTTCAAGAAAACTCTAAAAAAGTGTTTGTTTTTAGAACTGCTGTTGGTTAGACAGATGGGTCTGGTGTGATGTTTTCCAAAGAAACTCGCACAGAAGCTGCTTGGAAGTGGGAACATTTTTTTTAGTTCAATACCTGGGTTAGGTGTGTCCAGGATCTCTTTAAAGAATTGGTCAAGAATTTTGCTGTTCAGTTTTGTGTTTGAAGCTTTCCCTTCTCAGACAGACTGTTGATAGTGACTGAGGATGATGTTCACTTTAATCAGACATTCGATCGGACTTAGAAACTGTCTTCCGCCTGTCAAGCTCGATGTCACACTCTATACTCCAGTACTTTACACAGAATCACACAGATAGGTTCAGAAATGTATTGAGACACTTATCATGATGCACAAGACCTGGCACCACAAGACACAACGCTTGGCAATTGGCGTTAATTGTCGAATTGTCGCTTTGCTGAGACTTTCAGAGTGATGCCAGCACACCTCTCAAACAAAAAATTTCCAGAATCGTTGGCATTGTATGAAATAAATCCAGATTTTTAATGAAGTGTACACCTACGACTCTCAAAGTTTCTAAATATGTTAGTCAAGTAACCTTAAAGCCTACTCCTTCAATAGACAGCAGCAACAGTCTTTAACAGACCCAAGCGGATAATTTTCAAGCAGCTGGAGATGTAGGCTCTATGGATAGACCGTTAAATTCAACAGTTTTGTTTGACTTCAGTCTTGAATTTGTTTATCGCCCTTTAATAGGGCGATGACGACCCCAAAAACCGTTGCTAGTAAAATGTTTCACTCCCTTGAACGACAATGAGCAAGAATTGCGCCTTTGTGACAGTCAAATTAAAGACTGAAACCAATCAAGGATGCTCAATTTAACGGTCTATCCACAGAGACATCATCTCCAGCTGCTGGGAGAGGCACAATCTGAGCATCCGCTCATTTTTAAGATTTGGTCGGATGAGTCTAATCTCACTGTTAGTTAGTCCGATCAACAAGAATTGAAACCCTTGGGACTGTGCCAACTACCTAAGTCTCCTTAACATCGCGTACCAAATCCTCTCTGTCGTTTTGTGTGAACGCCTGAAACTATTCGTGAACAATCTCATAAGTCCTTATTATTGCGGCTTCAGCAAGTCCATGTCGGATCAGATTTTCACACTGCGACAGGTTCTGAAAAGGGCCCAGGGATTGACACTCACCACCTCTTCGTCACCTTCAACATCGCATGTGATAGCGTACATTGAGATTCTGTGCCTTTTCTAATTTGGGCATTCCTACGAAACTAGTCACATTGTGATGGCTGATGATGAAGACTGTTGGCTGCTCCTTTAAGTTCAGTACTGAACTGAACGAAACTTTTAATGTCATAAAGGGCCTTAAAGAAGGTGGCGGGCTATCCTAAGAAATAGAGTCTTAGACAAGGAGACACGCTGTCATATGACTAAGTCAGCATCATCCTTGAAAAGATCGTGTGAAATTCACAAGTTAACCCAAGAGGCACAATCTTCCAAAAGTCCTCTTCCTTCAACTGCTGATTGACGTGGATGATATCCACTTGATCGAAGGAATACCGTCAACCATCAATGAAGTGGAGGCGGCTAAAATTTGTCTGCCAGTAAGCGGGGTTATAATGAAGCATGTCAAGGAAGAAGGGGGTCACAATGCTCAGAAAAAACTCTGAACCGACTTAAACAATCTGAACTTTGTTTCCCTCCAGTTTTGCAGTAGATAGGACCAACAACATGAGTACTAAAATTAAACGTAGAATTACTCCCTCCAATCGCTGTTTCCTTGCACTCAAAGAAGTAATAGAGCCCTCTCATGAAGAGTTAGGCTGACTTCGTCATTCACTAACTGACTGAGACCTTTAATGGCAAAAAGGGCTTTAGACAAGACACAAGACACTGTGAGTGGTCTATGGCCACTATGGCCATTCACCATAGTGAGTAAGAGCGTCGATTCAAATGTTGCAGACCCCAGACTTGATATCTTCGGTGGTTCGTTTCGCATTTTATTACTGACAGCCTTGAAAGAGTGTCAAGCGAGAGGGCATCACTTGTACAAGAAGCACTCTCTCGAATGCTTCGAAATATTGGTGGAAACGGGTATGCACTGAAAATCTTACTCTCTGGGATGCCTCCATCAAAGGGAGGTGGACGCATGTTCTCATCCCCGTTATCGAGACCTGGATATCAAGATCCGTGAGAGTCGGATCTCCTTTTCCGTGTTCCTTTCTGGACACGACTGCATCTGAAAATATCTGCACAGGTTTGGGCACGACAACTCGCCGCTGTGCCCACTATACCCAAACTTCGAAAAGGACGCAGAGCACGCAGTTTTTCACTGCAGCTGCTTTGAGCAACAGAGGCAGTGGGTGAGCCTACCAAGCGCCGACAATATGATCCCTTACATGATGAGATCTGTAGAGCACTGGAATGAGGTATGCTCATTCATTGTGAAGGTTCATTCAAAACTTAGGCAGGCTGAAGCAGAGGAATTCCCCCTAGAGCAGAGCTTGTGTCGTTAACCAACCCCGCGAAGTAATGCACAACGGCAGTTCCACGGGGTGAGTGGTTGAAGTGTGCACGCGGTGAATTAGTACGTAGGCGTTTTCCCATAATCCTTCATCTCTGCAGCTCGGGCTGCTGGTATTTTCGGAAGGTTAACAAATCCTTGGGCATGTCCCCAAAAAAATCTCTCAAAGAGTTCTAGTTTATTTCGAAAAGCTTTTCAAATTTTGCCGTTCGTAGTCTGCAAACAACTAAAGGTCTCCTCTCCTTGTGAGAGAACAATAGCACGCACGTCATGAGAAGTTGCTGAAAAAAATTGGCCCTGGTTTCTTGTGAAATGCAGCCCCACAGAATTGATTTATTTTGTGGACACCTCTACTCTGCTCTGAGGCACGCAAGAGGATGCCCTTGGTGGTTATTTCTGAGTTTTGGACTTGTTTGCAGGTCTGGCATCTGATGAAGAAAATTCAACGACGAACTCTATGGGCTGTAGGGCGGCGTGCGCCTAGTCAAACGTGTACGGATATAACACTTGGGATGGCTAGTCTGCTACCTTCACTCTCTATGAATCTGTGTCCTAGGGGCAACACATTAGAGGACGTCCTCGTCTAAGATGGTGGAGAGGATTTAGACAGATCTTAAGCGACTTGGTGTTAATGATATGGAGTCACTTAAGGACCTACGGTTGGCTACAGACAATCGTATATCTAGTAGATGTAAGCGCATAGTCCCAGTGGCTTCTACAGTCAGCGCTGTTAAGAATGCTCCGGGATCATCTGTTTCACTGTTGCAGTGTACAGTTTGTAAGATGACAAGCAACCTAGAGGCTGATCAAACAATGCAACCTCTTGATAGAAGTTAGAAGCTATGCCTGTGTAGAGCCTTTCAAACAAGTGCTCGTTCGACTCAAGTAGATAAGTGTCAAAGGAGCACCATCTAGGGTCAAAAAACCGCAAAGACCCAACATACCGATGAGATTTTTCTAATTTTCCCAATTTAAGGATTTCAGACCAAAAGTTAGCAGTTAGCAAGTTAGTTAAGAGCAGGTCCCAAAACTGATTGACAAAGTTAAGCGAATGGATTCTGTCAGATTACAGTGCCAGGACACAGTTCCTTACATGATTCTGTGTCGCTAAAGACTTCATCCTCGATAATCAGGAAAATCTAACTTGCCCCGGCTCAGGTATACCCAAATATCTACAGAGTACATAAATCCTTTGCCAGAAAACAGAAAAAAAAAAATCAATCTCCTTCCCGTGCCATCAAGGCATCACATTTCAAATGTCATATCGTGAAGTTTTACTCAATCAAGATCCTTATCATTCCGGTGACTTGACAGGGAGAAAGGATCAAATCAAAATATATCCCTAACCCCTTCCATTCGCAGTTCGCAAATCATTTGCACACGAATCCAAGTTTCAAAACGTTCTGCATATTAGATTTCATCATCACCACCCCCACCATCAACACCCTCAGCAGTCGGGCCCCCATGCGGCGTCTCCTCAAGTGCTGTGAAAATATTGCGAATCCTTCGAGAGCTATTGATACTCAAAGACACAATTTTCCGCGAATTATCCCCTCACCTCGTCCTCCAGGATACAAAGCCGGCATCGAAGTGATTTACCGCGTGTGTGGCGGGAGGAGAGAGGATTAACTCAGGTGCAAGTATCAAAGGAAATCGAATTGATCTAAAGGATTTCCTAACGCACACTCTTGGGTATCTCTTCACCCTCCCACCCCTACCCTCATCACATCAGGCCACAATTAATGTGCGTGCGATACACGAGAATGAGGTCGACGCCACTGCTGACAGACACCACCACCAAGGATAATTAACATCACTTTTGTGTGTGCGGAAAATTGGACAAAAAGGACAATAATCACCACTCAGCCTAAAAGGGACTGTTGTCGCTTGACTGTGTGTGGCCTGTGCGTATGTGTGTGCAACACAGAGATTGCAAATTAATTGCACACTCAACAGAGTGACTCGCCCGTGTGCGGAACATTTGCTCGAGGATATGCAAGTGTGTCCTTGTCGATGATTTCGGTCATATTTACCTGATAATGAATTTTCCATGCAGACGCACAGGCGGCGAGCGGCTGCCGATGTGTGGCAAGCAGCAAAGCCACGGCAGGGGGGGATGAGGGATAAATGCGGTCGTAGAGAGAGGTAGTTCAAAGGGATATCGTGCTGGTAGTAGCGCATAATGTGATTTGCGGCTACATCAGAGATCTCTTTATAGATTTTCGATTTTGTGATGGCTGTGTGTGGGGAGGTTGTTGAACTGTTGGTTTTCGGGTTGGAGGTGGACACTAGTTGCTGGAGTTGAGTGGAGTCCTTAGATCTCCTCAAGGAATGTGCATAACTCCAACTTAATTGAGGATTATGAACAACCTCCAGTCTCACGCAAACGGTCAATGAATCGCAACAAGGTTTCCCAGCTGTCAACCGCAGAGCAAACAAAGAACACAATCATCCGAACAAGTGTCGCAAAAGGTCAGCACAACCCAACTCTGCCCCGAGATTATTCTCGTGCTTCAACAAAGCATCAGATGGCCCTCAAAGTTTAACAAACATAAAGACGTCCCTCTAATTTGATTCAGTCTGGGTCAGATAACCCAAGAGCCCGTTGTCGTCGTCGTCGTCGTCGCCGTCCACTTCCTCCCGGCTTATGATTTATGACAATTCCATCCATTTCGGCTGCGAATCATTTTGCATTCATCATGTTGGTCCGCTGCCATTTACACGTTGTCTCCGTCTGCCGCTCGATTAAGGCCATCCAGCCATCCCCCCCCCCCCGGCGGGGGGGAATCCTCTCAAAAACTTCCTCCACATCTCGACGAAATCCATAAAAATACGAAACTTTTCCTTTTCAATTTCAATTAATCCCGAGTCATCTGTGATCAACTTGAACCGCTTACTGGGCACACAGACAAAAAGGATACATTCCAGAGGAGTCGTCCTCCTCCAGGGTCTGGCTTCTTTTTCGAAGGAAACTTCTGTTGGCTGTGTGTTCTTTTTTTTTTTTTTTTTTTGTTTTGCGTTTCTTTTGCTGAAATGTCGTCTGCGATGTGGTTGCGACGTCGTCGTCGCGGAAAGAGTGTCCTCTGTTCGATTGCAGCTTTGTGACTCGTAGTTGCAGTGCGCCCGTGATTCCCATTGTACTCGCCTGTCACCAGGTCTCTCCTTAGCTCCCTCCTTCAATAACCGGAGCACAAAGGAGCACAGTCCCAGTTGTAGAGGGACGCGGTGTAGAGTTTGTGCAAAAAGCACAAGGAAAAAGGTCTCTGTGCTCCTTGCTCATGGTGCCCCCTTTGGCGTTGTTCACTCGCCGTGCTGCCATAAATTTTGTGCGACTCACATGCTCCATGTTGTCTGACTGTTTGGCTTTAATGCACTCAGGAGTGTGGCATTGTTTTTGTCGGGCTGTGCTGTGTGCGTCCCTTTTCATTGCGCGATGTGGAAGTGAAAGACAACATTGACGCCAAAGGTTTTCACTGGAATGTTTCTTTTTTCGTTTTTGGATACCCACTTGAGAGAATTATCGATAAAAACAAAACGATAAACAAGAGTTCCTATTTTTGTTGCTTTCCAGTGCGCACCCCTGTCGTTCGTCCTGTGGCTGGGGTAAGAAAATTTGCATGATGCCATGCAAATGTTTCTTTGGCGTTCGTTTCTAGTTTTTCTATTTCAATTATCCTCATGCGGGGCATGCGTTTCGGGAGGGTTTTTCAACATTTTTCGCCGACGACGATGACGATGCTGAATGAGTATACCACTGGTAGCGGGACGGCGATGAGAAGGTGGGTGGAGATAAGTTTTCTGCTGAGTTACTGAAATCGAGAGTGACCCTTGGTCTGTTACTTTAAGTAATGAAAAGCAAACTTCTTCCATCCGAACATGGAATTGGGTAGACTTTTGCGAAAAATTAGAGACACAAGTGTTTGAAGTCGATAAGGGGGTGGAACGGTAAAAATACAAGGGTTCTTCGGGTTCAGACTTTACCAAGGTTCCATCGAAGAAAGGACTTCTCGGTTGCCAATAATTAGTTTCATTGAATAGTGTCTACAGGCTTGTGGCCGTATGCGCCGGTGCTCGAATGAAGGTGAACAAGTCCCAAGTTATGACCATTTCCAAAACGCCTGTCCCATTGAAACAAGTGAAAAAGTTTAAATGTCTTCACGAGCGACGAAAAATGCAGCATTGAGCTTCTTTTTAGGATTGGCCAACCTGGTCCAATTTTGACGCAGTTTGGAAGATCATTAATAAGGAAGACCGACCTAGGTATCCGTTTTTAACTCTGTGGCCCAATCGTCAATAGCCGAAAGAATACAAGCAGCGAAAATAAAATTTCTCGTTGCTTTTGTGGGAGTTACTCGTTTGGATAGGGTGAGAAACTTAATGGCGAGCAGCTACGTCTTTGAACAGAAAGGGCTATACTTCGATGGTTTAGCCCCGTGGTACAAAATATTCCCCTGAACGACTTCCGAGGCGTGCCTTACATGCGATTCCATCAGCTAGGCGACCGCTTGGCAGATCCAGGACGCGGTGGCTGAATTGAGTTTATGAAGTTGTCTGGTTACGCTTGGGATTATCTCCTTATGAACTAGAGTCATGCGACCCATGATGTCGATAATTCTTAATGCAAGGACTTTAAAAATGTGTATAGAATAGGATTTGACGCTTGTGATTGTGTCCAAGTGTCCAATAGAAGCTAAACAATTTTTTTTATTAACTAACTACCGACCTGTGAAAGGTCTCTGACTAAAACACGGTTTCCTTGTATACCCTGTGGTCCGGGCAAACTGTTTCTGTCTTGTCCAAGTGCTCTGGCATCCGTAGTAGCTTGGGGCTTGTAATGATCGATTCTTCTTTTCTGTGAAATGTGACTCAAAGATCTTCTTTACTGGAGCGTTGTTGTAGCTCTTGTTCAAAAACAAGCCTTGTTCCCCGTCCAAATTCTTGTCCCAGTTCGCGGCCAAGTTCTGGTCCAAGGTTTTGTTCAAGTTCTGGTGCAAGTTCTGGTCCAAGTTATGGTCCAAATTCTGATCCAAGCTCTGGTCCAAATCCTGGTTCGAGTTCTGGTCCAAGTTCTGGACAGTATTCTGATCCAGCTCTGGTCCAAATTCTTGTTCAAGTTCTGGTCCAAATTTTGGTCCAAGTTCTGGTCCAAGCTCTGGTCTAAATTCTGGTCCTAGTTCTGGTCTAAGCTCTGGTCCAAGGTCAGTGCTAGTTTTGGTCCAAGTTCTGGCCCAAGTTCTGGTTCAAGTTCTTGTCCAAGTTCTGGTCCAAATTTTCGAACAAATTCTGGTCTTTTGGACCAAATTCTGGTCGAAGTTCTGTTCTTAATTTTGGACCGAGTTCTGGTCGAAGTTCTAATCTATGTTCTTGGTCTGGTTCAAGTGCTGGTCCAAGTTCTGGTTCATGTTCTGGTTCAAGTTCTGGTCCAAGCTCTAATCCAAGTTCTGGTCCATAACAAGACACGAAATGGATTATTTATAGATGACAGTGTGAATCGAAATCCAAGATCAAGTCAGGATAGACGGCCAGAAACGTCTCTCTGCGTGTTTGATGATTTGATTGATAGGGAATCAGATCTTTTACAATAATCCTTTCTGATAAGTACTTAGCCTCACCTGCCGATGGTGCAACTATCACAAGAGAGAGTTCTAAAAGCACGCTCTACTTGTCAGACCCTTTGAAAAACTGCACCGGAGCACACAGACTCGACTGAGTTAGCAAAGAGGCAACCGCGAAATGTATCCGAACAATAAATCGGTGCAGCAAATCCTTGCACCGTTGGTCACTAGTGACAGCGCAAGTTTTTCTTAGAACAAAAACAATGTTCTTTAAGAGTTAAGCGGTTCATTTCATTCCGCATGGGTATGGTGCTGACTGTCTGTGGAAATTTCAAGCAGGAAACAGCTGTCAGTGTCAAAATAACCTTTGACCTTAAAACCAACCACTTGATGGATCACCCTACAGGCAGTGGAAGCAATAAAAAAAATGTTCCTATCATTCGCTTTCTCTATGTGATTTGATTCGAGGACTTCCCTCTGTCCTACCAGAATGCAGTTCCACTTTCACCGTACTTTAAGCCTCACCTATCTAACGGTTCTGCTGCGTGGCACCAAACGCTTCTGCTGCGTTACAAAACTGAAAATTTACCTAAAACTGCAGTCTCTCTCGAACAACAACAGAATCTCAGGGAAAATCGATCAATTCAAAGTCAATTTACTTCCCGCTTCCCATCACGAATCAAAGGCCACACTCTTATTTCCAAAAGGAAGTCACCTCAAACAGATTCCGAGCAGTTTTCGAAAAAGAAAAAAAAATTCTCTCAAGTAGCTTACTCCTTCAATGCGCCCTCCTCCGACCTTCCCAAACGGTATCACGTTCCCCTTGAGAGTGTCACCCGAATATTGATCGCCTGTCACTGCCACTGTCATCAGCCCTAATGAAAACATATTAACGAGATGAGCTACTGCTTGTCAACAGCTTGGTTGCTTTTGATTTTTATTCTCTGTTCCCTGACACCCCTTGCTAAACGAAACTAAATGGCGAAGGATGAAGGAGGAGAGAGGAGAGAGAGGGAGAGTGAGAGAGAAGGGAGTGTTTTAAGCAAAAGGATGTCGAAAGGAGCAAAGGACACGCACTTGTAAATCCAGATTAGTAAGCAACCAGGCAAGAGCGTTGACGGTTTCTTGAAATGTTTTTCTTTCCCACTTGTGCCCCTCTTCATCGCCCGAGATTTAGTTGTCCTGTGACACATGTTTACAAATTTTGCTCAACTCATACTTTGTCCCCCCTCCCTCTTGCACGGGGTGGGGGATATCCAATTACATAACAGGTACAATGAGGTCTTGTCTCGCAAGAACTCCGAGTCAAGTGTTGTAGGACATAAGGGGGTCGTGTAGTGTATACACAGTTTGCAGTGGTGAAGAATAGTTTTGGTTTTCTTTTTGGTGTGTGTGTGTGTTTTTTTGTGTTTTTGGAGTTGAATCCTTTTGTGAACTCTCATGAACTCCAGATGGAAGATGGAGGGATTGATGACAAGCACATGATGGGAATTCGAGAAAGGGAAGGTGAAAAGAGAAAGAAGGTTTTATGGAAGTTGTGAAGGAGCTCAGGCAATTGGAGACATTTGACGCCAACAGCAAACAAAGAAGTTAATAAACCTTCATTCTTCAAAAGCGCCAACTCAAGAGACAGGATTTTCCTCAGAGAAGATCAATCCGTTGGTATAGAGACAAATTCGTGGTGGATGCAAGACAGCTTGGCTTTGATGAATGAAAGCAGTAAGCGCGTAACATAAGGCTGCCATAGATCAGGCTAAAGCCCTCCTCGAGTCAATGACCTGTTTAAGTAAGTTATTGATCTTCAACAAGAGTTCACCTCTGCGGTGACGTTAATGAACCGACACAACCACAAACAGTGGACTGTATAGTGGTAGATCAATAACCTCTGGTTTGTGATCCTTCTCTTGCAGGGAGTGCAACATTGGTGGGAGGAACCGAGGCGAATTTTAGATGTAGGGGAAAGGGGACAAGTCCGAAGTAGTGGTTACTTCAGAAACACCTGTGCACACTTAGAGTGCATTCCACTTGCAAGTGGAGTCCCATTGAAGCAGATGGAAAAGTTTACGTTTTTCGGGGTCCTTTCCACGAGTGGCTGAAGCTTGAGCTTTCTTTTAGGAATGGCCACCTGGATCAACTCTGAAGCAGCTTGGATGATCAGTAATGAGGAAGGCTGAGCTTGGTGTCAAAGTCAAGATATTGGTTTTTAACTCAGTGTTTGTCCTAACTCTCGATGATCGAAAAAATAAGATCGAGGATACAACCTGCCGCAGGATTTACTCGCCCAGATGGAGTGAGCAACTCGAAACTGCGGGGTTGAACTCAATGTTGAGCAGCTACTTCTTCGGACGGAAAGGACTGTACTTTGATGGCTTGGTCACATGGTACGCATGTCGTCCACATCATGTGATGTGATCTCGCTCGGCAGACTCAGGGCGAGGTGGTTAGATCAAGTCTATATGGTTGCCTAGTTCCGATATGGAATAGGTCCTGATGAGTTAAAGTCAATGGCGGAGGAACGAGCGGAGGTCTCTTGTGTGTGCATTTCCCCCCTAAGGAACATACGGGCACTGACAGTGAATACGATGATAATGACCCGCACACATTTCATACACATGTCACTTAATTTTTTTCAAACAACTTGTGCAACAGGTATCCTTACTCCATTCACACACAACTAGATGAACACAAATGACGAGTTAATTTCTTGTGTTTTCGAACAATGACGCACACTTTCCAAAATGGTCCACAATTTGCGCCCTTTATAAATTCTCTACATCTTTCACCTAACGTGGACATAAAAATGCCTCAAATCCAGCCGTGTATTTCAGATCCTGACCAACTTCGTTAACCCTTCTCACGCATAAAAAGTGCTTAAATCTGCCCGTCTCAGGAACAGAAAAATCTCTGTCTCTCCCTCTAATTCTCCCATTTAATACACGGCCGTAGCACAAGTTAGAGTGAAATCTCATCAACTGCTAAGAATCGATTACCCCGGTTAGTGCCGTGGGTTTTCTATGTTGCAATTATTGTAGACAGTGTTGGTCTACCCCGGTTATCCGAGGAGCGCCATTTTGGCAAGGTACTAGTTTTAACCTTAAACGGCAATCACCTTTGCCTACCGTTTAAAATTCTATCCTCAACGCGGACGTAGATTTAGTCGTTTTTTTAACAGAGTTTTATGGCACGCAGACAGAATATCAAACAAAAATCCTCAAATGCCAAACTCCCGAAACACCCGATATGCTCAAAATTTCAAACTGCCCAATATCCTACAAAGACCAAAATTTTGACATCATAAAACTCAATGAATATGTCAAAATAGAAAAGTTGGCATCACTGGAATTTACCACCTACTCCCAATCCTACCCAGTAATCCCAGTAGGATGTTGCTTTGGAATGGGGCAAAATGGGCCCTCCTTACTGGAATATTTCTTTCGGGACTGTAGTCGCGAGTTTTGCTCTTCGGAATTTTGATCATTTTTGAATTTGGGACATTTTCACCGGTCGGAAATTTGGGCATTTCTGAAATTAAGGCATTTCTGGAATTTTTGGTATTTCGGAATTCGCACATTTACGGATTTTTGGCCTGATTTTGGGCCCTATTTGACTTAACACATTTCATGATTTTTGTATTTTCAAGCTTTTGAGTTTTTTTTTCTACAACTGTAACCACTTTCGCTTAAATCACGACGTATGGGACTATCTGTTTAAACGAATTGCTGTTATGCGTCAGATGCTTGCTTTACAACTTGCCCTCCGTGTCTTTCCCGAGGTGGGAGTGCATTACACAACTCCAATTAGGCTAAGTTAGGCAGATTGTGATTCAAGGCGGATTCGAGATCTCCTATCTTCTAATCTGAAGTTGGCTAGAGGCTTTAACGAAATTTCCAAATTGGCTGAAGCTGTTTCGCTCAGTTTAATCAGTCGTTGAGAAGAAGTGTGTGTTCCCCCAAATAGATTTTCCTTCGCCTAAGGAGAGTGGCTCGGCTCCTTCTCCTCTTTGCAACTACGACAGAAGTGGTTGTGGGATCTTATCTTTTTTAAAGGTAGCCAATGACACAAAGCCCAATCTTAACAACAGAAAGTGCTCAAAAAGATAAGCTGTGTCTAATCCATTTAAGGACAGTAAGCGTCCAGTTTGGTCCAAATCAGCGTGGTGGCATGACAAATTCCGATACCGGTTCTTAATCGTGTGCAGTTGAAAAATTTGCTTAGCTGCAGCGAATCTCATTAAACTCCTAACGGAGATCTGGCGAATCCATTGTCTCGAAACGGACCGGGTCTTGAGTTTCACATAAGGTGAATTTTAAAGTCATTGGGCATCTCTGTGATCTCAATTATAGCTGTTTGGCTGTCGGAACAAATGGCATCACGTTCTTTTTTTTAACCAGGAGACTGCCTCCTTAATCGTAAACATTTCAGCATTAAATAACATACTCAACAATGCGTTGGCAAGTTGAAAAAAATGTTAACATTGAGGTCGACTCCTTCCTTTATCCTCGATCTGTCCGTGAAGATTCACAAAGAACCGTCCAGGGACTGGCAGTTAGACTCCCTAGAGGTTATGCTGGTTGAGAAATTCTTCTTAGAGGTGAGTTTGGGTGGGGTGAGATAAATGTTCACTGAGTTAGAAATTTGGGAGTGTCCACAAAGTCGAACGGCTGTACAGGACCCCATTTGCCTGCCTACTGAGTCTAAAGGAAGGTAAAAAACTGGTTGTTTACCAACACTGACGGGTGGGCAGGTTAACGGATGGATGGGCTGGCTGATCATTGCCAAGAGTCCTGTCCACCATACCGAGACCGTGTAGAATAAGTCATACAACTGGAGTGTAGATTCTGTAGAAAACGGGCACCTGAAGACTCAATTTAAGGCAGTACAGACCCTCCATGAACAAATTCCATAGACCACTTTTGTATGTTAAATTTCAATGGTTAGACCCGAGGAAATTGTGCTCCAAAGTGAAGCAAATGTCTCACTCTAACTGCTTCAAAATCGCCAGGATAGCTCCACAAAGGGCACACTCTCTTATTGTCGCCAACGACGGACAGTAGTTTGTGGAAAGTTACAAGAAGTGTCCCAACTTCCTCTCCCAGATATCCAAAATGAATCAATTCCTTTGAATTGAAAATATTTATCGCCTCCTCTAATCCATTGAAAGATCGCCCTCCAGGTACGTGACCTTTCCTCCCTTAATTAAGACCACCTTTCGTCGCAACAATTAACGGAAAAGTTTCAATTGACTCCCCCCCCCTCCCCCAACACCATTCACAGCCAGGATCGAAAAACTAACTCCAAGTGTCAAGTGGGAATTTATCACGCTTCACAGGAACTGAGTGCGAAACAATTGAATAAACATCTTGTGTGGCGATGGCGGTGGCGTGTTGGCGGTGGCGTTGGCGTTGTGATGACTCCCAACCGACCCGGGACACTATTAAAATTCACAACATCACCCGTGTCTTGCCCCCTCATATCCTGCCGCACACCGCACACAGAAAAAATCTCTCCCCCTGACTGTCGCTAATTAATTTTTCTTCCGATTCAGCAAGACGCCAGTGTCCATCAATAAACAAAAGCCCAGCCCTCTAGTGAATGCCTGCCGAGAGTGTGAACAGTGTGTGCTCCAGAGCGCGCACGGTGCCGACAGAAGCAGCAGTTGCGGCGCGGTATCTCTCGACTCGACCTCTCATTCTCATCCTCGTCCTCGGCTGGTGTTTCAGTCTTTTTTCTGTTTTTGTCTTCGTCATCCTCGGTCGCATTCGATGCGGATTTCGTATTCCGAGCACACACACCCGCCCCGACACATATGAAAAACGTTTTTTTTTGCGTTTTTTTTTGCTCGTTCTTCTGCTTTTTGTCGGTTTTATTATTATTACTCCCCGTCTCGTGGTGGAGCAGGTCTCCGCCGGCTCTGAAGGGGCATGGCAAATCGATTTCATCCGAAGAACGAATGTCTGGTGGCTTCTCGTGATGACGACGACGTTGATGATGTAGCCCCTCAAAGTTTAGCAGGCGAGTTTGCCTTTCACAGCACAGGATAGGAGGAACAAAACAAAAAAGGAGCGTCGGAGCAGGCGGGGAGCGCACAGCACTACGAAAATTACGATGATGATAGCCTTAGAGAGTCTGGATACACATATGCGGGGTCTCCTCTGCTCCGGCGGCGTCGCAGGCACCAGGTAGGTAATTAGGCTGACTGCTGACGAAGATTATGATTCTGCCGGCACCGAAGTCATAATCAAGGTTCTCAGTCGGTACATCCGCGGGCAGAAGACCGACGAACATGCCGGGAGGACGATGACGACGGCGGTGTTCACATAGAACCCGGCTGCACACACACGTCCATGTAATATGCGAGGAGCATCGTCGTCGGGTGAAGCAATTACGGAATTAAGCGTCGAACGCGGTGGGCGGGGCGAGACTTTTGGCGGCGGCTGTGGCGGTGGTGTTGTAGCTGTCGGCTCCCCTCGCAACCTGTCCGCTTAATTGCGGCCCATCGGTCTTCGCATCGAGATTTATGTGACATGCAGATACACTTAATAGAGCCGAGGAACGGCGTTTAATAAGTGTTTTCGGTGGGAATGGTTTATTAGATCGTAATAATCGCGATGCGGACCGGCGTGTAAAGATTATAATCGAGTTAAATCGGAGGCGCAGTGTGACGGGGAATGAGTTATTTTCTTTGAAGAGGCAGGCAGCCGGGATAAGACTCTATTTGGGGTTTTTGGGATGTTTCTGCAGCGTATCTAGGCGTGATTGGCTTCTAGATTTGAGTCAGAGTTTCAAAGTGTTCTTCTAGGAGCTTACAGACTCTCTCCTCTGCTCCCCCCCTCTCCTCTTCCCAAACATATGCCTTCTCATACCCTTACAACACATACCTGTGCGCTAAAAATCTCAATTCGCTCCCTCAGCATCGCTTCACCGCACCCCTCCAGCAGTCACAATCACGAAACTCATCCCTTTTAAGCACATTCAACAGCATTCGATAACATTGCAAATCCAGTTGTGTTCGATTGAAAAGCAAAATCCCCCAGAATCCTTCTCGAGCCGACAGCAGATAAGAAAGTGGTCACGCTGGCTGGACATCAACTGCTCTCGTGCGCATTCAAATTGATGCCTTCTCCTTCGCTGGATATTCCATTTTGAAGTGGGTTTTCGCGTGCTCTTGTCCCCCCTCCGAACGGGATCGAAGAACAGCGAAATTCAATTAAGTCCAACTGAATGTAATGGGATGCCCGCTTTTCAGCGAATGGCCGCACTCAAAGGAGGCGCGCACGCATCCGATCTTAGGGGGAGAGGCCCCTTCGCAACCATAAGGGAAACGAACGATTCAATAGACGGCGTTGTTAATCCTGGAAGCGACGTGTGTGCATGGTCAGTCAATTAAGCGGAAAAGGAATGAGAACGTAAGAAAAACAAAGTTGCCGTGACCACAAATGGAAGACGGAAGAGACTCTGGGATGCTTTACCTGACCACCGGAGGTTACGAGTTGAGGGAGAAAAGTTTTGTGGGATGATACCAGAATGATGAGTCATTGCAGTGGGAGTTGGTATGCGTAAGGAAGAAACCTCATTTACATGTAGATGCGAAAATAGGTGAAGGTTTTGTTTAAGCTGCGAAAAAGGACTTGAATGGAAATGGACCAGAAGACTAGGAAATTTTCACAATTTAGGCCAGATTCACAAAAAGGTCAAAATTAAAAAAAAATAGGCTAGAAATATTGTGTGCGGTGAAATGTACGATTCCAAAAAGTGTCAAATTTGGCACACTCTTGAACGCAAAAAGCCTGAAGATTGAAAATACCGAGGAGCCTTGAATTGGAAAAGCAACAAATTACAAAAATTTCGGCATGCCAGGAGGCACATTTTGCAGGAGGATCATTCTTAGAGGATGCTCATTCTTACAGGAGGCTCATTCTTAAAGAAGGACCATTCTTAAATAAGGATCATTTTTAGAGGAGGATCATTCTTACAGGAGAGTCATTCTTACAGGAGAATCATTCTTACAGAAGGATCATTCTTAGATGAGGATCATTGTAAGAGGAGGATCATTCCTACAGGAGGATCATTCCTACAGGAGGATCATTCTTAGATGAGGATCATTCTTAGAGGAGGCTCTTTATTAGAGGAGGCTCAATCTTAGAGGAGGATCATTCTTACAGGAGAATCATTCTTACAGACGGATCATTCCTAGACGAGGATCATTCTTACAGGAGGATCATTCCTACAGGAGGATCATTCTTAGAGGATGCACATTCTAAGAGGAGGCTCATCCTTAGAGGATGCTCATTCTAACAGAAGGAACATTCTTACAGGAGGATCAATGTTTAAGGAGCAGGCGGCTTATTCTGACAGGCAGTACTTTTTAGAGGAGGCTCTAGAGGACGTGTAGCTGAATGACGGATACTATTACCACTTAATCCCAAGAGCTTGTATTAAATGTATGGAACGCTCAAACATTGAATGGATGGCTATAACAAAGGACCCATATTTTTATTCCCTTGGGTTCATGTTCAGCAGCGATTTGGCTCTGTTTACATTTGGTACCATCCGCAAGACGGGCTCCATGCCCATCGATAGATTTTCCGTTTTAAATTTGATCTTGTTTCAGAAGTCCTCGCTGGACACGGATATTCCCCTCTCGTCTACAGGGTAGCACTTCTGTCAGATCGGGTGTTGAAGAAGTTCCTTACCATGCATTCATTATGTAACGAAGCAGTTAATTTTGCAAGCATTGAAGCCTGTCCGAACGGCTGCTGTCCTTAGGCTTATTGGCCACTGTCTTGCTGTTAAAGGGGGAGAAATAAAACTAAGCGAAGTCGTTGGTGTCGATCAAAAAGAAGCCATTATTTCAAAACATGTCTATCTTTACATCTTGCTCAGGCGGAGGCGAAGTTAACGTATAGCAAGTGTAGCTTCCCGTGTAAGGACCCCACGAGCTGGCCAAAGCACACTTTCCATACATCTCTCAAATGCACTCGCCGATATTGTCCTTCCGAATTAAGACCCTTATCCTTGGACCTTTGAAGTTAGATAAACACCCTCTCCTTGGTCACAGTTTCATCCTTAAGCGTGTGAAGTTAAAACTTGAGGTGCCTTCGAATGACGAAAAGGAAGAAAATACCCACATGCTTAAGCTTGAAGGCCTCTTTGATAAAGATGAAGCGGCAGAATTCCAAATATCCAAGAGACTTTATCAAAACCTGAATTCTCTGCTTCGTCAAGTGCAGTTTCCTTTATAATCTTCTGCATCAACCACTTCTTTCAGCCAGTCTTGAAATTAAATTGATTACACTGCCCATCGTGATCATCACGCCAAGCATCTAATTGGGGGCAAGAACGCTTCCAAACACGTTCTGCTGGCGTGCCAACCTTTGGACGAGGTTAATTGAATCTCCATGTCCATGATCGGTCGGTAGATTGCGAATCAGCTCCGTTGGTGGCATGACAACATCCTCACCATCGGGCGCATTGATGTCGGTTAAGTGAAGGTATCTTATCGGGCTGCGAACGACTTTACGACTACGGATAAATAAAACACCAGCAAGTTGCCTGTCACATTTTACAGTTTATTTCCAGGACCTACTACCAACCATTTCGGACCTAACCGCGGGTCATGCTCTGAATCCACGGCAAATACTTGCGTAAGTAGGTGAAGACGGTCGGGAGGCTCTGGGTGCAGCTCGGCGAGTACATCGAGAACAGCCCGATTATCTCATTCTTTGCCGGCCATCCTACAATCAGGCCATTTCCGAAGTCCCTGTCGCATGGCGTGTCCGGGTTGTCGCCCCACGTCTGAACGCACAGCTGGTTGTACTCGTTGAAGTTGCTGATGCCCAGCGCTTCTAGGCACACTTTGGCATCGACCACCTTGAACATCCCGTACTTCAGTGTCACGTCTTCGTCTCCATCAACCATCTCATCCGGGAATCCTGGCATCACCGCGAACTTATTGTTCAGATCCGTTAGCGCTTGTGTGGAGATGTTCACCGGGGCGATGCTCTGCGAGAAGACCAACTGCACGGGGATCTTGATAAGGGCAAGGTCGTCGTAGTTCGTCGGATAGAGGAACACTCGGTCGCTGTTCACCGAGAGGCTGAAGTAGTCGCCACGGTTGTTGGAGAGGTACATCTTCCCGAAGTGCAGGTCCAGGCGGGGGCTATCCCTGATACAGGCGGCAGAAGTGATCACCCACTGGGCGTTCAGAATTGAGCCACCGCAGCGTTGGTCCGACTGAAACGGAACGATGGTGACGTGGTACGAGAACTGACGGAGAGTATCCACATTTTGCCCGCCAGCGAGGCGACCAACTGGTTCGGCGCCGATTGCCGCGAGCAGAGTCGCAAAAGTCACGCAAATTGCTGCCACTTTAAATGTCTTCATCTTGTCACTGTTGGGGAATGCGATTTGGCGCGGTTTTTATACGCACGGAAGCTCAGCCGAAGAGCTGATTAGAAGTTGTTAACAGCCGTGTTCGGCCGTATCTCCGGAAGAGGTACATGACCTAATTGAGCGGAGGGGCTGAGTCACGTCCTAAACAGGGTCTAGGTTATCAGAGGATGGCTGAGGCTCAGCTGACACATGAACACAACACGAAATTCAAATTGAAATTCTTGGAACTCCCCTACCGCCCTCAGCCCCCCTCGAACCAGCCAATCAATCGTGAACGCAAATATTTCCCGTTGATTGAATGCAAAACCAACCAATCCGCCGCCTCCACCCCCTCTCTGCGAGTAAACACACCGCGCAGAAAAGGAATAATTTGCATTCTTAATGGCGGAAGCGTACACAAATTATTACACCAGAGTGGGGGGCGAATAACTCGCACCCAAAGGTAACCGCAGTTACGTCGTCGTCGAAAAGAATAATCCTTTCGCTCGCTTGCTTTGAATGCGCGCCCACAGGCAACGGCCATCTCATCCGTCAGGATGCAGTCAATTGTGAAATTCAATTTTTCAGCACGACACCAGAGAGCACACAGCTCTGCGCGAGCCCGAGTGTGTGCAAAACTGAAAGCTGTTTGGTTTTGGTCCCTCGTGGCTCCCGCAACCACCTTAATTAATCTGACAGCTCAATATTGTCTGTTCAAAAGATTAATGATCGTCAAAAAAGGAAAACACCACTTGTAGGTGCGTCCGCGGCGGCGGAGGGAGTGTGACGCGAAGATAAATACTTGCGTGCGGTTTTTTTTTTGCCAGTGCGAAAATTGCTTCGTATTGCAGAAATTTTTCGCGTAGCCAGTGGCAGGAATTATTGCGTGGTGGAGCGGCTTTGTAAACAATCGGCGGGCGAGGAATGTTTGCGAAAACTCCACCGGGATGCTTATCTGTTTGACAATGGAAGGTGAGCCGTCATTGTGTGCTCACCGACAGCCCAACAGTTGATGACGACGACCGATGCCACGCACGTTGTGAATGGATGATGGTGTTTTTTTTTTTTTTTTTTTTTGCCTTTTCAGAGTCCCAATGTGGTTTACACTCTGTGTGGAAGGACTTGTGGGACATGAAGGGCATAGTGTTCTCGGAACCGTGGGGGAAGGGGAAACTGGTTTGAGGAGGGCGACATGAGGGATTTTGTTTAAGTCACAGACGGAGGGTTCTTGTACTATAGTTTTACTAGTACAAAACTTAAGTTTGGCAGAAAAAGCAGCCAGATGCCCAAAATCACTGCACGCACGAAAGCCGTGGGTACCAGATGAAATCTCCAAGGGTACACGATGCATTCGATTTATACGGCTGTATTCAGTCTGATTCTTGTTTGCGTTGCCAGATACAACCTCACATTAGAATAGCTTTAGGAAAGTTCAACAGTAAACAACAGTGTGTCTAATCTGTCATAAGTTTTTCACCCTTAGATCTACAGAGGTGCTCATTAAAATAGAGTCATTCTGTCTTACCGTCTTACCCATCGCATTCCATAAAAACTCACAATTTTAGGGATTGTGAACGAAAATAACAAAAACACCTTGCTCTACCATCTTGCCATCTTCATCGAGCAGTTTCCTCCCTTATGAGGGGAAACTTAAAGGCGTCTGACTTCAGAGCACAAATAATCCTTCGATCGAACTGCAGTGTCCACATTCTCCATTGCTTTAAAGACACATTCGCTACTTGTGCTGTGCTCGCTCAATGGACGTTAAGGGTAATTCATTGTGAGGTTTGATTTAAAATGTAAAATCAAACACAGAAATTTGAAAGTGAATTTAAAATTTGCATAACTGGCCGAAAGAAAACTTCAAGGCATTTACATTTTGAAAATGATATCATGTAAGTATTGGTCAGGACCACGTCTATCCTGGTCTAATTATGGGCGACTATTTCAAACATACCCATTGAAATCTCGAGGATAACACGAATAATGTTGGCTTCCAAAACGTCAACTATAGGTGGCTGGTTTCTGAAGAGCTGAGACTTTACATATGCCCAGAGAAAATAGTTCAATTGGTGTGATATCGCCAGTTTACAGTAGCAAAACCTGAAATTAAGTGCTCACCAAAATAATTTCTCAACAAGTTCATTGTTTTACGCGCTGTATAGCTTGTAGCCATCGAGGCCATGTGCTTGAATTTTAGAGGGAACATACTCGGTTAACATGGTCAAGCTGTGGAGAAAAACCCGCAGGTTCACAGCTACAGTTGCTAGAGTCTCTTCACCACATGCTGGATAAGATCTACCGGTCAAGTATAATCAGCACCGTTAATTCCTCGAATTGCACGAATACACATTTTTCAAAGAGCGCAGATTTTCATAATTCCGCTGAACAATGTGGACACACTGTAATGGTGTGAGTCCTTCCATGAGGACTTGCCAAACTGCACTGAATGCAAATGGCAAAGCAATGTTTGATAGAAGTCACACGTGATCTGTCAAAAAAGTCTATCGAAAATCACACCTCACGATGAACATACCGTAACAATTTTCGACATTCTCGAGGCATAGGAACTAAAGGTTGTGTTCGAAAATAAAGCAAAACATAACCTGCTGGAATAGATTGTCATATTAACTTTCGAAATTAATGGATCAATCAATCGACAACATTTCAATGGGTAAACTTCATTACCGAAACGTGGAAACTGAAGCAGATTTTCACCACGCCGCCATTTTAGGTCAACTGGCCACTACCACACAAATATGCACGCTGGTGGGTCTTAAACTGATGATTGTTTGGTTAAGAGACATTTACTCTGAAAGGCTGAACTTAAGTCCACCTTTAAGATGTTTCTGTTACTGCAGTGTGTTACAAGCAAAAGAAGTGGTGACTGGTGGAGAAAATTGAAAGTGTTTGACTTCACTGTCAATGCCATACAATGCATCCAGAACTCAATGCTATCTACCATCACTTAAGCGTTCGCCAAATAATCAGTCATTTTCATGTCGTTGAAATCGAAACACTTTCCACTCAATAAGTCCCGGGAGGGGGCGCCACTAAGAAAAATTATTCATTTAATATTAATTTTTTGTTAGTGGCGCCCCCTATATGTCCCGAGACTTATTGAGTGATGTGGAAAACAGCTGCAAACACTTTTCTGAAGCTGTTTCACAGTTCCGCTTGCTGTTCAGATTAAACAAATGAGACACTAATTAAGCAAACTTCATGCTCAAAAATTTCATATAGGCTATAAACCACGTCGTCTATGGGATCCCGCAATCTGCCAATACCAGATAGTCGATCTTGATCACGTTACTCTGTGTTTGCCAGTTTTCGGGGGACTTTGCCTTGACAGTCGCGAGTAAAGGGGAACAGTCACCGTACACAAAATCCAAGTGTTCTTTGACCTCCTTTCCCAAAAACATGATTGATTGAAAGTTCTCCTTTTCTAAAACCTGTGGACACGCGGTAAAATAAAAACTACAGACATTTTGATAGAAGCCCTCCACGAGAATTCACTACATTTCCCGTGCGATAGTGGCGCCATCTGACGCAATTAAAACGGCCTTGCTACATATGTAGAAAAATTATGCTTACTAAAAATGCGTTGAGTGTCACTGCAGCCCACAAGAAGGCAGGACCAAGCTTCTTCAAGATTGTTTTGTTCTCTCATAAGAGCAGGGGACCTGCATTCTATTGCCGACTCCGAATGACGCAATTCAATGGCTTTTTCGTAGACACTTAGTACTTCTTGAGTATTGCCAGCACTTCGGTGGTGGCGTGCAAAATGCAAGTTGAACAGTCGAATGAGGGACCATCAGGCTGTGTCGGCGATCTTACCCACTATGTCACGACATGGCCACGACATTGTATAATAAACAACAACAAAATTTAATGCTCAAAAGTATTTATTGCTCGCAATGCATAGAAGGAAATCAAACCGCCGTCGCCATCACAGATTCCATCCATGACGTGTACTTGGAAATATCTGTGTAAATGGTTGGATTTCCCTGTTGGCAATTGTCAGAACTAGTGAAAATTCCAACCAACTTAGGACTCGCTGGCCAATCTACGACCAAGCCGCTGCCTACGTTCGTTGGACACACTGCAGCTGCCTTGATGCCGTAAGCAGTTGTGCACAACTGTCCGTACTCGTCGAAATCAGAATTCTTTTCAAGGCACGCGCTACTTGGAGCGATGCTAAGCATGGTGTATGTCAATCGAGGCGTTGTGCTTCCACTGACTGAGGCAAAGTTTGGCAGCACCACCATCTTGTTCGGCAACGTTGACACATCGTCTGTGTTCAGCGCCAACTTCTGCAGGACCGAAGAGAAGACTAACTTGAATGGAATCTTCACGAGGGCGATATCTTCGAACACGGATGGGTAGACGTGGATGGCGCCTCTATTTACGATGGCTGTGTATCCGCTGCCGTCGGAGAGACTCAACCTTTGGAAGTGTAATTGGAGGCGGTTTGCATTCTTGACACAAAGTGCAGATGTTAGAATCCACTGCTCCTCCAGAATTGTTCCACCGCACACTGAAGAGTCAGCGCCAGGCTCAGGAATCGTTTCGATGAGGACGTGATGCGGGAAGCGTTTCAATGAATTAATTGGAAAACTTGGTGCTTGTGGAAGGGCTGGAGATTGATTGTCTGCCACTGCAACGCCCACAGCTACGGCAATCAATACGAGAGCACTGAGAATCGCCATTTTTAAACGAACTAATTGATTCGATGCAAGCGCAGGCCAGTATTTATATCGGCTCTGAGGGTTTCAAGTCTTATCGATGCATCGCCATGAAGAACCTGTTTTGCAATTCCGCAAATAAATGTGTTTACTCTCCAAAGTGTATGTTGACACAGATAGGAGCGGTGAACTTGATTCTTCAATTACGCGGAGGGCTGGAGAACTTTCCAGATTTCGAATATAGTTCATGTTTACTTAGACCTTGAGAGTCTTGTTTGTTTCTTTTTTTTTTTCTGTCGCGGAAACTTAGCTGTCGCTATATTTGGTACTTCACTTTGCCCCCAAAAAGACGGTTAGTTTATTGGATATGGGTTTAGATATGACGGTATTTTAGAAAATTCATATTGACAGCTGGACTACATGCCAAAGGCTATAGATTGCGCTACCTGTCATGGTTTGTTAGAGTGTACCTACTTGTTAGTAAGTCAACTAATCTTAACGAAATTTTCTCTGCGACATGTGCACTTGAGACAGAAGCAAGATTCAAGTGCACCACAAAATGCTTGATGTAGTGAAGAAACGACGTACACTCCCTGACACTGTTTTGTTCATTGAAAATGTTGTACCCAAGGGTAATATTTTATCCAAGGAAAAAAACAGAAAGAGGAGGTAAATTCTGGTAGACGACTTCCGTCAAATTGTCTGTCCAATCGGACTAGTTGTTTAGTTTTACCGCGTGTCCACGTATTTTTGAAAAAGTAAAAATAAGCACTTTCGGTTCAGATTTCTCAAAAGGAAAGTCAGAGAACACTTGGATTCTGTGTACGGTGACTCTTCCCCATCAATGGCCCACGTCCTTTTGATGCCCCACGTCCAGGTGGCCCAAATATGGCTACGACGGAGGAGAACGTTACAAAAATCGACGATCTTGGTAGACGGTCGATTAAAGGTGTTTGAGGTAGCTGCTACAGTAGGCGTCTCAAATGGCCGTGTAAGGTACATCCTACATGAATTATTGGGCATGCGAAGGATGATCGCGCTATGGGCGCCGCTAAAGCTATCTCCGGACAACAAGCGGAACCGCGAGACCATTTCAAATCAATTTTTGACACCCAATCCGAAGGAGTTTCAGCGTTGTGTCGTGATCTTGGACGAAAACTGGATCCACTGTTAAACCGCAGACCCCAAAAAATAGTCGAATCAATGGACTTTATGTGCCGAAAGTGCTTTGAGAAGCCAAAGACTGCTTTGTTGGCTTGTTCTAGACGAACTACCAAAGAAAAGGGCAAAACCGTCACAGAATCCAATTTTTTTTTACTAGGTCCATATCACTGTAATGCTCAGTTAGATTTTGCCGATCACTCTTGTTCTTAAACTCCGTCTGCACATACGACCGTCGAAGGATTATCCTTTCGAACAAGTGCTAAATGTTTGCGGAATACCAGATGTCTATTTTGGCGAAGTTTCTGCAGACTTGGTGTACTCATTCGAAACAGCCATGAGGTCTAAGGGCCTTAGTTGCTTCCTTACGATGTAAAAACTTATTTCTATAAGGCTCTATGACGCTTCAAATAGGGACATATTAACTATTGAGTAGCCTTGTGGAGCTTATAAAGGAATTAGTCCAAATAGTTCAAAGAGTGAATTAGTTCTTCTTCATCTTATTGTGGCGCTACAGTCCGGATGGACATGGGCCTCAACCAACTTGTCTCACCAACCAGCACGATCTTTCGCTAGCTGCCTTCAGGTGCCCACTTCAAGTTGGTTGAGGTTTTTCACCACTTGTGTGTGTCACCTTAGCCTAGGCTATCCTCTGTTGCGTTGTCGCAATGGCTTAGATTCGAAGACTTTCTGCATTGTCGAAAGAGGTAAAGAATGACAACAGCAAGGATGGCTTGGGATCTTAATTTGGTCTCATAGACATTACATCAAGTTCTTTTTTGAAGGGATTGTCAGTTCACAGCTGAGAAAGGAAGGCATGTGAAGGGGTCAGCTGGGAGTACAATCAGAACGACAAAACATCCTGAAATGGACATAAACTGGAAGATTTCGCTCTGTGGTGGAACCATATTGTGGTTTCCACATTTCGAACCTGGAACGCAACCATCAACCAGGTTGTGCATAGACATAAAGTTCCAACCTCACCAGGATGCCAAGACTGTCTTAAATTCTCTTGAAGACAAAGAAAGCACAAGGATATTACGAAAGGAGTTGAGAAAGGACCGTACATACATTAAAAATCTGCACTAGGACGATCGAAAGACTTTGCAAAGTTTTCGGTTTAGCTGCCACTAATTTACTGCGTTTACACGGCACCATCAAATTAAAGTTTGACAACCAATCATGGCACAAAGCAAAGCTCCAGAAGGGACGAAAATTGAGCTCATTCAATTTAGCCACAGCTGCTCTTCGTTTTAACTACAGCTAAGTGAAAGGCTTTAAGTCCCGAAAAGTGAACTCATGTGCAAACTTTAGATGTGGTACGACGAATTGTTTACGCCATAATGACAACTCATCGTGTGGTGTAAAACTAAAACGACACCATTGCTAAATGGCAGAAAGATTGAATTTGACACGACCGAATGACCATTCAGTTTCCTGAAACTCTTTCCGAAACCCGTATTTCCAACAGACAATCCAATTCCCTGCCAAAAAACAACACACATTCCCTTGATTTAATGGTCAAGGATACCATCGAACATACCTTCGAACAAGTGCTGGGCGAAATATGATTTTGGTGGTCGTCCATTTTAGCGTCGATTTTAAAAGCTTTTTACGAAATGAACGAAATAAATAAAATATTCCCCACCCTCTTGTTCATTTTTGCATATTATATATTATTAAGTCCTGCATATGAATGAATGAATCTGTCCTCCTTCCACCACGTACCACGTGAACAACTCCACTAACGATGTGTCCTCGGTTGAAGGCGATTCTCCTCTATCCCCCCCCCCCCCTCTCCCCTCCCCAACATCCTACCGTTGTTGTTGTTGTTATTTTGTAGAGAGAAAAACACATGCAATATGAACGAGCGAATGTCAAAGAACATAAGTATACATTTTCCATTCATCTGGACATTTTAGATTTTGTTGTTTTTATCATCCTTGGTGCAGTGTATGTTTGTGCCTCAGTCTGTGCATTTTCCTGTCGATCCTTTTCCATTTATTTGCACAAAGCCAATATTTGCTTTTATGACTTTCAAGTGTGTACATTTTTGTGTGCATTCATTTGTTGAGTGTATGTATGTGTGTGTGTGTGTGTTGCTGTATGTCCTTTATACTTCTGTGTCCGTGACTAAAACTGGACATTATGAGTTTTAGATAGAGTCATACGGCAAACACACTCTCACGTGGATAGTTTGTGCTGCTGTCTGGGAGGTCGACTGGCTTTAAGATTTGGAGAGTTTCATGTGACCAGGCATTTGATTGAATGGCATCGGACATAATTTGGTCAAATTTTGGGTTCCAAATAGATTGATGTGGATTTTTTTTTTCATTTTTTCGGGTTTTTTTTTATAGGAACTGAATATATTCCATACGACATAACGTAAAGGACCCTATTAATCTTCAAAGGCGTCATAGTTGGCAAACATTTTATTGACAAGATTCATTGTTTTGAAACCAATCATCTCAGCTCGTCTTTACTTATAATAAACTCGATAATGGATGTGGGTCTTCGGCAGTTTGTCGATGGAAAAAAGTTGCCCTCATAATGTGGAGAACGCCGCGCAGTAAAATCCAAAATTCGAAAGAGTCATAATCCTAAAGATAGAAAAATGTGTCGGGAAAAGCACAAACACAGTGAGGCCCTTACTTCGGATAAAGCTGAAAACGATATTGAAAAACACAAACACTGAAAAAAAAAATGGTACAACGATCATTAGGTGTCGAAGCTCATTTTTAGCTCAATGGGTACGTAAATAAACAGAATTGTCGATCTTGGAGTGAATATTAGCCAGAAGCATTGCAAGAGCTACCAATGCATCCAAAAAAAGTCACAGTTTGGTGCGGTTTATGGGCTAGTGGCATCATTGAACCGTACTTCTTCAAAGATGATGCGAATCATAACGTAACTGTGAATGTTGAGCGCTACCGTGAGATGATATCCAACTTTTTTTTTTGCCCAAAATACAAGAGCTTGACTTGCATGACATGTGGTTTCAACAAGACGGTGCCACATGCCACACAGCACGCGCAACAATGAACTTATTGAGAGGCGAGTTCAGTGAACATTTTATTTCACGCTGGCCACCTAGATTGTGCGATTTAATGCTTTTAGACTATTTTTTGTGGGGCTTTGGTAAAGTTCATGTCTATACAGACAAGCTCGCTTCAATTGACGCAGTGGAAGACAACATTAAAGAGTTGCCGGCCGAAATGTTGGAAAGAGTATGCCAAAATTGGATAAAGCGGGTGGACCATTTGAGGGGCAGTCAAGGTCAACATTTCCATGAAATAATCTTCAAACATTAAATTATATGAACCGAACTATCGATTCAAATAAAGATTTCATGAATTTTTCTGAGTTTAACGCGTTTTTTTAACTTTTCTATAGCTTTTAAAAAACCACCCAAGTTTCGAAAGTTTGAAACGCTGAGAATTGCAGATAGGGGGAAAATTGCGAAGACACTCAAAGTTTTGCAAACAGGATTAATTGAAGAAAGCATATGTTTATTGAACAAACAAAAGTAAAAAAATAAACAACAATTCTTCTTTCCCTTAAAAACCGAGTTTTAATCAATTTTTCGAAAAACTGAAAACATTTGTCCACTTTTACTGGCCACTGTATATCACAGAAGGAGTCAAAAAAAAAAATAAAAACAACAGCCACGAGGTCTATAAAAAATCTGAAGACATTGAGGAGACCTAAAATCTCCAAAAGCCCTAGATCGCAACGACTCCTAAAATTTTCAAAGATAGATAATATTGTTAGGTAAAGAGTCGCTAATAGTCCAAGATCAAGGTAACGTCGAAAATCCTAAAAAGCACGAGATAAGCTAGTAGTCCAAAATGGTAAGGGTTTTAAAAAATCCCGAAAAACCTTAAATCACAGATGCCTAAACCCCAATTGGCAAAAGGCCAAAAACGCGAAATCACGAAAACACTTGAATCCAGAAAATGCAAAAACTGTCAGTTTTTCCAAAAATGCGAAATTACGATTTAAAAATCGGAAATGCAAGCACGAGGAGAACTTTAAAATATCAAATCAAAATGGCCATCAAAACCCTGAAAACTCGTGATCGCAAAGAGCTCGAAAATCCAATACGAAATACCTAAAGAGAACACGACTTTAAAGAAGCCAAGAACTCTATAAATAGGAAAAGTTAGAACCCTCCACAAAAAAAAATATCAAAAAGATCCTTTAATCCTCAAAATGC
Source organism: Eristalinus sepulchralis (assembly GCA_944738645.1). NCBI lineage: Eukaryota > Metazoa > Arthropoda > Insecta > Diptera > Syrphidae > Eristalinus > Eristalinus sepulchralis. Next base: position 67,093,074 of record OX122883.1, read on the forward strand.
AAAGGTCGCTAACAGGCGGAAAATCTTCAAAAACGGAATATCTCAAACTGTGCCAAATTCACACAGGAAAAGTAAAAAAATTCCGTAGAAGTTAAAATTCTCAAGAAACGCAGAAGACCAGTAGGGGCCCACGATTCCGAAAAGACTAAGACAACAAAGAGATCCGAAATTCTGAAAGGGTAAAATCTTGGAAAAGAAAACCTAAAGAGCTTAGGTTCCCCAAGAAGCGCAAGAATCTGAGAAAATCTGAAAATTATGATGAGACCAAAATCCCCAGACGCACAAAATTCCATAGAGACGGCATTGCAAATTTCCGGAAATCTCATGAGTCAAAAATTTTGCAAATCAAGGAAGCCTTAAGTTCCGTCACACCGACCGCTCCGCTCACTGTAGCATCGGTCGGACAGGCAGAAAATTTTAGCGTTTAGAAATATTCTTCCTGGTATATCGGATCTCGATATTCTGGCTGTGTCTCAACCGACTAAAGCATTTCCCAGCTTGTGGAAGTCACTTCCCAGATGCGTGCGTCATTTTATACGTGTCTCCACTTTAAATAGTCGGAAAGGTTCCACCAACGAAATCCGTACTTTCATCCCAAAAACGTCTCACTCGCCTTGTAGCCCATTCATCTCGTAAGAACCCCCCCATAGATCGCTCTAATCTTGAAACCCATTTTAATGATTTAATCCATCAGCAGATCTCCATCATAAAAGGAAGCATTTCTTTGCGAGCGGCTCTTCAGTCGCGCATCTAATTCCACTCGGCCACGGTCCACCTTGACAAATGTGTAAATCCGTGACCATGTCAACGCACATGGAAAAAAAACCTGAAGCCCGTCCAATTTTTAATACACTCACCGCGCACCGCTATATCGGTCGGGCTATCTGTCTGCAGAGACTTTGTTTCATCGCCGGCACAACAATGATGGGATTTATGTAATTTTTTTCCTCTGCCGGATCTTTGTTCCAAACGGACTCGTTCATTTTGCGAAATGGATTTGTACCTGGAAGCGAGATACATTCACTGGGGAGGCCGGCCGAGAGCGCACACACGTGGAACACAGCGAATTCCAGAGTTCGTCTTTTTTGTTTTCAACCGTTCGTTTTGTGTGCGCGAATTTTTTGCTCTCCTCTCCGATTTTTTTTGCAAATTTTTAGCCGATGGTTCAAATTGATGGGAAAATGTATTTTTCGTGTGGAACGTATTATTACGGTTGAAAGAGTGTGACGAGACGTGCGGCAAATGTGTGTGTGCAGATGATTTGGGGGCAGCCTACATTTCTCAATTTTTGTTTGATTTATGAGGGGTAAGGTGTTCTTTTAACTGTCGCTTGGAAATGCGAGGGAGATCAATAATCTATGAGTTTTGGAGGAGAAATACGTGTCTTGGGATTACTAGTGTGCCTTGAAAGAGTCTTCCCTGTTCGAAACATTCAATTTTAAGTCACATTTCCAAACATCCCCTTAATGTACGAAGAACTTTCCCTTCTGTACAGAGCCATTCATTTCGTGGTTTCAAGTTTGTACCCCTGGAATTCGATACCTGCCGAACTTAGGTGTCATTTGATGTGTCACAAGAATCCAGCCATTCAATCCAAACAATACATTAAATGCACACAAAAAGATTTATTATAAGTTTACACTTGAGAAATGAAAAATGTGATTTAAGAAGAAGGCAACATCAAACTGTTGATCCATGAGGCATACTTGGCAACGTTGGTATAGATGAACGGGTATCCCGATCCGCAATCACCACCGCCAGAGTAGATGCCCACCAGTTCAGACTTTGCCGGCCAGCCAACGATCAAGGCACTACCTTGATCATTCATGCAAGGAGCATTCGGACTGTTGTTCCAACCACCGGCACAAAACTGCAGGTACTCGTCAAAATCGTAGGGCTTATAGTACGTGTTGCAGCTACTAGTTGCCAAGATGTTGAACATTCCATACGTCAACTGGTCGGACTTGTAGTTTACGGTGTCGAAGCCTGGCATCACCGTGAGCTTGTTCTGCAGCGAAGACACGGCAACTTGGCTGATGCTGATTGGCTTGATGACGTCCGAGAACACCAGCTTGAAGGGGAGCTTCACCATTGCAATGTCGTCGTAGTATGTCGGGTAAATGGTGATCGCGTCATTGTTGACAACAGCTGTGTATGATCCGACGGTGTCGTTAAGGTATAGCCGCTCGAAGTGCAGTTTAAGACGTTGACTCTGATCGACACAACGTGCTGATGTAAGGATCCACTGCTCGTTCAGGATTGATCCTCCACAAACGGGGTGATCACTGATTTTGGCATAGGGAAGGACCGGTTGAATGGTGACGTGATGGGGGAAACGCCTTAAGGTGTCAATCGGAACGCCATTGATCATCCGTGGTGCGATCAAGTTTTGGGCCGTGGCGGTGCACACCACGATTGCCAGAAGGAGAGCAAGACCAAGACTGTGATTTGCCATTTTAGTTAGCGACTTCTTAGACGGACTGATTTTGACATGCTTCGACAGTGTCGTGGTTCCCGTATTTATACGCGAATTTGTCTTCAGCGGGTTATCGCCTAATTAGATACGCGGCGATAGCTGTCTTATCGGATAGCGTGAGGCTTTGTGGCAATAAACGAAACCGTCGTCACGCATCTGATAGGAAATTCTATGAACTGCTAGTGACTTTTTTGTTTATATCGGAGACCGCCCCAACACAAGCTCTCCAGGGTGGGGGTCTCAAAAGAAACGAGGGTTTTCGCGAATTTTTGTTTTCGTGCCGATTCCTATGACATTCAACTTTTATGGCGGATGTGGCCTTAGTGGGAGGCACTTTAGAAAAACAATTGCTTTGCAAATAGATGTGTTTTCTCTTCTGAGTGTTGATTTATGGATTTATTGAGAGCTGGCGCGAATTTGATTATGCAAGTTCTGAGAAAGGGTTGAGAAATGTTTGCTTTTTCGATTTATTGGCGGGGATGTTCACACCTAAGGGTTGTTTGTACAGATCTTAAAAATAGTTTCTTTAATTTCGTTTTGACGTCATTTCAAATGATCGTGGGGCTCATAATCTCTGGAGTGTTTTTGTCTTAGAAGGTGCAGATGACATAATGTAGCATGCCGCCGTGTGGTGTTGTTTTTTGGATTTATTTGAGGCGGATGACATTTCATTATTGTGGCATTATCACGAAAACACCCAGAAGAAACCAATTTGACTTGAATTTTTTCAGTAGATAGGTAAAGTAAAGGTCACGCAAAGACCGATCTCTCGAAGAGATGTCGAAATCAAAAGTCTTCAAGATCCTAAAAATCTAAGGATTGCAAAAATAAATCTTCAAAATCTCGAAAAGCTGTAGACCGGAAGGAGACCCAAATTCTCGGGGAGCCGTCAATAGCAAAATAGAAAGGATTTACGAAAGCCTGAAGACCTCAATCTTAGAAAAGCTGAAGATCATAGAAAACGTAATTTTGCTTAAAGGCCCAACGGAGGCTTTGATCTCAAGGAGGTCCAAAATCCAGGAAAAGGAAATATTGCAAATCGAATGAAAATATTAGGAAGCCAAACATCCGGAAAAGCCAATGTTTTATGAGGAGCCGTAAATCGCAAAGAAGTCAGCATTCCAAAAAGATGAACATCTGAAAAAACCGGAAATCCTAAAGAGCAACAGATCGTAAAAATTAAAAAAAAAATCTCAAAAAGCCGAAGATCTCGAAATTAATTTCCTAACGAATTGGAAGTCGATAGCAAAAGCGTCAAAACTGCCAAAGACCTGTAGATCACAAAGAGATCCAAAATCTCAAAAAGCTGAAGTTCTCGAAAATGTTCAAATTCTTGAGTCCAGAATGCAAAAAACATTGCAGATCGCAACTAAGGAAAGATCTCAAAAACAAACAGAAGACCTGAAGACCAAAAGAGATCCATAATCTCAAAAAGCTGAAGAACTCGAAAAGGCCCAAATTCTCAAGAAAACGACGATGGTAAAGATGTCCAAAATGCCGAAACGCTAAAAATCAAATTTAAGCGAAAATCACAAAAGAACTAAATATTACTGAAAGGCCCAAAACAGCTGTTGACCTTATAGGCCAAATATACGTAAAAACTGAAGATCACAAAATGATCCAAAATCTCGAATGGTCGAGTTTTCTAAAGAGCCATACATAGCAATAAAGGCAAAAGTCGTGAAAACCTTAAGATATCAGAGAGGACCGACTAAACGTACCAAATTCCTGAGGAGCCATCGATCGCAGAGAGGCCCTAAAGATTGCAAAATTATCAAATGTGCCATAAAGCTGAATGTCAAAAAAACGTCCAAAAGATATGTTGAATTGAACCGAAATCCGAGACACTGAATTTCACAAAAACGTCAAGTGACCCGCAGTCATGTATAATAAAGAAACCAAAAATTTGAAGGTCCCTAAAATCAGAGCCCAAAATATCGAAAAATTCCAAAACAACAAAAAAATTCCAAAAGAGTTTTCGATCACAAAAGTTCCAAAATCTCTAAAGACATGAAGATTTCAAGGAGGTTTAAAATGTTTACAAGCCAGGGAGCCATCGTATGCAGAAGCCCAAAATCTGGAAAAACTGAAGTTCACTGAAAGATCCAAACTCGAGAAAAAACTTAAAATTACGAAAATCGCTCTAAAATCTAAAAACCATGGACAGACAAATTTCGCAAAGAAGGCCTTAAAACCTAAGCCCAAAATCTGGACAGTATAAAATCAGAAAACGGAAGAATCTTCCGAGGTGCGAGAAAACAATAACTTTGAGATTGGTTAAAAAATTCCAAAATGTGTGGTTATCTGTCCGAATAATCTCCCCTCAAGTCTTGGGCCATAACGTTAGTCTGAGACTGAATTCGGGTGAAAAATGGCATTACGTCTTCCAACGACATTTCCTTTCCTCGATTTTGGATTTCGATTTTTGACTCTTGCCTCAACAGCCATTTTTAAGATAAAGGTAGTTTCCAGATATGTGCTTCATTTTGTACTCAGGTTATTAAAAAAGGAGACAGAAGAAGAAGACTCGAAAGAAGACATTACCAGTTACGTTACAAAACTCAGTTTCAGCTTGTAGCCCATTCATTTCAAAGAAAGTCAAAGTTGAAAGTGATTTAAATGATTTTGTGCAGCGTATTTCTGCACCATGAGTTTTGTGTTTCCTTTCCTCTACCGTCCTCTACGATTCCAATTATCACCTTTCTATTGACAATCATCGAACAGCAAAAAAGAAAAATCTTTTCCTCTCATCAAGTGTCAATCTCAGTCACAAAACAATCCCACGTCAATCAAAGACTGGTAAAAATGATTGCCTTAATTTATTGGCCCTTTTGTTTGTAATCTGTGCTAAATTTCAGATTTTTATTTTTGAAGTTTGCGACAGGAAATGTATCATGACCCAGTTAGTTTGTTGTTTATATGTCGTGGTCTATTGCATTTTGCGACACTTCAATAAAATTTTCACACAATCCCCGAAAGAGAAAACAAATGACTGATCCCCGGAAATCGATAAAATCTTATCGGATTTCTCCACACTGTGCATATCAGTACAGTTTGACGGGTTAATTGTCGGAAGTCGTAATCAAATCAGATTGCCATTTGAACGATATTAGATTGTACCGCATGAAATGTCAGATTTTTCAATTAGTCTGCAATTAGAAGCTGTCCAGTGAACATATATAAGATGAAGTGGGACGTAAGTTTGATCTGTGCGACTTTTAGGGTCCGTTTGAAGTAGAGTACAAATTTTTACTGTTCTTCTTACTCTCATCCTTGGTGAAAAAATACAATATGAAAATATGTAAATGTTTTGTTCTTCGACCACAAAAGCCGACGAAGGAAAAGCACAGTTTCCTGCATAATTATAAATGACAGATTTCAAAATATTGCGATGAACGAATGCACTACTCAGCCTTAGTTTGCTTCCGTTCCGTTCCAGGAGATCTAAGCATTGAAAACGTAACGCGTGAAAAACTGGCCAAGACGATATTTTACATGAAATGTCTGAAGATCCAACAAAACGGCCCACTAATTGAAAAACCCAACCCGACCAGACTAGACCCCAGACCCTATACATCGCATATAACATTAAAAAAATTGCTACAGTAAATGCTCCAGCATTCACCGTGATTTCCTGATTTTCAAGTCGCCTCGAACAGGGCACCTAGGACGACAGGCATGTATCCTCAGTGAGGAATAGTTGAAAATGGGAATTAAAAAGGGTATTCGTCGTGTCCTTAAAGTGGCCTGGAACACGGTGATGCCCTTGTATGGGAAACGCGGAAATAAATCTGTAACTTTTGAACCCGTCGACCGATCCTGGTAAAATTTGGAATATGGTATCAGCGTCATTAGACCCTCCTACTATCAAAAAATGTTTTATATAGCATGAAGACTAACGGGGTAATCTTAAGTTAAAAAATTTAAAAACCCCCACTTTTTTTATTTAATTTCTGCACTTTTGAATTCGGTAGTGCCTATAATCTTTTTTTCAACTATCCCAGGTCTCCTCTGACAATGATCCGACAGGCAATGGTGCTGATGATATTATATCTGCTCCGTGAAAAGGAATTTTATGCACCGTTGCTGACATATAATACCAGGGATATAACCTTATAGCCTTAGCTGCGATTTCCTGGACAAATTTCTACGCGTCAATCCAGTCAGTGCTCAATATTATCTCTAGGATGACACTGAATCCTTTTACATGTTGCACGTTTGTCATTGGCACTCTTGCCAATAGCTGTTTCTTTTGGCTCAAGAAGCAATTGAGTAATAAAGCCCCCTTTCGAAGGACTAAGCTTGCTTTATATAACACCTTTATTATCCCAGTCCTACTCCATGGCGCGGAAACCTGGACACTACTAAAATCGAATGAGGAAGCCCTTAGCCGTTTCGAGAGAAAAGTTTTGCGTGTAATTTTTGGTCTTGTTTTGCGTTGATAGCATCTGGAGGAGAAGATTTAACGACGAACTCTATGGGCTGTACAGCGACATGCGCCTAGTCAAGCCTATCCAGATACAACGCTTACGATGGCTAGGCCATGTAGAGCGTATGGACACCACTGCTCCGGCCCGAATAGTCTTCGAATCTGAGCCATTCGGACACCGCAACAGAGGACGACCTAGGCTAAGGTGTCGCACTCAAGTGGAGAAGGACCCCAACCAACTTGGAGTGCGCAACTGGCTGCAGCTGGCGAAAGATCGTGCAGGCTGGAGAGGCATGTGGGTTGAGGCCCAGGTCCACCCGGATTGTAACGCCACAAGAAGAAGAAGAAGAAGACATTAGTCATTAGTGCCAGGTCCTTGCTTAACAATTATTATTGTTCCTAATGCTTTAATCTCTAATTTATAAGCTATGTGTAGTTAGTATTCCATGAACTTGATGCGGGCATGTAGGGGGCAAATTGCCTAATTTCAGAGCTTCTTCATTACTTATTTTTGTTCTTAGTAGCGGTAAGTCATACATCTCTGTTGGTTTCGGTCCACAAATAAAGCATGAACTTGCAGAAGACGCGCTTGTTAGTGTCTATTGGAATATAGTGCGCCATTATGTTCCAAAGTGGCTTATTATAAAACTTATGCCAAATCGAATTTTCCTGAAAAAAACGTCCAATTTGTAAAATTTCATAGTCCCAACTTTAAGCTAGTTTAACACCGCAACGATTCATGCGAAGACAACAAAATGTTGGCTTTCTAGGTTCTCAAATATGTAGAATCGAATAACCAATACCACTTGGCCGAGGAAATTATTTCATTTTACGTATTTTTTTTTTTCGTCTGCGGCACCACTGTGCGGCGTAAGCTGAATTTTCTTCTTTTTGATAAAAAAAACAGGGACAAGTGAAAACGCTTAAGTTGAAGAGACATATCCCTTTTTAATTTTCCTGGACAGGTTTACTGAACCGTATTGGAACCACGTTCTAGAACAGTGCCCGAATCCAAGATATCAGACAGAGAGTGTGTCTTTTGTCTCCGTACAAGGACGTCCGTTCACTTGGGAGAATGCCAAAACCTATCAATTGTGGATTTGGAAATTCTTTTACTTTGACTAAAAACAAACAGAACTGACTAAGGAAATCACTCTCCGATCTGTCACACGAATCAGAGCTTAGCAATGGCAGACTGCCGAGAATCAATCATATGGCCCATTACTCTCTCGCCAGAATGTGCTCACAACATTCCTCACACAATGCCGGACACAAAGCGTCTGCACAAACGATAGCTGCTTAGAATGAACTTATCTTAAGTGACATAAGATGCCAGAATATTTTGACACGAGCCTAAAATAAATTCACTTATCTGAAGCACGTCATGTTGTTTGTCTTGATAAATTTCACAAACCGGGTCAACATTCAACATTTCTGTTCCTCACCTTCTCCGTCTCATGTTCCATGAAATGAACGGATTTCGACAAAACTCTGGCTATGTTTTTTGATATTTCCAGTCACCAGAGCCTCCTTCCCACCAACAAAACATTCAAAACATAAAAAAACCGGCCTTCTATTGCATAAATCTTTATTTAAACAAAAAACTCTCTAAGGCCGCACCTTCCCATTTAGACCTGAATGATTGTCTGAATCCAGGATGCATACTTCGCCACATTCGTGTAAATCGGGGGAACGGAGCTATTGCAAGGACTCCAAGACACAGAGTAGATTCCAACAAGCAGCGAGTTAGCGGGCCAACCGACAATCAGCCCACCGCCGTAGTCGGAGCTGCACGGGGTGCTCCAGTTGTTGCTCCAGCTCTCCGTGCACAACTGCAGGAACTCATCGAAGTCACTGTAGGCGACCTTGCACTTGTCATTCGGTAGGATGCTGAACATTCCGTAGGTGAGTTGCTGACCGCGGGAAATTGAGTCCGACTCCGACTTTGCCGCCAATGGATAGTTAGTCGTCCAGGGACCCTCTGTGGTTGGTGTCTCAGTTGTCCAGGAATCGGTTCCGGTTGTCTTATGAGTTGTAGTCGTCGTGGAAATTTCATCTGGGATGTCAAATCCTGGCATCACCGCCAACCTACCGTCCAAATTGAGGTCCATGGTTGAAATGTTCACCGGACGCACGGTGTCCGAGAAGACGAGCCGGAACGGAATCTTCACCAGGGCGATGTCATCGTAGTACGTCGGGTAGATGTGAATCGCATCGCTGTTCACAATCGCGGTATACGATCCGTCGTCCGACTTGTAGTAGAGCTTCTCGAAGTGCACCATTAGCCGGTCGCTGCCGTCGACGCAGAGTGCCGATGTCAAGATCCAGTGGTCGTTGAGGATCGATCCGGCGCAGAGTTTGTGCCGTCCGTACAGGTAATGAATGGGTTCGATGATGACGTGATGGGGGAAGCGACGTAACGTGTCCACTGGAACACCGTTGATTATGCGTGGAGCCATGACGGCCGAGTTCACGCCTGTCGCCCATGCAGCGACCGCGATGAGAAGAACGAGCACACTTCTGGCTCCAGTCATGTTAACTGATGTTTTTGGCGCACATTCACGGATTTTTATAGAAGCGACGTGTGCGCTGATTAGGAGGTCTTATCTAGAACTGGGGCATGGATTACACGTATTTTTTCCTCGATCGGGTTTGTTTGCATCGCAGTTGCGGGGACTTTTGTGCGCGGTCTTTTCGCAAACAGGGGAAGCGAGTCATAAATTGATGTGTCATTTGGTTGGCGGTGAATTGGATTCAGGTGGAGGTTCAAGTGAGGAACTGTCCAGCATTCATTTTCAGAAAGAGAGCCGTCTTCTTCATCACACCAATCAGTCATTGAATCGACCCCTCAAATGTATCTTTATCCACCTCCAGGAAGTGCCCTTGCTGCAGATGACTGCATTTCAGTTGCAAGAGTTGGCCCACAAACTTTGGCAACTAATTGCAGTCGACTCGGTGCAAATCTACCTTTCTCCTGTGCGCGTCATGTTTGCTGGGTTTTTAATTGAATTTATAATTTCATGAAAGCCCTCGCCTGAAAGGACGCCATTCCGAAATCAAATTAACCACGTCACTAAAGCGTGAAATCATCATTAAACCTCCTCCGCCGTCGCTGTCGCCGCCGCTGCAGCCTCAGCGGCCATCGTTTGGAAAAGAAAGTAAACGTAATTATTTCGTCGTTCTCGCCGCCATTCCAGGCATATCCAGGATGGATACATTTCTGCAGATTGCCATGTCGTTGCTAAGTGGTGGCAGTGGTACGCCAGTGGATGTATGCTTGAGCATAAATGCACTCGATTGCGTCTGGCTGCTGCTGCACCCCTTATTCATGAGATGAATGCAATCCTGAAAGGCATTACATGAAATTATTTCCCTTCTCTTGCGTTTTGCTTTATTTTTTTTTTTTTGTTTGCTGTCTCGTCTTGTCCTGTCGTCCTGTCGCCTGTGCAGCCTCCACTGCTGCAGTTGTATGTTGGAGAGGATGCTGTCAACGCGCTCATTACGTGTGCTTGCTGTAATCGAATGACATGATCTGGACAGTGTCGGGTCGGTTTGTTCAAGCCAAAATCTGATTTACTTCCTGTGCCATGGTGATGAATTCTATTTCACTCGTTATTTTCCCCCTCTCTCTTTGCAGTCATTGGAGCGACCCATGCGGAGACGTCCAGGTTTGTCACATTGCCCCAGAGTCAGACGGTAATCGAGGGCGATTCGGTTGTGTTTACTTGTCATGCGACACCTGCCGGTGGAATGGAGTACTCCTGGACCCATAACGGTGAGTTTTGTTGAATTGGATTAAATTGAATGGAAGGGAGTTGTGGTGGTGAAGTAAAAATGGAGGAGAGACTTGGATCTTCATGATTTAAGCTATATTTTAATGTCATTTGTATTCTTTTCTGAATCCCCTCTCCTTTCAAGTAACAAATGTCGCACAATGTTGCCAAAGCTGTGCATGCTCGGCATGTGACCTTATTATGCGGTGTGGTTTTCAGCATTGTGTTTCAAACATTGACAACAAATTTAGTGAAAGACCTAACATCCAACAAGGATAAAACTGACCGTGGAGTAGCCTTTGTTCTGAATTCTGGCCTCCGCACTTCTCCAATTTATTAGCTCTGTTCTAAATTGTAGCCTGGGCCCAGAATTGTAACATCTGATCAAAATTTTTGGGCCTATTCGAAGTTCCATGTTCTGTGCCAAATTGCGTGGCCTCTAATCCAAATTAAAATTAAGGCAGCTGCTCGAAATGTTGGTCTTTGTACCAAAATGTAGTATAAGCTTAGTTCCAAATTGTGGTTTCTGCTCTTTTTCCTCACCTAAAATAAGGAAATCTTTCCATTTACGCGTACAGCATTATTAAAGTGACTGCGAACCATGTCCTGGTTTCTGGATTGTTGACATCGTTTCCGGACTATAGCATAAAATCTCCAGAGTAGTAAAATCGTAGTTTCGAAGCGGCCAATTGACATTGCCAGAACGTATGGTAACGCGATGAGACTTGGTGCGCAAGAGATCAGTTGTGGTATGAGCTGTGCGGCAGGCCACAAGAACAAGAACCAGAGGTTATCCAAATGTATATCTTCAATGTCAGCAGAAAAAGGTCGATAAACATGGCTCTATGACGTCCAAAATCATGGTCCAAGCCTCGTTCTCGAAGAAAAATGGCCAACACTTCACAATTCGCACCAAATCGACATTCTCTGTAAATGCATTGGCTTCTCGACACTACCTTGAGTATATTTCGATACCCATAGCCGACAGTTTCGATAAAAATACGTCTTGTCAAAAAATTGTTATTCACTGCAAACCGCTCGAAGGGCCAAACTGAGAAACGATAACGAAGCAAATGGCCATGCGTCTTAATATTCTAAGCCAAATTTATCTTCTGAGTTAACAATCCGGGATCTTTGTGCAGAATTCTTTTCAGTTTAGTGGGTGAAATGATCGATTGAGAGTTGATGTTCTCTCTCACCTACTTAGCCACATTCTCATCTGTGCGCAACGTGCAATGACAGACAACAAGGCAGTCCACTAGCATAAAAGTCTCACGAACTTTTTGCACAAACTTTCGTCCAGCAGTTGCAATAATGCAAGACCAGAGGTAAAGTAAGATAAGCCTAAATTTAACAGAGACTTTAGGCTTTATCAACATTTTCATTCTGTGTTGGGCGCCAGTCTGTAAACAAAACCAAATCAAAGCAAAAAACAGAGAAACTGACGTGTTTCTCTCTAGGATATGAACCTAATGCAAGACTACTCTCTTCCTCGACACTGTCCTCTGTTAGATTTCAAAAGATACTTACATATATCTTTGGTTATTTCGGCCCAAAGTTTTTCTGTCCAGAGCGGGAATCAGCTGTCGATTTTAAAATAGCTAATATTTTCAAGGGATCCACCAGTTGGCAAAAGCTGTTTTGTGTCTTTCGTGTAAACCCACGTCCAGCAAAAGCGTTCCGAATGTTGATCAAGAGATCGTTCTAGGTAAACAGGATTTCCTTATGACTGACAACGTGCCCAAGACCCCGAGATCGGCTAGGTGCCTTTACGACTTCATAACAAACAATCGAACCCAATGCGCTCAGCCAGCTGTGAAAGAGTGAAGCTCTGAATTTCAAGATGTGTGTGAAAATAATACTTACGAGATCATCAAGCATTCCAATCTAGGCATCACCTTATAGCTTCCACCTGCTGATCGATAGCGCTAAACAATCCTACGACAGGCGTCTCACTGATTCAGTGAGAACGTCAACAGCAGTCCCTGTGTTGCTTAATTTGCCCCCACATTCCAATGCCATGTCATTCCACATTTTAGGTTTTACCACTTAGGCAAGTGTACTGGCGCTTTTGTGAGTATTGGGCTGATACAGAGCTTCAAGGGCTTTCTCTTTGGTATCACAAGTGCTCGGTGGTTGCCGTGACGAAGTGGTAAGTGCGTCGGCTGCTACGCAGAAAGTCTAGGTTCGATTCCCGGACGGGACACCCCGAATTTTTCACGGCACCACCTCTTTCGAAGTGCTGATAACAGTCAAAGAGTATCAATTGTCTATGAAAAGCTTCTCAAAAATCTCGCCGTTCGGAGTCGGCAAAAAACTGTAGGTCCCTCCTGCTGGTAAGAGAACAGTAGCTCGCACAACAAGAGTAGTTGTTTTAGAAGCGAACCTAAACCTTTTGCATGTGAGTCGACGCACTTACCCACTACGCCACGGCGAGCACACAATCTTGCCTAATATCTGTCAAAAGCTTATCCGACTCATATCTCGTCAATTAATCAATTTCCTGCCCAAAAAACAAAACAAATCCTATTGATATAGCTAGTCATTTCCAAGAAACAAAAATGCAATTTTCCAACTTCCCATCACGCGAAATCCACCGATCCACACGATGACATTCAAACAAAGACTTATCACTGCCCCAAATGAGTAATTGAATGACTTTTTGCAGTGTTTACGTTATGATAAGCAGTGATTGAGAAATGATTTGAACGAGAAGGAAATCGATAAGGGACAATCGACACTTCGCAAATCTAATCTTGTCAACACCGCACCGGTCAACTGGTGGTTGACAGTCGGAAGTCATAATTAATTCGATTACCACTTGATGGATTAATTATTTGATGAATTGATATTACCTTGAGATACACTTCACTTTAACGTAATTCACTTGTATTCGGCGAGATTTGAACGGAAATTGACATCAGATAGGGTGTGACAGCGATGAATTGGACAAGTGGGTGTGTTTGTTTAAAGTTTGAATTTGAGGTGTCTTAAGTGTGGACATGTCATATCTTCGATGCGAAAAAAGAACAATTAAAGTAAATTTCAGAATTTTAACTGTGTGACAGTTGTCTAATTAAAAATTTCACCATGTGACAGATGAAAACAGCTTCGATCAGACTAAGCCAAATACGAGCTTCTTTTCAAAACACAATGAAATGAACAAAATGAAGTTTTGCATCATGTCAGTAAAAACAAACATTCCCATTACTTATGAAGTGCAATGTAGTTTTCAGTCATCCCAATTTTTTCAGATCTTTTTGATGGTTTCAGGCTGAACTCACCCTTCCTTCCTGATTTTTGGCATACCGCCGGTTCTTTTCTATTCCGCACAGAAAAAAGTCCAAAGAGTTTAAATGACAGCTACGAAGCTACCAATTGACATCGCCAAGACTGCAGATAATACAATTAACAAAAAGATCCACATTGTGACAGGGTGGCTTGGCGACGATCCTACATGAACCAAAGATTGGACGACTGTTTTTAATTTAGCAAAAAAAAAATCGCAACGCATGGCAGTGTACCGCCATTCGTTGTGCTTAAAGTTGTTCCCAGACACTTTTAAAGAAAAATTCCCTAATCCCCACCAAACTGTCACTCTCTGTGGACGCATTATGCTCTCCGCAATAACTTGCGGCCCTTCCGAATCCAACATGTGTCAATTTTGCTTTTTAACGTAGTCGCTGCGGTGAAAATACGGCTCGTCGTAAAGGTAATGTGTCGTCCAAAATCGCTGTCAAGTCCAAGCTGCTTTAAGGCCCAAACTGCAAAATGACAACAAAGTGGATGATCAAGTGCCTTCAATCCCTAAGTCTATTGGATCTTGTAGGTAAATAAATTAAGATCTTTCTGCTGAATTTACCCAACGCTTGTGCGTTAAATGTTGCGGTGGTTTGCATTGAATTAAGTCTTACACTCTCGGCCACAGCAGCCTTCTTCTCATCTGTGCGCAGCCGTACGACGGCAGAAACGAAGAGGTATTACCCACTAGTTTACCAGTCTAATGAACTTTTTGTACAGACTTTGCTCACAATACCCTCGGTAAGTGCTTCACCTCGTCCAAAACTTCCATTAAAGAACGCAAAGTTTTAGCTACACACAACTTTGGAAATCATTTCTTAACATTTTCCAACTTCCTTGTCACCCTGTTGTCAAAATTTCGAAAGTGAAACAGCTGTCAGTGCGAAAATAAACTACCCTGCGTTTTCATCGATCGTCTTCACGTTGTTTTGCAATAGCTTAAATTTGTCCTTTCTCCCTGTCATCCCTCCACCAGTCTTTTGACAATCCCGTCACCCGTGGGTGCCTATTTTTCTGTCACATCACATGAAGAACACAAAACCGTTTGCATTCGTGATTCCTCGATTTGTTTGCTCATTGCAGGGTTGTTCTACTTTTTTCACACTTCGCGTCGCGTGATAATGACAACACTTAGGACTCTAGTAGCGCTAGACCTCTGCTTTGGGGGGTGCGAACAACAAGACACTCAACACTCAGCACAGAACACATGTTTCCCTCCATTTGCGTGCACTTTGTCACATCAGCCTTCCTTTCAATTGCAATCTCAGCCAGTATCTCTCGGGAGATGTGCACGACACGACAGAGCCCAGGTGGTCCCCCCGAGGGTGAATTTTGATTCCAAATGAATATTTATAAATTCAACAATTCGCCCTCGTTCGTGGGTACGCGTGCTTCGGCTGCATATGTGTCTATTTACCCGCCACCGCTGATGATGATGATACTCGCTCTCTCGCTAACAATGGGACTTTTCTTTTCCATTTCAGGTCATGCCATTCAGAACGGCACTCGTGTACATCAAGTTGGCTCCAATCTGCACGTGAATAACGTCGTCAAGGATGTGGATGACGGCGACTATGCATGCATCGCAACGACCGGCTCAAGTGGAGCGCGTCAGGCCTCACCGCCGGCTCGTCTAAATGTCATATGTAAGTAGACGAAATTATTGTTCCTTCTTTTCAGGGCGAGCGGCGACGCGGGTTGACTTGGATTCGGATTGGAATCTGCAACCCATGAGGGGACGGGGGCCACATGATATGCAAATAACCAGCAACTGCTGTGAATTTATTTCACGCGCGTGGAGTGTGCTGAAATGGTTATGAATTTTGTTTCAACTCTTTAGGAATGCAGCTGTGACTATGGTCGGAATGAGTGGGATTTTGATAACGTCACGAGGAGGATGTCAGAGGTGTATCATGCTGACAGCAAAAAGATTTATGAGTCGAAGGCGGTGTAAAGTGATTTAAAACAGTTGCCTCCGTCTATATCTAGACTATGGGACACTGAAGTTGGATTATTATAAAAATAACGTCGTGTGGTTGCTGTTGATATCTAGTTTGTAAGCCTTGGTTTAAATTCTGGTCTCTTTACTGTTCCAAATTATAAGCCCTGTTGAAAATTATGGCGTCAGTTCCAAATTGTGGCGTCAGTTCCGAATTGTTAAATCAGTTCCAAACTATGGCGTTAGTTCCAAATTGTGACGTCAGTTCCAAATTATGACGTCAGTTCCAAATTGTGGCACCAGTTCCAAATTGTGGCGTCAGTTCTGAATGGTTGTGATAGTTTTTTTTTTTCAAAATTGTGTGGCATTTATTTCCATTTTTGTTCTCTGTTAGAAATTGTGGAGTCTGGTCCAAAATTGTGGCCTTCGTACCAAATCAGGGGTTATGTTGAAAATTTAGATCATTTTTCTCAATTTAGTCATTTGCTCTTAATGTTGGTCATTGGTCCAAATTGTTCCAAATTGTGGTTTGAATTTAAAATGCAAACCTTTAAAATTCTGACCTTCCTATTTGTTCCTATTTGTGGCTTCTATTCACATTTCTGGCCTCTGGTTCCAATATTCTCCTTTGACTACATTTCATTGCATTTGGTTTCTGTTCCAAATTATGGCACCTGTTCAAAATTTCATCTACTTTCACTAAGGCAACTGATCCAGATTGTGGCCTTAATTTCAACATTGTGACCTCTGCTTCGAATCGTTCTCCGTCTTTCCGTATCTGTCACAGTCTATGGTTTTGATTCCAATGTGTGGACTTTTCGCAAATTCTGGCTTTTGATCTTATTTGTCGTCCCTATTCCAAGCTGTGCATTGTGTTCTCTAAAGTAGCCTATGCTCAAAATTTTGGCTTTTGATTCAATTTGTCGTCTCTTTTCCAAACTTTGGCCTTGTTCAAATATTTTGTATCATCTACCTTTGCTGCAATTTGTCGTTAATGTGGCAAATTGTTTTGTCTGTTCCAAGTTTAGTCCAAATTGTATTCTAACCTTCACCTCCACTTCAAATTTTGTTCGGTTTTGGTCTCTGTTCTAAATTAAGATGCTATTTTAACTTGTGGGTTCTATTTCAAGTTGTGACCTCTGCTCCGATTTTCGCCAAGTTTCTACTCAATAGTACCGCAGGTGTCCCAAATTGTCATCCCTATCCCAATTCACCGTGTTTGGTGAACATTTTCTGATCTATTGTAAATTTTTGGCCCCTACAAATTTTCGACTTAAGATCCTATTTAGATACACATTTGGGTCATTCGTCCCTCCTTTACATCATCTTCAATTCCACCTTCAAATGTGATTACATTTCAGCACTTTCTCTGCAGTGTGAGTCAATCCCGAAGTGCCCCATTAATCCCGCCCCAAATTCGGGGACATTTCGCAGCTCAACTGGATTTATCTTCTGCACAGAACGACTATTTGATGGCCCCGAGGCCGACAAAGACGCGAGTTTGATTTCAAAAAGGATCGTAAACTTCCTCTTTTGGAGTTACAAGCTTTACTTAAGGGTATTTTATTGCCACCGCATCCCCTTCCCGCGACGCTTGGTACTAATAATTTAACAGTTGCTCTTAAAAGCATTTTTACTTACCCCCCGGCAGACGGAGTGGCGGCGGTGCTGTGCCAAATTTGATTAACTCCCTTGATGGCTGTTCCCTTTCAAATTTTTGTAACGTCCTTTTCCGTCGAGCCGTTAAACCGCATCGACATGAGAATACTTTTCGCTCACACTGTATGCAACACAGATTGCAGTCATAAAAGCCGCCCCCTCCGATGAATACGCGCCCATCGAGAGGGTGTACAGAAATATTTCTCGTTTTACTGTTTTCCATTTGAATTTTATGATTTCTCGTCGTTGCTTTATGACGACACTCTGCCCCGAAAAAAGTCCTATGGAATGAGTTTTGCGCTTTTTTTTCCTCTCGGCATTTTTTCATTTGGTGCGTCGAAGCAGGACGAAGCGACTCATCATCGCAACAACTGACACTAGGGGTAGCAGCAAGTAAATCTATTTGTTTGTCTCTCTATCTCCGCCCGACTCCGGCTTTCCGACGGATATAGTGTAACATTCACATTCGAAGAGAGATCCAATTCCACGGGTGAATCTCATTTTTATGGTGCTGCTATCAAAAGCCTTTGAAGGGGGTGGTTGGCTACTTCACAGAGGGTGGATTTTTGTGCTATGCGCGTGTACGTGTGTGATTTGGTGAGAAACAGAAACGGAACACAGATCTCCAGTGCACAGGAGGATAGGGCGAAATCTGATTAAATTTTATTAACGATCTGGAAGGGTGGCGATGTATGCCACCATTCCTCCCCCTACTGTGCATGCAGCTCTCCCACCGATGCAGCCATATGGTGACCACTGAGCAGGATGGGGGAGCGTGCACTCTGAGCACACAAGTCACACATTCGGTGGCGATAGTGAAAATAATTACTAAATCCGAGAACACGTTTGAGGATATCTGCGATTGAGTGCATTCTTGAAACGAAAGGAAAGTCGTCTTGCGCTGGGAACAGTGTGAGGAGGGGAGGCGACGGTGGCCGTGGGTGCTGCGACACTTTGAAAGGATGATGGCGAAAATGTCTCTTAATTGCTGGGGGATTGGAGAATTTTCAGGATGTTTGGGTTGACATCTGGAGGTTATTGGGCTGACTGCACCGCATGGTGAAGGTGATAAATTTCTCAAGTTTTTGAAAAATATTTTAAGTGGACTCGCAGGCCCGACGGGGGGATCATATCTTATTTTTCAATTGACGTTGAAGGGAAATGTCTATAGTCCACTGAATACACCACCCATACCGCGTTTCGGATAAACCTTGACTGTGAATCTGAGCCTTTGTAAAAAATTTAAAAAGTGGTTAAAAATTACCTCGAAAGAAGCGTAGGCTACGGATCTTCCAGAGGTATCAATTTGACTAATGTCGTCTCTTACACTTAATGGCAATGTTTACACTTTATAAAGATTTGTAATTTTCATCAAAAACATATTGTTGTGTGTTCTTTGTAAAGCCTTGTTTTCGAAACCAAAAAATGAATGATCCTATTTAAAGCCCCTATCCGCGTCTAAAGGAGAGAATCGCTCTATAAAGTTGATCTATGCGGTTTAAGGTGTCGTATCCATGCTTTTAAAGTGTCTCCGAAGAAATTTATAAAAAAATGAGGCCCAAAAATATGGCTTAGAGACTCTCAAGACACAGACATGAACCACTCCGACTTCGATCATACAATAATTTCCATTGAAGCATTGGTTCTAATGCCCTACAACAGCTCGTTCCCAATTACCTTCAATTTTATCGTTCCCTAATATTCGAACAACACATTCCCCACCTCTGTTTTCGCATTCAGTGAATGAGAATTACTTTCAAAGCACTCCGCAAAAACCAAACCGCACCCGAAAAGACATCAAACCAGACCGTTGTGCGATAATTTCAGTGCCACTGACGTTGATTACAGCCTCACCAAAAATGAGCAAATTCCAATTCAACTCAAAAGCCAAGAATTCTGACAAACTTTCCATCCATCCGACCATCTAGCCATTAGCCCGTTTCAATTAACACTTGGAGAGTGCTCTAAATTTTCGCCTTAACAGCCCTTCGCCGGCAAATCCAGTCTTGCTTGCCCGGATTGAGATTGAATTGTATCTTTTAATTAAAAGAAAATCATAATCATTATCCCAGCGACTGGAATTCAAATCACTGAACACTGCACTCTCCCTCTCTCTCACTCACTCCCTATCTCTCAGTCTTCCCAGGAACTCAAAGGCATCCCGAAATGGTTTGCCTCCCTTGAAGAGCGTCATTGCCCTGCGCCACCACAAAGTTACCTTCTCCAATGCGGCGGAACGATTCAATGTTTCCTGGCGATGTTGTCCACTCCCGTCGTCGACTGCTTTTCGTCCCCCACCCCAGTCGGTCACTTCACCAGTCTTCGTCTCGCACAAAGAAAGTCTGTCCAGACTTTAGTTTGGATTCGTTACAGAATGACATTAGAATTTCCCCTCCATCCGTCCCCGCGCAAACCCCTTGCCGTATTTCTTCGGTTTTATTGTTATTTCACTTTTCTGTTTTTATGTTTTCATTTCTTATTATTTTCTTTATGCCCGTTCGTTTGGGGAAAATTTTATTACCGCACCAACCGAGCAGTCGACGGAGCAAATGTACGAAGGGCACACCATGCCATGGAACGTGCCAGAGAGGGACGCGACGCGTGGAGAATGTTTGGCAGAAATTTGAAATCCTTGATGCATATTAATTTACGGAGCAAGTCAAATTGCAAACGTGCCTGATGTTTGGAATTGCATTTTAGACGGTTCCCTGTGAGTTCGATCTCTCTCTCTCTGTACTGGATGTCCGGAACGAGACAATGACGCTCAGGAGCAGCCGCATGTTGGGTTACTTGTGAGGATTGCCAGAGTCCTGGTGATGGGTGAATGTGAGCAATATTGCCAACGGCTTGGATGACTGCTCAAGATAAACCGACGAAGGTTACCGAGACGTCTTTATGGTTCTTCTCGGAAAATTGGAATTCTCGGAAAAGCTCTCGTTGCTTGGGGATCTTGGGATAGTCCGACTGTTGGAATGTGGAATTAGAATTGAATGCAAGATGGATGACTGTCATTCACTCTCCTTTGAATGTCAATTTTAAGTGACGCTCAACAAAGATCCACGTCAAGACCACAACCAAATCTCTGACTCTTTGAGGTCTTTGAAAACCACCTTCAACTTGGCAATTCCTTGAGTCCCTCTATTAGAAATTGAATCCAGAGGGACGGGACAGTGCAAGACAATTGAACTCCCTCGTTACAAACCCCTCCACTACTCTCGCATGCAAATTGAAGAAGAGGTCTCCTCTGCTTTGTAAAACAGGGTCACATTAAAGCCGACTCTTCCTGCACTCGCCACCACCAGGCCAACACAATGCCCATTGAAGTAAGCACTCGTTCCTGCCGTTCAAGCAGAGAACAACAGCAACGCCTCCTCTGTACACATAATCCGAGCTTATTCCGCTTTCTTTGCGTTCAAGCCGCGCGCCTCCATTCAGCTGTCGCGTTCCCTTTGAATCTTTTGGACGCGTTTGTTTTTTTTGTTTGTTTGCTGCTGCTGCCGTGTCGGTTACTATCGTGTAATCTAGTTTTTCCTACAGCAACAGACTACACAGCAGGGAAAAAAACACGCAAAGGAAAATCCCTTTGGAGCGTAGCTCGACTGACATAGTATCCGACATGAAACTATCGCATGCATTCCTATGCGCGCATCGTATGCTGCGACCAGACACACACACACACACCGTTGCAACAGTCGCCACAGAAAGCCGCCGCCAGTGCCGCCACGGTATCGACAGTCGAGTGGGGGGGTGGGCAGTGGACAGGCAGCAGTTTGCACAAAGTGTGATCACGGACGGAGCTGCACCGGCACCATCCAGGCCGACCGAGCACCTTCTGCCGGCAGTGCTGGTGGTGGTGGTGGTGGCGGCATCGTCAGCGACAGAGATACGCCTGATAAGCGACTGCGACTGCGAATGCGATGGCAAAGCCGGTCATTATAGCAGTGAACGCCTCGGCAGTCTTGACCAAAATCACTTCGATTTGACGGTGCATTCCCTCCACGTTCGCTCCATCATCGCGCGTCGACTCCTTCAACGCATCCATCATGAGCCCCGTTCGCTGTCAACGTTTCCTCAGCGTCGTGGTTCACTCCTTTCATCTTTCACATCGACAACGGCCATCCGTTCCCCTTGGACGTTCGCAACGACTTCCTGCTGCTCCGTGCACCGCCGCTGTCGACTCCCTGTGCGCCCTGGCGCAATGAAGCAGAACAGGGAGCACGAAGCGTGCAGCGCGCCAAGACCTCGCGGAGATTCGCTCTATGCGTCAGACGTAATTAATTTTCCTCCTCCTTCTGGCTGGTTTCTTTTCGTTTCCCTTTGACAAATTACAAAATATCGGGGCGACTCCCCCCGGCGGCTGACGTCTGCCCCGGCAAAGCCCCAAGACTACACATTCAATTTGCTGACGACTCGGGAGATGCATCGCATTCGAGGGTGATGGGAATATTTATGGCAAGTGAATGACCAACTTCGCCGCCCCTCCCCTCTTGAGGAACTCACTCACTTCACTGGCACACTGACGAAACGTATCCAATAGACGTGGAGGAGAGATACAATCTCCATCTGTGCGCTTCACAGTACATTAGTCGTCAACGCGGTCGGTGGCGAGGCGCAGCGCGGCGTTGGAGAGGTTTCTGTTGTTCGGTGGCGGCTGCCGCATGACAGTGGTGTTGTGCTCAAGTGATGCGATATGCCTTCGATCTCGAGTGGAATTCCCTGCCAGCCAGTCGGTCGTTGCTTTAACCCGTCGTCGTCGGACCGAATTGAAGAGAGAGAAAGATTGGTTAGAGTGTTGGAAATAAATGGCCATAAAACAACGACAGCGGTGGTGTTGGCAAACTTTGATGAATGTATTGACAGCTGATATGCAATATGTGCGCGGATATCGAGAGTGAAACAAGATCAAGTGGATTCCTGACTGTCTTCCGTGGGGGGAGGGGTGGAAATAGCGGTGATTAATTGGATTGCAGTCATGAATCGTATGAGATATTGGCTGACGCTTTTGTATTGATGTATGACTCGTGAGTGTATCAGTGACGAGCCGTGCTTTGTGATCCAATCAATAAAGATTTGAAGTCGCCAGTCTTCTCTGAACAAGGATGTGTTGGGAGGGGGGGAAGAAGACGAAACATTTCAGCTGGAGATTGTTTGTGGAAATAAGAAGGACTTGATGAGATTTTCCGAATCTTCGCAAGGGACGTCATGGTCTAAGCGGTACTTCGATGCTTTGGAGAACTCTGGTTTACACAACTAAACAACTGACGAAATGATTGATTGTCAATAGATCACCAAGGGAAAGGTGAAACTATGATTCCTCTTCTTCTTCTTGTGGCGCTACAGTCCGGGTTGGACCCGGGCCTCAACCAACATGCCTCTCCAGCCAACACAATCTTTCGCCAGTTGCACACTCCAAGTTGGTTGAGGTCCTTCTCCACTTGTGTGCGCCACTTTAACCTAGACCGTCCTCTGTTGCGTTATCGCAATGGCTCAGATTTGAAGACTTTTCTGGCCGGAGTAGTGGTGTCTATGCGCTCTGCATGACCTAGCCATCATAAGCGTTGTATCCGAAGACGCTTGACTAGGCGCATGAAGCTATGCTTGATGACTTTAAAACAGTTTCTGATGAATTGCTTTAACTCCAAACAAGTGGAAACACATCCTTACCGTACAGTTCCAACCCCAGCTAGAGAGAGAAATAATTCCTTTTTTGACCCCACTTCTATTGATTTACTAACTGTGCCGACTGCCTAGACAAAGCTAATCAAACATCGCCTTTTCGTGTCGTAGCTGATGTGCCCTGTTTCTTAAGAGAAGTTTTCAATATGTTCCCTCTTGGCGCCAATTATGACCTTAAGACGGCCGAAGAAAGCATCGCATCTTGCACGAAAGTGACTCTGCGGTATTTTACCCCCTTCCCACCGAAGTGCTTATTTGAGCTGGTCCAAATCTTAATATCTTTCAGTGCCCTTAATAACGTCGCCTTCAAACTACCCCAGATAG
The DNA here is from genome assembly GCA_944738645.1 of Eristalinus sepulchralis. Classification (NCBI taxonomy): domain Eukaryota; kingdom Metazoa; phylum Arthropoda; class Insecta; order Diptera; family Syrphidae; genus Eristalinus; species Eristalinus sepulchralis. The sequence continues at coordinate 67,116,650 of OX122883.1, forward strand.
ATAAATCCAACCGATTTGCTCCCGGAGAACTTGCAATCTTTTGTGTACAAGAAGCGCAGTGTGCAACATTGTTTTTTTTGTCAGCCGGTGTCGAGCCTTGTTGAATTGTCCAACGCTTCAGTACTACCTCTAAGCGAGTTTTACGGTATACGGTCGCACACATTTTGACGCCACGGTCCAAAAAAAAAGAGCGGAGAACGACAATCGGCAGATATGGCGGCCCAAACCATCACCATCGTTGCTGTTTGCTTTCCGGTGGCCGTCCAAAGCTGAACATTTTCGAAGGACCTCTTTGGCAAGTAAACTCAGTCATTTTGTTTGTTGGCATATTGCTCTATAACAAATGCGATACATCGGAGAAAACCAAATTCGGTAACTCAACACTTTCGTGCATGTGCAGCAATTCCTGCGCTCTTTCGATTTCAACTTTTCTTTGCTGCGGTGAGAGATCGAGGGCTTTTTGAAATTTAAATTCCTTGATCCCAAGCTCCTTTCTCAGTGTTGTGTTGCTTCCCTTCCACCAAATATAGATCTCCCGGGTCACTTTTCTTCCACTTGGATGGGCAGTTCACTAATTTTGAGCCCTCACTGTCGTGGATCATTTCCGCCGATGTTGCTGTCGTCTTATTACCACCTCCGTGGCAGTTTTGAACGCTGCCAGCATCTCGGTAACGAGAAATGGTTCGGAGGGCAAATGATTTTTTCCCGTTGAGGTGCTGGAGGGCTGTAACGATAGCTACTTGTGATTGGCCAGCTTAATATAAAGCAGACGCACTATCACACTCGAACTCCATTTGACAAAACTGAGAGTCAAAATTATTAAAAAAGCTTGTAGACTGCTTTTCGGTCATATGTCAAAATTTGAGCTCACTGTCAAAACGAAATTAAAGCTGTCTGAAGTTGGTCACAGTTCGAGTGGGTCAGTTGAGTTGGTTCTCGTTCAGTGTGAACTCTACGCCTACTCTATGCCTCAACGCTACGCCTCTGCTGGAGATTTGATGAAGTTCGAAACCTTGACTGGAATTTTAATCGTGTTGCATTCACATGGTACCAACTCTTTTAAACTTCCGATAACACTCAGAGACTGCCAGTTGCCGAAGAAAAATGTCTCAAATTTCACTGCTTGGATTCGTCATTTAGCCGAAAGTTTCCATTTCAAGTATAGCTTGCTGTCAAAGATGCCAGCAGAGGTCCCGATTCCTTTTAGCACTGTGGTTTTTCTCTTTTCAGGTTGCGCCACAGTTCGCGGTCTGGCCCCAAGCATCATGTCTGCCTAGGTGCTTCGAATTTGAGGGCCTTCTTCAACTGCATGGGACACACATCTTTACGTTGTCCCAGTCCCATCAGTTCCTGTCATCACATAAGATCTCAATTCGATTAGAAATGAATCGGCTGTAAGTCATCCTGAATGCACGTTCCTCCAACTTGTACTCTTCACGTTTGAGCCAATTATCCCTGATCCTGTCAGCTCGCTTTCGTTTCCGTAAAATCGCCTAGAAAGATTTAGGCTATGAAGACGTCCAAAATCTTCAATTCTTGTGCTAAAACCGAAGTCTTACATAAACTGTATGAAGGCTTGACGTTTAAAAAAAGTCCACCCGAACTGAAGCACATCGTTGCTTGTCTCGAACCTTACACCTTAAGCCTCTTGAAGCATCCTATTCCCATGGCATGGCCTAAGTGAACCTTAAGAAGCTGTCTGATGATGCTGGCAGATGACATTCAAGGATACTCCCCCATCGGTGTCGTAAAGGTTCATCTGTTTCGGAATTCCTCACGCTGGCCATAAGCGCGCTAGCATTTGATCATTTCCTTAAGAGGTAGGGGCACTTGAAAAATATTTCGAACAAGAGGACGACGAACTTGAATTTAGACACTACACCCATGATGTTTTGTTGCCCCAGTTCCGCGAAATTTGTCTCTTGGTCCGTCATCTCTCACAGGAGCTCCAGGGAGAAGGAAGAGATTGAAACCATTTCTTACCTCCTCTCCGTCTGACAAGCTCTTAGAAAAATAAGAAAGAAACATCTACGGAAGCACCTTTTTTGACAATCAAGGTCAAGTTACACTTACATAGCTATCTCCCACTGGTTTTAAGGCGACTAACCACGCGGCCCCACATTGGGCTCAAAGCTTGAGAACGGCTGCCTATTAAGAATCAGCTGCTCCAACCTAACCCAACTGGTCCCTCTCAACAACTACCTCGATAATAGATCGTGGTTTGTGTGAGGTTTCATTTTCAAAGAAAGAAACCTTTCTTTTGAAGTTTCGATATGTTCATTCATCCTACACGAAGCTAGACGCCTTTGATTGTGCCAACTGCTGGGGGATCAGTCTCCTTTACGACGCGTACAAGATCCTCTTTCCCATTTCGTAAGAACGAATAACATTTTTCGCGGGTAATCTGATAGGTGCGGCTTTTGGACAGAGAAGCTCCCTTCATACACTTCGACAGAAAAGACCCAAAATTCAAGATCGTAGATAAGATCCAAAAAGTGCACCAACCTCTTGTTTGATGAGCCAGATCTAGCTCTGACACAGTTCGCAAACTTGTCACATTCTGTGGGATGGATAAGTTTGGCTGTTCCTTAAAGATCAATCTTCAGCTGACCGAGACCTTAATTGTCTGAAAGAGTTTGTAGACAAAATAAAACGCTGCCATTCCTGAGAAGATCGTCCAAAACTCAGATATCAGCACTAGAGGCAGCATCTTCCAAAATCGGTTCAGCAACTGGCTTGCGCGGATGTCATTGATGTAGATGGAGGTACAAACTGAGCTGTTAAAGTGGCGATTGTTGACATTAACAGAGGAGCATCTTAAGTGGATTTGGCGGGAAACAAAGGCAAAGGAAAGTATTGACAACATCAACGTGCCCAAGCAGAGCGCCTCAACGGACAGTAGAAACATTGAGGCAGTCCATCTTGGCTGCGCAACAAATAGGGAAAAATACATTCGTTCAAGGAGCAACCGTAGAACCACTCTTGCCAATCTCTATTTGTTTGACCTTAAGTGATACAATGCTTAGGACGTCTAAGAGGGTCTTCCAATCCGAACCATTCGTCTAAGATGTCACATGCAAGTGAAAACGGACCTCAAATTGAAGGCAGCTGAAGTCGGAAACTGGTAAACTGGTTGTTTATGTCTGCTTATCAGAAACATCCACATGAAGAGCCCATGAATGAGAAAGAGGAATCTCCCTCCAGCCAATCTTTGCAGACACAGAGGGTGTCCACTGTATAATTAGAAAGTTCTTCAAAGTTTCCTGCCTGCCATCTGTTCAATTCAACAAATTTCTCTGACCTCAAACAACTTGATCCTTGAACCCCTTTGAAGCCCTTGCCACCTTTACTCCGACCTCGATCCATCATCTCACGAAAGTAAATCTGTCAAGTAAATCTCCCACAGTCGCATACATACCACTCACAGTCACCCACTTCTGTCTAAATGGTCGGCATTCTTTTAGACGGAACGACAAATTTACTAGAGACCCGTTATTTGTTGGCTTATGTCTTACCCGTAGAGAATTAGACTGCGACACGACGACTGACGAAGAACCGCACAACAACAACAACAACAACGTCGACCACCACCATCATCATCCTCCCCAGGCCACAGTCAGGACTGCCTAGGATTTTCCACCGATACGGCAACCTTTTCGTTGTCAGCGTACCCTGTGTACTGTGCTGTGTTGTGTTTTCATTGCCGGAAAACACATAAAATTTTACGACACGGCCAACATTAAACAGGGCGGGCGCTCCCATGGCAACCAGCAAAACGTGGTGGTGGCACGAGACTTCTGCAAGACTTCCCATTCAACAAAGCGCGCCTGCTAAATTGCCGGCTTTTTCGTCATCACATCACATCGCACAGGATGGGGGTTGGTTGGTTGGTTGGTTGGTTTTGTGTGGGTGTGTGAGTGTGTCTGTGAATCCTCCTCCCCCATGATTTCTTTTTTTTTTTCTTCCTTCTTCCACCGACCACCACCAGGGTTTAGTCATCCTCTCAACTGTGTAGCAGACTACGACGACGACGGCGACGACGACGACGACGACGACGACCGACGTCGACTAGCCAGCCTACCGACGCGACTTGGGGGGAGGCAGTGCTGGCTGTGCGTCTGCATGTAGATATGTACTCATATTTGCGTCCTGTTCCTTGGAACATTTTTACGATTCTCAACGCTCGAGGGGGGTGTACAAACCCAAAGAAGCGGGAACGGAGAGCGGAGCGTAAAAATTGAATGTTTGACGAAGTCGTACCGAATTTTATGGACGAAACGTGCTAGGACCGTAAATTTTCACTTTGCCAAGACTGTGCGCGCCGCCAGCAGGCAGAGCGGGACGGCAGCTGGCACGCCGGAGAAGGCAGTCCTCTGATTGTATCTACTAAACACCTATAATACGTTTTGTGCTCCGTAATCTCGAATTTACATTCAGTCCCCAGAATACTCCTTGTGCGCATTGAATTGATCTAGATATTTGCCAGGGGGCGGCGGTGGGAGACTTCATTGTCGTCGGTTGACACCCGAAGAACGCCTGCGAAGCGACTGAAGACTCAAATAAAGTCAGCCAATTATCTTTTAAGGCTCTTTTAGACTCGGCGACTCCTCTGCGTCCGTTCCGAGGCCACCGACATTGTTTGTGCGGAGACCCCGACAGGGTTTGACTGCTGCTTCCACGTTTTACGGCCCCGGAATTTATGCGCTGCCGGAATGGAAATTGCCTTGAATTATATGTGTTCCCGAGTGCTGTCGAATTTTCGTCAAACACATCAAATTCCGTGTGCACGCGGGGGAGGGGGTGCTGAGTGCGGGACAGATGGGTCGCGGCGGTGATGGTGGTGGCGGTCGTAAATTGTGTGCTTTTTGGGGAAAATTTGGTGACTGTGTGTGCGGTGCGGACGGAGTTAAAGGGATGGGCCCTGGGATCATTGACAGCCGGAGAGGCAGGATATTTCCGCTAATTTAAAAGGTTAAATTGGTGAATGAGTTATGCCGCCCAAACAGAGCGGCCAGGATATCGTGAAAATGGTCAACATTTTTACATTTTTTTTTCTTGTTCTCTTCTCCTTCCGTTTGAAAGGTGAGAGGGTTGCGGGTGCTTGCATTTTTATTTTTTACGGCTGACCATTTGTTCCTATTAATTTAAGGCCGGGCGAAGCTTAAGATCGCTCGCGAGGAAAGTAGTTTACGTTTTATGCGTTTCGGTGGATTTCATTAGGCAGCGACAGGGTGTCGTTAAAGTTTCGGAGATTGATGGCAAAGTGCGCCCTTTCTGCACTCCTTTCATATGCTTTCATTTCGGATTGTTAAACTTTATTGTTCCACGTTGTGAGTTTGATATGCAGAGAAGGACTTTACGAGGGATCATCTATAGAGACCGCGGTGGCAATCTTCAGTGGCGCGGGAGTGGGAAGGGTTGAGTCAGATTAATAAACATTTTTTTCACAAATTTGTCTTGCATTTAGTGCGTGCGTGAGCTATGTTAAGGGATTCGCATAAATGTGGGTACTAGGTACTGGAGGTGCCCTTAAGGAGCATTGTTTCGCACGATCTTCCAGAAGTCCATTCAACTGCTGGCTTACGCCGACGACATTGACGTGATTGGACGAACACAGCCGAGCCGTTAATGAAGCGTTTGTTCGCGTTGAAGCGGAAGTGGCTAAAATGGGTTCGGCGATCAATGAGGACAAGACGAGGTATATTCGTATGCTGTCATCGAGGAAGGACACACAACATCGATATCTCTGACAGAGCGTACCACTGGGCAGCAGAAACTTCGATGTAGTCTACCTCGAAGATTCCGCGGTAAATAGGGACAACAACATCAGTCCCGAAATCAAACGCAGAATCACTCTTGCCAATCGCTGCTTCTTTGGCCTCAAGAGGCAATCGAGTAAAAAGGCCCACTTTCGAAGGACTGAACTGCCTTTGAACAACAGCTTGATCATCCCAGTCCTACTCTATGGGAAACCTGAACGTTGCTAAAAGCGGATGAGGAAGCCCTAAGCCATTCGAGAAAAATTTTGCGTGCTATTTGGTCCTGTTTGCGTTGATGGCATCTGAAGGAGAAGATTTAACGACGAACTCTATAAGCTGTACAGTGACATGCGCCTAGTCAAGCGTCTTCGGCCACAACACTTAAGCTGGCTAGGCCATGTAGAGCGTATGAACACCACTGCACCGGCCGGAAAAGTCTTCTAATCTAAGCCATTGGGACAACGTTACAGAGGACGGCCTAGGCCTTAGATGGCGCACACAAGTGAAGAAGGACACTCCTTTAAAATTTGATCTGTTTAGAGCTCTGTACGTATGTAGGTAGTGTTAGACGGTTTTCAGAAAGAGCCAAATTAAATTGATCATGCAATAGTTCAATGTTTGAGCGCATCGGATAAATCTGCATTAAACAGCCTCAATAGGTAAGAAGGGCTGGTATACACGGAGACTAGGGGCGCAAAAGTTACAAAAAGGGATTTAGTGACGTAGCGATCGGAGCATTCTTTTTACCAACGTTATACGAAAAGGTTTGTCTTCTTACCATCAATATGAGAGCAAAAGTTCCATTCTCTGTCACAGATTACGCCAAGGTCCTGGAGTGACGAGACAGAAGGAACAGTTTTATCGTCGATTTTATAGATTCTCGCTTGTATTGCGTCTCGAAGGATTGCGTAAAAAAATGACGGCTGAAATTTATTGACGATTTTTGATCCTTTTTGCGTTGATGGCGTCTTGAGGATAAGATTCAACGACGAGTCTTCAGAAATTCAAACAATTTCAAAAACCTCAATGACCTCATTATTCTCCCCCAAATTATGGTCTCCCTCGTCAGTCTCAACACGTCAGCGTCCACCCATACTCTCCAATCACCGTAAGTCCTTGGCATTCTTTGAAGTCCTGCAGTGTGCTGAAAAACTTGTTTCTCTAACTTGTCTAGACTCAAGTTAGAGTGTCACCTCTTCGAAAAGTTCATCAACACCCCCCAAAAGCCGCACACAGTCGCATCACCACTCAAGGCACAAGCATCCCCTGCTAATACAGATTAATTTTGAAGTATTTTCATAGATTTCCAAACAAAGTCCGTGCGCAAGTGTGCGGGAGGGAAAAGGAAACAAAAGATTCACTCCGTTTTGTCTGGTTTTATATTAAATTCCTTCGTGCTCGTTACCATGCTCGTTGCCAGCGTGCACACCCCAGCGTACACTCGAATGTGTGCACAGGGTAATGCATCCGTTAGTCATGTAAATTGTGACTGTATTTACCCTCGTTTAAAGGTCATTGATTGTTTGAGTGATTAATCAGTAGTTGGGGAGGGACGAACACCGAAAGGGTTGGTTCGCTTCGGTTTGGTTGCTCGCTGGGGAGTTAGGGCGTTAAACAACCCTGTGTTATTTGGCGGCGTCCTTGTCATTGCGACAATCTCCTGTCTGTGTATAATAATTAATTGATGAATCTTTTGCAAGAATTTTATTTACATTTTGATCGCTAATTCACTGCTGATGTTGATGGTTTTGAGTTGATGAGGAGAGTTTTGTGGTTCTTGCGACGAGGATGCGACGCAATGATATGATATGAACCTGAGCTGTGAGGGTCGGAATACGATCAATTGTTTTTTCAATTTAAAGTCATTGATTGCTCAAGTTCATCTGTTTTCTGTATGGCCAACTCGTTGGCTTGCTCAATGCGAGCAAAATTATAGCCATTCCTGTACAATCGTCGCTGATGACAGTAGAACTATCTTATAGCATAGTTTCTTGGATTTTCAAATGCGCCTTCGATAGCTTGAGAAGTTGTTCCACAACATACCGCTTCCCAGGCACTTAATCTTGCCTGCAGGCTAAAACGTCATTCTAAAAGCTCAAATTCTCGAAAACTCAAAAACATTCTACCCCGTGTAACCCTGTACTTTGGGCCGCTGAAGATTTTTGAGACATCACCGATTTATCATAGTTGATTATTCTGTCGTTTTCGGGCGATTGTGGATTTCGAAAGTATGTCCATTTGTAGCCAGCTTGGCCTTGATGACTGGAAGCAGCGTGCCTAGGACCGTCAGCGATGGAAGGCAGCAATTGCTCAGGCTCTGACCCCTCATGGGTCACCGGCCTGATAAGTAAGTAAGTAAGTCCATTTGTCGCCTAGCCTGCTTTACACCGCTGGGATTTTTGTTTCAACTTCCTTGTTGACTGGACCATTGATTTGTTCTTGACTGCATTGCATGATATCAAACTTCTTAGCCAGCTTAAGGAAGAACTATGACTGAAGTACACGATGGGTCCTCAGTTCTTTTGAGTTTTATTCCCCTGAAAGATGATCCACCCCTAACCCTATAGATATGATCACTTGGCTGTTTTTGAACGCCCGTGAAGTAAGTTTCTTAGAGTCCAGTGGTTGAATCTTCTCCTCCGGATGCCATCAAGCAAACAGGACCAAAAATCGCACGCTTTTCTCTCGAAGAGACCAAGGGCTTCCTCATCTGCTTTTAGTAGCGTCCAGGTTTCTGCGCCGTAAAGCAGAACTGGGATGATCAAGGTGGCAAGAGTGATTCTGTGCTTGATTTTTTTGCTATCCCTATTTACCGCGGAGCCGAGGTAGACGAAGTCTTTGATCTCGAAATGTCTGCTGCCCATAGTGACGCTCTATCCGAGACGTCGATGTTCTACGTCCTTCTTCGATGACAGCATATACTTCGTTTTGCCCTCGTTTACCACCAGTCCCACTTTAGCCGCTTCCGCTTCGATGCTAGTAGCGGAAGCCGTTGACGGCTCGCTGAGTTCGGCTGATCAATGTTATCCGCATAAGATAGCAGTTGAACGGACTTTTGGAAGATCGTGCCTCTGATGTTGACTTGTGAGTTACGCACAATCCCCTCAAGAATGATGTTAAAGAGGTCGCATGACAGCGCGTCGCCTTGTCTAAATCCCTTTTTGACATCAAAGGTCTCGGTGAGAGTTCGCTACCGACCTTGACGGAGCAGCGAGAGTTCTCCATCGTCATCCTACACAATCTGACGAGTTTGGTAGGAATGTCAAAACAAGACAGGGCACTTTATAGTTCGTCTCTATGCACACTGTCATATGCGGCCTTGAAATCGACGAATGGATGGTGGGTGTCGATTTGTACTTCTTGGGACTTCTCCAGGATTTGCCGCAGTGTAAAGATCTGATCGATTGTGGACTTCCCTGGTCTGAAACCACACTGATAAGGACCTATCAGGTTGTTGACGAACGGTTTCAGGCGCACACACAATACGGCAAAGAAAATCTTATATGCGATGTTAGGGAGACTGATAGGGGTCTCCTTTCTTGTGGACAGGACATACGATGCTGAGATTCCACTCGTCGGGCATGCTTTCCTCCGACCATATCTCACAGATAAACTGGTGCATGCACCTAACCAGCTCATCCCCAGCCGCTTTGAACAGCTCTGCGGACAGTCCGTCCGCGCCAGCAGCTTTGTTCGACTTCAGTCTCGATATGGTTATCTTGATCTCGTCTAAGTCGCGGGGACGGAATTGTTGCCTATTATCGTCCAAATTGGGTGGTGGAAAGCAGAATGCCTAACAGCGGGATTTGTTTCGTCATCGCCGTTTAGGAGTCTGCAGAAATGATCCTTCCCGACTCAGATCAAACTTGAATGCCATACCCAAAAGACCGTCGTATGCATGACTGACAAGTTGAATAAGTTCACAGTTGTCTTGTCACACTAGCATCAGGCAGTTCGTTGACTGAATGTTGGCAACGTTGGCAAAATTCAGTAGTGTCTCATCGAGAACGAGAATTTATGGCTTAAGAGTCACCAAGGCTTAGCGTGTTAAGCAACAAATCGCGTTGTGCGTGCTTATGCCGTCCTCAAAGGATGAAACTTGACAAGTATTTCCTAGACAATTAATACATCCAAAGTGCCATCAGCTACTTAAGTATTCAAGTTTAGGAATTGTCATGCAAGCAACCAAATTGCTTGCCACACAAGCCTGATCTGCCAGTTTGGAGAAGAGTTTAAGCTTAAAGGATTTCTTCTTTTTTTTGTCGTCTCTTTGGTAAGAATTTTTCGCGAGCTTGCGCTGTAATAATTGAAATAACAGTCCACAAGGGATCAATGAGCTGGAGGGTAAAGAAATTGGATCTGGGGCCCCTAGCATGTAAGCCGACCCACTTCACTTAACTTTTGTCGGAAAGCACGGCGGCTACGCCAAACTGCCGTCGTATAACCAGCAGTATCAAGATGTATGGTACTGTGTGAGGTTGGTTTCAAACTTTCACCCATCTTTCGATATAAGTCTGATCCCTCCTTCGCTAACACATCACGCAATAAGTGCCGGAATATATAGGGGACGCCACTAACAAAAAAAATTAAAATTAAATGAATAATTTTCGTAAGTGGCGCCCTCTATATGTCTCGGGACTTAGTGAGTTATCTCTTACTACTACTTCTACTCCATTGCTACTCCACAGTCATTTAGGCTATTTCGCAGCAATTTCCTTAGCAAATGACACTTAGCACCTGTACTGTAAAAGAAGAACTTGTTTAATGTCTTACTGAGTTCACAGAGTTTTAAGAACTGTCTACAATAGCAAGGAGTATAAAATCATCGGTGGTGAGGGTGGTGCGGAGCCAAAACGAAGAACCAGTGGCATTTGGACTATGGGAAAGTAGGAAGCAATTTGCAAGTGCAAGGACGTAGATTGACCGCTTATTTATATGCAATTGCAGCGGCTGTACTGTGCACTGCACGCAGAGAAACCCTCATCAATTTTTAAGTGATTTCTGTTTGTTCTTCTTGCCAAACGAAATGCCTCAGAATGATAACTTCTTTTAGACTTCCTTTTTCTCTACACTTTTACGGTTGTTCTGCTCGACTAAACTTTTGCTCCTTCTGCAGCTCTATAAAATATGCTTCTTTTAAGCCCGACATCTTTAGCGGCGCTCACAGCTGTTGGTATTGTTCCAGAAGTAGCTTGTTTATTTGCTTGTTAGTTTACTCGTTACTTTGCTGTACTCAAATTCAAATTCCAACCGGAACCAGTGTGCATTCGTTTGTGCGGGTCTAGTTAGTTTCGCACTCAAGCTGATCCATACTTTAGTGTGAGACTAAACTTCCAAATGGACTGGTCAGCTCCTTTCTATGAACTCATCCCCGTTCTTGTCCCTAAGAAATCGCCTTTAACTTCTCATAGTCTCACCTCTGCCCTCAAAATTTTGATAAAAATACATTTCTCAAAGTCTAGTCTCATCTCTTCTAAGTTCAATGGCGTCATCACCCCGAAGTTGAAGTACCTCCCCGCCACTGCATCGTCCCGTCTGCTGATAGTTGCACAAAATTCCAGCGCATATTTTGGCTAGCTCTGTAATTAATCTTTCAATCCATCCCACTGACTGCGCGCCTACTCCTCTCACATGCACTGAACCTTAACCAGACCAGAAACCAACGGCGAGCGCCAAAGAAAAAAATAGAAAGAAAGAAAAACGGATAACCGTTCGCTCCTGGAAAAACCAATATCTGCCATGAGCCGACATAAATAAAAACCTGCCAACACACAAAAACCCACACACACACAGGCTACACAGGGAGAACATCCATTGTTTTTCGACAGGAGCGGAGGGGCGGCCATCGAGGTTCAGTACAAAACTTATTGCCAACTCTCTAAGCAATGCATCACCGCGGTCCGCGGTTGTTCCGCTGCGGACAGTTCGGTGCCACACCACTACCGCCCCGTTGCACGCCCCATCCCCACGTCATGGAAGAATGCTCAATAGGAACTAAATTGGATAGTCACAAGCCGAAGCAACGGGCTTTTTTGGGATTCTCCTTGCAGTTCTCGTTTTTTTCTGGTTGTGGTTCAAACGCTGAAGGAATTATACCTCGAGGCTATTAAATTTATTTCCATTCAGGGGGAGTTTTGTCAACCTCGGTGGTGGCGTGGTAGCGACGGCAGACGCGGTGATGGCGGACGAGAGGTGAATTGAAAGGATTACACACGGTTCCCCGTACCACGGGGCTGGCCAATTTTAGAAGTTTAGAGAGCAGCAAGTTTTGTGTGTGTTTCAACGGAGAGGAGAGTTCTGTTTGTTTGTTATGCTGTGCGGTGACTGGTTGGTTGGTTGTTGGTTTTAGGCGTTCAACGACACTGCCGCCGGGGAAAAGTTCAAAATAATTAAAACAAATTTTGCCCACCGTTGTGAGGATTGGCTTACCAGATGGGCTTGGTTTTGTTGAGGTTCACATTTATTGGAGGAGAGTGAGGTTAAGAATGAGTACCGAGAGGGGACTTCATTTATTTTCAAATTTGTTGTCTTTCACGTACTCGATGGCGCCAGCCCTCATCATCGAAACCGACTTCAATCGAAATTACCGAAAAGACCCCAAATTGTGTATGTAAAGGGCACGAATTGCCGCATTAACGCCATAATCCTCGTCTTGTCAGCAGACGCTGCTGCTTCCCTGCATCAAATCAACCGCCCAGCTTGTGCTTAAGTGAGATTGCCTCTCGTCGCCTACAGTTAATCGCCCAGACTCATCAATTACTGGCTCTCAACTTCTAAGCTCGTTGGCTCGTCTTATCGCATTCAGTCATCCACAGTCAACTCCATTCTGTTTAACTTTCCAACAAGTAGACCGCTATTTACCGAAGATACAATCGAGACGACATATTACCAAATAATTATGTTCGATTAAAAGTCAATAATTCTTATCGCCAGCCCCGCCGCTGCGTCGTCTGTCACGCCATCGGTCCGTCAGCCCCATTCCATGGATCCCCGAGCCCCGAACCGTCACTCAGTCCCGCGGCCATTCACTCCAATCGCGGGATGTTTTGTAAATAGAGAAAAAAAAACAACACCAACGAAGGAAATAGTTTAAGGGACGGACACAAGACCGCAGTTTACACTGCCGCCCGGTACCTAAGGTGGACTTGTATACTTTCGTCATCATCACCTTTCGCCGAGGATAAATTACACCGGATTAGACTGCCTTCACGTGCAGTGTAAACACCCAGCACAGAGAGAGAGCGAGTGAGGGGAAATGCATTTGCGATAGATAAACACCCAAGACTGAGTTTCACACATGGCCGACCACGGCACGAAGCAGGGGGAGGAGGACAAGCAAGCGGCGTGTGTGATCTTGTCTGCATCGTTTACACGCACAGTGTGTATCGACGAGCAAGCGACTGACAAATTCGACGACTGCCTGCCATGGATAGTGTTTACTCTTGGCATGGCATGGCATCCCTCAGATGCACTCGCCTTCCAACCTCCTGCGCCACCCCCCTTCAGGAGGCAATAAAAGGAATTGTGGTCGCTTCCCCGACTTCCCATCATCATCGTCGCCATCGCTTTCAACGCTCCCAACGTCGTCATCATCGTCGCCGTGCCGGTTATTGATGGAATACAACGCAGTGGTGCCTGTTGTTTAACTTAGATAACCCCACGCGGACGTCAGGCGGTTCTCGGTGTTTTTGCCTTTTTTTCGGTTTGATTCTTCTTCTCGTCACCCAAACTCCAAATTGACTGATAAGAGGAGTACGTCGTCGTTGTCGTTTGTGAAGGAATGTTAGTGTTGATTCCCCGCCCCGCACATTCACCGCCAATGATGGCGATGAGAGAGATTGTAAATTAAGTAAATTAAGTGAAGGAAGCAAATTAGCTGAGTGGTGACTGATGGATTCAATGTTTGCCGTTGTGGTGGGTACTTTCGTCAGGAAACTCAAAAATAACTGTTTAGATAAAGAAGACGCACACGGTGTGTGATGAGGGTGTGGGGAAGGAAGTGCAGCTTTGTGTTGTGTGTGAATTGGGAGTGGTACTTCAAAGCGAGAAAGAATCTGCTGGGGAAACTTAATCTAGAATCCATGGAAGGCAATACGTTCGTCTCCTGTGGGTACTGAATTCGACAAATGAGTTATTCTAAGCGTCAGAAATGCGTTAAACGAATTATTTTGTTTTAAAAAAGCATCAACAGTTAAAAGTGTCAGAAATTCTTCATAGAGCGTCCGATGTTCAGGAAATATCAGAATCAAAAATCTTCAAAAATGTATCACTGTTTGACAGGAATACATCAATATGTCAGAAATGATTTAAGAAGCGTCTGAGCTGGCTTAGGAAATGTCCAACATTCTTTAAGAAGAAGCATCGGAAATTCAAGAACGAAAATACTTTAAAAATGCCTTGGGACGCAGAAGAAATGCTTTAAGAAGCACCACTCATTTTTGAGGAACGTCAGAAACACTTAAAGAACTGTCAATGCTTAAAAAATTGACCGAAACGCATTAACGAGCACCAGTCCTGTGTTAAAAAATGCCAAGATATATTTAGGAAACGTCAGAAAGACCTAACGAAGTGTCAAAGCCTTAAAAATTGCAAGAATTGTGCTAAGAAGCACCGGGAATTTTTTAAGGAAAGCTCAGTAAACTTAAGCAACTGTCAGAAATAATTCAGAAAACGTCAAACATACATAAGGCATTATTCATAAAGGCATTTTCTGAATTAGAAATATTTTAAAAACAACAATAACTTCTCTAAATTGTCACATGTGATTCATAATGCACTAAAATGAATCAGTAATGTTTGGCTGCTACAAAAAAAATTGCACATATTCTTGAATTTCACAGTTACAACCTTCTTAATTCTTAGTAAAAGGCACTAGGCGCAGTTGGGGTTCTTTATGAGACGGTACCACAAACAAAAAATAAGTAAGCTTTTAAATTGCGAGGGTAAAACTCCCAAAGAGGTGACAATCAGGCATGCTATCCTCCGTATTGTGACATAAGGATTCACAAATGTGTACAAGTCTTCGGTGCATTTCTCCAATTGTTATAGGCGAAAATATATTCATTTCGATGAAATGTTGCAGGGTCAGTTGGTAAAATGTAGCAAATGTAACGGAATAAGCAAGGCTGTCGATTTCAAAAACGGAAAACTGAAAAATAGCAGTTTGGCGTAAAAGAGAGCGCCCGAGCACCGGTCATAAATTTCCTCTAGCAGCGACCGATTGGTTGGATGAAAAGAGTTCTCAAACAACAAACAACAGAAGTTGAAGGACAAACTTGGCAGACATCTTTTGCATTTTTAGTTTACAGTTAAAATAGCTCTATATCGCTTCAGATAACTTCACAATGACTTCAATAGCCCGTCAATGACTTTTCAAGATAATTGCGAAAAATTCATCGGTTTGGTTTGTAAAGAAACGAACAGGCCGAGGTTTGTCGTCAATTAATATTTCACGATTTTTAAAAAACGAAAAAGGCACTAAAAACCTTAAGCTTTGCCAGTAGAATCAACGATTTTGAAAGTTTCCTTTAGGTCGGATTCTGCCGAAATGCTTTTCTTCTTCGATCGAACTTAGCGGAGGTACCAACGTTTAAGAGTGAACAAATTAAAATGATCGGAAGGAGACATATTAAAAAAATTAAGAAACTTACGGTTTTGATTATAAGTGGGACAGTTTTTACTGATCCCAGCGAGAAGTCATTTTGTCTGTGAAACAGTGAATCAAAAGTCAAATCCATTTTATAATAAAGTTCCTCCTTACGCAACTTCCAGATACGATTTCAGATTGTGATTGAAGTTTAAAAATTAAATCACAGAATAAGTCTGTTCCTTGTCAACCACTCAAAAATTATACCTGTTCGTGAAATGATCGCAGTTTCACGCAGATTAGAGAGTTTCTCGAGAGAGTAAGTAATTTTCTCAGTTTTTTTTAACTAGTGTAGCTTTTTGTATTAAGTTCTCTGTCAATTCTAACTGTCAGTCTGACTCTGTCAAAGCTGACTGTCAGTGTTGATTGAACAATAATTTTGTGAAAGATGTGTTTTTGTTTGTCTTAGTAGGATTTTTGCATTTTTTGGCATATTGTACTTTTTTCAAAAAAAAGGCTGCTTGAAGAGATTTTAAAATACTCAAAAAGATGAAGATTGTGAACTGACCTAGGCTTGCACATAAAATTTATTAAATTAAAATTAATCTTTTCCATTAAATTATTATTATTAGCTGTCAAAAAGTAATTTTAAATTAAACTTCTAATATAATTCAACCGTCGAATTGTCAAATTAATCGCCACTTTGATGAAGAACTGTCAAAATCCCCTATTGCTCAACTTGAAGATTATTTTCCAACAGTTGACACCTCTGTTCCATAGTTGAACTTTACAAAAATCAGCCGTCAAATTTATAAACGTTAATACCTTGTGATCGACGTAAATATGTTACAAACAGGAAGCAGAAATCAAATGCTCCTCCCGTTCACGACAAATGCATTCAAAGCTCCCGAACGCTGTCTTACATTTCAAAAAAAAAAAAACTACACGCTTTGCGGTCAAAACTAACGCAACTACCGTCCTACTAGAAAATACTTGCGCTCTCAAATGAAACCCTGCTCGTGTACAGTTAGAACTGAATTTTTCATTTTGTCTTTTCCGCAGTTTCTTTTTTGTTTGTAACAAAAAAAACCCACTTAGGCCGCTCCTTGACCCAACTACACTTCCTTCTCATTTTTATTCTTGTCCTCTTTCCCGTCAGCATACCTTCACCTCTTGTAATCCCCTACTTCCTGTTGCAATTCCACATCAATTATCGTTCGCCAAAATCTCCATCAGCAGGAACTGCTAGTTCTTCTCACCTATAATCCTCCTCCCGATCCGAGGCGGTAGGCCTGCGGCACCACTCCACTCCTTCGGTTTGTTGCCAGGATTCTTGAAATTCACTTCTTTTTATGTTGTTGTGTTCTTTCTATTTTCTGCTTCCATCTCAGAGTTACCGGAATGTGCACTCAACCGATACCTTCGCGGACTTATTGTCTGCCATTGAGGAGAGTCGAAGCGAAAAGGAATTAAATTGCTGCTGCAAGGAAAAAACAGAACAAAAAAACTGAAATGAAAGGAAAGCTGCTGCATGCACTCGTTCCAAGAGTAAATTTGCACAGGAAGGAGGTGGAATGCGAAGCGGAAAGCGATTAAGGGGCAGATCTTAAAGTCGAACATTCAAATCGCAGATTGAGAGAGATGCAGTGAGTCGGAGCGGCGACCACTCTGTGGGTCATTAGTTGGTAGATGGGGAAAGGGGGGGAGAACACGGATGCATTGCTGACTCACTGTGGATACAAGTCACGCATTACCTGACAGTGCTCTACCCTCCCGGCAAGTGCAGACCGTTTGCTGTGTGTGGCGGCAAGGAATCTTACATCAGAATGATATTAATCTTATTGTCGGCATGTGTTCGGTGAAGCAGCAGGCAGGACCCTCCCCGAGCCAGAAGCATACTCCACTGACGGCAGGGGACAAGGAGGGCAGCGCACACAGAGAATGGTGGCAGCCAGAGTATGCAAATGCATTAAGTGCATTTTATTGCCGCATAACGCATTAGGGGCCGACTATCATCAGTGCCGGCTCTGGTTCTGGCTGTGTCTGTGTAGCTGCAGACTGCAGCAGGAGTGTATAAATTCGTACGGAGCCACGTATCCGCGCACAGAATGAACTAGTGGATTATGTCGAGCGCATGAGATACGAGGGACGTTCGTCGTCGGCGTCGTTTTTTTGCGAAAATAATTCAGTGGATGCAAGCATAATGATGTTCATTGTTTTGATGGAACTCTATAGAGCCTGGCCGTCGGATAGCAGGGGAATGCAACAGGGAAGTGGGCTCTGGAGATGGAATCTTAAGTGCTGCTCTGATTTATTGGCGGGGTTTCGGATGATCAACAAAGCACTGACATTTGGAAGAATTATCGCTGCTGGATCCTATTTGGGTGAGAGAGAGAGAGCAAGTGTTGGCCTGCATTAGAGATGTCCGATTTATAAATCTCTGAGGCATTCAAATTCAATTTAATGGCCCGACTGGACGACTGAATTTTCCATTGCAGAGGATAGTGTCGGGTTTCGTTTTTGTTTGCAATCTGGTTTTGAAACGGATTGCAGTTGACAAGATGAGCTAAAGTGAGCACTCGTTAAAATTGCTTTCACAACGAGTTGACGTTTTAAGAGAAACGATGAACGGAGTTTGATGTGAAGCAAAATCTAGTCAGCACGGTGTGTAAATAATCTTTAGTGGCCAACTCAAAGTGGTCTTTGAGGGTTTAAAGGGTTTTCTTGCATCTGACATTTAATGATCCGCATTTCCTTTGATCGGGGTTCACTTTGAATGAAGGCGTAAGGTCTTGGTTTGAAATCAGTTAAAAGAAAATCGGGTAAAAAGCTTGTAAAATGCTCTTAACTCAAATCAACTTAAGAAAAGCGTTCAACGACATTAAAGTAGTACCGGGCGCCTAATCGTGTTGACGTACTTATCTACTATGCCATGATGTGGCGACTGTAGGAGTGAGAGAAAGGCCTTTTGAAGGGTAAGAAGTAAGATGATGATTGTATAAGCTGTCACTCGCTTTAAAAAAAAAGAAAAAAATTCATTGTAAGCAGCGGGACCGTGTTTTTGCGTCCTAAGTACTGAATGCACTCTTATAAGCAACAGGATCGTCATTTAAGGTCCTAACTACTGAATACGCTCTTGAGAGACAAACAAGCAGAAAATCAATTCCGATCGTTTTTAAAAGTTCTCAACATTCCCTAAAATAAAGATTATAAACGTCAAAACATCAAAGTTATGTTTTCCGGCCGAAGTAAAAAAATAAATTCGTTTCGAAAACAAAAATGATTTCAAAATGACACCCCGCAGGCTCAGCTCGTTTTTAAACCCAGTCTTGTATCGAATGAACAGCACTTAGATGATTGGAGCACCTTCTTTTATAAAGGCCCATTCATGGCGAGGTTTGATTTATTATGTAAAGTAAAACACTTACTTTTAAAAGTTAACTTTAAATGTGTAGCATCAATTAAAGGAACAATTAATGGAATCTACGTTTTGAAAAAGATGTAATGTAAAGGTCGCCTACGACTTCGTCTGATGTGGTTCATACAGAAGGTCATATTTTGGACCTAGCGACTGGTGTTTCGCGGATATAACGGGTAATGTTGGCTTCCATAGCGTCAATCGTACTCGTTTATTGTTGTAGATTTGAGACTTTACACATCCCCAGATAAAAGAGTCCAAAGGTGCAATATCTCACTCAGGAAAGAGTGAAATTAAGTGCTTTCCATTATTTCACGTGCTGTATAGCTTGTAGGGCCGTATTGTTGAAACCAGAGCTCTCCAAGATCATGTGTTTGAATTTTAAGAAACACGTAGCCTCCTAACCGTTCTCGTCACCGCGGCATAGTGGGGAGGTGCATCGAATCACACGCCAAAGGTTCATGTGGATACCCAGACGGGAACACCTCGCATTTTTTCACCGCACCACCTCTTTGGAGTTGCTGACATCACTCAAAGAGTATCAATTGTCTATGAAAAAGCTTCTTAAGACTCGTCGTTCGGAGTCGGCAAAAACCTGTAGATTCCTTCTACTCATGGGAGAACAGTAGCACGCACAACACGAGAAGTTGTGGTAAAAGCTAGTCCGTGGTCCCATGTCGGCTGTAGTGCTCGGCTGTCCGGCTTCATCACTGTTATCTTGTACATTCTCAGTTGCAGCCGCTATAGTCTTTTCCTTACGTGCTGGCTGTACTTCTGAAAAGATGGGTTCAAATTAGCGAATGTCGTATGCGCACCATAAGTTTCTTAAATCGCGCCAAAATCATTCCTCACAGAACGCCGATTTTCAAAAAGTTGCTGAACAATTTGGAGATGCTGTTTTGGTGTGAGTCCCTCCATCATAACTTGCCAAATGATACTAAACAAAAATGGTAAAGCAGTTGATAGAACGCATGCTTGATGTGTCAGAAAAAGCCAGTTAAAAATTAAACCTCACGGTGAACCACCCAATTTTTTTTTAAATTCTCTGAAAAGGTCTATGATCATAGACATGAAAGCTTACTCTACACAGCAATCGTATGACAGTTTGGAATCATCTAATACGAGCAGGTTTCTCAAAGCAACTAATTTGTTTGTGTGCCACTTAGATGTTGACTTTACTGTCAAAAGAATGATCCCATAGGAGGATTACAAAACCTTGCATTTGGCTAAGTTTTCGATGGAAATCCTCAGATGTGCGTTAGCCTTTCAATTAACTTTCGCTGAGGCAGGACAAAGTCGTAAAATTTTTTGCTTCACAGCGTGGTGAAGCGACTTTTAGTTGAAACCACAGATCGGATATACAGCGGTGGACACAATACTAAAAGTCAATTTGACCTGAATTTTGTGGGACTACCTTTAATCTTCTTGGCTTCGACATCTTTCAACGTCTGCTTCTAAGACATTTTTTCTGCTTGAAACCCTATTGATCAAATCTGTCTATATATTTTGGTTAGAAAGAACGTGCGGCGATTGTGAGGGCCATGTCAAAACCGATATACTCTGCTGTTATAACTACCTGGTCACCACTTTGGCCGTATGTTTGGAATCTTTTTTTTTTGTTGGAGGTTGGTATACACTGCACTGGAGCACTTAGACTCAAAAACTGGTCCATTATACTACCAGACAGTAACCTTCGTTTACTGTAGTTTTCTGGTTTTCCGAAGAAAGACCAGCAGGCGCTTCTATGGACTTCTCCCATCACCACATCGGCGCCAAACATTGGCCACCTGATACGAGCAAAGGGGAGACATTGACAAAGAAAGTGCTCTTCACATTCGCCACAGATCACAATCGTTATCTTGCTGGAAGGTCAGTAACCTCAATTCCTTAAGCCATTTTTGACATTATCCAAAAGATAAGACTTCTGGAAAGCAGCTGCCACCATGCTTAATGGTTTTAATAGCGTTCCTAGGGTTCAGCTCTTGGTTTCGCCCTACTATCAGATCTTAATAAATTTACTTTGTTTCAGGCTCGGCTTAAATTTGCGTTCGTTTTTTGATTTTTCTAACGATTCTATTGTGGAAGTTAGTTTTGTGTAGACGTCTTCGAATTGTTCTACAGTTAATATCCAATATAAATTTAACGAGGGGTAACCGCTTCTCTGTTTATGGATGTTCGACACATCTTGTCACCCTTGAGACCATTGACAGCAAAAGTGTCTTGCTTCATATGAAAGGAAGTTAAAAAATTGCGCCACAGAGTCGGGGCTTAGCTCTTTCAGCTCCACCTCCTGTTGTATGAATCACGACACAGCTCCCTCAATTTCGTCCTTTCTCACTAGTTCCTTTTAAATCACACAAATTCAGCTTCAAATCAGTCCTTGGTATAATTTCCTTCTTTCATTCCAACTTTAATAAATTGCTAGACACGTTTCTTGTTGATCAAATCAGAGATTTGGGAAGGTAGCCGCTGAACAAAATGTCTGGTCGTAAACTCTTTTATTCAGCGGCGTCTCTGTAATGCATTCAAATCTGACAGCACATTAATCACCTTGTCAGACACAAAGTCCATGCACTTTTCTCTTTTAAATCCCCTCCTCCTTCATCAGTCTCAGTCGTCGCCGCCGTCGCTGTAACGAAAGCCCATGTCAATCTGTCACCCGATTGCCAAGGCAATCCCCCACCTCCACCCCCAATGCATCATCGTTTACATATGTAAGCACCACCTCCACCGTATTATCCATCTTCCCGTCACACATGCACCCATCTAAATCAAAGGATTCACAGCGTCTGACACGCCTCAAGTTATCCTCACGTGAGAAAATGGCAAAAGTCAAAATGAAAGATACTATCAACCAACTGACTTCCTTTTCGATGCACTGCGCTCTTCTGCAGCCTTTGTTCGTCGCAGTCGCAAGTCTTTGGCGTTACAATCCGCCGAACAACTCGTATGTCCTTGCCGGGCTGTGCGGTGCACTGCACACTGTTGCTTTGCACTGTTTCCCAACCCAGAACCACCTCTGCCACTCTTTCTGTTTGAACAACCGTTCATCAAAGGATTAAAGGGAAGATGCCGGCGGAACATGAAAATGGAAGAGTCTCACTGTGCCATTCGTTCTGTGGGGTGCTCTGCTGAGAGGAGGAAGGAACAAAAAAAATAAACAAATGTGCGCGATTCTCAACGGTATCCTTTGCACTTTGATTTCTTTTCTTTTGTGGACATTTTATTTGCAAGGTAAGCACACGCCTCCGTCAGTCGGCGGCGGTTCTATTACTCCTCGCGGATGTGTTGTGGCACCGTTTGGCTGGAGCGGTGGGCGGCAGGGTTGCGAAGTGCATTTTGGACGAGAAGAACGTGCTTCGATGGGGTGTGAAATTTCTTTTGTCAATTGCATATCCTTGGCTTTTGTTTGAAGGTGTTATAACAGTGCTTGTGCACTTTCTCTCAAGGGGTAAATTCACGCCTGTAATCCTTTTATCTGAGTCCTTGTTGTGTGTGCAAGTGCTTCTGTGTACCTAGTCGTTGCACCGATTTTTTTTTTTATTTTTTTGTGTGATGATTTTTGTTTTTATTCGTCCTTCTGTTTGCATTTTTACTCACATCTTCAGGCGCAGCAGGTGAAGAGAGTGGGAGTGAAGAATGCTGGAGAAGGGGGACGCTTAAGGGGGCTCTCAGCTTGACAAAGATCATTCAACACGTTCAGTGAAAGAAGTGCATAAGTGACCTTCAGCAACATGGATTTGAATCGCTTCACAGTTGTCCTGAACAAATGTAGTCTCCTGTAAATTCAATCAATAAAGGGTCAAAGTGTGCGATGGCAGCGGATATTTCGACTAAGGTTATATAAAAAAGACCGCCTTCAGAGACTGCGTGGTTAGGTCTGCCTGAATCAGACGCTTTGTTGTTACCAATGCGGCGAAGTGGATCTGCACAAAGGTCCCAAATTTTTTTCCATTTCAAGAGTTTGAGATCTCGAGTAGCTGCTGCTGCTCAAATGGGTGTAAATTCCTAGAAAATTCTTGGAAAAGTCATGAGCGCGTGAAACTGATGCGCAACGCGATGTAAGTTCACCAAAAAAAGCCCCTATAGACTTCATAAGGCTTTATTTAGTGAGTTCATTCCAAAAGCCAATATCCATGAGGAGTACCCAACAAAGAGCTGTCAGCTCCATTCTCCTATGGTGCTAGTATAAATAAGGGACTCAAGTGTCGCCCAGAGAATGAAGGTGTGACAATATTTCTTTCTGCTTCTCAGCGTGAACTAGAATAAAACCTTAACTGACAGATTTAGATAAGCCTCCCATTCAATAGGTTCTCTCACAGAAGGCGAGACTTTAAACCTTATAAAATCCTGGGAATGTAGGCAGCAATTGTGAGGCCCACTCTTTCGTACGACAGCATTGTCTGAGTCATAAACCTCAAAGAACTGACGAAGTTCAAAGACGGAAGAAGGGGAGACAAAGACAAATAAAGCCCCTCATGCAACAGAACTCAAAGTGATCCTTAATCTCTATCCTTGGATCAGATATGCTGTCCAGCAAGAACTAATCGATCACTTACCACTTGGACCAGAACATAACTATCGACAGCCATTACTATCGACATTTCTATCGACGACGTAGTAAAGGAGCTTGTCTACCTCGGGACACACGTGTACTACACACAAGACATTCTGGGAATGCGACGCAGAATAGCCGATTGGCAACCCCTGCAACTTCGAATTGTCCAAAAAAACTAGGCCCATGTCAACCTTTGACACTTCAGTTGGTCGAGAAACTTGGACTCAAAACTCCTGGCTCCAAAGACCAAAATTCTGCTCTAAAAAAACACTTCTAACCGTCCTGCTATATAAAAACGAAAGCTGGACGACCAGTTTATCTGCAGACCTGAGTTTTGGTGCCATTGGTAGGCGCAACTTCTTCTTTGAATACATGGTCTTGTCTGCGAGGAAGGTCAATGGAGGACAAGACATAACGTGGAACTCTACGAGCTGTGGGATTATGTGGAGTTAGTCCGGAAGACGAACTTCACTCCTTTGGCCGCATCGGGCACCTGAACTCCAATGCAAAGAGTGTGCGAAACTTCTGGTGCCATCTTAGACTAAATCTAAATCACCTCTAGTGTATTGCCTCAATGGCGCGATTTCAAAGACTCGTCGCGTCAGAGCAATCTTATCCATACCCTCTACATGACCAAGCCATCTTAAGCGTTGTGTCCGAAGACAGAAAAGGCTCACACCACCGTACAGCCTATAGAGTTCCTTCTTGAATCTTTTTCTTCAGATGCCATGAACACAATAATAATAAATGAGTGGCACTGCAGTACAGAAGGAGTCAGGGCCTAGCTTCTATGACAACTACTGCCGACTCGAGACTGAGAGACTTTTCATAGACAATGAGAACTCTTTCACTGTTTTCAGCACTTCGAAAGAGGTAGTGCAGTGAAAAAATGCGAACCTAGACCTTCTACGTGGGAGTCGACGCACTTACCCACTACGCCACGGCGACCATGGCCATGAACACAAACAAGTCAAAAAATCGAATGTAGAATACCTTCTTATTCGTTTTTAATAACGTCCAAATTTGTGGCTAAACTATAGCTGGCTATAGCTGAATATAGAAAGATTACGGGCTGTAGCATCATCTTTCAAGGAGAAGTCCTTTCGGTCTAAAACACGTCTTGAGCGATATTAATGTTGGAGACACCACGGACTGATATTCTTACCGGTCAGGCAGCAAAAAGGCAAGACATCAAGTCAAAGCTAGTGCCTAACCGCTGAGAAGAGTCATATTCTGTGCTCGAAACCTAGGCATAGAGATGCAAACAAAATTGATTAACTTGCAAAAGAGGTGGTTGGTATTGACCTATTGCCAGCAGCAGCAATATACGTAAGATGGGAGAATCTGTGATTCAGATCTTAGCTAGCATTGGATGGTGCTATTTCATGATATCGTGTGAGACTTTGAGGATTAAGTGCCCCAGGTACAACAAGCTATGGTCCAAATCAATAAGAATGTGCTATCGAAGAGAACAAATGGGTCGCATTCATGTCTCCCATCATTGACTTCACGTGCGAAGGGATTTTCCTTACTATTTCTGCCACTGAATTTCGGACCGCTATTTCGATTTTCAAGCTCTGAAACATTTTAGATAAACCTTTAAGGTCTCGTTTGGGCACCATAAGAAAACAAATTTGCACAGTCCTACTAGATGAGTCTCAAAATGGAACCCCAAGCTACTGTCAGACAACCAAGCGGTTTATAGAAAGCACGCTATTTGTACTTGTTGTAGCTGTTTGCACAAACCTGGGGCCATTGCCTAGACTTTTCTGTATAGCTGTCCTGGTTTCGGTCACGTCGCTGAAGACTTTTTCTCCACGTAAAACGCTCGCAACTTTTTAGCACTTTTCAAGCAGTGCCTCAAAAGCGAGCTATTCAAAGTGTCACGGGCAACAGGACCGGTTCTTGGATGAGCTATACCTGCCTTGACAACCTGCTTGACATCCTGCCTGACATCCTGCTTTCCATCTTGCTTTTTCTGCTTTTTCCCTCAAAGTCCAATAACAGGGCCTTAGTACTTTTCATTAGAGACTCTTGCAATAGATTTTTTTTTAAAAGGCATTTTTTTTTATTATTTATCCAATGGTATTTTAAAACTAGGTATAAAACGCTTAACCTAGGTACGACAGAAATGAAATCTTATAACTACTTACTGGCTCTATGCGGGCGCTCTAAGCTAAACTATATTTGTTTTGTTTTTGCCTTTCGGCGACATTGCTATTTATTTTTTTTTTTAATAAAACCTATTATTTATTTTGTAAAACTAAGAAAACGTTTCTTGCAATAGATTCTCTTCAAATCGATATACATTTCATTACGCGGCTTAAATATCCACCCCAAATTCTCACATCCAACCTACAGTCACTCTGTATCATTTCACGCCCCCAACACATTTGAAATTTCAGTCCAAGAACCTTGCATAGCAACTCGCACTGCAACTCGCACACAGCTCAAGCCCAACACCAGAGTCATTCACTTTCCTCGCACCACATCTAAATGCGCGTCGCTGCGCGCTTCTTTCCGGCTCTCCTCACAGAATTCCCTGCAGCCAAATTTAATCGCCGACAAAAGTCAAACAAAAGAGAAATCTCCCCACGGGAGAAGTTAATGTTTTCCAAATGAAAACGATTCCTCCTCGAATGCCACATGATGACGATAGCAAAGGGAGAGACGCAAAGCAAAGCGACGCAACGGCACGGCAGAAGGAACGAAAAAAAAACACCAAACCCAGGGTGGAGTGAATCGGTGCCTCGTGGGGGAGGACGAATAATAACGACATTGAAAAAGTTTTGTCTAAGTGGATTTTTGTCAGGATTTCGAGGGATTACATTTTTCAGGGATGTAATAATTTCTTGGGGAGCGGAACGTTTTGTGTTTGTGCGGCCGCTGTTTGTGAGTCATTGAAAAGTATCCACATTCAGCTGGGGTGGGAGGGGGCGATTTAAACAATATATACAACTGTTTTCGTTTGTGGAGCAGGACATGACAGGGATTGTATTTGTTTCGGTAACTTTTGAGGTTAAGCCAGGGGCTATTATATGTGCTTGGACTTTAAGACGAGGGACTTGGGAGACGAAGAATGGCCTCATTTTCTTGAGTGGAACCTCTTGGGTGTGCAATTTGAGCAGACCACACCTCCGTGTGGCAATAATCGAGTGGGTTCTGCACTTCCTTGTAAATCACTATTCTTTTAACCACAAGTTGTTCGTGTTCCTCGACCTTGAAGGAGTCTTCAACAGGATTGAATCTAAGGCAGGCATCTGTTCATTGCAAGCACTTGAGGTCAAGAAACGCAGAGTGTCCGTTGGGTGAGGTCTATTCACCGGATCGCATTCCAATCACCTCCAGCGAAGTTTCTTTTCGCCTCCTCCCTGTGCTCTCTGAGCCCCCTGAGACAGAGCGATCTAGGCAGACAAGGTTAGTAATGCGGCATCTGATATATTCAGGTAAGGTTTAAGTGACGAATTGAAGGAAACAGTCCCACTCTGGTCAAAGTAGGTCAGTTGTGAAACAACCTGGTTCCAAGATCCCCTATGATCATAGAAACCTTAAACCACTTAAAATTGCTTGTAAAGCTAGCAAGTTGGTTGATCACCCAAGATGTGGAAATATTCCCCACTGTAGGTGGGAATTCTCTTAGAGAGGGCCACGCAGTGACAGAGAAGATGGCAGACACTTTTAACTTCGTTCTAACCATGAGAAAGCCGAAATTTGCATCAGTGTCTATTGCTTAGAGCCTAATGAATGATCTCTAGCCTAAGGTACAACTTTAAATCAGAGTTAAAGCCTGTAGTCTGGACGTGAACCCTCACAAAGCATAGCCTCGCGTACTCTTTCAAAAAAAAAAATCCACAATTCCCACGTTCGACTGTCCCTTTCTGAAAGTTCCCCTCTTGGTCAGCAGCAAACCTGAATCTTCTTTCACTTAACACTTTCCACTATGTGTAGCACTAGGACGATCTTTGCAATTCTGTTGATTCCTCAAGATCCGTAGGACCGGTGGCCTTACGACCCTACCTAACTACGCACTGCCACAAGGGCAGGAGTCAATCTGTCTCGACATCTGCAAAAAACTTTAAGAACAAAGATCCTGATGGTGTCTGTACTTTGTCTGATCTCGAGCAATAGAATGATATCATAAGTCCCATCAGTGCTTATGCTCCGAGGCTCCGTCATTCTATAATGAACCTTCGCACAGTACGTCAACCCGACCACGGAACTATATCCGCACGAGTATCCCTCCGATTCACTTAGAGAACTCCACTGGAACAGAAAGGAATTCAAGGAACTCAGCAAGTACCTCAGATACATGCTAAGCTTGGGACCACCAATGGACGTCACGACTGACACGTCGCAAGCCTCCCATATATCGTGCCATCTTCGCATGAGCAGTTGGTCAAGGGTCCAGAGCTTATCCTTTCAAGTGTCTATCGCCTCAGCGCTTGATGTTGAGATGGCTTTCTTTAGGGCGAAGAGGATGATTGAGCTCATGAAGTGAGTCGGTCCTGCAGGACTGACCGAACTGGTTGCAGCTTAGAAAATCTGTCACGAAGGAGGCCGACCTGGTCTCCGCGTGTCAAAGCAAAGATTTCAGTATTTGCTTTAACTCAAACCTATGCCCATGAAGTTTGGCTTATAACCGAAGGAATGAGAAACACAGCAGTGTGAGAGGAACTAAACATTTATCAGCTTCAAATGAAAAGGGTCACGCGCCATGAAACTCCTCGTCATCAGGACTTCCGAGGTGTACCTTGGTTACGATTTCATGAGGTTAACAACCACATGGTAGACCCAGGACGAGGTGGTTGTATCATGTCGGGACGGAGATCTCGAGTGTGTGCTTTCCCCGCGCTATCCATCATCGCCAACTTCGAGGCTTCCCTTGGATCATGAGGTAGTCAACCATTTGGCAGACCCAGGACGAGGCGGTTGTGTCAAGTCTTTCAACCAGCCTTCACGATTGGACATTCCTCCTGATAGGAGTTGTTGTCGATGACGGATAATCGGGTGGCCCAGAGATCTCGACTTGCGTCAATGAATGTTGCACTTCACCGCCTGTGTTCGCTTAGGCAAAGATGTCCTCTGTTGCTTTGTCCCTTTGACTTGAAGGATTCTCCGGGCTGGAGCTTAGTCGTCGACGCCCTTTGACCTGGGCCACTGAAACGTTTTTTCCGTGAACGCTTAACTAAGTGTTGCCCTAAAAACTGTACAGTTCGTCCAGGAACCTTCTTCTACTGAAGCCATTAGCACACAAAGGATCAAAAACTATACACAGAACTTTTCTCTAAGCACGACCGAAGCTTCTTAAATCCGTTTTCAACAACATCCATGTTCCAAAGTCATGGAGATGAACTGAGAACGTCAACGTGTGGCAACTTGGTTCGACAAGAGAGGACTCGTGAACCTAAAGAAGCAGCGGTTGAAGAAGTTGACGAAGTTCTTGACTTCCATCAAGTCTTTGCTGTCCTTTGTGATCAGATGATGTAGTTGGACTTACAAATGCCAACGAAAACACGAAAGGGAGGAGAATTTGGTTCAATGGCGGCTACTGGGTCTAGGTGCTAAGAGAGTCCCACGTGTAGTGATACTTTGACCAGGGGCTGTATTCAAATGCTACGACCACGTGCCCAGGAGCCCATAAGGCATTGCTTTGTACAGTAGGGCGATTCTTGCAAGTGGCATTGTGGTGGCGGCTTCAACCCGAAATCACGGGAAAAGCTCAGGTTAGTGAACCGTGCCGTCTGATCTGAAACAGTTTTGTTTACCCTACTGTTTCAGGCATCATCCTGTGAATCATTAGTCATCATCCTGTGGTTTCGCATTGTAACCGAGTGCTGTGAGCCAAAGAACAGCAGAAGAGTTAGAAAGGGAGCGCTGCCTGCCAAAGTGGAGTGATTGTCCTTCAAGCATGGACACCGTTGGTAACCGAGGCGTCAAGTCTTGAAGTATCGTCGAGTCCTGAGAAAATGGACCCTGTGGTAGGTGACCAAGGACATCCAAATCCCAAATTTGCCCTAAATCTGCCCTAAATGTCGATGTTGAGCATCCTTTCTGCTGGTGACGTATTTGAGTCAGTCGACAGCAAATGCGTTCTTTGCGATCCTGCTGTGTCCCCTGAACGGATTTTCTCTAATCCATATCTCTAGCATTCGTCTGTGAGTTTACCACAAATATAAGCGTTAAACGATGTTAAGGAGACTTACCCGTCTGTAGTAGTAGGCCCAATCAAATGTGTCTCCAATCCTCTGATTTGAACCACCGACAAACTGAGGCTCCAATCGCCGGCAATGGCATTGGTACATGTTTCACCAAAACAACTGCCTTAAGCATCTCTTTGGCTAGTCCGTCCCATGAAGCAGTTCTTCTAGATGACAGAAACAGACTCCTTGTCCGTCGTTGTTGTCCAAAGAATTTCCATCCTCCCTCACAATTCCGAAAACTTGGAAAAAGAATCGCAACTTGTCCGTTATTCATTCCATTAGCATTTACCGAGTTCTTTTAAATTCTTACAACAACAATATCAAATCATCCCCCTGGCCCTGTCAACCCTGATAAATACTTAATCTGTTCATCACGACGGTTGAACAAAGAACTGTTTTCTTTCAGCAACTAAAACCAAACTGTTCAGCACTTTCCCGCCCCGCTCTCATTCCGAATAAACAAGACATCTCAATTACACCCCCCATTCAAGCGTCCAATCAATGCAAATTAGGGTGGATTGCCATGAAAAGGAGCAACGGCAGCAACGAAGCACCGGCAGACAGGCGAATCAAAGCCTTTCGTCGCTCCTTATTGAAATCATCTTGATTATTTGCTTTCAGTTAATTTGAAAACTTTCTGCAGTTTGTGCCAGCCCACTCCTGATTGATATCCATTCTCTTCTTCCTCTCTTCCACAGGGATCCAAACGGCGACCGTTCAACTGCTGACCAACCACAAGGACGAGGTTATCCTCAAATGCCACGTTGAGGGCAGCGGCGAAATGGAAATCGAATGGTTTAGGAACAGCGAAAAATTGACTTCCATTCAGAACATCCATTTGGAGGGCAATCGTCTGCTAATCAGAGCGCCATCCGTCTACGATAACGGTCTCTATCGGTGCGTTGCATCGAACCCGGCCGGACGGGCGATGAGCAAAAAGGGCTACGTGCTCAAGTGGGCTGGGACGGAGTCGCAGTCCGCGTCGGGGTGCATTCCACGTTTCGTCGACGGCAAGAAGGGGCAAAAATTGGCTGACAAATCGAAGAACATCTTCCTCTGCCGCGGCAAGCGTGGCGACAAGTCCGCTAAGGGCACTGTGGCGGACGTCGTCTTCAGTCAGCATCCCACCCCGAGACAGGTGGTCAAGGAGAACGAACCAGCCGAGCTACGCTGCGCATACCAACTGCCCGAGAAGTACAAGAACACAATGGTGCAGCTGCGTTGGCGCAAGGACGGAAAGGTATTCCGGCAGACGGACCTGGGTGTATCCACCTCAACCACCGCGGAGCCAAACATGGAGTCGATGCTACGTGAGGACTCGCGCGTCATCCTAAACCGCGCTAATGGCTCGCTGATGTTCTCCTCGGTGATTGCCAGCGACGCCGGCCAGTACTACTGCCAGATCTACATCGAGGGTCACAGTCCTGTCACCTCGGAAACGGGGGAGCTGCTCGTCATCGAGCAATTGAAATTCGTGCCGCAGCCAACGTCAAAGAACCTCGAGCTGGGCTCCGTGGGGAAGGTGCACTGCAAGGCGCAAGGAACTCCAACGCCACAAGTCAAATGGATTAGGGTAAGTTCCCTCACTCTCCCCACTCCCAAACACCGTCTGTCACGTCCCCCGTTTGCACTTGTTAACACACACAAAAAACCCATCCCCTGTGTCAATCCTCGAAATATCCCTTGACAGTCAATTAGGACGAACTGCATGAATGGATCCCGGTGGCGAAGAGGTAAGCGAGAGCCGAGGAAATTCAATTCAAACCATCCGGCGGCGGCATCTTCGCAAGACCAATTTCATTTCCCGCCGCCGCCGCCGCCCCCTTTGGAAAGGAGAAAAAAAAAGACCGATACCGACCCAGTCCTTGTGACGGGAACTTTTATGAAAAAGGCTTTCAGTGGCGGGCAAGAAAACTTTCTTAAGATCCCAAAAAGGATGGAGGAAACAAAAATGTCCTGAAAGATGGACAGAAGTTTGCGGCAGCAAAAGAATCGGCTGATGGGTGGCAAAGAAATGAAATGAATTCTCTTCGTCTGCCTTCCGCTCTCCGTTTCATCTCTCGGGCGCTGCTGATGGACGTTGGTCATGTCGTCGTCGTCGTCGTCGTTGAGAAAAGAAAGACGCGCGAGCACCAGGGAAAATGGCACGATGCGGACAACGACGAAGACGACGACGACGCCGACGTTAGGCTGTATTTCACAGAGCCAAATCAAATAAAGCAAATCCTTGCCAAGTTATTGCACCCCATTTAATTTATTCAGGCTAAAAGTTTTCCCCCACACCGACCATGAGGCTTCGGAATTTCCATTGTGGAATTTTAATATGTCCAGTGTATCTACGAGTGACCGGTGGTGGGGGGTCTGTATTATTAACAGTTCTGTATGTAAATTTTTGAAAGCGGCAACGATGAGGCTTTATTTGCACGCGAGGAGGATGAGGGGGACCGAACTTGATTGGAAAGTCTACTGCGTCGTTTTGGGACGGAAAGAATTCACAACTCAGTTGATTTTTTTTTAGAAAGAATTGGCTAAACTCTGCCAATTCTGAACGTTTATTCAAGTGGAAGACGTGTTTTTCACATCAGATTCCTTCAGTTATCCTGATTTCTCAGAAAAGGAGATGCATCAGTTAAACTTCAAAATGTAGAGTGATTGAGTGGAAAAGCTTTCTTTCAAACAACCAAAGGCGTTAACTGTCCCAGCCTTCTTATTTGGCGCAAAGACGTGAGACTTCTCTTTAAGGCGGATAAAATTGGACTTTCTAGGGGAAACTTTTTCCTTTGATCCCGTTTGCGTAGGTGGTGAGTGTAGGAAACGATTTAAGAATGAACTGCACGAGCTAGTCAGCGGTATTGACATAGGCAAACGATTGCAGATCCAACGATTGAGATTGCTTGGTAATACAGAGGGTATTTTCCAGTACTTAAAGTCCACTCTCGAGGGACGACACAGTAGAGGAAGATCACGACTGAGGTGGCGCATGTAACTAAAGGGTGATTTTTGAGCTCGCGCGCGCTTCTTCCATTTAATGGTCAGTTTAATCGACCCACTAAAGCGGCTATTCGGGGTATTGTGACTACATTTCGCCCCAAGTTTGCATTGTTGGACATTAAACCACCAACACGCTTACGTAGAGTGCGAACTGAAGAAAATATCGTAGCCGTATCGGTCAGTGTTAATGAGGGCCAGCAATTATCGAGCAATTATCAATTGGACCTCTGTTACTCAACAACGTGGAAAATTTTGCGGAAGAATTTAGGTGTGAAGCCTTTGAAAATACAGCTGGTGCAAGAATTGGAGCCGAACGATCTACCGCAACGTAAAATTTTTGGTGTATGGTCTCCTGGAAAGTTGGCCGAAGATTCACTTTTTTACCGAAAAATTGTGTTCAACGGCGAAACCCATTTTTGGCTCAATGTGTACGTTAATAAGCAGAATTGTCGATTTTGGAGTGAATATCAACCAGAAGCATTGCGAGAGCTACCAAATCACAGGAAAAATCACAGTTTGGTGCGTTTTATGGGCTGGTGGCATCATGAGCACTACCGTGAGATGATATCCAACTTTTTTTTTGCCAAAATGCAAGAGCTTGACTTGCATGACATGTGGTTTCAACAAGACAGTGCCACATGCCACACAACGCGCGCAACAATTGGCTTATGAGAGGCGAGTTCGGTGAACATTTTCACGTTCTGGACCGGTCAATTGGCACCTAGATCGTGCGATTTAACGCCTTTAGACTATTTTTGTGCGGCTATGTTAAAGCTCATGTCTATACACACAAGCCCGCTTCAATTGACGCATTGGAAGACAACATTGAATCATTTATTCGTGAGATACCGGCCGAAATGTTGGAAAGAGTATGCCAAAATTGGACTAAGCGGATGTACCATTTGGGGAGCAGTCAAGGTCAACATTTGCATGAAATAATCTTCAAACATTTAATTATATGAACGGTACTATCGATTCAAATAAAGACTTCATGCATTTTTCTGAATTTTATGTGTTTTTTTTAACACTTGAACTTTCCTATAGCTTTTAAAAAAATCACCCTTTACTTACAATGGTGCTCCAGCCAACTACGCGTGCGAAAGTGAAGTAGAGAAGCCTTGCTAGAGATACGTGTTGGTTGAGGTCTAGGTCCTCTCTGGACTGTAGCGAAAAAACGTAAAAAGTACATCATTTAAAGTATGAAGTATCACCCTCTACCTTCTCCCACCTCTCTGGTTATATTTGAATACTATCTCTAATAATTCAGTCCTCTCTGGCATCGATTCAATCATTTCTCCAAAAGGCCCGAACACGTGACCTTCCTAAACGGTTTTGCTTTCCTCGAAAGGGCAGAAGTCGCAAGGAGCAAGGTCTGGAGAATACGGCGGGTTGTGTAGGACCTTCCATTTCAACGTTTCCATGAAGTTTTTGACCGCTACAGCCACGTAAGACCACCTCATGTCTCTTGGTCGATTCTGGCCATTTTGCAAGCAATGCACAGCTCCAACGCATTAGTTGTGGTCAATATCGTTTCCGATCAATCGCCTGGTTTAAGCAGCACAGTAGCCCACACGCGTCTTGTCCCAACTCATACAGAGTATGAGCTTTGAACCATCGATATTTTTCTTTGACTTCGATATAGATGCCAAAGGCTTTGCATAGATATATATATCTTTTTTGTTGAGTATCGTAGTATATCCACTTTTCATCTGCAGTCAAGATCCAGTGCAAAAATCCCTTCCTTTGATGTCTTTCAAGAAGCAGTTCTGAGGTGATGGAACGCCTTTCTGCTGCGACATCTGCCAAATTTCCTTGCTTTTAAATCCAAATTTCTTTAACTGAACGGAAATAGTTTTCTGATTCTTGACGATTTGCGTTTGGCAAGGATCTTAATCAAGTAAAGCCAAATGAAGCCAAATGAAGTGTGAACCAATTCCACCTCATACTCGGAGCCCAAACGTGGAGCACATATTTTTAAAATGTGCTAGGGAGGAAAACGAAAGGACTGATGTATGCATTTGTAGAACAGCCAACACCAAGGGTCATGGGCTGTTCTGAAGGATGCAACAGTAACAGCGGATCCGGAGTTTGTGAAACACTCCTTGAATCAGTTCCTCGCGAAATGATACTGAGCGAAAGAACTGCAGAGGAGCAAACTGGATTCCAAGGAAGGTGGCTTTGTCCAAAAGTCTTTGATCCCTAGCTGTTCATTGAAAGTTTCTACCTCCAGAGCAAAAGAGAAAAATAACCTTCACAGTGCTTCCAGGAGGTAAAATTGCATTTTTTTTGTCGATTTGAATCGTGCTTATATTCCAGTCACTGAACATGCTTTCGTCCGTACATTCTGCAAAAATTTCCTGTTATAATACACAATGTACTTCTTGAAAAATCTACAAAATGAAGATTACTTCATTAGGAGTTTGGTTATGCACCTTTAGACATGACTTTGCACACTGTTCGATCACTGCAGCGGCCTTAAGATGTAGGAAAATATATAAATAAAGTGGCGCCCAACGTGGAGTATAAGCAAAAATAACTTTTTACTGTCGGTCTTCCAGATTTAGACCACAAATAGTCCGCTACGACAGCAATAGGGACGTAAACTTGTACCCTCTTCAAGGAAAACAGCTCTTCCAGTACAAAAGAAGGACACTTTTAGACAATTTAAGCCTCATGGCACAAACGTGGACATTTCTATGATCTGTAACCTTGGTGGTCAAAGTGCGTCTAGATTTCATCAGCCAGACAGTCACTCAAACCTCAAACCTTAATCAAAAATTCCGTTCACGCACAATCATGACTTATTCATGGTCTACAATGGATTTGAATCCCAACCATCTGCGTAATGCACACACAGCAATCAAGCATTCACCGCCATGCCAGCGCCGCTTGAACACCGCTTTAATGGCACTGCAGCTAGCAGGACTGCATTTCACTCCATTCCGTTTCAGCAGAAGACAAACATTCATCTCGTTTTCAACTCCAACTGTTTTCCAAACTCAATTTCATTAAAAGCAAACACAACCCCAACCGACACATCATAAATCCTATCCGCCCCTCGCCGCCCCCTCCAAATCCGCTAAAACGTGAACGCAAACAAAGCTTAAAGCAAACAAGTTCACGCCACACATGCTAGAGCTAGTTATCCTTCTGTCATTACACAGAAATCCGAACTCCTGCCAGTCTCCTCGAACTGCAACCTTGTCGAAATTTGACTGCCGACGCAAAAGTTTCACATCCTTCAGGACGAAAAATTGATTTACACCACACTAGAAGCGAGCTCGCGAGTACACACGGTGATGAAAAATGCAAATAGGCGCCGCGTCGTCCTCCCGAATGTGCCGCCTGTTCTCACAGTAGTTCGGCAAATAATATCCGATGACGGAATGCGCGTTTCTAATAAAAAATTCAACATATCCCGTGTGCCATGTCCATTCGATCATGCAAAAGTTTGCGAGGATAACAATTTATTGAGTCCGTGCCGAGGAAAGAAAACTACATCCTGCCACTGCAGCACACACACACACACATGTCCTCGTCCCGTCAGCCAACAATGAGTCAGTCCTGGGTGGAGGTGACGCTGGTTTGAGGCTGGATGCTGAAAATCCCCGGCACAATGCGAGCCGAAGCCATGGATTTACATGTGGGAACAAACTTTCCATTCGGGAAGCTAACTTTGCCAATCTAATTGAATTGTTTGATAGTTTTGCGAATGAGTTTTCTTATTGATTTATCCCCATCGACGCCGCTTTCACATTGCTGCCATTCGGCAAAGTCCTACGTCCTGCGAGGGACAATGGCTTGAATGACAATAGCATTGCGATCCTGCATACAGCGATTCGGGTATCAGTTCTTCGGCTAATTTGAGTACTCTTGGGCTTAGAGGAGGCGGGGTACAGTTTGTCGATAAACTTTTGCGAACTTATGCGGTTTGAGATTCGGGATTTAAAGATGGATCCTGGTATTAATAAGTAATCTGAAATCTGGAAAGCTTGTTCCAACCGGAATCCGGGTGTGCATATTATCTGTTGTTCCTTCTTCGGCGTTAGAGTCCGGTGTGGACTTGAGCTCCAACCAGTAGCCGTCTCAAGTTACACTCAGCAAGTTGGTTGAGGTCCTTCTTCAGTTGTGTGCTCCATCTCAGACGAGGTCGTCCTCTGTTGCGTTATCTCAATGGTTCGGATTGAAGGGTACTTCGGGAGGGAGCAGTATTCGTTATCCGCTCCAGATGAGCTGGCGTTGAATCCATAGACGTTTGACTAGTCATATTTTGCTGTTGACCAAACAGGACAATCAATCGCACGTAGAACTTTTCTCTCAACGCAACCACCAAGGACTTTGTCGTTCGTTTTTAATAAATTCCATCTTTCTGCGCCTCTTCTGCGAAAGAGATGAACAAGGTTTTGTAAAGATTTCTTGAACACAGCTCCTTCAAGATGAACGTCATTTTCGGTATCACTTTGAGGATTACCATGCCGTCCCCTATCGTTTACAAATTAAGTTCCACTCACACAACCTGTTGGCGTCACTGCAAAGTTATCATTTCCCCCCCCCCCCACGCCGCACGCTCATTACTTAAGAAAAAGACTCTTAATCGATTCCCAAGACGCGTCCTTCTTCGCCTCCACGTTCTGCAACAGAAACGACCCCAGAAAAGATCCCCATTTGGCTCCGTAGCCAGGATAGGAAAAAATTAAGATGTAGATTCAGTGTAATTAACATTTATACTTCAATTCCCCCCTCCCTCTCAGACGCCTCACTGCGTTCTCATTTACATTTCATTCGCCCGCTATTTGATCTGCAAAAACTCTGCCACACTCTAGTCCTTGAAATCAGACGACGCTTAATTACAAATTTACAAACTTTCCCAACTAAATATCCCAAATGATACCCCATTCCAAGGCGCACACACACACATACACACACCCATTCTTTCATCCCTAAGAATTCCCAAAACAATTCCAAGGAAAGGAGAAATAAAACCCACACCCTGTAAGCATCCAGTAAACTACACAAAAGTTTATCCTTCCCATCCGACGACACTCTGTCTCGGTGTGAGTGCAAAACTTTTCGCAACTAATCCATCCTCCATCTCCGTCCCGTTGCAGGACTACCCGGATCAATTGCCCGAGACAATCGACGACATCAATGGAACGTTGATATTTAAAAATGTATCCGCCGAGAATCGCGGCAACTACACGTGCATCGCCAGCAGCACACAGGGTCAGATAAACGCCACCGTCAGCATCGGTGTGGTGGTGGCGCCCAAGTTCTCCGTGGCGCCCGAGGGACCGATTCAAGCCGTCGAAATGGGCACTGCAAGCATTCACTGTCAGGCCATCGGTGATCCGAAGCCGACGATTCAATGGGACAAGGACCTGCAGTACCTCAGCGAGAACAACACGGACAGGAATCGGTTCAAGTTCCTGGAGAACGGGACTCTAGAGATCAGCGAGGTGCATCTGGACGATGAGGGGCGTTACGGGTGCACGATTGGCAACAGTGCCGGCCTGAAGCGCGAAGAAGTACGATTTCTCGTCAAACGTAAGTTTCCGCCGCGGGCACTCAGCGTTTTATTGTGTCTCTTAATTCTTCCCCTCTTCTCTCTTGCAGCTGTGGAAGGTTTCGCAACAGAGGAGTCCTCGGATGGCTTTCTCATTACCCGTGCCGTCCTCATAACCATGTCGGTGGCATTTGCCTACATCATCCTCGTCGTCGGACTAATGCTCTGGTGCCGGTACAGACGACAGGCTCGTAAAGCCCGTCTCACCGATGCGGGCAAGGACAACGTCGAGGCCGGGGAGGTGAACAATAAAATGGCAGAAATAGAGCCCTGTCTACCGGAAAATGGAAAATCGGAAAAGAACAGCAAAACAAAGAAAATGAACGGCAACAATAATCCCCGTGGTAGCGGCAATGAGGCGCAGAAAAGCGACGACACCATATCGAGTGTGAACTCGAAAGGCTCCAAAAAGTCACATGCGTTCGATCAATTGGCCCTCCCCCGTTCCAGCCTGGCGGAGCTCATTCAAATCGGCCGGGGCGAGTTCGGCGATGTGTTTGTGGGGAAGATAAAGTCATCGATGATAAAAATCAACGAGGCAAGTGAAAAGGACACGGATGAGCGACAGAGCGGCAGTCCCCCGAGTATGGAGAAGCGCCGTTCGAAAACGTCAATGGACGACATTGAGGAGATCAAAGAGGAGCAGGAGCCGAGCACTGAAGTTTCGGATGAGTACAAATTGATTCTGGTGAAGGCGCTGAACAAAATCAAGGACGAGACGTGCTGTCAGGAGTTCAAGAGACAAATCGAGATGTTTCGAGCGATATCGCACAAGGGGGTGGTGAAGCTGTTCGGACTGTGCAGGGAGAAGGACCCCCACTATATGGTTCTGGAATACACCGATTGGGTGAGTGCATCCCAGAGTGAAACTCGTTTAGTCAGGAACTGATGTTTGTTTTTTTTTTTGTTTTCCTTAGGGTGACTTGAAGCAGTTCTTGTTGGCAACCGCAGGCAAGGCAAACTCAGCCACGACAGCGTCACAACAGAGTGGAGGAGGCATAAACTGTGCTGTCGGATCGATTCCGCCCCTGAAAACTGGACAAATTCTAGCAGTCGCATATCAGATTGCCCGTGGAATGGATGCCATCTATCGCGCTCGTTACATTCACAAGTAAGTGTCTGCTCACTTGCAAGACAACGCATCCATTCATTAACCGATTGCTTCTGTTCACAGGGACCTCGCAACACGCAACTGCATAATCTCAAGTGATTTCATTGTTAAAGTCTCGTACCCGGCACTGTCGAAGGACAAATACAATCGGGAATACTTCAAGCATCGAAACACATTACTTCCGATCCGTTGGTTAGCGCCCGAGTGCATCCAGGAGGATGAGTACACAACGAAGAGTGATATCTACGCGTATGGCGTTGTTGTCTGGGAGCTATTCAATCAAGCCACCAAACTGCCATTCGAGGAGCTGAGCAACGATGAGTTTCTGCAGAAGTGCTCGGGCGGCAGCCTGCAGTGGGAGGTGGCCGATGGGACACCGGATGCTCTTAAGGAAATTTTGGTATGTGAAGTGGTCATCTCCACTCGTGGTGTTGTAAGAGTTGCATCAAACCTTTTTTCTCTCTCTACAGACATCGTGTTGGAATCAAAACCCAAAGGATCGTCCGTCTTTCAGTCAACTGTGTACGGCCCTCAGCAAAGCAATGCAATCCAGTGATAACTAATTTTAGTCGATATAGGAAACAGGACACGTTAAGTTGTTTGAAAAAAAAAAAGAAATAATAAATCTGTTCATCGCCGAAGGAGAACACTCCCACACACACACACATCTTCAGTCCTCCTTCGTCCTCATCTCTTCGTAATTTATTTTCGTCGTGACCGAGCCCCATCTCAATGGAATTCAAAACAAAGAACGGCTGTAGTCCGTAGTTCCCGCAGATTAACCACCCACCCATGACACAAGCAAGAACTGATCAGCTAGCCTCATCTAGAATAGACAACACCTCAGAGAACTCAAAAAAAAAACCTATTCTAGCTACAAACCATTGCCAATTGATGTTTGTTTTTTTTTTTACAACGAAGAATTTTGTACATTCTTTGAAGAGAATAAAAACAAAAGTCCAGTCTAGAGTGTAAGTTTGTACAACAGCACAAGTCTTGAGTGCTTCATCGTGTAACAGGTTGAGCAAGAGCAACGACAAATGCTTGAGGATGCAAGTTCAAAACTTTAACAGTACTCTTTGCCCGTAGCTTCATAGATTTGTAGATTATTTAATTTATTTCGTGAACATTTCGCCACTTGGACGGCGATGTCCTTGACATGCGGCCACCAAACAGCGATTTAAGTTAAGTTTTAAACCCACATACAGTCTAAGTCTAAGTCGTAAGCTAGAGCTATAAAGGAAATCTATATGAAAGCAAAAAGAAAAATGTATTCTATTCAGAAGCCGCCGTCCGTGGAAAAGGGGTTGCGAACAAAGCTGCCACCATCGCGGATGGGGTGTATATTGTGTAAGCCGCCGCCGGTTAGGAAGCGGTAGCAGGCGCGTAATATAAACTATAAGCAATGTAATATATATGAAAATGATTTAAATTAGTATCTAACGTTGTATCTTTAGTTTGAGACAATTGTCGTCGGTTTTACTTTCTTATGTTTTATTTGTAAACTTTACTTTTTACACTTATGTATGAATTCTGCAGTTTGAAAACGAAAGAACAATGTACTGGATACTGTTTGTGTATTCTTTCAATAAATTAATTAACAAAAATTAAGCATTTGTTGTTGTTTCTTAAAGTCTTTGAGTGGAAAAGAGGAAACAAAAAGGAAATCCACTCGTGGCGTGGATGTGCCTTCATTTGCATCGACATCAGACACCGACCAGGAGCGTCCCAATTAGATGTTGTCTGGAGGAATGTGTGTCTTCCGGAGATTAAGAGCAGCAGAAATCACTGCACTGGACTTTCTTGACTTTTTGGCATTAACTCCATAAAGGATGCGACAAGTGGCAAGAATACATACATGTTCCTTTCAGTTCATAGGTGGCGTGGGAATGTGCACAAAAGGCAACGTCGTTGATCGGCTCTCAACATGGCGAGTTGACAAAGCGATCCTCGTCCGTGCACAGGTAAAGTTAACATACAACCTCCCCGTGGCGTCCCCTGTATAGTCACCACAACACTCGTTGTCTAATGAACCAATGTATACAGCGAATACCTCTCCCCGAGGGCTAAAAAATGCGCCTGGCCTACTGGCCTCTGGGTTGTGCGTGAGACTAACTCCCTTACCACGTTAAACAATTCTACTTCAGAGACAACTAACACTTCACGCAACAAGTTCCGGGATATACATATATGGGCGCCACTAACAAAAAAAAAATGAATATTAAATGAATAATTTTTATTAGTGGCGCCCCCTATATGCCCCGGGACTTATTGGGTGATCTCTGACATGCTCCAGATACGGACCGATCTACTGTTGACGGACCCAGCCAATGACTAAAGGACATTGATTTTCGGTTCTGCACGTGAAATGTGAGGTCTTTCGACAGACCACGTGCAGCCGAAGAACTTGCGGAGACCCTGGACTTCTAAAAAGCAGATACCACCGCGGTATGATGGGCCTGGGGAAAAGAAGATAAAGGACTGCGACATCTACTGTAGCAACAACTACAGAGAGAGAGAAGCCAGCGCTTATTAGGATGTGGATTGGCTGTTTGAAGCAGACTCAGGCAAAAAGTCTTAAGCTACGATCCCGTAAGCGAACGCCAAACTAAATTCGGGAACATCAGCCAGATTTGCGCTCATGCCCCGACAGATAACAACAGCAACGACAATTTTTATGATCTCCTAGATACAACATACGAATACGATTGATGGCCCAGCTACGACACAGAGATCGTTCTAGGAGATTTCAACCCTCATCTGGAAAAAGAGTACATCAATGCAACACCGGCTGCACGACACCACATCCGGAAATGGACTCAGGCTGTTGGACTTCGCGGCGGGGCGGAGCCTCTTTGTGACTAAGTTTCGGTTACCACATCTAAACATCCACAAAGAAACCTGACAATCCCCTTAACAGTCAACCGTCAATTAGACTGATCACGATGCGATCGACATCAGACAATCCTCAAGTATTCTCGATGTCCGAAACTTCCGAGGAGCCAACATTGACTTCACCCATTTCCTTGTTGTAGCCAAAGTTAGAATCCGTATATTGAGAGAGATATTGACGTCGGAAAGCTACAATCGCAACAGATCGCTGGAATCTTTGCCGACCGAGTCTCCCTGAAATTCTCCCAAAATTCGACACTGCCTGCACTGCCAATAGAAGCAGAATGAAAACGTTGTCATGAAGCCATCAAAGAAGCTGCTGCTGATGTCCTGGGTTTCACGCCACCACCCAGAAGGAACTCATGGTATGACGACGAGTTAGCTTAGTTTTTTTTAGTTTAAAAGGCATTCTTTTTATTTTTTATCTAATAGCACCTTAAAACTAGGTACAAAACGCTTAACCTAGGTACGACTAAAATGAAAACTTATAACTACTTACTGGCTCTATGCGGGCGCTCTAAGCTAAACTATTCATATATTTTTGCCTTTCGGCGTCATTGGTTTGACGACAAGTGCAGGCAGTCACATGCAGCTTAACAGGACGCCTACAAGGCAACTTTGTTGAGCTTTTTGTGAGCTTCTCAAACAGAGAAGAAGGGAAGAGAATCAGCTCCTCACAAGGAAAAAGTAGACTGTGAGAGATGGAGAGGTGCAATGGCAGAAATGAAGTCCGAAAGATTTACTAAAAGGTGAAACAGCTATTCGGTAAATTCGGACCGAAGCCTTTTTCTTCTTCTTCTTATTCTTTTTCTTCTCCTTCTTCTTCTCCTTCTTCTTCTTCTTCTTCTTCTTCTTCTTCTTCTTCTACTTCTTCTTATTCTTCTTCTTGTGGCGCTTCAGTTCGGAGTGGACCTGGGCCTTAACTAACATGCCTCTCCAGCCAGCACGATCTTTCCTCAGCTGCAGCCAGTTGCGCACTTCAAGGTGGCCGAAGTCCTTTTCCACTTGTGTGCGCCACCTTAGCCTGGGCCGTCCTCTGTTGCGTTGTCCCAATGGCTTAGATTCGAAGAATTTTCGGGCCGGAGCAGTGGTGTCCATATACTCTAAATAGCCTAGCCATCTTACTGTGTTGTATCCGAAGACGCTTGACTAGGCGCATGTCGCTGTAGAGCACATAGAGTTCGTCGTTGAATCTTCTCCCCCAGATGCCATCAACGCAAACAGGACCAAAAATCGCACACAAAACCGAAGCCCAGTAGGACAAAAATGAACAACTAGTACTAGAGTCGCAATCGATGCTTAGAATTTGAAAAGATCATTTCTGCAGACTCTTAAACGACGATGACGACCCAAATCCCGCTGAAAGGGAGAATGTTCCTCTCAATTTGGACGATGATAGGCAAAAATTCCGTCTCCCCGACTTAGACGAGGTCAAGATAGCAAGT
The DNA here is from genome assembly GCA_944738645.1 of Eristalinus sepulchralis. Classification (NCBI taxonomy): domain Eukaryota; kingdom Metazoa; phylum Arthropoda; class Insecta; order Diptera; family Syrphidae; genus Eristalinus; species Eristalinus sepulchralis. The sequence goes on from OX122883.1 coordinate 67,160,173, forward strand.
GAAATCGAACAAAGCTGCTGGACAAAACGGAGAGGTTGTCCGCAAAACTGTTTAAAGCAGCTGGAGATGACCTGGTTGGGCGCATGCACCAGCTTATCTGTATGATATGAGTGGAATCTCAGCGTCCACAAGAAGGGATACTCCTTCGGCTGCGCTAAGTAATAAGGGATCAGTCTCCTCAACATCGGAAACAAGATTGTCTCTCGAATGTCTTAACCATTCATCAACTACCTCATAGGTCTTTGTAAGTGTAGTTTCAGCCTAGAGAAGGATCACATCTTCACTTTATGGCAGATCCTTGGAAAAGACCCAAGAAGTACAGATCGCTACTCACCACCTGTTCGTCGACTTTATGGCCGCATATGACAGCGTGCATACAGCTGAGCTATACGGTGGCATGTCTAGTTTTGGCATTCCTACCGAACTCGTCAGACTGTGTAGGATGACGATGTGGAATTCTCGTTGCTCCATCAAAGTCGGCGCCGAACTCACCGAGGCTTTCAGACATGTGTCTTCTTTGACATTATTCTTGAGAAGATCGTGCGTAACGCACAAGTCAACACCAGAGGCGGGATTTTCCAAAAGTCCGTTCAACTGTTAGCTTAAGTGAATGACATTGACGTGATTGGGTGTACACAGCGGGTCGTTATTGAGGCGTTTCCTGACATTGAAGCGGAAACAGCTTTAATGGGTCTAGCGATAAATTAGGGCGAAATGAGCTCTCATCTAGAACAGACAACACCGACGTCTCTGACAAAGCGTACCACTAGGCAACAGAACCTACCAGGTAGTTAAGGACTTCGTTTACCTTGGCTCGTAAATAGGGACAAAATCTTCAGTACCGAAGTCAAGCGCAGAATCACTCTTGCCAATCGATGCTTCTTTGGGCTCACGGGACAATTGAGGAAATGACCCCTCTATCGAAGTACTAAACTGGCTTTGTACAACAACTTGGTTATCCCTCAAACTTGGATGTAACCAAAATGAAACGAATGAGGAAGTCCGTAGACTTTTCGAGAGAAAAGTTCTTCGTGCGATTTTTGGTCCTATTTGCGTCTAAAGGCTATGAATGAAAATGAAATCAAAACTCCAAGAATTCTTCATGTATATCTTTTGCATTATTCCGAATACAGGGTGTGTCTTCCATTCCGTCCTATTTCCTGGACTTCAATTTGGAAAAATGAAGATTCCATTGAAATCCGCCCTGCTTCCTGCAGATTCAGCTACTTAGCATGAGGGTATTGTTACTGCTCCTCTAGACCAAAGCACATATATTCTCGTCTTAAAACCCTCTTTATTTAAACATCTGGAAGTAGCTCAGATCGTCCACCAGATGAAATGCCACATCCTCCCACCCACGGCCGTGTCAAGTGTAGGTGCCGTTGAGCACTTAACACCCCGGTCACGTAGACAATTTGTTATGAATACCAAAGCTAAAAGCACGCGATGGTTTCGAAGGCAATTCTGTGTACCATTCCCTCCACCCGCACCACCTCCGGCACGAGATACACATGTCTGAAGGTACTTACTTTTCCACAAAAGCGCAAAAGGAACGCAATACACATTGTCGCGCGAACGTGACGCCTCCAGAAGCGTGTTTAAAAAACGAAATGGATTCGACTCACTCAGCGAATATGTCAGCGATGATGGATTGATTTGGGAGAACTACCCAAGACGGAGGCACACATTAAAGTGAATGCTTTAAGGAAACCCCTTCTCCACTCAACGCTGTAAGTCTCAATTAAAATAATCACATCACCAACCATTCCCCGTCCCGAGGCGCAGCGAATTTAAAGCCAGCCATGCCTGCAACAGCGCAATGAATGGATGAATAGGTCGACTGCACATTCACGGAGGACACCTGGAGCACGGCAACATATTTAATATTTTAACTATTGTCAAGGATAACATCTCGTTCGGCAGCGAAGCCAAATTGCATCTTCACTTGCCATTCATCCGGTGCCACCCAGCGCTATGGAATGTGTTGTCGTCCCATGAATGGAGCAGATCCGCATGCAGCGCGCCACGGTGTGCTGCGGAGCAGAACGATGTGCAGATAAATGGGGATGGCTGGGACGCCTGGCAGAATATATCACCCAGTAATGAGGGTTGAAAGTTACTTGAAGTGGGCACTTTAAATCCAACATTGCACTCGTGAGTCGGTCTGCAGTGTGGTGGGGCAGGGCGATACTTTCATTCATAAGTTGCCCCACGCTCGCTCCTCTGGTCTGGGTGCATGTGGAGAGTGCGTTGATGGCCTGGATGGATGACGGATATGGCTATCCCGACTCCAACCACGAAGTTTTCCCCTGTTGTTGGTTTTTTCCCTCTTATTCAGCACTAAATGGAAGCACAACACAAGTTGGAAGTTTTTGTTCACGATGACGACGACAACGTCAATGACGATGATGATGATGTGGACGACGTTGGAGGCTTGAAGCTCCTCCTCCTCCTTCTGCCCCCGTGTGCCTGACTGATTTTTTACATTTGCGAGGGGTGAAGACGGGCAAGCGGCAATGAATGTGAGGTAAGATGTCTATTAGGAGTTTCTTCTTCGTTTTATTCTACTTTTCTTATCCGTCAACGTTTGCCCTCCCCTCCGCCCACCACCCATCGCTTGGGTTGTTTAACAAATTCTGTGCCATGGCATTCAATTGCCAGGCACTCGCTTGTTGTATGTTCAGGATCGAAACACAAGAGGAATTCAATTGGCATTATTTACTGGGGAGTTAGTTTATTAGGGGGAACTCATTCGGGATAAGGTGACCCATGCTGGCGTCCAAGGGGTGGGTTTAATAGGAGTCGTAACTCCAATTGGAGGTTATACCCTCTCATGCATGAGGGATTAGTCCCGGGCAGAGGATATAAACTTCAAGAATCATTGAGGTGAAGTTTTTTTTTTTAGGTTAAGCAGAAGAAATTCCATCAAGGCTATCATGACCAGAATAGAACGGGTTTTCTTTTCTTGAAACGCGTTTGGTTGAGGGCCAGGTCCATCCCGGACTGTAGCGCCACAAGAAGAAGAAGAAAAAGAAGAAGAAGCGCGTTTCCAGAAGCACGTGGAGCCACGTGGAATGAACAATTCATTTACTGCAGCCACGCTGGAAATCCAATTGAGTTCATCTTGATTTCCTAAAGTAAACGTTCCAAGGAATTTGTTTGAACTCCATCAAGACAGCTCCTGTGGAGCTTACTCCAAGGAAGGGCCAGGCTTCCGGTATGTAACCCTCTAAGGTAGTGGTGACTGATGCCACGCGCAACAAATCTGCACATCGCTTTGAGTTGATGAGGGAGCAAACTGGGCTTATACTGTGGGCAGGAGTCCTTGGCCTCCAGTTATGATGAACCCTAAACACTGCCATTCATACGTTTGCGTTCAAAACATTCCGAATTGACTGTGTTTATAAAGAGTTCGAGGAGTTCGTTACTCTTGCCAATCACTGTTTCTTTGGGCTCTAGGGGTAATTGAGTAATTAAGCCTTGTTTTATATTTTTTTTATAGTTGGCGCGCGCTAAAGGAGTTACGACTACCCTTAAGTGACCGGATTTAAGTCACAGCATAGGCCGAAGGTATAGAGGAAGAGAGGGAGAGGAGGTACCGGTGCACATTGGTTTTAAATGTCTGTAGATTGTAATGAGAGGGAAATATTGAGCTGGGAAGAGCATTCCATATTCGTGTGGTGCGGCTAAAGAACGAGTCTCTAGACTTTACTGCACGTCCGAAGGTGGGCTTAAGGGTGAACTGATGAGCATTCCTTGCGAGGCGTGTATTGCGGGTGAATTCTTGAAGGGGAGGAATGCAGCTGGCTAACTCGTTTGAGCATTTCGTATTGAAATAGCGGTAAAACAGTGACAGAGACGCGACATTACGTCGGTGTTCTAACGGGTCAATCGACTTCGTAATATTGTTATCTCCTATAAGTTTTATCGCTCGCTTTTGGATTCCATCCGGTAGGTGCAGACAGGTTTTGGGAGCACCAGACCAGATAGGAGCGTTATACTCGAGCTTAGGGCAGATGTAGGCCTTGTAAATTGTAGCCAGATCAGAGGGGGTAAAGTATTTTTTGCATTGTTTTAGAAAACCTTGACATTTCGCAGCATTTTTGGCGACCTCAAGTATGTGATACACATACCGAGGATGGAAAGTTTTTCGGTTTCAACAACGCAGGTGCCGTCCATTGATAACGGCTGGTTATTTTGGGAACGCTTGAGTGACAGTTGACAGCACTGAGTTTTGGAAGCATTAAATTCCACTCTATTTCTTGTACCACAAGCGATTATGCTGTCAAGGTCTTAACATACGCTGCCGTTCCAAGTCTATATCCGAAGAGGAGGGTCGAAGGCCAAAGAACGAATATGAAAAGCTGTGGGTACTGTCATCAGCGAAGGAGTGAATAGTATTAGAAGTAGCAGACAGGAGATCATTTATGAAAATGAGAAAGAGTGTCGGAGACAGAACGGAGCTCTGGGGAACACAAGCATTAATATGGTGGTTATCAGACTTGAACCCATCCAGCACGACTTGTATTGAACGGTTCGAAAGGTAATTTCTAATCCATTGAAGAAGAGACTTATCGATTCCGTAGGCACGCATTTTCAACAAGAGAGCCTGATGCCAGACTCTGTCAAATGCTTTTGAAATATCAATCGCAAGGATCTTGTTTTCTCCAACAGTGTGCAAAGATTGGTTCCACTTTTCGGTGAGATATGCCATCAGATCACCAGTGGACCTGTTGCTGCGAAAGCCGGTCATTAAGAAGTTTCAAGATACTTCACAAGCTGACAATTTATCAGCGTTTCCATGACCTTGGAAAGAAGGGACGTAAGTGCTATGGGTCGGTAGGAGGTGGGTGACGAAGATTCCCCTTTTTTAGGGACAGGCTGGACAAATGCTGTTTTCCACATACTCGGAAAGAGCCCTAAAGAGTAGGACAGATGGAAAAGCTTACGCAGTGGTTTTCCAGCGTTAAAGAACACCTCGTCAGAAGAACAGGGGTTATACCATCCGGGCCAGCGGATTTGTGCACGTTTAGATATTTGAGGACTCTTGCAATTGTAGGAGTGCGAAAGTGAATGTGTCCCATGGAAAAATTTACGCTTTCTAGTACATTTGGAGGCAAAGCACAATCCGGAAGCGTTGAGCTAGCTGCGAAATGAACAGCAAACAGATTTGCTTTATCCAAAGAGTTGACAGCTGGAATGTCATTGTGAATAAGCGTCGGAACTGAAGACGAGGCTGTGTTTCTTATGTTTTTTACAAATGACCTTAACAATTGCCTTAACTTTTGGTCGTATGAGAATTTCGCACGTCTTAATAGTGAATTGCAGTCCGGGCCCGTTTGAACTTCTTCCGGTTTTCCTCAGAAGGGTTGGCTTTGTAAATCCGAAAACTCATCTCTCTTAACCTGATAGCCTCTTTGCAGCTCAAGTCATACCATGCATTTGCCTGGGGCTTGATGCTCTTCACTCTGTGTGGAATGAAGGACTTCATACCCAGCAAAATAATATTTGTGATTGTATCAGCAGCGGCATCCACATCACTATCGAGGAACCATAGTGACCAGTTAAAATTCCTAAAGAAGTTGTTAAGTCCGCTCCAGTCGGCTTTCTTGTAGAGCCATACGGTTCTTTTAGGAAGTTGTTCTCTAACTGTGTGGGGTGAATAAGAGAAATTAGCTGATAGGACACAATGGTCAGACCATCCTAGAGGCGACAGTATTTCGATTGAGTTTTTCGCAGGATGGTTTAAAGTCGATGACCTTCGACCTTAGCCGTTTTCCTACTACGAATCCGCATCGAAATGCGTGCAACCTTTTGTGACAGCTGTAATATATGTCGCCCTCCTTCTTCTTCACTATCCCATGTCCTGTATTTCCTGGATCGCAGTAATATCCGCCTTATACTGCGTGAGGGTATTTTCCAGTTTTTGGGCGGCTCCAGGAGTGTAGAGTGTTGTTACATTCCAGGAGCACACTCGCAAATCGATGTCCTTTTTCGCGCCGTGTCGTCGTTGTAAATCCGTCCATAGATCCGAGGCTGCTTACTCTCTCGTAACAGTTAGTTTTTCTGTGGGCGGGTTGTTAGCCCTCCGCATAACCGCTAGGGAGTCGCTGCATGCATTGGTTCACTTCACAAAGGGTGTTGTAATAGCTATCCAGGGGGCACCACTAGGAGGCTGCATGTCAACTTGGTTTGCGCATCGACAGGGATCGTTGTTGGCATCCCACCATGTTGAGAGCAATCAGCAACTTTGCCCTGTGACCACAAACCCTGCCCCCCACAAAAAAGACGATCCTACCTCGTGCAACAACTACAGAGGTATATCCCTGCTCAACGTCGCTTACAAGATCCTAGCCAGCGTACTGTGTGAACGTCTAAAGCCGTTTTGCACCGCACTAATCGGCACGTACCAGTGTGGCTTCCGGCCCGGCAAATCAACTAAAGACCAAATCTTCACACTGAGGCAAATCCTGGAGAAGACCAGCGAGTTTCAAATTGATAGGCACCATCTGCTTATCGATTTCAAAGCCGCATACGACAGCATTCATGTCGCACCACGCTAAAAAATACGCGATGCACCGTGCAGTTCGGCTCGAGAACATCTGAGCCGTTTGAAACCTGCACCGGATTTCGGCAAGGAGATGCGCTGTCGTGGGACTTCTTCAATTTGGTACTGGAGAAGATAGTGCGGCGGGCCAAGGTAAACACGGAAGGCACTTTCTTCTACAAAACATTCCAGCTGTTGGGATATGCGGACGACATCGATATCGTCGCGCGTTCCCAACGTGCCGTAAGGGAGGCATTTGCGGCAATTGAAGAAGAGGCAAAACGAGCTGGCCTTAAGATCAACGAGGGGAAAACAAAGTATATATACATCTAGGACAAAACTTATGTATCGACAACTATAGTTTTGAGGTAGTAAAGGAGTTTGTCCACCTCGGGGCAAACGTTAACTCCACAAATGACATCACAGTGGAGATCCGACGTAGAACCACCCTTGGCAACCGATGCTACTTCGGTTTGTCGAAACAACTGGGGTCAAAACTCCTGACTCGACGGACAAAAGTCTTGCTCTACAAGACCCTTATACTGCCAGTCCTGCTTTATGGAGCTGAAAGCTGGACGATAAGCTAGTCTGCAGAGCAGATTCTTGGTGCCTTCGAAAGAAAAATTCTACATCGGATATATGGTCCCGTCTGCGAGGAAGGTGAATGGAGGAGAAGACATAACCGCGAACTCTACGAGCTGTACCAGGATGTGGATGTAGTACGGAAGGCAAAAATCCGTCGACTACACTGGCTCGGCCACATCGAACGCATGGACAGCAACGCTCCAGCGAAGAGGGTCTTCGAATCTGAGCCTCCTGGTTCGAGAAGAAGAGGACGACCGAATCTCCGGTATAGAGACCAAGTCATCGCGGATGTAAGACAGCTTGGCCTTGATGACTGGAAGCAGCGTGTCCAGGACCGTCAGCGATGGAAAGCAGCAATTGCTTAGGCTCTGACCCTTCATGGGTCGCCGGCCTGATAAGTAAGTAAGTATTTCTCAGGATGAGAGGTGAGAAACAGGTCCAAGTTGTAAGCGGCATGATCTACAATATCAGGTATTCCTGTTGGCGCACTCACAAAGTGGGTCAAATGGTTTACCTCAGCAAAGATTTCTACATACCTTCCTTCGGGTGTTGTCTGGCCTGAATGTCGAAGCCAAGAAGAATTGTGTACATTGAAATCGCCCGCAAAAGCGATTTCAGTGCGAGGATACAGGGATACAATTCTTGTGATGGAATCGGACAGCGCATCAAACTCATTATAAGATGGCTGGGCCATGTAGAGCGTATGGACACCACTGCTCCGGCCCGAAAAGTCTTCGAATCTGGGCCATTGGGACAACGCTACAGAGGACGGCCCAGGCTAAGGTAGCGCACTCAAGTGGAGAGGGCCCTCAAACAACTTGGAGTGCGCAACTGGCGAAAGACTGGTGCTGGAGAGGCATGTTGGTTGAGGCTCAGGTCCCCGGACCCCGGACTGTAGCGCCACAAGAAGAAGAAGAAGATTTCCGAACATTGACCGATGAAAACAAATAAACAAATTTTAACGATAAGTACGTGCAATTTATGAAGGAGTATAAAACTCTGAGTCATATGATAGGAATCTATTGGTGGCCCCCATTAAATCGTAGTTTTACCATGAAACTATTTGCTTGGTCCAAAGCTTCTGAAACACGTTGGTGACCCCGCCATAACTAATGTGCTCTGCTCTGCTCCGTGCATTCAAGGAAAGGTATTCTACTTTCAAATACAACCATTTACCTGCCCATCAGTATCCAACCTGTAAACGAAACATCCCTTAACAACAACAAACAAATTCATGTCTCTTTTCACATAACGATTAACAATTTCGTTCGTTTATTTTTCATTTAAATAAACTTATACTATAAATACACCTAGTATGCATTGATTTGAGTCCATAAATTAAAAGAAAGAGAAAGAGAAAACGTAATTTAAATAACTACAACTAACAACAGATCCACAGTCAGAGTATTCCATTCAAATTCAGCCGGGAACAGGCGGTGACTCATCAAACACATTTCCAACAGACTTTCTTCATAGTGGTTTCCCCTTGTATAATTCGAATAAATCAACTTTAAAATTAAATCACTTGTAAATGCTATACGCAGTCAGTGACTGCAAAAAAAAACGTAAAGTATTCGCCTACGTAACCTACGTACTCTCACATTTTCACATTTTGACTAGACTCACACACGAGGAAGCAGCTCTTGGAAACAATAAAACAAAGGTGACTGACTAATTGTTAACATATGCAAAAAAATTTGTACGAGTTGATATCACTGCACCGGCACACCGATCTGCACGGAAACGTGGGAGGAGACACAGCTTCACGGACGACTTGCGCTTCACGTTGTTGAAATTATGAAATCAGTTTTGAGGAGAGTGTTTTAATTAAATCGTGTTTTCAAGAACCTAGCGACTAAGAGTAAAACAAATGAGCTTGTTAGAAAAATGCTTCCGGGTATTGAACGTCGGATTGGCAGGTTTGGATCACGTTCTCTTTGCCTGAAGAGTTCCACATCGGTTTCGTACGTCTCAAAGTTGTTCCAGTTAAGGCATTTCTGCACAGCGTATTCCCAGCGACAGTAGAGCAGTTCACGACCTGTTTCGGGAATGGGATAAAGTAGGTTATCAATTTTAATTTTGTAAAAAGTTAAAAATATACATTTGATAAGGTCTTGGGTAGGAGCGCAGAGGAGTAGCAAATCGGCATATTCTGGTGGGGTTTATCTACATTCAGTCATTAAAGTAAAACACAGAGCCGCCTCTTGCTTCTGGACTTACACACGTACTATTGTAAAATCAACCGCGTATGCATCGAAGGCTAGAATATCAAAATTCAAGTAAATGACACAATTTCGAAATAAGCGGACAGGATTCCTATGCTGCAACATTCGGTAATAATCATAATAATTGAGTGGCACTACAGCCCACAAGGGACCGGAACCTAGCTCCTACAACATCCAACTGTTCTCTCAGGAGTAGAAAGGACCTACAGTGTTTTGCCGACTCCAAACGGCGAGGTTTAAGAAACATTGCATAGACAATTAGTACTCCTTGAGTGTTGTCAGCAACTTAAAAGACGTGATTCGGTGAAAAATGCGTGGTGTCCCCTCCAGGAATCGAACCTAGACTTTCTGCGTGGCGCCAAGGCGACCGCCTCATCTGCATCTAGCCCTTGTCAAACTATTTGAGAAGACCGCTCTAAGCTCTGATTAAATTGCCAAAGGTTATGTGCGTCCCAAATTATGGAACTTTCATGATTGCATAATGGATTTTGTTGATTGGGTCAACGTGGCCTTGCAGTTAAGCGCTCCAAAGATTTTATGTTTGATTCCTGGGTCGATAATCTGAAATTTTGTTTACAGAATTACTTCATTCTCGTTGCTGACAACACTCAAAAAATGCCAGAGGTCTATGAAAAGCTTTTCAAATCTCTCAATTTGCAGTCCGCAATAAACTGTAGCCTCCTTCTACTTATGGAAAAACATAGGGTTGCTGGCATTTGCTTAAGAAACTAGATCCTAGTCCCTTTGCGGTCTGTAGCTCCACATACAAGGTTGATGGATTTGTAACACTACACACCCCTTTGGAATAGCTTCTTTTTTCTGTTTCGCTTCAGTGCGATGCGGGTTTGAGCTGCAATCAACAGCCTGTGTAATCATTACCAAAAAAGCGATTCTGAAGTTAAGAAGACGATTAGACCAGATTAAACTGTTTGCCAGTGACAAGCGGTCATGATTTATTTGGGAAATTTACAGCTTAATTACATTGGTCGATGGAGGATCTTATCTTCATAAGAGTCATTAATTCTGCGAGATACGACTCCACTTACTGTGCTTAACAAAATACATTCTGAAGTAGTCGGGTAACAATTCAGTACAAGCCAGGACTTCAGATTACGATTTATTAAAACAAAAACTTGGAATACTAAAAAGAGGGTTTGGATTGTGATGCATGCTTTGTAGTCCTTTATTTCCCTCCAATGGGAATCTAGGCTGGCGTTTGGCGGTTTGCCTCCAAGTGAAGAAAATGTTATGAGATTGGCAAACCGCACATCGTGTGCACTAGAATCGGGTTAAAGACAAAATCTCTTCTTTGGTATTGTTAATGTAGGAAAATCTTAATTCAAACTCAACAGCATAAATTCGAATTATAAGCTGGTCATTCCAAAAGATAGTTCACGAAGACTTAAACTTGCTCCCGTGTAAAGTTTAAATTACAAAGAAGTTAAGCCCAGCATTCTGCCAGAAAAAGTATTTAAATGAACGAAAAGCACAACGGCTTTATAAATAAGTTGGTTATGTCGGATGATGTCTATTTTGATCTAATGGACAATGCATGTCTCCGTACGCACTGATTAGTGCTTGGCGTGATTTGGATCAAGGCCATAAACTCGCCTGGTTTCGCTTGGAAGCACCTGATGAGTTAGAGGCGATGACAGAGGATCGAGCGGCCTGAAGGTCTCTCGTGCGTGCATTGCCCCCGCGACTTCTTTAGTGAAAATTGCAGGTAAAGAAGGTGATGATGATAATGATGATGATGATGGTGGACTATGTAGTTAAGCATATGAAGTGAACCGAATTTAGATGAACTTCAACTGCATGAAACGGAAATGCACCCAAAACAAGTCACTATGTGGTCCACAGCTTCATAAAAGTACTTTGTGCGATCATAGTTCATTGAAAACAATGGCGTTGAAAGGGCTGTTTGTAAACAGAACAGGACGTATTCGTTTTGTGAGCGTAAGATTTTAGAAAGACGGTTCAACTGCAACAATAACCATGTCATGACCGATTATGACGAAGCTTTAACAAAAACTCACAAATTAATGTCAAGAACACCACTTCCGCCTGGCTTCCGAGATTACCCGATCTCACTGTACTAGTTCTTTTTAATGAGGGTCAAGCAAGAGGTAAACAAAACGAAGCTTAGAAAATAATGCTCCCAAGGGACCAGGGTCTAGTTTCTTCAGCAACTAATCATATTGTGCTTGACACTGTATCTCTTAAATGAATTCACAATTTATGGCCTACTTCGGAGGACGAGATTTGGGAAGTTTTTCATTCACAATAAGTACTCCTTGAGTGTTGTAAACAGCTCACACCGTGCAAAAATGGAAACAGTTTACGAATCGAACTTGGAACCTTCAGCGTCTAACCGTTACCCACTCCGATAGGTGACAACAGAGAACATTCATTCACGAATGAATTTAGGTCGTTAATTGGCGGAGGAACTTGTCGGTAATATACGATCCAACATCTTCAAAAGCAGCTGCTTGCATAAATTAAAATTTAAATTTTCTATTCACGAAACACAACGATTCAAAAAATTGGAATTTCCTATTGTAGCAGAATTAGTGTTCCCCACTGTATAAGACTGACTAGGACATGTAGAACGTATTGACAGCTCACAGCTCCATCCCAAAGACACTCTTAATCACTACTTTGCCCTAACAGATCAAGATCAATTGAGATCATTTATCAACTTCGAGACTACACCACTGCCGGCCTTTACAATTTGATGCGTACCCTTAGCAGCATAGCGTAGTAAATTCATTAACTTGCTCTGCGTTGTTCAATCGATCAGACTCTAATCGGAATCCGAAAGAATCTCATTTTCTATACCATAAACGGAGTACTTAAGAACACTTAAGAAACTCTCACCGTCTCTACAAATATTCCCCACGTGCAAACCCTGTAAGCATATCAACTGATGTGGCTAACGGACATATTGGAAATTCATCCAGACTCTCATAGGCTTTAAGAAGAAGAGAAGACTTCTCCGAAAGTGGTGGACTCAAGAAACCCTCCAACCCATCGTTTAGATTCATTTACATCCAAAGGTGTCACACGGATAAACAGACTTGTCTCGATTTCGAACTTACGATTCACAGTTGTTGTTGGATAGAAAACATCAAAGGGCGGTATAAACATCTTCTGAGCATTCTCCAGTGAGATGATCTTCATTGTGATGCCGGCGGCAATCATGGCGCCCAGGCACGAAGGTGAGGTAGTCTGCGGTCGTTCTAAACAATGAATCACATTCATAAGCAAAAGTCAAGCATCGCCTTCGATATTTTCGTTTACCCAGTAAGCTTCCAATGATGTCAGCCATAAACTGCATAAAATGATTGTTCTCTGAGAAGTCCCCACCGACAATCAGCTTCGGCGGTCGTTCCCAAGTGGGGGTGTCCTTTCGAAATGACTGCAGTATCTCGTGGACTTGGAAACCTGTCGATTCGTATGCTGCTTGAGTGATATTCTCGGCTGTTGTGTGACTGGTTACACCCAAGATTATCCTGCAACGCAGAAAACGCACACAAATGCATGCCGAAGTTCTAAATGGAAGCTTCATTCTTACCCTTTAGCATCATACCGCCAATATGGCGCATAAAGACCATTAAATGCTGGCACGATTATGATTTCGCTGCGCTTCTGCGCGGCAGCGCCTTCACTGAACCCATTCAACATCGTCGAGGAACACGATGAGGATATCATCGAACTGTCACCCAGAAAATTGCTCAACACTTCCGCCGTGTTGGTGTTTTGATTGATCTCCGTGTTGATCTGAAGGCGGTCCTTAAGCCATGTCACCGATGAGCCTGCATTGGAGATGGCACCTTCCAGGGCGTAGAATGGTTTCTCTGTCGGTCCCAATTTGAACGACACACTGCTCAGAAGGCCATTGTCGGAATCTATGACCTCCTGACCGGTGTTGAGGAGAACGAAGCAACTGTCATCGATGATGCACACACACTGGCCGACTTTCGTACACAGTTGACCCAACAGAGCTGCTGGCTGATCACCCATACACTGAAAATGAACGCGGTCAACATTTCAACAAGAGGGCAGTGCCAAATGTCACAGCAGACTTACACTGGCAATCGGCAGTCCATTGAGTGGTCCATCCACAACGAAACCGTAAGTCTCCGAATTCGATCGAATTTCTGGCAGAATGTGCATTGGAATTTGAAAGAAATTGCACAATTTCGAGTCCCACTTCAAGCTATGTACATTCATGAGCATTGTGTAGCCGGCGTTTGTAACGTCTGTCACATGCACACCACTGGCCAGCCCTCCGGTGAGATTCTAAAACAAGACGCCATCCTCCTTAATCGACCCTGACATTATATCAGACTGTCTCACCCATATTATCCATGAATCCAAAGTGCCGAAGAGGCAGCGTTTGTTGTCGATACAGTCTTTGATGGATGGCACGTTCTGCATAAGCCATCTTACTTTTAAGGAACTAAAGCACGTACTCAACGGAAGCCCACACACCGTCTTCAGATGGTTGACCTTTCCCTTAATGGTGTGCAAAATCGATTTCAGTGTCGTAGCCGTCCGATTGTCCGACCAACCTATGAGAGCATAATGTCTGCGCTGATTGATTGACACTAAAAATGAGATCATGATTCAACAAACCAATCGCATTATGTAACGGCATTCCAGTCAGCTTGTCCCACAGAATCGTTGTGCCCCTCTGTGTGCAGACACCCAGCGCAATGATGTCTTGCGGATTTATCTCCAAAATAAGAAGATTTTTGCATGCAGTCTGTGGATAAAAGATGCATTTTTAAATCGATTTTTGCACATCAATTTTGCAGTGTTTTTCACCTCAATACATTGTTGTGTGCACTTCCAAATGTCGATTGGATCGTACTCTAGCCATCCGGGATTTGAGGAGTATTGCTTTAATTTAAGTTCTTGAAATGTAAGCACTTCGGCGTTTCGAGATGAATATACCTTCGAAAGACAAGATCACAACAATTATCAGCACAGATGAAATGAATGGAGCAAGGCGAATACTTACGAGGAATTTACAAACATTGTTCGCGACTGAGATTACACCTATTAGGGGCCCAAACCGTCCAAAACTTGCCATCAATGGGGATTGCATTTCGACTGGAATCTCATCTGGTTGGTTGCGTAAATTTTGATTGAAGTTTTCGTGAAGAACTTTTTTCCCTTTGCTCTTTAACGCACTGACAGATGTCAAGATGCAGAAACCGATGTCAAATACAAATGATTTGTTTGTTTTGTCTGAGAATTGTAATTTATACCAATCTGCGGTATTACCAGCTTAAAGGAACATTTCTTGGAAATAGATTGTTTCCTGTAGGGATTTAATCAATTTGAACATTTTGTTTATTTGAAAAGAGATTACAAATACTTTAATCAAAGTATCACAAAAACTATTACAAACACGGGGAAAGGATTTTACATGAGTGAACTTGCAGCTTACTGTGCTGCAAAATTCGACAAACAGATGATACCCATGCTGCGTTAGTAGGGGATAAGCTGTGCAGTAAGGACTCTTTACAGACCGCCATGTGAAGCTTGAAGGGCATAGCACCGTGTCTATTTATATACAATTCTCAGATGTCCTTCAAGTGGGAGGAGACGATATCTCCCAAATAAAATTTAAAGTTCAACAGTCGTCAGTCCTGGAGGATCGCATTTGAACTTCATATTTGCAGTTTTAATTGAATTCGCTTTATTTAAGAGCAAATCCAATCCAATTCAAGGAACAAACAATTCTATGCCCTTCATGGAGTTTGACTTGATGCAAAGAATGAATACCGAGCCACTACGAACTCGATTTTTTTCGATTTCAACTCCCTTACAGGTGCCAGCGTGTTTAACAATGAAATTACAATGAAAGAAACTATTTTTTTGGAGCAACAAATCATACGAACGATAAACGGAAAATTGTAAAAAAAACTTTCAAGAGCTCATTAGAAGAAAACGATATAATTTCACAAATCGAACGCCACCACATCGCAGTGACCAATCAAATTGAAGCGCAGGACTACTGCAGCTGTCTAACTTGACATTTGATGCTCTTGCATACAACCATAGGCACAAAAATTTGATAAACTAAAGAAAAAAATTTGTATTTAATTTCCGTTGTTGATATTTTCGTTCAAGACTGCATATAATTCAAAAGTACGATGTCCACATATGATTACAACTACAATGGGCATACTCTAACATTTGGTAAACATCAGAAACCTATCAATATTTATAAGCAGCCCACGAACAAAAGGCAAAACACTTTTTTTTCTCCCTTCCCTATGTACCCTCCATGGACATACACACATAGATGACCGATTAATCGATTTGGTAAGAGCCCATCCAGCTATCTATGATGTACAAAATGCCAATTATAGACGGAATAGTGTGCGCCAGGAAATATGGCACAAAATCTCACGAATGCTGGGAGCATCTTGTAAGTAACAATGAATGTCCATGATGAATTGATGATTGACCTGTAGATTAATTGTGTTTTTAGCAAAAACCTGTCAAGTGAAATGGAAGAACATTCGCTACAACTACTTGCAAGAAGTCAAAAGTCCGAAGAACCCAAGCATAAGAAGGCGAAAATTGACTCGGGACTTGTCGTTTTTAAAGAACACAGCTGTTATGTGCCGGCAACCGTAAGTAGACCAAATCAACCCCTCTCATCCATGACTGATTTGTTTTCCTGTTCAGTAGCGAGGGCAGCTTACCCGATAACTATATATATCAGCCAGAGAATCGTGATGATTTCTTCGAGATTGTCATGGTTGAGCCAAGTGATAATGAATCCTGTGCGGGCACATCGTCATCCACATGCGTTCCCGATGAGGAAGTCGATATCAAGCCGACAATTGTCCAGCAAACCGATCTAACCAACAACAATAAAGTGACAGCATCCGATGAAGTTGTGCCACCAACAAAAACTGATGCCATCGCAACCTCATCCGTAACGGATTTCATGTCAAATGTATCGCGACGAGACAATGATCGTAATCCGGACGCGATAGAAATGTATTGCCTATCGCTTGCCGACACGTTGCGTGCGATGAGTCGAAGCGAAAGAGAACGGGTGAAATTCGAATTTGCAAGCATCCTCAAAGACGCAAAATTCAAGGACAACAGTTAAATGAGCAGACTGCCTGAAGGGAATTGAGTTATGCAACGCGTAACCGTACAGTATACAAAATTTATGTTTCTTTCACGTCACATATCATTTTATTTATTTTCATTCATTTATCTGCACTGAAATCACTAAAATTCCATGAGGATAAGTATTATCCTTTCGTGTAAACGGCGCCAGCATATTGGGCTGAACATCTCGTACAAAATGATCTCAAATTAATTTATTTCGTTTTTAGACGGTTTTTAGGCAAATTGTCGTGCCATGTATGTTTGGAAGCATGTTTCAAATATGTTCTCGTTGTTAGTCTAAGTTTGGGTCAAAATAATGACAATTACCTTGTTTTCCCAAAAGGAATGCCTTATTTTTGATTGTTTAGCACTTTTGGGCAATCATCGTACTTGAGTGATATTTTAAGACTGTTTTCTTTTTTCATGTCTCCAGCACAGTGTTCCTCCAGGCGTTGATCCGATTCGATTAGCATACGTTCTGCTTCACCTCTACGAGGATCTGTGATGGAGACTTCTTCGCTATGAGTGATCCAGTATATGGATTGCAGAGTATATCTGAGTTATTGGTTTGTTTATTTCCTTTCTATTTGTACTAGGTCTGAGCGCGTGTGACTACAACTATTCTAAATGCGAATTTCGTTGGCTCCTATACGCTTTTAAGTATATCAACGAAGTGCCGGCAAATATTGGCAGGTTATGGTCGCACACGAGCAGATCTACGATTACTTGCTTCCAAAAGATAGAAAAAACGACACAGAAAAGACAAAAACGCCACAAATCAAGCACAATTCCTTAGATATTCGAAATGTATACGACACAAATTTCATCATTTCCACAATGTTTAACACACCGACTGTATGTACTTTAGTTTAAGTGATCAAATGAGGAAAATTAATGTAGACTCATCCGTAATAACGTCGTTTTATGTATGTGTATGGATGTATTTGTTTTTTATTTATTTAACTTTTAAAAGAAATGAACTTGCCACTTTAATTCTCTCTTTGAAATGATTCTTATCTGCCTCTTTATGCTAAATCCTGTGTAGTTTTGAGTAACTGTGAGTGCAAGAACCTAGATTTGTGTCTGGGAAGTTTTGATGAAAATTCATCCGGAACACGTTTGAGAGCCTTGCTGATGTAGGGGAGTTAAAAATAAAGCCCAAGCAGACAAAGGTGCTTAGCAAAGATGATGTTTGTACTCCAAAAAGTTTTCTGCACTCTTTTCTGTGTAAAGACAACAGAAAAACAGCGGATTTCTTGCTAAAATTCGGAAGCATGCACTTGGTCAGCCTGCATCCTGGAGAGTCAACCGTCGACGGAAGCCCTAACCAAGGAAGTGGGTAGTCCAGTTTCGGGCTCTAAGAATGCCTCTTTTGAACCTTGCCTAGCTAGTTTATCGGCAATTTTGTTTGTCCCGGGACCCAGACAAGTCTTAGCAAATTCAGTCTGTCGACCAAGTTAACGGAAGACTTGCAATCTTGGTCTATCTTGGAAGTGGCTTAAGGGTTGAGTAAGGCCGACGCAGATACTTGGCCCTTTCCATCCATTATTCACAATATAGTTGGTGGCCATTAGGATGTCAATAGTTTCTGCCTGGAAAACCGATGTGAAATTACCTAAAGAGGTGTGAAGTCTAAAGTTGTCGTCTTCCACGAAAGCTCCACAGCTCCTGATCCCTCCGTCGTCTTGGTGTCGTCCGTAAAAATCCGACTACATTCCCTTCCCGGTTTAGTTTTTGGCCAAAGCCAGTCCTAGACACGAGTAAAGTCGACTTTGTATAAGCGACGCAGCTGGATCATTGATGACTCCGCATCAGACGACATGTCCATGAAACTTGTGTCATAGGAAATGCAATCACAGAGTTGAAAACCAAGCTTTGGCCCCATTTCACTGATCTTCTAAGCTGCTTGAGCATTGATCCAGCTTGGCGAATTCTACAAGAAAAGTCAATGTTAACCCTCCCATCCCTCGTGTGAAAGTTTCCGAGATACTTGAACTTCCCAATCTGCTGGGACTTCACTAACATGTATTTCGAAATGATCATATTTTTGGAATTGTCCACGTTCACCTTCATACCAACATCAGACGAACGGCCACAAACGTTTTGGAATGCGCGCATACTCCTAGAGAACACTCCAAAGTTTATCTCGAGGGACTCGGTCGTAAGCCTTTTCCAAATCAACAAAACAACTGTTTATTTGTTTAGCATAATTCGTAGCCTTCTCAACTACCATCCTTAGAGCGAAAAGCTTGTCAGTTGCACATCTGCCACACTGTTCTTCCACCAACCTACTTAACCATAGCTCTAAAACTGGCCTCCAAGATCTTAGCGTAGACCTTACCGGGAAGACTTAAAAGAGGTATGCTCTTGCAACTGGAGCTCTCTCTCTCTTGCCCCCTACCCCTTTTTATGAATAGAGGAACAATAACTTCAGTTTGCCAATCTCCAGGTGTATCGCCACATTCCCAGGCATCCTTAAACCCACGAGAGTACCACAGGACCTGCTTTTTAAGCTCATTTCTTGTCTGTTTTTTCCACATCAGCGGACTGGCCAACTTGTAAGGATTCAATTGTAAAAGTGACTCGTCCAACGTTGGACTATTCGCCACCTTTCTGAAGTAATTGTAGTAGTCTGTTTCGGATTGAGCACCTTCGAAACTAGATTGCGGAGAAAAGTAATTTTAAAGAACATTGTTCAATCATACACAATTCTGGAGTGAGAATTTTTTGACTGTAATCTTGTTACATAACTCTTCGCAGAGTCTGGGTTGCATCAAGAACAAAGAAATATGTTCGCTGGTAAATTCAAGAGTCAAATGATCTTTAACCTATCGAAGGAGGAGTAATGAACTATAGAACGTTGTGCTAGAACTTTCTTTCCAATGGCCTGAACATCTTCCTTGGATAATTGAGTGCTGCTTAAGTCCAGTAGGGACTAGCATAAACTACTCGTGTTGTGCGTGCTATTGTTATCTTACAAGCAGAGGAGACCTACGGTTTTTGAAGACCCCGAATGCTGGGATTTAAGAAGTACTTTGAGTTTGCTAACAACTTGAAAGATGTGATGCTGTTCATTACAAGAATCGAACCTCGGCTCTTCGGCGTGTGGATCGACACACTTACCCACTACACCACAGTGACTACATCTGCCATGACTCTCTCCAATTCATGACTTTCTATAATACCCCTCTGTAATCGAAACTTGAATCGGTGATTTGGGACAAAGACGTGACATGGATACAATTTGTTGGCTTCTACCATCAGTGGATTTACTGTTTATTTGAAAGACGATCATATCTCTCAATCTTTCTTGTACCGCAGGTTGATTAAAAACCTCTTCAAATTTCGCAAATTGACGTCGCCAATGTAGTTGCCTAAAAATAGGACGCGCTACAAACGTAAGCCAGGAAATGGACTCTTGTAAACTGTTGCTTAAGTTAGGTTAGGTAGTTGGTTGTCAGTCTGCAACCACACTTAAGACGTCTTTAGGCCCATTGTGAGGCTGTAGGGAGTCTCTTTTGATACCAGTGTCAGCTAGCTATGTGACTATTGAGGTGCCACACTAATGTCACTGAGTACACCTTGGTTGCTAAAGAAGTGCTCGCATAGGTGCTTATTTCATCTTTTTGTAAGAACTTTGCAGGCGCAGAGAAGTTAAGAAATACTTTCAACCACTTTGAAGCCGCGCTACACCTACTGAAGTCATGGTAGTTGGGATACCGACCCCGGAGGCATGTTCTTCAATAGCGCAGTGGCCTGTTATGACAACTGCTATGGTCAGTAAAAGCAAGAGAGAGCATGTAAAATGAAATTGTGGTCAAATTGCTTTGATTATGAGACAAGTGGGGCTCTTTGACTATGTTCTGTTTTACTCCCTCAGTGACTGAAGCAAACGGTATGAAAGGCTTGTCTTTGGACGGGATTAAGGAGGTCACGAGGTCGCCGTGGCGTGGGATGGGATAGGACACCTGGAATTTTTTCACGGTACCACCTCTTTCGAGTTGCTGACAACACTCAAAGAGTATCAATTGTCTAAGAAAAGCTTCTTAAATTCCGCCGTTCGGAGTTGGCAAAAAACTATAGGTCCCTTCTATTCGTGAGAGAACAGTTGCACGCACAACACGAGTAGTTGTTGTAGAAGCTAGGTGCTGGTCCATTGTGCGCTGTAGTGCCACTCAATTATTATTATAACAGCGAGAACAAGGTAAAACAGTGAAGTCCCGGCATTAATATTGAAGCTTGACCATATCAATAAGAGATAGGCAGTACTTGGGGTAAATGTTTGAATGTGCTAACCATCTGCATTTATTTAAGGACAAGTACGGTATCGAGTAGTTGAATTCCGTTTACTCGGTTAAGTAGAATCGGGGCAGCCATCAACTCGGCTCGAATGGGTGAAATTGGTGGTTGAATTGCAGTAGTGATCATCACGCCACATCAGCGGCATCTGGCAGTTGGTCGAGTTCTCAAGGAATAAGGAAAAATAACAACAATAGCGAAGTTTACAAATGAAAGTTACGGGCCTTCAAGGGATGTGTTTACAGTCTGGCTGTCTAAACAGATGATTATATTCCTCATAGTATAGTCATGACAACGCTTCTTTGATTGCTATAATCTCTGCCTAAAAGACCCTGCAGTGTGAAGGTAGATAGTTGAAGAGGTCTCTGAAGTAGACACCCAATTGGAGTTTCATCCAATTTATAACTCCAAACAAGTCCCCAATCAGAGGGCTCTCATCAAAATTTACTTGCAACCAATTGAACCAAATGCCACTAAAATTTGAATCAGTTTTCGTTCCACTGTGGGAGAAGATAAAAAAAAAACAAATTAAAGAGTCTGTAGTTCCATTTAACATTAAGTTATATACTATGTATTTAAGTTCTCTTTTTTTAAGATCTTCAATTTTTTAATAATGATAATAATAAAAATAAAAATTATAAAATTTACAATAAACAATAAAAACTATGATAAATTCAAATTTGTTTGTTTTCTTTCTCTCAACACTGTGTTTCTTTTTTTTTTTGTTTTGTATCATTTTCCTAAAATTATTTTAATTTACTTTGTCGCCACACATCGCCGAAATGCGAGAACATAAAGATCATCAAGGACCATCACTAAGCCACTCTAGAATGAGTAGCGGAACCGAAATCAACAACGAAAACCTACGAACGAACGGACGAACGAATGCGAATGTGAATGGAACAAAAAAAAAAAATGACGCGCCTAAAATGTGTGTGTTTGCCAAACGTTGAACTGATCGCCTTGAACTACTCAGCATTACAATAGTAATATATATATATACTCGTACATACATAAAGTATTTGTTAATAGACAGCGATTAAGATTAAGAAAATGTGAAAAATACATCCATCCTGCGTATGGGAGCTATGACTACGGTTACTATTTACGTTTTATTGATTTCTGTTTTGTTTCCGTTTTTATTTATTAATTAATTCTCTTGTGTAAAATTCCTGCCATTGCACAATTAAACCTGTATTTTGTTATCTTCAGTTATTCCGCCCAGACAATCCGCGTGGGACGGTTGTGGGATGATACCACTTTGCATTGTTTGTGATTTGTTTAGATTTACGCGACTTCCACTACAAGTCTCTCGTTATTACGAATATACGATAAATGGGAAATAAAAACAAATAATAAATGAAAACAAAAAGAAAATACAACTTGGCAGTGATCAGAATTACATTTATATACGTTTTCAACGATCGAGAGGGAGCGGGAGAACGAGCGGAGGGACGACAATCGGATTCTGGCCGCGTGTCTTTTCCTTCACCCCTCTCGCTCTCACCGTCTTCATTGCTCTCATTTTGTGCCAGACTTTTTCAAAGTCTAAATAATGTTACTACACGACATACATATCTACTAATCTAATAATATTTATAAACATCATAGAGAATTAATGCCCGGATTGAGAATGTGGTGCGCACTCATGCACACACTATCACTCTCGCTCTCTCTCTCCTTCTTTCTTTCTCTTTCTCTATACTCTAAATCGAACGATAATGGGAGACGTCACGGAAAGGACCACCCTACGACTCCCATTCGATTAAATACTGCATCTGTCCATTGGTGAGGCGACGCTTCGCGCGGATAGTGAAGTTCTCGCCGTTTTCGATGCGATTTGCCGCACCAAAGTACTTGTTGACCGACTGTTTCAGGTCGCTCATGGGGACAGAGTTCTGTGATTGGGATGATGACGATGATGGTGGCGGTGCCAACTGCGTGGTGGCGGCACCTGTTGATGATGAATTTGAACTTGAGGAACTACATATCGAGTTTCGTCGGCTATTTTGTGGTGAGGTTCGTTCGGGGCGCTTTCGCAAACGACGACCGTGTGTTGTTGTTACTGAAGACGTCGAAGGTATGCAGTCAAGTGACGTCGATGTGGAGGGTGGCGGTGGTGGTGGCGTACTGCTGCTGTTATGTGATGTAGATGATAAGGACGATGATGAATGGGATTGGGAACTTGTTTGTTGAGATTTACTGCTGCCACTGGTCGAAGATTCGGGATGTGTAGCGCGAATTGGAAAGAAATTACTTGGTATTGGATTTATTGTTGTTGTACTTATGACCTGCAAAAGAAAAAAAATTAATGAAACTCGAAGCAACAAAACGGTTAAATTAAAGGTGAATCTGCGTTAAATGTTGCCTTTTTGGGACGGGAAAAATTGACACCATCTGTACATTGGCGATAGCTGTTTTTTACGGATATAGGCGTTTTATTAATGGCCGCAAAAGCAGTCCAGAATAATCTTAGAGAGAGCATGAAGATTCTAGCATGAAGGACTAGAAGTACTTCGCATTTGATGCTGAACTGAATCCGAAATGGATGCTGGATAGGAGGTTTTAGAAGCCACCATTTCCTTTATAAAGTTAGCATCTATCATAAACAGAAAACAGTTGCTGTTGGAAAAAGCCCACAAGGGACCAGTGCCTAGCTCCTACGCGTGTTGTGCGTCCTACTGTTCTCTCACGAGTAGAAGGGACCTACAGTTTTTTGCCGACTCCGAACGGTGAGATTTGAGAAGCTTCTCATAGACAATTGATACTCTTTGAGTGTTGTCAGCAACTCGAAAGAGGTGGTGTCGTGAAAAATTCGAGGTGTCCCGCCCAGGAATCGAACCTAGACCTTATGCGTGTGGGTCGACGCACATACCCACTACGCCACGGCGACCAGAGGCATGTAGATATGCTACTCAAATGAGTAAACAAGCTGATCAATAATCGACACTACCGTTGCATCATAATGCTCAGGGGAGTGGCAATGATGGGACATTGTGTACTGTGAGAATACAAACTGAGGGGCGGATGTCCCTGATTACTACGAAAACCCCGATTTGAGAATAAATTTATGGATGTTAGCCATCTGTTGCTTTGCCAATTCACCAAGCTTGTGAAAGAACCGTGTTTTCAGATGAATGCGCCGTCACTCTTGAAGAGCTGGACTGTGACAAAGACATTTTTCCACTGATTTCTTTCCCTGTTCGTCGTTGAAATATCCTACAGATATCGATCGCTGGAAGGATTGGTAAAAGAGAAGGTGAGACACCTGAAAGTATGCGTATACTTTTCCTGTTTTTTATTGCAAGGGATTGGTCGTACTCAGACCATAAAATGCAGTCAGTGTGGTGCTCACACTGTTTGCTTGCTAATGGCACAGCTTAATGAGACTATTGACTGAGCTAATGAGCAGATGGATAACATTGTAAGCTAACAGTGTTTCCTTGGACTTAAACTGGTCCGTGCGGATTCATCTACATTTCAATCTCCATTAATGCCCAAAAAGCTAGGATTCCATTACGTAGTCTTTTACAGACTTGAAATTAATGAGATTAGACTTCAATGCCTTTAGGGCCGCTTAACTCTCTAAAGGTCCATTTGTTGCTCAAACTGCATGGCATTCTTTACGGCAAGGATTTCTGTTGAAAAGACACTGGAATTGTCACTAAGCCGATAGATATAGGTGTCTCGCAGAAGATTCCCGCTCCCGTGCCTTCCTAGACGCTTGTCGATATTTTATTGACTACAAGGAGATAACAGATACGTTTGAAGTATGATCTTTGTTGGGCTTACTAACACCTTCACGCTAGTTGGCAGGATATACAAATGAAGGAAAATTGAATGCCATAGTTTGAGAAGTATTTTCTTGGCAAATTATACTCTCCAAGCAGGTATTAAGAGATCAAAGCCTATCTGTAGAACTCCTCAGAACTATCCGAAGCGGTAACGCTTGCTTTGCTTTCCCCCAAACTAAAGTAGCGGTCGATGAGAAACTGAACGTGGATTCCAGAATGTAATTACCTTCTTTACATTTGAATTCAGAATCTCAAAGAATATTTTCTGTCTGCTGCCCATTTATCCTATGCAGGACCTAGACGATTTCCAGTCCAGAAAATGAGTGACAGGACTGTGTGGCTAGAAGACACTAGAAAAATCTCTTATACACCTTCTTTCTTTGTTGTAGAACTTAGAAGTGCTGTCTTCAGAAATTTGATGATGACTTCTGTTACTCCTGCTTTATTTAACCGTTTGAAACTTTCTAGTTGAAGATTGGGTTCCATACGTTCTTTAGCCTGGCATCAATGGCAGGTATTCAAATATCTGTACTGTGAAGCGAACACACAAGAACAAACGAATGACTTTTCATTCCTTAGAAATCAACTCCAGCTTCAAAGAATATCGCAAAAGGAGAATCCGAGTTCTTTGTCCAAATGACATGATTTGCTTACAAAGAAAGATGGACGGACGGCCTGCTTAAGCCTGCATCGACAAAGTATGAATAAAACGTCCTGTCAGCCGAAAAACAAACAGATTAGTGACTAATATTGTTCCCAAATGAAAGACCTTCACGCCACAAACTTGGCAAACCAATAAACGCCATCCTCAAAATAACGCAACACAACACAACAAAGAAAACAAAACCAAACACTGAACTCACCTCCACATTCGATGATAATGGCCGTGTTCGCCGCCGTCGAACCTCCTGGTTTGGTCCGATTCTTATATCTTTGGCACTCAGTCTTCGTTTAATGGTACGCACTAACCTCGGCTGGCCAGCAGCTTTGGCGATATCACTATTACTAATGTTCGGCAATAGCCCGGAACTCTTTAATGCTGCTATTTTGGAATTTAGATCTAATGTGTTTGTGAATATGCTACTGCTGCCGAAGCTGACGGTTTTCTTTGTGATAAAAGTGCTGCCCGTGTGCTTGTTTGCGCCACCGGCCGTCGGCGCCGTCGCACTGTTGTCGCTCTTCTTCGGCGTAAGCATGCGGAAGGGATTGTTGAGGCCGAGGAAATTCTTCGGCGGTGGAATTATGAGATCTAGAGTGCCGCGGCTGCTGCTCGAGTTCTCATCGGACGATGAATCACAGATGTTGCGAGGTAAATCATTTGACTTGTCTGACTCCTTATAGCCCTTGGAGAGGGTGAATGCTTTTCTCTTGCGGCTGCTCTTCTGTTGCGGTTTCACCACTGTTGCTTCGACTTTTTCTTCGGTTTTCGCTTTGTCGTCTGTGGGATTATCGTTTGACTGATCACTGATGCCGCTGTCATCTTGTAACGTCGATTTTTTGTTGTCTCTCTGGTCTGGCGGGGAGGTGAGCGCCTTTACTTTCTCGATGATGAGCTTGATGGGAATTTCATCGTCCGACGTAAACTTGTCATCATCGTCGTCGTCTAGACGGGGTTTTGCTGTCGTCTCTGTCTTGGCTTGTTGGCTACACTTCTCATCGTCTTTTGTTTGTCTGAAAGGGGGGATAACGTTTGTGAGTGTGTTGTGGGGAATTGGAACGGTCTCACCTTTCGTCATTGTTCTCGCACTCCTCCTCCTCCGCACAAGAAAGGATTCTTATCTTGAGCTTCTCCCGGATCAACTGGTTGCAGAGTACTTCATTCCGATCGACCTCGTAGGTCGGTCCTTGTGGAGGTTTGTTCGCACGCAGTCCCCAAAACGCATGATCTTTCTTAATCTCCTTACCGCACTGGAACAGCTTGGGGTGAGCCTGAAGTGTCTTCAGGATGTTGGCCTTGAAGTCACTGTCCGATAGGCTTAGCATCTGTGGCAGATAATGTATCAAAAGGACACTCAGTGGATGATTGAAATTGTTTGGCACTCACCGATGCTGGCAGCTGCAGTGCCGGTCGCTTCTCTAAAGCAAACGGATAAATGTCTTTATGAAGGTGATGGTACTTCTGGAAATTCTTCATGATGGCCATGTTGTAGAGAATCAGATGCGCCAAGTCGACCCATTCCATTTCTATGCGCCGCAGGAACTCCTTGCCATCATTACACACCGAGCAACCAAAGATGAAGAAGCTGTCAAAGAGACGAATTCTGAGATATACGATAAACCCATTTGGATGATTATGTACTTACACATCTCCTCGGAAAAGGGTCTTCACACATCCCACACAATGCACGTGGAACCATTGCTTACACTTGCAGCATTGTATCATGTTATTGTCGAACTGCCCGCTCTTCCCACAGTAGCAGTAAATGTGCTCGTCGTTGACTCTGTGCTTCTCGTCCCATGTTAAGGAATCAAGCTGAAAAGATTAACAGAGTTGTTAGGGTACAATCGTTAGCAAGGTCGGATGTAATTCTTTGACTACATGGACAGAAAGTTTGTAACTTGAGACAACATCTGCAAAATCTTTCTTTTATTCATGCGGTCTCAGACGAGCGGAATATTTAAAAAAATCCATTGTCCTCTTTTTTTACGAATGAGAACAATTTTGCTAAGCCTCTGCGATTCTTGCTGTTTCTTGGAGTCTGGACTAGGGTAGGCTCCTCCATGAACGTCGCTCCATGAGCATGAAATGGACCTACATATAAATACTTTCCACTTCCTGCAAGTGGAGGCAACCAAGAGAAACTTAAAATATGGCAAATCCTTAGAAATCGTCGTTTCAAAGAGTTGACGTGACTTGCAGACGAGTGAAAATTCCAAAAATTTTATGGTCCCCTCTTCTTGTGACTGAAGGAACCTTAAGACACGTTACACCTTCAGCATCCGTCTTGGGAGCGTAGATGACCTACAGGAGTGTAGGTTATCTTCTTCTGGTGATTTAAGTGCACCAACATCTCTCTGCGATCCACATTTCTTACGACTGTAGGGTAGATGTTTGTAACACCTCAAACCCACCCTGAACCCACCCAACGTTAAGTGCCTTCAGGCATGTTAACATACCAAAAGCACTAAGCTCTTCACACTTCTCCAAGATGTCTATCACACGCGTTGTAAATAAACACTCCAACTTACCGCATAAGGAAACTGTTTGGTGACTTTCTTCAACTCCAACTTTTCCAAGATCTTCTGTAGTTTTGTCTTCTCGTCAACATCGTCCTCGGCGTTCACTTTCATCGGCTTCACGCACCTACAACAGGAAATCAGTCAGAAAAAGCCTTCACAGACCAACGCAACCAGGCACTCACCTCTTACACATCCACTCTCCTGGCCGCAAGTGTACTTCATTTGTGCACCGTCGATGATAACCTCGACCACATCGCTCACAAATCTCAACCACATCGTCGTCACAGTCCCGCTTACAGGCCAGACATGTCGGTTTCTCCTTGCTTACCACATCGGTGCTCAGCTTCATGAGCTCATCCACATTCGACCAGTAATCCGTCTTGTCATCGAACAAAACCAAATACTGCTGCCGATGCACATCGACTACTGTGCCGAGGTAGTAGCGTCCGTCGCGCCGCTTCACAAGCGCGTCCTCACCAATTTCAAACTTTTGCACCGGAAACTCTTCGAAGGAACTCGACTTATCCTGCTCCGTGACATTATCCTGATCCTGTTCCATTGGCACAACCAAGTCACTGTGGCAGTTTGTTGGCGTGGTCGAATCTGGCTCGTCCACGTGCATCTCCGTGTCGCACGACTCACGCTGCTTCAACGATGGCGCACACATCGGCGCCAGTGTTTCAACGATAGTCGTGTGCTGACTCATAATCACCGGCGGGATAATGGGGCTGGGAAGCGATCCACTCTGAGGTGGCACCACAGCGGGCGTTGGCATTGTGGTTGCATCTCCGTAATGATTATTAATACATATATTTATTCTATCTAAAACTACGGTCGAGGTAGTTGTCGGCACTGGTGCTGTGGTAGACACTAGGGAATTTGGTATTTTCACTGGATTCGGTGGTGATGTCGATGCGGGGTGGGTGATTGGAAGTGCCACTGGCGGCGACTGATGATGCAAATGATGGACCTGATGGTAGTGCTGTGGTGGCTGCTGTTGCTGCTGCTTATCGTTGAGCATCTTGCAGTTCGCTTCGTCTAACAGGGCTGCTTTGTTGGTATTATTGTTGTTGGTGTGATTTGAATTATTATTATTATGCGTAACGATTCTTATTGAACTATTATTGAAATTGTTGTTGACTCCTGAGATTGTTGAGGACTCATCCGGTCCAAAGTTGTTTGTTATTAGAATTGTGCCTGGTGCTTGTGTGACCAGCTGCGTTGAGTAGAAAGTCTGTGGATTTGGCTGTGCTGCGTAAAACGCTGCTGACGACGGCTTTTCCAGAATCAGTCCGGGCTCCGTTGTGGAGACATTGGGATAGGTGGCCATCGTTGTGGGGCCATTTTGATTAAGGTAGTCTATTGCGGTTGTGAGATTATGCTGCTGTAGGCCGTTTCCAAATGCTGCACCGGAATTGGACATCATTTGGCGTGGGGGTTTTATGATTTGACACTGAAATGATGAAAAAACAATTAAGCCAGTGTTGTGGATGCATTAGAGATAACGAAACAAAATCAGCGAGTTCGCGGATCCTCTCCTGACTGTTCTAACCCAACAAAGGACCAGTGGACAACCTGTCTAACCAAAAACCGAGAAAAAGGAAAAGAAAAGAATTTACTCCATGCTATACTTTACCTGCAATACCTTGACTTTTTCAGTATAATTGATTTCTGAGGAATTCTTTTCGTATGCGTGGTTTGCAGTGTCAACGTGCACTTCACTCTGAGGAGTCTCTGCTAACCCATCTTCAAGAATTTCCTCCTCACCCAACTGTATGGCGATATTGTGTAGCACAAAGCATGCGGTAATGATTTCCCTTACCGCTTTCGGCTTCAAGCAAAAGACGCAATCCAAAATGGGGAACCTTCTCCGCAGCTGCTCAAAGCTCTTCTCAATCACACTGCGTTCCTTTTTCAGAAGCTCATTGAATATCGCCTGCGACGTGTTCTGCGGAAGTTGAAATGGTGTCAACAGCCACGGTTCATTGTCGAACCCCTCATCGGCAAGTAGGAGTGAGGTGACAGAAGTGGACATGATGCCTCTTGGCTTCGACTTGGACCAGATAAGCTTCTCGTTGACGGAGCCCGGCCATCTGGGATCGACACTAGTGAACATACCTCTGCCATCGCAGGTGGCGAGAATTTTTAGCATGTGCTCCCCGTTTTCACTCCTGTATTCATCGCCGTAAATTTGACACTTCTGCAGTCGTATCGGAGTGGTGTCCACGACCCCCATGGCGTTCGGAAACTTATGCTCGACTGACCAGACTTTCTTCGCCTCCATGAACGCCTGAGGAGTTTGAGGAAACTTTATCCACGTTTCAGCCTTCGACGCTATGTTTGATATCGTACTCGAGATAACATTCGAGACGGTAGTGTTTATAACCCGCGACTTGTCCTTCTTGTCACCCATATCAGGATCTGTGAGGAATTGCAGGCACAACTTCATTTTTTCCGTGTGCGATAAGTAATCCTTGGACGGTCCGAATCCCACAAACATCGTCGCCAGCCATCGAATGTTCTCCTTCTTGAAACCGAATAACTTTCGATAATCCGTGGCATTTGAATCACCCTGCATTTTCTGTATCCGCCGTCTCATTTGTGTCATATGGTACACTTTAGCCATGATTGAATTGCTTTAACACTCACGGACAATACACTTCACTTGCAGTTCACATCAAATCATTTTTTCTCCAACTGTCCTCGTCCATGCTCTGCACAGCATTCTCTGTCTTTTTCAACTGAATCACTTTAAGAAGCTTGATAAAAATTTTGTGCACATATTTCCTCGATTACTTGTTCCATTTCCTTTACAGAATTAATCCCTGAATACATCACAAATTTGTGCGAAAGACACAATCCTCACTGACTGGACGTGAATTATTTTTAGGGAAGCATATCATCCCTATGAAAATCGGGCAAAAGCAAAAGAAGTTTTGTAGGCGTTTGCGTACTCAAGAGAGTATACACGTAAGTGTATAACCTTCACTTGTACCGCGATTCCCGTGGAGAGCATGAATTCCGAAGGTTCCCGTGCGAATGTTTCAAGTAAACAGGAGTGTCCTAGGGACTCGTAGGGGAGAGAGGAAGGGAAGAGATTGAGTCTGCGCTTGATGGTAATTACAAGAAACGTGCTGGCAAAACTGACACATCCTGAATTCCTATTGATTTCATTCAAATGCCGTGGGTAAACAAATGCCGTCATGCTCTCCTTAAGCCTTGCCCTTTTATATTAAGGGAAACAACCTGCTTTTACCTAAAGGTGTGTGTCACTCAAAAGATCCACTTGCAACTATTTGCGTAATCGATTAAAACACAACACAACGCATTGCAAAAACCTTCAAAGCAATCAGCTATTCACACCGAGAACACTGAGCACTTGGTTCGGCTCCCCTTGAAAAGCTGATTCTCCATATGCATGTCAAACTGGTTACAATTAATTACAGCGTACACACAAGGCTTATTTGCATACTGTTTTGTTCCCACTTCAGCGGCGTGCTTGGCAAAGTTTTAAGACTTTCCATTGCACAGATATTGAAATGTGTCCAAGTAGAAG
This sequence comes from Eristalinus sepulchralis, assembly GCA_944738645.1. Classification (NCBI taxonomy): domain Eukaryota; kingdom Metazoa; phylum Arthropoda; class Insecta; order Diptera; family Syrphidae; genus Eristalinus; species Eristalinus sepulchralis. The sequence goes on from OX122883.1 coordinate 67,191,505, forward strand.
CAATCACTTACTTTGCAAAGCTTTCGGTCATGAATCTAATTATGTCAATGCAAGGAAATTGCAAATTTCCACTGAGGTTAGCAATGATTTGTGATTCTCTACGATCTACACACTAGCCACAAATGTGGAAAATGCCTCTACTCAACTACTCACCAAAGATAAGAATTACAGAAAATTACACCTGTGCACAGCAGCCAGCATTTTCTTTCCCCCAAAATTTCACTTCAAATGTCATCTAAATCGATACGAATTCGAATGTAGTAAGCCCTTTGTCAGAAATACGCTGAGTTGACACAAGAAAATCATCATCAGGGCAGAGATCGACAAAAAGGGAATGTGCACGGTCATGTACACCACCACGAGACGAGACGGCACGGTGGCCTTCATTCAATCGGCCCTTCATGCAAGTTGCCAAACAAGTTCCTTCCTTCCTTCCCAAATCCCTGCACAATTCCATACATCTCTCAATTGATATCTATTTCGTTTATACTCAAGACTATTTTTGGTTTTCTCCTTTAATACCACTGATGTTAGTTTTGATTGTTTGTAACACTTTTCATTCAAGAATATCGAAATGCCGCTAATATGGATGTGCAGAATGAGGGGGTCTATGGGAAACTCCTAAGCACTTCCAATAGCCATCCACCAGCGAAAGAAAATCGAAAAAAAACTCATTGAAATTGTGGGGGAAACTTCACAAGTAATTCGCATTGAGTCCAATTTTCCCGAACTAGAAACGATTAATCCATAATCCGGAACATAAAAGCATCAAAAAAAATTGAATCAAAATGAGAAAAATAAAAGACGAAAGAAAAATGAGAGAAATGATGGGAAAAAAAAAGTCGCGCGTTCTAGACGAAAGATTGATGGAGTGAAGTATCCAACAAAGTTTTTCACACTTCGAATGAATTTAGGAGAACAAAATAAACAATTTACCTTTAAATAAAATACCGAATTGGTCGGAAAAACAAAATGTTATAGCAATTATTTGGAACTAAATAAATGAAAAACAACAAAATAAAATATGTTCAAGCTAAAGTCCCGACAGCCATTTTCCCACTGTGTGTTCGCCTTTTCGTTGTCGTTGCCTTCCACGATTCTATACGATACACAAAGCGATTGGTATAATTTCAGCTGTTGTTTTTTCCCATTTTCCAATGGAAGTTGCTGCTTCTTCTCTTTCCCTTGTGTATTATTTTTCTTTTGTATTATTTTCTCAATCCACTTTATCCACTTTTGCTTTTGATTTGACACTTCTTGGCGGTTTCTGTTAATTAGACTAGTTAAATGACATGTGAGTTTTTTGACATTAGGTGTGTTCACTTCAATCAATGAAAATGATGCGCCTTTAATTTGGGAAATGCAAAAATTAATATTTGTATACAATTTACTGCGTCAGAATCGTGTCAGAGTCTTACAAAACATTGAAAATTCTCTTGGGCTTAAATATCTTGCACATGTATTAAAAGATTATTTCCTATAGTTCATTGCGAGGTTCTAAAAAGGAAAAACAACAATAATAAAGAATTAAGATCAACGTACATCCATGCATTGAGTTTAAGCTTAAGAGGAATCCTTTAGACGACATTTCTCCACAATCAATTCTTTTGCAGAAAATATATTCGCTTTTTACTTTTCGTGAAAGAAACCATACTTGCAAGCAAACAAACCCTAGCCGGTCTTATCTTTGACATTAACCAGCACAAGAAAAAAAGACAAACCACCATCTGTCAAAATATTCACCGAAGTAGCGAATTTTGTTGTGTTTCTCTCAAGAATTCTTTCACATTTAACTTAAAACTATAATTTCAAATGTTTTCATTAGCAAAATTAACACACCCACCCACTGGGGTGGAATTCGCAATTAATTGTCGTTTTTTCAATAGCACCGATGAGAACTTGGTTACAGCCGGTGCCAATGTTATCAAGGTTTACCGCATATTCCCTGAAGTTGATCCCGCTCTGCGTGCCAAAAACATTGAAATACACAATCCAAAGATGAAGCTAGAGTGCCTTGCATCGTACACTTTGAATGGGAATGTAATGTCTCTGGAGCGTGTCTCATTGTCTGGTTCATTGCGTGATGCACTCCTGATAAGCTTCAAGGAAGCGAAGCTCTCTGTGGTTCAGTATGATCCAGACACATTCGCTTTGAAAACATTGTCTTTGCATTATTTTGAAGAGGATGACATCAAGGGTGGATGGACTGGTAGGCATTTCACGCCAACAATCCGTGTAGACCCAGACAACCGGTGTGCAGTGATGTTGGCGTACAGCAAAAAACTGATTGTACTTCCCTTTCGAAAGGACAACAGCCTGGACGAGATTGAATTGCCGGATGTTAAGCCAATTAAGAAGACTCCAACCCAGTTGATCTCACGGACACCCATCCTGGCATCGTACATCATATCCTTGAAGGACCTGGATGAGAAAATTGACAACGTTGTTGATATCCAGTTTTTGTATGGATACTATGAGCCCACACTTCTTATACTCTATGAGCCGGTGAGAACGTTCCCAGGCCGCATAGCTGTTCGCTCCGATACATGTGTCATGGTTGCGATTTCCTTGAATATCCAGCAGCGAGTTCACCCAGTTATCTGGACTGTCACAGGATTGCCGTTCGACTGTTTTAGACTGCTGTCGATTCAGAAACCCATCGGAGGATGTCTTGTGGCCTCAGCGAATGCCCTTATGTACCTCAACCAAAGTGTTCCCCCGTATGGAGTCAGCTTGAACAGTATCGCTGACCACAGCACCGCGTTTCCGCTAAAACCCCAAGATGGCGTGAAGATTAGTCTTGACACGGCTAAGTTTGTGTTTATAGATTCAGACAAGATCGTAATCTCGCTTAAAGGTGGGGAGTTGTATGTACTGACCCTGTGCGTGGACTCCATGCGAAGTGTGCGAAACTTTCACTTCAACAAAGCAGCTGCCAGTGTCCTGACCAGTTGCATATGCGTCTGCCAGGAGGAGTATATCTTCCTCGGATCGCGTTTGGGAAACTCATTGCTCTTGCACTTCACCGAAGAGGATCAAAGCACAGTCATTACAATTGACGACACGGACGTGGAGAAGGATAAGGAGTCTCCCAAGAAGCGCTCGGAAGACGAGGAACTTGAAGTGTATGGTTCAGGAACAAAGACATCCGTGCAGCTACGAAAGTTCATCTTCGAGGTGTGTGACAGTGTGTTGAATGCAGGCCCCATAGGCTTTATGTGCGTCGGAGAGCGAGTCGAGGTTGAGGAGGAGAACACTAATCGCGTGGTGGAGTCGGTCGCTGACGTAAAGATGGAGATCGTCTGCTCCAGCGGCTACGGCAAGAATGGAGCCCTCTGTGTACTGGTCAACTCCATTTATCCGCAAATCATTACAAGCTTCGAGTTGCCAGGTTGCTTTGAAGTGTGGACTGTGTTCGATGATCCCAGCAAAAAGGCGCAGAGTCTCGTTGATCATCACGACTTTATGATCCTGAGCCAGAAGACAAGCACACTGGTTCTGGAAACAGGCGACGAAATCAATGAAATCGAAAACTCTGGCTTCAGTGTGACGCAACCGACAATCCACGTGGGAAACTTGGGCAACAACCGTTTTATCATTCAAGTGACAACGCGCAATGTGCGACTGCTGCAGGGAACACGCCTCATTCAGAACGTCCCCATCGATGTTGGATCACCGATGGTAGAGGTCTCACTGGCCGATCCGTACGTCTGTATTCGTGTGCTTAGCGGGCAAGTCATCACGCTGGCTTTGCGAGAAACTAAAGGCACACCACGTCTGGCAATCAACAAGAACACCATCAGCACAACCCCCGCAGTGATGTCCATTTCCGCATTCAAGGACGTCTCCGGCTTATTCACGTCAAAGTGCGAAGACGTTATGAATCTGACCGGCTCAGGATCGTCGCTATACGGTACTGGGTTTGGCTACATGAAGGCCGAGCCAAACATGAAAACCGAAGACGAAGAAGAAATGCTTTACGGTGAGTCGGGCAACACGCTGAAAATGAAGAACCTCGCAGACTTGGCGAAAAAATCCAGAAGCAAGAACAGCGACTGGTGGAGACGACTGCTGGCCCAATCCAAACCGACTTATTGGCTTCTGGTGTCGCGAGACAACGGAAATCTGGAAATCTATTCCATGCCAGATCTGAAGCTCATGTATCTCATCACTAACGTTGGCAACGGGGCAGATGTGCTCACAGATTCAATGGAGTTCGTACCGATCCCACTCAACCAGCAGGAGAATAGCAAGGCCGGAATCCTTCTCAACTGTATGCCGCAGAACCTCAATGTCCCAGTTCCGGTGGAGATAAACGTCGTCCCTCTGGGCAACCAGGGAAACCGTCCTCTTCTCCTGATCCGAACCAAACTAGAGGTTATGGTGTACCAAGTGTTCCGGTACATGAAGGGACACCTGAAGATTCGCTTCAAGAAGATCCACAGCATTAACCAGATCGACACCACGGAGAAGATGATCGAGGACGTCGAAGACCACGATCCGTATCACCTACATGAGGAGTACGTGAACCGTATGCACTACTTTGGTAACGTCAGTGGCTTGAATGGCGTCGTGATCTCCGGCATAAACCCGTGCTTCCTTTTCCTCACCTCCAAGGGAGAGTTGCGCATTCACAAGTTCTTTGGCAACGCCACCATAAAGAGCTTCGCCCCCTTCAACAACATTAACTGCCCGAATGGATTCCTTTTCTTCGACAACTCGTTCAACTTGAAGATCGCCGTCCTTCCCAACTACCTCACAATCGACGCTCCGTGGCCGATTCGAAAGGTGCCCATCCGATGCACGCCCCGCCAGATCGTCTATCATCGAGAGAACCGCGTCTACTGCGTGGTCACACAGACCGAGGAAGTCACCACCAAGTACTTCCGATTCAATGGAGAGGACAAGGAGCTGACGGAGGAGAGCAAGGGCGAGCGCTTCATCTATCCAACGCGGTCCAAGTTCAGTGTGGTTCTCATATCGCCAAACACATGGGAGACTGTACCGGATGCTTCAATTGACTTCGACGAGTGGGAACATGTGACAGCTTTCAAGATAGTTTCACTTGCGTACGAAGGAACGCGGTCCGGTCTCAAAGAGTATCTTTCCATCGGGACGAACTTCAACTACAGCGAAGACATCACTTCGCGTGGTAACATTTACATCTACGACATCATTGAGGTGGTTCCCGAACCAGGCAAGCCCCTGACAAAGTTCAAGCTGAAGGAGGTTTTCAAGAAGGAGCAGAAGGGGCCGGTTTCAGCCATCGCAGACGTGCTCGGCTTCCTCATCACTGCACTGGGCCAGAAGATATACTTGTGGCAGCTGAAGGATGACGATCTCATTGGAGTTGCCTTCATTGACACACACATCTACGTTCACCGCATCATCTGCGTCAAGTCCCTCATCCTTATCGCCGACGTCTACAAATCCATCAGCATCCTGCGGTTCCAAGACGAATACCGGACTCTTTCACTTGTGTCCAGGGATCTGCAACCCTTGGAGGTGTTCGACATCGAGTTCGTGGTGGACAGCACCAATCTGGGATTCTTCGTCACCGACGCTGACGAAAACTTCATCGTCTACATGTACCAGCCCGAGTCCCGAGAATCGTTCGGCGGACAGAAGCTCATTCGGAAGGCCGACTACCATCTGGGGCAACGTGTCAACACCATGTTCCGCGTGCAATGCCACCAGAAGGGTCCCCATCAGCGACATCCGTTCCTTTTCGAGAACAAGCACATGATCATCTTCGGCACACTTGACGGCGGCATTGGCTACTGTCTGCCCCTGCCAGAGAAGACCTATCGGCGTTTGTTGATGTTGCAGAACGTCCTCCTAACTCACAAAGAACATCTGTGCGGTCTTAATCCGAAGGAGTTCAGGACATTGAAAAGCTCCAGGAAGATGACATCGAATCCCTGCCGATGCATTGTGGATGGGGAGCTCATCTGGTCCTACCTCCTGTTGCCGCACACGGAAAAGCAGGAGGTGGCGAAGAAAATCGGCACAAAAATTGAGGATTTGTACACTGAACTCATTGACATCGATCGGGTGGCGAATATTTTTTAATTGTTTAGACTGTTTAAGCTTTAGTTATGTAGGTGAGGTTACAAATAAAATGTCATACTTGTCAGACCAAGGACTGGTGTAGTTTTATTCTGAGAAATTTTTTAGCAGTCTGCAACAGAACTCAATATGCAATTATAATTCCTTCGGCTTCTTGAGCAATTATAATTCATCTGTGTTGAACTTGGACCTCAGCCACCAATGCCTTCTAGGCCGGGACGTTCGTTAGTTGGATTCTGCTTCTCACAAGGTGGTGGTTGACGCCATTCTTTAATTGTTTACACCATCTTTAGCGAAGAGACGCTCTGTTGTAAGTGGGACCCTTCCTGCTAGAGCATGTGTCATCCTTTAGGAGAGCAGTTCAATCAACTCAAACAGGACCAGAAGTGCTTTATGGTCTGGATGGGGTTGAAAATCATTCCCCGTTACTATGGTGTTCAAATAAATTTGTTTTGTTTTATCTTAGACACGTTTGCTTGTCATAAGTTTGTTTGTTTTAACTGAATTTTAAGGAAAGCCTTAAAAAATGGAGAACCCCCTTGTGGCAAACTCAAGTGCATTGAATATCGCAGACAATTGCAACGCAGAGTGTAAGTCTCATTGAACCAACCGAAATTGTCCTAATTTGTGCACTTTTCAGGTGACCTCTCTGCAGAAAATCTGGCCGTAGTTGAGTGCGTTCTTCGAATTCTCGACGATGGAATTGAGAAACTTCAAATTGCAATGCTGATACCAGCGTTTTTGGAGGACGAGGCACTTCTCAAGAAAGCCATGCCAATGCATGAGCTGAAGCAATGCTACGACCACTACAACGAATACATGCGTCATGCTGCCTTGGTAAGGACGCTAAAATTTTGAGTGGATTGTATCTTGATTTCATTTTTGCAGTCCCAAGGGAGTGGTCAGAACAATTTGCACATATCCCTCATCGAAATGATCGATTTGTTCTGTGAAAATCGCTACATAAGAGGCATCCTTCCAGAGTATGTCTCAAGGATACCCGAGGAACATTTAGAGCTTATCAATGCACTTAAGCAACTTCGGCACATCGCTGAAGCCCGTTTGAATACCTCGGCTTTGGTGGAGATGAAGAGGGAGAAGGCCATTCATGGGATCTTTCAGGATAACGAAAAGATTGCAAAGGCTCTAGCTAGTACGTATATGTTCTCTTTTTAAGCTTTACTGCTGATTTGAAGGGAATGATTTTGTGTGAAGGCAGTTCATAAGAGAACAGCGCCTAACTTCTAGAGCAGGCACTATTTCTCACCGTCTAGCGAGTGAAGGGTACAGATGCAGAGAAAAACAGTTTGTTGTAAAGTACGGTAAAGTCATGAACTGTGAACGATTTTTGTTTGCAAAGGAATTTAGCCTAGTGAAAAGTTTATGGAAAGAATTGTGTGCATGTGAAGAGAGAATGAATGTAAAGAGAGAATAGAGACAATTACCGTCATTTAATGCAGGAAACACATTTTCCTTCACATTTCAGAGCAAAAAAAGCAACTTCGCGAACAGGAAGTGAATCTCAGATGGAAACTAGGATCCAAGCAAGCCGTAATTAAGAAGTACGAAGATGAACTTGCCACGGCTAAATGGGAGAACAACATGAAAATCAAACAAGAAATGTAAATGAAAACCACGCCGTCACGTGAAACAGGATGTTTGAATTTGCTTTCTCTTCTAGATTAAAATCCAGTCAGAAGATTCGAGAAACGCAAACCAAAAGCGCTACCAAACAGGATAACTGGCGTGAAGAACTGGAAAAGGCAAAGGCTGCGTACGAGCAATGTCTGAAGTCTAATGCAAAAGCTGAAAAGGATTTAAGGGATGAAAAGTAAGAAATTGTTATTTGTACTTAGTTTCATTCGATGTTTTTGGCTAACAACACACAGATCTGATGACAGTCAAAGGGTCTGTCTTCGCAGATCTTGCTGGCAGACATGTATAAAGCCACTAGGTGTGTGTCTCTTAAGTCTCACGCTCACATTCAGTTCCGTGAAGATCATCATCCTTTTTGGGAGAGCATTTCGGAATGATGCTCAATATCATTCGATTGTCATGAATTAGCAACAAGAGTTAGAGACTCACTTTACATTTCTATGAGTTGAATCAACGAACAGATTACAGAAACCATGCTCTGCGGGGTCGCATGGAAGTCTATCCTATCCTATCCCTATACCTGGCTCTGATGGGAAGCCTACGCAGTAGCCACTTTATTGAAATGTTCCGTCGCAGGACTGTGCTTTCATTGAACACTTCAATAGAAAACATTGATTGTAGCATTATTTCTAGGGTTTCCCGAGGCATGTCTTAGATGCAAATCCATCAGGTAGGTGACAGCTCGATAGGAACAACAACACCAGTACCGAAATCAAACGCAGAATCACAATTGCCAATCGCTGTTCCTTTGGGCCCAAGAGGCAATTGATTCATAGAGCGCTCTCTCGAAGGACTAAAGTAGTTTTGTACAACAGTTTGATCTTCTCAGTCCTCCTCTACGGCGCACAAACTTGGACGCTGCTAAAAGCGCACGAGGAAGCCCTAAGTCTTTTTGAGAGAAATGTTTTGTGTGCGATTTGGTCCTGTTTGCGTTGATGGCATCTGGGGGAGAAGATTCAACGACGAACTCTTTACGCTGTACGGCGGCATGCGCCTGGTCAAGCGTCTTCCAATACATCGCTTAAGATGGTAAGGCCATGTAGACCGTATGGTTACCACTGCTCCGGCACGAAAAGTCTTCCAATCTGAGCCATTGGAGGAACGCAACAGAGGACGGTCTAGGCTAAGGTGGTGCACACAAGTGAAGAAGGAGCTCAATCAACCAGCGTGCTGGCTGGAGAGGCATGTTGGTTGAGGCTCAGGTTCACCCCGGTCTGTAGCTCCACAAGTAGAAGAAGAAGAAAGGCTGAAGACAGACCTGATCTGATCAGAATCTGATCTTTTCCCAGCCACAACTTTCCTTCATCTTACTTACTCACTTATTTATCCGGTTGGCTTTCCATAGAGAATCCGAGCTTGGAATATCCTTGCCTTCAATCATTGCTTGCAGTCATCTAGTAGTCTCACGTTCTCGATGACTTGATCCCTATACCGGAGATTCGGTTTTATTCTCGTCCTCGAAGCTGGAGGCTCACATTCAATGACTCTCTTAACCGTAGTCATGCTCCAGCGGTGTTCATGCACTTGAAATGGCCGGACTATATCCGCCTGTTGGCACAGGTCATAGATTTATCATTTATGTTTTCTTTTCTTTGAACCAGCTCTACAGTTCTACATATCGTCCTGTTCCGCCCGGACTTTGGACGTTTTTGAAGTATATTTAAGACTCCCTTAGACGGTATCCTTTTTTAGGTTCTTGAGTATAATAATAATTGAGTGGCACTACAGTCCACAACGAACCAGGGCCTAGCTTCTTGAACAACTACTCTTGTTGTGCGAGCTACTGTTCTTCACGAGTAGAAGGGATCTACAGTTTTTTGCTGACTCCGAACGGCGAGATTTAAGAAGCTTTTTAATAGACAATTGATACTCTTTGAGTGTTGTCAGCAACTCGAAAGAGGTGTTGCCGTGAAAAAATGCGAGGTGCCCCGTCCGGGAATCGAATCCAGACTTTTTGCGTGGCGGTCGACGCACTAACCACTACGTCACGGCGACCCCGGACTGTAGCGCCACAAAAAAAAAGAAGAAGAACAATGCGACATCGTCGGCAGACGCGATGCGAGGTGGTTCGATCAAGTCCTTAAATTCGCCTGGTTGCGCTTTGAAATAGCTCCTGGTAAGTTAGAGTCGATGGCGAAAGATCGAGCGCAAGTTGCTCCCGCAAACATCAAGGTCATATGCCAGTACAGTCATATTTTTGAAAAGCAATGGAGTGTGTCAAGCATGTAACTGATTTGAATATCAAGTAGTAATTTGTTGTCAAGTAAATACCTTCAATCTGTATGGATATTTGAAAAACCTTGATCCCAAATTCTTTCACGTGAATGCTTCTGCAGTATGAGTTAATTGCATTTGTTGTGATGTATTAATTTTGCTGAGCATGTGGGTTCACCAGACAAAATGGTCGAACACATTCAGCAAATAAGCGCATTCTTAACATGTCCTACCTAGCCGACTGAAAAGAAAATAACTTAATCCTGCGGATTTACATAATTCAACACAGGGCAGAAATAGATCCGTTTTACTAAGGCTGTCCGGTCTATCACATGCCTCTATCATGTTTGCCATCGCTCTCTCCCTGCTCTCTTTCTTTATCTTTATCTTTCTCTCTCTCTCTCTCTCTCTCTCTCTCTCTCTCTCTCTCTCACACAGCAATTCCCGTAAGTCCGCACGACTGCAATTTTCTAAGGGCGTGTACAGTGCAGGTATTACCGAAATTCTGTGTAACCACATTTTTTTCCTTTCCCCAAATTTTCTGTTTTGACCTGCACCCTTCATTCTTCTCCGCACGATTAACATCAAGCGGACAAGGATTTTATGATGTCCGCAGACCAGAATATGAGTGAGGATAGGTATACAATGCACCAATGGTCGCTTGTACTCGCGAACCAACGAGGCCTGTCCTATGCTTGACAGATAGACACAAAAAGAGTATGAACAACGATCGTCGGAAAAGTGCGAATCCACAATTTCCACTACTGCTTACTTTCCTACGGAGGCACAAATGAAAGGGACATCATTTTCAGGGAGAATATTTTCATAGCCTGTGTCTATACTCGCCTGTAGACTTGGGCATATACGTTTCCTAACCCAATCTCAGTTTTACCTAACTTTACTAAACTAAAACTTAAGTCTATGCACAATCTACTTAACTCTTAACTTAAAAGAAATGTGGAACGCTTCACGATTTTGCGTGTCATCTTTGCGCAGGGGCCCTTGTAATCTTCTCTGTATCGCTCCAATTCTATTACATGTTCTGCCGAAGCAAGAAAATCAAGTTGTTGCACTCTGTGTTCCGTTGACAAACAATAATTTATCTTGGGAAAAAAATTCTCTCCTCGACATGCAGGAGATGTAACCTCTGGAATAGCAATACGATATTCAAGTGCCTACTCTGACAATCCACTGCGATTAAGATTTTGGTTGATTTTCACTGCATTCCCGCCATCTCTCTTTGACGCAAATAAAAAAAGCTCCTGTCGTCGTAAAACATGCGTGATCGTATGAAACTTCTTCTTCTTCTTCAGATGGCGCTACAGTCCGGGGTGGACCTGGGCCTCAACCAGCATGCCTCTCCAGCTAGCACGATCTTTTGCCAGCTGCTTCCAATTGCGCACTCCAAGTTGGTTGAGGTCCTTTTCCACTTGTGTGCGCCATCTCAGTCTGGGACGTCCTCTGTTGCGTTGTCCCTGTGGTTCGGATTCGAAGACTCTTCGGGCCGGAGGAGTGCTGTCCATCCGCTCTACATGGCCTAGCCACCTTAAGCGTTGTATCCGTAGACCCTTGACTAGGTTCATGCCGCCGTACAGCCCATACAGTTCGTGGTTGAATCTTCTCCTCCAGATGCCATCAACGCAAACAGGATCAAAAATCGCACGCAGAACTTTTCTCTCGAAGAGGGCTTCCTCATCCGCTTTTAGTAGCGTCCAGGTTTCTGCGCCGTAAAGCAGGACATGGATGATCAAGGTGTTATATAAAGCAAGCTTAGTCTTTCGAGAGAGGGCTTTATTACTCAATTGCCTCTTAAGGCCAAAGAAACAGGGATTGGCAAGAGTGATTCTGCGCTTGATTTCGATACTGATGTTGTTGTCGTTTGTATTGTATGAAACACTCATCTCTAATAATGGTCTATGTTTGCGTGTCCCAACCTCGAACGAGTGTACTTGGTAGTTAATAATAAGAGTAACACCAAAGCCCACAAAAGACCAGGACCTAGCTTCTACAACAACTACTTGTGTTGTGCGTGCTGTTGTTCTTTCACGAGTAGGGAGACCTACAGATTTAGTGCCCTCTGAACGGCGAGATTTGAGAAGCTTTTCATTGACAACTGATACTCTTTGAGTGTTGTCAGCAACTTGAAAGAGGTGGTGCCGTGAAAAAATGCAAGGTGTTCCGTCCGAGAATCGAACCGCGACCTTCGGCGTGTGGGTGGACGCACTTACCCACTACGCCATGGCGAACACATAATTAGTACTAAGGGACTTGTAAAACTAAAGGTGCTCGAAGCACCCGAACTGCTTATTCTATAGAACTCTATTTGCAAGCATCTCCAAGCAGTGAAGCATCACCTCTGAATTGAATGAATGATTCGATTAGGTTCAATCTTTAAAAAATCAGCCAATAAGGATCCATCTATAGTGGACAAGAACTGAACATAATTTGATTTCTTTCTCTGGCCATTCCTATAAGTATTTTCAAAATGACATCGTACGTAGTTTTTTTTTATGTATTGCAAAAGCTTGTGTACTGATCGGGAATGATGCTTCTATATGATTAAAAGTAGAAAGGTATCGTGCGATTCATCCCGAGGTTTGATTTTCAGGAGGATCTTTTTGACAGATCATTCGTGACTTCTATAAACATGATGCATCATTTTTGTTAAGGATCGTTTGGCAAGTCATCATAGAAAGACTCAAATCAAAATAGGATCTCAAAATTTTTTAGCCGTATTACGAATAACAACGTTTTGTGAGAGATGTTTTTAGTACGATTCGAGGCACTTACTGTGCGCATAATCGCCCTACTGAAGCCATTATTGCCAATTCCTTTGGAAAATTTTAATCCCAGTTAACGTTTGATATTCGACTGCCAGGATTGAACCTTAACAATGGACTAACTCAGACAAAGTCATGGGCAACATTAACATAGTATCATTGCCATACATTTTTCATTGAATCAGTAGTAGACATTTTAAGTTCAATTTCAAATTCATGTGTTTTATTTTACACTATAAATAAAACCGCAGGATGCATCCCCCTTTATAACTAAACTTTTCCACATTTCTTGACTACTATTTTAACTCAAGACGAACATTTTTTCTGCAAGACCTATACAGCTATAGGCCACATGCACCTCAAGCCGTTTTTGATGAATTTTTTTCTTTTACGATAAAAATCTTAGGTACTCATTCATAAATCTAATCTCACTCCAAAATTTCCAGAAACAAACTCCTATTGCAACTCCTCGGCCTTATCAAAAAGTACGATCAAAACATTGGTGACAAGATACAAGAAAACGAAGATCTGCAAAAGGTCTACGATGAGAAGAAACGCGAAATGGACGAATTCCTCGTCGAGTACAATCTGAAAGAGGCGGAGTACAATGAACTGCTTCAACGCAAACTGAAGGAGGAAACCGACGAATTCAACCGCAAGCTTTATCTGTTTATGAGCACACGGGCAGCACGAATCATCCAGCGCTATTGGCGTAGGTATCTAAAAGTCACTGGCAGGGTCCTCTCCAAGAAGGGCAAAAAAGGTGGCAAAGGAAAGGGAAAAAAATAAATCTTGTACTCTTACTGTGCCGTAAACTTATCTAGCCGCGAACAGCTTTTTGTGTCACTTTTTGGGGAAATAAAAACAATTTGAAAATTCGATCATTATTTTTTCATTCGTCGTTCTATTTGTTGTGTGCGGTGGGCTAAAAAAGTTCCAATCCCAGCTTTGTTTTCCTGGAAAAAGCGAGGAAAAAAATGTTCTGAATCCAAAAACTAAAATGCGCACATTTTTTTGTTTCGTGTCCATGAGCAGTTTGTAGAAAAAAAAGCTTCACCACCGTTATTTTATCCAGATTATTTGTGCGTTGTGTTCGTGTTTATTATTTTTAGTTTCTTCATTTCTGGAAGGAAAATTTGAAAATATACATCCCACGGCAGGTAAGTTGAGGGAATTTAATTGATTTTGGGTTGTGTTATGAATTTCCTTTGTAAACGATGTGGAGAAACTCGAAAATTATGAACTTACATAAGGGGCTTTCGGATGGTAAGGAGTTATTGCCTGAGGCAGCAGAGAGGTGAAGTCACAGAGATACGGTTTCAATCCTTTCCAGATCCTCTTTGTTGGAGCGTTACCATATCCAGTTTTTGAATTTCTAGACTGCATCCACGTCGTGGTAGTGTTCGCAAATTCAAGTTTGCATCTTCCACTGCATTCGCCTTTCTTATATGCTGGACCGAAACTTCGACGAAAAACTTTTCTCGCGAATGACGGATATATTTACAAGAATTGTCTTTCGAGTTATGAGTCTTAAAGGAGTCTGTGTCGCCAAGACGTTGTTGTGTAGCTGCAAAAGTACTAATCCTGGGTTTGATACTTTCTCTAGGATACGAAGACTCGTAGATTTTGTCTTGTAGAGGTTAATTTTGTTCTCATTCACTTCAAGACCAACTAGTTTCGTCCCTCCCCTAATGACCGTTAAAACTTTCATTACCGCTGGGTTAGAACGACCAATGATGTCGATGTTGTGTGGGTACTTAAGCAACTGGGCGTGTTTTTTTGTATTTCTTTAAAGATGTGTTGATGCCTGCCCTGCGCACAAGGTTAAAGAAGTCACATGCATGTTTGGAATAATAGTTCAGTTGAACTGCTCACGACTTGCACATTGCTTCGCATGTTTTCCAGTTCGATTAGTTTTCGTCAGACCCCATTATGGTCTAGGCAAAAGGTCTAGTAAGTTTCAAATCAAAAAATTCGACTCATTGCTCAGTTTAGTCTTAGTCAGAGAATTAAGCGGTGGTCGAAGTCAGACTGGTACATGGCGTTTAGTGTGTTTGAATTTTGTCTAGAGCATTCAGCTGAAATATGCTTCGGTAGTTCCAAAGAGGTCGCCATTCGAACTGGGGCGCGTATAGACTTGATAGTCAAGTCTTCAGGCATGGCTTTATCCACTTTTAATTGGTTGGCAATTTTATTTCATGTATTCTATTAAAGCGCCATGTCCGAGAAACTCAGCTAAACGAAGTTTTTGTTGTCCAATGCCTTCTTCATCGAATGGATGAGGGTTTTCTTCTTGCCCACTCATATTATCGGCTTGAAGCTCTGTAAGAAGTGGCTGTAAACAGCTACCAGGAACGTAACATATCACTCAACGCGCCACTAACAAAAAAAATTATATTAAATGATTAATTTTTGTTAGTGGCGCCCCCTTTATATAACGGATCTCTTATGGACGTTCCGGTTGTAGGAAGTTCCGAAAAACAAACTTCTTCTTGTGCAGTAACAGAGAGAAACTTTATTGAACGAAACAACTTGCTTATATAGATGTATGTATGTAAAGTGGAGAGTTTTAGGTGTTAATAACCCATCATATGGCGTAATATATTAGCGATTGAACAACTAGCCCACACAAAAGTCAATGACATCGTTTGCAGGTTCAGTGGGGCATAAAAGTTGCGGAGAGTGAATTTAAAATTGAATTGGCCTAGTGCCCGCGTTCCGGTCTTAAAATCAGCTGGTTTGTCTTAAACATCTCATCTCCTCTTCTCTAGCAAGACCGTAATCGAACAAGCTTAAAGAAAAGGTGGACTACTGCACGTTATGCCTAGCCTGGTGTAAAAGTTTTTTCTGGATATTTTAATTGTTGCCCTATTTCCTACAAAGTACCACATTAAAGTTCATTGAAGCTCTTCTTTTCTATTGAATTTCTAAATACCATCTCCAAGTAAGTTTAAATTGTCGACGCCAAACCTTGCATTCCGGAAACAACCCAAAGGGTTCTTCTTTTATGTGTGTTTTCAAGCTTAACTCTTAACTCTTGAACGGAGCATTCTGCGTCAATTTTCGGAAACATAATTAAATTGTTAATTGTAGCTGTTTGGGATGGCGCGAAATAATTTGAACCAAGCTCTTTTTATTAACCCTTTCAGTTCTTGAAGAATAGTTAATGAAAAATAGTTTAGCGCACTACAGCCTTGTTACCGTCCACATATGGAGTGATTTTAGTAGAACCAGAATGCCTAGTGGTCGCCTAGAATGCCTAGTAAATGTAAAGTGGTCGCAGTGGGTAAGTGCGTCCACCCACACGCCGAAGGTCACGGTTCGATTCTTTGACGGGACACCTCGCATGTTTCCCAGCACCTAATTTTGAGTTCCTGACAACACTCAAGGAGTAGCAATTGTCAATGAAAAACTTCTCAAATCTCGCCGTTCGGAGTCGGCAAAAAACTATAGGTCCCCTCTACTTGTGAGAGAACAGTAGGACGCACAACAGAAGCTAGGCCCTGGTCCCCTGTGGGCTATAGTGCCACTCAATCACTATAAAAATGCCTAGTGCCTACCAAATCGAGGAAAGGAAGATGCAGAAGTAGGTACGTTAAGTGCAGTGGCTAATGTACTATGTACATATGTATATTGAGTGGCACTGAAGTTCATAGACAGACAAGACTTAGCTTCTTCGTCAACCACTCGTGTTGAGCGTGATCTTGTTCTAGTGCAAGTAGAAGAGACCTACAGTTGTTTAACGACTTCGAAAGGTTACAAACCCATTGAGTGTTGTCAATAAACCAAAGGAGTGAAGACAAATTTTCGTGAAATCAAATCTAGGATCTTTTATGTTCACTATGCCACAGCAACTACAATCACCACAATCAGCAATGGTGTACACCAAAAACTAGCAAATTTCTAAAGAAAAAAAAATAAATATCGCTCCTCAGAGCCACAGAAAAATTTCCCAGGCTGTAGGGGTTATTATAGTTTCTGTTTCACTCGAAGGTGCTTTGATAAGACTCCGCGGAGTTAGCAAAAATGTAGAAAAACAGAGACAACAAACAGCAGGCTTTGCCAGAAGCCCTCTTCTTCTTGTGGCGCTTCAATCCGGGGTTGACCTGCGCCTCAACCAACATGCGTCTCCAGTCAGCACAAGTTTTCGCCAGCTGCGCACTCCAAGTTGGTTGAGGTCCTTCTCCACTAGTGTGCGCCACCTTATACTGGGCCGACCTCTGTTGCGTTGTCCCAATGGCTCAGATTCGAAGACTTTTTAGTCCGAAGCACTGGTGTCCATACGCTCTACATGACCTAGCCATCTTAATCATTGTATCCGGAGACGCTTGACTAGGCGCATATCACTGTACAGCCCATAGAGTTCGTCGTTAAATCTTCTCCTCCAGATGCCATCAACGCAAACAGGACCAAAACTCACACGCAAAACTTTTCTCTCGAAAAGACTAAGGGCTCCTAAAGTCACTGTTTTTTAAAGCCTTCTCCAAGAAGGTTGGAGAAACGTTTTGTAAATGGAAACTTATGACTCTGTCACGAGCACTCTCTTCTGGAAGAAATTTTTACTTTTTTAGTGTACACAAAGAGTCTTTATAGAGATCACAAAATGTACACGAAAAGAAGCATTTATTGCTCAGCCTTGGGTTTTGGGTCAACAGCTGAATTTCGCATTACTGCAATTCACAACCATTGTGGCTAACAACAACATCATATAGACTCCTTATTAATTCGCTGCTTAAATTCAAATAAACGACATTAGCGCAGGAGGCGTTTTCCATGAAACAGTACGGCTTGATTGTTCTGAAGTTTGATATGAAAAGAAATAATTTTCTACATCTTTTACACACTTTCCGAAAGGCCTAGATTGAATTGGACGGTAGCTGCTTGTGCGGCTTGATCGAGAACTTTTGTACGACAACGCAGTGACTGTTACTTCATTTTCATAGGTGCAACATTCCTTATTCTTGCCACAGTTCCTTTTAATGTCAATTTTATTGCGTAGCTTACAACGTCATTTGATGATAATGTTATTTTCTGCGGAACTCCTTCAACCACCATGTACCCCTACCAGAATTCCATGAAAAACCCTCTCCAAAGCGCTGCCTTAACGTATCGGGCGATTTAAAACAAATAAATGCAATTCATTATCTTGCGTTCACATCCACTCACTCATCGCCCATCGCTATTTCCCGTTTCGATTCCAACAATTTCCCACCAAGCAATTTGAAACGAAAAAATACAACGAAGAAATTTCACCAATCGCTCGGTCATTTCACTTCTACCCTCAAAAGAGTCGAGTAGGGTCCGTTTTAAAGGGCGGTCGTGCTTAAGCTTTTTGAGCACACGACTTTTCACAATCTTTTTTGTGACAAAAAAAATCTTAAAAAAAATATAAAAAAAAATTAAAAATCTTACAAAAAATCCAAACAAAAAAATTGTAAAAGTAGCAAAAATCGAGCAAAGTGTTGAAAACGTGAGTGTGCTTGTGTAATTTTTTTTCCATCAATTTTTTCATTTGCTTTGACGTCGACACTTTCTTCTTCCTGTGTGTGGGATAATGATGAAGTGTGGTGTAGGATGAAGAGGAGGAGGAGGAGGCGGAAAGAAGAATGGAGAGACAAGAAATTTATTCTAGAAACAAATTTTCAAAGTGATTGCAAAGAAAAGCAACTAAATCAATGATTTTTTCTCTTTGTCTCGTTGCAGTTTCTTTTAAGTTTTTCTTTTGTGTAGATTGAGAGAGCAAATTCGAGCAGAACAAAAACCCGACAAAACAACACAACAGATATGAATTCAACAGGACCAAACTATCAAATGGCATCCCTTTATGTTGGGGACTTGCATCAGGATGTCAACGAGGCTGGCCTCTTTGAGAAGTTTTCATCGGCTGGCCCAGTACTATCGATCCGTGTGTGCCGCGATATAATTACACGTCGTTCCCTGGGATATGCCTATGTAAATTTCGCTCAACCTGCTGATGGTGAGTTTTTGCTTCTATTTGAGTGTGTTTATCGATTTTGAATGCTGTGTGGTGGTGAGAAACTAGATAAGAAGTCATTTGATAGCACATCCTGAAAAGAATTTCTTTTCTCCCCGTTGAAACGCCTCTAACACGTGGTCACCTACGCCGAAGAACATCTTCGTTGTTGAAATGTAGAAAAAATTCCATTGTGACTAATCTTGGGCGTCCATTTTAATAAATCTTTCGTTCAGTTTACTACAGCAGCGCCATGTTTGTTTCCGATAAAACACCGTGGATTGGGGGGAATTTCATAGATTTTTGGAACATTTACTGCTCATCGTGACTTAAAGAGAGGGAGAGTAAGAAAGAGAGGGAGACTGCTGTATGTTTGGCCTTGTTTTCTGCCCGCTGTTTTGTGCCATAATTTCGCCCGTTGGCCTAGTGATTGAATCTGTGTAAACATGTGTTTGATTCTGTTGTTTATCGTGTGATACGATGGAAAAATGAATTAAGTGAAAAGCGTACATGTCGGACGGAGAGGAAGTGCAGGGTGTCAGCCACGTCAATTTGTTACTTTCTCACTGAAGTGTGCAAGTGGGGATTTTTCTTCTACTTTATCGCTCACTTGCGGTCTTCTGGAACAATTGTCATGACACTTAGCTACGTCAGCATTTTAATAGAATCATTATCGTAGTCTATACGGCTATAAAGACACATGATGTTGATGAATACGTATTCTTGTCATGCTTGGGGGTTTTTGCCTGCGATTAGCAAGTTAGCCATCTTTTCATATTTAGCATTGACAAGGTGGTTGTGCAGTCACGACTTTCAAATTTTTGATTTTCTAGTGGTTTCTCGATGGATGCATTAACTGACTGATGGGGCTAATCTAAGAATTGAAAGCACTCTTAAAAGATGGTTTTGTAGTCACGAATTTCAAATTTGAAAATATCTAGGAGGAGATATTTGAGATGCAGGAACTTCTGTTGTCAGCAATAAAAATGTTCCATGCGGATTTTACACAGGAACTCATTTCAGTTCTGACAGAGGCAAAGTTAAAATTCTGTATATCTTTCATCAACTTATTGTAGTCACTGAAGTGAATTGCTGATGAAGCGTATGAGCTTCGTTTAACTAGATAAAACTACTTTGTCGCTTAAACCTAATCAAACGAACGAATATGTCCTCTAAAATTTTCGAATTGTGAATACATCTGCAGTCCTTTGTGAAACAAAAGCAACTTCAAGGGAAAGCAATTTAACTAGAAGTTTCACTTTTCCCTAGGAGATCCATAAAAAAATCTTAACTCCACACGCAAAACGGCTATTAGAAAGATTTACTCAATTACCGCTAAAAGGCGAAATTTCTTGGTGCAATTGTCAACCTTAAATCTTTAGAAGAGAGAAGTCTGGATACGTCCTTCGGCAGAATAATCTATGACTGAACACGCAAAGCCTGCCAAATATTCATAAATGGTCGCAGAAAAGGGTCAGAATTCTTCTAAAGTGAGCTTATTGAATTCACGTTAACTCTACCTTCACCAGTTCGTGAAATGTCTTAATTGCCTTTCGGGAGAATCACTCCTTATGCACGCATTACGTTAGCATTTAACTGAAAGAAAGTGATAAAGTGTCACAGTTGCTGGCAATTTAAAATGCTTCAAAAAGATTTACATTCCGCTTTGAAATACTGAACTCCTTGAAACCCTGCAGCTTGTGTGTCTCTTCATATTTTACCTCCAATTTGTAGAAGACACAAAATTTCAACCTAATTCAGGCTTAATTCCCAAGAAATCTAATCAAATTCATTCGTCAGTGAAATCCTAGTAATCACGTTGGAAACGAGTTCAATTATAAAGTGTATGTTACAAAAAATTAAAACTGAAATTGGACTTTTCCTTTGCAGACGAAGAAGACTGTCCAGTTCGTCAATGCAGAGATCCTTTCAGTTTGTACATAACTGCGGATATTTGTAGGGATAAGAAGTGAGAGAACTACAATTCTTCTTAAATCAGGGATGGGATGATTTGTTTTTAATTCCTGAATTCAACGAAACAAAGCGACTGGCAAAACTAGTTCTTTGCTTGGGTGTTTCTTGTGTTGCCTCTATTACGGAGCCAAGGACGAAGACCTTAACCGCTTCAAAGTTCTCAAGGTTGAGTGTCATCGATTTTTCGTACAAAAAGAATGGATAAGCGCCGATGTTTCTTAACAGGGTGTCTTCAGTTCACGGAATTACTCACAAATTCAAATCACGCAGTTGCCAAGTGCCATGGCGACGGCATAAAGACGTGTTTTAATTTTAAATGCGTCGGTGAAGAGGATTTTGTGTAGAGGGGCATAAATTGGAACTGAAGTAAGCAAATATCTGGGTATTTTCTTTCCAAAGAATTTGGGCGACGACGACTTAGCTTCGAGAGTTAATTTTCTAGCGTTTTTCGATACTCCATCATCGAAATCACAGAAAGCTTCTGTCAAATTGATCTATTTTTGAAACTATGATTAACACAAAACATGTTCACACATAAGCCATGTGTCTGGAATGGACAGATTCTTAGTTCTTTTATGTGGAAAGATTAGGTGACTCGTTGTGAAATATTTAAAGGAGGTAAAAGGCGAGGAAGTTGACTGGCTTCTTCTAGATGGGTTGTGATGCAAACGTAAGCAACATCCGTCAATTAAAAGCCATTCTTCACTTACAGGCGACGCTTAAGAAATAACCGCTCATAGGCATCGATGTAAACTTTCTTACTTTTATAGACGTGTCGCTTAGCTTAAGATGGATTAGGCATTGCTTAAGGGATCATTGATTGCAAATATCATGCTCAGCAAGTAGTCATTTGCAGACGTCATTCGCTCAAACGCGAGTTGCTTAGGAAATGTTCGCTTAAGACCGTTCTTTGCTGACTAATAACTCACAGGCGTTGTTAAGCAAGTTATACTTTACTGACATTGTACAGATTCTTCCTTTACTAAAGCTACTTGGTGATTTTTTCATTTACAAACGTTATTTCGTCACTCATAGACAATGTCCAGACGATCAATCGCACAACTTTATCAGTGGAATTCCTGTGAAGTTGACCGAAAGGTCGACAGCATCACCAAGAGAATTCCATTGAAGACAATTGCCCTCCAAACATACCCGCACAACGTTGGCAGTTCCCCCTTGTTGAACAACTAATCACTACTCAGAAATAAATTTTCCCCCAAAACATTCAAAATGTTGACTGATACAGCCACGAGCTCTCGATAATCTCAGAGGTAAGATTACATTTTACAAATCTGGCATCAGCAGCTGGCATGTTCGTCCGTGTGCCTCTTGAAATTCCATTCCCCCCCACATCAGCTTCTTCACAAGGTCATTTCAATTCTATATTCCATCACCGAATTCACACATTTTCATGATTAACGTTTCTATTTGAAAGACGACCGCTTGTTACGCTTCACTTTTTGATTAATTTGAGCTGATCTAAGAACCGTTTGTGTACGCAGCTGCTTGATTTCTTTTATTCAAATGTTCTGGTCAACTTTTTCCACGTCTAAACCTTCCCTATTGCAATTTATCAGCTTGCAAGTCATCCATTGTGTTAAGACCCCTTTTCCAAAAACCGAACATGAAAAGAACGCAAAATGAAAGAGAAAACGAGCTCTTTTCAAACACTAAACGTCTTCAATTTACGTCTTTTCACAACAATCGATGTGTGAATCTGAGTACGTGTCGTCTACGTTTCCAGTTTAGTGTCTTCTACGTCTCGGGCTGTTTTCTTGTCTTTCACGTTTTTTTTTTTCACAATTCCTCTCATGTGTCGTAGTTGTTTCTTTTACCTTCCTACCTGATAAAAATATGCAAACAGTAAAGACACACGAACAAAGGTGGCGTGGAATGCATGGGCATTCTTGAAATGAAAGGAACATTTTTCGCAAACTGCATCTGCTTGTTGTCACGTCTTATTTCTCAAGGTACAGAGGGGCAGATGCAAAGGGAAAAAACGAAAAAACACATTCTTCCACTCACATTGTAATGGAATGTAGAACGCCGTCCCTAACCTCGACTATCAGGTTTTGCAACTTTTCACGTCTCACGTGTGAATTGAATTTTTTCTATGCTTCACAGCTGTTCAAAATTAGTGTGCGAATGATTCAACCTGATAAGGTAAGGTTATCGCACAAAGCGATAAACTTTGTGGGGGGTCACCGGACGACGACGACGACACATCTCTAGAACAACAAACAAAGCCCGAATGGAATTCTTTTGTTTTGCGGGTGTCGGCAGATTTCGTTTCCGGACACCATCAGCCTCACACTGCTCTGTTGTTTGTTTAATGAATGATCACCGTAAGCATCTTTCTTCCAGGCTATTCCTGAAATCTCCCAATGTCTGTGCGAGTTCCGCTCTGTTGCTGTGTTTATTTACACAGCCTCGGGTTGCTTTTTTCTCAACCTTGAGAACGGATTGCGGATTGCTGCACATTCTGCTGTCGCCAACCACCAGTCATTTCATTCATGCGTATATGTGCTCACACTGCATTCGGTTGGAATTCAGGTTTTAATCTCTCCGCAGTCCCCTCATCCAGCTCAGACTTTTGCAATAATTGCTTTCGTTGTGGATTCTTTGTCTCTTACGTCGTCTCATTGTGAATTCGTTGTGAACTGCATATGAAAAGAGTATTCAACTTTCACCTTGTGAATGTTTTGGACGTCTTGCAAAGATTGCCACAATGATGACGCCGCGGCGAAGCTTAGTGAGTTAAATGCGCAATTAGTTTGAAATCAAAGATGAGAGAGTGTCCGAATCATGGAGCACACCAGTCGTTTAGCGTTTGGTTTGGCCTTTAATTTGATTTACACTTTCCCTTTTTTTGCTAAGTCTCCTTCACCTCTTCTTCATTGGGTTGGTGGCTGTGGTTGTCGGTTAGTAGTGAAAGTGAAGCGCTATGGTTGGAAACAGGTACAATTACTGTGGTTTTTGTTTGGACGAGCGCGAAGTCTTTGCCCTCGCTTGGAATGGAATGCTTAGTTAATTATTTATGAGCTCGGTCTGGTTGTAGATTTACGCATTTCATTCACACATAGCAGTTTCTTTTTACTGCTTTTGGGCTCCTCGAAGTTGTTCAAACCTCAGATGGCTAATACACTTGGTCGGTGCGTTGCGCTTTGCCCCGGCATTTCAAAATGGTTGTTCGGATGAGAGAATTCATTTACAGTCAATACCCATTGGTCGATGGATGATATCCACTATTCCTCGATTAAGATTCACGACTGTTAGAGAAAATACTCCGCTTACCGTGTTAAACGAACCACATTCGTTTAGCTGAAGTAGTTGAGTTACAAATTGAGTTTTTTTTGTTCTACCACAGTCTTGATACAAAAATACCTTCCATATGTTTGCGGATATGATGATGAACAAACTCTAGGTTTGTTTGGGTCCCCATGACGTGCTCTGAATGGCTTTAGATGGGTTCCACCAAGGAACCTTTCCATTATAGCACATCTCAGTTTCCTGTCATAAGCTATTGGCAAGTCATGATTTACGCTGCTATTATCCATTGACAAAGGAAGCACAATCAACGCATGCAGGAGCTCCGAGTAAAGAAGTCTGTAGTTTTGAGTTTAAGCTCTCTTGAATAAAACTCAGTCAGTTTTGAAGTCGGTGTTGCATCAGTCACGGTAAGGTCTCCTTGAATGGATTAGAAAAAAACGCCTCCACTTACTGTGTTGAACGGACCACACTTGCTTTGTTAAGGTATTGTAGTAGATTTCGGTCAAATGCTCGCACAGCTTCGGTGGCATACCTCTATCCGATGGTGTCCATATTTTAAATGAATCTGACACTTAATTGAGGTTCAACGTCGTTAATGTGCCGAACTATCTCATCCTTTAGCTCTGAAATTGTTCTTTGCTTATTGGCGTACAATTTTCTTACAAACATTCCCAAAGAAAGTATTAAATCACATGATCGTAGCGGTCAATTAACATCGGCACGACGTAACATAACCCTACCAATGAATTTTTCGCTCGCTTCGCAGTTCTTGTTTCGTGGGCTATGTGACAAGTGCTACCACCCTAGTGGATGCACGGATCGTCCATGTCTATATCCTCAATTTCTGACCATAGGAAGCTCGTTATCTCCTCACGATAGCGAACACCATTGACGGTGACTGCCTGCCGATCTCATTTTCGAAAAAGTACGGCCCGATGACGCCGTCAGCCAACAAACTGCACCAAACAGTTACCGTCTTGGTATTCATCGGTTTTTCAGCAATCACCCCTGGACACTTTTGGCAGATTATGCTGACCAAAACAAAAAACACGAAACACGGCACTACCTCTTTCGAGTTGCTGACAACACTTAAGGAATAAAAGCTTCTTAAATCTCGCCGTTCGGAGTCGCCAAAAAATTGTAAGTCCCCTCTTCTCGTTAGAGAACCACAACACGAGTAGTTGTTGTAGAAACTAGGTCCTAGTCCCTTGTGAACTGTAGTGTCACTCAATTAATCAATTAATTATGCTTATGGGCCACCCTAACTATCAATACTTTTTATTATCTGAAAATAGTACTTCTGATTGGCTCGTATGGTCGTTTTTAATAAGCTACTATTCTACTCTCTAAAAGCTTTTAACATTCATCCATATCTTCTGACCGTTTCGAATCCAAGTTCGTTACAGAATTCTGTTCAATTGATTTCAATTGAGCAGTCTCTGCATTGAAAACGGCGTTGTAAACTCGTTCTCAGAAATCACTTTGCAATCGGTCATTTTTTATTTTAATGAACGTTCTTTGAAATTAGAAGTACTTTTGTATTCATTTAAGGCTTCTTTTTCTAGGGTCGAATAAAAACTCCATATTGTCGTTGATGTACGCCAGGTGCTTCATCTTCAATCAATTCCTTTTTCAAACGCGAATATTGTCTGGCTATCTTCTGTTACAACCTGATGTGTATGCAGTCTGAGAAGCATTTTTCAGTCATTTGCCGAGGCTTTCAAAACTTCCATCGCCATAGCCTTTGGAGTACACTATTTTGTGTGGTGGTACGTTCTGAACAAAATATTCGCTGCTTTGTTTGACTGGAGTGGTCCCGTCCAGTCCAATCCAGTTCTCCTTAACGGCGCAGAAACTTGGACGCTACTAAAAGCGCATGAGGAAGCCCTTAGTTTTTTCGAGAGAAAAGTTTTGCGTGCGATTTTTGGTCCTGTTTGCGTTGATGGCATCTGGAGGAGAAGATTTAACGACGAACTCTATGGGCTGTACAGCTGCATGCGCCTGGTCAAGCATTTTCAGATAGAACGCTTGAGATGGCTAAGCCATCTGCTGCTCCAGCCCGAAAAGTCGAGCTGAATTGGAGAAGGACCTCAAGCAACTTGAAGTGCGCATTCGGAGGCAGCTGGCGACAGATTGTGCTAGCTGGAGAGGCTTGTTGAAGCACCCTTGACTGTAGCGCCAGTAAAAAGAGAAGAAGTTCATGGAACTCTGTGTTTATAAAGTTGCACAGAACCCGCATAGAGTGCACAGCCAACAGAAAACAGTGATTCTTCGATTGATATCTGCCATTGGTGTCTTGTTTATGTTTGAATTTCGTTTATTTTCCTGTCAAAAAGTTGAATTGTGTTCCACTTGAAATGTTAATCTTTGTCTAAGGGAATCATACAGCCTCTACCCATTGGTCGATGAACGAATATTTTTTGTCATGCGATTAAGATTCAAAGCTGTTAGATTAAATCTCAACTTACCGTGTTCACTTGAATTCATCTTTTGAACAGAAGTAGTTGTGATACATTACGGGAAGCCTATGAGAGCTGAATTTCTCAGTTTTCTAACGTTTCTTGACCACCCACCAACTGGGTGTTTTTTTTTTCTCGAACATCTTGCGTAAGAGCGTTGCGTTTAAAATAATTTAGGAATCCACAAAATGTACAGCCTACTACCCATTGGTCGATGAATGTAAACTTTATCATGCGACTAAGATTCATGGCTGTTAGATAAAATCTCAACTTACCGTGTTCATTGGGCTTCATCCGGTGAACAGAAGTAGTTGTGAAACATTATACACATGCTAAACACATCACAGCCGTTTTCTAACCATCGTTTGAGGGATCAGTTGGCTATGATGTGATCATTATTTATGACTTTTAGGTCGAAGGAAAACAAACCACCATGTTCTTCTTCTTCTTCGAACATCTTGCGACGCAGCGTTACGTTCAAAGTAATTAGAAATCCACAAAATGTACAGCCTACTACCCATTGGTCGATGAATGTACACTTCATCATGCGACTAAGATTCATGGCTGTTAGATTGAATTATCGCAACTTACCGTGTTCATTGGGCTTCATCCGGTGAACAGAAGTAGTTGTGAGACATTACCACGACAGAGATTCGTTTTATTGTTTATCCACGCCACAATTTCTCATACTCATCATGTTACATCTGTTTTTGATTTCAGCTGAACGAGCCTTAGACACAATGAACTTCGATTTAATCAGAAACAGACCAATTCGTATTATGTGGTCACAGCGCGATCCATCTCTCCGTCGTTCCGGAGTGGGAAATGTCTTTATCAAGAATTTGGACAAAAGTATCGATAACAAGGCTATTTACGATACATTCTCGGCATTTGGAAACATCTTGAGTTGCAAAGTTGCCGTTGACGAGAAGGGCAACTCCAAGGGATACGGTTTTGTGCACTTTGAGACTGAGGAGGCAGCGAATATGTCCATTGAGAAGGTCAACGGCATGTTGTTGGCTGCCAAAAAGGTCTACGTCGGCAAATTCATTCCACACAAGGAACGCGAGAGGGAATTGGGAGAGAAGGCCAAGCTATTCACAAACGTGTATGTGAAGAACTTCGGCGAGGACTTCGACGATGATAAATTGAAGGAGTTGTTCGAGCCATTCGGAAAGATAACCAGTCACAAGGTACGTGATTGGAATCTCAGTAAATTCATGCGAGTTTTCAATTTTTCACTCCCCCCCTCTCATTTTAGGTAATGACAAAGGAAGATGGCAAAGGAAAAGGTTTTGGTTTTGTCGCTTTCGAAACGACAGAGGCCGCCGAAGCTGCGGTCACCGCTCTCAACGGCAAGGAGATGTCCGATGGAAAGAACTTGTATGTTGCCCGGGCACAAAAGAAGGCTGAACGTCAAATGGAGTTGCGTCGTAAATTCGAGGAGCTCAAGAAGAAGCGCCATGAGTCAGTGTTTGGCGTCAATTTGTACGTGAAAAATTTGGATGACTCCATCGACGACGAAAGGTTGCGTAAGGAATTCTCCTTGTTCGGAACTATCACATCGGCCAAGGTGATGACAGACGAGGACGGCCGCTCTAAGGGATTCGGTTTCGTGTGCTTCATCGCGCCAAATGAAGCCACATGCGCTGTGACCGAGCTGAATGGACGTGTTGTTGGTTCAAAGCCACTGTACGTTGCATTGGCCCAACGCAAGGAAGAGCGCAAGGCTCATCTTGCTTCGCAGTACATGCGTCACATGTCCGGCATGCGTATGCAGCAAATCGGACAGATCTTCCAACCAAATGCCGCCGGTGGATTCTTTGTGCCCACAATGGCACCAAATCAGAGATTCTTCGGCCCACAGGTTACCACACCGATGCGCAACACACCACGCTGGGCAGCGCAAGTGCGTCCAGCAGGTGTTGGACAGGGAGTTCCACAAGGCGCTGCCGCAGCCGCTGGAGGATTCCAGAACGCCGCCATGGCTGCGTCAACCGGTCAATTCAGACCAACAGCCGCTCGCGGTGCACCACAAGCTGTTCAAGGAGCTCACGCAGCTGCCACAGCTAGTGCATTGAGAAACACTGGTGCCCGAGCCATCACCGGTCAACAGGCAGTAACAACCAACGTTCCAATGGCAGCACCTACCGGCCCCCAACCACGTGCTCCCAACTTCAAGTACACATCAAACATGCGCAATCCACCAGCACAGCAAGTGCAGGCACAACCAGCTGTCCAACAAATGCATCCAAAGGGTAAGTTAAAACTTGGCGATCAATGTTTGGTTATGGATACAAATTTGGCATGTTCTCTTTTTCCACATTGCAGGACAAGAGAAACTCATCGCTTCTCTGTTGGCAAATGCCACACCCCAGGAGCAGAAACAGATCTTGGGCGAGCGCCTCTATCCGTTGATCGAAAGAATGTACCCACAGTTGGCGGGTAAAATCACCGGCATGTTGCTGGAAATCGAGAATTCCGAATTGCTGCACATGCTGGAGGATAGTGATGCCCTCAAGGCTAAGGTTGAGGAGGCTGTCGCCGTTTTGCAGGTTCACCGCGTCAAGGACCAACAAAACTAAAGAAAAAATTAAAAGAAATTTTTTTTTTAACAAAACACACATGCAAGGAAAAAAAAGTAGCAATCTTAAAATAACACCAGAGTCGTGTCACACATACACACACACATATACAGAGATCATAATCAACAACAATAATCCTCTCAACGTTTTTTTGTTATTTTTTTAAATTTTTTTTTCTTAATTTTTGAACTTACCAACACTAAGCTCTCAAAAAATTATGAAACTACATAATCTCCTTCAAATCAATTGAAAACTGAACTGAGAATGACCTCAATTCCTTTTCTCCTCCCAAACAAAAAAAAAACTCCTGTCCGCCCGTGAAAACAAGACTACCGTTGCCGTCGCCCTCCCCGCCAAGTATGAATGAAATATGAAATTGCATTGGAATTCCCCTTGTCCTGCAGAAAAAGGTGGAGGGTGGGGTTCCTATTTTATTTTTGTTTTTGTTTCACAATTCCCAGGACAATTACCTTTTATTGTATTTTTATTTTTAATTGCAGTTGTGTTTGATTTTGGAAAAAAGAAAAAACGCATTGATATCACTCACTCTCTCTCTCTATTCTCTTGGCAAACTTCAAGATTCCCAGACAGAAACAAGGAGGGAGAGAAAGAAGACAGAAGAATCGGTCAATCTTTGTCCCTATCAGTTTTGAATTCTTTCGAAAGCAAATATTGCCTTCAAATTAGTGAATTTTCCCTTTTGTATCTTTTGTCAATAAATCAATGTTTGCATTTAATTCAAACGAGACACCTATATTCGTTTTTCTTTGAACACAACCACATGCGCAACAAGATTTTCTTTCACATTTCTTATGTTTTTTGTTTTCGAAGTCGGTTTCTTTTTTTTTTCAAAACCTCCAAAGACCGTTGCTTCTTTACCGTTGAAAGCTTTGTTTATTTGATCAACCTGAATTCCCCGCAACAAGAAAAACCAACAACAAAGCTATGTACTAACAAATGAAAAAAAAAAATCCAAAAAAAAACAATAAAAATGGAAAATATAGAAAAAAGGAACAAAAAATCGAAAATTTATCACAAAGAAGACAAAAAAAGAGCAAATATGTAGAAAAACAAAAATGATGAAAGAAAAAAGCAAAAATAAAATACAAAAACTAAATGAAAAAGAGAGAAAAAATCTCGAAAAAAAATTGTAAAACGAAACAAAATAAAAAAACGAACAAAAAGTTTTTTTTTTTCAAAAAATTACAAAAAATTTGCATTGTATATTCAGATACAGGGTGGGCCAGTCCATTTAGTGACAGTTCCCCCGCTTGAAATATCGACAGAAAGTTCTCACGTTTGAGCTATGTACGTTTTCTGAAAAGACCTCTTGACCGAAATTAAGCCCAAATTCGTGTTATTGGCATGCTAAGGGACAAGATGTGATGATGACATTCAATTCATGAACATTAACAGCTCAAAATTTCAAACTCGTCTTTGGCTCACCCTGTATTTGTAGACTCGAAAGGCAAACATGTGAAAATCAACAAAACTCGAGGGAATGAAGAAAAATAAAAACAAAACAGTTGAGGAAAGGAACAAAACAAAAACTTATAAAACGAGGAAGAGAGATAGAAAACAAACAAAAAAAAATATTACAAAAAAGTTTTGTGAATGATTTTGCTACTTTAAAACAAAAAATAAAATATAAAAAACAAAAAAATCTTATATACTATATATACATTAAAGAAAAAAAATCTTCAAAAAAATAGTAAAAGTTATGAAAAAAGTAAAAAAAAAATATAAAAAAAGAGAATTTTTGAACTGTAAAAAAATGATGTTGAAAATAAAAAAAATAGTAAGAGAAACTAAAATATTTCGCGAGAGGTAAATTATTTCATACGAATCGCACTCTGTTCGTCGGTTTTCTGTTTGTCTAGTCTTAAGCATGAGAGTAAGAAATAATAAAGTGTATGTGACCAAATATAATCTACACCACAACCGACTCAAACTCTGCTGCCCAGCTCAAATTTTGTCGAAAGACCAACAATTTCATAATTCGGAATTCATCGATTTAAAAGGCGTTTCAAACCTCGACGAATCAAATATGACCAATGACCCACGTCAAACCTCAATGATTCGAATTCTTGTGATTCACAACTCAATGAATCAGTGTTCGAGACGCTCTAAACAACGAGAGCAGCCATCCCATTGATATGATCCAAAACAACCAACTCCAACAAAGAACTAATCCCAAAAAAGAGAAACTACAGTTAGGTAACACAAATTCAGTCACACTCAATGTCGCCTTCGGAATACAGTCCTGGCAAATAAAATTATCGTGCATTTTTGAACCAACGTGTAGTTCATTCTCTCGGGCAGACATTCTCTTGTAACACAATTCGGTTCTCAATTTGGCTCTCCATTGTCGAAGGCGTTGCATCGTCAACGGCGTTCCATCGTCGGAGATGTCGCATCTTCGAGGTTGTTGGGTCAGCGAAAGTGTTGACTTATCGACTCATACGTGGCACTAATTTCAAATGACAGCGTCGTTGCAGAAAAATTCAATGTCCACACTACGCAAATTCTAAAATTTGATTTCAATGACTTAAAAATGAATGCACTTCGCCTGAAATTGCCCGTAGAAATGCGTGATTTTAAATCGAATTCTCGAAAAAAAAAACGTTTAAGGGATCTCCGAAATTCCAAATGAGTTCAATTGCTGACATGCAAATCTCAATCTTCAAAAAGACTTAACCCGCGATTGCCAAACGATTGACGGCGTCCATTCAGAATAATCAGGATCCACCCCGCCCTACTTGAAAATGAATGCTTTTCGCTTGAAATTGCTTGTGGCATGTCGGAAGTCAAACCACTCGAAGAACAAAACAAAGAAAAATTGTCAGCATCTCACGAACTACATTTTAGATTGCGTTTCTCAATGATCGATAAATTCGCGTCAATTAAGACAGCGTTGCTGCAAAAAATTCAAGCTCCACCCCCAACCAAGCTCATAAATTTTGAAAAATTAAACTTGAATATAAATGCACTTCACTTGAAATTGTGCTTTTCAAGTCGAACTTTGGGGAGCAAAAATCCACTTCGGACAGAGAGACACAAAACGTCAATCTCTACCAAGCTAGGTCGCGACAATTGTCGTCAATGGTCGAACAAATTTTGGAGTTTTTCAAGCCAAACTCTCCAACACCTTTCGGTGCCTTTTTTTGTTTTAAGAAACCAAGACCTCTCCCAGAAAAGTTGCCAGTCTTTAACAGACAATGGACCAAATTACGACTCTTGACAGCGTCGATGCAGAAAATTCAATAACCAGCCTACACAAATTTACAAATTTGACTTCAATGAATTGAAAATAAAAGCACTTCGCTTGAGATTGCTCGTGTAATGGTGGTCCTTAAGCCGTGACTTTCCAATTGACAGGACAACGGCCAAGTTTACGCAATTTTCCCATTCTCGGCACAGAGTTTGTTTCCGATTGTCGGCCACCTAAATGCCTGTCTATAAACGCAGTCATGAAAGCAGCTGGTAGTCGTCACGAGACATCTCTCAAAAATTGCAACTAAAATCCGAGTCAAAACAAAATGTTCTCATGCTTAAGGGAAAAAAAACAAGGAAAACATAGAAATCAAATGACATGAAAATAATTTACCTCACGAGACAGAAAATTTCATACAAAAAAATGCATAAACATATATATAAAGTAAATACAAACAAAAAAAAACTGTAAAAAAGAGAGAACTCACAAAAAATATAACCTAAAAATATTTATACAAAACCGAAAAAATAGGAAAACACAAAAAAAAAACAAACTTTGAAAAGTTGAACCATTTTTAATTTCAGCTCTCTCACACACACACACACGCGTAAACTTTGTGCTTACTTTCGCACCCATACCGCTTGGGGATCATAGTGAACGTCGTGTAGATTTCCTGTTCTTTGATTTCGGTCAAAAAGAAAAAAAATGGCCAACATTTTGAAAGACCATCACAAATGCTAAACAAGCAATCTTTTAGATCTTTTCATTGTATTTTTTCTTTTCATTTTGTGATGGCATTGTGGTGATTTCCAACAGACATGGTCAAAGAGACACGCACGCACTTAAAGGGTCATCAACGAGAATACAAAACCGTTGTAACAACATGCATTTCATATTGATTTTCCCTGTTTCTTCTCAGGACTCAATGTGATTCTTTGTGTGCAATGTCTTCCGATGTAATCGATTTTGCTTTTCCGGCAGCTTCATATGATGGAACCTTTGGTTTCAATCTTTTACGAATTACCCGAAGACTGTGCACATCTTCAAGTGTTACCCAGCCAATGAGGAACACAAGTGTGAATGCCCTTTAAGTGGGACAAAAACAAAAAATCTCCGCTTGCACTCATTTTTCAGCAAATTAATATTATGTGACTTGATATCCGTTATTGTTTGCTACCAAAATCACACCCACTCCTCTTTGCCATCGGAAGTCACCATCGAGAGAGAGAGAGAGCACACAAAAAACAGAGGAGATTTTTAAAATTATTATTTTTCTACAAATTCACTTTTTTTTAAAACAAGTTAAAAAAATCCAAAAAAAAAAAATATCATAAAAATAAAATGATAAAAAAAGGAAACAAAATTTTTTTTTGCCCCGAAGAGGAACATTTTTTCAAATTTTTTTTTATTGGAAGACTAGCGAGGAAAAAAATTAATTCAGGAGATATGACCGCGTGAAGAAAGAAAAGATAGATGTTAGTCCAGAAATTAGTACCTATGGCGCTATGGATATTTTATAAATCTTTTATTTTTTGTCTCAATCTTGAGTTTAAGAACGTATTCTCAAAAAAGTAATAAGTGAAGATCACGTGAATACATAAGAAAATTTGCTAAATTATATTAAACTGTATTTCCACATTGTATGTACAAGAATTTTGAAATAAAAAAACAGCACTTCCACTTCGGTAAAATTTGAGTTTTTTTTTTGTTCATCTTAACTGGGAACACAGCGAGCCTTTGTTGGCGTTGAAGCGGGCTTTCGGCTGAAATATATGCTGTCATCAATGAAGGACACCCAACATCGATGTCTCGGATAAAGCGTTCCACTAGGCTTTGAGGACTTCCTCTACTCGGCTCCGCGCTAAATATGGATAACTACATCAGTACCGAAATCAAACGCAGAATCACTCTTCATTATTGCTGCTTCTCTGCATTCCAGCTGCCGCTCTCGAAGAGCAGAAGAGGCCACTCTCGACGGGCTAAACTGGCATTATATAACAGCTTGATCATCCCAGTCCCCCTTTACTTTCCGCACCGTAAAGGGGGACTGGGATGATCAAGCTGTTATATAATTGGCGTCACCAAAGGCAAATGAGGGCGCCCTTAGTCCTTTCGTGGTACTTTTGGTTTATTTGCGTTGATTGCATCTGAAGGAGAAGATTTAACGACGAATTCTGTAGGTTGTACGGCGGCATGCGCCTGGTCAAGCGTCTTCGGATACAACGCTTAAGATGGCTGGGCCATGTAGAGCGTATGGACACCACTGCTCCGGACCGAAAAGTCTTCGAATCTGAACCATTTGGACAACGCAACAGAGGACGGTCCAGGATAAGGTGGCGCACAGAAGTGGAGAAGGAACTCAACCAACTTGGAGTGCGCAACTGAAGGCAGCCGTGGAGAGATCGTGCTGGCTGAAGAGGCATGTTGGCTGAGCACCAGATCCGTCCCGGACTGTAGCGCAATGTAAGTAGAACACCGCGTCCTATCTCTATCGCTGAATAAGGTCGCCGTGCATCAAACTTGTCGCGGTTTTGGGTTCGTAAACCAAAGGCAAGAAATGAGAGTAATAGAGTGGCGCCCAATCATCCCGGGACCTTTCTCCAAGCTGATCGCCACAACCCCACCTCTAGTCCTTGGAGCATGGTAGCAAAGCAGAAAGGTAGCACAATGAAGCAATCAACAAAGAGCGAGCAGAATAAACTAAAGGAAATGCAGTCCTGTGGTCGCCGTGGCGCAGTGGTAAGTGCATCGACTGCGGCGCAGAAAGTCTGGGTTCGATTCCCGGACGGGACACCTAGCATTTTTTCACGACACCACCTCTTTCGAGTTGCTGACAACACTCAAAGAGTATTAATTGTCTATGGAAAGCTTCTCAAATCTCGCCGTTCGGAATCGGCAAAAAACTGTAGGTCCCTTCTACTCGCGAAGAACAATAGCATGCACAACACGAGTAGTTGTTGTAGACGCTAGGCCCTGGTCCGTTATGGGCTGTAGTGCCACTCAATTATTATTATTATTATTATTATTATAAATGCAGTCCTAGTCCAAACAGATCTTTGATGATCAGCAACAAATTTACGGAGCTAGGTTGGAAAACGGGAAAGCTTGGGTGGCAGTCCGGACTTGTGCACCCTCTGAGTGCGGACAACTTAAAGTGCACAACTGGAGGCAGTTGGCTAAAGATCGTGCTAGCTGGAGTGGCATGTGTGTTGGTTGAGGCCCAAAACCATCCCAGACTGTAGCGCCAGTAAAAGAAGAAGAAAAAGTACATTCTAACTGTCCCAGTCTACAGAGGCATGTTGCGTCTGTACAGTGAGAGCAAAAAAATTGTATACAGGAATCGCTTATTTATACCGAACGCTGTGTTGCAAGTGAGTACAAAATTCATTTTAAGATCAAATAGAGTTCAGAACTCATTTCTTAATTCTTACTTAAAAATAGTTAAACAAAAAATAATTTAAAACTTATTCACGTTAAAAGGAAAAATTGCCTAAAAACAGGAAAAACTTAGTGTACATTCAATTTACAGTTAATCGAAAAAGAAATCGGACACACACCTAGAAACCACAAAATATAACAAAAAAATAACTCAATCAATTAATGTTTATACTTTTTTTAAAGCTTGTATTTTGAGCTCTTAATAAACAATAAACAAAAGTTAATTCATTAATACACATTGGTTGGAGCACAGTTTGAAGGTATGTCTCTTAAAAGACACCTCAATAAAGAAATCGGACACTTGGTTATATAACTTAACAAATAAAAGAACAAGAAAAAGTTAATACTTAGAAGGTAGTCCTTTGTTTTTTTTACAGCATTCAACCTGTTTAGTATCGATTTCACCAATTTTTCACAGAATGATACTGGTATTTTGTCCCATACCGTTTCTAAGGCGTGTTTTAAGTCCCTTTTGATTAAAATGGAGGAGTTCTTCAACTGAATTTCTAAGTACCTCCACAGGTATTCAATGACATTTAAGTCTCGTGATTGTGGTGGGGTTTCGAGCACATTCGGACAGTTATACAAGAGCCACATACTTGTGTTAAGAGGTTTATGCTTGGGGCCATTGTCTTGGTGAAAGTGGTATTCATTCCTTATTCCCAATTTTTGAGCACTTTGGTTTAGATTATCTTTTCAAATGTTTATTTACTTGTATTCATCCATGTTTCCATGTTTCCATTGATAAAAACAAGATTCCCTGGTCCAGCCGCGGACATGCAACCCCAAGCCATAACTAAGCCCCCTCCATGTTTAACAGTCGGTGGCAGATTTCTTTCCCTTAGCTCCTCGTTTCGTTTTCTCCACACATATGTTTGTCCATCAGATCGAAATAAATTAAATTTACTTTCGTCTGAGAACAAAACACGTTTGTGAAAAGAAAAATCTTTGTTTTGATGTTGCCTAACAAAGTCTTTTTTTCTTATTTGGTTCTTCTTGCTAATGTATAGTTTTTTCCGTCGACTCTTCTATGGAGATAATTTTTCTCAACACGATTCTCACGGTTTCCGGATGAACATCTTTTTGTAAATACATAGTTTTTTACCTCAACAGTGAATTTAGGTGCACTTAGTTGTGGGTTTTTCTTAACCTGGTGTACAATCCAGCGCTCATCTGCCGCAGTAAATATTTTTGGTCTTTTGGACTTCGGTATATTTTCGATGTTATTAAAAGTTTTATATATTTTAATTTACTATTTTTGCAATGTCGTACTTCTATGGATGTGTAACCACTACGTATGTTCATGTTGAGAAGTTTTGCAAATTGAATATATTTTTGTTGCAACTAAAATTACAAATAAAAATGCGCATTTTTAATAATAAATGTGGGAAGAATTTAATGAGCGTTCAATATTGCTAAGTGTTTGATTTCTTTTTTGAGGTGTCTTTTAAGAGACATATCTTCAAACTGTGCTCCAACCAATGTGTATTAATGAATTAACTTTTGTTTATTGTTTATTAAGAGCTCAAAATACAAGCTTTAAAAAAAGTATAAACATTAATTGATTGAGTTATTTTTTGTTGTATTTTGTGGTTTGTAGGTGAAAACAGGTGTGTGTCCGATTTCTTTTTTGATCAACTGTACATTTTATTTGACAAAAAAGTTGATCCTTGCAAGTGTGAGTGGTTTATTTTTGAAATTTCAAAATAAAAACTAAACGTTTGCAATCCTAATGCCGGTGGAATGGACAGAATTAACTGATAGAAGTGCAAAATGTTATCGATCAGCAAGAGATGGGAAATCTCTGGCCGAAAATATTCCCATAGTTAAGAAAAGTCATTCAACTGTACAAAAAAATTATAGAAAGGTATAACTCGCAAGGATATATGAATACAGTGCAGCGTTGTGGTCGACCGCACGTTTTGACAGACACCGAAGTACGCAGCATAGACAAGTGAGAAAAAGTCAGAGGTTCTGTGCAGTACAAATAGGGCAAGACGTTACCCAAGAGCGTCGGAACTCAGTTTGTGGTTCAACAATGCGCGGGGTCTTAAATCACAGTGGATTTGAGAAAGAGTGCCGCAAAAGAAACCATGCGGTTCTTAAGTTAATCGCCTGAAAAGCTTGACGTTCGCTAAAAGTCTTTCACAAACCGCTCAAACGTTTTTAGATGATGCTATTTGCGACAAGAGCAAGTTTGAGATATTTGGTTTAAAACGCAGGGCTAAGGTCTGGGGAACATAACAAGGCAAGCTTCTGCCCCAAACACTCATATTGACTGTAAATTATGGTGAAGGTTAAGTGATGGTTTGAAGTTGTATGTCGGCAGCGGGAACGGGATACCTTGTCTTCGTTGTATCCACTGAGGCCTAGCCATATTAAAGGCTAATCTACTCCAAAGTGTGGAAAAAGTGGGCCTCACATCGCCGAGGGTCTTTCAACAAGACAATAACCCACCACATATAGCAAACATTGTCAAGGAATGGTTGCTTACCCGTCATTCTCCTCCACAATCTTTAGATCTTAATCCTATTCAACATCTGTGGGAAATTTTGGAGAAAAATATCAGAAAACGAGTCAAGCCTTCGGACGGCAGGAAGTGCAAAATGGGCAAACGCCTCTCTTGAAGTAGCAAGACGCCTTGTTGCCTCGGTTTCTAGAAGTCGCTGCAGTTATCAAAGCTCACGGGAAGTCGACTTGCCTAAGTAAAACAAGTTTTTTTAGGTTATTCCTCGCTCCATTTGTTTCTCACGCCCATTCACCGCAAAACTCTCGACGCTTACAAAAATCTCACTGACAGCCCGTTAAGATCTTGTGATAGTGTCCAGACATTGGCATAGGCGTGTAGTCCTGTGGAAGATCGCGTCTAACTTATGCACAATCTTCTCGAGAATTCTTTTAAGAAAGTTGTCTTGCTTACGGTCTGCCTAAGGCCTTCTGTGACAAGTCTCCGTAAGATCCTTTCCAGTCTCCTCCCTCGTGGGCGAGTTGCATAAACAGTTTTTCCGAATTTTGCCTTCTTCCTTATTTTTCATTCAATGAACTATTTAAATTGAACTCATATTCTAATCCAAGCCATTGGGACAACGCAACAGAGGCTAAGCCGGCGCACATAAGTGGAGACGGACCTCAGCCAACTTGGAGTGCGCAACTGGCTGGAGAGACATGTTTGTTGAGGCCCAGTTCCACTCCGCTCTGTAGGGCCACAAGAAGAAGAAGAAACAAAGACGAACTAGTTCAAAAAAACAAGTCATTAAACTCTGAACCGAACTAAAATCTAATGAAATGGAAATTCAAAAGAAACGAAATTAAAGGAAAATCAAAAGTGCTCAGAGATTTCCAAATGCATTATTATTTTCTGATTAGATACGACTGTGTTCAAGGCGTGGTGTGACTACAATTTCGCAGCTGCCACTGGAATTCG
Organism: Eristalinus sepulchralis; assembly: GCA_944738645.1. Lineage (NCBI taxonomy): Eukaryota > Metazoa > Arthropoda > Insecta > Diptera > Syrphidae > Eristalinus > Eristalinus sepulchralis. The sequence continues at coordinate 67,230,562 of OX122883.1, forward strand.
GCGCTAGACTTTACCCCCTTGCCCGTAATTGACGTCATCACGTAGGAATTCTTATCGTTGTACCGTATTCCAGAGGCAAACAAGTACTCCTTGTAGTCGGCGCTCTTCAGATAGCAGTAGTCTCCGTCCAGTTCGATCAACCATACGCTCTGGGGCTCCCTGTTGTTGCCCGGTATCCACGTGAACACATGCCGCATGTCATCATCGTAGATAATCCCTGCTGGATACAGATACTCGTTCTCATAGTCAGCGTTGATGAAGAAAACTTCGGTTCCATTCCCATCTACGATCCAGTTGGCTCCTGACTTCGGCTCTCCGGTGTACATGAAGATGTTGCGTCGATCGGTGTTGTAACTGATCGAAGTGTCGGCCGCATGCAAGTACATTTGCTTTCCCCTGTTCCAGAGGCACACTTTCTTGGCGAAGAACAAGTTACTCACGCACGTCGGCAGTCGATTGATCAACTCGCTTACACTGTCCTTCAGATTCTGGCTCAGGGTGCCGTAGTTCGCTCGCATCTGCAGCTTGCGAAGGCTTGACGCCAGCTTTATAATGGCGTCGTTGTTGAGGTTGGCGGCGAAGTTGAAACGGTTGAACACCGCTGACAGTCCGGTGATGGCCTGCTGGATGTATTTGTAGCTGCTGATGTTGTCGATTATTGACTCGGCGGACACAACCCCAAAGACTTTGTCGACAACCTCCTCCATCACGCAGTCGGACACATCCGATCGGAAGTCGAACAATGCGTTCGCTAGCGTCTCCACTTCGTCGTTGTTCTGGAATTTGTTTGTGATCATTGCCGTCTTGAACTTGTTGCTGACTGCGGTTATCATGTCTTCAACTATGTCGTCGATCAGGGCTTGTGACTTCTTCTTGAGTTCCACATTGCTTAGTCTAAGCAGCCGCTGCAGTTCGTTGGCCAAGAGGATCAGTTTCAAAGGATCGTCGAGACCACTCGATCGCATCTCGTCCCTCAGAGCGTTGAAGACGATGAACTTTGCGTCTGCACTCTTCAGAGCTCTGGCAAAGTTCAAGATCTTGTCCACGTTCGTCGAAGAACCTTCGTATACGTCGTGGACGATGCTGGGAATCACCTCGTCGTTGTTCAGTTCGATGAGCCCCTCCTCGGCGAGTCTATACTTCCTCCCGCGGATCGCCTCGGCAATGTTTCGTGACCAGCACCGATTGTCGCCGGAGGTGGATTTCTGCCCGACTGTTGCTTGCAGTGTTAGCAGACGGGTCTCCATGCTGCTCAGCTGCTGTTTGAAGCCCTCGAACTCTTTTGCAAGTTTTAGGATCGCGTCCAGTGCATCTTGGGGCGGTGCACTGATCGTAGAACGCACTCCGATTATCGACAGGATGAATGTGATCGCAAGTAAGCGACACAGTGACATGCCTCGTGCCATGCCTGAGCAGACTGAGCGGCGAAAATAGCGCGTGATCTGCTGGACAGTGCGGATTGATGTGGGGTACAGTCGAAGCTTGAATTAAGTGTACATTCAAGTTGGAGTTTTCTTCTCGATCATTGATCGTTTTTTCAACCGTTAACGTTACCACTGAGTTGATCATCGGTCACCTCAAGCAAAGAGGCCTTCAAATAGCTAGGAAGTGGTCTGATAAGGAAGGTCTGTCATACATCGAAAGGGTGTTAAAGAGCTGTAGTCCCTTAGGCAACTACTCACTGGAATAAGGGATCTTTACCCCCGCTCCATAAGAAATGTTCACATTGCCGCAGATCCTGGAAAAGGATAAGATATGTAGATTGACACTCGCCACCTATTCGTAGCTTTAAATGTTGCTTATGCAAAGATACAGATTTATGCCTAATGTTGACATTTCTATCAAATTCCGAGAATTCTCTCAACTCCGTCATGAACTAACTCACGCTCTCATGCGACTTTTTGAACAGCATTCTTGGGAAGATCCTGTGAAAGTCACTTGTCACTCAGAGGTACGATCTTTCGATAGCTATCTAGCTAGCTACATAGCTAACTAGCTATCTACCTAGCTAACTATCTAGCTACCTAGCTATCTAGCTAGCTAGCTTCTAACTGAGACACATGCAATTTACTTGGCTAAGAGTCGTTAAGGCGGTAAGCGAGGTCAAAACAGAGTATGAGGCTATTCATTTTTCGGTTTCGGAACATAAAGCTCGATAGAGCACATACAGCGGTACATTTTTGATGAACATTTTAATGCTTTGGCAAGCTCTGACTTTGCCATTATGTGTGGAAGAATATCGTTCCAAATGGCAGCCTAGAGAAGACTTGCGACATGCGATTCTCTTAATGCGCTTTTATTTTTCACACGTTTTGGGTGGCATCACTGCCATAACTTGAGTAATGCTGGTTGTTAATGTCTTAAGAGTTTGGGGACTATTCACAGAAACATGAACTTTAGCGTAGTCCTACAAAAAGGAAAACCTTACGGTGTCAAATCCCACAACTTTCGTGGACAATTGATGAGCCTAAACGTAAAATTTCTCGATTAGAAAGCTTCTCACTCAAAAACGCCAACATTGGAGGTGTTGTATGGCTTGTCGCTCAGTCTCGTTAGAACCACATATCATAATAATAATTTACAGTCCACAAGGGCAAGGGCAGGGCATAGCTTCTACAACAACTACTCGTATTGTGCGTGCTACGGTTCTCTCGCGAGTAGAAGGAACCTGCAGTTTTTTGCCGATTTCGAACGGCGATATTTCAGAAGCTTTTCATAAACAATTGATGCCCTGTGAATGTTTACAGCAACTCAAAAGAGGTGGTGCTGTAAAAAAATGCGAAGTGTCCCTTCCGGTAATCGAACCTAGACCTTCGGCACGTGGTTCGACGCACTTCGAAGTTGTAACCTTCAATCTTCCACTGATTTTTCGAGAAGTGTGTCTTATCTGAATTTGATGCTGATCGACGGACAGCGAAACGTGCACAGTCGAACTGGGAAGTGCCTAACAATGGTTGAGTACGACAGTGACCACTGCGGTCGTGGTGCAGTTATGCAGTTCCACAACGTTGTTGTAGAACTAGAGAGATTCGTGGAAACGTATCCTTACAGTTATCGTAAGGGTTTTTGGCTTGCTTTTCCCAGGGTTCTGGCCAGAGAGCTTTGTTCGAATGATGTGGCGCTACCCTCTAACAAACACCTGACGAACGAAGAGGTTGACAGGAGCGTCAGACAAATGAACAATACAGCAATGTAAACTACGGACACAGCGCTTCCCAAAGTATCACCCACCATAGCGACATCTATCGGAACGAAAGAAGCGACGTACTGCATGTGCGATGACGAGACGCAGATGAAAAACCTGCAGAAGCTAATTCAAATGGACTGTTGACACTTTATTCCATAGAAATTGATAGCCAAGCCAGAGGCCTGGAAACAGTTACGGCTTGAATGCTTACTATCACTTTGCTCTCGTGTACTATGCTGCTGCCTATACAGCTGAGATTTTGGCCGCTTCCAACATGTACGCTAGCACGGACTCTTACTTCCTGCCGCCAATTTCGCATATTACGTTGTTGGAAGTCCTTCTCCACTTGTGTGCGCCATCCGCGCCGATGGGCTTCCTCTAACACCACTGATTCGAAGTTGAAAAGTTGAAGTGTTGTTCATGCACTCTACATTGTGTAGTCACCTTAGGCGTAGCCACCTAACTAAGACCTAGCCACCTAAGGCGTAGCCACCTAAGACGTAGCCACCCTAGGCGTAGTCACCTTAGGAGTAACCACCTAAGACGTAGTCACCTTCGGCGTTTAATCTACAGACTCCTGGCTGGCCTTATGTCGTTGTACAGCCCCCACAGTTCATGGATGCATTTTTTTCTCCACAAACTATTGAGAGAAACAGGAGTAAAGACGAACAGGAGAACTTTCCTCGCGAAAAGAACAAACACGGACTTCTTCATCTGTCCTCGAGATTGCCTAGGCTTCTGCGCTTTAGAGTTGGACAGAGATGATCGAGGTGTTCTCTAATGTTAGCCTGGTCCTTAGAGAGTGGGCTCTTTCACTCGATTGCCTCTAGAGTCCAAAGGAACAACGATTAGTAAGAGAACTCCGCGTTTAATCTCAGCAGTGATGTTATTCGTTCTGTTTATTTGGAAACCTAAATAAACGAAGTCCTTCACTACCACGTTAGCTCTAGCTGCATCAATGTTGTGCATCATTTCTCAACAAACATACGTTCTTACTTCCCCTTGAATACCAGCAAACTCTTCAATGACAGCTGCCTCTGTTCTAAGAATTGCGTAAATTTTGAGGATGCATCGGCCTCGTGAATTCCGCTCAATCTGACAAGGTGGCCAACTCGCGACGTGGGCGACATCATGAAATGTGTCAAGTAGCAACTGTTGCGCAACACAAAGAATTGATTGTTCTAATGGGCCAGGCGCTCGGCAATCTTTCGCTGCGTCTTGATGAATTCCGGTTCCGCTTTGCCAATTGTCTCCGGTTGCTCCGGTTGCGCCGCAGAACCTACATGGCTGGCTTGTCATTCGCCCCTGGAAGCTTTGTCGGCCGGAGAACAACCTTATTGACCTCATTCTTGGTGGACAGCTTCAGATTGACTGGCTTAACGAAGCCATTGAATGTTGTGCCCTAAAGGACGACCTGCGATGCCTCTGGTGTTGTCGGCTGAGGCACCTATGTGGCGATCTTTGACTTTGATCGATTGATGGTGAAGTTCGGCTTGCCGTGGTTGAGCATCAGCTTCGGTGACGGTGACGGGGACTTGTCGCAGATGTTTATTTCCGATCGGAGGCTTGATTTCTGAGATTTTTAAGTTTGCAACTACAAAAAAACAGAAAAGTTTGGTTAGGTTTCAAGTCACGTGCGGTTTGAAAATGAATAGAATGTGGGTCGTCATGTAAATTTGAAGTCGTGACCGCATTTCATTCAAAATCCTTATGATTTTGGTACAAAACTTCCACCACCGCCCAGCGGCGATCCTGTCAGATGGCGGGGGAGATTTATCGAGACTTTAACTACAAACGTGTTTCAATTTAACTGAATCAAACAGATGGTTGACTTCGAAAACTGTCTCATTAGACATTTCACGGTGCAGTGCAACGAACGCAATGTACAAGTCAGTCAAGTCAACTTGACAAACAGCTTGGCGCCCCCTAGATAGCCATCAAAATGTCCGTTGTGCGGTGAACTTCCGTTGTGCGGTGAACAGCTTCCTCGTGGCACCCCCTAGATACCCATCACAATGCCCGTTGTGCGGTGAACCCATGAAAGCAGCGATCCCCCTCCAGTCGAGGGCTTAAATAATGGACCTGGCGTACCATCAGGTTGTTCGGCTTGAGGTTAACTCGTGTCTGGAAACTTTCAGCCACCCCTTCTTGAGTGCAGATTCTGTGGCCAGTTGGTGCAACATTCGGTGCATTAAGGGCACATTCTGATAAAAAAAAAATAGACAAACAAACCAAAGGTACAACAGCGACGACCACACACCTCGGCCAGCCTAGCCTAGACATTTTTTTTTGAAACTTTAAGTGAAGCATTGACAGCTCTTCAGAGAGCTCTAAAAATTTATCTGCTGGTAAAAGACGTCCCAAGCTACCTAAAGTCATCATCTGTCAGAATCCGTCAGTACTGTATCTGGATGTTCCTCATTTATCACCGCTACTGTATGTTTTCAGTTCTGATATCAGAATCTCCGCTTTCGGGGTCAAGCACACTTGTGAATTGAACTTGGGTCTAATTTTAGAAGTCAAACCCCAAACTGATATGAATTGGAAAACAAATTGATCTCCGGCAGAGACAACAACGAGCGTGTCTGATGACGTCAACAGTACGAAAGGGAACTTTCAGCCACCGCTTCCTAAGTGCAGATTTTGTGGCCACTTGGTACAACCTTTGCTGCATTTGAGGCCACATTCCGGTCAAAAAAAAAAAAAAAACAAAAGTTATACACAAATGAATTCTTTATTGATTTCCTTGAAGCAATTTCACATCATACCTCGCTGTTGCCACAGTTTCTCAGCTGCCAGTGCACGTCCTCGCTCTTCAAGCCGCCCTTGCCGGTTATTGACGTGAAGGCGTTTGCGTTCACGTTGTCCTCCTTCAGGGAGGGCGCACAGAGATACTCGTTGAAGTGAGTGCTCTTCAAGTAGCAGTAATTCTTGACTGGATCAACCGACCACAGGCTTTGCTCATCGATGTTGTCGCCCGGCGTCCAGGTGAACACGTTCCGGAAGTCGTTGTCATGGGTGGTCAGTGATGCGTACAAGTACTCGTTCTTGTAGTCGACATTCCGAATGAGGAACTGCTCAGTTCCGTTCTTCTCCACAATCCAAGCGGCGCCTGGTTTCGAGTCGTCGGGATGCATGTGTATGCTGCGACGGTTCTTGTCGGGCGAAGAGTCACCGGCGGCGTACAGAAACATATTGCGTCCCCTGTTCCAGAGGCAGACTTTCTTCGGGAAGACCAGGATGCTCACGCATCCCGGTAGCTGATGAACCAAACTGTCAACATCATCCTTCAGACTCTGGTCTAGGTTCTCGTAGTCCTCGCGGGCCTGTAGCTGCTGCAGGTTTGAGGCTAGCTCGTAGATGACGTGGTTCTGCATTTGTCCGGTCTTGTGGGATCGCTTGAAAACTGCTGTTAGGCCGGCGATGATCTGCTGGCTGTGCTTGAGGTGGGCAAAGTTGTTGATAATTGTCTCTGCGGTGACCTCATGGGAGACAAGTTCAACAACTCTCTCAATCACGGCCGTAAATACATCCGGTCGGAATTCGAATAGGGCTGATGCCAGCGCCTCCACTTGGGGGTTGTTTCGGAAATTGTTCGCCACCATGGCGTTCCTAAAGATGCCTACAGCGGCGGTTTTTACGTCCTCGGCTGTGCCATCGATGGCTGCCTGGGCGCTCACCTTGCTCTCGGCGGTATCTAGTTTTGAGAACGTCGTCTGCAGCTCATTGCCCAGGGTGATCAGTTTGAAGGGATCCTTGTGGCAATTGGCCGACATCTCATCTCGCAAGGCGCTGAAGACGAGGATCTTTGTTTCGGCGTTTTTTAAGAATCTGGCGAAGTTGAGAACGCTGTCCGTGTTGCCCGATGAGCCGGCATACGCGTCGTGAACAATTTTTGGAATCACGTCATTGCTCTTCAGATCGTTGAACTCCTCAACGGCAGTTAAGTAACTGGACGTCCGGATGGTCTTTACAATGCTGCGCGCGGCGCACCGGTTGCTGTTAGATGTGGATTTTTGCTTGCTGGCTGTCTGCAGAGAGGCCAAGCGCGCCTCTATTGCGTGCAGTTGCTGCCTGAAGGACTCGAACTCCTTCGCGAGATTGAGGACTGCCTCTAGAGTGGATGGTTGTGACGGCTCTGCGGCAGCGCAAATCACTTCGATTGCCGGAAAAACAAATAAAAACGCGAACGCGAAAGATAGTGACACATGCCGTGCCATGTCTGAGCGAACTGTGTGCCGAAAATAAACCCAACTAATCGAAAGCATCCCGCATTTCGGTGTTTTCGATTTTTTTTTTTCAGTTTTGCCTTCATTGTAGTTGGCTTCAGATACAGTCGCTGCGTGAAGTTGTGATACTCAGAAGAAACGGTGACTGAGCGGACGCCTCATGACAACCCGCATTAAGGCTAAATTCGGGAACATCAGCCAGATTTTCGCTCACGCCCCGACTGAGGAGAAGGATGACAACAGCAAAGATGAGTTCTATGATCTCCTAGAAAGAACATACGATCGATGCCCCAGCTATGACACCAAGAACGTTCTAGGAGATTTCAATGCTCTGCTGGGAAAAGAGGACACGACACCACCTCCGGAAACGGACTCATGCTGTTGGACTTTGTGGGGGGGCGGAATCGCTCTGTGAGTAGTACGCGGTTCCATAAAGGAAAGGAAAGGAACCTGGCGATCCCCTGATCAACCGTCAACCAGAATGATCATGTTGCGATCGACACTCCTCCAATATTCTCGATGTCCGAACATTCCCAGGCGCCAACATCGACTAGAAACCTGGAAACCTGTACACTACTAAAAGCAGATGAGGAACCCCTTAGGCTTTTCGAGAGAAAAGTTTTGCTTGCGATTTTTAGTTCTGTTTGCGTTGATGACATCTGGAGGAGAAGATTTAACGACAAACTCTATGGGTTGTACAGCGACATGCTCCTAGTCAAGCGTCTCCGGATACAACGCTTAAGATGGCAAGGCCATGTAGAGCGTATGGACACCACTGCTCCGGCCCGAAAAGTCTTCGAATCTGAGCCATTGGGACAACGCAACAGAGGACGGCCCAGGCTTAGGTGGAGCACACAAGTGGAGAAGGACCGCAACCAACTTGGAGTGCGCAACTGGCGGCTGCTGGCGAAAGATCGTGCTGGCTGGAGAGGCATGTTGGTTGAGGCCCAGGTCCACCTCGGACTGTAGCGCCACAAGAAGAAGAAGAAGAAGACAGCTTGGGCATTTCTGGGCAGAAGGATGAGAAACAACAGCGGGAGGAAGAGCGTTTAAGCTGATATTATCAACAACAGGCAAACATTTGGGGAATCGCTACGAAACAGGCTTGTTATGGCGGTACAAGAATATCAACTTGCCAGATGCCGTCCTATGGCTATTCGTCGATTGATTTGTCTCGAGAAACGCCTAAAACTATGCCCTGAACTGGCGGAAAATATTCATCAGCAATTTAGACAGTACTCCGGAACGTCAACAGATAACGTCGATCTTTTTTTAAACGCAGAAGCTCTGAGAAAGAAGGTAATGGGAATGAGTGATGAGTACACATATTCCAACGAAGAGGGAAAAACTAAAAATTCGAATGTCAATATAATGATCCACTGGGACTAAATGCAAAATTTTTGGTGTATCTTGAAAATAATTCGCAGAAGATCTGGAGAAGTGGAATACAGTGGGACGAGACTACGAAGGCTGCCTTTTATATTTCGGGATTGGGCAACCCTAGTGTTGCAATTTGGCAACTGCCAGCTCTATCGTAATGTTTGACATTTTTGAGGTTATACGTACTCAGAACGTTTTGACATATGAGCGCTATTTGTTTACAGTAACTTAAAATATTCACCTCGCCATTTTCGTGCGATTATTTTTTACAACTTTCGACGTGGATTAACTCAACAACAGTGCATCGAGAAACTTAATTCAATTTTTGGCAACGAAGCTCCACCAAGGACCAGTGTTTGTCGATGGTATGGTGAATTCAACCGAGGTCGTAGTTCACTCAAAGACAAATTTCGTGAAGGTCTTCCAAAATCAGTTGTTGTTCCGGAAACCATTGATGCTGTGCGCCAAAAAAAAAATCCAGCAGTCGGAAGGAGCACGGTCTGGAGAATACGGCTAGTGGCGTAAGACCTTCCATTTCAGCGTTTCCAGATGTTTTTTGACCGCTTCAGCTCCTTGGGAACGAGACTTATAATTTTACAAAATCACCTTGTCATGCCTTTCGATCGCTTCTGGCCATTGTCACACAATGCACTGCTCAGGCGCATTAGTTGTAGTCAATATCGTTTCCCACCAATGGTTTCAGCAGCTCATTACACGCTATATCCGATCTTGGTCACACCATTGAACAGTGGATGTTTTTCTTTGGCCTCATTGTAGACAATGATGGAACTGGCTTCTTCCACTTTTCATCTCCAGTTGCGATTCAGTGTAGAAACCCCTTTCTTTGATGTCTTTCAAGAAGCAGTTCCGAGGTGAAAAATCGCGTTTCGCCTTCTCGTACTGCACCGTGGGCTTCTTCCGCTTCGCTACCAGCAAACGACGCTTTGACGGCTCACTCCATTTATCCATGTCATCTACATAAGCCAGCAGTGGAAGGGACTTTTAGAAAATCGTGCCTCTGGTATTGACAGTCTGGATCTTTTCAAGAATAGTGTTGATGAAGTCACATGACAGAGCGTCGTCTTGTCTAAAAAGTTTTCTGACAATGAAGGTCTCCTTGGGTTCGGAACCGACCTTGACGAACGAGCGAGAGTTCTCCATCGGCATCCTACTAGATCTGACAAGTTTGGTAGGAATGTCAAAACTAGACGTGGCACTGTCTCATTGCTCGCTGTCAAACGCGGCCTTAAAATCGACGAATAGGTGGTGAGCGTCGTTTGTGTCTCTTGAGTCCTTACCAGGATCTGCCATAAAGTGAAGATCTGGTCTATTGTGGACTTCCCTGGCCTGAAACCACATTCATAAGGATTCATCAGGTTGTTGAATGACAGTATTAGGCGTTTACACAAAACGGCAGAGAGAGGATCTTGTAAGCGATGTCGAGGAGATGGTTGGCGCAGTCGAAGGGGTCTCCTTTCTTGTGAACAAGACAGAAATTCCACTCATCAGGCATGCTTTCATCCGACAATACCGTCAGGTGAGCTGGTGCATGCGCACAACCAGGTGGAGTCCAACTTCTTCTTCTTCTTCGGATGGCGCTACAGTCCGGGGTGGACCTGGGCCTCGACCAACTTTCCTCACCAGCTAGCACGTCCGACTACCTTAAGGAAAAGGCCTTCAACCAAAGGATGTGAAATCCTTACTTTCCACTCCAGATTCACGTTTTCTTTCAATCGGTGTTGTTTTGCTGGAGGTGTCCTTCATTTCTTTGTGAGAAAAGGAACTCCTTTCAATATCCGCACACCCCTTGTCACATGACAATTTCCACTTCAACTTCTTGCACAAACTCTCTTCCACAAGCCGTCTCTGTTCACTCTTCGGCAACGGAACTGAAGCAACCTATTTCCGTGACACGGCCTAAATGAACCTCAAGAAGCTGTCTGATCTTGGCAGATGACATTCAAGGGTAGTCCCTACCGACAATTTGAGAACAGACCTAGAGTGTGTTCAGGAGTGTGGTCGAAGGGAGTGCTCTCCTGATATGAGGCTGTGTGGCGACGACTAGGTTTTGGTTGGATCGTATTAAGAAAATTTGCCACAAGGGATGGCGACAATTGGGAAAGTACTGGAATAAATAACTGGAAGCTTAAACAGTTTAATGCCAGGTTTCCATCTGGTTGGATGTCCGAGATCTTTCTCGTTACGAACGTCATTTGCTTCATTCTGATGTCAGTACTATGTTTAGTACTTTTCGGAGTTCCCTTGGAATTTCATATTTTCAGTGCTTATGACAGATCCATTGAAAGATGCTTTTGGAGATTCTTTTGAAGTCCTTTTGGCGATTTTGTTTTCAAAATTTTCTTTTCTTTTCTTTCGGAATAGGGTGAATTTCGGATTTACTTTCGGAGTCTCTTTCGCGAGAATTTCTGTATTTTTGATTATCAGCTGATTCAGTAGTCAACACAATTGAATTTCACAATTGAACAATTGAATTTCGGCGAATGACGGTTTGGCTTCAATATGCTTAACTCTCCTACGAGAAACCAATTAGCAAGTGAAAGAACGACGTTCAACGTTGCTTGGCTTTAATTCAGATGTCCACCGAAGTCTCGTATCTTTTGTATAATTTTCACAGCTGTCAAAGGAAAGAATATGTTTTTTGAGTCACACCCAATGTGAGGCTTCTGATTGTATGTCACGTATTCATAAATGGAAAGAAATTTGTGGGCTTTTGGTTTTAACATATTTCTCCTACCGTTGCTCTGAAATTTTTACTGATTAGGCATCAGCGCTTCCCCGTTAAGTGGCTGTTGCTCTCTTCTTGTCTCCTTTATTCAAATAAGTTGCATTATCTTTGAATGTTTACTCCGATCAGCTCCCGATTTAAATTTTTCTGATAAGAGAGAGAGAGAGATAAGGGGGAAAAACACAGTTCTACACTAGAGGTCTACGAATTTATAACACAGACAGATTACGCTTAAACATTTATACGCTTATATCATATTTGCTCTTTAGAGGAATCACTGAACACTGCCCTCTATGTCATGCCGTGTACTTATGGCTACGTCTCTGACTGTACTCGTCTTACAGAGTGAATGGCTTTGTGCCATTTTATAAGACGAGTACATCGCACATCGTTTAGTTGAGTTATCATCGTCGAACAGTTCGCTTAAGCATGGCACAGTGTCCGGTGTTAGTGAGTGTCTTAATTTTGTTGGCAACCGGCGGGAATTCTGCATCTACAGGATCTCTAACGACAAGCGCCGTTGATACGCCACTGAATGTTGTGGACGAGATCAGGGCAATGAAAGCTTATTTGAACACAATAGAGACTCGTTTGGTGACCCTGCAGACAGCTGTCGAACAAATATCCACGTATGGCGATCTGCAGCGGTGTCAGGTGCGAAGCATTGCCCAGGCGATCCGGGGGAAGAACTATAAGCTCGCCGAAAAGGAGATCAGCGAAATGAACAACGACGACTTCATTGCCACCGTTATCCACGAAACTTATGCTAACTCCGTAACTAATGCGGATACGATCCTGGATTTTGCCAAAACACTACAGCGAGCAGACACAAAATATCTAATCTTCAATGCTCTAAGGGACGAGATGCGATCGAGTGAGGAGCACGATCCCTTGCGAGTGATTCACTTGATCAGAGAAGTGCGGAAATTGTTGAGGGGTAAAGATGTGAATTTGAAGGCAAAGGCTCAAGCACTGATCGAGGACGCAGTTGAGGACATAAAATCCGCCTCTGTTAGCATCTTCAAGGCCGCCATGATCGCGAACACGTTCCAAGACAGCACCGAAGTGAAGACCCTAGCAAATGCTTTATTCGACTTCCGATCAGACCTGTCCACTGAAATACTGGAAGAAGTCGTGGGTGATGTCATTGCCATAGTGGACATTCAGACTCTTATCGGTAACATCGCCAGTCTGGAACACATTCGGCAGGTTATCCCGGGTCTTACAGATCTGCTGAATCGCGCCAGCCCAGTCACAAATTTAACCGATGGCGACGCTATGGAGCTGGCCTCCCATCTTCAAAGCATCAAGGGCCGTGCGAACTATGCAGACATTAGTGCGTTTCTGAAGGACGATTTTGAGGAGCTTGTCCGTCGACTGCCGCTATGCGTGAGAAGTCTATTCTTCGCCAAGAAGGTGTGTCTGTGGAACAGAGGACGAGGCATGTACCTATACGCGACTGATTCTTTCTTCAGAAACGACAATGAACTTCGCTACATCGGATTGTCGCCCAACAGCACACAGGCAAGAGCAGCATGGACTGTTAAACGAGTCGGAAAGGATGTCTATCTAACAAATGTCCATCATACAGGCGAAGAATTCTATTCGTCGTATAATACCTACAACGATGACAAAAGATACGTGTTCTCTTGGTTAACGGGCGAACTATCAGACGACCAAAGAAAGTGGTCCGTAGAATTCGATGGCGAATACTGTTACATAAAAAGCCCTTACAGGCAGGAGTACTTGTTTGTGTCGGATACGGACACCTACGTGTTCACATCAAGAAGCAATAAGGATATAAAATCAAACGCAGACTACCAATGGCAGCTGCATAACTGCGACCATGTTGTGGCGTAATTTTGCTGAGTATACGATGTAAGTAACGGTAAAAGAAGAGACATAAATAAATACAAACAAGTTGCCTTGATATTTTGTGTAGTTATTGAACTTCTGGGGGTGGGGGGAGGGAGGGGCTGATTTGTTGTCCTTCTTGTGTTGATTTCATTTGAAGGAGACGTGCATAGTCATGTGCTCAAGGAAACAACGCATGAGTTGGCTAGATCATCTGGTTAAAACTGCATTAGAGTCTCTGAATTTGGCTCGTTGGGCCTCTGATGGCCCAGAGGAGGATCTCGTAAGCTGTGAGGCACATATGTTTGTATGGGGTAAGACCTCAACCAACTTAACGTGTGAAATTTGAAGCTAGCTGGCATGTTGATAGAGGCTCAGATCCAGCAGACAGCGAAGTGAAGATAAGAATTTCAGACGTTGCTATTTTCACTCCACTGGCATCAATAGCTTTTCTAAGAAATTAAGTCTCTTATCGACCACATGCTCGTTCCATTGCGACACTAGCCGCGATCATTCGCAAGGGTCGAGTATTGTGTGTTATCTGGACACGACAGCGACCTAGCATCTGCTGGAAGAGATAACGTGGGTTATTCTGTCAGTAAGGGAATTCCCCCAATTTAGACAGTATTTTCAATGAACACAATTTTATGATCAACATTCGGAAAACAATGTGTGGGAGGTATGTGGAATATGACACCGATTCAGACATCAGACAACTTGGTCAAGTACAAAGACGAGGACCCCAACTGTTCACGTCACAATGGACGACGTGAATGACGTGATGTGCAGGTACTGCGGGAACTACTCTGATACTTGTCACAGAAAGGTAAGGCGGTGCTGTGAAAAATGAGCGAGTCGGGATTGATTTTTTTTTCTTATGATAACACTTCCGTTCGGCGGTAACCTCTAGACCTGTCCTTCTACCCCACGACCATCCCCAGTGCAGACTGTATGATCAAACTGCACATGCTCGAGGCAAACAGCAATACAGTGAAGTATGCCTAGGCCTAGTCTCCTTAACATACAAGATCCTCTCTCTGCCGTTTTGTGTGAACGCCTGAAACCGTTCGTCAACAACCTGATAGGTCCTTCTCAGTGTGGTTTCAGGCCAGGGAAGTCCACAATAGACCAAATCTTCACTTTACGGCAGATCCTGGAAAAGACCCAAGAAATGCAAATCGACACTCACCACCTATTCGTCGTTTTTAAGGCGGCGTTTGACAGCGTACAATGAGACAGTGCCATGTCTAGTTTTGACATCCCTACCAAACTCGTCAGATTATGTAGGATGCCGATGGAGAACTCTCGCTGCTCCGTCACCTTCGATGTCAAAAAAGGATTTGGACAACGCGACGCACTGTCATGTGACTTCTTCAACATCATCCTTGAGAAGATCGTGCGTAACTCACAAGTCAACACCAGAGGCTCGATCTTCCAAGCCCCCGCTCAACTGCTGGCTACGTGATCGGACCAACACAGCAAGCCGTCAATGACGCGTTTGCTGGCATTGAAGCGGAAGCGGCTAAAATGGATCTGGGGGCAAGTTTTGGCATCAAGGATGGACGCACAACATCGACGTCTTGGACAGAGCGTCACACTAGGCAGCAGAAACTTCGAGGTAGTCAAGGACTTCGTCTACCTCGGCTCCGCGGTAAATAGGGACAACAACACCAGTACCGAAATCAAGTGCAGAATCACTCTTGCCAATCGCTGTTTCTTTGGGCTCAAGAGGCAATTGAGGAATAGAGCCCTCTCCCGAACGACCAAAGTGACTTTGTACAACACCTTGATCACCCCAGTCCTGCTTTACGGCGCAGAAACCTGATCTCTTCGAGAGAAAAGTCTGCGTGCTATTTTTGGTCCTGTTTGCGTTGATGGCATCTGGAGGAGAAAATTCAACCACGAACTGTATGGGCTGTACCGCGGCATGAGCCTAGTCAAGCGTCTACGGATACAACGCTTAAGGTGGCTAGGCCATGTAGAGCGTATGAACACCACTGCTCCGGCCCGAAAAGTCTTCGAATCCGAACCACAGGGACAACGCAACAGAGGACGTCCCTGACTGAGATGGCGCACACAAGTGGAAAAGGACCTCAACCAACTTGGAGTGCGCAATTGGAAGCAGCTGGCAAAAGATCGTGCTAGCTGGAGAGGCATGCTGGTTGAGGCCCAGGTCCACCCCGGACTGTAGCGCCATCTGAAGAAGAAGAAGAAGCAGTCAAGAGCTTCTAGACTTCGGTTAGAACATCTTTAGTTGATCAAATGTCGCATCCGTCTGTAGGTTCGGCTGACGGCAGAGGTACACCTAAGGGTGCTGCGGCGGATGATAATAGGTACCCAGGTCTTCGTGTTTCTGAAGCATTCATCGGCTCTGTAGTCACCTGGAATGTCTCTATGATCTGACAACTTGACACATGCAACGATCGAATTGCGCAGTCATCTGATCTCAGGATGTGCGGCAGACAATGCCTATCTGACAGTGAAGAAGCACTGATTCCAAGGCTTTAAGTGTTGTCTGACCACCCGTGAGGATAAAGACGTCCGCCGAGAATACCATATTCCCCTTCAGCCAGGACAGTGGCTGACGATTGGTCAGTACCTCAGTTTCGAACACACGACAGTGATTCGATAATCTGAAGTATATCAATAGATTGAGATCCTCAAAGCAAATGCCACACGGAACACTAATAGTTTGCTCCTCAGATGTGCTCCTTAGATGAGATGAGCTTAACCAGAGCAACTCCACAGCAGCTCCCCTCCGGTAGCTTGTTCCAACAGACGTCTACTTGCTTCAAACTTCTCATTAGATTAGTACAACCCCCATGAAATCACACTCAAAGAAGCTCTACGAACATTGGTCCAGGAAGTTGGTCTAGCAAATGAGCAGAAGAGAGAAACATCCTCTCCGCCACTCGCAGACATAAATTGAGACATTTTCCACACCAACCAACCAACCACTCCTCCCGCCCGCCGCCGCACAAAAGAGAAACGCCCCAACAGCCAGCCACCTTATCAAGCCATCAACAAATGTTATGCAATATTTTGGCCACTCACGGGCACTCATATATTCCGCTGATGGCCCCACAAGCTCTTATCCAAGCCGATTGCACTCGAATGCAATGCATTAGCGCCCTAGGACAGGCTGGGAATATCTGAGCTCGTTACAAAGTAACATCATTACCTGTAGCTCCAAGGCGCAACCCGTCCGCAAATGCGTTCGCATCGCAGCAGAGGTACCGAAGTGATGTTCCACATCTGGACCATCTGCAACGACAGCCAACGTCGACACCTTTCCATGCACACATCCGCAAGGAGGGATGAAATTTATATAACGAACCAAGCGGGCCCGGGGAGGAGAGCAAATCCATTTGCGGTGCGGGCAGAACTCCTCGGCACAGAGAGCTCCAGGGGAATCGGAGAATTATCGTGCCACTCGTCAGACTTTGATGTGAGGGGTTCACTCCTTCCCGCTGCCGCCTGAATGGGTCATTCGAATGCAGTTTTACGAGGAGGCTCCTACAGATTGCAGTGGATAAATTCTCTTTACTGGCTCATTATGTGTCAGTCGATAGGAGGGGGCGTGTAAAGTTCCCTTCCCAATGGGATGGCTCTATAGCGGAGAGCACTTTTACGACTCCCTCCCGGGAGCATGTAAAATGCGAATATCTGTCGGATAAACTTGACGAAAGTTCCTCGATGAGTACTCGCACGCAGTAATTAAGAAATTCCGATGAAGAGAAAAAAAACTGCAGCTTTGCAGCATTTCGCGAAAGTTAACGGATGGAATTTGCGCGGCGCGCATATTTTGTCTGCGTTCTACCGCAAGACTTTCCGATGAAGAAACGCACGGCAGTTGGGTTGCCGAGGAGTGAACGGAGACGGCTTGGCAGAGAGAGAGATTGTGCAAGGAGTTGAAGTGGACATGTGACAACGGGTGTGCGGATATTTAGAGGATGAAGGACACCTTTAGCACAACAACACCGATTGAAAGAAAACGTGAATCTGGAATGGAAGGAGAGGATTTCATATCGTTTGGTTGAAAGGCTTTTTCCTCAAGACGTGCTAGCTGGAGAGGAAAGTTGGTTGAGGCCCAGGTCCACCCCGGACTGTAGCGCTATCCAAAGAAGAAGAAGAAGTCGGACTCCACCTGGTTGGGCGCATGCATCAGCTCACCTGTAGTAGGATATTGTCGAAAGAAAGCATACCTGATGAGTGGAATCTCTGTCTGGTCCACAAGAAAGGAGATCCCTCTGACTGCGCCAACCATCGAGGGATCAGTCTCCTCGACATCGCCTGCAAGGTCCTCTCTCTGCCGTCTTGTGTAAACGCCTAAAACTGTCCGCCACCAACCTGATGGATCCTTATGAGTGCGGTTTCAGGCCAGGGAAGTCCACAATAGACAAGATCTTCAGTTTACGGCAGATCCTGGAAAGGACCCAAGAGACGCAAATCGACACTCGCCACTTATTCGTCGATTTGAAGGCCGCAGTTGACAGCGTGCAAGGAGACTGTGCCATGTCTAGTTTTGACATTCCTACCAAACTTGTCAGATCGAGTAGGATCCCGATGAAGAACTCTCGCTCCTTCGTCAAGGTCGGTTCCGAACCCAAGGAGACGTTCAATGTCAAAAAAGGTTTAAGACAAGGCGACGCTCTGTCATGTGACTTCATCAACACTATTCTCGAAAAGATCCAGACTGTCAATACTAGAGGTACAATCGTCTAAAAGTCCCTTTCACTGCGCGCTTATGTGGATGACATGGATAAATGGAGTGAGCCGTCAAAACGTCGTTTGCTGGCAGTGAAGCGGATGAGGCCCACGGTGCAGTACGAAAAGTCGAAACGCGAATTTTTTCACCTCGGAACTGCTTCTTAAAAGAACATCAAAGGGAGGGATTTCTGCACTGAATCGTGACTGGAGATGAAAAGTGGAAGAAGCCTCGAGACCCAGTTCCATCATGGTCTACATTGACGCCAAAGAAAAACAACCACGGTTCAATTGTGGGACCAAGGACGGGTGTGGTTTTCTATGAGCTTCTAAAACCGGGTGAAACCATTATTGACCACAACTAATGCGCCTGAGCAGTGCATTGCATGAAAATGACCAGTAACGACCGAAAAGCATGACGAAGTGATTTTGGAACATATTGAGGCTCGGTTCCAAGGGGCTGAAGCGGTCAAAAACCATCTGGAAACGCTGAAATGGATGGTCTTACGCCACTAGCCGTATTCTCCAGACCGTGCTCCTTCCGACTGCTGGAATTTTTCGACGGATGATGGGGGTAACCGGTTCGAGTTTTTGAAGGAAATTGAAGAATGACTCAACGATTGGATCAATACCAGGGAGGACTCAGTTTAAAAATCAGTGTACGGATGCCTGTCTGTTCGACTTGGAAAAGGCATTTGATACCGTTTGGTTAGAAGGCCTTTTCCTTAGGTTGGTCAAACTTAGGCTGCAACTCGAAAGAGGTGGTGCCGTGAAAAAATGCGAGATGTCCCGTCCAGGAATCGCACCTAGACTTTCTGCGCGGCGGTTGACGCACTTACCCACTGCGCCACGGCGACCAGAAATACACCATTACTATACATGATTTATGATATGATAACAGGGAGGAAGTTCGTCGTGAAATGCGGTCTACAACAGGGGGCTGCAGGATCCCCATTATTGTTTTCTATATTTACTGCAGATCTTCTCAGGTCAATGCCGCACCTAATAGCGTATACCGATGACCTAGTGGCTTACAGATCAGTACCGAAGGTAGTAGTCATAAACACCCTGTTGCAACGGGATGTAAATAAAATAACTCGATTTTGTAATGACTGGAAGTTGCTTATCAACTTCCTAAAATGTGAAACTGTTCTTTTCCGCGACCCGGTGCACAGGGCTTCAAGCGACACGCGTAGGAACTGGAAAGAGTTCTGCATTTTTGACCCCCAGGATCAGCCGTTAATCGTGAAAAGTGTAGTCAGATATCTCGGCATGTGGTTAGATAATTTTCTATATTTTAACAGACATATAGAGAAGGCTCTGACCAATGCTAGAAAAGCTTTTGATGTGGTAAGTAAGCTGTTTTACAGCAGTCAACTTGACACCAGGGTGAAGGTAATCTGCTACATGGCCCTCATCCGGCCAGTCATGGCGTACGGTTGTTCAGTGTGGTTCAACGTGAGTTCTTCCCAAATGGAAAAGATGAGGGTATTCGAGAGGCAGTGTTTTGTATCCCAGTACAAGAAAGTCTATCCCAACGAGGTCTTGTATAATGAGGCATAGATGATTAGGATAGATAATTTCGTTATTAAGCTGATTCGAAGGCATGTTGCACGGTCTATGACTTCGACTAACAGTCTGATCTTTGGGGCCTACTACCCTAATGAAATGCACCATGAGAGTGTGCGCTCTAACAGCTTCATGCCTCCTGAAGCGTTCCTTTATTTAGACATGATAGGCCTAATCTAGGATTGGGAAGAATGTCCTATTATCTACCATGCCGTACTCCGAACAGTGGACCGGCGACTCAACTAACAACACACTGTCGCACGCAACCGCGAGCATCTGCTTCGGTTCAGTAGAGCGATCTCTGCTCGAGTCAGGAGAGAGTCTTCTTGAGTGTTGTCAGCAACTCGAAAGAGGTGGTGACGTGAAGAAATGCGAGGTGTCCCGTCCGGGAATCGAACCTAGTGTGGGTTGACCCACTTACCCACTGCGCCACGGCTACCACGACTAAAACTAGGTCTAAATAATATTCTTAGGTTAGGTTAAGTTATTTTAAGGTAGATTTAGTTAGTTTAAGAAAAACAAAATGAGATCTTTTAATAATAATACTGTAATAACAACTCTAACCACTTCCTCGGGCAGAAAGATTCAGAGATCAACTATCCAATGCTAGAAAGCTGCACCAGCCAACCAAGAGGAGATTCGACTCGCCTCAGCACACCGGAGATTGCCAGAGTCTACGAAGAGCAACTCAGCGAGAGACTCTCCAGTATGCCTTCATCGAACATTGACGTCAACAATATGTGACTGCAGTGCTGCTCAGCCATCCAAGAAGTAGCCGAATCCATTATTGGCCACCCCCGATACCCAACCTGTAGTATGATGACGAGTGTGAGCAACAAAAACAGGCAATGGACGAAGCATACAGACAAGCGCTGCGATGGAAAACTAGGACAGCGGGGGAAAAATATAGAGGAGAAAAAACTTCTTTGTCCGAAAAAAGGTCTCTCGCGGCCTCCCAGCTGAAGAACATCGAAGAGTCGAGGGATAAACACCAGATACGAGGTACCAGTGCGGCACCAGGCCCGGCAAATTGGCCATAAACCAAATTTTCACACCAAGGCAAAACCTGGAGAAGGTCAGCGAGTTTCAAATCGATACACATCACCTTCTTATTGATTTTTAAGGCGCGTAAGACAGCATTCATCTAGCACTTTGGAGCTTTTTGACAGGATGGCCGAATTCGGAATCCCGCGAAAACCGATCCGTTTGTGTCACATAAACGCGATGCACCATGCACTTTGGTTCGAGAACCTCTGAACCATTCCAAAACTGCACCGGATGTCGGCAATGAAATGCGCTGTCCTGTGACTTCTTCGATATTGTGCTGGAGAAGATAGTGCGGAGGTCAAGTGTAAACACGGAAGGCACTATCTGGGATATGCTGATGACATCGATATCACCGCCAGTAAGCGGTTGTAGAAGCATTCACGGCTATTGAAGAGCACGAGAAGCAACGAGGATAAAATAAAATACATGTTCTGTGGACAAGGGATCGATCTGTCGAACCCTCGGCCGGAATATGACAACTGACAGCTACAACTTTAAGGCAGTTAAGGAGTTTGTCTACCTCGGGGCAAGCGTGAACTCCACAAACGACACATTAGTGGAGATTCGGCGCAGAATCACGCTTGGTAACCGGTGTTATATCGGTTTGTCAAAAAGTCTAGGATCGAAACTCCTGACTCGAAGGACTAAAATAATGCTCTACAAGACGCTCATCTCTACCCGTACTCTTACACGGAGCCAAGTGGTGGACGATAAGCACAACGGCAGTGCCTTTAGTTAGTTGGTTGGTTAGTTTGAGAGAAAAATTCTGCGAAGAATATATGGTCCTGTCTGCGAGGAGGGCAAATGGAGACGAAGACACAACCGCGAACTCCATGTGCTGTACCAAGATGTGGGTGTAGTTCGAAAGGCAAAAACACGTCGACGACAGTGGCTCGACCACATCCAGCGAATGGACAACAATGCTAAGTGGGTCGTCGAATCGAAGCCTCCGTGTTGGAGAAGGAGAGGAAGGCCGAACCACCGGTATAGAGTCCAAGTGGTTGCGGACGGTAGAGAGCTTGGTCGTGACACCTAGAAGCAGAGTGCCCGGCAGCTATAGCTCAGGTTCAGGTCGCAGGCTTGATCTTAGGCCTTATGTGCTTAGGATGTCCTTGTTACATAAGAGAGAAGCTGACATCAGTGTAGGACTTCCTAAAGGAAACTCAAATGGACTAAGGAACCGTCGGATTTCATCCCTCCTTGCGGATGTGTGGATCGAAAGGTGTGGACATTGGGTGTCGTTACAGACGGTCTGGACATACTTGTCATCATCAATGACTTCAACACATAAGGATGTACGACCAAGTGGTAAGCTAAAATTCTTCAGGATACAACAGGCTTTTGAAAAGTGTTCTAAAGTTCTCTCTTTAGTCGTCGATGTCAGACGTGAAACTAATTTACCATCAACGCTTAACTGATCTGAGAATTAAGGACTCTCATCACCCTCGATAGCAAATGACAGCACTTAGACCTTGTTTCACTTCTGTCAAGCTCGTCTATTGATTGATGTGACACTCCTCCTTCTCCTCCACCGGCGCTGATGACCTGCAAACCCTGTCTGATGCATGATAATGAAGCCCCTTCGTATTCCACAACTAAGCACTTTCCTGAATTATTGCCAATCATTTAAGCAGCCAACGCCGAAAGGATTCAACACACACTGCCAGTCTCCACAAGAACCGGCGAGCACATGAAGATGAATGAGGCAAGCGAACTGAAGAACGGAAGCAGACGCGGCGGGGAAACCATGACGGTACCCTTATTTGAATGTAATTAAGGATTCATGACGAAGGTCGAGGGAATTTCAATAAATTTTCCGTTCGGTTAAAATGATTACACGTTGACGCATTGCTGAAGTTGGGAAGCGAATTGAAAAGCAAAAGAATTCAAACACTTTACACGTAGTTTCCCTTAATTACTTGCTCCAACAGGGGAACATAATAAATTACAATGGAATACCTTGTACGTCCCCCTTCGCCCCCAAGCAACCCCTCCGCCCAAAGGCAAACGCACGCAAAACATTCGCACACCGTACTGAGCACAACGATAGGAGTCTTGTTAATTTACTTCCGCCGCTTCCTGGAATTCAAGAAACACTGTATCACACTGTCTCGCAACAGCACCCACCGAGAGTGTGGTGTGCGTGTGCGAAAGTTTAAGGACCAATTAGTCAATTTGTGAGAACCTTAATAAATTTCAACTCGACGGGGGCTTCGCGTCAGTTCATCGAAGTTGAGAGGAGATACTCGGCCTTAGCGGCGAATTAAAATTCTGGACACACAATCAATTATGAAGTCTCCAGAAGTTGCGTTTCTTCTGCAATTAGTCCAGCGGATGGGGTCACCATGGCGCGAGCACTTGATGGTCTTTTAAATCTTTTAATTTTATTAATGAATGGGGTGACGGGGTTTCGGGTTAATTAATATTCCTTGATGATTTCAGGAATTTTAGTCAATGAAAGGATCGCTGGAGGAGTGAGATGAGGAATACTGCAGAGGCCATGTTTGAAAGAATTGAAAACTTAACGAAATTTTCGTTAAATCCCAGTTTGAGTGAAAAAAAATGAACAAAGTGACTGCCAGCAGTTGTCATCTTGACTAGTTTTAATTTAAAAATTCAGAGTCTATCTTCTTTCTTCAGTGGGTTTTTTTTGGATAAATTTAACGTAAAAACAGCGCGAATTTGTTCGAAACATTTTGAAAAAAGTGATTTTGTGTCAAAAAAACCCATTGTATGAACAGTATGGGATCACATTAAGAACAAGACGGCTCAAAAAAGATGCTGTGCCTTCAATTTTACTACCGTTTGTAAAGGCTGAAAATGAAACGACCACAAGAGGTTTGAGACTTCAAAATAGATGTTTGATCTCCAGGTTAGATTGATTGTTGTATCTATTATCTATATTATCTTTATCTGTTTTTTTTTTATTTTAGTGCTGAACTGATTACCGAAGAGAATATAGAGTCGAACTTTTCAACGGACAAGATATTTCAAACAAATACAGTCAATTGTTCCACACAAACGGATTCGAATATTAGGAATATGGACTGCGGGGTACAAGTAAAACCATTGATGGTAGATTGTAGTACCCAAACTGAAGAGTGTAGACCGACATATTCCGCGTAAGTAAATCAGAACGTATAAAAATGCGGTAAAAAAGCTTTATTTGATATATTTTGCATTTTGCAGATTACTGGAAAAAATAACAGACTTAAAAGCCAAGAACTGGGAGAAACAGCAAGTCATTGACTGAAAAAGAACTATGATGCCCTTCCAGGTACCATTTAATTAAGAAAATAGTTTGTCTTATAATATCCAATCGCTTTTAAGTGTCACCATGACGAATAATTCTTAAAATATTTGTATGCTGATCTCAAAAATGAGTACAATATTTCGTACGTACTAACATACAGGTTAAACCAAGATGTGTTGGAAACCTTTTTTAAAACTTTAAGATCCAAGGGTGGCCTATATGATCATCCAGACAGGTTGGAATTTATGTACCGGATACGGGCATATATACTTGGACGAAATGAAGGAAGTGAAGGGAGGAGAAGAGCAACCTTCTTAAGGAACTGAATCCGGAATTTGCAGCAACTGAAGAACAGCCAGATGAACTGGAGTCGTTACAGTACGACGGAATGGAGCATTTGGCCGGCTACATTTGCCACAGATTAAGGAACCCTGACTCAGAAATCGAAGATGGGCAGCAAGAATCTTCATTTCCTTGGACAAATCACCTAACGGAGGGATTTCTTCAAGAGCCTACCAGGGATATGATGGCAAACATGGAGAGGATGGAGGCAGTATTCAAACAATTTAACAAAGACGAGATAATTTACAGCAGAAATTATTTAATGAAATTAATTCATTTATCTGAAGACATTCCGTCCGAAAAAAAGGTGAAACAAATTTTCTTTCGGTCAAGAATGTATTTTTGCATCAAACACCACAATAATGTACGCGAGAACTCTTCAATAAGAAAGAAAAGAAAACTAGTAAAAACGATTTCATAAAACAACGCACAAAAACACTTTTAATTACTTTAATGTTTTCCAAACAACAAACAACAAGCAACTTTTTTAATAAATAAATTTCACATCACAATTTTTCAGGCAAAAGAAATCGTATTTTTATTTCATGTACATATAAGATGCATATCAGATACACTGACACTAAATCACAATTAATTGTTATTGAAAATTCTGAATTTAATAACTAAAAATAAAGAAAAAATCCATAACGAATCCAAACTAATTCAAATCACAAACCAAAATCCAGTGTGAACAAAAATGTATGTCACTTCGGTCAGCCATCTTGTTCTTTTTTTTTGGTTTACATGTGTGCAATATGCGCAAGATACTATCTTCTTTTCTGTATCGTGGACCCGTCAAATCATTGCTGTGACCAACTTCAGACTGCTACAATTACCAAACCGTCCATGACAGTGAACTCAAATTTTGACACATAACATACCATTTTATTGTTTACAAGGACTTGCGTCACAGTTGTGTTGAAAAATTTGTATCCGCGAAAGAACTCAAGCTTTATAGTGTGATGGCGTTGTATTCATCTAGAAAACCACAAGAGACTATCGTTAGAGCCCTCCAGCCCCTCAACGTGAAGATATCACTTGGGTCTCGAGCCATAGCTGGATACCGTGATACTGGCAGCGTACACTGGTCGATTTATGGTCGCTAGCTGGACTTTCACATAAACTTCTTTTTTTCTTTAATTTTTTGGAATGCCGGCTTTATGCATTTAAAATTCTAGCAACATATCTAATGCTTCAGGAGGCAGTCGCTTACTATTCTTCTTTCTAAGATGCCTTATAAAGGGTGATTTTTTAGCTACTATCATTTTGGCAACACTGGCTTAAGCAGCTGACGCACGTTTCGTCTTTTATTTTCACCGTCAAACATCTTCAGTTTACAAACGAACACCGCTTGCAATTTATTGAATTTGATTATCAAACTGCGTCCTCTGTTAAGAAACTTCATCGCGCGCTTCTTCCATTTTGTGGTCAGTATAATCGACCCACTGAAGCGGCTATTCGGTCTATTGTGACTAAATTTCGCCCCAATCTTACATTGTTGGACATTAAACTACCAACACGCTTACGTAGAGTGCGAACTGAAGAAAATATCGCAGCCGTATCGGCCAGTGTTAATGATGACCATCAATTATCGATTCGTCGCCATTCGCAGAAATTTGACCTCTGATTCTCAACAACGTGGAAAATTTTACGGAAGGATTTAGGTGTGAAGCCTTTCGAAATACAGCTGGTTCAAGAATTGAAGCCGAACGACCTACCGCAACGTAAAATTTTTGCTGAATGGGCTCTTGAAGAGTTGGCCCAAGATTCCCTTTTTTACCGAAAAATTGTGTTCAACGGCGAAACCCATTTTAGGCTCAATGGGTACGTTAATAAACAGAATTGTCCATTTTGGGGTGAATATCAGCCAGAAGCATTGCAAGAGCTACCAATGCATCCAGAAAAAGTCACAGTTTGGAGCGGTTTATGGGTTGGTGGCATCATTGGACCGTACTTCTTCAAAGATGATGCGACTCGTAATGTAACTATGAATGGTAAGCCCTACCGTGAGATGATATCCAACTTTTTGCTCAAAATGCAAGAGCTTGAATTCAACAAGACGGTGCCACATGCCACACAGTACGCACGATTTGGGTGAACATTTTATTTCACACTCGGGACCGGTCAATTGGCCGCCTAGATCGTGCGATTTAACGCTTTTAGAGTATTTTTTGTGGAGCCGTGGAGGATAGTTTCACTACTATCAAGATGTAGCCTCCGACTTCGGGAATGGGCTAAGAATAGTTTGGCTTTACTCTCGACAAGATTGCGAACTCTCGATACTCGATTTAGAAGCATCGGCTTCACCTATCAAAGTTCTCGGTACTCTTTTGAATCCTTCTACTGATGATTCCTCTTTTCGTGTAGTGCAGCACGTATTGACTGCAACAACAACTAGGCGTACTCTTCTGTCGGAGGTGTCGAGTGATATTCGACCCACTTGGGTTGTTAGCTCCGTCCATTATTCTTTTCAAAATTCTTTTTCAAGAATTGTCGTCGACATCCTTGAACTAAGGATGGGGTGAACCGATGCCACATCCTCTAGCCCAGCGTGAAGAACTACATCACTTCGAATTGGTCCGAGTTCCAAGGCATATTTCGCTCCGCAAGAAAAGTTTGAATTACACCGATTCTCGGATGCCTCATCGGTGGCGTATGCAGCTGCGGCTTACAGCAGGTACAAAACCAATGTCGAAGAATACAGGGTTCACCTAATAGTTGCTAAAACCAAGATGGCACCATTGCAGTTGGATTGTATTCCCCGGTTGGAACTTTGCGGTGCTTTACTCTTAACTCAGTTTATTCAGCTCGTAACATTTTCTTTTTCTTCTTCTTCGGATGGTGCTACAGTCCGAGGTGGACCTGGGCCTCAACCAACATGCCTCTTCAGCTAGCACGATCTCTTGCCAGCTGCTTCCAATTGCGCACTCCAAGTTGGTTGAGGTTCATTTCTACTTGTGTGCGCCATCTCAGTCTAGGACGTCCTCTGTTGCGTTGTCCCTGTTGTTCGGATTCGAAGACTCTTTGGGCCGGAGCAGTGTTGTCCATCCGCTCTACATAGCCTGGCCACCTTAAGCGTGTATCCGCAGACACTTGACTAGGTTCATGCCGCCGTACAAACCATACAGTTCGTGGTTGAATCTTCTCCTCCAGATGCCATCAACGTAAACAGGACCAAAAATCGCACGCAGAACTTTTCTCTCGAAGAGACCACGGACTTCCTCATCTGCTTTTAGTAGTGTCCAGGTTTCTGCACCGTAAAGCAGGACTGGGATGATCAAGGTGTTGTACAAAGTCACTTTGGTCTTTCGGGAGAGGGCTTTATTACTCAATTGCCTCTAAAGACCAAAGAAACAGCGATTGGCAAGGATCATTCTGCGCTTGCATTTGGTACTGATGTTGTTGTCCCTATTCACCGCGGAGCCGAGATAGACGAACTCCTTGATTACCTCGAAACGTCTGCTGTCCATAGTGACGCTCTGTCCGAGACGTCGATGTTCTGCGCCCTTCTTCGATGACAGCATACACGTAACATCATCACTTTCTATAAAACTCACATGCACCTCAGCTTGGTGCTACTCTGAGATTGTCCTTCATTGGTTGTCGTCACCCCCTCGTCGTTGGACGACATTCGTTGTCAAACGTGGCTCTTGGAAAATATCCCACGTCATTGCTGGCAATATATTTCTTTCGAATCGAACCTCGTAGACTGCGCTTCGAGAGGAGGATTGCCGCCGCTTCGCCCATTTCATCATCTTTGGTGGACCGGGCGCACATGGCTTTCAGCTGATCCTACTCGTAACTCGTGGCCCCAATCGAAATTCAATGTTGAAGATGTCAAGACCGATAACTTGGAGGGACGAATGCTCCCAAAACAATGGCTTACCTCAGTGGTACACGATGAGTCCGGATTCCTGTTCCATTGGAAACTATTTATGCACAATTCATCGACTCGCTCTTTCAAAGATTCTCGTCCATCGGGTTGTTGCTACCTGTGTTCGGCGTTACAAAAGGCGTGGACTTGACCGACTAACGAATGCCTTTTCGGTCCAGGAGCTTAATAATGCGAAAAATGTGAAGGAAGCCCAAGGAAGTTACTTTAGGAACGATATTGCTGCACTTAAGTGTAACCGAGACCTATACGTTAAGGGCTACAGTAAGTGGCTCTGTCAAGCAAGCAAGCCTCCCCCATCTATCCTGCCATGTTCCCTATATCGACCAGTAAATTTAAAACATTCCCTCCCACTCCCCACCGAAGACAAGACCCAAATTCATAAATTTCACCCGTCTGCTCTCTGAAGCATGCCAGCCGTCAGCTTAAGCGTCCTTATCCCCCCGGCCGAGGAAGTCGGCAAGCGCGCAAGGAAAAAACCCTCAAAAAAGACAACAACAACAAAAGAAGAAAAACTAAAATTAAGAGAATATCCTTGATAAACAAAAGCAATCGCAGGACATTATGAATGCAGATCTGAATGAAAATTTGCATATTTTCCGGTTTGTTAAATTCTCCCGGAGAGCGTAACCGTTTTTGGTTGTGTCGTCGCGTCGCATCTGCACAGAGAGGCAAACAAACAACAACAACAACAACAACAAAAAATCTCAAAAAAGGACAACTGGAAAAAAAATCACAAAACGAAAAGGCAATCCTCCGACAAACATGATCCAAAAGAACTTTGGCCATTTCATTCGTTTGTGTGGCGGTGCGTTGAGCTTCGCGTCAGTCGCGCTGTGTCCTTGTGTTCGCTTTTGTCCCTAATTAAAGTTTTCAATTTAAAATTTTCTGAATACGGATTGTTTGTGAATTGACGGTGCGGGGGAGACGACACAACGGCAAGTTGTTGTTATTTATGATTCTCCGCGCTTATTGCCCGGAAATTTGTATTCAAAGGATAAACGAGTCCTTTTTCTTGGTGTTCCGTTTTGAAGTTGGGTATTTTTGTTTAATTATGATTTTGTAATGGCAAATGGTTGAGTTGGAGTGAAGTGGAGTCAGCAGCATGACACTGATGCGTGACTGCTGCTGGAGGATGGCGGAACTGCTTACGGGCAGATTTTAAACGAATGTGTTTCAGTCTGGCAGTGCAATGTGTCAGGATCCTTTTTCGCGCTGTTTAAATTTTTAGAGGTGCCCTACGAATTTAGGTGAAATGTACGATTGCGAAAGGACCACTGTCCTGGCAAAAATTTGGAGGTTGCAACGTTTGCCACTCTAAGATCTTGGCTTTTTCCGAAGTTTTCGGTCATCGGCCAGTGGCCTACCACCCTCAAGTCAGTCCCAGCAATGTTGAGTAGTTTTTCATTGGAAGAAGAATGACTCCTGGCCAGTCTGCTGAAATTCGTTAACGAGCCTCGAAACTTTGTGGTGCTGTGTGCGGAGGTTTAATTGACCGTGGCATTCCTCCCACAAGTGAGTCCTAGTTGGTGCTACCATGTTGAGTCGTTTTTTATTGCCAGGAGGGTGACGTAATTTGATGGGTGGGCCCAAGCCGGTCTGTTCGTTAATGCGAATCTAAACATTGGCGTGCTGTTTGAGGAGATTTGCTTGACTTGGCGATGACTGTCCTAACGCTATCTAGTTTTAAGCTGGCCTTCTAGCGGTTTTTCTCAGGTGACGATGCCATTGCTGGTTTTGAGAATTCTGACTGTGAACAACAACTGGGTCTTTAGGTGTTTATTTGGAGGGCAACATGCTGATCTGACACTCAAAGAACCTTCTTTTTTTGCCCTTTGACCTCCTAGTGAATCAATGATTGCGTGTCCGTCTGTTTCAGGTTAGAGGCTTTAGTTGGAAGAGGTCCTAGTGCAGTCAGCATGTGTCCTGTCATATCGCCAGCCTTCTTGAAAAATAGCCCCAGACTGTCTGTCTGATCAGGTCTGCTGTTGATGC
The DNA here is from genome assembly GCA_944738645.1 of Eristalinus sepulchralis. Classification (NCBI taxonomy): domain Eukaryota; kingdom Metazoa; phylum Arthropoda; class Insecta; order Diptera; family Syrphidae; genus Eristalinus; species Eristalinus sepulchralis. The sequence goes on from OX122883.1 coordinate 67,260,763, forward strand.
TTTTGATGAACGAGAAAGCCCTTGAACGGAAAAAAATCCATATTTCACGACATAGCATGATAGCTTTCATTACTCAGATTCCCACAATGACTAAGAACTCAAAGGGCTTAAATCCTGAATGGTTAAAATTCCAAAAGGCCAACTGAACAAAAACCCGAAATGACTAGAATTTCGAAAAGTGAAAATTGCGAAAGGATCAAGATTTCAAAACGTAAAAACTCCAAAATACCCGAAATATAGATGTACCCAAGACCATGGCCGAAATCGTGGAAAGATCAAAATGTGAAATTCCTGAAATGTCGAAAGTCCAAAAATGCACAACCTAACATAACCTAAAAGACCAAAATTGTGAAAAATGTTCCGGAAATGATTAAAAAATGCCAAAATTCAAAATTACTCAGAACCCGTAATGACAAAAATTCCGAAAACCGAAATTGCGAAAGGCCAAATTCGTGAAATGTCCAAAATATCAAAATGTCCAAAATCACGATACAAAACAAGTCCCAAAATGCGAAAGGTGAAAATCATTAAATAGCTAAAATCTGGAAATTCCTAGGACCCGTAAAGACCAACATTTTGAAATGCCAAAATCTTTGAAGGGAAAACTCCCAATATCACTAAAAACCTCACATCCTGAAATTTAAAATATCCCAAAATGATCAAAATCACAAAAAGCCGAAATTCTGAAGGGCAACGCCCCGGAAGGCGTTGGGTTATGTCTGAAAACCCAAAATCCCAAAAGTATGAAAGGCCAAAATTCTGAAAGGTCATCGTTCCGAAAACGATTAAGAAATGCCAAAATTACTCAGAACCCCAAATGACGAAAATTCCGAAAACCGAAATTGCGAAATGCCAAAATCTTGAAATGTCAAAAATGCCGAAATGTCCAAAATCCCAATATGCCAAAAGTCCCAAAATGTGAAAAGACCAAAATCCTAAGAGCCCAAAATCTCGAAACGAAATCTCCGAAGATAATTAAATGCCACAAATCCCGAAATTTCAAATATCCCGCAATGATCAAGATCTCGAAAAGCCAAAATTCTGAACGGGCAACGTCCCGGAAGGCCCAAAACGTAAAAATCACAAAATAATTGAACTTCCAAAATTTAGAAACTGCTGAAAAGCCACAATTGCAAAGGGCAAAAAACTCCAAATTGTTAAAAAAACCCCATAATGCCCAAAAATCAAAAATCTCAAAATTGTGAAAGGCCAAGATCCTGAAAGGTCGTCGTTCCTGACGGCAATTTCCTAGGACCCGAAAAGACCAAAAGCGATCAAAAGACGCAATCTAGTAAGGCCAACGTCGCGGAAGCTCAACAAATTCAAAATCCCGAAATACTCATAATTCCTGAAGACTAACGCGAGAAATGCTCAAAATGATAAAATCCTTAATTGCCTAAGATCCCGAAATGTCCCAAATCCCGAAATGACTAAATTGCAAAAGGCTAAAATTTGAAGTGCCCAAAGTCCGAAAAGACCCAAGAAACCCAAAAGCCTAAAATGTTCAGAGGATAAACTTTTGAAAGGCCGAAATTTCGAAAAGTCAAAAATCTGAAAAGATCCAAAAACCCAAAAGACTAAAATTTTGAGAGGCCAAACTTGTGAAAGACTGAAATCCCGAAAAGTCAAAAATCCGAAAAGGTCCAAGAATTGAAAAGACTAAAATCTTGAGATGTCTAACTTGTGAAAGCCGAAAAATCCAGGAAGGCTTACGTTTCGGATCGAACAAAACGCCAAAAACCCAAATGTCCAAAATCTAGAGGGCTGAGCCTCTCAAAAAGCCAAAAATGACAAAATCCAAAACCGTAAAGCCAGTTTGCACCAAATTTAGTACCAACCCCCAATTCTACAGTGACACCAACGCTTGTGGTGAAGCAGGACCTCGCATTGGTGTGTAGTTTCAGGACTTGTGCCGTTCTGAGTAAGGTCAATCGAAAAGCGTCTGAATGCTCTCACCTTAGGCCCTTAAAGGTTGGACTCCTCTTTTCAGTGATTGCTGTATGGGCTCGTATAAAAATTGAGCCACCCAGCTCCGCACCTCGGTAGGTTCTCCCCTGAACCTGTCAACTGAAATTCTGCCTCAGTGCAAGGAAAAGAAAACCACGGCACAGCAGACTTTCTGGCCACTGGCACAGTCTCTCGATTGAATCATGGAAATTTTTTAATATCGCACCGCAGGATATCCATCGCCTTGCGGCCCAGGCCAAAAAAATTGAATAATCGTTGCAACGACTGTTGAATCGATTGACGTCATCAGAGGGGAATTTGCATAATTTAAGCGCCTGCCTCCGACTGCCGTCCGACAGTCCAAAGTCATCGTTATGATTCCCGCTCATCGGGGCATGGATAAATCATGATTCTGCGAATATGCTGATGAATCCAATCCGCCGAAGCGATGCCCATTCGTGAGCGGCATCACTCCCCCGTCCGCCCTCGGGCTGTCAGCTCATGATGAAAAATGAATTCATTTTATTTCCTCGTCATCGTCCTTTCATCGATTCCCGTCTTTCTTTCTGCTTGCTCTTCATTCCCCCCCCCCCTCCCCGCCATCATCGCGACGCCCCTAATGACAAATGTTCGACGCAACATCTTCCCTTTATGTCCCGGCAATTGGTTATCCATTTCCGTAACGTTATGTTAATCCAGTTCCTCGAAGCAGTAAAATAATAATAAAAGATGAATGGTGCCATTACCATTCATGATGTCATGACAATATTGCCAATGATGCACGCCGCCAACGCCACCGCCACCGCCATCGCCACCGCCATCGCGCCCTGCCACAGAGCTGCCGGCCGGCGCAGTGCGTGCCCATCCCTCCCGCTGTTGATCGAAATTTTTATCATCTGCCGTTGTCATCGTCGTCGGCTGGGATTTTTCTTGCTTTCATCTTCCTTCCTTTGGGCTGTCAAACACCCCACCCACTCGACACAACTGATGTCCTCAATATGGAAATGTGCGCACAAAAGGACAACTATCTGCGGTTGGGTTGAGGTTATGCGTGGGTGGATGGGCCCTGCGGTTATGGACGAACATTTTCACTTTCAGTCAAAAGAAACAAAAAAAAAACAAAAAGAAAGGAGGAAAAAATTGAGGAAACACTAATGAGCCGCGTTGTTGGGATAAGAGCACCCCGGCCCTCGCCTAATCTGCGTCACGCGACACTGCCATTCGGCGTGACATTGGAGGATTAATTTTTCAATAAATTAGCGGACCGCCACAAAGGGGTGAGAGGACGGACGCCCAGATTGGGTGAGGACAGCCAAAGTGAGTGCGGGACGGTGGCTGCTAATGAAATCAAGAAGTTACTGCTTCCATGCAATCATTCCAAATCATGGCGCGAGGAAATTCCAGGAAATTCTGGGCAATTCGTGTGAAATTTATCGAAGTCACTGAACGGTGGTTTGACAAGTCACTCGGTTGGAATTCGGAGATAGCGTGAAGTTTTTTCTGGTTGTGGAGAAGGGGGGGTAATGCCGGAGGTGGAGGACGACATCAGTGCGTTAAGGGGAATTTTAATTGAGTTGGTTTGTGGTGGGGAGGGGCAGGAGATAAGTGTTCGAATGGAAATCTCCACGGACTCTTTTAGTTGCAGACCGCGAAAGTGCAGAAAGGTCCTGCAAGCATCGAGGGAGATTTGCGGCACTGAGGTTCAGTTTGAGAAGGGGCTTAGCAGGTGTGGTGTCCATTCCTCGTTCGTCGTCTTTGGAATTCCATGGAACGCCCATGTGTCTTGATTCTTCTCAGACGATGTGACTGGATTTATGAACCATCTGATTCAAAATAACGTCCGTAACCCTATTGTTGGTTAAGGGCCCAGGTTCACCCCTGCCATAAGAAGAAGAAGAAGAAGAAGACCCTATTGTTAGAGCATACGGAATCAGCGATGGAGTCAAAGTCCATTTTGTAGCGGAATGGCGGCTACCAGACCCAGGTGTTGAGGGCGCCTAACTGGTTGAGAGCCTACGGAAGGCTAGGATCCCCTGTATCTTCGGTGTCAGACTGACCTTGCCTTAGGCCCCCTTGTGAGAGTATTTTGGTGGCACCGGCAGACCCTCTGTTTTGTGGTGGAACATGGAACTCCAGAGTTTTCGCAAGGAAACCAGAAAACTCGTCACTCAAGACCAATCTAGAAGAGGACTAGGACTTCTACCGATCGAAACAATAAGAATATACGAGGCTGATTCGAGCTTCGAAAAGTGCGAACCGTGGTTAAATCGAAACACTCTGTGAAACCAGTAGACTGGTGAAAGTCCAGACAAAGCAGTCCGTCTGGATACACTCAGGAAACCCGACGGTACCCATACAGAGTCAGAGACTCACTCCCCAGGGAACCAGATCATAACTGGTTCAAAACCAGGGCCAACTATCGGAACTGGGGATGACCAGGCAAACACAACTCGCAGAGGCGGGTATACGGCATCGCTGGTGGTGACAGATGAAGCTATCAAGTACGCCATCGCTTCCTTTGATGGCTTCAAGTCACTTGGTACCGATGGTTTATATGCAGCCTCGTTGCAAAGGGGTTTAGACCAACTACTACGGGCTCTGCCGGTAGTTCTGCCAGCCTGGCGCACAGTTAGGGTAGTCGTCATAGCAAAATTAATAAAGGGAATTACTCTCTTGCCAAGAATTTCAGGCTGAAAACCTTGGAGAAGCGGGCATACTCGTAAATACTCTTTGACTACACCCTCTATCTCAGATGCAACGTGATTACCAGCGCGGAAAATCTTGCGAGACTGAGCTACAAAATCTCGTTGGAAGAATTGGCGCTGGGCATTTTCATTGATATAGAGGGTGCTCTTGACAATGGCATGTGCAACGCGGCCAGAGAACACGGCGTAGAAGAATCATAAGTGTTGTGGATAAGAGCAACGATCGGATATCCAATGGAACAAGAGCAAGAAACAATGCACGGGTGCCTGCCTGATTGATCTGGAAAAGGCCTTTGACACCGTGTGGTTAGAAGGACTTTTCTATAAGCTCAGTCAGCTCGGTTGACTCTGTGACATGCTGACCAGTAGACGGTTCGTTGTCAAAAATGGCAACGTGACGTCTACAGGCATATTCGAAATTAAGAATGGTCTCCAACAGGGTGCTGTTAATTCGCCGATCCTGTTTAATATTTACACAAGTGATCCTATAAGTTCGCTTCATCATGCAATTGCGTACGCAGATGACTTGATAGTGTACAGATCAGGTCCAAAAATCGTGGACATCGTCACTTCCTTGCAGGGTGACTTCGACTCGTTTCAGAAATTGTGCGACGACTGGAAGTTGAAAATCAACTTACAGAAGTCGGAAACAATTCTATTCAGGACGCCCTTGTATAAGGCTTCGGCGGATACCAAAAGGAATTGGCGGAAGTTCCAAATCGTGGGACAGCGCGGGCAGCCATTGGCGCAAAGAAGTGTCGTCAAATACCTAGGGATTTGGCTAGATCAGTACCTGTATTTTAACAAACATATGGTTGCTGCTATGGTCAGAGCCAGAGGTGCTTTTGCTCGCTCAAAGAGACTGTTTTATAACAGCCAACTCGATGCGAGGGTGAAGGTTATTTGCTACACGGCCCTTGTCAGGCCAATGCTCACCTATGGATGTCCCGTGTGGTTCAACGTGGGAGCAAGCTTAATGGAAAAGATGAGGGTGTTTGAGAGGGCTTGTCTGCGGACATGCCTTCGCCTTTATCGAACACCACAGTCTGAGTACAAAAAATTCTACGCCAATGAGATTTTATACAACAGGGCGAACCTGATAAGAGTGGAAAATTTCCTGATAAAACTGACTCGGGCTCTCACTGCGAGAGCGATGAACTCGGTCAACAACCTAATCCGGGGGGCTTACTACCCCAATGAACTCTACCATGAAATGGTACGGCACAAGGGCTTCGCCCCCCCCCAGAAGCTTTTCTCCATCTTGATAAGCACGGTCTGATACAAGATCATAATGGGGTACCACATATCTTTCATATCGCCCGATCAAGTGTGGATGGGCGACTCAACTACGACCGCACCGTCACACAACGAGCTGAGGAGCGTCTCTTTCGCTTCAGTACAGCGCTCGCCCAGAGCCAGTAAGTCAGAATTAAAATATATAAATAAATCACTAGGTTAAGCATTTTATCTAGCTTTAAGACTATAATTCACCGATATTTCCAAAATAAAATGCATTAAAAAGAAGAAAGAAGGATAAGAGCAATGCTAATGAATAGAACTATAATCGCAGAGGCGGAGTGTAAGCAGGCCTGTCCTATGGTGCATGCTGTTCGACTCTCAGCTTTCCTCCCCGAACAGATCTAACACCTACGCCCAAGCTTACGCGGTTGATGTATCCATACTGGTCACTGGACCATGCCTTGCGGCCGTTTTTGCAAGTGGACAGACGGCCCTTGACATGCTCAATGACTGGTGTAAGAGAAAACGGGCTTTCAGTCAATCCTCTTGAAACAGAATTTGTTTTCTTCACGAGAAGGAGGAACCTAAGGACCAGTACTTAAACGTCTCAGCATACCTAGGTGTTATCCGGGATAAAAAAACTTCTTTAGAAAAGACACATTGAGACGAAAACCTGCAAGGCGCTGTCTGCTTTCTGGCAGTGTGAGGGAGTTTCTAGTAAAACCTGGGGCCTATCACCAGAAGGATCTGTTTGGATCTATACCGCACGATAACGACAACGTGGCGGCTGGGAGGGGGTGGAACTCTGAGTTGAATGAGTGTCACAAAAAGGATTTGTAAGGATCTATACGGAAATCAGTCGTTTGGTGGAACAAGCTTTCGCGGAAATACGTGATTGCAGCTTTCACCAAGTTTCAAAGAACGGTCTGTTTCGGCTGTACAGGGACCTTCCCCAGCACGCCTGGCTGTGCTCTTGATGCATTGTTAAATGCCTCTCCCCTTGACATCCACATCATGGGCTGTACAATAAAGGCCATCTCCCAACTAAAAAGGAATGGTCTTTGGTTCATGTGGCTCTGATGACCTCGCGCACCACATCTCTTATGACACAAGTCTCATGAGCATGCCGCCTGATGGAGGGTCACCAACGATCCAGCTGCGTCGCTTATACAAATTCGACTTTCCCCTTGTCCAGGCTTGGCTCTGGCCAAAAACTGAACCGCGACGGGAATGTAGTCGGATTTTCACGGACGGCTCCAAGACGACGGAGGGATCTGGGGCCGGTGCATTCGTGGTTGACGACAACTTTAGACTTCACACCTCTTCGGGTAATTTCGCATCCGTCTTCCTGGCGGAAACCTTTGCGACCCTAATGGCCACCAACTATATTGTGAAGAACAGATGGATGGGGCGAAGTATCTGCATCAGCCTTCTTCTTCTTCCTGTGGCGCTACAGTCCGGGGTGGACCTGGGCCTCAACCAACACGCCGCTCCAACCAGCACGATCTTTCGCCAGCTGCCGGCAGTTGCGCACTCCAAGTTGGTTGGTCCTTTAATTTAGTCGGCAGACTGAATTCGCTAAGACTTGTCTGGGTCCCGGGACAACAGGGGATAACGATTGTGGTGGCTGCGGCTTAAGACCTAAATCGCGGGCAGAGTCGAGGTCAGTGTATTGTGCTGACTGGTCTAAATCAGGTTACTTTCTCAACCGGGTGCTGCGACACATAGAGCGGCAGAGGTTTTAGAAAGACTTAGCTCCACACCACAGTGGGGTGATTGTGCCTTAGGCATGATCTCATTTGGTACTTGGGTAACTAAGGCGTCAAGTTTTGCGTTTTCTACGATAATAATAATAATTGAGTGGCACTACAGTCCACAAGGGACCAGGGCCTGCCTATTTGTTTTTATTTAATTGAATAAACGTGAAAAATACATCTCTCAAGGCATTGTCCGTCAGAAGTGACTACTTTTTCTTTTTTCAAATTTCGTCTCTCAAGAATGAGTACTCTCTCCATGACTCCATGACATGACTCCAATAATTGAGTCATTCTTCTACATCAGTCAATAAGTCGCGGGATTGATATATAGGGGGCGCCACTAAGAAGAATCCATATTATTTTTAGAAAGTACAATCATTCAAATGACACCTGTCAAATTTTCATGACAGACTGATTATAAGGTGACAAGTTGCAGTGCTTAAAGTGACGGTAATTTTGGGATTTTGACAACAATGGAAAAAACAGAATTTCGTCTCTCTGCTTTTTGATGGGAAAAAATACCGTGTAGACCCAGCAATGGCTTAAAAAGTAAACCAGGGACTCTGCTCCATGAAAAACAACTTTTTGGCGGTGGGATGTGGAGTTTAACTGTGGCCCCCAGACACCAACGATGCTGAATGCTGTGGAAGGACAATTGAAGTGGTCGCAACTGAAAACGAAAAAAGATCGTTTTGACCTCCCTTAAAGATAACCGGACTCTATTGAGTGATGTGTTAACGGACACTCGAGGAAAGAAACTTGCAAGATGCCAAAACAAGTTGCAAGTGCGAAAAAAATTTCGAGATCTTCCTCTTCTTAACGTAAGGCTTTTAACGTCATTCATAAGGACAGAGCACGGGTGTCATCTAAAATTCTTTCATTTCCATTCCACAGTCTACAGGAGTTGTCTTCACTGTTTGAAATGAGATTAAAATTGTCTGTGAAAGTTGCGAAGGAACCGTGACACAGGGTCAGTTCTCAGACGTCAGTCAAAATTTCACTGCTTCATCTGGCTTAGTTTGTGAAGTAACACGTCGGAGGGTCCATGTTCGTTTCCTGGACTTCACATTGGTGACAACTCTCAAAGCGTACGAATTGTCAAAGAAAAGCTTCCCAAACCTCACCATTCGGAGTCGGTTATAAACTGTAGGTCCTCTCCATTCATGAGAAAAAAAATATCACATACAGTACGAGAAGGTGACGCAGAAGCTATGTCCTGGATTATGGTGTGATGTGGTTCCACTCAGATGGTTGACAGGTTTTACTTTTCACGAATTTCCATCTTTTACAGTACTTTCTTGGGCAAATTTGATTTTCTTCTTAGAGGAGGTGTAGTGGCTGCCAGCACACATGACGAATTCGCTTTGACCTAGAGAATGAATTTCTGATGTCTGAAAAATTGTCAGTCGATGAGGAAAGCTCGGAGGGTGATGGGAGACAGATGGAATCCCGAAAATCAAAAGAAGCCCAAAATGCCGAAATCCATAAGATCCCTTGTCCAATGTAAGCCCGATTCCACTCGATCTCCAGTGGGTACGCATAAGGCCATATAGCAGCTTGGCGCTTCTATGATTCGGTCCTCGTGTGCGTTGGTTCCTAAAGGATGAAAACGTGCAAAATGGCATTCTTGCCATGTGTGCGTTGTGAGGCCGCTAGTGCTCCAAGGTCTTTATTTCTTATTAGTACGCTCTTTGGCTTGCTCTGGATCTTCTGGATTCGATCTTAGCTTAACTTCTTATCTCTCGACAATTGCCAAAAATGCTCAAGGAATACAAACCTTTCATCTCTTCCTCTATACCTTGGCCCGTGCTGTGACTTTTTTCCGGTCACTTAAGGATATTAAATATCCCCTTTAGCGAGCGCCAACTATAAAAAAATCCTCTGAAATTGTTGTTTGAAGTCGGCATAAACTTGTGAGGTACATCCAGTCTGTAGGGTAGGGACCGATGGACGGCTCCTTATTTCCATTCCTTCGGAGGCATATCCTTCTCACTCCATGCCGAATCTCTCAATAAATCCCAGTCGTTCGAGACATAAGCCACCACCATCAATTCCCACCATGTGGCAGGAAGGTGAATCAATTCTCTGCATTGACTTCTACCGTCATAAGGCCCACGGGGGGCCTTGACACCCGTCTCAAATCATACATTTTCTGAGAACATAGCCCGTTGCCTCGTTATTCATGAATCTGGCTTACAGCCGACGTCTGAGACGTCGATTAGATGAAACAAATTGGCAGAACAAAATTCGATGCCGCCGTCTATTGACAGAGGGAAGATCCTTCTCCTTCCCCGAAGTGATTTAAAACCTCATTCCCCGTCACTGGCAACAATACATCACGCCGTTCCTTCACCACCCTTCCCATTGCCATCGACTCACCTGACAGTCGATGAAAAATGCCACCACACCCGCGGAACTCGTTCTTCCTCTGCAGCCTCGCAGAGACACCCGAATCCCCGCCACTGCGACGAAGGTAGACCCACGTATGGAGCGCACAAACTACACGCCACCCCCTCCACACACGCCACGCGGTGTGCTTAATTTATCTCTGAATAAACTCGTCAATTCGCGGGCTAAACTTTTCCAACCGACAGACAAGTGAATTTCATAAATAGGAATTAAAACGTTTCCGAAAATGTGTCAGAGTGACGTGCCGGTGATACATTGCCCCGCCTGACAGGGGATTATGTGGGTGGGTGGGAAGTTCCGATAAAAGAGACGATGCATGATTGTGGGGGGAGGGGAGGGAGCGTGTGGATACACGATTTTAGCACGTTCTCTCGTCGAATGGAATTAGCGGGCATGTGTGACTTCGTGTGTTACACTCGCTGGAACTCGAAGTCCGACGGGGTGTGGACATTTTTTGGGTCATCATTTAAAGTTGGCATCTGTTGTGTTGGGGAGACGTGTGGAATCAGAGTCGTCGCCAGGAGCCCAGAATGGGTTGTGACTCCTGTTGGTTGCTGTGAACTTCAGTGTGAGAGCAAATTGCAAATTTGAGCAACTTAGAGGCAGTCCTGTCGGCAAGGAGAGCCACAATCTGACAGTTTTAAAGGCAGTAGGGCATCGTTGAGGTTTGAGACTCACAGTGCAAGTTACCGATAATTTTTGCGGATATGCATTCAGAGAATTTAAAGTCCATTGTGTCAAAGAAACTATTCGTGGTTGACGAGCGCCGCATTTTATTGAGAGACTCCACATTCTTAGCCCAAAATATTTATTTGCTACCCAAGCCTTTAAAGACAGTTTCGCGATATACAATCGCGTTTATTTTGAAGACACGATCAAAAAAAAAAAAAATAAGCAGAGAGGTTATGGCGGCTCAAACCATATTACTCAATAACAAATGGCGACTCAACCGAGAAAAACGAAATTTGGCAAGTCAGCACTCACGTGCAAGCGTAGCAAGTCCGTCACTCTTTCGACTCTAACTTTCATCAGTTGCGGTGTAAGTACGTGTGCTTTAATTAAACTTTAATGGCTTGAGCCCAAGATAGTTCCAAGCGGTATGTATTCTATCACTTTCAACGAGCGCAATTTTTCTTCCACTTCGTCGCGCGTTTTCGTTCAACTTGAGTCTTCACTTTCCGAACCATCTCTGCCGATGTTGTTGCATATTCTGACCACCCCCATCGCGCCAGTAGCTGTCGCTGGTCATAAGTGAAAAATAAACATACATATGTATAATTTTGTGACATTTTCTACCGTTTTATCAAAAAAACAGTTCTCATTCGAAACAACAAAAGCACTCTCACTCGCTGTTTTTTGTGCAAGGAACGAAAAAAAAAGTCGGACATAGTCTGATTATGAAAGTCATTTCAATCCTCCACTTTAATTGAGTGTAGAAATTATATGCCAAAAAGTTTTGTGTGATAAGTTCTTTATAAACTCTCAGGAACTTTGTTGAAAGTCCCAGAGTCGAAAGTTTGTACAACAGCGAGTTTCTATTGACCGTACCGAAGGCGGCTTTGAAGTCTACGAAAAAAGCATATAGCTTTTTGCCCCGCTCTTTAAACCTTCGAACTATAGTGGTCAGTGAAAAAATTTGATCAACTGTTGACAACCCTGACCGGAAGCCTGCCTAAAAAACACTAAGACGATCGTTGGCCTCAACCCAAACAGTCAACCTATGGTATAATATTTGGGTGAAGACCTTTCTAAATGCGGAAAGAAGGGACATTCCCCTATAAATCTCCGGTGCGTTTCTATCGCTTTTTTAAAAAATACAGTAAATAATTGACTTTAGAAACACTTCCGGCATCATCTCGGACTCTAGCAATTTATTGTAAAACAACAGTAAGCATTCTAAATAAGCAGGGGTGAGATTTTGTATAAACTCAACCGGAATACCATCCAATCCAGGAGCTTTATTTTTTTTCAATTTACTCAGAGTTCGTGTTAACTCCATCATCGAAATTGGGGCATCCAGCACAGGATCTGAGACGTAGGGAAGGGCATACTGAAAGTTTACCTGACCCACCGCCGCGCTTAGCTATTGCTTAAAATGGTTTGCCAATACTTCCGAGCTTATAGGAAAAGCAACCCCTGATCTGCCTTCACTTAACATTCTTACCATTTTCCAGAACACCTTCGTGTCCTTACAACCTTCCATTCTATAAGCGAGTTTTTTATAGTACTCTGCTTGCTTGGCCTTACAAACTTCCTTGTATGCTTTATTCGTTTTTATGTAGAGTAGCCTAAAAACATCAGCTTTGGTTTTTCTAAATAAATTTAGTAGTGAAAAAGATTTGCTTCAAAGTTTTCTACACAGGCCATCAAACCATATTGCTGAGTCATCAGCGGCATTTGGCGAGGTTGGGCAAGTAGAGCTGTTGTTCGCTTGAAAGGTTGGCAAAATTTGAGAAACTACCTGTCAAGTTTTCAAGTCTTCTTATATACTGTCAAGCGAAGTTTTCTCTCCATTTTATTCTCTTAAGAGTAATGCGTGGCGAATTACGCTCCAAATTTGCAAATTCTAGAGACGTCACTATCGGCATATGTTCTGAAAAGCTAGCAGCCCGGACTTTAAAGTCGCTTACGATATTAAGCCTGAACGGCCTTACCCAGAAACGAACGTTAGCTCACCTTTGCAATCGCTATTCATAGTACCATTAGCTACAATAAAACCGAAGTCATCAATTCAAAAGTTCTGAATAGTGTTGGATATTCAAAGAGTTTCAAATGCATTTACAAATACAAGAAAACGCGCAAGAATCTCAAATTGGAAGACCAGAGAAAAGTGGATTGAAGTCCAGAAAAAGAAAAATCTCAGAACTCTTGAAGTGAGTCTTTAGAAGGAAGAATGTGATTTGCCATGCAATTGAAGCTAAGACAACAAGGTAAGCCTTCTATGGTTGAGGTTGCAAAAAAAACCTATTGGCCGCTCACCCAAAAGTCTTAAAATCTTAAAGCACCTGAAATAATGAGCGCAGCTATCCCACATACATCTGAAGAAGCCTTAGCTCTAGTGACAGAATTAAAATTAACCTAACGCACTGTCATTTGACTTCTTTAACATCATCCTTAAGAAGATCGTGCGTAACTCAGAAGTGAACACCTAAAGCACGATCTTCCAAAAGTCAGTTCAGTTGCTAGCTTACGCAAACGACATTGACGTGATTGGACGAACACAGCGAGCCTTCAATGACACGTTTGCTGGCATTGAAGCAAAAGCGGCTAAAATGGATCTGGTGGTTAATGATGGCAAAGCGAAGAACATGCTGTCATCAAGGAAGGACACACAACAACGACGTTTTTTTTTTTTTTTGCAATTTTTGTTAATTTTATTTCAGTTTCTTTTCTTACGTACTAGACAAAATTACTTAAAGCTAGCTTACCTAAGTGAACAATGTTCTTAGCCTAACGATTTTATTTATTTTGATTTAAATCTTAAAGTTAACTTACATTATACACCAAGAAAATTTAAAAAAAAAAACTTGGCTAAAAGATCTCAGTTTTTTTTTCTAAAACTAACTTAATCTAACTTAAAATTTAACCTAACCTAACTATGTCCGTAACGCAATACGAACGCGTGCACCAGGGCGTATGCATCATGTATATGGTGCACATATAGTGACTATACGCCGGTGCACCTTTTTTTTTTTTTTTTTTTTTCACAACAACGACGTCTCGGACGAAGCGTTACACTAGGCAGCAGAAACTTCGAGGTATTCGGATTCTTTACGCACATATACCCTTTTTCAGAAGACGTGTTAAAAGACCGGCAAAAAGATTACAAGCTGTACCGTGAGAGCTATTCAAGAAATTTGCATAATTTGCTAATTTCTTCCGATGCTATTCTAAGTGATATAAGGCGTCTTCCAAAAAAAGAGTAGTAAGCCGCTGCCGCCTGAAGCCAGCATTATGTTAAAGTCCAGCTAGCGACCATAAATCGACCAGTGTACGCTGCCAGTATCACGGTATCCAGCTATGGTCCGAGACCCAAATGATTTGTTCACGTTGAGGGGATGGAGAGTTCCAACGATAGTTACTTGTGGTTATCCAACTGATTAGAAAGCCATCACACTATAAAGTCTGAGTTCTATCGCGGTTACAAATTTTTTGAACACAGCTAAGACGCAAATCGTTTGAAAATCTTGTAAACAATAAAATTATCTGTCATGTGTCAAAATTTGAGTTCACTGTGGATTTAATGGTAGGGTAATAAATGGTTTTAACAGTGTCAATGTAAACGAACTTGAAAAAAATATTTTTTGTTATTTAAGTTTCAACATTAGATCATTACGCAAAAATTGGAATGACTTCTGTTTAAACATAAATCATATGGTGCATGTCTTAAAAGTAATTGTTTAAGTCGAGACGAACATAGACAAAGAAGAAGAGAGATTCTATAGGCTTAATGGATTTCAATGTGAGTTCCTGAATAGGGATAAACGCAGAGGTGGTGGAATTTTACTGTTAATTCGAAATGACATAAAGTATGTACGTCCTACGTCTGAAAGCGTATCATACGAAAACATTCAAATCCGCATCGATGAAAACAATGAGTGCAAATATGTTTGCGGATTATATAGACCACCAGGCTACAGTAAAAAAGCATTAAATAAAGAATTAAAAAACAAAATTGCACCTATGGGAAAAAAGAAAAATCGCAATAATGGGTGATGTAAACATAAATGTAAATGACCAAGATCTATACGGAGTTAAAGAATACCTCCAAATGCTGGCCTCACTAGGTTTGATAAATGTTATAACAGATTTCACAAGAATAGATCCAAAAACTGGCACAAAAACGATCATTGATCATTTATTAACCAATACGGCGAACCCGCGTATCAACTTTGCAGTGATAGAAAGCTGCATTACGGACCATTACTCGACGCTTTATTTTAAAAGTTCGCATCATTCAAAGAAAAAAGAACAACGAAATTGTAACCCCTGTATACGAGCGCTGTCTGATAAATAACCGACCTAACCAAGATGCACGCGACTTTTTCAAAAATCTTTTTTTTTTCGTCTACAGTTATCAATCGGCGCCAAAACTCGGTCTTATTGCCTCTAAACTGAGCCAACAGAGCGCTGGAAATGTTCATGCGCGCACGTTTGTGGTCTAGCGTAAGCAAACGCGGCACCCAACGCGCGGACAGCTTTCTCATGCCCAAATCTTGGCTTAATATATGGCAAACACGTTCTTTTGACATCTTCATAATCTCAGCTATTTATCTACTTTAATCCGGCAGTCGTCTAGTACCAATTGATGAACTTTAGTGATGTTATCGTTAGTGGTTACAGTTTTTGGACGCCCAGGACGTTCATCATCTTCCAAGCTCCTGCGACCACGTTTAAATTCAGCTGCCCAAAATTTTACGGTGGCAAACGATGGTGCAGAGTCACCATACACAGAGTCACACTCATCTTTGATTTGTGAAGGCGTATTGCCTTTCAAAAATAAAAATTTAATTACAGCTCGATATTCAATTTTTTTCCATTTTGGGGGAATCACCGAAATACACTCACAAAAACGACTGTCAACAGATAATGGTGCAAGATAAATTTCTGAAATTTTGGCGAGTAGCTATTATAATATGCACAATTTCCACTTGTGCCGCTAGCTTCACGTTGAGGTCGGTTATTTATCAGACAGCCCTCGTATGTAATGCAAAAGTAGACGATCTAATTGCTTCAGCTAACTGGGAGGAAGTAATAGCCGAAAATGATGCTATTTCCCATAATAACACAAAAATCTAGCTTTTACAAAAACAAGTTCAATGAAGCTAGATTAGACCCACGCAAAACATGGAGTTTAATTAACGAAATTTTGGGGAGAAAAAAGCATAATTTGGATGAAACAATTATTAAGAACTTTAGTGGTCAAATGTGTTTGAACAATCTTCAGAATATGATTCCTGCAGCACATCGGCTAGCTTGCCTATAGCGATAGTAGAACACTACAGGTATCTAGGAGTCATTATAAATAGTAATTTTATATGGAACCTGCATACTGAGGAGCTACGCACAACCTTAAGAAAGGCACTTTACGCGTTGACCCATTTAAAGTACCATGCCACAAGCAATGTATTAAAACAAGTGTACTTTGCATTAGTAGAATTAAAACTTAGGTATGGAATACTAGCATGGGGCAACGCTCACTCAGCCACGCATATAAAAAAACTTCAAAAACTACAAAACGCAGCACTCAAACGGATAAATGCGTCTACTCGCGGAAATAGTGAACATGACAACTTCAAATTAATGACATTTTTAAGATGACTCTTATACTGGAGTACTACGACGATAGACGAATCATAAGCCCAATTAACCATGGAATTTACACAAGAATACGTGCTCAAGGGATGCTTAACGAACCGAGATTTTGCAATAAGTACGGCAGAAGACAATTAAAATGCAGCGCGCCTGAGACCCTTAACTCGCTTCCTCAAAAACTGAGAAATATCAGAAATCCCAAAACCAGAAAAAAAATGTATTAAACATTCACCCCTATTCCGGGAGTCATCTCATTTTAGTGACTATTGTCATTTTGAAAGTCATCTCATTTTTTCATCGGTATTCCGAAACTAAAATGACTTGTGGAATATGTTCCACAACAAAAGCCGCCTGTCAAATGCAAAATGTCATATGCTTACACTATGTTTATGTTTTGAATTCTTCAATAAAATAACTTTTAAATAATCTTTAAGTGTTTTATTTGAAAACATGGACAGCATAGCTCTGTTTGTAGACGTAGATGTAGACGGATTGTCTAATAATGCATTGTTGACTCCACGTTGATGAGTTTCTTTAAAGCCGAAAACTCTTCCAGGTGGGTCCACTGTCTCATGCATTGATAGAAGTTTGGCCACCGTTTCGTCCAGCTCCGTTAAAATGTTTGTTTAAAGGGTGCTCCTCCGGTTGCCTCAGTTCCCTTTCGTTGTGCGTCAATTTTTTTTTTAAATTTTGACTTTAAATCGAACCAAACCTATGAAGTATTTCAAAACAAATAATTTAAATGTTCGTATGTACATATACATATGTATAGTCAATTGCACATACCTTGTGCCATTCTTTCTCATTACGCACAGGTGGTCCTAAACTGTTTAATATTACCGCAACCTCCTTTAAGCCAATTCTTATGTCCTCACTTTGAGTTACGCCTCTTTTGAAATTTTTGGCAAGAGTCACGTTCTCTTCCACGAGTCCCACCAAGCGAATGATTTGCGAAGGTATTGATACCTTTAGCCTTTGGAAACCATAAATAATAAGCAAATATATATCAAGAAACACAAAAATAAGAAAAAAACAAAATAAACTTACTCTTTAGACATTTTTATGTTCGACTGTTTTTGTCACTTTTCCTGTCGTTTAGTGACTCCGGGAATACCAAAAAGTGAGACATGTCGAGTGGTAAATGTGTTCCACAGGAGCTGACAGGAGCAAAATGACTAGTGTCATTTTATGATTCCTTAAATGACAATGGGAATACCGATTTCTCACACTCATAAAGTGACATGTCACAAAACGACTGCCGGAATAGGGGTGAATATCTTCTAAATACTATGTTACCTTAATTTGTTAAATTGAACTTAAATATTTTAAACACAAATCAATTAACTTGTTATTTTAATTATAAATTTATCTTTAATTTGCTAAAATAATAAATTATATGTATTAATCTAAGCTCACATTAAGGTAAATGTTAATAATTGAAACACAACCTTCTGCAGAAAAGCCTTTCGGCTTCGCAGAAACATATAACCACTGTAAAATATTGTATTATGGATAATAAAACTGATTTGGATTGAATTGTCATGGACGGTTTGGTAATTTTAGCAGTCTGAAGTTGGTTGCAGTGCGAATGAGTGAGGAGTTGACTGAATTAGCATTGATTTCCCATTTGAATTCCCAATTGAACTCTCCTCATAGGGCAAATGCAGCTTCCCGAAATTCCTTGTTAATGCTCCTCACCAAGATCTCAGATCTTGATCGTTGGGCTGGAGGCAACGCACAGTCAGTCGGTGTTGCGTAAGAAGAACAGAGATCATTGAGATCACGCAAGAGTACGTCTGGTGCCCTTGTAGCCAGATGTGCACGATGAGCCATCAGACGACAGGATATTTAAATATTCACCATCCAATGGGTGCTCCCACCATCTCCAGATTGTTGACAATGTTTCGATCACCGACGATATTCCTCTGCCCTCAGTGAGTTCTCTTCGGCTTTCTGAATTGAATCAACATTTCGGCCTGAATTGAATATAGTAGAGCTCTGTACAAACAAGCCAACCCAATCCATCGCAACACTCTCTTTCCATTGCCCTATCAGCCAGTCAACCGCCTTCAGATTCCCAATCCAATCCCCGATCCCCGAGGCCACAATCTTCAGATCTCCACATCTCGGCGGTTAATCTCTCATTTGCCTATCTTTATTCGTGTGTTAACTCCGAAGTGGCACTGGCCATTTGGGGATCTAATAAAAAACCTTTTACATTGCCCACCAGGCTCCGCGCACCACCCAGAGCTGCTGCCAGTCGTGAGTCGTGCAGTTCGAAGTATCTCGTAAACCGAATCGGCAATAACGCCCGTTGTGGCTGGAGTTTCATTATTTTTTTGTTTTGTTTTCGGAGAAGTGCAGCCTGTGTTCGTTAAGCAATCGCTTGCCGCCGCAGGGAGATTATCGACGCCGAAGAGTAGTGCCTGCGTCCGGTGAATGATGGTCGGGGAAGTGGGCAGAGCCGCAGGCGGAAGAGGGAATTTCTCATGCAGATGGGTTGGCAAGTCGTAGGCCATTAGCCAAAGTGATAGTTTGGCTAATCGCGTTGTTAACTTTAAGAGATCAGCTAGAGATGGGCGATGCGATGGGGTGCTACGTGATTGGGAGTGGAGCATTTGTGCTGGCTGAGGAGGAGGATGCTGCTGGGTAATGGAGGAATTTTATTGTTTCTTAAACCCCGAATGGATTTGATTGATTTTTATTGCGACCTAGGCTCGAAATGGAATGACATCCAAGAGGGACTTGAGAAAACGGCGAATTCGAGATTAGTTGTGGATGGCTCATTAGATAAGACTCATCGCACAGGCCCATTAATGGTTCCTCTACATACTGGAACGCACTGATCGTTTGCCACTGTGTCTGTTGCCGATTTCTATTTTGCATCCAGTATACACAATTCGTCTGTGCATCTTCAGGTGCTCCTTTTGGGGAACTATTTTGAAGCCTTTAAAAGCTGCAGACTGTTCGTGAGCTCTATGAACAGAGAAGAAAGGAAAGGAAGCGCCTTCTCAGAAGGGAAAAGAGAGAGCATTAGAAGCCCGCGGTCGAAGATGTGGAGAGGTGCTATGACAGGAAAGTTTTATCGAGGAAACGAGGTGCAACAGCTTTCGGACCGAAGCCTACCCGGACCAAAACGGATAACTTGTGTTAGAGTCCCAATTGATGCTGAGAATCTGGAAAGATCATTTCTGCGGTTTTTTAGACGGCGATGACGGCCCAAATCCCGCTGTTAGGCAGAATGTTCCACTCAATGTGGACGATGATGGGCAAGAATTCCGTCCCCCCGACTTAGACGAGGTCAAGATAGGAATATCGAGACTGAATTCAAATAAAGCTGCTGGAGCGGATGGACTATCCGTAGAACTGTTTAAAGCAGCTGGAGATCACCTGGTTGGGCGCATGCACCAGCTCATCTGTAAGATATGGTCGGAGGAAAGCATGCCCGATGAGTGGAATCTCAGCGTCGTCTGTCCGGTCCACAAGGAAGGAGACCCCTTCGACTGCGCCAACTATCGAGAGATTAGTCTCCTTAACATCGCCTACGAGATCCTCTCTGCCGTATTGTATGGACGCCTGAAACTGTTCGTCAACAACCTGCTAAGTCCTTATCAGTGTGGTTTTAGGCCAAGGAAGTGCACCATCGACCAAATCTTGACACTACAGCAGATCCTGGAAAAGACCCAAGAAGGGCAAATCAACACGCACCACCTATTCGTCGATTTTAAGGCCGCGTTTGACAGTGTGCAATGAGACAGTGCCATGTCTAGTTTTGACATTCCCACCAAACTCGTCAGACTGTGTAGGATGACGATGGAGAAGTCTCGCTGCTCCGTCAAGGTCGATTTCGAACTCACCGAGGCTTTCAATGTCAAAAAAGGTTTTAGACAAGGCGACGCACTGTCATGTGACATCTTTAACATCATCCTTGAGGTGAGCGTGAGTAACTCAAAAGTCAGCACCAGAGGCACGATCTTCCAAGCCCCCGCTTAACTGCTGATTTACGCCGACGATATTGATGTGATTGGACCAACACAGCAAGCCATCAATGAGGCGTTTGCTTTAATTGAAGCTGAAGCGGCTTTAAAGGGTTTGGCGGAATGTGTTGTCATAAAGGATTTACGTACAACACCGACGTCTCTGACAGAGCGTACTATTTGGCAGCAGAAGCTTTGAGGCAGTCAAGAATCTCGTCTACCTTGGCTCCGCAGTAAATGGGGGACAACATCGGTACCGAAATCAAACGCAGAATCACTCGTGCTAATCGCTGTTTTTTTGGGGCTCTAGCTGAAATTGAGTAGAAGAGCTCACTCTCGAAGGGCGCAGCTCGCTTTGTATGGCAGTTTGATCATCCCAGTCCTCCTTCACGGCTCGGAATTTGAACCAGAAGTGAATGAGGAAGAGTTCAGTCTTTCGAGAGAAAAACAATTGTTGGTCCTGTTTGCGTTGATGGCGCCTGGAGGAGAAAATTCAAGCACGAACTGAACAGGCTGTAAAGCGGCATCCGCCTGGTCAACTGTCTTCGAGTACAACTCTTCAGATAGGTAGGTTATGTAGAGTGTATGGACACCACTGCCCCGGCCCGAAAAGTCTTCGAATCTGAGTCATTGGGACAACGCAACAGAGGACGGCCTGGCCTAAGGTGGCGCCCACAAGTGGAGAAGGACCTCAGCCAACTTTGAGTGCGCAACTGGATCTTGCTTGCTGGAGAGGCTTGTTGGTTGAAGTTCAGGTCCACTTCGGACTAAAGGTATGGAGCACGCTTTCGTCCTCTCAAGTCTCACAGACGATCTGGTGCATGCTTCCCACCGTAGCACTGCCGTCAGTCTGAAAGAGTTCTAAATGCTAGCTCTCCGAACCTGCGGCTTTGTTCTTCTTCAGCTTTTAAATGGGCAAACTGACGTCTTCAAGATTGTGCGGGAGCTCTACTTCCTCGACTAAAATTTAAATTTCGTCCTTCCCCATCATCCTCTCCTGACCATGCCTATGAAGCAACTCCTGAATGTGATGCTGTGAAACGCGTCCGCACTTCCCTGCCGGACAGTAACAAGATTTCCCTCAAAATTCCGAAGAGCCTGGGTGTCTTTCCCGTTGCCTGCTGCCTAGCTTTTGACTTTTGTTTGTCTCTAGACTCTTCAATATCCCTGAGGTGGGAGGCATGCGAGAGAAGATTTGTTTCTTCCCTTCCTCTTCTCCCTGAGCTGAGAGGTAGCGAGAGAAGATTTGTCGCCTCCCTGTCTATGTTCTTCGTGCGCTGTCTTGGTTTTCCATTGTAGCGCTGTTTTGTATGCCTCTGCTCGCACTCGCCGTCATACCACGGGTTTCTTGTTGGGGGTAAGCTTCGGTTACCTCTTGGATGGCGGAGCGGCAGTGCAATCACATGTTGTCGGGGTATAGCATTGAAGGCTCACACAGGTAAGTCTTCGGCTCCTCGTAGTCTCTGACAATCTCAGGTGTGCTCAGACGTCCAATGTTGAAAATCTCATTCATTTGTTGTTGCAGCCATCTGGCATTGGATAATCGAGCTCTGCCAGGGGCTGCCAGAGAATGGTCAGAGTTGATGGCTGCCCCTCTGAATGACATCCAGGATATTTATCTTATGTCACTAAGTCGGGATTCCTCTTTGATGCCTTATGCCTTATGTGTTCAGTTAGTGTGACAGAGGCTCAGGGCAAGGGTTGAAAGGGTCCATCTCCAGCCAAAAAAAAAAAATATCCCACCAGAGAGAGAGAGAGAAAACGCATCTAACAAGTGTGTGACAAGTGGAACAGTTTTCAATTTGTTCGCCGTAAATGAGCAATTTCCAGAAAATCCATGTTCCCCCACCCTTCTCCACCCCCGCCCTCCCAGGAACAATCACACTCATCATTGAAACTATTTCCAATCGCTTTTGTCAAGCACTCGCCTCTTCAGCATCAAATTGCACATCATTAGACCAGCTTCCGATTGTTATCAAATGTGCTCCGCCCCCCCCCCTCTACCGCCCGGAAATCGTTTCCATAAATAAAATGTTTACAGACGCAACCGACCAATTTGAAGTTGTGAAAAAAGTTTTCTCGCAAAATCCCTGTTACAGCACTTGAACATTTTTAATCCGAAAACTTTGATCGTTTTTTTTTTGTCCGCCCTTCTTGTTCGCCTCCACTCCACTGCGCTGCGTTCCTGCGGAGGCGAGAGTTATTGGTAAATATGTGTGTTTACGTGCTTATGCCCACAAATGACAGTTGTTATGAAAATACTAGCTGAAAACGGCTTAAATGTCGGCAAGGCCGCCACAAACACTCGAAAACTCTCCCTCCCTACACGGCTGTGGCGGAGGTAATTTATGTCCTGCTGCGCTGCAACTCAACCAGGACGAAATGTAATTTAAATGCAAAATTTCTTTCACGCCCCCTCCCGGCCAGCGTCGCGCATCGAGCAACCTCATCCGGCGCCAGCCAGAAGACGGAGCAACACGATTGCCAATGGCAGTCTTCGCCGGGATCAATTTCATGGTTAGTAAAAAGTAAAGTAATTCAAGTTGAAAATTAAATTTGAATATGAATATGGGACGGACGGACCTGTGGCGGTGTTGGGCTGGGAAGGGGTTTAGTCGACGTTTGGTGAGAGGGAAAGTAGTGAGCGTGCCCTGCTTGCGTAGCCATGAAAATAGATTTTTAATTTTATGAGGCTTGCTGAAGGAAAGTTTAATGGGATCCACACAGTGGATGGGCACAGTGATGGGGGAGAGGATCTTTGAGAATGGGGTCATAAGTGCAGGTCACAGGGATGTGTTGTCTCTGAGAAGGACATGTGTGAGCTGGACGGGGAGTCTGTCTTAAAGTTTATCGAGGGGAAACCTTTTTCCAAGATGGCGGCTTTAAGTGGGGGAATTTCTCATGTTTCCAAGGACTTCGTTGGACGCAATGATTATAATTCTCGATGTCGACAGGCTGTCCAATGATCACTACATTTTAGTGGAGTCCCATTGATGGAGATTAAGTGACGGAAGGAGCAGCACTGACTGGAGGATTGGGTAAGTTGGAAGTTTGGACGATTTGTGTTCAGGAAGGCCGAGCTTGGCGTCAAAGCTAAGTCAGGGGCTTTCAATTCAGAATTTTTGTTTCCACCTTCACACATCTTGATGAAGTTGAGGACACTCCCAAAAGCAATAGATCGTGAAAGCAGGTTGCCTAGATACACTTTCTCGAATAGGGTGAGGAGCAGTTTAGTTCACGAGCATCTGAACAGGTTCTTCAAGCAGAAAGGGTTATGCCTTAATTTGGTCACGTTGCACGAATGTCCAAGTCATCACAACGTGGAAGGCATGTGTTGTGTGCGGTAGGAAAGGAAAGACGACCACTTGGCGGACCTTGGACAAGGGGTTCGGTCGAAGTTCAGAAATTCACCTGGTAACGTCTGCCTGTCGGGCTGCGACCTCACTCCCAATGAATATGACGATGCTGCCGATGATGATGATGTCTGCTGCCTAGGGAAACCCCAGTCATGCAAGCAGAGACGTTCAAAGGAAACCACAATTATGAATCACATGTAGGTGCGAGATAACATCACAAATATCATCTTTTAGAAAAGATCGGCTGAAGAACCATCATCTGCAGTCATCCCCGGTCGTCAACACTTGCAAAATATGGTCTGCACCCGTCATTCAACTCTTGCCCCGTTGCCAAAGACAAAGAAACAAAGTTGAAACTGGTCCCTGGACTGACATATAGGGAGCACCACAAACAAAAAATCGTGGTCGCCGTGGCGTAGCGGTAACTGCGTAGACTCACACGCGGAAGGTCTAGGTTCGATTCCCGGATGGGACACCTCGCATTTTTTCACGGCACCACCTCTTTCGAGTTTGCTGACAACACCCAAAGAATATCAATTGTCTATGGAAAGCCTCTCAAATCTCGCCGTTCGGAGTCGGCAAGAAACTGTAGGTCCCTTCTACTCGTGAAAGAACAGTGAAAAGTAGAAACATGAGTAGTTATTGTAGAAGCTAGGCCCTGGTCCCTTGTGGGCTGTAGTGTCACTCAGCTATTATTTACAAAGAATTAACACATCACTCAATACACCCCGCACTGACATATAGGGGGCGCCACTAACACAATCCATTTTATTTTTAGAAAGAACAAATGTTCAAATGGCACCTGTCAAATATTCATGACAATCTGATTATTAGCTTACAAGTTACAGTGCTTCAAGTGACGCTACTTTTGCGATTTTTAAAACGAAGGGAAAAACAGAATTTCGTTTCTCTGCTTTTTGATGGGAAAACATAGCGTTTAAGTGCAGCAATGGCTTGAAATGTGTTCCAGGGACTTTGCTCCATCAAGATGCTGACTTTAAACCGTACAGATCTCAACGATGCTGCTCTGGAAGGCCAATTGAGGTGGTTAAACCAGAAAATGTCAAAAAATCGTTTTGCAAAACCACAAAGTAAAATTGCGTAAGATATCTGACACCTTCTAACCTGAGGCATTGGGACAACGCAACAGAGGACGGCCCAGGATAAGGTGGCGCACACAAGTGGAGAAGGACCTCAACCAACTTGGAGTGCTCAACTGGCGGCAGCTGGCGAGAGATCGTGCTGGCTGGAGAGGCATGTTGGTTGAGGTCCAACCCGGACTGTCCACAAGAAGAAGAAGAAGAAGAAGAATAAGTCGCTGATCAGCAGCCATACAGATTGTAGATGAGTGTCAGCATCATTTCCAGCAGCTCCAAGAGAAGATGAAAGGAAATGTAGAAGACCTTTGTCTAGTCAATGAAGCAGTATTCGCACCCTTGTCTAGTACTGAAGAAGTTGCCTCAGCTGTAACAAAAAGCTGAAGAACAACAAAGCGCCAAGTGTGGATGCCGATGATTATGACAGGTTTCACATAAAACACTCTAGAGAAAGAAGAAGACCCCATATGTCGTGTCTTTTAAAACATCGCCTCTGCAGATGGGTGTCTATGGTCAACATCGCCTACTTGATCTTCTGCAGATGGCTAAATTCTGAATCCTAGCATATGGTTGACGAGCACGATGATCCGTCAATAAGCGTTTGCCGGGATTGAAATGGAAGGCGGCTAAGGTGGCATCTATCCCGAAAAAGCGGACAAAGCGTCACAGTGGACAGCAGAAACTTTCTTGGTGGTCAAGGGCTTCGTCTGCCGCGTACTGAAACAACTATTTGTCGGTGTTATGCTGACTTTAACCGTGGCCGTACAGACACCAACGATGCTGAATGCTCTGGAAGGCCAATTGAGGTGGTTACACCAGAAAACTCGCGTGAGATAGCTGACACCAGATATCCGAAGGCCGTGTGTACACTTCTTGTCCATGAAAATGCTGTTTTCGAAATAGGTGCCGCGTTTGCTCACAATGGACCAAAAACAACAACGTATTGATGATTCTGAGAGCTGTGTGTAGCTGTTTCGCCAGAAGAAAAAGGGACTTTTCGTGTCGGTATGTCACAATGGATGAAACATGGATGTCATGACAATCAGCGGAGTAGACAACAGCCGGTGAACCACGCCCAAAGTGTCCAAATACACAGAGGTTTGGCTGTCAAGGTCATGGCATCCGTATTTTGAGATGCGCACAGACTTTAATTCATCGACTATCTTGAGAAAGGCAAACGGATCAGAAGCGAATACGATGCTCCGTCTCACAAGTCATTGGCTACCACGGCCAAATTGCACGAATTGGGCTTTGAATTGCCTCCGCGCCCACATTATTCTCCAGATCTGGCCCCCAGCGACTTCTACCTCCTACCTTTCAGACCTCAAATAGATGCTCACTGGAAAAGAGGCTCGAATGAGGAGCTGATCGCCGAAACTGAAGCAAATTTTTAAGGCCAAAGATGATCGGTATCGAAATCCAAAGAGCGGCGTTGGACTGGTTGTATCACTCTTGAAGGAAACCATGTTGATGAATGAAGTCAAAATTTGGCCAAAAAAATGCGTTTTCATTGGTTAGTCCCGGGACTTATTGAGAGATGCTATAAGATCGCTCGCAAACTATTTTCGGTCCACGTCCAGTTGTTAAAGTTTTTACTGCTAAGAAAGTTGTCCGAATGAATCGACTTCTAAGTCTCTTCGGGCCGAAGTGGTCTTGCTCCACATCTTAAGCACTGTATCAGTTGACTCTTGACTAGGAACAGCCTTCTCGCCTAAGCATCAACAAGGTAAACCCAACCTTATGTTTCAAATTCAGAAAACAGAGAACATGCCATGGAGAACACACACAGGATTCCTTTTCAGTTCCCCGCATGTTCCAGTTAAGAGATCGTTACAGCGACCGCTCCACATCGCTTGATTCTCCCCCATCGACTTCAACTCATCAGGAGCTATTCCCAAGCGCTATCAGGAAGAAACATGCAGTCAGATCTGAAGAATACGGTGATTGGGGCAGCGGTTCGTAGACTATTTCAAAGAATTTGGTATCTCCACCGTTGTGATGGTAAAAGGAAACTTCGTGTTCGCCGAATGACGGCTCCAGTTCGACCTCGAATACAAGTAGAGCCCTATGTCCGCTTTGCATGTCTCCAGGTAGTCGATGTTGACCACATCTCGTGAACCAAAGAAAACTATAGTCATCACCTGTTTGGCCCATAGGACAGTCTTCGCCTTTATCGCCTGATTCGAATTCTTCATCTACTTCGCCTTCTTCGTCCGCCCAGCCTTTTTCTTCAGCTTCGCCTTCTTCTTCTGCGTCTCCTTCGCCTTCTTCGTCTCCTTCGTCTTCTTCGCCTGACCCGCCTTCTTCCTCTGCTTCTCCTTCTTCTGTCTTCCTTCGACTGTTCTTTGGATCTCTGGTGTGTACCCGTGGAACCATGTTTCGTCGACGAATAGAGTCAAATAAAGTCAAACACTGCTCTGCACTGGCGTCATGGTAGCGGTTGTCGTCCGGACTGAACAAACGTGACACCTGTCGCACAGGCAGCTCTCCGACATCCAATATTTCAGGAAGGATATGATCCAGGCTTTTGAGATGTCTTCTGTCTTCTCAGCTACCTCGTGCACCCTCAATCCGCGGCAGTACGTGATCGGGAACTTGGTCATGTTTGCCTCCGTGTTAGCCGTTGTGCGACGTGTGGCTCGTCCTCATGGAAGGAGACGAGTTACACAGCATTAGAAGTGCTCCTCTTTTAACGAAGAAATTGAATCATCGGCCGTAGTGCTCGTTTTTTTAAACTCCACGGCCACGCCCGCTTGCTTCTTGAGTCAGTGTCGTTGACTCCTTGACACAGCGCTGCTCCAGCTTCTCCAAACCGCCTAAAAGTGTTTTCTGGGGTTTGTGTGAGTAGGTCCCCGTGACCACATTCGACGAAATTTTCTGACTGGCTTTTGACTCTTTCAAGATGGGAGACAGAAAGAAATCAGAAGGGACCAAATTTGGATAAGACGGTAGACGGGGCAACAAGTCGAAGTTAAACTCAACTTAACTCAATTTGACCATGGCAACTGCGGAGTGGATGGTGGAAGGTATTGTAGACACCATAAGACCCCCAAAAGGCTAGAGGACATGTGTAGAGTAGGTAAGTAATTCACTGTTCTCCATTTTGACCCCAATTCGGCCTCACATCAGCCCAAAAATGCAGAAGAGTAGAGCTCTCTGACCGTTTTCAAAATATCTTAGGTTGTCGGTGTAGGAGTCCCAGAATAATCACTGCCAGCACCTTTCTGGTCGATAGGAGAGACTTCGCCTGTTGCGGACACCTTTATCCGGGTCAAGAGCGGTGTCCGGTTGTTCCCTGGTCTCTGGTGTGCACCAGGAGATCCAATTTTCATTGAAATTGGAACTCCTTTGGATTTTGATTGTTGTTCTAGTCCAGGAGACGTGGAGCCCATAGCGCATGCAGCCTTCTCATGTCCACTACTCCTTCAGTCATTCGTCTTGTGATTCCCTCACCACGGTGGCCATCATCTGTTTGACCTTAAGTCTTGGTCTTCGTTGAAGCACGTTTGCTGGGTGAATTCCACTGTTCGGATTGTTCCGGGCGATTGTCTCTGGCGTACCAGGGGGTTCCATGTTTCTTCGTCGATTGGGAAACGATGCCGAGACTCATTCAGATTTGGCCTTAACCACGTCAATCATCTCGCAGACATGGGTGCCCACTCCGTCCCCTACCTCGCGCATCTTCAATCGGCAGTCGACCAGTGCATTATGATGGAGTTTCCTCTCAAGTCATGCTCTCTTTTCGGGGCATTGGGGCGTTCTCATTGGAAATATTTTTACGTGCGACCACTCATGAAATAAATTTTTTGATGGCAGATCCTCCGTGTCTTAGGTCATCTCTTCGGCCTTCATCTTTTTGGCTCCACGCTGTGAGTTGCCCGCAGTTGCCAGGCGATTCATCAGAAGCGGTCCTCACCGCTTTGCAAAACCTGACTCCGTGTCAAAGTCCTTCTCAAGCCTCAAGCATCATTCAAAGTGCCTCGAAACGCAGCGGAATTTACCCGCACAGTCGTCAGAGAACTTTCAAAATCCACTTGAAAACCAACTCAAATCGTCTTACGGAAGAGGCGCTCCAACAACCCCCATCTCTCATCCGATTAAATATCGAATAATTTATGAGCTCCCCTCTGCGTCACATCCTCGACGCGACTCAAGACACCTTCACTTGATAATTCAATCGGTGCTTCCTAGTGCGCCACCCCAACTCATCTTCGATTTCGAGCACCCTCTGGCGGTTGTGCCCCGCCTCCGTGGCGTGGAACCCACCATCTGCGTGTAGTTGGGGGGAAGGGGCCGCTCTGCTGAATGACTAAATAATTTGATGCGCCTTGTTGTTTTTTGTTTTGACAATATCCTTGTCGTTAATTAGTCAGGCCAGGGAGGCGGTGAGGAGATGGGGTGGATGGTAGGGGTTAGTTGAATTGAGTTATGAGAGCGGATGTGGTGCGGGGCATGGCATCTATTAGAACGGAATTATTGAACAGGATAACGAATGTGGTGGCTGATGTATCCTGTTCGAGTTTTATGAATTATTTAAGATGTGATTTGCCTTGTGGTCGAAGGGTTGGGTGGGACCGGTTTATGCATAGGGTAAGAGGCAATATTACGTCACTACTTGCTGAGGGCATCCGCTGGAAGACACGGTTGCCAGAAGATGTTTCCACTTCAGCTTGACACGACATTCGCGGCAAACATCGCTCTCTGGTGTTCACGCTTGTAAATCCATTGATTGAAAACTTCACTCACTATCCGCTGCATCAAAACAAACTCTAATCTGCTGCTAAGAGCAACCACGTATCCAACTTCCATGACAACCCAAACAAGGGTTTTTGAAAATGCGGTTGATAGAGCTCGCAAGCGCTGTGACCCTGCAAAACTCTCCAACCCACCTTGCCCCGAACGCGAATCAGCGTTGCCTAGTAAACAACGTCACATCGTTTAATCGATACTCTTACTTTTCGCTTCACATTTCCCCTCAGAGCCTCAGCAGAGAAAGTTTAGAAATCCCAAGCCATGTCCATGTTCGAGAACCCAGACAGCATTTTGTTGCTTCAGAAGCTGCTCCAGCCGCACCGAGGCGACAATTCCAGCTCGGAATCGGACGATGACACCCCAGCATCGCACAGCAAGTTCAGTAAGTCCCCTTCTCTCTCTCTCTCTCGAGACAACCTCTAAGCCACACTCATCCCTTCAGCTCCATCACAAATCGGTCCAAAATACGAGCCAAAGAAAGGCAAGCCCAAGAACCCCAATGAACCGGTGGTCGAGGAGAAACCAAAGAAAAACCCCAACATCGAGGAATGGCTGGCAGAGCAGGAGAAGGAGGACAGTGATCTCCTGGAGACCCGGAAGCGACCAGAATACACCATCACATACAAACAGGCAGTCGGCACGGAAGACGTTTTCCTTCAGGTAAGCGCATAGACCTCCATTTGTGTCCTCAATCTGATCGCCTGCCACCCCCCTCCCGCCAGATGGGCAACAAGACAAGTTCGTCGAGCAGCTGTGAGGACATGGTCATCGAGATTCAACTGCCCGATGAGACTGTCGCTGTCCACGAAATGGGCATCTCGGTCACGACCAAGGAGATCGACTTGTCGACACCGGTCTACAGGCTGAAGCTGCCACTCATGCATCCCATCAATCCGGACAGGAGCTCGGCCAAGTACTTCGCGGAGAAGAAGACCCTCTGTCTGACGTGCCGCATGAACCGCGAGTATGATTTTGTGAATTTTTAAAAAAAACTCTTCTGTGAGAATGAAATAAATGATGGAGTGAGAGAAGCGATGTAGTGGAGTGGGGTGGACGAGGGGCGGGGAGAACACGGAGTCTAATCAAATCTTATGCGAAGATGTTCAGGTGGGTAGATTCAGGCGGTCTTCAGTGGCATGTTTATACTGTCAAGCCAAGGGAGGACGGTCCAGTTGGAGGTGTTCAAGAGTGAGTGTGTTTCCTAGGTGTCCTCAGTTTGCTCATGGTAACGTCAAGCGGGTGTATGAAAGGCGAACCAGGAATCATTCGAGGGACTCGCAGCCTGTTTGTGTGTTCAACTACCAGGCCAAGGCCATTTCTGAATTGACAGCGTCGACACTGTGAGCTGGTGACTGTGGGGCACCATCAGTGATATGATTTGTTCCCAGCACAAGTCCTTGAGGTTTGTCTCCTCCGGTGGCGTGGTCATAGGGAGGAATTATACATCTCCTAGGAAAAAGGACTCTTTTCGCCTTTTAGCCTTGATACCAAAACCATCACCCTGTGACCATTTATCAGACGAAAACGCCTCTTTTCTTTTGGATGCAAATGAATTCAACGATGTCCTTACGCAACTCGTTTCCTTTCTTGGCGAACCTTCATTTTCAGTCGTGGGTAGAACCAAAGAAGCTGCCCGGTCACCACCTAGAACGAACCCATCCTTTGACAACGAGCGCTGACAGGCGCAAGCAACCGGCCTGTAAGCCTACACGGCAAAGCTACATCAAAGAACGAGAGCTGTTCGTGAGGTCTACACAAAGAAAAGAAGGAAAGGGAACCGACTTCTGGGAAGGAAAAAAGAGGGCAGGGAGGGAGAGGTTCTATGACAGGAAAGTTTTATCAAAGAAACGACGTGAAACAGATATCCGGTGAATACAGGGTTCAGACCGAAGCCTACCGGGATCAAAACGGAGAACTCGTGGTAAAGTCCCAATTGATGCTGAGAATCTGGAAAGATCATTTCTGCAGACTCTTAAACGGCAATAACGGCCCAAATCCCGCTGTTAGGCAGAATGTTCCATGAAAGAGAAGAATTCCGTCCCCCAGACTTAGGCGAGGTCAAGAGAGCAATATCGAGACTGAAGTCGAACAAAGCTGCTGGAGGGGATGGACTATTCGCAGAACTGTTTAAAGCAGCTGGAGATGACCTGGTTGAGCGCATGCACCAGCTCATCTGTAGGATATGGTCGGAGGAAAGCATGGCCGATGAGTGGAATCTCAGAGTCGTTTGTCCACAAGAAAGGAGACCCCTTCGACTGCGCCAACTATTGAGAGATTAGTCTCCTTAACATCGCCTACGAGATCCTCTCTGCCGTATTGTATGGACGCCTGAAGCCATTCGTCAACAACCTGCTAAGTCCTTATCAGTGTGGTTTTAGGCCAAGGAAGTGCACCATCGACCAAATCTTCGCACTACGGCAGATCCTGGAAAAGACCCAAGAAGGGCAAATCAACACACACCACCTATTCGTCGATTTCAAGGCCGCGTTTGACAGTGTGCAAGGAGACAGTGCCATGTCTAGTTCTGACATTCCTACCAAACTCGTCAGATTGTATAGGATGCCGATGGGGAACTGTCGCTGTTCCGTCAAGGTCAGTAACGAGCTCACCAGACCTTCAACGTCGAAAAAGGTTTTAGATAAGGCGACGCGCTCTTATGTGACTTCTTTAACATCACTCTTGAGAAGATCGTGAGTAACTCACAAGTTAACACCAGAGGCACGATCTTCCAAACCACCGCTCAACTGCTGGCTTATGTTAACGACATTGATGTGATTGGATCAACACAACGAGCCGTCAATGCCGCGTTTGCTGGCATTGAAGCGGAAGCGGCTAAAATGCACGAGAAGGTGCATGCTGCCAGAGCATGTGTTGTCATCAAGGAAGGACACACAACACCGACTTCTCGGACAGAGAGTCACACTAGGCAGCAGATAATTCGAGGTAGTCAAGGACCTCGGCTCCGCAGTAAATGGGGACGACAACATCGGTACAAGCGCAGAGTCAATCCTGCTAATCGCTGTTTCTTTGGGCTCAAGAGGCGATTGAGGAATAGAACCCTCTCTCGGACAAAACTGGCTTTGAATAACAGCTTGATCATCCCAGTCCTACTCTATGGCGTGGAAACCTGAACGTTACTAATAGCGGATGGATTTTTGAGAGAAAAGTTCTATGTGCGATATTTGGTCCTGTTTGCGTAGATGGCATCTGGGGGAGAAGACTTAACAACAAACTCTATAGGCCGTACGGCGGCATTGCGTAGTCAAGCGTCTTCGACGCTTTTGAATTTTCATGAGTTCTAGGCCTTCGGCGTTTAGACAACGAAAGAGTGGGAGCGTGAAATTTGGTCGAAAATGTTTTGGGATTTCGGCGGGAAAAGAGAGCCCGAAAGTTAGACTCTGCGAAGAGAAGCGTCTAATGATGACAAGGAAGGGGAAGCCATCAAGTATGCAAAGGCTGGGAAAGGTGGCAAGTCATCATCATGTCGCTGTGACCTCTTCGAGTTAAGCCTTTGATCAAAATTTAAGTTTGACAAAATTTAGGCATTTCGGAGGAGGTCTTTTGATTTCCATTTTCTGACGTCGGTCGCACATGCCTGGCTTAGCCTCACAGCCGGATGGCGCCTCTCCTTACAGTCTTGTGTAACATTGCCGTAGATGGTCAAAAATTGAGAAGAATTGAACAGAGTTGAAAGGACCTGTCGACGGCCTAGACTAAGGTGGCGCACACAAGTGGAGAAGGACCTCATCGAACTTGAAGTGCGCAACTGGCGGCAGCTGGCAAAAGACCGTGATGGCTGGAGAGGCTTGTTGGTTGAGACCCGGACTGTAGCTCTAAACAAACAAAAAAAAGATGTTTTTGTATCCCTCTTGTTGATTGATGGTCTTACGCCTTGACTGGGTATTGGGGCACTTCCAGATAATGTGCTCTTCGAACTTTCTCACGATTTCTGAACTTCGTTCTTTTGGTCGTCTAACAAACTTATGTAATAGTCCAGGTGCCCTTGAATGGTTTGAATCTTTGCTGCAGCCACTATCCCTTATGGTGGCAGTTGAAGTTGTTGCTTTCAGTTGTCAAATCGAAGATCCCCGCTATCCACGAACACTCGATCCTTACAGTCTTTCCCTCCTTTTCGATACCGAAGGCTGGATTACAAAGATAGCCATGCCTAGAGGGTTGTTACCCTTGCGCCCAAGGTGACCAATCCGTGGTAGACGGTGGGTCCTTGCCTTCTGGACCGCATTCACCTCAGATTTCACAGTTTTGCCTTCTTCTGCAGGGAGGAGGATCCTCAATTTTTTTGCTCTTGAATCCTTGACTTCAACTACAATCATCCATCAACATCCCTCCACCCACTTCACATACGAGTGTGTGGTGCGCTCAAACTGTTCGCACGACAAGTCGATTACTTTTCACTTTGAAGCGTCGCTCGACGGTAAATCTTCCGTTGAAACACTTTAAATATCCCTCCCCAGCCGACGCGCAGCACTTGTCAGTTTGGTCACGTCCAAAGTTCACAGAGACACACACACACACAGCAGCCATAAACTCAGCCTCATCCTGCTCCCGCTCCCAGTCGCCGAGGAGGCCTTCTCCTGCGATGATTAATATCACAATTGGGAATTTCGCCAGATACTCTCATGGCTTGACGCGTAATACGGAGATTGTCTGCCGGATGCCGGGTGGGATGCGGACGCGAACGGCCACCGGAAGAGCGAAGGAAAACAACGCCCGAGGCGTTGACATGTGAAAATGACAAAATGTTTCAACAAAATGAGCGCAAGGCGTCGAGGAGCAACAACAAAAAAAACATCCCAAACTAAATCGCAAAAAAAGGGAGGAAGGATATTATTTACTACCCACTCGGTGATGTATGGCGATGGTGGTGGTGGACGAAATCTAGGGCAAGGTTTGATGTTGACGATGGATTGCAATATCCCCCCCCCGAACCGGAGGCCGGGGAACGTTAATATGTTGTGTGGTAACGGCAACGTTGGGGAGGGGGGGAGGGGGATGAAGCTGGTGAGATTGTAAGCGCCTACGGCGGCGACTTGGTCGTGTGTGAGTTTCTTGGGGACTTCTGATGCCGTGTGCGGAGAGAGAGAGAACCTTAAAGGGCCAAGAGATACACTTCCTTAAAGTGAGAGCATTTTTTTTGAAGACTTTCAGTCAAGTGAGGATGGAATAAAGTTGAAAGAAGCTGGACTCGTGGTCCTTCTTCTTCTCTTTCAGTGGTTTCAAACTGGCTTCATATGTTCATTGGACACATTCTTCAAATAGTTTGAGTCCTCCTGCTTCACCGTTGTTTACAAAATGGATTTTTCGACCGGCGAACCGACTGAGTGTCTTCTCTTTGCCAGATTATGATTGAAATCAAGGTCGCCAGGGCCACCTCGTGCACCAGATTTGATGGAAGCGAAGACGACTGTGCCGTGTCAGAGATTCTTGAATCTGGCGGTAAGATATGGCCAGGAATCACGCGAAGTCAAGAATCTTTATATTTCCCAAAACTTCAGATTTCTCTGAAGCTCTGTGATCTTGTGTAGACCATGGTCATAGGGCCACAGCACAGTCATTCGCTACCTCCGTTTTTGAGTCACTAGATGGCGTTGCTGTGCATAACTCTGAAGGCACAAATCTGTCAAATGAATTCTGTCTCCACTGTGTCTTCTGTAGGTCCTGAAGTGGATGTAACAGCTTAAGCGGAGCCATGGGAGACCAGAAGCCTGTTGAACTTCGATTCTAGCCAGACTGTGGGGTAGGCTCCTGACTGTGGGATTGTCAAGCTACCTGTGGGGCTTAAGATCCAACATCATGGACAGAGACGAGGTTAGTGTGTCTGAAGCGGATTGACTGCCTCTGCCCAGCCGGGAAGGGGACTTTCCCGTTTCAGTGTTTAGTTGCATTCGCAATCGGGTGCTGCAGTCCAAAGAGCGGTTGAGGTGTTAGACTTGCTATGTAGCTCCCTACCATTGTGGAGAGATTATTCTTCAAACATGAACTTAGCTTGGTACCACTTTCATCAAGGCACTTGATTACATCAATCCAAGTCCCACATCTGTGTCATTTGTTGCTCGTGCAACAAGCCTCTCCAGCTGGCGCGATCTTTTGTCAACTTCTCGTCAAGTTGGTTGAGGACCTCTGCCATTTGGGTGCGCCATCTCAGACGAGGTCGTTCTCTGTTGCGTTGTCGGAGTCAAAGACTCTCCGAGCTGGAGCTGTGTCTTCCACCCTTCTTGGGCGCTGAATCCATAGACGCTTGGAGAGGATTATGTTCAACTCGTCCAATTCATGGTTGAATCCTCTCCTTTCCTTCAAGAACCATCAACGCAGACAGGGCCAAAGATTGAACAGAGAACTTCTCTCAAACAGACTTCTTTTTCTACTCTTGAGATTGTCCAGGCGCCAAATAGACCAGGAGCAGGAATGACATGAACTCCAAATACTCCTAAAATATTGAAAAGGACATACATTTTCAAATTGTATCACTAGATGTCAACACGTCTACCTCTGGTGCCGATAATGTCCTTCAGACGAACGAAGGAAGCTGTGGCTCAGTGGTATTGTGGCCCGTTCCCGGGGAAGTGTTTGTTTGAAGTGGTCCTCTCGGTGTCAACCTTCGCCTTCAAAATACAGCAGACAGAGAAATCAAACGGATTTCCATCCGGAGAATATGCAATCCATTGCGTCGATGAAATGAGAGTGGAACCATGTTTTTGAACAAATTTTGGTTGACGCTCGATTTTTGCAACGGTGCCGAGTCTTGTTGTCTCCTAGGAAAATGTTTGTTTGCCCAAAGCTTCACTGCTCAGCCTCTGAGTCACTTTCACGGTGTACCGCGGCGTTCATTTTGACGGCACGGTTCAAAAACACGAGCGGAGAGTGACCATCGACGGTTATGGTAGTCCAAACCATCACCATTGGTCCCCACCTCGGGACTACCCGCGTGTTTGGTTAGGGCTTCCGTCGACGGTTGAGTCTCCCGACATCACAACCAGGGATGAAATGACTCTCCAGGGTGCAGGCTGACCAAGTGCAAGCTACCAAACGTTAGCCAGAAATCCGAGGCTCCTCTGTTATCTCTAGACAGGACAGACTGCAGACGACTTGTTGGTGTACAAACGCACCACTTCACCTTTGCTAAACACATAAGTCTGCTTGGGCTTAGTGATGACAGCCTTTGCGACGCCTGTGGAGAAGTTGACGACACTTTAGAGCACTTTCTCTGTCAATGTCCCGCCATTGCTAGATCAGGTGGCAGCTTCTTGGCGCTGACGTGGTGAAAACCTTGTCTCTCCGTCACAGAAGTGCTTCCGTGGTCTACCTTCGGAAGACCAAGAAATTTCATTTAATGCAGGTCACTGCCAGCTTTCGAATATGAGCGCTCCAGTGCAGTGTTCCCCAACGTCCAACAAAATAAAAAAAAAAATCACCATCGGCGCTGTCTGCTTTCTAGTGGCCATCTGAAGGTGGAAACTTTCGAAAGACTTCTCTGACAAGAAAACTCGGTAATTTTGCTTGTTGATACATTGCTCGATAACAAATGGCAACTCATCGGAGAAAACCAAATTTGCAAGTCACCATTTGGCTTGGTTTGAGCTCAAGTTCATTTTTCAGTATGTGTTGCATTCGTTTTGTCCGGTTATGTCGCACCACGCTAATAAACACGCGATGCACCGTGCAGTTCGGCTCGAGGACATCTGAGCCGTTTGAAACATGCACCGGATTTCGGCGAGGCGATGCGCTGTCGTGTGACTTCTTCAATTTGGTACTGGAGAAGATAGTGCGGCGGGCCAAGGTAAACACGGAAGGC
The DNA here is from genome assembly GCA_944738645.1 of Eristalinus sepulchralis. Taxonomy (NCBI): domain Eukaryota; kingdom Metazoa; phylum Arthropoda; class Insecta; order Diptera; family Syrphidae; genus Eristalinus; species Eristalinus sepulchralis. Next base: position 67,298,130 of record OX122883.1, read on the forward strand.
ACTATCTTCTACAAAACAGTCCAGCTGTTAGGATATGCGGACGACATCGATATCGTCGCGCGTTCCCAACGTGTCGTAGCGGAGAATTTTGCGGCAACTGAAAAAGAGACGAATCGAGCTGGTCTTAAGATCAACGAGGGGAAAACAAAGTACATGCTGTTGACTACAAAACGTTCCGTCACACAACACCTAAGACAAAATGTAAGAATCGACAACTATATCTTTCAGGTAGTAAAGGAGTTTGTTTACCTCGGGGCAAACGTTAACTCCACAAATGACATCACAGTGGAGATCCGACGTAGAACCACCCTTGGCAACCGATGCTACTTCGGTTTGTCGAAACAACTGGGGTCAAAACTCCTGACTCGAAGGACCAAAGTCATGCTCTACAAGACCCTTATACTGCCAGTCCTGCTTTATGGAGCTGAAAGCTGGACGATAAGCAAGTCTGCAGAGCTGATTCTTGGTGCCGTCGAAAGCAAAATTCTACGTCGGATACATGGTCCCGTCTGCGAGGAAGGTGAATGGAGGAGCAGACATAACCGCGAAATCTACGACTGTGGATGTAGTCCGGAAGGCAAAAATCCGTCAACTACACTGACTCGGCCACATCGATGGACAGCAACGCTCCAGTGAAGAGGGTCTTCGAATCTGAGCCTCCTGGTTCGAGAAGAAGAGGACGGCCGAACCTCCGGTATAGAGACCAAGTCATCGCGGACGTAAGACAGCTTGGCCTTGATGACTGGAAGCAGCGTGCCCAGGACCGTCAGCGATGGAAGGCAGCAATTGCTCAGGCTCTGACCCTTCATGGGTCGCCGGCCTGATAAACAAACAAACATGTTGCATTCGTTTCAGCAATGTGTTGAACTCACGAGCAACTTTTCTTCCACATGGACGTGGATTTCGCCCAATTGGAGTCCTCACTTTCCGAACCCTTTCTGCGGATGTTGGAGTTTTTCTATTCCCACCTCCTTGGCGTTTTGAAACGCTGGCAGTATGACGGTAACAAGCTATGGTTCGAGACACAAATAATTTATTCACGTTGAGGTGGTAATGGGCTCTATCGGTAGCTTACAAGTCACTCAGTAAGTCCCGGGACTAACCAATGAAAACACATTTTCTAGTCAAAGGTTGACTTCATTCATCAACATGGTTTCCTTCAAGAGTGATACAACCAGTCCAACGCCGCTCTTTCGATTTCGATACCGATTATCTTTGGCCTCAAAATTTGCTTCAGTTTCGGCGATCACCTCCTCAATCGACCCATATTCCTTTCCGGGGAGCATTATTTTGTGGTCTGAAAGGTAGAAGGTAGAAGTCGCTGGAGGCCAGATCTGGAGAATAGTGTGGGCGCGGAGGCAACTCAAAGCCCAATTCGTGCCATTTGGCCGTGGTAGCCAATGACTTGTGACACAGAGCATCGTATTCGCTTCTGATCCGTTTGCCTTTCTCAAGATAGTCGATGAATAAAATTCCGTGCGCATCCCGAAATACGGATGCCATGACGTTGCTAGCCGACCTTTGTGTTTTTGGACACTTTGGGCATGGTTCACCGACTGCTGTCCACCCCCGCTGACTGCCGATTTGACTCTGGAGAGTGGTGGTGGATCCATTTGGGCGAAACAGCTCCAAACAGCCATCAGAATCATCGACATGTTGTTGTTTCTGGTCCATTGTTAGCAAACGCGGCACCCATGTCGAAAACAGCTTTCTCGTGGGCACATGGTGTACACACTGCCTGTGAGGTGTCAGCTTCTTCTTCTTCTTCTTGTGGCGCTACAGTCCGAGGTGGACCTGGGCCTCAACCAACATGCTTCTCCAGTCAGCCAGTTGCGCACTCCAAGTTGGTTGAGATCCTTCTGCACTTGTGTGCGCCACCGTAGCCTAGGCTGTTGCGTTGTCCCAATGGCTCAGATTCGAAGGTATCAGCTACCTCACGCAGTTTCACTTTGCGGTTTTCCAAAACGATGTTTTTTACGTTTTCTGGTGTAACCATCTCAATTGGCCTTCCAGAGCATTCAGCATCGTTGGTGTCTGTACGGCCACGGTTAAAGTCAGCATAACACCGAAAAAAAGTTGTTTCAGTACGCGGCAAACGAAGCCCTTGACCATTGAGAAAGTTTCTGCTGTCCACCTGTGACGCTTTGTCCGCTTTTTCGGGATAAATGCCACCTTAGCCGGCTTCCATTTCAATCCCGGCAAACGCTTTATTGACGGATCATCGTGCTCGTCAACCATATGCCAGGATTCTGAACTCAACCATCTGCAGAAGATCGTGTAGGCGATGTTGACAATGTTGACACCCATCTGCAGAGGCGATGTTTTAAAAGACACGGCATATGGGGCATTCTTCTTACTCTAGAGTGTTTTGTGTGAAACCTGTCTTAATCATCGACACCCACACTTGGCGCTTTGTTGTTCTTCAGCTATTCTCACAGCTGAGGCAACTTCTTAAATGCTAGACAAGGGTGCGAATACTACTTCATTGAGTGGACAAAGGTCTTCTACATTTCCTTTCACCTTCTCTTGGAGCTGCTGGAAATGGTGCTGACACTTATCTACAATCTGTATGGCTGCTGATCAGCGACTTATTCTTCTTTTTCTTCCTCTTCTTCTTCATTTTTTTTCTTCTTCTTCTTCTTGTGGTGCTACAGTCCGAGGTGGACCTGGGCCTCAACCAACATGCTTCTCCAGTCAGCCAGTTGCGCACTCCAAGTTGGTTGAGATCCTTCTGCACTTGTGTGCGCCACCGTAGCCTAGGCTGTTGCGTTGTCCCAATGGCTCAGATTCGAAGGTATCAGCTACCTCACGCAGTTTCACTTTGCGGTTTTCCAAAACGATGTTTTTTACGTTTTCTGGTGTAACCATCTCAATTGGCCTTCCAGAGCATTCAGCATCGTTGGTGTCTGTACGGCCACGGTTAAAGTCAGCATAACACCGACAAATAGTTGTTTCAGTACGCGGCAGACGAAGCCCTTGACCACCGAGAAAGTTTCTGCTGTCCACTGTGACGCTTTGTCCGCTTTTTCGGGATAAATGCCACCTTAGCCGCCTTCCATTTCAATCCCGGTAAACGCTTTATTGACGGATCATCGTGCTCGTCGACCACATACCAGGATTCTGAATTCAGCCATCTGCAGAAGATCGTGTAGGCGATGTTGACAATGTTGACACCCATCTGCAGAGGCGATGTTTTAAAAGACACGGCATATGGGGCATTCTTCTTACTCTAGAGTGTTTTGTGTGAAACCTGTCTTAATCATCGACACCCACACTTGGCGCTTTGTTGTTCTTCAGCTATTCTCACAGCTGAGGCAACTTCTTAAATGCTAGACAAGGGTGCGAATACTACTTCATTGAGTGGACAAAGGTCTTCTACATTTCCTTTCACCTTCTCTTGGAGCTGCTGGAAATGGTGCTGACACTTATCTACAATCTGTATGGCTGCTGATCAGCGACTTATTCTTCTTTTTCTTCCTCTTCTTCTTCATTTTTTTTCTTCTTCTTCTTCTTGTGGTGCTACAGTCCGAGGTGGACCTGGGCCTCAACCAACGTGCCTCTCCAGCCAGCACGATCTTTCGCCAGCTGCTGCCAGTTGAGCACTTCAAGTTGGTTGAGGTCCTTCTGCGCATGTGTACGTCACCATAGCCTAGGCCGTCCTCTGTTGCGTTGTCCTAATGGCTCAGATTCGAAGACTCAGCAACAACTAATTGCCTTCGAAAAGGGCACTTCTAGCTCTTTTTCTTCTTCTAATTTGTTTGGCCATCAGACAGTAGGTATTCTGTGGGGACTTCCTGGCATGACGTAGGCGCTTGGGCATGAAGTAGGCGTACATAGTAGATCCTGACAATATCCGGTGGACAAACGTGTTCAATGTCTTGTGGCTATTACATCATACTTCGCCTCAGTCTTGTACCGAATCCTGCTTCGAGAAGAAAGTCTACGCTTGCCCCTCTGGCTGCTCCAAACATGTCACGCGTCAGTGAGCAAGTTGCTCGGCGGTCCTACCGTTTCATCTCCATCGGCTTCTCTGCCGCCGTCATTCATCGCACGACTAAGACTACCTTAACGTCACGCAGAACCCCTCATGAGTGTGAAAGCCATTAACTCCGCGTCATAACGAATTCCTTCAAAAATGTCAATTTCATGCCTCCTACCCGTCTCCCCTCCCTCGCCACACTAAATCGATGCAATCAACAGACTGCAACGATGACCATAAATTGTCGTCCCCCCCTCCCCCCAACCCACAGCAACCGTCGTTTACTGCAATCAGCCCTGTTCGATTTCACAACAATAATTATGCAAATCCCGTGCACTAAACTCCGTCGATTACCACACGGACTGTTGTCAAATAAATTCCAGCGGAGATGACGAACCACCTGTTCGAGCAGCGGGCAGCGTCTGCTCGGGATTCAAGTTTATGCAAATCGATGGTCTGCGACGTTAATTGCGGCGTCCCGACCGAGATTGGACTTAAGCTCCTCGCTGCAATTACGCACAGTGACCAAGGCGGCGTGCGAAGGAGCGCTCCGGGACGGTGTTCCTAGGGGAAATTGGTTTCGCCGACGTTAAGTCCAATTAACAGACTCTCGACATCGATTACATCATTTATTCTTGGAGCTTCCTGGTCGACGGAGGACTGGTTTGACCAGGACACTTCTAGGCATTCTCATTCGACTTCAATTGGGAGTCAATGATGAGCTGATGTGGAGGACAGAAGAGCTGGATGGCGGGCTGGAGGGCAGCAGGGCTGGAGGACAGCAGGGCTGGTGGACAGCAGGGCTGGAGGAGAGCGTTGCTGGAGAACAGCGGGGCTGGAGGACAGCTGGGCTGGAGGACAGCAGGGCTGGAGGACAGCAGGGCTAGAGGATAGCAGGGCTAGAGGACAGCAGGGCCAGAGGACAGCAGGGTTGGAGAACAGCAGAGCTTGAGGACAGCAGAGCTTGAGGACAGCTGGGCTGGAGGACAGCAGAGGTGGGGGACAGCAGGGCTGGAGGACAGCAGGGCTAGAGGACAGCAGGGCTGGAGGACAGCAGGGCTAGAGGACAGCAGGGCTGGAGGACAGCAGGGCTGGAGGATAGCAGGGCTGGAGGACAGCAGAGCTTGAGGACAGCAGATCTGTTTGACAGCGGAGCTGAATGAGTTGGAAGGTTAAGGTCGAAGTCAGCTCGTCCCTGAGCGCACTACGAGTGGACATACATTTCAAAAGACCTTGAACGCGGCAACTCATGCGCACTCTACAAAAAAAGTCACTCCAACGACAACTTGCACCTCCACGTTCCCTGTGTCCCACACACAAACCCATCCACTCCCCCTCCCCCACCACTAAGTCAACACAAAGTGTTCAAATCACTCTTGAACCACAAAAGTCCTCCTCAAACCCATCACCTAAAATTCCAAGAACATTCATTCTTCAGCCAAAATCCTCCAGCTGATCCCAATCAGCTCCGTCGCAAGTGTTTAACAGGATCTCAACCGGATTCCCTGCCGACGAACTCAAGGCCGAATACCTCATCTTGACGTAAGCTACTCAATCAAGCACTCGACCCCCGACCGCCGCTCGATGAGGAACATCAAACACAGTCCCCGCCCAGAACACAGAAAAATCAATCCACACACACCCAGCCACATCCTCCTCCCCGTACACATTGTGTGTGGTCACGAGAGGAAGACGGGAGATTCCTTGGCAGAAATTTAATATCAGTCAGGAGGCTGCCGCCGCAGGCATCCACCCGTGCACACGTTCGACTAATTGATGGATGGTTCCTTGCAAGGGTTACACGGGACTTCAGGTGAAAGGAATTTTCATGGGCACTCTCTCTTTCTCGGAACTGGCAACCGGGCGGCGGTGTGCGGTGGTGGCCAGGCGAATCCGAGTCAACGAGGCATTTGAAGTTGCCTCGAGTAGCACTCGCCGACCCTGTAATCGAATCGATCGATTGTTTGCCCTAATCTCGAGCCACTGCACTCGAGGCCGAATGAATTCGGTGTCCGGTGGGCTCACGGCTGATTGAATTGTTTTCAAGGAAACCCGGAATTCCTTTGACTCACATGGCGGCCGACCCGTCTACGACCGCAAATTCAATTATCTCACTTCGATTGATTTCGAATCCCGTCCTGGTGGCCTGGGCGCACATTAGTCCCGATTAATTGGTTGATTGACGGAGCCGGTGGTGACTAATTAAATCGCAAAATTAATTGACCTTAATAAGCGGGGAGAACGAGCGGTGACCGATGAAGGACGAGAGACGAGCGATATGAGGCGGACGACTAAAGGAGCGAAACATGACGTCAACGACAAACGAGAGGAATGACAAACTAGACGAACGAGATGAGCGACAAACGTGAGAAACGAAAAATAAGTTGAACGACAAACGCAGCGGACTACAAACTGAAGGAACAATAAACACCGTGGGTCACACTCGGGATGAAGAACAAACGAGGGAACGATGAGCTAGTTAAGTGGCGAATGACGACAACTACAAACAAGATGAGCGACAAATGCGGTGAACGACAAATGAAGCGGCCGACGCACTAAATCAGCGAAACATGACGCTGACGACAAACGAAAGGGATGCGATTTAGACGAGCGGCAGATGACGGCAATAACAGACAGCCATGTTAAACGACAAGCGAGATAAACGATAAGCGAGTTGGAGGACAAGGGAGTTGAACGACAAACGAATTGAAGGACAAGCGAGTTGAACGACAAGCGAATTGAAGATAAGCGAGTTGAACGACAAGCGAGATGAACGACAAACGAGTTGAAGGATAAGCGAGTTGAAGGACAAGCGAGTTGAACGACAAACGAGATGAACGACAAGCGAGATGAACGACAAATGAACGACAAGCGAGTTGAAGGACAAGCGAGTTGTCGACAAACGAATTGAAGGACAAGCGAGTTGAACGACAAACGAGTTGAACGACAAACGAGATGAACGACAAGCGAGATGAACGACAAATGAACGACAAGCGAGTTGAACGACAAACGAGTTAAAAGACAAGCGAGTTGAAGGACAAACGAGTTGAACGACAAACGAGATGAACGACAAGTGAGATGAACGACAAATGAACGACAAGCGAGTTGAAGGACAAGCGAGTTGATCGACAAACGAATTGAAGGACAAGCGAGTTAAACGACAAACGAGTTGAACGACAAACGAGATGAATGACAAGCGAGATGAACGACAAATGAATTAAAGGACAAGCGAGTTGAACGACAAGCGAATTGAAGATAAGCGAGTTGAACGACAAGCGAGATGAACGACAAACGAGTTGAAGGATAAGCGAGTTGAAGGACAAGCGAGTTGAACGACAAGCGAGTTGAACGACAAGCGAGATGAACGGCAAATGAGTTGAACGACAAGCGAGTTGAAGGATAAGCGAGTTGAAGGACAAGCGAGTTGAACGACAAACGAGATGAACGACAAGCGAGATGAACGACAAATGAACGACAAGCGAGATAAACGACAAATGAACGACAAGCGAATTGAACGACAAACGAGTTGAAAGACAAGCGAGTTGAACGACAAGAGCGAACGACAAGCGAGTTGAACGACAAGCGAGTTGAAGCACAAGCGAGTGGAACGACAAACGAGTCGAAGGACAAGCGAGTTGAACGACAAGCGAGATGAACGACGAGCGAGTTGAACGACAAGCGAGATGAACGGCAAATGAGTTGAACGACAAGCGAGTTGAAGGATAAGCGAGTTGAAGGACAAGCGAGTTGAACGACAAACGAGATGAACGACAAGCGAGATGAACGACAAATGAACGACAAGCGAGATAAACGACAAATGAATGACAAGCGAATTGAACGACAAACGAGTTGAAAGACAAGCGAGTTGAACGACAAGCGAGATGAACGGCAAATGAGTTGAACGACAAGTGAGTTGAACGACAAGCGAGATGAACGACAAGCGAGATGAACGGCAAATGAGTTGAACGACAAGCGAGTTGAACGACAAGCGAGATGAACGAGGAGCGAGTTGAAGGACAAGCGAGTTGAAGGACAAGCGAGTTGAAGGACAAGCGAGTTGAACGACAAACTAGATGAACGGCAAGCGAGATGAACGACAAGCGAGTTGAAGGACAAGCGAGTTGAAGGACAAGCGAGTTGAACGACAAACGAGATGAACGACAAGCGAGTTAAAGGACAAGCCAGTTGAACGACAAGCGAGATGAACGACAAGCGAGTTAAAGGACAAGCCAGTTGAACGGCAAATGAGTTGAACGACAAGCGAGATGAACGACAAGCGAATTGAAGGACAAGCGAGTTGAACGGCAAATGAGTTGAAAGACAAGCGAGTTGAAGGACAAGCGGGATAAACGACAAGCGAGTTGAACGACAAGCGAGTTGAACGACAAGCGAGTTGAAGCACAAGCGAGTTGAACGACAAGCGAGATGAACGACAAGCGAGTTAAAGGACAAGCCAGTTGAACGACAAGCGAGATGAACGACAAGCGAGTTAAAGGACAAGCCAGTTGAACGGCAAATGAGTTGAACGACAAGCGAGATGAACGACAAGCGAATTGAAGGACAAGCGAGTTGAACGGCAAATGAGTTGAACCACAGGCGAATTGAACGACAAGTGAGATGAGTGACAACCGATATGAATGAAAATTGGGAAGCTTAGCGGTAAGCACGGTGCATGACAAACAAGAGGAACTACAAGAGAAATGGAGGACAAACAAAAGGAACACCAAAAGAGATGAAAAATAAACAAGATGAACGACAAACAATCAAAGGGCAGGTGAAGCAAACACCGAACGACTTTTGACATGTATGCCTGCAGGTGAACGAATTTTCCAAGTTCCTCTTATATCCTTCCGAACACCAGCTCCTGCACTCTTCAAAGTCAACCGATCGTTGCACGACTTCAACCAGCTCATCCAGCAAGGCAGTCGGCATTACAATGCCTCAACCGGCACATCCTTCAATTTCCTCGATTGCCTGTCTGTTTGCATTCACCCCACGCCCACGCGCACCCCATCCGTCCATCCAGGCTGGCATCTCCGACTTCAAAGCATTGTCTCAGTGCTGCGACTTCTGACAAAATGATTTACAAATATGTCCGCCCTCTGTCGCCCCCCTCTCGCTGTTACGCAGGTCGGTGCAAACAATCCGAAGCGTACGAGTAGAAACGACGAGTAAACATGCAAACAACAGACACACAAGCGGCGCACTACAGTCGCAGGACAAGACAGAGGCACGAACATGCTGGCGGTGGACGTGGACACCTGCATTCGGGGTCCGTCGTTCGGAAGGCAAATTCATCAGAAGCGCAACATTTTCAACAAACCTAATAAATCCAAAAGACACACACAAAGAATTTTAATTACCCCCACAGAGACACAGGCCATGGATGGTGGGTGGGGGAAGGGAGTGTTGAATCCTAAATGCTACACTGTCTGTCCTCAGGGAAGGGAGGGGGGGGGGTGATCCGGGTCTAATTTGCTGCTGAAACTTATGTTTGCAATGCTTTCGCTTTTGTGATGCACTTGTCCTCGGGGCTCCTTTGAGATCCTTTTCTGGAGGAGGGTGCGTCACTTGGATTTCGTTGTAGAGCTTTGGATGAGATTATCTGTGTCCAGACATTTTAATGAAGAAGAGATCAATTGGACAAGAAATCAAGGGAGGGGGAGGGAGTGGTCATCCGGTGGGGGTTGGGGATGACCGGAAGGATATTGTGTGATTTTTAAGAAAAGTCATGACGAATAAGCGGTGAACGAAGATGGACAACAAAAGAGTCGTCGATTTAGCATGAAAGGGGCACACTCCCCTCCCAGTTCGAGGGGTCAAAACCAAATTACTGAAAGAAGCCATTAAAGGAATCAGATGCTTGCAATTTTTGCCCAAAAATTCAGCCTTTCATGGACCAAAGGACTCATCAGACTAGACCAAATGAACGTACGTCTCACTATAGTTGCTCTTACTGAACACAGCCCAATGGGAAACCATGCCAGACGCTCGGGCAACCACACAATGTTTGTCCTTCACAAACTTGAAACCTGCCCATCTGTTTGGAGGACTACAATCGGAAACTACTTTCAAAACGGACAACATGACCTAGCCGATGTTAGAGATGGAAGGATCAGAAAACCCCTTTGAAAAGCAAGCCGCCTAAGCAAGTAGGAGTTTAAGGAAACGTATCTCTATCATATAGACACCAAGTGGACCTAAGCATCCTCCCTCGGGCATCCTCATTGACCCAACTTTACCCAAGGGTCCGTTTCTGAGCTTATCCAAGTAGGTGCATAGTAGACTGCTTCTAGTTTCTCTTCGGCTTCTTCAATTGACGGAGCACCGACTCGCAGCAGTCTAGGGCGTTTAGAATCAACAGCAGTCAGGGACGCTGTTGTCTCAGGAGAATCATAATTCGCAGGCTCATGGTTAGACCGTCTTTGGCTGATCGTGCTCATTGCGTCCGTGTGTAGTTTCAGCTAACATGCCAACTTAACTCGGCATTCATGTTCCTGAGGCAAGCACTCCGTTGTCCTGCACCTACTCAATTCACCAGTTGTTACGTCATTAGGACCCCAACAACCAGTACAGGCAAAGATTGGAGTAATCTGCCTAGAGATGCGCTGCAATCAGTGAACGCCTTGGGGTCGAATGAGACCGATTCCGAGGCATGTCTTAGCCTCACAGAAGTGGATATCTTCCAACTTCAGCCGGGATAGTGCCTCAGAATTGGCTTGAAACTTGGAACTTGCTACAGATGGATAGACTTGGCAACGACCACACTCGTCGCCTTCTTTTTTGTCCTAGACCCATCAATGCAGATGCAGGTAGAGTCTGCGACAGGTATGCTATCAGTGGAGCAGAATTTGCACTTTGGAAGCATGGTGAGCTCTGGTCCAAATTTTAAGACGGGACATTTGATTTAATTTTTTGAAGATAGAACGAGCCTCCAATTACCACGAGGAGGCTAGGTTCAAGACTTTGCAATGGGCCACCTCGTCACAATCAACACTTACAGTGGCCACAGGTAGTGTTAAGTCAATGGCCACCACAGCTCTGGCCCGAAAAGACTGCGATGCGGAACCATTGGAGGTCCTGAACCAACTTGGTGTCCGTAACTGGAGGCAGCCGGTGAAAGATCGTGCTGCCAGGAGGCGCTTTCAGGTTGAGGAGGTGAGTTCGGCCAACACCTCCTCATTCGAGCCATATTCTTTTCCGGCGAGTTTATTTTTGAGGTTTCCAAAGAGGTAGAAGCCAGATCTGGAGAATAAAGTGGTCGCGGAGGCAATTCAAAGCCCAATTCGTGAAATTTTGCCGTGGTAGCCTATGACTTGTTACACGGAGCATCGTATTCGCTTTTGATCCGTTTGCCTTTCTCAAGGTAGTCGTTCAATAAAACTCCGTGCGCATCCCAAAATACGGATGACATAACCTAGACAGCTAAACCTCAGTGTTTTTGGACGCCCTGGGGGTGGTTCACCAGCTGCTTTCCACTCCCCTGACTGCCAATTTGACTCTGGAGTGTGAAGGTGGATCCACGTTTCATTCCTTGTGACATACGTACGCCTGTTTCTTCGGGCGAAACAGCTGCAAACAGCTCTCGGAATCACGGTACGTTATTGTTTTTGGTCCATTGTGAGCAAACGCGGCACCTATTTGGAAAACCACTTTTCTCATGGACAAATAGTGTACACGCTGCCTTCTAATATCTGTGAGGTGTCAGCTTCTTCTTCTTCTTCGCCTCTTGAGCCCAAAGAAACAGCGATTGGCAAGAGTGCTTCTGCGTTTGATTTCTGTCCTGGTGTTGTTGTCCATGTCTACCACGGATCCGAGGTAGACGAAGTCCTTAACTACCTTGAAGTTTCTGCTGCCTAGGGTGACGCTTGTCGGTGACTCCGATGTTGTGTGTCATTCCTTGATGACAACATGAACTTCGTTTTGCCCTCATTACCCACCAGACCCATTTTAGCCGCTTCTGCTTCAATGCCAGCAAACGCCTCATTGACGGCTCGCTATGTTCGTTCAATCACGTCGATGTCGTCAGCGTTAGCCAGCAGTTGAACTGATTTTTGGAAGATCGTGCCCTTGGTGTTGACTTGTGAGTTACGCACGATCTTCTCAAGGATGATGTTGAAGAAGTCTCTCTTCTCCTCTTCCGCTCTTCCCTTGGCAAGAACCTTTCTTGACATTTAAGGACTCGCTGAGTTCGGAACCGACCTTGATGTAGCAGCGAGAGTTTTCCATCGTCAGCCTACACAATCCTACACGAGTTTGGTAGGAATGTCAAAACTAGACATGGCACTGTAAAGCTCGTCTATATGCACACTGTCATATGCGGCCTTGAAATCGACGAATAGGTGGTGAGTGCCGATATGCGTCTCTTGGATTCTTTTCAGGATCTGCTGTAAAGTGAATATTTGGTCTATTGTGAGTGAGAGAAAATTAGGCTGATGATCCGGAACTTAGCCTCAATGTGTATTCTCATGGGACGTTCTCTCATGGGATCGTAGCTTCAGAGTTTTTGCCTAAGTCTGCCGCGAACAACAGCTCCTCATCCGAATAGGCGCTGCCTTCTCTCTCTCTAGCAGTCGCTGTAGTAGATGTCGCAGTTCTTCATCTTCCTTTCGCCCGGCCCATCCCACCGCACTTCCTGGATGGCGCTGATATCTACTTTGTTACCAGTCCAGGGCCTCCGCAAGTCCTTCGACTGCACGTGGTCTGTTAAGGGACCTCACATTCCACGTGCAGAACCGAGAATCGTTGTAATTTAGTCGTCTGTCGGGGTCGTCAAAACTAAATCTGTTCATATCCGAGGCACGTTGGTGTCTCTGAGCTTGGTGGTGAAGGAGTTAGCCTCACGCACAACCTACAGGTGGATGGGCCAGGTCCATTATTTAGCCCTCGGACAGAGATCTTCGCTGCATATATTGGTTGACCACACAATGGATGTTGTGATGGCTATGCAGGGGACGCCACGAGGAGGCTGTATGTGAGTGCGATCAACGACGTTGCCTCGTGTGCACATGCCTATGCCCCCCCGACAACGTTGATGCGCACATATCGACAGCTCTCTGCGATAGAAAACGTTCCCTGTGGTGATGATGCGTGTTTAGGAATTTTGCCACGTCGGCAGGCCGAACATGTACGAATCCACATGACAATGTCGGAGTTTCATTCTCGGCCAGTTCTAATTACAGGATGACTGAGGTTATGGCCATACTGAAGAGCTGCCTGTCGGAGAGAAGATAATATGTAACACATCACTCTATACGTCACGGGACGTCACGGGCGCCCCCTACAGCGCAACTAACAAAAAAAAAATGTATTAAATGAATAAATGTCGTTAGTGGCGCCCCCTATAAGTCCCGGGACCTATTGAGTGATCTCTTATGCATGGATGAGATCGGCCGAAGGTGTTTCGTAGACATCCGCCGTTTTAAAGAGGTCACCTTGAGTAACTTGCTCTCCAGTACTCATAGTTGATTGACTGCAAACAAATTATTTATGCAGAAGAAACCTTAAAAACTTTGAAAAAGTAAATTGTTTTAAAAAAGTCCTGTCGTGGCATCAGAATGTGCTTAGCGGCAACCCTGCTTCCACCCATTCACTCCGTTCCCCATCAACATTTCCAGTGAAACATTTGCGAGGCTCTCTCGTGCTGGTTCGAGTATGTTGCCGCGACAGTTCATTCAACATGTTCCTTCGCCACACTGAAACACACTCGAAATGTTGAGCGATCTCTGAGAACAGTTGGTGGTGGATGTTGATGACATTGCCTGGCAGGTTAATGAAGTGTTGCAAGAGGCACAATGTTTCGAGTAGTCTTAAGTGTCACGGCACCGACAGATTGTGTAGAGGAAGCGCGTGGTGGCTTTTATCACAGAAGGCATGTCGCTTGGATTCGGTGGTTGTCGGATGTGGTTGGGGGTGTGGAAAGGGGGGTGGGGTTGATGGTAAGGGGGTATGGGGAAAGGGGTTGGGAGGGGGTATGGGGGATGGGAGCTGAGACCTCGCTTAGTATAATGTGTGCCCCTCAAGTTACTGATGATTTGCTTTGACAGACTTCCACTTTCTTTTAGTTTCATCTTCACCAAGCACTGTTGTAGGGGGATGATGCTCGCTTCTTATTGCTGTGGTTTTCATTCGGTCCTTGTCGATGGTGAGAACGTTGCAGATGCATATTGTCTTCCTTTCGAAGATCAAGAGTTCCTTCTATCTGGTCTTAGACATCCTGTTTTACACATGAGCCGTCTGAGCAGCCACTCATCCATTCTCACGTCGCATCAATGGGTCAATGCGATGAAAAGCGAAACTAGTCACATTGGAGTAAGGATTGAACTTATTTTTCTTTTGTTGGGGGTTGGGAGACACTGCACTGAAGCGTTGAGACTCAAAAACTGGTCCAGTGTACTACCGGGCAGTGACCTGCATCTAATGAAATTTCTTGGTCTTCCGAAGGATAACCAGGCAGCGCTTCTGTAATAGGTTTTCAGCTTCCACCGCAGCTGCCACCTGATCCTAGCAAAGGCGGGACATCGACAGAGAAAGTGCTCTGAAGTGTCGTCACCTTCGTCACAGGAGTCGCAAGGGGTGTCGTCACTAAGCCAAGCAGACTTACGTGCTGAGGGAAGGTGAAGTGTCTCGTTTGTACACCAACAAGTCATCTGCAGTCTTTCCTGTCTAGAGATAATAAAAAAGGCCCGGATTTCTGCTGACATTCTGGAGCATGAACTCGATCAGCCTTCATTCTCGAGAGTCATGTCATCTCTGGTTGTTCTGTTGGGAGGCCCAACCGTCGACGGACGCTCTAACCAAAGAAGCAGAGAGTCCCAAGGTGGGTTCGGAGCCTAGGATAGCCTCTTTTGAACCATGCCTAGCTAGTTCATCGGCGATCTCGTTTCCCGTGACCCTGTGATGTCTCGGGACCCAGACAATTCTTAGTCTGTCGATCAAAATCAGGATGGACTTACATTCCAGGACTATCTTGAAAGTGGTTTTATGCCTTAAACACAGTTTTTTCTGCCGCTGCAGACTCAGATTCTCCGCACCTTCCACCTGTTCGTCACAATATAGTTGGTGGCCATTAGGGTTGCAAAGGTTTCCGCCTGGAAGACCGATGCGAAAGTTGTCGTCTTTCAAGAAAGCCCCAGCTCCAGATCCCTCTGCATCTTTGAGCCGACCACATTCTCTTCTCGGTTCAGTTTCTGGTAAGAGCCAGTCCTGGACACGGGAAAAGTCGACTTTGTACAAGCGACGCAGCTGGATCGTTGATGACCCAGCATCAGACGGGGACTTGTGTCATAGGAGATGTAGTGCGCGAGGTCCTCAAAGCTCCCTTTAACCTCTCAGTGAAGTTCACTCCAGGATCCTTTGTCTGTTGCTAGAGCGCCGTCTCATCGGGTGGCACTACTTTGATGCTTCAGTAGTTTCCGGCTGTTCGGGAGCATCGTCGTATCAGTCTCTGCAGGCGCAATAGGATGGATCTGTTGGTAGTGAACCGGGTGCTCCACTACTGTTACTAGACCCTCTCTGCTTCGATCCCTGGTGACAGTGGCGTGGAATACAAGTCGTCGGCGAACAAGCAAAAATTAACAGATGGGCATAACGGCGGACACTACTAAAAGCGGATGAGGATGCCCTTGGTCTTTTCGAGAGAAAAGTTCTGCGTGCGATTTTTGGTCCTGTTTGGGTTGATGGCATCTGGAGGAGAAGATTCAACCACGAACTGTATGGGCTGTACAGTGGCATGAGCCTAGTCAAGCGTCTACGGATACAACGCTTGAGATGGCTAGGCCATGTAGACACCACTGCTCCGGCCCGAAAAGTCTTCGAATCTGAGCCGTTGGGACAACGCAACACAGGACGGCCTAGGCTAAGATGACGCACACAAGTGGAGAAGGAACTCAACCAACTTGGAGTGCGCAACTGGCAGGAGCATGTTGGTTGAGGTCCATGTCCACCCCGGACTGTTGCGCCACAAGAAGAAGAAGAAGAAGGATAACGGCGGACGATCTGCGATGTTGATGTCAAAAAGAATAGGTGTCAGTCGCCATCCCTGTGGAACGCGTGCTTGAATGCCGTTCCTTGCTTTATAATATCTACTTTGAATCCCATTTTTTCGATGAATTTCTGTTAAATCTGCTTTTTCTTCTCTTGAAGGGAAGGCAGTGTCGTTTTTGTTGATCTCCATGGTTTAACCTCCAAACTATAAGCTATGTGTAGCAAATATTCCATGTACTTGATGCGGGCATGTAGTGGGGAAATGCTTCATTTCAGAGCTACTTCATTGCTAGTTCTTCTTCTTAGTAGTGTTAAGTCATTCATCTTTGCTGGTCTCGCGCCACAAACAAAACATGAACTTCCAGTCTTCACAGGATATTTTGTCGATATGGCTGCCTTAGTAGGACTATCCGGCATCTCTCGCTTCATTTGCAACAGATTTCTGGTGGAAATGTCCCCTCCTTTCTATAACAAAAAATGATGTACGGAAGGCCATTCCCTTGCATCTGTTGCTCCAGCTAACGAAAAAGAGAGAACCTAACCGCTAGAACCTAACATACCCCCGCTGACATCGACCTTATCAGTCTCCTTCTCCCAAGATAACCGTCAAATGTCGAAAATTATTTGCAACTCCAGGTGTCAAAGAGAACACCAGAAAAAATTAAAGATGGCCCACAGGAAGTTGACACTTGGTTAAGTGGACTATCCAAGACACATGATCCCTCTCTTTTGAGGCGACCTTCTCAGGCAGTGATTGCAGTTAACAAGCAAAAAAGTTTCAAACCAACTTCAGTCCGCAGTCACCAACTCAGTTCCATTTTTTTTTTCCAAGTACAAGGTGAAAACTTATTTCGCCTCATAAAGTGACATGAACAAGCATTCGTTTGTCACAGTCACTCACCTGCAGTCTTTTTCTAAACAACGCCCACCATCCCAACTGCACCACCCGACTGACATCCCTGCCGATGTCACTGACACCACCGAACCATCGCAGCAGCAGTCTTACAAGTGCCAAGATCATAAAGCGGTGCACCGAAGCACCCCGCAAAACTAGTTTCACGGAAAACTTTCGAAGAAGGAACATTTTTTTCGCATGTAATCCGAGAAACTATCAACAGCCCGCCGCCGCACCGGAGGGAGCCCCCTGGTCATGGAGCAGACAAGTCACACCAAAAGTTTTCCTCTCGCAGGCGAGTCCTTGGTGTGTGTATCAAAAAATGCTCGCCCCCCCCAACGGATCCGACCCGGACGTGGAGGACATTGGAACTTTCTGGCTGCACAGGTGTACCTCTGGTTACTGTTATTGCTAAATAAACGCTGTAATGGGATTATGATGCTCGACAGGGGCTAATCGGTTCACGGAATTATTGAATAAATTGATTTGGGTCCTGTTAGGATTCTAGGTTCGTTTCCGGTGTTCGTCGCACCATGAGGTGTGGTGAGTGGCACGGGGGGAGGGGGGGGGGGGGGGGGGGTGCTTGTTTGGAAATTGGATTTGTGGATATGAGGGGTGGTGTGAATTCAAATTTGTTTGGCCGAAGTGCAAATAGTTGTTAGGAATGGACGCGGACGTGTTGGCTCTGGCGTGGAATGGAGAATGTGGTTCGATGCTGGGGCTTAGGGATGTCGTTTGTTTAACAAAAAAATATTACACCTGAGACTGGTTCTTATCTGTTTGCAGATAAAATTTTCCAGGGATCGATTGGGCTGAGGGTTAAATTGACACATTGGGAGATACATATGTGGATTAGAGTCGTTAGTGAAGGCAATTATTTAGAACAAATGTTCTAAAATGTTGAGAAGGGTAAAGCAACTCTAAGGAGTGTGAATATACATGGAGCGGAAACCGCTATAGAGACTTTGCAGGCTTTACAACAAATGAAGCCAATAAATACAAGGGTAAGCTTTGTTTAGTACAAAATGGTCTAAAGCAGAAATTGGATTGAAGTAAGTAAAGTAAGTGAAAAAAATGCTGTATAACTCTTTGCAAATTACTTACTTGTCTGATTTTAGTATCAATTATTGTCTGTGTGGCCTTATTTCTTTAGTACAAGTGTTCTAAATTCCCTAGTCTTTCAAAATAAACCTCCAGACGACTAGAAATGAATGTACTTCGATAATCTGTGACAACAATTTAGTAACAAAGATAGATTTGACGTTTAGTACTAATGTTCTAAAAATACATTCTGCACCGTCTTGACTAAACATGACCAGAAAAAAACATAGAGTGATATCGGGCTAATGATTTGTAGTTTTCTAACAATGCCGCACTTTTCGTTCACTCTAGTATTTGTTTAGTACAATTGTTCTAAAATTTTAAAAAGAAGGAGGTGACGTGGGTTATGTTTTTAAAGTGATTAGATTTTTTATCACAATCTGAGATAAGAGTGATTTGAATGGATTTTTTAGTTTAGTACTAATGTTCTAAAAAAACCCTGTAAGGTTATGTAAAGTGGAAACCTATGTGGCGCTTGGATGTGTGAGCCATTATTAAATAAAGTTGTATCTGATATACATATATACAATAAATTTGACACAATTGGTCTTATGTAAGTTTAGTACAAATTATCCTAAATTTGGTCTAGGATGTAATCGGCCTTCAAAGTCCCATCCCATAATCCTCAGATTGAGCTGAATCGATATCGGATAAACTATTAGACTGCAAGACTGGTTTAACGATACAAGTTTTTGTCCATCGTGAACTCTATTTAGTACAACTGTTCTAAATTGGAAGTAAGAGTAAACAGACTTGGGCTGGTCGTTGATGCCAATACGATTTGGCAGCAAAGCAGCAATAAGTTGGTTCAATAAAACGACACAAGGCTAAAGTCAAGCCTAAATCAACCACAATTCAAACGGCAATAGAACCAGTTGAATGATAAATAGAGTTTGATGACAAATTAGGCCTTCCTTGCTTAGGACTGAATTTTCCAAAATGTCAGTCTTGGTAGCTTTGAAATCGATGCAATGCAGGTAAAAGCAAACGTTTGATTAGAAGTCTCATTTTCGCCGTTAAATGAGTCCATTAGGGGGCGTTGGATGTTTAGTACAAGTGTTCTAAAATGTTGTGCGATATGAAATCATGCTACAATAACTGCACATCCATAAGCAATACTCACAGTTGCACGACGATTTGAATTCTGTGGCAAAACTTAGCTTATTGTTTTTAGTACAGAATTTAGTACATTTGGTCTTATTTATCACTGGAAAGGAAGTCTTGACTTTAAGATACGATACCCAAACAATGAGAAGTTTTATTAGACATAAAAATTTTAACCAAAAGGTAGGTTACTTTAGTACAGATGTTCTAAAATGTTGGTTGGGTCAAAATTCTCCCTGAAAAAGCCTAAGAAATAACGTTTAGCAAAATTTCATGTTGACTTTGTAATTTGTCATAAGCTTAGTTGTGTATTTTTTAGTACACATGTTCTAAAATGTGCATATGCTGTTAAAAGCATAATGGATGTGAGGTCGTTAGTATGAACACGTTTTAGGGAGGATCAACTGACAAACATGGTTGGAGGGCTTTAAACGAGAGTCAATTGTTTAGTACACGTAGTCAAAGGTTCACCTGGACATTTATAACTTTAAAGTGTCATTTCTGCCTAAAACTCTTTTCCCAATCACGTTCAAAACGCCCATGCTCAACACCACATCATCATAAAACGCCACTCAAACCCCCCCCCCACAATGGACACAAACGGACATAAAGTTCCCTGACACGTCACACAATGCCGTCGCATTGAAATGTTAAAGCGACACTCGAGCAAAATCGTCTGTAAACTCAGCACCCATCGGTGTTGCCTGCCCCCCACTCGAGACACTTTACCAAAAAACAAACACAAACGTCTGACGTCCCCCTCCAGAGTGGCAATGTTCTCATTACAGACACTGATCTCTAAGCGAATGGCCTCTCTTCGCAGGCCGCTGTCACAACCGCTCAGATGATTGGTTTGCCACACGCTCCAAGATTCCCTTTTCCAACCGGAGCATCGATAGTGTGTGGGGCCAAGAAGACGCCACCACAGTCCTCGGCAACCGCGAGGAAATGCCCAACTATCCCCCGGCAGAGTCCGTCAAGCGGTTCCCTGCCCCTTCTCCACGCCACAGAAACGATGACAATGGTTCACTTTTCACCACAGTGCATGGCAAGAATCACAGACAGTTTTGAACAGCAGCCCAGGCAGTACCAGCGACGGCGGCAGCAGCTTCAAACGACGGCACTGGCAGTGGCGTCAGAAGCAGCAGCGGCGGCAATGACAACAGCGGCAGTGACAGTGCCAGGAACCCCTGGGGGTTTAATTAATTTCGCAGTCAGGAACGCAAAGAGCCAAATGACGGCAAAGCAGCAGAAGTGTCTGTCCAATTTGTCACAATGAATTGTAAACATTAAAACCCAGCCAGAGAGGCACTGAGAGAGAGAGAGAGGGAGAGGGAGAGAGAGCGTGCAGTAGGAGTTGATTGCTGTTTCCACTGCGAAAGGACCTCGCAACTAGCTCACAGATGAACAGCCAAACACAAACGAGTCTGCAACGGCTCTGTGTGCGCACTCATATTTCAAGGAGATCCGCGAGTCCTTTCCGTCTTCACGGGGATTCTTACAGATTCCAAGTGAATTCCTCTCAACCAATCTTTTCCGCTTTGTCCCCTATTATGCATTAAGCATGAGGGCTCTCCCTCCCACTGTCGGTGTGCGTCTCGTCATGGCCGTCATCCATCGCAGCTACAACGCCGCCAAGGATGAGCCAAGACAATTGCCTAATAACGCTGCTCTCCTCTCCAGGAATTGCGACTCCTTGTAGTTTCTGCATTTAAATTGGTAATTAACGTTGAATCTGTGTTTTCGTTGTAATTACCGCTGATTTATTTGTCCATGGCCGCCACGGCAACAGCGGCAGCAGCAGCACAGAAGGCGACGCATTTTGACAAAACCCGGCGAAGTGATGAATGTTTTTGAATTTGACTGACACGAGCTTTCTTGATGAGATTCCAGTGAGACGGGCGGCAGGAACCGTCTACCTCTGTGTGGTGGTGGCTGGTGCCTTAATTAAATTCGAGAAAACTTGTTCGGAGGAAGAACTTGCTCCGCTGGGCGGTCCTCGCACATAAATCGTGTTGCCAAGGAACAGCTTGAATAGTGACTTTAGTCAATTGAAAGTGATTTGGCTGGAGATTCAGTGGGATGGGAGGGATTTTGTTGTTGTTGTTGTTTTCGTGACGCAAATTAATTTGTTTTTACTTGTGGAACAGATACTCTGAAATTTTATGCCGTTATGGCTAAAACTTCGCAAAATTTTCAGCGAATTGTCCAAATTGTCAACGTATTTAGTATTCCACATTCAATTGCAGCTCATTTTAGCCATAACTGATTCATGTATCATTTTTAGAACATGTGTACTAAATTTGTTTTGCAGTTTGAATTCTTCCAAGCATCATTACATGTCCAATTTGAGCACATCCAAAACTGATTTTATCCCGGATTCAAGTTTAGAACACGTGTACTAAAGGGATAGCCACACAAAGTGGAACTTTGAGCCTCTCTTAGTATTTGTTAGCCAGACGTTAACACTTTGTTATAATGAACTTGACCCTCTGACAGCTTAGGTTATTTGTACTAAACAAACGATTAGAACAGTTATCAATGCCAAGTGAGACGATGGTTCTATTAAGGCAACACCTTCATCGGGTGGGGTTTTTTCCTGCTTTCTCTGAGAAGTGGTGTAAAATTGTGTCCTAGAAGATGTCAAACAATAAGCAGCATCCCATTGGTTCAGATCCCTGCCAACGTATAGTGATACGTCGTCACCTAAGTTTCAACATTGCTGAATCTTCATACCTTGTAGCATCTCTTCTAGATTCAGGCCAAACTTCTAAAAACCGATTACAGTCGAGAGAGCCCACCAGCAAATTCCGTTGCGAATTTGTTTAGAAGAAGAAGATGTTTCCTCATTTCATTTCATCAGCAGGACATTATGACCAATGTATGAACAAAGCTTGAGCCAGAATTTTGGGATTTAAAATTCCGAATAGCCATTTGTATTGAAATGTCTAAACTTCTTATCAAAAAAATATGAAATGGCTAAAATCCTGAAAGGTCAAGATCGCGAAATGCTCAAAATCCCGAGAAGACGAAAATCCCGAAATTCCCAAAATCGTGATAAAATCCAAAATGTCAAAATGCCTAAACACCTGAAAAGATCAAAATACCGGAAAGCCAAAAAATTGGGAAATGTCCAAAATCCTAAAAGGACGAAAGGATCAAAATCCTAAAATGATATCGTCAAAATTCCGAAATACTCGAAATCGTGGAAGGATCAAAATTTCAAAACGTCAAATTGCAAAAATCCTGATCTGACCAAAATTCTGAAATGCACAACTTTCTAAAATGCCTTAAAAATCAATTAAGACCGAAATTCTGAAATGTCAAAATTTTCGAAAGGCTTAAAATCCCGACAAGACCAACATTCGGATATGCCCGCAATTCCAAAACGCCTAACATACCGGGAAAACAAAAATCCCTAAGTGTCCTAAATTGTAATAAAACACAAAACGTCAAAACGCGTAATGTCCTAAAATGATCAAAATGCTTAATAGTCAAAAATTCCGAAATGCCTAAAATTCCAAAAAAAGAAAAAAAAATATGGAGAAAACAAAAATTGTGAAATGGCCAAAATTCTGATAGTTCTGAAAATCGCGAAACGTCAAAATTTTGAGATTGTTGATCTGGATTGATTTGAGAATGCTGGAACGGCTAAAATCCTGAAAAGGCCAAGAAACCGAAATGTGAAGAATGTCGAAATGCCAAAGATGCCGAAAAAAAATTCAAATTCTGTAGTGCCCAACCAACAGAGAAAACCAGAATCTCGAATCGTGGAACCAAAAATCGTGGAACGGCCAAAATGTGAAAGGTCCTAATATCCTGAAAAGATCAAAATGTTGCGAAGACCAAATTTTCTAAAAAGGCCAAAAATTCCGAAATGACCAAAATTCTGAATTGTACAAAGTGCCGAAGCACTACAATCCCGACATGACTGAAAATGCTCAAATCCCAAAACGCAAATCCCAAAGCCCGAAATCCCGAAACGTTAACATCCCTAGAGGCCAAAATCGTAAAAGGGCCAAAATGTCGAAACGCCTGATATCCTAAAGAGACCAAAACGCCGAAAAGATCGAAATGTCGAAAAGACAAAAATCACGACATGCCCGAAAATGTGAAATGCCCAAAGTCCCGAATATGCTCAAAACCGTGAAAAGACCACAATGTGGAGAATTGGGATTTTGGCTTTTCGCTTTTGATTTTTGATTTCGAGTTGCAAAGTGACAGTGACAACTTTGGTTCGGTGGCCTTTCAGTCGACTTACTGATGACAGCCGGGGCTGAGAGACGGGATACTTTTCTTACCTCTGTCCGCTTGCAAATTTGGTGCAATCTAACACTTCGTAGCTGAGTAGACGCTAAGTGGACAGACGTCTTCTTGTGTCAGAACCGCTTTTTAACTACATCGGCGAATGTTGGCAGTTTTATGGATTTCCAAAGATCGTCTTAGTCGTGAGATGAAAAATTCATCTCCCAGCCCCTCACCTCACGTCTAAAATTGAAAATACACAACAAATCAATTTCACGTGACCCACCCTCTTCAGCAATTTCCTTTCCCTGCTGCTCTCCACAGCCACTCACCCCGTGTGACGACCATCTCTCATTACCAACAAATCACTAATGAAGTATGTTCCGCACAAATGAAGCCAGATGTGCTCAAATTAATGGCGCCCGAAGATCTGTGCGCCAACTGCGCACCGAAATAGAACCACGCATCGCTGACGATCGGTTCGGATTGGATCGCGGCCACCGCAGCCGCCGACGCCGAGGGTAGCTCAAGAGTGTACTTAGGAGTACTTATCGCTCAATTATCTAGCAGATCGTATCGCTCGAGTTTAATTTTTCGCCTCGATTAGTGGCAGTCGGCGAGGCGGCAGTGAGGAGATGTGCTTGTAGGTCTCGTTTTACAGGGTGATTGAGATGTGGGGGAAACAAGATGGTTAAGCGATGATTTCGATTTTTATCCAATATCTGTGCTTGAGGGTATTTTTGTTTCCTCGACATGGAGGGGAGACGCTCGTTAGTAGATGATGGAAGGAAATATGCGCGTTAATCAATTTTTTAGAAGGCGGGGCAGTCGGATGATCTTTTGAAGGGGTTTCCGTCGGTAGATTAATTTAAATTGACTGTCAGATGCTGTGAACGTTATTATTGGCATCTGAACATTTGGCGCCGTGAAGCCTGGTGGCAAGAACCCAACGACTTCAGCAAAAACTTCACGATCTTTATGTAGGGTGTATGGTCATTCATTTTTCGTTTTCGAAAGTAAAGCTTGATAAGACACACACAGCGATACAATTTTAATGAAGATTCTAATCCCCTTTAAAGCTGGGACCTTGCCATTGAATGCTGAAGACAGTGTCATTAAAATGGAGGCCTTGGGAAGATTCCCAATGGTGGATTCATTTAAGGTGCCTTTCAACCACTTTTCCCCGCACTTCCGGCTGCATCTAGGGCATAGCCTGATGTTGTGGAATGTGTGCCATGAGATGTGTGGCATGGGCTATGTACCAAAGATCATCCCAGCTCCTGTGTTCGATGTCAGTAAGAAGAAGTTTCGTTTACATGACTTGCCGGGTTTTTGGTAAGTCCTTGCATTCAGTTAGAGATCATCTTCAATCTCTCGCTGTCAGACGTTGACCAGCTTTATGTGGACTAACCTCCGAAGCCTCTGATGTGCTTGGTGCATATGTTGCCTCTTCTCGGACTACTCTAGTCGGTCCTGGTCCCGTTCTGTAGGCTCGTTACCAACCGAAACCCCCTAGGAATTCATAAAAAAGTGTGAAGTGGCAGCAAAATGAACAATAATTCACGAAATCACGCCTCCTTCTCCTCCCATTTCCCATTCGACCACTTGTTCCCCGTCAAGTTCAACAATTGGCCTCCAAATACCGCCCCCTTCCCACGATTCCATCCATCTCAGTCAACTGTCACACTGTCACGCTTATGAATCAAAAAAGAAACTTTCACCTTGACCCGTGTGTCACCCTGTGTCACCCTGTGTCACCCTGTGTCACCCGACAGCAGCACAGCGTCAACTCACTGAAGGTGAACGCATGCAAATTGGAGTTTTCACAGGAATTGCGTGCACTTAATGCCGCAGCCCCTGTCAGGGCCGCTTTGATGAATCTTTCTTTGAAAACCGCAGACTTAATCAAAACATCTCACGTGAGACGCGACGCGTACACACCGTCCGCCGCCCTCAGTGTTGGCGACAACAAGACGCATTGCTGCATACGGGGCGGCGACGCGCGCTTATTAATTCAAATTCTCTCTCTCTCTTGCCTCACTCTTGCCTGACAAACGAGACTCTCAGCGGGATTTACGCCTCATGAGGACGTTGATTAATTGGCGGCGGGCAACGACAGGCGATTTGCTTTCATTTTCGAACAGATTCGCCACCCCATCCCGCAGGCGGTGGAGTGGAATTGATGGGAGTGTTGCGTTTTGTTGCCACAACCACCGTCGCTGCCGCCGACTCCGGCAGGTTGCTTCCGGACATGTGTAGAGCCGTTCTCGGGCCATTATGCGACCCAATTGGGGCGTGTGACGCAATGATTTTGATTGATGCGGGCGTCCACACGCGTTTCTTAATTAATCGCAGACGTGTGCTTTTTTCGTGTGCCACGACCATCCGACGCCGCCCAGTCTTGAGGACAACAATGGACTCGGCCGAGATGTCCGATAGCATCGTTGCCCGACAAATTGTCACCGCCGCCGCCGCCGCCGCAGGCACAACGCCACGCCAAAACTGCGGAACACGTCCGTGCGTGGGACATGCCCAGAGGTACAAGTCTGCTTTTCTGCCGGATTGTCCGCAGATGATAATGGAATTCCTGTTAACAAGTGTTAGCGGTCCAGATAATGGCATCTCGTCTGCAGAGCCCGGCGTACAATGGGACCGTCGGTGGAGGCGACGCTGGCGGCGGCGGGCGGTGTGCGGAAGGCGATTCCTCCATTGCAGTGGCAGATTAGTTGATTGCGGGTTGAATTCCTATTGTCGGCGAACAGAGAGACTGCCGGGCGACCTGGACATTGGCCGTGTTCTGCAAACGACGACAACGGCAACGACAACGACAACGACGACAACACAATCAATGCGATGACAGAGTGGAGAATCGCCGAGAACAATGGGAGTAAACCGACTAAATCGTGTAATGTCCTCTTCATTACGGAGATTTACGACAAGGATTATGGCTGCGTCGCTGTGCGCTGCTCCCGAGCTCAGGGGGGAGGGGAGGGCAGGAACAAAGCACACAACAGACGTACGCGGAGGAACGAGAGGTCTGTGCTCTGGTGACATGCGATCGGCGCACATTCTCGGCAGAAAGCAATTATCTCGCAAACGGCCGGGTCGGGAGGGACATAAACATAAAAATATTACGGCCGCAGGACAATTAATAAGCGCCAGAGTGGAAGGGTTGCGTCCGAGCTGGAGATCGGTGAGTGGGGGCTTTAATTGAATCAAAACGACAGCTGCAGGCGGCCCCGGTGGGGCGGGCCTTCTCTCGTGACTGGACTTTGAGTTTGATTGTGCGACGCGCATGGAGGGCGTTCGCGTGAAAACTACGGTTTATGGCGGTGGCGGGTGATGTGTGATAAGAGGGGTTAAGCGAAGTCCTCGATTGCGAGTGTTTTTCGTTGACAGTGTGGAGAGGGGGCTTAGCAAAGCGAAGGAAAGAGTCCTTTAGACCTACATTTCAGGCGTATCTTGCACATTTTTTAAATAAGCATCCCTTCCACATCACAGCTAGCTTGTACCCAACTCAGCTTGAGGGTCCATGGTCTGTGGAAGCCCTGCTTAAGACTTTCACAAAGCAGGGGTACGGTATCTTAGAAGTTTATTCCTAGACATCTAGTGACAGTGGGAGTCAAGTCCAGGACTATCAGTCGTTAGATGTTATACCCCCAACTTACACGTCCACAGACTGTCGGAGCCCTAGGCCGTTAAAGGCTGTCTTCGGTTTGCCTTAGAAACCCACAGCCAAATGAAGCCCAGCCACTTACCTCCGCAGACTGTCCCTGCCCTGGGATAGACTCCCACCAGCCGTTAACGTCCGAGACTTGGACTTCCATCGGCATAGAGATCCGCAGACCGTTGTAGCCCCTCTTAGGAAAGCAAAGTTTATCGTAGTCCCCCCGAAAACCTGTCCTAGACTTTCACAGACTGCCTTGACTGAGGCTTGAATTCCGCACAGACAGTTGCAGTCCTATCCACCCACTACTATGTTTCCTTTAGGCATCTGAAGCCACTTGTAGTCTAGACTAAGACCTCCATCCACTGCCTCAACTGCGCCGTAGACCTTCACAGACTCAGCTTTATCCCTGGTCAGACTATCTTATTCTAAGGGTCCGAAGCCACTTGTCGGCCAGGCTCAGACCCCCACAGACTGTCTTTGCTACATCCTAGACATTCGTAGACAGTCGCAGCTTAGCTCTACCCCTTTTGAGACTGTCTCAAGCTTGTCCCATGAGACTGAAGTCGCTTGTAGCCCAGACTGATGACACTTAAGACTGTCTGGACTTCGTCTTAGACCTTCATAGACAGCCGCAGCTTAGGTCTAGCCCTTTTAGGTCTTTCTCAAGCTTGTCCCAGGAGACTGAAGCCACTTGTAGCCCAGAGTTCGACCCCCACAAACTGTCTTTGCTGCATCCTAGACATTCGTAGACAGTCGCAGCTTAGCTCTACCCCTTTTGAGACTGTCTCAAGCTTGTCCCAGGAGACTGAAGTCGCTTGTAGCCCAGACTGATGACACTTAAGACTGTCTGGACTTCGTCTTAGACCTTCATAGACAGCCGCAGCTTAGGTCTAGCCCTTTTAGGTCTTTCTCAAGCTTGTCCCAGGAGACTGAAACCACTTGTAGCCCAGAGTTCGACCCCCACAAACTGTCTTTGCTGCATCCTAGACATTCGTAGACAGTCGCAGCTTAGCTCTACCCCTTTTAGGTCTTTCTCAAGCTTGTCCCAGGAGACTGAAGCCACTTGTAGCCCATCTTAGACCTCCACAGACTGTCTCAGGCTTGTCCTAGGACTCCAAAGCCACTTGTAGACCTTCACAGATTGTTATACCCCAGTCTGTGACCTTCGTACGTTGATCCTAGGTCAAGTTCATCCTTTGCCATGCCTCGTGTATGCCTTCATGTAGCAGCATACCGTCAGCACAAAACTTTCTCCGGAATTCAATCAAAGCTGCAGCGTTCCACTTAAGTCCAGGATTTCTCAGACGGCATCCCACCTTCTATGCAACCACCAGACCTATTTCCACCCCATTCCCCGTTTAAGTTGCATTCCAGGCGCTGCTGGAAACTCACTCTGCGCCCCATTCCCACGAAATCCTCAACCACACCCCGGCCCGGAGCATCCGCAGACTTTATCAGATCCACGCCACTCCCGCCTGCACACAAGGGACCTCCTTATCTGCTTCCGTGTGGGATTTAAGCCCGGATGCGATGCGCACGCCGCGGCCTGCCTCCAAACAGCATCCCGCCCCCGCAGCTCAGGACCTATAAAGCACCCGTTAAGCGTGCCTCTGAGCAATCGAATCTCACACCTGACAGATACACCTATTATTTGTCGAGTGATTAACTGACGCCATACATTACGGGACCTTGAGGCACGCCATCATGCCGGGGTTCGTTTTTTGCACTCGATGCCGTCGCGGGGAGATAACTTCTCCTGACGTGAAGCGAGAACAGAGAAATCCATCACTTTGACACCCGGATGGCGGGCATGTGTGCGCGGCCCTCATGAAGACGTTCACGGGCGTCGCGACGCTGCGCGCCGGTCACAGGACTCCACTTTCATAAATCAAAGTCCAATTTGTCTCGTGAATGGGTGCGCTTGCTGGAGTGCGTGAATATGAGGCGACGGTGGCGGCTCTAAGCGGCCCCGAGAGACGCGTCGTTTTTTGCGCGCGAGCACGTCTACGATTTCGTTCGTAATTTATCTCCGGCTTGTCGGGCGATTTGTGAAATGTGTTTGATTGATGATTGGATGGGCGCGCGAGTGTGACGTGCTCGCCTTCCGATGGAGGCGTGAGGTGTCGCGGTGTGGAAGGTGACAAGCAAGTGCGTACGTTGGAAGTGCAAAATAATCGCTGAAATTGATTGGGAGAGGGAGGGACGCTCGATGGACAGCGGTTGAAGTGGTGGCGTAATTTAAAGAGGCTTCGATGTCCTTGGTGATGACTGCGTGGTTGGAAGGGGGAGATGCAGGCGGTTGCTTGGTGGTGTGAAAATGATTAATTTGGCCTCGAGAAGCAGGTGCACGTCTAGGAGAACTGGTTTTGAGTGCTCAGGGGGTGCTCGTGAGTCCACTTGATATACCTCATCAACTGCTCGATGGGCGTCTTCTAGCCTCGGAGGAACCCAAAGCGGCTTTCTACCGTTTTCCTGGATGCCATTTGGATTTTGAAGCCTTGATTGAGAGCCACAAGACTGAAAGGGAAGATGGCTTGAAGAGGAAATGATTTCTTGGACATGGCAAGCGTCTTCTTAAAAATCTAGAGGGGACGTCGAAAGTGGAGTTTCCTGACATCAGGTTGAGTCTTCGGATTAGTTGAGCCAAGGGTCAGGTCTTTTTAGTCTAAAGGTGGCTTTGGGGGTAAGCATCGGCTCCTTTTGTGATCTCTGGTAGGACCATCGCCCCAGCTTCAAAGTTTTGTTAAGATTCTGGAACATGGACAGACCTCAGGCTCCGATGTGTTCGATCAGCAGCCCGCGGGTATCTTCTTTCAAAGTGAACCGGCCCATCTCCCGCTATGCCCCACCAACCTTAATTTTTCCTTAACTGGTGTGCAGCGTAAGGTTTCGTTTCAGTCGCCCTGCTGGCTGGAGGGTTATTAAGGATGTTCAGTTCCTCCGATGATGCCGATTTCTTCAGTGAGTGGGTGGGAGTGGGCGTAAACGAGCATCGAGAGGTCCCAACCATCCAACCACAGGGAAGGAGCAGCAGAATTGACTTGGTGATGTCATTGTCTACCCTGGAGGGTGCAAAAGAACTAGAAGAGGAGGCAAAGCAGATGAATGTGAACGGGCAACAAGCCACCACATCAACAGCGGCCATGCCTTGTGTAGCGGATGAATCGGCAAGGACCCGGTTCTCAAGAAAAAGAAAAACTGAAAACCTTGTAAAGTCGGGTCTAAGTTCCACGGGTTAACGACGTGGAGCTTCGGCCAATTCTTTTCTAGAGAGAGTGAAGGACTTGCTGGAAGCTCGGAGTTTCACATTTGTTCAGTGAGAAGGCGCTTCTGTGGTATAGGGTGGCTGGGCGGTGGGTTGGGCTGTGGTCAGAGCTGGCGAAGGAGCTCAAGGTGGAGTAACATCCTCCTAACTCCATGATGATCTCCTCTTGGGGGAGTTGAAACGATGGAAGGAAGGAGGAGTCGACAAGGGTAAGCGTGGCGAATATGAACAATATGTTTGGTTGTCCTACGGAACTCCTGTCCGAATGAAGGAAACAAGCACCATGTTATCAGACTCAACTGGGGCTGGAGCCAAAGCCTGAAGGCCTGAAGACCTGGTAGGTTTGGGACCGCATTTCCAATTGGTGAGAGTGAATGTGGAGACATTCGCGCCTCAACCAACAGCAAGGACCAAACACCTCTGGGAGCAGGTCATGGCATACGTCGGAACAGAAGACCAAAGGCAAGAGGCGGGTTCAAGAGGATTCCCAGCCCATAACAACGAAGAAGTCTGAGCCATTGGAACAACGCAATAGAGGACGGCTCAGGCTAAGGTGGCGCAAACAAGTGAAGAAGGACCTCAACCAACTTGGAGTGCGCAACTGGCGGGAGCTGGTGAAAAATCGTGCTGACTGGAGAGGCATCTTGGTTGAGGCCCAAGTCCATCATAGGTTGTAGCGCCACAAGAAGAAGAAGAACAAGGAAGGATATGCCGTCAAGGAGTACGAAAGGACCCACCACCAACTGGATCAATACGATGCTTCAATTGTAGCCAGAGAGGACAATTTCCCTGCGCTTGTAAGGTGCCTTGAAAATGATAACTTCCTCAGCCGAGTGGGCTCCTCCGATGATTCCGATATCGTCGGGGACCTGGTGGCGATGATCCCTCTTGTTGACACGGCAGAGTGGCGGATTACTTTGTCCAGCGGAAGGTTGAAGAGTTCGTTCAAGATTTTCACTGCTCCGACTTCATACATTGGGGAAGGCGGAAAGATGAACAAATCGTCCACCTAAAGTCTGTTTCTGTATGCTTTCCAAACGAAGATGTAGTCCATAACAATCTAAAGAGGCTCATGTCCCGTTTTAAATCTCTTGTGCTTTTCTAGATCCTTAAAAGTTCTCGGTAGAGCAACGTTCACGCTCTACACGCTCTCCCAATCTTCACACGACTCTTAAGAAAATTCACGAAAATCTCCCACAGCAACCGTTCACAACCGGAAATCACTTTAAACACCCATCTTGTTGATCCATCTCACATTTTTAGTGCAAGCTTCAAATCAATTTTCGCTCAACTTGTCCTCGCGTCGGGCGCCATTCGACCCAAATTCCCACCACAACAGGAAAACGAAAAAAACCCTGATAGGACGGGGAGACACTTCATTGAATATTAAGCGACATCCTCGCCAAATGATATAAAAATCCACTTAAACAAGCACCAGGATGAGCAACGCAATAAAGGGGCAGACCAAAATAAAAATAAAACATCACGTACGAATTCATTTGGTGGTGCGCCAGCTCCAGAGCCCACTTCGAGCCACCAGCAGGACCACCACCATCACCATCACAAGGCAAGGCCACCAAGGAACTATTCTCCACGATCTGACTGGAAGAAACAAGACGCCTCTCCTCAGGATCCAAAGTCGACTTAAAAAACAAAAAAAAGAGAAAAAAAAACGTGACTGCGCCCAAAAGTACACCACACCGTCGGAGTCACCGAGTCACTCGGGCGCAGAGTTGGCACGGATGATGGGCGGCTGCGGGCTGCCGGGGCATTGAAAAGGATATGAGAAGGGTTTTCGTTTTCCAAAAGATTTCTCGTATTGAAATTCCTAGGGCGTAAAGCCCTGTGGCTCTGCGGTGTGACGGGAATGAATCTCGTTTATTGGATAACTACGTGAGCATAAGTTTCTCGGTTGGCGTTGGGGGGGGGGGGGGGGTGGATTTTGTGCGACATCACTGTGCGATGCACACTGTTTACAGGCACATTACGACTGTTCTGAGATGAGAAGAGAACTTGCCGCGAGAAATTTAGTGCTCTCACTGGAGGAGTGTAAGAGGGATAATCTCCTGGGAAGTGTTCTTGATCTAAATTTGAATAGGAGAAGTCACTGATCCCACGGATGCGAGGGGTTGGGGGTTGAATTGAGATATGGGAGTGGTTTGTTTGATATCCTGTCCACTGGAGGGTGGGGGGGGGGGGGCTACTTTGATGTTGCTGGTGCTGGTGGTCGTCTTCGGGGAAATAGGTTTGATCCTGGATATGGGGAGGTGGATGTGTCAATTGCTGGGCGATGTGAGGATTGTCCTAAAGTTGATTTTGATTGTGGCGTCAGATTGAATATCAGGGAAAAGTTTCTCTCTGAAGGCGCACATTTGGCAGTACAGAGGACCTTCTGCTGAGGGCGGTGCACAGCAATACGGTCACTTGTCTGTTGGGAAGCCCGAAAAACAAATGTCTGGATTGAAAACCTCTGTAGGATCTTAAACATAGCTTACCTCAGTTTTATAGGAGATCTGTGAGATCAGCGTCAACAGACAAGCTAGAGTAATGGCACCTTCTAGCCCTTTTAGACGTTCTGTCTTAAAAGACCAGAGCGGGACAAAATTGGAGACTGATGGGAGGTGTTTAGACAAAGCTAGCATTGAGAGTCCCATGACTAGTGCTGAATGTCCAGGAAACCCAGTCGCGTGTAAGGCAAAGCTGTGCAAGGGATGGGGCAAGGAGCGGATGAG
Source organism: Eristalinus sepulchralis (assembly GCA_944738645.1). Lineage (NCBI taxonomy): Eukaryota > Metazoa > Arthropoda > Insecta > Diptera > Syrphidae > Eristalinus > Eristalinus sepulchralis. The sequence continues at coordinate 67,331,106 of OX122883.1, forward strand.
GCTTGTTGGTGAGATCACAAGGTGGGGATGGGGCAAAATTGGATTGGGGCAAGATTGGGATGGGTAAAGAAAGTTGGGTATGGGGCTGACAGACACCAAACTGAAGAACTTCTAGAATTTCAAACACAGATCGGAGTGGTTGTCTTTTTAAGAAGGTAGATATACATTTGCAGCCAGCTCAACGCTACCAGCTTGTGCTCTGTCTCCGCCTGCACTTAAGAATATAAACTTCTCCTTTGGACAAATCCATTTTTGCACTCGTCCAAGAGTACTTAAAGATATAAACGTGCACAAGTCCGCTGGACCGAATGGAATACACTCTGTTCCTCTACGCTGGCAAAACCACTGCTTAAGCTTTTCCATCGGTCCAACTTTTTAGGGCTCTTCTTCAGAAAGTGGAAAGCAGCATGTGCCCCACCCGTCCCAAAAAAGGCCGGACCGTCACCACAAACCTGCTACGGACCTATACCACTTACGTCCTTTCTAAGGTCACGAAAATGCTGATTAACCGTTCTTCTTCTTCTTCTTCTTCATGTGGCGCTACAGTCCGGTGTGGACCTGGGCCTCAACCAACATGCCTCTTCAGCCAGAAAGATCTTTCGCCAGCTCCCGCCAATTGCGCACTCCAAGTTGGTTGAGGTCCTTCTCCACCTGTGTGCGTCATCTTAGCCTAGGCCGTCCTGTGTTGCGTTCTCCCAATGACTCAGATTCGAAGATTTTTCGGTCCGGAGCAGTGGTGTCCATACGCTCTACATGGCCTATCCATCTTAAGCGTTGTATCCGAAAACACTTGACTAGGCGCATGCCGCCGTACAGCCTTAAGAGTTCATTGTAAGATCTTCTCCTCCATACGCCATCAACGCAAACAGAACCAAAAATCGTTTTTTTTCTCTCGAAAAGACTAAGGTCTTCCTAATCCGCTTTTACCAACGTCCAGGATTCCGCGCCATAAACTAGGACTGGGATGATCAAGCTGTTATTCAAAGCCAGCTTAGTCCTTTGAGAGAGGGCTCTATACCTCAATCGCCTCTTGAGTCCAAAGAAACAGCGATTAGCAAGAGAATTTTGCTTTTAACTTCAGTACTGATGTCGTTTCCCCTATTTACCGGGGAGCCGAGGTAGACGAAGTCCTTGCCCACGTCGAAGTTTCTACTGCCTGGTGTGACGCTTTGTCAGAGACGTCGATGTTGGGCGTCTTTTTTAGCCGTTTCGGCTTCAATGCCAGCAAACCCCTCATTGACGGCTCGCTGTGTTCCTCCAGTTATGTCAATGTCGTCAGACGACGCTTGCCTCAAGGAAGTTGTTGAAGAAGTCACAGGACAGAGCGTCGCCTTGTCTCAAACCTTTTTGACATTTAGGGTACCGGTGAGTTTGTTCCCGATCTTGACGGAGCAGCCAGAGGAGGTCTTGTAGGCCTCCTTTTTAGCTGCATGCGCCTGCCTGACTCGTCGTCAAACCATGGGTTCCTTCCGGGTGGTGGCGTGAAACTCAGTCCATCAGTGGCAGCTTCTTTGATGGCTTTTTGACAACGTTTACATTTTTCGTCTTTTGTCAGTGCAGGCAGCGTCGAACTTTGGGAGAGTTTCAGGGAGACTCGGTCGCCAAAGGTTCTACCGATCTGTTGCGATTGTAGCTTTCCGACGTCAAACCGTTGTGACCTATCTCAACATCATTGCTCTCTCGATATCCGGGTTCTTACCTTGGCTACAACAAGGTGAAGATTCGAGTCGATGTTGACGCCTCGGAATGCATCGAGAATGTTGGAGGAGTGTCTGATTGATCAGGGAATCGCCAGGTTTCTTTATGGATGTTGAGATGTGGGAACAGAGAGAGGTTCCGCCCCGCGGCGAAGTCCAACAGCCTGAGTCCGTTTCCGGAGGTGGTGCAGGCTGTGTTTTCGATGACGCCAGGAAAGATGCCCTCTTTCCCCAGCTGAGCACTGAAATCTCCTAGAAGGATCTTGGTGTCAAAGCCGGGGCATTGATCGTATGTTCTTCCTAGGAGATCATGGAACTCATCCTTGCTGTTGTCATCCTTCTCCTCTGTCGGGGCGTGAGCGCAAATCAGGCTGATGTTCCCGAATTTAGCCTAAATAAGGATTGTCATAAGGCGTTAGCTTACGGGATCGTAGCTTATGACTTTTTCTTTAAGTCTGCCTCGAACAACAAATCCGCATCTGAATAGGCGCTGCCTTCTCTCCCTATAGCAGTCGAAGTAGTATATGTCGCAGTTCTTCATCTTCTTTCTGCCCGGCCCATCCCACCGCACTTCCTGGATGGCGGTGATATCTGCTTTGTTACCAGTCCAGGGCCTCCCCAAGTCCTTCGACTGCACGTGGTCTGTTCAGGGACCTCACATTCCACGTGCAGAACCCAAAGTCGTTGTCCTTTAGTCGTCTGTCGGGGTCGTCAAAACTAGATCTGTCCCTATCCGAGGCATGTTGCTGTATCTGAACTTGGGGGTGAGCAGAGGTAGTTGCTGCATACATTGGCTGGTGGGTCATATAGCACTGGCACCATATTCTAAATTTCATGAAGATTGGTCAAGGGATTCAGGAGATTTATTTCCGAGTTCCCCTTACAAGGACATCACTGAGCGCCGCAAGGACTGCTGCCGTTCCCTTTACAATTTTGTCGGCAGGCTGTTCGGGAAGGTGGCTTTCCGGCTCTTGAGCTTGCAAACTGTGAGCTCGAGTTCGGAGACTGCAGGAGGTGCTGTGTGGCCTTGACTTCGGTGGGTCCTGCAGACAGGATGTATTCCTTTTCGATGCGTGAGTATTCAACGGAGAATGCCTTTCATTGTTTAAGCCTAAAGGGGAAAGATCTGACCACTCATTTAGCCCATTATAATAGCCTTTTGCTCCCAATTATTGAACGAAGTTTTAGAGGTCGTCCATTCAAGTCTGTGAAAAGCTTCAGGACCTCTGAAAGTTCTTCTAGAGCCAACTTTAATGAGCTTAGTTCCCTTGTGTCCAGAAACGAAGCCAAGTTTGACCAACTTGCGTTTGGCAGGGAGTTGCAGGTTTTTGAATCAGTCTTATTGGAATTGAAGTCTTTTATGAATAGCAGCGCCGTTGTTACCTTTGATTAGGTTGGAGAGAATGCTGATCTCTATGGCGTGGAGCACTTGTGCCCATCGATACACCGATCCTTGCCTTTTCTCCAGCTTCAACTGCACTTGTGCCTAAGGATTGTTGTATCGATGGGCACAAGATTTTTGATCTGTCTGTGTACCCGACTTGACCACTTGGGCCTGGGAACACCAGGAGGCCAGTAGGCTCAATCCAGTACTTTGACCTCAAATAACTTTTCTTTTGGGGATTGCGTTAAAAGTGGTCCGCTGGTTTGAGCTTATACTCTTCCTGCCACTCTACAGCTTGTCTGGCAACTGGCTTCGTGATGACGATGGAGACAGAGGATGGCCAACGTCAAAGTATGGCTGTTGCGTATGACAACAGTTTTACAGAGACAGGCTACGAGTTGCTTGTTTGCCGTATTTGGCTCAGAGTTTTCTCCCACCAGATGATAGGAATCAAGACCACATTAGAGAGAGCACAAGAAGGCCCCTAGAGTTCTGCTGTAGGGCCTTCTTCTGGCCCATAAGCATCTCTTGGCATGTGCTGTGACAAACTTGGCACGGACATTCCAATAGAGGCGTCTGTCGGGGGGGACTTCTAAGTTCTTGACTGGGGCCCAAAATTTCTCCAGAAAAGATTTCCCTTCTGTTGCTAACAACAACCCAATGGTCTGCGATGTTGAGGAGCACCTGTGAAGTGTTGAAAGTTGAAAGAGGAGACACTCATGTCAGTGGAACCTTAAAGAAGAACTCATTCCCTTTCAAAAAAGAAGGATTTGGATAAGATCTACTTCTGCTTCGGAGTCGTGCCATTACGACAGGGTTGTACAAGAGGAAAAATATCCTTTGGGAAGGGTAGGTCCCTTCGAAAATGGCCATTGCTTCAGAAGATGAAGAATCTTATCAGCAGTCGGCTAGATATCACCTCGAGTTGTTGTCAGGTCCATACTTTCAGAACTTAAAGCTCATCAAGAAAGGATTAAGACAGCTGGTGCTATCTGAAAAGGCTCGTTGGTTGAGGACCAATCCCACCCCGGACTGTAACAGCAAACGAGGAAGAAGATGAAAAAGGACTCTTTGTCGTCGTCGATACACAAATCAAATCATCCTTCAACTCCAGCAGCAGCAACCACTTCTTGAGGAACCTCATTAAATCGCTCTCAAGAGCCGGCACTCTACAGTGAAGAGTTTGCTGCCAAAATTGATTGGTTCCTTAGCACATCTCCCTCTCACAGCACACCATCTCCTCCCATCTCCCCATCAACAGCCATCCGTCAACGTGGCGCAGACATCTCATTACCATCTTAGATCATCAAATCACTCATCTCATTGGCAAGCGAAGGAACAGCCTCCTCCGCAGCATTCCAGGGTGCTTAAGTACCAACGCCATCACCACCACCACCAGCAGCAGCAACATCAACCTTCGTCTGTCATGATAAATGTCACCAGCGCGCACTCTTCTCCGGCTGTCAACGCGACCACTTGCCGCCGTCTTCCCTTAGCCCGCACTCCGTGATGTGAAGCTCCTTCACCCACTCTCCATCTCCTGTCTTCTGTCATCGTGACGAGGACGAGGCAAACGGCCACCAAGGACCACTACGCCGTCTGCTTAATGGACGTTTCAGTCTCCTTCTCTGAAGATTCGTTGCTCGGTCCTCTCTCTCTCTCCCTGTGTTGGCATTTTTTCCAGGGACTCCACGCGTTTGATTGATGACCGACTAGCTGTTGACTACTGTTGTCTGGCCGCACTGCTGCTGCTTCTGACGCTGACTACGGCCAACCGCCCTCCCCCTCATTTATTTCAGTCATCACAGCGCCGAGCCGCGTTGCGACGCTCTTCGCGTGCAGAGGTGTACGCGCTTATGTCGTACGCCGCACGAAGACATTTCCTGTTACACAACGGCAACAACAACAAAGTGAGGAATTACTTTGACCCATTTTTGGCAATTCAAGGGGATGGCCGCCACACAGGTAGTCGCAGGCAGAGGCAGGGAAAAACTGACTCTTTACGGCCGCCTGGACGGTGGACGGGGATGTGTAGCACATTCCGCGTCGTAATGAGCGCGGCGAAGCCGCGCTTGGCGATTAACGCCAAGAAATATGCAAAGCAGCCGCAGGAATTCCGCTGCTGGAGGAGGAGGAGGTGATGGCCACGATGTGACCAGAGGCAACAGCAGCAACGTCGTCGGGCACCTACGCGAAGGCTCTGCGTGGGAGGAGGGAGACTATTTAAATGAAGTGAAGAAAGGTGTACAGGCGACGCATTAATCAGCGCAAGAGGCGAGGGCTGACCGGGTTAACGAAGTCTGAGTGAGTAATTAATTATGTTTTCGGTTAAAATGATTGCATGTCGGCGTTATCCTTTTCGCGAGCAACGATTCAATGCTAGGCCGCGTCGAGCCGCAGCGGTGAATGCAAATGAGTTGGCGATGTGTCGGGGGCACGAACACGATACTCATGCGGGGGAGGGGTGGATGGCACGCCGAGAGATGGGGGAGAAATTTATGCAAAAGAAGGTTATTACACTCGCGGTGATTAAATTTTATTGTCCTTCACGTTAAGGATGCGCCGTGAAACGCTAATGAGCAGGGGATCCGAACGACGATGTCTTGAGGAACGTGCTGTCGATTCAAGGTCGGAAGTTGGCTGCGGTTGTGGATGGGGGATGGGATTGTGGTGCAAGGTGAGGCACATCGGTCTCTTTATGGCTCTTTATGACATTTTGCCACGAAATTAGAATTTAAAAATTTTGTGAGGTAGGATGGATGGATAATGGGAGATGTCATCATCTTGGCATTTTATAACCGTTATGTCTCACTTACCGCCTATTGGTCGTCATTTCTAAGACATCATTCATCAGTCACGATTCTTCAGTCGTCATTCCTTAGTCTGCACTTCACAGTGTTGAGTTTTCAGTCATCATTTCAGTCACTATTTCCCAGTCGTCATTTCTAAGACGTCATTTCTCGGTTTTGCCATTTCTAAGTCGTCATCTCGAAATGAGGACTCATTTCTTTATATTTCCTTTAGTCACTATTTTGTTTTGTGTGTGAGTTTGTTAGTGGTAATTTTTTGGTCCAACTTTTTGGACTTTCATTTCCGAGTCGTCATTGCTCAACCATTGTTTGAAAGTGGTCATTGTTCAGTCATCATTTCTAGTCACATTTGTCATTTTCAATTCCACATTTTTATAACGTATTTTTTAAACTGACATCCATCGCTCGACATTTCTGAAACCTCGTGTTCCAGTCGTCATTTGTCGGTAGCCGTTCTCCAGTCGTCATTTTCGACTATCATTTTTAAATCGTCACTTCTTAGCCGTTATGTTTCATCTGTTGTATGTCAATTATCTGTGCCCGTTGTCATATCGCAGCCTACTTATCACAATCATTCATTCAAAGACGACATTTTTCAGTCATCATTTCTCAATCAGAAGTCATTTTTGAGTCATCATTTATCAATTGTCATTTTAAAGCTATTGGTATCTAGTCATTTTTCAGTCGTCAGTTTTGAGTCGTGATTTTTCCGACGCGATTTTTCAGTCCTTATTTTTCAGTCATCGTATACCAGTCGTAATTTTTCAGTTCTAGATTATTCTGTCGTCATTTTCCGTCCGTCATTTTTCCGTCGTCATTTTTTATTCGTCATTTTTCAGTCGTCATTTTTGAGTCGTAATTTTTTCGTCGCGATTTTTCAGTCGTTATTTTTTAGTCGTCGTCTACCAGTCGTCATTTTTCAGTTGTACATTTTTCTGCAGTCATTTTCCGTTCGTCATTTTTCCGTCGTCAATTTTTATTCGTCATTTCTCAGTTGTCATTTTCCAGTCGTTGTGCTTCAGTCGTTATTTGTAAGTTGTAATTTTTGCGTCACTAGAGCAGACGAAAGTAAAGAGTAAAAGCCAAGAAGGGAGGAAGTGGAAAAGCCAGAAACGGGGACCCAGAAGTGAGAAACCAGAAATGAGAAGCTATTAGCCCTGTGCCAAGTATCAGAAGCAAGCGATAAGATGAAAGCCAAGGAAGCCAGAAGCCGTAGGAGGACGAATAGAGCATCTAGAAGTCAAATTAGGTAGAAACATGCGTCCGAAAGCAAAGAGCTAGGAAGGTAAAGGAAACTCAAATTAGTCAAAGGAGCCAAAAGTGAGAAGCTAGAAGAATGAGAAGTCCACGAAGACTATATAGCCCTGGCGTTCGGGGAACGAGAAATCAGAGAACAACAGAGTCAGAAGGACAAAATAAAGCCTACGCAGCAATTTGTCAGAATCTACAGGAAAAACGAAGCCTAGAAGCTGAAAGCTGAAGAAATCAAGGCAGTCAGTAGTAGAGACCGAGAAGCGAAGGAAATAGATGCCACAAGAACTGGAAGCCAAAGGAGACAAAAACGGGGAACCAGGAACCTGATTTGGAAAGATCACGGAGGCCAGAAGCCACAAGCAAAGGTCTACAACCTCTCAGTCAATAGTGTGTCTGAAGGAAGTTGACAAAAGAAACAGAAATAAGAAATCTGGCCCAGGACAGAAAGAGTCCTTATTCTACACTCCCCCTATCCAGGACGGTAATCAGTTTCTGACACCCCATTCTTCTCTCACAACGCAACGCCTTCCCATAAACCGACAAACTGACATTTAGAGCGCATCAAAATCCATGACACTCCTCACGCCCCATTCCATACAACGCGTCCACTGATTCGCATCGCATCGCCTCTACTCACCGGTGATTGCATGGCAATTGAGTGTGAATCAACTGAAGGAACACCCTCATCACACCCCCGTCCACCCCGCCCGCATGCGGAACAAAAGATTCCATAGACATCAGCGTTTTGATGACACACTCTCTCTTTCCCATCAACCACATCGCACATCGCCCACGACGATGACGATGACGACAACGACGTCGACGACGATGGCGGAGATTTGAAACTTCTGATACGCAACCCCATAACAACGGTATCTCTGCGAGGCTGTTGCGAGCACCACCCCGCCCTGGCCCATCCAAATAGAACACCTCTGTCAACAGGAGTATTTTCTTTTCATTATTCTGAGACGATGTGAATGGCGGGGAGGGGGCGCGGACGGGCGCATAGGGCGCAGGCGAGGCCCATAAATGCTAACAGTCTCCGCCATGAAAATACCGTAAAAACCTCATTCCGAGGGTCTAATCAATTCCTTCAATCTTAATCGGAGAGCGCCCCGCTCGACGTGATGCGCTCGAGGTGTTTCGCTTAATTAAACTTTTTCTCCTGACAGTCGAGTGGCGGCGGCGGCGGCGCGGGAGGCTTCCTTAGGCCGGGGGGAGGCTTTGATTTGATTTCGGAGAGGGTGCTCGGTGCCGCCGAGGTTTGCATTAGGACCTCGGTTTAGACGGTGACAGTTGTCGTGATTGTGTCTTTTTTCGATGATTGTGGAGGAGGGGGAGGAGACGATGGAGAGGTCGTGACATTTCATGACTTTTTGGAGGGGACTTGCTCTGCATAATAAAGTGGACGCGGTGGGCGATAAGTACGGCGTGGTGGGTGCCAATGATTCGAAGTTTGTCTGACGGGGTTGGGGGTGGAGGGGGGGTGGAGGGGGGTGGGGGTGAAAAGTGACTTTTAGCCAATTGTCTGATTGGCAGACGTGGCTGAAATCTTCAAAAGGACTTTATTTCTAGGACGATCTCGTGTGGGAGTTGTGTCCTCCTGGTCGACCTATCTCCCGAGTGCCTGCGGGGTGGGTTGGAGTGGGGGCTGGGTCCTATGAATAAATCACATGATAAGTATCATCCGCGTCGTGGCGAGGCGTGCGGCGTCAAATGAGATGAAATATTTATTTGCAATTGATTTCATTAGATATGCGTCATTAGGCGTAGCTGCCGATCTGCGTGAATCGAATCGAATGAAGGCTCCGACGGAGGAGATGTAGGAGACGCACGTGATGCTGGTGCTTCTTGGGGCATGTATCATCCACACATCCGTGCACGCGTTTGTGCGATGGCAGGGCGTGATAGGTGACATAAGTTATTGCATCTGAGTATCTCGTGCCGGCCAGACTGGGTGCGTTTGAAGTTATGTGCTGGAATCTGTCGCTGTTGTTGTTTTGCTTTGCGGTTGAGGGCAAGTCAAGCTTCAGTTGGCAATTATGCAAATCTCTCACGGGTCGGTGAACGGCGGCAGGCGGCGCAGGCGAATCAGGGCTCGAAGTGAGATTCATCGCCTTCGGATGGACTTGGATATTCAGTTGGCAGTGGCTTTGAGGGCTGAATTGGCATGATATTGGGAAGGTGCGTGGTGCGAGGAGGATATGAAATTTAAATTTAACCCTTAAGTGGTGGCATGAGGAATCTCGGATGTACCTGGGACAACAATTGAGGTCAACAAGGCACTTCCGCGAATCTCGGACCGGGGCAAGATACACTGGAAGCGTGGGAAAAATGAGCTGCGCAACAGTCCCCTAGGCATTTTCCTTGAAATTCACTGAAAGAAAGTGAAATCTTGAGAAAGGAAAATTGAAGAATCAACAACAGCACCTCACTCTTGTCAACCTTGAGGAAGGGTCCTTCTTCACTTTTGTGCGCTGTGCCAGAAGAGATTGCTTCGGTGTCCATTCCACGATGCCCACATCTCGGTACAGTGGAGAGAGCTTACCAGCTTCTTCTGCTACACTCTGAGGTAGACCTTTACCAAAGTGCTTTCGATCGGGATGGCCTCTTGTCCTAACCGATGCCTGTAGGTTTGTTTTGAGCGGGGAGTTGACATCTTGCGGGTAAGTTAGGCTGCCTGTGACTGATTCTCCAAAATCTCTCCAGCCCAAACTATTCCTCACGTAGCGCTACTTCTCAAAGAGATGATAAGTTCCTGTGACATGGATAATTTTGAAGCTCCAAAGGCACATCAGACATCAGACACGCCCTTTGGGTATGTGCCCAGATTGCCAAGGGACACTTTGGGGCTTTCTTTTAAAAATTTCAATTCAAGATTTCATTAGGAAAGTCGACTAGACAATCCCACCGAGTCCAAGGACATGAACACTTCGATCTCCTCCATTTTCCCCCCATCTACGGGAGCAGGAAATGACAAGGAGCTGGCTCACATTAAGGCTGAGACGCTTAAACCTGCGTTGAGTACAACAAGCTGATTTAAGAATTTTGTGATCAGGTGACACATCTTTCCGGTGGATAGAGGGTTCGGAACCAAAATGGACAACAGGTGGTATCGTCGCAGTCGATCCTAAAAAAAGGAAAAATGATTTCTGAAGACTCTTAAAAAGCGATGACGGCCCAAATCCGGCTGTTAGGCAGAAAGTTTCACTCAATGGGGACAATGATGGACAAGAATTCCGTCCCCCTGTCGAGACGGAAGTCAGACTGTCCGCAGAACTATGTAAGGCAGCTGGAGATTAGCTGCTTGGACACATGCACCAGCTCATCTGGTCGGAGGAAAGCATGCCCAAAGAGTGGAATTTCTGTGTCCACAAGAAAGGAGACCCCTTTGACTGGGCCAACCATCGAGAGATCAGTTTCCTCAACATTGCGTACAAGATTCTCTCTGTGCGAACGTCGGAAACCGTTCGTCAACAACCTCCTTGTCAGTATGGATTCAGTGCAGAAGTTAAGTTGACATACAGCCTCCTCGTAGCGTCCACTGAATAAGCATCAAAACGTCCGTTGTGTGGTGAACAAATGTATGCAGCGAACACCTCTGCTCGAGGGTTAAATAATGAACCTGGCCCACCCGCCTGTGGGTTGTGCGTGAGGCTTACTCCCTCACCACCAAGTTAAGAGACAGCAACGTGCCTCGGATATGGACAGATCTAATGTTGACGACCCCGACAGACGACTAAAGGACAACGATTCTTGGTTCTGCACGTGGAATGTGAGGTCCCTTAACAGACCACGTGCAGTCGAAGGACTTGCGCAGGCCCTGGACTGATACAAAGCACACATCACCGCCATTCAGGAAGTTCGGAAGAAGACGAAGAACTGCGACATCTACTACTGCGACTGCTACAGGGAGAGAAGGCAGCGCTTATTCGGCAGACTTAGGTAAAAAGTCTTAAGCTACGTTAGCGGATCCTGAATTCGGGAACATCAGCCTGATATGCACTCACGCCCCGACCGACGAGAAGGATGACAACAGCAAGGATGAGTTCTATGATCTCCTAGGAAGAACATACGATCGATGCCCGGCTTTGACACCCAGATTGTTCTAGGAGATTTCAACGCTCAGCTGGGAAAAGAGGACATCTTTGCTGGCATCATCGGGAAACACAGCCTGCGTGACACCACCTTCGGAAATGGACTAAGGCTGTTTGACTCTGCAGCGGGGCGGAACCTCTCTGTGAGCAGTACGCGGTTCCCATATCTCAACATCTATACAGGAACCTGGCGATCCCCTGATCAATCAACCGTCAACCAAATTGATCATGTTGCGATCGACGTCAGACACTCCTCCAACATTCTCGATGCATTCCCAGGCGTCAACATCGACTCGAATCTTCACCTTGTTGTAGCCAAGGTAAGAACCCGGATATATCGAGAGCAACGGAGTCGCCAAAACGGTTTGACGTCGGAAATCTACAATCGCAACAAATTGCTGTGATCTTTGCCGACAGAGTCTCCCTGTCGACGCTGTCTGCACTAACAATAGAAGAAAAATGGAAATGTTGTCAAGAAGCCATCAAAGAAGCTGCCTCTGATGGGCTGGGTTTCACGCCGCCACCCAGAAGGAACCCGCGGTTTGACGACGAGTGCAGGCAGGCATATGCAGCTTAACAGGAATCCTACAAGACAACGCTCCATTAAACAACGAAAGCTGTTCGTGAGCTCTACGAAAGGAAAAGAAGGGAAGAGAACCGGCTTCTCAGAAGGAAAAAGTAGACTATGAGAGATCAAGTGGTGCTATGGCAGGAATGAAGTCCGAAAGATTTACTGAAAGGTGAAACAGCCGGTGGATATAGGGTTCGGACCGCAGCCTGCAGGTACCAAAACGGAGACCTTGACGTAGAGTCGGAATCGATGCTGAGAATCTGAAAAGATAATTTCTGCATACTTGTAAGGGGCGATGACGGGCCGAAGTTAGGCATCATGTTCCACTCAAATTAGACGATGGTAGAGAAGAATTCCGTCCCCCCGACTTAGACGAGGTCAAGATAGCAATATCGAGACTGAAGTCGAACAAAGCTGTTGAAGCGGATGGACTGTCCGCAGAATTGTTTAAAACAGCTGGAGATGACCTGGTTGGGCACATGCACCAGCTCATCTGTAAGATATGGCCGGAGGAAAGCATACCCGATGAGTGGAATCTCAGCCTCGGTTGTCCGGTCCACAAGAAAGGAGACCCCTTCGACTGCGCCAACTATCGAGGGATTAGTCTCCTTGACTTCGCGTACAAGATCATCTCTGCCCGAGTGTGTGAATGCCTGAAACCGTTCGTCAACAACCTGCTAGGTCGCTATCAGTGTGGTTTTAGAACAGGGAAGTCCACCATCGACCAAATCTTCACACTACGGCAGATACTGGATAAGACCCAAGAAGTGCATATCGACACTCACCACCTATTCGTAGATATTAAGCCCGCGTTTGACGGTGTGCAAAGAGACGAGCTATACAGTGCCATGTTTAGTTTTGGCATTCCAACCAAACTCGTCAGATTGTGTAGGGTGCCGCTGGGAAACTGTTGCTGTTCCGTCAAGGTCGATTTCGAACTCACCGAGGCCTCCAAAGTCAGAAAAGGTTTCAGACAAGGCGACGCACTGTCATGTGACTTCTTCAACTTCTTCCTTGAGGCGAGGGTGAGTGATCGCGGCAAAGGCATGATCTTTCAAAAGGCTGCTGGCTTACGTGAATGACATTAACTTGATTGGCTGAATGTAGTGAGTCATCAATGAGGCGTAGGCTGGCAGTGGATCGGAAGCGTCTTAAATGGGTTTGGCGATCGATGGCGTCGAGGGCAAGACGATCTTTATGCTGTTATGGAGGAAGGACACAGCATACCGACGTCTCGGAGAGAGTGTCACACTAGGCAGCAGAAACTTCGAAGTAGTCAAGGGCGTCGTCTACTTCGGCTCCGCGGTGAACAGGGGCAACGTCATCAGTACTTAAGTTAGGCGCAGAGTCACTCTTGCCAATCGCTGCTTCTTTGGGCTCAGAGAGCAATGAAGGACTAAGGCCTCTGGAAGGACTAAGTTTGCTTTGTATAACAGCTTGATCTTTGAGCGCTCCTTTACTGCACGGCGTGACAACCTGGACGTTACTAAAAGTGGATGAGGAAGTTCTCACTCTTTTCGAGACAAAAGTTTTGCGTGTGATTTTTGCTCCCCTCTGCGTTGGCGGCATCTGGAGGAGAAGATTAAACTTTATGGGCTGTACGGCGCGACATGCATCTGGTCAAGCGCGTCTTCCGATTCAGCGCTCAGGATGGAGTCAGAGAGTCTTGAGATCGGAAAATACCTCTTCGTCCAGCACTTGGTTTTCATCTCCTCACACATGGTTCGCCAACATTTGAGGATCCCCAACCATACGATCACCACCCACCCCATTCGCCATTTATGCCATTGAAATGCCACAGAAAATGGAAGTCATCTAATGACCCCGACTCCACCTCTTCCAGCACGCCCATCAACGATTCCCACATCGCACGGGCCACGCTCACAGCCAACATAACTGTTTCTCGTCTAAATTACCCCATTAAATAGGATTACCCTCCAACAGGACCAGCACTAGCATCATCAAACGGCATCCTTGAGGTGGGGGGGAGAGGGTGCTGGGAAAAAAAAACACCCAAAAGATCGCATAATTAAATTTCATTCCAAGCAACGCTGGAACGTTCCGCATCCTCCCAATGCATCACCATCCCCCCCAACGCAGTGGAATAATCCCGACAATTCCTGTTAGAGCGAACAACAACCGGTTCATTATTATAATTACTTATTTGTCTAATTGCCGAGCAAATCTTAGCAACTTGGAGATTAATTAAAGCCCTGCTCCCGCCCGAGCCTAGCGTGCGTCGTCGTTGTCTCGCCACCGTCTGTCCTGGCTGGCTGTGTTGGGTGCTCGTTGTCGTCATCCATCGTCGAAGGCGGTGGCGGCGGCGGTGACGGTGGCTCATCTCAATCCTTGGAATCATTGTCGTTTCCGTTTTAATTTTCTGTGCCTAATGAACGCAATGTTCTTGTCATTCGTGCTTTTTGTACATTCTCTGTCGCTCGGGCCCCGAGATATGTATCTACTAGATACGTACTGGTTGTCGGTGTTGTAGTGGTAGGCTCCTGCCCGCTCCCGCTTCGACGCCTCCGGGGATGATCCTTATTCTCGTGTTCTCGTCTTCGTTTCGATGCCGCCGTGTGTGAGTGGCTGTGCTGTGCTCGAGGACTGCCAAGTCGAACACCAGCCATGGCAACAATGATTCCTTTGTCCTGTGCTCTACTGTGTTTGCCTTTTAACTGCACAGCGGTGTGGGTGTGTTTGTGTGCACGGGAATGTCCTTTCGCTGTCGTTGCCGTTGTCATTGCCGTCGTCATCATTGTTGATTTCGAATGGGTGGTGGACCGAGATCTCCGCCAACACCCCCGCAACCCCCGTCCACTCAGCTGCTATCCACAAATGATGACAGCGGTTCTGTGTAATGTTTTGTTTCAATGATGTCTCTGACAAATCAGATGCGACAACGACGACGACGACGACGACGACGGACGGCGCTGTGAATGACGAAACGAGTCAGAGAAGATTCAGGACGAGCTTTGGCTGTGCTTTTGTTGGATTAAATGTTGTCGTCGTTGGCCGGGAATGTAGGAATGAAAAGTGTCAAAGCATTAGCGCCAATTTAAAGTTCATTCAACCGCTTTGTGTGTAAAATGGCGGTTTGTGCCTGGCTTCCGTGCTGCGAAAAGGATGTGACAGGTGATTGCGCTTTTATGACCGCCACACTGAAGGGGGAGTAGGAAGTGAAATTTTTTTGTTTTTATGTGTTGCGCGTTTTTTTTGTTTTCACTGTCGCGAGTGTGGGCGTTGGGGCACTTTGACATGGCATTCATTTTGTGGTCTTGTGAGGATTGATTGAGTTTCACTGGCAACGCGAAGGTCGTTGCGGGTATGTGTGTCGTCGCCTCTTCAATTCCAAGAGGATGTCACTGGCTTAGCGCAGGACGGTTGCTCGAGACATGTGTCACTCCCCTCTTTCAATTTTGCCCATTCGTCCGGTTGCAGTGGCAACATCGAATGGCTCCACGTTTAAAGGGACTGCCACTAGGTCTCCTTCGTCTTCTTCTTCTTCTGAAGGCGCTACAGTTCGGAGCCTGGGTCTGGGCCTCTTCAGCCAGCACAATCTTTCGCCAGTTGCCTGCATTTCTTCTTCTTCTTCTTCTTCTTCTTATTCTTCTTGTGGAGCTACAGTTCGGGGTTGACCTGGGCCTCAACCAACAAGCCTCTCCAGCCAGCACGGTCTTTCGCCAGCTGCCGCCAGTTGCGCACTCGAAGTTGGTTGAGGTCCTTCTCCACTTGTGTGCGCCACCTTATCCTGGGCAGTCCTCTGTTGCGTTGTCCCAATGGCTCAGATTCGAAGACTTTTCTGGCCGGAGCAGTGGTGTCCATAGGCTCTACATGGCTTAGCCATCTTAAGCGTTGTATCCGTAGACGCTTGACTAGGCTCATGCCGCTGTACAGCCCATACAGTTCGTGGTTGAATCTTCTCCGCCAGATGCCATCAACGCAAATAGGACCAAAATTCTCACGCAGAACTTTTCTTTCCAATTTGGTTGAGGTCCTTCCTTCACTTGTGTGCGCCATCGGGTCCGTCCTCTATAGCTTTGTGCCACTGGTTTGGAGTTGACGGCTCATTAGGCTGAATCAAGGAGTTTTAGTATGAAAGCAACTCTTCCAGTGTGAGTGGGGGAACTTGGTTTGTCCATCAGCTCACTTTGTGCTCTGCAGAGTTTGTTGGAAGACCCCTCTCTATCAAGGGCGCCTGAGGGACTAGATGACACTCAAGATCCACTGCCTCTGTTTCACTCCTTCCATGAGGAGTATTCTAGGCCAAAGCCTCAATTAACATGCCTCTTGAGCTGACATGGTGTCTCGCCACTGGCCTCCAATTTCACACTCCAAGTTGGAAGAGGTTCTTCTCCACTTGAGTCCGCCATATCAATCTAGATCGCCCCCAACCCGGGGACCGGCCTATGCCTTGGCTTTTATCCAAACAACAATTCAAAGCCCTTCTCAGTTTTGGAGCTTGCCACGTTCTGTCCAGGCCAAACAGGCTCCAGTACCGCGGAGAACATGTGTTTGTTCCAAACTTGGCTTAAACCACATCACCAGCACGCCAAAGGAACGGCAACGAAATCTGACCACAATGTACGCTCCACTCACAAGTGGACTTCGTTCAATGCCAACCTCGAAGCAGCTCTTAAAACCAGGCTCTACTTTGTTGCCTCAGACTGGGGACAAGGAAGATCTTTGACTGCCTACGGCTAAGCGTTGGTAATGCTCACTTTCAGTTCCTATCACATTTTTACGATGCCCTCAGTCGTCATTTTCACGTGTAATCCCTTCTCAGTCCCCATGCCATTCCCATCCCCCTCTCGACACAATCACATTCCATCGGAGGGTTCAAATCTCCGTGAGAGTCTTCTTCAATTTTTGCAACATCTTCTTAATTGCTGCCATCTTCCGATTAAGTTCCCCTCCCTCCCCCACAAAACACGGCTTAAACATGTCCGTCCATAAAACGCGTCATCTCTCCCCATTCGAATTGACCACTTTGGTCGTGATCCCCCCCCCATCGCCCTCCGACGACGGAATGGTGATTTTATTTGCCTAGTCCGCCATCGGAACAGCGTCTTAAATCCAACACTCTGCGTACTTTGTTGCACGCTCGCGCACGGGCCGCATGGGCCGCACGGAGCCGACCGTTTATGACGTCCTGATGACAGGGTACTCAGGGAATAAGCACTCAA
Source organism: Eristalinus sepulchralis (assembly GCA_944738645.1). Classification (NCBI taxonomy): domain Eukaryota; kingdom Metazoa; phylum Arthropoda; class Insecta; order Diptera; family Syrphidae; genus Eristalinus; species Eristalinus sepulchralis. The sequence goes on from OX122883.1 coordinate 67,348,102, forward strand.
CAAGTTAACATAAGCCGCAATTGCAGTGTTTCGTGCCTGAATGCAATTTGGTCGTAAAATTTTAATTATGGCGACTCTCCCAGAGCGCGGTCGCCTTCACTGCTTCACCGGTCAAAAATGACGACTTTCAGTGTTTTATGATGCACACAGCGACTTGGCGGATTTCCCATGCAACCGCGTTCGGGGCTCGGGTAACGGACGAACGGCGGCTAAGTGAATTTCGAATGAGGTCTCGAGATGTGTAATCCGTGGGTCGGCCGTTCGGTGGTGCGAGTCCTTTTAAATTCGCGTCCGCACACACGTTGTTCATTTTGAATGCATAATGAGGGAGATTACGGGTCAGCATGAGGAGGGTTGACAAGTTGGAGCAGGGGGAGGGAGGGGGGTCATGCAAATTAGCTGTGGGACAGTTTTTGGTTTTCCTCGTCTGAAGCCTGGCTCTGATTGACGGTGAGTGACAGTGTGACTCGAGGATGGTTTACGGCGTCAGCAAGCAGTGGTCCGACCACGTCCACGTCCAGAAATGTGGAGACAGAGAAGATTCCTGAGTGAGGCTTGGACTGGTTTTGAGCCGCAACTTACGATGAATATGAAGTCTGGGGAGTGGTTGCTTGAATATGAACGAGGGGTTGTGCGTCCTGGTAGTCTGAGTTTAAATTTTTCGCTGACACGTTGTTTTCGTCTAAGCCACCGATGAGTCTTAAGCTCGAGACGGAGGTGATTTATGGCATTAAACTGCGGCGGCAGTTGACAGACAACTGGAGACAGTGGCGGGAGATATTTTGCATGAAGTCTGGGATTCTATATATAAGTCTGAGGAGCGGCTTGAAAGCAGTCGTAGCTGCTTTTTTGAACTGTGCTCAGGCAGGTAGTTAGACAGGTGCTCAGGCAGCGGTTTAGGCAGGGGCTCAGGCAGGGACTTACACAGGGGCTCAGGCAAGGGCTTAGGCAGGGGCTCAGGCAGGGACTTGGACAGAGGCTCGGGCAGGTACTTAGACAGGGGCTTAGGCAGGTACTTAGACAGGGGTTCAGGCAGGGAATTAGACAGGGGCTCAGGCAAGGGCTTAGGTACGGGCTCAGGCAGGGGCTCAAGCAAGGGCTCAAGCAGGGGCTCAGGCAGGTACTTAGACAGGGGCTCAGGGAAGGGCTTAGGCAGGGGCTCAGGCAGGGACTTGGACAGAGGCTCGGGCAGGTACTTAGACAGGGGCTCAGATAAGGGTTTAAACAGGGGCTCAGACAGGGACTTAGACAGGGGCTCAGGCAGGTATTTAGACAGGGGCTCAGGCAGGGGCTTAGACAGGGACTCAAAGGGTCACAGGAAGATGCTCAAGCAAGGTCTTAGACAGGGGCTCGGGCAGGGACTTAGACTCGGACTCAAACAGGGTCACAGGAAGGTGCCCAGGCAGGGGCTCAGGTTGGGGCACAGGAAGGGGCTCAGGCAAGGGCATAAGCAGGGACTGAGGTAGGGGCATAGGTAGTGGCTTAGGCAGGGCCTCAGTGGAAGTTTAATGTGCTCACTCGGTGCTGTTTTGAAGGTCTGATTTCGTCTCCTTTTTTGATTTAGACTGGGCCTGGAGGGTCTTCGTGTTCAAACTTGAAGGGTAAAGTGGTAGAGGAAAACCTCATCTCATCCCCCCCCACGGCGCAACCAGCTGTAATGGGGCCCTAATCGAAACTCAAGGCACGTAGCATAAGGCAGCGCTAGTTGGCAAAGCGTGTTAACTGAGGCCAAGGACCATTTCGGTCTGCAGCACTGGCCAAAGATGAAGTAAGAGCTCTTAAACTTAAGTACACACAGAAATGAATCTCCGGTATGAAGACTTTGCTATCTCCGATGGCCAAAGATTGAAACCAATCTATCCTCAGCTTCTAACCCTTCTTCGGGTTCAGCCCACAGTCTGAGCTCTTGTTTATACGGTAAGTCGACGCTTGCAGCCTTTCTAGGGCGCGTTCTCCTCCAGTTTTCACATGAAAACACCCACAGAGGCCCCTGCATTGTGGAGAGGCATCTTAAGTTTTATGCCGCCTGTCTTTATTCACAAAACCGCTGACATTCTTGGCATCTGTGACAGCCTTCATTTAGACAAAAACCAAATGGCCCCCGGACACATCCTTGTTTGGCTCACGGAGGGTTAAACCCACAAAACTCAAGGCACAAAAGGCACCTTGCCGACTCAGAGCATTGTGGCTGCCCTTAGTCAATCCCTAAGCTCTTCCGCCTGTGAAATCCTCTTCGGTTGGCTGGCTGTCTGTTTGGTGATAAGCAAGGTTGGGGGGTCCTTTCCCTTCACACCGCCGCCCACAGTGCACAGTCAATGCAGTTTCTCAATTGTCTGCAGACCACGTTGTGACATTCCCCCATGTCCATGTGCGGCAAGAAACACTGACACTTCTCGACCTGTCAACAGTTCAGAGAACACCGACAATCTGCTTATCCAGCCGAAGCCACAACAAGACGATTCCCTTCGTCTGCCGGCGATAAATCATGGTTCCGTCGGAGATAAGATAATGACTTCTCAACCGCACGTGCAAGTGACCCTTCCTCCTGCCCTCAGTGTCAGTTTTCCCCCCGGAATTACGATTAATTGCCATTTAAACAGTCGATTGTCCATCGATTCTCACACTTTCGCCGGCAGTGTGTGTGTGTGTGTGTGCTGGCTGCGCCATTCCCTAATCCGGCAATTATCCCCATTGTTTCCACGCCCTATCACTCCTCATCCTTCACACACACACGCACGCAGTGCTCGCCACACAGCGTGTCTGCGGCGAACTTATCTCGGTAAACGAGTGAATTTCAATCCGATTACAGCCCGGCTCAAGCACACACACGCCAGCGAGCAAACAAAGAAACCCTTGAGCCGACGGCGGTGGGGTGGGGTGGTGGTATGGGAGACAGATTAATTACATCACCAACGAGAAGTCCCCGCACTAAGCCAGTGTAGAGTGAAGCGAACGCTATCTGCGACCGGCAATCGTAAAAGGATGAGCGGCTCGCAGGACAAAGCCGGCCAACGAATGCAATGAGTGCCGGCCCAGAGATATCAGCCATCAAGATGGCGCTACCACTGCCCGGATGGGATGCTTTATGCGCGTCACATTCCGTGAAGACGTCATCGCCCAAATACACCACCGCCACCGCTTCTGTCTCATATCTGATAATGGAGCGCAGCCAGAGAAGAAAAGTCGAAATGACTGTGATCACTCAAGGAGCGCCCAGCGGAGTCCAAATGAGGACATTAGGAGATTTATAATGGACTGGCGGCGGGCCATTATGGGCGATTGTCCACGCTCAACTGAATCCAAATTGGAACGAAGGAGCCATTGTGCTCGGGCAGTGCATGTGAAATCACGGAATGAAGTCATACTTGCTGATGGCACTTGTCTTCCGAGAGTTTTCGCAATTTCTTGTGAAAATTGCTTTCAATTCGTTGAGTGGTGGGGTGTGTGGGTGGTTTATGAGATGACACTTGGATCTGATAGTCGACCCGCTTGACCTAGCAATTGACTCAAAGACGAGGCGGGAAGTTGTGCAGAACTTTGTTTGAAAGTTTGAAGATGTAGGGCGGGTGATTGAATGCGTCCTGGTCAACGATCTCGAAGGGAGGGGCGGACACAAAGTGGTGGTGTAAAGAATTTCTGAAAAGAAAGTCGAATTCAGAATGTCCGTTGTCCGCTTTTTGATTTTGAATTGAATCCTCCAGACAGGAGGAAGTACGGTTCACGCGTTTTATTCTCTTCTCAGCTTCATTAAGAAAACACTTTCCTAGCGGTACACGTAAGCTGCTTTTAGGATTGGAAAGGGAAAGGTCAGAAGCTGTACTGTTTTCTCGTTGATTCAATATACAGTTCCATTGCGTTTTGGTGGAAATTTTAATCAAAAATGTGTGTTCTAAATTTTTCGAAATTTCGATCATAAATTAAGGCTACTTTTCTGAACATTAGAACTACTGCACAGCATCGACGTTCCGATTGATATTTTCTAAACCTCTTATTCTCTTTACGCAATCGGAATTTTGATCAAAAATGTGTGCCCCTCTTTTGTACACATTTTAGTCGCTGTACGACATCAAAGTTTCGATCAGAAATCGTCATCCTAATTTTCTAAACATTGAGAGCACTTTAACGTTGTTGAAATTTTAGTCAGATGTGGCTGTCCTAAGTTCCTCTCTTCAGGATTGAAATTTTGATCAGAAGTGTGTTCCCTAATTTTGTACACATTTTAGTCGCTGAACGACATTGAGTGTTCGGTCAGAAATCGTTCCTAAGCATTGAAGTCGCCCTAAAGTTTTAAAATTTCAGTTAGAAGTAGGTGCCCCATGTTAGTAAACATTTAAGCCCTACTCGATCGAAATTTTGATCTAAACATTCTGCCCAAATTTTCTTCACGTTTTATTCGTTCTATGGGATCAAAATTCTGATCAGAAATGGGTGTCATAATTACATAAGCATTTGGATCACAGTACGGCATCGAAATTTTGATCAGAAATTTGTGCCCCAAATTTTGTAAGCACAGAGATCCCGATACGGTATTGGAATTTTTGTTGGAAATGAGTGGTTAAGTCTTATAAGCACTTAAGCTTGTTTACTGGATAAAAATTTTGATCAGAAATTTCTGTCTTAATTTTTTGCGACATCAAAATTTCGATTACAAAAGTCTGCCCTCATTTTCCAAGCCTTGCGGTCACTGTATGGCATTCAAATTTCGGTCAGAAAGTCGTCTTCTGAGGTCGAAAACTTGGCCAATATTTTTTCAAAATTTGTACATGTATCCTCCAAGACACAACTCTTGTCAAAAAGCTCTCCAGTTTCGATTTGGCTTCAAAATATGGCAGAAAATGATCAAAAATGCACACAGCTCGCTCCTATGCATCTTAATGTGGTCAAAAACGGATCTCATTACTTCCGACCCATTAGGATCAACATTTATTTAAGGTCTCTGTGACCTCGATGCATCCTTCCAAAACCAAACAGACCCAAGCGATGTTCAAAACTTGTTCACCGCTTACAGCTCTTCAGCAGAAAACCTCCAAAGAGCCACCTGATTTCCATGCCGAAGACCCACACGCTTGCCATCTGTCTAATGGCCACCTCACGCGCATCACTTCTACAATCACCTGTGCCTCCACGCAGCCATTTCGGCGTTAAGTGCATTCGTGCATCTGCATCACAGATAGCGGCCACACCGGCCATAAAATCTGACCCAATTTCCAGATGAGACACTTTCCATCGCCGTTGCCCGGCGCCCATTTCCGTAACTTTCGATTTCTTCATCTCGACTATAGTCGACTGCCTCTCCAGACAGATAAATCTTCTGCACCGCCCCACCCGCACCCGCTGAGCACTATCGCAGCGGCGAATAAATTAACGAAGGCATTGTAATCAATTAGCCCACACACACGTCGCCGCACACACCGTCGTCATCGTTGACGCCCTGAAGCGACACTCGCGTAGGTGCCAACACAGATTAGAGTGACACCAAGCTCATTGTCCCAATTTGTCATGCATCTCGACCAGTCCAGATATTCAAATCAGACGCGAAGAGCGGTGCGGGGGAGATCGTAGGAAGACCACCACAGATTTTCGGGCGTCATAACTCCGAAATTAGCTGCTAACGACGTGGCTTATTGGATTAGATGAGCGCATCCACGGGGGGCGCCTCACGCCTCAAAGAGTCTTGTTGTGGAGACATACGCGCCGTGAAGCGGTGGCGCCATCACCGAGCCCGTTCACAGGGCGTGATATACGACGAACGGAGTGGTTTATGTCCTGACAAATTATCAAATTGCATTGGCACGCGTAATGTCCTGCGGAAGTGCCCGCGTGCCGATGTGCAGGCTCTCGCGTGACGTGCCAAAGGCGAGTCAAGCCCCCGTTGTACTTGAGCCGCCGGCATACAGGTGGCTGGGCGGCGAATAGGTGTGGCAGCACTTAGCCGGAGGGTGGACGGGAGGGCGCGCATTTCAAGTAGTTAATAGCTTGCCGAGCAATTTGCCTGAAAGGCGCCCGCTCCCGCTCAGGGTGGGGTGCTGTACTCACTTAGCCTAGTCATATTTTACTGCCGTTCGTCTGGACGTAATAACTCGCGCGATCCAGACAACAATTTGTTCGTGCGACGAGGTGAACTGCGACGACTTTGTGTTGGACTGTGAGTTATGATTGGGGTTACCGGTTGGTTATAGGGGATGTGAGGGAGTGAAGGCCGGATGGCACTTTGTCAAGTGGGAATCTTCGATGTAATGTGTGACTTGCCGCAGACAGGAGGGAATGAAAGGATTTAATTTTTTTGACGCAGGGATGGCATGGCGCCGTTAGAACTTAAATCTGAAGTGAGGCATCAATGTCGGTCATGTTGTCAATCGCTCTCCATCGAGAGGAGAGCAATTTTTTTCAAAATTTGATCAGAAATTAAGGACGCCCAAGTTTGGTCAAATTTGGAGCAACGAAATTTGATCAGAAATGAAGGACGCCCATTTCTGCTAAAATTTGGAGCAACGAAATTTGATCAGAAAGGAAGGACGCCAAAGTTTGGTCAAATTTGGAGCAACGAAATTTGATCAGAAATGAAGGACGCCCATTTCTGCTAAAATTTGGAGCAACGAAATTTTATCAGAAAGGAAGGACGCCCAAGTGTGGTCAAATTTGGAGCAACGAACTTTGATCAGAAATGAAGGACGCCCAAGTGTGGTCAAATTTGGAGCAACGAACTTTGATCAGAAACGAAGGACGCCCAAGTTTGGTCAAATTTGGAGCAAGGAAATTTAATCAGAAGTGGAGGATACCCATTTCTGCTAAAATCTGGAGCAACGAAATTTGATCAGAAATGAAGGACGCCCATTTCTGCTAAAATTTGGAGGAACGGAATTTGATCAGAAATGAAGGACACCTATTTCTGCTCAAGTTCGGAGCGACAAAAATTAATAAGAAAGGAAGGACACCTAAGTTTGGTCAAAAATGAAGGACATCCAAGTTTGGTCAAATTTGGAGCAACGAAAATTGATCAGAAAAGGAAGATTTAGAACGACTAAATTTCATCAGATCCGCATTTCCAATCAAATTTTGCTCAGAGGAGTAACTAAAGAACCACTTTGCTCTAAAAGCTGTTTGAAAAGCCATTCTCCTCAATATTCGTCAAGTTTTTAGGACTAAAAGTGCTTCACTAAGACAATATGCGCCTCCCTCACACCTTGGACCTAGTCCACGAGCTTCATAACAGATCTGGAGTGTCTGCATAAGTCTCAAAGCATATCCTAATGATCTGCCTCCAGACTCTCTAAATCCCTCATCAAATCCCGCTCAGTGTAGACATAGTTCATTCACAACGACATTCCAAATCCTATCAGTTCACAGCACTCACGTACCACCACTGGCACTCCTCCACCTTCGATTCGCTTCTGTTCCCAGGCCCAGGCCACTACAAAATGCTCCATATACGGAAACAACTTATGCTAACGACGACTACAACAACGATGACGACGACGACGACGAAGTCCTCGTAAAGACCCGTGTTTGCATTCCGAACGGCCAATAAATGCCAGTCATGCATCCTTGACCAAGAGCCGGGCAATCTCTCGCGTGCAACTCATTGGCATTCTGCGCGCTAAATCAGCCCTCCCGCCGCCGCCACCGCCGCCACAGCCTCCACACCTTGCCACAAATGCGATGCGGCTTCAAAAAGTCATATTTAACATGGCGGTCACAGAGCGACAGGGCGGCAGTGTGGCCTATTAGACCGCAGCTCAGTGGAAGCCACTGAACGCCGCTCGTTATAATTTATTCGAGAATATTAATAACTCTCATGAATTAAACATTTTATACTCGAATTCTTGTACAGACCACTGGACGGGTGGGGGACGGGCGGGGGAAGGATTCAAAAATCACCGTGCAGAGAAGCGGGCTCTGTGACGAGGCACGGGCGGACAGGAGACGCGTCGCGACAACGTGGGAGAAGGATGCAGACGTGGTCGCGGTCAGTCGTTAGTCTGCGGATAGAGTTGTTCCCGGTTCGCGTATCTCTTGCCCGCGAGAAGATGTCAAGGCGGGCAGCGAATGTGGGTTTCTCGATGTATCCTCTTGGCGATTTGTGAACTCCGTCAGCGGGACTGGCGGCGGGAAACATGTCTGTCTGACGAAGATTAGCCGGCGAGGTGCAGTTCGATTGAGACATGATTTAGGGACATAAAGTTCGCGGCGTCATTGCCGCGCACCAGCTTGGCGCTGCGTGATGTTGCTGATATAGCCCGGGGATCCAGTTTGATCGGTCCCATCCGTTGTTGGTTGGTTGGGTGTGTGTGTGTGTGTGTGTGTCTGCTGCACGATCCAGTCTGAAGGGGACAAGTCAGGGACGTGGGTGAGGAGTTCCGGAACATATCAATTTCAGAAGAGGTTGCTAGGGAGGCTGGTAGGAATCTGGACTCTGTTGGGTCAGAAGCCATGAACGGTGGGTTTTGGGGCAAGAGCAGTGACATTGAATGCTCTCAATGACACACGGCCTCTGGTCAACCATGGACGACGGCTGCGGTCGACGTACACACTCAGATAGACGCGAAGGCTCTAGACTACGCATGGGCTTGGGTCAGCGTATGGGACGGACTAGACGTCATACGGACTGTGGTCGACGCACAAACTCTAGACGACAAATTGGCACTCACAACGAGCAGGCTCAGAAGACACACGAATTTTGATCGATTTGCGGAGTCTAGATGACACACGGGCTCTGGCCAATGGATGGGCCCTAGACGACACACGGGCTCTGGACAACTTGCGGGCTGTAGTCGACGCACAGACCATGAAAGACGCAGAAGCTCTACACAACGCAAGGGATCTTGTCAACTCACTAGCTCCAGGCGACAGATGCACAGGGTGAGATCGAAGCGGAGGCTCTCCACTAAGCTTGAACTCTAGGAGACGAACCGACTCTCGTCGACGCGCTGGCTCTGGACGACAATGGAGTGTGGTCGACGCACAAGCTCTAGACGGTACCTGGGCACAGACTTAGGCCGATGCAAGGGCTTTACATTAGGCCTGACCTCTGCAACACAAATGTGCTCTAGTCGTTGTACGGACTCTTCACTACACCTGGGCTCTAGGATGGGCAAGTCATGTCGTCGACGGGCTGACTCTGGACGACACACGAACAATGGTCGTCTTGTGGAGTCTTTATGAAGCATGGGCTCTGGCCAATGGATGGTCCCTGCATGACACATGGGCTGTAGGCTCCAGTCGACACCCGGGCTCTAGACGAATTATGGGCTTTGGCCGACACATAAGCTCTAGATGACACACTGACTCTACTAAATGCACGGATCCTAAAAGACTCACAGGCTCTGGGCAATTAACGGGCCATAGACTACACATAGGCTCTGGTCGACGCAAGGGCCTTGGAGGACACACGGGCTCTAATTGACGCACATGCCTTGGAGGACACACGGGTTCTAGTCAACTTACGAGCTGTAAGCGAACTATGGACTGTGGACGACAAGTGTGCTGTAGGCGACATCAAAGCTCTGGTCAACGTACGGAGTCTAAACGACACACCAACTATGGTCGATCGCGCTCTACGCAACTGATTCTCCCAAACCTTAGCATAGTACAGGCTTAAGCCTGAGAGCATCAGAAACAGAAACAAAAATGTTTACAGAGGCAACATGCCACAAGCCACGAAGGCCATTGTAGTGCGTAGTCTTCTCCAGCTCCAACAAGTCCAGGGACCTTAAGCAGGGACCGCCTACTGAAACCCTCCAATAAAGGTCCACCCAAGTTATTGCCAAACACGCACATCATAATTTTCCACACGCGTCGTGATGTGTTTTAGGAGTTGGATCAAAAACCATAAAGTTGGTCCATTCGCCTCGTTAAAGCCCTTCCATCCTTCCATCTTCCATCCCCTCCGCCCAGCGGGATTCGCCATCAATCCACTTGTGCGATATGCCACGCTGTTGCCACTAGAGATGCGCGACGCACACCGTCACCTCAGCACAGAGCCCATTTGTTAGGTTTGAAAACTTTGCAACCCACGACGACGACGCACGGTGGGACGTTTGTCAACCGAAAGACGCCACAATTGCCATCGTCTCACAGCGACGCACGGCCTTCTAATGAGAGCTGCTTCGATTCCGACCCGACGAGAGTCCCCTCTCCCGTTCAATTCAAAAAGTCATTACCCGCCAGCAGCGCCCACTCCATGTGCGATTACGTTTCGCAATTAATAAATTATCCCTTCGAATTTCAGGCACGTGTGCATTAACGAGTCTTTAAGTGTTGTTTTAACGGTTTTTGATTATACTATATACCTCGCAGGCATTTGTGGTTTCTGCTTCGCCGTCAGTGCGGAGGTGACTTTCCAAGGATTCAGAGAGGGTGAGGGTGCGGTGTGGCGCGAAGCGGGCGTTTGAAGGTATTTTTGGGTGAATTTTGAGCCTTAGATTTTACGGGTGATTTGTAGTTTGACGTGGAGTGGGAATGAAGACAAATTGTTGATTTACAGAGGGTGTTTTTGGAATGGAAATGATTTGGAATTGGATTTGTTTTTAACTGGAATGGTTTGGAATTGGAGTGATTTAGCATTGAACTGGTTTGGAACTACAAGTGGTGAGAATTGGAATGTTTTAAAATTGGAACGGCTTAAAAATTGAACGGTTTGGAATTCGATTGGTTTGGAATGGGAATGATGTAGAAATAGAAGTGGTTTGAAACTGGAATGGTTAGGAATTGAAATAGTTTTGAATCGCTCTGGTGTAGAATTGGATTAATATGGATTTGGGATGACTTGGAATTGGAATGAAATTTGAAAAAGGGATAGTTTGGAATTTGAACGATTTGGAATTCGAATGGTTTGAAACTGAAACTGGTTTGGAATGGTTTGGAATTGGAGGGATTTGGAATTGGATTGAATCGGTTTCGATTTGGAATGGTTGGTAATTGCAATAGTTTTGAATCCGAATGGTTTGAAAATGTTTTGAATTGAAATGCTTTGAAAATGTTTTGAATTGAAATGGTTTGAAACTGGAATGGTATGGTATAAGAAGGGTTTGAAAACGGAATGGTACGGAATTGGAATAATTAGGAATTGGAAATATTTGGAATTGGAATGACTAGGAATCGTAATTGGAATGCTTTGGAATTATAATAGTTTTAAATCTGAATGGCTTGGAATTGTTATAGTTTGAATTAGGATGGTTTGGAATTGAAATGGTTAGGAATTGGAGTGGTTTAAAATTGGAATGGTTTGGAATTGGATTGATTTTATATTGAAATGGTTTGGAACTACAAGTGGTGAGAATTGGAATGTTTTAAAATTGGAACGGCTTAAAAATTGAACGGTTTGGAATTGAAATGATTAAGAATTGGATTGATTTGGAATTGAAATGGTTTTTGTCTAGTCGCGGGTTCTAGTCTCCGTCCGTTATGAGTAAAAGGGAAGTCTATCCTTCTCTGTGCGCAGAAACTTGGACATTTTGGAAAAGCAAATAAGGACACCTTGGATTTTTTTTGAGGATTCGAAGCAGGTGTTAAGTGGGTAGCTGCCTCGCTTCTTGGGCCGATGCTCATTAGCTTTGTCTTGACAAGGTTGATCTTCCGTCGAGCTTTTCTGGCGTTGAGGTTCTGCTCGTTGAACTTTCCCTGAGCCCAGGCTAAGGACTTGGATAGCAAGCAAATGTTAAAAATGAGGTTGTCGAGTTTCTCCCTCAGGAACCATTGGATTCCGTCGAACGAGGCGTTTGTGGTGCGGCTTAAGACAGGGACATGGACATGGATGAACAACTTGAGTGACAGAATACCCCTGCAGTCCTCTGCTGTTGGAGAAAGGGGTGGTCTTCTTGATATTAAAGCGAACCGTGCAAGATGCGTCTCTATATTGCTCCTGGATGAGCTACTGGATGAATTTCGGGATAAACTCTCACCTTTAGTTACCGCAGCTAAGTTTCGAAAATTCAGAGATTCTGCTCTCCCTCCACATGGGACAGTCCCTCCACTACCTCAGAGGTCGAAGTGGCTTCTGACCAATTGACCTGAAAGCGTTCCGTCTAGTTAAGTCTGTAATCGCAATTTCTGCCATAGCCTTGCCCTTCACACCACCTTGGATTCGGCGCATCTGATGTACTCACAGACGCCAAATGAGGTCACATCCTGCCCCGGCGCAAAGATTTCGCTAATTGTATTTTGTTAATGTCCTGGCAAGCCCCTCAAAGCAGTCCCTTAAATACCGACAACGATTCTGTCAGACAGACAGTCAGGCCTAACTCTGACTCCATAGCGACTCTCATTTGCGTCGTCGGTAAAAGCACGCCCTCCAACAAGCCCATCCACCGTTAAGCAACACAGGACACGACAATTAGAGGCCATCACCATTCACACCCATTTGTTGGTTGGCCCCTCATTGTCGTCTGTTTGTTTGTCGCCTTGCATGAAACCCCACAAGGACCCCCAGAAGCACAATCCAAAGGTTAAGACAATACAATTGCACACACACACGTGTTCCACAAAACGACCCCGGAGAGTTCGTTTTTAATCCTCTTTGCCGTGTTTTTGAAAGGATTGTGCCACGGCGCGCACTTCAAGGAGCACACGGCATATGAACCGAATTGCTTTGGCTTTGCCTTTGAATGTGCCACCGGGTGTGGGAGGGTGCGGGGAGGTGACTTGTCTGTGTTTGGGTGCAAAGTGCAAAATAATTGTACGCATTAGTGGAGCGGAAAATTTCGTAAAACGATTCACCGTTGGAAAATTCTGAACTGAAATTGTGCTAATTAGTTTTGCACTTGGTTGTGGCTCACGTCGTAGTCCTCGTCGTCATCGTTGTCGTCGTTGTTGTTGTTGTCGATGGGGTGGTGGTGGGTGGAACGATGCGAGGGGTGGGGCGAGGACTGAGTGTGTGCAGCAATTGGAAAAGGGTTCAAATGTAACTGTGGCTGCAGAGTGCCCCTTTGTTTGTGTAATTAAGTAAACTGTTCCATACCGCCGCGACCACCCCGCACCACTACACACACAGTGAAAGTAATAACAGTTATTAATAAACATTGACGGGGTGTTTATGAAATTAATTGTTAGCGATTCATTGGGTGGCTCATTACGGGAGTATTTGCAGTCATGACTGGTGTTTCGGCAAATTATAATGGCTTGCGGAATGGGTATGGGTGGGGGTGGTGATTGAGGCAAGATGTGGCACGATAAGGGGAGTTTTTCGCTTGAAGTGCTCTAATGAAGTGCATTTGGAAAACATTTTTAATTTGGAAAGTGTGTCGCAAGTGGCTTTAAGACGTCTGACAGGTAGTCGACATGCGCCAAAATTTTATTCTGACACCACTGCTACAGCCTGAAAAGTCTTCGAATTCGGCCTATTGGGACAACGCAACAGAAGATGACCTGGGTTGTGATGACGCACACATGTGAGGGAGGACCTCAATCAACTTCGAGTGCGCAAGTGGATGCTTCTGAGGAGAGATTGCGCTGTAGAGAAATGTTGGTAGGTCCAATAAGAGAAACACATCGAAGTTAGAGAAGTTTTTGAAAAGATCTCATCAGTCCCCATAGGGAAAGACCCAAGTTTCATCTCTGGCCAAAAACCACTCAACCAGTGAAGACAGTCATGAGTGCTCTATGGACTGTAAGCTACAAAAAAAACTCACACGGACACTTTTAACAACATTCTTATGAAGAAAACAAAATCTTGTGTTGGGCAGCTGAAGATGACTTGGCTGGGATCATGCACCAGCTCATCTGTGAGATATGGTCGGAGGAAAGCATGACCGACGAGTGGAATCTCAGCATCGTCTGTCCGGTCCACAAGAAAGGAGACCCCTTCGACTGCGCCAACTATCGAGGGATTAGTCTCCTTTACTTCGCGTACAAGATCCTTTCTGCCCAATTGTGTGAACGCCTGAAACCGTGCGTCAACAACCTGGTAGGTCGCTATCAGTGTGGTTTTAGGCCAAGGAAGTTCCCCATCGACCAAATCTTCCCACTACGGCAGATCCTGGCGAAGACCCAAGAAGTGCAAATCGACACGCACCACCTATTCGACGACCTTAAAGCCGCATATGATAGTGTGCATAGAGACGAGCTTTACAGTGCCACATCTAGTTTTACCACTCCTACTAAACTCGTCAGATTGCGTAGGATGACGATGGAGAACTCTCGCTGCTCCGTCAAGGTTAGTAACAAACCTTCCGAAACCTTCAATGTCCCAAAAGATTTCAGACAAGGCGACGCGCTGTCATGTGACTTCTTTAACATCATCCTTGAGAAGATCGTGCGGAACTCACATGTCAACACCGGAGACAGGATCTTCCAAAAGTCAGCTCAACTGCTGGCTTACGACGATGACATGGACGTGATTGGGCGAACACTGCGAGCCGTCAATGAGGCGTTTGCTGGCATTAAAGCGAAAGCGGCTAAGATGGGTCTGGTGGTAAATGAGGAAAAAACGAAGTACATGCTGTCATCAAAGAGGACGCACAACATCGACATCGCGGACAGAGCATCACACTAGGCAGCAGAAACTTTGAGGTAGTCAAGGACTCAAGGCCTCAAGGCTCCGTGGTAAATAGAGGCAAAGATATCAGTACCGAACTCAAACGCTGAATCACTCTTGGCAATCGATGTTTCTTTGGGCTCAAGAGGCAATTGAGGAATAGAGCCTGTCAAAGGAGCTGGCTTTGAATAACAGCTCGATCATCCCAGTCCTGGTTTATGGCGCGGAAACCTGGACGTTACAAAAAGCGGATGAGGAAGCCCTTAGTCTTTTCCAGAGAAAAGTTTTGCGTGCGATTTTTGGTCCTGTTTGCGTTGATGGCATTTGGAGGAGAAGTTTCAAGGACCAACTCTATTCGCTGTACAGCGACTTGCGCCTAGTCAAACGTTTTCGGATACAACGCTTTAGATGCCTAGGCCATGTGGAGCGTATGGCCACCACTGCTCAGGCCCGAAAAGTCTTTGAATCTGTCCCATTGGGACAAAGCAACAGAGTACGGCCCAGGCAAAGGTGGCGCACACAAGTGGAGAAGGACCTGAATCAACTTGGAGTGCGCAACTGAAGGCAACTGGGGAGAGATCGTATTAGCTGGAGAGGCATGTTGGGCCTTAGTTCCACTCCGGACTGTAGTGCCAGTAAAAGAAGAGGAAGAAGTTGCCATCAATTTGTCTGCTCTAGTCGAAAATGTGCTGACACTAGAGTCCGTGTGGACCTGGGTCCTATCCTCCAAGTCCTTCTCAAACCTGCACGCTTTATTGTCCACTGTCTCTCTAGCTCATTACAGTACATCAGTTGAAATCCTTCTCCATTTGCCTGCTCTATCGCACACGTTGCGGTGTAATGGTCTTGGGCAAGCATATCACTTGTTGTGGCTGAAGAAGCGAGGCTCTGGTTTACCATGGCTATGGCTATCCAACTGAAGCAATTACGTCTTCTGTCATATTGTCTCTCTGGCTCACACAGAAGGATTCTCTCTGCGAGGCGTTGTTGTCTTGTATATTTATCTAGCCGCTTCACGACTTGCACTCCATATGGTCTTAGAGTTCTCCTCCAGATGGCATCATTTGTAACAAAGAACAAGTTAAACGCCCCAACGCTGAACCACGTTGAAACTCACACTTACCAAAAATGTGTGATTTTACTTTAGGCCTTGTGTTGGGCACAAACTAAGCAAGCTCAAGGACAGTCACAAAGCCAATCACTTAATTATGATGTTTCACCATCTTCAAAGTGGAAAAATTGTCGAACAACTCCCGTCCTGTGTTGGGCGCCATTATTTATTTATGAAGCGCCCTTTACCTCCCTCAAGAAACTTGATATTTTCCTCCTAGATAGATGCGGATTCTTTCTCTTCAACAAGAAGCCGGAATAATTGCTCAATTCTACTGATTTTTAGGTCTATCTTCATGTGTTGGGCGCCATTTTGCGAATAATCGCACATTTTAGTGTCCAAGGGAGAGGCAAATGGCGTCTTTTTTCCCTTAACACTCGATAATATATTGCAATCATAATGACAGTATTATAACTTAGCTCCGATCTCATGCTGGGCGCCACTTTTGTTAATGAAACCACTCTTTTCATTCCTTCTAAGTCAAGGTTGAAAACCCTTCGGTGCAGATATCTGTGCAAAGTTTTCTTAGAATTGCATTACCACTCCAACACCCAAAAACTTCACTCTTTTCCTGTTCCCTCTCCTCCACTGCGCTCCCCGAAATCCTCAATCCTTTCTAAGAGCCTCTATCAAAGCTCTCCACCGTGGAGTCTACTTCGAACTCATTTACACCAGACCAGACGTTTAAGTAAACCCCTGAGCCTCACAGATTTCCCCCATTAGCACGGCGGCGGCGGTGGCGACTCACACATGCCAGTCGAGCCAGGATGTGTGTTCCGCGTTGCACATTCCGAACTACATCCTGCATTTGAAAGTTATTAACTTTTTTTCCTTTCAATTTCCGGATAACTCCTGCTACAGGGCAGGGCACTTGCTCAGGTCCATTGATAGTGCCGCGTGGAACCGTCCAAAATCCAGCCGGACCCCTTACCCGCGCCTCCATGCAGAATCCATTCAATATTTCGCCATTTCCAGTCCGCACTCCTTGCAGTCCCATGCACCTCCACCGCCGCCGTCGTCGTTTTGACCTGCCGCCCCCCCCACACCCGCTGGCCCACAAACAAAGACCACCAGCCTGGCCTGCTATTGTGGCGCAATTTTATTTATGGCCCCCGGCTACCAGACGATGGCAAACAAGCCATCGAATCGACCCCGAATATGCTTCAAGGGCCACTCAATTCGCTCTCACTCTTATTCTCCGGCCTGCGGCGGCGGTGGCAACGTCGGCGTCGGCGGCAGCGCATGGTGTGGCAACAATGGGGCTTGTGTAGGAGCTACAACGTAAATTGGATATTAACTGCACTTCAAAACGGATATTTACCTTTAAATTTCCATGGTGGCCGGCCGGCCGGTCGGTCTGTGCATGGAAATGCGCTGGGGGATTGAGTGAGTTCCGGGACATCGTCAGAGTGTGCGGATTGTGGTGGTCCGAGTGGGCCATAAACCGACTGCGTGGCGGGTAGTTCCTTGGAATGCGCCTAGTTCAAGAAGGGCAATGTTAAGTTGAGAGTTGAGAACTTCTGCCGAAGGAGCGGGCCAGAGAAAGTCAACATGGGGAACCGGCTAGATAATGGTGTGTGTTGCTTTGCCAGTGAGGATGCGGATGGATGGAGGAGGGTTGTGCCTCCCCCCTTCCCCCCCAACCAGAAATCTTCTGTTCAAGCAATTCAGAATTCTATTGCCAACCCTGCATGCAGCTGGAAGCTATTCCGGCGAAATCGGAATTTATGCACAAAGTTGCATCTCGAGGCTGACTTTAAGTTGAAAGGTGTTCCCCTTGAAGGATGATTGGTTGGTTTTTGATCCTGAAACAGTAAGGAGCCTGGCAAGTGTTTACAAAGTGAATTCAAAGTTAATTTAGTTGGAACTCCTTGGAGCGATACAGTAACTGAAGGTAAACTGAACACGGGTTGGTCTGAGTTCATAGTCAAGGGGCGGAAAGGGAAGTGCACCTGATCTTGAGTGGGGGGCAAGGATTGTCAAACCAAATGGCCATAAAAGCGACAGAACTCACTATTTGACGAATCAGCGGAGTGGAGAGACGAACAAGGCGTATGTTCCTACATTGCAAGGAGCAATTCTTTCATCTTCGTCCCTAAGTTGTGCGTTTGTGTAAAATCGATGAACGTAGGGACTTCCATGTCACGACAAGGTCCTCCATCTACGCGAATCCCAATCTTCCCCACTTTTGGATTCAAATCTACTTACAGCAAACGGAGCAAGTGCGAGTATCTGGCACACGTAGAGGGTTTCGTTTTTGTCTTGTTCTCTTTTTTTGCCAATCTTAGAGAGGTTGAGTGAGAGAGGTCTTTCAGAAAACAAAGCTAATAGTAATCGGACAGTGGAAGGTCTGACTTGTACAGTCCATGGATCAAAACTTATCAACCAAACTCCGTCAATGTATTCCGTGTCATGTGCTGGGTCTTTCATTGTCTCTCTTTCTTCTTCCACTTCATTCAAACTCCAAGTTGCGCACAGTAGAGGTTCGAACTGCCCCTCACCATGACGTTCCGGCAATTCCCTTCCAAGCCCATCAAGCACTCAAAATTTGCTCATTTGCCGTCAATTCATAAAGGGATTCGGAAAAGGGGATGAGGATGAGGAATTTGACAGGGACTTGGAGATGGAATTTAACTGCAATTTTGGCAAGGATTTGAATTGGGACAGAAATTTAATCAGGGATTTAACAGGAACTCGGATAAGAATCTTGACAGGGATTTGAACAAAAATTTAAACAAGGAGTTGGACAGAAACTCAGACAACGGCATAGAGAAATAATTAAACTGAAATATGGCCAATGACTAGAATACACACTGAGACACTCATACCTTTCCAGGAGGTTTCCCAGGACCCCCCGTCGTGGCCATTGTGTTGGTCATATGATCGCTAAGAACACTCTCCGCTCCTTGACTGACTCGAATTGCAACCAACTTCAGACTGCTCAAACTTACAAATGGTTCATGACAGTCGGCTCAAATTTCGACACATGACAGATAATTTTATTGTTTATAAGCCTCTTGAACGATTTGTCCCTCAGTTGTGATGAAATTCAATGGAATTGGACGGAAATCAGACGTGATCGCGTTTTATATTTGTGGTTATCGTTGGAGTCCTCCAGCACCTCAACGAGAACAAATCATTTATGTTTCAAACCATTGCTCATTACCATGATACCAACAGTGTTGCAGAACGCCATGGAGGTGGTCAAAAAGGAACAGCAACGTCTGTAGAATTTGTTTGGAAAGTGAAGGCTCAAATTGAGCGAAATCCGCCTTGAAGTGGAAGAATGGCTCATGGGCTCAAAATATTTTTTAAACGGATGCAACTCATGCTGCAAAACGTAGCTCGAACTCAAGCCATTGAAATTTCAAAAAGTTCAGGATCTTAAACCGCATCAGAAGAGAGTTAGAGTCGAAGGAGTGAAGGAGGTGCTATGCTTGCACAAAGTGTTGACTTGTCAAATTTGGTTTTCTCTTGAGCGTCGCCATTTGTAATCGATCAATGTGGCAACAAATGATAATGATCGAGTTTGCTAGTCAAAGAGGTTCTTCGAAACCTTACACCTTTTAATGGCCATTTGATGGCAGGCAGCACCGATGGTGGTGGTTTGAACCATCACAACCATGGTCGCTCTCTGTTCCTATTTTTGGACATGGGGTCAAAATGAATGCCTCAAACCGTTAAAGGAGCAGTATTGAAGATTTGGACAGACAAACACTTCACTCGGAGATCGTGGACATTTCAACACGAGTCGACACCGTCTCACGAAGCGCGTATAAGCCAAAATCTGTTGAAAAACAGTGTTCCATTCCCCGGGAAGTCTCCTTACGGAGCCGTAGACTCCTGTGAAGAGGGAGCCGTAAGCTCTTGGACGGAGGGAACTTCTAAGTTGTTTGCAAAATGACTTCTTGCTACATCAAGGGCGTGTTTTTTCTGAATGCCCCTGGAATCCCTGCCCAGGATGCCCGCATCAAAGTTGTCCCCTAAAAAGTGCGTTAGTTGGTCCACTACCAGTATATCCTCCGCAGACGTCTCTCTCACTCACTTAAGCTCCCTCAACGCACAGCAGTATCAACTGTCGACACAACTGCACCTCACCGAGTTGAATGCCTCAAACTTCGAGACAGTAGTCGCTCCTTTCACCGAACTCACTGCAAACGGTGGTCCGATGGTACTTCTGTCCGAGAAGTTGATTCCACACAAATCACCCGTCAGACATCGTTAGCTCACAGTCCATTAAAATGACTCCAGAATGCCACCAACTCCAATAACCGACCTTGTCACAGCGACACAGCGGCACACCGACTAGCCCCCGCCGAACTGAATGAAGCATTAGCTCGCCCTTTGGGATCCACGGTCAAGCTCGAACAGCTTTGACGACCCCATTGCTCAGTCGACTGCAGCTAGATGCAATAAAATCCTTATCCCTTTATGACAGGTTGCGAAAAAAAAGGAACGCGACGCTAAGTGCTTGTTCACTGACTGAAGCCAGACGACACATGGCTCCCCAGAGTTCGTCTCCTTTCCGGCTCATTCACACGCGCCCGCCTCAGACGACATAACCGATGATGTCGTCCCGTGTGCGGTGTGTGTGTGTGCATGTCACACATCCTTCGCCCATAAAAATGTAAATGTCCTCATCAAGGATTTAATATGCGAGCTTTGTCACAAAAAATAATTTATGAACACTAGTGCCTCATATTTCGACCGACCATCAATCACTTCCCGGGTGTGCGTGAGGGTGGGACAGACTTGAGGATGCCTCAAAAAATTTTTCAATGACAGTCAGTGGGATGAGTGTTCAGGACTCCGGGAGAGGCAATCAGACAAGTTAAACATTGATTTACGACATTGGACTGGATTGAGGAATCCTTTTGCGGCCAGACGCATTCTCACGCCATCGACCGACCGGCAGCCGCCAAAAGGGTCACCAACCGGCACAGATGCGAGCCGACACCGCACACTGTCAATGGTGATGGATTCGTTGTGGTTTGTTCGTGTTGGGGGGGGGGCTCTGGGGTGGTCCCTGGGGATGGGGCAGTAAATAAACTCATTTTGGGGAAATTATGAATGTTGTGCGATTGTTTGATGATGGGCTGTGTATGGGGGGGGGGGGGGGCAAGGAAACAGCTGCCAGGGGGAGCGGTTTTATTTGCTTCTGGGATGACAAGTGAAATGGGATTTGGGGCAGTCGGGCTAGAGGTCGTTGAACTGAGGAAATTCCACTGGGAGCGATGTTGTTCGATGAAGAAGCGGAACGAGTGGCAGAGTCTCTGAAGTGGCATTGTCTGCGGCAGAGGACTCAGTTGGGGATTGAAAGGGCGCGCCAGTGCGGAAACAAAGAGACTGGACTTAGATGCGCTGGCGGGCTGTGAAGCAGGTAAAGGGCCTTAACAGGTGGCGGACTTGTCATGCATTGTGTTGGACGACTGTTACTCCAAAAAGCGAGATGGGCTCAGGTTCAAGTGTAGACTGTTGAAGGGAACAGTGGTCATGGTGCTCTTGACCAAATCTACCAGATGTGACTGTAACTCGCTCGGGAAGTCACTAGAAGTCCATTTCCAGGCCAGGTTTCCTTCTCCACTCGTCTGGAAAGCGGAGATGGTCGTGGTCATTAAAGTTTCAGCGAGAGTGGGCTCAAACCTGGCCTTACAGCCTACCGAAACCGATCTTCCAGAAAGTGATTAGGAGTCCACCGCAGGATAGGTTTCCCTCTCCACTTCTCCACAAGACTAGGGATGGAAGTGATCATCGAGACTTTGGGGGCAAAGGGCTTCGTCGCAACCCATGTGAAGAAGCTTTTCTCTGGAAGGAATTAGAAAATGTCTCAGAGAAGGACTTAAGCCACTCAATAGGTGGTCGAGAATCAGCAGATCCAAAACAGAGTTCCTCCTCTTCGAAACAATCACTGATAACACTCAAAGTTGTTGAAATATAAGATTGTTCATTTTCGTGTCTCGAAAGTAAGGCTTATTAAACCCATATAACGGTACATTTTGAATGAAAATTTTAATTCTATATAAAGCATGGAACTTGCCATTAATCGTCAAGAGCAATGTCATGGAAATGGATGCTTCGAAATGAGTCGCAGCACGCGGTTCTTTTGATTTAATTTTCAAACACCTCTTCGGAAGCTCCAAAATCCGAGAGCTACACATCGCTGCTGATCAAAATGGAACTGGTGTCAATCCTCAAGCCAAATAAGCCCCGCAAGGATTTCCATGACTGAAAGAGGTACAAAGGGATGTAGGACTCAAAAGGGTACACCACGTTCCACCAAATGTTTAAGAAACTTTACAAAACTGTTTCTCTAAGTGACAGCCTGCACACGGAAACCTTGATCTTCTGCATATGCACTCATCCCATTCCCCTAGACCACAAAGGGAGCTCAGATTCTCCGATGGCCAATTGAGGTATCCTGCCAGGCTTGCGACAATAAGCGACAAAATCCTCCATATGGCCAGATTGCCACAAACAATCGCCGCCTCATTGGCTTTTATTCACTCCGATAAAGCAAATGATCTGTGCAGCAGCACACTTAACTCTTTTAATTGGCAACAGAATGCTGTGTCGCGTGTATTGGCAGAGCGTCGACCGGATATCCGGTGCCGTCATCAGCCGTACATATGGCACCCAATCAATTCCCAAGCCAGAGCTTTTATTGGCCAATAAATAAATGAAGCATTCGTCCTCGATGCTGTCCCTCCCATCTCAGATCCTTATCCGGCTGACATAATTGAATTAATCCCATCTAACTGTAACGACACAAGGATACACATAAAGCAACCGATTTATGTTCCCTTTTAACTTTTATTGACATCATTTCGGGCCACAAAAACAATATTGATGACATCCTCCCTATGCCCTCACGTCCTCCAACACACACACACACACATCCCTGTCATAGTCCTGCTCCAGAAATGAGTGTACAAATTGGAAAACATTTAACGTCCTTTTTTCTGTGGGTCGTGTGAGCGTGCGATCAGCAGCGAGAGCGAGAGAGAGAGAGAACTGCACACACACATTTAATTGCGAAAAGTTTTGCGCTCGATGGACAAGTTCGTACTTCAATTCATTTCACAGACGGCGGCGAGGACGACACGGACACCGGCCAGAATGGCGGCGATAGATGGGAAATAATTTCGAAATGAAAATATGAACCCATTGAGGATGTGTTTCCTGGTGGAAAAACATTTTACACTAATGAATTCATTTTGGCCTTTGAGTGCGCGTCCAGGGCAGAGCAGAGGTGCGCGCACTGGCCGGGTTGTGTTTTTCTTTGTTTTGGTTTTGCGCTGCGATATCATCCATCGGACGCACGCTGGCCGGATATTCCGGTTCACTGAGTGCCAGTGTCAATATTTACTTTTCAGATTGCACTCGAGTGGGTGGATGGTCCGGGGGGAAGGGGCTGCACTGACCTGGCTCGACGTGTTGGCGGTACAATGCTGTGCTGGTTTTGAGAACAATGTCAATGCACTTGAAGGCTGTTTCGCACACACAGCCGAATTGTTC
The DNA here is from genome assembly GCA_944738645.1 of Eristalinus sepulchralis. Taxonomy (NCBI): domain Eukaryota; kingdom Metazoa; phylum Arthropoda; class Insecta; order Diptera; family Syrphidae; genus Eristalinus; species Eristalinus sepulchralis. Next base: position 67,371,198 of record OX122883.1, read on the forward strand.
TCGAAACACTTTTGGGTTGATTTTGGGATGGGGCTCGCATTTGAAATCGATACTGGGAGGTTGTTGGCGGCGATGGGAGACTCGGGCAGGATTTGAGACCGGGACTGAAGCTGAAATTTAGAGTGGGCTTGAGGCTGTGACTGAGGCATGGATTGAGATTGGTTATAAGCCTGGGACAAGGACTGGGACGAGGGCTGGTCCTGGGACATATGCTTAGACTGAAGCTATGACTGGGCCGACATTGGAAGCTGGGGCAGAGACTGTAATTGAGGCAGGAACTGAGGCTTAAGCCGAGACTAAGGTTGAGACTGAAGGTGAGGCTAAGTCAGTTTGGGACTAAGGCTAGAAGTGAGTCTGAACTGAAGCTGGGACCGAGGCTGGGACTAGGGCTAAGTCTGAGACTTGGACTGAGGTTGAGACTGAAGGTGAAACTAAGTCGGCGACTGACGCTTGAGCTAAGTTTGGGACTAAAACTAGAAGTAAGTCTGAACTGAAGCTGGGACCGTGGCTGGGACTGGGGCTAAGTCTGAGACTTGGACTGAGTCTTAGGCTTAGGTTGAGGTTGGGGCTAGGTCTGAGACTGAAGCTGGGGCTGAGGTTGAAACTGAAGCCTGGGCTAAGATTGAGAATGAGACTAAGACTTGGGCTGAGGCTGCGAGTGAGGCTGGGACTAAGATTGAGGCGGGGACTGAGATTGAGCCCATGACTGAGATTGAGGCTTGGACTGAGATTGAGTCTGGGTCTGAGATTGAGGATGGGTCTGAGATTGAGGCTGGGACTGAGATTGAGGCTTGGACTGAGATTGAGTCTGGGTCTGAGATTGAGGCTGGGACTGAGATTGAGGCTTGGACTGAGATTGAGTCTGGGTCTGAGATTGAGGATGGGTCTGAGATTGAGGCTGGGACTGAGATTGAGGCTTGGACTGAGATTGAGGCTGGGTCTGAGATTGAGGCTGGGACTGAGATTGAGGCTTGGACTGAGATTGAGTCTGGGTCTGAGATTGAGGCTGGGACTGAGATTGAGTCTGGGACTGAGATTGAGGCTTGGACTGAGATTGAGTCTGGGTCTGAGATTGAGGCTGGGACTGAGATTGAGGCTTGGACTGAGATTGAGTCTGGGACTGAGATTGAGGCTGGAAATGCGATTGAGGCTGGGTCTGAGATTCAGCCTGGGACTGAGATTGAGACTTGGATGAGAATGCGGCTTGGACTGAGATTGAGCCTGGAACTGAGATTGAGGCTGGGACTGAAATTGAGGCTGGGACTGAGATTGAGGCCAACATTTCATTAGGACGCTTGCATAGAAATCATCCGTAAGAAGCTTTATAACTTCAGACCTGATACGTTGTATTAAAATTGAAAACAATACTCCCAAGGTGGCGTATTTCACTCTTCTGTAGCTTCAATTACGTACCAGTCTGTCCTTGGACTTGACATCTGTTCAACTGCTCCACCCCCGCACCATAAAGTCATCTCCCCTCATTCAATGCCACGCAATAAGATCGTCTCAGCAAACATCTCCTCCACCCAATTGTTATCCGAATTTCAGTCGAAAATCCTCTCTGGAAGCCTCTTAATTTTCCGAATTTCAATCGTACACGACAGTAAACACCACGAGAGCACGTCGGAATACACAAAAATCCAGCCACTCGCTGTCGGTTTATTAAAAAAGGCAGAAAGAAGAAAAAAAAAACGGAGAATCCTTGCGAACTGTTGCCAAAAAGGATTTGCGGTGCAGGTAACTCCCACTCCCACCCGTGTGGTGCGTCGACTGCCACGGAACGAGTGAAGGGAGGCGAGCATCCTTTCTTCTCAGAAATAAAATCCACACAAAGACAAACAGGGTTCTGGTAATATTTCCCAGATATTGCTGCTGCTCTCTCGAGCTGTTTGATGTCTCGTCAATATTTATGTCAAACATAATAAATTTGACATTTCCCCTGTGCCCCGACCCGATGAAGATGTAATGGAGGGATGTGTGGCGGCGCGGCAGCGGGGTTCTGGTGTGGAGTGTGTTTTCTTTTGGCGAGAAATTAATTTGAAAAGTTTTCCGGTGACACACGAAGCGTGGAACAATGAGTTGGAGGAGGGGGGGGGGGGGGAGGGGGTGACTTACGGAGGTGCACAGGCATGAGAGTGTTGACTCTTACAAGGTTAATTAGTGACTTGTGATGGTGAACGGTGCTTGTGTGGGGAGATGGGCTCGAAAAACAACATTTTCGAGACATGCCCCATAGAGAGTGGGGACAAAATCAATAAAGTTTGTAAGGGGATCTGGGGGTGGGGGGTTTGGATGGGCTTGCGCACCTACCACAGTCAACGTGGAGAGCTGGCACCACTATCCTCGCTTGTGCACAGTTCAAGCCATCGCTTGGTGCCCTCTCGGTAGCCATCACAGTACCAACTTATGAAGCGATTACCCTCCGCAAGGGGGCTTAAATAGCCTGTCCTACCAGACTGTGGGCTGTGCGTGTCGGTAACTTCCACACCACGTTAGTAACTAGGCCGGTTCCAAGACAACCACTCGCCTTGGATATGAACGGATCTACTGTTGTTACAGGGCTCCACCAGACGATTTGTGGTTCTGCACTTCGGCTCTGAGGTCCCTCAATAGACCACGTACAGCCGATGAACTCGTGGAAGCCCTAAAAGGCGAACATCACCATCATTCTGGAGGTGCGATGCGATGGGTCGGGTAAGAACTGCGACACTTACTACGGTGACTGCCACAAAGTGCAAGGGCAGCGCTTGTTTGGATGCGGATTTGTTGTTCAAAGCAGAGTGAGGCAAGAAGCGACCGCCTCATAACAATCCACATCAAGGATACCTTCGGTAACAGCCAACATAAGGCAAAGATGTCGATAGCAAGGGTGACTAATGATCTCTCAGACAGGACATACGGTCAATGCCTATGCTGTGGCATCAAGATTGTTCTAGGAGATTTCAATGCGAAGCTGAGAAAGGAAGACGACTTTGCTAGAGTCGTCGAAAATCCGACAAGCGGCTGAAAACGAAATTCAGGCTGCTGGAGCTCGTGACCGGGTGAAACCTGTGTGTAGCAAGTTCCCGGCTCCCTCACCTCATCATTGACAAAGGGACCAGCCGGTTCCCTGTTCAATCAACCGTCAACCAGACTAAGTTCCTTGTGATCGACATCAGACACTCCTCCATTCTCGATGTCCAAAGTTCGGATCATTTCCTTGTTGCACCCCACAGTACGAACAGGGATGTCACTGGGACCATAAAGTGAAGCAAAACCACAACAGTTGGGAAGCTACAATCGCAAAGTGTCGCCTTGCCGATCGAGTCTACGGCAAACTCTCAGAGAGTCCAACCATGTCAGGCAAAGCAATCGAAGAACAATGGAATCGTTGTCAAAATGCCATCCGAGAAGCTGCCTTTAATTGGATGGCTACTGACACGGTACACAGAAAAAACTCGGGCTCTGACAAGGACTGATGGCAGGCGTTGTCAGGGAAGCTAGCAGCACGTGAGGCGATGCTGAATTGAAGGATGACAGCGATTCGTGAGCTCTGCGAACTTAAAAGAAGGGAAGAAGGTTGATCCAGTTCCATCCTTTATTAGGAAAGAGGTCATGCGATGGAAGCAGCAGAGCGTGACGTTCGTAGGATCATGAGGCTCATAAGGCCTGATAATGATGAAAGGGTGTTCATGGAACACGTTGCAACTCCGGCTCCTGAAGTGGTGCACGACACGAGACTGCTGAACGTAGAATGGACTAACATTCATCATCATCATCATCATCATCATCATCATCATCATTCCTTAGCCCAGTAAAGGGATCGCGAAGGTAAATGCACGCACAAAGGACCTCCAGGCTGCTAGATCCTCCGCCATCGTCTCTAAACCGTTCGAGGCTATTCCCAACCGCAACCAGAGTTTATGGACTTGACTCAACCTCCTCGTCCTGGGTCTGCCGAGCGGTCGCCTACCTGATGGAGTTGCATCTAAGGCACGCTTTGGAAGTCGCCATAAAGGAGACATCCGTGCCAAGTGGCCAAACCCACGAAACTTAGCCCTTTCCGTTCAAAGAAGCAGCTGCACTACATTGAGTTTCCCCAGGACTGCCGCATTTCTTATTCCATCCCGGGGTGTAACATCCACAAGTGAACGGGGAGATCTCATTTCGGCAGCTCGGTTTCGCGATCTTATTCGTTCAGTCTGTACCCAAATTTCAGGACCATAGGTGAGTGTTGTGACAAACACTGAGTTAGAAGTCGATGACTGGGCCTTAACGACCTCCCTTATAACGCGAGAGAAATGATAGAGTCTGGCCAGCCCCAGGAAAGACCAGTTTTGCAACCTCCCATCCCTCGTGATACTCGGACATCTCCACATGTTTCAAGTCAACTCCACTTACGTGTAGATTGCATTCGACAGGCGTTTTGGAAATGGCTTCAGACTTGTCCACGTTCACCTTCATTCCAGCCTAAGTTGATAAGGCTATCTAGCACTAGCTGGAGTTCTGTTTGGGAGGGTGTGACGACAACTCTCCCAATTCGAAACATTCCTCACCTCGGCTACGCTCCAACATCCAGTCCATCCTCCCCCAATGAAGAGTAAAGGTGACAAGATGCACCCTTGGCCCAACATCCAACACCCACTGCTAAAGGTGTTGATTTGCTATCGTCTGCAACTGCAGTTAGAGTAAAGAGATTGGATGGCGCCCGACAGGGGATCATCAATCACACTCTCCTGTGGAGACCTCCAGGGTTTTCCTCGAGGGACTCGGTCGTATGCCTTTTCCAAACCTACAAAACAACTTTTGATCCGTTTAGCATACTTCCAAGTCTTCTTAAGTCTTAAAAGGAGAAGCTGGTCGATTGTACCTCTGCCGGGACGAGAGCCGCACTGTTTATCCCCCAGACCTGGACTCAGCCATTGCTCTGGGACTGGCCTCAAACACATCGGCAAAGATCTTGCGGGAGACACTTCAAAGGGATATGATCCCTGGAGCTTGTCCCTCATTTTGAAAAGCCTCCAGTCTGCCAATCGCTTGGTCTCTCGTCACATTCCAAGGCCACCTTAATAAGACGGGGGAGACAGAAGACCTAACCCTTCACCAGTGGGGGGAACAGCAATTCTGGACGGATTTCGTCCGCACATGTCCACACGTGTGGCCATTCCAACTTTGTAACTTCCTTCGTCGCCAGTCTATTCTCCGCCCCACTGAAGACAGCAGGTCTGTCACCATCAGGGGCTTGTTCGGGTTTCCAAAGAACTGCTCCCTCCATCTGCCCAAAAAGAGGACTATCTTTAGACTCGACTCCATCGGCGATATTGAACTGTCTGCCTCTGAGTCGTCAGACACCTTCTGCGCGGATCTATGGTCGTTTTCCGACCTCTCGCCGAACACCTTATAAGACCGTTCTTCGGCTGCTCAGCCTCAGATTGAGAGAAATTCAAAAAAATTCCACCACCACCATCAGTCATCTCACCAAAAGAAGTTCAAAAAACTTCTAACCCACCCCACCCCCGGCTTATCCATCGTCTATCTCCTCTGCAGCCCAATTCATCAAACAAGTGAACCGACATAACGCGCCCATTTAACGCAAGACTGCACAGCGTCCCTCGTTATGTCACCAACCACCCACAACACGCTTACTCAGTTCATCACCCTCCCCCACGACATCAGCACACAAGACAAAGCCGACGACAAAAGCAATAAAAAGGCAATTTTCGGCAATTAGTCACATACTGGTGGTTGTCCGCTCTCCGTTCACGGATCAATTAAAAGAGCGTCGCCGCCGCTTCGCTTTCTCGTCGGCCCATAAACACATCCTCTTGGCCCCACCCCCTACCGCAGCAGTGTGTCGACAACAGCCAGTCAATGACGCAACGAAAATGAACTCGAAGGCGTTCTCAGGAAGCCGTGCCCTTCACGTCAGCCAGGTGGCATCGGTGGCACATCTCCAGTCGTTATCGATAAATTCGGCTTCGAATTAAAATCCAGGTGAACAGGCACCCTCCGCCTTAGTTGCGCCGTAACAATAAATTCCACTTAACGCTGGCGCATTGCAACGCGGCGGGTGCACCCGCTAAGCACGCCGGCAATGATTCCGTCAACAGACCCAGTGATGGCGAGGAAACGGCAGAAAGACGAGAAGACACAGCTCTGCGCAGTGTCACCCGACAACGATGCGATATTAATGAGCCCCATCCCGTCGAACCGCGTCCAATCAATTTTATTGCGCGGGAGGGAGCGTCTATTTCCATCTGGTAGCTGGTTATGGGCCCCGTCAAAGGGCCCACTGCCTGTTTGTATCCAAAAAACGAAGTCAAACGTTTTCGACTTAATTGGACTTGTTTCGATGCCGTCGCGGCCGCCGCCACCACCGTCGCGCCGCTAGAAAATTGGAAAATTTTTACGACGCACGTTCGGTGATTAGCTGGTGGAATCTTTTGTCTTTCCAGCGTCGTTTTTGGGCGGTTTGTGAGACCGTTCAGGGCGAGGCTCCCGTGTTGACGCGACTCAATTGAATTCATAATTAAGTGTAATGACGTCTGTTAATGCGCGGTCGATAGCGTGTAACGCGATAGCTGTGCCGGGCCGTGGTTTACGGCTGGCGAAGCGAATTAAAATGTTGTAAAGCACGAGATCGTCCGTCGTGATAGTTTCAGATTGCGGCGGCGCGGGAAAGAAAGTGTTTAGTGGGCATGAGACGATCGGCGCAGACCACACAGTGCTTATGCCATGGAGCGGCTGGGTGAGCTGGGCGGCTCGTTAACCCCTTTTCCACGGATCGGAGATCGATGATCGGTAAACTGGTTGATTTGGGAATGATTTCTCTTCGGCTTGGTGGTTTGGTTGCCGTGACGGTGATGGTGATGGGTTCGAAAAGTCCACCCCCGGGGGATGGCGTGAACTTGGTGAAAAGGGACCTTCATCAACTGTGCGTGCGAAGCAAAAGATGGGATGGCTGGAGACTCTTCTTGGTTGAGACCCATGCCCACTGTGGACGAAAGCACATTTGGAGTTTCACGCCTTATCCTGCGCAGTTCAGCCGAAATTCGAAATCCTTTCACATGCCATGGCATATCCAGCGAAAGCCACTCTCTTTGTGAGTGGATGGAGGTGATGGTCTCCCCGTCAAGAAAGAAAACCCAAGTTAAAAGACTCCTTGTGTCCAGCCGTCGCCATGGTCAAGCAGCATTAGTTATCGATTATGAACATCAAAGACAGGACGACACAAGAGGATCTCGAAGACGAGGACACTCTCGATTGGCACACAGAATTGAAAGCGACCATTCGACCAAAACGAGGAGAAACTTTTTGTCCATCGCTTTCATAATTAATCTCCTTTTGTGATTTGTCATGAATGGCAAGGATGAAGCAAAACACACCAAATGGGGTCATTCGAGGAGTCCTTATGCAAATCCTTAGCCACTAATGTGGTATAATAAAAGATGATGGCCATAACAGGCCAGGCCAGTCGAAAAGGAGGACACGCCCCCCTCCCCTCAACACACTGTCACACCGCCAAGCCAGACAAACAACAGAACGATACCGACCCCCCCCCCCCCCCCCCACTTCCGTCACGACAAAATTGTATTTTCGGTCAGTTTTTCGGTTTGATGCCGAAACTTTTATGAGGCTGTCTGGTGCCCGCCGGGCATCCTGTTTGCCTTTGAGTCCTATTATTTCACTTTCAGTGGATTTGATGGCTTTATGCCTCATCCTTCTACCCCCCCCCCTCCCCCTCCTCATCGCTTCACCCACGTGCGGTATGTGATATCCGGGGATTATGCTCAAAAGGGACGACTATCGCGTCATTGTTTCTGAATGAGTTCTGTGTAAGATTATCCTTCCGTATGTGTGTGTGTGTGTGTGTGTGTGAGTGGGTGAATTGTGTTTTTTTGTTGTGTCTTGTCTCCAGCTTGTTCGAAAGTTGTACTCTGTGGCCACAAGCGGTTCGTAAAAGTTTTTGCGGGCAAATCTTCTTAATTAACTCCTTTCGGTTGGCACTCCTCCTTGACTTTGCTCTGCCACTGAGAGAGAGAGAGAGAGAGAGAGAGAGAGAGAGAGAGAGAGAGAGAGAGAGAGAGAGATAGAGAGAGAGAGAGAGAGAGTGCGGGGGGGGGGGCTGGTCTGGGCTAGAGTTGAAATTCCAAAATTCAAATGAACCCCAAAAATGTCTTCATTCTGTCTGGGAGTCCTTGTAATCGTATGCGAATGCACACGTGACAACCATGCAAATTTTGTGATTTTTGGTATCCTGGCAAAAGGATTCCATGGGGTTGTTGGCGATGTACGTGGGAAAAGTTCTCTGCCATTCGAGCGGAGAAAATCATGTCTTTAGCGTTTGCTTTGCTACAGGGGATTGAAATTCATCGTTTGTAATCTCCCGAAGGACGATGACTGCGTCGGGAGTGTGGATTGGACATCTTTTGACGGCAATAAAAGAGATATTACAAAAACTCTAAGCCCATTCGATCATCTTTCGGACAGAGCATAGAGTTCTCTCTCATTGAGTCTGGTGTTGGGCGCCAGTTTTTGAATATTTTCTTAAAGCTTTCTGGGGTACACGGCTCCAGTTGGTTGGCTTTGAGGAATATCTTTGACATCTTCTTCGTCATAACTGAGGCGGGATTTTCATAGAATGAGTTCTTTCTGAGGTTTGGCTATGGACTTCAAAAACACTTGCAAGGTGTGGGAATGTTCGATGGCAAAATTATTTCACAGATCTGCGATTATCATCTCGGCAGTTCATCAGCGCTTATCCCTGAGGAAGACTGTGTTCCCTTTGGGATAAGATCTGCATTTTTTTCAGAGTGGCGCCCAACGTGAGATCATTTTTAATTGTTCCACTTCCTCCTGCTGGATGAAGCTTCAGTCCGGGGTGGACATCGGCCTTAAGCATTATACATCTCCAGTCTTGTGTAAGTTGCTTTGAACTCACGCTTTTCTGGCTGAGGTCCTTGTTCAGTTGGGAACTCTGCCAGATGGGTGGGTTTCCTTGACCAGAGTGAAATCAATATGGATTACAGTGTTGATGTCCCTTCGAACTTCAGTAAAACAAGACTTTTAAAGTCATCTGGCTTGACTTAAGTCATGTTAGAGCCCGTAGAGTTCGGGCCATTAGCACAAAGGGATCCACAGTCAATGCGAAGTATTCTCCACCTAATCTAAGGGCGCCATGCAGCAAAACTGAGATTAGCAAACGATTACCCATCTCAGTGCCTCATGTCGTTGCGCCTGGAAGGCATCTGATATAAAAGACCCTCCACCGACGAACAGGCAACGGAGCTGAGACTATCAGCGCCTCTGTCTGCGGTTCAGTGGAAGGGTTTATTTTTTAGTTGGTGCCCACGTCCAAGGCGCTGAGATGGAAGATCCTTTAGTTCCAAAAGACAGTCCGGGGTGGACCTGAGCCTCAACCAACATGCCTCTCCCGCCAGCACGATCTTTCACTAGCTGCCACCAGTTGCGCACTCCAAGTTGGTTGAGATCCTTCTCCAGTTGTGTGCGCCACCTTATCCTGGGCCGTCCTCTGTTGCGTTGTCCCAATGGCTCGGATTTGAAGACTTTTTGGGCCGGAGCAGTCGTGTCCATACGCTTTACATGGCATAGCCATCTTAGGCGTTGTACCCGAAGACGATTGACCAGCCGCATGCCGCTTTACAGACGCCATCAACGCAAAAAGGACCAAAAATCGCTTTTCTCTCAAAAACACTAGACTCTTCCTTATTCACTTGTGGTATAAGTTTTCGAGCCTTAAAGGAGGCCTTCGATGATCAAAGTGCAAGCTGATTTCTTCAAGAGTGAGCTCTCCTATTCAGTTGCCCCTTGAGCCCAAAGAAGCGGCGATTAGCAAGAGAATTCTGCTCTTAACTTCAGTACTGATGTCGTTTCCCCTTTTTACCACGGAGTCAAGGTAGCCGAAGCCTTGACTGCCTCGAAGTTTCTGATGCTTGGTGTGCAGCTCTGTCCGACACGTCGATGTGATGTGTCCTTCCTCCATAACAGCATATACTTCGTCTTGCCCTCATTTATCGACAAACCCATTTAAGATTCTTCGCATACGCTGCCAGCTAACGCCTCATTAACGGCTCTCTGCATTCGTCCAATCAAGTTAAGGTCATTCACGTAAGCTAACAGTTGAACCGTTTCTTTAAATATCGTGCCTCTGGCGCTGACTGACAAGGACGATATTGAAGAAGTCACATAAAGTACGTTACATTGTCTGAATCCTTTTTTGACATTGAAGGACTCGCTGAGTTCGGAACCATCCTTGACGGATCAGTGAGAGTTTTCCATCGTCATCCTACACAATATGACGAGTTTGGTACGAATGCAAAAACTAGATATGGCACTGTCTCTTTGCACTCTGTCATATGCGGCCTTAAAATTGACGAATAGGTGCTGGCTGTCGATTTGCGTCTCTTGGGTTCTTTCCAGGATCTGCCGTAGAGTGAAGATCTGGTCTATTGTGAGTGAACGCAAGTCAGGCTGATGATCCCGAATTCAGCCTTGTTGCATATTGTCATGAGGCGTTCGCTCACGGGATCGAAGCTTAAGACTTTTTGCCTAAGTCTTTCTCGAACAAAAAATCCGGATCCGAAGAAGTGCTGCCATCTCTCCCTCTGGCGGTTGCTTTAGTATATGTCGCAGTTCTTCATCTTTTTTCTGCCCGGCCTATCCCACCGCACTTCCTGGATGGTGGTGATATCTTCTTTGTTACCAGTCCAGGGCCTCCGCAAGTCCTTCGACTGCACGTGGTCTGTTAAGGGACCTCACATTCCACGTGCAAAACCAAGAATCGTTGTCGTTTAGTCGTCTGTCGGGGTCGTCAAAATTAGTCGGCCCATATCCGAGGTACGGTCCTGTCTCTGAACTTGGTGGTGAGGGAGTTAGCCTCACTCACAACCCACAGGCGGGTGGGCCAGGTCCATTATTTAGCCCTCGGGCAGAGATGTTCGCTGCACACATTGGTTCACCACACAATGGATGTTGTGATGGCTATCTAGGAGGCGCCACGAGGAGGAACTGAATCCACACTGATAAGGAGGTTGTTGACGAACGGTTTCCGACGATCGCACAGAGAGAATCTTGTACGCAATGTTGAGGAGACTGATCTCTCGATGATCGGCGCAGTCGAAGGGGCCTCCTTTCTTGTGGACTGAGATTCCACTCTTTGGGCATGCTTTCCTCCGACCATATCTTACAGATGAGCTGGTGCAAGCGCCCAAGCAGCTAATCTCCAGCTGCCTTACTCAGTTCTGCGGACAGTCCGACTTCAGTCACGACGGGGGTATGGAATTCTTGTCAATCATCGTCTCCATTGAGTGAAACTTTCTGCCTAACAGCGGGGTTTGGGCCGTCATCGCCGTTTAAGAGTCTTCAGAAACGATTTTTCCTTTTTCTCAGCATCGACTACAACTCTACCGCAAGTTATCGGTTTTGGTCCCGGCAGGCTTCAGTCCGAACCCTGTATCCCACGGATACCTGTTTCACCTTGCAGTCTTCTTTCCTGTAAAAACACCTCTTCATCTCTTCGACCGCGCGATTCTCATGCGCTCTAGTTTTCCTTCTGAGAAACCGATTCTCTTCCCTTCTTTTCTGTTCGTAGAGCTCACGAAAAGCTCTCGTTGTTCGACGGAGCGTTGCCTTGTAGGCCTTCTGTGTCAGCCTGCACTCGTCGTCAAACCATGAGTTCCTTCTGGGTGGTGCCGTGAAACCCAGAACATCAGCGGCGGCTTCTCTGATGGATTCTTGACAAAGTTTTGGATTTACTTTGTCTAAAATGGGTCCCCGTGATGGGTGCCACCTTACAAATATTGCACTGTAACAGTTCGTATAAGTGAACAGCGTTGTGGTTGTCATTGCATGTCTGTGCTTATTTGAAGGAGTCAGAGGTTCGCTGAGAAACAGGACGAGGATACAAATCAAAACATTCAAAACGTCGAGATTTTCAGTAGAACAGACAACTTAGTCATCAATCGGTGGTAGCAATTAAGCCTCTGACCGGTCAAAAATTCCTCAGGTTGGGCGCCACTTTAATGAATTTTACATGGGGGCACTGAAATGATAGTCGAACAGGCGACAGAAACAAAATTGTGTGTACAAAGTTGTGACAGTCACCCACTTGCGTTCTGTTGCTAAAACATGTCTATCCTTTCAATCAATTTGGTGCTCGCTTGAGAAGCATTTCAAGCCATCACCCAACCATCCTGTCCGCGGGACAAACAAATAAGTTTCTGACGTCTTTTTCAATAAGTCCTCGTCTCTGTTAAAAATTCCTCTCAGTCATCACTCATTCACCACCGACCCACATCTCTTTTCTCAATCACTCACAAATCAAACACAACTGTCATCCTCCCGACCGCACATTCCGACGACAAAGGCCTCCGGCCGAACGACAAACACACAATCACGACACCGAAGATTTCGAAAAGAGCCGCCAGCATATTACCTGGACCGGGAAAGATTTGCTCAGTGACCACAAACAGCAGTCGACACGACAGTCCGAATAGGGGTTGGCAGCCAAACACACTCCATTCGCACGGATGTCCTTCCGACATGGACCTACGCCAATTTACACTCATTTGTCTCGTGGCCACCTCCTTGAGTGTCTCCTCAAACAGCAATGCCATCAAAAATCGATTTTCGCACTCCCCCTCCCCCCAGCGGTCCGTCAACAGGCGACTGACAATCTCGTGTGTTAAACACACACTTCCCGGATCGATCAAAGCCACAAATAGGAGGGTACCACGGCAATATCAATAAACATCAGACCTTTGTGCCTCTCGCCCGCCATCTCATCCCTGCCGCGGTGCAGACTTCAAAGTGCCCAATGTGTAAACTAACCCAATCCCAAGCGGCTGTCGTCGTCGTCGTCGTCGCAGTCATTCGTTGCCGTAATTTACAGGTGGGATCCGCCACCATCGCCGTAGCCGCTGCCAGCACAAGGACCTCCTCCTGCTTTGTGTTTACCTAATCCCTGCCGAAACTCACACTCTCACGGTGACTCTCGCCCTCGCTTGTGTTTTGTGTGGCTGTGCGTGGTAGTCGTGTCCTGGCCTGCCGGTGGCAGGATGTTTAATTTGTTGAGGAGGAAATTTTTCATTTGCTCCTTTTTTTTTTGTTCCTCCGCTTCGGCTACTTTTTCTGTGACGAGTCCATTCCAGGTGGTCGCCGACACCAATTTAGGGCGGCCCATGGTTGTGGCAATTGATTCTCGTCTCGAGCGAGGCCTTGGTTTGAGGGGGCGGGGGGCGACTAGGGATACACATGCAGAACGTTCGACAAAATTTTCAATTAAACCCGGGACTCTGTCGGAATCCTTTCCGAATCCATGGTCAAAGTCAAAGCCATCAGCTAAAGTTCCTCACCCCGCCCCCTCCCCACCACACCAACGACTTGACAGAGCACGGAGGCCCACATTAGTATGCAATGGAGCCGAGGAATATTAATTGACTACAACAAGCCATTAGCATATGCAGGATGCGAGGCGTGCCTCCCCGACTCCCGCTGCTGCTGCCGCTGCTGTTGGTGGCATTGTAAGGACCAAAATCGGAAGGCACCACTTGCGAGTGAGCCCTGCCGTACTGTTATTAGGGTTTAACTGAAATTGAAGTTAATTCTGCAGGCGTGCTCGGCATATTAATGCGTCTCTCAGAAGGGACGGCCTCATTGGAAACTTATGCGAAGCACTCTGCCAATTGCCTCAGAGAGAGACAGAGAGAAAGAGAATGACAGGGAAAGGGGGTAAGGGCGAGAGGCCCAGAGATGACTAATTGATTATGCATGCTTCGCAAAGATCGCAGCGCAAAAGGTTTAAGGTCGCTCTTGGATTTGAATTTTAAAGTCTCACAACGGCGCTTTGATTGGGTTTAATCGTCAGGGGATGGTAGATGCCGCCTGCGAGGGGGGATTACATCAATTCCCAAAGAGATCTCCGGCAGAATAACGAAAGATGTCATGCATGCGACATTTGGTTGAATCTGATGCCCTCATATGGTTGCGGGCAGGGGCGGGGCAGAAAGTGAACCCTTTGACGTTGGTTGCTTGTAGAGAAGAATGAAGGCTTGTGGGAAAATGGTCGCAATGAGTTTTGACATCTGCTAGCTCTTGGCCAGCTACATAAACTTTGATTGAGGATATGCGAGGAGGGGGGGGGGGTTGTGGTCTTGCATTTGAAGCCAAAAATGACGACGAATGGTGCTTTCGATGCAGACCCCCAAGAGATTTTACTCACTGACGGTGAATCCAGTCTGATCAAATTGGCGCCCAACGTGGGAATGATTGCTTTTGTATCTGCAGTACTTAGGCTCTACCAAACTAGTGTTGATCCCAAAAGAATGTTGATTCCAAAAGAGTCCAACTTTCTTCTCACATCCGATGTTGGGCGCCACTTTTACAAATCTAGCCCTCTGTGAATTGAGCGAGTAGGCACTTGAATGCTTGTGAAACTTAACCTCTTAAATCGTTTCCAACGTTCAATTGCTTGACACCAAATGTTTGTAAGTCTGTTCACCATGAACTCAGCCATAATGGCGCCCAACGCATGGACCACTTTGGACACTTGAAAAAAGTTGTTGCGGCAAAACTGAAATGTCTCCCTGCTTGTCACTAAGCAAGGCATCTTGTGAAGCTTCTTGCGCTTGTCATCATTGTCGTGTCTACAGGATCATTGGTCAACTTGTTGGCATTTCGATCAACGTCATCGATGCTGAACTCCCCACCCCCGCCCGGCGTGGGAACCTTTCGCAAAGACCCTCTCTCAGATACGGCTACCTGTCTTAATCGAATCTTAGGATGCATTCCGGTCAAAAGTCTCATTTCCCGTTCCACACAACTTCGAATCACGAATTCCCGGCAAGACATCCTGGCCGTCTTTCATTTCCTGCTCTCCTTAGACTGGGTCACCTCCAAGTGGGATAATAACTCATGTGAAAACTAACCTGACCGTCGTATGCCCTCCACAAAATTCAGCTCCAAATGGATATTCCATCGATTCCTGATTCAGATCCACTCCACAAAACCAGCCTATCACCCCAGGAACAACTGGCCCCCATTCAATTTCCTCCTCTGCGTCCGCCTGTTCCTCCGAATGACTCACCCATTGAAGGAGAGACCATCGAACAAAATCCCAGCTGGAGACCGAGTCCCAGCACCAACAAATCATCGAATCATTTCCAGTGCAGCACTGCGTGAAACGCATTACCTGCAGCGGACCGACCCGAAAGCCGATCGATTACACACATCCTCCATCTGAGCACCCCCCCCCCCCCTCCACCCACCACAGACCATCGTCATCTATCCAATTACATTTCCCCTCAGCAAACAAGCAATCATCATAAATTGATTGCCGCAGGCTACCGATCCTCTCCTTAGAAGCACCGCAGCACCACCATCACCACCGCAAGCGCCCGCAAATCGTGATCAATGTTACAGCTTAGGCGGCTGTAAATCCGCCCCGGCGCTGGAGGAGCATTCCTCCGCACGGACACCACGGAGGAGTTAATGGTCATCGTGATCCTTATGGCTGAGTGGTTGATTTTGTTTTAACGAGAGAGCGTTGCAAGTTCACGGCGTGGTAGGACTGCATGTAGGACGACTTAATGGACGTCGTTTGGTGCGACCATGTGTGCGGGGGTGATGCTTTACGATCGAAGGCAGACATGCTGTGCGGGCATTCCTCGCAGTCTCTCAAAGGAGCCCTCCACCTGATCCATTTGGTGGTCGCGAAAATTCCACAATCGTCAATAAATTCCGCACGCACTCGAGCAGATGCCAGGGCACCACCACAAGGGACATCCATCTGTCCGTCCAATAACGCATTCCACGCATCAGCGCTCAAAGCCATCAACAACGTGTGCGTCCGCAGCCCGCACACAACTGCTTAAGTGTAATTAATTGAACAATGCCGCGCCAAGAGTTGACTAATTTAATGCTAATTTAATTGGGAGTCCACCAAGTCCACCCCTCCCCCCTTGCCCAATTCGCCGCACCAAGTATTCATCTTGCAGGCGCACCCCCTTCAGCTGTGCGGCACACTGCACACGTTCGCACCATACGTCGCCGTTGTCGCGCTCGCATGCGTGTGGGATGGTGTTTTGTTTATGGAGCACCTTCAAGCAGCCACACACTCGCCAATTGCCATCAGGCAGCAGCGAGCAGCCAAGAGCTCTCCAGCTGCTCTCCGCCGCACAGCCACAGATAATCTTAATGAGGTGTCATTTGAAAGTGCTCTGCGAAAGCCCTCAAATCCACTGGTGACATAAATAATCACGCGGCTATTTGTCGTGTGCAACGAACGTAAGGTCGTGACGGCGCGCGTCCTGCCTACACCCATTAGCAGTGAGCGAGATCGTAAATTATTGCGTCAATGGAGCGCGGCGGTGGCGGTGGATCGGATGGGGCAGCTCCTTTGGAGGCGTTAAATTGTCCGCGAGATAGTGTCACACGGGAGGCGTTCGCGTATTGAAAGATGCCAGGATTGGGAGACGCGAGAAAAATCCCAGCAGCTTTAATCAATTCGCGAGTAATGGGATTAATTAAGATTCTGGTGGATAGGAGGAACGGGTGCCGTGACTTCACTAGGGGTCAGTGTGATGGAGTCCGTTAGGGAGAAAGGGAGTTGTCCTGTGAAATGGAGTGTTTTCATGTGAGTAATGGTAAGGACCAAACAGAGGGAGGCGGTGACTCGTACTAAGACGTTTTCGGATGCTTGGACGTTGGCCGAGCAGAGGAAAACTGAGTGAAGACTGTACCCCGACGAAACCCGGAAGATAGCTGCCAGCCACGGCTAGGGGCACGTCAGTTGCCTTCTGCCTGCCTTCATCTGTCTTCTTCAAAGGGCTGCATGATCTGGAATTTGAGAGCCTTGTTAAAGGTTTCACAAGAAAAATTAGCCTCAAATCTAACCCTCCTCCGGGGCACAATACTAATAATTGAGTGGCACTACAGCCCACAAGGGACCAGGGTTTAGCCTTTACAACAACTACTCGTATTGTGCTTGCTACTGTTTTCCCGAGAGTAGAAGGGACGTACAGTTTCTTGTCGACTCCGAACGGCGAGATTTGAGAGTCTTTTCATAGACAATTGATACTCCTTGGGTGTTGTTAGCAACTCGAAAGAGGAGATGCCGTCGAAAAATGCGGGGTTTTCCGTCCGGGAATTGAACCTAGACCTTCGGCGTGTGAGTCGGCGCACTTATCCACTACGTTACGGCGACCAGCCTCCTGGGCACAATGGACCCTGTTTTGGACAGTTCCCTATGATGCTGCTCACTTACCTACCTCATGATGAAGACACCTCGCAAGACAAGGTTTTAGATGGAGAAGAGGAGGAGAACTTGGCACGACTTTTAGGCAACTGCCCAGCTTTGGCCTCCATTGGAAAACAGATCCTGAGAGAATTCAACTTCAATGCACTGCTAGACATTTACCAAGTGAACGTCACGTCCAATAATGAGCAACATTCAGACAATTTCAATGGTTTCAGGAGTGTGCGGATGAGTAGCTGTCTAGGAGCATCCAGCACTTGTATGTCGGCAGCCAACAAACCTAAATCCCTACCTATCTAAGATCCAAAAGTCCAAAAGCTTGATAGTTCCAGAAACGTACATTTTATCACCCAAGTTCAACCAGAAGGGTCTTCAGGGAGCAGCATGCCCCCCCAAACGTACTTCTCTAGGGACTGCGTCTTCATAATGTTGGGCCTTTTGAGATTCGGGCCCGATTTTGTCTCCTCAAAATTTACTTCTCTACGCAGACTCTTTTCGCCTCCCTGGCAAACACAATATTGACGCCATTAGCTTATCCCCAAGTCAACAAGAGATCAAGACCTAGATCCGTCAGCAATTCCTCCTGTTGAGCGTGCTATTGTTCTCTAAAGACTGGAGGAAACCTGCAGTCTATGGCCGAGAAGCGAGTCTTGTCAGCAACGGCCACCAAGAAATGCAAAACAAAACCTGTGCTCAGTCCAACAGCTTGTCATACTGTCTCTACGGAAGCTCTCCAGGTACTCATGGGAGCACTGCCACTCGACCTGGCTCTAAAAAGAGGCATCCCAACACCGAGTGTTGGAGGGATTGACACCAACGGACTGGAGGGATTAGCTCTTAACGAGCGAAAAGACCTTCTTGAATGGCAGAACAGACGGGAGACCTACGTAAATGGCAGAGTGACATACAGCTTCCTTCGCGATGTGTCACATGTTAAGTCCATTGGGGGTCTTAATCTGAGTATGTATATGAGCATCTCAGCATCTCAGAAGCGTGTTCGTGAGGGCATAGCTCCGAGGATTGGTTGCACGTATTGTGCCAATGCCCTCTGTATGAAGACATTCGGGACCTTGGAGCTATGAACATATCTTGCACTGATGGGACTTACGACGTCAGCCTGGTTCTCCAAACCAGACACAGTACAGACACCATCAGGGGTTTTGCTAGGGAAGTTTTCAGCAGACGACGAGCTAGAATGGGTGCTCTTACGGCATAGTTAGGTTAGAGTAGGACTATAGGCCATCGGTCCTGGATGTTAAGGACTCCTACCGAGAGCAACACTGTTGCGGAGCTCTACCAGGAGTCAGGAGCCCCTGAAACCCAGTTTCAGCCTGACCGTGCGGTTGGCTCCCTTGTGGGAGTATCGTGGTGGCTGTGGTTTAAACCCAAGTCGCGGGGAGAGTTCGGAGTTTTCGACCGTACTATCTGATCTGATCTGCCCCAGTCACCTGGGTCGGATGGGGTCATATGGTTATGGGAATTTACTTCTGATTCGATGTGGAGTTGCATTCAACGGGTGCTGTGACCCATAGAACAGCAGAGGTGTTAGAAAGGCCTCGCTCCTTACCAAGGAGGAGTGACTGTCCCTTAAGGCAAAATCTCAAATTTGTACTTGGGATAACTCCCAAGGCGTTAGTCAGCGTTTTTCTGACTATGGGTGTATGGACCCTGTGGTTGATCTAGATACACACAATGTACCTGCAAGCACCACACCCACCACCACAACTTCAACTGCTTCCCAACGTTGGGCGCCACGTTCCCTTAGCTAAACTGAGTTAGACCAACAGCAACATTTTTGGAAGACACCACTTGATTACTGTAGCAATAATGTGCAAACCCACTACAGCCAAGGCTAGTTTCCAATGTTGGGCGCCACTTTTCCCGAACCTGGATTGAGTCGGGGAGCAGCTGTAGTGATAAGAACTTATAACAGTGACAGAATGTTTAAGTTTAATACTGCAGAAAAAATGGGAGGTTGCACGCGTCGAAACTACCACCACTGCTTTCTCCCGTTTGGCGCCACTTTCTCGAACGTTAGCCTTAGTCTTGGGGAACAGTTGTAGTGCTGAGGAATTGCAATGGCGACACATCTTTGATTCTATTTGTTTTGTTATTGGGCACAAAGACACCACCACCACCGCCACCACCACCACCACTGCCACCACCGCCACCACTGCAAAATAACACTGAATGCTGACAAGTCTCATATTCAATTAGTCTTGAGGCCAGTTTCCAACTCAAATAAGCCTAAACAGTTGCACAGGTGTCGTGCGCATTTGGACCTTACTGATCTTTATTTGGAAGGCAATTTCTAGTTATGTTTAAGACCGCAGATTGAATACAGGTGCAACCCTGGTCCTCAGGGTACTCAACTCCAGGCCTAAAAGAGACAACTTCTGCGCGTCTCCGGACATTATGGCCAAAAAACACTGCTTCAGCAGACTGTGTGAGGTGGTATTGTTGGACTGGGAACACTGATTCAATGGCGATCGCAATCTAGACCCCAGAAGTCTCGATTCTATCCGAGCGAAGCCGAGCATCACCGTTGGACACAGCCAACGGATTGAAGTTCTACTGCTTCGTAAATATTCAAGCTGCATTTAAGACCTTACCATCCAACACTGAAGGCTCCAGAACCACTAGGACCCTCGCTAATGACAATAAAGTGAAATTTGGCAGGGTCCCTGGTTACGAGGGGATTGAAAGGAAAGAGTCCCCAGAGCTTTTTGAGTTGATTCAGTATAGCTACTCAGGCCTGCAGTGCCTTAGGACTGTCCACGCACAGTCTCCGTCGTTGGCTGTGCTTTCAAACCCTGATGTCACACATATTTCCTGAATGTTCCTTCCTGTGCTGTCAGTTGAGCCACAGGGATGACAAACCTCGATAAGGACCTCTGGACAAATGGACGCATCTAAAGGAATTTAAGCGTGCTATCCCCCACAAGGGAAGCCCTCATTCAGACAAGGAAGGCTTGTGGACTAACTTCGACTGACTAAACAAGTTAAGCGACGGCGGAGTACATTTGATGCGAAAATCTGGGACGTCAGTCTACAAGCAACAGGGTCTAGCCTAACCTTGGATGTGCATGCGAGAAGACGGGACCTGCAGTTTACTGCCGACTACGAACGGCGAAATTTGAGAAGCTCTTTGCAGATGTGCCGTGGTTCACTTCCCCAATTGAACCTGGCCACAGTGGCTTAGGAAAACTCCCCCACACAGGGCACTTGTTCAAACTGAAAGCAGTGTGTCTACAAGTTGCCTTGGCTACAGCACAGAGAGGAAAGAAACAATCACAGAACGGAGTGAATCCTTATTTGACCCCGACGCTCCATCAAAGCGATACGCAAAATTATTTGAAATCCGCTTAACCATCACTTCGATCGGCATAAAGCTGAGGCTGGTCAACGGCGGCTAAAGGCCGGTCAAAGATAAATCAGGTCCGCGGTCGACCCACATCAGGCTCATCTGGCCGCCTGAAAAGGCATTTCTCAATTGAAAATTAAAATCCTCGCCGAGCAGCCACCCCAAAGCGGGCCACCATTTGCCCGCCTCATTCCCACGGTTCTTCTCTTAAAATAATTGATGGCCGACTGCGTATTGTACGTGACCGACATTTCAGCTGAAACCTTGCATTCATCGATGTATCCGACACAGCGGCTGGGGGCCGGCCTCATTTATCCGACAAATGGGCCATCCCCGCACTCTGGCGCACACATACAATAAAATTCATATTTGATCAATGCCCGACTACCTGGGCAATGGCCGTGCCCGGGTGGGGATGGCGGCTGGCGAATAGTTGCGTCCGTCTCCGGACCGTGGCAGAGGAAAGGTGAGAAGGTGTGCGCATTAATAAATTATTTCGCATCAACCAGATGGAGGCCGTTAAGGGCTGCCCAGGAACACAACACAACGCAGGAGGAACGACGCTTAAACGCCTGATTGATTATAGCCATCAAAAAAAAGGTCATGGTCGAGCTGCAGAGCGAGTGAGCGGGAATGGAATGCCACTAATGCAGGATGTGGGGCACCGGAGCGCAGCGCAAAGAGAACAATAGAAGGCGGAATTAAACTTTAATTAGTAATTGATTGCAATTAAAATGTGAAAATGATATCAATTCATCTCGGCGAGAGCGGATAATTGCCCGGGGTGACGTTGACAGATGGGCCGTCAGTTGGCAATTGGATTGGGGCACGGGCGTCTTGTCAGTTGTTGACTTTTTGGCCTTCTTTGTGACCTTTACTATGGGTTGGGGGATGAGAGTGATGTGGTGACTTGAATGAGGTTCTGCTTTAGGAACTGAAGGCAGTCTCAGAATGAAGCAGGAGTCATTGGTGGACATTTGCTGAGCCTAAGAGAGGGAGATTGGGGCCTCAATGGAGACACTTTGACATCCGACTGAGGATGGATTAAAGGAGGACTGGTATGACTTTTGAAAGGCCTGGTGTTAGAAATAGAGACATCCCCAGCAGGCATAGAATACAGTCGATGAAGACAGCGAAAAATTACTGCTCCGCGCCTACACTAGGAGTGAAGAACGCGGTAAGTTCGGTGCACATTTTGGAATGGCTTCCATTTACTGAATGTTGCTGAGTGATGCTCGAAGGCTACATTCCCAGTTGATAGCTCCCCTCCGACTGGGTGGGCATTTTTTCCACTTAGGGGAAGCTAAGAGGGCTCTCAAATGAACGCCACGGAACCGAAAGTTTTTAACTTTCATGCCTCCTTCTTAATTTTCGCTCCAAATCTGTCCATTTGTCCATTAGTTGCTTTAGATTGGCCAAAGTTGCTAAAGTCCATTTACTCGACGGGTAAAGGTCCCTTCCATTGCTGTGCCCCCTGACTGGATGACTGTTGTTCACGTAAACCTCTTGATGCCTGTGAGAAAGGACTCATCTTTCAGACTCCTACCGGCTTAGTGAGTCTGTTTCTCGATTCTTCCTCCTCTAACATTCATCTAGTCCATCTACGAGTAGAGTGTTGAAAAAGTAGTTTCCAATCGTGGACGGTTGCCAGAGATGAACAGACGCCTAAGAACTGAAAGGTGGTTTCATTCCCATCCCCGTCCAGGCAACAGAAGTCATTACATGCCTAACCTTCTTGAACGCTTGTAGGCATTTTTTTTTTATATAATTGGCGAGCGCTAAAGGGATTATTTCGTACCCTTCTTCTTCTTCTTCTTGTGGCGCTACAGTCCGGAGTGGACCTGGGCCTCAACCAGCATGCCTCTCCAGTTAGCACGATCTTTCGCCAGCTGCTTCCAATTGCGCACTCCAAGTTGGTTGAGGTTCTTTTCCACTTGTGTGCGCCATCTCAGTCTGGGACGTCCTCTGTTGCGTTGTCTCTGTGGTTCGGATTCGAAGACTCTTCGGGCCGGAGCAGTGCTGTCTATCCGCTCTACATGGCCTAGCAACCTTAAGCGTTGTATCCGTAGACGCTTGACTATGCTCATGCCGACGTACAACCCATACAGTTCGTGGTTGAATCTTCTCCTCCAGATGCCATCAACGCACACAGGACCAAAAATCACACGCAGAACTTTTCTCTCGAAGAGACCAAAGGCTTTCTCATCCGCTTTTAGTAGTGTCCAAGTTTCCGCGCCATAAAGTAGGACTGGGATGATTAAGGTGTTATATAAAGCAAGCTTAGTCTTTCGAGAGAGGGCTTTATTACTCAATTGCGTCTTAAGCCCAAAGAAACAGCGATTGGCAAGAGTGATTCTGCGCTTGATTTCGGTGTTGTGTTATTGTCCGTATTTACCGCGGAGCCGAGGTAGACGAAGTCCTTGACTACCTCGAAGTTTCTGCTGCCTAGTGTGACGCTCTGTCCGAGACGCCGATGTTGTGTGTCCTTCCTTGATGACAGCATATATTTAGTTTTGCCCTCGTTTACCACCAGTCCCACTTTAGCCGCTTCCGCTTTAATGCCAACAAATGCCTAACTGACGGCTCGCTGTGTTCATTCAATCACGTCAATGTCATCCGCATAAACTAGCAGTTGAACGGACTTGTGGAAGATCGTACGTCTTGTGTTGACTTGTGAGTTACGCATGATCTTCTCAAGAATGATGTTGAAAAGACACACGACGGCGCGTCGCTATGTCTACATTGAAGGCCCTGGTGAGTTCGTTACCGACCTTGACGGAGCAGCGAGAGTTCTCCATCGTCATCCTACACAATCTGACGAGTTTGGTAGGGATGTCAAAACTAGACATTGCACTGTATAGCTCGTCTCTATGCACACTGTCATATGCGGCCTTGATATCGACGAATAGGTGGTGCGTGTCGAATTGCACTTCTTGGGTCTTCTCCAGGATCTGCCGTAGTGTGAAGATTTGGTCGATTGTGGATTTCCCTGGCCTGAAACCACACTGATGAGGACCAATCAGGTTGTTGACAAACGGTTTCAGGCGTTCACACAGTACGGCAGAAAGGATCTTGTATGCGATGTTAAGGAGACTTATCCCTCGATAGTTGGCGCAGTCGAAGGGGTCTCCTTTCTTGTGGACCGGACAGACGACCAGTTCTTCATCTTCTTTCTGCCCGGCCCATCCCACCGCATTTCCTGGATGGCGGTGATATCTGCTTTGTAGCAGTCAAGGGCCTCCGCAAGTTGTTCGGCTGCACGTGGTCTGTTAAGGGGCCTCACATTCCACGTGCAGAACCGAAAATCGTTGTCCTTTGTTCGTTTGCCGGGGTCGTCAACATTGGATCCGTCCATATCCGAGGCAAGTTGTTGTTGTTGAACTCGGTTATTTTTGTGTGGTGAGGGAGTTAGCCTCACGCACAACCTACAGACTGGTAGGCCAGTCGCTGCATACATTGGTTCACCACACAACGGATGCTGTGATGGCTATCCAGGGGGCGCCACGGGGAGGCTGTATGTCAACTTGACCTATGCAGGGACGAGGATAGTTTTGGCAGCTCGCCATGTTGAGCGCGATCAAGGACATTGCCTCGTGTGCATAGGCCCATGCCCCCCATTTCGTACCCTTAAGTGACCGGAATTAAGTCACAGTACGGGCCGAAGGTATAAAGGAAGAGAATGAAAGGAGGTACCGGTGCACATTGGTTTTAATTGGCTGTGGATTGTAATGAGGGGGAAAAGTTGAGCTGGGAAGAGCATTCCATATTCGCATGGTGCGGCTGTAGAACGTGATTCTAAACTTAACTGCACGTCCGAAGGTGGGTTAAATGGTAAACGGGTGGGCATTCCTAGCGCGGCGCGTATTGCCTGTAAATTCTGGAAGGGGTGGAATGCACTGGCTACTTTATTAGAGCACTGTTTGTTATAATAGCGATACAATAGTGATAAAGACGTAGATTGACTTCGCAGCATTAGTACTGCCAATAAGTTTTATCGCTCGCTTTTGGATTCTATCCAGTAGGTGCAGGGACCTCCCTGGGAGCACCAGACCAGATAGGACCGTCATATTCGAGCTTAGGACGGATGTAGGTCTTGTAAATTGTAGCCAGATCAGAGGGGGTAAAGTATTTTTTGCATCGTTTTAGGAAACCTTGACATTTCGCAGCATTTTTGGCGATCTCGAATATGTGATCGTTCCAACTAAGTGTTGACTTGATACACACACCGAGGATGGAAAGTTTTTCGGTTTCAGCAACGCAGGTGCCGTCCATGGATAGCGGCTGATTATTTTGGGAACGCTTGAGTGACAGTAGACAGCACTGGGTTTTGGAAGCATTAAATTCCACTCTATTTCTTGTACACCTGCCGTTCCAAGTCTACGGCCGAAGTACAGGGACGTGAGCTAAGGAACGAATATGAGAAGCTGAGGGTACAGTCATCAACAAAGGAGTGGATTGGATTAGAAGTAGCAGACAAGAGATCATTCATAAGAATGAGGAAGAGTGTCGGAGATAAAACGGAGCCCTGGGGAACACCAGCATCAATATGGTGAATATCAGACCCCGTATTGAACCGATCCAAGACGACGACTTGTATTGAACGGTTCGAAAGGTAATTTCTAATCCATTGAAGAAGAGATCCGTCGATAACATAACCACGCATTTTCGACAAGAGAGCCTGATGCCAGACTCTGTCAAATAAAATATCAAGCACAACGATCTTGCTTTCTACAACATTGTGCAAAGATTGGTTTTACTTTTCGGTGAGATGTGCCATCAGATCACCAGTTGACCTGTTGCTGCAGGTCATTAAGAAGCTTCTGGGATTCAAGATACTTCACAAGCTGACAATTTATCCGAGTTTCCATGACCTTGGAAAGAAGGGACGTAAGCTCTATGGGTCAGTACGAGGTGGGTGACAAAGATTCTCCTTTTTTAGGGACCGGCTGGACAAATGCTGTTTTCCACATACTCGGGAAGAGACCTAGAGAGTGGGAGAGATGGATAAGCTTACGCAGTGGTTTTGCCAGCGTTGAAAAGCACCTCTTCAGAAGAACAGGGGGTATACCATCCTGGCCAGCGGATTTGTGTATGTTTAGATCTTTGAGGACTCTTGCAACTGTACAAGTGCAAAAGTGAATCTGTTCCATGGAGAAATTTACACTCTCAAGTACAGGCGGAGACAGAGCACAATCTGGAAGCGTTGAGCTACTAAGAAATGAGCAGCAAGCAGATTTGCTTTGTCCAAAGAGTTGACAGCTGCAATGTCATTGTGAATGAGCGTTGGAATTGAAGTCGAGGCTGAATTTCTGGTATTTTTCACAAAAGACCAGAAGTTGTTGCTACCCTTGGGACATTGTAGCACTTTTTGCCTCAAATTTTGGTCGTAGGAAAATTTTACACATCTTAAAAGTGAATTGCAGTCATTTCAAACCCGATTTTCCTCAGAAGGATTGGCTTTGTAAACCCGGAAACTCATCTCTCTTTACCTGAAGCCTCTTTGCAGCTCGAGTCATACCCCACATTTGGCTTGATGCTCTTCACTCTGTGTGGAATGAAAGACTTCATACCCAGCAAAATAGGAGAGACCGTTTTGTGGTTGGAGTTGGTAAGCAACATCACAACGCACATAAATGGCAAGACCGCGTTGAAGAAAAAACAAGGGCACTAAGTTATGTCCTTGCCGTTGTATATTGTTGAAAGCAGTGCCTTGCCTATAATCAACCTCGTTAACTTAAGGACGAGGCCCTCCATGCACACGGCGTCGAATGACTTTTCCAAGTCAAGGAGGCTGGCACTGGGCTTAAGTCTGGTTCCACTGTATGTTCGAGACGATGTTGGGCGCGGCATGAGTCGAATTTTTCCTCGCCCTGAAGACTGGGTGTCAACCCGTTCTCTCTAAGCTCTCATGTCTGTCTCTCCATGCCAGGAAAAGGCTTATCCACTCGAGCTTTGTTAGGGTGAGGTAGCTTTGTCCTGTTTCGGGGGCGGTGAAGCATCCAGTTTCTCAGAGGGCAAATAACGGTCCCTACAAAACTCCCTTGATGGAACAAAAGTGTCCTTCTGGAAATGGCCAATGTGACCTTATTCAAAATGTACCCAAAATGTTCCAAAAAAAAAGACCACCGACGATTTTCTGGTGTGACCCGCTAATTTTGTCTCCAAAAACTGAACAGCACACCAACTGCTCAAAACACCAACGAAGCACCACAATAGGCAGCAAGGACCTTGGAGCAGGCCAAATTTGTGGAACGTTGTGGAAATCAAGGCCAAACTTTGGACTGACTTGACTCAAAGTCAGAATCTCAACAGTCAAGGGACGGCCAGATCATCCCATACCTGTTCCATAGCGCAGAAACTTGGACCGTATTCCAATCCGATGAAGGAGCTTTGGATCTTTGGATCCCCAAGATAAGTCCTGATTGTGGCATTTGATTCTGCCTCTCATGCACTTACCGTCACCTTGTGTTCATATCGTCCACTCCAGGCCAAAGGAAATCGATAATCACCTGCTTACAGCTCTCGCCATCAACCATGGGGACCTGGTCATCCGATGGACCGGTGACTCTACAGACCTTAAGGACGAAGTTTTTCTGGAAATGGGACACATCGCTTAGTGTACAACTACCCCAGAGACCCAGAGATGTTCGCCTACCTTCCGACTCTACTTGTGAGTCTCTTGAATTTTGGTCGATCTCTGACCCAAACTTGACTGCTTCTGCTTCTAATTTCCCTGCAGACTATCGCACTCGCCTTTTTGCAGCTCGAGTCATACCACGCGTTTGTCTTTGCTCTGATACTCCTTACTCTGGGAGGAATGAAGGATTTGATACCCAATAACATAATGTTTGTAATCATATCAGCAGCGCGTCCACGTCACCATCGAGGAAGTATAGTGAACATTTAAAACCCCCAAAAAATTGTTTAGGCCGCTCCAGTTGGCTTTTTCCTAGAGCCATACTCTTAGGGATCTGTTCTCCAACTGATAGGGGCGAGTACGGAAAATTGGCTGATACGACACAGGACTAGCAACATCGGCAGAACTGCTTTGGAAAGTGAAGGCTCGAAACGAGCGAAATCTGCGTCGAAGTGGCTTGTGGGCTCAACTTATCGCTGAAACGGATGCAGTTCATGAACTAGGGCTTGAGACGTTGAGCACACGATCTTACACCGCATCAGAGGAGAGTTAGAGTCGAAAGAGCGAAGGAGTTGCTCCACTTGTCTGAAAATAGTGAGTTGCCGAATTTCGATTTTGACCGATGAATCGCCATTTCGTATCGACTCATGTGTCAACAAACGATATGACCGAGTTTTCTTGCCAGAGAGGTCCTTCGAAAATTTACACCTTCAGATGGTCACCAGAATTGAAGGCAACCGCAAAGAAGGCAACCTACATTACCGCTGGTAGTCGCTCGCCGCTTTAATTGTCAGACAGTGGTGTCGAAATTGATGCGACCGTATACCGTGAAACTGTCAGTACTAAAACGGTGAACAAACAAGCCATCTAGTTGTAGAAGAGACTAGAGCAGAGATGAGGAGCAGATAGAAACTGTTCCTAACCTCCCCTGAGACTTTCAAGCTCTTGAACGAAGAAATGCGTCAAAGCTGACATAAATTCGAGTTAAAAATTTGAGGCTAAGCAGAAAGTCTGGGTTCGATTCCCGGACGGGACATTGGCATTTTTCACGGCACCACCTCTTTCGAGTTGCGGACAACACTCAAGGAATTTCAATCGTCAATGGAAAAGCTTCTCAAATCTCGCCGTTCGGAGTCGCCAAGAAACTGTAGGTCCCTTACTTTTGAGAGAACCGTAGCGCGCACAACACGAGTAGTTGTTGTAGAAGCTAGGCCCTGGTCCCTTGTGGGCTGTAGTGCCACTCAATTATTATCATTAACACAACCCTTCTCTTGTTACTCTACATGCCAAGCAAGTCATCTTCAATGATCAAACTCAGACCCACAACAAGGTATCACAGCATAGTTCACATAAAACTCATCCCGCCCAAAACAATCTTCCACTAGAGACTAAGTTTTGAGGATGAAGTTGGTTCTGATTTGCTGATGGCTGCCACCATCGCCACGAAAGTCATGTTCACCTTCTTTCGTCCATCACGGTATTTCACTATGGGAAGACTTTCGCATTAAAGAAACTTGGTTAAGTGGCACTTATGGGTGTCAACTTGGCCGCCAATGCCCTCTGAATGTCTTCTCTCTGATACGATCTTTCACTTAAGACAGAGGCTTGCAGATCTAGTTGAATAAAGTTCACTGCCGGGCGCCACATTTACTTTGAAACTCCTCTGAAGCTCCACTCCTTAACACGTTCTTCTATCAAAGGTTGAGTTGAATAAAGTTCACTGCCGGGCGCCACTTTTCCTTTGAAACTCCTCTGAAGCTCCACTCCTTAACACCTTCTTCTATCAAAGGTCGAGTTTCGTAGACTTTGCTGCCTTGAGCTACTTTCGTAACTAAAAGTGCTCTGAGGGAACTCTTCTCCTATTTTGCTGCTAAAATTTTTTATATAGGCCACTGCTAGTTGCCACTCTTGCCCCAAAAAAACTCCGAAGCCCCTCTGCTCTTCCACGGTCTTCTACTAGAACCAAACTTTCACAGATTAAGTTGCTTGAGGACGACTCCTTGGCACCACTTTGCTCCTGCAAGTCCCTTAAAGCTGTCCTCCCCTTGTACGATCTAAGGCCCATAGTTAAGTGCCGATGTCGACCCAAAACTTATCTGAAACACTTGTTCTCTAGCACTTCTCTTTCACTAGAAACCAAGTGTCACAGATAAAGTGGGGTAAAGGCCACTGCTGGGCATCACTTTTGGAAGGAAGATTTATTCTGGTATTAAGTTCACCGGCCCCGACATGAGTGACACATCAACGACGTGTGAACAGCAAAAGATTAAACGCAGGGCGTCCCAATGGATCCATTCTCGGTCTCAGTGTGGTTGCCTCACATGAAACTAGCCGCTGTAACGTAACTAAACCGAACCAAGGCACATTTGCCGATTTGTTCGCTTGCACCAATCCATTCAACTTTCTTCCAATCTACAGGAAGTTGGGTGGGTGTCCTGGCGTCTATCACACTCACTTAGACCCAGAAGATCCATTGTGCTGCTACGAAGCCGGCCGTCATCTACTTTTCAGAAAACTACTAATGAGGGACAATGGCTGAGTGAGTGGATGAAGAAAGGTCTCAGGCAACTGTGAGACATCTACAGAGGACGTGAGTGGCCTCGCCTTGTTACGCTAAGTACTCCCACTAACTTCCCACCTTATTCCTTCTCAGACTGAGGATGGCGGTGTTTTGGTCGCAACTGCCTTGCATCGGGGCAGGTTCTGAGGTCTCTCCATCCCCCGCAAGCACTCTGAAATGTCGGCTTTTCAAAGCTTAAATTGGTGATAGTCAAGGGACCGTCAAGGATGGAAGGCAACATTGGCCCAGGCCTGAGTCACCAGGCGGATGAGTGAGTGAGATCGAAAAAAGGTCCCCTGCTCTGCTTCACAATTTCCTCGAATGTCACAGAGGCCCAGGAACACACCACACAATGGGGCTACATTCTCCTCGTTAAGAGACATACAACAGAATCTCATCAATTTGTGTCTTCTTTCAGCTGCTGGAGAGTCACTGTAGATGACCATGTCCTGCAGGAGAAGCTCTAACATCCACTAGTGCCGCACTGGAGGTCTAAGAAACTAAGGGCTTGCCAGTTCTCCTAAGTCGCATTCAAATGAACCCATGAAGCCAAGCTATGCACTCAAAATAAGTTGCTTCCCGGCAAATTCTGGTCGGAAGCGATTAGACTCCCTCAGACCGTCCACAGATGGAAAGCACAACTTTGACGTAAACATGTTTCTCCGAAAAAAGATGAAAGAACACGTCGAGCCTCAGATGGTGATTGAATATCTGACCAGACTCCTCTCCAGTGTCAGTCCTCTTGTAAATCCGAAAGCTGATGATTGAGTGCACCATGTCCAGTCCATCACAACTTTAAATTCCCCTGAACATTGTTCCTCTCTTCTCGCCACCACCCAGCCCCACATATTCCCTGTTCTCATTCCCCACCAGCCGCAATCACCGTCGAACACGTTCACGGCCATCACATCCCCAGCATGTGTACAACTTCCAATCATTCTCATTCCGATCACTCGTAAAGCAACGAAAACCGTTGTCCCATCGACACTCGCTCTCCACCCACCATCGGCACCAGCATCACCCGGCGAAACCCGATCTCCGTCGCCGTCCGCGCCACCACAGCCACACCAACATGTACCTCCTAATGAGCAACAACCAAAACGTTAACAAGTCCACGGGCGTTTCGCGAAAAAAAAAACACACACACAACCGCCCGAAAAGCAAACAGAAATCAGAAAAAAAAGGACCCGCACCGGGACCAGAACCACGGCGCGAGCAACCCGAGAACAGTTTTATTCGTGTGTCCCCTCAAAACACTGCCCAATAAAATGTCCAATTTATACCTCATAAAAGGCCCAACAGCGCGCCGGTGAACAGCGCATCCAATCAGCAATAAAACCAACGCAGGCCGCGAGCGGACGCACGCTCCCCGGGCCGTCTCCTGGGGACCTGGGACCGGGGGCCCGGGGTCCAGCAGCGAAATCCGGAGAACGGACAAGAGGAATTAATTTTTAATTACCTTGCGCTGGCCCCATGTCGCTTAATTAATTACCCAGCGATTGGCAGGAGGCCAGGATGGCGTGGGACACACTTGTGTCCGCATCTTCGATTGTTTGTGCGCGATCTCGCATCTTCACTGGTCGCGACTGGGGTTGCCGCCGCCGCCGTCGCCGCTGCCGCTCTCCGGGATGCCGTCGATGCGGAGAGATGTTTGCGCGCAGATTTTTCGCGTCTCCTCTTCGTGGGCATGTCCTCCTGCTGCCGGGGTCGTCGTGGACGATGCGTCGTGCCACGGCCATAAACAATGTCATCCCGATACTTGCTGACTTTTGTGTGCGCGCTTCAGACGATGGCTGCGCGGGGGCTGGGTGATGCGATGGGCAGCGCACAGCACAGCAGAGGACATCGTCGAGGAATTTAATTTCGCTTCGATGGTGATTTGCTCGACACGATAACAGACAACATTATAAACATGTTTGCGGGCTTACATGACTGTATGTGTGAGGGAGGGGGTGTGTGTGTGGGTGGGAGGGGGTGGGATAGAGATGTCTGCTTAGATTGTGGGAAGGGAGCGGACGGGTTTTTCATCATATTTCTTGGTTTCTTCAGACTTGACGACCATACACTGCTCGTTGGTCGCATATAGTCTGGCAGCATTTTGCTCGACGGCCACGTCATGCTTGATGACCAAATTGTGCTCGTTGGCTTCATCATGCCAGTTCAAATTCACCAGCTGCCACGCCATGCTCATCGTTGGTCATTTTATGCTCGTCGAGCACTTTGTGGTACCGTCCCAACTCCACAAGAGGGGGTGGGGTCGCCCTCTTCATGAAGGAAGATCGTGTATTGCGGTTAAGTGTGAACTTTCGGTGTACTGGCAGCGTCGTACGTGGTCGCGGTCTATGCACAGTCCACAAATTTCATCTCACAGCTCGAGACTGTGTTTCGAAAGCTTCGGCTTGGCTCTGAGGTGAACTATTTTGTCATGGCCGGCGGTTTGAATGCGAGGAACGAGGAAAGGGGTGATTCTGTGCCCAAACGGAGGCGAAGTTCACTCACTCGTTGAGTAGATGGCGCAGCACTCCATTGAGGTCAAGCTTCATTTGCTTGCAACTGATAGACCGTCGTCTTCCAGAAGTGGGTCTTATCTGGATCTCATGCTAATTGACAGACGACTGATGTAACGAGACGTAGACATTCACACAAGGAACAACGGTGGAGTACGACAGTGCCCACTGTGGTCTTGCCGAACGAACTGGAGGAGTTGGGGCAATTTGCGAAGACGATTGTTGAGAGGCTCGGAGGCAGCGTTTCTCCAGGGTCCAGTCCAAAGAACTACGTTCGAGCTTCAGCTTCAAACAGAAACCTGACGAATGAAGAGGTTGACAGGACCTCATACAAGTAGGCACCACAATAAAACGGACTATGGACAGAAGGCCTCCTAATGTATCACCTACGACAGATTGGGCATCGATGGCGACTGTGCGTCCAAAAGAACAGACTGCTGTGGCGACTTAAGTCATCGCACAGACGCTTCACTGATAGAGGCAACCGTGAACTTAGGTCACTCAAGTCGCAGTCGAAAAGTATCCAAAGTTTGATTCGGATGATCTACAGAATTGCTGTCAAATTCGTACTGAGGGAACACGATTCGGGCTGTATGTTCAAATTGTCCGGGTATGTTTCCCGAATCTTCCGAAGGAGCAATTTGGAGGTTGTGCGATTTGACAGCATCTCCTGACCTCTGTTGGCATAGATCCGGAGGAGGCCATGCTGGAAAACGAGTTCTTCATTGTTGCGGATGCCCAAGAGGAGGTAGAGGGAGTAGGAGTAATTTTTCAGGATTTGCATACGGTCCCAAGCCGAGCCCTCACCTCTACCTTCGAAACGAAATACAACAGTGGCGTTCTGAAAATCCTGGTTTTACCAGATTCAACGATGCAAATCAGGCAGACAATGCCGTCACACAAGAAGGCTTCAATGTCATCGTCATTTCGAAGGTGAAGCTTAAGGGCATCTTCAACAGTTTGAGGAACAAGAAGTCGACTGGTACAGACGCCAAATGTAGTGCTGCGTTACCTCCCTGACGAGGGGGTCATCCTGTTCACACAATCCTGCTCAACAGTGCGCTGAGCAATGCCGTGGTGCCCAAAACGGACACAGATTCCTCGCTTCCAAAAAAACTTTCAGTCGATGAGTCTCCTCCCCAAGGGTTTCGAAAAGATTCTCAACAAAGTCCTGATCCAGTGGACTGAAGACAAAAGGAATTACACCGAACAACTAGTTTGAATTTAGGGTGAGACATGATACTGCATAAGAGGGGCATAGGCATGGGCATGGATGGCAATCACCAACATGGCGAGCTGCCAACGCTATCCTCTTCCGTGCACAGGTCAAGTTGACATACAGCCTAATCATGGCGCCCCTTGTGGCCATTATTCAACCCCCGGGCAGAGGGCTTGGCCTACCAGTGTATAGGTTGTGCTTGAGGCTAACTCCCCCACCACACAAAATAACCGAGATCAGAGAGAGCAATATGCCTTGGACATGGACAAATCTAATGTTGACGACCCCGGCAGACGACTAAAGGACAACGACTTTCGATTCTGCACGTGGAATGT
Organism: Eristalinus sepulchralis; assembly: GCA_944738645.1. Classification (NCBI taxonomy): domain Eukaryota; kingdom Metazoa; phylum Arthropoda; class Insecta; order Diptera; family Syrphidae; genus Eristalinus; species Eristalinus sepulchralis. The sequence continues at coordinate 67,405,071 of OX122883.1, forward strand.
GAGGCCCCGACATCACCGTCATCCAGGAAGTGCGATGGGATGGGTCGGGCAGAAAGAAGATGAAGAGGTGCGACATCTGCTACAACGACTGCTACAGGGACAGAAGGCAGCGCTTATTCGCACGCGGAGCTGTTGTTCGTAGCAGACTTAGGGAAAAGGTCTTAAGCTACGATCCCGTGAGCGAACAGAGCCTCATGACAATACGGATTGAGGCTAAATTTGGGAACATCAGCCTCATTTGCGTTCACGCCTCAACAGAGGAGAAGAATGCCAACAGAAAGAAAATACTATCGATGGCCTAGGCTAAGGTTGGCGCACAACCTCAACCTACTTGGAGTGCGCAATTGAAGGCAGCTGCCGACAGATCGTGCTGACTGGAGAGGCATGTTGGTTGAGGCCCAGCTCCACCCTGGACTGTAGCGCCACAAGAAGAAGAAGAAGAAGATGAAACTGTGTATGCCGCGGAACAAGAGCAAAACCCAGTGCACCGGGGTCTGATTGTGTCGTCGACTTAGTCGACTTTTCCTTAGGTTGACGAGGTTGGGTATAAGCAAGCCAATGCTGTACACGATCACTGGAAGGAAGTTTGTTGGTAAAAGTGACTCCAACAGGGTGCATTAAACTCACCAATCCCTTTCGCTGTTCTCACCAGCAACCGGACGATTGGGTCGCGTACCGGACAGCGCCAAAGGTTAAGGGCATGCTCTTGCAACATGCTCTTGCAGCGCGCCTTCAAAAAGATGCAGCGATTTAGCGACAACTGGAAGCTGAAAGTCACCTTCCAGAAGTGCGAATTCACCCTTTTTCAGATGCAGTGCCTCAAGGGATACGAACAAGAATTGGCACAAGTTCGGCACTTTGCACCCGCAAGGTCAACCAGTAGCCGTGAAGAGTGCAGTGTGATATATCGGCATTAACTTGGACCAGTGTGGTGGTTTCTATTCAGGCACAGCTCTGACAAAAGCTTAGAAAGCCTTCGCTCTGGCGTTAAAGTGCCCTTATTGGGCCAATCATGATGTACGTCTGCCCGGTGTGGTTCACGTGAGTCCTTCCCAAATGGAAAAGAGGCGGGTATTCGAGACACAATGTCTTCGCGCTTGTCTCAAGATTACAGAACCTAAGAATCTGAGTACAAGAAGTTCTGTTCCAACGGGATCTTGTATCACGGAGCAATGTGAGCTATGGCACGTTGCACGAGCTATGACCACTGGAAATGATCTAATATTCGCAGCCTACTAGCCAAATGTCGCGTATCATGAGAGCGCACGCCGAAGTGGTTTCATTCCGCCGGAAGCGTTCTACTAGCAAGTTATGATCGTAGCCCATAGTCAAGGAGGGACGATATTTTTAAGGCTGTGCGAAGCTGATGAGCATGAGCTGACCGACGAGCATGATGTGACCGACGAGCATAAGGTGACCGACGAGCATGATGTGACCGACGAGCATGAGGTGACAGACAAACATGAGGTGACCGACGAGCATGGGGTGACCGACGAGCAGTAGGTGACCAACGAGCATGAGGTAACCGACGAGCATTTGGCGACCAACAAGCATAAAGTGACAGGCGAGCATCATAAGTTAACCGACGACAGGTGAACGACAATAGGTGACCACCTAGAAGAAGGTGACCGACGAGCAAATTTGACCACGCCGCCTGAACTGCTATGACGAACATTAAGTGAATGTCGAGCAGCATTCGTTGACCAGCGAGCAAAAGGGGATAACCTAGCATGAGCTAATAGACGAGCATAAGGCGACAAGCGAGCATTAGAAGAAAGTTGAGCATAAGCTGACCATAGGGTGCCGTGTGATGAATGTCAACGAAGTGCCCAACGAGCGCAGACTTCGAACAGTTTCCATGCACCTCCGATCCCTGATCACCTCACAGCTGACCACTTTTCACGACATTCATTCAAACGACCGCCAAGGAGTTCTTCCAGGAACCACTTACCGCCCTAATGGTCACACAGCCGCCACAATTTATGCCACAATCAACCACAACATGACCCCTTTCACGGCCGTTTCCATTCCGAATCCATTCACTTTTGATGAAGTGACGGTCAGTTGTCGACAAATTGCCCAGCGTCCCTCGGTCGGGGCCGCCTACACCGTCCCCGGCGCGCACAACAGACCAAGTCCATGTACCCCATCAGCCTGATCGATGCCCATTGTGCGCCAGTGTCATGCCCACCCGATCGCTGTTGTCTAGTTGGCGACGTGGTGCTGCGGCGTTTTCTCATCGCCTCATTGTGTTTTCTCATTAGGCCCGCTGCCCACTCAATGAACAGACACAACCCTCGCCTAACCTCTGAGGTGTACGTCACCGGGAGGTGGATGAAATGAACGCTGAGGGCGCCCGCTATTTCGTTACGGTTTCCGACTTCAAAAGGATTCTCGAATTTCAAAAAAACAGCAATGAGCAGCACAAAAGAATCTTAAGTGATGACAATTAATTTCCAGCACCCTGTGCACAGGGGGAACATCAAACAAGTTGCATGGCGTGCGCCATAAATTGCGCCAACAGTCTCTCCTTCTCTCTCTCTCTCTCTCTGTCGCTCAGTTGGACCTCGGCAGATGTATTATCTGTTCCCAGAACAGTGTGTCGCATAAATTACCCTCGTCACAGCCTCAGACGTACGCACCAGATCGCGGGCGCGGGCGCTCACACACAATTGTCGGCCGCTCCGTAATGAATTAACGACAAACCGGCACATTAGTCACAACATAGCTGTTCCCGGATTCAAAAGGGCATGTTCAACAGAGGGGCACAAACGCCCCCCCCCCCCCCACCCCCCTTCGGTACACACAGCTGATTGGACTCGAATCTGGAGTGGTCCAATTTGACAGTGGCTTTTAATTTCTCGCTTTATGGAGTCACTCCGTCGCAGTGGTGGCTGGCGGGACGGTGATTCATTGCCGCACTCCCGCGCGGTGTGGCAAGTCTTAGAATTTCCATTTTATTACCAATTTGAGTCGGTAAATGGTCCCCCCGTCCCGGCCCCGCACACACGAGAATGGGAAATGATGTGTTTGTTGTCGCGCGAGAAGATTTAGGTGTCGAATCGGAGCCCATTAGTCAGTTCCGTGGAATGTTCTAATGCCTTGTAGTTCTCGTAAAGCACACGAGCAGTCCGCGTCGGTTTCAGTCGGTTTTTATGGGCGGGAATGCAGGGATGTTCTTTATTTAATTAGCGAGATACTTTGCAGTCTTCGTCGTCGGTAGCGGCGCGAGCGGAGATAAAAATTTTATTTATGCCATGTGAACCCTTTTACTGATTTAGAGCGACTCTCCGCGACGGCGGGAAGTGAATGAGATTGGCTTTGATTGGGCGGCGGCGTGGAATGTCACGCGGCGCGGATTATGTCTGACAAGTTGAGTCGGAGGGCGATGGAATGTGTACTTGGGAGTCTGTTCAGCCGCCAGATGGTGAGCGGATGGGCTGCAGCTTCCGGAATAGCCGGTGCTTCATAAATGTCATCGTAAAGCGATCATATTCAGAAAACGACTCAAATGTCTTCCGTTCTCTCTCTCTCTCTCTCCCTCTCTCTCTCTTCTCGAAGTGACGTCGTCATGAACATCTGGGTCCTTTAGCGCATGAAGCTCTGAAGATCATCGTTCAAGAACCTCATGCTCGTTCACTACTCCTCAGTCACTTCATGCTCGTTGAGTAGGCTGTGTACGGTGTCGGCGTCAGGGACAGGATCAGGAGGGTCACTTCATGCTCCTTGGGTAGACCATAGTCCTCCGTCTGACATTGCTCTAGAGTCCCTTCCTCCTCCTTTGTCGCCTCATCATCCTCAGGCAGCAGATCATTCGCTGCTTCTTCATGATCCTCTGTCACATCATGCTCGTCGGTAACTGCATGCTCATTGGACGCCTGTAACCCCTGGTCACATCAAGCTTGTTGGCCACTTCATGCTCCCTCGTCCTTGATCGTTTCATGTTCCTCTGTCACATCAAACTCCTCGTTCACCTCATGCTCGTCGATCACTTTGAGTCCTCGGCCAGTCCATCACTTCGTGCTCGTCAAGGTCCCCATCGCGGACGAACTATAGGTGATGTGGAGCCTTGTCGAGTGGGCACAGCAGTTTAAAACTGACGCCACTAGCAACCGTGGACCCGTCAAAGTCCCGCCAACTCGCTGACAGGAACTTTGTCACGACCTTCAGAGAATCATCAAAACTTCTGACAAATTCGCTGACAGCTGATTGATTGACACAGAACCCTAGACAGACGACCAAAAAAAAGCAAACCACCAGTCAACCCGTAGACGCCAACGCGAACCTTAATGAAGTCCCTTTTCAAGTAGCCCTTCGCCGAGCAGTGTGCTCCAACAGAACAGAAGAACAATCATCCAGTGGCTTGTTTCATGTACGCGTACTTGTAGAACGCAATCGCCTCAACAAAAGAACCAACAAGAAGGGACTTAACCCCGCGTACAAGTGGCTGCATTCCGTCCCGTCACACCAGGCGTCTCGGTGCCCACATATCTGTGGCACCACCTCCTGCCCACAACCGAGGCAGCGGCAACCACCGCAGAGCACTCCTCTCGAAGGCGGCCAACAGGCAGCCCGGCAACTGCTTACGTATTCGTTCCACGCAATCGAGTTAACACAACACCTCAAAATATTTATGCATGTCCGAATTAGCATAAATTTAAATTACACTTCACTACATTCGTCCGGTGACCAGGCCGCGGGGCAGGAGGCGGCCGTCCGCAGTGGTGACTGGCGAGCAGCGGCAGCGGCAAGCGTGTGACAAGGTGAACATTTCGAAAATGAAGAAGAGTCCTTCGCGAGATGAGCACGTCTGCGAAAGGAGGCTAATCCCCGTGTCGCACAGCCCACGCTGTACGCGCTTCGCATTGTCCTTGGCGCGCAGTCAGTGGCTGTGCGTGCCCGTTGGACGGCCAATCGATAAACGCGCACCGACTGTGTCAAGAAAACGCGGGGCGGGACTCACTGCGCAGCTCCGCGCGTAATTTACTGCAAATTATCATCCGTCCCTGGTCCCTGATCGCAATCTACCACCCGGGGGCATGGCATTTTTCGGCCCAGAACCCAGAACCCCGGAAGCCGCTCCAAATAAGTCATTACCCGGGCACGCATGAATAAAACATCCCGCAGCCGACGAGCGGATTGCGGATGCGATTCAAAACAAATACGCGCCCGCCAGGGGGCGGAGGGATAAATCAAAAAGATGCTAGATAGAGCCATTAAACAGGTAAATCGTGCTGCGGGCTAATAGAACCATTAGCCGTGTGCGAGCTCGCGCGCTGGAAGGCCCACATTCTTGCCGGCGGCCGTGGCGACGGCTGCGGCGGGCGATCGCGCCGAGCGTGGTGTAGATACAGCCGAAGTGATAATTGGTGGTTATATCATTTTGATGATGGCCTGCCTGCATGCCGGCCAGGCTAGTTCTCCGCCGGGAGGGAGCCGGGTCCAAGTGGAGCGTTCCTGAATTATGAAGTCATTAAGGACGGTCGTGTGCGAGTGCGAGTGCGCAGCGCGCGGCTGAGCTTTACAACGGCTGCGACTGCGCATTGTGCGGTCGAGATGATTAAAGCGCGCATTGCAGCGGAACCAAATGGGAATAATGAGCGCGAGAGGATGCACTCTGGGGGCTGATGGATCGCTTCCTTTGGGCCGTTAATGATAGGCTTCTGTCTGAGAGCTGTGAATGGGGAGCGGTATGATCGAGTGGGGATCTGCTGGGAGGTGGCTTGTTAGACGAACGAGGAGATTGATGAGTTCAACCTTTTCTGTTGAAAGTTATTAGAGCCAAAGCGATGGGAGGAGGTCAATGAACGGAGATGAAGGTAAAACTTGACCCTTCAGGAAGACATGGAGTGATGGACGATAAAGATGCGACAAAGGACGGGTAATGTGTGTGATGCAGCCGCCAAGTATAATGCAACTGACGACCGTAGTGTGACAGACAGGAGGTAATCATAAGTGATCGACGAGCATGAAGAAATCGACGAGCATGAAGTGATCGACGAGCATGAAGTGATCGATGAGCATGAAGTGATCGACGAGCATGAAGTGATCGATGAGCATGAAGTGATCGACGAGCATGAAGTGATCGACGAGTATGAAGTGGTCGACGAGCATGAAGTGGTCGACGAGCATGAAGTGGTCGACGAGCATGAAGTGGTCGACGAGCATGAAGTGGTCGACGAGCATGAAATGGTCGACGAGCATGAAGAGGTCGACGAGCATTAAGTGGTCGACGAGCATGAAGTGATCGACGAGCATGAAGTGGTCGACGAGCATGAAGTGGTCGACGAGCATGAAGTGGTCGATGAGCATGAAGTGGTCGACGAGCATGAAGTGGTCGACGAGCATGAAGTGATCGACGAGCATGAAGTGGTCGACCGACGATCATAAAACACTCGGGAAAGGATTACGGTGCGACAGAGAATTTTTTCCAAAAGCCTCCACCATGTCATAAAATTAAGAGAAGCAACAGTCATCCAGCGGACGTCAAAATGGCACCACATCCCTTATGGCATTTACCCAACTGATAACTACGCAACCACTTAAAGCAGCTCCTGCATCCATAAACAGTCCTTCCATTAACTCCAGCGGCCCACGCCTCAGAAACCCCATTAGTGTGGGCAATTTGAATGCGTCTCTCACCACGCTGCCCGACAAGTGAATCTCCACGTCCCACAATCGGCATCCGACTTTAATTAACCCCGACTGTGATGCATGCTACCGACCACTCTACGCAACGATTTGCACAAATTGTAGCCAGCAGCCAGCACCAAGCACCGTTGTCGTCGTCCTCCCCTAGGCCAGGCGGCCGGCAATAAACAAACTAACAAACTAATCCTCGAGACGCCTCCCTGTGACTGCCGTTCCCCGGCATCTATTAAAAATTCGTAATTGCTAATCAACTGGTTTGTTTAACGATCGAGATCAAATAGCTTCGCAGTCGTAAATTTGTGACACTTTCCTGGGGAAAGAGAGAGAGAGAGAGAAAGGGCGAGCTGGTGACTCTTCTCGCTCCTCGGGCACGAGGCGGTGAACTTGTCTTACACGTGAGACGTGCAATTAGCTGAGGGCGGCAGCAAATAAATCATTTAGACGATTGAACCGTAAAACGAGTCAAAAGGAACCCTCGTCCTCTCTGCTCCGTCTTGATGAGCCCCGAACGGACTGGACGCGGCTGAAGGATAATGGATTAAGGATGTTCCCGAATCAATGTTTAATGAGTGTGCCGGGGCGTGGCGATGCCGGTCGGCTAGGACTAGTGTGCATGCGATGCGGGCTAATGTGGGGGTTAAATGAATTTAAAGTCGATGTCACTCCATCCCCATCCTTCACCGTCCCTCATCGAGGTACATTACCATCGTCGTCGACCCCCTTCAAGCGGAATCCCCGAAATGATATTTAGACCATGTCCGCATAAAAGCCATCCCCCACCCCCCATGTGTTTGCCCTCCTGCCTTCATTTGTTTCAATTATACCTAGGGGTGCTGTAATCAAAATCCCCCGGATGAGATCAAAGTTAAATTCCTCTTCATTTCATTCAGCCGCCACCACCGCCGCCGCCGTCCTGTCTCACGAGGACGCACTGCAACTATGTACGTCCTCCCGGTGAATGCCTTAATTTCATGCTTACTTTAATGTCAACCTGAAGGGATGTGCCCGCCACTCGTAGACGACGACACGACACGACACGATACGCCCTCCGACCAACAACAACGCCGGCAACAAAGACGATGAGGATAACCGTGATGGTGATGGCTGATGTCCTTTTTGTCGAGTATAAGCCCCCAACCCCCGTCCAGGGTTTTTTTTCCCTCGGAATCCGTTTCTTCGAATGACGACGGCAAACGCATTGTTTCAGCGGGCTGCTCAGACGGAATTGCTGCGCGGAATGAATTTGCATATCTACGGCCGTGGTGACGGAGGGGATCGGTGCTGTGGCCTGTTCTCTGGGTCGCTGGAACAAATCATTACATCCGACCGGCAGTGGTGGGGGTGAGTTGGTATGCGGGGTTGTTTTTGTTTTTGTGGGGGGGGGGGGGGGGAGAGGAAGGGAATTTTCGGAATTGAAATCTTAAAGCTGCAACGAAGCGGCTAATTTTTGGGGTGGATAACCGTCGGAAGTTGCTGAGATGGATGGATGTGCTCTAATGGCTGAAGATGTGCTCTCTCTCAAGTCGTTGCAGAGATGTCACTCTGCTGGGTGCCGGCTTTGGTCCTGTTTGCGTTGATGGCGTCTGGAGAGGGACGACCTATGTAGGCGGCTGTAGGGTGGCATGCGCCTGGTCAAGCGTCTTCGGATAGCTAGGCCGTGTAGGGGTATGGACACCACTTCTCCGGCCCGAGGAGTCTTTGAATCCCAGCCATTGGGACAACGCCACAGAGGCTGAGATGGGGCACACAAGTGGAGAAGGACCTCAACCAACTTGGAGTGCGCAACTGGAGGCAGCTGGCAAGAGAGCGTGCTAACTGGAGAGGCATTTTAGTTGAGGCCCAGGTCCATCCCGGACTGTAGCGCCATCCGAAGAAGAACAAGGAAGGATATGCCGTCAAGGAGAGGAGAGGAGAGGACAATTTCCCCGCTCTTGTAAGGCGCCTTGAAAATGATGACTCCCTCAGCCGAGTGGGCTTCTCCGATGATTCCGATATATTCCGGGACCTGGTGGCGATGATCCCTCTGGTTGACACGGCAGTGTGGCGGATTACTTTGTCCAGCGGAAGGTTGAAGAGTTCGTTCAAGATTTTCACTGCTCCGACTTCATACATTGGAGAAGCCTGAAAGATGAATAAATCCTCCACCCAAAGGCTGTTACGTTATGCCTTCCAAACGAAGATGTAGTCCATAACAATCTGAAGAAACTTGTATCCCTTTTTAAACATCGAATCTCTCTTGTGCTTTTCTTGATCCTTTAAAGTTTTAGGCAGAGCAAGAAGAAGAAGTATCTGTACTGCGGTAAGCATGCAACTACAGCTCTGACAAAAGCTAAGAAAGACTTTGCTGCGGCAAGTCGGTTGTTTTACAGCAGCCAACTTGATTCCAAGTTGAAGGTGATCTGCTCCATGACCCTCATCCGGCCACTGGTTGTCCGGTGTGGTTCAACTTGAGTCCTTCCCAGATGGAAAAGATGAGAGTGTTCGAGAGGCAATGTCTTCGGGCCTGCCTCCGGTTGCATCGTACACCTGAATCGAATTACAAGAAATTCTATCCCAACGAGGTCTTGTACAACGAGGCAAACCTCATCAGCGCGATGACTTCGTCCAACAGTCTGATCTTTGGGGCGTAGTACGCCTAACTTCATGTACCACGAGGAGGTGCGGCAAAACGGCTTCATCCCGCCCGAAGCATTTCTCTATCTAGACTCCAAAGGGCTGAATACAGATTGCGGAAGGATGTCCTATCATCTTCCATGTCGTACGCAGAACAGTGGATAGGCGGCTCCAATACGAAGCGGACGTCGCTCGTAGCCACGAAGAACTCCTCCGTTTCAGTAGGGCGATCGCCACCCGAGACAGAACTCAGTCTGCCAAAGAACGTCACTTTTACTGGTGACTCCACCAAAACCTGGGACCTGATTTCCTGGATGTGGTCGTAGCTGGATCCCATGGGCTTCCTCCTGAAGAACCGACAAACTGACCGAACCCCATCATTGATCATCAAGCCATTCCTGAAGATTCGACTGCATCTCTTTTCTGGGTCCAGATGCTGGCTGGAGACGATCATTGATGCAAGGAATGTCGACTTCCATGTCGACTTCCACTAAAGCGAAGTGCGCTTAAGACAGAAGCTACCCTTGAGAGTGCCCACCTCATCGTGTGGATGCATTCTGTGGAAGGTCCCTCTGCACCTGAGAGAGATGCCATTCTGATCTTTGTCAGAGTTCCTCCACTGTTGGTCCCTTTCGAGGGCCCTTTCGCCATAAAACTCAGAACCACTTCATCGCCTTCATTCCCACGTCCAACATACCCCCCCCCCCCCTCTAGACATCCAAAATTGCCCTGCAATCCCACTTAAGATGCATCTCTCAAAATCAATCAGCAAGCAAGACACGAAATATTGAATCGCTCCAGATTGCCGTACAAGGACTTGAAGGGCTCACCGCGCATCGTGTTCAACATGCGCCCGCTCGATCGCTCATAAATTATTCATAACCGCCTAGTCGGGTATCACTCAAGGCCTCACCTCCACCACAACACAGACCACTGCGCCTCTGAAGCGCCTCTCACCCCTCGTCGGAGAGCGAATACCGAAGTGCCTAATTACACGGACAAATCCAAAGAGATGGCTCTTTCATCGGCGTCGTCGCATGTGCATGTCTCCAAATGACGAGTTCCCCCCCCCCCCCCTGCCTCGGCGCATCCTCCATCAGAGTGCGATAAGTTCATCGATGTCGATATCTTAATTGAATCGCACGGAGGCGTAATGCTGCCATGTAACAGGGGACGGGCGCAATTATTGGAGTCATTAAACCGACGCACGCACATCGGCGCGCCGCCGCTGGGGGGGAATGAAGGGAACTCGACTGAAGCCCTGGCAAATATTTATATAGCGCACGAATGATCTCAATTAATTGGTAAGAAGGAGTGCAATGAGGCGGCCTGACGAGTGCTCCAAGCAAACAATCTCTCGGCCTCATAAATGCATGCATTGCCGCCGCTGCCGTCGTCGTGCGGTGCTCCCCTGCGCCGGTGAGTCTGGGTATCTGTGTGTGTGTGTCAATGTGCAGGCGGTGGTCATGTTTGCTCTTCGTTTGGAATTTATAATTTAATCGAAGCGAAGCGCTTTATTGGCCTCAGACATGAGCCGTGGAGCAGAGCGTCAAGTAAAACTTGAAGATCCCAGCGGGACACCCGGCCGCAGTCGGTTCAGTTTGAGGCTGGAACGCTACAAATTGTGGGCAATAGAAAATTTAATAGGATCCTGTGAGGGTGCACTAAATTTTAATCACATCACAGGACCCGTTCAACTTGCTGGGAGATCGGCTCTTCTTGTGTGGGGCAATCCATGGGCGACTGAGACACAGACGTGGGACAGTCGATGGTTGGTGATGAAGAAATTTGTTATTCGATGGCGGTGGGGAGGGGGGGGGGGGGCTGACTGAATTCTGTTTGATTAGAAATTCCTGTCCCCGCCACATCACCTCCTTGCAGATCCACAGTCAACAGCATTTTTGTTTGATTTGAAGGAAAGGGAAGAATTGAGGAGTTGTGTCCCCAAAGCGCTAAGATAGGCGACGTTGGACTTGAGGCAGTCCGTTCAGAGTGAGAGACAGAGAGCCACTTGCACTCCACAGATGTTAGTTAGTCCACCTCGCGCTTCCGGGCATCGTTTCCAGTTCGAAGAGCATTTGTGCCTCGAGCTAGTGGGCGACGAATGCGAGGTGTCCATGTTGGGCTCTTGGTTGTATGAGGTGTCAGCTGGGAGGGGCTTACGACGCATGAATTGCCCAAACTCGAACTTACCGCCAATTTGATAGCAGCGAGCGATTATTTAAGACAAACTCTGAAGGTGAAAGTACAAAAATTTCTTCTGTGGCCCGACTTAATTGGATTCACAGTGATTCCCGACGCTGGAAACCATTTATTCAAAGTGGAGTGATGGTGATCAGACGCCTGATCAGGTTGGTTGATTGGTAAACAAAATCCACTACAATGTCCCGCACCTGATTACGTTTGCTCAGCTGCCGAAGGAGCGGATCACGTTTGACAATGTCGAAGTCGATTTTGCGGGTCAACTGTGTTACGTTATGGATTCCGATAGGCTTACGCAGAAGTCCTAGTTCATGACTTTAACATGTGCAGCTGTTCGTGCGGTATACCTAGAGCTCGTACTAAATATGTCAACGGATGTTTGAGGGCGTTTCGACGCTTTATTGCCCGCCGTGGAGTTCCATCAGCCAACTGCTCCGACAACGCTAAAACTTTTCGCAGAGCTGCCATAGAAGTGAAAGAACCTTCGGATTTATCAGATGACGGTTTGTTTCAAGATTTTTTCACCCAAAGACAAGGAAAATGGCATTTCATCGTGGAAAGAGCGCCATGGTGGGGCGGCTTTTCTGAGAACATTTCTCACCGAAGCTGAAGCAGTCATCAATGAACGTCCACCAATTTTATTATCAAACTGCGTGCTCTGTAAAGAAAGTTCATCGCGCGCTTCTTCCATTTTGTGGTCAGTTTAATCGACCCGTTGCCGTGGGGCAGTGGTAAGTGCGTCGACCGCCACGCAGAAAGTCTAGGTTCGATTCCCGGACGTGACATCTCGCACTTTTTCCACGGCACCACCTCTTTCGAGTGACAACACTCAAAGAATATCAATTGTCTAAAAAAAACCCCACCGTTTGGAGTCGGCATAAAACTGTAGGTCCCTTCCAGTCGTGAGAGAACAGTAGCACGCACAACACGAGTAGTTGTTGTAGAAGCTAGGCCCTGGTCCGTTATGGGCTGTAGTGGCACTCAATTATAATTATTATTATTAATCGACCCACTGAAGCGACTATTCAGGTTATTGTGACTAAATTTCTCACCAAATTTCCATTTTTGGACATTAAGCCGCCAACACGCTTACGTAAAGTGTGAACTGAAGAAAATATCGCAGCCGTATCGGCCATCAATTATCGATTCGTCGCCGTTCGCAGCTCTTGGGCCTCTGTTACTCAACAACGTGGAAAATTTTGCGGAAGGATTTAGGTGTGATGCCTTTCGAAATACAGCTGGTGCAAGAATTGAAGCCGAACGCCCTACGGCAACGTGACATTTTTTGCTGAATGGGCTCTTGGAAAGTTGGCCGAAGATCCACTTTTTTACGGAAAAAATTAGTTCAGCGACGAAGCTCATTTTTGGCTCAATGGGCACGTAAATAAGCAGAATTGTCGATTTTGGAGTGAATATCAGTCAGAAGCATTGCAAGAGCTACCAATGCATCCAGAAAAAGTCACAGTTTGGTGTGGTTTATGGGTTGGTGGCATCATTGGACCGTAGTTCTTCAAAGATGATGCGACTCGTAACGTAACTGTGAATGGTGAGCCCTACCGTGAGATGATATTCAACTTTTCTAAAATGCAAGAGCGTGGGTTGCATGACATGTGGTTTCAACAACACGGTACCACATACCACACAGCACGCATTACAATGAACTTATTGAGAGGCGAGCTTTTTTTTCACGTTCGGGACCGGTCATTTGGCCGCCTAGATCGTGCGATTTAACGCCTTTAGAGTATATTTTGTGGGGCTATGTTAAAGCTCATGTCTAAACAGACAAGCCCGCTTTAATTGACGCATTGGAAGACAACATTGAAGCATTTATTTGTGAGATACCGGCCGAAATGTTGGAAAGAGTATGCCAAAATTGGACTAAGCGGATGGACCATTTGAGGCGCAGTCAAGGTCAACATTTGCTGTCTCATGCTTCTTCAAACATTAAATTACATGGACCGTACTATCGATTCAAATAAAGATTTCGTGCATTTTTCTGAATTTTATGTTTTTTTTATTTTTTTTTAAACTTTCCTATAGCTTTTTAAAAGTCACCCTTTAAGACATGAATTGCATTTCACAGTAACAATCACGTCTTCCGCAAGTTTATGTTTTATGTGTGGCGCGAGACAAGCACACAACAACTTGAAACCATAAAATGAATGATGTACGTCTAACTTAAGACTTCTTATGAAGGAAACACGAAAAGTTTGCCAAAGAGAAGGCATCATCTAAACTAGGAACAAGCAGAGTCCCACTCTCACAGTCACTTCAATTGTCCTGTATGCAGCTCCAATTTGGGCTGGAGCACTCACTTCAGGGCAACTCAAACGGACGATGACGTCAGCGTACATACTCCGCGCAATACAGACTTTCAGTGGTTTCAGGACCATTTCTGATGAGGCGGTGTCCGAGTAGAAATGTCATTCATAGATATTCTGCGCCACTGAAGAACTCCGAACGGGAGAACCAGCTGCGTCCATATGCTCGACAATAGATGAACGGATGGACGCAAAATGCTCGTTCCCGTTATCGAGACCTCGATATCAAGGTCGGCAGGAGACTGTAACTATCAGCTCTGACAGTTCCAGTCTGGACAAGACGACTACCGCAAAAGTGACAACTCACCGCCGCGTCCCTAATGTACAAACGTCTCGATGGACGCAGAGCACGGAGACACATGGTAAGCCTGCCAAGCGCTGATAATATGATCCCCTACATGATGAGATTCGTAGAGAAGTGGAATTCAGCCTGAAAGTCTTGTTGAAACTGAGGTAGGCCGAAGCAGAAGAGGCCTCCCTTCTGAACAGAGTGTGTAAGTCGCTTACCACCCCTGACGGCAGGGGTTGAAGTGCGCAAGGTGAGACAATAGTACCTAAGCGCTTTCCCGTAATCGATCGTCTTGGGTTGTGAATCGTGCCTGCTGACAGATCGGAAAGATTACCAAGCCCTTGGGGCTCATCCCAAGAAACAGACACGCTAGGAAGAGTGGCCACTGTATTGGGAACGCGTACACACAAGGAACCTCAAACGGACTTCTGAAAGCCATTTAACTGACCAGGAACCGGAGTATAAGGGAAGCTTTGATTAGGTTAGAAGTGATTTATGTCCAAGGAAGCAGTTACACCGGCTGAGCAAGAAGACCCTCTCCGGGTGCATGCTCAGCAGTGAACGACGCTGGAAGAGCTTACGATGAGTGTAAGGTCAGGGATCTGAATTTTATCCAGTTCTCTCAAGAAACCTTGTAACAAAGGATTCGATTTCTTCCCAGTCTCTCCAACTGCTACAGAAATTGGTAGCCGTTCCATCGGTGGGCACGCCTCTCCTGTTGGTGGCTACTAGGGATTGAGATCTATTTAGGTCCCACTATAAGCAATGGGATATGATGCAGCCTGAGAGGCTCTGCCACTGTTCGCTTGCTAATCCCAAAGATATCTTTTCAAGAAGTCCTTCGGCTGAGCCAATGAAAGTATGGATGACATTGTAAGCCACTTCTGAGCTTGAGCTTGAACCAGTCCGTGTCAGCTCATCTGCCCGACGGTCTAGGAAGCCAGCAGAAGACAATTTTGCACAGAGACTCGAGCCTTTGACAGACTTGGAATTGACAAGATGAGACTTCAATGCCCTCAAGGTCGCATGCGGGTCTGTATAAAGAATGACTTTCACGTTAGGAAGGTCACTGGAACATTCACTAGAACATTGAGTTCACAAATTCACATCTCAGCTCTAGTGCCATCTTCTGCCGCCCATCCATCAGTGAAGACGTGGTTCCTTTGATGAAATCTGGCCTTTCCCAATCCCGCCTGTCTGTGTATAAGGATCGTGAGTCAAAGTCGGATTTTTTGTTTGTCTATAGTTGCCCTTGCAACTGAAGGATTCCAGTAGGCTGGAATATTCAAAGTTTCCCCCGGTTTTCGGATGCCTGAAGAATAACTTGGCATCAGAGTTTTCGATGTCGAGCATCGTCTTTAGGCTCCTTTCCAGTTACGCCTAGACAAGCTAGCTTCTACGCTGAAATGCTTCCTCATGTGAAGATTGACCCCAGGATGGCCGTGGACAACCAGCGAACGATGTGTGTGTGTTGCGAAACCCTCCTTTCATTCCTTACTCAGCGTTTGCTTCTTTGGAGATGATGTGGGGATCGTTTCTTGGGTGCATTCCGACTCCAGCACGACCGCCATTCTCATGCACTTGGTTTCTTCCAATTCACCGGCTTCGAGGAAAATCCAACTTGTCGTCGCAAAATCACAGTGTCGAGCCTTCGTCCCCCTTCCTGCAGAGTTCGACCTCCTCCTTCGACTCCTATCGATGGGGCACACATTCCTGACTTCTCAGCATCCCCACAACATGTCTCCGTCACTAATTCGTGCGTCCAGGAAGACAGAGATTCACTGAGGTGTACCTGGCTAATTGGACAACGTCCGCCACGACGACCGGACCGGATCCGTTATCAGTCGGCCGAACGGCTTGATGCCGCTTAATTACAAATGACACACAAGTGTGTGCAGCGCAACTTTCCCGAGATGTCTTAATTACCTCGGCACGCCTGACCGGGCTCTGCTGTCCTCACTCTCTCTCTCTCCCTCTCTGCGCCTCTCTGTGGCTGTCGCTAGCTTGTATCAATTTGTTTATCAACAACTTACGCTGGACTACATTTACCTTCTCATAAATAACGGATTCGGTTCTTTTGCCAGACCCGGTCGCACTTCCTCTTGGATGCCAGTTACATTTCCATTTGTTTGCGGGCAGATTTATGGGCTATTCCAAGTCGACAAATCAACGCCCCTCTTGGTCTTTGTCCCCTCGCTCTTCCCTCCCCTCACCCCTCCAACAGAGGCAGCAGAAGCAAATGACTGTAGTCTGGGGGGTGATGAGTGAAGGGCGGTGGCGGTGAGTGTTGAGCGGAGAACTTGGCTGGAGAGTGTATCTCTGGATGAGTAACCAGGCAGTTAACTTGCTCCAAATTGGCAGTTGGACAGAATTTCCTTTTTTCCCGCCTTTCCTCGTCGTCCTCCACCCGCCTAGGTGCCTGCACAAAATGTGTGCAGAGCTCTGTGGGTGGTGCAATTGTTTGAGGAGCAGTTCAGAACTTGTTGCTGCTGCGACTAGGAAGAGGGGCACCTCTCGATGATAAATCATTTCGAGTGCGCGCTGCAGTTCGTCCGCCTTTCGCTCGCAGTCGCAGAGTCGGAGTGGGTCTCGAAGTCGGAGTCTGTTTCGCCTCACTGGCGAATGGAGGAGGTGTGCTGGGGCGGGAAGACGATGACAAGACCCGACTTCATGTGGACACTGGTTAAGTATGTGCTCTATCAGGAGGCAGTTCCAGACGAGCGGCTTCGGCCAGACTGCAGGCTGCTGGCTTACAGGTGATGGATTTATGATCGTGTTGAGGAAACGAGACAACGGCAAAGAGCTTGTGCAGAGTTGGGAGTCGTCATCGTCTTCAGTCGATTCAAAGGTTTGAATGCCGGTGGATGGGGGATTGTTGTCTGGATTGTTGACAACAGTCTGGATGTGTCCTTGATGCGGTACAAGGTGTGACAAGCTGCAGAAAGGGTTCAGATGCCGACGGAGAAGCGATGGCATGGTGGTTTCTTGAGAGCTGGACAACAATGGTCACGACAGGTCAGTGGCCAGTGAGGAGGAAATTAGGAGAGAACCTGGCATTTGCTCTGAAGGGCACTTCACTCGTCACTAGTCCATAGACTACGCACAGGATGCGTGGGTGCTTAAGCTCGAGGAAACAAAGAGAGACCCAGCCAATAGGGAGGAGTGTGGAGTTGAATTTTTTCCTTCAAACTAAAAGGCCTTTCATGGGATGCAGTACTGGCTCAACACCCCCTTTGGAGCGCTCAGACTCAAAAACTGGTCTATTGTGCTACCGGGCAATAACCTTCACTTATCGGAGTTATTCAGTTCTTCTGTGCTTAAGTTTTAAGCTCCCAGCACCTCTGCGCCAAAACAGGTGCCACCTGATACAAGCAAAGGCGGGACATTGAAAGAGAAAGTGCTCTGAACTGTCGTCACCTTCTCCACTGGTGTCGCAAAAGATGTCTTCAGTACGGCCAAGCAGTCTTAGGTGCTCAGCGAAGGCGAAGTGTCCCGTGTGAACAGAAAAGCCGCGAATTTCTTGCTGAAGTTCGGGAGCATGCACTTGGTCAGTCCGCATCCTGGAGAGTCATGCCATCTCTGGTTGTGCTGTTGGGAGACCAAACTGCCGACGGAAGCCCTAACCAAGGAAGCGGGTAGTCCCACTGTGGGTTCGCCCCCTACCAATGCCTCTACAGAACCTTGCCTAGCTAGTTCATCAGCAATCTCGTTTCCCGCAATCCCTTGATGTCCCGGGACCTAGACAATTCTTAATGGAGGATTCGCATTCCGGGACTATCTTCAAAGTTGTGAAGGGTTGAGTAAGGCCTTAAGCGCAGCTTGGCTGTCGTTGCAGACGCAGATGCTTCGCCCCTTCCATCTGTTCTTCACAATATAGTTGGTGGCCATTAGCATCGCAAAAGTTTCCGCCTGGAAAACCGATGCGAAATTACCTAGAAAGGTGTGAAGTTTGAAGTTGTCATCTTCCACGAGAGCACCGGCTGGAGGGATCTGGCTCCGTCGTCTTGGATCCGTCCGTAAAAACCGGACAACATTCCCTTTACGGTTCAATTTCTAGCCACAGTTAGTCTTGGACGCAGTGAAAGTCGACTTTGTATAAGCAACGCAGCTGGACGTTGGTGACCCTCAATCAGACGGCATGCTCATGAGACTTGTGTCGTATGAGATGCGGTGCGCGAGGTCGTCAAAACTTCACTGTGAGCTGAACCAAAGACAATTCCTTTTAAGTCGGGAGATGGCCTTGATGTGGATGTCAAGGGGATGGAGATTTAGCAATGCATCAGAGCAGAGCGTGCTGGAGGAGGCCCCTGTACAGCTGAGACAGACCATTCTTTGAAAAGTGGTGAAAGCAGCGGTCACGAATTTCCGCGAAAGCTTGTTCCACCAAAAGACGGATGCATAGGAGAGAAGAGGTCTTATCATTGCCATATAGATCCTTACAAATCCTCTTGGTGATACTCGTTCAACTCAGAGTGCCACCCCCTCCCAGCCGCCATGTCTTCGTGCCGTATAGATCCACACAGATCCTTCTGGTGATAGGCCCCAGGTCTTACCAGAAACTCCGTTTTAACGTTTAAAAAAGTATTTTTTTTATTTTGAGTTTCATTTGCATTAAATCTAGATATAAAATACTTAAACTAGCTATAATAACTTTTATTTTAATTAAAACTATCTTACTGGCTCCATGCGAGCACTCTAAGTTAATCTATGAATTTTTTATAATTGCCTTTCAGCTTCTGTGTTTGTTACCAGAAACTCCCTTACACTGGCAGAGAGCTGACAGCGCCTTGAAGGTTTTCGTCTCAATGTGTCTTTTGCAAAGAAGTGTTTACTTTGTCGGGGATAACATCGAGGTAAAGGAATGCTGACACCTTTAAGTGCTGGTTGAGGCAGACCAGTCAGGTTCCTCCTTCTCGTGAAGAGAACAACTTCGGTTTTAGGAGGATTGCCTGAAAGCCCGTTCCTAGCACACCGGTCATCGAACATGTCAAGGGCCGTCTGTCCACTTACACAAACGGCTGCAAGGCATGGGCCAGTGATCAGCACGGCTACACCATCCGCGTAAGCCTGGGCGTAGGTGTTAAATCTGTTCAGGGCGGAAAGCAGAGAGTCGATTAGCATGCACCATAGGAGGGATGACAGGGCCACACCTTGAGGGAAGGCTCTGTTGAACCCCAATATTACATACTGGTCCCAATCCGCTTCTGTTCTGCTTTTATCTTCAACACCATTGATTCTTCTAAGCCGAGTTCTCTGGCCGCGTTGCACATGCCACCAAAAGTTGCATTGTCGAAAGCACGCTCTGTATCAATGAAAATGCCCAGCGCGAGTTTTCTTCCTGCCGAGTGCACTTTCAGTTCTTCCAGCAAGACTTTGTAGTGCAGTCTCGGAAGATTTTCCGCTCTGCTGAGCATGTTGCATCCGAGATAGAGCTTGTAGTCGCCGAGCATTTCTGCGCAGATGCAGTTCGACCAGCCTCTCCAAGCATTTCAGCATGAAGGGAGGAAGACTAATCGGCCTGAAGTTTCCCCCCCTTTACCAATTGTTGGTATGAAGGCTAACCTGACTGTGCGCCAGGAGTGGGGAATATATGTCAGCGCAAGGCTGGCAGTGAAGATTTTTTCAAGAGTCGGTAGCAGTTGGTCTATGCCAATTCCTTGTTTACGCGAACAATGTCCGAACCCTAGACACATTAAGAACCAACATTACTCAAGTTGCGGTAAAAATATCGCCTGGATTGTGTGAAGAAGTGGTTGGAAACTAACTTAAACAAATCGTAGGATGTCACAATCTCTCCACAGTGGCCTTTTAGGCTCTATTTCTCTATCTCTGTCTCTTACACTTAATGGCAAAGTGTAAGGCTTCATAAAAAATAAAACCTTTATCAAATATGTATCTTTGCATATGCCATATGAAGCTTCACTTTCGAAACCGAATAATGAATGACCTCCTCTCACATACTTTTTTCTCATTTCACACTTATCCCGGAATTCTTTGGTTTTTTGAGACCGACAAAAAAACAAAAGCGATTTCAAAACCTGGTCCAAACTCTTACAAAACTCGTCGTTGAATCAATTTCTGACGGCTCAAGCACCGACCGTCCCAAGCGATCATCGAACTTCAATCAGTCGTCACTTCTGTTCAGAGTTCTCGGTTTCTCAACCGGCCCTCTCCCATTCAAGTTCATCACCCATGGTGTCAAAGCGACACCCGCGACACCACCGACACCCAAACTGACTTCATTACGCCCCTGAACCCAGCTCACTTTCCAATGCCAACTCCACAGCCCCGTCGCTCGCGTCGCAGGAAGTCAATAAATTTCGAAACCAAAACCTTGTTACGAGTACACGTCAAAGCGTCAGGCCGCCACACACTCACGGAGAAAAAAAATCACTCCGCGTGTAATTAGTATGCAAAATGATTGAACCCCAGCACGCACCTTGCCCCCCTCCCACCCCCTCTCAACCCCCCACCACGGCGAGCACGTGTGAGTGGAATAAACCCATCGACGGCGACCTAATCTAAATGTGATTTTCGGTTAAGTTCAAAATTCGTCACACGCCCCGTATCCGCTTCGCGACACGCACTATCGACCTGCCTGTCAATGCGCCACCGCTCAATTTGACAACGGACGGGGAGTAATGACGTTTTCATTGCATGAAGGCGATGCGGCGGAGAGTTTTTTGGGAACGCACTGCAATCGACCGCACGGACGGACCCGAAATCGTGTCATAACTCATCTGACAACCTGCGTGACATGTCACGTCGTAGGCAAGACGACGGACAGCCAATGACGAGTGTCACAGACAAGACCCTCGCCCCAGTGTTGTTGCGTTGTTCTGATTCAATTCGACGAGAATGCAAAGTGTCACGTTAACAAAATGCCGTTATCTGTTTTGGGGACCCTCTCTAATATACTCGTCGGCAAACGACAACGACGAGAATCATGTACCTCTGCCCCCCCCCCCCCCCACCCCCCACCCAATGACGTAATAAATTATCGAAAGCATACAATTTGAATAAACGGCCAATTTCTATCGGTCTGCAGTCGAAGTCGTAGTCGAACGTCGTTGGTGACCGGGGTGGAGGGGGAGGGGTAAGAATCGAAGGGTCTACCTACCTGTAGACCGTTTGTCCTGCGGAGGGGGGGAGGCGGGGAGTCTCCAGCCACGAGAAGTGATTTAAATAAACGGCCCAACATCGAGGGGCTTGTTCGGGTTCTGGGGCACGGCTCGGTCGCATTTGTTTTGTGGGGTCCCCACATTGTGTTCGTCGGACTTGTGGGATGCTGTTCAATGGGTCGCTGTGGGTCATTGTGGCTCATTTGGCGTCATTAGGCTGTGCTCGGGGGTCAATTAATTTCCCCCCCTCCCGCCCAACCGCCGTCGTCATCGTCATCGTCGGTGATTCTCGTTCGAGTGTCGCAATCAATTAAATTCGAATTCGAAGTCGAACGATTTGACAGATCTCCGAGCCGGGCTTTGATATGCAAAGCGGCCTCGGCTTGAGTTATGATTTCAATTTGTGAAGAGCGTGTCGTGAGGGCATCGGAACCAAGTGAGAGATGACAAGCGGCGGCGGGGTCGTGTTTGCGATGATCTTGACGGTGATTGCTCGCTCGCAGGCAACGGATGGTCGATGGCCGGCGGCTGACAGCTGATTTATTTCGCTTTCACACGGGCAAGTGGCAGGTTTGTTGGATGCCGACGATCGATGCTTGATTGCTTGACCTTCTGTCACATGAGACGCGTTGGGCCATCGATTGTCTTGAGGGGAGGACTCGAAGAAGGACTCTGGCACGCGCAGCCTCTCAGAGGAAATCTCTTGGGTAAACAGTCGTTTTGCATTTCCAGCGAAAATATTGTTTGACGCTTTGTGCAAATATTGGACCAGAACCGGGCACGTCGAGTCAACAGATGGACTACAGGGAGCAGCATGAAAAGCTGACAGGGAGTGGGGCGGCGATTTAATTGCCAAGCAGTTGATGTCCGACTTGCGAAGGACATCTGGAAGGCAAATTAAGGCTGAGAGAGGGCTTAAGAGATTGAAAGGGGTTTGAGGGCGCAGCCAGTGGGGTCGAGGTGCCTAGCTGCCTCAGAGCAATATCTGCCTCGCTTGGAGTGCTCAGAAGTCGATCAGATTTTCATTGGATCGCTCCAGTGCTGTGGGAGATTAAAATTCTTAACTCGTTTATTTCGCTTTTCGCATACATTCAGAGTCGACATTGAACTGTAGGTCGTCTGCATTCATGAATCCTATCCTCATTTCTCTCTGATGGGAGATGAGGATAGACAGATACAGACAGAATCCATCTCCCACTTCCTTCGATCTGGACGACCGTCGTTGATCTAAAGACGCCGCGGAGGACATCGAACAAAAAACGGTCCAAAGTCGCCGTTCCAAAGCGGCCAACTGACATCGCCAGGATGAATGAAGACACCATTTGGGTAGTTTGAGCGCGAAAGATCATCTTGTCTAGGCTGACGACGTGTGCTTACTCTCACACAGAATAATGGACCTCCGCCAAATGGCAACAAATATGAAGAGGGTGACTTACGCCAAGAATGAAGAGCCATGTGGAGAAGTATGTACTGAGCCACTCACTCCTGAACATACAGTGTTGGAAAATTGTTTGAGGGAGACTACACTACCGAGGTGTTGGGAACAGTAGCTTAGGTCAATGGAGGAACCGAAGCAGATGTCGCAAGCCGAATGCCGAAAGCTCAGCATTCGGCATGTTGTTCAGAAAATGGAGAAACAATTAAGCACCAAGCTTGGACTGTTTCGCTTTAACATTCAGTGACGGCCACTATCACAAGGCAACTGCAGACGTCTACGAACCGGGGCCTACGAAAATGAAACAGCTTCAGCAGAGAACGGGCCAGGAATCCATATGAACCATTATTCCACGGCCCGGGTGGCAGTGGGTAAGTCATATGTAACCTTAGAACGCGACAACGCAGGACGACAAAAGAGCTGTTTCATTTCGACGTACATGCCAAAGAACAATAGAGAAGGAGTCACGACAGCTGGGTGAGATTTAGACAGAGAGCTGACACTCATCACGAGAGACGATGGCGCTTAGGAGTTGTAGAGGCCCCTCAGGAGAATGATGAATCTAAAAAAAAGAAGCAAAGATCGCCTGCGCCATGCGCTGCGTGGCTCGTTACGCCATCCTCCACGAACCAAACTAATCGTTCACATCGGCTCAACGCATTTCATTTTGAAAGAAAAATTCTCCAGTAACGCCACAACTCCCCCTGTGGTTGCATCGGCTTCATGGCCGGACTTCCGAGCTTCAAATGTGACAATTTTGTTTGCCAACGCCGGGACGGCAATGTGCCTTATCAGAAGAAATGATGTTTCCCTCTGAAACGTTGCCAAATTCAACGAACTCAAATGGTTGCCCACTTTCAATGCTTGAGTCAAGTGGACCCTGTAAGCGATGTCCTTCTGCAGAACTCTCGTCAGACTAGTGCGTGAAATTGAGCCTCACACTTTCAGTCATAATCGCACACAATCTCGAAAGCTGTCACATATGACGAAGGACCCCACTGCGCCACCGGCTTAAGTTCGACACTCTGGAGTGGCCGAGGCGCTCATGTCGCCCCGTGGCCACGCCACCAATAGCTAGTCAGGCGCCTTCTGTCTACCGCGGTCAAATTTACGCGCTTCGCGCGTTTCCTCGCCTTGAGTTCAACACTCTGGAATGGCCGAGGCGCCCATGTCGCCCGTGGCCACGCCTCCAATGGGCAGTCAGGCGCCTTCTGTCCACCGAGGTCAAACTTACGCGCTTCGCGCGTTTCCTCGCCTTGAGTTCGACACTCTGGAGTGGCCGAGGCGCTCATGTCGCCCCATGGCCACGCATCCTATAGCCAGTCAGGCGCCTTCTGTCCACCGAGGTCAAACTTACGCGCTTCGCGCGTTTCCTCGCCTTGAGTTCGACTCTCTGGAGTGGCCGAGGCGCTCATGTCGCTCCGTGCCCACGCCTTCAACAGGCAGTCAGGCGCCTTTTGTCCACCGCGGTCAAACTTACGCGCTTCACGCGTTTCCTCGGCTTGACTTCGACACTCTGGAGTGGCTGAGGTGCTCATGTCGATGGTTCCAAGTTTGACTCGTTCCCCTCACCATTTGCTGACAGCAGGGGACGCTCTACCACATGACTTGGCATCGAAGTTGATGCCAATTCCGTCTAGAGCGTGACTAATCACCCTTAGGAGCAGTTCCCACGCTGCCGCCGCCGCGCCGCCATCTGTCCTTCAGGTGAATTCTCTCACGATCAGCCTCATCACCGATTAATCACGCGTCCACAGCGCCTCGGGCCTCAGGTGCTGCCCGTCTTTCGGCTGACTAATGACCAGACCTGCCTCCGCTAGCCCTGCAAACACTCCCCCACCCCCCAGCGGACAAAAGTTAAAAATATCCCACCAGCTCCCCCACTCAATCCGCATCCGTTGTGGATTCGCCATGCCCCTGCGTACAGCAGTGCTTCCACGTCCAATTGAATTCATAAACACAGGCGTCCCGTGACAAATGCTCGTCCCGCCATTAGGCACATTTTACAATCCCCCAGCGCGCCGGAGGATTTTTGAAATCGAACACTTCGCCGCCCTCTCGGGGCCATTTCCCCCTTGAGTTACGACGAAGGTAACTGACACTCCATTTGTGCCCAAAAAACTAAATGACTCCGGCGACGCACGGCGCAGAGTCTTAACTTCTGATTAACAGCGTGAATAATTGACGATGTGCTTCGGGAGGAAGGCAGTGGCGTTGCCAAGCACACCTCAACCCGTTCACTGCGCCGTCGACGAGCGTATCTAGGACGACGCACAGGACTCAGGGTGAGCGGCAATAACACTTTGTCTGCGTTTAACGGGGGTATTGTGTTGCTGCTTGAGAATTTATTTAGACCCGATGGGCGGTGGCGGTGGTGGCGGCGGTGGCGGCGGTGGCGGAGCTGCTGCAGGCGGTGGTGGTTATCTGTGCTGTGGAGTGCTGAAAGATGATATTTTTTATGAAAGGGTACCGGGAAGAGATAAGCCGCTTAGTGCTGTTGTCTGCCGTGTTGTCGGATGGGGTTAGGCCTGACGGCTGGTGGAACTCTGAAATTCCCTGAAACGATCTGTTTTCTTGTAATTCCTGCCGTTCACGTGAAACGAAGACCTTGGTGCAACATCAATGAAAAATGGGACACGCTGGGTGGCGGCAAATTTACTTCGAGAGAGAGAGAAGCGTGACATCTGTGAAGGAACGGGAGCGTTTGATCTTTGAACACATCTATGGGCCAAGGCTGGCGTCACCAAGAGATCCATTGACTTGAATCTTTTTGTACGTCACCACTTCCTGTCGACTTTTGAAAAGCAAAGGCTCAGGTCAGTGCTTAGTTTGCCTCGTGGACAGGCTTTGAAAGGGAATTTTCAGCAGTTCCTCTGGCAACAGACAGCCTGACGCTTTTGCAGCGACTGTCAAATAAACGCACTCCACAAGGCAAGCAGTCACTTGGTATCACAATAGTCACACCAGCAGACTAAGGCGGCTCAGGAAGACATCTTAGCCTACAAGTACGTCCAACCACCATCATTGGACCCAGATGTAAGTTTGACCTCGGCCACTCCAGAGTGTCGAACTCAAGACGAGGAAACGCGCGAAGCGCGTAAGTGTGACCTCGGTGGACAGAAGGCGCCTGATTGCCTATTGGTGGCGTGGCCACGGGGCGATATGAGCGCCTCGGCCACTTCAGAGTGTCGAACTCAAGGCGAGGAAACGCGCGAAGCGCGTAAGTTTGACCGCGGTGGGCAGAAGGCGCCTGACTGGCTACTGGCTGCATGACCACGGGGCGACATGAGCGCCTCGGCCACTCCAGAGTGTCGAACTCAAGGCGAGGAAACGCGCGAAGCGCGTAAGCTTGACCGCGGTGGACAGAAGGCGCCTGACTGCCCATTTGAGGCGTGGCCACAGGGCGACATGAGCGCCACGGCCACTCCAGAGTGTCGAACTCAAGCCGAGGAAACGCGCGAAGCGCGTAAGTTTGACCTCGGTGGACAGAAGGCGCCTGACTGCCGTCAAACTCAAAGCGATAAGGCCAAAAAATCGCACTCTGAAGCGCTTTCAAAAGTCTACCTTACGCGAAAAATAGCGTTGAGCGTCATTCTTTGATGTCGGAGGATCGGAGGATAAGCGACAGCCTGCCTCTTGCACCTTCGTGTCTGTTTAGAAGGCGCGCACAAAGTACATTTATCGAGCACCAGTGACACCAAAGAAGGCGCACAGAACTTACTGTAGTCGGCGTTCTTGCACCGATTCACCTCAACATCGTCTCCGGGGGAGTCCCTCGACAACTTGTTGCTTCAGTTCCCTTCAGTCCGTATGCACTCCATCGCCGCCATCGCACGCCTGCATAACGAGCACAAGACAAATGCCTTCAATCAATCCTCTGCACACACCTTCCCTCACCAACGCGTCATGCGCCGTGCGTCGTGCGTGGTAGGTGGTCCCAGAGTTATTAATTAACTTCCCTTAATTAGCTCAAGACAAACACGCATCGTAACAGCCTCGTCTTGATAAATATTAATAACGCTCTCAGGCGCAGCGCCCCGCCGATGGGTGCCGGCGGTGGTGGCGGCGCCGCCGCGCTTTGCAAGGTGTCTTCCTCCCCCTCCCCCCCATTACGCCCCCAGCCCCCAGCCCAAGCTGACGCATACATGTGTACACACATGTCAAGCAGACGTTTCTATTTTTTCGAAATAACGGACAAAAAATTCTTCTGTCGTGTAAATTGAAAGCCGCCATTAATCAAAGTCAATATGAGTGATAGTTCATGGCTGTGTCCGCTGATGATGCACACACTGCTGTCGGCGGTGGGGGTGGCGGGGGATGCCTGTTGTCGCTTTTGGCCTCTGCGTGGTGTGGTGAATCTCGTCGGCAGAAGTGTCAGTTTAGGGCGCTTAATCGAGGGAAATGCTTTCCATTTGTTTCGCGGCGGCCGAGCTGCGATGGGAATTCAGTGGACGTTGGACCCATGGCAGAAGACATGCGTCAACATGGAGCTGTTTGACATTCTTTTGATTAGATGGACGGGAGGTCGGGATGGATTCTGGGTTTTGGGCAGTTGTCGTGTTTTGATAGCCCTGCCATGAGGCGACAATTTGTTTCACAGATTGTCAGCGTCAACGCTCGGATGCAGAACGAACGTCTTGTTTGGGGATGCTTTTGGATTTTTATGAGTTCTAGGCCTTCTGCGCTTAGGCAACGAAATGGTGGGAGCGTGAAATTTGGTCGAAAATGTTTTGGGATTTCGGCGGGAAAAGAGTGCCCGAAAGTTAGACTTTGCGAAGAGAAGCGTCTAATGGCGACAAGGGAGGAGAAGCCATCAAGCACGCAGAGGCTGGGAAAGGTTACAAGTCATCATCATGTCGCTGTAACATCTTCGAGTTAAGCCTTTGATCAAAATTGAAGTTTGACAAAATTTAGGCAGCTCGGAGGGGGTCTCTTGATTCTTCTGATGTCGGTCGCACATGCCTGGCTTAGCCTCACAGCCGGATAGCGCCTCTCCAAACAGTCTTTTAGAACATTGCCGTAGATGGTCAAAATTGAACAAAGTTGGAAGGACCTCTTCAGAAAACTGGAAAAGGAACAATTTTAGCCCCTGGTGCGATTCTCATTTTGGGATGGGAGAAGACCACTTGGGTGCTCCATACGTTGACTGTTCCCCTTGACTGGTGACTATCAAAAATTGGCTTAAGGACTCTGAATAAGGGGCCAGGTCGGTTTTCGATGATTGACGTCTTAGTGCCCCGACAACGGTTACCGCAGAGAATAGGCCGCCGACTACATGTCCGCAAAACAGTAGGCGAATGGCGACGAACTCTATGGGCTGTACAGCGACATGCGCCTAGCCAAGCGTCTTCGGATACAACGCTTAAGATGGATAGAGCGCATGGACACCACTGCTTCTTCCCGAAAAGTCTTCTAGTCTGAGCCATTGGGACGCAACAGAGGACGGCTTAGGCTAAGGTAACGCACAAAAGTGGAAAAGGACCTCAACCAACTTGGAGTGCGCAACTGGTGGCAATTGGCGACAGATCGTGCTGACGGGAGGAGCATGTTGGTTGAGGCCCAGCCACAAGAAGAAGAAGGATAAGAAATAGAAGAAGAAGAAGAAGACGGAGACGAAAGAAGTAGAAGAAAGAAGAAGAAGAAGAAGAAGACGGAAGAAGAAGAAGAAGAAGACAGTAAGCATAGTGTGTGGATGAAATTGTGAGCATCAGGGAACTGTCCGCTTGATGGGTGCCGCGTGTGTTTACTCTGGACACCGGTTTGTCGTCAGTCTAAGCAACTTTCCGCATTGTTTCCTGACCGTCGATGGTCAGCTCGGATCCACTTGTTCACACCAGAGTGCAGTGGATCCATGAAACGACGCAAGAACCCCTTCGGATCAAAACCTGTCCATGCACTGGTTCATATCAGAATTCAAGAAACCGTCGAAATAGTGGACGTCACCCGACGAATGTGCCTTGAAGATGACGAAGATGATCCTTAAGTTCGCAAACCTGGTGGCCACCGATTGGGTGGACTGGGATTCACATCGACTACCCGGTGAAGGAGGGTCAGTGGGTCAAATTACAGATACGGCCTGAATGGCACCTCTGGAAAGTAACTACTGCCCCATCCGTCATATTTTCGAGATTCAGCTCCATGCGTCTGTCCCTAGAAAGGCAGACATTTTTTTTTTGTTGAATGATGGGATCCTGACCATCTGACCTCCTCTGCCGCTTTCAATTGCATCCCACTGTCTGAGTCATAGAGCAGAGAGGTGAACTTAAGGTCAGTCGGACTTTCTACCTCAGTTGCCTCTTGAGGACAAAGAAGCAACGATTGTCTCTGTTTGTGGCCGAGATGAGGTTCTTTTGTACAAGATGTCCTTTCTTGATGATTTGTTAACACCGAACCCCCTTTGGCCACTTTCGTTTTAATTCTTGCAAACGCCTCGTTGACGGCTCTCTGTTCAATCTTCTTCTCCAGATGGCATCAACGGAATCAGGATCCGAAATCCACTTTCCTCTCGAAAAGAGTTCCTCCTCATCCGCTTTTAGTAATAAAGGAGGACAGGGATGATCCTTTCATACAGACCCAACTTAGTCCTGCGACGGAGGACTCTTCTACTCAATTGCCTCTGGAGTCCACAGAAGCAGCGATTGACGAGAGGGATTCTGAGGTACTGATGTCGTGAGACGAAGTCCTTGACTACCTTCAAGTTTCTGCGGCCCAGTGTGACCCTGTGTCCGAGATGTCGATGTTGTGTGTCCCTCCTTTATCGCTTCAATGTCAGCAAACGCCTCATCAATGGCTCGCTGTGTTCGTTGATCTCATCCTCGTTAGCCAGCAGCTGAGTGGATTCTTGGAAGGGGGGTGCCTCTGGGGAGAGTTTGTTCGTCCATTAATTTTCAGCAGCCGACGACAAAGTATGTCACAGTTAAGTGCGATAGTCTGCTGGAGAATCAGAAGCAGAAGCAGTCAAGTTTGGGTCAGAGATCGACCAAAATTCAAGAGACTCACAACCAGAGTCGGAAGGTAGGTGAAAATCTCTGGGGCTCTGGGGTAGTTGTACACTAAGCGATGCGTCCCATTTCTGAATCCCAGAAAAAGTTCCTCTTTAAGGCTTGTGGTGTCACCAATGCATCGGATGACCAGGTCCCCATGGTTGATGGCGCGAGGTGTGAGCAGGTGATTATCGATTTCCTTTGGCCTGGATGGATGAACGTGACGCTTAAGAGGCCTAGATCCATAGTTTCTCTATCCGATTGGATAGAGACGGTCCAAGTTTCTGCGCTATGGAGCAGGGATGGGATGATCTGGCCATCTCTTGACTGTTGGGGTTCTGACTCTGAGTCAAGTCAGTCCAAAGTTTGGCCTTGATTTCCACAACGTTCCACAAGTTTGGGCTGCTCCAAAGTCCTTGCTGCCTATTGTGGTGCTTTGCTGGTGTTCTGAGCAATTGATGCGCGTTGCAGTTGGTCTGCTGTTCAATTTTTGGAGACAACATCTGCGGGACACACGAGAAAATTGTCGCTGGTCTTTTTTTTTAGAACATTTTGGGTACATTTTGAATAAGGTCACATTGGCCATTTCCAGAAGGACACTTTTGTTCCATCAAGGGAGTTTTGTAGGGACTGTCATTTGCCCTCTGAAAAACTGGATGTTTCACCGCCCCCGAAACAGGACAAAGCTACCCCAATCCTCACAAATCTCCGGTGGATAAGCCTTTTCCTGGCATAGAGAGACAGACATGAGAGCTTAGAGAGAACGGGTTGACACCCAGTTTTCAGGGCGAGGACAAATTTAGCTCATGCCGCCCCCAACATCGTCTCGAACATACAGTGGAGCTAGACCTAAGCCCAGTGCCAGCCTTATTGACTTGGAAAAGACATTCGACGCTGTGTGCATGGAGGGCCTCGTCCTTAAGTTAACGAGGTTGATTATATGCAAGGCTCTGCTTTCAACTATCTGCAATGGAAACAAGGTTTCTACTCATGCCTTCCTCCAGCAAGGTGTGGTTATCTTATCACTTCCTTCGCAGTCCTCACCAGTGAACAGATTGACTCCAAGGAGCACGACTAGCGTGCAGAACAGCCCAAAGGGTGGCCTACAGAAGAACTACAACATTACTTTGAAAAGATCCACTGCTTTCGCGATGACTGGAAGTTAAGAATCAGCTACCAGATGTCTGAAACCATCCTGTTTGGGACTCAGTTTTAAGGGACGACCACTTCAAGGTCGCCGTGTCGCAGTGGTAAGTGCGTCGACCGCCACGCAGAAAGTCTAGGTTCGATTCCCGGACGGGACATCTCGCATTTTTTTCACGGCACCACCTCTTTCGAGTGACAACATTCAAGGAATATCAATTGTCTAAAAAAAACCCCGCCGTTTGGAGTCGGCATAAAACTGTAGGTCCCTTACACTCATAAGAGAACGGTAGCACGCACAACACGAGTAGTTGTTGTAGAAGCTAGGCCCTGGTCCCTTGTGAGCTGTTGTGCCACTCAATTATTATTATTATTGACCACTTCAAGGGATAGGACTCGCATGGGCAGCCATAGGCAGTGGGGAGTGCAGTACCGTCAAGTTCATGTATCTAGTGATCTGACAAAAGCCAGGAAAGCATTCGTTGTCCAACAGCAACGGCCAACTTGATTTCAGAGTGGGACACGGCCCCAAGTTCGCCGGACTAGGACCTCCTCCTTGGGGAGGAAACGCCACGCAAGTTTCGGTATCCCATCGATTTCTGTCGACATTTTGTTCCTGCGACTGTTAAAGATGCCCTTGAGGATGACACCAAAGCCACCTTGGACGATGGCATCCTTTCTCCTTGAATCTGGTGAAACCATGATTCTCAGAAGGTCATTGCTGTTGTTGATGGAAATTGTTAAGCAAGGCTCTGTCCTGGAAACCACATCCTGGGCATCCTCAACAAGTAAGACTTCATGTCAACTGATGTCGGCTTGTGGACCATTCTTGGCCTGGCTGTTAAGTTGACCAGCCGATAAGTCGCTGTGGAGCCTCGAAAAGGCCAGAAAGCTAGATTGTGTCCAAAGATTGGGCCGATTCGGCACCGAATTGTAGAAAAAAGTTCTCTTTCGGGGAAGATCTTGCCACAACCAAATAACTTGAGTTGGGCTGTGGGCTACTGCTTCACTTTTGACGACTTGGTAAACCACGAGCGGACCTGTGTCCACAGATATATGGACAACAGCACCATCTCCTGTTTGACATAGATGTGTTGTGGGCTCGACGTCCGCAGCATCCACTCCGTCAAGAATGTCTTTTCCAAAATTTCCACAACCCCACCCAATGCAGGAGACGTTGTGTCCCCTCAAAACCCCACCCGTAAAAGGTCTATCTTCAGAAACAACGAGGAACATGCATAAAACCTCATCGCGAGGAGGAGGAGTCCACCAATCAGAGAAGTCTGTCAGCAATTGACACCGCTCCTAGTGGCAGCAGCACAATCGCAGTCGATCCCCAGGAACCACCACCTGCTCCACCAGTCAATTGCCATCAAAGTGCCAAGATGAACCGCCAGCCGCTGCTTCCGTACCGCGGCTGTCGATGGAGTTTCACAAACGTATCCACTTCCCTACCACACGGATTCGAATGTAACAGGAAACAACGGACAAAACAGCGACGGCAGGAGGGACGAAGAAACACTTCAGCACAAAGCAACAGACACTCGGCTCTCCGCTGAAAATGGAATATCCTTGTCGCATCTGTGGATGGATGTGTGACAAGGGATGACAATTGCTCTCAAGCGGCCAAATGAAGCCACTGAACGCGGCAGATACACGACTTCATCTTTCCGTGCACTCACCACCAGCCAGCAGCTAGCAGCCATCAGCGACGGATGATGATTTCTTCACAACACCAGCCATGCACGGATTAAGATGAGTTGCGATAATTATTCCATCCTCAGCAGGCAGCAGCAGGCCGCCATTAAAGCGAGAAATGAGCAGAAAATGAACGAAGGGATGAGACAGCAGGACGAGTGCATTCAGAAGTATCTGGTTTCCATCTGGCAGGGATGCAACTCAACAAGTCATCGATTCGACTTGGAAATTGACACCATCCCCTAGTGCGCGGGCGAGGAAGGGGGGTGATCAGTCAAGCAGTCATGCACCCACGCACACAGAGCGCAATGTTTACGTTAACGACTTTCTTTTTGAAATGCGATCCCGTGAAAGGATCAGAGATGCGTGAACGGGAATAGAAATGATTTGAGTGAGCTGCTGGGTGGAGGACAGGACGCTCGAGGTGGTCGATTGCGGGAGATGGGGGGGAGCGAAGGGAATTTCTCTGGAATGTGTGTTCGGGGTTTTAAGTGGAAGCGAGCAATTTAATTGAAACGGGAATCCTTTCTCCACGAAACATACACTCCTTCGGGCGCTGCCTCCTCGGGGATGTCTGTGTTCGTGTTTCTTGGAAAATTCACAATTTACAGTTACGATGTGCTGGGGGATTAAGCCAGCACTTGTAAATCACTAGGATTGGGTTCGGTGCGTGTGTGTTTTTCTGGGGGGGAGACGGGATGACTATTTTTGAAGTTGTAAACAACACAGCTGACAGTTGGTCTGTTTTTTTCGGTGTTTTTTTTTCTTGGAGCGTAATTAGTCGAGTTCTGTGTGAGCTAATGAGGTAAATTCCAAATCGAGAGAAAGGAGCTGCAACCGCCTGGATTGGAAGAATTCTGAGAAGTCAACGCCAATGATGCTGGAGTGGGTTTGTTTGAAAATCTGGCGAGTGATTGAAATGGAAGGCGTTGAGTTGGAAATTGAAATTTTTTGGACAACATTTGGAGGCAAACCTTTAAAATTTGTTGGAAGCAAGGATTGCTGTTCATCTGAGGACTAGGCTCCTGAGAAAGGAAGCATGGCGTTGCCGACATCATATTTCGTTGAAATTCGGTTGACAAAGGACATCCCTCCCTGCCACGAACACAAATGCCGATGGCAACCACGAAGTAATCATCGCTGTGGGTGTGATTATCGCTTTGTCCCTTAAGGGGACTGATTTCACTTAGCACACTGGACCTTCATCTAGCAAGATCTTCTCTCCTGGTACGCACAGTTCACCTGATTCTGCTTGAATTTCAAGCATAGGGGGTGTTTGAAGAAGATCCATGCCCATCACGGTATGGCTCACAACTGGATTCATGGCCATGGTCAATACATAAAAAGTTTCACAGTTGTTGTGTCTAAGAAGAAGTTGACTTCAAACCTATCATCCCTGCATCTGAATCGAATGAACAAGTATTTCCTTTTTTTTCAAGAAAATATCTGGTGGTTCATCGTGAGGTTTGATTTTCAATGGGCTTTTTTGACAGATAACGCATGCTTTCTGTCAAACTGCTTCGACACTTTTCTTCAGTATCATTTGGCAAGTCATCTTGGAAAGACTCACTCCACAACAGTGTCTCTAAAGTGCTTAGCTGTCTGACGAAAGTTAGCTTTCTGTAAGATTTTTTTCTTTATGCGTGTCCACGACTTTTCTCAAATTTGAGTCCCTCCTTACGTTCGTAGACGACTCTCGACCGGTAAGATCACATCCAGAATCATAGCAGCTGTTGTCGTTCTCAACCGCTTGGCCATGCTAACGAACTATGTGCTTCCTAAAATTCAAGCACATTTCCTTGCTGAGCTCTGGTCTTAACGAGGCGGCGCTACGAGCCATACAGCCAGTAAAACAATGGACTTGTTGAGAAATAATTTTGGGGAGCACTAAATTGGCGCCCTAACTCGTGCACTACCACACCTTTGGACTACTTGCTCTGGAAATGTGTATGGTTTCAAGTCTTCTGGAAAAAGCCAGCTACGACCGATGTCTTGGAACCCAATATTTCTTGTTTTTTTTCGTGAGATTCCAGTCGATATGCCCAAATTTGGGCCTTTCAAATTGATCACCTCTGACATAGTCGTGGCCAACATTTACGTGACGCCATTTTGAAAACTGCGAATGCAGTGAATTGGTCTTTAAACAGAGAAGAAAAACTCTAAGTTCCCTTTAAAATTTATGTGTTTCATTTCACATTGTAAATCAAACCTTACGATGAATAACAAGACGACCCAGTTGTCGAAACGAAACCTTAAAAATGTCTTGCAGAGAGTTTTGCGATTGGCAAAGGTCTTGTCGTCGATAAAGAGCGAAATGCAAATTCGACTTTTGAGAATTTTTGGGTGGGACTTTTGTCCACAAGCAACCAGGCTCCAGGATGTACCTGCCATTGTTCTCTCACCACCAGAGGGATCTCAAATGGTGATGAAATTTGATATTCAGAGATACCAAGTCCTCTTTGAGTGTTCTTTGGGCCCCCCTCAAAGTGTTCAGTCCAGTAATCGAACGTGGAAGCTTCGACTTACGACTGACAGCACTACGCGCTGGCGGTCACACACCAATAGTAACCAACTCCAAGCGACAATGACCAGCTAGTACACTTCGGTAAACAGTCCCTTCACATTTATGCATGCGCGTATCGTGAGCAATTTTTAGTTATATCAATTCTGAAAGGACAACTCTCGATAATGTCTACAAGATCAAGGACATCTTCAATTCTGACCATCGTGGAAACACTGTTCCACTTGCTTGGGATCCACTTGGATCTAGCTAAACAGGGCTAGCACAATGATGAGTTGAATGGGCACCGCACGATGCAAGCCCAAAGAGTGCTTCCTGGACCGTGTTTCGATCTGCAAGTGTGTCCTGTATCGCCTGTGGCCCCCCCTTTAAAGTGACGAGTCAGTGGTGGCATGACATGACGTCAAGGGATTACGATTGTAGTCGACTTTTGAGTGTCCAAAGAGATTGGACACTCCTGGTCGCTGTGGCGTAGTGGGCACGTGCTTCGAGCCACATGCAAAAGGTCTACGTTCGGTTCCCGGACGGAACACCTCGCATTTTTTCACGGCACCACCTCTTTCGAGTTGCTGACAACACTCAAAGAGTGTCAATTGTCTGGAAGCTAGGCCCTGGTCCCTTGTGGACTCTAGTGCCACTCAAATATTATTCAAAGTGGAGTCGAGCAAGGAGGGCCTGTCACTGGAACTCTTCATTTCGGTCGTCTGAAAACAGAAAACACCCAGAACCCATCAGTTGTCGCCAATCTGAGAGCGATTTTGTGTTCCTTTGGCCGAATGCGTAGCCACTTGCCACAAGCTTGCATCATGTGCTTTTGACCAGTTCATGACAATCGAAATTCTTGGTGAAAAGTTCTCGTCGAGAGAGGCCTGTGAAAGACAGTTCCATCACCCTCAACTCACCTCTCCTGCGCTCTAGCCTCTAAGTCATGTAGCAGGCCTGCGACCCATGGAAGCCTAAGCTATAGCTGCTTTCCATTCTTGACGGTCCCAGGCACGCTGCTTTCAGTTGTCAAGACACTTCAACTCCTTCTCGAACCCGGAGGCTGGTCATCGAAGACCCGGTCGAGCCACTGTAGTCGACGTATTTTTGCGAACTACACTTTCGAACTACATTCACATTTTCGCACAGCACATAGAGCTCGGGGTTGTTTCTTAGCCTCCAGTCGCCCTCCACGCAGACAGGATTATATATTCGTCGCAGAATTTTTCTCCCGAAGGAACTAAGAATCTGTCCTGCCGTTGTGCTTATCGTTCAGCACTCGGTTCTGTATAAGAGTACCGATAGGACTAGCGTCTTGTAGAGCATTATCTTAGTCCTAGAAGTGCCTACACCTTTTCCACAGGCGTCGCAAAAGGTGTCTTCACTAATCCCAAGCAGACTTAGGTACTCAGCGATGGCAATCTTTTCTGTCTAGAAATAACAGAAAGGCCACGAATTTCTTGCTGACATTCGGGGGAATGCACTTGTTGAGCCTGCATCCTGGAGAGCCAAGTCATCTCTGGTTGTTCTGTTGGGAGGCCCAACCGTCGACGGAAGCCCTAACCTAGGAAGCGGGTAGTCCCAAGGTGGGTTCGGGCCCAACGAATGCCTCTTTAGAACTTTGCCTAGCTAGTTCATGAGCAATCTCGTTTACCGTGAGCCCGATGTCCCAGAACCCAGACAAGTCTTAAGGGAGGAATTGCATTCCTGGACTATCTTGAAAGTGGTTAAAGGGTTGAGTAAGGCCTTTAGCACAGCTTGGCTGTCGCTGCAGACGCAGATGCTTCGCCGCTTCCATCTGTTCTTCACAGTATAGTTGGTGGCCATTATGGTCGCAAAGGCTTCCGCCTGGAAAACCGATGCGAAATTACTTAGAGATGTGTGAAGTCTAAAGTTGTCGTCTTCCACGAAAGCACCGGCTCCAGGCCCCTCCGTCGTCATGGAGCCGTCCGTGAAAATTCGACTACATTCCATTCCCGGTTCAGTTTCTGGCCAGAGCCAGTCTTGAACGCAGGGAAAGTCGACTTTCCTTTCCAGCAACGCAGCTGGATCGTTGGTGACCCTCCATCAGACGGCATGCTCATGAGACTTGTGTCGTAGGAGATGCGGTGCGCGAGGTCATCAATGCTTCACTGTGAGCTGAACCAAAGACAATTCCTTTTAAGTCGAGAGATGTACTTAATGTGGATGTCACGGGGATGGAGATTTAGCAATGCATCAGAGCAGAGCGTGCTGAAGGAAGCCCCTGTACAGCCGAGACAGATCATTCTATGAAACTTGGTGAAAGCAGCAGTCACGTATCGCGTATTTCGCAAAAGCCTCCTTCACCAAACGACGCGTAGGAGAGAAGAGGTCTTATCAGTGCCATATAGATCCTTACAAATCCTCTTGGTGATACTCGTTCAACTCAGAGCGCCACCCCCTCCCAGCCGCCACGTCTTCGTCATCGTACTGTACAGATCCACACAGATCCTTCTGGTGATAGGCCCCAGGTTTTACCAGAAACTCCCTTACACTGCCAGTAAACTGACTGCGCCTTGGAAGTTTTCGTCTCAATGTGTCTTTTCCAAAGAAATTTTTGCTTTGTCGGTGATAACATCGAGGTAAGGGCATGCTGACAACTTTCTGGTTCTGGGCGAGTCAGACCTGTCAGGTTCCTTCTTCTCGTGAAGAGAACAACTTCGGTTTTTGGAGGATTGACTGAGGGCCATCTGTCCACTGGCACAAACGGCTGCAAGGCATGGGCCAGTGATCAGTACGGCTACACCATCCGCGTAAGCCTGGGCGTAGGTCTTAGATCTGTTCAGAGCGGAAAGCAGAGAGTCGGCCAGCATGCACCACAGGAGGGGTGACAGTACGCCACCTTGAGGAAAGCTCTGTTGAAACCCCTACATTACATGCTGGTCGCAATCTGCTCCTGTTCTGCTTTTATCTTCAAGACCAATGATTCTTCTACGCCGAGTTCTCTGGCCGGGTTCTCTGGCCGCGTTACACATGCCATCAAAAGTTGCATTTAAAGCATCCTCCGTATCAATGAAAATGCCCAGCGCGTATTTTTTTCCTCTCGAGTGCACTTTCAGTTCTTCCAGCGAGACTTTGTAGCGCAGTTTCGAAAGATTTTCCGCGCTGGTAAGCATGACGCATCCGATATAGAGGGTGCAGTCGCAGAGCCGACCAGCCTCTCAAAGCATTTCCGGCTAAAGGAAGGAAGACTAATCGGCCTGAAGTTCCTCCCAGCCCCCCTCTTCCAATTTTTGGTATGAAGGCTACCCTGACTGTGCGCCAGGACTGGGGAACATGTGCCAGCGCAAGGTTGGCAGTGAAGATTCAACATCTTGATAGAGCACGTTGAGTTCGCGGTTGTAACTTCTTCTCCATTCACCCTCCTCGCAGTCAAGGCCATATATTCGCCGCAGAATGTAGCATGATGCTACATTCTCTCTCCCCTTGACACCTATATCATGGACTCATGATACCGAAAACGTTCGGTATCTGGAGTCACGTGTGCAACGTCACACTTTTGCTCTAGAGACTGCAACCTTCCGGCCCCATCTTCCCCTTTTCAGTCCTCTACTTCCACACATCAGTCTCTTACCCCAACGCAGCACCACTTACCGGCGTTGAATAGCTGCTACCGCATCCCAAAAACTGAGAGAAGTCTTCAGCCACAGCCCGGTGGTCTAAAAATTTGCAAAAATTCCAAGCCAAGTCGTAGCTTCTGTTCACCTTAGCTCGATCCACAATTTTGAGACCAACATTCGTGCCTTGTCACAAGACCACCCACCCTGTAGCAGATCAGGCACCAATCCAAAATTCATGATTTTCCCGCACTCATCCTCAAATCCATCACTGACTCATCACCAATCAATCAGAGAGTGCATTCCCACACATCACATCCCATCGCTCCCACAATCTCCGTGTTCGATCTCCGACGTCCATTAGTCTTAAGACTACTTACCTACCTCTCGCCTGCCAATGTTGCGTCGGCGTCGTCACTAATTGTGCCTCATAAGCCCCTTTTCCCACCTCACACCCTGGTAGGGCCATAAATGCGGCGCGATAAAGCCTTTATGACACAGTGCCCCGCCAATTGGCCGGACTCCACTGCTCCTAAATCTCGGCCGGATTGCATTTTAATTTAAATGGGCTCAGCCGCCTCGACCCCCGGTGCCTGATAACAGCCGAACAGTAATGGACATTTATTGCGGACTGCATCCGATTGGACTTCATTTCATAATTAATTCGGGTCACCGGCAAGGCACAACTGGAGCGTCCGTCAAGCGCGTAGAACGCGTCGATAAGACGTGAGGCCACTGACCCATGGTCCGACTCTTATCAGCGGGGCTGGGAAAGAACAACAATCAACGGCCCTCATCCATGTTGACTATGACGACGACGATGGACAGGAGTGAGTGTCGTGGAGACGCGATGACAGAGAAGATGCCAATCAGCTGGTGTGTGACTCTCTTAAGGCGGTGTGCCATGCGAGACTGGGTGCCGAAGACACACTTGCCTGAGAGCGGGCTAGTAGCGATGCCGATGACGTGAGAGATGTGTTGCGTGAGAGGAGCGCCCTTCACTGCGCATGTCAATGTCGTGGGAGATGAGCGGAGTTGTGCTCTTGTGTCGGGAGTCACGATGCTGGGTTGAAGAGCAGGCAGTCGTGTTTATGATGTCGTGGTGGATGGTTCTCTGTGGGGAGAGTCGTAGCTGTACGAGCTTCTTTAGAGAAGCTTGATGGACAATGAAAGGAGACTTGTGCTTGGGAACGAATTTGGTTTGACATTGCGGCTGGAGTCTACCCCTCCGGTCTGAATCGAGAGGCTCCTTCGATAAGACTCTTGTACACTTGCGTGTGCCATCTCGATCCCCTGTCGTACTCAGATTTAGAGACTCTAGTCGATCGAAGTCGGGCATTTGGATTCACGTCATCAGTCCATACACATTGGGCTTGGAAGACCCTACCTACGCCTTGGGTCTGAGCTTTGATGCTACCCCCGCCTCTGGACTTATCCCTAGAAGCAATTAAGGTCCTGCCCTAAGGGATCAGTCACTCCTCCCTGGTAAGAAGCGAGATCTGTCACAGCACTCGGTTGAATGCAACTTTCCTTTGAGTTGTGAGACAGCCTACGTGACCAGGGCTCAAGTAACAGCCTCCACGATCCTCCCACAAGAAGACCAACGGCACTGTAAGTCTTGATCTAAGCTTCAGGAGCCCCTGACTCTCCTGAATACAGACTTCAATCGAGATGCGTAACTTTACGCTTGGGCACCTTAACGCCCAGGACCGGTGGTCTAACAAACCTACCTAACGACGTGTGGCCGCAAGGACAGGAGTCCTTCTTACTCGACGCCTACAAAACACTTTCTCAGCAAAGTTCCTAGTGGCGTCTGGAGTTTCTTCAGTTTGGAGTGCCCGACTGGCATCTTAAGACCCATCAGTGCAATAAATCTTCGTGGCTCCGAGGTCTCGAACGCGCATGTAATCAGTCCTCGGAGTTCTCATATCCGCAGAAGCACACCTCTGAAGGCCTTTTGGACCGCTTTAACGGGAAGGAGGGTATACGAGGAAAATTCCCACTCCATGGTCAGGAAATTTGGAGAAAGGCCGACAGAATAGGATCGCGAATTCAAGCCGCCGAGATGGGATCTCTCCGTGCGGGACCTGCTCGTCGGAATAGCGTGAGAAACGCGACAGTGGCGGGAGAAACTCAATGTTGAGCAGCTTCTTCTGAAAGGGTATCCGGCATGAGATACCGATGTCCCTGATGACATCCCGACATCTGAAGCGTTCCTTACTTGCAACTCCATCAGATAGGCGATCACTCCGCAGACCCTGGGCAAGGTGGTTGGATCAAGTCGCCTAGTTGCTGTTGGGTGTGGCTCCAGATGGGTTAGAGTTGGCGGCGGAGGTCTCCTGCGACCGCTTTAGTGGAACATGCGGGTCATCGCATTGCTAGGGTGGGCATTGCGAGTATTGCGGGAAAATTCTTGAAGGGGTGGAATGCACTGGCTAATTCATTAGAGCATTGTTTGCTATAATAGCGATACAATAGTGATAAAGACGCAACACATCGTCAATGTTCTAGCGAGTCGCTTGACTAAGTATTGCCAATAAGTTTTATCGCTCGCTGTTGAATTCTATCTTAGGAGCTCCAGACAAGATAGAAGCACTATACTCGAGCTTAGGATGGATGTAGGTCTTGTAAATTGTAGCCAGATCCGTGGAGGTAAAGAATTTTTTGCATCGTTTTAGGAAACCTAGACATTTCGCAGCATTTTTGGCGACCTCAAGTATGTGATCGTTCCAACTAAGTGTTGACTTGATACACACACCGAGGATGGAAAGTTTTTCGGTTTCAGCAACGCAGGTGCAGTCCGTGGATAACGGGTGGTTATTTTGGGAACGCTTGAGTGACAGGCAGAACTGAGTCTTGGAAGCATAAAATTCCACTCTATTCTTCTTACCCCATTCAATTATGCCGTTTTTAATGAGCTTAACATACGCTGCCGTTCGAAGTCTATGGCCGAAGAGGACCCTCCAAAGCTAAAGAACGATTATGAAAAGCTCCGGGTACTGTCATCAACAAAGGAGTGGATTGGATTAGAAGTAGCAGACAAGAGATCATTCATAAGAATGAGGAAGAGTGTCGGAGACAAAACGGAGCCCTGGGGAACACCAGCATCAATATGGTGAATAACAGACCCCGTATTGAACCCATCCAGCACGACTTGTATTGAACGGTTCGAAAGGTAATTTCTAATCCATTGAAGAAGAGACTTATCGATTCCATAAGCACGCATTTTCGACAAAAGAGCCTGATGCCAGACTCTGTCAAATGCTTTTTGAAATATCAAGCACAACGATCTTGCTTTCTCCAACATTGTGCAAAGATTGGTTCCAGTCTTTGGTGAGGTATGCCATCAGATCACCAGTGGACCTGTTGCTGCGAAAGCCGTACTGCCGGTCATTAAGAAGCTTCCGGGTTTCAAGATACTTCACAAGCTGACGATTTATCCGAGTTTCCATGACCTTGGAAAGAAGGGATGTAAGCTCTATGGGTCAGTACGAGGTGGGTGACAAAGATTCTCCTTTTTTAGGGACGGGCTGGACAAATGTTGCTTTCCACTTACTCGGGAAGAGCCCTAGAGAGTGGAAGAGATGGAAAAGCTTACGCAGTGGTTTTGCCAGCGTTGAAGAGCACCACTTCAGAAGAACAGGGGGTATACCATCCGGGCCAGCGGATTTGATATTTAAGTGCTCTTGCACTCCATGGAGCTCCAACCCTGTGTGTATCTGGCTCACAATTAAGAAGACTCTCCAGCTGACACTACCTTTATCCAGATGTCTCTAATTTTGAACGCCAAGTTGGTTGAGGTCCTTCTGAACTTCTGTGCACCATCGAGTCAGTTCCCCACTAGTTCGGAGTTGAAGACTCTTCACTCCGGAGCAGTG
The DNA here is from genome assembly GCA_944738645.1 of Eristalinus sepulchralis. NCBI lineage: Eukaryota > Metazoa > Arthropoda > Insecta > Diptera > Syrphidae > Eristalinus > Eristalinus sepulchralis. The sequence continues at coordinate 67,447,486 of OX122883.1, forward strand.
TTGTCCTTGCGGCCTACATGGTGTAGCCATCTAGGGCGTTGGGGCAGTAGTCCTTGTTGATGGTTCCCTTCTGTGCCTGACTGCTTGCTGTGATGACACTTTCCTCAAGTGCTTGAAGTGCTCCCCGATTGTTGGCTTAATAAAAGACTCTCTAGGTTGTCCCTGAGAACATGCGTTAAATCTCAGCTCTAAGGCAGCCAATTGACATCGACAAGACGCCTGACACGAATTTGGGAGTTTTTGTGGGCCCTGAGCTGTGTGACAAGACGCCCTGTCCTACAAGAGTAAGGCCTTCCTCGGCCCTCTAACCACTTCCAAAAGAGTTCAGGAATGCAGGTCCACCCTAAATATAGTCGTCAGATTAAGACTTGTCTGGGTCACGGGACAAACGAGGTCTTGGGGAACGAGATTGCCGATGAACTTGCAAAGCAAGGATCACAAGAGACACTCAAAGGGCACGAATCCACCTTGGGACTGCCGGCGTCTTTGGGTAGGGCTTCCATCGACAGTTGGGTCCCTCGTCAGCACAACCAGAGATGGCATGTCTTTCTAGGCTGCAGGCTGATCAAGCGCATGCTCTCAAACCTCAGCAAGAAATCCACGGGAAGAGACTGCAGAAGACTTGTTGGCCTAGTAACGAGACACTTCGCCTTCGCTACGCACTTAAGTCTGCTTGAGCTTAGTGGTGAAACCCTCTACGATGCCTAACGAGAAGGTTAAGACACTCCAGAGCACTTCCCTGTCCATCCTTTCCTCGGATCAGGTGTTGGCTGTTTAGTGCTGACGTGGCTAGGGTTGACAACTTAGACTCTTTATCACAGAAGTGTTTGCCCGTGTTCCTCTGGCAGACGTTGAAATGGGATAAACTTTGGCAACTGCTTGGTAGTACAATGGACCTGTTTTTGAGTCTGAGCAGGCTCAAGGGCAGTGTTTCCCAACCTGCAACCAAGAAACAAGGCAAAGGTCATTCCAGTCTCTGTCTCCAATGTCAGTTTGAGAAGAAGTCAGTTTACATGACACACCGTGGACGGGATGATCCAATGATGCTTCCACTCCACAATCCGCCACAAGCTGTCACTCTCTGTGGATGCATTGACTTCTCATCAACAAGCGGCGTGTTATCTGAGTCCCAAATGTGGCACATTTTGCCTAAAATTGACGTATCCGTCGTGATGTGAAGGCTCCTCGTCAGAAGAGATGAATGGTTGTCCAGTTCAATCTGCTCTTAGGCCCAAGACTAAGAAGTGAAGAGTCGCAGGTCTCAAATTCCTGGCCCTTCTAGTGACTAGCTGGAGATCTTTGAGCTGAAGTCTCCTTAGGCTAGTGCTAGGGAAGATTTGAGCTGTTGAGGGCGATGTCTAGTTGATCTTCATCCAAAGCCACAGTTGCCACATACGACGACTCCAATCATGACTGTTGTCCACTAGCCCCCCAGTCTTACAAACTTTTGAACAAACTTGAGTTCAACACCAGCGGTGGGTCCTTCATTTCGACCAAAATTTCTTTTTAAAAAACGCACTCTTTGGGGAGCAGAGCACTCCCAACGTTTTCACATTTCGGTCCTCAGAGGGATGATACTAAATTTCTGTCAAGATATCGATCGCGAAACAGCTGTCACTGTTTCAAAATAACAATGGCCCACCCTGTGCTCAGAAGCAAAGCTCACTGCGGAATATGGCGCCTCTTAGCCTCTTCGCACTGACCACCTTTCCAATTCTAGATCCATCAGCTTTCTCTGCAAAAAGTTCTTGTCTCACAACAGTTTTTCCTCCGATCCTGACTTTCCTTCAATTTTTCGGCCTTGTGACACTTTGCCTGCTTTTTCCATCACAAGGACCATCACCCAAAGTCACACCTTGACCGACTCTAGACACAAGAAATCTCCACTCCACCCTCGTAAGACCCTAACTGCCGATTGAAAATATCTCAGACATCAGATACTCGTATCATCAATTAAATCCAATGAGACGTAAGCTAGATTATCCCAGTCGATCCACTTCGCAGAGTAAATCCTTTTTCACGCCGAACTACCGACAAAACTTGTCGCCCTCCCCACCCGCACACGACAGCACATTAAACGGCCATGATCTTCGGCGTGTCCCATGAGACGCACTAGTGTTTCCGAAAACAGTTTGCATGTCATTGTCATCCCCTCCCCGCAGTCCGGCCAGAAACAGAAATCATAACAAAAATACCGAGAAGCCCTCTCGCTTCTCTGTCATGAGACCCATTCTCTGCGAGCGCTTACCGTAAGCGTTTGATGCCCGTCGTCGTTGTGATTAGACAATTTTGAGTGTGCCCTCTGAGCAGTCAACTCGCGCGACACACCATGCGAGTTCGAGCAACTCTCATGCCATCACTTCTCCCATGAGAGTCGCATGCGAGTTCACGGGAAATGCCATCACACACACCCGCAGAGAGAGCGTGCAGCCAACTTACGATATCTACGATATCCGGACACACGCACTCTCACTCGCATGCAACACGCCAGCCAACGAAGAGCACCACCATCGGGCACCTGATGTGGAACAGCAGCGGCACAGCAGTTGTTAAACGACCGCGTCTGTGAAAGGGTGTGTGCTTCTCGCCAGTGCGACGCCGAAAAAAAAATTATCGTGTGTGCTGAGCTGATTCTCACACAAATTCCCCTCCTCGACGAGATATTCTGTTCTGCGAACCCCCGCCCCACGGATTAACGCGGAACTACGGGCACTGCGCGTCGGTGAGACACCTCAGCGAATGTGCAACCACCGCACAGCGTCAATACAAACCCCGCGAATTGTCAAGGATAATTGCGTCCGTCCGTCCGTCTGACTGAAGGGCGGCTCTTGTTGCTGTTGTTAATTGCCGCCCCCCGTGTGTGTGTGTGTTACGGACATTGCCCAAGTGACCGCAGAGCGCGTTGATTTTGTGCCGTGTCGCCCGGAGGATGAGCGCCGGCACGCGAAGGTGTCACTGTGTCGATTGTGTTCCCCTTGGCGTGGCCCCGTGTCGCCGCCGCAGCCGTGAGCTTGTGATTTTGTGCATCGGTCGCGTGTGCGATTCAGATGACATGCGTGTGTCAGAGTGCAAGTGCATCCATTAGAAGGCAAGGCCCCACAGAGAAGTGACGAAAGAGTCAAGTGCGCCCGAGTGACCGCGTGTGCTGTGGATAACGCGCTTCAGAAAACCGCAAAACATTGGGATTATCGAGACGCAAACAGAAAAAAATACAAAAACACGCAGATAATCGAGGCGGACAGGACACCGTGACAGCTGTGACGGCAGTGAGTGCGCCCACCTCGAGTCCGTGGAATTAAGGTGAGTTCCTGACAATTAGCCGGGGTCGTAAGGTAGAGCGCTTTATTGGTCCTTAATTGGACGTCTCCGATGCGGGGTGGTTCTATTTTTATCGGCTGCCGGAGTAAAAAGTTGCCCGCTCGTGTCGTAAATTTTGTGACAAAACGAGCCCCATCATGATTTAGGCGACGATGATGAGCACTTGGACGTCGTCGTCGCCCGGCTGTCTAATGGCCTGTTCGTGATGGGATTTTTGTTTACGACTCTTAAGCTGAGCCCGGGATTGCTTTCGAATGCACTGATGGGCAGAGGACTGCGACGAATGTGAATTTCGAGTGTAATGAGATGAGAAGTGCTGTGTTGGGGGCGAGTGGGGGCGCCGTTGAAGGATGACAATTTCTTGGAGCGATGTGAAGGAGTCCGTTTTATCATTTCGTCATTTTGTTAGCCGTCGGTTGATGTCCGTTTTTAAACGAGTCATGTCATCAGCTCTTGCATTAGCATTCAAATCGGGCAAAAGGACACGTCTATGGTGCATCTGAACGGTTGACACTGGACAGCTTTGACTCCGCCTCGAATTTTGAATTCTTTGGGTTGCCGATGCCACTTTGGTCGGTCCCAAGGGTGAAGTGCGTTCAGCTCTGTGAGGAGTTAAGTGTTGTCGGCTAGGGGTTCTCCCTTCATGTTAAAGTGCGTTGAGCTCAGCTAACAGTTTGGTGTTGTTCCGGGAATTCTGACTGAAGATGGGTTTCACTGCGTTGCCTAATTTGATTGTCAATGTGATGGACGCCCGCCGCTCCCGAGCGGGGCTTGAAAATCTGTCATCAGCAGCGTCTCATTTTAGGGAAAATTGTCGCTACTTAACTTAAGGAGGGAAAGATCCTCCGAATCCACTGCGCAGCTGGCAAGGAGCATCATCATCATCCACAGTCCTTGCGACCGCTCTTTGCATTGAGTTTGGATTGATCTGAGTGACACGGGCATGATTTGAAATATTTGAACACATCTGGTTGCTTGACCGGGGGCTGGTGGTTAAGCCGAAGGTGCCATGGTTCGATTCCAAGTGCTGACCGAACTCAAATTCCGCGGTTGGAAGTCAGCAATTAAGTGTAGGATGCCTCTACTCTGGAGGGGACTAGTGCTAAATCTTGGCTTCAAGCCTGTAGAGTGGTCCAAAGGATTTTGAATTCCTGCAGGGCTCAGTCTTGGCTTCATGTCTGTAGAGTGGTCCAAAGGATTTTGAATTCCTGTAGGTCTTAAGGCAGTGCATCTTCTTCTGGGAGAAAAATTATTGTTCCACCCTCTTGATCGGCTCCACCGCCTCGTGGAAATAAAAAAATCATCCCCACCTAGCTCCAGTGGAGATGTTTGTGTGTGTGTGTGCGTATCAGGTCTCCGACCCATGAACGGTCTGAGCCTGACTTCAGTGGAGACAGGAACACAAAATCGGCAGTTTCCTCAATTTGATAGAGAACTTCTGCACATGAGTCCCATGATGTGCCGTCTCGCCTGCAAGATGATGCCAACACCTTGGCTCCTACGCACAAGTTGAGATCTATCTTGAGCCTCGAGTTTTTGAGGAAAGAAACATTCTTCACGCTTTTTATGGATGTACCCCTCTTCCTGACGACTCACAAAAAGTGCGACGCTCTAGAAGAAAACTCCTCAAGTCGATGCTTAAAGTGGGCATTGAACTGTAGGTCCCTTCCACTCGTGAAGATTTGATTTTTTTTTTGTTGAATTTGGGAAACGCTGCACTTATGCTCTCAGACTCAAGAACTTTTCCATATTTAATGTCCGAGTATTATCAGCAAGCGCTTCTGTAACAAAGAGACTAAGTTGTCAGCTCTAGCAACGTCAGCACTAAACAGCCGACACCTGATCCGAAGAGAGGATGACCAAGGAAGCGCTCTGATGTGTTTTTACATTCTCTGTAGGCGTCGTAGAGGGTTTCACCACTAAGCTCAAGCAGATTTAAGTGCTTAGCGAAGGCGAAGTGTCTCCTTAGTATGCCAAGAAGTTGTCGGCAGTCTCTTCTCGCGGATTTCTTGCTGACGTTTGAGAGCATGCGCTTGATCAGCCTGCATCCTAGAAAGTCATGTCTTTTCTGGTTGTGCTGACGAGGGACCCAACTGTCGACCAAGGACGCGGGCAGTCCCAACGTTGATTCGGGCCCTATGAGGGCCTCTTTTGATCCTTGCCTAGCAAGTTCATCGGCAATCTCGTTCCGCACGATTCCGTGTTGTCTCAGGACCTTGACAAGCCTTAGTCTTCCGATCAAATTTAGGATTTTCTGGTTTATCTGCGAAATGGTGAGAGGGTTGAGTAAGACCTTTAGCTTGGCTGTCACTACAGACAGTCCTTTCATTTGTTCTTCACAAAATAGCTCCCGGCCAATAGGAGGTTTCCCCGCTTCGAAACCCAACGCCAAGTTACCCAAAAAGGTGTGAAGTTGAAGTCGAAGACCCCAGCTCCAAGTGCATTTCCTTCCTGTCTCACTTTCCTGAACAGAGCCAGTCCTGGACACAAGAAAAGTCGACCTTGTATAAGCGACGCAGCTGGATCGTTGGTGACCCTCCATCAGACGGCATGCTGATGAGACTGGTGTCATAGGAGGTGCGGTGCGCGGGGTCTTCAAAGCTTCAGTGCCGGTTAAGCAAATGAGCACTTTTTCTTAGTCGGAAGATGGCTTTGATTGTGCATTTCATGATTTGAATGGGGAGGGAGTTTGAAGAGCTACACAGCTAGGTGTGCTAGGGAGCCAGAGCTAAGGCAGAAAGCTCTTTCAAATTCGGATACTCATCAGAGACGTCCAAATGGAGCAGGAAGACTCAGGAGTAGCGCTAGACGTGCTAGAGAGATGGAGCCCCTGTGCAGTCAGTTCGGTGAATGCAATAGTCGCTTACTTGCGCGAATGCTCATCAGAGACTTCTTCTTATTGCCGTGTACCGTCAAATGGATCCAATGGCCTCAGGTTTGCTCAGAACTCCCTTACACTGCCAGAGAACTGACAGCGCACAGCGTCACAATTTTTTTTTCCAAAGAAGTTTTTGTCGGGGATAACAACTGGGCACCCTAAGTACTTGCAGGGTCTCAGACTAGTCGGATTCCCCCTTCTCGTGAAGAGAGGTTTTAAGTGGATTGAGTGAGAGCCCATTTCTGGTAAACCAGGCATCCTGCCGCAAGCCCCTTTGAACAATCAGCCGCAGTCCGGTGACAAGTGCGGCTTCATCATCCGCATAAGCCGGGGCGTAGGTATCAGATCTATTCAAGGCGCAAAGAGTCGACCAACATGCGCCATTGGAGATGAGGCAGAACGCCACCTTGAGGGTAGCCTCTGTTGAAAAACTGACATTACGTACTGGTCGCAATCAGCTTCTGTTCTGCTTTTATACCCAACACCAATGATTCTTCTACGCCGGGTTCTCTGGCCGTGTTCTCTGGCCGCGTTACACTGGCCTTTGGATTTGCCAAGAGTCTTCCCATCGCTCAAGCATCTTCCGCAGGAGTCTTTTCAGACTGTTTCTGCGACAACCAGGCTGATGTCTGACCTCTAGTTTGCTTGACACTCCACTCCCTTTGATGGAGAGGTGGTCAAAGTTCTCCCGAAATCTGTCTAAAGGACTTGTCTGTCCAATTGAGGCTTACTCACAGTCTTGCCATGGCCAGAGGTAAACCTAGGGTGCCGGCCAGGGGGTTGACCGGCCAACTCACCCGTTTTGTAAGACGTCACTCAGCACAGGGACATTCAGTCTCTCATTACCATTCAGGAACTGAGGCCTCTTACAGCTGACTGGCTGTCAGTTAGGATGAGGAGAGATTCTTCTGTGGTGGCGTGTGCTCTGCGCGTTTGGTGGTCTGCGCGACGGCGGCGCTGAGGTGCCTTGAGGTACAATACCAACAGAACGATCTCTCCCCTCCAAACAGTTCGATGGAATGAATCAGAGTCAATGAGAGAGCTCACAATATCAGAGGTAGAGGTGTTTCTGAGGTTGGGCTTGATCCTAATTCCTCCTCGCTCTCCCACAATACCAAGTTTTCCTGCGTGCTCACCCATCAAACAGTGTCCAGCTGTTTACTTCACGACTAGGCTTCTGAGCCAGGCTTCCACAACCTTTCTTTCGAGAGCTAGGAGCAGTCTGGAGTGTTTAGGATCAAATGAGGACCATGGTTAGACAGTCTTTTGTTGACCAAACGAATCACGTTCACAAGTGATGTCAGGTATATTATACAAGGGTGTTCATGTTCCTGAAGCAAGTGGTGCCTGACTAGTTCATCGGGACTTCTGTTGCCTGGACTGTCCAGCGCCCAGCACAAACCATCCACTCATCTGAGGATGCACAGCAATCAATGACCGCCTGGGAGTCGAGTGAAATTCACGCCGAGGCCTTAGACATCCTCCGAGGAGGACTATTCCTCCTCAGCCATGACAGTGCTCCACGAATGCCCGTCACTTCATCGTGGACCACGCTACAGTGAGTGAAAAGTTTGGAGGATAGATTCAGATTCAGTTCCTTGGAGTAAATGTCAACTCCAACACCTTCGTTTGCTTTGAACCCTTCAGTGTGAAGGGATGACGGTCAACGAGTGATGAGACTCTTGTCGGCTTCAGCTAAGACAGAGCTTCGCGAACGGCCACTATTTCGACAGGATTCGTTAACTCTCACCGACAAACTTTGGTTGACGTCCTTGGAGTAAATGCCGCAGCCCCCGGATAGAGTTCTCGTCGCTGTCTATGAGCCGCCTTTAAAGCCACCACCTCTGACAACTGCAATCACACCCGCGAAATGGAGCAGTTAAGCAGATCTCCTCAAATATTCCCACACATCGGCTCTAAGCCTCTCCGCCACTCGTCGCTCAATTAAAGCCGCATAAATCCATCCAGTGGATCGTCCTCAATTCAACCCGTCAGCCGCTTGAGCTTATGCCAATAGGCGCGCTCTGAAAGCGCCGCTGATGAGTTAAGGACAAACACAATTTCATTCGGAGCGCACACAATGGTGCTCCCCGCTTGCATACGCCTAATCCCATTGTCAGCCGCTCCACCCCCCTCCCTCCTGTCCGCCGACCAGCCTGCACTCGGTATAACAATCGGAGCGGATGATAAATAATCAAGCTCATATCTCGATGATCATTGATAAAGGCCAGCGAGCTTCGCTTTAAATGCATTTCCATTGGGTGTCGTCAGACTAGGCTAATCTATTCAAATTCCCTCTTCCCCCCTCCCTCTCCCCCCTCCATCGGACACCGCGTTGTCACCTAATCTAGGTCACAGACTAAATCCACACGCATAACAGCTCAACTAATGAGACGCGCATCCATTGGACGTTATAACCGTCTATTTATCTGAAACGTGATTAATGCCGACGACGTGTCGGATGCGTGTGGTGGTCTGCGCGTCGGCGGGCAGCGGGCGGCGGTGGAAGCGATTTATTACACCCGTCGACAAATTTGAATTTCATTGGACTTTTTGTTTCGTCGACACGCTGTGTCACTGATACACCGTGCGTCGCATCGGAGAAAGGATTCCGTCGGACGCTCATTAGCTCATCTCCGGGTGGACAGATGGATTGGGTGGATTGTTTACAAGACGCAAGACGACCCCTTTGGACGCCCTTGCACAGAGTCGGTTGCTGCGCTAATGGGATGTAATGTGATTTCGATTCTGATTGACAGCCCCCCCCTTCCCTGGTCGCCGCGCAGTCGTCGATTGTTAATTGAAATCGAGACGGAGATGGTTTGGGCGTCGGACAAGACCAGATCGCACGTCGCGTTTGCATAACAAAGCCCGGCCAAACCACAGATGAGACGCACAAGATGACGATGACGAAGCTGAACGCGCACAGTCATCCCCGAGATAATTATCGGATTCCTTTGTCTGCGACGATAGATGCATGATAGATTGCTTCGTATTTGAGGGATTATTATCCCATAAGATGGATTCTTTTTTTTCTCCCTCTCCCCTCCTCCCCTCCTCCGCACCCATTGTTGGCAGCGCCTTCCTTGTTCGTTGTTCGTTGTGTTTTTGAGTTTATTGATGAATGTGAAGTGTTTGTGCTTGAATCTGAGAGAGGGTCGATTGATGGCATTCTCAACTTACAGCGGAGGGGGGAGAGCTGAGATTGAGTGGCTCATGTGGTCATGTGAAGATGTAGGGCTACTAATTGCATGGGAATGAGTTTTCTGAAATCAGCGGTGATTGCGGAAGTTGGGACGTGGAGTACCGCAAGGGTGAGGATTAGGAGGGCTGTTTAGGAATCCCTTCTGAGTGGATATCAGTGACATTTTCGAATGACAGTCAACACAGATGGCTTTTGGGAAGGCGTCGTTTCACTGCGAAAATGGCAAAATGGATGGCCACAGGAGAGGTGATTGGGTACAGTGCGTTATGACTGGCAACTAAAGGGAATTTTAAAGAGTCTGACTAAAGTCTTCGAATCTGAACCATTGAGACAATGCAACAGAGGACGGGACAGGATACGGTGGCGCACACAAATGGAGACGGACCTCAACCAACTTGGAGTGCGCAACTGGCGGCAGTTGGCGAAAGACTGCGATGGCTGGAGAGGCATGGTGGTTGAGGCCCAGGTCCACCCCGGACTGTAGCGCCACAAGAAGAAGAAGAAGAAGAAGAAGAAGAAGAAGTAGAAGAAGAAGAAGAAGAAGAAGAAGGGGTTGCTTACGAAAAAGCTGTTCCTCCCAAAAAAGTGGAAAAATATACCACAGGGCAGGGCATTAGGGACTATACCTTACAAATTGTGTTCATTGTGAACTTTCGTTGATAGCCTCCTCTGGTGTCCTTAAAACCAATGTGTAGCTATTGAGGCTTCCTTCACCAGGGTAGCCAAAGGAGTCCTTCCATAGGCAATAGCTTGTCAATCACAGAGGAGGTGAAAAACGGTTTCAACCTCTTGCTTGTCCCTGGAGCACCTGCAGAAACTATTTTGGAGAATTTTGAGCCTCGAGAGATGTACGCCAATAGCGCAGAGGTCTGTTGTTATCCGTAGATGGTTCGTAGAGGCGCCTCGTCTCAGCTGACGAAACCGATTCTGATTGATCTCTGGTTCAATCGTCAGACAAGCGGGGGTCTTAGTCCATCCTTTGTTTTGTTCCCTTAATGTGCGCCCATCAGCTTCGTAACTCTGCCGAATTCCACTCTTTTCTGGCGCCGAGGTGGCCCCTGAGACCGAGGTTGCACCTAAGGCCGAGGTGGCACCTGAGGCCGAGGTGGTACCTGAGGGCTAGGTGGCAGCTGATGCCGAGGTGGCCCCTGAGGCTGAGGTGGCCCCTGAGGCCGAGGTGGCCCCTGAGGCCAAGGTGGCCCCTGAGGCCGAGGTGGCATCTGAGGCGGAGGTGGCCGCTGAGGCCAAGGTGGCACCTGAGGCCGAGGCGACACTTGTGAGATGTGCTTGAATGAGAGTTGCAGCCTTCAAGGGATTTGCTTGCAGCCTGATAGTCGGACTAGACATTGCCTTGTTCGTCAGTGGCTCTTTGATTTGCCCTACTCGCTGAAGGACGCTACAGGTTGATTGAAGAGGCTAAGAAGAAGAAAAGCCCCCACTCCATCGTTCAACTTACAAGTTGGATCCTTCAGGAATGTGCGTACAGAGTGCCACTTCGACCTTTCTGGTATGAAGGTTCAGAATTCTTTCTCAAGGAAAATCTAGAGCAGGCTAAGATCGTCATTTCGTGAGAGAAAGTTTAACTGTCTTCGAATACTGGAGTGACCATATCCTTGCTCTGACCATGAGTCGAAGGATGTGAGCGCGATTCGACAGTCATTTCCTTTCCAAGAAGATGCAATGAAGGAAGGAATGGGAGCTCATCTTGTGCGGCAGAGGAGGTACTTCTCAGGGCCTCGCGTATGTGTATGCGTGAGTAGCTTGTGGTATGGACTTTGATCTAGGGCTGTCCACCAGAATACGGCTGCACCTCTGTGTGCTCGCATTCAATCGAATTCCCGCGGGACCAAGGTTGTAGAAGCTGTTTGGATGCATTCTTGAACGGTTTCGGTTTCTATTCCAGCTCAAGGGACACTCGCAACACGAGTAGGTGCTCCTGGTCCCTTGTGATCTGCATTGCCACTCTGTGTGAGTTTCAAAAGAATCATTTCATCCGATCCATCTGTGCTCACAATCGAATGAAGAGACAATCAAATTAAAACGAAAAATTGAATTATTTAAAATTATCCACCCCCCAAGACTGTGCAGACCATCAGTCAGCTCAACCCAACCTAATCAATCTCTCAGAGTCATGTTTAATTCCCTTTAACTTACAAATCCCCATCCACTCAGCTTACCACCACTTTCCAGTCCATTTCCTTTGCCAGCAGCCCCTCACGCCGCCGAAAATCATCACTGGCTGACTTTTGATTTTAAATTATTCAAATCATCCTCGTTTCCGAAATGACTGTCCTCTCTTCAATTTCAAGCTTCAATATGCAGGGATATTATTTTTCACCTCCGCAGGGTTCGCGCTACAGTCCAAACTTTTTCAGAAGCAATTTGTTTAATTTGCCCTCGCCCCGGCCGCACTCCTCCTAATCGAAACGTTAAGGACACTTTATAAATTGGAAGACGACACACCAACTCTGGCCCCCTGACCGGCCACAACAACAAGTTATCTAAGCAACCAAGCGAAGCGACTTTTAACTCTCAATAAACATTCAACGAATTTAAGGGCAAACACGAATGCACGCTCTCCCAGCACATCGCCCCTGATACGCGTCCGCCGCGTCGTCTAATTTTGCCTTAATTCTTCTCAAGCACGAAACCTTCCTTCCTTCCTTCCGTCGTCTTCGTAGATTGTCTCCTACGCCATGTTCGCTCGTGAATGAACGTGTATCCTTAAGGGAGACACCGTGTAGCGAGGTGGACACAGAGAGTGGATCCAACCAATTGACCCAGAAAACACCAGGCAAGCAATCCTATTCCTCAAGACTACTGCACTATTGACCTTTATTCGGTGGGTGGGGGCCCTCGTTCCTGTCATCAGTTGATGTCCTGCTCAGCTCAGTGTCGTCAGTGAGCAAAACTTTGTCTTGTTGACAGGCGAATATTTTTTTTTTTTGCTTTGCTTTGCCTCTTCTTTCGCGGCTTAATTCTTCACGGTCCTGCCGAGGGTCGGTCCTCTCGTCATTCCCCCCTCTCCCGAGGGCTTCTTGCACTGCCACTACTGCCCGGTTGGTGTCTTGTACTTATGCAAAGGGCTACTTAGCGTTTATGTACAAAGAACTTTCTAGGGATAATTAAATAAAGTCCTTGACAAAAGGCGACGATGATAGGACACGCCAAGCGACACACCGACCGAGACGCACATCGCCCCATCCGCGCACACGGTGAGCTGCGAAGCGAAGGGGAAGATCGATAAAGGATGGCACTGAGCAGCAACACAACAACACAGGGACACATAACAAATTTCTGTTTCGTCGTTCTCCAGCTCCTTCACGGAGGTCCAGCATTTTGATGCCTGGTTAAACATTTAATTTTTAATTAGACAGCTGCTTGGCGGAAAAAAATGTGCCAGAGGTGGACTATGAGGAGGGGTGGGGGGGATGATTCTTCTGCCGGCCGGAACTTAAGTGTTTCTTCAGCATCTTCAGCGGAGAAGGTTGGCTTTTGCTTCAACAGTTTTGTGCGGCGCGGAAAGTTTTTCAATTCATTTTTCTCCATTTTCTCGTGCTGCCTCGCAACGAAGTTGCCTCTACGTTCTGAGGTTGAGTTGAATTTTTTGGCCAGGGATTGTAAAGTATTCTCAGCGCCATCTAGGGGCGACAGCGGTGGCGGGGAGTGAGACGAAAGTTAGGTTGTTCGCTGATAATGAATGGATCAGAGGAAGTTTAGCGGAATAAAAAGTTTTCTTTTTCTCCCTCGTACCGATTTAAGAGCCTTGATATAGATATACAGAGGGAGGGGAGGGGTGTCCTGCTAAACCAAGCATAAAGATTCACCAGTCTTGGCCGGAAAAAATGAGAATTTAAGTTGGTTGGATCGCAGTTCTTCGTCCTTGTATTCTTTGTTTTAGGATTTGGTTTCGAATTCATCAAATGGCGCCCAACCGTGGTTCGTCATTTTTTCTTGGTTGGAGGATGCATCTGAAATAACTTTTTGATTCGGTGTTGGGACCAAGTTTGTGAAGGAGAAATGGAAGTAGGCCAAATTTTTCAGTCACGTTCGATATTTTCCGAGTGGCGCCCAACGGTGGTTCATCATTATTCCTTAATTAAAACATTCATCTGGACTAATTTTTTGAGGCGCTGAGTGCGTGAAGAAAAGATGGAAGAAGGTCGAATTCGGCAGTCACTTTCGAAATTTTTTTCAATTGGCGCCCAACCGTGATCCATCATATTTTTTACGACCTCCAGCTTCAGTTCGACGTTCAGTCAAATCTTTGATTGACAAATAATAGACAGAAGAGCAACTTTGTGAAAATGGGACCAAAGTCTGGTTCGACATCTCTCAAATGGCGCCTAAGCGTAGTTCAGTATGCTTCCAAAAGTGTCCATTCTAAATTCCAAGCTGACTCTGTAACGACATTTCGAGGCACTGCCTGCAGTCAAGCCATATGTGATGAGAGGCGGTAACATTTTGGAAACTGTCTGCATATTATTGAAGTGGCGCCCAAACCTTGTTCAAGTGTGGCGGGTCTTACCTATGACCGACTTTCTGAGTCGCTCTGCCTGTAGTCAGACAATAGGAGATGAAAGATGATCAAATCTTCCAGACCCTATATTTAATAAAAATGGCGCCCGATCCTTGTTCAACGTTTTGCACGTGTCATTCATTCATGGCCCGGTTCTAACTATACACCAACTATTTGAGGCACTGGCTGTAGTCAGAAGAAACGGGTCGAAAGGCGTTCAAATTTTGAAGATTGTCTCTACATTATTGAAGTGGCGCCCAATGGTTGTTCAACATTTTGCGGCAAATGTGGAGAGGCCCTTACTTTACATCAACTTTCTGAGGCACTGCCTGCAGGCAGAAAATAAGCGACGAAAAGCGTTGAAAGTTTGCTGACTGTTTAGAAATTCCTTAAGTGGCGCCCAAACGTTGGTCAACATTTAACAAGTGGCATCCAATCGTTGTTGGACACTGACTCTGCACTTCAAACCTCAACTGCATTTGGATTTTGACTTTGCATTCAGCGTGTTTGTGTTGCTGCCGGTAATGAAACTATAGACGACGAGAGGTGGTCTCTCTCAACATCATTGCAATGGCGCCCAATCATTGGTCAAACTTTTTCATATGCCGTCCAATCGTGGCTCAGTGATAACTCTGGTTCAATTTTCTGAAGCACTGGCTGTAGCCAGTCAATAGGCGACGAATGGCGGTCAAATTTTGCAGCTTTCTCCAAAACATTGAATTGGCGCCCAACAGCGGCTCGATATGTTCTTAAAATTTACAAATTTCAGATGAAAATATGACAAGTGACAAGTTTTTTCATGCAACCGCCCCGATATCTCCTTCAACGGAGCAGATAACAGCCCGTCCTCACATCAAAAAAAAGTACTGGACCCCTGCAACTAGTGCCACTCCCATCACACAGCCCCTGCCCCTTCAAATTTCCCACCAAAAAAAAACTAAACTCATTAATCTATGCCTTCTTCAGCGTCGCAGTCCTGCGCTGCTGACGGAAAATCCATTTATCAGTCTCACGCAGTCCCATGCAGTCTCCCGCCAGTGCAGCCGCCATTAGGGCAGGCCACAAAACATCCATTACCCACATCATTCGTTATCGCGCTCAACGAATCTCTATCTCTCCCGCATTTGACTTTTATCACGCATATCCCTACCGTCTGGGATAATTATTAAAAAAAAAACACGGCTCCGCTCCACACACATCCATTTCCATTACACGTCTAGCCAATCTGTCTCCGAATGTCCTTTTTCAAAATGAATGCATTCGCCGAGTCGCGCCCGGCCGTGACTTCTTGTGCGCGCTGTTTGGCCCAGCAGCGCTATCGCGCTCCATCAGCGAACACAGATGGAGAGCGAAATGCGACTCACTGCCAGATGCTATCTCACAGAGCCAGAGCGAGAGAGATGTTTTCCCGAAAAAAAAAATCCCGGGAAACAGAAGACAAAAGCGGTTCACGGAACGACAGAAAGTAATTAAAAGCATGTTCATGAGGTCAGATGACACCGCCCGATACCGCCCTTGAAATGGGTTAAGGTTGTCTCGACGCGCCTCTCGCACACAGCATCGCCGTGATATATCATCCGATCGGCCAGACACGGCCACGGAAAGGACCTGCTCTCCGGCTGTGTCTGTCATGCTGCTAAGAGAGCGAGAGCAAAGGTCTCAGTCCCCACGGGCAGCCCGCGTTGGGGTTCGCATGCATTCCGTGGGTCGGTTTTATTGTGTCACGCAGGCACACAATCACCGGTGTGGCGTTATCGCGTGCCTGTATCGACTTTAACACGATAACACTTATAAGCCTCCCCGGGCGCTGGGTATGTGAGGTGCGCTGCGAGCAGGCAAGCGAACGTGCCCTGTCACGGGTCTGCATCACGATGCATCTTAAAATAGAACCGCGCTGCCGCAAGTGCATGCAATTAACGCTGAGTGCGCTGCGAAAGGACCTCTCTGCTGCTTAACGACGAAATTATTGTGAAATATTCCGCTTCAGCCGAATCGGTCTTGTTGACGGGGACAACATGAAGACGCGACGAGTGACGACGCGGCGATATGGTGCAAGCGATGCGATAACGCATGCAAGGAGGAAATGTTAAGTCGTCGAGGCATGGAAATTGGCTTTTGAAGCACGTCTTGAGCGCGCTACAACGGCGTGGAGGGGCGAAATTAATTCATTTCTTAATCACTTCGCTTGAATTGAGAGGACTTTTGACGAAGGCTGTTGGGCGGTGGTGGGTGGGGCGGGGTCTTTTATGTGAACTCTCTGAGAGGGGGTGAGGTTGGGCTGTAAATGGGGTAAGTATGCGATGATGAGGGGTGGGCTGAGTGGGCGATTGCTCTTTTGAATGAATTTGGGAAAGGATGCTGGTTCAGTTGGAGAAAGTGTCAACTTGGGGTGCATCCACTCTAAGTTTCGGTTTTTTCCCCGACTCCACCTCACGCCGGTTGCTTACAGCACTCTGAGGGTTCTAATTGCCCGAGGGGTCCGATGTAAACGAACCCTACAGAAAAAAACTGAAAAAATTTCGAAATATGTCAAAAAGACGATTTCTGAAGGCTCCGTGCTGGCAGTAGTCCCCTCATCTTGAAATTTGAAAGCAAAAAAGAGGCAAAGGACCAAATTTGAGGAAGACCGTGGGCGATGGGAGCAGCAGTTGGTAGCCTAAGTTGGCCGTGGACGTGGAATCTTCTTCAAGAGACCGGTTACTGGGGCTGCCAGCTTAAATAGTTCCAGGGACATGTTTCTGCTGTTTTCTAGCGCCTGCGTCTTTAGCCAGGCTCAGCACCCCCTAGCTGGCGTACTTTATACGTTCCCCAAGTAAAAGCCCAGCATTCCCCTAGGCACGTCACTGTCTCCTTGGATCCAATCGATTGCTCCCCAATGTAGGAAGCTCAGGAATTCGATTCTCTTTCGACGTGCATGGCGTAGGAAAGGTGCGTTGTCTTCGTGTTCGCCTTCGTCAAATCTGTTCTGCATTTAGACGTGGAATTGACCCAAAAACTGGCCACAAAAGACGCTTGTGATCATTTTGGCCTTTTCGGCGATGAGCCAGTCATCACCTTCTGGAGACGGTGTAGTCCACGGTTTCAACTCCTTCCTTGTCTCTGTGATTCCATTTTTCGCCGACGATCACGAAAGTGTGCCGAAAATCCGAGAGCCCTTAGGCTACAGTGAAGTGATCTCATGGCTGGGCTTCTTGTCTGTTGTGAGCATCATGCCGACAGTCCCCTGATGCACAGAATTTCAAACAGGATCTGAACCTTGAAGTTGCTTAAGATTTTCTGGCCCATCTTCAACCGGCAGTCTATGCACTTTGGTTGGCATTTTCGAGGCAACTTGTCGTCGCTCACCAAAACCCGACGTGCAGCCGGAATCAATTTTCAGGGGGTTGTCCTGAGACAAGTAAGGAGTCCGCGTTCAGCGGAATCTGGAGCTGAGCACTGGATGGAGGAGGAGCTTGAAATCTGAAATCTCCAATCACGAGTCACGTCGTCTCAAAATTCCAAAATAGCAGAGCTTTGCAACAATTTTCCCCCTCTCCCGGAATACGGCGGCCTTCACCTAGCTATCCAAAATAATGGTCTTCGCCTGGTTTGGTTTACGTTCGTCGGGTGAATGGTCTCTGGTCTGGACTCATGTTTTGTCGGTGGCCACGAAATAATGCAAGAACGGCGTCAAAAGGTGCTTTGAAGTAGTGCTTGTTGTTCCAAGTGAGCAAACGCTGCACACATCACGCAGACAGCTTCCTCGTGGCCAATATTTCCCCCGTTGTCCTTAGAGATGCCGACGCTCTTAGCTATCTGATGTTTTGACCACGAGTCTGTTTTGGCTTCAAGCACGCTTGGGCTTGGAGTCTGTTTCGGCTTCGTTTCTGTTTTGGCTTCGGGTCTGTTTTTGGCTTCCAGTCTGTTTCGCCTTCAGATCTATTTGGGCTTCAAGTCAGTTTCGGCTTCAAGTCTGTTTTGGCTTCAAGTCAGTTTCGGATTCGAGTCTGTTTGGGCTTCAAGTCTGTTTTGGCTTCGAGTCTGTTTCGGCTTCAAGTCAGTTTCGGCTTCAAGTCAGTTTCGGATTCGAGTCTGTTTGGGCTTCAAGTCAGTTTCGGCTTCAAGTCTGTTTTGGCTTCAAGTCAGTTTCGGCTTCGAGTCTGTTTCGGCTTCAAGTCAGTTTCGGCTTCAAGTCAGTTTCGGATTCGAGTCTGTTTGGGCTTCAAGTCTGTTTTCGCTTCAAGTCAGTTTCGGATTCGAGTCTGTTTGGGCTTCAAGTCTGTTTTGGCTTCGAGTCTGTTTCGGCTTCAAGTCAGTTTCGGCTTCAAGTCAGTTTCGGATTCGAGTCTGTTTGGGCTTCAAGTCAGTTTCGGCTTCAAGTCTGTTTTGGCTTCAAGTCAGTTTCGGCTTCGAGTCTGTTTCGGCTTCAAGTCAGTTTCGGCTTCAAGTCAGTTTCGGATTCGAGTCTGTTTGGGCTTCAAGTCAGTTTCGGCTTCAAGTCAGTTTTGGCTTCGAGTCTGTTTCGGCTTTGAGTCTAATTCGGCTTCAAGTCAGTTTCGGCTTCAAGTCAGTTTCGGATTCGAGTCTATTTCGGCTTCGAGTCCGTTTGGGCTTCGGCTCAGTTTCGGCTTCAAGTCTATTTCGGCTTCGAGTCTGTTTTGGCTTCAAGTCTGTTTCGACTTCAAGTCAGTTTCGGCTTCAAGACAGTATTGGCTTCGGGTCTGTTTCGGCTTTGAGTCTGTTTCGGCTTCGAGTCTGTTTCGGCTCTGAGTCTGCTTTGGCTTCCAGTCTGTTTCGGCTTCAAGTCCGTTTCGGCTTCGTTTCTGTTTTGGCTTCGGGTCTATTTTGGGCTTCAAGTCAGTTTAGACTTCGATTCAGTTTCGGCTTCCAATCTGTTATGGCTTCGAGTTTGTTTCAGCTTCTGGTTTGCTTCGGCTCCAAGTCTGCTTTGAGTCTGCCTTGGCTACGGGTCTGTTGCTTGTGCAAGTTTGTTTCACTATCGTGCAGTCAGGCTCTTCGCACTGCCCTCGTCTTGAACCTTAAAATGTACGTGGTAGCCATAGTCGTGAATTGTCGTTAAAATTTGACTGCAGCCACGTATGCCTACGTGATGCTGAGTTCTTCAAAATAACCATCATTCCCCAGCACACCAGCTGAACAAGTTCCCTTCTACTCCACACGACAGCTTAACGCGCCTAAGACTCCTGAGAGTCTCCCCTTCTCCGGCTACAAGAAGTAATCAATTCGGTAATGGAGCAGATCATCTCCAGCCAGGCCCCCGTCGCCCTCCACTTAAATCCCAGAACTCTGATCCCCCATTGCAGACCATTAATCCGGGTAACCGTGAAAAATCATTAAACCGGCCACATGAGCCCCCCCGATTCGCGCACAGATGGACCTTAATCCCCAGATAAAATATAATTCCGGTGGAAAAGTAAATTATTTCGCCCGCCGAAAACCATTACCATTAAACCGAACCCGCTACCGCATTCCACACACGCCGCAAAGCTGAATTGATGACGGGACACCCGGTTGCCGGCCAACGGGTGGAACCAATAAAACTTTATCTCATTGTGCCCGCGACGCAATCAGCTAGGCGACTGGCGAGAGAGCCTCGATGACGGTGTCATGCTGCGCCAAATGCACTTAAACCCAACTACAGTCGACTTGAAGCCACGTTCGGCGTGTTTCCACTTCCACGCGCGTCTGTTCGGAAATCTGGAAAGTGCATGCATAATCCGGGTCACAAATTATTAGCGCTTTCGCGGCGAGCGCTAGATGCAGCGCGCCTTAATTTAAATCCTTTTCCCACACCACTATCTGCGTACTTTGTGCCACTTTAGTAATCAGCTTGCATGTGGGGTTATCGGTTTGTTTACGCCACAGACTGCAAGCACACGGGCGCACTTTCTTAGATGCCTGTGGGGTCTTGAGACTGTTCTCGGTCGTAAAAGTGCCTGAATGCGACAAACACACACTCTCCGGCTGCAGCGCGCGGACGAGTGGATGGCGGCGGCGATGATGCTGCTGGCGGCAGATGTGGGGTCAGCCAGCATGCAGGTTGCTGTGAGTTTCGTGACTCGAATCACACTTTGCTCAGATGCCGTCGTTCTCATGTGCCACTTAGTTAAACAAATTTTCGCCACCAACACCGCCACCACCATCGCGACAGCGGCCTGCGTTGAGACGGAACCCTTTGCCAGGGACTTGGGCTGTTCGCATTGTTTGGCATTTTGATTCTGTCCCCGGGGGTGCGGATTCAGTTTTTTATTCACCCTCCCCGCAGCGGAAGACGAAGACGTCGGCCGCGTCGTGGTGTGAGTGCATGCGGGCGCTTATGCTTCCGATGGTCGAGCGTATCATGTTCTGGGTCGTCGTACATTAAATCATAACCGGGGACTGTGCACTTTGTGTTTTGTTGAAAGTGACAGGGCAGACAGGGTGAAGGCGATGGCAGTGCTCTTCTGATTTATTTGAGAAGCAAACCACTCACTCTGGCGACGGGCGACGAAGCGGAACGATTATGATGAGTGTCGCGTCGGTGGGGTGCAATTGAGTGGCTATCGGCTGTGGAATGTGAGACATGACAAGGGTTCTGGCAATTGTTGGATGCAATGCAGGCTTCAGAAATTGACACTGACGTCTGTCAACTGAAGGAGCAGTTTTTGTTTTTTTGGAATCTCTGGAGACATTGGTTTGTGAGGAGATGGGATGATTGACTTAGAGCCAGCTACGAGTGGGGGTACCTACGGGGCGGTTAAGCGAAACTTTTGATCTCAAGACCTGCCCAAGTCCTTCTGTCTTCTGTTCAAATTAGAGAAATGTTCGCCTTGATTCATCCTCTAAACTCGAACCAGCTTGCATGTGGACATTGAGGGGGCGGCTGGATAACACTGGCCAGCATGCGTTCACAGAATCCACCGGAGACGCAGGGCTTAGGAGAGCCTGCTAAGCAGTGGGTCAGGACCATGTGGGAAAGGCGCTCTATCACCGCCTCCTCGGGAGGAGTGTCAGCTTTACTTTGTAGAAGAGGGCTGTTCACAAGGGGGAGCTCCCTCTGTTCTTGGAGGTCTTCAAAGTTCTTGTTACATCGCCGTAGGAGTTCCGGAGTTCTGATGACCCGAAAATCTCAAAAGAAAAATTTGAAAAATGGTTTCCTGCTGAAGGATTATCAGCTAATGCCACGAGGAAGCCACAAAACAACCTCAAACCCGCCGCAATTCCGTGAAATTACATGCCTAGGGATCATCCTAGACAAGCTTTTGAACTGGAATGTACATGTCAAGTCGACCACAGAGCTATGTGGCCCAATAGGAGGGTCTTAGGCAGAACTTGGGGTTCCTCACAACAACGGGGGCATTGCTTGTACACCATCTTGGCCGACAGGTGACGAGCAAACACGGTCACAAACAAATTTGCAAAACCTGCAGCAAGAAGCCGGTCTTGGCACATCTTGAGTGTAAGAAACTAGTGTTGGGGTAACATCCCTTTCCATCTAAATAGGATTGACAACTGCAAGCCAAGCTATAAAGTTGCAGGTCACTCGCCTCAAAGTTCTTAACCCAAGCCCTATCGCATCGCACAGTACTGGTCATCTTGGCTAAACAGGGATGCTTCAGTTAGCTGTTTGACGTTGAAATTTTGGATCGAACTGAATGGTGATCCCCTCTAAGTGCAAGCTGTCCAGTCCGAGCAGAGACAGATCAAAAATATCGAAGGTACAGCTGAAGCTGGGGTCAAACCCTACGGAAAGCCATGTCATCGAGACATGGCCGCTCCAAGGATAGCCAAGCAGCACTTAAATCTTAAAATTCCAATCAAATAGTTGCCACAGTCTTTAATTCCTTGCCAAAGGCAATGAAGTGAACCTTGACAGGTCCTTGGACACAAGGGGATTGTAGGCAACGACAAAGTATATGAGGTGTGTTGCAAACTGCTTTCATATGTTCTGAATCATTTTGTAGGGTGAACTGGACGACGAGTGTAACCCCTGCCTGATAGAACGGTCCAATTGAAGAGGTCTAGCGTAATCCATATGTCCTGATCCTAGTGGAAAATCAAACGCCTTGAGAGAGTAAGCATAAGAAAGCTGAGAGGCTCTCTCGTGTTCGGCATTGACTTGTAGGTAAGTGCGTCTGGTGCCCTATTCCCATGTGGACTGTAGTGCCACTCAATTATTGTCAAGAGGCTCTCTCAGTGGGTCTGAAAGACGACAATAGCAAAATGAAGCCGTGTCACGAGGAAACCTGTCATCTGGAGGATGATTAAACTTTCTTGCACACTCCCTGTAAGTATCGAACTCTCAATTGGCTAACAAAATGCATCTTCTTTGAAGAGACACACCCTGCAGTTGTCAGTTCTATTCCCACTTACAAGGACTCAATAATAATAATTGCGTGGCACTACAGCCCACAAGGGACCAGGGCCGAGCTTCTACAACAACTACTCGTGTTGTGCGTGCTACTGTTCCCCCACGAGTAGAAGGGGCCTACAGTCTTTTGCCGACTCCGAACAGCGAGATTTGTGAAGCTTTTCATAGACAATTGATACTCTCTGAGTGTTGTCAGCAACTCGAAAGAGGTGGTGCCGTGGAAAAATGCAAGGACTTACTTGCTTTTATTAAGGAAGCAGTTCGCCTTTAACTCCAGCCCCTCTGACACAAGATGTACCTAGGTCGCGGTGACTTGTCTTTTCGATGGGCCTTGCCCTTACGGTGCGGTTCGAGAGAAAAAAAAAGTAGGATGAGCTTTGGTGACAATCTTGCAAACGTTGTGTTTCTTTCTTAAAAATACTTACCAATCTAAACTTATCCGGTCTTAGGACATGCGGGCCGTAGAAGATCATGTGCCAACTGTCAGTCTTCTACTTCATCTTGTGTCGCTATAGTCAGGGGTGGACGTGGGCCTCAACCAACATGCCTCTCCAGCCAGCATGATCCTTTGCCAGCTGCCGCCAGTTGCGCACTCCAAGTTTGTTGAGGTCCTTCTCCACTTCTGTTATTGCGTTGTCCCAATCGCTCAGATTCGAAGACTTTTCGGGCCGGAGCAGTGATGTCCATACGTCCTACATGGCCTAGCCATCTGAAGAGTTGTGTCCGAAGACGCTTGAATGAGCGCATGTGGCTGTACAGCCCATGGAGTTCGTTGTAGAATCCTCTGCTCCAGACGCCATCAACGCAGACAGGACCAAAAATCGCACGCAGAACTTTTCTCTCAAAAATACTTAAGGCTTCCTCATCCTCCTTCAGTAACTTCCAGGTTTCCACGCGGTAAAGGAGGACGGGGATGATCAAGCTGTTGTACGAAGCCAGTTCGAGAGAAGGCTCTTTCACTCACTTGTCTCTTGAGCCCAAAGAAGCAGCGATTGGCAAAAGTTATTCGTTGTCTCTATTTGCCGCAGAGCCAAGGCAGATGAAGTCCTTGACTACCTCGAAGTTTCTGCTGACTAGTGCAACGGTCTGTCCAAGACTCCAGTGTTGAGTGCCCCTCCAGGATGACTCCATACCCTTCCTCTTGCCCAAAGTCATTTCAGCCGCTTCCGCTTCAATGCCAGCAAGCGCCTCATTGATGGCTCGCTGTGTTTGTCCAATCATCGGCACTGTCATCAGCGTAAGCTAGCAGTTGAATGGACTTTTGGAAGATCGTGCCTCTGGGGTTGACTTGTGAGTTACGCACGATCTTCTCAAGGATGATGTTAGAGAAGTCACATGACAGTGCGTCGCCTTGAAGAAAGCCTTTTTTGATATTGAAGGTCTCGATGAGTTCGTGTCCAACCTTGACGGAACAGCGAGAGTTTTCCATCGTCATGCTACACAATCTGTAGGAGTTCGGTAGGAATGTCAACACTAGACATGGCTCCGTCTACCTCGTCTCTATGCATGCTGTCATATGAGGCCTTAAAATCGACGAATAGGTGGTGCGAGTCTATTTGCAGGATGTGCCGCAGTGTGAAGATTTGGTTGATAGTGGAGTTCCCTGGCCCGGAACCCCACTGATAGGGGCCTACCAGGTTGTAAACGAATGGTTTCATGCGTTCACACAATATGGTAAAGAGGATCTTGTACGCGATGTTAAGGAGACTAATCCCTCGATAGTTGGCGCA
This sequence comes from Eristalinus sepulchralis, assembly GCA_944738645.1. Classification (NCBI taxonomy): domain Eukaryota; kingdom Metazoa; phylum Arthropoda; class Insecta; order Diptera; family Syrphidae; genus Eristalinus; species Eristalinus sepulchralis. The sequence goes on from OX122883.1 coordinate 67,471,486, forward strand.
GTCGACGGCAAGCTTTTCTTTGCGTTTATTTCGGTACTCTCTAAAATATAGATGTGGCTAGACTTATCATAAATATTTTCCCATTAGCCTTATTTCTTGCTTAGCGTTTAAACTTGCCTCCAAGTGCTTCTAGGCCGTCTCGAACTGGGTGTCCCTCGAGGATTGAAAGTTAAGATCTCATGCGCTACATTCTTCCTGTCCATCCTAAGTGAATGCTCTTGTCAATCGCCTTCACGCCGTGTGATGACGCTTTTGACCTCCTTCGGTTCAGTAATGCTTCAGATCCTTAACTTAACAACAATACTCTCAAAACGCGTCTTGTTCATCAACTTTATTATTGTAACTTCATGTAATTTGACACCTTCTTTGAGTGGCACTGTAGTCTGAGGAGGACTTGGGTCTCAACCAGCAAGCCTCTTCCGCACGATCTCGTAGTCAGCGGTCTCCAATTTCTCACCACAAGTTGGTTAAAGTCCTTGTCCCCTCTTGTGCACATGAGGATGTCCTCCCTTGCGTTGTCACAATACCTCGGTTTGATAGAATCTTCGGGTTGGAAGTGTGTTTTACATCTTAAGCGTTGTGTTCTTAGACTTCTTCGCCTAGGCCGCTGCAACTCTACGGTCTATAGAGTTCATCGTCGTTTAGATGTCATAAACCCAAAGACCCTCTTTCTAGGGTCTGCGCCATAGAGCCGGACGATGAAGATGATCGTATTGTAGAAAGCTTTGTCTTTCTAGAGATTCTTTCTTTTTAAGCCGGGGAATGAGACTGATATTCATGGCCATGTTAATGAAGTCCTTTACTATCTCAATCTGTTTGCCGCCCATTGTATCACCCTGTCCGAGGCGTTGATTCTGTTTAAAAAAGCTACAGGAAGGCACCAAATTTTGCGCCTTATGCTGCCCAATTGCAGATGGATCGATCAAGAATGGCGCCCAACCGTGACTTCAAAGCATCGATGCTGGGCAACCTTCCTTGATGACAGCAAATGCTCGGTTTTGCTCATTATTGCCAGCAAACATCTCACTGATGACTTGTTGCTGTTCAAGCACGTCTATGATGTCCATGTGAACCAGCACCTAAACGGTCTTTCGAATTTCGTGCCTCTGGCGTTGGCTTGTGAGTTTAGAACGATCTTCGCCAGGTTCATGTCGGGAATCTTACATGACAGTAAGGTCTTGTCTAAAACCTTTTTTCTCATTGAAAGGCTCGAAGAGTTCTTAACCAACCTTGACGGAGCAGCGAAAGTTCCCCATTGTCATCCAACACAATCTGACGAGTTTGATGGGAATACAAAAATGAGACATGTGCACAGTATACCTAGTCCCTATGCACGTTGTCGTGTGGGGCCTTAAAGTCTCAAAATTTGCAGTGGGTGTCGATTGGAAATTCTTGGGTCTTGCCAGGGTATGCAGGAGTGTAAATTCGTTTGTCTATGATGGACACACCTGACGTGAAGCCACACTGCTTAGGATGTATCAGATGGGTCACGAATAGTTTCAGGCGTCAGAGAAGATCTTGTACCCCATGTTAAAGAGGTCTTCCTTCTTCTAAGGGGCGACATACTTACTTCCAACTACATCTTGCCTCTAACCACCTCATCTCCAGCCGCCTCAAGGAGTTCTGCGAATGGCCTATCAGCTCTAGGTCTTCATTCGAGACGATATACTTTCTCCCAACCATATCTTACAGATGAGCGGGCCTGCATGCCCCTAACCAGCTCACCTCCAGCCGCCTTAAGGAGTTTTGCGGATGGCCCATCAGCTCCAGTTGCCTTATTCGACTTTGGTCCCTATATTGCCATCCAGGTAGCTCAAAGGCTGAGGAGGAACAGTCAGTGCACAGCGAATCAGGAAAACTCCCTTCCTTCTCGATAGTTGGCCCGATAGTTGGCCCATTTCTAAGAGTGTCCTTTCTGTGAACGATTTGACACCGTTAAATTTTCTTCTGTAAGTTTGGAGGTCTCTGGATGAGTAAAAACGGACTTTACTCAATTCATGGTCAAGGTACCGCCCGAAATGCAGGCAAAATTTGTTAAGAGTTATCTCAAAAGAATCGTGTGCTGGGAATCCTTTCAAGGCAGTCATTTGAAGGGAACAGTTATGCACAATAAATGGCAAGGTCTAGGCTCTATAAGGAATCTAAATTTTCATCACAGATGTGTCGCTGTATGTGTTTTCTTGGGCCCTACTTTCGAAACAAAACATGAATTTCCCGATATGTGGTCCCCTGTAGTACCTGACAATATTATAGCTAAAGCGCAAGATGACTTCTTAAGCTTCAGAAAGTTCAAAACAAGCACTTGCCTTCCTTCAAGCAAAACTTTCCGAAAACCCTCAGAAATCTTCCATAAAATTGATCTCGAAACCCTCTCTGAATCCAACAAGTCTCAATTTCTTCCTCTCCCATCTCACAACTTTGCGTTAACAGCTGCAGCTGAACTGCGTGCAACCGCCTGGACCCTACACAGTTTCCCGAAACATCATCTCGAATTCCCCACCACCCTCAGAGTGCACTGAAACTGAAATTAACTCGCATCCGTCTGTGAGTTCAACAAGTTCCCTCGTCATCCTTCAATTTTGTATCGTTTCCCAGGGCACCTCTCCGCCACTTATCGAAAATCTCATATTTCACGAGTGGAAACCATAAACGCGCACATCTCGCACCCACGCACACTGGCAGTCGCTCATTAATAGTTCGGCTGAAAGACAAAAACAACGCGACAAAGAACGCGTACAAAATCCTGATGTTATCCTCCTCCTCGCCGCGAACCACTGTGTCAAGTGGCAGTTGTAGTTCCGTCGGCTCTCGGCCCGATTTTTCTTCTTCAACTTATCTCCCATGGAGCACTTGAGCAAACACCCGCTGCACGACCGGAGTCCTGATAAACACCCCGAAAGAAGAAGGCGATGCGAAGGACGAGTGGAGGAGGAATGAGTTGAAGCAGAATTGAATTGCTACACCCCGGTCCGTGCGTCGTCCTGCGTCCTCCTCCTTGTCGCCCGGGGCTACGGAAACACAATCACCGTCATCTTTGGCAGGGGATGGGACGACGCGGCACGGTGAAGGCATGTATCTCAAGCCTCTGCTATCCCCGGCACTCATCGCTGCCACTAAACGGGGGTGAATAAATAACCCCGGTCCGGGTGAGGCACAAAAGACCGTCACCTCCCTCACGAGGGAGATGAATGTCGACTCAAAGTGCATCCGAAGGAGGCGCACCGTGGTGCTCTCTAAAAGCACCAAGACACCGTGTCGCCTTCGTTCAGCATCGTCGTCGTCGTGTCGGTCGCTGTGGTGAAGTGCGGCAATCGACCAGCACACGGCTGCTGCTGAGCTGAAATAAAAGGTGAAGTGGACCTGGCAAACAGAAACACAAGGTGGAGGGTATCTCTCCGCCAGCATCTCCAGACACGACATGGTGGTGGTGCGCACATATTTGACTTTCCTTTACTTTCTTTTGTTTGTCTTGGGGGGTGGCGGGAGGGGGTGCGGAGAGTGAGTATCTACATAATGCATGTGCTCATGTGAGTTAAGGATGCGCTGCCGCTAAGGAGCTGTAGATACAACGACAACGTCGGCAACGTGGATGAGATACAAACAAAATATCTGGTGACATATTGCCTCCTAGGAAGTTGTCACGTTGAAATTTCGCATCCTCTGGGGGTTGTTAACCGTTCGCAACCCCCACACTCCACATCCCACGCCCCGGTGGCTGTTAACTTATTTTTAATTTACGGTGTCTCATTCGTTGGGCTTCCGGCCGAACATCTCCAAGTTCACGCCCCTCCCCTCTGCCCCTCCGCCACGCACATCAATCATTGCCGGTGGCCATGGTGGTGGTGGTGGCATGGAGAGGGCGTCATCGCCAGGATAACCAGCCGGATACATCGATAGGCATTTATTAACACTTGTCGTACAACAAAATGGGCGGTCGGCCGGGTATCGATTCGAACGCAAGATGAATGGCCCTGGATTTGGGGAGCGATGTGATACACTGCCATTTTTGTATTCAAATCTCTGCGCCGCCCGAGGGGGCTGTGTGCAAGGGTTGGCAGCGAGGAAGGCCAACGGGAGAGCTGTGTGTTGGTTTTTAATTAAAATGTAAAATTAATCCTGGAGGACAATGGGCCGGGATTAAGTGCATGAAAGTAACAAGCTGTCATAATAATGGAGGGCGAACGGATTTCCGTGGGCTTGACAATGGGATTTAGAAACCATCCGAAGCCGGCCGGCTAAACCCCTTTTGTTGTGCGATGACGACGACGACGTCGTGGGGTCTATGACAGAGGCTTTGTGGGGATAATTTGCGTCGTTTGGCTGTGGGACTCTGAGATTTTCCCTCCAAAGGCGCTGCGTGTCCACTTGTCAAGGTCGATGTGTCACCTCTGAGGGCGCACGCAGTAAACACGTCAATTAATCATGAAATTCAAAAGAAATCCAAGGACACCATCCAACCACCAGCACTACTCCACACGCATTCCCCCTTATCGCCGCTTTTGTCCGCTTGTCGCAACCGCCGGGACACCGGGAAACGTATCTTTTCACGTCAATTGCCAGCAATTCATTATCGATTCAAATGAATACATTGCCCGCTCATTGATTGAGCTGATTAATGTGGCATGAACCGAACAAATTGGCCGAGGCGGCGGCGGCGGCGGCAGTCGGCGTCGGTGTGTCTTGCTCCCGGAATAATTAAGCAGAAAAGAAAAATCACGTTGGGCGAGGTTGGGTCACTTCCTGCGATTGGCTGCGTTTGAATGGAGCCGCACCGCAGGTTGAGGGAATGGCTGACGTGCGGGAGAGACGCCTACAAGCAGCTGAAGCTGGAGTGAATGAGGTTGGAGGTTACTTTCTTTTTCTCGTTTTGATTTTATGGATTTTTTTTTTGAGGTTGTGATGCGGAGGGAGGGGGGTTCATGGTCGGAGTTGATAAGATACGGTGAGTGCGACTGAGATAAGGAGGAGAGAGTGTGAAGAGCTTGGGACAGCAAGCAAAGAAGATCGTCGAACGGGAACATTTGCATAAGAGAGCGCGAACGGTGAAATGCTGCTCATTTGTCATTTTGTGAAGAGAGGGCTTGTTGAGAGAAAGATGAAGAGGGAGGAAAAGTGGACAACAGTCATCATCATCGTCGCAAGGGACTTCCAGGGCACTTGATCCTCTGCCATCGTCTCTAACCCATCAGGAGCTGTTTCCAAGGCTATGAACTTGATTCAACCACCTCGCCCTAGGTAACAAACGAGGTGTAGAAAGTAAGCCTCACGAATGGACAGAATACTCACAAGTTTCTTGGACATGGCTCTCAAAACTCTGGACCTCAATGTAAATTTGGGCCCAAGGAGTCCATTGATGTGGTCTCCGTGGCATAGTGGGTAAGTGCTTCGAACCACACGCAGAAGGTCTTGGTTCGATTCCCGGGAGGGACAAATCGCATTTTTTCACGGCACCACCTCTTTCGAATTGCTGACAACACTCAGAGAGTCTCAATTGTCAGTGAGTACCTTCTCAAATCTCGACGTTCGGAGTCGGCAAAAAACTGTAGGTCCCTTCCACTCGAGAGCACAAGCACGCACAACATTCGTAGTTGTTGTAGAAGCTAGACCATGGTTCCTTGGGGCTGTAGTGCCACTCAATTATTACTATTAGGGTCTATTGATCGGGTGATCCAGTAAGCCGACATTCGTTCCATTTTTTCAGCTCCGAGATAACTTACTCAGGCCATCCGAACGTGAGCTAATCTCTCTCTTCTGTACTCTCTGTTTCTGTCTCTCTCTCTCTCTCTCTCTCTCTCTCTCTCTCAAGACGGTTATTTCCATAACCATTGGACATTCATGTTGATCCACGATTGGGCGCCATTTGAAAGACGCTTCATGAAATCGAAAAACTTTGCCCAACATCTGCACTATTTTGCACAGCAAGCCTACTTTAAATGTAGTAGGTGCCTCAGAAAATTGATATAGATCTGAAATTTAATCAAATTGAGAGTCATTCCATGATTGTTCATCCAGTGTTGGGCGCCACTTGAGGGACGTATTAACAAACTTCACAACTTTCGACTCCGTCTGTCGCTTTTCAACACATGTACGTTTTTCATTCTTATGTCAGGATCAAAGACAGGTGATGTAGCGTCAGCATTGAGCCACGGTTGGGCGCCCTTCCATGATTGATTTTCCAAACTTTCGAAAGACATGTAACAAGGCTTCTAAATAACAGCCTTGTGTAGCTCTGGAACACACTTACGCTGTTCTATCTTAAGTCAGAACTAGCTGAAATGTCAGCATTGAGCCACGGTTGGGCGTCACTCCATTCTTCCAAATTTTCAAAAAAATTACAACAAAACTTTCGAATGGCCCCCTTCAGTCGTTCTGGGACAAAATTACGCTGTTCCGTCTTGCTTCAGAACTAGAACCAGAACCACGGTTGGGCGCCATTCCATGATTGTTCTTCCAAACCTTCGAAAGACTTATAACAAGGCGTCCAAAAGGCAGCCTTTTGGCGCTTATCTTCAAACTCACGCTATTCTGTTCGTTTTCTAAATCCACCGTTGGGCGCCATTTTGCAGATAAACAGAACTTCGCAGACTTTGTCCCTCCTAATCTCACACACACTAAACTGCTTCATGCCAGTGACAAGGAACGACCATTTTTATGTCGTCAAGATGCTTCTTTCACTTTGACCACCCGTTCGCTCTTCAAATTGAAATTTTGCCTTAAATCCCTACCCACAGGGTCAAACATTTCATCTCCGTGCAACATTTGTCGAAACACCCTCCAGCCCCCAAAGCCGACGGCTGCCTTTGATGAACCGAGCCACTCATCATCAGCCCAGCAACCGCAGACGATGCACCACCCCACTGGATGAGAGCGGGAGAAGGTGTCGCGAAATTATCCAAATTGGAATTCCCCATTGTTTCACTTTCATCTCGGTGCAGCCGCCCGCTCCACGATGAATACGTTAACTCCCAGGGCTCGGCAATAATTGAAAACTCTAAATATTCATGGCCAATCAAGGGCGTCCCCAGTCTTCGGTCCGGCTGGGACAGATGCGCTCGCTGCCGGCGTTACATGATTAATAGCTATCAATATTTGCCGCCCCACCCCATCGGTGGCCGCCCCCGCCGGAAAGCCCGGACGAACGGAATGACGAGGGATAAATAGATCTCGTTCATTGTTGTGCCCTTTGTCTGGCTGCGGCTGGCATCGCAATAAATTGATTTCCATTCCCATGCATCGCCCGGCACTCGACAGCATGGGGGCAGGGACGGGCGAGATGATTGTGGAATTTCAGGTGAATCAATCCTCGGAGAAGGATCTCTCTTCCAAAGGGACCTCCGGAAGCGTTTAATGGCTACGTTTTGTAATTGCAATTGAATACGATGTGGTGGAGGTGGTGGTGGTGCTGCTGCTGCCGGCGGTGTCGGATGGCGTTGGTTCACGTGATGCAGGTGAGAGAGTGTCATGGCCGACCCTGTTGCGAGGATAAGTGGGGCTCGGTAAAGCAATTTCGATTTTCAATTTCGTCGACGGAGGTGGGAGGCGTGTAAGTATTCGGAAATTAATTAGGCTCAGCGTGGTCCTCAAAGAGACAGTCTCTGCGTCTGCTGCTACTTCTGTGGTTGACGCATTTCCTGAAGGTGGGTGGAACGTTGCTGACAAAGACCTCATCGTTTCGGTTTGTTGTGATGTGCAGTCAAACGAATTTGAGCCGATCCGGCTGAGTTGGAAGTGTCAACTCACGGAGAGCTCTTATTCGGGTGAATGATGATGAAATGTTGTCAGTGACTCAGCCAACGCAAAGGGGGGACGCCGAGGGCAGTGTTGCAATTTCCGTAGTCAGCGGGGAACATGATAGGACAGAAGGGATTACTGACTCAGAGCTTGTGTCGTGAGTTGCGTTGATCTAAGCTTAGCTTGCACTATTCTGAATAGACGTTCCGCCCGATCTTTGAACAGAACTCATCTCCGTCGCAAGTCAATTCGAGTCTAAGCCGGGCTCTCGGATGGCAGTCGAAGCTTGGCTTCAATTGAAGAGAGAGGATGCAAATTTAGCAGTCTTAACCAAACCCTGATGTCGACTTAAGATAGGACTGCATGTGAGATCAAATGTAAGTCCTATTTATTTTTAAGACCGACTTAAAGCTTGACTTTGATCCCAGACTACAGAGGGATCACGTGCAACATCCTCCCCTCAGTGTGAACTTCTGAAATCTTTCGTGGGTGATCTGATTTGTTCCAAGCCATTAAAGTCCACGATAGATCAGATTTTCAAAATTTGGTAGATCCTGGAGAAGACGAAGAAAGTGAAGATCGACAACAAACACCGAATAGTCGATTTCAAGGCCTCATATGACAGGCGGCGCAGGGATGAGTTGTACGATGCCACGTCTACTATTGGCACCCCCCTTTTTATTACTTCTTGTATCCCATTACGGGTCCTGTGGGGCCTCTTCCTACTTCTTCGCGCATTCGTGTGCGGTTTCTGGCAATCGTCGGGACTCCTCCTCTGTTTTACCATCTCCTTCAGGTTCTTCTGCCGTCTTCTGGGTTAGTGGGTGGTGGCACTGTCCTCTCGCTGCCCTATCTTGGTCGTTAATAAACTCACCGAGACCTTCAATGTCAGAAAAGTTCAAGACAAGGCCATGCGCTGGTATGTCCTGTCAGTTAAGGGCTTAGAGAAGATGACGCGCTGCTGTCTGACTTTTACAAAATCCTTCTTGAGAAGATCGTGCGAAACTCACAAGTCAATGCCAGGCGTAGGATCTTTCAAAAGTTCATTCAGCTGCTGGCCCACACGTATGACATTGACGTGGTTTAACGAACACAAAGGGTCGTCAGTAAGGTGTTTGCTGACATTGATACCAAGTCAGAGAGGACGTATATCATCGAAGCCTCCGTGCCATGGTTGGGCGCCATTCATGATCGCTCATCAACAATTTGGCGCCATGCGGGGGACGTACAAAGAAATTTCCAATCCTTGGCCCTCTTCTGTCGCTTCCTCAAGACAGCATCAACGCCTCGGACAGGGTATCACGATGGGTAGCAAACAATTTGAGAAAGTTAAGGACTTCTAGCACCTGGCCTCCGTAGTTAATTGGGGCGAGAACATCAGTCTCATCCTTCGACTCAAGAAAAAAGAATCTCTTGAAAGACAAGGCTGGCTACAAGAGGTTCATCATGCCTGTCTAGCTCTATGGCGGAGACGTTAGGAAACGCGGATGAGTTCTCCGTGCGCCTTTGGGTCTTTTTTGCATTTCTGGCATTTAGAAGACGAGATTCAACAGAGGTACCTATAGTGACGTTCATTGTCACTTGGACATGTAGAGTGCCTTCAAATTCCAATCATGGCGACGGCGCAAAAGAGGGCATCCTCATCTAGGATAAGAGTGGAAGAGAACCTCAAACGACTTAAATTGCCAAATTGGGTGGCAGCTAAGCAGAGACTGTGCTGGCTGGAGAGGCTTGCTGGTTGAGGCCCTGATCCTTCCAGACTGTAGTGCAGGCCTTTAGAAGAAGACTCAAGGTGGTTGGACTTGGAGTTCCTGCTCGGTGAGCGTGCTTCTGCTTTTTTCCTTCTTTGCATCAGTCTCGGCTTAGGATTTTTTGATCAAATCTTTGGATGCCTTAAACATGGTTAAGGCGAGGTGTACAAAGCCGAGCAGATTTGATACAAGCTTCAATAAAATCCGGCTTACAAGGAGGCTCAAGCGTACTTTAAGGTCACTCTCTGCTTCAAATGTCTTGTTTTCTAACCTGCAACAGCTGCAGTTCAAGATAGGCTTGGCCTAGATTTTCAAGCAGACATGATTCTAAGTCACATTCAAAATTAGAGGGCTTACGACATTTTTGGTTGGGTTTCATCAGCTTCTAAGCCCCGGCTTAGAGCATAATTACGCGATGGGAGGAAGGATTTGAAGCTCGTCTTCACAACAAGAGAAGGAAAATCAAAAAGAATGACCTTTAAGCTTGACTTAAGTTGGCGGAAATACCCAAGCTAAGGCTTAACGAGGTTTGGGTTGAACTGAGCTGAGTTTTGAAGAAGCGTTGAGGTCTTCTAAGAGTATGTGAGCCTCTCTGCCACCTCTTTGCAGTTTTCGCAAGTTCGGTGATGAGCAGGGGACAATGTCTAGCATCCGTCTGAGGGTTTGGTTCGTGGTCTCCATCTTAGACTAGTGAGAGACCTTATCCTCGAACCAAGGACCTTACTTCACATCCAGTCGCCTTCAGTCTCCCCCTTAAATCGTTCCTGAGTTTGTGAAAAAAAACCGAACGTGACGTTTTCTTAGCCTTTTGGGTGAAATTCGTGTCATTAGGAGGGGCTTGAGCTCCCCAAAAATTCTATTTTTCGAGGCCGACGTGATTAATTTAGATCGAATAGGCCCGTAGCCCCACTTTCTATTCACCTCGTCTTCGAACAAACACACAAATCACTGCTAAGCACTCTTAATTCTTGTTGGCCCCCACGAGGGGATTCATCGATCAAATATACCTCCACGCCCCCCACCCCTCGCATCGTCGACCGTCGGCATTTTCATTCACAGCGCTGCTCCGAAAAAAGAACAAAACAAAAAAAAATCCTATAATCCGACAACTGATGCACGAGCAGGATGTGACTCACTTTCCGACACTCACACACACGCTGCTGGCTGACAGAAAAAGAACAGTCCCTAGTGTGTCGTGACTTTATTTTAAATTTCCCCACCCGCTGTCCGATGAAATTGGGGATCGGCTTAATGTGCGACGCACTGCATCCGATTAAGAAATGAATATTCTTCGGCGTTCCGTTTGTTTGATTTGGCTGCGATACGGATGCGATTTGCATGCGAATGTCAGTCACGTCTCGTATCTTAATTGTGCTCTCGGTTATGATCGGCGACCTTCGTCAGGCTGTCAGTGTCAGTGTGGCCATCATTGGGGGCAGTGGCTGGCGGTCAGAAGTGATGTTTCCTGAAGTCATTTGTATCGCATTGAGTGGCTTAGCGGGTGATTTAACGAATTCCAGATGAATCGATAAGCGATCGACGTCTGAGTGCGCTTCAGGGCTGAGATGGAGTTGGCGGTTAAGCCGGCCTCTGGCGGGGAACACTTCAAAGGGAAACACCGATGATGGAGGGTTTGGAAATCGAATTGACGCGGCGATTAGCGCGGAGGAATGTGAATTAGAAAAAAGAATCGCGGGACTGAGGGGTCACCATTAAGCTCACTTTCGGAGGTTTGTTTTTTTTTCAATTTTGAAACTCGTTCCATAGGAATGCTTCTACCGACTTGATGTCAGCAATGTGCCTCGGTGCCCCCGCTTCCTCCGTTCTTCTATAGAGTCAGCCCGCGCTGTGACCTGAGTTCGATCTGACTTGAAGGTGCTCGCAGTCCCGTGTGCGACGCGAATTAGGCGAATCCCTTTAATTGGGAATTTAGATCCCTTGAAGGTTGCTCGTTCTACGAACTGCACCTTAAGTCTAAGACAACCTCTAAATCCATGGCTTAACCGACATTTTTTTCTTTTCTTTTCAGGTATGTACAACTTGGTCTCCGGTATGTCTCCGCCAGTCCTCCTCAGTCCAACCTGTGTTGGTCATGGGTGAGTAGAAACAGTGGCAGAACTTTTGGACTCGATTTGGAGTCCTCTTTCAAGGAAAAGACTTGCATGCTGAGACAGAATCCAATTGGGAGACTTGTGAGAAAGCAAAAGTCTAGGGTGGACCAGGAAGTGTCTCTCCAAACCATGTATCCAGTCTAAAATTCGGGGCGCTTGACAGATTCCCTTAAACAGACTAAGGATCAAAGCAAAAATTGAAAGTCTTCACTTTGGTTGGACTCTTCTGATGCTCTCTCCAGGTTGGCTGAGGGTGTCTCTTGTCAAATTTACACCCTCTTAACATCTTCGTTCCCGCTGTCTCTCCGACAGTTTGCTGTGTGCATCCCGCGACCCCCCCGCGTGTACGTAAGACAAGACTGTCTTCAGCGTTCCTCCGAAGTCCAGGTGGAGGGGTCCTTGTCTCGTTTTCAACTGAAATCCTTTGCTTCCTTCGGACATATAAGTTTCGCAAAGGATTTCAACTACGGGCACTGAGAGCTAATTCTTCCTTCCTCAGATTCGGAGATTCAGATTCGGGCCGGATTAGTGGTGTCCATACGCTCTACATGGCCTAGCCATCTTAAGCGTTGTATCCGAAGACACGTGTCGCTGTACAGCCCCTAGACTTCGTCATTGGATCTGCTCCTCCAGATGCCATCAAGGCAAACAGGACCAAAAATCGCACGCAGACCTTTTCTCTCAAAAGGGACTTCCTCATCCTCCTTTAGTAACGTCCAGGTTTCCACGCCGTAAAGGAGGACTGGGATGATCAAGCTGTTGCACAAAGCCCGTTCAGTCCTTCAAGAGTGGGTTCTTCTACTCAATTGCCTCTTGAGCCCTCAGAAGCAGCGATTTACAAGAGTGACTCAGAGATTGAGTTCGTTACTGACTGACAGCTAATTCCCAATTTGACATCTTGTATGAACCACCTTCTCGAAACGAAGTGCGTCGCTTGAGGGACCTAAGTAGTGAGTTTTTTTTTAGAGAAGCGCTGGCCCTAATGATGCATCCACCGCGACAGCTCAAAGCAGGTTTCTGCAAAAAGTTCCTGAGACTGGTGTGCAAGTGGACAACATTTATGATCCCCGTCGTGGAACTGTGGGCAGAGAGGAGAATGTGGCAGCTGTTGGCGATAGTGTGACATCGCTCTCAGCTGAAACTGAAGGTAGTGAAGGAGTATCCGTCTTAGAACAGTAGGGCCCACTCAGCAACTAAAGACGCGTGACTATCAGCGTCAGAACAGCTTGAATTGGACAGCGATTTTGGACACAAAATCACCCCCTCTGACGAGGAATATTTTCATCTAGGGGGCTACAAGCAAAATTGACACTTTTGGAACCCGAAAGTTATTCTCGAGAAGTCCATGTCACCACAGAGAGTGGCAGTTTGATGGAAGGGGTTAAGGGTGACACAGCTTCCAGCCATGTTGCCTGTTCTTTTCTCACTGGATGACGCGCCATTCCACAGAGTCTATGTCACACAGGCCATGCTACACATTCTAAGCTACAATTGATGTTTTACACAGTGAACTCCTAAATCGCCTTATCAGCCATCTTGGCGATGTCAGCTGGCCACATCGGAGCTGCAATTGCAACCTCCTGGATTTTGTCTTTGTAAGAAATCGCGAGAGGCCGATGTTTTGCCAGCAATCTGATTCAAGGACTTAAGGCCACCATCATCCAAGGTACAGCCCGAAGGCTTCAAGAAGATCTTGGAAAGCAGTTAGAGTAAGCGACTGTGGGATGAGCCAGAGGAGCCATTTGCAGGAAGTGGTGTTACACAAAAAAGGGGAAAAAAAAACACCTTAGAGCTCCCTCTCTCTCCCTCCCTATCTCTTTCTCCATCTCTCTCCCTCCCTCCCACTCTATTGAGCTTTGTTTCAGCCTAAGATTTCTTCCCAATGTGACACCAAGCCAATTGCCGCCGTCTGACAAAGCTACACGGCGCGGTCCCATGACGAGGTGCCTTCAAAATATTTTCGGTATCGACATGAGGGCCTACCACCTGACTGACTCGAACTGCACCCAATTTCAGACAGCTACAGTCTCCAAACCGTTCATGACAGTGAGCTCAAATTTTGACACATGACAGATAATTTTATTGATGGCCAGCCTTTCAAATGATTTGCGTCTCCGTTGTGTTGAAGTCCCATGAACTTGGATGAGAATTCAAACGCCATATTTGACTGGAAAACCACAAGTAGCTATCGTTGGAGCCCTCCAGCACCTCAACGTGAACAAATTTTTTGTGTTTCGAACCATAGCTCGTCACCGTGATACCGGGGGTGTCGAAAAACCCAATGGAGGTGCTCATAGTAAGACAGCAACATCGGGAGACGTGGTCCGGAAAGGGAAGGCACGACTTCAGAGAAACCCTCGTCGAAGTGGAGGAAAAATGACTCGTGGGTCCAACATAACATTTGAACGGATGCAACACATACTGAAGACTGAGCTAAGGCTCAAGCCATTGAAGTATCGAAAAAGCACACGATCTAGATTGGAAGAGGCTTAGAGTCGAAGGAGCGAAGGACTTGCTACGCTTGGTGAGTTACCAAATTTGATCTTTTTTCCGCTGAGTCGCCATTTGTGTTCGGGCAATGTGTCAACAAACCAAATGACCGAATTCTCATGCCAGAGAGGTCCTTCGGGAATTTTGACGGCCACCAGAAAGCGGGCGTCAGCAGGCTGCTTAGTGATCTCTGCCATCATTCCCGTCTTCATTCAGGGATGTCCACGTTCATGCTTCTCGACTACGTTAGGGGTCTAATCTGGACAAGGAGTAAGCGGACAGTCTGGGCGGGCTTCATCTTCAAAGCTCTTCCTTCTTCTTCCCCTCTCTCTATCTCTCTCTATCTCTTTCTATCTCTCTCTATCTATCTTTCTCTCTCCCTCTCTCGCTCTCTCTCGCTCTCTCTCTGTCCGTCAATACAACGGCGGCCACTTGACCACTTCTCCACAGTTGACTACGAATGAGCGTGACCACGGTAGACACTCAGAACCTCTTCATGAATATTTTCTTGACGCTTTCCTAGTTGCGCATAGCACACGGTCCAGGGAAAAGCAAAGCCTGGCCTGTTGAACCTCTTTCCTCATCCCGACTCCTCCCAAAATCTCCAAAAGTCTCATTCAGTTGGATGTGCCATTCAGGATGCCCATTCATCTCCTTTTTACCGATTTTGTCCTCGAAACTCCAAAAATGATTGAGATCCCCCTTCAAAGTCGAATGTCAACCGCTACCAGATTGACCACCAATCCATGTCTTATCTCAACAGCCTCTAAAACTCCTCCAAACGAACCACGTTCCCAAGGCACCTGCCTTGATGGAGATCACACTCATCGCGTCACAAATTGTTATTACCCCCAGATGCATATCCCATTTGCAGAGACACCTCGAATCGCCACCTCGAATCTCCACTGTGGACGATCCCTGAGATGGTGTTCCATAAATTCTTCTCAATTAAGACACAGCTCACACCCCCTTATCCCGGTCGCGACATCTTTATACGCGGACAGACGCAATGATGTCCCCGCTCTGAACGATAAAAATCTGCCACCGACCCACACCCGGTGCCGGGGAAGAGGTGATTCAACGTCCGCCACAACAAAACCACTTAACTGGGCGGACAATCCCGGCGGTACTTGCTCCGAATCGGATTACAGTTTACAGATCCAGATTCGTTCACCGCTGCCACCGCTGTCGGCCGCTGCAACACCTCCGAACTGCCCATAGATTACGATAATTGCTCGGTTTCGCAGCACTAGCCCACGGGAGTGTGTGTGCGCCGCGCACGAATGTGTATCGATTTCTAGACGAATTTGGAGCTGCATCCACTAGTTCGTTGGTTGGTTGGTGTGTGCGTGTGTGTGTGCACCGCAGACAGTTTTACGATTTGAAAGTACACGCGGTAGTGTGGCGTGTCCGACGGTCTGGCAATAAAGTCACGGATGTTATTTTTTTCTGTGGAGGGGGTCGGCGCGGGGGTGGAGGGGGTCGGCGCGGGGGTGGAGGGATTTTCGACTAATAGCGCTTATGAATCATTTTGGCGCGACGATTTGTATGAATTTTCGAACGCACCGATGGTGGGTGGAATTTATGACCCACTCCCACCGGGGAGTTTGCATTCCGTGGGGCGATGTGCCCCCCTCTCCCCCCGGGAATTCATCGATTTCTGATGGGCACTTGTAATGGGCGTGGAATTGCAATCGAATTACCTTCGCACCAAAGTCAAGGTGAGCGGTGGCGACGACGACGACGGCAGACAGCTGTGTGCGGTCGCATAAATCTAAGCGATCACTTTCCATATGAACACCTCCTTAGGCGACGGGAACGCTTATCCTCGCGCGAACTCTGTAAATCCAAGTGAATGCCAGTTCGAGTGGAAAACGAGAAACGTAATGAATACTCGTGTGGAAAATATGCAAATACGCTGGGAGCATGAGGGTGGGGGGGGGGGGGGGGGGAGGGATGTCACCCATCATCTGGGCCATTAAGTTTTTTTCTTCTCTCCCTCTCTCGCTCTTCCCATTTTGAACGAATATTTTTGACTCACTGTCATCGATGAGATGTGTGGTGGTGAGGAGAAGGGGTGGGGGAGGGGTGGATGTAGAGTGAGTGGGACACAGAGTCTCTCTCTCTCTCAAGTATGGTGTGGGTGATAAGGAAAATTGAATTTCACTTCAATTTGATGGACGTCGTCGCGTATTTCATTTGCGGTCACCACCTTTCAGCTTCACGTCTCTCATTTGCCGTCGATGCGGAGTTTTTGTTTTCTTTAAGGACGTTGGGCGGTAACTCTGACGCTCTGCGGTGAAATCACGATTACATCCAAGCAGCGCACACAATGGAAAAGTAATTTGCGGCAAAAAGTCGCTCGTTCGGTTTACGATCGAAAACGCACGACACAGTGGTGGGCGGCTGGTGACCCCTCCTCCCCCCCTCCTCTCCATCGATTGGGATCTTGGTGTAGTTTTAGGTTTAGTGCTAGGGATGGCTTGCTTGATGGATCATTGAGTTTCATGGTGGAAAGGGGGGAGGAGGAGGAGGAGGAGAAGAAGGGTGGGGGCCTATGTTGAAAATTTGTTTCGAGGTTTCTTTTATGGTCAGCGGAGTGTTGTTGCGAGGGCTGCTTGATTTTTATTGACTGCATGTGGCTCTGATGGAGCGTGAATAGTGCGAGCACATGCGTTCGACTTGTACGGCAGTCGATCGTAAAAGTGAGTGCTGTGCGCTGTGGTTGGGTCGGGGGTGGTGAAGGCAAAAGTGAAATAGGAGCTATCGCTAAAATTCACGCTGGTTGTTTGGGTTTTACGAGTCCATTTTGAACAGTGGACACGGTCGTTGCGATAGGCAGAGGGGGAAGTTGGAGGTGTGAACGAACAGGGAATTGGCGGAAACTTGAGTTGCGACTGATGACACGATGAGGGTCCCAGGTTCGATTTCTGGACATCCTGGAGCATCTGGCAAACTTTTCACGGCTTCACCGCTTTTGAGTGGCGTACGGGACTCACCCCTGAGCTCCAGTGGCAGTCGAAACATTGCCATAAGCTCTGGACATGTCAAAGTCGGGGTGTTTCTGTTCCAGTTTGAGACGGTTGGGGGCCCTAGGTGCCCGCTTGGCCTGGGCAACTATCTCCTGGTCATCTTGAAACCGACAAATCACGCAAATCGACAAATGGTTGGCTTCCTCTAAGAAGCGCAAGGCTTTATCCGACTAGTCAAATGGAGGGATTCAGTTTGATCAACTTCTAGGCGACAAGGCATGGCTTCCTTCGACTCGTCCAATGGAGGGTTCCCTTTGATCAACTTCCGGCCGACAGCGCATGACTTCCTTCGAGTCGTCAAATTGTTAGCTTTCTTGTGATTTTGTTTTCCTCAGACCTCCGCCAGCTTGCTTAGCATGGCTGGCATGGCTTTGAGCTCTTCAAACTGTACGTTCGTTGGAGCCCCGTCCTCGTAACCATCGATGCAACGCCTGAGATCCCGAATTCTGGGGTTCATTAAAAATCCTCGCTACTAAAGCCCTGCTGCGGACAAATCTAAGCGATCACTTTCCAAATGAACACCTCCTTAGGCGACGGGAACGCTTATCCTCGCGCGAACTCTGTAACTCCTAAAGTCAATTTAGGAACGCACCTCAATGCTTCCTCATCACCATCGGTGCGACGCCTGAGATCCTGGATCCTGGGGCTTATCAACAATCCTCGCTACTAAAGCCCTGTTACGGACAAAGTCAATTTAGGAACGCACCCCAATGCTTCCTCATCACTATCGGTGTGACGCCTGAGATCCTGGATCATGGGGTTCATCAACAATCCTCTCCACCCAAACCCTGTTGTGAACAGACTCCATTCAGGAATACAGGAGTCGTGGTCAACGACATATTTGCAACGTAGGCATGGTCTTCCATGCTGTCGCCTGTCGGTTCGAAGAAGATGAGCTCCTCTCTCTAAGGTGTCCGGCCCACCTGAGTCCGGCGAGCTTAGTCCTTGTCATAACAGCCGCTTCGAGGTAGACCCTCCGTGGCTGTAGTGTCTCTGGAAACGTTGTTCCTCACATACGGAGCCGATGAGTCTCGGAACCTTGCCAACACATTGTCGGATAGTCAAGCTAGCCCGTCTATACATGAGTTCTGGCATGCGAGGAAGGGCGTGTCCGGAGACGCTACAGTCATGAACAGTCTACCTCGAAGCTGACGTTGTGCTTCGTCTTGTAGAGCCAAAGGTACGATGTTATGGTGAGACGTCTTGCTCTGACGACTCCTGAGAGCTTGGGACTTCTTGATCTGAGGTTCCTTGAGAGGCTCTGTTGAATTTGAGCAGCCGCTTGCAGATTTCTTCTTCCGTCTTCTGAGTGCTTAAGGATTGCCGTCTCTCAAACTCATGCTCCCCCACCATGATCCTTTGAACAACTGTTGCAGACAGTGCCAAGTCTTTGCTTCTCTGCTGTGCCTTAGCAGGTTTCTGCCGCCCGCTTGATCCTGGTGAAGGATTCGTTGCCATCGATGATGTCGATGTCGATATCTGACTGGACGTGGGAACGACGACTCGACGTGAAAAGTAGGCAGGCATCAGAGACAAACGATTGGATGCGCGTCACGTTTGGTTTATTTTCAAATATTGCTGGTGATGGCTCAGTCTGCTGTTGGAGCAGCAAAACCATTCCGCCGACAGTCAGAAACCACGAAATCCAGCCCCACCTTCGCACCGCCACAGCAAACACTCAATCGAACTGTTGAACAATCAAAACGACACATCCACCTCTCAGTCACTGCACTCTTGTGACTCTAAATTAATTTTCTCTATGCCACCCACAATCACAAGACCGCCCCCCCACTCCAGTTGCTCTTCAGCGCCCACCACTCCCACACCCATAGACCGCCATCGAGCAACCAGATAACACATCTAAAAATATCGAAACAATGGGAAAAACATCTCGCAGTCTGGCGCAGCCTGCCTCCGCGTCATCCGTCACATTCGAGTCGAACGCTCGCCCGGTGACGTGTCGGGGCGCAAAAGTCACCGCTCGAGACGATAGTAAATGTTTTATCGCCTCCGTCTGTCATTTGCGGATGTGCGGTGACAGATTCGAATGTGGTCAAATATTTGACCTTTTCAAGTGTTCGCCGCAAGTGTGTGTGTGTGTGTGTTTGGCGTGCACTTCTAGTCTGCCTAAGCACATCTCATCTTTCGCCGCAGGCGAACTGAAGTAAGAGTGTTGCATTTTCCAGAGTCCGTCACGCCCTGATTTGCTTCACACTCCGCACACTCACTCAGTGAAAACGGCGTGATAGAGGGACAGAAGGGAGAGGAGAGAGGAAGAGAGAGAGGAGTTCCAAGATGTGGTTAAATATTTCCTTATCACTTGACTGACACTTGGCGGCTTTTTGTTTGACGCTCAAGAGTTATCGTCACATGTGCGGTGGGTGGACGGAAATGGAATGAATTATGCATGAGTTTGCCGGCGCGGTGACGGGGAAGGGTGGCTTTGATTTCGGGATTGGATGCATGATGAAGGGTCGTGGACGTGATGTTTGATGAAATTCAAGGGAAGGGAAGGATGGGGTCATCCATCATTTTGTTGACTACTTTTTTTTTTTGTTCGTTGAGAGGGAGGAGGGAGTTGGAGGTCCTTTATCATAGATTGCCACAATCAGCGACTCCGAGATCACTGGAGCTGCTGCTTCTTTGTTTGCACAAGTGTCTTGTATCATCCCCAGCTTCGCTGTCCACTCAGATGGTCTGAGACAAATGAATGACACTCTTGATGCCTTTGGAGTGGCGCACAAGCCAGTGAGGGGCTTGGTATGGGGTCTGTTCTTCATCTTTGACCAGTGGATGTCAATATTGACGGATGAAGTGCAAAAGTCAGTCGAATAGGAGCCTCAATCGTTTCTTATGTTCCAAGTCATCTCTGGAAAAATTGAGTGACGCTTAGTTTGCAGGCAACCACAGCTTAGCGCCTTAACTCGTGTTCTAACTTGAGTTTTAGTTCTCTCTCTCTCTCTCTAACAGACGGGACCTGCAGTTTCATTCGGCCCCTAAACTTTAATTTTGTTAGAACTCTCTGTCCATTGACAGCAACACAAGAGAGACGGAGATGAAAATGTGCGACTAACAAGCTTTATCTTGGGATTCAAAACACCTTCCCCATAGGATCGGGAAAGCACTCTTTTATTCCTTGTGCCTTAAGTCTTGTGACTCAAGAGCCTCTCGTTCTCGTCTCTCTCTCTCTCGTCTATCCTGAAGGTCCATAGAGGAGTGTTTTCTTGAGTCAATTCAGCTCCGGTCCCTGGCTACATCCAGTCTTAAGCTTGCGCTTGATCCTGGCATACAGCAGAACCTATCTAAGGTCCACATTTTGCCGCATTTTCAATAAGCTTTGGGACAGCTTCCTTCCTCATAACCAGAGTTTCAGGCTCCATGCACATGCAGGCATCCACCTCTTCGGAAGATTGTGGTCCGTGGACTGCTTCTAGTGCTAAAAATGGCTGATGGGACGATGGTGTTGAACGTTTTTTGGGGCATTTCTCGGCATGCCTACCCCACACTTCTGTCGTGGACTAGGTGTCAACCATGATAAGACGAGCCTTGAGTTCAAACTGTGCGCTGTCGACTTCACAATACCCCTGCGACCCAGTTCCTCTTTAAATGAAGAGAGCTATGAGCAAGAGCAAAAGAGCAATTCATGTCATTTCCTTTTTCAAAATGAGATCATCATCACAGATATGTCAGCCACGACTTCGTCTGAGGTGGTCATTTGGGTTTAATTTTGGGTAACTCCCTCAGGCGTAGCGCCTGGTAGCTCGCCGGAAACACAAATTTCTTCCAAACCATCAGTCGCTTTCCTAAGAATTTGAGACCAAGAAAAAATAGCCCAAAGTCGTGATACCGCAGGCCCTAGGCCATCAACTCAGTGGTCCCCAAAATTATTTGTCAACAAGTCCTACATGGCTCGTATGACTCGTAGCATCTTGTTGAAACCAGAGCTCACGGAGACAATGTGTTTAAATTTCAGGAAGCTGTTGAGAGGGACAACGAATAGATTCTGTCACCTAATCTTGCTCTAGTCTCTTCACTCCGTGCTGGATGCGGTCTAACCGGTCGAGTATCATCCTTCATATCTGAAGCTTGAGTGATGTGGACAATTGGGTGGAACTCCGGGTGGCCTTATTTGTCCAAGTCAGTTTCTGCAACTTTATCCTTACACAAAGTGCTGCCGAGGTAGCAACGCTTATTGACACCCTTAAGTGGGCTTCCGCCAAACAAGGTACCTCTCATGTCTCTCATTAGCTTCGTCGTGGTTTCGTTGACTATCAGATGCATTTCTATGTCAACAAGTCACAATGAACATTTTCCACAGAACGCTGATTCACATCACACACCTGAACACTTTGGAGACGCCTTTGTGCTGCGATTCGCTCCCTCAGAAACTTGCCAAACGATGCTGAACAAGACTGGCAAAGCAGATCGACAGATATCGCACTTGGTTTCTCAGAAAAGCCTATTGAAAATCAAACCTCACGACGAATCAACCGAAATAGTGAGAAGGAGAAGGCAATAGCTTGTACACATGACACTAGTTTGTCACTAATTCGAATGCCTACAATTTTTCTTCTTCTTCCTCTTCTTCCCCTTCTTCTTCTTTTTCTTCCCCTTCTTCCCATTCTTCTTCTTTTTCTTCTTCTTCTTCTTGCTCTTTTCCTTCAGTTGGCATTGCAGTCCAAGGTGAACTTACGTCTCAACCAACATTCCCCTCCAGATAGGACGATCTCTCGTCAGATGACTCAACTTTCGCACACCATGTTGGTTGAAGTCTTTTCCCAAAAGGGTCCACGTTAGAGATAAGAACGTCCTCTGTCGGCGGTGTCACAATGGATCGCATTCGAAGACTCGGGATGGTGTTGGTTTTGCCCAAAGGCTCTATATGGCCAAATGAGCTTAAGCGTTGTATCTGTAGAGGCGTGCCTCGGTGTGCCCCCCTCGCATGCCGCAGTGAGGTCTATTGAGCTGAGTCGATGAATCTCATCATCCTGATGCCGCAATAATCGCAAACGGGAGCCACAGCCTCACGCTTTCATCCCGAGAAGACCCTCTTCCTCCTCCGCATTTTCTAGCTTCTGCGCCATAGAGTTGGACAGGCATGATGAACCTCTTGTAGCCAGCCTTGTCTTTCAAAAGATTCTGTCTTCTTTAGCCGAAGGATGAGACTGATGTTCTCGGCCCTACTAACTACGGAGACCAGGTGCATGCAGTCCCCAACTATCTCAAACTGTTTGCCGCCCATTGTGACACCCAGTCCGAGGCTTTAATTCTGTTTTAAAAAGCGACAGGAGGGGGCCAACGTTTCTTTATACGTCCCTCCACTGGCGCCCAACTGCAGATGAACGGTCATGAATTGCGCCCAACCATGGCACTGAGACGTCGATGCTGGGCATCATTTCTTGATGAAAGCATATGTTCTGTTTTGCCCATTAATGCCAGACGCCACCTCTCACTGACGACACGTCGTGTTCGTTCAACCAAGTCGATGGCATCCGTTTTGGCAGATCGTGCCTCTGGTGTTGACTTGTGAGCCTTGCACGGTCTTCGCCAGGTTGTTGTAGGGAATTTTACGTGACAGTAAGGCGCGTTGTCTTGTCTAAGATCTTGAAGGTATCGGTGAGTTGGTTGTTGACTTGGACGGAGCAGCGAGATGCCTCCATTTGGTAGAAATGCCAAAATTCGACACGGCACTGTTAAGCTCGTCGCTATGCACACCGTCACGTGTGAACTTGAAATCAGCGAACAGGTTCTGGGAGTCAATCTCAAACGCAACTTTAATTATTTCAGTCAGACGCTTCGATTCTACGGCTTTTCGTTGAATTTCTCGTCCGCTCAGTGGGTAGATCTGACGACTGACGTGAAATGTTCCACGGCAGCTGCCAAGCTGGCGCCTCCATCCGAGCACAACTTCCTTCACCACATTCAACTCGTCGCTTACCGACTCAGCACTTTTCCACTTTTCCCCTCAACGCCCTCTTAACTGGGGTCTTCCTTCTCGTGGGTGCGTCCTAAGCAAAAACCAGGCTTCAACACCAGTTTCGATGGCTTCGTCTCCCCTTCCTTGCAGCATGAGATGCCGATTGGCACGCCGGCAGCTATAAACTACCCACAGCTTGTCTTCACTTCTGTTTTCATCGTATGAGCCGATTAGCTGCCATTTAAGGCGGCAGGCCATACATTTATTTCGTCGGCTTCCAAGTGAAGAGCAGACTTCTGGCGGAAAACTATTTGCGAGACGACCTTAAAAAATCGGTCTTACGCCTCTCAAAGTGACTCCAGGACACCGTTGTCAGGCCTACCTTAACCAAACCCGGGAATGCCTCAGCGCCAGAATTGAAACTCCGTCCAGAAGCTCTCCATAGACGACCAGAAGTGTGTTGTCATAGCATATCGATCAGAGTTCCCCCCGAAATTCACGGCAACTCCCCTTAAATTCGGTTCAGTCCCACGGCGCAGTTACACAGCGCGTACACACCTCATCACTGTTGACTTCCCCTCTCCCCCCCCCCCCCACTACCCCCTCATCTGACATCATCTGGGCCTCCGACATTAGTCTCCAGTGTGTCACAACGATACCCTTGAAGGTACTTGTCCGCCACTCCGCCGCATAATAAAAGTTTTCGATGACCTTTGTCACCAGTGCTCCGCAGCTGACAGCTACAACTCAGAGCGCCACCCCCCCACAGCCGGCACGTCATCGTCAAAGTCACATCCCGGCTGTGTGTCGTGTTAAATCCCAATTATCAAGTGTGGCAAAGGACTGCTTCTGCGAGGAGTTTACTTTCTCTTGCACGAAAGAGCGCTTTCATGTTCGAATGAAATTAAGCCAACGAACCAAACGTTGGGCTCTCTCCCCCCCCCCCCTCCACCCCTCCGGACGACGCACGGTGTGCGAGGTGGAATGGGGGAACGGCAAGGAATAATTGGCATAACTTGTTGACGGTGAAAAATTAACCGTAATTATCATCCACAAGTGTACACACATTCGTCTTTGTGTGCGAGGACATCAAACACCGTACCCCGAAGGATGACAGACACACACATTCAACTCACTCCCATTCTCGTGGGTAACTTAATTAAAATCCTAAATGAGAGAAACATGGTGTACTCGGCTTCTTTCATTTTTTCCCCCTTTTTTTCGCGCTACAAAGAGGTCCAACTATAAGTGCCCACCCACCCGTTGCCAGCCGGGCTCACATTTGTTGAGTTTCAAGAGTAGCGGCAACGGCGGCAAAGCCCATCCTTGTGCGCGCCACACCTAATGGAGTAATTTATCCACAAAAAGAGTGCAGAGGCGCAAAAAAAAAACGCGGCGGCGAAAAAAAAGGAACACACGAACGTGTAAAAAGCTCCGGGGGGCACAAGTCCCCTGGCTGCTATCCGTGCCACCACCTCGCCACCAACCACAATCTGTGGCATTTAAATTCCAGCCCAACAGGGAGGAGTGCAGAGGTGAGCTAGCGAGTACCGTCGCCGTCGACGCCACCGCTAAACAACAGACAGACAGAGAAAGAGAGAGAGAGAGAGAGTACTCTGCACCGTAGCCGCACATGTAAATATCCTTAAGTACGTAATTGTTATCCTGGGGCACGTTAACTACCATAACGTGCATATGCGAAGCCCATTATAAGTGTACTCATTTTAAATTGTTATTTATTGCGCTTAACTCATTGTGTTGCTCTTCCGCTTTGAATTCGTTTTGGGATTTACATTCCAGGCTGCCATTCCAGGACGACCGATTGCTGGGAGCTTCAGCTGGCTGGGTTTTGTTTTGTCTGTCTGTCTAGTTCGCCGGCGGGGGGGAGGGGGGAGGGGGCGGTGTTACTCTATTCCCCCTCCAACCACAGCGCATTCTTTTTTCTTTTGCGTTTTAAACAGTTTCATCCATCGCCTGTCCTTTGTTCCTTCGAGGCTTTTTCAAGTGCGGTACGTGGGTGTTTTCGACACTTATTCTCGCTCATAAATAATCCAGGATGCATGTACGGCATGATGTATGGGGCTTTGTTACGTGTGCATGACTGTGAAGGTGTGTGTGTGTGTGTGTGTGTTAACGACTTACGCGCGAGAGAAGTCTAAGAAAGCGTGTACGCCTTGCTCGCATGTCCTCCGCGGGGCATACGGTCATTATTTTCGAATTGAAGCGGACTGCACCACGAATGTTTGAGTGTGAGGAGCGTGTGCTCTGGTTTTTCGCCTAGACAATAGCCAGATTCCGATGAACTGTCAGTTTTCCGGGAGGGTGGCGGAGGCGGGGTTTGACGGAAACATGTGCGAAATTGATGAGGTGTGCACGGGGGGCGGAGGCGAACGAAATTTGCGCGCAGTTCATATCGTTTCGCCTTTGTTCGGTTCGGTTCAATTGTTCTCTGAGGTGTAGTTGTGCCGATGGGGCAGGGAGCAGCTGGTTGGATGGGTGGAGTTCATAATTCTGCTGAAATTTAAATGCCCTCCGTTCAGGGAACAACTATCATTGCCGCAAACCGAGGCTTAAACTTAATTTCTCAAGTTGGACTTACGTTTCACATGTTCTCAGAAGTGACTTAAAATAGAAATCATCCTCAAGAACATTTACAACCTCTCAAGGATGTGTTGCCTTCTCTTTTTAGTGGGTAAAGAATTTTTTTAAGCCCGGCTTACAGTGTAAAAATCCGTTATAACTGACTGTGGAGATCAGAAAACAGTCACATTGATTAAAAATGTGCACGTACAACAAACTCTAAATCTCTAAACCAGGTTTAAACCCCAAAATTTTGATATGCATTTTGAAATAGTTCACAAAAACCAAAAAAAAATCACAGAGCTCAAAAATTCCAAGCTTCTGTGCAAGATAATTTCCTAAGCCCGGCTTGAGTCTCAACCAAAGGAAAGATTTGTTCAGGGGTTAAGCTTGTGCTTATAAAACTGTCAATTTTCAAAGGGTGAGGTTGGAGAAGGCAGGTTTCACTTCAGGCACCCTTATCTTCACAGTGCAGGGTCTCCTGTCATGTGCAAAGCTCCTTTCAATTGAATGACTCTTCCTGTCGCCAGTTGTACAAACCGTCAAGCTACCTGAAAGGCTCTGGAATTTCATCCTAAGCCTAGCTTACTAACTTATAGCACTGGCAAAACATGTATCTATCCTTAACGGGCATGCTGTATCCATTCATTCAACGATCCAAGCCTAACGGGCCACAAAACTGGCCCCTGCTGGGTCTATGGACATATAAATACGGCATATAAACTCGCACAAACTGGTTCAAGCTTAAGCTCAGAAAAGAACACAGTCCTCCACTAAGCTCAGCCTGAAAACTCCTGTAACGAGTTTCGGTGAAGAATGACAGCTTCACTTAGACCATTCCTCAGCTGGTTCAAATATCGAGAAGGAAACACGAGGAAAAGTCTTCTTAAAACAAAAAAAAATTCTAAGTCAAGCTTAAAAAACCGGAGCCAAGCCTCTTGAAATTGGAACGAAGGCATCACGAGGTCAAAGAGGGCCGAAAAATATGAAGATTTCAATCATCCTAAAGATCGTCGAGGTAGTCATATACATACATAATTCAGGCAGGTAACTGAGATTTAAACCGGACTTAAAAAAATATTATCTACAGAAGCTTGGAATTTTTAGCTCTAGGGATTTTTTTGCCTTTTGTGAACTATTTCGAAGTCTTTTTCAAAATTTTGGAGTATAAGCCTGGCTTAGAGATTTAGATTTTGTTGTTAGTGCACATTTGCAATTAGTGTTACTTTTTTCTGATCTCCACGGCGATGACCACGGTATGCAGCGCATGAAACCAACTTTCACTGTTAGCTTATTCAAAAACGATGTTTTGCTTTTTGTAATCAAGCTCTCCTCGATCAGTTACCCCACTCAGTTGGAGGGTATCAAACGCGTCACACGTCCGTCAAGAACGTAGTTTGAACCATGTCAATGTGGCACGGGTCCATCCCAAGCCTGCAGCATGACAAGGTCAAGGCGCCTCAACACGAATCTTACTGAAACTAGTAAAAGATTGCTAAACGATGATTTCAAAGTTAAGCCAAGCTTAAGCCCGGACGTTATGGATCAAGCAGGGAAGGACTTAGTCCGATTCAAAAGAAATTTTCGCCTCTCTCCATAGCACCTTAAGCTGCCACTATCGCTTAAAAGATCGGGCGTAAGCCTGGCTTACGGTGCAATAATCGGACACTGTCTAATTAGTGCGGACGTAAAGGGACTAGATGAGCCAGACTTAAGCTTGAATATTATCGATCAACCAAGGAAGAGCTTATCAGGTCCTGTGGTGCGGCTTAAACGAAATTTTGGTCCCCGCCTAATCACCCTAAACTCACACTATCACTCAAAAAAACAGACTTGAGCCTGCCTTTGGGTGCAACAACCGGACACTGTTTTACTGGCGAACGCGAATAGGGAGTAGATGCTTCCGCGAATTCTTTCTTTAGCCAAGCTTAAACCTGGGTCAACTAAGAATGGGCTTACCATAACCTGTGGAGCGATTTAAACGACATTTTGGCACCCGCCTTATCACCCTAAACTGCCACTATCGCCTGAAAATTCTGAGTTAACCCTGGCTTTGGGTGCAACAACCAACAGCTGTCTAGCGAGCACACAAAGAGACTTGATGTTCCCTCTGCCACCTTCCGGGTGTTTACGTTCCTCAAAAACAGACACACTCCGTATCACGACTTTCGCTGATTTGTTGAAGTTACTCATTGTCTCCAAGTGGCTCTAAGTGGTTTAGGGTCATGCAACCGAACATGAAGTGGTAGCACTATGGTTCCGTAAAGGACTAAGTGTGTACCCCAAGTTACCTACCCACCTAACACAGCGTACACAGAGCTCAAGACAGGATTGAAGGATTTGACGGGACGATGAGGTGAAAACAGACCGATGATGCTCTAGTCCTCAAGAGCCTTCAAATCCTGTAGAACATGTTTAACCCAAGCTTTGTCCAACTGGTTTAAGACCGATGCTCGGCTTTGGAACTTTCCGCCTACATTCTTCTTAAAGCTGAAGTCTTCCTTCAGACATTTTCAAAGAGACATTGAGTCCGGGCAGGACTTCTTTCAAAGCCAGGCTTAAGAACGAGATGATTCCCATTTCAATCGACGCTAACTGCTCTTTCAGCCTTGAAAGCAATTAACAATGTCAACTTGAAGCTGTTCCTGATTTGGTTGGGATGCACCTAATGAGCCATGTCCTCAAAAAAAACTCCCTCTCCTTGCCATCGAGTCCTTTGAAGGAAAGCCAAACCCTCTTAACATCAGTGTCCTTCTCGTTCTTTGCAAAAAAAATGAATTTCCAGCATTAGCCAGGCACGCAAACACATCCTCCACATCCTCCCCTCATCATCCCCAAAGCTAATCTCGGGTATTCTGCAGAGGACCTCCATCCAGCTGGACCTGCTGCTGCTTCATTAAAACAAATCAGCCCACTCGGCTCAATCAATGAGACCGTCCGCCATCAGGCTACGTGCTCAATCAGTCCTCATTACAATCAGCCATCCCGAGAGAGACCATCATCCGCCTTGCTCTTCAAAGTTCCCAGGATGTCCCCATGCAAGCCCCGCCCACTACGCAATCAAATTCGCCATCAAATTCCATCTCAAAGCCCATCGCGCAGAAATGCCCAAAACAAAAATTATGCAAACAACGTCCTCTAAGTACTCCTAAACGGACTACGTGTCCCTTGCACAAGGACCGACCACACTTCCGCCACACTCCCCCCGCCCCCAAGAAGCAATGGCTCAATAAAGAGATTCACTCATGCGAGACATGAGAGAGAGAGACCTCATTTTCGTGCCAGCCCCAGATCCGGCACAAAAGGACATCAACGCCCAGCCCACCACCCCACCCCCTCGGCCAGCCAAGACATTTCACTTATTCTTTCCCGATAAATTGCACGCGTGGAATAAATTACTTCATTAGTGAGCGGATCGTCGACGGGAACGGTGATGATGAAGGACAAGTGCCTCTGCTGCCGCTCCTGGGTGGCTGGGAATTAAATGATTCAAAACGAAATTCGTAATTTGAATTCAACAGCGACGAGGGTAATTTAAAGGTCTCCCTTTTGACAGATCGTCCACGGTGACGTGACGGGCGTGCAGTGGGCGGAGGGATGTTTGTGTGTGCGAGACCGTGAAACACGACATTGATATCGTCCTCGATCAGACGGTCTTTGGCATACCTAATGCCCCACACCTTGTGGTCCTTTGACCGCAAAATTTTATTCAAAGCCTTCCACCGCAAGCACCACGTGCGCAACCACCCTCCCCCTCCATCCCCTTCCCCCCGCCCCATTCCAGTCACAGCGAGCAGGAAGAAAAATGTGTTCGTTGGTGTAATTAAGTTCGACAGTCTGTCGGTGGAGGGGGAGCCTGCATCACAGGTAGAGAGAGAGGAGGGCTGCCCGCACGCAACCGTGTGCGGTTACCAGAGGCGCCCGGGTGGGCTCTGAAGCCGAAAATTGTTTTCAATTAACGTGACAGATTCGCCCCCTGGATTAATTTTGTGCTTGGCTGAGGCGTTGCGGTTAGATTTGGACCGTGTTTGGTCGGCGTGTCGCCCGGTTGCGAAAAACACGAGCAAGCGGAGTGGAGCGGAATGACGACAAAAATAAATTACACGCTCAAGGATTGAAGTCAACATTCGAGACGGTCGGGGCTACGTGCGGGCATCCTCAACCGGTGAGGGTGGCACTACATTTGTTCTAATTTCGTGATGAACTCCGTGATGGGATGGCAGGAGGGTGGAGGACTGGTCGATACCTCGCAGACCCGGTCTCACTTTGAGTCGACAAAGACGGGATGTGAACGGAAACGACGAAAAAACGAGAAACACTCCTCCTCTGGCCAAAAATAACTGGTGGCTCCGCAACCAGTTCAGCACTCTGCTGTAGTGGTCGTGTGAGTTTGCTTGTTGAATGTTGCCATTCGGTTGAAGTGCTCAAAGTTTGAGGTTGAACCGACAGTTTGGTCGGTCATTAGGGAATGGAACAGGATCGAGGGGCGCCTTTGAGTGGCATTTTGGAATTGTCAGCGCTTTGCTTTGGTGTCTCTCTGCTCAATTCTGGGCAGGGTGTCGGGTTGTGGTTTCGGTGTCGTGATCGGAAAGAGGGGTAAACTCACTTTCATCCCTGGTCTTTGACAGGTTTCAAGAGGAAGTATCAGCGGGGAGGAAGCCCTTTCCTGGAGTTTGAGCTGGTCAAACTTTGGTGCTCCCTATCTCGGTTTTTATTTTATTTCAGTTCATTCTGTCTTGGGAGGTTTTTGTCAGTTTAGATTCAGTTGGGTAGGGTTTGGGCCCGCCACCGGTGAATGTCCAGCTTGATTTGATCATCCTTTTCGGATTTATTTGCTATCTCAGGGCAGGCAGCGTTGAAGTGAGGGACATCTGCTCCTCTTCCTCATCCATGCATTTGCTGCAGAAGTCTTTGTACGGTAATCCTAGTCTTGCAGCGTGTCTGCCCATTGCTCAGTGTCTTGTGAGGACTCGAAACAGGCTGCTCGAGTGATCCACGTTTGAGCATTCTTGTCTCGCTTGTAGGCACCATCTTTCACAGGCTGTGCCGATCACTCACTCTGTGATTTTGGCTTTTTTTTAGTTTCTCTTGATACCCAGACGTTTTCTACCTTAGACCCAATAATTTTTCTGCCGCTACCTCCTCTGCTTTACAGGTACCTGGAATGTCCATTCATGAACCCAGTACACTGTCAGGCTGTAGTGTCATGGCATCTCGTGAAGAGACACATGACAAGGTTTTACCAACTTTGAACTTATAACTGTCGACTCGAGTGCCAGAACTGACTGTCATCAACAGCCGTTCTGTGGCCAAACGGAGGCTGTTTTTATGTCTCAAAGACGCTACACTCACCTAAGAGTCTAGAAGACGGGCTGATATGGTCTATAGAGAGCCGCTCCTACTCCACCACGGTTCTTCCGCCCATCTGTGTAGATTTTTGTGGCGTTGTTATTGCTCTGTACTCGATTCGCCCCACTAAGGCCCTATGTACACTGGACTTGACCTGCGCTTTGATTGCGCACTGCACTGGAGCGCTCAGACTCAAAAACTGGTCCATTAATCTTCCAGGCGGTAACCTTCATTTAAGAAGAAGAAAGACCAGCAGGCGCTTCTGTGGTGCCAAAGTTTTCAGCTCCCACCACATCAGCGCCAAAACGGCCGCCACCTGACACCAGCAACGGCGGGACATTGACAGAGAAAAGTGCTCTGCAGTGTTCTTCACCTTGTCCATAGGCGCCAAAAAGGGTGCCATCACTAAGCCCAAGCAGACTTCGGTGCTCAGCGTAGGTGAATGGCCCGTTTGTACACCAACAAGTCGTCTGCACTCTTTTCTGTCTAGAGATAAGAGAAAAGCCGCGAATTTCTGGCTGAGGTTCGGTCAGCCCGCATCCTGGAGAGTCATACCATCTCTGGTTGTGCTGTTGGGACACCCAACGAATCTTTACCATGGAAGCGCGTAGTCCCAAGGTTGGTTCGGACCCTACGAATGCCTCTTCAGAACTTTGCTTAGCTAGTTCATCAGCAATGTCGTTTCCCGTGATCCCGTGATGTCCCGGGACACAGACAAGTCTTAGGGAATTCAGTCTGCCCACCAAATTAAGGGAGGACTTGCATTCCAGGACTATCTTGAAAGTGGTAAGAGGGTTGAGTAAGGCCTTAAGAACAGCTTGGCTGTCGCTCCTTCCACCTATTCTTCGCAATATTGGTAGTGGTCACTAGGCTCACAAAAGTTTCCGCCTGGAACACCGATGCGAAATTACCTAAAGAGTTGTGAAGTCTAGATCCCTCCGTCGCCTTGGACCCGTCCATGAAAATCCGATTACATCGAACTGAGGTTAATCTTGTGACTTCAGACTTGGTCAAAATCGAAACTTCCACAGTCGTTAGGAATCTAGGCTTAGAGGCTTGAAGTGGGACCGGGATACATTATGTTGACTTGCAAGATAAGCTTGGGTTTTAATCGCCATCAATCGCAGGCTTCGTTTTTTCGCTTTACCTTTGCGATTAAAGCCTGGCTTAGATCGAGGCGATTGGTACATCCCAGTGTTTGCCTCGAAACTGTGTTAATGGGACACGCTCTAAATCGAAGCTTGACTTAGAGATGTGGCTTAAGACTGTTCTGAGTACTTTGTTTTTTTAACACAGAGGATCACAGGTGCAGTTAGCTGCTCTTGGAAGTGACGCTACAGTGTGGCGTGGATCTGGTGACTAAGTCTTGAATTTTTATTAGGAATGGCCGCCTTACACACTTAGAGGGGTACCGGGCAACGCTCATCTTGCCCAGCTTCATTAAACGGGAGGGTTAAGAAGGGCCCAATGCTGAAACGAATAACCAACCAGCCAGTGTCCAGCACCATCAGCCGTTGGAAATCTATGACAGTGACTGGGAAGCCAACAAAATTCATTCACTGCAAGGACCAAGAGAAACTGGCATTCGCAAGGTGACAAGCGATTGTGAAGGTCTTAGGGACTTGACCTTTTAGGCCCCAATTTCGGAGCTGAAAGACATCCTGAGATTCAGGTTCTAAATTAAGCCATACAACATGTTCATACATATGTAGATCTTATGGGAATCGAAAACCCACAGTTATCTCTCCTTAGTGGCGCAATAAGCCCACTCTCTGATGGTTTCAGGGAAATTACTGCGTCGGCACACAATTTACCCACTTATCCATACCGCCCAAGGATCGCAGACGACATCTATGAAGGGTCTTAGTCCCTTCAGTCACCGCCATCGTTGTCAGTCGCGGTCACGGTGCTTCCACTCACCAAGACTGGATCGTGGAGAGAACCAGAGAGAGAGAAAGGGAGAGAGAGAGACATAGAGAGAGAAGGCCGGGCCACTGAGCAACCCACGATGACTTGGCCTCAATGCTGGAGTTTCTGTCGTGCTCTCCTTCTCAAACCCGGGGCCTGGAATTCGAAACTGCTCTTAGTAAGAGTGTTCTTGTTCATTCACTAGATGTGACCAAGCTAGAGTGAACAACGGGTCAAATTTTTAACCTCGAATACCAGAAAGGCCAAAATTTCAAGTGAAACATCAGCGGACCACTTGTCTTATAAGTTCTCACGCAATTGTCAAAATTTGTGGTTTTGGATTTTCGTCATTGCGGGATTTTGGGCTTTTCGTGATTTTGGTCTTCTTGGGACTTTGGCCTTTTTCTGATTAAGGCATTGTCGTGACTTTAGTTTATTGGGACTTGCTCATTTTCGGATTTTGGTCATTTTGTAACTTCAGTCCATTTGAGATTTTGGCCTTTTTGGGTGTTCAGCCTTTATTGGGTTTTGTTCTGTTCATGATTTTGGGCTTTTTGTGATTTTGGTTTATATTAGATTTTGGTCTTTTCGTGATTTTGGTCTTTTTCGGATGTTGGTCTTTTTGCGATTTAGGCCTTTTTGTGACTTTAGTCTTCTTGGGACTTCTTCGGATTTTGCCCTTTTCATGACTTTAACCTTTTTTGGATTATAGTTGGGTTCGTGATTTTTGTTTTTTTGTGATTTTGGTCTTTTTCGGATTTTGGCCTTTTTCGATTTCTGGTCTTTTTGTGATTTTCGGGTTTTTGATCTTCTCCGAATTTTGTTCTTTTCATCCGTTTGGTCTCCTTTTTTAATTTTGGGCATTCCGTTCTTTTGGATTTCTGTTTATCTCCCATTAGAGGAAAATTAAACGACTTTTCAATGCGAAGAAGGGCTTCAGGAAGATTGTTTATGATATTCCTGATTCCCTCTTGTGTAGGAATTTGAATACTTCAAAAATCTTCGCAAGCCCAAAATTTTGAAGCTTCATAAAGGTCTAGAGCCTAGAGCCAGCACGGAAATTTGACTCTTGACCAGTCAATACAAACGTTGAAGTCATCCCACCCCTTGAGCTAGTTCTAAATTTGCATATAATCGAATTGATTTGTAAAACTGTATATTTGGGCTTTGAAAACAGGCACTTTATGGACTTCGAAGACATACACGACCTATTGTAGTTTTAGGTAATTTGGAACTGCTCTAAATTTCGACCATTGGTTGCATTACCAAACGTTCTCTACCGCATCAGTTATCTGGGATCTCACGGCTTCTGGATGTGGGTAGTATGCATTGGCCTTATGTACGGTTCCGATTCAACCCTCTAAATTTAGGACAATTAAGAGTTTACAAATTCTGTTGAAAAATCCCCAAGCAATTGATGCAGAAGTAATTTAGGACCTTCCTCCAGGGCTTCTCCCTGCAGAATAATGTCAAGGAAGCCTACCTACCGACCTGAAAATGAAATTGCATCTTCAAAGGCGTCCTTGGGCATCCCCCTAAAGACTTTCTTGTACCATCGCCCCTCCGCCAAAACTCAAAAATGACACCGATTGTTGATGGGGAACACGAAACATTCAACCAAGCCAACAATGCCACGTTTGAATTGAATAACAGATTGCTGCTGTCAGTGTGCACAACTTCAGATTGCAGGCTCCCTCCCGCTCCGCGCTTATTAATTATGGAACTATGGTTGCATTGTGCGAAACCAGGTCACACAAAAGCCACCTCCACCGCGGCACCCTTCGTTCGTAATTCACTTTGACTCCTACACAACGATCCCATTAGTCCTCCTAATTAACTGAGGATGTCAGCGGAATTCATCTGCTTGCGCCGCCGCCGACGCCGCCGCCTAACAAGTCTCCGTCAACCACCTCCCCCCCCCCCCACCGACACGCGAACAAAGCACAGACACGAGAGGATGTTCCATCGCAATGTTGTGTGTATCATGGCGTTCCGCCACCTTTTGTCAAATGGCAGCCTGGTTACCTGCAGCGCTCGATTCTTTGCATGCGAGACTCCGTGGAGTGGGGGAGGGGGGAGGGGCGCATCTATTCACGAAAACAATCACAACTCACCGGCATTGTTCTCCAC
Source organism: Eristalinus sepulchralis (assembly GCA_944738645.1). NCBI lineage: Eukaryota > Metazoa > Arthropoda > Insecta > Diptera > Syrphidae > Eristalinus > Eristalinus sepulchralis. The sequence goes on from OX122883.1 coordinate 67,506,485, forward strand.
AAATCATTTCGCCCGTCGCCGGAGAGTGCAACAGATGCATCTGAACGGGGACGGCATGCTGCTGCTGGCGCTGGCGGTGCTGCGGCGCTGCACCTAAGGACACGGCTTGTGAGTTTTTACAAAACAACACAATTTGTGTAAAAAAAGAAATGAATAAATAACAGGATTTTAACGAGCAATAAATTCATACGCTCCGCTCCGCCCGCCTCTCTCCCGCAGACGCGAGGATCTCTGATGAATGCAGCCGTGGCGGCGGTGGTGGTGGTGGCGAAGCAAGCGAAGTCACACCATTCAGCGTGTCGGGGAGTGCGCTGGGGTGTGTACGATATGAGCATGCAATCCAATTATGAAAAATTATTTAAAAGAACTTCAAAACAGCGTGTTGTAATGCGGATTTCAGGCACAGCATGGAGCTGCATACAACCGGGGCTTTGCCGCCACCACCGCCGCCGCCGCCGTGGCTCAGAGCAACCGATGGATCGACGGTGTAACTCATAGCAACGGCGGCGCTGCTGTCACTTGGCAGTCAGCGCTGTTGGCAGTCACACCAGTTGGCAGTCGTTGGTGCAGCAGGAAGCAGCCGCCATAATGCGCTGGATACACAGGGTGCTTCATGAGTTTAATTGAATTTTTTGTTTACCCAGTCGTTTAGAAGGGTGCTGACTGAATTTGGCAAGACAGTCAGTCATAGGGACGGGCTGATGCTGAGTATGGGAGGGGAAGTGTAAAATGGGCACATGTGGTCCCCATGTTGGGCGCCAAATTGACAAACTGACGCTATACCGGTTGAGTACACATTGGGGGCTTCAAAATTCAATCCAGTTCTTTTTTCTGAATAACAATGACATTGAAGAGAAAGCCAGACAGTCGATGTTGGGAAGATGTGTGTGCTACTCATGTCGGGCGCCAAATTGATGAATTTCAGTTTTAAGTGGTCTAGTAGTGGTCCTAGCATGTTTTGGTGTCAGTGTCACATGGAGCTCGATCTGGTCTCTATTGTGAAAGTTAAGGTGACTCATGTGACTGAAAATGGAGACAATCGGGTGCTGGACTGAATTTATGCAGAAGAAAGCAAACACAGCTGAATCCCACGTTGGGCGCCAGACCACAATTTAAGTGATTCAGCACTTCAAAACGACCTGAACGACTTAATTCATTTCCTTTTTGACCTCCTTATAGAGAGTGACACATCGGAGGTGGAAAAAGTGCAGATCCAGTTCAAATTTTGGACGGAATCTATCAGTTTTGGCCATTCTTACCTAAGGAGGGAAGAGGGATCCTGAAAGCCTCCTGCAACAAACTTCTCTGTTGCCCCAGTATAATCGAAAGATTGGCTCTGTTTATCCACCTTTTCGTACCGATCGAAAATCCTTGCAAAAGGTGCTTCATTTGGTCCCCTCTTGCAGCCAAGCCGCACTCCAACACGTTTCGTCATCATTGTCACCCTGTGTAAACAAAATTTACGACATTCTCCTTCGACGCAATAATCGAAAAACATGCATTCTCTCGCCCCTCCCAAAAAGAACCCCAATGTCATGTCAACGGATACGCAACTGTGAAAGTGAATGATGACTCAAGCCAAACCGCAGAGACACACCAGTGCTGCTTGCGAATGCAAATCGTTTAAATTAACAAATTTCGCTGGTTTCAGGCGAATTTATGAGGCCCAGCCAACCGTCTCGCAGGATTCGATATAAATAAGAGACCTCTCGCCCCGCTGCCGCGCGAGAGCAACAAGCCTCTTGCTCGCTGAAATCCGCGACCAGATGGAACAAAGGGCTGCCCTCACCACTGACGGTGCTGCTGCGCTTTTGGCATTTGAAAGCGATCGCTCGCCGAATGAGAAATCGCTTTGGGAAATATGAAAAACGAAGGGCAGCGTGCGAGGGAACGATACAAAATTGAAAATTTATCACCGGACGTGACCGAACGAATGTTGCACGCTCCCTCAGTGGACTTTGATAAAGGTGGCGGCTCGTTAAAGAGCCAGAGGGCAAGTATAAAGCATCTTAAACCGAATCTAAAAGCACCACCATCACCATCAGCATCAGCATCGGCATCAGCATCGGGGTCCGCATCGCCACCGCAGCCTTTTACGAGTGCGCGCTCAAAGGTACAGCAGTTAATGTATCCTAATGTGGTCAATTGCGTCCTTTTGTGGAGCATTGAATTGGAAATTGGAAAGATTTTGTGTGCGGTGTGCAGTGGTCTTGGCCGGAGAGTCCGAGGAGACGGCGAGTGGACTTATGGCAATCATGGCAATTGCCATGACCGGCGTGCACGACACAATAGACAAAAAGGAGAGACGAAGGGCTGGCAGCTGGAACGATCCGAAACGAGACACATCCATAAATTCATGAGGCAGACGATGGCTGGGACTTCGTTTGCCGCTTTTTTTTTTCTTTTTTTCGATTATTTTTCATTCTGCGGTGTATTCAATCATTCTCCTTGGGGATCCTTTTGTGTCAATTGTTTGGATAGGGAGTGAGGAATGAGCCACATGGCAAATGAAGTGGTCGATGGGATGGAGGATGGGTGATGATGCGCCTGGATGTGGCAAGAGATGGGGGCGCTGAACATTTTTTTGACATATTCTGAATTTTTTTTGGAACACTTTCAGTTGATTTTTGACAGTTTAAGACAAGAAGAAGAAGAAGAACAAGAGATTTTTTTGGATTTCTTATTGTGACGTTGTAAGGCCCGTTGATCTCACAGTAACTGACTTGAGTCTGAAAAACTTCGATTATGGACACTTTTGCTAATTTTGATCACGTCAGAATTTGGCTTTGTCCAAAATTTTTAACTTGCTGAAGTTCTCAACGTCCGGTAGTCTGCAGAAGTTGAGGGCATATCATCTCATAAGTCGAAGTAAGAATTTGGAACAGAAGTGAAAATAAGGTAAGATCAGAAAATTAGTTTTCTACCTCACAGAACTACAGGGGCACAGGATTTAAAAATGGCCACAATTTGGAACATTTTTGACTTTCTTGATCCGCTGATGCTTTACACCAGCCTTTCTCGAGAGACTTGAATTAGGACTCAAACGAAAAAGAACATTTCTACATGCTGTGAGCTTACACAAAGCAGTTGGTTAGAGCTTCCTCAATTTTCGATCCCCAGTTTTGACAGGGACCCGTGTATTTTGGTATGGCCAACTGGTAAATGTGTCAAAAGGTTGAATAGACTTGCTTGAATTGGAACGGCTTACTTCTGTCTTTTAACTCTTTATGGATTTAGGTCCAACCAGAATATGAGTCAAAATCCCGAACCATACGGGTCCTTTAACAAAATGTTTAAAACAGTTGTTAGGAAAAAGAGACATGCGCAACAATAGACCGACTTCCCAAATTTTGACACGTCCAAAATTTGGAACTTCCCCAGATTTGCGATAGCTAAAAATGCAGATACCAAACGGAATGCGTCCGAAATGGATTAGTCTAGAAAACGTGACTGAAACCAACGGTAGCTTGTTAAGTTTGGTCAAGTCTTAGACTCGAGACATAAAAAATTTCAAAAGTTTTCTTAGTTTTTCTGACAAGACAGAAAGCCCGTTGCCCTTAATTCAATTTTCTTCTTGTATGTTTTACTAACTTTTTGGAACAGTTTGTATATGACCAGAAATTGTGATTTTTTTCGGCTCAAAGTAACTTTCTCTTCATGAAGTTTGATGCCGACATCTTTTTTGGGTGTTTCCTAAAACTTTAAGATTTGAACAAAATTTGGACCTAAATATACTTCCAAAATTTTAGTGCTAATTTTTCTAGATTTATGGATGTCAAATCTTTCGGCTTTTGTACTTTTCATTTCTGACACTTTTTTTGCAGACTTTTTTAGACATGGTGATGGCAAAATTTAGGCTTTTAGACTTTGACCAAATGTATACTTCTAAAATCTCTACGAATTTTTGACATTCTGAAACATTTCATCATTAGAAGGCTTAAGATTCTTCAAATTTAATCAAAATTTTGTATTAAATTTGTAAAACAATTATGAAAGACCAAATTTTTAAATGATCAAAATTTTGAACTTTAAAAATTTTCGCAAGAGTGGTACTTTTCTATCTTAACATTAACTGTACTTTGGACGAAATTCACAGAACAGCCCCTTTCCTTAATTTGAACCCGATCAAAATTTTTTAAATTTTCTAATTTTTGAAAATCTGGCAAGTCTCGCTTTCTATTTTATCACTTGTCCAATGAATGACCCACATTTTTGTGGTTCATCTTCTCACTTGTCCAACACTTTTTGACAAACGAGGTGCTTTTCCAGAATTTGGACCTGATCAAAATTTGAAGCCTTTACAATTTTTGAAAATTTATTTCGTTCTACATCGTACCACTTGTTCAAAGAGTAGCCCGATTTTGATAAAAGACACTCCTTTCTTGAATTCTGAATCTGATCAAAATTTGGAACTTTTTCATTTAAGCCTCGCAAGTCTCACATCTTATTATTTCTCTAAGGGTGAATCGATTTTGACTCCTTTCCGTAATGTTGACTTGATTAAAATTAGGAACTGTTCGTATTTCAGTCAAACTTAAACTCTTAGTTACATTTTTGGTCTTCAACGGCCACTTTTTTGAATTGGGAGTGGACTTGAATTTCGGAAATTTTGAAGTTTTGTGAGCATGTGAGCTTCTTTTCCCGGCCTACTTTTGGCAAAACATTTTTAGTTCAAAACACTGCTCCTAAAATTTAGAAGAGGCCTTAATTTCGATATTCTTCGGTCGTTCATGTGTTGCTTAGTGCCAAAAAGCGTGTTGTAGTGGCCACTTGGTGTCTTTCCTAAATTAAGTCCTTTCCAAAATTTTGAACTTTCTGACTCATTCTTATATTATAGCTTCTCCCAGCACTCCCTTCAACATGGTCCAAATTTTGTTTTTCCCCTGATTCTGAGTTCATCGACTAAATCCTCATCACAATTTTGAACTTTTGATCAAAAATGCATTCTGACCCTTCAAGCTCTTCACTCCCCCTTTGACTGTCCATGTCAGCAGCGCCATGTCATCAGCGCCCCATTCCCCAGGCCCATACGTCACATAGTCACAAGTCCACTCCTGCGTCTAACCATCACTCAACTCGCACAGAGTCCGTCGCCTCCCCACACATGTCCAAACGAAAAATGTAAAACAAGAGTGCCACGAAAAAGGGAAAAATATTTAACACTTGATTGCCCCACGAACGGCAACAGCAACAGCAACAGCATCTCGGCGGTGGCGAGGGCAGCCGCCTCCAGTCATGACCATGATTAAATTCTGCTTCTCATTCTGATTCCCTCCTTAAATGTCAAGATGCCTTTGATCGATGGCGAATGATTGAGCGGAATAAATCATTCACTAAATTGAAAAGCCAACGAGATGAGTGACGTCGGTGGGGGGGGGGGGGGGGAGGGCTGAAGAATTTCATCGACCCGCAAGCACACCACACGTCCGCATCGAATGACCGAAAACAGTCATGCATCTCAAATCCCAGTTACGACAGTCTCGCTCTCGCTCTCTCTCTCGGTCATGGTGTCCTTCTTGGACGACGACATCTCATCATGGCGATGCCCATATAGACTGTCTTCTCCTTGGCCGGGTGCGCGCTTTTTTTTTTCTTCGCCCTCCTCATGTCCACTGTGCTCCGAGACCACGACGACCACGACGATGACGACGGACAGCCATCATCATCATCATCATCCTCGTCATCGACGTCGCCGTTGTCGTAGTCGTCGTCAGTCAACTGATGAGGACAACGAATGGATCTGGGCATAATGGCCTCCCGCAGTTGATTGAAATTGGTATTATAAAGTCAGACCGACACATACACCGAGTCAGTCCGTCCGTCCAGCGCTCGCTCCAGGACAGAACAGACCTCGAAGTGTGCTCGAGCGATGGAGCGCACTGAGATGATGGCTGGCGCACAAAAGAAAATTTGAAAGATTTCCATATCTCCCATCGAAGGCCATCAAATCCTGATGGATATTGACTTATTGTGATGAGGGTGGACTCCTCCAGGCACTCTCTCTCTCGCTCTCACTCCCTCTCGTCCTCCTCCACGTTGTCTGCCCGGCCAGCCACAGCTCACACTGATTTGCATTTAAATACATTTTCCTAAGGGGTTCAGGTGAAGCGCACTCCACTTCTCCCGGAGCCAGAGAGGGCACCCCAACCCAACCCACGGGCGACTTAGTGACGGATTATTGCATTCTGCCGATGTCTCGGAGCCCTTAACATGATTTCGGGGCGTCTAAGACCGCAATTGATTGCACTTTCGCGCGCCACTCGCTCACGAGTGTTGAAACATTGTGTCTCACGCTGCAAAGGCGACTATTTACGAGCGGCTTACGGCGCGTTTTAAGGCATTCCGAAGCGACGACGTCAATTATGACATCATATGTTGGCACCTTCGGTCTGCTACCGTGGATTATGTGAGGCTGTGAGGCTCTGCTGGGTGTGGGGGGCTTTGTGCGAGGAATCGGAATTTCACGGGTCACCGATGGTGGGGGCGGGGGGGATTAGGTTGGAAATTTGTGGCGGCGGCAGCAGCGTTGTAATTGATTATAAGCGGATTGGAAGCGTGAAATGCAGAGAGACGGGAACTTTCAAACAGAACGCCTTCTGAGCGGCTTACCGTGCATGCAAAGTGGCTGAACAGCGCGGCCCTGATGCGGTTGACTTCGGTCGAGAGAAAGTCGTTCTATTTGTTTTCCGAGGAGGAGGCGGAGGAGAACGGGGAGGAGGGGTGTGGATTTAATTGGATTTATGGGACAGACGTGGACAATAGGCCAGAAGTGGTGGGAAAGCGACTTTTGCATTTCAAATCGAGGAAATTTCAGGAGATTGCCGGTCGCGGTCACTCGCTGTTAAGTGAGATGACAAGGATCAGCGGCAGAGGGGTGGAGTGGGCGTGGAGGCTTACAGGCACTTAGGCGATGGCAGATTTTCGATTGTTGACTTGTGGCTGGAGTACTGAAGTGCAATGCGAGTGGAACTTCTGCTTTCGAAAGGATGAATCGCTTTTTTTTTGTTGATCTCTGGTTTTGTAGGTTCACACTGGAGCAGGAGTGCTTAGATTTAGAGGCCGATAGGCCAGGCAGCGCCTCACATTTTTGAGATTTCTTGGTTTCTGGCGAAGGAAAAGCAGCAGACACTGCCATGACAAGTTGCCTACATCATCAGCTCTCATCACGTCAGAGTCAAAAATCTACCACCTGAGCTAAGCAGAGGTTGGCCAAGGACAGAGGAAGAGCTCTGCTGTGTCCCTATTCTCTCCATGGAGAGAGGTCACAGAGGTTTCATCGCTTAGCCGTGGTAGAAGATGGTGTTTCGAGAAGGCGGCTCATTTGTACGCCGATTAGTTGTCTGCGGTCTTTTCTGTTACAAATGATGCCTGGAATTTTTAACAGAGGTTTAGAAGCATGTTCTTAGTTCCTCCTGGAGAGGCATGATACCAAATGATTATGCTTTCGAGAGGCTCGAGGTTGGGAGACCAGGATGCGAATGGATTTGAGGACACCTCCTCTGATCGCTGCCTGGCAAGTTCATCTGCGATTTTATTTCCCGTGATTCCGTGGCCCAAAGAAGCAAACTGAAAGTGTCCATCAAATTTAGAGAAATCATGCATTTCTGAGCCAAGGTGGAAGTTCTTCAAAGGATGAGTGAATCCTTGAGACACCCATCCGCCACTTTCATCCACTCTTCACAATCGAGTTCATGGCGATTAGAATCACAAAGGTTTTGACATAGAAGCCCGCCGCATAATGATCTACCAAGAGGTATGGTTGTCATCCTCGATGAAGGCATCAGTCTGCGGCTCTTGACTGGTTTCGAAACCTTCCGTGGAGAATCAACTACAGGCCTTTGCTCGCTTAGATTTTGGACAGACCCAGTGCCGAGAGTAAGAAAAGTCGACTCGAGTCTGTGCATCGCAACTGGTGTCCATACACGCGACTGGCTTACTGGCGCCTGTGCACTTAGACTATGAAACTAGAGTCAAGGGAAAGACAAGTAAAGCTCTAGTGGAAGTTGAACCAGAGACTCATTGTTTCTAATCTTCCTCCTCTTCTTTAAGCGGCGCTACAGTCCGGACTGGACCTGGGCCTCAATTACCATGCCTCTCCAGCCACCACGAAGTGGGTTAGGGTCCTTCTCCACTTGTGTGCGCCACCTAAGGCTAGACCGTCCTCTGTTAACCATGGTTAACACTCCAGAACCTCATTCAAATTATTTCTTGGACGTTTTCCTAGTCACAGCGGTCCAGGGAGGAGCAATGCCTAGCCTGTTGATTGCCTCCTTGACTTGAACGTCTTGCCCCATCACGACTGCTACCAAAATCGCCAAAAGTTTCATTCAGTTGGATTTGTCATTCTGGATGCCTATTCAGCTCCATTAGCCGTTTTTGGCCTCGGAACTCCAAAGTGATTCAGATCCTCTTCAAAGTCGAATGTCATCCGCTACCAGATTGAACAAGAACTCATGTCTTGGGTTGTTCCAAGGGCTCAGATTCGAAAACTTTTCAGGCCGAAGCAGTGGTGTTCGAACGCTCTACATGGACTAGCCATCTTAAGCGTTTTATCCGAAGATGCCTGACCAGGCGCATGCCGCAGTGCAGTCCCTAGATTTCATCGGTAGAACTTCTCCACCAGACGCCATCAACGCAAACAGGACAAAAAATTGCACGCACAACTTTTCTTTCCAAAAGACTAAAGGCTTCCTCATCCGCCTCTAGTAACGTCCAGGTTTCCGCACCGTAAAGGAGGACTGGGATGATCAAGCTGTTTCACAAAGCGAGTTCAGTCCTTTGAGGGAACCCACCCTACTCAATTGCCTCTTTAGCCCTCAGAAGCAGTGATTGGCAAGAGTGGTTCTGTGTCTGAGTTCAGGACTGGTGTTGTTGTCCCTGTTTACCGCGGAGCCAAAGCAGATGAAGTCCTTGACTACCTCGAAGTTTCTGCTGCCTGGTGTGACCCTCTGTCCGAGACGTCGATGTTGCGTGTCCGTCCTTGATGACAGAATAGACTTTGGCTTGTCCTCAGACACATTTCAGCCGCTTCCACTTCTATGCCAGCAAACGCCTCATTGACGGCTCGCTGGGTTCGTTCAACTACATCGTTGTCATCGGCGTAAGTCGGCAGTTGAACGGACTTTTGGAAGATCGTGCCTCTTGTGTTGACTTGTGAGTTACGCACGATCTTGGATGTAGAGAAGGCACACGACGGCGCGTCGCCTTGTTTACATTAAAGGCCCCGGTGAGTTCGTTTCCAACCTTGACGGAACAGCGAGAGTTCTCCATCGTCATCCTATACAGTCTGACGAGTTTGGTAGGAATGCCAAAACTAGACATGGCCCTGTATAGCTCGTCTCTAAGCACACTGTCGTATGCGGCCTTAAAATCGACGAATAGGTGGTGCGAGCTGATTTTCACTTCTTGGGTCTTTTCCAGGAACTGCCGTAGTGTGAAGATTTGGTCGATGGTGGACTTCCCTTGCCTGAAACCAGACTGATGAGGGCCTTTCAAGTTTTTGACGAACATTTGCCTTCTAGGCGCCCTGTTTGTATGCGTATGCTTGCCTGCTGCACCTGGTGCCTTAAATTTATCTACTAGGCGTCCAGGTTTCGAATGTGTTCCAAACAGTATAAGAGCAGACTTCCTTTTCCTCGTTAAGGGTGAAGCTTCGGTTTTTAGTGAAGTGACTGAAAGCCACTAGTACACTAGTTTTCAATCTCTTCTAGAGCTGTCTGCGATAACAGAGAGCTGCTCAAGTTGCTTGGCATGACGCGTAAGCCAAAGCACAAAGAGACAGAAGGTCGCACCCGTATTTATTCCTGATAATACCTACTGGTCTGCCCTCGCAACTATAGTTAGGATTGCTTAGATTTGACAACACTAGTCCCCGTCGTTTTCTCTGACCAAGTTACACAAGCCATCGTCGCAGTGTCAGAAGCACCTTGAAGGTGCCCAGCGCCTAGCTTTCTGCTTAAGGGTGACATTTGAGATGGTCAATGAGATTTGAAAACGCAGTCTCGCAGGATGTGGATGGCAGTGGATGGCAATGCGAAACCAACGTTTAGGCCAACCAACTTTTCAAATATTCACTGCCGAAATGAAATTAGACGTTTTGGAGAGGTGATTACTCCCACCCGCCGATTGTTGGCTCCTACGCCAGGGGATTAGGATATGGACCAGCGCCAGACGGGCGGTGAAAATTCTGTTCATAGACGATATACCCTTAAGCAATAAAGCCTTTGATATGCTATGTCGGAACGTGGCGCCTTGAAACCATGAAAAGACCTAGCTGCATATTTGGAAGCATCAGTCATCAGTGACCGCGATTAATGGCACATACTACCCTCGATCTGAGCTGTTCATCAACTCCAACCTCAAGTTCCAGAGATAGGAGCTGAGTGGGAGCTGGTTGTGGGTGTGGGTCTCCAGCATCGGGTCGAGCATTTCAGGTTTTCTGCCCGATTTGTACTTTTTACCAACTGTCACCAGTCTACAAGTTTCACTGAGTGTTTGGAGTTTTCACAACCATCTCGCACTTTTCGACACACGAACTAGCTGAAAGGACACTTGGACTTCTCCAGTCTCTATGATTCATGGCAACGACGAGAAACCGTCAAAACGGTCAGAGCTATGAATCGCTTTCCTCGCGCTCAAAAAACTCCAGTTGTTCAAATGACAAAATTTTGAGTTGCCTAAACCTTGTGAAACTCGATCGACAGCAGCCTTCATGCTGTTCGGCCTCTATTGGGGCAGAATTTCTGATCAAGACAGAATTTGGAACATTGTAAACCTTAACCTTTTGAACCTCAATCGACAGCAGTCTTCATACTGTTTGGCCTCTATTGGGACAGCCAAAGCACTCCGGAAAGTTTGCGGTCAATTTCTTCTGCTAATTCTGTCTTGATCAGAATTTGGAACATTGTAAACCTTAACCTTTCGAAGCTCCATCGACAGTGGCCTTCATGTTGTTTGGCCTCTATTGGGACAGCCAAAGCACTCCGCAAAGTTTTCGGTCAATTTCTTCTGCTAATTCTGTCTTGATCAGAATTTGGAACATTGTAAATCTTAACCTTTCGAAGCTCCATCGACAGTGGCCTTCATGCTGTTTGGCCTCCACTGGGACAGCCAAAGCACTTCGCAAAGTTTTCGGTCAATTTCTTCTGCTAATTCTGTCTTGATCAGAATTTGGAACATTGTAAACCTTTACCTTTCGAACCTCGATCGACAGCAGTCTTCATGCTGTTTGGCCTCTATTGGGACAGCCAAAGCACTCCGCAATGTTTTCGGTGGATGTCTTCCACAACTTTTGTCTTGATCAGAATTTGGTACATTTTTAGGTACAAGCCAAGCGTGCACAAAACTAGCCACACAAGGCATGGAATTGAAAAAACTTCAACTCTCTTCAAATCCCATGAGACTGGTCATCAAGTCAAAATTTGGAACAGCAAAAAAAAAATCTGTTCCTTCGGATAAATCCAATCATCCATCCTTTCTCATCTAATCCAACTTGATGGAAATAGACCCGCGCCAAACCAGCTCAGCTGGCATGTTAATCACTTGTCAGATCGTGTTCCCTTAACGAGCCTCAATCTTCCTCCTGGCCCACATGACCACACTATCCTTCATCATCTGCCACGTTCGGTGTATCTCTTTGAAACTAAGTCCACCCCCCCTCCCTCCCCTCACATCTCATATCCGACTTAAGCCCCTTCACCGTCCCTTTGTCAGCCGCACACGCTGCAGAGACGCAAACAAAACAAAATCTGGGAAAAAAAAGCCGAAAAAGGATACACTCTCCGGTCTGACTTTATCGTTATTTATAGCCACAGATACTCTCGATACACACATGCCCGTCAGGGCGATATTTCAAAAATGCACAAAAACATTCCGTGCGTGTGACCGTGAAGGGGGAGGGGGGGGACAGGGGCAAAGAAAAGAAAACACGTCAAATTTGACCCAGAGCAGGAAAGAGATTCCCGAAATGGGATACAAACAAGTGACACATCCAGTTCACTTCGGGCGACATGTCGGGATAAGCTGCGGATTGAAACTTTGACATGGGTGCGCCCGGCCATTCCGAGGTCAAGCCGTGCGTCGGTGTGTCAAAATTAAATAGAGACGAAGAAATTGCCTCCGCCTGCCCGGGATTATCATATTCAAATCTGGGATGTGCCCCCCGGCCCTCGCAGACTAATGGATTCCGTGCGGTGGACGGTGGATGATGAATACACACTCGCCACCCATCTCATTACGACGGGATGAGCCCGTTCATATGAAGCCGTGCGACTGGGCCCGAGGTGGCTTTCTGGGTCTGTCTGCGAGTCATTAACTCGTCAGGAGGCAGGAATTTACACACCACGGCCGTGGCCAATGAAGACGCCCCCCCCCCTCCCATCCCACCGTGTGGGTAATGATGTGCTGATTTTCTTTTAACTGGTGGCGGCATCATCTGCCGAATCGGTGGTGTAGTCGCGTCGCGTTCCCCCTTGGGCGACCGGTGGCTGTGCTGACTGCTCATAACTCATTGCAGCAGCCCCGCTCGTTAGAGGGAGGCAAAGTATTAATTTTCTCGTTAGTTTTGGCCGGGCCACGGCGAAATTAATTAATTTCCCCGAGTAATCAAATAGGGAAACTTTATATCGAACGGATGGGTGGGGGCAGGGGAACCCTAATGAGTTGTCTAATGTGCGTGCATGTGAGTGCGATGAAAGCGGATGATCTAGGGGTGATGCTGATGAGGAGAAGGGGTTGCGGCGGGAGGGGAATTTTGATTTCTGTGACTTGCGGCATTCGGGAACCCCGACACACACCGACAGTCGTGGGAATGGTTTTGTGACTGATTGACGAGGAGCTACCTGCTGTCACCCTCCCGGCTGTGACGGGCTCATGCGATTAGTTTCGAGTTAACCCGTGAGGCAGACAAGGCATTTGTGTGAGGAATCGATTTTACAATGACCCTGCAAGCAGATGTGTAATCCAATCCGATTTGAAATGTTCCATGGATCGGGTAGATACGCTACGCCGATGAGAGGTAAACGTGAAATTGAAAAATAGGCGGAAAAGTAAATTCTGTCTGCGGGACTGCAGTGAACTTCACAGTGCAGGTAAGAGGCAGAGGGGCCTTGACACCAAAAGGCCCTTGCCGACAGAAAGGCCTTGACACTAGAAGGCCCTTGTTACCAGAAGGTCCTTGACACCAGCAGGTCCTAGACATCAGTGGGGCCTTGACACCAGAAGGGCCTTGACGCCAGAAGCACTTCCCACCAGAAGGCTCTTGACACTAGAAGGCCCTTGACACTAGCAGGGCCTTGACACCAGACGGCCCTTGACACCAGAAGGTCATAGACACCAGAAAGGCCTTGATCCCAGAAGGCCCTTGGCACCAGAAAGCTCTTGGCAACAGAAGGCCCTTGATGCTAGAAGGCTCTTGACACCCGAAGGTCCTTGACACCAGAAGGTCCTAGACACCGGAAGGGCCTTGATATCAGACGGCTCTTAACACCAGAAGGCTCTTGGCAACAGAAGGCCCTTGACGCTAGAAGGCCCTTGACACCAGGAGGGCCTTGACACCAGAAGGGCCGTGATACCAGAAGGCCCTTAACACCAAAAGGCCCCAGAGGGGCTTGACACTAGAAGGCCCTTGGAACCCGAAGGCTCTTGATACCAGAAGGCCCTAGACACCAGAAGGTCCTAGACACCAGAAGGCCCTTAACACCAGAAGGCCCATGACGCCAGAAGGCCCTTGGCACCAGAAGGCCTTGCCACCTAAAAGCAAGATCATCATTCAGACACCCACGACCTATATGGAGGAGTTCCCAAAATTTCCAGAGGCACGAAGCTCAGACCAATGAACTCACCTGCCAGGTCAAAACTGATGTACGGCTGCGAATCCAAGCATCATCACACAGGAGTTCTGGACCGTCCTAATCAGGATCGCGGGTCTGTTGGCAAGGACATGGGAGGATACAATTTTCGAAACACTTTAGAAGACGCAAATGGAAATGGAGTGGACATACCACATCAGGAGAAGATCGGACAGCCATTCAAAGAAACTTAGATCCCCGAAGACGATCGGTTCCTGGAACACAAGGGAAAAGGGGTCTCACGTGAAGCACTGTAAGCATAGCTGCAAGAAGGCGAGTGAGATGAAAATTCAAACTTGAAGCCCTAGAAGCTACCAAGAGCATCCTCCTCCAGGCATAGTCGACATTCTTTGTCTTGGCAGATCCTCAACTTGTGAAGTTCGTACTTCAGGACGTAGTGGTCAGTAGGAAAAGTCGTTCGCGTCTTTCTGCTTTCCTGGAAGGATGTCCTTGAAGGAATATGATCCAGTCGACGGATCAGACTCCTTTAGATCGCTCTTCTGTTTTATGTGAACGTCTGAAACCATTCGTTTTCAGAGCAGTCCTGGATAGATCAGCGGCAGATCGACATCCACCATCATCCACCTCCTCCATTCGCGCCGTTCAAAGTCGTCAACAGACTGTAGGTCCCCTCGTAAGAGCACAGTAGCACGCACGACACGAGTAGTTGTTGAAGGTGATACCCGTTCGTGTGTATGGCTACGGCCTACGTTTTCAACTTAAACCATTTTTCCAGCTTGCTACGACGTCTTCCCTGGAGTGCACTTGTAGATCTCCACAAACATCAAAGCACTCCTCCTTCAAAATGCCAGAAGAACGGCCAAATCTTCCCGAAGACACCCGGTCCGGGGAGTATCTTGCACCGACACCTACATTTAGTCCCACTGCAAACTTCGCGTTCCCTCTCTGTTTCCTCAAACCAAACTCCTCTGCCGCCTCTCCACTCCCTCCTATCACGTCCACGCATCTGGAGGACCTTCCCGAGACGGCAAACACCTTTCCACTTGACACAAGTGGGTATCTGCGACAAAAATCACAAAGAAATGACCGTCAATTCGTGTCGCCACCACCCACCCGCCCCACACTACGGCTCCCAACTCGGCATCTCATTTTAAAATTGTTCCCTTCTCGGATGAAAGCAAAGCACCGTCCCGTCGTGCGTCGTGTGGGGAGTCATTTGTCCTCAACCGATTGTAGTTTCCCGACTTGCAGCCCCCCCCCCCCCCCCACTCAACACACACACGACCGGCAGCTACTTCCAGTGAAAATCGATTTTTTTCCTCCTGTCCCTGGATCTCATCATGTTCGGGAATAATTTACTGCAAATTGAATGAACTTTTGGTTAAAGAGCAAATAAACCAAAGGAGCGCACGGCAGACTGAGTTTCGCCTGGTAATGGGTGGGGGAGCGTGGGGGACCGGGGCCGGGGAATGGTTTTGTGATGTACGCACACCTGGGAGGGAATCACCTTTTTTGGAGATTTATCAGCGACACCGGTGAGGGGCCTGGGGTCTGGCGGTTGGCTTGCTGATGCGATATCTATCTGCGGAGCAAAGTGGATGGTAATTTTTGTTTCTCTAACCGCAGATGTCTTGGCCAGACCGAGAGGAAATTGATTTTTTTTTTTGTTTGTCTTCGCTCCTACGTCCGACGAGAGAGGGGACATAAGTCATGAGGTAATGATGATTTGCTGTCCCTCAAGATGATGACGGCCGCAACTCTGGGAGGGGGGCGTTATGGAAGCCAGGCTGCGATGGATTTATTGGACAGTGGGTTGAAGGTGATGCGTTGTGGGAATGAGTTGCGAATTTTTGTGCGGGGTCAGAGCGGGGTCAGATGGTCAGCTGGAGGTCTGCGAAGATTTGCAAGAGTCAAGAGGCGGAAAATGTTGTGTGATTTGTCGAAAGTCCCTTTAAGGGTCAAATTTTGCTCATTGGAAGGCCAAAATTGTCACTTAGACATCTCGTTACATTCCACTTTAAAACCGGACCAGATCCGATGCAAAAGTGGAGAATCGTGTTTGATATTAGAATTTCTTAAATTTGGACTTGATCAAAATTTAGAGCCCTTTGAGATTTAGAGCGATTTCATACATATTTGGAGCAACGACATACTTCAAGTTCATTGGACACATTTTCTTCAAAGTTCCAAAATGATCAGAATTTCAAAGAATTTGTTTTGTAAAGGGCTTTGAATTTGGCAGCGCTCATTTCTTCTGAAAGGTTTATCAATTTTGGCCGTACCAAATTTTTGAGGAAATCAAATTTTGGAACAACCAAGAACTATGCCAACTTTGATCGGCACATGATTTGTGGGTTTCTTTTTGGTACCATCCGAAAATTTTATAAAAAAATTGGAAGTTTTTGAACTCAACGAATTTCTGGATTTCACTTAAGTAGAACTAAGATGGGGGCGCGTTCAAATTTTGGAACCTTTAAAATTTGGAACCTTTAAAATTTGAAACCTTTTAAATTTGGATCGTTTACAATTTGGAACCTTTAAAATATGGAACCTTTAAAATTTGAACCTTTAAAATTTGGAACCTTTGAAATTTGGAACCCTTAAAATGTGGAACCTTTAAAATTTGGATCGTTTACAATTTGGAACCTTTAAAATTTGGAACCTTTAAAATTTGGAACCTGTAAAATTAAGAACCTTTAAAATTTGGAACCTTAAAAATTTGGAACCTTTAAAATTTGGATCGTTTACAATTTGGAACCTTTAAAATTTGGAACCTTTAAAATTTGGAACCTGTAAAATTAAAAACCTTTAAAATTTGGCACCTTAAGAAATTGGAACTTTTAAAATTTGGAACTTTCAAATAATGGATCCTTTAAAGTTTGGAGCCTTTTAAATTTGGAAAATTTTAAATTTTGGAATCTTTAAAATTTGGAACCTTTGAAATTTGGAACCTTTGAACTTTGGAACCTTTTAAATTTGGAACCCTTGAAAATCGGAACCTTCAAAATTTTGAACCTTTAAAATTTGGATCGTTTACAATTTGGAACCTTTAAAATATGGAACCTTTAAAATTTGAACCTTTAAAATTTGGAACCTTTTTAATTTGGAACCTTTTTAATTTGGAACATTTTAAATTTGGAACCTTAAAAATTTGGAAAACTTTTCAGCCCAAAACTAAGGACACGCCAAGCTCTTGCGATGTCGTTGCGGGTGACGGTGGAGATCTAAAAGTTCAAAATTCCGAAAAGTCTGAATTCAAAAATGACTCCTAGCAGCCACCATGGCCTTAAATTTATTGAACGAGGTTGTCTCTTTTTGACCTTAAAAAATGAACAGTCTGAGGCTCTGTATACTGAAAATGCCGACAAGCAGCATTCCCGTTCTTCCAGATTTCCTTAAAATGAATCGCAGTCGTCAAAAGTGACCGTTTTTGACTTCTTACTGATGGAAAAAATTATGGTCTGGGGCACCCATAGACGTGGACATACTATGGGGCTCTGAATACTGAAAAGTTGGACAAGACCCCTACCCATTCTCGTCAAGCCTTATGCTTTATCATCGATTTTGAAAACCCCGCCTTCAATCTGAAGACTTCGATGACTAGAAATAGTTTGCTTAGGGATCATCAGGAATTCCAAATTTGTCCTTGCTCCTGCATAGACCCCCCAAGTGGGTCTCCTTTAAAGTTTGACATTTAAGAAAAGTAGATCCGTCCCCCATCTACGTCCCGAATTCATCGAGAAGTGGGGGCCTTTTGGGACCACAAGACGTCTTGATGTCATCAAATCTTAAAAAACCCTTTTGATGTTGGCACCTCAAGTCAATAAAAATTGAAACTACTGCCCACCGAAACGAACTCCAAGAGCCGTTGCCTCTTTCGTTCAATGATCTTATGCCCCCCTAGAAATTTGCTTCCCCAAACAAGTTCCATTTCCTAGGACAAACAACAAGACAGACGGCATCATCTAATCGCATCGCAAAATCTCAGCCAAAAGACGCCCATCTCCTCGAAGAGTCTCCGTCTTTCCGTCGCTCACTCGCCCGCACACCCACTCCGCCCTTCGTCCAGGTAACACACCCTATTAGGTCTGAACGATAATAAACCCCATAAAAGGCTGCGCCTCCGACCCTTGCGTGGAATTTTAAATTTCCCCCCAAATCGAGGCGCACAGGACAACACAACAACACGGCCGGTTCCCATTCAATTTTCATATTAAAAAGCTACAAACATAAACTCCGATATCGGCTCGCATCTGTATCACCAGCCCCAGTGTACCCCTTCGGCCGTAACGATGACCATTAAGTGTGCGCTACCATCCGGGCTACGATCCGCCAGCCGACCGACCGAAGACTGGACGACAAGACGCGGGCGTCCTTTGTACTGTACGGGCAGTCGCAAGTGTTTTGTGTTTCGTTTCGTTGTTTCCTTCCTGTTGCGCTCGGCGCGACGGACGGCGGACGGATACACGTTAGTTTTGGACGAGTGAACCTAGAGGAACAACAAGGAGTTAGTTGACTCCGGCATTATCTGAGATGTGAATGTTTTGAAATCTTGCTTGCTCTTCGTTGTCGTCGTTGTCGATTTAAGGAGCAGACGACGACGACGACGATGGAAGAAATCGTTGATGCTGATGAATGCGATGAAGATGCCTAGATACACCGCAGCACAGCAGCTCCATCCATCGCAGTCCTTAGATCCTTATTCCCTTGTACGGGCGATCATATGAAAAGGGAGATAGTGCTGTGCCTGCCGTTGTTGGTATCTACTCGTACCTAGTGGTGCCCACTGCTGAGCTCTGTGTGTGCAGAGATTTCGGGCGGCAAACGGCTTCTTCGTCGTCGTCGTCGTCGTCTTCTGAATTTCAGCGCGGCACAGGGTAATTAATCTTGTTCTCGGGTCCAGGACCAGAGCGCTTCTGTTGAATGTGCCGGGACGGGCCTCATATCATCCATCGCCAGTCGGGAGAGACTCTCAGATTGTGATCAGATTTTAATAAGAAGTCGTTGCGTTGCGACGACAAACGGCGGAGGAATTGCCTGCACGGCGGAGCGCGTTCTCTATTGTTTCCCGAATCACATGGAATTATTAATCGATTTGTTGTGGCGGCCGCATGTAGAGGGAGCATAGGGCGCGGGCGAGTGCCAGCGCACCCATCTCCGCCACAATGCGCGGAGCTGTGATGCGAGATTAGGCGGCTGACAAGAGGTTTAGCCTTTCCGCATTCAAGGCACAAAGCGCGCGCCCTCGGATGGTAATTAATTACACGATCACGGTTCTCCAGGTAAAACTTCAATCAGTTCATCGAAATCGTGCAAATGCCGGGACACCGCCATCGCCATCGCCGTCGCCGTCGTCGTCGCCTTTGTCTTTCGCTTTTCGGTTTTGGGTTGTGCGTAGGGGCCACCCGACCACAGAGGAGGCATAGTACCCACTGCATAGGATAGCTCGTTCAGTTCGTACACCCATGAGGTTTAATTACGTAATTAAGGCGCTTTAATGTGCCGGAGACCGTGGGTTGTATCCGAGTCACAGTGCCGCTTGAAAGGTGCTCCGCACAGAGATACATTATCGGATCACTTAGATGTGAAATTTTACGCAACTTAGACAAG
Source organism: Eristalinus sepulchralis (assembly GCA_944738645.1). Lineage (NCBI taxonomy): Eukaryota > Metazoa > Arthropoda > Insecta > Diptera > Syrphidae > Eristalinus > Eristalinus sepulchralis. The sequence goes on from OX122883.1 coordinate 67,525,903, forward strand.
CAATGAAGTTATCGTGGCCGGAGATTAGTGGTGAGTAATGAGGTTCGCCTTAATTACCGCTTTTTGGGCGTTTAATTAGTCGATTTCCGTGCACAGCAGACTAGTTCGCGTTGAGCCGATGGGCTGGCGTCCGTTGGCATCTCACAAGAGGCGGCAACTACACTTAAGATTGTATCAGCACGAGGCTCCTAATCGGAGATAACGAATGAAGGCTAAATGACGCCCTAAGCTGGTCCATTACGGTTTTCTGAGGAACCCAGAGATTCAATCGTGACGGAGAGGACGCGACGCTTTGAATGAGATTTGAATCTAATGACGCGCGAGATTGATGAACTGTTGCGGAGGATTGATGCTAGGCGGAGCGGCTTTAGCGCTGAAAAATGAGAGAGCTGTATCATGTCGAGGGGGACGTGAGAAATGGGGAGATTTTGTTGTTCTTGCGACGGTGTGACGAATGCCACGGGACTGATTGTCGCCAGTGTGTAAGAGACCTTCAAGAGGAGGTGAGCAATGGCCTTTAATGCCTTCTCGTTCCTATATCGTCCTCTTAAGTCATTGTGAGGGACGCACAGTCTCAGTCTCAGTCTCAATCTCAGTCTCAGTCTCAGTCTCAGTCTCAGTCTTAGTCTCAGTCTCAGTCTCAGTCTCAGTCTCAGTCTCAGTCTCAGTCTCAGTCTCAGTCTCAGTCTCAGTCTCAGTCTCAGTCTCAGTCTCAGTCTCAGTCTCAGTTTCGGTCTCGGTCTCGTTCTCAGTCTCAGTCTCTCCCCCCCATGGTGACAAGCTTTACAACGACGTCGTCGTCCCAATTCAAGATGTCCCCTGTGCAAGGGCGAAAATCAATCGAAAGCAGCTGCCAACTAGTCAGCTCTCCTGACCCACTGTGCAGGCTCCCCCTCCCCCCACCCACTCGGCAACAACTGGCCATCACGGCGGCCAACTGGCGCTGCCACTCCTGCTTGTCTTGTGAAGTTTTGTTCTCACAGCCAGCAGCAGCCCCAAAAACACAACCGAACTCTGACTGACTTTCGAAATTAGATCGAAACCGCAAATAGTTGAAAACGAGGTTGCCTGCCTGGTTGGTTCGAATGGTTTTGCTGATGGCTCGGGGGTGGTGGGAGGCTGGAATCCCAGACGGCAAACGACGGCGACGACGGCAGCAGAGAGCCGTGTACATACGGCAAGGTATGTGGACGGGCACAACAGCCACCAGCCAGCCAGCTATTTCGTGTGGTTTCACTCTACTGCTGCCGCTGCTGCTGCTGCTGTTCATCCAGCGTAATTTCAGTTAAGTTCCTCCATCATTACCATGAAACCTCATACATAACATTGCGGTTGAACACATGTTCCAAACAAAAGCCATAAACTTTGAGCATGCCACACATGGCACACACAACGGTTTCGCCACACACTGGAGGGCGGCGGCGGCGGTGGTGGTGGATCTCCAATGTATGCTCGTGGAAAAGGATCCGATTTGAATTCGACTCTCCTTTGCAGGGGGCGGCGACGCATCTCCCGCGGAGCCGGGGAATGTCAACTGGTCAAGGCACGGAATTAATTCGTCCTGAGCACGTCATGTGTGTCGTGCCACGTTCCACACGGGCGTGGAGGGAGGGGCAGCCACAAAGTGGTTAATTTACATTGAAAAGTAGTTAACTTGTGGAGGAGGTGGACTGAGTCCAGAGCCGGCCCCCCATTTCGAAGCTCCTCTGTAATTATGTGCCTCCTCCTGACAACAGCACCAGGGGGAGGCGAAAAAAACCCTTTCCCTTTAATTAGGTCCTGTGAAGTAACAATTTTTTTTCACTCTCTCTCTCTCTCTCATTCCAGGTGAGGACACAGGACAGTGTGGGACTTAGGGGGGACTCCGGGCTGTGACAGTGAGTACGCATTGCAGAAAATCGGTGTGTTTTTAATTGACAGCTGGACGGTTTGTCTGCTGAGTGGGAGGAGCTGCCTCCTGGAATTGTCACGTGGAAGTGACATCGGGGAGGGGCGTTCAGTTTTTTTAGACTACCAGGTCTGCGGCCTTTAATTAGACGGAGGTGTGGGAGCGTCTGATTGATTCTTACGACGTGCAGGACACGGATAATGAGTGTGATGGGCTAGAGGGTGGTGATGACGAGATGGACAATTTGACTGAGGACGACATCTTGGGTTAAGGTGGGACAGTGACTGGACTGAATGAAGGGATGGCATTGGATGAAGAGATGGGATGGGATGAAGATCCAGAATTTTGAAAAGAATGAAACTTGATGCTTTTCCTTGACCACTTTGAACGTGAGTGGGTGACAAGTAGTAGGGGAGGGGTACGATAGGAGCCAACAGCGTCAGAGAAATTAGAAAATTAGGTGCAACAGCATTTTCTAGAAAATTTCCGAATTTGGCGCCCGACAGAAAACGCTTTACAATTTGACAGCAGATCCTCGACGTCAAAAGGAAGGCAGGAAGATCAAATTTTGAAATGGCAGCTGGCAGGAAGTCGTGGAGCGATCCTTCACGGAGCCACAAAGTTGCACATGCCTCGGAGCAGTCCGGAATGGCAAACGATGATGAAACTTCGAAGCAGTCCAGGATGTGCAAACGACTGTGATCAAGTTCCAGAAACTGAGGTTGTCGCTAAACTAAGCTGAAGGCAAAAAAGAAGAGATGGAGACTGGGATGCGAGTCAGCTCTCTCCATGACTTAAGTTCAACTCCAAACTAGATTCCACTAATCCCTCTGTCTTAACCGTTGTCTAGCACTCTAGGCGACCAGCTTCCGCCTGAGTTGAAGCTAAGAGCATCGTCCAGGCATCAAAATTTTAGGCGTGACCAGGCTTTTAAATCCGAATTTCTGTAGGCCGCCTATTTGACTGCACATGGACTGACGGCTCAAGCAACAATTGGTCTGGAAAGAAGATTCTGACTGGCTTGCCGCTTCAAACAGTCTTTTTGGTGTCCAATCCCGGTTAAATGGAAAGAGAACGTCACCCACAGTTCGACTGGAAACCACGTGAACTGACGCCTCCAACACTGTCTACGGGCCCAAATCGACGGTAGTCCAGGTTCCGTCTGCCTTGCCGTCTCAACCAATCATTTGGTCTTCTCTTCGTCTGTGAAGCATGTTTCGGTTGAACTGAAGCTTGACAAATCATCTCGGCACCCGGGTGCCAAGTTTCTACCGGCCCTCCCCTCTCAAACAATCTTTCGACCACCAATTTGACTGCAAACCAGGTTCCAACTAGGCTGTCGTCTTCAACATCGTCTGGGCCTCCAATTCTTTAAGAATCATCCAGCCTTTCAATTCAACTGCCAACCAGGTTCCACATGAATCTTTCACCATCCTCCAGGCGCCCAACAGTAGACCACATTCCGCCTGGCTTCCTTTAGATCTCCCTCCCTTCGACTACAAACCCGTTTCCGGATTGCAGTCCCACCAACCACAAGCAATCTCTTAGCGTTGAATTTGTCGGGCATTCTGAGTCCCAGCGACGAGGGCAACGACTGAACTGAATCCCAGATGCACGCCCTCAATCCTCTTGTTCGACTTGAAAATCAAAAAACCTGTCAATCTCCCCCTCCCCCCAACCATTCCTATGACAGATGCATTTGAATGCATTTATTCTCTGGCAGGGAACTGTCACTCATCCAATTCGTCGTCGCTGTGTGCAGTCTAGCTCCTCTGAGGGGATTAGAGCTGCTTCCATGGATTTTTCGATTTTTTGCCTCGATTTCGTCCGCCACTCGACACACGGGGAAAAGGATGAAAAATAGTCTGCGACGCGTTGTGCATTCTAGGGAACAGAGAACAGCTCACACTCCGCACACACTCGTTGCATTTCCTTCGCCCTGTGTTCGTCCCCCTCATCGTCGTTACCGTCCCGCAACTAGGTGGAGTGTAGTCGTGTCAAGTGATTTTGATCTTCATAGCAAATGATGGTCTTTAGCGGAGAGATTCAGCGCTGGAAAGTGGATCATGGGCGCCACCGCCGTCGTTGTGATGTGTGCCACATCAAGGAACACCCAATGTCTTTCCCGTCACATCGCATCCATTAAGTAGTTCCTTTCAAAATGCAGAGCACTTAAGCACTGTTGGCTGCTGGCTGCTGGCTGGGTGTGCAGCATGGAACGCGCTCCGCTGTCACTCGTGTCCCCGTGAATGTGATTTGTGCGCGCTCTTTCCGTCGAATCCGACCGCCCTCCACTGGCTCTGTGCTGTGGGGTGATTCGGTTAGTTGCGGAGGGTACCTGGCTAATGGCAATCTATTTGGTGTGTGCGACTTGCCCGCCACAAAGGGGTGCCTGAATTGACCTGCTTAGGCGGGAGTGTGTGGCAAGTGGAAATTTGTTCATTTGCTGACGATCAGGCAGCTGGTCAAAGGACGAGCATGATGAACTGTTAGCATGTGGAATTAGGGTGCTACGTTCGAGGGGAACTTCGTTTGGCGGCGGTCTTTGAGACGTGGCTGGAGTTTGACACTCATGCGACTTGCCTGAAGATCGAAAGTGCTTTAAAGACTCTAAATGAAGGTAATACTTGACGTTTGCTGGCTAGGATGTCTTATGAGCTGCCAACCAGCACAGTGCCCATCACGTATCCTCCCTCACATGTGGTGGCATGCATGAAGACTTAGGAGACATAAGAGTGGAATGGAGGATTCAGGAAGACCCGTCTTGCACTTTAAACCTGGACATAGAGGTCCGAAGTGTCTCTTGCCTGCAAGAAGAGCCTATTGTCCATGTTTCTTAATCTGCTACATTACCTTCGGAAGTACAAGAAATGTGTCTACTCAACTTTTGGGACGAAGACAGACGTTCAGGCGTCCAACGAATTCTGCACAAATGCCAAAGCAATTCCGAAAAGCGTGCCATACTTCATTTCTTCAACAAATTTGAACGTTAAAGCTTGCTCTTTAAGTGGAAAGCCCCGACATTGCACACGCCATAGAATGTGTCGCCTAGCCATCGTGTATATCGCTTTTAGACAGCCGATGAGTAGAGACGAAGGCGACTGGAAAGGCAGTGGCTGAGAGGACCTTAAGTGGGAACAAAATTGACAGGGTCCGGTAGAAAGCAAGGAAGTAAGGCTAGGTTCATTTCTTAGATTATTTTCTCGTTTGGCGCCCAACAGCCGTTAAGTGGTTTAAGAACCTCGACTTCGTAAAGTTTACAAGCATAGGTGTCTCAATGACATTTCGATGAAACCGAAGTCGCATACGTGTCGTAACACTAAAATGAGGTAGCATCCAGTCCCTGGGTCAATTTCTTGGCGCCCAACAGTCGCTAAGAGGTTTGCGAGGAGCCTCGACTTCTTAAACTTGACGAGCGAAGTTCTCAATTTGAGTTTGATGAAAACGAAGTCGTAACACTGAAATGAGGTCACGTTCAGTCCCTGGTCGTTGAGGGGTCCTAGGTGAATCCTCGACTTCACAATGATGATGAGGGAAGTTGTCTCTATAAGATTTCGATGAAAAGTAAGGAAGTCCTCCAAACAGAAATAGTGAAGGTCATTCTTTTGAATTTTACTTTGGCGCTCGACAGTCATCGAGAAGTATTAGGGAGAGTCTCAAAAAGGTGACAAAGTGAAGCGGTCTTAAATGGATTTCAATGAAAATCAAGTCACAAAGGCATTGAAACAGATTTGGAAGCTTACTGCAACTCATTTTCTTGAATTCTACGTTGGCGCCCAACAGTGGGTCGAGAGGTCTTAAGGAGGACCTCGATTTCGCAAAACTAATGAAGCTGTCTGAATGGCATTTTGGAGAAAATGAAGCCGCTTACGTGTCAAAAGATAGAAATAAAGTGAAGTTCAGGACCTTGGTCAATATCTTGGCGCCCGACAGTTTGTTCACCCAGATGTCTGTTAGTCTTGATAAAAAGTCGAAGGCAACAGAGTCACAAAGGCATCTAAAAACAGATTCAGCAATCAAGGGAAGTGCATTCTCTACCTAATCTAATTTGGCGCCTGACGGTGGTTAGAAGGTCTTGAGCGCAACGAAAAACTCGGTCTTAAAAAGAGCAGATGCTCCGAGCCTACCTCCATCGAACTTCTATAAAAACAAGGTCACAAAGAACATTGAAACAAATTTTGAAGTAAAGCGAAGCTCATTCTCCTTAATTCCAATTTGGCAACCGACAGTCGTTGAGTGGTGCTTAGTATTTCCAATGGGGATGAGACAGTCTCCGTGGGATTTAAATAAAAATAAGGACACATAGGTGTCTAAATGGGTGTGCAAGTGGAGTGAAGGGCATTATTTTGACAAATTTTCGCTTTGGCGCCCAACAGGCGTCGAAAGGTCTTGAATTCAGCAATCAAATCAGAAAGATGACAAGCGAATTTTGTTGGGAATTCAATGCAAATGAAGATGTATACGTGTCGATACACAAAAGTGGAGAGTGGTCGATTCCCTTGAAAAATTTCTAGTTTGGCGCCCAACAGTCGTCAAGAGACAGCAAGCACAAATAGGACAAAAGTAAGCGGCCACTTCGAAAAGCACTTGAGATCACCTTGGAAGGGCCAAGTCATGGGAAACCACCTCGGAGAGTGGGATAAGATGGGTTTTTTTTGACGATTTTGGGCGCAGATGCTTGCAGGGCTGTGCGAGCTCCTCAGTCGTCTTCAAAGACTGCCAGTCTTTCGTAGGAAAAATACATGTGAAGCTTAGATGTTAGTGTCTAATGCTTAACAATCCGGGAGCGTAAAGTGAAGCCACGATGTCGTAAAGCCTCGAAATTTGTGTGAATGGCAAGATAAGGTCCTCTATAGACATCAGCTTCAGTGGCTTTATCACTTTCCGTATCCAAGTCGCCTGTAAGACGGTCTTTAGTGGCTTAGAAAGCCACGTTTTGTGTCTTTAGTATGCGCGTCAGCTTCTGTGCTTAGATGGTGGCATCTTTCTACAACTGTGGCAACAGTTCCGCTTCTTGAACCTTGAGGCTTATCTCTTTCTCTATCTTCAAGACCTCCTGTGGGCTAATTTCCTCTTCCTCTTCGAATTCCGAAAGAAAAAAAAAATTCCACAGTCACACCCACTTCCGTTTGCCATGACTCACCCCATGCACCGTTGCATGCAGCAACAATAGCCGCCCCCCCCTGCCACCGTAAGTAAGCACTCAAGTCACGTCGTACAGCACCCACAGATGCCATCACACCTACTACACGGTCATTACGAGACTGTTGGTTAATTGGCTCACAGCGTGATGCGTGATCTCTCTCCTCCCCCCCACAGCCACGACTCGCTTAATGTTCCGTTGTCGTTGCCACCGATCTCATGTGAGCTTGTCAATGTTTTCTGACTGACCCCGTGCGGCAGCCTCACCCCGTTCACAGTCAATAAATTCCCGCCGCGCACTTACCGTGGCCCGCATTATCGCGGACTGGGCCGTAAATAAGCCGACAAAAGCCGGCCGGGTATGCCACAGATTTCCACTACCACCTCCTAGGGGGGTCGTCCCGAACAAACAAGAATCCCTGCACGCGTCCGCCGCCGCTTCGCACTTTGTCTCCGCACACGGTGAACGGCGCACAATTCAAATTAAAATAACAATGGCGGCCCAGAAAAAAAAAAGGAAAACTGGGAACCTGGTAACTGGTAACAGAACTGCTCGAAATCGTAACGCAACCGCTTTTTGCCGTTGGGGCCGCATTTATGGGGCCCTAAAAGACGATTTACGGCCGCCCATTGTTCGGTAACCACTAACTGTAATTGCCTAATGGCGGCTGGTAGTGGATCTGGTGGCTACGGTGAGAGTCTGGTGGCTTCGGTGAGGCTCTTGTGGTTTCAAGGAGTGCACGCCGCACCGTCACACAGATTAACTGAGCCATACACCTTCCTCCCTCCCTCCATCATCATCAACATCATCATCATCATCATCAGTGCCTTCAAACCCGCCCGCTTTATGGACTCATCTCCGCGTATTTTGGGCCACGATTTAATGACTTAATGAGTTTGAAGTTTAAGTTGCTGTCGGCCCCCCCCCCCCCTTTCTCGCGGGCGATAGTTCTCCTCTCGTACACCCTTGGAACATCTGTTTTCGACAGGCAGCTGTGAGCAGTTGTGGGGGCTCCCTCGTCGTCGCCCTTTGTCGTAGTGCGTCGTCGTCTCTAGGAGGAAGACGGTAAAGTTCGGTTATGGCTTGTAAAACAAGGATTACTCTTTGGCGCGCGGTTTTTATGAGCTCCATGCCGCAGTACTTGGTGTGGAGGAGAAGGATTATTAGCCCGAGTTAAGTGCGTAATTAATTTTTGACAGTCAATCGGGACTGAGGGACTGAACGGCTGAGCGGCTGAGCAGCTGAGCGGCTGAACGACTGTTGACTGCTGGCAGTTGCCAGTTGATGGTGTGCCCACGCTTTCAGGTGTCGTAAGTGAGTCTGAGGAGATTTAAATCAATTCTTTGGTTTTTTTTGTTTGCTCCTCTTGGTGCTTGGTAAGTGATTGTAGTGTGGGGTGATGGGTGGGGGATGGGGAGGCGTCGGTGAGAATGAGAGGAAGTCGCCTTTTATTGCCGCGAAGCATTAGGACTACTTAAAGGGTTTCTGTTTTGTTGTTCGTTCTCCATTTGCTTTCAATTCACATCTGTGTTGCGTGACAGGATGGAGAGGGGGGGGGGGGGGTAGGGGGGCTCTGTGTCCCCCTCCTCTGCGGGCAAATGCATAACGTCGTAAAAGCGGAAGATTTATGATCACTCATTTAGGCGGGAATTTATAATGTGACTTTGGAGACGTCCACAAGGTGGGTGGGGGGAGGGGGGACTGTTGCGATCGATTGTTCTCGCCTTGACATGGGTGCGTCTATTGTTGTGGCGAGAGCTCTTTCATTGCAGAGGTCACTCGTGAGAGGCTTTTAACTGATTTTGGGCTCTTCTTGGTGGCTTGGGCCCAGCAGGTGAGAAGTGATTGAGGCGAATGGATGCGAAATGAGAAACTCCGAGCTCCCTGTCCTGTGCCAGAAAGTTCAGTTTCATGGGGACGCTTTAACGCCCATGTTAAGCCTGACTTCCCCCAAGGGCAATGGAGATGAACACAGAAAAGCGTTTATTTGCAGCAAGAGGGGATGCGTCTCAAGGTTTCGCAGAACGTATCCGAAGCGTCTGTCTCCAAATTTCGATGATTTTTGAACGCCAACGCAACCTCTTACAGGCTGTCTGGCATTCGCCTACGTGCACGCTCAGTGGGCCTTGTCGATTTCAATTCTACCTCTTGAGAGATTTCCGACAAACAATCTGTGTCCTTCTCACACTCCTCATACAGATTTCCATTGCCGCCTTGCCACGCAGATCCTCTGAATCTCACATCTCCTCAAGTGGCATCCACTTGCCAGTCAGCCTTGTCGGCCTTCGAATTTTCCCTCGAAATTGAGACGCTCTTACACGTCAGCCTCCCTCACCCTCTCCCCCCCTCACCGTCATTTCGTCACAAACATCTCGAATTTGTCAAAAGAACGATACATAGCCGCCCCGTGACAGCACTTAACCAGAACAGAAATTTTTCCCAGTTTCCAGCGTTCTGTCATTTCATCTCCTTCTCGGCTTACGAGACGCGCACTCAAGAGTCAACCAACCGCCGCCGTGTTGCTGCCCCCCTCCCCCCCCCCCCTCTCCAGCGGCAACACACCTAATTCAATAGAAAATCCATTTGCAGCGGTAACACGACAACATGTTGCCTCCATATGCCGAGCGAGGACTCCTTCCTCTCGGAAAGGCAATCCAAAACTGACACCATGTTCCTCCATCCTCCGCCCCCCCCCCCCCCCCCCCCCCCCAACCGACACGTCAACGTTCTAATACCGTTCAGACACAAGACACAACAGCACAGCAGCAGCAGCACATCATCAGGCCCCCTCGGTGATGGATGACGACGGCAAACGGCAGTAAAGCCGGCTAGTGTCAGGGAATTATTTTTAACTGACACCGCTTGCATTCGACGACACCCGTGCATCCAACACCAACACCAACGCCAACGCCCACCGGTGTGCTGCGCCTGTCGGTGGGTTGTGTGTAAATCAGGTTGAGCACCGATTCAGAAGCCGATGACGAGTGCAGTCGCACACACTCGAACTTTGATTGAAGTCGGCTGGGGAATGGGTGGAGGGGGGAGGGGGGGGTGTGGTAGAGTTTACGGTTTAGCACGTCATCAGGATCGACAGTCGATGCGTTCACCGCGCAAATGGCTGCGGAACCTCCTTAAAAGTGGATTTATGATCCAATGGCGGGAATAAAAAAAAAAAAACAGCAAACAGAGCGAGTCCGTTCCTGTGTGGAGGCGGATTTTATTGCGCCAGAGTGCATCTTCCCCCACTGGAGCTGGAGCTGGAGGGATCATTAAATTCTCTAATTTACAATAGAAATTAGTTATTGTGCGAAGGAGTGGATCCACGGAAGCCGAAGACATAAAATCGCCAAAGGACCGAGCGCCGGTGATGCTTGCTGGCGATTGACTACCGCCGCGGGAGTATGCGAAAGGAGTGCGAATGGCGCAGCCAGTTTATTGAGATGTTAACTGTGGCAATGGATGCGGTTGAGTGCTTTCGGAATTATTGCCGATAGCCAAGAGTTGTCGGTTGTAAATCGACGTTTGACAGGATGGCCGGGTGTTTTCATGAGACTGAGGGTGATTTCGGCGTGGTTTGAGTGCAGTTTGATGACTGCGATGGGGCTTTTTTTTATTTCCTTTTGGGTAGTTTGAG